>CM064335.1:18380000-23180000 GCA_032595735.1 Pelochelys cantorii | reverse complement strand
AGACACAGGTATCAGATCGCAGTCTTATAAAAGGTGATTTTATTAACAAAACAAAGAAACATAATTGGTAAAGCATATTTGGTTACTAGGTATTACAGGAGAGGAGGCCTACTGCACAATTGTTAACATCCCTAATGGATATTGCTAGAAATTCCATGCCTTGTTCCTGTCTTAACTCCCCTCTCCCAGCTCTTGCTCTTCCCACCACACAAAAGACCAAAGCAGGCAGATCATTGCTTCAATTCAAATTTCACACACTTTTCCCATTGGCGTTCCTGACTCCCTGCCAACACTTTCAGGAAATCCCCTGTCTCTGGGTTTAACCTTACAGACAATTTAGTTAACGGAATGGTTGGGATGTCCAGAAAAGGGTAATACCCCTCCCATTCATCACAGAGGGAATCAACTGAACAGGGCAATAATTGAATGATCTATTCCCTGTTGTCCACTCACAGAAGTTTAGGGGTGCCCAGAGCATGGGATTGGGAGAAACCCTGTGATAGGTAGAGATGAGATAATCTGACCTTATGAAGATCTCATTTGAATCCTAATAGATTGTTTAAACCCTCAAGCATGTAGTTTTATCTCCATTCCAATACAGGCTGAACCTTTCTTAACTGGGACTCTCTGGTCCAGCAACATCCCTGGTTGGTCTGGCAGGACCATGGATGTCCCAGGACCAGAGAGCCCCAGTGGAGGCCTGGTGACGAGGAGTCCTACAGTGGGGCTAGAGCCCAGTAGTGGGGCTGCCCTGTGGCAATGAAACCAGGAGCCCAGCAGTAGGGCTGCCACCTGGTGCAGACACTGTAGGGTGGGGAGCATCAGGGCTGGAGCCAAGCAGCGAAACTGCCCAGCAGCACAACCAGGAGCCTGGCAGACTCACTGCTGCCATGCAGCTCAGCTGCCTGGTGGGACTGGGAGGCAGTGCGGCAGCCCTGTGGGGCTGGGAGCCTGACTGCAGAGGTGCCTGGTGGCGGCGTAAGGAATCCAGGAGTGGGGATGCCCTGTGGTGCAGCAAAGAGCCCTTCTGCTGCCCGGCGGAGCTGCCTGGTGAGGCGGGGAGGCAGTGGGACTGCCCAGTGAGGCTGAAGCCCAAGCAGGGCTTTTGCCCAGCGGCACAATTGGATCCCAGTGGGGGGCTGGCCCATGGGGATGGAGACTGGCATTGGGGCTTTGAGTGCCAGCGGCGGGGCTGCCACAGTGGGGCCAGGAGTCCTGCATATGGAGGGGCTGGCAGCAGGGGGAAGCCAGCTGGGAGGCTGGCAGCGAGGCCATGGCTGGGGGGTGCTGGTGACAGGGGTGGACCCTAGTCTTACAAAATCCCTCACTCGGGACTGGTCAGGTCCCGAGGGTGCTGGACCAAGGAGGTCCAACCTGAAGTCTTTTACCATTTAGTACTTAGCCCTGCCTTGTGTGCTGGGGACTGGACTAGAAGACCTCTCAACGTCCTTTAATGTCCTATGATTCGATTCTATGATTAACTAGTGTAAATGGCTATTCTTCTTATCCATACAAATGTCCAATTCTTCAGTCTTGTGAAATTCTTAGCCTCAGACTACTTACCTAATACCACTCACTAAACATGAAGCATCTTCCTAAATCTTTCATGACTGTGGTTCTAAACTCAAATTATTATCAAGAAGTGTTAAGTTCCGAGACCTCAGTTCTAACTGGTATCCTTGATAGTAGCTTTAGCAGAGGTAGAGAGGTTTGAATAGACTATGCAGACTCAATTGCCCTCATTCTTAGAGGTGGTCTCTTGTAGCCAAGGGTGTTATGTTGCATGGAGAAACCCCAAACAAATTATTTACTCTCTATGCCTCTGTTTCCCTATGTGCACTTTGAAATCAATGGGTGAGAAGTGCTATATAAATGCTAAATATTCTATACCATGGAAACATCACTCTCCAAGACCGTCAACTTGGCACCTTTCAGAAGCATGCATCAATGTGAAAAAATAATTGTGTATTATTTACAGAATAAATTATTAAACAATGTGTTAAAACTGAAAAGACAAGTCTATAATCTTACCAGCTCTTTTAATCCTCTTTCTCTCCTTCAGTTGATAGGGTTTGTGATCATGTGACAAAGGGATAGCATTCCCATCTTTATCACACAAGACTCCCCGTGAATCACCAACGTTGGCCACTGTAAGTTCTTTATCTGACAGCAATGCAATCAAACAGGTAGTACCTGAAAAAGAAGGAGGGGGGAGAAAAAGAGGCAAGACAATGAAATAAAAATCATCACTAGTTACACTGCAGCTTCTTTCCGTTGTTATCTGTACTCAGCAGCCAGAGGGAACAGCAGTAGCACATGTATCTGACTGAAACATCTAGTACTCTGATGACAGTCTATTTAATGGCATTGATCAACTGTGACAGTCAATTTCTTCTAACAATATTTGTAGTCTATCAGATTTTAACTCTGATAAACAGGGATTGCAGGGTCATTCCCCTAGGAGAGCATCTCATCTGCTTTGTCGTTTAGGCATTTTTAAAATGACTTTATAGAATAAGCCTTCTTGGAAAGAGAAACTTCTTCCAAGATACACCTTGTATTTCTCTGTCTCAGGGGATGATGGGTAAAATAGCTGTTAAAAAACCCAAGGGGTGTCTGTTGCTTAGACTTGATAAAATTCACCAGTAGGAGAATGTGCTCCAAATTAAGAAAGGCAGAAAGAAGTTGGGACTGGGAAAAGTTGATTCCCAATCTAGGCCTGAGAGGCCATCTTCTCCTTCTAGTCAAGGAAAATAATAGGAGAAAAGTATCAGAGGGGTAGCCGTGGCTTTTTGCCCACAAAAGCTCATGCCCAAATAAATGTGATAGTCTTTAAGGTGCTAACAGGATAAAAGTTCTCTTGGAACAGCTTTACTGAATGGCAGCTACTACTTGAACTACTGTCAAAACTAGGAGCTTCTGTACATCTGGCCATTCCAAACCTCAGCATGAAATCAGGGTATAAAGTATGAATTAAGATAGTGGTAAATGCGAACTAGAGGATCTGCATTGTATATTCTATGACAAGACAAGAACAAAGTGGCTAAAGGTCACTGTTAATGAGATTTGAAGGATATTGTATGTTGGTTATTATATCAAAGAAATATAGACACCCAGATATTGCAACTCATTTGCTCATTCAGTAGAAATGAAAATGGAAAAAAGGGCCAAGTTTAACCAAACTACTCTTTTATGTGTTCCATTTTTCCAGTTTGGAATTTGATTAATTTTGATTTTATGTATAAAATTTTATATACACACTGTATATAGTATTTGGGACGATAAAAGCCAAATATAAAGTCAAACTGAAATCACAGTGTTACCTGGAGGCCCAGAAGAGTTACAGCTATGAAAATATGAAGTTTTGTAACAAACGGTAACGTCAGAATTGTTGTTACATTAATGCTTATTGGTTATGGATTTCACTTGACTCTAGATAAGATGGTGTAAATGCTCCAGAACACTTAAGAGTCACAGAAATAAAACAAGAATTTGAGTTCATAAAGAGAGCCTGCAAAATAAAAAAAAAAAAAAATAGTTTGCAGCCATGAACTACACAATTGAGCTGTGAGCTAGTTAAATATTAGAATCCGTTTCCGAGCTCTGGAAACGGAGGAACAAAGAGGTTAAATAATATGCTCAAAATTGTGCAAGGAGTCAGCTACAGGGATGGCTTACTAGCCTTTGTTCTAATCACTAGCCAGTTTTCTTTTAAATCTATACACACTGTAAAAAGCAAACAGAATAATGTGTAGATGCAACAGGGATGTAAAATCCCATTTAAAGTGTTGATCAGTTAAATTATATGTTTAACTGGCCTGCCATGTTGCCACTGGAGCAGTTCCCCACCTGCAGCGCAGTGGGCATGGCTGGGCTGGAGTGCCCAGCTGGAGCTGCCTGGCCAGGGGTCAATTAATCAGTTACCTGGTAAGCATACCGGTATGGATGGACCCACCTTTCTGAGTACCTGGCGCTAGGTCTTCCAGAGGCAATGGGGGGGGGGGCTCACACGCCTCCCCTTCCCAGATTTCTGCCCGGGAGGGTTCACTTGGTCAGCAGCAGCCTTTTGGCACTGAGTGGGAAGAAGAGACAGGAGTTGCCTCCAGCCATGGGGAGTGGTGGTGAAGGGGCCACGTCTTTGCAGAGCTCATCCCTCCCAACCCACTCTTAGTATCTGAAAGCAGCTTGTCCCTTCCTTCCTGCACAGTGCTGAAAGGCAGCCCACATCTCCAGATTGCTGCTGGCCACTGACATAACCTAGCCACTTCCTGTCCCCCGGCTATAGTATGGGCAGGAAGGACTAAGCCAGGGCCAGGCAAAATTAGGGATGTTAGATACTGTGTAATTGAATAATTGTGTAACTGCATAAAATTTTAGCAGTTACACGAGTATTCAATAGTCCCCAGGGTGGGGCTGGCGGACAGTGCACTCCCAGCTCCACTCCTGGAGAGCCCCCTGCCACCCCACACTGCTGCATCTGATGCAGAGGCCGCAGATTGGGTGGCAGCAGCTCCTATCTGTGGGGGGCCCAAGCTCCTCAGGGACAGAGGCTGCGCTGGTATCCCATGGAACAGCCTCTGTCTGTGCCAAGCCTGGGCCCGCTGCAGACAGAGGTTGCTCTGCGGCAGCCTCCCCATTCTGCTGCCTCTGATAGAGAAGCAGTAGAATGGGGTGAGGAGGCAGGTGGAGCCAGTAGTCGTGGGAAGCTGGCTTTTAAGATGGCTCCCCCCACGCACTGGCTGCTGCTTGTCCCCCATCCCTACTGCCTCCGTGGGAGGCAGTGGGGGGAGGAGGGGCAGGTGGCTCCACGGGTGCCAATATGCGTGGGGAGCCAGCACATCCCAACTGCGCACTGCAGCTTTGCATCACCACTACCTTTGCATACCCCCCCTACCCCCCGCATTGTTGGCCACTGGATAGCTGGTGAGTGGGGATCCAGCCTGCAGCAGGACCCACCAGTACTGATGAGGAGTTAGAACATAGGAGACAATTAGCCTATTCTAAAGAAAAAGTTGGGACACTTGCAGGAGGGCTTAAATATAGGACAGTCCCTTTAAAAATGGGACATCTGGTCACTGTACATATGCCCATGCCTCTGGCATAACTTGCAAGTACCTTCCACTCTTGAGCACTTCTGGGGGACAGTCCCAGTGAATATTTCACCGTGTATTTTGCTGGTTTGCTCTTTGCCTCTTTGAAAAAGGCTACTCTCAGCCTCTTAGCAACCTGCCTCAATGTAATGTAATCCAGAGTCAGAACAGCCTAAATGGGATACAGAGGGGATTACTATCCAGTTTCTCACACAACCCAACCTCTCTAACACCACACAACTGCCTCCAGCACTTAAACAAAACTTCAAAACCAACAAGGGAGCATAATTCAAATCCAGCCTCCCCCCAGCCTTCCAAACAGCATATATATCAGATAGGCACCCAATGCCCTCTTCACAGCAAGCCCACTCACCATCTCTGAGGGTGCCATGGCCAGGGAGAGCATGGAGATGGAGAAAAATGGAGAAATGCAAGAGTAATCCATCAATACTATCTGAGCCAGAACATTCTCTTACAAAACATATTTCTGCTAGGCCATGTCCCATAATTTGGGACCCAGTTATGTTCTTCAGTCCCTGGACAATATTGACTACTGGGACCAGCAATGCTCTCTTGCCATACCCATGCAGCACTTGTCCCAAAGGTCATTCCTTTCTCTTGTCCAACATCTGCCCACTGAGAACAGTAGCTTCTGGGAGCCCAGCACTTTTGGGCCCTGCAACAAAAATGAAAATTCTGAGCCACAGCACTCAACCTCAGAACCCTCATATGTAAGAAGAGGCAGAGGGAAGAGTTATACATGTCTGTGTCTTTAAAACTTCCCTTCACCTCTTGTTATTTTTGCACTGTTGCATTTTCAGTTTGGTTTGCATTATTTTAAAGGTTTGCTTTTTGTTGCTTAGTCAGATTGTTTTGGTAAATGTATTTTCAAACAAAAAGCTACTGTTAGTTATCCATCAGTTCAATTCAAATCTTATTTTTGATTTTGTAACTGTTCTATAATAAAACAGTTTCTAATCCATTTTAGTCCATTAATAATTCATGACTGCATGTAACATGATCTTTTAAAAAAAGCTAAAATAAATTCATCCGGTTTTACAAACTAATGCAGACAATGTCCCACTTCCACCATCCATAAACAATACGGTCTATCCCCATCTTCCTCTCCACAGATTAGCATGTTCATGTTTTGAGCCTGTGTTGAATAACAGGCATATCAGATAATATTCCTCAGGATGTAAGCCAGGGGTGGGCAATAAAACCGTGGCAGTTCACCACGACCACTGTATTTACCTGTGCCTCCGCAGTTATGGATGATCGCTTTTCCCATTGGTAACAGCAACCTGTGGCCAATGGAAGCTGAGATCCCCTGAACCTACAGAGGTGCAGGTTAATATTGTGGTGTGGGGGCCTGCCAGGGGCTAATCCTGGCAGAGGAAATCCAGCCCGTAGGTCGGTATTTGCCCACCCCTGGTGCAAGCATTCTCTATGGGATACCTTGCTGGTTGCTCAAATTAACAAGTCTCTGTGCCCACCCACCCATTTGTTAAGGCTTTCTCCCTTAGTTTCACAAATATTGCGCAGAACACAGAACACAGCTATAATGGTGGGGATTTTTTTTTCTGTTGCTTCCAAATGAGCCATCTGTTTTTCAACAGACAAATGCGCACGCAACCACCATTCTGCAGCTACTCGGGCAACAGTTAAATGTTCCTTCCTTCTGTCCCAGCAGTCTGTGAATGGCTTCATTAACCAGGGCATCAGAGGATAAGTGTGTCTCCCACAGTACTGGACCACCCTACACACCATTAATGTCCATAGTGGGCACTGGGGCAAACAGTCCTTCTCCATTAATTTCAATAAAACTGAGTACCAAAAAACTGATACACTATGGACCCTTCCAAACCACCCAACTTTTATGTTTGAAAGCCTCCTATACTGGACAGCCAGTCTCTGGAGCACAATACCCCTTTCTAGTTATACATTCCCTGCCATGGTCCTAGGGAGCAGAAGGAAGGGGGAACAATAAGCACATGGGTGCCATCAATTGCCTCAATACAGTTTTGTAATTTTATGCATGCTAAACCAGCAATAATCTGCTTAGTGTCACTCATCTTTACAATCTAGATAGACAATATCTTTCTCCTCTACAACTGCAGCTCCAGGGCCAGTTATACACAGATCTTAAAAAAAGATGATCCTCCCCATCCTGAAATTTTCTCACGACTGCTAGTCACCCCAGGTTTGCAAAACATTCCTTACCCACCTATCCATGCTGGGCCTAGAAACGGTACTAAACATAGTTTAGCTGAGTCAGGAACAGTCTTTTAGTTCCACCAGCTTGGTATCCTTGTTCTGCTGTAACACCTTTGTAATATTCTGCTGATGCTGTTGAATATTCTCCTGCACCCAGCACTATCTGTTCAGCAGGGCCGCGGGCAAGGTACAGTGCCACATGCCTCCAATTTTGAATGCTGTAACACAGCAAAGGAGCCAGTAGACATTTGTGGTGGCCACCATGGCAGTGCAATGCATTTCTGGGTAAATGCTGGCCAAGTGCAGTTAAAAAATGATGCTAACTGACCCAGAAAGGAAGCATGCGGTGAAAACAGAGGAAACATATTTTTAAACAAATGTTTGATCTCACCTGGCTTCCCCTTTGCATTCTTTCCCTACTTTCCTTTCTGCACTATTTTATATATATATATTGCATATGGCAAGGTTATGTGCATCTCTTTTATTTATTTATTTAAAATATTTTTACCCCACCTCTCTATTTAAAATATTCGAGGCAGCTTGCAAAAATGTTTAACACACAATAAATAAATGTATATTAAGTAAAATACAAGACCCCAAAGGAGAGGAAACATAAAACCTGCTAAAACACCTCAAGAGGAGGGACACACTCCCCCCCACTCCCCTCAACACCAATAAAAGCATGGGTAAAAAGGGGTGGCCTCTATGAGAGACAGTACCCACCTCCAGCTCCCCTATCCCCCTCTTGCTGTCTCTGATACAGAGGCATCAAGGAGGGGGAATGAGTGTAGTTGACAGGATTAACCCATATGCCCAGGCTTATGGGTTAACTGTGTAATCGTCTACACCTGTGGTCACCAACCGGTAGATCGCGATCTACCGGTTGATCTCAGGGGCTCTAAGAGTCGCTCTTGAGCCCTCTCTGAACTGCGCGCCTGTGCAGCACATTTACATTAGATTTCCTCATTTGAGGAGCAGCTACTCACCGAGCAACAACACAGGTGAGTAGCTGCGCAGAATGGTGGGAGCTGGGAAGTCAGGAGGGCTGAAACACCCCGGACAGCTGGCTGTGGCTTTCAGCTGAAAGAGGCTGCCCCGCGCTGCAGCTGATCGGCGGCTTCTCCTTTGCGCTTGCCCAAGTGGAGCGTGGGGCACCCTGGCTGAGCGCCATGGCCAGCTGACCGGGCAGCCGCTTCTCTTTGCTCCAGCCCAGCTGCCCTGCGCTCAGCTTGGGAAGCTTGCTCCAGCACAGCTGGAGCTAGGCGCAGCCTCCCTGGGCTGAGTGCAGGGCAGCCGGGCCGGAGCGAAGAGAAGCCGTTTCTCTTCGCTCCCGCCTGGCTGTCCTGTGCTCTGCCCAGGGCAGCCAGGCGGGAGCAAAGAGAAGCCGCTCTTCGCTCCAGCCCAGCTGCCCTGCTCTCAGTCTGGGAAGCTTGCTCCAGCCTCCCTGGGCTGAGCACAGGGCAGCTGGGCTGGAGCGAAGAGAGGCGGCTTTTCTTCGCTCCAGCCCAGCTGCCCTGTGCTCAGCCTAGGGAGGCTGCGCCTAGCTCCAGCTGGGCTGGAGCAAGCTTCCCAGGCTGAGCGCAGGGCAGCTGGGCTGGAGCGAAGAGAAGCGGCTTCTCTTCGCTTCCGCCTGGCTGCCCTGCGCTCAGCCTGGAGAGAGCGCAGGATGGAGGCTTCCCTCCGTGGCTGGTATAGGGGACTCCCTGCCCCCGAACCTTGTTCCCTCTCCCCTGCCCCAAACCTGTCCCCCACCCTCCTGCCCCCCCTGTTCCCTCTCCTTTGCCCCCCCCACCCCTCTGCAGAAACCTGTCCCCCTGCCTTCCCCACTACAGAAACCTGTCCCCCTGCTCCCCTGTGCAGAAACCTGTCCCCCCCAGCACCCTGTCCCCTGCTGCAGAAACCTGTCCTTCTGGCACCCTGCCCCCTCTCTCCCCTGCCCCCACTGGCACCCTGTTCCCTACCCCAGAACCCACTAGCACCCCTCCCCAGTACTGTGTGCCCTGCTCCCAAATGACTTTTCTATGGGTCAGTGACCCCTGACTCAAGGCAGGTTCCCTGCCATTCTCATAAATAAAGACAATGCAGAAACTTTTTGTGTTTGACATAGTATTTTATTTAAAAATGAAGCCTGGCCAACAAACCCCCAATTGGGGCCAAGCCCCTATCTGGCCACAACCACTCCTGCATTCCCTCTTACCCAGACCCTAGATCTGAGCCTATCATAGACTGGAACCCCCTGCCCTGAGCCCCTCACATACCCCAACCCAAATTCCTGCACCCTCACATCCACAAGCCTGTGGCTTGCTTAGTACCCCAACACTGCCCGGCTTGGAGTCCCCTCCCCGAGCCAGTGTCCCCTTCTCCACCTCCTCCTGCATCCAGATTTCCTCCCAGAGCTTGCACCTCTCACCCCTTCCCACACCCAAATCCCTCATTCCCACCCCAGAGACTACACAACCTGTCTCAACCCAGCGAGGGTCCGGCTAGACTGCAGGAGTTTTTCAGGATTCTGGAGATATCCCAGAAAAACTCTTCTGCATCCACGGTTGCATTTGTTCTTCCGCTTTTTTTAGGAGAAGAGCAAACATGCTCTTTCGGTCACCCCTATATTCCTCTTTCCACGAGGAATAAGGGGGCTTCCAAAAGAAGGGGTTTTTTTCTGACATTTGGTCCAGTCTAGACAGACCAAATGTTGGAAAAACCTCTTCGTACAGAAGAATTTTTTTTTAAAAAAGCAGCAGTATAAGGATTGGGGATAGCAAGTGATGGAGAGGAGGAGAATAGAGAGGGCGGGGCTTCAAGGAAGGGGCGGGGCAGTAGATCTTGGCTTGGTTTGTCATTTAAAAAGTGATCTTGGGTGTAAAAAGGTTGGAGACCACTGGTCTACACGTTGACATCCCTACAGAAGACTGGACTATTTTTACTACAATGATTTATCAATATAAATAAAATTATTCAATCAAAATTAATAAAAATAGCAGATAAAAAATTAAAATATCATTAAACAAACCAGCTTTTCAGAGAGAGTGAGTGAGAGAAAGAGAGAAGCATGATTTGGAGTTTGCTTTAATTCTTGATGAAGGGCCCTATTGTACTGTTAACTGAAAATCAGCAAGTGAAATACCCAATGGACATGGCAGCAAGAACTGTGAAACTATAAACCGTCTACAATTTGTGCTTCATAGATTGTAGAGAGTGATTATATGACTAGAATACCCACCAAAACAAATGTTAACAATGTAAATTGTCAGCAAGGAACCCAGAGTTGCAACAAAGAAATCAGGAAGGCATGGCTAAAGATTATCACCATGCCCAGGATTCTTAATATTCCTCATTCACTCACACAGGTGATAGTGGTCAATACTGATCTGTCACGCCAATTCCATCATCTATTTAAAAAATGAAATGTTATTTATTTCCAACATTGAATTGGTACAGAGTAGAAAGTTGAACAAAACTAGAATCAACAAATAAAACAGCTTCAGTTTTTTCTTCTTTACCATCAGTACAATATATTGATGGTCATATACATTTGAACTCTAGTTTTTCTAAACGTATTGCCCTGCTGTAGAGAACTTTAGACTTACTACAATTTAATGAATGCTTTAAAAGAGCAAGCAAAAAACCAAGCCATTTAAAACGTTTGTTTGCATACCTTCAAAGAATGTTCCTGACAGTTTAGATTGCAGAGTACTACTGAAATTAATTTAGTTTCATATCAACCCATACTCTACGACCAATGAGCTGTAAGTAAAATTAAATTTCATGTTTGCTTTATTTTCTGTTTACATGGGTCAGAAAAGTGCATGGTGACTTTTCACCTCTGTTGGCTAATTTATATCTGATTAATCGTAAAAGTGAGGTTTTCACCATCTCACATAATACAGACTAACAAGGTGTTAGCTGGGCAAAAGACAGTGGTGGGCAGTATCCAAAATCTTTCATAACTTTTCTGACACTTATTTATCTACATTAGAAGGAGAACAGTGGCATAAGGCATCTAGATAAAATGATTTCAGAAAACACAAACCACTTCTACAAGTGCTTATATGCCCATCCTTATGTGGATCACAGGAAAATAAATAAACCACACCCTCACAGAAATGGGGTAGGCAAAACTGTAGGGCTGCACCACAGAAGCACACCTGCAATTATAGCATTTGTGAGCAGAGAGAAATAGGATGATCTAGCCATGCTGCCAAAGCCAGACAGGAGACCATGGGAGAAGCATGGACCCAGTAGATAGGTTATATACAACTGGAATTCTGCAAGAGGTTCCTGATAGCAAGAATTACAGATGTTGGCCTAGTGGGAATTTGAAATCATAGATTTATCAATGCTACCAAGTCTGCGTAACCAAGGGCTCATGTAATGGCTTTGCAGGACCACATGGAGGGTGTGCCTAGACTACCGGGTTTTTTCGAAAAAAAGTGGCCTTTTTTCGAAAAAACTGTACCTGCGTCTAGACTACCGCCACGTTCTGTTGACAATAAATCGAAAGAACGCGGCGGTTTTGTCAATGGCAGTAAACCTCATTCTACGAGGAATAACACCTTTTTTCGAAAGTCATCTTTCAAAAAAAAAGCGCTATTGCATGATGTGACGTAGTGTGGGTACCTTGCTGGTTGCTATGCTGGGCAGTGGGCTGTGGGTGACCTCCGCTGGCTGCTGTCTGTAGCATGGCCCAGCAGGGCAGGGGATGAGTCATTATGCAAGGGGGCTCTGAACTTGTCCAACGAGTTATCCCTCAGGGAGCGGAACAATGGGAAGGAGGGGAGTGGAGCCCTGGCTGGGGGCAGGGCTGGAAGGAAGAGTTAGTTTCTGTCTGGAATCATGGAGGAAGCAGCCTGAGCAAAGGGGGGCTGGAATTTAGGGGCCCAGTCTCCGCCATCCCAAGAGGAGCTGAGGCATCCTAGGCCTGGCCCTGTAACCAGATTATATCTATGCTGAGCTGTATCCTGGAGAAGCAATAAACTCCCTCTATTCTACTGGCTGGTGAAGTCTGTTCGTGCCACTACGGGGGTGCAGGAGTCGGGGGACCCCGACACGTCATCACAGTGGTGTCAGGGGTGGGATGCACTGCACCCCGTGGATGGAGCTTCCAGCGGCGAGTGACAAGGCGCAATAGAAGCAAGAGCCGTGGAGCCAGGCGTGCTGGAGACAGAGCAAAGCGGTTCTTGGGAATCGTGGGGCGCTGCAGCACTAGACTGGTGAGTCTGCACCGAGGGGACCAGTGGGGAGATGGCCTACGCCCGACTCTTGAAGGCAGAGCTGGTGAAGCGGTGCAGAGAGAGGGGCTTACCTGTGTGGAACGCAACCAAGGCCCAGCTGATTGCCTGGCTGGAGGAGAATGACCAGTCATGGGGCCAGAATCTTGTCCCCCGGGGGGAGCAGCCAGACCCCCCCCGGGAGCGTGTCAGGCTCTGAGAGGGGACAGAGCACTGGAGCCCGCCGGAGAGATGGGACAGCTTCCCCAGGAAGCCCTGCAAGCCGTAGCCCATCAAGGGCAGGAGCCAGCCCAGCGGAGCTGCGGCGGCTGGAGATCCAGCTGCAGATGAAGGAATTGGAAGTCCAGGACCGTAGAGAGCAGCGACAGCAGGAGCTCGCCATGGCAGAGCGGAGAAGCAGTAGGGCCCCGGCTGCACCGAATGTGGACAGGCCCCAAGGGCCCAGGGCGGCCAGATGCTTGGAGAAGCTCTTGGTGGCCCAATTGAACGATGTGGGTGACATAGACGGGTTCCTCAGCTCCTTTGAGAGGGCCTGTGGACTGCAACAGGTCCCCCCTGCTGACTGGCTACAGGAGCTCATCCCCGCACTGAACCAGGAAGCTGCCGGGGTGCTCAATCAGCTGGAGGACCTACAGCCAGGGGACTACAACTGAGTCAAGGAGGCCCTGCTGCACAAGTTCGGGCTGACCCCCGAGATGTACAGGAAAAAGTTCCGGGGGGTGCGGAAGGAGCCACGGGAGACCTATGTGGATCTGGCCTCCCACCTGGCGCAATACTGCCGCAAGTGGGTGTCTGGAGTTGGAGCCCAGACCGCAGAGGACCTGCTCAAGCTGATCATGATGGAGCAGTTCTATGAAGCATGCACACCCAGTCTGAGGCTGTGGCTCAAGGACCGAAGTCTGGAGAACCCCCAGGAAGCTGGGAGGCTGGCAGACGAGTTCACAGAGAGCCGGTTCGGGTGTGAACGGGAGTCTCGGAGAGAAAGGGAATCGCGCAGAGACCGGTTCTTGGCTGAGCGATGGAGAGAGGCACCTCCGAGGCGAGCCCCAGGGACCAGGACCAGTCATCGGTGCCCCAGAAAACCAGCCAGGGCCCGGCCAGAGCCGACCCAAAAGGGCCCACAGAACCTAACCTGCCATCGCTGTGGGCAACGGGGCCACAAGAGAGCTCAGTGCACCAGGCACCAGAACAGGTCCCATGACCTGGGACTTTCCAGGGTTAACTGGCTGGGGCTGGAGGAAGGGCAGGCTGCCCCAGAGGCAGGGGCTGGCAGGCAAACCTCAGCTCAGAGTGGGGGGAAGGATGCTCAGTGCACCTCCCATGGGAGATCTAACCCTTGGGAGGCAGATTTCTCCATGTACCGGGTGGGGGCAGGGTGGCCCCTGCGGAGCGAGTGCCTCATACCCCTGGAGGTGGATGGTAGGAAGGTGACGGGTTTCTGGGACACGGGGGCGGAGGTGACGCTGGCCCGATCTGACATAATGGCCCCAGACCGGGTTCTACCCCACGCTCAGCTGACCCTGAAGGGCATAGACGGGTCCCTGTTTAAGGTGCCTGTAGCCAGGGTGCATCTGAAATGGCGGGCCAAGGAAGGTCTCAAGGAAGTGGGAGTGCACTCGCACTTGCCCACGGGAGTGCTGATGGGGAATGACCTAGAGGAGTGGCCCCATGAATCCCAGCGGGCTCTAGTCACTGCCCGTAGTCAGAGCCAGCGAGGGGCTGACAACCTAGATCCAGGAAAGGACTCCCAGCAGGGTCCTCAGGGTCCCATCCCAGTGGACACGGGGTCCAGCCAAGCTGGGATTCCAGACCTAGGCAAGGGCGGGGAACAGGTCCCGATCCCTGCCCCAGTGGCTGAATTCCAGGCTGCGGTGCAGGCAGACCCCTCCTTGCGGAGGCTGAGGGACCAGGCTGGCCTCCGTGCAGCTCAGCCCCTGGGGAGAGGTGGCCAGGAGAGATTCCTGTGGGAGCGGAGATTCCTGTTCCGGGAATGGCTTCCCCCCAGGAAGGTGAGGGCATGGGGGGTCCAACGGCAGCTGGTGGTCCCCCAAAAGTATCGCCACAAGCTGTTGTATCTGGCCCATGACATCCCGTTCTCGGGACACCAGGGGATCCGGCGCACGCGGCTGAGGCTGCTCCAACACTTCTACTGGCCGGGGATATTTGCAGCCGTGCAGCGGTACTGCCGGTCCTGCAACTCCTGCCAGAAGGGCGGGAAGGCCGAAGATGGGAAGAAAGCTGCTTGGGGGCCCCTTCCCCATACAGAGGAGCCCCTGGGCTTGCTGAGAGAGTTATGGGAGGGGAAGACCTCCCTGGATGGAGCGTCGGGGATGGAAGACATCCTGGCTTTCCGGGAAAAGCTCACTGGGCTCATGGGCCCAGCCAGAGAGACCCAGGCCAGAGATCAAGGGCAGTGGAAGGGCTGGTACAGCCACTGAAGACGGGCCCGTGCCGGCCCCCCCGGAGCTGTGCAGCAACGAGACAGGGGAGAACTGGCCCCTGCAGGGCATCGCCACAGCCAACCCGAGACAAGGGGTGTGCCAATGTCACCGCGGCGGCTTTCCCGGGCAGAGGACCCGAACTTCCCTAGGTCACGAGCGGAGTGACCCTGCTCAGTTCGCTCTCGGAGGGGGGAGAACTGTGACGTAGTGTGGGTACCTTGCTGGTTGCTATGCTGGGCAGTGGGCTGTGGGTGACCTCCGCTGGCTGCTGTCTGTAGCATGGCCCAGCAGGGCAGGGGATGAGTCATTATGCAAGGGGGCTCTGAACTTGTCCAACGAGTTATCCCCCAGGGAGCGGAACAATGGGAAGGAGGGGAGTGGAGCCCTGGCTGGGGGCAGGGCTGGAAGGAAGAGTTAGTTTCTGTCTGGAATCATGGAGGAAGCAGCCTGAGCAAAGGGGGACTGGGATTTACGGGCCCAGTCTCCCCCATCCCAAGAGGAGCTGAGGTATCCTAGGCCTGGCCCTGTAACCAGATTACATCTATGCTGTGCTGTATCCTGGAGAAGCAATAAACTCCCTCTATTCTACTGGCTGGTGGAGTCTGTTCGTGCCACTACAGGGGTGCAGGAGACGGGGGAACCCCAACGCGCCGCCACACATGAAAACAGGGATTTTTCGAAAGACAGCGTCTAGACTTTTGAAAAATCTTGTTGTCTAGATGCTCTTTTTCGAAAGAGGCTTTTTCGAAAGATACTTTTGAAAAAGCCTCTTTTGAAAGAGGTTTGCAGTCTAGACGTAGCTGGAGTGTTTTCAAAGCAGAATCTCTACACTTGCAAATTTTTAAACAAAAGGTTTTAAACCAAAGATTCAGAGAGTTCATCAAGCTAGACGTCCTATACATCCACATTAACAATGACTTCAGGTTGCTGTGCCTTGGCTCCTGCAGAGACGAATTAGGATTTGAGACTATGTTCTGGGATCTTAAATCTAACTCCTTATAATGTCAGTGATTTTCTGAATAGTTGTCCAAATCTAGAATTACAATCCCTGTGTTCATACTTGAAAATGTCATGACTAGTATAAATAAAATATTTTGTTTAGATGCCCTGTGTTGGTTCTCAAGGATGATTTTTAAAACAAGGGCCTGCTTTGCACTGCTGCGACCTGGAAATATTTTTTACTATACAGTTAGTTATATAATTTCTTTGCAGCTGACTGAAAGTTTACAAAATGAAGTGGGAACAACTTCCAGTTTGTTGCTAGGAAAAATAATGTTAATTTTAGTATTTAAGCGTTCACCTAATTACACTGTATACAGATAAGCCTCTCTTACACAAAAGCCCAAGGAATCAACAAAATATTGCTTGGCAGAAACATTCTTTAACTAAATGTCAAACAAAATTGTACTGAAGACAATGAGTTTATATAAAATGGATACATTAAAAGAGCCAGCTGTAATCTATGCAACCTTCTATTCTATTACTCCTTCAGCCACATGCTCACTGCTCAACTTCAACTTCTCTGATCTTCTCTGCACCAGGTATGAAAACTTTCCAACCAGTGCAGCTGCACTCGGTCAGCAACGATGAGACCGCTAACATAGAGATGGTACCCCTCTCTACTAGTGTTACTCTGTTGTATAGACCTGATCTAAGCAGATTGAGATTACTCTGATTTAAACACCAGCACCTTCTAAGAGCACTGTCTGTACAGGTTAGACCTCCCTTGTCTGGCACCCTCGAGATCTGTCTGGTCCCAAATGACCAGGGGAAGTCCCTCTCAATATGGCCCTGCTGTCCCAGGCTAGGGCTCCAGCCCGGCCCGCTGCTGCCTGCCTGTGGATCCCCAGGCTGGAGCTCCGTGGCTTCCACAAGGGCCAGCACTCCGTTGCAGGCCCCCGAGCTCCACAACTGGAGTGCCTCAGCTGCTGGTGCCAGCCCCCGAGCTCTGCGGCTGGGGTCAGATCTCCACGGCCACTGCCGGCCCCCCACTACCACCTAGATGCAGGGACCAGAACTCTCTGCTGTGCCGCCTGCCCCCACACGGGGCTCCCAGTTGAGTCGCCACTCCCCACCATTCCTGGCCCACAGTCCGAACTGCCTATACCTGGGCTCTGTGGTCAAGGAACATCCATAGTCCTGGTGGACCACGGATGTTGCTGGACCAGAGAGCCCCGGTTACGGGAGGTACAACCTGTGCTAGCATTTCCATTATTAACTAATACCTATGAAGATACACCAGTAAAAACAATAGTGGGATTTTTTAAAAAAAAGTTTAGTACAGAAAGAATCTTAATGACTCATTTACCTCCATTTGTAAATTAGGGATGATGATCTTTGCCAATATTTGTGAAGATCTATGGATAAGTGTTCCTGTTAACTATTATGATTATTATTACTATTTAAAATGGCAGGGATTTGCTAGCTGGATCTAGTCCTTAGTATAGTATAGGATAAGACTGAACTGTTATATTTTATCTTCATTTTGTGCATGCTCATGGATTTCAATGGGAGTTCAACCAAAAGGTCAAAGAAAGGATACAGACCTTACACTTTGTACATTTTAAGTTTTATAAACACTTGCAAAAGACAATATTAAAAATAAGCGGCTCACTACAGCAGAAATAGGCACAAGATAACTAAATTAAATAGGCACCAGATGATTAAATCAATATTTAAGAAATGAACAGCAAAAATACAGATGATCGTAGCATAAATAGACCAAAACCCTACACTGCAACCTTTCAGGACACTGTGCAGCAAGCCTGTTAGACCACAGTTCAAAATAAAGGATGCAAGCTATTTTGGCACAATGTAGTTGTTCATTTAAACTAAAAAACAAGGTACAGCAATCTTGAGGTCACTGAATTCTCTGCCTGAAGAATACTTTATCAGTATTTCAACTGCAAAAAAATCCCAAATAAGAAAATTAAGGCAGGAGACGGCACCCTCACATGCATTTACTGTTTTACTAAGTAAAACATTTACTAAGTTTCCTGTAACAGAGATACAAGAATTAAGTAAAGTGCTGTCACACTACTGGAGTCTAAAGAATCCTAAAACCTGCCGAATCCCAACTGTCTTTTTGGATATGCTCCTAAAACCAAACAAAGATGATCTGTTTACATTTTAAAGACTTTGTTTTCAAGTCAATGCGGCGGATCAGAGGTAAAGGTCAAATAACCTGTTTTCAACTGAAAATAAAGCTGAAAATTACTCATTGCATCTCAGAAGTGAAATCCAAAATGACAATCAGATGTAACAGGACTCACAGAGAGTGCAACAGGTGGTATTATCAGTATATTTGCCACACTGTTCTAGAGTAACTCTAAAAAGATATAGTAATTGGAAGGTAAGCAAATAGCATGAAACACTGGTTTTTAACCTCAGTTGCCCTTTTAGTTTGACATTTGTAACAAAATTGTCTCTCATGTGAACAAGTTTATCTTCCCCTTTTCCAGTGATGATGTATTTTTTGCATAGGCTATGCAGGGTAGTCAATAAATGGCCCACTGTCCCAATGCAGTTCATCAGTTAGCCTCTGGCAGGCTGCCAAATGCTTTATTTACCTGTGCATCCATAAGCATGGCATGGCCACTTACAGTTCCCAAAAGTCATGGTTTGCCGTTCCTGGCCACTAGGAGCAGTGAGAAGCAGCATGGGTTGGACCACTGCTTTCTGTAACTCGCATTACCCAGGAACAGCGAACTGCGACCAACTGGAGCTGCGAGCGGTCGTATCTGTGGTCTCTGATGTAAATAAAGCATCTGGTGGCCTGCCAGCAGCTAACCCTGGCAAACCACATCTGGTTATTGCCCAAGCCTGGGCTATGCAGATGAGGTAAAAATTAATACCACCAGTTGCACAGAAACCTGAAGAATATATACAGGTAAGAAAAATATTACAGTTGACACTCTGGAGATCAAGACATTTACAAAGGGAAATAGTTAATGTAATTTTTTAGCGTTTGTAATGATGAATATAGCCTTAGTGTACATATGGGCTATGTGAGTGTGAAAGAAAAGAACTGAAGACAGAAGATAATTTCCAATGTAATTTATAAAAGTTCAGTAGTTTCAATCTTTACTGCAGTGCCCGAATAATGGCTGTGTTAGCACAGAATCCCTGACCTCACCATGCACCCTGCCAATGCATGAGAAAGCAAACTTATTGTATGTTGTTTTCTTTTCCATCTATTTTTATTTCATTTATTTAACCTTGTATAGAATTAGAAAACACTGTGCTCTTGTCAGTTGCCCAGAGATTTAATGTAACTGCACAATGGAAAATTCCCCACATAAAGAGTCTGAAATTGAGAATACATGTTGTATTGGTCCCTAGTTACAACCTGCTGAATAATACCCTGCTGAGCAATTTAAAAAGAAATCACCAGGAAATTGAAACCCTGAAGTGCACCCGCTGCATAGACAGATTTTTTTAAATGCAGCAAGACGTCTACAATTAGAATTTAGAGTTAAACAGTACAAATGATAAAAGCCAGGGATGCACTGACTGTACTGGGTTTTTGTCTAAAGAATAAAAATTCATCAGAAAATAAGAGAAACCTGATTAAAAGAAATTACATACTACAGGCAAGATCCAATTCCCTCTACAGTTCACTTGAGGATTCCCATTTACTTCCTTGGAAGTTTAGTACAACCATTTAAGATCGTATTCAAGTGGTTCCAGGTATTTGCAACTGGATACAGTGCCTTCCATCTTAATCAGATCATTGGTTCAGTATCAGCTCTGATGAGTAGTCATTGCCAGCTGAAGGTTGTTCAGAGTGCAATGAAAAATGAGTTGGTGTTGTGAAGTTTGTATCTATTGGACAAGCATCCACACAGCTCAATAAATAAAATCAGCCACCAGCCGCAATTGGCATACTGATTAGCAATCTTAGCAGAAAAGCCAAGGTTTGACCTATTCTGTATATTTCCTCTCAGCACTATGTTCAGCTTTACGCATTGTATTTTAGGGGAGAAATACAAATCATTGCAAACCATTGACATTTCTTGGGAACAAAGTGGGTTTTTTTAAACCACAGAAGTTATAGGCCCCAAATATACATTTCTTTGCACTGCCACTGCTTAGGCTCTATGACTTCCGCGGATCAAAAGAGGACTTTATTCAAAGATATATGTCCATATAGCTTTTTTATGGGCACTCTATTCACCTTATAAAGAAGAATACTGATAAACTAAGAATAGTGATAAAGAAGAATACTGATTTTGTTGTTTTGGCAACTAATGTTCTATAAATTACTATAATCAAAGAAATGTTACTGGTCTTAATTTCTCAACAGTTTGCTTTATATTCCCTTTATTGTTGCTCTGAACAGTTCTTTTAGTTTCCAAAACTGCAGAGAAGAGGAGCAGCAGCATCGACCATTGCTTCATGGATGTTAAGAACAAAACAAAACAAAACCAAAAGCGAAAACAAAATTGGGCTACATGGGAAGAAAATGAAGCAGCTAAGACATGATGTAGCTGATGCAAGCAGAAAGTGACAATAGTGAAGGAAGAGAGATTTGGGACCAATATACAGTATATACAAAAGTAATTCTAAAGGCTGAATTCAAAAGGAGCAGGAAAGGAGCGGAACTTCTTGAAAAACAGTGGACGAGGCATTGACAATCATGCAACTGGAAAGATTAAATATGTAGGTGTGAAATGAGGACTATGTCCTTTGGGACAGGGCCTGTCTTTATTTTGTGCAAGGCGTTGTACAGAAGCCATGGATCAGGATCCTATGGCACTACATTAATATAAACAACAACAACAACGAAGACTACAGCTACTGTGTAAGGCTGTATTGTTAGAGTAACAAGGTGGATGAGATAATATCTTTTATTGGACCAACTTCTGTTGGTGAGAAAGACAAGCTTTGGAGCCACTCAGAACTCTTCTGGGCCACAAGCAAAGAAGAGCTCTGTGCAGCTTGAAAGCTTCTCTCTCTTACAGTGTGACCAGATGTCCCGATTTTATAGGGACAGTTCCTATATTTGGGACTTTGTTTTATATAAGCATCTATCTTCCCCCCCCCCCCCCCCCCCCGACTCTGTCCTGACTTTTCACACTTGCCGTTTGGTCACCCTACTCTCTTACCGACAGAAGTTGGCCCAAGAAAAAACATTATGTCACCCACCTTGTCTCTCTAATATCTCAGGACCAACATGACTATAACTACACTGGATACATAGCCACCTAGTCTCTTTCAGCATCATCCATCACCGGCAACTTACCCTCTCATTTCACACTTTCTTGACTTCCAATCTGTCAGTACTGATAATCTCTCATTTGCTCTCAGTGTTCTCCCTGTCTCTCTTCTTTCTTTCATCAGTATGGCTTTTGATTGTTTCCAGATGCCATTCTCTTCCACGATCAACTTTTCTGTCCCCCACCCATCCTTTCTACCCACTAGGGTTGCCAGATGGTTTAAACCAAAAATACCGAACCCCCCCGCCCACAAAAAAACCCCACCGGGGAAAAATTCTGTTGGGGGGGGGAAAAAGAAAGGGGGGGGGGGGAGACCAAAGTTGTTGAGTAAAAAGGAAAAAAAAAACCCCAGCATTAAAACAGCATGGCCCCTTTCAGTGCGTGCAGAGTCAGGAACAGGGGAGCGGTTGAGCACTAAGACCCAAGGAAGGCATTGCTTCCCCTTGGTCTTTAGGCTTTTTGCTGGTGGCCATTTTGTTTTCTTGATCAAGCCAGAACGCAGCTTCCCTGTGGAACCAGGTAAGCAAAGGGTCTGGGGCCGGGGGTGTTGGGGGCTCGGGGAGGCTGAGGGCTGGGCCCATTTGCTGAGTGTGTCATAGGGTTGCCAGGTGTCCGGTATTTTCACCTCCTAGAAGGGAAAAAAACCCAGAAAATACCGGACATTTTAGGTGTCCGGTATTTTCTGAATTTTTTTTACTGGACAGGAGGCGAAAATACCGGACTGTCTGGGTCAGTACTGGACACCTGGCAACCCAACTACCCACCATCCATCCTTGCTCACTGCCTATATATGCTTACTCTGCTCCTCCTGCCCCTCACTTTGCTGAGTCTCATGGAAAGCACATGACTAAGCCGAGTGCCTCCACTACAATTTTTTCAGTCCTCCTTCAGTTCTGCCACCTTCCTATCTAAACAACTTCACTTCTCCAACTTAACTGAATCCCAACCACCTTTTTGACACCTTTAACTCACTCCTCAAACCCTCCCAACCTTCTGCCTCCACTTCTCTCTATGAACAGGAACTTGCTGTTCTCTTTCAAGCGAAAAATTGACAAAATACATGACCATGATATGAATATGATAAGGCTGCCTTTCCTTTTCTACAAAGTTCTCCACCTTCCCTGTCACAGAATTTTTTTTCCTGCTCTCCTGTTCTAAGTCCTCACTGACCCCATGCCAACCCATCTCTTTATCTTTTTCCTAATTCTTCTCCTAAATCTCTTACTCTCCGCTAGCTCTTTCCCTTCACAATAGAAACATTTGTAAGTCTTCCCCATCTAAAAAAAACTATCCTTGATTCTTCTCCAACTACTGCCCTATCTCTAATTGGTCTGAAGTTCTTCTCCACCAGTTCCATCTTATACCCAATTTAGCTTCTATCTCTTGCATTCAACTGAGCAGCTCTGGCAAAGTTTCTAATGACCTCTTTGTAACTGAAGCTCAGAATCAGTACTTCATCCTCATCTTTCTTGACCCTTCAGCCACGTTTGACACCACCAGCCATACTCCTCTTCTTGACATCTTGTCCTCCCTTGACTTCTGTGACTCTGGCCTCTTCTGGTTCTATCCTACTTCTCTAATCACTCCTTTGGTGCATCTTTCAGAGGATCCTCCTCATTCCCCCTCCAATGTTTTGTGGTAATCCCACAGGGTTCTGCCCTTGGTTTTCTTCTTTCATACCTTAACTCAGGTAATCTCATCCACACACAGATTCAACTACTATCTTTATGCTGACAACACACAAATTCACATCTCTTCTTCACACCTGTCTCCTTCTGTCCAAACTAGTCTTGGCCCATCTGACATTTCCTCATGGATGTCTAGCTGCCAGCACTAGCTCAACATGGATAAACAGAGCTCTTGGTCTTTCCTCCCAAATGCTCCTCTAGATGTTCATCTTGATCACCGTGCACACCGCCACCATCTTAACTGTCCCATAACTGGGGCTTGATCTTTCACTTGGAACTCTCTCCAGGGCCTCATTTCAAGGCTACGTCTAAATCTTGTAGATTCTTTCTGCATAATATCTGTAAGATATGTCCTTTCCTGTCAATCCACAAAACTAAAACTCTAATCTAGGTTGTCATATTCTCAAGAACTACAACTGCCTTTTTTTCTGGCCTTGACAAATGCAATGGTACCTTACTCATAACCATTCAGAATGCTTCTCCAAAGATCATTTCCTTAACCTGTTGCTTTGACCATGTTCCCCTTCTCTTTGAATCCCTTCACCAACTTCTCCTTCTTTATCACATTAAACATAAGCTTCATGGTATTACTGCTACTTTTAAGGCTCTTCATACGCTCCATACCTTACCTATTATTTCTCATCCTGATGTCAGCTCCTGTCTGTGGCCCATAGTGCCAGCTTCCAACACACACTTGCTGAATTTTCAAACAAGCACCTTTGTGCTTTCTCCCATGCAGCCTGTTGGGGGGAGAAAAGATCCCCACACACCTCCACAAAGCTACCTCATTATTCTCCTTCAGACTCTCTTTTGCTATGTGTGACACTGTGCCACGATATTTTTGATGGAAATATGTTTTTGAATATTCATAATTAAAATACACTTTATGCAAAACAGGAAAAGTAACCTATCAATGAAGAGCTTGTAATTTCTTAAATGTATATAGTCTATTTGTGTGCATATATCCTTCTTGTAAATGAAGTTAGAAATATGAAATGTAAACCTGTTTATTAATCTAAGTCTTCTAGTGAAAGCCATTAGTGGTACTTAAGTAACTTAATGGCCCAGTGTTCAAGGCAATGATCTGTGAATAGTTTTGTTTTTCCTGCAAACCTAAAGTATGGTTGGTCCAACAAAAATATGTCATCATGCCACCTGGTGCTGGAATCTATCCCAAATCTAGTATTTTTCTGCAAGGGTGAGGGAATAGGACAAAGACTGCCGACTCTGGGGAAATTCCTTTTAAGGAATGGGAAGCAAATGATGACAATCTTTAACTGAATTCACAGACTGTTCCACACCCCAAGAGGATACATGAATGCTCCTGGAAACAAAAGAACTCTAATGACAGGGGTGAAGATGTGCTGTTGGACACAGGTCAGAAAGAATAGCTCTGGTCTGAAAAGACTTCACCTGAAACGAGAAATATGATTGGTAACAATTTCTCTTAGTGTATTAGGGCTTAACTGGCATGTTTTGTTTTATTTTAGCTTAATAATTTGCTTTGATCTGTGTTATCACTTTCAACCACTTAAATCTTACTCTGTATACTTAATAAAATCCCTTGGGTGTATTATCAAACCTAGTTACCTGGAGGGGAACAACAGCTGTGCATATTTCTCTTTCACTGATAAAAGAAGTGAACTTTATGAGCTTCTTCTGCATAAAGCTTTTATACAGAGCAAGATGGATTTATTTGGGGTTTTGGTTTCACTGGGGCTGTGCTCCTCGATGCCGTCAATTCCCTGTACCTGAGTCCTTCCAGAGCTGAGCTATTATCAGTGTCCGTTCAAAAGTTTCAAAGGGGTAGCTATATTAGTCTGTAGCGGAAAAAACTTAAAAAATAACAAATAGTCTAGCAGCACCTTGGAGACTAAAAAAAATCTAGATGGTATCATGAACACAACCCACTTGGAGCATCAGCTTCCTGCTGCAGGGGTGCAGGGTGGTGACCCTCATGAGCTGGATATAGCTTGTGGGGGAAGGAAGTAACTCTGTGTATTGTTGCTCACCCTCCCCACAGATGGAGGAATAGCAGCATAGGAAATTGCTCAACTGGAGGCTCTGGCCAGAATCACAGCCAATGGGAGCAGCGAGGGGCAGTGCCTAAGAATGCAGGGAGGCACGAAGCCAGGTAAGTCCCCCCCATACCCTTCATGCCCAGACCCTGCACCTCCTTCCTCATCACACACCCCATTCCACTGAGACCCTGCACTTGGAGCCCATTCCTGCACACTCCCTCCCTCCCAGACCTTGCAAATCCACTCCCTCCTGCACCCATATTGTCATCATGTGTGGTTGGCTTGTGGTCCGCAAAAAGGTCTTTGTGGGGTGGGCTGCAAGTCAAAAAGTTTGAGAACCACTGCTCTATGTGATCAGGTAGCAAGAATGAAAAATCAGGACGTACCCCAAATATCATCATTGTCCCTATAAAACTGGGACATCTGGTCACCCTATATAGGCCCATCACTGTTTACTCTAAGGGTGAGTGACGGGAGGAAGGGGTGGAAAGCAGTGAGCAAGGAGTGGGACCTCACAGGAATATGTCTAAGCAGCACATTCTTAGAGTATGGAAAGGTGAGAAGCAAGGAGAGAAACATGAGAATAAAGATATGGAGCTAAAAGTGGAGTGGAAAGTTTATATTGGTAGAGTAGGAACAAAGTGTAACTTCTTAAAATGTTACCTGAATTCTAAATTAATCAGAATAAAATGTGTCTGCTGAACTTGAAAAAGAGGTTACAGTAGCGAACCTCTTTTCATGAAAAGAATTTCTCAGGGCAAATCATTTACAGAACTACATTTTGTGAAAGTTCTAAATCTGTATCTGTGGGGCAAAGTCTAGAAATCCAAAAACTGGTACATGGACTAGACAGAAACACATCTCCAGTCATGGAAGGAAGGGATCTGTTTAGAAGAAAAATATACCTTGTTGCTTTTGATATCTGCATTTCACTAGCTGGTGTTCTACTCACTGTTTACTTTTATTTGTCTCGTTCACTGCTGTTTTAGACAGGCTAGAGGCTTAAAGAGGCAAAGTGAGAATTGCTTTGCTCTACTGGTTGCTAAACCTGAATAATAAAAGTTGGTAAGACTAAATTACTCTGCTTTGCTTTACTGCCACTTCAAGTTCTTCTTTGTCACAGCATACCTGAATACTCATGGCTATGTTACATAATTAATAATTTTCTAGTTTGCCCACCCAACAACTTTGCCATTTAAAAATTAATAAAAATAAAATCTACAGTGTGCTGCAGAAATGGAATTGTAGTTTTGCTCCTTTGAAGATAGCATCATGCAACTTTCTTTCTTATGGGTCTTGCACCCCAAGTGTGAAGCTTTCCTAGTGCTCAAGGTTTTTGACCCTCCACAACACCTGTAGAATTGGGATGAGGGATATACCCTACAAAACTTGCTCTAACCTCAGAGGCCTCAGATCCCCAGAATCTTTCTAAAGCAGCAGGCAACAGATTCCCATACTTTTAATTACATATAAAAATGCAACAATCTCCTCCTCCACTCCTAAATGAAAAAGGGGTCCCAGAAAAGAAAACAGGCACTTGACACACAACCTCAATCCCTAACTGAGGGGAAGTGGCTGGGAGAGAGAATTCTGCACAACGTTATCTTTAGAAGCAGAATTACAAGGCAAATAATTTCCCCTTCTCTAAAGAAATCATCACTGAAGGAACCTCACTCCTGGAGAGTATGTAACTCAAAGAATGCTGCAGTAAACAGTGTGATAATAAATGCAACAATTGGCAGCATGAAGAACACATTCAAACAATTGACCAGAAAGGCTGTTTTTTCTTACTTAAGTTAGAAGGGGATAAGATACTTCCTCACGTATGAGGGTTAAATAGATATGGGATAAAACACCTAGGAAGGAATAATGAACAAGAGAAGCCACCCAAGATCCAAAACTTATCTGGAAAAGAATCGGCTATGCCATGATATCCACTGAGTGCAATTTGCCACAGAAAAATAAAAAGAACAACAGAACCCATCTTTCAATGAAATTACTAGTAAGTGCATTTTAAAATTGCAGGCTACCCAGATCATCCCAAGAGGGAACTCAGCCACAAACTAGCTGAGAGAGAAAAATTCCTTGCAGCACCATGTTAATTAATTTATTTTGCAGAGAATTAGGGGTGGCAGACTGGCAGGGAACACATATTCTCATATGATCATAGCAAAACAGAGGTATTTAATTTTAAATTTAGCAATCGATTGGGAGATTTTAAAAGGCTCCAGAGGACATCCCTAACCAGAGGAAGCTGCATACATGCAGAAAACAGCTCAGAAGGTAGCTTTAAAAAACCCAAACAAATAGATGCTTAGTTGAACAAGAAGATTGGTCCATGGGAAAGAGACTGTAGGAAGTCAAGCAGATTCTCATTAAGCACAGAAATATAGGCAACGGTTTGAAAATAGAAACTCCTCATTCTGCATTCCATTAGAAACACATGACTTCTTCCTGCATACACCAAGACTTATAGATAGTGCCTGAATATATTGGGCCAAATTTCTGCTCTCAGCTTCAACTGTGTAACTTCAGAGTATTCTCCTGACTTCAGTGGTTCTATCAGGTGGGTCCACACCTCTTGAAATCAGGCCATTTATTTATTTTGTGCCTAAGTTTAGGCACCCAAATTAGGAAATTTTGTCCACTGCATACTGACCTGTGGCTTTGCTTTCCTCTGTAACCAAACTAATCCTTTAGTCAAATATATTTTATATCAAATAATCTAGCAGCACCTTAAAGACTAACAAAACACGTAGATGCTATCATGAGCGTTCGGTTGCACCCACAAAAGCTCATGATACCATCTACATGTTTTGTTAGTCTTTAAGGTGCTACTAGTCTATTTGTTGTTTTTTAAGTTTTTCCTGTTACAGACTAACTCAGCTATCCCGATTATTTTATATCCCTCATCTTGTTTGACTAATCAATGCTTTACTATTAGACTGAATGGGAAGGAAAAAACAGCTACTTTTGGAAAATATGAATTCCATTTTGATATGTTTGTTGCTATATATTTTCCTCACGTTCCATGATTTTTGGAACTATAAGAATGCAAGTCCATCATATCCATTGAGTGTAAATGGACACAGCAAGACTGGGAATCAAATATTCATTTCACTGGACTGAAAACAAACTTTTCCTGCTTCTACTCAGTGGTGCTCAGGCTCATACCATAACTAAGCGAGATCTAATATTTTCAAGCTTAATCTCCCAAAAACGATACAATTATTCAAAGCAATTCAAAACAGTGGAAAAATGTCAAATGTATATGCACACTTACTCTCTACTGCCAAACCACAGTACATGCAGATTTAAAAACTTATTTAGAAACTATGTTTTATCTCAGAAGAATTTTGGGTCATAACTAATAAACATAGAGTAGTTTCTGGATCCAGATATGTATTTTTTTCATTATTACTGTAGTTCTTATCGTCATCTCCCTTTAGCCAATAGCCAAGAGAAGCACGGGGTAGAAAGGGGAGAATATTTTTCCACAGTCATGATAACATTCCATGTCATGCCATGAACATTATAAAGCAGCAAGCCCATTTAAGATGTGGCTCTCCATTTCATATAGGTTGAATTCCTCTGCTTTAATTTCTTTTCCCACGGCTGTAGTTGGACACTTTGTTTCTAGACCTGGACTGAAAATGGATATTTTTGCACAGAAAATTTCTATTAAACCCAAAATACTTATATGTAACCAGAGCCACCCCATCCATAGGATGGTCCTGTGCTGGCCACCTTAACCATTCTATGGATGGGGCCTGTCAGGTTACCTGGGAGGCCTGGCACAGGAGGAAGCATTTCACCGCGGCAGCAGGAGAAGCGGAGCGCCCCAGAGTGCTCTGCTTCCCACAGCCCAGTGAAGCAGAGTGCAGCGGGCTGGGAGAGGGAAGACGGGTAGAATGGAATAGGCTGCTGGGTTGCCCTGGTTCCCGCTGTGGTGGTGAGTGTTGGGGGTGACTCCTGCTGCTGCTCCATACCAGGTCAACCAGTAATCCTCCTGCTCATGTTGCTCAGAGGAGGGGCTTTGGCAAGAGGATGGGGGCAGAGCGGAAGGCATGGGGGCGGAGCAAGGATGGAACAGAGGCAGGGATTAGGGGAAGGAATGGAATGGGGCAGGGCAAGGGTGGAGGAGTTGCCTCAGGCTCTGCAGTTGCCCCCCCAACCCAGGACAGCCTTACCTGTAACCAGAGTTCTTTCAGACCAGTCTCTGTATATTCACACCTGTGGGATCAAGGTGCCTCTGTTACAAGCTCTCAGAACCTTCTGGAAAGTAGAGTCCCTTGGGATCACTTGCTCCGCTCGCTTCTTCCCATCCTTAGGGTGACGAGATGTCCCGATTTTAAAAGGACAGTTCTGTATTTAAGCCCTACCGCAGGTATCCCAACTTTCTTAAAACCAGGCAAGTGGTCCAATATTTTCTGACTCCCTTCCCCCCATCAGTACTGATGGATCCTGCTGCTGGCTGGATCCCAGCTTGCCAGCTGCCTACCCACCAGCAGTGAGCGGGTGGAGAGTCCAGCGGCTGACAATGGGCCACACAGCATTGGCACAGGGAAGCCTTTCCACCCCTCAGCTTAGGAATGGGAGGGAAAGAAATTTCAAGCCTTTTCCTGCACTGAATCTGCAAGGCTCTACAGCTACCCCCAGGCTGGGGCTTAGCACCCTCTCCATTCATCCTCCTCGGTATTGCCCTCAGGAAGTGCAGGGTTGCCCTGTTCCCTTTTTACTGAGCACCTTCTTTGACTGAGCTCTCTCTCTGGTTGAGCTCCATGGCCACTGAAGACCCCGTAGTCAGGTACCCAGGGCTTTGAAGCACAACGCATCCTTGGAGGCTTAACTCCTTCCTACCCATGCTGTAGCCAGGGGACAGGAGGTGGCTGAGTTATGTTGGTAGCCAGCAGCAGCCTGGAGGTGTGAACTGCCTTACTTCCTTCTCACACAGAGTAGAAATAAGCTGTTTCCAGCTACAGGGATGAGGTAGGATGAGCTCTGCAAAGGCATGGGCAAAGTCATCTCCCTTGTGGCTGGAAGCAACTCCCATCCCTTCCCTTCCACCAACTGCCAAAAGCTATGCTCTGATGTAAACCCTCACTGATAAAAATATGAGGAGGGAGGCATGTGACCCCACATGAGCCCCCCTCACACATGTTGCCTTGGGAAGACGAAGCACCAGCTGCTTGGAGAAGAGGTCCAGTGAGGCATGGAGGATAGAGAGTATCAGGCATGGAGGGTCAGCTAGGTTGCTGATCCATCCCTCCCCATGTGAGAGAGGAATCTGGATTCAGGCTCTTCCTGTGAATCCAAAGCCATACACAATAATTCACCGTGTTTTTTGTTTTGTCCAGGTAGGCTGCTCCACCCAGATCCAACACCCAGAGAGCCAGACCCAATTTAGGCACATTGAGGCCTCCTGGTTCAACCAGGACATACCCAAGGACCTTGGCAATGATTAGCCTGTGATGATTTCTCCATCCAGGGGTGCAAAAGATGGCCACTCCTCATCCACTATACCTGTGAGCAGAAGTTCATGAGGTGATCCAATCTTCTCCCGAGGGACTCTTCTCAGAGTCGATGCTGGATGTATTCCGTTCCAAATGGTAATATATTAAAAGCATATTAGGGAACTTTTAGTGCTCCCCCAGCAGGGCCGGGGGCTAATTACTGTGCAATAGTGCACTTTACAATTCTCATCTCTGTAGTATGTATTGCCACACTGTGGTGGCATGGAAAGAATCTAAAAATTGTTGTTTCTCAGGTATGAAAACAACAGTCAGCAAATACCAGAAACCTTCTCGTGACATTAAGCTCTGGTCTACCCTAGGAAATTAGGTTCTTGTGTAAAGCAATTAAACTGACCTAAGCTCCGTAGTAGACACTTTAAATTGGCAGGAGAATTTTCCTGTTGACCCAGCTATGGCCTCTCAGGAAGGTGAAGCACCTATGCTATGGGATCACCTCTCTTGCTGACATAGGTAGTGGCTTCACTGAAGTGCAGCTGTGGTGCAGCTGCACTGCTGTCACATTTTGAGTGTGGATGTGCCCTACATTTTGGACATCAAATGAGGCAAGATAATTACTGAAAAAATGGAACTAATTTTTACCAGCCTCTTCATCATCTAGACTGTTCACTGTATTGCCTCATTAATACAGTGCAGCTCTCAGAGCACAAAAATGGATAGCAATCTAGTACTTTCATCTTCACACTAGTCAAAATCAATGTGATTAATTTTTCTTATAAGAGAGATAATCTCAGTACAAAAGGGAACTTCATATCAGTTCAGAAATGTTTTTCTTGGCATTGCTCCTAAATGTAGTTCCTCAACAGTTTAGTTTGCCGGATAGGAAGATATTTTGAAGCTTGATTTTCGTTTGCTTTATTGGTACTAAGAATACCTTAACCCTGGATGCTGAATCTTAGCCCCGGTGCAGTTAGCTGAAGTGTTCAGGGTGCAGCTGACGTGGCAAGTCATAAGGAGAGCTGGCTTCTGTGACAGTTTAAGCCAAGGCCATCAAAAGGCTCCTGAGTATTAACCAGAAATTTGAGTTTCACCTGGAAAACTAATAGCTAGTTCAGAACACGGGCAAAATATATTTCAACAGATGGGCAACTTGATTGTGTTTTAGCAGAATATTCTATGTAGAGCTGGATAAGAACTTTACATGGGGCTACTGGCTATTCTGGGGGCATTCTCATTTTTCCACATCCTGATGTGGAATGGAAACAAATGTTAAAACCTTGAAATTTTTTCCAAGTGGAATTCTTGTTTTCTGGCCAGCCCTACTTCCAAGCAGCCTGCACTGTGCTGTGTGACAGCAGTTTACTTTGCAAGTATCAAAGGAGAGCTTGCCTGGGCAAGGTCTGCACATGAAAGAAAAGGAAGATTCTTGCCAATGCTTCCCCGTGAGCCTTATTTTTCTGGAGAGTGAAGTAGTAATATAAATAATAATTTAACACAGCTACTTATATACATGCTACAAATCTAAATTATTCCAATTATCAAATCTCTCCACGCACTGGCCACAAAAATAACTGTATACACAGCATTCACACTAGCTACATATGCTGCTACTGCCGCTCAGAAATGTGTAAAACTCTTTTATTGATTGAATGAACAAAAAACCACACAAATAAAAGAACTACGCAGCAACATGAATGTCTGGCTTAGAGTAAAGTTTAAACGTAACGAAGCAAAAAACAAACACAAAAACTCAGCATCTTTTTTTTTCTCCGATTCATTCCCATTTCTATTGACTCTAAAGACAAAAGTTTGGCTTTTTTTAAAATTACTGTTTATTTTTAATACTGCTGAGCAACCCAAAAGAGAAAATGTGAGCTGGATTATAATACTGTGTACTACCAGCCCACTGTGATTACAGAATAAGGCATAGTTGAGTGAAAACAGGTAATTCCTCATAAAAGGCAGCAGGTAGCTACAATGAATGGGGAAGTCAGGAGTTATGTCAGTAGAGGCTCCTGCAGGAAGGGTATGTCTATATTGCATTTAAAAACTTGTGGTTGGCTGATTGCAAGGTGGGTGGATCCCAGAGCTTGGACTGGATCTCAGGGCTGGCTGTCTACACTGCAATTGAACAGCCTCTTAGTCCAAGTCCTATAAGCCTGAGTCAACTGGCATGGGCCAGTCACAGGTATCTAACTGCAGTGTAGACACACCTCCTGAGGTCAAGGTAGTTGCCCCGGAAAGGAAGGCCTGGAAGAGACACTGTTCAAGCAGGAGAGAGACTGGAAATGCTCAGGCAAGAAGACCTAGGAGGAGCAAAAGAAATTCTATATTGTGTGGACTTAAGAACTGACTTAGTTTTGAGCTTTATGTTAATAAATTCAGTCTCCAGGGTGGGGTATTTTTGACAAAAAAAAAAAAAAGTTTGGTGAAGTTTGATTTGAATGCTCCATTAAGAGAAGGGAGACTGGTTGCCTGCAGCATGACCCTAGCCTACAAGGGGGGAAGGCCACACAGGAGGTATTTGACACATTATTAGAATCAACAAAATTATGTCCTATATTTTAATCAGGCAAGGGGCAAAGGAACTGCAAGAGTGTCCTGAGAGAGGGGATAATATGTATACAATGACATTTCATAGCTGTAACTGAGGAACTAACTTTGCTCTGCAGAACCACATTACTGGGAATAGTCCAGACTGACTCCTAAAAATACTAAGATCTTCAACTAAGAAGTGCTTGATAAACGGAAAGTGTTTCACCAACACGGCCTATGCCTCAGTGCCCTTGTGAGGTACATCCATTTCACAGATGAATAAACTGAATCAGAGAGAGATTAAAGCCTATATTTTCAGAAGAGCTGACTAGTTCTGAGTGCTTCCATTTTCAGTGATCACCTTGGGTAAAATACTGGTTCCTCTAAAATGAGTGGTGAAAGTCCCGTTGAGTGGGGCCAGGATTTCACACCTAGATCCTGCTTTCTCAGAGGTCCACAAAATCAGTTGGACTTAATAAATGCAGCAGAAGTTCAGTACTTCTGAGTCACGCTTGAGGATTCTCAAGTTGGATACTCAAAGAATTCGGTATGCAGAATTGGTGAGCTCTTTTGGCAAATGGTTGTGTGACTGACTGCCTTATCCTGGTTCATGGGGTGAGTCATTAGCAGATTTGGGAACACAATCCAGTAGAGTCCTGATTTCCAGACCTCTGCTCTCAAAAACAACCATGCTGCCTCTCTACAATCCCTTCTCACACAGTGATGAAGAGGAGAGTCTGAAACTAAACTATCAAATAGCATTGCAATGGTAGAACTAATCAAGTTCTCAATATTACTTTAAAATACTGGGAACTTTGTGTAATATGTGAATGGATGAAACATGTTCAGATGGTTAAAACAGAGGAACAGGAGACCTGGTTCTATCAAAAAGAATGAGACAATGTCTACGTTGAAAAGTGATATAAACTTAAATTCATTCATATTTGTGAAGGGCTTTAAGAAGGCACTCTGTAGGAACTGCATTCTTTTGAAAACAATTGTCTAAGTTGAGGATTTTTTCTTCTTTGGATGGGTGACTAAAATATCACTAGTTATTCATTATTATCAATCATCTAGGTCAGACAGAAAGTAGATTTCGTGTCAGTACTGAAATTTTCATGATTGTTTTGCAAGGCTGAAATTTTATACCACCACCATAAATTCCAACTTTTAACATTCTGATAATACTTGTTTAAAGAGCTTTCAGATCACAGTACACTAAACACAAAACAATCTTAGTGTCACCTAATAAATCTATTCTGCATACCATAGACAAAATAAGTTCCCAAGGTTTCAGATACTTTATTTCTAAAGAGGTAAACAGCTAATGTGTATAGGGAATAACTATTTTGCATATGACTTCAAAAATTTCTTATACAAAACAGCACAAACCAAGCAGCCAATATTATAAACAAGAAACCTGTAAAATGCATATGTGACAAAAAAAGTTACTGTGCAGCATGCACAAAAGTGTCTTGAACCACTCAAAGCGACTGTAGTTTTCCTTTCATATGTTAAAAAGTACTAAACTAATTAAAATGTCATTCAGAAATTCCCCCATCTCGGCTAAAGTTTGAAATCTTAATTGAGAAGTGGAAACAATAGCTGTATAATTGGTTTACAGCAAAAAACATGTTCCATCACTGTGATTATATCAAAATGCTCCATACAAATGAAATGATACATTTCACTAACTGGATTTTATCCAAAAATCAGAATATTCTTTTCAAATACTTCATTAATAATATATAACGCATGCAGAATACATTGTGTAATTACAAAACGCTTTTGTATTAATCAGAAAACAAGTGGTTTTATGTAAGGATACGCAAAAAAATATAAAAATAAAAGAAATAAAATGATTCGTATTTAGTATTTTCTTGCTCAAAAATCAGAGCCATATGGTGATCTATGCTACCATAGAAATGCCCTATGGTAGCATTTCTACCTCAACCTTTAGTTATCATTGTTGCTTCCAACTAGGAATTAAATTTATCTTTCTCAGTCTGCTCTTGAATGTTTTCTTACACAAAAGTGCAGAGTTAGGATATATCTACACAGCAAAGTTATTTCGAAATAACTTTACCAGCGTCTACACAGCCAAACCGCAATTTTGAAATTAAATTGAAATAGCGGAGGGCTTATTTCGAAATTGGTAAACCTCATTCTACGAGGAATAGTGCCAATTTTGAAATTGCTATTTCAAAATAAGCGCTGTGTAGACAAGCCCTTCCCAGGGTGCCCTGCTGGCCACCCTGGCCCCAGCCAGGAAAACTTCTCTTCTCCCCCTCGCCCCCGGAGCCCTTAAAGGGGTAGACTCTGGCCACAGTGCCTGTGCCAGCTCCAAGCCTGCCAGCCCAAAGCCAGCAGTCGCTGCACCTGACCCAGTGGCCCCAGCATGAGCCAGACAGCCAGTGCCAGCCAGCTCTCCACTGCTCCCCAGGACCAGTCTGCCAGCTCCAAGGAGCCTGCCAGGGGCCGGAAAAGGTGGGCACCTACCTCGTCCAGTGCAGAGATCATGGACCTAATTCAGGTTTGGGGGGATGCCTCCAACGTCCATGATCTCCACACTAAACGGAGGAACACAACCGTCTACAGGCGGACGGCTGCCAGCCTGGCCACCAAAGGCCACATGTGAACCCAGGAGCAGGTTCGCATGAAAATAAAGGAGCTGCGGCAGGCGTATGCCAGGGCCACAGGGGGCAGCTCCCAACCAGGGGCAGACCCAGACCTCTGCCCCTAATTTGATGCCGTGGACCGCATCCTGGGGGGCAGGATGGTCCATGCCCCCCAGGTGGTCATCAACCCTGGGGCAGAGCTTGCTGCCTCCTGCTGCTCCAGCCCCTGCTGCCTCCCCATCTACCGCTCCTCCTCCCACTCCTTCTCCCCCTCCCGCTTCTTCCTCCACACCATCCCCACACCCCCAGGGATGCTGAGGCCCCCGCACCCGTGGTGCTGGGAGACAGTTGGGCCAGCGAGACCCCCAACCCTGAGCTTCTCCTCCCCATTCCTCCCCTTGCCAGCTCCCTCCTCCCAGGTTTCCCCCTCTCCTCTCCCACCCTCTCTCCTCCCCTCTCCCACTTTCTTTCCCCAGTCTCACCTCAGTTTCATTCCCCCCACCCCAGTTTTGTTCAAGAAAGAGGCTTTGTTGTAATGAACACGTGTCTTTTATTGTACAGCAGGAACGGGGGTTAGGGAGGGGTAAGTGGAAAGACGTGAGGGAGGAATGAGGCACAAGCCCCCAGTGGGGCACACCAGGGAGACTGTTACTGCCTGCAGAATGTGCTGCCAGGCTTGCAGCAACCTGTCCAGGAGAAGCATCAGAGTGCCCAGGGTCGGCTCCGGCTCCATGGTGCAGAGAGCTGTGGTGTCCTGAGTGAGGGCAACCAGAGCACACAGAGGAAAAAATGCTTTGCTGTCCCTCAGCGAGGTAGGCAAGCAAGCAGAGAAACCTTAGAACCGGCTGTCCGGGGGGGGTCCCTTTAAGCACAGGCTTCAGATACCTTGTGTGGCTGCTGCCTGAGGCTAACTCCTGACTTGATGCCCTGCCAGAACCGGTTCCAGCCAGCCTTAAATGCGATTCAGCGTCCTATCAGTGTGGACGCGCTATTTCGAAATAGCAAAATGCTATTTTGAATTGCATTTTGTGTCTAGACGCATTATTTTGAAATAAGCTATTTCTAAATAATTATTTCAAAATAAGATATTTTGAAAATAACGCTGTAGTGTAGACATACCCTTAGAACAGTGGTCTCCAACATTTTACACCCAAGATCACTTTTTAAATGACAGACCAAGCCAAGATCTACTGCCCCGCCTCTTCCTTGAAGCCCCGCCCTCTCTATTCTCCTCCTCTCCATCACTTGCTATCCCCAATCCTTATACTGCTGCTTTTTTAAAAAAGAAATTCTTCTGTAGGAAGAGGTTTTTCCAACATTTGGCCTGTCTAGACTGGACCAAATGTCAGAAAAAAACCCTTCTTTTGGAAGCCCCCTTATTCCTCGTGGAAAGAGGAATATAGGGGTAACCGAAAGAGCATGTTTGCTCTTCCGCTAAAAAAAGCGGAAGAACAAATGCAACAGTGGATGCAGAAGAGTTTTTCTGGGATATCTCCAGAATCATGAAAAACTCCTGCAGTCTAGCCGGACCCTCGCTGGGTTGAGACAGGATGTGTAGTCTCTGGGGTGGGAATGAGGAATTTGGGTGTGGGAAGGGGTGAGAGGTGCAAGCTCTGGGAAGAAATCTGGATGCAGGAGGAGGTGGAGAAGGGGACACTGGCTCGGGGAGGGGACTCCAAGCCGGGCAGTGTTGGGGTACTAAGCAAGCCACAGGCTTGTGGATGTGAGGGTGCAGGAATTTGGGTTGGGGTATGTGAGGGGCTCAGGGCAGGGGGTTCCAGTCTATGATAGGCTCAGATCTAGGGTCTGGGTAAGAGGGAATGCAGGAGTGGTTATGGCCAGATAGGGGCTTGGCCCCAATTGGGGGTTTGTTGGCCAGGCTTCATTTTTAAATAAAATACTATGTCAAACACAAAAAGTTTCTGCATTGTCTTTATTTATGAGAATGGCAGGGAACCTGCGTTGAGTCAGAGGTCACTGACCCATAGAAAAGTCATTTGGGAGCAGGGGACACAGTACTGGGGAGGGGTGCTAGTGGGTTCTGGGGCAGGGAACAGAGTGCCAGTGGGGGCAGGAGAGAGGGAGCAGGGTGCCAGAAGGACAGGTTTCTGCAGCAGGGGACAGGGTGCCGGGGAGGACAACAGGTTTCTGCAGAGGGGAGCAGGGAGACAGGTTTCTGTAGTGGGGAAGGCAGGGGGACAGGTTTCTGCAGTAGGGGACAGGGTGCCGGTGGGGACTGGTTTCTGCAGAGGGGAGCAGGGGGACAGGTTTCTGCAGTAGCGGACAGGGTGCCAGAGGGAACTGGTTTCTGCAGTGAGGGCAGGGTGCCGGGGGGGGGGCAGGTTTCTGTAGGTTGGCAACTGTGTTGAATAATGTCAAACTCTTGATAGAACAGAATCGATGACTTTCTATTGGGTCAAAACAGAACACAGTAGAGGAAACAAATGGGCTAATTACCCTTCCATCACAGGAATATTAGCTTTCAAATCCCATTTGAGTTTAGAATGTACAGTATAAGGATGTAAGGCATTTTGTGCATCTCCTCAGCAACAAAGGGAACCACAAACATCAACTCTGTCCTTTGCCTTCATTCTTTGTCTTCAAAGTGCCCCATGGCCTGGTCCCAAGATTGTCTAAAGCAGTTTTTCTCAACCTTTTTTTTATAAAGTGCCCCTTTAAAAAAATTATAAGTATCCCCAGTACCTACAGTTTTCAGACACACAATTTTTTTTTCTATCACTGCAACACATTTGTTTAAACAACCTAATCAGAGCTGGGTGGGTGATGACATTTTCGCATATAAAAAGTACAAAAACAATAAAGCGCTGTAAAACTTAAATCAAAAATTCAGTTTTCTCCATATTTCAGCTGTGTTGATGTACCCCCCAGACTTCTCTCGAGTACCCCTGAGAGTACTTGTACCACTGGTTGAGAAACACTGGTCTAAAGCTTGCGATGAAGGTCATGACTGACAACTACTCTGCTCTGGCACAAGGGAATTCTTAGCAATGAAAGTAAAGCTTGTCTGTGCAGGACACAGACCTTCTCTGGGGGCAGTCTGACTGTGGGACAAACTCCCCCAGTAACTTAGGACCATAACAAACTTAATCACCTTCTGTGCCAACTGCAAGGCTCATTTCTTTGAACTTACCTTTTCTGACATAGAATCATAGAATACTAGGACTGGAAGGGACCTCGAGAGGTCATCAAGTCCAGTCCTCTGCCCTCATGGCAGGACCAAATACTGTCTAGACCATCCCTGATAGACATTTATCTAACCTACTCTTAAATATCTCCAGAGATGGAGATTCCACAACCTCCCTGGGAAATTTATTCCAGTGTTTGACTACCCTGACAGTTAGGAACTTTTTCCTAATGTCCAACCTAAACCTCCCTTGCTGCAGTTTAAGTCCATTGCTTCTTGTTCTATCCTCAGAGGCCAAGATGGACAAGTTTTCTTCCTTCTCCTTATGACACCCTTTTAGATACCTGAAAACTACTATCATGTCCCCCCTCAATCTTCTCTTTTCTAAACGAAACAAACCCAATTCTTTCAGCCGTGGTATCATCTGCAAACTTAATAAGCGTACTCTCTATGCCAATATCTAAATCGTTGATGAAGATATTGAAGAGAGCCGGTCCCAAAACAGACCCCTGCGGAACCCCACTCGTTATACCTTTCCAGCAGGATTGTGAACCATTAATAACTATTCTCTGAGTACGGTTATCCAGACAGTTATGCACCCACCTTTTAGTAGCCCCACCTAAGTTGTATTTGCCTAGTTTATTGATAAGAATATCATGCGAGACCGTATCAAATGCCTTACTAAAGTCTAGCTATACCACATCCACCGCTTCTCCCTTATCCACAAGACTCGTGGAGTGTTATGAAGCACGTAACAGGTGTATATATTTTTCCTCTATGAAACAACATTTCCAAAACATGATGCTCCTCTGCACAAGCATTTCCCTCTGGCGAAAGGGTGAGAGAACAACCAACATGTGACAGATATTAGTCACATGGCTTAAAGGACTACTAGAAGGCATCAAATACTACAGTGATAAGTATGGCATAAAAATTCAGTGCGAATCACAGCAACTTAATTATTTTAAGGAAAAATGGACAGAGTTGAAAAGAAAAGCAAAAACAAATGAAGGTCCTACAGCAGGGGTGAGCAAATATTAGTCTGCAGGTTGGTTCTGGATCCCTAGGGTTTAGCCCCTAGCAGGCCACCACTGTTATATGTACCTACGCCTCCACAGGTATGGGCGATAGCAGCTCCTGATAGTCGCAGATTGCCATTCCCAGCTAATAGGAGCTGCAGGAAGTGGTGTCCCAGTCTGCACCACTTCTTCAGCTCTCATTGGTTGGGAACAGCGATCCATGGCCAATGGGAGCTGCAATCACCCATACCTGCAGAGGTGCAGGTAAATACATACCTGCTAACCCTGGCAAACAGCTGCTGTTTTATTACCCACCCCATCCTATAGGGGGACAGTATTCAATATCTTCTATTGAGAGAGACCCCAGACTCAATTAAATATCTTCATAAAACTGATGTACCATTGTGAGTTCATTTTGTCTACTGATCCAGTAGGCACTACACCACCTTCAAAAGTTTAGATTGTTTGTGTTTTCCATGCACTGCAGCTGGAGAAGATGCTGTTTAAGATGAATATTTTATTTTAAACACACACACACACACACACACACACACACACACACACACACAGCCCCCCCCCAAATAAGGGAAGGCGGGTGGAATTCATTCCACATTCTTCAGGCATTAGGCTGGCATTAAGTTGGTCACTAAGCGATGTCATCTTCATCTTCTCCATGCAAATGATCAACAAAGTCATTGCTGACTATTTCTCAGGCAACATATTAACTGGGAGTTAATAGGCTGACAATCAGCTGCTAAGCTTTACTGCATACATTAAATAGAAATAAAGTCATGTATGAATATGAAACATCAATTTAAAAATCAAAGCTCTGGCATATGCAGTACAAAGCTATAATAATATCACAAACAGCCAGCAAACTTAAGAATGTCATTAAACAAAAGACTATATCAAGTATGGAAATAACCTAAACTTAACAGTAAAACAGAATCAGCAGAGGTGACTGTATCTTTTGAATTATCAGTTTAGTTTTTTCAGACAAATGGCAGATGCTATAACCTCAAAGCTAATCATATTTCAAGATTTATATTTGTGACACTAATTTGCTTTAAAGAAGTAAATTAGACAATGACCTGCAGCAGAATCAGGATCTACATTTTAAGCAAAACAGACAGCCTAGAGCAGTACAGAGGCAGCAAAATACTTAGTGATTTTGAGTTTTGCCATGAAATGCCTACATTTCCCAGAATAACAAAAATAGCCTGAGCTTCAGTATTTTAATATGTGCTCTGTCCTTTTGCAAACAGGTTAATGGACAACTTTGAATTCTTTTCAAATGATTTTGGTTATAAAGCCACATGAGCAGGGAGGCTGGACACAACCATAGGTCACCTGGCAGTGCCAAACACTAAAACTGAATTAGAGTTCTGTGACTTACAGTAATTTCTTAGAACAACACATAAAACAGGTTATTTATTTATTTAAACATATTTTTATCCCACCTCTATTTAAAAATTTGAGGTGGTGTACAAAAATTTAAAACACTATATATATGTAAATTACACACACACACACACACACACACACACACACACACACACACACACACACACAGAGAGAGAGAGAGAGAGAGGTAAAAAAGGTGGCTTCATTCTGGCACTGAAACAGTGCCAGCACTGGCACCAGGTGAATGTCCCAGGGGAGAAAATTCCATAGCTTGGGAGCAAAGGCTGAGAAGACCCTGCTCTGCGTAGATGTCAGCCTTCTCTCCATAAGTGGAGGAACACGGAGCAGAGCCTCCCCAGCTGACCTCGTCCCCAGGCAGGTTCATACAGGAGGAGATGGTCCTTCAAGTACCCCGGTCCCAAAATGTTTAGGGCTTTATAGGTCATAACCAGGACTGTGAATTGTGGCCAGAAACATACCAGAAGCCAGTGCAGCTGCCATACCACCGGCATAATGTGCTCCATATAATGAGAATTAGTTAAAACTTGAGCAGCTGCATTCTGGACCAGCTGAAGTTTTTGAAGACACTTCAAAGGCAGCCCCACGTAGAGCAGTAGTCCAACTGGGATGTGATAAGAGCATGTATCACTATAGCCTGGTCATTCTTATTCAGGAAGGGTCGCAGCTGGTGGATCATCCGAAGCTGCCCAAAAGCACTCCTGGCCACCAAGGAAATCTGGTTCTCCAATGTCAGAAAAGGGTCCAGGAGGATTCCCAAGCTGTGTACCTGTTCTTTCAGGGGTAGTGTGACCCTGTCCAGAACAGGTAACACACCACATTCCTGGACAGATGGCTTCCTGATCCACAGGACCTCGGTCTTACCTGGATTCAGTTTCAGCTTATTCGACCTCATCCAGTCCATCACCGCCTTCAGACACCAGTTCAGATTAGGGATGTTAAGTAGCGATTAATTTGCTAGTTGAGTAACAGACTAGTCGATAGGCACTTCCACGTTTGCTTTTGAAATGTACAAGAGCCCCAGCGGAGCCCAGGCTCCACCCAGCATTACAAAGCGGCAGCGCTGCACGGAGCCCAGAGTCAGCTGGGGAGTCCCTAGCTGATCCCGGGCTCCACACGGCACTGCTGCTTTGAAATGCCACATGGATCCCGGGCTCCACACAGTGCTGCTGCTTTGAAATGCTGCGAGGAGCCTGATGCCAGGCTCCCCATGGCATTCAAAGTGGCAGCGCAGCATGGAGCAGCTGACCCCAGGCTCTGTGTGATGCTGCCGCTTTTAAGTACCTCCCTCTTCTCCCCCCCCCCCTGCTGCCTCTATTTGATAGAGGCAGCAGGGGGGGACGGGGGCAACTAGTCGACTATCGTGTTGGCTATCCGATAAGTATTTGCTTATTGGATAGTCGACTAGTCCTTTACATCACTAGTTCAGATCAGGATGCAGATGTAGCAGCAACTATGTCACAGAGGGTATGTCTACACTACAGCGTTATTTCGAAATATCTTATTTTGAAAAAACGCGTCTACACACAAAATGCATTTCGAAATAGCATTTTACTATTTCGAAATAGCGTGTCAGCATTGAGTGGATGCTGAATTGCATTTAAGGCTGGCCGTAATCAGGTCCGGCAGGGCATCAGGTCAGGAGTTACTTTGTGTGGCCGCTGCCTGAGGCTATCTGAGGCCTGTGCTAAAAGGGACCCCCCCCGGATAGCCAGTTCTCAGCTTTCCCTGCTTGCTTGCCTACCTCGATGAGGGACAGCAAAGCATTTTGTCTCTGCGTGCTCTCATTGCCCTCACTCGGGACACCATAGCACTCTGCAACATGGAGTCAGAGCTGCCCCTGGGCACTCTGGTGCTTCTCATGGATGTGTTGCTGCGAGCCTGGCTGCACTTTCTGCAGGCTGCCATCCAGGAGGTCCATCGGGGAGCTGTCAGTATCCAGGAGGCCCTGTGGGAGAGCTTCCACCCTGAGGAGCACTAAGAGCCTCCCTGGGTCTGCCCCACTGGGGACTTGTGCCTCATTCCTCCCTCACGTCCTTCCACTTACCCCTCCCTAACCCCCATTCATGATGTCAAATAAAATACATGTATTTTCATGAACACAAACTCTCTTTATTTACCAAAACTGGGGGGGAAATGAAACTCTGGTGAGACTGGGGAAAGGAGGTGGGAGGGGGTAGAAGAAAGGGTGGGAGAGGGGAGAGGGAAACCTGGGAGGAAGGAGCTGGAAGAGGGAAGCAAGAGGAAGAAGGGGGAGGGGAAACTCAAGGCTCAGGGTTGGGGGTCTTGCCGGACCAACTTGATTTTCATGCAAACCTGCTCCTGGGTTCGCATGTGGCCTTTGCTGGCCAGGCTGGCAGCTATCCTGCCATAGACGGCCGCATTCCTCCGTCTAGTGCGGAGATCATGGACATTGGGGGCATCCCTTCCAAACCTGAATAAGGTCCATGATCTCCACCCTGGACCAGGAAGGTGCCCGCCTTCTCCGGGCCCTGGCAGGCTCTTGGGAGCTGGCAGACTTCTCCTGAGGAGTGGTGGAGGGCTGGCTGCCAGTGGCTTTCTAGCTCATGTTTTGGGGCCATTGGGTCAGGGGCAGTGACTGCTGGCTCTGGGCTGGCAGGCTTGGAGCTGGCATAGGCACTGTGGCCAGAGTCAACCCCTTTTAGGGCTCCGGGGAGGGGGAAGGGTGAGGAGTGTTCTTGGTTGAGGTTGGAGTGGCCACCAGGGCACCCTTGGAAGGCTGGAGGCCCCCTATTTTGATATAAGTGTCTACACAGCACTTATTTCAAAATAGTTATTTCGAATTTGGTGTTATTCCTTGTGCAATGAGGTTTGCCAAATTCAAAATAATAATTTCGAAATAGCGGTTTGGCTGTGTAGACACTAGTAAAGTTATTTCGAAATAACAGCTGTTATTTTGAAATAACTTTGCTGTGTAGACTTACCCAGAGAAATAGAGATGGGTGTCTGCATATTGATGGCACCGTCCTCCAAATCTCCTTACGACTTCTCTCAGTGGTTTCATGTAAACAGCATAGGGGACAAGATGGAATCATGCGAGACCTCCGTAGCACAGTTGCCCCCTAACTTCACCTTCTGAAAGCATCCCGACAGGTAAGACTGGAATCAATGCAAAACAGTGCCTCTAATACCCTATTCTGCCAGTTGCTTCAGAAGAATACCATGGTTGATGGTACTGACATCCACCAAAACGTCCAAGAGAATCAACAGAGACACACTCCCCCTGTCTATCTCCCAGCATAGGTCATTTACCAATGTGACCAAGGCGGTTTCTGTTCCAAAACCAGGCCTAAAGCTAGACTGAAATGGATCTAGATAATATATTTCTTCCAAGAAAGCTAGGAGTTGCAATGCCAGTGCCCACTCAAGCACCTTGCCCAGGAAGGGAATATTAGTAACTGGACGATAGTTATTCACATCGCATAGGTCCAGGGAAGACTTTTTATGGAACGGTTTTATCACCACCTCTTTCAAGGTGGTAGGAACCATCCCAGATCTAAAAGAAGCATTAATAATCCCCTGGACTCAACCAGTCACCCCTTTCCAGCTTGATTTAATAAGCCACGAAAGGCAGGGGTCAAGCAAGCATCTGGTCAGTTGCACTCCTACAAGCACCTTGTCCGCATCCTTGGTCTACAAAAGCTGAAACCGATCCAAAGAAAAAGCAACCAAGTGGAGCACTCAACACATTCCTTACCCTGCTTACATGACAGCCAGAGTCCAAATCAAACTGGATGAGACAATCTTATCTGCAAAGTGCTTTGCAAACAAGTCACAGTGGATTGCCGAGGGCTCCTCCATCTCATTATGAGGGCCAAACTATACGAGGCCACACATCACACGAACAATTCTGCTGGATGGCACTGTGCTGACGCAACGCAGACAGTAAAGTAGCTTTTCTTTGCTGCCAGCACTGCCACAAAATAGGCTCACAATTTGGCTCTAACCCACAATCAATTGGATTCGGCTCAAATTCTCCTCCAGTGGCACTCTAGGTGTCGCACAGACCATTTCGCCACCTACAGCTCCCCAGAAAACCAGGGAGTAAACTTGGCTCAACTAGCCTGAAAAGAGCGCTTAGGAGCAATCATGTCAAATGCCTGGAATACCTCAGCGTTCCATATATCGACCAGGGCATCGACAGAACCACTAGCCATAATGGCCAAACTATCCCTCAGGGGCCTCAGGACACCCTCTAGATCCATTAGCCTCCGAGGGTGGACCATCTTAATTGGTCTCCCGCCTCTGTGGAGGGGAAGGTTGGCAAATACTCTAAACTTAACCAGGTAGTGACTGGTCCATAACAAAGGGAGTGTAACCACATCCCTTATCCTGAGCTCTCTATCACCCTTAGTCCAAAAGACCACATCAAGAGTATGACCTGCCACATGGGTGGGAGCAGTTATTTCTTGGGATAGTCCCAAGGTCATCATGGTGGCCATAAAGTCTTGAGCCGAACCAGACAGGACAGCCTCAGCGTGAACATGAAAGTCCCTGAAGACCAAAAGCCGTGGGGTCATCAGTGCCACATCTGAGACCACTTTGGCCAGCTTGAGCAGAGCATGTGCCGTGAAGTGAGGCTGGCAGTACACCAGCAGAACACCCAACCTATCCTGGCCACTGAACACCAGGTACGGACACTCAAATCCAGCACTTTGTTATACCAGGGCCCTGTCCAGTGAGATGGTATCCCAATAGACAATTGCTACCCCGCTCCCCGGCTATCAAGCTGAGGCTAATGCTGGACCAAGAACTCAGTGGGCAAAATTGGGAGAGGTCAATGCCTCCCTCCACTCCTAGCCAGGTCTCAAGTCATACAGGCCAGGTTGGCCTCTTCATCCAGGACTAAATCCTGGATGATAGTTGTCTTGTGGGATACCGACCTGGCATTCAGCAACAGCACTGGCAGCCTGATGGTCAGCTGCTAAGATTCCCAGGGTCATTAAGGCTGGGAGCAGGACTGGAATGAGGAACAGTCCATAGCTGTCTAAACCTTGTTCCCCTCAGCTGGTCCGTTCTGATCCCACTGCCATATCTCCCCCTGCCCATCACAACTCCCACTGTGCCATCTGAACCCTCCTTCTTAGCCACCCCGCCCGTGCCATGCCACATAACGAGAAAAATATGTCACAACACACACACCCCTTCCTTGACCTTCAGTACGGGGAAGTAGGGGGAACTTCTTTCACCAAGAACTCTCCCCTGCCCTCCCTGCTCTCACCAGCCACTGAACAGGCCACCACACAAACAACAGATGTGCTGCTCTCACCAGCACACACACACACACACACAAAATTAAACAATATTCCCCCCCACACACCAATTACCACCACAGCATACACCCCTCACCCTTGGTCTGCCCCAAAGGGCAACCCCCTTTGTCCCACCTCTTTGGGGCGACCCACCGGCAATGGCCTGCCATAATGGCGGCCTCTTGGGTTTAAGCCTGCCCCTGGCAATGGCTGCAGGCAACATATGCAGCTGAATGTTCTTAGTCCTAAAGGGGCAGGCTCTTACCCAGGAGGTGGTGCAGCAGTAGTAGCAACAGCAGGGCAAAAGACTTTATTCAAAGGGGGGGCTGGGACAGATGTTGGTCCTTACTCCCAGCCCTCACCCTTCCCTGCTCCTGTTTAACAGATGCTAGCTGGCTGAGGTAACCAGAGAGTCACATTCAAATCAAGAACGAAAATTAAAAAAAGACTAGTTGTCAGTGAAAATAGGGGAAAACTGGTTGAAACATTGAAAATATAAGAAGGATCTTGTTCTCCTCCCACTTGCATCAGGGTTATATCAATGTAACTCTATCGATTTCTGAGGAGTTACTCTTAATTCACACTGCCATGAGTTAGTGGAGAATCAGACAATATTTAATCTGAAACAAAAATTGGACCTCGATTTTCTGGGCTATCTACCTTAATAAGCATCAGCTGTGAGAAAAGTCTCAGCTGGTAAGTACTAAAATCAACTTAAGGGATTTAATTAGCAAATCCATCACAAGCAGTATAAATAACTAGTTTATAGATGCTGTGAACAGCTGATTGCTCAGTCAGCACTAGCACTAACAGCACACATCTGTTCAAAAATTCTCTTCATGACTGGAGATCACATTTGACAAACTGTTTTTACTACAAGAGCATTATCCATAGGCTCTGGCAATCAGGTTTTATGAAGGACTAACAAATAGCAGCAGCACAACCATATATCAGAATGCAGCTAATTTAATTGAGGGCTATTGTAAATAACTGTCATGCTTTTCTGGAGTCTTAAAGACACTTAAGTAAAAGATCACTTGCATTAACTCCTAACCAAATAAAACTTATTAGCATATAAATGGGGTTTTACAGTAGGTGGGCATTTACAAATTATTTATTCAGTAGTCAAAATATTCTGTTTAAAAAACAAACAGAAAAAATGGATTACACACTCTTTGGGCAGGGTCCAACTTTTGGGCATTGTGCAATGGGAAAAATAAAAATGTGGGAAAGAGAAAAATAGACAGGATGAAGGGTATAACCGCTTTAAGTGGTTCCCCATGCTTGTTCTGACACATCCTGAGGGCCCCACAATGGATACATCTTCCCTAAAGAAGTAACCCAGGTTCTTACCCTGGTGATGTCCCTAACCCTCCTACTATCCATGCACAAAAACATGTGACACAGGTTTGGTGATGATTTACGCCTGGGCTAGCTGGGCGGGCTAGACGTATAGGTTTGAGCTGAGGTTCCGCTTAAACCCAGGCTGGTAACCTGCCCACTTTGCAGTGAGAACACAGGCTTATGAAGCACAAGTTCTGACAGTCCTCCAGTGCCTTCCCACAATTACATATGAACCATATTTTTTTACCCTTTACCTACTCTCTTCTTCTGCAGAAGTCACCTTCCAGTGTCTATAGCGTTTATAGGGTTGACAGATGGTTTCAACAAAAATACCGGACACACTTGACATTGCATCACAATCTACATTACATCTTATTTAGAAAATAGCAGACATTTATATTTTCTCATTTATATTTTCTCAATTTGTTTCCCGAACAGAAAACTCAAATACTGGACTGTCCGGTTCAAAACCCGACACCTGGCAACCCTAAGCGTTTAACCCCCATATAGCATGTGCCTGACTACATTTCTACTGTGCTTTCACAGCACCCAAACAGGAATGCCATCCAAGCAATCTGCCTGTTAGAGTGCTTCCAGCTGGCCAGATGTTGACACCAAGGAACTGGTGGATCAGTAAGGACATCGTGTAATGTCAGTAAAAACCAACATGGGGGGCGGGGGTGGGAAATGTACTTGAAATTAATAATGCATCTCCAAGAAGCTATCAGAGGGGAGGGTTCTCTAGATCAGTGTTTCTCAACCTTTTCAATACGAGGGATTGGGTTGCTGTGTTCTTAAACTGTGTCAGGGAGATCTCAGGGCCTGGTGCCGGTCCATGGACTGGTCGCTGAGAAATACTGCTCTAGAGAGCAGAAAGAAAAATCCAAGTCCTAAAGACTGTGTACAGGAAGAATAAACATCACAACCGCCAGTCTGATAAAATACTAACAGGCATGTTCTATAATGAGTTTGACCAGGTGCTCTGCACTTGAGCCCCTTTTTCCTGCTCATTGGGCATTTGGGACTAGAGAAGCAAGTGGGATCAGAGAGGCTGACTGTGTTAGAGCTCAGTTAGGACAATTTCAGGCTGGAGTCACAGGACCTCTCTGGGGAGGAGACTGGGGGAGCAGAACAGAGAGGATGCAGAAGAATCACTGTAGCTGGGTAAGATTTAAGATCAGCCATACTGATTGGGGATATTAACGTGCATTCGTGTACATGATTAACTGGTAAGTCTGGGCTCACTGATTAACTCTCACAGTTACATTCACCCTCCCCTCTGCTGCTGTCTCTATATCCCGCAGAGTTGTCTGCCCATCCTTGATGCATTCCACAGAGAGGCAGAGGTGCAGGGGGGAAAAGAGTGGCAGACGGGAACCGTTCTGTGCATGGAGCCGATTTTTAAACCTGTATCAGAGGCAGCAGTACAGGGTGACAGGGGGCTCCCTGGGAGGGTGACCAAGAGCACACTGACTGCTGGCCCTGCCCCCAGGGGGAGCACTGAGTAACCATGTAACTGCAAGAATTGTTGTGGTTACACAATTATTAAAATAAATGATTTCTAACATCCCTAGCCTAGGCTATGCCAGTACATGCTGAAGTTACCCAGCTGATCGCAGCATAGACACTTCTGGAGTTGTTCTTCAATTGAAAGTAGCTTTTATTCCTAAGATCAGAATTTTTGGACAGCGAGGAACCTGTACTGCTAGTGTACAAATGCTCAGTGAGAAAATAAATCTCAGATGTGACTTGTTTCATTTAGCTAGCCATAGTGAAAGGGGATTAGAAGGGAAAAAAGTTGATAAAATAGACTAAAAAGCACAATTTGTAAAGCAAAGAACTCTGTACAGGAGAGCAGCTGGCTTGCAAGCTAAGGGTGTCAGCAGCTGCAATAAGATCGTTATCTGTTTCCTTCAAAACAGTTGGGTATCAGTTCAGATAAATGTGCAGAAAGGGATTGGTAGAAATGTGGAGATTCAGCAATCACCTTTTTGCAGTAATGGGCTCCAGGTGTGTGGACTGAGAGATAACTCACCCTTATTATTATTTATTTTGTGGTAGTACCTAGAAGTCCCAATCCGTAATGAGGACCCCATGTGCTAAGCACTGTTCAAACCTATAATAGAAAAAGTACTTAAAATGTTGGCATATGATGAAATAATAGGTGGTTAACCCAAACGGGGAGGTATGAATGGGGCAGACAAGTTAACAGAAATGCCATCAATAAAAATAAAAATAACCAGCTGACAATCTAGCTATTGCCTCAGACAATTATAATATTTCCAGTTACGTTTGAAAGAGTGTGCGCACACACACACACACACACACACACACACACACACACACACACACACACACACACACACACACACACACACACACACACACACACACACACACACACACACACACACACACACACACACACAGGGCTTACTACAGAGATGCCTTTTACCTACCAGTGATTTAAAAATCACTGCTAAGATCTGGTCTGCCTGACACTTTTTTTAGGGGAAAATTACATCACCCAACTTTCAATATTTTCTGTCATCATTTGATGTCAGGGAGAAATCGAGCATCCGGAGTTCCATAGAATGACAGACAACATACTGAAGTTTCAAAAGCCTTCAGGGGAGGGGTTATCAATTTTTTTAAGCTAACCTGATAGGCGGGGGGGGGGAGGGGTGGGAAGCCAGCACAGGAGAAGAAAGTATCAAAAGAATCCTACTATCAGTGTTTGACTACTTTCTGAAAACATACTCAAAAATGTAGTGCCATGATGCCTTAGTAGTATCCTAAGCTTTTATTCGTACAAAATAGATATTGACTGTCCCAGACATTTATAGATGCAGTAAATATTAGAAAGAGGATTAGCATTCAGTAAGGCTACAAAGGAAAAAAATACCCTTGAACAAAATTAACCCAACTGTAGCTAGGCAAGAATACCATTTTTTACACTAAGGGATTTAAAGATTATGAGAGGATTTGAGCCCATCTGTCACATCTGTCCTAGTTTCATTCTGCAAAGCTTTCTTAGTTAAACTTCACTAAAAAAGCCTGTCAACATACGAATATATGACTATTTTTAGATTATCTCATTTTATATGCTGGCTTTGACGCACTGATTTCCTAAAGGCAAAGATTTACAAGGAGAGGCAATAGGAATGTGGACTTCATTGAAGCTGCAAATTATTAATACAGCATGCTATGGCAAAAAATGCAAATTCAACACATGATAAACCCAAAATCATTTAGCAGGATCTTTTCCAAACATGGTTGTACTTGGCACCTAACTGTTTAAAAAGATGTTAATTCTACAAGGAGCAAAACAGCAGAAGTCATAGGAGGGAAGTAATAACTAATACAAACAGATATTTTAAACCATCTATCTTAGTTGTTTTATTTAAAAACTTTTATAACTATGCCATCAAAAAAACCAAAACCAAAACAAATGGTCTGGTAGCACTTTATAGACTAACAAAACATGTAGATGGTATCATGAGCTTTCATGGGCACAGCCCACTCCTTCAGATGACCGGAGTTTTCCAAGGAGTTTACTGGACTCCTGTAAAAGAAGTGGAGCCAGAAATGTACTTGCCTCTCAGCTGAAGCTCCACACAAATCCAGTTTAACCTCAGAGATGGCTGATAAAATTGCTCCCAACATAAGAATGACAGACAATATTTATTTACTCCACATAAAGTACTAATTTAGATGCTCTTCTAGCTTTTTTGTCTTTGGATTAGTGTAACAACATTAAGGATAGAGCCTTGTTAACGCCAATTTCCAAAATGAAGTTTCAGTGTAGCAGGTACTTCATATGTTTAAACTTTTCAATATCTCTGGCTGACACTTAAAGCCCCAGCTGCTTCTGATTACTGATGTTAGGCACTGCAGAGTCAGCCACAAGATACATTTGCTGACATCTGTAAAAGGGCACAACTATACTTTCAAGTGAAATTATAACAATCTGTTCTATTTTAAATTACTGTGTTTTTGTTGCCTAATTCCTGCGTTGCATATATACTGGAAATGGGTTTGACCTTCTTATTACATTAAAAGGCATCTGAAGTGGCAAAAATACTGCAATTTTTTTCTTTTGTGCACTATAAGAGAAGGTGGTGCTGACAATACAATTGCAGTATCATTGAACAGCTGAAGGACTTAGAATTATGAACACCTGCCACAATTATTTAAGTATACACATTTTGCACCGTACTTGTAATCAGATCTCACTTCAGGAACAGGTAAAATCATTTACTTCTTTTGTAGTAAACAAATGACTTGATTAGAATGCTAAGCCATCTCCAGCTCAATGTTTTAACCATTAGAACCATAATCAGGAAGAAATACGTCTAAGTATTGGCTCCTGATTTACAGTGTGCTGCTCTAGATCAGAGGTGGCCAACCCGTTCCAGACAAAGACACAAAATAGCAGGGGATACAGCACCAAGAGCTGGCGCAAAATTATTGAGCAAAAAAAAAAAAAAAGCTCCCCCTCCCCCCCCAAGTTGTTGAGCAAAAGGACTGCCCCTTTAAGAAACGTGTTTACAGGCTTTTGGCCACATCAGGCTCCCACCAGCCACCACCATCTTGAAGACACCATTTTGAATGGCCACACCGGACAGCTCCCCTGCCCCAGTGAGCACAGGGAGCCAGGGGCCATTTTCAGGGGTGGCTGGAGTGGCTTCGCGAGCCGCACTTTCGGGGGTGAAGAGCCGCATGCAGCTCGCGAGCTATGGGTTGGCCACCCCTGCTCTAGGTATTATTTTAAAAATGCATTATATGTTAAGAGATTTTTCTAACTTAGTTATGTATAGGGTTACCAGGTAGACCCCTCCAAAAAACTGGACACACTTGATCGTGGGTGGGGGCGAGGGACCGGCTGGGGGGGCGGGGTTGGCCGGGAGGAAGGGGGGCGGGAGGCGGGGCTGGCCAGGAGGGGGGTGGGGCTGGCCGGGAGGAAGGGGGCGGGCAGGAAGCAGAGCTGGGGCGGGATCGGGGGGCTGGACAGGAGGAGGGGGGGCCAGACGAAGGGGGGCAGGAAGCAGAGCTGGTGGGGGGGGGGTGCAGCCACTGGCCGCAGCCAGAGTCCAACAGGCTGCGCCCCTGGCAGGCACTCCCTCTAGTTGCTAGTAGAAGCCTGGCGGGGGCAGGGGAGCAACTGGGAGGCGGGCTGCGATTGGTGCTGGGAGCCTCTGGTTGTGTGCAGAGGCCGGGCGGGGGGAGGGGCTGGGAGTCCCAGCCACTGCCCCCGCCCTGCCCGGCTTTTGCACGTGACCACAGGGCTCCCAGCGCCAATCGCAGCCCGCCTCCCAGTCGCTCCCCCGCCCCCGCCAGGCTTCCATCCGGCGCCCAGCCAGAAATTCAGAAAATACCGGACGTTGCACATGTCCGGTATTTTCTGAATTTTTCTACCAGACAGAGGGCGCAAATACCGGACTGTCCGGTAGAAAACCAGACACCTGGCAACCCTAGTTATGTATATAGTTACTCTGTGTGATTGCTTCATTTCAGCATTTAACCCCCAAATATTTGCACTATGTGGTTTCCATTGCACAAACACGTATTTTAGAGTAAGGGAAAACTAGGGGGTTACGCCCCCTGCTCGCTGCACTCACCAAGCCCTTGTTGTGTGGGTTACGCAACCCCGGCTCCCCCCAGGCCCCCGGGGAGGGTTGGGCTGTGGCCGTGCCAGCCAGCATCCCATCCCCCTTAGCCCTGCTCGGGCTCCGTCCTCCCCTTCCCCCCAGCCCAGACTCCTCCCCTGGCTCAGGCCCCTTCTCCCTCCTCCCCCAGCCAGGGCCCCTTCTCCCTCCCTCCCTCTCTCTGCCAGCCTGGGCCCTTTCTCCCTTCACCCCTCCCTCCGCCAGCCCTTTACTTTCTGTCCCTCCTCAGCCCCATCATGCAGGCCCTGCCACTGGTGCAACAGTGTGGCTGTTTTTAAAACACCGGCAGCTGCCTGAACCAGATCCAGCATGCCACAGTCCCACAGCCCAGCGGGAGCCTCCATCAGGCTCTCTGCCTGTTTGGCCTCCGTACAATGCGTTCGGCTGTGGGGGCCATGTGCTCTCTGTGTGTAGGGTTGCCAGGTGTCCGGTAGCCACCCGGACAGTCCGGTATTTTCGTCACCTGTCCGGTAAAAAAAATTCGGAGAATACCGGACACCTGAGATGTCCGGTATTTTCTGAATTTTTCCCCGGCCAGGAGGTGAAAATGCTGGGCACCTGGCAACCCTACAAACACTCAGCGCCCGGCCTCCCCCCACCCTCAGCCCCCAACAGCCCCAGCCCCCCGACCCCAGACCCCAGGCTTACCTGGTTCCCCAAGGCTGCTGGCACAAAATGGCTGCCGGCCAAAAGACCTACGGGAAGCAATGCTTTCCCCTGGGTCTTAGTGCTCACCTTATCCCCTGTTCCTATCCCTGCATCCACATGCTGTTTTAATGCTGTTTTCTTTTAATTTTTTTTGGCTTAAGTCTTTGGAGTCCTTTTTTTTTTCTCAACAACTTTGGTCTCCCCCCCCTTTTTTCCCCCCCCATTCAAAAGAATTTTTTCCCAATGTTTTTTTTTGGGGGGGGGAGGGGAGTGTTCGGTATTTTTGTTTCAACCATCTGGCAACCCTATTTGTGCGCCCTTTGGGAAGAGAGACTCTGTATGCTGCCCCTGCCACAGCACAATCCCACATCTCCCATTGGATGGGCTAAGGTTGCCAGGTGTCCGGTATTCAGCCCGACAGTCCGGTATATTCGCCTCCTGTCTGGTAAAAAAATTCAGAAAATACTGGACAGCTAAGATGTCCGGTATTTTCTGATTTTTTCCCCCGGCTAGGAGGCGAAAATGCTGGGCACCTGGCAACCCTACAAACACTCAGCGCCCGGCCTCCTCCCCCCTTCCCGAGACCCCCCCCCAGTCCCCAACACCCCCAGCCCCCTGACCCCAGCTCTCATGCTTACCTGTTTTCGCAAGGCTGCCAGCACAAAATGGCTGCCAGCAAAAAGACCAAGGGGAAGCAATGACTCCCCTGTTCCTATACCTGCACTCACTCTTAAAGGGGACATGCTGTTTTAATGCTGTTTTATTTTAATATTTTTTTTTGCTTAATAAGTCTTGGAGTCTTTTTTGCTCAACAACTTTGATCTCCCCCCCCCCCCTTTTTTTCTTCAACAGAATTTTTTCCCGGTGTTTGTGGTTTTTTTGAGGGGGGGGTGTTCGGTATTTTTGTTTCAACCATCTGGCAACCCTAGCCTGGGATGTGCTTGCAGTGCAGGCAGCATGTAGAGGCTCCTCTCAAAGGGCATGCAGAGAGCACATGGCCCCCACAGTCAGCTGCTTTGAATAGCATGCAGGGGCATGGCAGGCAGGGAGCCTGTGCAAGGGTCCTACTGGGCTGCTAGCTGGGTGTTGCCTAAGGTAAGTGCCTCTCAGACAGGTCCTGCACCTGGCACCTCCCCACCCTCAACTCCTTGCATCAGGTCACAAGCCAAACCCTCTGCACCCCCTCCTGCAACCCTATTCCAGGTCATAACCTCCTCCCATTCCCTACACCCCTCCTAAATACCTCTGCCAGGTTAGAATCCTCTCCTGCACCCATACTTCCTCTCAGATCCTGCACTCCAGTTCTCTGCTCTAGGTCACAACCCTTCCTTCACCCAAACTCCTTTCCAGTCCCCAAGACCCCTTCTGCACCTGAATCTCCTACCCTGAGCTCTGCACCAAATCTTCATTGCAGACCCCACACCTCCTCCATTAATATCATGGATGTGTGCAGCCCTTGGCCACTTACCAAATTCTTGGTGTGGCCCCCCCCTAAAAATTATTGCCCACCCCTGTTCTAGAACCTCCTCTTCAATACCTATGACGCAAAACATTTACAGCAAAGGTTTTTGGGCAGGTTGCCCCTGCTGAGGGTTGTGGTTCTACTGTTTCACTGGCTGCTCTATCAAGCTATGTAAGAAATACCAATAAATCAGTTTAGGTAGACATATCATGATATGTATGATGTTATTTATGTTGAAATAGATATATAATGCCACCCAGTAGAGGAGAACAAAGGGATTGGAGTCAGCATAACAAGGGTAACTTGAAATCAAGAACATACAGATAACAGAATCCTAAAACTGTGACCCGCTATTGATTAACACTGAACATATGAATATCTCCAAATTCCTATGGCAGTCTGATCTAAGACACCCACATTTTATTTTAAGTCATTCATATACTAATTAGACTTTCTACAGTAGCAACAAGAGCCAAAAATTCAAAAAGCCATGGAAATAAAAAATAATCCTAATTAATTTCCCAAGCATGCCCATCTAAACTAAAACATTGAAGAGCCTAAACATTATTGTTATGCCACAAAAGTAACAATACAGAATATATGTTAAATAGCTTTGTTCATATAGGATGGGAAGTTGCTGCAGGCAAGGATATTTTTGTGTGAATCTTTTGTATCCATGCTTTTATAAAAAATCAGACAAGTATTAAAAATTATTGTACACAGCCCTGTGTGAAAGAGTCTGCAAATTATTTATTTCCTCACTGAAATGGAGATCGAGGAAAATACACCAGGAAGTCTGCTATTCTTCAATGTTTAACAGACTGCATTTATTAGTATGTGTAAAAGCATTTTGTTTAGCATTTAAATTGGTCTACATAAACATGCTTGATTAGTATTATGTAAGTTGTAAATAGTTATTGAGAATATTTTATTTTTAAATGACATATTATTTACTAATGATGCCATCTAATTATATTTGGGTCTGTAGAAATATATGGTATATTTTTAACAAACACACATGTAGAAACAACATGTTGAATGAAATCAACCCATACAAAATCTGCAACACAAAATTGTATTATACACAAAAATGCTTACAATGTTCCTAATTCTGCAACTGCATCATTATGGGCAGATCCTAAAGCAGAGTCTAAATGATATCAATAGAACTCTGCACAGGTGAAAAGGTCCAGCCTTACAGATTCAACTGTAGGATCAGGGTCTTTTAAAATATTTGTATGTTGATACATACACACCTTCCACTATTATAATACTAAAACAAATAAGGGCCCCTTTTATTTGATTCCTTGCTTGTGCAGCAGCATCATTAATGATGTCAGACTAATAATATCAATTAATGACCGCTGAAATAGAGTTTAATACAGAGTTAAATAAGATTGTTTTGGATAGCTTACAAAAAAGAAGGTATACAGTTTGGTAAGAAAAATTGGAAGATCAGAGGACTGGATAATATCCTCAGGACCTATCCTCAAATTCCTGGATTAAGATTATAGTTCCAGAAGGTAGGGCTTGCAGAACTAGGGCGAGGCTTCCAGAAGGTAGGGCTCCACAGGGTTAGATTAGGGTTCCAAAGATTAAGACTCTTTGGACCAGGATTAGGTTACCAGAGTTTCTGGTTCCTATAGTAGGGTAAGAGTTCTCAAGGGTCCCACACCAGCATTAGAATTCCATAAAATAGGGACCCTAGCTAGAGTTAGGATCCGAGAGGGTAGAACCCCCCAGATAGCATTAGAGTTCCAAAGGTCAGTTAGGTTAGATTCCAGGGAGTAGAAGTCACTTGTTAAGGGTTCCAGAGGCTAAGTCTCCCTGAGGCAGGGTTAAGTCTACTGGAGGGTGGAGAAGGAAGCCTGGGCTAGATCCATGGTGTACACTCATGACTATTTTTGAATGTCGGCTTCTGTGTATCAGCATGTGAATGCTGTACACATGGGAACGTATTAGAAGTCTGGATCTTAGAAAACAGAGTGCCTTACCAATTGGATTAAGACAAAAAACTAGTAAATAATAACAAACATTAAACAATAAACAATCAAGATGTGCAAATGTCACAAGTGAAGAACCACACAATCGCATCACTATAAACTCATGTCTTCTGACATCCCATTACCTCTCTGCTACCCTCCCTTGTCACGTAACATAAAATTTAGACTGTGCAGTCCTCAGGACAGAATTCATGCCTTTCTGCTTTGTTCTGGAAAACACTTAGCACATCTCTGGTAATGTAAAATAAATATAATATAATAATAAGCAAAATGTAGTAGCAATGTCAGATTTTGGGCTTAAAGGTTAGGAACATTTGCATTACTAGTGCAGAAGGCAGTAGAGATAGACTGATCTGAACTTTGCTACAAGGAAGCAAATTTTGGAGACACTGTAAAAGTTAAGAGTGAATAAATCAACATCAGTACATTATAAAGGACAAAACCATCATCAGCAAAACAGCTGTTCTCCTGGCCACTTGGTATCCAACCTTTGGACTGGGGAATTTTCTTGATTTTAGAAGAAGAAATGTGTTAGGAATCACTTCATATCTTTGAAGCCCAAGTTTAAATTTTCGAACACACCCACTAGCAACTTAAAGTAGGGATGTAAAATCCTATTTAATTAGTTAACTGGCTAACCAATTAAATGGGGGCAGTCAGGGGGCTGGAGCTGCCCCCACTCCAGCAAGACCGGAGAGCTCTTGCTTGTGGAATGCCAGGCTGGGCCTGCTGCAGACTGGGGCTGCTTTGGGGGGGCCTGTGGAGGCCCTGAGGGGCTGCTCCAGCCCACCCTGGTAACTTGCAAGGGTTACTGCTTAACCATTCACATCCTTAACTTAAAAAAACCCTAAAGATTGAAGGAAAGTTGACCCATTTTTTCCATTAGTTGCAAAATAGAAAGAAGAATGAATATACCTGCTTCATCATAGGATACCGTCAATTTTTCCAGCATTTCTCGGTCAATTGACAGAATTTGCTGTTCTAGGATGGTTTGGTAAGACAATACACTATTCTCTTTGTCTTTCTCATAGTCTTGAAGATGTTGTTTCAGGACTTCAGGCAGGCGGGACTTCACATATTCTGCTGCTGACTATTGGGAAAAGAAGCAAATGTGTCGTTAGCTTTTAAAGATATCCAGAAGAGGTTGCACTATCTACATTCCCCTACTCTCTACGCTCTACTCAAAATCTTTTAAAATGTAATCATTAGAGTTACTTCGATACATTTCTTCATAATGCAAACATAAAAAAAAAAGGGAAATTAGTTAAGATAACATCCACACTTAGCACTTCCCCCAAAATGCCAAAAGCATGAGTCAGGCCCCTAAAAATCATGATATTTTAATATTAAATATTAAACAATGTTTTTTGATTTAGCTTACCCTGCCAACTTCCAATGTAAAATGACTACTATTGTTGCTAACTTCCACAAATTTATTGCGAGTAATATGACTTTTGCTCCTGGTGCAGGAGATATTGCTTGAGAATGCAAATGAGATCAGGATTCCATGGTGCTAGGAAGGGATGTGAACAAGGTAACCGGTTACCCAGTAATTATCTTCCTTACCTTTCTGGGTGATGCTTACTGGGTACAACTTAACCAGTACCCAGGAGAAGTCCATGGGGGTTGGGACCCAGCTCTCCTTTGTTGGGAGAGGGGATTGGGATCTGCCTCGCCTGCATGGGGGGAGGGGTGGGGAAGCTGGTGGCCAGCAGCCCCAAGTGCATGGGGGGAGGGGGGGGAGGGAAACCGGCAGCACCAAGAGTGGGATTTCTCTTAATCAGTTAACCAACTAAACTGATTAACAGGGATTTTACATCCCCAGTAGGCACCACATACTGAGTAAGAAACAGTCTCTGACCCACAGAACTTAAAATCTTGTGGAAAGCGGTGAGTTTGACACATATGATATGCCTACACACCAAAGAACCACCTATGTCTGGCCCATGCCAGCTGAGTTGGACTTGCAAAGCTGCTTCCTTGCCATGTAGCCTATTGGACTCAGGCTAGATCCTGGGCTCTGGATCCAGTGAAGTACCAGCTCAAAGCCAGAAACCTACACAGCAATAAATAGTCCTGCAGCCTGAGAGCCACAACCGCACGTCAGCTGGCACAAGCCAGCCACAGGTTTTCTTTGCTATGTGAACATACCCAGAGGGGCTGGACCTAGGATCCACAAAACTAAGCACCTATAAAGGCCATGAAACATGGATTAGATTATAACATTGTTTAACCTCTGCTATTACTAATATGCAGGTAGTGGATCTGGGGCATTGGGAAGTAAGAGCATGAGTGTCTACTACCTGAATTATGGTACTGGGTGTACCAGTATGACTGCAACAGCAATCATAAATCTTTGTATGTTCTCTAGACACCAGAGGGTGACCCAGAACCATATTCAATTAATGTGGATTTCTAAATCACACACTTTTGGCAGGTTCTTTCCAAAAGGCAGTGGCCTATATTACATATACATTTAGTTCCTGGACTATCTTTTTTGTTTTGTGTTTGTAAAATGCCTAATAAAATGGCTCATGGCTGGGGTTCCTAATTGCTAAATTAATACAAATAATAAATAAACAATAGCAGCAAGTTTATAGTGTAACATTTGGAGTCAGTAATTCAGTTACTATTATCAATGCTTGACCAGTCATTCACAAGAATAGCGAAATTTGCTAATGTGTGTACACACACACACACACACACACACACACACACACACACACACACACAATAATTAAAACAATACAACTCACAATAAGTAAGTAGTGTCTTACATGACCTTAAAGAACCTTCAAATCACACAAGGCAATCACTTTTCCCTCTGCTGAAAGGCACTCAGCTCTGGGAAGGATGGTAGTAGTAGCTGATTAATAGCAGCCAAGAACACTATACAACAAAAAGCACAAAAGAATACTACAGAATGCCCAATCAATGCCTAAAAGATACAGATCATGACATGGTGTCATGGTTGTACCAGACTTTGAGATAAATGTGATGACTGTATATCCACATCACTAAAATCACTGTCAATAGTAAACTAACAGGTATTCTTATCATTCTTATAATTTATCCTCTCACAACTGGAGGGGGTTCCATCAAATGAAGAATGAGATCATAGGCGTGCGCAGCACATTTCATTAGGGTGTGCACCCAGGGAATTTTATTTATTTATTTATTTATTTTTTTAAAGGTAAATATTTATTGAATACTCAATCATAAAGGACATGCTGCGAGCGAACGCGGGCTTTCTATACATTTCTACATTTGGCGCTTATTGCATAATACAACAATCCATACTTTAAAACTAAAAGAGCGTATCATGCAATTTAATTAAAACGCAAAGCCACTTTTTTTTGAGACATTAGGGTGTACCTGGGCATACCCAGCACAACCCCTGTGCACGCCTATGAATGAGATACTGTGATGTTCAGTGGAGGGGAAGGTTGCTCTGATACTGTGTTCTGTGGAAAGGATAGCTTTCTCTTTTCTAGTGCTGGAAACTTTCATGAACACCAGCCAAACAGCAAATCCTTCTCCTCTCTAGGACTGTGATTTTTGTGCCTTTCATACCAACGCAGCTGGAAAGGAAACACAAGGCCAGTTCCTAGACAAATGCGCTCAGCAACGCAGTATGGGAAGGACAGACCTTGGTGGGTAAAGAACAAGTTAGGAACTATTTAGAAAAGCTAAACATACACAAATCCATGGGCCCAGATTTAATGCATCCGAGGGACTGAGAGAGTTGGCAAATGTCATTGCGAAGCCTTTGGCTATTATCTTTGAAAACTCGTGGAGACTGAGAGAGATCCCGGATGATTGGAAAAAGGCAAATGTAGTGCCCATCTTTAAAAAAGGGAAGAAGGACAATCCAGGGAACTACAGACCAGTCAGCCTTACCTCAGTCCTTGGAAAAATCACGGAGGGGATCCTCAAGGAATCCATTTTGAAGCACTTGGAAGAGGGGAAAGTGATCAGCAATAGTCAACATGGATTCATGAAGGGCAAGTCGTGCCTGACCATCTGATTAGCTTCTATGATGAGGTAACTGGCTCTGTGGATATGGGAAAGTAAGTGGATGTGATATACCTTGACTTCAGCAAAGCTTTTGATACGGTTTCCCACAATATTCTTGCCAGCAAGTTAAGGGAATATGGATTGGATAAATGAACTGTAAGATGGATAGAAAGCTGGCTAGAAGGTTGGGCCCAGCGGGCAGTGATCAAGGGCTTGATGTCAGGTTGGCGATCGGTTTCTAGCCGAGTGCCCCAAGGATCTGTTCTAGGACTGGTTTTGTTCAACATCTTTATTAATGACCTGGATGAGGGGATGGATTGCACCCTCAGCAAGTTCGCAGATGACACTAAGCTAGGGAGAGAGGTAGATACACTGGAGGACAGGGATAGGATCCAGAGTGACCTGGACAGATTAGAGGATTGGGCCAAAAGAAATCTGATGAGGTTCAGCAAGAACAAGTGTAGAGTCCTGCACTTGGGACGGAAGACTCCCAAGCATTGTTACAGGCTGGGGACCGAATGGCTTAGTAGCAGTTCTGCAGAAAAGGACCTGGGGATTACAGTGGATGAGAAGCTGGATATGAGTCAAAAGTGTGCCCTTGTACCCAAGAAAGCTAATGGCATATTAGGGTGCATTAGGAGGAGCATTGCCAGCAGCTCCAGAGAAGTGATTATTCCCCTTTATTTGGCTCTGGTGAGGCCACATCTGGAGTACTGTGTCCAGTTCTGGGCCCCCCACTACAGAAAGGATGTGGACGCATTGGAGAGGGTCCAGTGGAGGGCGACCAAAATGATTAGGGGGCTGAAACGCATGACCTATGAAGAGAGACTGAGGGATTTGGGTTTGTTTAGTCTGCAGAAGAGAAGAGTGAGGGGGGATTTGATAGCAGCCTTCAGCTTCCTGAAGGGAGGTTCCAAAGAAGATGGAGAAAGACTGTTCACAGTAGTGACGGATGGCCGAACAAGAAGCAATGGTCTCAAGTTACAGTGGGAGAGGTCTAGGTTGGATATTAGGAAAAACTATTTCACTAGGAGGGTGGTGAAGCACTGGAATGGGTTACCTAGGGAGGTGGTGGAATCTCCATCCCTTGAGGTTTTTAAGTCTCGGCTTCACGGAGCCCTGGCTGGGTTGATTTAGTTGGGATTGGTCCTGCCTTGGGCAGGGGGCTGGACTTGATGACCTCCTGACGTCTCTTCCAGCTCTATAATTCTATGAGTCTATGAAAGATGTGGCAAAGGCCATTGCTGAGTACCTGATCTTCCTTGAAAGTATCAAAAGAAATGAAACAAATATTTTGGGCCCGAGACTCACCAGACGTTTTCTCTTTAGTTCTGCACATATGTACTTCTCAGGTTTATAGTTAGTATCCTTAAATTAGTTGGTGATTAAACTACACCTTAAAATATCATTGAAGTTGAGTTAAATTTGTCTGGAAGCTAGGCAGTGCAGAATAAAATAATCCCATGAACTGTAAAAGGTCTCACTACATGAGTACCACATATTTAATGCTAGGTTTTAATAATCATTTTCTCATAGTTCTGGGAAGCCAAAAGATACACCATAAAGTAATTAGCATTTCCCTATCTTGGTGTCAAGTTCAGGCATTTACATTTAATTCTTCCTTTATGTTTTCTTTAGAGATATTTTTGTCTTATCCTACTGAGACAATTCTAAAAGGAAGGATACAAGTAGATGAACTTTGGCGAGAAATCCCTTTTGACAACATATATACATTACACGGTAAATTTATAATTTATCAAGATGATTGTACAGCTCCTTCAAAACTTGCCAAGCTGTGATCAACCATTTCAGTACGTGTCATTATAATCTGAAGATAACAGAATATTTCAGCACTTATTCTTAAACTGGGTACATTTTTCCTGAAAGGTTCAGGAAAAATTATGTGATTTCTATTTTCAAACATATGTTAAGAAACCACTGTCATGCCAATATCTTATATTTAAGAGGGAAGAATTTAGACTGTTCTTAAACCTTCTGAAGCCAAAATAAGGCACACAGATACCACTTGGTTATTTGAATAAGCGATGACATGCACATATGAAATACTACTTATAGGATGACCTAAAACAAAATCTGAAGGGGAAACTGAAGTAGAAATTGAAACTTGTTTAAAAAAAAATTCTCTGCAATCTCTCATGTACAATACAGTTTTCTTAAAGAAGAAGATGGAAAACATAAAATCATGCAGCCGTTACCTAACTACATCTATGGTAGACATAAAAATAAATACATATGATAGATAATCTCTACAGATTTCAAAAATAAAAATAAATTCAACTGTGACCAGAATAAAAAATGATTTTAATGTTACTAAGTACCTGCCGTGGATCTGATTTAATGCTTCAAGTGACAAAGAATCTTAATAGATGAAAAACAACATCTACATGGAACCATAAATGAATAGGTCAGATGACATGGATGCAAGTACCAGGAATATATAGATGATACACAGTTCTTCCCATCCTTCCTTACACAAATGGCTGAACATGAATAAAACAAGAGGTGACACTGATGGGTAGAGAAAAGCATTTTGAAGAACACGTAATCACTGCACAGTCTCTTTTGTCTGAAGGTACACATTCACAATTGATCAATTCAGTCTATAGTCCAAGACAGGGGTGGGCAATAATTTTTGATGGGGGGGGCCACTCCAAGAATTTGGTAAGTGGTCAAGGGCCGCACTCTTCCAGAAGGTATGAGGTCTGTGATGTGTGCAGAAGGGAGCTTGGGGTAAGGGACTGGGGTGTAGGAATGGGTGTGGAATCTAGGAGGGAATTTGGATGAAGGAGGGGATTGTGGCCTGGGATGGAGGAGGGGGTGCAGGGTCCGGGACGGGATTTTGTCCTAGGGCAGAAGTACAGGAGGGGGGGCAGGAATTTGGAGTGTGACTAGGGGTGGTGGATTGGGGTACAAGATCTGGGAGAGGTTATGGGTTCAGGAGCAGGGGTGCAGAGGTTTGGATTACAGGGGGTAGGGCTGCAGGAGGGAGCAGAGGGTTGGGGATCGGGAGAGGCTGGGGTGCCAGAGGCAAGCGCTGGTGGGAGACACTTAATCGGTCAGCTCCTAAGCCAGGGTCCTTGCCTTCCATGCCTCTGTACTGGCTGCAAGGGCCATGTGTGGCTGACTCTGAATGCCATGAGCCTGGAGAGGGGAAGGGTACTTCACCCGCTGACTGTCCTGTGAAAAGGCAGCGTCCATTGGCTGGAAACTAGTCAATGGGAGCTGCAATATTTTGCTGGGTGTAGGGGCAGTGTGGAAAACCTCTTTCTTCTTACCCTGGTCTGGAAGTATTCCGATAGCTGCTCTGAGTGCAGAGTGGGGGTGGGGCAGGCAAGGAGTCTGGCGGAGGCTCCTGTGGGCCAGATCTGGCGGGTTGGTGGGCTGGATTTTGCCCACCCAGATCTAAGAGTTCTCTTGTTTCCTAGCTGATGCTGAGTTCTCAAAGCATCCATGAACATTTGTGCCGACGCCATGGGTGCTCCAGGTATCGAGCACCCATGGGGGAAAACTAGTGGGTGCTAAGCACTAACTGGCAGCCCCCCAACAGCTGCCTTCCACCCCACAAGACTTCCCACCTACCAGCAGGCCCCACAGATTGGTGCTTTCCCCTCCTTCTTCATACCTCCTGCCCAATGCAATCAGCTATTCCACAGCATTTGGGAAGCTCAGGAGGGAGGAGCAAGGATGTGGTGCACTTGGGGGAAAGGGTAGAACTGGGCAGGAAGAGGCGGGACAAGAATGGAGAGGGGACAGGAAGAGGTGGTGTGGAGGTGGAACCTTGGGGGAAGGGATGGAGTGGGGGCAGGGCCTGGAAAGAGCCAGGGATTGAGCTTCCCTGGCACTTTTGAAAGTTGTCGCCTATGTCCAGGAGAAACACCTTCTGCCATCTCCAGTTGGCTAGGAGACTCCATCCCATCCTGGAAGATGAAGACCTCACTTCACTTATTCTTGATCTTCATCTCCTCTCACCTGGACTACAGCAATGTGATATAACTTGGCATGAAGCCTTGAGCACTTCAGAAACGACAACTAGTATAGTACATCATCTCAGCAACACAGGCTCCTGCTAACACATCAGCCCTGTCCTCTGTTCTCTACACTGTTCTCCCACAGAATTTCAAATCAAGTTCAAGACTTCCAAGCATTCCAGGTCATGGGCTCAGGCATCTAAAAGACTGTCTAAAGCTCCGTGACAAAGACTTTGATCTGGCACCTTAAGTGCAGGACACAGAATTTTCTGTGCAGGACACAGAATTTTCTCTGGGGTTGGTTGTGACATTATCCAAGGTACAATCTCGACTGATGAATAGTTCTGTCCCTTCAATCCTCCAACCTGGGGTGTGTTTTACACTGTTTTGTTATGAGAGCCACTGCTCCCCTGGTCTGTTCACACAAACCCTATTGCATGTAAGTTACTCACAGTTATATTGTATGAGTGCAATAAGCCAGCCACTCCTGATGCCACTGCAGACCAACCCCAGCAAATTCCCAGTCCCAGATTTTCCTCTGGAAACATGGAACATATACTGCCCAACTCTCTCCTGGATAATACAAACTCATATAAAGTCCTTCATTTTATTAGCAGAAAAGGATATGTACAAATCCTGTTATCCCAAAAAAACTTTCCCAAACACTTTAATTCAAACACTCCGGCGTAGATAAAACAATAAAACAAGTTTATTAGCAAAAATAAATACATAAATGAATAAATAAATCAGAATTAGCTACAAAAAAAGTAAAATGCTTAACTTAACAAGCTACCTGAATTCAAACCAAAGTCCTTCTAACCCCATGTTCCAACAGTCTTACTGGATGAGTTTCTTTCAGTCAGGACCCCTCCCCAAGTCCAATGATGCTTCCTTAGCTTCTCAGTGTTGTTGATGCCATGAGTAACACTGAGTCTATAATGAAAGTCACAGATTCTACAAAAGAGGGTCGCTACATCCCCTGCCCCTCTGAGCAACATCAGTGGTCTCAGGTGCTGCACCCTCCCAAGCACCAACAATGGTCTTGGGTTGTATGCTGGCACCACTGCCTCCCCCATAAGCACAAGCAGCACCCTCAGACCATCCTCTGTACCTACGCCAAACTCCAGCAGCACACCCCAGGCTGCCCCTCCATTCCAGAGCATCTGCAGAGCCCCCAGAATCTCTCCACAGAGCACTCAAGATTTAGTTGGGGTATATAGTGCAAGGCATGGACAGGTCATAGACTGTGAATTTCTGTCTACTACGTGCAACCTGTCCATAACTTTTACTAAGTATACTTATGAATAAATTTTAGCTTTAACCATGAGTAGAGAGAAAGGGAGAGAATTTGGAGCATCTACTCTCCCTTTTTAGTTCGTTTTTTTTCCCTTTGGGAAATCATCTCCAGCTGAGGTTCATGAGCCAGAAAGTCTGTGGATGAAAACCCCAGCTGTTTCTTTGTCAAGACATAGATTTTCACCCACATCCTCTTTCCTCCCAAAGAATGGTCACTTAATTAGATAATAGTCAATTTTATTTTGTCAACATTTGTTTGAGTCATTGGCTAGCCTTTTGTCTCAGGGGAACTGGCTTGTGACTGCTCTCTAGACTTGGAACATCTTAGTAATTTCCTACAGAAGAATCTTATAACTTTACATACACTGTTTCCAAACAGTTTTTACTAGGACAATAATGATCAGCAAATTGTGAGTTTCCAAATGATACCCCGCAAGACATACTTTGTACAAACTTTATCATGATCCTATATAAGGAGTGAACATAAGGATTCAGACTACTACAGTGGTCCAAGATTAAGGACATTTACAAATGTCTTTCTGCTCCAAGTGTAAGGCACATTTCTTTGACCTCACCTTCTCTAAAACACACATACCAAAAGGGCTATTTATAAAGAAAAATCCACACTTTACCAAAACAGGGCACTCTTCTGCACATGCTTCTCTCTCCTGGGGACATGATGAGAGAACAACATTTGATAGCTATTGTTTAATGCATGAATGGAAGGCACTCTGTTATGGGCGATGAGCGCTCATATAGACCAGAGAAACATGATTCCCCATAAAAAAGAATAAACAAGGTTTTAGTGCTGTTTTTTCTTAAATCAATTCTGGAATCTGAAATTTTCAATTCTTTTGATTCCATTAAATCACATTTCCTACTCATTACAAAAACAACTGAAATATGGTGATTCGAGCAAAGAAATATCTTCATGCTTCACTGAACTGAATAGGACAATTAATTTTTTCCAAGCTCTACTGGCACAGCAACATTTAATTTTGTTTTAATTAAGAGAAGGGGGAAAAGAGAACTGGCTTTCTCAATGGCATAACAATAACATTTTACATTACCATTTGGAAACATACAGATCAGGAATGGCATTAGGCTTCTACAGAATACTGATCTTGAAACTGATGGAAGCTCAGTGTTTGCCTTTTAAACATAGGAAAGTACTAAGCCACCTGCATGCTCCTGTAACAGCCAGCTGCAGAAGATTTCCAGCTCTAAAGGAGATTTATTAATCAACTATCATTTTAGCTAGAGGACTGTATGATAGCAACAGGAGTAAGATAAATCCAGGGTGCAGCACAGAAAAGAAAAGAAATATATTTAAAACATAATGTGAAATAAAGCTGAATTATGTGCAAAATAATTTAGATCAGATCTGCAAGTTCTTCTCCTATGTATGTAATTTAAACCTAAGAGAGGGTAACATAAGCCTCCTGAAACTTTGTCAGTACCTTGTTATTGCATGAAAGAGTATTTCAGAAGGTCAATATTCTGTCATATTTTTAGCACAGTCAAGGTTTCATTGCCCTTGTAGAAAACTGGATGTACATGACAATCTGGCAGCAGTAACAACAGCAGCACATACTTTAATTTACTTCTGCCTACCTTGAAATTCATCTTTGTTACAGCAGCATATCATTAAACTTCTGACAGCTGCTCTCCAGCTCCAAACTCCTTGGAAAAACAATGTCAGCATGCATACACTTGCTCACCAGGGAGATACTGTAAGGTGTTCTATTAGAGAACATTAAAATCTGGGTTGGTTTAGTCTTTAACACTGTAACAGGCACGGTTTTATTTAAATTTTTGCTAGTATTGATAACAACACTATGTGCAATTTTATGCTTAAATGTTTATTAAAAGAAGGGAGGGATCATTTTTAGTCCTTGATGAGTTAAAAATGTGAGAGAATATGATACACATGAAATTGAAGGAGAGAATTTAATACTACTAACTAAAACCAGACACAGTATAAATAGGATCTGTGTAAAGCTCCATACAGGCAATTCTGCTAATGCACGTTAATCCTAATCAGACACATCTCTAGTAATCTAGTGCTGGGTAAAGGGACCATACAAGGTAAGACCCTTCTGTGACATAGGCAAGTCTATAAGACTACAAGTTGCACCTCGCAAAACTGGGACTCTCTGGTATGGCAATATCCGTGGTCCAGCAGGACCACAGATGTTCCTGGACCAGAGAGCTCCGGGGACGGGAGCCTACTGGCAGGAGAACTGGCAGCAGCAGAGCTGGAGCTGGTGTTCAGCAGCCCAGCTGGGGGTCAGTGTCTGGGGCCGAGGCCAGCGCCAGCCTGGATGGAGCGGCAGCCCAGTTGGGCTATGCAGTAGGGGGGCTGGTGGCAGGGAACCTTCCCTGATCCAGCAATCTCCCTCATTCAGGATCAGTTAGGTCCCGGGGGTGCTGGACCAGGGAGAACCAACCTGTATGATGCAACCACAAAACACATTTCCATTTGAATTCTGAACCCAGTCTCTAAAAAAAGGCTGGTGCCAAATCCAATTCACTGCTACTAGACTCCTTCATAACAGATTTCCCTTCTATGTGTATTGTAATCATAGATACTGTGGTATGTAAAAAAGAAAAAAACATCCTTGTCACCAAAAAATGTTAAAATTCAGTCAGACAGTTCCAAATGACTTCAGTAAGAATCAATGCACACATCCGAGGCAAAACTAGACCTTGCAACAGGAAGGGATGGTTCGAGTATTTTGTCTTGCTTAAAAAGAAATGCATCCATAATAAATTAAATATTTTCTAATCCTGCTTGTGTGGCACAACAGAGTTTAATTGGTTGTGCTGTGACTTAAATGCAGTAAATGTTCAAGTTCTTGTGGGTTTTACTACAATAACTCTAGCATTGAATTGCAAACTTGCTAATCACACAAAACCAAACACTCTTGTTCTATCCCTTCCCCTAGGCCCTGTCCCTTCTCTAAGGCCCTGCCCTCACTTCCTCCCCCTCCCCGCCCACCTCTCTCTGTCACTCTCTCTTCCCCACCCTCATCCCCTTGCTCATTTTCATATTCTGAAGCAGGGGCTGGGGTGCAGGAAGGAGTGGGGCAAGGGAATGGAGTGAAGGAGGGGGTGAGGGCTCTGGCTAGGAGTGCAGGCTCTGGGTTAGGGCCAGAAATAAGGGGTCCAGGATGCAGAAGGGGGGCTCATGGCTGGGACAGGGAGTTGAGGTGCAGGAAGGAGTGAGGGGTGGGCTCTGGGCAGTGCTTAATTTTGGGGGGTAGGGGGGCTCCCTGAAAGCTGCATGTCTCTCAGCTCCTAGAGGGAGGCATAGAAAAGTAGCGTTGCAAACTGCCTCTGTCTGCAGATGCTGCCCCCACAGCTCCCACTGGCCACTGTTCCCAGTTGCTTAGGAGCCAAAGGCCATGTCACTGCTTCCAGAGGTCATGCGCAGCTATGTAGGGAGCCTATTGGTGGCCCCACCAAACAGATTTTAATGGCCCAGTCAGCAGTGCTGACCAGAACAGTCAGGGTCCCTTTTTTACCAGATGTTCTGGTTGAAAACCAGACACCTGGCAACCCTCTCTAGCAACTTACAGATTTTGCCTCTGTCTTGACAGAGGCATTAAGGCTTGATGTTGAGGGAAGCTCAAGTTGTGCAGCAGTACAGCCACAAGTAGACATTAGGGATGTTAGATAGCGTGTAACTGATAATCCTTGGGAGCAGGGATGGCAGCAGGTATGCTCTCCCAGCCCCACTCCTGGGGAGCCCCGTCACCCTGCGCTGCAGCCTCTCTATCAAGGGCAGCAGCATGGGGTGGCAGGCGGGAGCCAGTCTGCAAGGAGAGCCGATATCAGAGGCAGTAGAGTGGGGCAGCAGGGGAGCTCGGACCCCCCCACGGACAGGGACTGCTGCTGCAAGCAGCCTCTGTCTGCGGTGGGCCCAGGCTCACTGCGGACAGAGGCTGCTCTGTGGCAGCCTCCCCTGCTCCCACCTGTGCTGTTGCCTCTGATACAGGCAGCAGTGTGGAGTGCAGCACCGGCTCCTACCTGCCTCCCCTCCCCTGCTGCCTCTGCAAGAGGCAGTGGGTGGGGGAGGTGAATTCGTGGAGGTGACATGAGCGGAGAGCTGGCTTGATAGCTGGCTCCTTGTGTGTATTGGCTCCTGCCTGCCCTCCTCACCCTTTGTGCTGCCTCCTCTCTGTCAGAGGCAGCAGCGTGGGGGATGGGGAAAAAGGTGGATCCAGTGCCCATGGGGAGCTGGCTCAAAAGCTGGCTCCCCACAGGCACCAGCTCCCACCTCCCCTTCCTTTGCTGCCTCTGATACAGAGTGGGGGTGTGTGTGTGTGTGTGTGTAATTCACAGGATTAACTGATAAGTCTAGGTTTATCGGTTAATTGTGTAATCATTTGCACATTGACACTCCTAGTACATATATACTAGATTTATAGAATCTTCTAGTATGTTCCTATATTACCTAAGGGTATAGCGAAGGTGAAATAAAATTGCGCATTGCAGGTGAACTGAGAAAATATTCTCTATGAAAAATTACAAAGCCTTTGGGTATTTTTGCAGTGACATACAGTACTAGACAATTTCTTTCACCATTGTCTATGAAATAAGACAAATTCCTTCCCTAGGCCTATAAAATGGTTGGAAGCCACTGGTCATGGGCAGAAAATCGTAGTCTTCTTGACAGACAGCTTTCCATTCTATATCTAGTCTCTACAAACAACAGTTTACAGTATCCTCACTTCTCATTTAATAGAAAGCTAGAGAAAAAAGAAAAAAATATGATGCAGAAAAGCCTTGGGATGAGATGTTTTGATTTGTTTCTCTGGAACAGAAGAAGATACATCTCTATTAGAACAATTCTGTAAAGTTCAAATCCTCTATCAGAGCAAATAGAGCCTGAGAGAACTATGGACTAGCACTTCAATTAATACAATCACAATTCTCAATGCTACATGGATCTGTTTAATTCTGTCCTCAAGCCACACAGATTTCTTGACCCTATTTTGACTGGCCCCATGACATTCCACAAGTCACAATGTATTTAGGAAATTCTTATTAATTTTAGACTGAACAAACTACTGAATTCTGGTAACTTCCTGGTATTGTAATTTTTGGAGAAGTTCACTTTAATTCCTTCCTCAAACAGATCACTGCTTAAAAGAAATGGCTAAGGAATGCAGATTAATACTCATTTCTAAGATCATCTATAATAGTGAATTATTTGCTTGTAGCAGAGAATATTTCTATCCATTTACTCCCAACACTCAAGAATCCAAGAGCTTGAATTTTCACAGGGTTAACCTCCATTCCTAAATGCCCCTAGTCCAATTCACTCAAAAAGTACCCTAACTGATTTTAAAAATAGCTATTTAGCTATACAATGTTATACTATAATTTAAAAAAAAAAGTTATATTATAGAACATTGTATAGCTAAATAGATACTTTTAAAATCAGTTAGGGTACTTTTTATATTTTCCTTCTATTCACTTTGAATAAACCTACATTAAAATCACACTAGAAAAGGTCTCACGCTATAATAACCTGACTCCCAAGAGTAATTAGCATCCCTCTACTACAGTTTTTTCTACATCATGTCTGTTTACTTGATGAAGAATCTATATTCAAACTGAAAGTACTTGAAAATTCATACTAAGGCTATGTTGACACCAGGTGATCTTACAGCAGCATAGTTGTACTGATGCAGCTGCATCATTGTAAGATCTCTTGTGTAGTTTCTTTGTTTTGACAGGAGAGAGCTCTCCCATTGATATACTTACACCACCCTCAGTGCTGGTGGGAGAACTTCTCCTGTTTACACAGTACTGTGCAAACTATCACTTATGCTGCTCAAATAAGTGTTTTATTCAGACCCATAAGTGACATAAGGTAGTAGCACAGACATGGCTTAATGCATTGCTGAAAATTGGTTTCCATTTCTGTAGTGTGATTGAGAGTGCCATTGCAGCACACGTATGAGTGAAAGTCTGAAAGTTAATTATCAGGTTTCTTCACAGATCTATTCTAAAGTGGTGACTGGGTCAGAGAAAACCTTACAACAGGTGATTTCAAATACATATTCAAACATCAGTAGTGAGGAATTTAGGAAGGGGGAGGGGGGGAGAAAGCCGCAAGGCTCCCTGCCAGATCCGGCTTGGGGAGAAGGTATACTGCTGCTTCCTTTCCTCTGGCTGGGGGTACAGCCTCGCTGGGATGCACTTCCAGGAGGCTTTCCCCTTTGCTCCCATTGACCAGAATGGGAGCAAAGGGAAAAGCCTCCAAGAAGCGTGTCCGTGTGAGGCTGTTCCTCCTAGCCAGAGGAAGGGAAGAAGGAGCACATGGAATCCATCCAGTGGGAGCAGCGGGAGGCCATGCTTAAAAGTGGCCCGCCAACCCCCATGCCAAGACCCCACACTGCCAGTCTGCTCCTGCACCCTCCTTCCTGGCCAGACACCCTGCCCCCAGCCTGTTCCTGCACATTTCACCTGGACAGACACCTATCCCCAGCCCGCTCACTCACCCCCTACGCCGAGACCCCACACCCCCAGCCCAATCACTCACTGCCCTGCTGACAAATCACACCCCCAGCCTGCTCACTCACCGCCCTGCTGACACCCTGAACTCCCAGTCTGCTCACTCACAACCCCACTAACACCCCACAACTCCAGCCTGCTTACTCACCACCTCCACCTCCACCCCCCTCATTCACAGCCCTTGCCGACACCTTCGTCAGATCATGTGTCCCAATTTTTGGTGCAGAAAATATGGTCACCGTATGTTTTGGAGAATATCTAATACCTCAAACGGTGTGTGAATGGATGTCAGTATTGTCCAAACAGTAACTAAAAATCATTTTAAAATGGAGGCAGGCAGCTGTGTTATATAGAAGATGAGGAATGCATCTAATATGTGAAAAATAACTCCATACGTATAGGAAAGTTACGTGTCTTCATTTTTATCACATTCTGCACAGATTGCTACAGCTCAAAAATGTTTATGGCCTGGAATTACCAATCTGTTCAACCTTTAAAATTCAGAACTTTTCACTGAGAAATATTCAAGGTCAGTGAATTTTCCTCATACACAAAACACTCTGAACCACTTCTCTAGGAGCCTGTGGGGCAATTAAGCAAGACTCATTAAACTACATATATCAGAATAAAAATTCATCTGGGGCAAATCTTCTCAAACTGACAATGATCTGGGGAGCTGCTCATTGCAAACTCGTATTTGCTATTCTCCATCACCACTGACAGATGGTAATATGAATGCTGAATATAGAGAGCAATTGGGTAGGAGGCATACAACATTTGTATCATCTCCTGAATTACATAACTTTCCATGCACAGTTGAGAAGACTCTTTTTGAAAAATCAGTGTAGTTCCAACATCAAAACTGTGAAGAAGATAATACTCGTAAACAGAAAAGAGACATCCATGGACACACTTATAAGCTGATCAAGTTACTTTATTACAAACTGTTGATTAAGAAGGCAAATGATCAAAGACCCCTCAAAGCAGCAATGGGCAACCTAGGTTAGTGAGCGGACCACATCTCTGGGGGTTGCAAGACTGTGGTAACCAAGATGGTCTCCTAGGATAGGCTAGTTTTTTCTAACTTTACTTATGTATCTAGAATTTGCAGGGTGTGCCAGTTGAACTACTTTCAACACTTTCATTGGATACAGAGGGAGCACACAGTTCTCACAGTCAATGTGTAATCAGCATGCACCTCACTTCACATATGCCCTTGTTTCCTGCCCATGTCCCATTAGTAATACCAATTGGAAAAAACCTATGAGGATAGAAACCAGCAGAATCTGACAATCTTGCATGTGGGCTGCAGTAAATAAAATGTCTTATGGGCCTCACACACAACCCTGATCGCCCACCACTGCTTCAAAATCTGTGAAAAACAAGCGCATTTTCACTGCGACAGACAACAGTTATGATAAGCATGCTCAGATACAAGGCAACCAAGGAATCTAAATACCTGGAATGGAAGTCACCACTTATAATGGAAACAAATTTCCAGTGTAAGCAACTAGCAGAATGAAGAATCCCTACCCAGTGATTTACAGGAAACAAAGCCATACCACAAACTGACCACCTTTGTACTTTGTAGGCATTCAAAACTGCCTTAGCAGCTACACTGAGTAGTGTGAGAAGTTTTTATCTCTGGCATTTCTTTTGTTACAGTCTAATTATGCACTTTAGATGGCTTATCATAATCAAGATTTTCTCCCTACACCTTTCAGCCTCGTCTTCTTTCCATATATATTTCTCTCTCTTTAAAGAGAAATATCAGGCCCACCCTGACCGCCAAAAAAGCTGCTTCTTCCTAGAAGGATTTTGGTTTTCACTGCTATCAATCTAGTGCCTTTGCTGAGAAATAATTCACCAGTTACATAAAGCTCTGTTTACACAATTGCCATTAAATAAGAAGCTCACATGATAAAAAGGGAATAGAGATTTATTACAGATGGTCAACTTCAAATTCTTTTCTCCCATGCAGAGGAGCTTTTTTTCATTTACAGGCAGTCCCCGACTTATGAACGGGTTATGTTCCAAACACCTGGTCATAACTCGATTTGGTTGTAAGTCGGAAATACCCTTAAATGCGTTGCCCACGCTGTTTGAAAAACTTGACGCACATGGTTCTCAACTCGAAAATATTATAATGGGGTTAATGGGAGGTTGGTCGTAAGTACGGATGGTCGTAAGTACGGATGGTCGTAAGTCAGGGAGTGGCTGTATATTTTTCCAGGTTGCATAATAACATGAAATACCAAACAACAATAAACTCTTATGAGGTAAATTATCTGATTTCATATTGCCAAATACTACCTAGTTACTATATTATATAAAGCTCACTGGACTCAATTCTATAAATAATAACTATCCCCATATAACTGTACTTGCTTGGTTCTGTACCCAACATTATACTAGGTATCTATTAAGATCTGAAATTTGTGTGTGGTCGGTGCTTGAAAGTGATTTTTTTTTTATAGTTTGAGCAGATTCTTTTAATGTTATGAATTGAGACAGTGAATTAAAACCAAAACACTTTTTCTGCAGTAAAATAATTCCAGTGACAGTTTTCTGAACATGACTACAGCAAAAAGGGCACATTTTCTAGATGAGTTATTCTCTTCTATGCTGTCATACACACACAAACAGGTCTGCTTCTTTTCAGAGATTATTAATAGTTATATGTTATATTATATCAGTTATATGTTACTACACAGTTCTTTCTAAGATGAGATATTGTATTAAGGTAAAAGAGAAAACAATCAAAACAAAAGAACCTACACTCGATACTAAGTTTACAAGAGATCACCCCCCTTTCCCACAAGGGCTCTGGCCTATGTCGGTCCTTCCCAAAGGACTGGGGTTCTCTGTTGACTGGAGGTCCTGTCTCTATCAGGTATGACTACACAGCAAAGAAAAACCTACAGCTAGCCCACGCTATCCAGCTCAGACAGCCCAGGCCTGCAGAGCAGTTTTGTTGCTGGACAGACTTCTGGACTTGCCCCTCTTGCAGGGTGTAGAGCCCAGGCTTCAGCCCAAGTGTGGACATATGTCTCTATAGCAATGAAACAGCCCTGCAATCTGAAACTCTGGAGCTTGAGTCAACTCACATTGGCCAGCCACAAGTTTTCCTTTGCTGGGCAGACATACTTCTTGTCACATTATACCAGAGCTGTCCCAGCCAAGTGATGCAGCTGAGAACCATGGGAGTGTAGCAGGCTGGGACTATATCACTCCACTTCCCGCTGCCACAGTGAATGGAGGGGGGGCTGACTCCTGCAGCTGACGCCAGGCCCCCCGCTAATCTCCCAGGCTGAGTCACTCGTGGAAAGAGTTTTGGGGTAAAGGGCAGAATGGGAGAATAGCCAGGGAAGGAAGAAATGGGGTGGGATTGGAGCAGGGGCAGGGCTTGCAGAAGGGGTAGATCTGGAACAGCGGCAGGGGTTGAGTCAGAGGTTGTCCTGGGCCCGCACCCATCTAGGGATGGCATTGGCTTAAACTCAGATTATTTATTCAAAAGTCCTTTATTGATTTCTAGAGAATCTAATGTGAACCTTTACAGAAATCACTAGAAGATTTACCTGGCATTGCTTGGGTCCTCAACTCAATTAATTTTTGTTTTTTTGGACAATAAAATGAAAGTGTTCATGCTTCATTTAACTCATTGCTCTGTGGTGGGGTTGGGGATGAGGGGTTCAGTACGCAGGCTGCCCCAGGGAGAGAAGACAATCCCAGCCCTCTCTCAGCACAGCAGGTGAGGCTAGGTGAAAAGCACCTCTCCATGGCCGATGCTGTTCCAGTGGGCCCAGACAGGAGAGGGGTACATGTCCCCCAGCTGGAGCAGGTCCCTGCACTCATTTGCCCCCCTATGCTACCCACCCAGAGTGGGGAAACAGCCAGCAATGTTCTGATATGAATTTGGGGGTGGGGGGGAGGGGAGAGGGAGGAGAGAGTGAGCTTCACCCACCATCATGCCCTCCCTGAAGGGCGCCTGGGAGGTGGGAAGCTCAGAGCTGGGGCAGTCCCAGACGGAGGGGAGGGGGCCCCCAGTCAGCCTCATTCGCCTGTCAGATGATTCTGTCTCTTTTCTGTATGGTTTTAGGAAGCAAGCACATCCCATTTTCCTGGAACAACCAAATCCTTATCTTGTTTTATGTTATGATAAGAGGAAGCTGTATATAACAGTTTGTGGTCCTAGGTCTTACTGTTTAGGAGGAATTCTTTAACAGACAGACAAATTCTTTCAAATATATAGTAGATGAACAGGTGATCATTCAGGCTAGGGATGTTAAAATGTGTGTAATTAAATAACCGTATAATTGCTGAAAATTTCAGTAGTTACACAGTTACATGCAGGGCAGCAGTCGGCTCCCACCTGCCCCTCCATTCCCACTGCTGCCTCTGCATCAGAGGCAGCATCGCGGGGGCGGGGGGCAGAGAGCTCCCCACGTGTACTGGGAGCCTGTGTGTAATTGTGAACATTAACCCATGAGCCCAGGCTCATCAGTTAACCGTGTACACAGTTACTCTTTCATATCCCTAATTCAGACATTGAGACCCCTCCTCAGGGAAGAACTTCAAAGGGCCGACAATGAGAAGAATTTTATTAGCATAATCCCTCCTCCTAGAGAAGCTACATACAATCTCACAATAAAACAAATAATTGCATTTTAATACAATCAACCCCAAAGGGAATAAATGTAAATCAATAAGGTTTCTCCAGGATAATGTAGAAAATTGCCGCCATCTGGCATAATAACCAAATAGCCAATGAGTAGTCCAGAAAGGTTTGCTGTATTATTCTGGAGAGCTGTAACGATGCCTTCCATATTTCCTGTTAGCCTGAAAGAGTGCACAGCCACTGTCCAGCACATTGCCTTGTGGAACTTTTTACAGAGTATTGTGGAATATAAGCACAACACAGAGGAAACTATGAATTAGTTAGATCAAGTTCCCGCAATTCACTTTCTTCCATCCAATAACATGCCATCATTTTTGTGCCACTGTTAAAAAGTTCCTCATTCCATTTTTCAGTCTCACCATTTTGCCAGCAGAAATGTGCACCCCGCACAGAATTCTCATGTTTGCTTTAGAGACAAGGCACAGAATTCAGTGTATTTGCCAAACTTCAACAGTTACCACTACCCGCAGTACCTGACCTCCCTTCTTCTGCCTTGCTGGGCTCATTCCAATTAGGGCCTGGGTTGAGTCTGTTTGAGTGCTGAAGAGCTCCTGGCTATCAATAGGATCAGTATACCCCTCTGCAATGAGCTCATCCTTGCTGGGCACCGCTGAGGTTCTCTCCATTCATCCTGCAAGGTGTTCAGTCACACTCAGTGTGATGGTGGGTACCCTCCAAGTGTAGCATGGAGCTCAGCACAGAAGCAGCAAGTATGGGAGGGAACAGCCCCACCTTTTGGCCTACTGTAGCCAGACATGAACCCCATCTTGTTTCCCTCCCCCCCCGCAGAGAGCAAGAGAAAGGCAGTCAGCCTTTGATGCCCTGGGAACGCAGGTGTGCTGCCTGTCCCTGACTCTACCATAAACAGAAACCAGACAGTAAAAATGGGCTAGCTGACGACCCGGGGGCCTCCCGTCGCCCTGATGGCTAGTACCAGTAATTGACATGCCTGCACTGTCCCAGGAGAGGAATCTTCACCCATCACATACCAGAGGTGCCCATTGTCTGCATTTTCCCAGGTGTGAATTATGCTTTGCACCCTTCGTGGGAAACTTGGCATTCAAAGCCATTTTTCCTAATTGGCCACTTGAGACCAGGAAGAAGCCTACGTGACCCAAGGGGTATAAAGAGGGGTTTAGTAGCCCACCCCATTTGAGCTCCAATCATCTACACCTGCTGGCAGGTATTGGTTGTCTCCCGAGGTCTGTGGGACGCCCAACCTCGCCCTACTTCTTCCCGAGGGATTGAGAGAAAGACGCTGGCCACGCCAAGTCTGGAACGCAGGGGTGAGAATATATACCTGCTAGGTGTCTATTTTGCATGCATTTAATAAGAGCTCAGAGAACCAAAAGGGTTTCATGGTACCTGTAAGTGACTTCTTAGTGTAATTTCTGTCCTGTCCTTTGTAGTGGCTGTGTTATCTGTAACACAGTAGTAGCATTTAACAGCTAAGTTTACCCTGTAACAATAAAATAGTAACTGTTTAAGCTGTGACCTGACTCCTTCAGTTGCTGTAACAGAACCAAGCACAATTTTAAAAAGAACTCCAGCCGATCATAAGGGACAGATATAGGGAGAGCTTGAGCGTTGGATCATGTCGCTTCCAGGGGACAGATCCGTTGGGGCATCTCTCAGCCTCTCCAGGCTGCCTGCTGCGAAGGGATCGTGTATCCTAGCAGTCAAAATCTGAGGTGTACAGCTCTCCCTGTAAACTCCGGGGCGTCTGTCGGCCTGTTGGCTGCCCGCCGCGAAAGGATCCCGATCCTAGCGGTAAAGACACGGACGTTAAACTCCTCGGGGCGCCCGTCAGTCTCACCTAGACTGCCCACTGCGATGGGGCCTTGTGTCTCAGCAGTTGAAGACTCAGGTGTAACATACACACATGCACTGCCCTGACCATCGGCTGACACCTACCTCATCTGCTGATATAACTGCCATAGCTCATTCATCCAGCAATGCTTCTCACGCTTTTTATAGCCAAGCCCTTGCACTCCCTTTGCAATTTCACACAGGCATCTCTATTCCCATGGTTACCACAGATTTGGGTTTATGCTGCCCCTTTTCCACACAGGACAAGGAGAACATGGATGTCTTTCCTGGTCCAGGCAGCAGAACAATGTTTAACTGTAGCTCACCTTTATGCAGAGCCATACCTGTCTGCTCAAAGAGGTGGGCTAGTAGCTGTGCTTGCAAAAGAAAACAGGCATTTCCAAAACATGCTAGCGCTATGAAGGGGGGTTTCTCATCAGTGAGAGCTCTGCACAGAAGAGTTTAAAACTGTCTGGTGTAGTCACTGTTGTAGGACTGTTGATAAAAGGCTGTATTTACTAATCAAGACAGTGCAGCATTCACTCTGGCATTTTGCCAGCAGAAGCATCAGTAGATGACTTATGATTTTATTTTGGTGAGAGAAATCTGGATTTTGCAGAAATCTGGGTGTGAATGTGCAATCTTGTTCTGACCAGACAACTTTTGATAGAAAATCTGAATACTGACAGTTTATATTACAATGCAAGAAAAATCCACTGACTGAAGAAGATATCAAAACTCTGCCTTCAGATACACTTCAACTGATTTCAAATAGCCCTGAACATATGTATCTAAGTCCTGAGTTTGGCACTAGATATTGAGGTTTTGATTATGCTTCCTCACCAGCATGAACCAGAAATAACTCAACTGAAGTCAGTAGAACAATACTGGGACAAAAACTTTGTGAATGAGAAGATAATCAGGCTCTTAATATCTAGTTAATATCTACATATAACAGCAGAACATAATCTGGGTTGTGAGACCCTAATACAAGACCTATATGTAACATGAGGATATGTTAGGAATTTGCCCCTTAAAGGAAAGAAACATGGTTTAGAAACAGTTATATGCAAAGAAACATTTAAGAGCATTCCCATAGTGCATTTCATTTTTGCCATATTTGGTATATGTTTGCCATTATTAAAAAAGTAGCATTTTTCCCATAAGAGAATATCCAAGTACATATGGGCATTAAAATTATACCTTTTACTATTGAGAATGATGTAATTTAAGAAAAGCTCAAAAGCAGCTTTCAGTGTTCTAAACTAATAATATTAGCAAGAAAAGGATGATGGATGAAAGGTGTTGTCAGTTCTAAGGATGCTAAAGACTAGTCAACTAGTTGATCCTCCCCTTGCTGCCTCTATCAGATAAAGGCAGCGAAGGGGGCGGGGAGAAGAGGGGGTACTTCAAAGGGTAGCACGGCTCAGTTATGTGGTGCTGCCCCTTTGAAATGCTGAGGCAGAGTTTCAAAGAGACCGGGGTCAGCTGGGACTCCCCAGCTGACCACGGGCTCCGTGCGGCATTTCCATGTAACCCAGGATCAGCTGGGGAGTCCCCCGCTGACCCTGGGCTGCACATGGCATTTCAAATCAGCAGCAAAACATGGAGCCCAGGGTCAGCGGGGGACCCTGAGTCCCCCATTGACCCTGGGCTCCATGAGTGCACTTCTGCTTTGAAATGCACAAGAGCCCCCGCTGGGGACTCTTGTACATTTCAAAACTGGCATGCCCACGTGCAATCCGGAGTCAGCGGGACTTCCTGCTGGCCCCAGACTGCACGTGGTGTTCCGCATTCCCAGCAGGAGCTCTTGTACATTTCAAAGGAGGAATGAGGAAGTGCCTATCGACAAGTTGAGTAGTTGATGGAAATTCCATAGACTACTCGACGAGTCAATTAACCACAATTTAACATCCTTAATCAGATCAAAATCTGTTTTATGATACTCACAAGATTGTGCATTAATAGCATTACTGTCATCCTGCAAAATACGCATATGATTCTGCAACAAGAAAAACTTAACACAACATTAGCTTCACAAAGTCTTAAGTCTATCAGAGGTCTCAATCATGAGAAAATTAACCTGGTTTCAAGGAGATGTGTAAAATTTGAATTAGTATTCACACTGGATTGTTCAGGATACATTAAGTCCATAATTACCGTAATCCACAGCTGCTTCAATTGTAGAAAATAATGAACTGCCCAGTGAGAACTGGTGTCCATAAAGTGGAAAGAAAAGACCATCTGTTGTAGAGCTTTGCTCTGATTTTATGCTTTGAGCACAGATAGCTTGCTCTTCTTGACTTGGTCTAGATGTGGATGTATGGCTACAAGCACTTCCAAATAATTACACCACAAAATGGAAAGGTAAAAATCAATAGATGAATTATTAAGATTTATGGTTCTAAATTCTGCATTTTAGTTCCATGAAGTCCCCAACTTATGAACAGGTTATGTTCCAAAATTATGTTTGTAAGTCAGTTGTTTGGAACTCAGAATGTATTTACCCATAGAAACAATGGTTTAAACGGTAGTTGAGTTCCCACGTAGTCCACAAAAGCCTATTAGACCCATAATGTAGCTGAATACTGTATATTTCCTATGAAAAATAGTAGAAATTTGGGATGTAAAAGTGTAACCGTTTAAACAGTTAATCAATAAGCATCAGTTTATCAGTTTCCATTACAGTTACACTCTTCACCAGCATGTGCAGGCCCTGGCTGCTGGCCCTGCTCCTGGGGAGCCAGCTGCTGTCTCACACTGCAGGCTCCGCAGTGTAAAACGTATATCGCAGAACCCGCAGCACAGCCAGCTCCCAGCTGCAGATAAGCTGGCTCCTGGCACACACTGGCTCCAGCTGCCAGCCCCTTTCCCAGGAAGTTGGCGGTCGGCCCATACTGTAGGCTATGCAGCATAAGCATTTGAAAGCTTATACTGCAGAGCCTACAGAGAAGCCAGCTCCCCAGGAGCAGGGCTGGCAGCCGGGAGTCTGTGTGCAGCAGTGGCAATTTGGCCCCTAGTGAAGACATGCCCTGAATAAGAGCAGACAGGTTGTATTACTTCTGTATTTAGCATGGGTGTGATTTATATTACAAATTATGTTGACTTGTTTCTTAGGATATTTAAATAACAACCTATATAAAGAGTGACAGGTGCCACCTCTGCCTCTTGCCTGCTTCCCTGAGGCTGAGAGTGAGCTTTTGTTTGTCTGTGGGGATATTCATTAGGCAGATGTTTGTAACTCAGGGAGGGCCTGTATTTCCCCAAGGTGGCACCTGTCACTCTTTATATATGTTATTTAAATATCCTAAGAAACAAGTCAACATAATTTGTAATATAAATCACACCCATGCTAAATACAGAAGTAATACAACCTGTTTGCTCTTATTCAGGGCATGTCTTCGCTATGGGCTAAATTGCCACTGCTGCAATTGATACAGCAGGCATCAATTTAGCAGGTCTAGTGAAGACAAAATAAGTCAATTGGAGAGTACTGTCCCCTCAACTTCAGTATTCCACCTGAATGAGAGGCACAAGCTATGTAGATGGGAGAGCATTTCCTGTCATAAAAACATGATATAGATACTGCTGCAAGTCTATGCAAGTTACATCAACTTAAGTTTAATAACTTACATAATTTAACGAGTGTAACTTAAATTGATTAAGCAGATCAAAGTATCAGTATTCCCCTGTCTGTGCATCCAAGCATCAGATTAGCACCTCTGGACACAGTGTCATACATTAACATATCCACTTATGATCCCCAAGCCTTTTTCAGAGTCATTGCTTCCCAGGATAAAATCTCCAATCCTGGAAGTATAGACTATATTCTTTGCTCCTAGATGTCTGACTTCAGAACTAGCCCTACTGAAACTATATTGTTTGTGTTCTGCTTATCAAACAATCCAGATAACTCAATATCAGTGGCCTGTTCTCTTAACTATGGACCTCAAGAGGTCATTGAGTCCAGTCCCCTGTCCTTACAGCAGGACCAAGTGCCATCTAAGATAATTCCTGATAGATGTTTATCTAACCTGCTCTTAAATATCTCCAATAATGGAGAGTCCACAACCTCTCTAGGCAATTTATTCATGTGTTTAACCACCCTGGCAGTTAGGAAGTTTTTCCTAATGTCCAACCCAAACCTCCCTCACTGCAATTTAAGCCAATTGGTTCTTGGCCTAATCAGAATTGTTATTATGATGACTTCTGAGATATTCAGAATTATACAAACTATATACATTATATAAAATCATGACTGGCGTGGAAAAAGCGAATAAGGAAAAGTTATTTACTTGTTCTCATAACATAAGATGTTGGGGTTACCAAATGAAATTAATAGGTAGCAGGTTTAAAAGAAACAAAAGGAAGTTTTACTTCACACAGCACACATTCAACCTGTGGAACTCCTTGCCAGAGGAGGTTGTGAAGACCAGGACTTTATCAGGGTTCAAGAAAGAATGCGATAAATTTATGGACATTAGGTCCATCAATACTTATTACCAGGGCTTGACAAACCACGCCAAAATCTACTCGCCAGCCCTGCACTGCGCATGCGCAAGACCCGCATTGCGCATGCGCGCACCGCCAATGAACGGGACAAACGGCTGAAATCTATTCACCACGGGCGAGTAGATTCACTGATTTGTCGAGCCCTGCTTATTACCGAGCATGGGTAGGAATGGTGTCCCTAGCCTCTGTCAGAGGGTGGGAATGGATGACAGGAGAGGGATTACTTGATGATTCCCTGTTCTGTTCACTCCCTCTGAGGCATCTGGTATCGGCCACTGTTGGAAGACAGAACACTGGGCTAGATGGACCTTTGGTCTGAGCCAGTATGGCCATTCCTATGTTCTTATGTAAAAACAGGATGAAACCCTGGCCTCACAACTGATGTAAATTTTTATCTTATTATAACTGTTGTATTGCTCCATACCAGAATGTAATTTAAGCAAACATCAGTAAATAAATTAGAGATAGAGAGAGCAGAAAAACAGATTAATGTGAGTTTTGAAATCACAAACATAAAATTACACACATCCATTAATGTTAAGATTTCATGGGCACATATATATGAACTGTGAATCAAGCCCCCTAATTATATACCGTGAGCCAAAGATCACTGATGACCTGTCGTTTTTAGGGAGCCTAAAAATAAAATGACTAGATTACTTTTCAAAACTATGTAGCCAAGACGCATAATGAGGAAACAAGTATTTTATAATGTTCCAGCTAACCTAATAATTATGAAACTAGCATTTATTATAATAAGGGTAATAAATATTTTCAAAATCCTGGTACATTTGCAGGTCTATTTTGCCATGAAGCACAAACCCCCCAGATAATATAGACCTTGGGAAGCCAGAGTAGACTGTGCAGATTTAAGCACAGTTAAAAGAATCAAGATGAGACTAACATTCTGGTAGTAAATACATATTTAGCTCTTTGCCAAAAGATATGATTTACACTTAATGGAACATAACAAAAAATTTGAATGAGGCACCGAAAGAAAAATAGGAATGTCAAGATTAATCCCTGTTTTACTGATAATTTACTAGGTAAATCCCTGAGAAGTAAAATTGACTGTAGTCAACCAGTGACAGAAACAACTATATTTGAATCAGTTTATAGTAATGAGATAAATACATACAAACAATTTAATGAAAGCTGTCCTAATTCTGTAAATCGGTTCTAGGACTTGCCAGTTCGTAATTGACAGTGCAAGGTCATTATTATGTCTCCCTGAATTGTCAGCACTGTGGTCTCAAGTGATTGCTATAGCACTAACTCATTAATAACAATGAGAAAGTCTATTTGCTGAGCATCTATAGTTTTCTCAATAAAGCTTTGCCCAGGCAGGAAGAACTGAAGTCAGCTGATATTCTTTTTTACTATCAGTACAAGGAACTTTAAACAATGATGAATCAAATCATGGAGCTAATTCAATTTAGGGGAAATCAAGGGGGCTGATGGAATTGCCAACCACATAGCAAGGTAGAGGGTGGCTCTGCACTCCCAAGAGGGGCAGAACCTCTGGCAAAAAGGGAAGGATTGGCAGCAGCAAGTCTATAGTGCCACCCGGATCTGCTGCTCCCCGCACTAGTTCTCCATCACCATGTGGGGTGTACCGTATGGGGCTCCAGTAGTGATTTAATGGGCGCAGGGCTCTGGACATTGCTACAGTAGCATCAGCAGTGGCCAGAAGCCCCTGGGCCCTTTTGAATTGCTGGACCTTGGGGCAGTTACTCTATTCCACACCGCGCCCCCCCGCAGGCTTGAAAAAATGTACTTATAAACAATTACAAAGCACACTGAAATAGCAAGAAGGGGGGTTTCTTTTTAAATTTTCTTCCTTCCTTTTTAACAACAAAATGAGTAATTATATAATGATCTTTTGGTCTAACTGACTTCTTCTGGATCACAGATTTGAGAGAGCATCTTTTTCAGGAATTCCAGTAAACCAGAAAGCATATTTACTAGGTTGAATCCAAGACAACTAAAATGCTTCAGGTTGAGCTAAGTGACTGTAGAAATATGTCTACGTACACTTGTGTATTTCAGGCATGCTCTTTATTATATACGTTGCCTAACACTTCCTATTACAAAGACTCTGTTTTCAGATGCTTATAACTGTGCTGTAATCTGTCAGGTTTCTGCTTGAAGCTGGCTTTTTTTTTTTTTAAATTTCAGCCCAAAATAGTTCAGTTATTTCCAGGAATGTGGCTAGCTAAAAATATGTTGTTTTCCCTCGTGTTAAAAAATTCTGTTTACCTTTTCTTTGCACAACATTGGAACCCCCATATTTCAGATCATAGCCTTTAAATGTGGAAGGTGATAACTTCTGCATCATACATGTACCTTCTGCCATCCCAGTGAAAGTCTTCCTAAATGTGGCCAAGTTGTAAGGCTTCAAAAAAATTGCAGTTTGCACTCTCAATAGACACTTCCTTGGTATTCAACTCTCTGAAGATTCCATACTCACTGAGCACACCTGAGTCTCTCCCACCTTTTTGTGCTGTCAGGCTTTGCATGCTCACTCCCCTTCCAGTTACATGCACAGATTGAACATGTTCCCTGCAGCCCAGGAAAACAAGGGTGACCCCAGACTATCCCTGTAATGACTGCTCCAAAACTGCTCTGGCCAGAGGTAGGACGAGGCACTGGAGGCCTTTTCCCCCTGTGGGTATGTCTAGACTGCATCCCTCTGTTGGCAGAGGGATGCAGATTAGGCAGGTCGACATTGCAAATGAAGCAGGGATTTAAATATCCTGTGCTTAATTTGCATAAAAAATGGCCGCCGTTTTTGCAGACTCAGCACTTTGTCGGCAAAAAGCGGCAGTCTAGAGGGGGATCTGTCGAGAAAGAAAGCCTTTTTTGACAGATCTCTTGTGCCTCCTGCAAGGAGGTTTACAGGATCTGTCAAAAAAGGCTTTCTTTCTCGACAGATCCCCCTCTAGACTGCCGCTTTTTGCCGACAAAGTGCTCAGTCCGCAAAAACGGCGGCCATTTTTTATGAAAATTAAGCACGGGATATTTAAATCCCCGCTTCATTTGCAATGTCGACCTGCCTAATCTGCATCCCTCTGTCGACAGAGGGATGCAGTCTAGACATACCCAGTGTGTTCAATGCTTCTATCTATATTCCCCCAATACAGGTTGAAACTCTCTTAACTGGGATTCTCTGGTCCAGCAACACCATGGTTCGGCATGGGTGTTGCAGGACCAGAGAGTCCTGATGGGGGGCCAGCGGCAATGATCCCTGTGGGGCAGCAGGGAAGTGGGCTGCCCGCAGGGGGGCTGCCCAGCATATGGCAGCAGGGCTGCCCAGCAGGGTTGGGAGACCCAGCGTGTGCCTGTCCAGCAGGTCCTGGAGCCCCAGCATAGCACACCTGGTTGGGTCCGGGAGCTTCAGCATGGCGTTCATGACTGCCTGGTGGGTCCCAGAGCCATGGCAGCATGTTTGCCCAGTGGGGTCGGCACGGCAGCGGGGCCAACAGGAGGTGGGGAGCCGGCTGGTAGACCAGTGGGCTGGGCCAGGAGGTCAGTGGCAGGAGTCCAGAAATGACCTCTCTGGTCTGGCAAAATCCCTCATCTGGGACTGGTCAGGTCCTAACGGTGCCGGATCAGGGAGGTCCAACCTATAGCACCAGGCATTATGGAGGACCAAGCCATCTGATTAAAAGGCAGAAGAGACAAAAACTGGACCAAGAGCACAGAAAGGAGTAGATTGAGACAAGGAGTCTACTGAGAGCTGGACTGAAGGGGAGCAAAGAAAACTGTGTCTATGAGCTGCTAGGAAAGGAGACTGGAACCAGGAGCCAGCATGGGAGAAGAAGCAGAGAAACCATCAGTACAAGCAATTTTAAATAATGATGAATCAAATCATGGTGGGAAACCATGAGACAAATAGGAGCGAGGGGGGAGACTGGGAACCAGTTCATTGACTGAGGGAACATAGATAGAGTGAGGATCTGGGCCAAAAGGGGAGAGTGGAACTTGTTAGGCAAGATTTGGACTTTGGAAGAAAACAAGGAAGGAAGGACAGATCTGACAAGGAGCTGTGATATGGCGGGAGAACTGGGACAGTGATAGTGAGTCGGGGAGAAAACTGTGATTAGAGGAGGATTCTAGGAAAGGAGACTAGCACTAGGCGCTGGAGGGGTGCAGGAATGGGAGAGCAGGACTGGATGAGGATCTGAGGCAGGAGAAGATCTAGAGCTGTTTGGATGAAGAGACTGGGGCAAAAAGCTGAGTAGGATCCAGGGCTGGGGAAGACAGTACTGGGACAGGACAGGTTGGCGGGGACAGGGCAGAAGGTGGTCAAGCATGAGGCATGGACAGAACAAGCAATTTTAAATAATAATAATTTTAAAAACATTCCTTTCCAGAGCCTGGAATAGAAGCCAAGATTGTTGAGCCTCGCTATTCCTATGCTGTCAGCTTGTATCTGTGAAGCTCACTGGCAAAGAGTATATTGTCTCCTTTCTGTTGGTGGCCCACAGAAGATCGCAATCTGTTACTGCTATCAGCTCCTCCATTAGTTCAAGTGGCAGAGTTTTAAAGTTTACAATCTGTCACTAATTTATGTGGGTAGAAGGGGAGAGTGGCATCTCACTGAGCCAGAAGGGAAAGGACCACTCTCTGAGCCCAGTGGGTGGGGCCAAGCCATGCTCACCCTTCCCACTGGAAGTTATGAGGCAGGACAGAAAGTATAAAGGGTGGGTCTGGGAGCTCAGCTGGGCTGCAGCTGCCAAAGGAGACAGATGCCTTCCTCCCATTCCTGAAGCTGGAGACTGAAGAGGAGGAGCCCTGCTGAGCTGAGGATTGGCAAGAGCTGATGGAGTCACCAGCCAACAAAGCACTAAGGAGGCACTGGGACTGCTGCTGATTATCTACCCCAGATAGACGGAGAACACCTATGGACCCAGGCACACTCTGAGGGAAGGGAAGGAAGTGATCCAAGGACAGTTGACTCTAGTCTGGCTGCCTTGCTACCTGAAATAAGGTCAATTATAGACAACTCGTGGTAGCACTCAGGAGGTGTGCCACGCCGCTGTGCCCCCCGCCAAAATAATAATTGCTAAATGGGGTGCCCCCATATACCTCCTCCCTGTTTCTCTGGGTGGCTTCCCCTGCATCATTCGCCTTTATGGTCCATGTATTGTAGCTGAATCCCTGCTGACCCAGTGGTGGAACACTCCATCACTACAGGGTTGCAACACGGTACCACATGATGGAATGTCTGTACTTTCAGTTTGTTCTTCTAAAGATCCAGGAAATCACACACAGCCCTCCCCTCCCCCCACATATTAAATGAACATTATTCATGTTTCAGTCAACCACTCCGAGGTTAGGAAATATTTAGAAGTAAAAACTATCATAATGCATAGACCCACAAAAGTGTTCTTCATTCTAGTATTTCCTAACTTCTGAATGCTTGACTTTGTAACTATTAATGTTCTTTTAATATATATATTTTCTGTGTATGACATATTTATATATAAATATTAGACCCCTTTTGAAGTTGTGCTCCAAAAGAAGAGAAAAGCCATTTCTACACAAAGGAGAGAAGGAAGAAAAAGAAGAGGGAAAAAAAAAAGAAAAAAAATCTCAGTAATGTACATAGTAAGGGTAAGATCAAGTTTTCCCCAAACAACATCTGTTTTAATAAACAAATTACACTGAACGATCCCAATATATTTTCAGAAGGACAAGAAGACTAACAGAGAAAATGGACAGGAACTATCAGATAAATGTGTATTGTTGATATGTAAAACTGTAAGCTCTCATTTATGTGCTACACTTATAAAGAGCCCACGTAGAACCAAATAAAAGGTCTAGAAGAATCCCCCTAATCCATTGGAGCAGGGAGAGTAGAGGAATCCTCTGAAGACACCAGGTACACCTTTTAGCACAGGATGTATCAATGGTAGGAAGTGAGGCAGCTGGAGCCCATGTTCAGAGCAGGCAAAAAAGGTCATTGCTTGTCAGTCCCAATGAAGAAGTACACCAAATACTCAGAGAAGATTTGGAGCTTAACTTCATTCACAAGTTTAATTCTTATGCTAATGGTTGGAATCCTGGATGGTTCCCACATTATAAACCAACCAACCAATGAAGGTGCTAATGTTCTTGATGTCTGTGTAGAATCTGGTGTTGGTCATCTTCCTTTCCAAGTGCAAACTAATGGTTCTTATCAGCCTCTTGTAATTATTTAGTTTTTGAGATGCTATCAGTGGTCCCCAACGCAGTGCCTGCGGGCGCCATGGCGCCCACCGGGGCATTTATGTGTGCCCGCTGAGTGATCAGGGCCAGCCCAAGCCATTCTTGCGCCCCAGGCCCCGGTGCATGCGCAGCCCCCGCCCCGGGTGTGCGGCGCATGTGTGGTGCCGGCCCCGGACGCGTGGCGCATGTGCAGCCCCGCCCCCAGACGCGCGGCGCATGCGAGGCCCTTCCCCCGGGCGCCCGGCAGCCCCAAAAGGTTGGGGACCATTGTACTAGACTAATCATTGTTTTTTAAGGTTTTCCTGTTACAGACGCACTGGGATATCCCTCTGAAGTTTATCTACTCACTGTCTTTTTTTCTTCCTCCCCTTCAATTTTTTTTCCTTCTCTTCCCCTCCCTTACTTATTCTTGGATCTGGACTTCCAAGACTCTGGTCATCTGAATAAGTGGGTTGTGCCCACGAAAGCTCATGATACCATCTGCATGTTTTGTTAGTCTTTAAAGTGCTAGACTATTTGTTGTTTTTAAAGTTTTAGAATGAAGTAGTTGCTCGAGTTATGTTGAGGGCTGGGTCCAGAATTTGGAGGTTGCAAAATGCAACTTAAAGCCACTTATTGTTTTCCCCTCAATCTCTCCTGCAACTAGGCTGTGTAGCGCAAGAGACAGCTCAGAATTTCTCTATTACTAAATACCTACTGTTAGTGGATACTAAAGTATACTCATAATGGTCTTACTGCGACACGTTCAGCGAGATGGATGCACTTGGGACAGTGATGGCGATGGAATGGGCTTGGGATGCTGGTGATAGAAGATGGAGGGGGAGACTGCAGCTGGGTGATATTAGACTGGAGGGGGAGGAAGATCCTGAAGCAGCAACTCTCCCCCTGCTTCTCATAATTCTCCCTGTCATTCCGGCCCACCCATAGCCACCCAGACTGTTCCCCCTTGAACTATTGTGCTCCCATTCAATCCCCTTCACCTCCATTCCAGAAAGATGCCAATGTGGCTGCTGCTGCAACCTCCTCCCCACTCTCCCCTCCCTGGAGGCTTCATGACAGCTGGACACCAGAAGGGTATTCACTGAGAGCTGAGCAGTGGGTCTCCTGGCCACCACTGCTGGAGTCACCGCAGCCCCCAATGGCTGCAAAGAGCAACTGCAGATGAAATGCTGATCTGTCACTGTAGCCCTGGTGAGAATGAGAGGGGCTCAAGCTGGAGCAAGCAGACACAAAATCTCATAGTACACTCCAGACAGCAAATTTCTATAGTAATCTTGAAAGTAGGAAAATGCAGAGAACTGATAAGAGTTTTCACTCCATCAAGATGTTGTTCTCTGACTCTCCAGTAGACCGGGCTCAGAGTTTCAGAAAGCTTGTTCTTAAGGAAGAGTCTAACACTAAAAATGCTCATAAGGAAAATGAAAGGCCCAAACAATTGTCATATGTCTTAAAACCACTGCATTAAGAAATCCCTTTTAAAAACTCTGTGGTACATCTAGTATTGTAATTAAAAAGGTAAAAATATTGATGATAAAGCACTTCAAGATTTTTAAAAAATAAAAGAAAGTATTTGATGTAGCAGACCTTAAAAGTTAATCCAGAATCTGCATTGCCTATCAGAAAAACATGGGAGATTAATGAGCTGCTGGTGAAACAGCAGCTGGTATCAGGAGTCGTTACTGGAATCCCCTACTATCTCTCTGATAGTGCTAACAAATACTGGGCATGACCAGCTAAAATAAACAAATGCAGTCATCTAACCTTTTAAACAAATTTAGCACACGGGCCTGATGACATTTTCTTTTTGCAATGGATATGGAAATTAAATATTGTCAAGGTAATGACTTCGATAATTCAATGAGCTCGGTTTAAAATATAATTTTAGCTCCTTTACTGAGGTTCATTACTCAGTTCAAGTGCTTGAGAAGGCCAGTATATCAACCTATAGTACAAATAATGGGGAAGAAACTGGTTCAGAAAGTGTAGCATTTACTATTTATGCAAGACTAATTCAGCAGCACTCAAGAATGAAATAAATTTCTGTCTCCTGTAACTCTTCTGCAGTGCAGCATCATTCACCCAGAAAAAACAACACCACATTTTTCTTGCTTGTCAGATCTGGGGATCATGGTGGATAATCAGCTGAACATGAGCTCATAGCGTAACACTGTGTGTAAAAAGCTAATGTGATCCTGCACAGGGGAACATCAAGTAGGAGAGTAAGGAGTTTACACAGGGCAATGTTACAACCATTATTGCATTACTGTGTCCTTTTGGGATGTCCAAGCTTCAAGAAATATGCTGAAAAATTGGAAAAGATTCACAGAGGAAATATGGGAATCTAAACTATTACGAAGGGAGCAGTGTCCGTCACGCTGTCTGTCACAGAGAACATTTGAGAAGACCTGAGAAGTTTCTAGGGTAAGCAGGCCCCCAGCCACACGTACAGCCCCATTCCCTCCACTGAGGCTCTGCCCCCACCATGGGGGAGAGGAGGAGGAGGAGCAACGTGCCCCTCTGCCATGGGGATAGGGTTGCCAGGTGTCTGGTATTCTACCGGACAGTCCGGTATTTGTGCTCTTTGTCCGGTAAAAAAAATCAGAGAATACTGGACATGTGCAATGTCGGGTATTCTCTGATTTTTTTGGCTGCACACCAGACAGAAGCCTGGAGTGGGCGGGGGGGAGTGGTTGGAAGGCAGGGCCATGATCGGTGCTAGGAGTCTGTGATTGAGCAGAAACCTGGAAGGGGCGGGGGGAGTGGCTGGGACTCCCAGCCACTCCCCCCGCCCCAGCTAGGCTTCTGAAGCGCCCAGAGCGGCGATTGCGGCCCCGCCTCCCAGCTGGGGACTCCCAGGCTGGGAGGCAGGGCCGCCATCGGCACTGGGAGCCTGTGATTGCACAGAAGCCTGCTGGGGGCGGGGGGAGTGGCTGGGAGTCTGCCCCCCGCAAGGCTTCTGCGCAATCACAGGCTCCCAGTGCTGATCGTGGCCCCGCCTCCCAGCCTGTGAGTTCCAGCTGGAAGGTGGGGTTACGATCGCCGCTTATCCTGCGTTCCTTTGGTTTTTTTTGCTCGACCAAAAAATACCGGGTGTCTGGTATTTTTTGGGAGACCATCTGGCAACCCTACATGGGGAGGGGAAGAGGATGCATGGCCCCAACCTCCCCCGCCATCCCCGGGAGCAGCAGGGAGGGAGGAGGCCCCATGGCCTGAGCTGGCCCAAGTCTCCCTGGCCCCAGGAGCAGTGGGAGGTTGGGATGCCACGTGTACATACTCCCTCCATCATGGGGAGGGGAAGAGCATGTGTGTGTGTGCCCCAGCATCACCAGGCAGCAGGGAGGGAAGAGGTTGCACAATCCGAGCCTCCCCGGCCCTGGAGCAGCGGGAAGGGAGGCGTCCGCCCGGCCCAAGCCTCCCCATCCCCAGGAACAGTGGTGAGTGAGGAAGCCATGTGTACGTCTTCCGTCATAACGGGACAGGTAATGGTAGTAATGATAAGAATTGGAAAACATGCCTTATGATAAGCAAAATAGGCTGAGCTCTAGGAGTCTAACAAAGAGATAGTTAAAGGGTGACTTGATTACAGTCTATAAGTACTTAGATGGGAACCAAAAATTTGATGAGAGAGCTCTTTGGTGTAGCAAACAAAGATGTAGAAACCTCCAATGGTTGGAAATTAAAGCTACACAAATTCAGACTAGTAATAAAGTGCATATTTTTAACATCAAGGGTGATTAACCATTAGAACAACTTTCTAACTCTTAGAGATTTTTCTAAAAGATATGCTCTAGTTTAACTATGGCCATTGAAGTTGCAATTAGTTTAGGGAAATCCTATGGCCTGTGTTATGCAGGAAGTCAGATTAGATGATCATAATGGTCATTTCTGGACTTAAAAAAAAAAATCCATCAATCAACTGTTTTCTAGGAGTGAGCTCTGTGAATCATGGGCCTCTTGTACCTCAGCTTTCGGAAAGGCAGGAATTGTCCAAATAGAAAACAAGATTTTCATGCCCAATCCTTCTCTCAGACAGTTGCCCAGTCAATGGGTCCCAAATGGAAAGGAGAAAGGACGGTTTCTTGTCACTCAGTCTAGATTCTCTTCAACCAACATGGGGCAACTGCACAGAAAGGATGAAGTTCAAACATGCAAGGAAAACTAGCTGAGAGTAAAGCTAGATGCAGGATGGATCAAGAGGGAGAGTTCATAGGTAGAAGTTTACCTCCCTTCTGAGGGCTCCTGAACGACACAAGCAAATTGTATTTCATTAACTCTTGCACTGGAAATGTAGGCTTTGCAAGAGGCACTGAGGGAATGCCAACATTTTTCTTTGGCTATTTGGAGGGTTAGGCTGGAAGATAAGGAGGAAAATATAATTAAAATGGAAAGCAGATACCATCTTGGAAGAAAAACAAGATAAGCATAGAGAACTAGTTTCTTTTTGTGGGTGTCGTCATCTGGAGGTCAGAACTGCTAATTCTACTTTTCTCATGGCCAAAATAATGATCAGTTGGAAGGAAACTTTCTAGGGGTATGTCTACTTCATTTACATTCACACTGCAATCGCGTTCTTTCGAGAAAAAAATCAAAAGAACAGAGGGGTTTTCCTGACCTTGAGAAACCTCTTTCTATGAGGAAGAAGCCTTTTTCTGAAAGAACTCTTTCAGAAAAAGGGGTATGTGGATGGGGAAGAGGGAGTTCTTTTGAAAGAAGAGGAAAGAGGAAAAAGCACAGGTGCTCTGGTGGCCACTCCGTCCCATAGTAATCACAGCTTAAATGTGACATAGCATCCATTCAATGTGGATGCAATCTTTCGAAAAAGCTGAACACTTTTTTGATGCACTTTGGCAGTGTGGATGCTTTCTTTTGGAAGAAGTTTTTCCGGAAGATCTCTTCCAGAAAAGCTTCTTCCGAAAGAAGCCTGCAGTCTAGATGTAGCCTAGGAGACCAAATGAGAAGAGGAATGTATTTTAATAGAGTAGAACCTTGGAGTTACAAACTCCATTTGGAACTGGAAGTAGTCAATCACGCAGCAGCAGAGAGAAAAAGCAAACAGAGTAGAATACTTCAGTAAATGTAAACTACTAAAAAAAAAAAAAGGGAAACTAGGATATTTCTTCTGCATAGGAATGTTTCCAAGCTGCATTAAGTCAATGTTCAGTTATAAACTTTTGAAAGAACAACCATAAAGTTTCCTTCAGAGATACAAATGTTTCAGAGTTACAAACATCCATTTCGGAAGTGTTTGTAACTCTGAGGTACTACTGTTATTCAAATAGGTCTGAATAGAGGACTTTAGGCCATGAGGGTTCCAGAAGTGGCCCTGAGGTAGCAGATGCCTGAGGACACTGACCACTAAGGAATTATACTCCTTTTAGGGCATTAAGGCCCAATACGTGCACTCAAAAGATGTTAAATCCTTCTTGAGTCACTCCTGAAGAAATGTAAAGACTACAGGGAAGGAAAGAAGAAGGCTTTGCCTACTATGGAAGGAACCAGACTGACACAGAATGAGGCACTTGGCAACACCCTACTCAAGCGAGACACTTACCCTCCACAGTAATTAATATTTATAAATCCTACAGAGAAGTAAATATAAATGGTCATCTTAGAACAACCCTTCATGTAAAAACACACCTTGCTGGATGGTTCCAAGTTCCTTAGTGTAACTCAAAGTAATCTCTATAATACATGAAATACTGCACAGATTAGTTCTCTTTCTAACTCGACACTCAGATATTTGATAGAAATTCTTACCCCTCACAAAAAAGCAGAATGAAGGAAAGAATTGGCAGATTACCAATACAATGAAACACACAGCACCAACAATTGCCACAAAAATGTCTTTAACTTGGGAAAGAAAAAAAATCCTAAATTACAATACTTGTCAACTTGCATTAAACACGAGTAATGCAGAAAGACCCTCAAAACATCTTCTGGTAAGAAACACACAACTATCCAGTGTGACCAGTATTAATGACAGATACTAATTACATTATTAACTGAAATAGCTGTAACAGCATACAAACTTCATTAAGCAAACTTGGACAGGCACTTTTATCAAACTGAAAAGCAGCACATTAAAAGCCATACATAGAAAAAGATAATGTCCCCAATGTACCTTCATCTTCTGGAGCCATTATCACTACCATTTCTGTATGCAGATACACTGTAAAGTAGCAACCTCAGGGGAAGGCAAGATAAAAGGCATAAACTGAATCTCTAGACAAGAAAAATCACAGCACATTGCATAACTATGTTTTATGGTTTCACTTTATGAGGTACATAGTCAAATTAAATTATATTAAAAATATTTCCTTGCCTATGTTATGAATACCTCCTGAGATTATTGAATCCAAAAGCATTTAAAACAAAGGCCACATTTTGTCTTTAGTTATACATACATAACACCCACTTACAAAAATAGCAATTACACATACACATCTGAGATTACAATTTGGCCCTTTTTGTTGTTGTTTTGTTTAAAACCACCGGTATGTAAGATGTGATTGAGGTGGTACATAGGGAAAGAAGCTATGGGGTGTCCCATGCCGGTACTTCTCTGAGGGATTTTTTTCCTCCATTCCCTTAAAGCAGGGATGGGCAATAAAAAAAATGGCAGCCCACCAGGGTTAGTACCTGTCGAGCCATTGCCTCTATATTTACCTGCACCTCTACAGGTATCTGGCAATCACAGCTCACATTTGCTGTGGCTTGCCATTTGCAGCCAATGGGAGCGGCAAGGAGTGGCACAGACGAGAACACTGCTTCCCGCCACTCCCAGTGGCTGAGAATGTGAGAATGACAATCCGCTGCCCGATACCTGCAGAGGTGCAGGTAAATATAGAGGTGGGGGCCTGCCAAAGACTAACCTTGTGGACTGAATCTGGCCCAAGTGCTGGAATTTGCCCACCCCGACCTTAAAGGGAGAAACAGAGAGTGGGAACAGATGCCGAATTCACCTGGCCACATTCCTGTAGTTCTCCATATCCTCAATTTACCCTGCAGAGGAGTGGCACTTTTGTTTGTTTGTGTGAGGATTGTTTGTCCTCCCCTCCCCTTATCCAGACACTTCACCTACCAGTAAAGTGTCTTAACTATAAGCTCACACCTTGGAAGGTAGGAATTGAAATAGTATTGGACCTATCCTAAGGACAACACCAAAAAGAAACAAAGGAAAATAAAAAAGAAGTTCACAATGGGGTGGAAAAAAGACAAAGAGAAAAAGGTGTCATGAAGCAAGAGTGATGAAAGCTACCCTTCCAAAGAATGAAAGTAGTGATAATATATTTCAGTCAAAATAGAATAGGCAATACAATACATAACTATTTAATTTCTTTAAATCACAGGAATGCGGCCACAGAGGTATTTTTAACCTAGTTGGCAGGCTTGATGGGGCAACTGATGCTAAGCAATTAAGTGATTTATCCAAGGTTACAATGAGACCTTGTGGAAGAGTTAAGATTAGAATTCAGCACCCCAGGAAACTTGGTCATGAGATTTAGCAAAAAAATATCAACCCCATGTTACTTAAAAAAATTGAATATACCTGAGACAATTAGAGTGGAACTGTTTCATTTGGGCATCTTTCTCTCCCCCCCCCCCCCTTTCCCTTCTCCTATTTATTTCAAGTTTTCTTATCCCCTAGCCATAACTCCAGTCATCTGAAGAAGTGGGCTGTGCCCACGAAAGCTCATGATACCGTCTACATGTTTTGTTAGTCTATAAAGTGCTACCAGACCATTTGCTTGCTGTTTCATTTGGGTGAGTGAAACAATCAGTTCCATTGCACTGTAGATAAAATAATGAATCAACTAAATAAATTGTATGAGGTATCCCAAGTTCTGTTGGAGACATGCTAATGAAGCAACTAAATAAACTGTATGAGGTATCCCAAGTTCTGTTGGAGACATGCTATCTATTCATTTACTGTAATAACAGACATTAACCTTGAGGCAATACCATTAAATTGTATGTTGCAATCATCATATTCAGTAGTTTGTACTTTGTACATCATGCCATCACACCATGCTGACCATGCTGTATTTGACTTAAATAATTTCATCAGTAAGAGACTGAGACTGATATGACTAGGTTTGCTTCATACCGAAACTGAACAAGCAAACTCTAAAAAGTGAGAATGATTAAATGTTTAAACAGTTTCTTTGTGTTATCGCTTTACTCTGCAATTTCTCACTATTTTAAGAGCAGCCACAGCATGCATTAAATGTCCGTGATATCACACCAGAAAACTTCAAAGACACAACTGGAAATTATTCTGCCTTTCCAGTAAAACCTCCCCGAAAGAGCTCCTGCTCTGAAGAGATAACAGCACAGCTTTGATTTCAAGCCTTTTGTATGGCTCAGTATGTTTTTATATTAAAGTGACACAGTCTGAAGTTTTCAGATTCATAGCAAGTCTTGACATGGTAGAATGCATGTACCTTTATTGGAAACATGTAGCAAAGCAACTGATGGAATAGAACTTAACATTTTGGAAAGTCCCTGCAAATATTTAACCTTTAACTTCTGAAATTTTAAACAGGAATTTAAAGAGGGCTAAGCCAATATTTCTAAATAAGAAAAACAGCTTTGGCATTTAGATAGCCCAATGAAATGTAGAACCTGCATTGTCAAGTGGTTAGGCAGCAGAATAGGTTACTGCTTGTCTTTCTAATGAAGCAAGTGCTGGCAGAGACCTCAGACTTGACACTTCTTTATTCTGTGGAACCTAGACATGCACAGTAGAAGCAGCCTGTTTTAAAACAGGTATTGTAACTGAAGGGAAGAGGGTGCAAGGATAACACTTCTATAGCACTGCTTTCTGTGTACTCTGTGGAAGTAAGTGCTATTATTCAGTTCTCTTGCCACACACCCCAATCACTACAACATCCTGAAGGTGAGGATATGACATTATCTTCATTTTACAGAAGGGAAACTGAGTGCTTGTCCTGAATCACACAGGAAATTAGGGGTAGAACTGAGATCACAATTCAAATCTCCCAATCCACCACCCTAGCTACTAGACTACACAGTCTCCCAGTTACGGTTGCCAGGTGTCCGGTATTGACCCGGACAGTCTGGTATTTTTGCCTCCTGTCCAGTAAAAAAAATTCAGAAACTACCGGCCACCTAAAAATGTCCGGTATTTTCTGTTTTTTTCCCGACAGGAGGCAAAAGTACGGGACACCTGGCAACCCTACGACACACTTAGCAACTGGGCCCAGCTCCTGGCCCCCCCACCGCTGGGTTCCCCTCCCCCGCTTATCTGGTTCCGCAGGGGCTTGTCTTTTTTTTTGGGGGGGGTGGGAGGGTTCGGTATTTTTGGTTAAACCATCTGGCAACCCTACTCCCAATTAATTTGAAGGCCCTAGCCTGTGCTTTTATTAGCCTCCTATTAAAAATAAGAAAACTAAAAAGTCAATAATTATAGGCCCATGATACTCGTTCCCAGAACCAATATCACAATTTTCCCATACTAATTGTTCCCCCTGCTCCCCAAACGGTCACCCAGCTCCTGACCCCTGATCTTTCCCTTCTATTCCATCTCATCTTCCAAAACTAAATATCAAGCAATAGTGTCTGTAGTCATTTAAAACTCAGTTAAAATGTTTCAAAAAAATCTTTCCCACTTCATGCCTTTTGGCCAATTGGCTCTTGACAAAATCTTAACCTTAACCATTATCCAAATAATTTATGAAGATACAGAATAGAACTGAATGCAGGACAGATCCCTGTAGGTCCCCACTCAATATTCCAGCTTGATTGTGAAGCAATGGCAACTATTGATATAGTTCAGTTGTGTCTTGTATAACTACTGATATCTTCCTATTGTGTCTTATAAAGTATGCTCTTTGAGGAAGAGACCATCTTTATGTTCTGTATTTTGAAGAGTATCTAATACACTGGGGACAATGGCCTACATCTAGGACTCCCAGATGTATTTTCGCAATACAAAAAATAAAATAATCATAATTATTTAGTACTATAAGCCAGAGAAGAGTTGTGAAGGTGAAGGTGCAGGGAAGTAAACTTTATGAGAGTTGGAACCACAGTAATTATTTAAGAAGGGATGAACTGTGGTCAGAACAAAAAGAATGGAAAAGAATATTATTTTGGTTGCCATGTCTGCATGGACTGGAATGATGGAGGTGGGAGAAAGTCTCGAAAGTATAAGGCTGCTGGTGTCAAGGCAGTAGATAACTAATAAATGGACTAGTTTCTTGGGAATTGAGTTTGAAAGAGAGGGATACACTGTAGAGGAAGGAGCAGGGTTTTTTTAAATTCAATGAGAGAGGAGAGTCTAAGAGGACCTCAGAGTTGTAAGAATGGTTGACTGGAGCGCTGGTGCAGATTTTTATGGAGAAGGAATAAAGGGCAGGATCTGTGGCGGGGGGAAGGGGGGAGGTTGGGGGAAGGGCAGGAGGAAGAAAATCTTAATTTTGAACATAACAAATGAAACATCCACAGGAAATGTTGACAAGAATCAGACACATAACTAGATGGAGGGTAAAGGGAAGAAACATATTTTGGAGCCACTTAACACTGAAATGGCACTGGAAGTCACAGGACTAAAAAATCAGCTAGGGACTGAGTTTGAAGTGAGGAGTAGACAAGTTAGACAGGAAGTACAACCTCAGTGTGGATATTGACAGAGGGTCAGAAAAGTATGAAGAGAGACAAAACAACCCAGAGACCACTATAGACATTTTAAAGCATTTATTCATGTCCCACTGCCTGCAGTGGCTCACAGCTTTGAGAGTCTACCTCAGGGCAGATCATCAAAGAAGGGCAGACATCCCAAAATGGATTACATTTGTTACTGACTTGGTGAAAACTCCTGGTTAGCTATAACAATCTTACAATGGAGTCACAAACAATCCTTTTAGACCCTCCAGTCTATTTTGCCATTCAACCTGGATTTAAAGTAATAATGGTAGCTTACATTAAAAAAAAAAAATCACACTACATTCATAAGTTATTACCAGTTTAAAGCAAGCAAACGTATACACACAAATAGTTACCATCTAAATCTAAACAGTGTTGGAATTGAAGTCATCTGTCAATTTAAAGAGTCTTTTAAAAACATCCCAGGAGCCAGTCCTGGGGATGTCTAGCTTCAGTTAAATCTCTGACCGTTTAAAATTAAATCAGCAAAAAAGATGAAAAATCTTCACATCAGCAATTCTGATTTCTCTTTTCCAACATTCAAAGCAGTAAAATTAGGCCATCTGCACATGCTCCTCTATGAGCATGACAGGGCCATGAACCAATTCTTGGTATTGCAATGATTCTTGATGGCCCACCTGATTTTGACAAGTTCACAAGTTAACAGCAAGCATTTTCAAAGTTACAAAGCAAAACTTATGTATTTTCTTATAGCAATGAACACAGACATTACAAGTAAGATTAATGCATGCAGCAATTTACAAGTAAGGGTAAAGGGTGGGCAAGATGCAGCCCGTGGGTCATATCTGGCCCGCCAAACCATTTGATCCAACCCACGGCCCGCCCTGCCACGCACCCGCCCCAGGCCAATCAGGACCCGATGGCAGGGAGTACATGAAGTCATTCGCTGTTCAAAGTAGCTGCACTTCCCTCCCCCCACCAACGTTGCATGGCGCCTAGAGGGAGCCACCTGCCATTTTGAACAGTGAATGACTTTGCACACTCCCCCATCCCAGGGAGTTTAAACACTAAATACTTTCTTAGAAGACGAGTAGCTATTTTGAGTAAAACTAAACACACAGAAGATCTGGTCTGGTGTCTAGCAGGGATGTAAATGGATAACCGGTTAACCCTTATTGGGTGATGCTTACCAGTAAACGGTTAACTGGCACCTGAGCTGTCCAGAGTGAGCCCCCTCCTCGTGGCAGGCCCTCCGCACTGAGCCCTGTGGTTAACTGTGTAACTGATAGAATTTTTATCAGTTAGATGGTTAATATTTTGATACCCCTAGTCTCTATCTAAAAGACTGTTAATTAATGCTAATGCCTGCAGTCTAGACAAGAACTAGCATCTGGCTTACCAGTGTCACAATTCAGATTATCAATTTGTATTTGATTATGTTAGAAAATGGTAGACACATTTCTTATTTACTAGATTATTATGTTTTGGTTGTTTTTTTTTTTACTTTTGACTTCAGATTTGTGTCAAGCTGCATTTGGATAGAAACTGGAATGATAGTGGTTTTCAGGTGCCTGAGAAGTGTTGCAGGGAGGAGGGAGAAAGGTTGCTCTCCTTGGCCTCTGAGGATAGGATGGGAAGCAGTGGGCTTGGACAGCAGCAAGGGAGATTCAAGTTGGACATTAAGAAATACTTCCTAACTGTCAGGGTGGTTAAACACTGGAATGGGTTGCCTGGGGGGGAGCGGGGGGGAAGGTTGTGGAATCTCCATCTCTGGAGATATTTAAGAGCAGGTTAGATAGACATCTATCAGGGATGGTCTAGATGGTGCTTGGTCCTGCCGTGAGGTCTGGGGACTGGACTCGATGACCTCTCAAGGTCCCTTCCAGTTCTAGTGTTCTATGATTCTACGATTACAAATGTACAAAACCAGCATTTTAAAATTCTTACTTGTAAAAAAAAAAAAACCTGAATGTGCTTGATACTTGTAAAAAATTCAGCTTACCAACAAAAGATTTACACATAAGACTAATTGATATATTAAAAAGGGAAATATTATCTGTAGTTAAGAAACTGAACTGAGTATAATTGGTCACCATGTCCTTCAAGACTTTAGAACTAGCAGATCCTATCCACATTTTTAGTCATAGGTTAGAAGAGGAAAACAAGTTCGCCTATTGATTCTGCATCCATTAAGCTAGTCACTGAACTGAACTATTTAAACAAATTGAAGAAAATATTCCCTCTTACCCTGCAGGAGAGACTACTACTGTCAAAAGCTGATTCCAAATGCTTAGCCAGTGACTTCCACTAGTTCAGCGGTCTGACTTTAAAACTTCAGCAGCACACATGTGCTGCATGAATAATTTTTAAATTTTAATTTGCTTTTTAATTATAGTAAATTTAGGTCATAATACAGGTTGCCAATTTTAAATTTAATTTTAAATGGTTTATCTTAAAAATAAAATTGTATTTAATTTAAATATGAAATCTGGTTTAAATCAAGAAAATGCCATTTAAATAAAATATCTTTTTTTAAAAAATCATCAATTTTTATCCAACCTGATAATAAGTAAAGGGAGAGGGACTGATCAAGGATATTAATAGCAGCTTTCACTAAAGTAAATGCAAGCTGCTAATACTTAATACTTTTGGTAATCAGACTACTTATTTAGGTACCTAAATATGGATTTAGGAATTTTAGGCACTCGTTTTAAAAAAATCTCTGGTGCTGTAGTTAAGTACACAAAAGATAATCCCACTGTCAAATCCTTCCTGTACCCTCAAAATATGCTGGGTGTCCAGTGCACCAAATTGCCTGTGCACACAATTTTCCCAAATGAGAGAAAATCATGGATCAGAAGATGATGCTGCTAAGAGCATCATTAACTTTCAAGAGGTTTAGGGAAATCCACCAGTTTCTGACATTATTCAGTATACTGCTTGACATCAGAGCACTACATAAACCTAAAGCCTATTGATTCTCTTTTAACAGAGATTAACCCATTTTCGAAAACCAGTTTTTCTGAGAACAGCTTCTTTGGTCGGGGTGATTGCTGACCAGAAGCACTAAGCTAGGTTCCCATCAGAAGAAGGAATTTTGCACTCCAAAGTGATGGAAGGTAGCTGTGCAAGATACAGTAGAGAATAAATCAAAACACTATGACAATCCATCTCACAGTATATATGCTAGCTCAATAGTGCCTGACCAGATTAATGTGCCTTGCTTTGCCTTTTCGATTGAATCTTGAGTACTTTTAATCCTCCATCCCCCCACGATAGAAACAACAACTAAAGCTTCTACACAATAAATATTCAGTTGCATGATTCTTATCCTGCAGAGCTACAATATAAAAATACATTATAACTGAAGTGTTCTGGAAATCAAACCTTATTAACTGATACATTTAATTTAAGCACGGTTAGTCTGCAAAAGTTATACTTTAAAGAAACACAATTTTATTTTTCATTTAAGATGCTTGCAAAATATCAATGCCAAATAAATAAGTAAAAAACCCTCAGAAAATTTAATCTAGTCTGCTTCTAAACTTCTCATTTTAATTTACATTTTCCATAAAGCCCCCTTTTGAGGCACATATATGCAACACTTACAAACAGAGGATATTAATGAATTGGTACATCAAATTTGCTGAGCAGTTGCCGTAGGAAATGGTGATAAAAAGCTTCATTTTACATGTGCACTGGTAGTTAAAACCATAAAAACATTTTATTGCTGAGGATTCTTATTTTTTTTCAGCATTTTGTTAGATAATTTATTTGAACATGAGCTACAAGTCATAGATTAGGGATCAATGTGACTTAGAAATTCAAATTATGTGAATGTAAGATTGCTGTTCCACAGTATCATGGGACGATGTAACACTTACAGCCTGGTAATTATAGAAATACAGTGACAAAAGCAATCACAGTTAATCTGATTGTATTCCATTAGATAAGAGTTATCACATATAGAAATTCTTCATTACACTATATCATGAACAGACTTCTTGCCTAGTAAAAGTTAACATAATTGTGTAAAACAGGGGTTGGAAAAATCAGTTGGGAGCAGCACACAAATGAGAAGCAAAAAAACCCCAAACAAACAACCAAAAAACCCCTCGCTCACTGACGTGTCCCCCGACTGAGGAGGAGAAAGACACTCCCTGCATTCCCCTTGCACATCAGAGCCTAGGGAGGTCCAGCCCAGTAGATTTTGTGTGCTCCTACCCCGCAGTCTGGCAGCGGGAGGGCTGGAGCACCAGTGTAGGCTCTCCAATGTTGGGGAGGGGCTAGGAGCCTCGAGAACGAGATCCAGGCAAGCTGGGGGTCACATCTGGCCCCCGGGCCTGAGGTTTCCTATGCCTGGTGTAAAGCTACTTGTAATTGAAGAATTATAATGGCCCTCCTTCATCTTAGTGGGCAACAAGATTGTCATAACCAAGATGATGTCCCAGTATAGGGAGTTTAGCTAACTGTGCTTGTATAGAATTTGTGGGGTGAGCCAACTGAACTGTTGTAGTGCTTTAATTGGATACAGAGAGATGGCATGGCTCTCAAATCAATGTTGCGTGCAATCAGCATGCACCTTACTTCATGTACCCTTGATTTACATGCTTTAGTAATACCAGTACCAACAAACATACCAAAGAAACAAAACAAACAAATAAAACCCTGCGAGAATTGAAACCAGTGGAATCTGGCAGCCCTTCTTATGGGTAATACTAAATAAAATGTCTCACAGGCCACATATAGAACCCCAATGAGCCACATTCGGCCCAGCCCGTGAGTTGCAGGTTGCCCACCACTGATCAACTGTCTATTTTACAACCATCAGTCTTGTGTTGCTACAGTAATTCCTCATTTAACACTACACATGCGTTTCTGAAAATGTTCGTGCTAAGCAAAAACGTGCTATGTGGGGTCAATTTTCCCATTAAAAATAATGGAAAAGGTGGGGGTTGCGTTTCAGGTGGTGGTGGCAAAGTCAATTTTTTGTTGGTGTTGGGTCATCAACGTCAACATTAGATATCTAACACCACAAGAGAACTAGCAACACAAGTCGCCGTGGTTTGTTAAAACACAAAGATAAACATGAGTGAGCGGAAAAGTGCTGTGACCACGTGTATTCATTCGCTCATGCGTATACCAGTGTTTTCACCAACTTATACCGCTGTGAGAAGTAGTCTGCCACCTGATTATTTTCGTGTTATTTCGGGGACAGTCGTGTTATTCGAAAAATGTTCCCCCCAAAAATCGTGCTATTGAGAAAACGTGTTAAGCGAGCACGTGTTAAACAAGTAATTACTGTATTTCTAAATGTCATGTTTAGATTTCCACAATTCTTTGAAAATCTATTCTTCCCCCCTCTCTATTAAATTCTCATTTATTTTAAATCCTGCCTCAAACCTGATCCTTTGTCTTCTTAATGCTATTTCTTCCAATAATTTATTTCCCATCACCTTTCTTGTAAGCCCAATTGGCTTTCAGCAGTGTAGTGAAATCACTGTGCTCTACATTGCCAATGGATTCTGTCCCCACAGTTGGCATAACCAGCAATTGGAGGATCACCCTAGTGATGTACAGGCTCCCACATGCTTGCTGGGGCCAGTTAAGGGATGTGACTACAGTAAAGGGGTGGGCCAGCATCCACATGTCTAAGACACACAGATCTTTGACTATTGTTCAGCCCCTTTATGCTATAATGGTCAATGTAAGAGCACTGGCCTTGCACACAGCAACCTAAGGATTCTGAAAGCACAAAAATGAACATTATCCCACCTTTACAGCTCCAGCTGGTGCTCCAAGTTTCTATCCAGAGCCAAGAACTTGCCCAGAATTTTGTTTAGACTCAGAACTACTAGTGGTTGACTTTGTTTTTATTACAGGTTATTGCATTTTCTTTTATTGCAATATCCTATTACCTTCTCTCAGTGCTTTGGATCACAGGTATTAAGCAAGCTAAATGTAATGTAGATTTACAATGTCAAGCAGAAAGCACTTAAAGGGTTTAAATACTTTACAGTTATGATTTCAAGAAATAGTCTTGTTTTTACTTGAAAACTAAGTTATGAAACCTGTCATCATGTCATGATTTGTAGAGTACCTTCATTCTTTGTACTGTCTATGCTTGACAATATAAACCAAGAAGAATGCATACTCTATGCTGCCCTTACAAAATACTGGCTAAATAAGAGGCAGGTTGTTTCTTTCTTATGCAAAGTTACTGACGCTTATTTTAAAACTCTTTCGAAAAAAAACCTTAATAATATTAATAGTTTCCATGCAGTTCTGTCAGGCTGATAAAATATTAATTTAGAAAATAACTTGAGGTGAAAATATGGCAAGCAGTACAGGGTAAATTTTTTTTAATGATTGGCTCTCAAGAATTGTGTGGCTGGTTTCATCTTGTCTACTAAAGGAGTGTAGCAGAAAAGCATGTCAGATTTGAGACTTTACTTTTAAATAAAATACCAAGTGCTATCTTTACACTGATGAGAAACAAAAGCCTGTCTGAAATTATTTCCACGCTTATTTAGTTTAATGTATTTGAGTTCTGAAAAGTGCCACCCCTAGAACACTTACAGTGATCTTCTTTGTTTGGATCACAGATCACATACGGCAAACCCAATATATGCAAATCTGCATGCTTCAGTTCTGCAAGGTAGAACTAAAAGTTCTGTATTATAATGAAGTGCGGGGGTGGATTTGGATAGTTTTTGCCAAGCACTGACAATGAGATAAAATATTCTTCTATGGACTATGCCAGCTAAAGAAGTGTGCCACTTATTAGAACTTCGAAAAACTAAATACTGAAATGCAGGTTGCACCTCTCTAGTTGGCACTCTCAGGTCTGGCAACATCCATGGTCTGACAGGATTTTAGTTAGCCATATGTCTACTTCTCACAGGTGTGGCCAAGTTTCCCGGAGTCCCCATAAAGGTTGTTTACAGCCACCAGTCCTGGCTCTCAGGCTACGTCTAGACCAGTGGTGCACAACCCTTGGGTTGCGGCACTTAGACCTGGCCGGCTGGGGGCTGGGCCTGGCTGTTGACAGCCCCTGCAGTGTGGCGCCTAGATCTGGCTGGCTAGGGGATGGGCCTGGCAGTTGGCGGCCCCTGTGGCGTGGGGGTCACAGATCAAAAAAAGTTGCGCACCACTGGTCTAGACTACGGGATACCTTCCTCTTTCCAGTGGAGCTCAGTCAAATCATGATGGATGTAAAGTTAGGATACCAGGAAGGTTATGCTGAGGCATAGGAACTTGGGGTATGTCTACACTGTATCTGGGAGGAAACCTCCCTGAATGCTAAAAACATATATTTTTTTTTTTGCGGAAGAGAAGAGGCGCTCTTTCGGAAGCCCTGTCTTTCTCCTCCCACGAGGAAGAAGGGCTCTTCTAAAAGAGGAGGATTTTCTGAAATTTGTCCCAATGTAGATGGGCCAAATTTCAGAAAAGCCTCTTTGGACAAAACTATCAGAAAAAGATACGCAAATTGAGGAGCGCAATTTGCGTACCTTTTTCCGATAAAGCATTGTAGTCTGGACGTAGCCTCAGTGTTCTGTGCCATTATTTAGCTCTAATTTACCCCTAAATGTCTTCTCAGAGCTCAGTAAGCAGTGGAAGTGTTGGTAATGCTGCTAGACAATATTGAGCTCCCATGGTTTGGCAAATTCTCTGGTTCAACATCGTTCAGGTCCCCAGGGTGCCAGGCTAGAAAGGTTCAACTGGTACATGGAAACAACTCTGTTTTCCTTGTTGGTGATTACTGAGTAGTGTAGATCCATTCCTCTGATTTAAAAAAAAATAAATAAAAACCCAACCTCTGATTTCTGAAGGGCAGGTAAGGGGTACAACAATTCAGATAACTTTTAGCAGTGAATTTAGTTTTCTGTGGAAAATCACTGTTATCCTGTTTTTTTCAAAAGGAATATTGGAAAAATCCACATTTTGGAGATCTGGCACATAAGGAACATAGTTTGTGTTGACCCTACTGCTTTCTCCAATTTCCAATACTAGTTTTTTATGTTGGTTTTAGAAACAGGAAATTTTTGTCAAACCAGGGACTATGTGAATGTACCACGAGTTGCAGTGAGACACATGTTTGGAGGTTTTTTGCGTAATCACAGGTCTCTTGTTCCTCCTTCCAGTAGAGCTCAGTCAAGTCATGATGGATGTAAAGTTAGGGCACCAGGGAGGTTATGCTGAGGCATAGTCACTTGGGGTATGTCTACACTGTAGCTGGGAGGAAACCTCCCTGAATGCTAAAAACAGCAGTGTTGACATTGTGGCTCCAGCAGAGACCTGAGCTCAGACACAGGTAGCTGGGTAAGTTTGAAAGCCCAAGCCACCACTCAAACTACAATGTCCACATAACTATTTTTTAGGGTTGCCAGGTGTCCAGTATTCACCCAGACAGTCCGGTATTTTCGCCTCCTGTCCGGTAAAAAAAATTCAGAAAATACCGGACATCTAAGATGTACGGTATTTTCTGATTTTTTTCCCTGTCCAGGAGGCGAAAATACCGGGCATCTGGCAACCCTACAAACACTCAGCGCCTGGCCTCCCCGCTTCCTGTCCCCCCGGCCCCCAACACGCCCGACCCCATGCTTACCTGGTTCCACAAGGCTGCCGGCAAAAAGACCAAGGGGAAGCAATGACTCCCCTGGGTCTTAGTTCTCATCCGCTCCCCTGTTCCTATTCCTACACTCACTCTTAAAGGGGACATGCTGTTTTATTTTATTTAATTTTTGCTTAATAAGTCTTGGAGTCCTTTTTTTTTGCTCAACAACTTTGGTCTCCCCCCCTTTTTTTTTCTTCAACAGAATTTTTTCCAGGTGTTTTTTTTTGGGGGTGGGGGTGGGGGATGTTCGGTATTTTTATGTCAACCATCTGGCAACCCTATTTTTATCATGCTAGCAGAGTCCTGCTAGTGAGTCTGCTAGCTACGAAGTTTGCTCCCAGCTGCAGTGTAAACATGTCCTTGCTGCACAAAGGTCTTCTTTTGACTAATTTAATGAACAATATTAGTCTCTCTGTTGAAACTGGAAGAACAGCATTATAATCATGGCCAAACTGGTCATCTATAGAACACAAGGCTGAAAGGAACCACATATCCCACATTAACCCCAAAGCCTAACAAGCTTGGGAAACTGCCTTTTCCTACAGTATGTGGGACTGGAGGGAAAGGAGAAGGAGGTGTAGCCAGACATGAACCCCATCTTGTTCCCCCCCCCCCCCCCCCCAGAGAGCAAGAGAAAGGCCGTCAGCCTTTGATGCCCTGGGAACGCAGGGGTGCTGCTTGTCTCTGACTCTAATAAACAGAAACCAGACAGTAAATGGGCTAGCTGACAACCAGGGGACCTCCTGCCGCCCTGATGGCTAGCACCAGTAATTGACACGCCTGCACTGTCCCAGGAGAGGAATCTTCGCCCATCACATACTAGAAGTGCCCATTGTCTGCATTTTCCCAGGTGTGAATTATGCTTTGCACCCTTCGTGGGAAACTTGGCATTCAAAGCCATTTTTCCTAATTGGCCACTTGAGACCAGGAAGAAGCCTACGTGACCCAAGGGGTATAAAGAGGGGTTTAGTAGCCCACCCCATTTGAGCTCCAATCATCTATACCTGCTGGCAGGTATTGGTTGCCTCCCGAGGTCTGTGGGACGCCCAGCCTCGCCCTACTTCTTCCCGAGGGATTGAGAGAAAGACGCTGGCCACGCCAAGTCTGGAACGCAGGGGTGAGAATATAGACCTGCTAGGTGTCTATTTTGCATGCATTTAATAAGAGCTCAGAGAACCAAAAGGGTTTCATGGTACCTGTAAGTGACTTCTTAGTGTAATTTCTGTCCTGTCCTTTGTAGTGGCTGTGTCACAGATAACACAGTAGTAGCATTTAACAGTTAAGTTTACCCTGTAACAATAAAATAGTAACTGTTTAAGCTGTGACCTGACTCCTTCAGTTGCTGTAACAGAACCAAGCACAATTTTAAAAAGAACTCCAGCCGGTCATAAGGGACAGATATAGGGAGAGCTTGAGCGTTGGATCGTGTCGCTTCCAGGGGACAGATCCGTTGGGGGCATCTCTCAGCCTCCCCAGGCTGCCCGCTGTGAAGGGATCGTGTATCCTAGCAGTCAAAGTCTGAGGTGTAAAGCTCTCCCTATAACTCTTTGGGGCGCCCGTCAACCTCCTCCAGGTTGCCCGCTGCTAAAAGACCCCAGTCCTAGCAGTTGAAGTCTCGGGTGTATAATACACACACACCACTCACTGCCCTGACCACCGGCTGATAGAATTGGCGTAGTCGGCAGGATTGTGTTATAGGTTTAAATACAGCAACATGAAGCTAGTCATGGTAAATACTGATTTCAGTAAAGTAGAAAAGAATTTTTGCCCAGGAAGGTTGGGGCAACCCAAATGGATAGAGAAATGTTAGAAAAGGATTGGGGAAATCCTGAGGAGTTGTGGGTGCAGTTCTGTAAGTATAGAATTGCCTGCAAGTTAAAAAAATGGGACAAAGCCTGAGTCTGTGGAAAAGAGCCACTTTCCATTTAGCAAGGAAAACAGGATCAGGCCCAGACAAGCAGGCAGGTAACAGATAGATTGAAGGCCTTGTGGTAGAACTGAGGAAAAGGCAGTAAGTACATGCACTGGAAATCTAAATCCTTAAAACAATACTTACAAGAGTAATATCTGAAACAAGGCCAGTTTTTTTTATTTTTAGAGATAAGAAAGTGTTTTAAGAAAAAAACCCACAGAGAATTTAACTCTACAGAGAATGGAGAGAATTGAGCAGTTGTGCAAATGCTAAAATGGTGTAGAAGAAAATTGTGGTTTCTTTGCAGCCATTCTGAAGGAAAAATGGGCCCTTTTTCCAAAGGAATGTCTATAAATAATCCAAGCAAATTTGACTCAAATCCATACATTTGATTATAGATACTGCTAAAAGAACTGTAAAAGGGGGTTTCTATTGGAACTTAACTACCCCAATGAATAAAAAGGGAATGTAATTGTTGTACAGCTATGTAGAAATAGTGTAAGAAAGATTCAGAGAGAATGTATGTGTATCTGTGTGTATATAATATATATATAGTGTAAATAAGTGAGGTTTTCAAGGTCCAGTAATCTTGTTTGTAGGTTTAAAACAAATTGGTTTGGTTTACTTTTAGTAAGACCATTTCAGTCCAAGTTGTTTAATGAAAGTACAGGTAAACTGTAAGCATAAAGAAAGAGTTACACCCTATGCAAAGTTTAATGTGGCTAAGTAGTGTTGTAAACAAAGACTGCACATTTTCCTGTGACATGCCATGTATATTGTAGAAGGGGTAAAACTGCAAACAAATTAAAATGCTGTGGAGGCTCCAGGAGCCACAACAGGTTGTAATTTCCTTTGTGATGCAAATGCCCTAGCTGGCAGCACAAAGAAGCTTTGCAGGTAATGGCTAAGTTTGATCAGCAAACTACCTGAGATCAGAAAGTTCAAATTGTAGCCCTCCAGAAAGAAAGATGGGAAAAAGAAGTCAAACATAAAAGTGAGAATCTAAAAGGATTTATGTTTGCACAGTGCTAAATGTGAGAACAGATACAAAAGGGGGAGCAACCTTTGGTAACAAGACGGAGTGTGCTTGTGGGTGTGTAAGAGTAGATGAGTGTAATGTATCATATGCATATGATAAGTATTGATTGATCTATGTATGTTCAATAAATGTGACGTGTTGCCTTATCCCCTGAAAGAAAAAAAAAAAAAGGAGATATTGGTATTGCTATTTTAGTCCCAATAGGAGGTTGGGTATACTAGAAAATGTTTAAATGTAAGCAGTCTTTTTAAGAAGGCTCCCAGAGAGAAGACTGAGAAATTGGCATTTGTAAAAGATGTTACCCCTTTTGAACAAAATCTTGTAAAGGTTCGGGCATAGCCCTTGCTCTGATCAAGTGTTAGCTGCTGTCCATACAATTTCAGACCAAGAAGACAAATTGGCTAACTACTTGTGGATATGTAAACCGTTGCCCCAATGAAGAGGGAAGCAGCTGCAGCTTGACTTCTATGGAAAACCTGTAATGAGGTGTTCCTCAAATTGACTGAATATAAGAATGTAAATATGAAACTGCAAAAATGTAAAGGCCTCTGCTGCAGAAGTGGAGAGGTAGAAATGCATGTCCCTCAGTACCCAGACAGAGCTAGATTCCCTTAAGGATGGGTACTGAGAGTTAAAGCAACTCTTAGATTTTTCAGGAATATGCTTAAGAAAAGGACCAGGAGGTATGAGGCTTAGTGAACAAGGCCACCCTCCTTGCTAAACTGGTAATAGGCAAACTGGCGAATTGATTACATTGGCCCATTACCCTCCACCAGACAGAGAAGGAAATATGTTTTGACTGGAGTAGAGATTGTCTCGGGAATTGGCTTTGCCTACCCGACCCGATGAGCAATGGAGTTGTCAACCATCATGGGACTAAACCACTTAATAGCACTTGTCCCAACACCCCAAGTAATACAATCAGATAAGGACTCCAAATATGCCCCTGGGGATACTGTTGTAGTCAAACACCCCAGCCTGGGCACACATACCTGTGTACTTCAGTCTTATAAAGACAAGGGCGTTTGGATTATTGCAAACCCCGACAAGATGCCAATAACTATAACTAAGGCATGGATTGTATCCAAGACCGGTTGACTTTGTGCTTTCTTTTAGAATCAGACTTGGTTGTGTGGCAGACCCAGATCCGAGCGACAGCATGATGTTTGGACTCGTTGTAACGTTCCTTGTGGCCACAGCAGCCTCCGCTGTTCCTAGACACCCTTTCCAGAATGCCATCCAAACTGGCGCCACGGACTGTTGGACGTGTACACTGCTGAACTTTTCCGCAGGACTAGGGATTGAATTTATTCCTTTAAACTTGAAGAGCTAGCGGAACAAGAGCAACGTTTTCAAGTGGGGCCCAGCCTGGTTTGATGACAGCAGCTACAAACTTTTGAAAAGACTCTGGGAAAGGAACTTGGGGGGTGGCATGGACAATGGCAACCTATGGGGTCAAACTCTGGAGTATATAACAGGAAGCTCCAGGGAAGTGTACCCCATCTGCTTTGAGAACAAAAAGTACTGAACCCCACCTCGGGTGGTTAGGGGACCAGCAGTGTACCCACACTGTAAGTTTTAATGAGAAATTAAAAGTCTGGGATGTCTATCCCAGTTTTCCCACTGAAAACCCTTAAGGTGCTAGGGATATAACATCTCCCAAGGTGGCACACCACTATCTAGCAATGTTACCATTATTCCCCTAAACTTCAGCCAATACCTGGAAGGAAAAGCCTGGTACAATCAGTCATTATTCATTATTCCTAACACCGGTCAAATATACAACCCCACACTGGTAACCAGTAACACCCTACTCCCCTATTCTAAAGGAAGAGCCAGGACTCTTTTTCATTTGTGGGCAGAAAGCCTACAAGTATCTGCCACTGAATTAAATAGGGCGCTGCTCACTGGGGCACGCTGCCCCTGGGGGGCTCACTGTACACCCCCACATTATGGCTCCTGGTCTCACTAACCTTGGAAGTTTCCTGCACCGGATGCCAAGAAGATTCACCCTCAACCCCCTTATAGAACACTCTACAGATTTTTCACCAGTTCACCCGTGCATTCCTGCCCAGGCTTGGAGTAGCTGAGCTGGAGAAGGCATTAGTGAATAGCCTTAGATGCAGTTTTAGCCCAGCAGGGGGGAGTATGTGCAATAATTAACCAATCTTGCTGCTTACAAATTAAACAAGATGCATTCGCTATAAAGGGCACTGTTAAGGTGCTACACGCTGTAACTGAGGAGGGAAAAGCCTCATGGCTAGATTGGCTAGCCCAACACCTAGGATTTTCGTGAACTCCATTCCTTCACTCTATTGTAAATACTATATTAACCATTTTACTTGTTGTAATTGCTTGCTGCATGCTTCTATGTATTGTTAGACGTTTTGTGTACACTGCTACCTCCTCTGTGCAAGTCCGGTATATGGCATTGGGAAGCGATCCTAATCAATCCCTTGATCCAAAATTATCTGATCAGACCCTGCCGATAGGGCGATTTTAGCTTCCTCCAAGGAGGGCAAAAAGGTGCTGGCATCACCGCCATCTTGCGTTCTGGGACATAGTGAGGCGTGTCAAGGGGGTGGAATGTAGCCAGACATGAACCCCATCTTGTCTCCCCCCCCCAGAGAGCAAGAGAAAGGCCGTCAGCCTTTGATGCCCTGGGAACGCAGGGGTGCTGCTTGTCTCTGACTCTAATAAACAGAAACCAGACAGTAAATGGGCTAGCTGACAACCAGGGGACCTCCTGCCGCCCTGATGGCTAGCACCAGTAATTGACACGCCTGCACTGTCCCAGGAGAGGAATCTTCGCCCATCACATACTAGAAGTGCCCATTGTCTGCATTTTCCCAGGTGTGAATTATGCTTTGCACCCTTCGTGGGAAACTTGGCATTCAAAGCCATTTTTCCTAATTGGCCACTTGAGACCAGGAAGAAGCCTACGTGACCCAAGGGGTATAAAGAGGGGTTTAGTAGCCCACCCCATTTGAGCTCCAATCATCTATACCTGCTGGCAGGTATTGGTTGCCTCCCGAGGTCTGTGGGACGCCCAGCCTCGCCCTACTTCTTCCCGAGGGATTGAGAGAAAGACGCTGGCCACGCCAAGTCTGGAACGCAGGGGTGAGAATATAGACCTGCTAGGTGTCTATTTTGCATGCATTTAATAAGAGCTCAGAGAACCAAAAGGGTTTCATGGTACCTGTAAGTGACTTATTAGTGTAATTTCTGTCCTGTCCTTTGTAGTGGCTGTGTTATCTGTGACACAGTAGTAGCATTTAACAGTTAAGTTTACCCTGTAACAATAAAATAGTAACTGTTTAAGCTGTGACCTGACTCCTTCAGTTGCTGTAACAGAACCAAGCACAATTTTAAAAAGAACTCCAGCCGGTCATAAGGGACAGATATAGGGAGAGCTTGAGCGTTGGATCGTGTCGCTTCCAGGGGACAGATCCGTTGGGGCATCTCTCAGCCTCCCCAGGCTGCCCGCTGCGAAGGGATCGTGTATCCTAGCAGTCAAAGTCTGAGGTGTAAAGCTCTCCCTGTAACTCTTTGGGGCGCCCGTCAACCTCCTCCAGGTTGCCCGCTGCTAAAAGACCCCAGTCCTAGCAGTTGAAGTCTCGGGTGTATAATACACACACACCACTCACTGCCCTGACCACTGGCTGACAGGAGGGTGATAGCCAGCAATATTTGGATAACTGACAAGATAATGGGTAATAGATTGTTTTCCTAATGTGCAACAGATTCACAATTATGGATCCTGGCTAAATTCAAATAGTCTTTCTTATATTAGTAATGACTCATAAGGAATATATTTTAAAAAGAGCATTTTATGAACAAAGTGAGCACAAGATGTAATCAAATTCTATACCTTTAGAACTGCATGCTGGTAGACTACTGCAGCTAGATGCAGAACTGGTGCAAGAGAAGGTAAATGATCTGTATGGTTTGACCTTTCAAAAATAATTTTTTGTACGGATGATACTTTCACTTTTTCAACATCTTTACATTTTTTTTTTATGTACAAATCAAAATAAAGCTCTACTATTTGCAATTAAGGTTGTGACCCTCAATGCCATATCACTGAAAAAAATCCCAGATTTGCAGATACTGTATGGACACCAAAAGGCTCCTGAAACATTAGTGAACATTCCAAAACCACTATACTACAGTCTATCCAAAGATTTATTTGAAGGTTTGTTTGGGGTTCGGGAGATAGGTCCTACAAGATCCCTTCTCAATGACTCTTTGTTAAGACTGACCCATTCCCCAGTTACTGTAATTGTAATCACAACTGCTCAATTTGTGGGTGTTTCATGTATTTGAAAACTGAATTATAGTAACATGGAGCAAATTACATCAACCAATGTTAATAACACAGGCTTCTCAACACTCCCCTTCAAATCTGTCCTTATCCACCATGATTTAAAATACTTCCAAGTGAGAACCTCCTAGAACTGCTGGACTGACCATCTAATTATAAAAACAATTTAAAGATTTAATATGAAATGTGTTTTTCTTTAAGCTATCTGTTGTATATATTGACTTTATATTAATTTAATTCCCATTAAATTATGTGTTAATAAGTTGTGTATTATTTTGTTTTTCTTATTACAGTACTTCTGCAAGTCTTAAGACGCATTCTTTTCAGATTCATTTCTAATCACTAGATCCAGAAATCAAGAGTTCTCTCTAATTACCATAATATTAATGCTAATCTACATGCTGGTTTTTTAAAGAGTTAATATTTCTGTCGAACCAAGAGGTGATTTATAACATTTTAAACTTTTCATCATCACCACTAGTGTTAATACTATCCAGAAGAAACTCATTACTGGAAATTAAATAAACAGGAAATTATATATGATCTTTAATAGTGTTCAAATAGTGTCCACTGCCTCTATTTGAGCAAGCTCAGAATTACAGCATTTTCCAAAACCATTTGGTTATGCAAATGATAATAATTAATAGTTTTAATTATTTGTTAAGCACCAAACATGCTCTGTGTGAGGCATAGTATTAAGACAATGTAAATAAGTTTCAGGGCAATTTGTTGGGAGTGGAGGCAAGCACAGGATGATGATATATGTTTTCTTCTCATGAAGCACCATGGAAAAAGTAATTCTGTAGAAGAGACTTGAAAGTGAGGAGGGTTGTTGCTTAGGAAATCAAAGACTTGAAAGTGACATAAGGAAAGGAACAGAGCATTGCTGGCAGAGAGAGAAGAAAGATCAGAGGTATAGGCTGAAGAGTATTTGTATAGGGCCTTGAAGGCAAAGACAACAAGTTTATATCTGATGTATTGGAAAATGGCTGACGTAGTGGAATTTGGAAAGCCAGAGTGAGGATTAATTTACTATAAAACACACATTGCTCAATAAGGATGAAGAAAGCCCACTGGATCCATAACTAGCTTAGCTGAACATACTGTTACAAGTCAAAACTGCCATCTAATATATACAGAAAGTATTAAGAAATCTCTTCTCAAAATATAAATGAACTAACTGGAAGTGGAAGTCACACAGGTCACCAACAGCACAAGAATGTACTAGAGCAGGGGTTTGCGACCTATGGCTCTCGAGCTAAATATGGCTCAGTATGGAACCAAATATGGCTCTTTTGTCATTCCCAAAATGCAAGCAACTTTTTAAATTAAAATGAAAAATTAATTCAAAATTTTAAAAATGAGATATTACTCATGTAACTTACATGCATACACGAACCTGAATTTGACCAATTATGATGTAAACTTCAAAGAAATACGCGAAAAGATGCAGCAGCAGAAGTCCCATTAAATAAAAGTCTGTGAGTATAATGTTTCATTTATGTTATTATTAATCATCATGTAAGTTATCAATAATATTAAGTTGTATATTTTCAGTCATGCAAACGGGCACTCTCATACCACTGTTTGCTGACCACTTGTTCTGAATTTTGATGTAGTTTGGCCCTTTAGTTTGAAAAGGTTGCCAACCCCTGGAAGAGAGAAATGACACAATCTAACCAGTGTTCCCTCTATATTGTTCCCTCTAAACTGTATGGAAACACAACTTCACAGGTGATTAATCAGCCCCACTCAGTTAGTCAGCTCCCTGCATGGAGCCCTGAGCCTCTAACTGGGTAGGGCTAATTAATCACCTGTGAAGTTGTGCTGCCCTGCAGCTTAGAGGAAACACTGAATATAACCCCCACATATTAAATTCTTTGCATGTTAGTTCAGGAATAGTTTAAAAAGTTTTGTTTTAAAAAATATTTGAATCCTTGGACTGATCAAATCATAGCACTTTTCTGACTTTTTGCTGGATTTACATTAACTCTGCTATCTTCAACAGAAACACACTAGCGCATTTTTGTAACACCTCCACTATTTGTGTATATTTTAAAAAATTAAACAGAAAATTCAGTTAGTAAAATATGTATTTTAATACTTGACAATAATTTATCCATCAAGCAATGATGTAATTTACATCTGCAAAAGCTAAGACTGAAAATTGTTGCTTGTGAAGTTCAAGTATTTTCTGGACCTGCCATACTACTGTATAGTTAATGCATGAAAGAGCCAGGAAAGGCCTGTTTTAAGCTAAGGAGTCAGTAGGTTTCAAAATGTTTTGGAATTCAAGAGGAATACGTTTTTCTTTAAAATACTCTTTCATTGGAGTTTTCTTGCTCACATTTCTAAATGAAACCAGAACCTTGCTTGAGTTCGAAGTTACTATCTATAACCAAAGGTTCTCAATCTGTGGGCTGGGACCACAAAGTGTGTCATGGCCCCATTTTAATGGTGCTGCCAACGCGGGCCATCCCTATTCATACTGGTAACCTATGCAGCCCAGCACTGACACTCCTTCTCCATGGAATTGGGAAAGCTGTGAGGGACAGGGGGTTGCCAATCCTCCCAGACCTGACAGACTGGACACCATTAGCTGCAGGAAAGGGAGGGAAGCTCAACTGCAGCCTCAGGGCAGCAGGCGGGAGGAGCAGAGATCAGTTGTGCTGCTGGATGGAGAGAAACAGTGCTTTGAACAGGTGTTGCTTCTTTCCAGCTGCTGGCTGTGCAGCCCACCTCTTGCTCCTCCTGAAGCCAGCACTGAGTCCAGGATGGGGCGGAGGGGGGATGGCTGGAGGATGGAGTCACCAGAGCCATGCTGCCCACAGCTGCTTAATTTCCCATCCCTAGGAATATGCAGCATAAGGCACCACCAAATTTTGGGCATCACACTGGATGGTGCCCCAAAATTTAGTGATGCCCTATACAGCTGCCTAATCTGTGTATGCCTAAGGGTGGCTGTGTTGCCAGGGGTTGCATAGACTTGCTGGGGTCCAGGGCCAAATCTGAAGCCTGAGGGTTTCAGCCCTCCATCAACTGAGGCACAGTAGAGGGAGCATGACTTTACATAGAGTTGAAAATACTAATCAAAATCCAGTCCTTATTTATACTACAAGTGAACACATATTTGGTATGCTCATCATATTCTTAATCTGTGCATACCAGAAAACCAGGTCACAGTCGGGGAGTGATTGAGGTTCTACATTCAAGACAGGCACAGAAATGGAAATCAGGAATGTGTCATAGGTCAGAGATGCATTTTGAAGTTCTAAGTTTTCTGTAAGGAACAAAAACCAGCAGTGTAATTAGTCCTTACTTTCAGGAGCACTAAATCAAACAGCAATTTATTAACAACAGAAAAATTCTAAAGAAAAACAGTTGCCAAGAGGAGATTTCAAATTCTTCATAGGAAATGTTAAGAGGGATGTGATCACTATAAAAATAAATTATTTAAAAGAGAGCTTGAAAAAGAACCACTGATTTTAAATAAAAAAAGTTAGGGTTTATAATGATTAAAAACTATGATATTATGTTTTATAACATCTAAATTAATTTAATTGCATCACAGAACATATAATTCTAACTGAGTAGTACGCACAATGGCTCACTACACATGATCCAATTAAAAATAAAATTATTTTACTTTATCTGTAACCATAGTGAATATTTTCTAGCGACTGAGCTGAAAGCCCACATGTTAAAAAGCTCATTTAGACACCATTCCCATGTGGCGGGCAGAAATAGCTAACTGTTCAAAATAGTTACAAATATAGCACTTATAGAAATCTCTTATGACTGGGTTTTTAGTAAACGTCAAATCAACTTAGAAAGCAAATATCTGCTAACTAAATTATCCTAAATCCTTTCTGAGGTGTCTGAGTTATTTTGAAAAAGCATGTAAACTTCAATATGAATGTATTTGGTGAAGAAATAATGCCTTTCCTGTGATTTGGTGAATGATTTCTCACACTAGTTTATGAGGTAACATTCATACTATATATATATATATATATATATATATATATGCAGTAGGGATGTTAGTATGTTGTTGTTAACATGATTATCTGATAAACTTCGGCTTATTGGTTAATCATAACGACACGCACACTTTGCTGCCTCTGTAATGCAGAGAACCTGTGATATTACCTAGTTCAGTGGTCCCCAACCTTTTGGGGCTGCCAGGCGCCCAGGGGCGGGGCTGTGCATGTGCCGTGTGCCCGGGGGCGGCACCGCACATGTGCTGCGTGCCTGGGGGCCGCGCATGCGCCGGGCGCCTGGGGCGCAAGAATGGCTTGGGCCGGCCCTGATCACTAGGCGGGCGCACATAAATGCCCCAGCGGGCGCCATGGCGCCCACGGGCACCGCATTGGGGACCATTGACCTAGTTGGACGGAAATTCACTCTCTTTACGGATTATGCACCCCCTGCAGTGGATGCACTGAAACAAAGATGTGAGAATAACATGGAGGACTGTTTACCCAGCCCAGGCTGAGCAGGGGGCACCTATCCAAATGCCCTTTTAGCTGAGGGACAGAAGCCCCAACTCCAACAAGGGCAAGCGGGTCCCGTGCCGCAGAACCTAGGCTGTGAGATTGTGAACTGAACAGGAGTCTGGGGCCAGGAGTGGGACTGACCCTGCCACATTGATACTGCTGTATTAATATAACAACTTATTTTTGTCTTGTCCATAAGCATTTTCAGGAAACACTGAGCCCTAGACACACATTCCAGATGTGAATACCCTAACAAGATATCCAAATCCTGTAGCTGTAAAGTGGAAGCATGGTCCAGGGATGAAAGCATTAGGGGACTACAAATTTCTTGTGTGACCTTAGGCAAATCATGTAACCTCTCCATGCCTCAGTTCCCATCTGCAAAATTGGATTAAGTTAGCACTTGCCTATCTCATAGGGGTGTGTGAAGATAAAGCCATTAAAGACTGTGAGATACTCAGATACTATAGTGATGGGACAATAAAAAAAGACAGAAATTTAAAATTGGCATTCATATGCTTGATCATTGACTGAGCATCCACACTTCGGAATGTGGATAACTTATTAGGTTGTTCACAATTGAAAACGTGGCTCAGTGTATGCTACAGAAACAGCATTACATGTTACTCATAATATTTTAAATACACATTTTTTAATTTTAATTCAATAGCTGATATCTGGTCAAAATGATACAATTTTTTAAACCAAACATATGAATCTATCTACTCCTGAATAATCTGAAAATCACTTAACATGTAGAAATATACAGAGACTTCTAGAAATATTTACTGCTAGCATAAAACACATGTCCTCTTTTCATATCTCCATATTATCACAAAGTAGGTCAATCACAGGGTTAGATTCTGGCATCTAGATTTAAAGTTTGCTAACAATTCATATATTTATGTCCTGAACTTGGCAGGGGAGAATTTTACAAGTTTATGAACTGCCATAAAAGAAGATAAGGAAATTGTTGCATGCTGACAGGAGAGATTTTTGTTTATGTGACTGCTGAAGCATCTCCCTAGCACAGTTCCAAAAACTACACAAAAATGCACCTCTATTTTTGGACATGTTCAAGGTCAAGCAGAGCAATAAAAGATGAAAGCAGAGGGATTTCATGACAATAGTTTGAGAAGGAAAAGACCCAAAAGGCCAACCTCCTCCAACAGAAACACTTCAGGAGAACAAGTATTTTTGGAAGGTAATTCCCTACAAATGGCAGGGGCAGTAGGAGCTGCACCATTTGATGTTATTTTACTTCTGTTGAAACTGTACTCCCACAAAAACGTTATATTCAGCATTATCAGGTTCTTCTGCAATACTTTTCAACAACCTATGGCTGTAAACATTTTGTACATTTTTATTTAGTGCACTAAGGAAAGGGTGATAATTAAAGGTCAGTGTGAGGCAATAGGGGTCACGGACACAATGCTCATACCCTGTGAGAACATAAGCTACCTAAAAGGAAGCACACGCACGCATACACACTTATTTACAATGAGTAGTCCTGTGGCACTTAGAGACTAACAAAAATAGCATCATGAGCTTTTGTGGGAAAACCCATTTCTTTATAATAATCACACTCTAATTACATTTATTTACAATAATCTATAGCACTTTCTCTACCCCCTCTGGAACAACACTCCTTCTATAAAAAGAATCATGGACCAAATATAATAAACCTCCAAAAAGTTGGTCTCTAGCATTACAGATCAGTTTTCTGTGTTTCCTAAAACTATTCTGGGGGTGGGATACTGAGCTACAAGGAACAGCTTTAGTTTCGTTTCCACACTTTTTTTAAGACTACTATGCTACAGTTATAAACATTTTAAATTTGACTTAATTCCTGTATAGACTGTAATCAAAGGACTGGGCAAGGTTTAAAAAGACACTTCTGGAAGCAAGTGTGGAGGGATGTTGTCACTGAGCTCTGACATGGACACAGACAGGTCGTGTGGGAGTACCTAAAAAGCTTGGACCTTCCCCTCAAGGTGAGGTCAGACGTGCAGTTAGTCTAGTAACTGCGATGGTGAGTTCTATATGGTGAGGCACTTTTACTCTTATGAAACAAACAAAACTGAAGATATGACCCAAAACAAAGTCTTAAAATAAGGTATTTCATGTCTAAGTTTCAACATTAGGCTTCCACCACGGTTTTGACAGCAGGATTCCTGTTGTGCACAGCCTCAGGTAGCCAATAGCATGAGCCCTGCTCTTAGTCCCATATTCCTACTGTCAGGCCCAAACCCCCACTCTCAGCCCCAGGAAAATCACAGAAAAGTAATAATGGACCTTATACCACAATAATAATGTCAATTATTACTTTTCCGCCTTTCCACGGCTTATCCACAACTCAGCCACAATTTTTTGACAATTATTCTGCAATTCTAGCAGAGCCTTACACATCATTCATAAGGGACAGTCTCTGAGGATATGTTTTCACTGCAATCAGAGGCGTGGCTGTGGCTTGGACAGGCATTGTGCCAGCTTTAATCTAGCTAACACTGCTACAAAAACCCATGGTTCTGATCAGGCTTAACCTGAAGCCCATTCCCCCTGCACCTTCACTGATATTTTAGGCATGCTAACTAGAGGAGACTAAAAGAGATGGCTTGTTTAATCTAGTAAAAGAAAGACAGAGAAGGGATTTGAATGCTCTCTAAATACTTGTGGGGGATTAAAATACCAAGGAAGGTGAATATTTAAACTTAAGGACAATGTTGGCATAAGAACAGATGGATTATGGTTCTGAATACATTTAGGTTGGATATTAGAAGAAGGTTTCTGACTATTGGGGTTGTATGCTAGGTTGCTTGTGTTGGAGGGGTGCAGGGCCCAGCAGCTCTGATGGTCCCTTTCGTTTCATGTCTTGTGTTTCTAAAATTGCATGCTTCAGGGCTTGTTTGTCAGGGTCAGAAAGAAATTCCTCCCCACCACCCCATACCTCATTTTATTCAGGGTTTGTAATGTCTCCTTTCCCTGAAACATCAGAGATGGCCACAGCTGGAGACGAGAGACAGGATGGGTGGGCCAGTGTTCTCAGATGGCAGTGTTTTCAGAGAATTCCTTCTCTCAGCTGTTTGGCTGGTTCCTTCTTGATCACATGCTCAGGCTCTAACTCGCCACCATGTGTGGGCTGGGGAAGGAATTCCCCCCACAAGACAGATTGGTAGTGATGTAGAGGTTTTTTTCCATTTCCCTCTGCAGTCAGTTTACTTGATAGGATCACCTGGGCATATCTCACTACATTTATTTTTTTCCTCCAAAAAATGGACTGGCATCTTTTAATCCCTCCTGTTCTGCTGTGTGCCACAGGCAAAGTTTAGTGTCCTATGGCCGGTAATACTTTGGTCTAGTTTCAGTTGTTGGAGTTAGTGTGAGGGATTTTGGATGGAGCTAGAAGCCTGTGATACAAACAAGCTCAGCCTCATGATCTAATCGTCCCTTCTGTCCTTAAACTCGGACTGAGATTAAAGCTAAAGTATGTGTGCCTACACTTCCACAATCACACTTTCCAATTTCAGTGTAAATGTGCCCTGTGCAATACACAAGGAAATGTATTGAAAGTGCTTGATTTTTCTGCTTAAAAATCAAGAGCAACACATTCTTTGGAGTATTACAAGTTCCAGTGTAAGTCCTTTACCATCTATTTGTCCTTTAAACGGCCTTCAGGGGTGGGAGGGAGGTCGGGGGAAGGCAGTAAAAATCAGGGAACAGTCTGCTTTCCAAGGAGCTACAGGGCAAAAGGGAGGGGGAGAAAAAGGGAAGGGAGCTAGAGCCCCATAGGCAAGTAGCCCAAAGATAGACAACTTTAAATTGCACATGACAATACCCAGTCCATAAAAATATATATTCTTTACTTATTTCTTTATGTAAGAAAATCAAGAAAAGATATCTTGGTAAAAATGCCACACAATTCCTGATAAATCACAAAAAATGCTCTAACCTTTCTTGACCTCTCTAAAATTAATAGTTCTTTATTGTTAGGGTATCTACTCAGCCATTTCTGGATTTGTTCTGAAAATAGTAAACAGCTTTCTTGACCACATATTTATAGAAAATTAGGGTTACAGGTTTTTAGTATTCAGCCATTTGGTTAATCCACTCACAGCAGCATTTGAATTCTGTTTCAAAGGATCTGGCCTGTGAGAATTCATATCTGAAACTCTTTAACATTCTTTCTAATCCTCCGCAATTTCTCCACATCTTGCCTAACTCTCAGAGTCTGCGGAGATGCTTTCAAAACATTCTACAGAGATGGCCAACAGTCCTCTTTCAATACAAGTACTCTTAAAAAGAAAAATATTTTGTCACATGAGGTATACTAATCCTACCAGATTACTATTTTATTTTCAGAATACACCAAAACCACAGAAGGCACTTTACTGAACACCCAACTGAATGTCTTGTGCCCTCTTTATCAGCATTGAGTCCTTTTATCTACCAGCCACAGAACAGAAATTCAAAACAGGATGTAGAACTATTATTTGTATCCCCCACCAAAGTCCTTCAGAATTACCTAACTTAAAAAGGATAAGAAAGAGTATGTCTACACAGCAGGGTTAAAGTCGAATTAAGCTATGCCACTTCAGATATGTCAATTGTGTAGCTAAAGTTGAAATAGCTTAACTCGGCTTTAGGCGCGATCTACACAGCAGGAAATCGAAGGAAGAACACTCTTCCTTCGACTTCCCTCACTCCTTGTGAAATGAGGGTTACCCTTGAGTAGGAATAAGAAGTCCTCCAGCTCAACATTATTTTGAAATAAAGGCTTGTAATGTTATGTTATGTTATTTCAGAATAACATCAGTTATTCTGAAATAATGCTGCTGTGTAGACATACCCAAACTGAGGACATAAATCATGTACAAAATAACACTTATTTAACAAACAGATTACCCCATGAGGTTCCTGGGGCCCTACGGGGAAGTAAGAATAGGACCTCTGAACCCTTCCAAGCATGTCGTAAGAGGCAACTAAAGAGGGTTGAGCACGGGGCTAGCAACCCCATCCTGTAAAAATAAACATATGCTACAAAAACATCAACGATTTCAATTTGAATAGCAAGCCAGCCTTCTTTGACTAAAAAAGGCCCTCAGAGAGGGATTATGATGCGGGACAGCCAAACCCAAAAGGACACTGAACTGCCGATTCCTCTTCTTTCAGCAAGAAAAATTTCCAGAATGGGCACCTGGAATGTGACCAGACAATCCCTATCCTGGAACCCGCAGGGAAAAAGGGGAAGTCCAAAGAATAGTTGGAGAAGAGACCTGGATGTGAATGTGAGGAAAATGGGCAAAAGCTGGAGAGAATTAGAAAAGGTGGCACAGACACAGAGGCTTGGAAAGAAATTGTCAATTGCCTATGCTCCCATAGGAGCTAAGGGTGAAGAAAAAGAACAGATTCTTTAGATCCAAACAACAGTCACTATTCTTAGAAGAAAAAAAAAATCTACACACATTAGTAAATTAACAAAATTAGCTACTTAAGGGATTTTCTAAAAACTGGTCCAGTTTTCTTTTCCTCTCAATCTTCAGTTCTTTATAAAGAGGGCCTAAAAGACTAAACACACACACAAACACCCTTCTCTGCTTATGTCTTCTTAGAAATTTAGATTCTGACTAACCTGTAAGACCATGGTGCAGAAATTGGGAAATCATGACATCAGAAGCATAGAGAGAGCAAAAACTAAGCAATGAGATGATATACGATTTAAACACAGAGTGGCAAGTATGTGGAATGGGTTTCCAAGTAAGGTGGCAAAGCTTATTAGTAATATTTTAAAGCAAAAATGAACCAGCTACCTGACATTTCTCTACCAGTATAACTACATCCACACTAGAGATTGTAGCTCTTTAATTATTTTGGTAAAAAATAAATCACCCCTCTCTGATGTAAATAACTAAAATCAGTACAAAAATGGTGTATAGACTAGTACTCCAGAATACAAGTCTCACTGATTTTCATTTGGATCTATCCTCCTAAAGTATTTAGGTGGGCTGGAAAAATCCCACCATATCTAATATATTGTGGACCCAACTGCAACACAATTAATAACAAGTGCCTATTCTTTGGAAAAATCAAGAGGAGGGAGAAACTTCTGTTAAGAAAGAAATGCAGACAAGTTATCTGTCCCTGCATCTCAAAATTGTTATTCCCTTCACGCACTCACTTTCACAGTTTATTGGAATTCATTTTTTGTCTCTGCCATACAAGAAATATTGGAAAAATAATTACAGAACATGAAAAATGAAACAGCTTACATCCAACATGTAGCTGTAAACCAAAAACAATGGCTTCTTCACATCTAAGGTTTTGAGTTATTTTTAAGACTAGAAAGGTTAGAGGTTAATTTAACAAACACATAGCTGTTTGTCGGTTTTAGAATCCGTGCAACATCACTCTTAAATACACTACAGGCCCACAACATCTACAGAGAAAATTTAATTTATTTTAATGAAGGGAAAAACATGCTTAAGGCTTTTCTAGAGATTGCTCTGGTTCCAATTAATGATCTGACTTGCATGAAAAGGATTTGGAAGATATTAGCAATTCAGGTTTGCTTAAATTAAATAGCTGTTTAATTGTAAAGAATCGGCTAACCTCCTTCACAGTCATGCATACAATGGAGAAGCGAATGTTAAAACCGGTGTAGGGTTCAGTCTGGATACACATAGGTTGGTCACACCCGTGACATGTTTAGATTACAGAAGTACTGACTAATTTACTTTGCTAGCCCTACCTCCTCATACTGTGAATTGTTCAGATTGGTCTCATGCACTTTTCCTGGCTAGTAAGGACAATTGTAGTTCTTTGGAGAATTCTGGCCTCAGGAAACGAAATCTGCATAAGCAAACTTGTTGCTCTTATTCCTCATCCCATACTTTATTTAATAAGAAACATAATCAAAGGAATAGAAAGAGTTCCTGAGGCAATTCTGTGCCAAAAATTTTAAATTTCTGTGCATTTTATTTGTTAAAATAACACAATAATCATGTCAGTTTCAATTACTTTGGTAATTTATTTCAAAATACCTGAGAGCAAGCATGCTGGAACAATTCAGACCATTCAGGCACATTTCCTTGCCCCCATGTTTTACCATACTGCCCATTCCCTGCTCTATGTGACCCTGCAGCCCTGCTCCTGTTTAGCTCCTGGCTCAATGCTATCATGCTACTAGCTTCTGACCTCAAACCTCAGTCTGTCCCTTATTAGCCCTTCTGAACCCCAGTCTGGGATCCCTCAGCAGCTGTGTGTGCCCTACTCTATTAGTGCTAACTTGGCTCTACAGCAGGAGTGGGCAATAATTTTCTACCAGGGGCCCCGGGCTGCACAGGAAGGGGCGGGGCATCAAGCAGAAAGAGTGTAGCCAAGATATTTCCAGGTTCCCCACCCCCAGACAATGATTGGTCTGGGGGTGAGGGAGTGTCTTTGCCCCCACCCCACTTCCCCCAAGATGCCCATGCTCCTGGCGTGGGAGGAGACTTCCCTTGCTCCCCTACCCCTAGGCCAATTAGGGCCTGGAGGCAGGGGAGCACGCAAAGACTCCTCCACTCTCCCCCCCGCCCTGCGAACAGTGTGCAGCACTTCAAAGTGCCACATGCTCCTGGAAGAGCGGGAGGAGGCTTTGTGAGCTCCCCCGCCCCCAGGCCAATTAAGGCCTGGGGGCGGGGGAGTGCACAAAGCCTTCTCAGCTCTACCCCCACCCTGCGAGCAGCGCACGGCACGCTCCTGACAGGGCGGGAGGAGGCTTTGCACGCTTCAAAGCGCCGCGCGCTGCTCACAGGGCAGGGGCAGAGCAGAGAAGGCTTCGTGCACTCCCCCGCCCCCAGACCCTAACTGGCCTGGGGACGGGGGAGCAGCAGGGCCTCCGCGGGCTGGATCCACCTGCTTGGCGGGCTGGATGCAGCCCGCGGAGATCCTTTTGCCCACCGCTGCTCTACAGGCAGGATGCTGTGATGAATGCAGCCAGTTGCTGGCTGTTCTAGTGCCACAACAGCCTCTGGTGGGTGAAACGTAGAACTGCAGCACTTCTTGTGCAGAACGTATCTTCTGCAGGAAAAAAATTCTGCATCAGACATGAATTGTGCATAGGTACACTGGTGCAGAAAATCACCCAAGAATACATGCTGACCAATACTATCTCACTGTTTCCTTGTACTCCTGTCGGTTGGTCTGTATCTACCTGTTTCTTGCCTTATACATAGACTGTAAAATCTTTAGGGCAGGGACTCCCTTTTTATTCTGTGTTGGTCACCTAGCACAATGGGGACCTTGTTCATTGTTAGAATGCCTCAGTACTATGATAATACAAATAATAAATAACTATATAAGAACCAATACAAATGAGAAGGAGAAAAATACAAAACTGTTTGGCCTAAAACAGATCTATGGGCAAAAATGATTAAACATTTATACTGGGGCTCACTGTGCTAGGTGCTGTGCAAATATGTAATAAATGAGAGCTTACGGTCTAATATATTAAGCTTGCAATCACTGCCTCTATGCAGTGCTGGCAGGATAAACTATGACACAACGTATACTATACAGAATGTTATTTGGATAAGATCATGCTACATATCAGTGCTAAAGACTTCCAAGAGACCTGTATGACAACTGAAAGGTGAGCCTTTCATTTTAGTCTGGTTCACAGAGGTTCAACAACATCAATCACCCCCGTTATTTTCAGCTTTGGGTTTGAATTTTAATGACAAAAGAAAAAAAACAAACTGATTCTGCAAAGATTCAGCTGGTATGGACATTTTGTAATTAAAATTTTACAGAGTTCCAGTTTTAATGGTAGAAAGCATGAAAAATCAATAAAGTCCTTTTTAAATCCTATGATTGATAAGTGATTAACTGGTTTCCAGCATATGCCTTTATTTTAGTTATCTCCCCTCTGTTTTCTTCCCTGCCATCACTACTTAAACTTCTAAGATATATCTTATCTTTCATAGTGGAACAATTATGGGATCGTAAACACAGAATCAAGGGAAAGTCCTGCAATTTGAATTTCAGAATTTGAATTTCAGAAACTATTTTGTTCTGGACATGAATGCAAAAACATTTATAGAGATATAACAACTTTATGTTTAGAGAAAAGTGTTCACGAGTTAGTTTTATAGAGATAAAAGCTGTAAATATAATGTTACTTCTCTCATAAACCTCAAGGAAAATGTTCTCAAACCTGTAAGCTATTCAAACATTTAACATGTTTAAAAAGACTGACAAAAACCGAAAATACAAGTACACAAAACTTCCACTCCAATCAAAATAAGTGAACTGGATTCACAATACATGAATTCTCACCCTCCTTTGCCACACCCTTGAGGTATAATGCATTTCACTAACATTTACACAGTATTGTTATCAGTTTGCAATCCTTCTTAAGCACTTAAAGGTAACCTGTAAATAATCTCTCATATAATAGTAAATTCACATCAATCTTGCATTTTTTTAATGATGATTTAAAACATATACAGGATATCTAGAAATATATGTAACATAATAGTTTGTTCCACTGGAGAAAACAAAACCAAAAACCACAAGCCATTGAGAATGCCAGTGAACCTGCATCTCCAATAGCTCATAAACTGATAATAGGGTCTATTGCTGAAAATGTGGAATCTTTCTAAAAACTATATACCTTTTTGTTTAACAAGAAGTGTAAATAGAATCTAAAACCTGTGACCTGCCACCAGATTGCTTTATTTGCATAGTGAATCCACAGAGAAGTGAAGTCTGAAGCTTAAATGTTTCACTTGCTGATAGCATGCAGTTGTTTTTAAAGTTCAAAAGTATTTGTTTCTGCTTTAGAAATCATTCATGCGAAAGAAACTCCAACTACTTCACAATCATAATGTTACACTTCGTTAGTTACTATGAAATTGATTTACACATCAGACTAAAGAGTAAAATTGTGTATTGGCCTTGTGAAGCCCATTTTGGAAATCTTACAGTAGAGCAGTAACACTGATTAAGGCCCCTGTTTTGGAAATAAAGCATGACTGGGAGGGAGATTGGGCTGCTCAGAGAAGCTGACACAAGAATCATAGAATCGTAGAGCTGGAAGAGACCTTAGAAGTCCATCAAGTCCAGCCCCCTGCCCAAGGCAGGACCAATCCCAATTAAATCAACCCAGCCAAGGCTTTGTCAAGCTACTTCCCTAGGTAACCCATTCCAGTGCTTCACCACCCTCCTAGTGAAATAGTTTTTCCTAATATCCAACCTGGACCTCTCCCACAGCAACTTGAGACCACTGTTCCTTGTTCTGCCATCACTACTGTGAACAGCCTTTCTCCAGCCTCTTTGGAACCTCCCTTCAGGAAGCTGAAGGCTGCTATCAAATCCCCCCTCACTCTTCTCTTCTGCAGACTAAAGAGACCCAACTCCCTCAGCCTCTCCTCATAGGTCATATGCTCCAGCCCCCTAATCATTTTGGACCCTCTCCAATGCATCCACATCGTTCCTGTAATTGGGGTCCCAGAATATACAATACACCACATGTGGCCTCACCAGAGCCGAGTAAAGAGGAATAATCACATCTCTGGATTGACTGGCAATGCTCCTCTTAATGCAACCTAATATGCCATTAGTCTTCTTGGCTACAAGGGCACACTGTTGACTCATGTCCAGCTTCTCATCCACTGTAATCCCCAGGTCCTTTTCTACAGAACTGCTACTTAGCCAATTGGTCCCAAGCCTGTAACAATGCCTGGGATTCTTCCGTCCCAAGTGCAGGACTCTATACTTGTCCTTATCGAACCTCATCGGATTTCTTGTGGCCCAATCCTCCAATTTGTCTAAGTCACTCTGGACTCTATCCCTGCCCTCCAGCGTGTCTACCTCTCCCCGTAGCTTAGTGTCATCCGCAAACTTACTGAGGGTGCAATCCAGCCCCTCATCCAGGTCATTAATAAAGATGTTGAACAAAACCCGTCCCAGAACCAAACCTTGGGGCACAAGGTAACAGTTCACTCACAATTCTGGTTGGTAGCATCACAGCTCACTCCTGAGTGAATTCTGCACCATTGTGCAATGCAGATTTTTGCAGAAATTAATGTTTTTTATACAAGTTCCTCACTCTCCCCCTGGGAAATGGGATGCTGCAAGAGACCATGGCTGGGCTCTGGATGGGGAAGAGGTTGTGGTTGTCTGGCCGCGGTGACAGAAAAACAGGAACTGGACTGTCATAGGGTTTTCTTTAATTCACACAACTCCCTCAGGAGTAGAGAGTATTGTCACAGACATACTTGCTGACAGGTATTTTTAAATGAATTATCAAAATAATTGAAACCGGAGTGATTATGTAGTGTTATTTTGACTAATTTTTTGCAGAATTTGACATTTTGGGGTGAAGAATTCCCCCAGTAGTAAAAACTGTTTCCAGCTTATTGCTGGTCATTGGTCTACTCTACATGAACTGAGTTGATGGCCTTTCTTCAGCTGTTACTAAACAAGTGTCCTCATCTTAAAATCTCCACTACAGCCAGCACTTTCATTGGCAGATGCAACAGAGACATAAAAAAATTAGCAATCTTTGATGCTGAGGACTAGTCTACACTTGAAAATTAATCCAAGATAGGGTGTGAATTTAAAGCACAGTAGCTATTCCTGAATAACTCAATGCTCCCAAAGTGGATTAAGCTAAATCAGAACAAAGCACTCATGTTCCGGAATTCTCTGTATACAGAGTCTTCTATAGCTATTCCTGAATAACTGCAAGTGAAGTCCTAACTAAACTTCTCACTCTGAAGCTGATCCATACATGTAACTGGAAGAGTAGAGCAGGAAAGATCACATAGCTTCTACCCATTATAATATACATTGTTTGTATATGGCAAGGAAGAAGTCAGGGGAAGAAAAGAATGTCAGTGTGACTGTTAACCCTCTGTGTCTAGTTCATGGAGAAGAACTTTTTACTAGTCCCAGTTTATATAATAGAAGCCTTGCAAAGCAGAAGGATGAAGATTCTAGTCCCACTGGCACAGAAGGTACGTGCATGATTTACGTGGTTATGAATCTCTGCATAAGTGTTTTGACACCCTGTGCTGAGCTATTCTCTTCTTCACTCTAGAGCTGTTAATCTGGTATCCTGAATACAAACAAAAATAAACCAAACTGAAAAACTTATTCTCATAAAAAGTGCAGGAGCAGTTGTGATATGGATGTTTTAAAAGGTATAAACTCAACCCCAGAACAAGGAAAAATATAGAGATGGAGATCAATGTTAACACAAATTCAAAAATTAAAGTGGGAGAATGGGAGATTACCACTACATCTTCTGAAGGCTGTTAAAAAAACAACCTACATAAGGAAAGTGATGTTAGTGCTAAACCAAAACAAGAAGCTCCAATATATAGAATATTGAATCAGAAGATAATTCTTTACTATTGTTCTCTATAAACTCTTATGATAATATCTGAAAAATGACACTCCAGAAAGATTAATATGAATTATGGACTCAGATTCAGAGGATTTAGAACAAAAACAAGTTAAGTAGAATTCCTGTTTTACAAAAGCGAAAAAGGTTTATTGTGACTCGTTTGTCTACTCGTTCTTTGGAACAGAAGAAGACTCTAGTCTCCTAATGGTTATCTGTTTGGTACTCAGTCATCACAGTTGAAGGAGTAGGACAGGGAGGGGAGTCTTTTCATCTGTTCATGCAGTGAGACAGTATAGTTCATAGTCAGTCATGCATTTCATGGATTCTATATGAAGGCACTTCTGGAAGGCAAAAGGTCATCAGTGCTAAAAGGAGAACATCTTTTGCAACACTGTTAAATTGCTAGAAACCTATTTTTATAATGAGGCTTTGGAGGTTTGCTGTTTGTAAACTATTTGAAGTGTGCCTTACCCCACACAGAGCTTAAATAAATGGTGGTGTGAGGAACAGGCAGATATGCAACTCATCTGCACACAGGTGCTTGAACTAGGGGAACTGCTACACCTACTGCCACACTGCCTTCAAGTGAAGTGGTTTCTAACATATGCAGGGTTTACAGTTTAGTTAAATGGCTCCATCTCCGCTATAAAAATTGCTCCCATACCACTATATCTGTGGGGAGAACAAAGAAAGGGGCCTGGGATGGACTTCTAGATGTGCGCAACTATGGATGTAACATCCCTTTCTTCATCTCACTCCATGATTCATAGCCCCTTCCATCACGTGTACAGAGTTCTGACTGTTCTGCCACAAAGGTTATATGTCTACACTGCAGAGATTTTTCCGGAAAAACACGTGTTTTTCCGGAAAAACTACACTTACGTCCACACTGCAATTGTGTTCTTTCGACAGAAAGTCAAAAGAACACAGGGGGTTTTCTGACAGTGGTAAACCTCTTTCTACAAGGAAGAAGCCTTTTTCTGAAAGAGCTCTTTCGGAAAAAGGTGTGTGTGGATGGGGAAGAGGGGTTTTTTTCCGAAAGAAGAGGCCTCCAGGCAAAAGCACAGGTGCCTTGGTGGCCACTCCATCCACAGTAATCACAGCTTAAATGCGAGATAATGTCCAATCAATGTGCACGCCATCTTTCAAAAAAGCAGATCGCTTTTTCGATGTGCTTTTGCAGTGTGGACACTCTCTTTCAAAAGAAGATCTCTTCCAGAAAAACTTCTTCCAAAAAAAGCCTGAAGTCTAGACATAGCCAAAGAAGGTTAAATGATGCAGCAGGCATTCACCCTCCATGGGCGAAATGAATTTCACTTCTGGTGAATAAAGAAGTTGGTTTAGTAAACTCCACATTAAATTCAGGTAGTCATAGTGAAGTTTAATTTTAGCCTTTCCTAGCGGGCACATTAGTTCTGCCAAATTGCACATATGTAATACTTCTGTGCCTGTTCTCTTTGTGAAATGCAAACCTTTACATATTACTATATTTAATGTTTAAAACTGAAACACACACTTACATGAACCATGTGTGTTTGGCAGACTTAAGCATACAGCAGAATTTTTGTTTCTGGAACTTCCCAACTTTTAAGTATTTGATTGCACAACCTTAAATATAAACACTAACAATAATACATAATTAACAAAACAGGATGCATATCAGGGATGTTAGTGATTAATTGAATAGTTGTGTATCTGCATCCAATTTCAGCAGTCCCTGGGGTAGGTAGCCAGTGCACTGCTGGCCCCACTCCCGGAGAGCCCCCTGCCACTCCATGCTGCTACCTCTGCATTAGAGATGGCAGTGTACGGCGGCAGGCAAAAGCGGGTCCACAAGGGGAGCCAATTAAAAAACCTGCTCCCCAGGCAGACCAGGTCCCACCTGCCGCCTGCACTCTTGCCTCTGATAGAGAGGCTACAGCGTGGAACGGCAGCAGCCCCTGTCCACAGCGGGCCAGAGGCAGCAAGGTGGGAAAGGGGAAAAGTGCATGTAGTCAATAAAATTAACTGATAAGCCTAGGCTTATCAGTTAATCGTGTATTCGACTGCTAATTGATATCTCTAATGAATCTTTCATTAACTGCATTATCATCTCAGAAATAGAGTGTCTAATATTAACACATGTCCTCATAAGACTGTAATGAGGTGATATCTATAACACTACAGCGATGACTGTCAGTATTTCATAATAAACAAAGCCTTCCATTTTTTATGAAGTGGATTGTAACTTTCCTTGTAGATTTCAGCATGGAAGACTCCAGTGTCCAAGATTTAATCTATTCTATTGTATTGAACATTCCCTGTTAGAGATTTTGCAAAGATGTTCATTCTGGGAATGTTATTAACATCTCTTGTGACACGTCCACTGAATGTTCCCACTCTGAACTATTTGATTCCTTGTTTTCTCCTTGCACAAATAATAGTATATTCCAATAGAACAAATATTGTCAGAGGATGTTGTGAAGACTAAGACTTTAACAGGATTCAGAAAAGAGCTAGATAGATTCATGGAGGTTAGGTCCATCAATGGCTATTAGCCAGGATGGGCAGGAATGGTGTCCCTGGCCTCTGTTTGTCTGGAAATGGATGACAGGAGGGGGATCACGTGAGGATTACCTGTTGTGTTCCCTCCCTCTGGGGCATCTGGTATTGGCCACTGTAGGCAGACAGAATACTAGGCTGGATGGACTGTTGGTCTGACCCAGTATGGCCGTTCCTATGTTCTTATATTTTACCTATGAATCTCATTACCTTAATAAGAAGAAATGAAAAACTACCCTCCCCTCATCAGTGTTTTCTGCTCTTTTACTCTGACATAACTACCCTGTTTCTACATTCTAATTGTCTTGGCTGAAGGCATCAACGAGAAGGTGAACCCTTTAAAGACCTAGGGTTTATATAATATTCATAACTCATTCTAAAATGAATTCTACTCTACCAAATATGAATTATGGACAGATGAAAATTTAAATCTGTCACAGATATACAAAGAGTGAGTGTAAGGTAAGTCATAATTCAATGTAGTAAATATCTAAAGAAATGTTCCTGAGGATTTGTAACAGTGAGGTGGGAACAGAAGATGCAGTAATGGAGGAAGTGTAAGGTGATAGGATTGTATTGTAAATACTATGGTAAAAGAAAAGACTTAAGAAAAGATCTGAAAGACGGGAACAATCTGATGCTTCTCTGGTCCTGTCTACAATAAAGGAAAAAGCAGTGTTTGAAACTATATTTAAGCATGACTTTCTAACCATCTCTCAACTGAAACTGACAATGGTAGGCAGCCTGTGAAGACTGGGTCAACATGTGCTCAACATCTAATTGTACATTTTCTGAATCAGGATACAAAGTAGGAGGGCAATAACTCTGATAGAGGGGCATCTGCAATATAAGTAGAAGACTAAGCCCCAGCTGAAGAGACTGCTCAGAGGAAGGAAAGAAAGATTTAAATTCTGCATTCAATTTTCACATACAAATCCCACTGAAGTCCCTTCCTTTGAATCTATGAAAACAAATATTCAAAGAGTGCAATTTTTCCTTTTAAATTTTTCCCACAAGAATGGGTGAAGAAAAAGAAACCTTGTTTGTTTGCATTGATAGTGAATCCTTAAATCACAAAGAAAGATTTAATTTAATTATAGCTTCCCTTTTTGACATTTGGACCTACGTTGTGCTGAAAATCCATCAGGAAAAAAAACAGATGAAAACTGAATATTAAATAATATTTGGTACTTGTTCCAGACAGATCATTTACTGAAAATGGAAAAATAGTATTTAATAAGCTTCACTGATAGTGAAGAGTACATTCTAAATAATTTATGATATTTTTAACACCATTATATTGCTATAAATAAAATTAATATATATTCCTTTTAGACATGTCCCTGTATTAGCCCTTTGCCTTATATACACCACAACAAAATGCATGCAATATCAACTTAAGGAAAATGCACTGCTTTAAATTCCATCTCTGAAGAAGTGTTTTAGTTTTGCAGTTTAAAGATAAGACAACTCATGTATCTAGTTTAAGTGTAACACAGAGAGGCTCTCCATATTTTATTAAGAATCTGAATGTTTTTCATTTGCATGATGGCATGGCAGCATGTTTAAAAGGAAATACCTTAATAAAACTTGTTTTTAAAGAAGGCTTGGTATCCTGCATTAGTAATAGGCTAATGCAGATATAAAATCCATAACGACTGCAGAGAAGATATGATTTTTAAATCATAAGAATAAAGCAACATGATTAAATGTTCTCAGCATCACTATAAGGAGAATTTCATTTCTGGTTATATAATTTATAATTGCAATACATCTCTCACCACAGAGAGAAGATACTTTGTGGACATAAATTCCTCCGAAGTGATCAGGAGAGGCACCATCCACTGGAACACTATAAAAATCCATGGCCCACCTGTGCCACAACTAGTTTTCTGCATATAAAAGCTAGAGCCAGCATTAGGGAGAAGCAAGCAGGGCAATTGCCTAGTGGCCCCTGAAAAGCTACATTTCTCAGGCTGCAGCTTCAGCTTGGGTGGTGGGGCTCAGCCCTCAAGCTTCAGCCCCACTTTGCTTCAGCTTTCTACTCTGGGCCCCAGAGTAGGTCTAATGCTGGCCCCAACTGGTAACCCTCCTGAAACCGTTCACGGGCCCCAAGAGGGCCCTGGATCCCTGGTTGAGAATTATTGTACTAGAGAACTTTAATCCACATAGTGATATTTACACATTTCCATTTAAGACTCTTTAATTAACTTTATTCTTTGCAGGCCATGCATTTAGCAACAACAAAAAAGGGAGTTGAAATCTTTTTTTAAATGAAGCTAGTTTGATAACTGATATCTTGACTCTCTATACAAATTACCATCATATATGCATATATCTGTTTTTAAAACCTGATTCAAACTATATTCTCTCTCAAATACTCAGAATATATTATGTGATAGCGTGGGATAGAGGACTTTCTCCAATCAAGTGGTATGACCTCCTAGATTTGTGGCTTTGTTACTTGTGGGCAATGGATCCATACAAAATTCATTTTGAAAAAATATTTTCATGCAGCCATGTTATCTTCACCAAATCCTCTTCACTTAATCTTTACATTGGTCTGAACCAGCAAAGTCATGCTTCCTGGATTTTGTTAGCCACATCACAGACTTTGACTTCCTTCCTAATACTTTCATTTCAAAATCTGTCTCTTCATGAAACTTCTCTTACAGCTCAAAAACATCTCACCACAAACACCAATACGCACTGAACCTGCTGTCTCTTTATCACTCATGTTTCTGCAACATACAGCATTGTGCAACATACCACTGTTCTATATAATTGAGCTTTTAGTCTCGGAGTCAAACAATTGTTATATATAAACCTGAGATGTTACTTCACTCTCTTCCAGGACTCAACAAGTTTGGACTCTCTCTCACATTTAAGCTCAGTGTCTTCCATGAACCTGCTATCAAGGTACTTGAACGGGTCATCTCGTTTCCATTAATCACTATTTCCACTTCCCCCATGTGGCACCTCAATTAACCAGCATATCCTCAATCTTAGTCATGCTCATTTTCATCCCATGCCATTATACCACTGGTTTACTATTTTCTCTAGGTCCTCTTTTGCTGTTGTTTGCATGTAACCTCTTTCCCCATGGGGCTCTTTCTGCAAATATGGTCCGTCAATATAATAAAGAGCAGCTGACTTAGGGCCAACTCCCAGTACAATCTAATGTCCCCCCTCAGAAGAATTTATCATTCCAAACATGACCAGATCATTGTTTTAGGTGATTTACGTAGAGCATTTCTGGAAAGTGTTATGGCTCACTTGCCTTTATTTGGTGAAGGTGGGAATTTTTTGTTGTGTTTTTTTTACAAAAAGTGGGGCTGTGAAAGGTGGCCTTTAAGACAGCCAGATAGGAGGGGTCCTTTAGCACAGGAAGGCAGTCTACCAAGCAGAAAGGAAACTCTTATCTCAAACTCCCATCCATGAGTTAAAAAGAAGACTGGTGTTGGGCAGCTGTAACACCAGTACAAGATTCCTAGTAACAAAGTGAGAGGAGAATGGACATGTACTTAGTCTAAGTGGGGAAAGTTGAGAATAGTATATTATACATTAGGAACAATAACTGATGCACCACACTTCTTAGTGGTACACAGTAACTATGTCAGTGCAAGCAGTTCTCACCAAAAACAATATATTTAAAAAAACCCTCATGATTTTTTAAGTTTTTGGTTTGTGATACTGAGCAGCTTCCCACTTGCAATTGGTATCCATATAAACTTACTTGTACTTATTCTAATATACTGCAACATTCTACTTAGCTTGATGAAATCTCAAGTGCACCACAGGCAACTTTGGTGGGATATATTTTCCCCAAGTGCATAAAGACACACACACCTGGTTACGTGACAATGTGGATGCTGCTCCTGCATGCTATTTTAATCGTGTGGTTCCTATATTCCGAAGAAGGCTAAGCCAAAAAAGAAATATATTTAAGTTGTGAGTGCAAGACACACTTTGAATTTTTAAACCAGAAGAATACAATGTTTGTGAATTTAGAAACAAACAAACAAAAAAACCCCCCATACCCTTGAACTAAAGGACTTGGGATGGACCAAAATTCATTAGTGCACATGCTCTGGCAGCAGCCCCAATCCGTGGGTAGCCCGGGTCACCGTGAACAGGGGCTGCTGGACTCGGTCTGAGCTGGGACCGAGCAGTTCTGGCTTGCACTGGTCCGGGACTGCTGCGCCTCCGCATTTTAAATGTAGCAAGAGCCACTGGACTCAAATGATATCGACTACACGATTAGCTAAATAACTGCTCTTTAACATCTTCAGTGGTGTGCACTGTTCACAATGAAGTGAAGGTAATGCCTAAGGGTTGGTCTAATTGCAACTTGGAAATATGTGTCCTTCATGTCGATGGCAGTGTACCAGTCTCCTGGCTCTAAGGAGGGGATGATTGTGCTCAGGGAGACCATGCAGAACTTCAAGCTTATTACAAACTTGCTGAGTCCCCACAGATCCAGAATCAGTCAGAGACCTCCCATTGCATTGGGGATGAAGAATCCCTTGTCCCTGAGCTCCTGAGGAACCTCCTTCATTGCTCCTAAGACTAGGAGCATCTGCACATCCTGCAGAAGGAGCTGCTTGTGAGAAGGGTCCCTGAAGAGGGATGGGCAAGCGGAATGGGGGGAAGGGAAGGAGTACAATGTAATAGAATATCTTGTCTCTACCACGTGAAGTACCTGCAGGTGGAGGAGGTGACCAGAAGTCTCATTCTGTCTGAGACAAATCCCTGCTTCCTCATTGCCAGGCAACATCCAAATGCAAACTGGTGATGTTGGGACTGTTGGCACACTGACGTGTCTCCCAGAGCTGCTCCCATGAGCACTGCTGGTCTGACTTGTGTTGATGGTTAGACTTGCGGTACTAGTCCTGCGGTCTTGATCCCTGGAGCTGTTCATGCCTGAATTTTCTTAAGTGCCTACTAATTTTGGATTCCTCAGTTTTATAGATGTCCAACTTGAAACACTTAAAGCCTGTTTTGCAGAGATGCTGAACACTTATGACTCTTTCAAGTCAATAGAAACTGAAAACTGAACCTTAGGTGTTTCAACTGGACAGCCAAAAACTGATGCCTTAACTTCCATCTACCCATGTATAAAATCAGAAGAATATTTACCACTATAAACAATCTTTGAGGCTTAATTTATGTTTATAAAATGTTTTGAGATTCCACAGATAAAAGAGGTACCATGTAATTACATAGTAAATATTATTTCATAAAAAGCTCATTAGATATCATTATTTTAGTGTATGGTAGAAATAAACCTATACTTGAAACTCTGTCAAATTTAAAGGAAGTGGGAAGAAATCAAGATTTTTTTTTTTTTGTTATTCACACAGTTAATTAGGAATTTATTTTACTTGCAACAGCTGTTTATTGATCAGTCAATCCTGCTGATGAAGAAGTTTGAGAGAGTCTTATAAGCATGAAACAGTAATAAGCATTTCATTCATCTTTCATAGGGCTGATTGCTATCAAACAAATGGCTTACGACAAGGTTCAGGTGATACTAGTTGAATACTTGTTTTGACAAACACCCTCCATTCATGGCTACTCATAAAAGATACAATTTAAGCAAAATGAACATACGTAATTTACTTAACAGGTTAGTGACCAATGAACTAAGAGTTTCAACACGTGAAAATATCATCGCATTTTAACAATGAAAAGATATGGAAGAAGGCTACATATTCATTAGGTTGGAAAGGAAAAATATCATTAATTTACAGAAGCACAGAAGTGTAGAGCAGACAAGGATTTTGAGAGGTCATCTAATCCAAGCTCCCATACTGAATGAGGATTAAGTAAACCTAGACCAACCCTGATATGTCTGCCTAACATGTTCTTAAAATCCTCAATGACAGGGATTTCACAGCCACCTTTAGAAGCCTATAACCAAGCTTAACTATTCTTATCATATAGTTAGACCAGTGTTTCTCAAACTGTGCTCTGCAGAGCCCCAGGGCTCCGCGAGACATCTCCAGGGGCTCTGCGAGGTTGACAATCTGGAAACATCGATAGGTACAACACATACAATCAGTGGACCACTGGGGCTCCGCATAAATTTTTACGCATGTAAAGGGCTCTGGAGCCCAAAAAGTTTGAAAACCGCTGAGTTAGACAGTTTTTCCTAATATCTAACCTAAATCCCTCTTAATGTCAGCTAAGCCCATTACCACATCTCCTATCTTTAAAGGACATAGAAAACAACTGATCACCAATCCTCTTTATAACAACCCTCAACATACTTGTAGACTGTTATCAGCCCCCTTCTGCCTTGTCTTCCTTCTCTTAAAACTAAACATACCCAGTATTTTTTTTAAATCTTTCCTCATAGGTCAGTTTTCTTAATTATTTATAAATTTTGTAGCCCTCCTCTGAATCTTCTCAGTTTGTCCACATCTTTCTTAAAATGTGGCACTCAAGCCTGGATGCAGTATACTAACTAAATACAATACAACAGTGGCCAATTAGAACCAGACAATTCTCTCTCATGTCTTACGTATGAAATTTCTGTTAATACACCTCAGAATGATATTAGCCTTTTCACAACTGCATAACATTGTTGTTTCACATTCAAATTGTGAACCATTACAACTGCCACTCCCTTCTCTCAGTACAATTGCCTCGCCAGCTGTTCCCTATTTTGTATTTGTGTCATTGATGATTCCTTCCTAGATGATATACTATGTACTTGACTTGAATGAAATTCATTTTATTCATTTCAGGCCAATTTTCCAACTTGTCAAGGTAATTTTGATTTCTAATCCTGTCCTCCGAAGTGCTAGCAACCCTCCCCAGGATGGTGTCATCTTCAAATTTCATAAATATACTTTCCACTCCATTATCCAAGTCATTAAGGGATATATTTAATAGTACTAGGACTGTCCCCTTCAGAACATCACTAAAGTCTTCTTGGTTTGATAGCAAACCAGTGATAACAACTATGAGCACAGTTTTTCAACAAGGTGGTGAGCTTGTGTAGCATTTTACACTATGATTTTAGGGCTCAAAGAATAAGGCTCAAAAAGACTCAATAACAAAAAGAAATATAAGTGCTCTTCTTTAGATGACCAAAACCACCACCACCAACCAAAAAAACCTCACATATGCCCACACTCATCCTGGCAGTTTTCTACTAAATTGTGGGCCTACATAATTATTTTTAGATATCTGAAACACATATAAAACAAATACGTTCTTACATCATACAGCAGCACAGACCAGGACATTGCTTCCCAGAGCTCCCATTGGCCAGGAATGGTGATCTGCGATCAATGGAAGCTTCAAGCGGCTGTATCTGCAGAGATGCAGATAAATCAGCAGCCTGTGAGGGGCTAACCCTGGTGAACTGCCTTCAGCTCACAGGCCAGTTATTGCCCACCACTGAGCTATGGTCTCAACAAGTCCTTCCTTAAGAAATGTTTCTTGTCCTGTACCTTCCATCATGTAGCGAATAGGTCTGAGATGCACTTAGATGGATAACTTTCAACCTAAAGAGAAAGCAGGCAGAAATTATAAATTCTCAAAAGACAACAGAACATGATCTGGTACAATTTAAGGAAGAAAACTGCTTAAATTATGTATTACAGAATCTCTAACTGAAGATGTCAAAATAAACTCAATTGGAATTTCTCTATCAATACAGAAGTATTATCCAGATCAAGGACAGTGACATCTTTTCTAGGTGTTGCATTACTGAATATTCTGGCCCTTAACAAGCATAAAGGGTCAAACTAATTTGTGACAGACTACAAAAACTTTGAGCATTTATGTAATGGTTACATCTGAAAGGACTGTAATAGCAAATGTTGCTTTCAAGTCTTTAGACCAGGGGTAGGGAACCTCAGACCCAAGGAGATGCATGAGGCCCCCGGCTTCCTGGATCTGGCCCCCAAGGCTCAGGGCTTCCTCCCAGCATTGGGGAGCCTGCCCCCACCCCCTGCGAGGTCTAGTGTGCAAGGGAATGTGGGGAGCGTCTTTCTCCTTCTCAGTTCGGGGCCATGACAGTGAGGGTTGTTTTTTGTTCTGTTTTGTTTTTTTGCTTCTCACGTATGTGCGGCTCCTGACTGATTTTTCTGTGGGTCAGCAACCCCCAACCCAAAAAAGGTTCCCCACCCCTGCTTTAGACAATGATACAAAAAGATTTTAGGCTAAGTTCTCTCCTTCCAAAAGTCACAATTATTCCAGCAAGCCTACGCTAGCAGTTTTTAAAGGAAAACCTGAAAGGCAGCTCAAACTATATATCATTCTACATGTAAAAATGAAACTGTATATGCCTACACCAGTGACCATAACTAGATCAGCCCAAAAAATAACTGGTAATCACAAACTGAAGCTAATTTCAAAAGTTATTCATAGTACATCTTGCCAGGTTATTTCTTTTTATTTTCCAAAACAAACTTCACATGCAAAAATGAGGTTTAAGTTTAAAATTCTTGTCTGTAATATACCACACAGCAATAACATACATATACAAAAGCCATTTTAACAACCTTAATAGTCAACTAGAAAATCAATACTTTACAACTAACATGGAGAAAAGAAGGGGAAGTGTGAAAGCCATAGGTAAAAAAGGTGGGAAAGAATTAAGGAAGAGGACAGGATTTTGAATCACTACCTGGCCCTTGAGCATTCCTAAGGATTTGCCTACATTTATAGCACTGCATAGGTGCAGCTGTATGCCACTCTAGCACATAGTAACAATGCTACCTATAGCGATAGGAGAGCTCATCAAGATTGGCCTGTCAGTAGCAAGGGTTAAGTTAGTATAACTCTTCCACTCAGGGGGATAGAAAGTCTACTTACTATACCCCTGAGCTATGTTGTTTTAAGCTGGTGGTGTGGACCAAGTATTAGAAACTCTTAATTAAGAATGAACCCAGATTTCATAGAATCATAGAATACTAGAACTCAAAGGGACCTCAAGAGATTATTAAGTGCAGTGCCCTGCCCTCACCACAGAACCAAGCACCATCGAGATCCCTGATAGATGTCTATCCAACCTACTCTTAAATATCTCCATTGATAGATATTCCACAATCTCTCTAGGCAATTTATTCCAGGGTTTAATCACCCTGACAGTTAGGAAGTTTTTCCTAATGTCCAACCTAAACCTCCCTTGCTGCAATTTAAGCCCATTGCTTCTTGTCCAATCATCAGAGGCCAACGAGAACAATTCTTCTTCCTCCTCTTTGTAACACCCTTTTAGATCTTTGAAAACTGCTATCATGTCCCCTCTCAGTCTTCTCTTTTCTAAACTAAACAAGCCCAATCATTTCAGTCTTCCCTCATAAGTCATGTTTTCTAAGCCTTTAATCATTTTTATTACTCCTCCCTTTCATCTGCCTGATGATTCTGTTTCTTATGTATGGTTTTATGAGAAGCAATCTCATTCCAGGCACATCCCATTTTCCTGGCACAACCAAACCCTTATCTTGCTTTAAGAGGAAGTTGTACATTGAATTTGGTGGTTCTAGCTCTTACCTTTTAGGAGTTCTTCAACAGAAACACAGACAAACTCTCTCAAACATATAGTTGATTTGGGTTAATCTGGTATCACAGTCTGTTCTTTAGTTTAGGATTTATTAGATGTTCTGAAACCAAGATAAAGAAAACTCTTGATTCAGAGGAACCTAAATGGAAGTAGTACAACAACTTGTCTGGAGAACTGTGCCAAAGTAATATAGCAAAAGGGTACCACTTTCTCATAAGGCGTTATATTGACTTGAGTCAAAATGGAACACTGGAAGAGCCTAAAATAAGGACACGGGAAATATAAGATTGAAAGGGCACTTTAGGGATTGAGCACGGAGTTACTTTTAACAATGCTCTTAACATCCAAACAATTGATTTTCCCCTTAGTCCCATGATGTCCAACACGCTAGCTACCAGTCACATGTGGCTGTTTGGCCAGTTGAGTGTGGCTAGTTGGCTTCAACACTGTGGCGTTTTGGCCAGTTGAGTGTGGCTAGTTCGCTATAACAGTTGCCTCTATAGTGGCTACTGCTTCAGAACTGGTTGGACATCATGGCCTTAGTCTTATCTGACCTCATATCTCTCTAGATACGATTCAGAGGCTCTTCATTCTACTTCTGGAAAATGGCTACTGGACTCACTTAAATCCCCTTCCTGTTTAATCACTGCATCTGAGGCATTTCTGAAGCTTGAATAACGGCTTGGCAGCAATACACAGTTGGCAATTGGAAGTAATTTACTAGTTAGGACCCGACTGTGATGTAAGGCTACTCCTGAATCAAAGAACTATTTCCAGGTAACTGCCCCTGATGAAAACCTGTTTTTAAATGAAAGGAAATACAGGGTATTTATTCCTATAGTGCCAATTCCTTAGTTGTTTACTACATGAGAAAATTATCAGATAGAGACAGAGAAAAATAAACAAATGAAGAGTTTCAGGAGGAAAAGTAGATTTGAATTAATCAATGGGCCTCATCATCACCAAAATACATCAAAGGTCAGATCTGAAAATGAATACAAAAGAATGCATGAAATATATAAAATGCTGCATCATTTTTAGTACAAGAAAGTTTCAAAACTGCTTCAGAAATTAATGAATCACAGCACTTATCTTCTCAGGAAAAATGCATGTCATTTAATCATTGTGATTGAGTGTATTTTTCCTTGTTAGCCATCTTTATGAGAGGATAGCCTGTGTTGTAGCATAGCATATGTTAACAGTTTCCAATAGTAATGATAACAGCACATGGAATCATTTAGAAGGCATTGAGAAAGGATTGGAGGCTTTAAGGTACTGGATAATCAATAATAGTGTGTTTAAGGATTGTAACTTTTCACTAGTCATTTCTGGAAATATAGAAGGCCAGATGCAAACCCTTAGGATTTTTGGCATTTTTCATTTCTACAGATGCCAGGAAGCATCCTTTAAAACTGGAGACGCAGCAATACCCAAAGATTATTTTGAATATTTGATACTTAGGCTCATTTAACCACTGAGGTCCAGAATGGGCCTCTATTTCTCTAATCTTTTGATGACTACTACAAAACTAAAAGTGTATTAAATAAAAGGCCTCTTTAAATTGGGGGTACATCTACACTACAGAGAACAATCGAAGCTGCCGCTGTCGATCTTCCAGGGTTTGAATTAGTTGGATCTAGTTAGGACAGCTAATTTAAATTGAGAGGGGCACTCTGGTCGGTGCCAGTAGTCCTGCTTCCATGAGGAGTAAGGGAAGTCGAAGGAAGAGTGTTTTTCCTTCGACTTCCCACAGTGTAGACAATGGCAAAAGTTGAATTAAGCTACTTCGACTTCAGCTACGCAATTAATGTAGCTGAAGTTGTGTATCTTAATTCGACCTTGTCCCATAGTGCAGACATACCCTAGCTGAGCAGAATAGGCACAGCTGTATTAGCAGCTGCTTTTTTAGGTGTTTGTTTCTGGGTTCTTTCCACTGAATAGGTGCAATAAGTGAATCATTTCTCCCAGGAATGAAATTCAACTGTAGGTTAAACCTCTCTAATCCAGCACTATCTGGTCTGGCAACATCTGCAGTACGGCATGATTTTAGTTTGCCAGATGGCCACTTATCATGGGTGTGGCCATGTTTCCCACAGTCCTACAAAGTTTGTTTATAGCCACCAGTCCTGGTTCTCAGCATTCTGTGCTATTATATTTAGCTCCAATTTACCCTTAAATGTCTTCTAAAAGCCCAGTAAGAGTATGCCTACACTGCACGCTAATTTTGAAATAAGCTATTCTGGGAGAAATACTCCACAATACCTTATTTCAAAATAGCATGTCTACTCTACAGGGAAGCCTCAAAATTAATCTGATGCAGGCTTCCCTAATGTGGACGTGCTACCTCGATTTAGAGTCCCAGGAGGCACTGGGGAGTTATTAGCCTGAATGGCCTTGGGGGAGGAGCTATTTTGAAATAGCAGCAGTGGAGCATCCACACTACAGCTATTTCAAAATAGCTATTTCGGAATAGGCGTTATTCCTCGTGGAATGAGGTTTATAGAAGTCGGAATAAGGTGTCCGTTATTTCGAAATTATTTAGAAATAACTGAATTCCTAAGTAGATACTCGCATTGTTATTTCAGAATAACAGCCATTCCGAAATAATGCTGATGTGTAGACGTACCCTCAGTGTTGGTAATAGTGCTAGAAAATATTGACTTCCGTGGTTCGGCAAATTCTCTGATCCTGCACCAGTCAGGTCCTAAGGGTGCCAAACTAGAGAGGTTCAACCTGTAAAATAAAAATAACAAGGGTTCCTGTGGAACCTTAAAGACTAATAAATATATTTGGACACAAGCTTTCATGGGTAAAAACCATGTTGTCATCATACCTTTGATGGAACCAGCCCACCCCTGCCACACACATGTTGCTCAGGGAACTGGTGAGTCTGTTGGCTCATCTGTCTCTGGGAACAGTTTTCCAACCGGTTATCCATCCACCTTATAGTTGCCCCATCCAAGCTGTATTTCCCTAGTTTGTATATGAGAAGGTGATGCGAGACAGTATCAAAAGCTTTTCTAAAGCCAAGATTTACCATATCTACTTCTTCTTTCCTATCCACAAGGCTTGTTACACTGTCAAAGAAAACTATTAATTGGGCTTGATTCTTGACAAATCCATGCTGTTACTTATCACTTTATTAATTTCTACGTGTTTGCAAATTGGTCGCTTAATTATTTGTTCCATTATCTTCCCAGATAATGAAGTTAGGCTGATTGGTTTCTAAGGACAACCCAGGGACTTATTTCATGTTTTTAAAATCTTTTTTCCTCAACACTGTTTATTTCCAGCCAATTCTTACAACATTAACATACCATCTGACCACTTATTTTGTCATGCACACTAAAAGCATCACTCAAAAAATATCCTAACTAATCTTTAGTTTTCTCCAATGTCTAGAATTTGACCCTCTGAAAGAAACAGAACAGAAACAGAGCAGAATACATTTATAAGTCTGGAGCAACATCCAGGCACTCTGGAAGTACTGCGCCATGAGGCTCAGCACAAGGCCAGAGAGCCTGGCACTGGTTTGCAGCAGCTCTGGCTCCATGGTGTGAGTGCACAAGAAAGTGCATGCCCACGGCATCCCTTTTGTATTCCTCAAGGGGGGAGGCAGTGGAGTGGCGGCTTGTAAGACCCAGCCATAGAGAGGAGCCCCTGGAAGCACACGTCGCAGCTTGCCGGACTAAAAGCCACAGGAAGTATCTGTACTCCTGGTGCCTTCCTCAGAGTGCTTCCAGGGCCTCTTTCAATATGGACACTATTTTGGACTAATCTGAACTAATTTAGAGGCTTCCCCATAGTGGGGATACGTTATTTTAAATTTGTTAAATTGGGAGTTAAGTTGAATTTAGTAATTTTGAAACAGTTTCCTAGTGTAGACATGGCTTGGGCCACAGATATAGCCATTTTGAAGTGCACTGTGGTATGCCCCAGATAAGCCCAGTAGGCTTTGGGCTAGAACAAGGGTGGGCAATAATTTTTGATGGGGGGCCACTCCAAGAATTTGAAAAGTGGTCACGGGCCACACTTCTCTATGGTGGGGGTGCAGGGTTTGGGACAGAGGCTGGATAGGTGCAGGAGGGAACTCGGGGTAGGGAGCTGGGGTACAGGAGAGGGTGTGGCTCCCCTGCTTATCAATTAATTGACTAGTCGATTAGTTAAACAAAATGTAACATCCCTAATATGGTATATGCATTACATTCCTTTCTGGGCAAGACAAAGCAAAATATATGTTCAATTATGCGCATTCAGGTCTTCTAAAAGACTTTCACACTCAGTGAAGGAGAAGCAATAGGTTTAATATTTGCAACTAGATTTCTGTTCTTTCAATAAAGAAAATATGATCCTATTATATGCAGTGGGCTGTGAAAAGGACAGAGATGAAAATAACCTTCTTCTAGGGCTCTGCCCAATGTGTATGCAGAAAGTCGTATTTCTCAATTTCTTATGGTATCTTCATGAGCGTACAATTTCATTTTACAGCTCTTAGTATACTTAAGTAAGTGTATGCAATTGTTATATTCATATTTACTTGTGTGGTAATTTAGCTATTTTGGACAAATAAGAGTTACTTGTTTGCTTTAACTCAAGAAAACAAATCTAAAATATAGGGTACGTCTAGACTACATGCCGTTTTCGACAGAGGCTTTTTTGAAAGTATCTTTCAAAAAAGTCTCTGTCAAAAAAGAGCGTCTAGATTGCATTACGCGGATCGAAAAATTGATCTGCTTTTTCGAAAAAGAGCGTCCAGACTTCCGGACGCTCTTTCGGAAAAAAAAAGGCACCTGGAAGTGCATCTGGCAGGGCATGGGGGCAGCCTTTATTTCCAGGTGCTGCTGCATGCCCTTTGCAGAAACGCGTGCTTAAAGGGATCCCCCTGGACAGCCGTTGCTCTGCTCCTGCTTCTGGCTTGCTTACCTCCTGGAGGGAAAGCAAAGCTGCTGCAGTTCTTGCACTGGTTGCCCTGCTTCCTCGGACACCACAGCAGGTTTTCAGGTTTTTTTTCTGCTTTTCACTGTGTTTGTGGCCATTGAGCCTGAGCTGCCCCTGGGCAGGTGATGGCTCCACACTGTGATGCTGGAAGTTCTGCTGCATCTTCATGAGACCATCATGATGTTTGTGGCTAAGCTAGATTCAGAGCCCAGCTTTGAGCCTCTCACTAGGGCTGCAGCCCCACTGCCCTTGCCGCTGAACTTATTCCTGCAGAGGCGAGGTTGGAGGCTGGACACCAGTTCAGACTGGTGGGACCGGCTTGTTATGGAGCAGTGGGATGACGAGGCTTGGCTCCAAAACTTCCGTATGCGGAAGTCCACCTTCCAGGAGCTGTGTGCCTGGCTCGCCCCTGCCCTACAACACCAGGACACCCACTTGTGGCCCGCCATCCCCCTGGAGAAGCTGGTCGCTATTGCCCTCTGGAAGCTGGCCACTCCCAACAGCTCCATGGGACACCAGTTTGGCATGGGGAGGTCTACCTGTTGGGGCCGTCTTGATGGAGGTAAGACAGTCCATGGGGGGGGGAGGCAGTCAGGACTGAGCAGAAGGAATGGGGGTGGTAGTGGTAGAAGTCCTCCTGGCCTCACCCTGCCATGATGGTGCGGGGGGCTAAATGGGGGGTTGACTGAGCGGGGAACTCTTGGGGTCTGGGAGGGGAGGGGAGGGGAGGGGAGGGGAAGCACCTCTCATCAGCTCACGCAACTCCTCTAATGTCCTGTTACGTGTGGTTCTATTTGTCCCTTTCTGCAGGTGGTGATGGCCATCAATTCAGAGCTGCTTCACAGGACTGTCCGCCTCGGAGACCTGGATACCATCATGGCCGGATTTGCAGGGCTAGGATTTCCGAATTGTGGGTGGAGCACTCGATGGGACGCACATCCCAATCCGCGCACCACCCCATTAAGCAGCCCAGTATATTAACAAACAAGGCTACTTTTCTATGGTGCTGCAGGCCCTGGTCGACCACCAGGGACAATTCACAGACATTTGCGTTGGTAGTCAGGCCGAGCACACGATGCTCGAATCTTCCGGAACTCATGCCTGTATCGCAGGCTGGGACATTCTTTCCGGAGAGAAACTTTGCACTGGGGGACGTGCAGATGCCTATGTGCATCGTGGCCGACGTGGCGTACCCCCTTAAGCGCTAGCTCATGAAGCCATTCACTGGACACGAGCAGGGAACTGTTTAATTCCCACCTGAATTGGGCTCGCTTCCAGGTGGAATGCGCCTTTGGCCGTCTGAAGGGCAGGTTTAGATGCCTGCTCACTCGGCTGGACATGGGGGAACGTAACATCCCCGATGTGGTTGCTGCATGCTGTGTGCTGCACATCCTAGTGGAGAGGAAAGGGGAGGCCTTCCTCCCAGTGTGGGGGACACGGGCTGATGTAGAGGGGAGGCACTTTGAGCAGCCCCAGACAGCTGCCATCTGGCAAGCCCACCAGCTGGGATTGCGCATTCGGGAAGCCCCGAGGGAGCAATTCTCCCAAGGAGCCCGATGCGTTTCCCCAAGGCCTTCCAAATGTGGGACTGCCCCATGCCCCCAGTGCCTTCCCCCCCCCAAAACCCCTCCCGGCCCCACATTCACATTGTACACATTCACACTGAGAACAGAGACAGGTATTGTTGAAAAAATGTTGACAGTTTATTTCACTGTTGATTGTTTCAAAAACTATAAAACTCTTTTGTTCAGAAAAATAAATTGTTTGTTAACAAAGTAAAGTGCTTCCCTTACTGACTCTCACAGGTAGGAAGGGGGGTGTCAATCTAGATGGGGGGGGGGGAGGCTCAGGGCTGAGGATGCCGCCTAGATGAAGAGGCCCTGCCACCTTGGCTGCGGAGGCCTGCTCAGAGATGGCTGCGCGTGCGGGCTGAGACAGTAGGGGGCTGGGCAGAAGGTGGGGCTGTACCTGGGTCTGGGATGGCAGGGGGTGAGGGGGAGGCAGGGGGTGGAGGGGGGGAGGCAGGCTGAGCAGGAGAAGCAGAAACAGGCACAGGACCGGGGAAGGCCATGGTCTCCTGGATAGCAATGCAAATAGCAGTGTGCTGCTGGACAAACTTGTCCAGCAAGCAACTGCGCCACTGTGCCTCTGCCTGCATCCTCTGGTTAAATGTCTCCTGCATCCCTTGCAGGACCAAGATGTGCTGGCGCACCAGGTCCAAATATGTGTGCCAGTGCCAACGGGTTCCCTGCAGCTGTCTGGGCGGTGGGACAGGTATGGTGCTCCCCTCCTGGACAGCTGGTCCGGCTGTGGAGGACAAGAGGGAAAAGTCGTCACTCATGCATGCTCACACTTTCCCTGAGAGGGCATGCCCTCCTTCTCAGCAGTCAGTGCATGTCCTCTAGGGCCAGGGGATGCTGATATGGTCTCAGTTAGGCATGGTATGGCGTAGCCAGCAGCCACGGACTCCCTGGAGCCCAGAAGGTGTGCAGGCCCCCCTCCCACACACACACACCCCATGGCCAAGCAGCACAGACAAGTGTCAGGCCACAGTTGCGGTTCCCACAGGTTGTTGAGAGGCCTGAAGCTGTGTGGCAATCCCAGGTCCCCAACCCATGCCTGTACCTGGCATCACTGTCTGCAGGAGCAGGTGATGCCTCGCAGCCATGCGGGTGCAGGGGTAGGACAGCCCTCCCTGAGGTCAGCCATGTGTGTGCCACCCCTAGGCTGTGATCAGCATGACATGTCACAGTACTGCACCATCCACTTTGCTCCCGCCTCCCCTGCCCTGTGTGTGTTGGACCCTCACAGCACTCACCTGATGTTCCCTCCCCAGTGTCTGAAGTTGTCTGGGAGGCCTCCTGCATCTGGGTGTCTGGCTCCAGGATCAGGGTTACTGTGCTCCTGCTGGTGTCCTCCTCCTCCTCCTCTTGGAGCTGATGGTCCTCTGGGGTCTCACCCTGGAGTTGTGGCCGCTGCTGCACAGGAGTCTCAACCCCAGATTCCACAACTCTCTCGGGAGGCAGGGGTTCCCCTGCCCCCAGGATCTGGTCCAGGTCCTCATAATAGGCACAATAGTGTGCTGTTTCCCCAGAGCGGAAGCCTTGTTCACAGGCTCTAACATACCCCCGCTGCAGCTCCTTGACCTTTGCCCTGACCTGCTTCAGTGTGCGGGGGTGGTGACCTTTTTTGGCAAGACCATCAGCCATTCTGGCATAAATGTCCGCATTCCTCCTCTTGGACTACAGTGCCTGAAGAGACTCCTCCTCAGACCAGAGCCCCAAGAGGGCTTTGATTTCGGGGCCAGACCAGGAGGGTGCCCGGCGTTTGGTACCCCTGGCTTCTTGTGGGGATGTGTCCCTGGAAGGGCCAGGGGGGTCTCAGGTGACTTGTCCCTGGGACATGGCTCTGAGTGGCCCTACCAAGAAGAGCTGAGCAGTCAGGGTCCTGTTTGGAGCTGGCATGCTGCCACAATGCTACTCCTGGGTGCCTGTGGCTTTAAAAGATGGTTACAGGCAGGGACAATAGAGATGAAAGGTCTGGCAGGAGTGTCCACCAGGGCTTCTTCCTGAGGCCTTTATTTTCAACAAAAAATCTTCCCCGCGTCCATACTTCCCTTTTTTCGACAGATCTCTGTTGAAAATAGCATTATTCCTCGTAAAACAAGGTTTACCGCCGTTGACAAAACTGCCGTGTTCTGTCAATTTACTGTCGACAGAACGTGGTGGCAGTCTAGACGCAGGTAAAGATTTTTCGAAAAAAGGTTACTTTTTTTGAAAAATCCCTGTAGTCTAGATACACCCATAGACTTAGTGCTGTATCTTTATTGACTAATTTAATTTGCTACATAATTTTTTGAACTTGGATATCTCAATATTTTCACTACAATTGAAAATTTTTGATTATATACACTGTGCATATTCTAATCAGCTATGTATTTATTTTCAATAGAATTGATGAGCCAGCAAGTATACCAGAAAAAGGGATTAGTGTAATATCAGTTGATTGGTGCCTTAAACTTACCCATATGTTAAAGATGTCCCATCTTGTATACAAGTAGATGGACTCCAGATACCCTGGATATATGGCTATCATAGAATTCCAGTTTTAAAGAATTACGGACAGAGGCAGATCAGACAGTGTAGAAAAGACTCATCGGTTATCCTTCTTGATTACATGCAGCCCATCCCCATTGCCTCTGTATCAGAGGAAGAAAGTGGGGGGCCAACAGTCAGGAACTGGTGCTCTCGCCTGCACTCCCCACACTCTGCGCTGCTGCCTCTGATACAGCCATGGGAGCCCCCCCATCCCTCCTCCTGCAATGCTGCCTCTGATACAGGGGCAGCAGCAGGGGGAGGGGCAGATGGCTCTGCAGGAGCCAGTATGTACAGGGAATGGGCTTAAAAGCCAGCTTCCCATGTGCACCATGAGCTCCCGCAGAACCCCCCACCCCACCTCAGGGGTAAATGTGTACCCACTGAAAATGTCAGCGGGTACACATTTACCAAAATAAATGAATTTTAATATCTGTAGAATGAACATGTGATGCCAGGTTTTTTTTAATCATTCTTCACTTTAGGATACCAGTCACATATCTTATATACACACATTTAAAAAAAAATTAAAAAGACACGATTCATGTAATATTTGGTTTACTTGTCATTTCATGAAGAACTGCTTTTTTTAGGTTTTTTTTTATGACTACTAGCTTGGCATGGGTTACACATATATGCCTCAATAATAATACCTATGGAAATGGGAAGAGTTGTATACACACATGTCTAGGGGCTCGTCCCCCCCACCCGTGCCACAAAGTCAATGTCCCTCTACCAGGGTAAATACGGCTTTTGAGGCCTAGCCACCAAAAGAAGCCTCTCCTGGGCCAGGGGTTGATTGTCCAGGGTAGGGAAAATGGGTGGTAGGGGGACCCGGGCCCTCCCTCTCCGCCAGGTCCCAGCCCAGGGCCCTTTAGGCAGGGACACTGGCTCCTGCCCGCTCGGCGGGGAATCCGGCTGATATACGCTGAGCCGCACTGTTAGTCCTTTGCCCTGGGCTGCTTCCTACCATGCCCTGGTTCCCCTGTGGCCTATTTGCCTCGGAGTCAGTACTTGCCAGGGCTGCTGTCGGGGTTGCGGGTGCTCCGGTCTCTCGGGCAGGGGATGGCTGCTGGCTTTACTCCCGGAGTCTGTTGCAGGCTCTGTCTCTGGCCTCAGCTGCTGCAGAAACACCAGGGTTGCTGCCTGCTCCCTTCTGCCCTCCTCCTGCTCTCCCAAATGCAGGGCTCTCTCTGCTCTTACACCTGGGCTCTGCTGGGAGCATGCCCAGCAGGGCTGGATGGGTGGGGCCTCTTCTGCCAGCTGGGCCTGGGCTGCCCGCCCTCTGCCCTTCAGTGCGGGGCTTGTCTGCCCCATCACAACATACACATATTAGTTTAATCTGCTTGATGGTCTTAAAACCTCTCTCCGAGCTTTCCACGGGCATGATCTTCTTGAGTTAGTCAACTGTGGTTACATGGTATTTAAACCTTAACAGTCTAGATGTCAAAAAGGAAGTGTTTCATGCTCATAGTATAACTCTTAATAAAAAAGGAAAATTAAAGGATAAAACTGTGGAAGCATTTCAATGAGACAGACATGGGTCTGTGATCATCCACAATAAGTCATTTCTTTTACTGGTTCCCAGGGAGCTGTTCACATGACTACATCCCAGCATCTGATTTTATTTGAAGTATAAAGAATGCACATCTTAGTGGAATACTGAGAAAGCCTTAGGAATGGAGTTCATTCTATGTCTACACAGCAAACATTACAATGGCACAGCTTTACTGCTGGAGTGCTCTCCTGGTAGTATAATTCAATCCCCCTCCAACTCCCTTCCAATGAGTGACATTAGCTAGGTCAACAGAAAAGTGCTGTCCACACCACCACTTTTGTCAGTGAAACTTATGTTAGACAGGAAGTGTAGACAAAATCTAAGCAAGGTTGAGGAAGCAGATACAAGTGTGTTTTGTTATACCTGCTATTGTTCTCCTGTCCTAGACATACTGCAAAATGTTTGCCCATCACATGCTGCCACTATTTAAACACACTTAAAAGTCACTACGAGTATGTCTACACAGCAAAGTTATTTCGAAACAACAGCCGTTATTTCGAAATAACTTTACTAGCGTCTACACAGCCAAACCGCTATTTCGAAATTAATTCGAAATAGCGGAGCGCTTATTTCGAATTTGGTAAACCTCATTCCTTAAGGAATAACGCCAAATTTGAAATAGCTATTTCAAAATAAGTGCTGTGTAGACACTTATATCAAATAGGGGGCCTCCAGCCTTCCCAGGGTGCCCTGCTGGCCACTCCAGCCTCAACCAAGAACACTCCTCTCCCTCCCCGGAGCCCTTAAAGGGGCTGACTCTGGCCACAGTGCCTGTGCCAGCTCCAAGCCTGCCAGCCCAGAGCCAGCAGTCACTGCCCCTGACCCAGTGGCCCCAAAACATGAACCAGCAAGCCACTGGCAGCCAACCCTCTACCGCTCCCCAGGAGCACTCTGCCAGCTCCCAAGAGCCTGCCAGGGCCCGGAGAAGGCAGGCGCCTTCCTGGTCCAGGGTGGAGATCATGGACTTTATTCAGGTTTGGGGAGGGATGCCCCCAACGTCCATGATCTCCGCACTAGACAGAGGAACGCGGCCATCTATGGCAGGATAGCTGCCAGCCTGGCCAACAAAGACCACATGAGAACCCAGGAGCAGGTCTGCATGAAAATCAAGTTGGTCCGGCATGACCCCCCAACCCTGAGCCCTGAGCGTCCCCTCCCCCTTCTTCCCTTGCTTCCCCCTTCCAGATCCCTCCTCCCAGGTTTCCCCCTCCCCTCTCCCACCCTCTCTTCTCCCCTCTCCCACCTCCTTTCCCCAGTCTACCAGAGTTTCATTCTCCCCCCACCCACAGTTTTGTTAAATAAAGAGAGTTTCTGTTCATGAAAATACATGTATTTTATTTGACATCAGGAAGGGGGATTAGGGAGGGGTAAGTGGAAGGACGTGAGGGAGGAATGAGGCACAAGCCCCCAGTGAGGCAGACCAGGGAGGCTCTCAGTGCTCCTCAGGGTGGAAGCCCTCCCGCAGGGCCTCCTGCTGACAGCCCCCCAATGGACCTCCCAGAAGGCAGCCTGCAGAAAGTGCAGCCAGGCTCGCAGCAATGCGTCCACGAGAAGCACCAGAGTGCCCAGGGGCAGCTCTGGCTCCATGCTACAGAATGCTGTGGTGTCGCAAGTGAGGGCAACAAGAGCACGCAGAGACAAAATGCTTTGCTGTCCCTCATCAAGGTAGGCAAAAAGCAGGGAAAGCTGAGAACCAGCTGTCCGGTTGGGGGGGGGGGGGTCCCTTTAAGCACAGGCCTCAGATAGCCTCAGGCAGCAGCCACACAAAGTAACTCTCGACCTGTTGCCCTGCTGGACCTGGTTCCAGCTGGCCTTAAATGCGATTCAGCGTCCACTCAGTGTGGATGCGATATTTCGAAATAGCAAAATGCTATTTCGAAATGCATTTTGTGTGTAGACACGTTATTTCGAAATAACTTATTTCAAATTAACTACTTCAAAATAAGATATTTCGAAATAACGCTGTAGCGTAGACATACCCTATGTGATTTGCTGGCTCTAGTGTTTTACTGCGTACGCAATCTACATCAGACTGCCACAAACCAGTTAGGGCCTAATCTAAAACCCACTGAAGTCAATGAAAGCGTTTCCATTATCTTCACAAAATGCTGGATGAGACACCTAATGAAAAGTACTGATGACATCCACAGTAAGTTAGTTTTCAGCTGGAAGGTGTAGGTGTGAACATCCTAAAAATAGTTTCCGTAATAGGGAAACTTAAAAGCAGGAATAAGGGACTGATGGAAAAGACTGGATGGTAAGGGGTAGCTGAGGCATGGAGAACCCACCAAAGTCATCTTTGATGGGCTGAATATTTACATATTTATTGCCACTCAGTGCTGAAGCACTACACAGCTTTTTCTCTATTTGCATTCTGTACCTCTTTCAAAAAGTCTGCTGTCGGTATAAGGATCAGAACTCAAAAGAGATAGCACTGGATTAATTTACTGTGATTAAAAGCCAAAAATAAATGATGTTAGGAAGAACTGACTCCAAATACTAAGGTAAAAACAGTTTTAAAAAAGATTTGGCAACAAAAAACACTTGTGAATACAAATAAGTAAATAAAAAGCCCTTTTGTCAAAACAGCATACCCTGCTTCGGAGTAGGCATTGCCATTCCCGCAAAAGAATAAGGAAGCCAACAGAGCAGAGAGCTTTCAAAGAACAATTGCTTTCTATTAGGAAAGCACGCTAAGTAGGGAGATTTTGATTTTTTCCCCCACAATGCATGATTGTTCTTCTCTGTTTTCTTTTTCTTTAATTCCCATACCCACAGCACAATTGTTATCTCTTGGGGATTGGGTGGGAAGGAAGTTATGTGTTTCTAGTACTGTGATATATTTGTTCAATTATATGCAGAACCACAGCCTCTTCATCAAATTAGCATATCTCTATTTATATCTGATAATTCTATATGGGTGATCAAAATGAAATACCCATAGAGTGATAGAGCACTGATAGATTCAACTGTGCTCTTTTCCCTGCAGAGATGTGTACTAGACAGTCAGCTGTTCAATTGTCAGAGGTTCAGCCATGATGCAAAGATGTTCATTTTAAGTGTCAGCAAACACAATATTTTAAAGGTAATGCTATTCATTCAACATTACAAGAAACAAATTTCAGTATACTTTTTTCTAGGCTGTGTTCCGATTTGTATTCCTAAATGCTAAAACAATACAGTAATTCTAATTAGGCACTGAATAATCACTCTGCCACTGGCAATAAATCAGGACTTGATAAGCACAAAAAGATAGCTGATGTCACTACAGCTGAGAGAAGTTAATATGTAAAATTAATAAAGTATCTGAAAACATTACAATGTGACCTCTATTACTGTCAGATAACTACTTTCATATCAAACCCTGTCATGTTAAGTAGTTATGCTCCAGCAATGCTGGAAACATGCTCCCTCTATAACAGCCCAGAACCATTATAATTTGGGCAACAATGCAGCTTCTCCTTTAAGAAGAAAGGAGGGACTGCACATCTGGAATGCAGGCCAATTTTCCAGAAGTGAGAGGAAATAGGTAGAGAAAAGAACAAGGATGGTTTGTTTATGTCCAAGAATGGGCAGCCTCAAAAGGAACCTTGCAAAGAGGTAAAAGAACCCACTGTTAACATAGCTGGGAAAGAGGGGGTTCAGAATACATTAACTGTTGTGCATACTGGAAGACATACCAAATTATGTGGGGAGGGAAGCCCAATTAGTTCACTGATTTGGGACCTTTAATGGACCATGTATGTGGGCATGGCTCAGGTGGCAAAGAGCTATAGCAATGCAGGTATTTTTTATCCTGGCGAGTAGGCTTGGTCCTCAGACAAGTAAGTATCAGGAAGGTTTACAATAGTAACAGTGCAAGACGATCAGAGTTTAGACAAGAATTCTGACATTTTAGTTTGGATGAAGGGAGACCAGTCCAAAGTAGAGATGTGTAAATCAATAGTATGATCAATGCCACAAAGAGGTAGACAGACCAGCTCAAGAAGGAGAAGGATTAAGTACACACATTCAAATTTGGCCCATAAAAGATCATTACAGATCTTGGTGGGATGACTTGGGGAAACTGTCTGTACAACTTATGACTGATATTATACAAGTCGGAAAAGCAGATGTGTTTTGTCAGAATCCCTGTAAACCTCATTTCGCAAGGAAGAAGGAATGTTCTGAAAGAGGGTTTTTCCGACATTTGGCCACGTGTAGATGGGCCAAATGTCGGAAAAGCCTCTTTCGGAAGAAAAGTGGAAAAAGATATGCAAATTGCGGTTCACAATTTGCGTATCTTTTTCCAACTTTTCTTTGTAGTGTAGACATAGCCTCAGAGAGCATTGTGGAGAGACTGCATGCGACTAGGGGAAGTAGTTTTGATTTGTGAGTTATTCCCCATAACTAGAATGAGAGACCATTCTAACAATGAGTTGAAAACCCCGTCTCAGCTCCCCACTGCCAAGAGGGATGTTGGACCTGAGGCCTGTATCTGGAATGGATATCTATGGACCCAAAGCCAGACAGTGGCTAAACTCTGACAGCAAGCTAAGGGCAGGGGAAATTCAGCATTTGGATCCCCTCACAGCAATTTGATGAGTGTCCAACTGAATGAGCTCAACCAGATCTGTGACACCTAGTAAGAACTGTCTACAGGGGGAGCCTATAATGCTACAACTTGGACGACTTGGTTACAGAAAGTACTGTTCTTACATTTAAATTCAGTCTTTCCACTGTAAATTGGACCAAATTGTGTTAGACACAAACCAAATAATTTGCAGGACTGTAGTACAATTTGGAAGGAAATGCTTTTAAGTTTGTTTAGTCTCATCTCCACTGACAAATGAACTCTTAACCATGTGTTCCCCCAACACAGAAGTGTTATAGTGTGGACAAGAACTGAATAAACTACATGCTTTTGAAGTAGCCTCCATAATTACCACCTTGCTGAATTCTATGCATCAGAATGTACACTTATTCCTGAGGAGACTGTGTTACATAATATACAAGAGTAATTAGGTTTTTTGATGCAGGTACTTCTCAATCCTGTAATTAATAAGAGCTTCTTCTCTCTGGAAAACTTTTTTTTAAATAAAAATATAATATAAGATCTAATTTTCTTTCACGCATTTATAGTAGTCTTCTAAAGTAACTTTTTCTGGTCCTCAGATTTTGTTCCTATTTTGGACTGAACAGTATTTCACTGCTGGAGTTTGAACTCCAATAGCTTATTTAATTCTCCAGTCTCTGAAATGTTTATAAAATGGTGTCATTTATAATATACATGCTACCTTTCTATTTACAAGCAAGTAATAAAAATAGAATTTTATTTCTAGTAGTCGTCGTTGATGAATAAAACAGCTATCTATAAAAAGGAAAATCCTAGAAACTCTCAAAAATGTGTACTATGATTTTTAAACTCACTAGTCTTTCAAACTTTAAAAAAGGGAGAAATGTGCAAAAGAAGAATCAATAGTATAATTAGCATTATTTTGCTACCTGTTTTTACCATTATAATGTGCTCTATGTTATTTTGAATGTATGCTAACAAAATAACTGCTCTAGTTAAAAATATCCCTCTGGGAGTACTCGAATCTGTAAAATCTTTGTAACTTTCTAGTCAGTAAGCTAGCCTTTTGAAACAGTTTTCAACGTTGAAAACAGTTTCAAGACAAGAGATTTCTCCCACCTTATTTATACATTTCTTATTGACGAACAGCTGGACCACCTTATGTCTCACATGAATTTAACATAAAGCCCACTCATTCGTAACTATGCTAATCAACAGCTAGGAGTAGAAAGTCATTTTAAGACTGATCTCTCTGCTCTCCAAAGCTCTCCAAGATGTTAAAGCAAATCACTGAAAAGTTAACAGGTACAATTCCTGTACAATTGGGAGCTAGATTTTGTCTTCATATTTCATATTCATCCATAAGGCATCTAGATCACCATGAATACATTTGTATTTAAATAAATACACTCAATTTTAAATGAATATATTTGTTTTCAGCTATCATGTTCGCCTGTGCTTTTATTTATTTACTCTCACACACACACACACACACACACACACACGTGTCAAACACTGATGCTTCTTCAAGGGGAAGATTACACATACTAGCTTCACAGAAGACATGCTCAAAGAAAGCTCAATGAAGCCTTTTAAGAATGCCATATATTGAATTTTCCATCTTTTTATATTTGTCACCCTTCAATTTTACCATACCTTAATGGCCTTATAAACCACACATCTCAAATAAATGAAAATCAATATTATGTAGCTCTGTAATTCATAATTGTTTTCAAATGATCTTGCCAGGCTAAAAGTGTTACTTGGTTTATTTTCTTGACAGAATTCTAGAACTAAAAATACCAAGTATATAAATACTTCTGCAAATTGAGATCTTAGGGCTTATCTTCACTACACAGTGAATCCATGCTGCAATGGTTGATCCACCAGTAATTGATTTATTACCATCTGCTTAGATGCGATAAATTAACCTCCAAGTGCTCTCCCATTGATGCGGGTACTCCACCCGGACAAGAAGCTGAAGTCGACAGGAGAGCAGCCCCTGCTGACCTTACTGCACGGAAGACGCCATGATAAGTACATAGACTTCAGCTATTCTATTCATGTAGATGAAGTGCATAGTTTAGACTGATGGTAGGGCAAAGTGTAGATGAGGCCTTAATCCCAAACCAATACTCTGGAAGGCTGTCAATGTCTGACTACAGCCATAATGACCTTCTGAATGGTTCTATATTTGGAGACACAAATGATAGAAAAGGAAATGTATGTATCACAAAGAGCACATTCAAAGTAATTTTCAAGTATTTTTCTTCTTCATCCAATTTCTGAAATTAAACTTTAATTTGAAAAAAACTCTTTAAAAACATTACAGCACAAATTGAGAAGCGATAAAAGCAAGTCAGTTTATTTTTCTCTAAGAAAAGCTAACAAAAAGTCTATCATTATGAACATTTTAAAGACCTGAACCAGTACTATAATTTTTCCGAACAGAAACTTTCAATTAAGCTTATTTAAAATGTTTTGAAGTTTCAAAATTAAAATGGTTTTCCTTTCATTTTATGTTCTGTATTGCTTTAAAATAGAACTTCCAACACTACTAAGCAACCGATGGACGTTAGCAACAACTGTACTGAGGTTTGCTTGTTGCCCAACAGTGTTAAGCTCAGCTCGATTATATTGATGGGTGTAGTGCCCTCTCTCCACCTGGTTACCTTCTTCAAGGCCAATCTGCTTACAGGTTTTGATGGATAGGTCTGGGTTCTTCTGGATCCTGCCACCCACTCAACTTTATATTTTTCCGATGGATTTATTTGGCGGTGCCTCCACCCCCCTCACTCCTTCCTGGCAGGGTCACCAGGGCAGCTTGGGAGGAAAATTCTAACCCAGGGTAATCCCCACGTATTTGCAAGATAGTTGGAGACTCCCAGAAAATAAACACAAACACATACACTATAATAAACACAATTATATTAAACAGGAGACAAATACAGTAAAACTCCGTTGGTCCGGCATCCAATGCTCCGGCACTTCTGATGGTCCGGCACCATCGGGAACCCGGAAGTGCTCCGGGCAGCCGGACCATTGGAGCTGCTCTGCGCCCGGCTTCCCGGTATTCAGCCGCTGTTGAAACTGACCAGCAGCTGAATCGGGGAAGCCAGGAGCAGAGCAGCTGGGGTGCTGCCGGGTTTGTCCCGTAGCGCTGCCCCTCGGGGCTGCGGGACCAACCCAGCAGCACCCCAGCTGCTCTTGGGGATGCCTGGGGCAGAGCAGCTGGAGTGCTGCCGGGTTGGTCCCACAGCGCTGACGGGTGGCGCTACGGGACTAACCCGGCAGCACCCCAGCTGCTCTGCCCCAGGAGTCCCGATACAGCCGTTGCTGAAACTGACCAGAGGCTGATTCTGGTCAGCCGCTGGTCAGTTTCAGCAGCGGCTGAATCGGGAGGCCTGGGGCAGAGCAGCTGGGGTGCTGCCGGGTTGGTCCCGTAGCGCTGCTCCTCGGCACTGCGGGACCAACCAGGCAGCACTCCAGCTGCTCTGTCCCAGGAGTCCCCAAGAGCAGCTGGGGTGCTGCCGGGTTGGTCTCGCAGCGCTGAGGGGCAGCGCTACCGGACCAACCCAGCAGCACCCCAGCTGCTCTGCCGCAGGCGTCCCCGATTCAGCTGCTGCTGAAACTGACCAGCAGCGGCTGAATCGGGGACTCCTGGGGCAGAGCCGGACTATTGGAAGGGGGGGCTATGAGGGGTTGGGGTGGCATCCCCCCCCCACCCCACCCCACCCCACCCCAGACCCCTCATAACCCCCCCTTCCGATAGTTCGGCATATCTGATAACCCGGCACCCCCTGGGTCCTAAAGGTGCTGGATTATTGGAAGTTTACTGTATAACATAACAGAGTAAAACACTATCTTTAGGTTCACCAGTGCCCAGCAACTGTAAGGTTAGTGTCCCGTTGGTACGCGTACTTTGTTGGGGCCCTTGATGACTTTTGACCATAAAATTCTTCTCTGCGGTGGTTTAGCAGTGGGGCTGACTGGGTCCAGTACAGCCCAAAGGACTCACAAGTGGGAGAAGGTGGTAAATCCCTCCACAGGTTTAATATGCAGCAGGTTATAAAATCCCCAAACAAATTCCCTGACTTACTAACTAAAAGATGGTGCACTCACACACTCCATGAATGAGCCTCAGGTTCAGAGATGACTCAGTCACTGCAGAGGGACTGGTCTCTTCTGGCAGGGATCCTCTTTGGGCAGGAATCAGACTGCTTTGATCCCAGAATTTCCCCTCACCACAAAGGGGTGCAAGGCTCAAGGTGCAGGCCACACAACTGCACCAAAATTCAATCTCCCACCCCAGCATTCAGACACACACACACACACAGCAGGCAGCAGCCCCGAACCAGCAGACAGAGCAGAGCTGACCATGCGGTGGTGACTGGTATCACCCAGGGAGCCAGAGAGCCAATTCAGCCTGGCTGGGGAAGCCTCCCAGCAAACTCCACAAACTGGGAATCAACAGTGGAGACATAAAACCCAGCTGAGGGATCCTGCCTTCAGGTCCCTAGAGGCTAGTTCTCAGGGGAAAACCCTGCATGCAGGCCTGGGGCTTACTAGCTCCCACACAGCCAGCCTTCCCCTTGCCCCTGCTGGCTCCAGACTCTCCAAACCATGGCTCCTCCCTCCCCTCCTGAACTCTCTGGGAGAGGCATCTCACTGGCTATGGGTTGCTGGGCGGACTCTGACCCTGGTGGGGAGGGGGAGCCAAGGCAAACTCAAGTGTGCCTGTCCCTGAGCTGGCAGTAGACAGAGCCCCAGGAATCTAGGTAATCTCCTTGGGGGTTACACGGGGAAGGCTTATAATGAGACTAAAATATAAACAACCCCAGAATTCATTCTCACCTGAGAGGGTTCTTTTGGTTATTTAAAGAAAATACCATTTTTACATTCTTATACACACAAGCCAAACTGTGTCAGAATACAGTCAAGTAACAGCCCAGAAGTCAGGTGTATAGAGTAGAAGGAACATTAATTCACCTTCAACTCCCATAAGGGATGAAGGAAGGTTAGCATTTTTTAAGTTTACAAATATAATTTGATTTTCCTCTAATTTGAAAGTTAGAGAAAAATCACTTGGAAAGGAAAGGATAGCTTATTCCTTCACATTGGCCCACCATAGCAAAGGCTGGAATGTATATATCATCCCTGGTAGTTCCAAGCTAAGATGACAGTCCAACTATTGAATGGTATGGTAAACATCCTGTAAACTACTCCACCTCCCTCAGTGGAGTCAAACTAACCATGGTGTTTGGTACTCAGGAAATCCTGATTTCTAGTTTCATTGACACATTTCTTATGGACAAGTCACTTCACTCTCCCACACTTCTTTTCTCATATGAAAGTAGGGATACTATTACTTATTTCACAGAAGTATTGGCAAAACAAATGTTTATAAAGTAAGTTCAAAATTAAGAATATACATGTTTTGAATACAAAGAACAAGAACAGCTTTCCTATTACTATCCCAGCAGTTTCACCATAGAGAATCCAGATTAATACTGGAAACACACATATTTCATGAAGGAGTGAATCTGCAGGTTAAGTTTATAAAGACCCATAACTAATTGTTTAAGGATAGCTTGCCTGTAGTCAGTATTATATGGCCTCTATCTTTTCCAACTGACTCAGCAGATCCCCAAATGGAAAAATAAGGTGTGTTATTGGACTAATTTCTACAGCTGGTGAGAAAGCTTTGAGCCACACAAAGCTCTTTTTCAAGTCTGAGAGAGAAATTACCAGCATCACAAAGGTAAAACAGGTTGTGCAGCTTGTAATTAACACATAGTGTAAGGAAACGTTCAAGACAGAGTGGTCTGTAGAACCTTCAGTGAATCACGCCTCTTTTATGCCTTGTAAGCCTCTTTTAATAGAGCCTGAAACTGCATTTTTATGTGCGCAAACAGAAATTGGTAAGGAGAGCAACTATCTTAATTTTGCTTGCAAAGCAAATATTTTAATCAAAGGCAGCAGTGACCTTAGACCACTTCTTAAGGTTACAAATTATTTAACCCACAGAGTTAATGAGGATGAAATTGTCTATGAGTTGTCTGTTGGGACTGCCACCAGCTACCAGGTCCGTGCTGGGGCTGGCTCTGTTGGTTCCCAACGCTCATGTGGGGGCTGCCACAGGTTCCCAGCTCGCAGACCCCACTGCAGCAAACCTGCGTGTGGTGCCACCTGCACCTGTCTATGGCGGGCACCATGCTCACGGAACATGGCACAAAAAGGAGCGGCTCCAGCAGGTGGGGAGCTGCTGCAGCCCCCACGGGTTGCTGGTTAACCGAAACTGGTAAGCACTGCCCATTTAGTGTGATGCTTACCAGTTAACAAGGTGACCATTTAATCTTTCACATCCCTGATACTTGTACTCAATGCAACCAGCAGGGTTTTCTTAATGTCATACTTAAATTTAGATTAGCAAAAGCACAGCTGAAGAACCAAAGAAAGAGGAAGCACATTTCTGAAGCTTCAGGGGATAGCCGAGTTTCTGTTTCTTGTAATGAAGTTGCAGGGAGCTACCTTTTTTGGGTTTTGGTTTACTAGTCCTGAATTCAAAGAGCTGAATGTAGAATCGAATGACAGTCACCAAGGAGAATCTTACAATAAGATAATAGACTTTCTATTATTATCTCAACTACAAATAGACTATAACAAGGACAATACATAGTCAAGGACATAATTCAGTACAAGAAAAGTGTGCAGTTGGAGGGAAGCCCACAAAAAAAGGGAACAAGAAAGAAAAAAATGGTTCAACACCGCAAACAATTAAAAGTAGCTTGCAATAAACCTCATTTATGAGCCACCCTGCTACAGCCATATCTATTTACATATTCAAAGGAAAAAGTCTCCCATGGAAGCTTTCAAATAAACCAGTGCACATGGAGAATTTTAGAAAAGTTTGATTGAGGTTAAAAATTGATGTCAGATTAAATAAATATTTATCATACTATGTGGAACCAAAGCACCTTACTGAATGCCTTTCTGCATGCACTGCTGTAAGGCAGCTGCTTTTCTTTAATTTCAAGAGTGTTTTATGTTTATTAAATGTTATGATTTATGTCCTTCCCTAGAATAAATCCAGATTAGTCAATGTGAATTAGTAATGATGAAGTTAGAAGTAGCTGGTTTAGTTTTTTTTTGGTGGTATTTTAAATGTCTACATTAAATTATATTGGTACAATTTATATTCTAGGCTATGTCTACAATGCAGGGAAAAGTCAGAAAAAGATACGCAAATTGCAAACTGCAATTTGCGTATCTTTTTCCGCTTTTTTTTCCAAAAGAGGTTTTTCCAAAATTTGGCCCATCTACACGGGGTCAAATTTAGGAAAAAAGTCCTCTTTCGGAACATCCCTTATTCCTTTCTCTCCGAGAGAAATACAGGGATGCCGAAAGAACACGTCCGCTTTTTCAGAAACTGTTCCAAAAAAGTGGACACATTCCTTGGATGTGGCAGAGCTTTTCTGGGATACGGTATCCCGGAAAAGCTCTGCAGTCTAGACAATCCTAGATTTTGGGGGCGGAGAACAAATAATAGTAATATTGCCTTTTGGAGAAGTTTTCCTTATTCAAGGGTGTGACTGAATATTGGAAGTATTAGAAACTCCTGTAAATATTTCTAGAACTCCCTGGTATTACTGCCAACCAACTGGAGTTTTATTATTTGGAAAGTCCTTTACAGCATTTTGAACTTCAGCTGTAATCTCACTACTTCAAAATGTACTTTGTCACATTTTTAATTTTTTTTTTTAAAGTATGTATTTATGTTGTGTCAAGAATTACTCAGGGTGAATAAGATTTTATAGAATCAGGTGTTTATATTAATGCTTTATCAGTTTGTACTTTTTTCATTGTAATTATGGATATAAAATTTGGAGCACTGGCAGGACAGCAAAACTCTAATATAGAGTTTTCAAAATCTTTGAAAGCATACTGCTGTCTATGTCTAAAAGTTTCTGGGCAAAAGTAAGTTGGTGTTGCCCTCAATGCAATAATACTGAGTTGCTATGCTTTCTCCTTTTGCTTCTTGGAAAACACTCAAGATCCACTCAAGATAGATTGGTTTCTTTCTTTCTGTGATGAATGTAATGGCACATTATATACTATAACTCTGTAGGTTTCACACAAAACCTGTACAGAGACTGCCTCGTCATTTACTTCAAAATAATGCTATTTATATTTATGGATAAAATGAACAATTGCTCTCTTTTCTTGCATAAATTAGGGTATGTCTACCATGGGGTTTTTAGTCAGGACTAACTTGTTTTATGCTTTTTCAGTCCACACTATGTACACGACACAAACTCTTAAAGCACACTTACCCCCTATTTGTTGGGAATTCCTGAGTCCTCTTTCAAAGCATATTAACTCAATACACATCCAATTTAGTGTAGACTACTTTTGGTATGGAAGCACTACTTTGGCAGTATCAAACTCAGACTTATAGACTTTAAGGCCAAAAGGGACAATTATGATAATCTAGTTTGACCTCCTACACATTGCAGGCTGAAGAACCTCACCCACTCCTATAATAGATCACTAACTTCTATCTGACTTACTGGAATCCTCAAATCATGATTTAAAGACTTCAAGTTACAGAGAATCCACAATTTACATTAGTATAAACCTGCAAATGACCTGGGCCCCATGCTGCAGAGTAAAGCAAAACAAAAACAAAAACAAAACAAACACACACACCACTATCAGGGTTACCCATATCCTCCCATATTTGCCAGGACTCTACCAGAATCAGCACTGATCTCACAGTCGCTATTGAAAGCAATCCAGGAGATATTAATAATCTGCTAAAAGTCTGGTCAGCAATGCAGTAAGGCTAAGTCAGGCTCTCTATCTGCCCTGGCTCTACATGTCTCTCAGGGTACGTCTACACTTGCTCCCTAGTTCGAGCTAGGGATGCAAATATAGGCGACCGAAATTGCTAATGAAGCAGGGATTTAAATATCCCGCGCTTCATTAGCATGATCTCGCCGGCACGTTACTCCGCTCAACAGCTGATTCGAACCAGGAAGTGCGCGCCGGGACGCGTTAGTTCGAACCAAACCCCCTGGTTCGAACGAACGCGTCCCGGCGCGCACTTCCTGGTTCGAATCAGCTGTTGAGCGGAGTAACGTGCCGGCGAGATCATGCTAATGAAGCGCGGGATATTTAAATCCCCGCTTCATTAGCAATTTCGGTCGCCTACATTTGCATCCCTAGCTCGAACTACGGAGCAAGTGTAGACGTACCCTCAGAAGCTACTGGCACATTGCTCTGACTCCTTGGCACAGAGGCAGCCAGAGGGTCTCAGCGTGCTGCTTCTTCCTCAAAAACTGACTCCGCTGCTCCCATTGGCCATGAAATGCAGCCAAGGGGACCTGTGAGGGTGGTGCTTGCAGTCAGGGGTACAGTGCAGAGCTGCCCAACTGCCTCTCCACCTAGAAGTCAGAGGAATGTGCTGGCTCCTTCCGGAAGCCTGATGATGCCAGCATCATCCGGAACCCACACCCTGAAACTCCTCCCACAGGCCAAACCTCTACCCCAGCCCCGAGCCCCCTTTCACATCCAGACTCCTTCCCACAGTCCACACTCCCTCCCATACCCAAACCCTCTGCCCTACACCCTCTCCCACACCCAAATTCCCTCCCACAGACAGCACCTCCTACATGCCAATTCCCTGCCACAGCCCTGAGCCCACTCCTGCACACAAACTCCCTCAACACCTATAAACCCTTCAGCCCCATCCTCCAGCCCAGAGCCCGCATCCCTTCGTGTACCCCTACTCCAGCCTGGTAAAAGTGAAAGAGGGTGGTGGAGAGCACGCGATAGAGGGACACAGGATGGAGTGAGTGGTAACAGGGCCTTAGAGAAGGAGAAAGACAAGGAAATAGCCTGAGGCTGTGCCTCAACTACACCTCTCTGTCAACAGAGAGCTGTAGATTAGGCATGTCGAAATTGCTAATGAAGCAGGGATTTAAATATCCCATGTTTCATCAGCATAAACATGGCCACCGCTTTTTTTCGAAACAGTAAACCAATGCCCAGGAGCAGTCCCGGTGCTGGAAGCCTCCTGCCATCGCCACTGGCAGCTACAGCCCCAGGACTGGGGCCAGGAGCCTCCAGCTGCCACTGGCGGGGGCGGCACCAGCGCCAGGACCAGGGCCAAGACCCTGCTTAGTTTGTTAACCAGTTAAACATTAGGTTAACATAATATTTAACCAGTTAACTGATTAATCAGGATTTTACATCCTTAATCCAATGACATCTTAATTTAAATAACTCCTCTCCCTCCCTGGTATTTTTCCCTATGGTGTATTTATATAGAGAGCAATCATATCTCATCTCAGCTGAAACCCAATAAATGGAGATGGGATAAGTCTATTTTTATTAGTCATTCCTGGTGTCCGATGGGTTTTATTTTAAATTCTATGACCTTTTACACAGTAGCCTTGGGATCCATTTTAAAAAAGAACTCATTGAATTGTAATTTTCCATTTCTTCATGGAGGCCAACTTGCATAGTGAGCACACAGCCTCAATTTCCAGTATTTCTGTTATGTAATCAAAAGCAAAAATACTATTTTCTAAGAGCTGCCAGCAGGTGTCTGAATGGATTCAAATGCCACTTCTCTTTGGCTTTGTCTACACTGCCAGTTTTTGGGGCAGAAAATATGCTAATGAGGGACTCTCCCCGAGAGGCATAAGGATCTTGCAAAAAAAGGTTTTTTTGCACAAAACAGAAGCAGCTACATTGCTTCTTTTTGTGCAAAAACCCTTTGCGCAAAAAGAATCGGCAGAAAATATACTAATGATGTCGTGACTAATGCTAAGCAATGCCTCATTAGCATATTTTCTGCCACAAAAACTGGCAGTGTAGACATAGCCTTTGTTCCATTGTTACATTATTTTGAAATCTACCAGGCCACCCCAAGGCACAACAACAGCTTCAGGGAACCATTGCTTTTAAGTACTGAATGGGTGGGAAAGGAGTCTTTGAGGATGGGAACCTGCAATCTTCTATGAGGCCCCCTTCTCTTTTTCAATATATGACACTTGATGTATGTCCTTTCAGATCTGCTCCATGGTCACTATTCTCCTCCATGCTTGAGGGGAATATATATACACCTTCCCCCCTTCAGAGCCAGTCAAATACCAGTTCTTAATCAAGCAGAGTGAGACTGCTATTCATGCAAGGCACGCTTCTGTACCCAGTGAGTGCTCTCCATGCAGAACTTCCAGCCCCTATTGATTCAATGAGTCAGACTAAGACTAAGACTGAAAGTCCAACCTGGGCTGGTCCCAAGAAACATTGAACACTATCCCTAAGCCTCCTACCAAACAAACAAAAAAAAAAAATCAAAATCAAAGACAACAGACTGAATCATATCTTTTTCTTCTCTTATCTCCAGCCCTTATTCCCCTTTACCCTACCCGTTCTTTTCTTTACATAAACAGGATCTGGTTAGGTCTCAATTTAGCTTTTCATTTTACTTTCATGTGTCTTGATAGTTTACAGCTAGAAAGAGCTGAGAGAATTTTAATCTATAGAGAGGAAGGCAGTAGTTGCAGCAGATTTTAAACCAAGGAGTAATAAATTATTCAGCCAACATACTGATGCAATTTTTTTTTACTGTGTGGGCGATTTAAAATATTTATGAATTTCACTTTTAGGGCAGCTCTAGGCAATCTTTCTAACGTGGGAGCAAAAAAGTATTCTGCATTCCTCTTCTTTAAGTCAAATCTACATGCATGAGGAAAGGATATCATTTAGCCAGCTCCTGTATATTAAAACCACTCACAGGTAAACAAACTACAGAAATGAATGAAGATGCAGTAGTATCACTGATTTTGCATGTTTCACTCAAAAATACAGACATCTGTCTTAGCAATTAAAATTTCCTGCTAAATATATTTTCAGGGTATAAAACATGTTTATGATTATGATCTGCTCTCAGCCTTACAAGAACTTCTAAGCTTGATCTCACATTTATGCATGCACTTGTGTGACTTATCATGAAATAAATGTAAACTTTTTTTAACTCCATCTCCTCAATGAACTTGTGTATATTTGGTGTGAATGAAAAAGAAGGCTCAATGACACTGACTAGATCCAAGTACAGTAGAGGGAGATATTCTGTGAAAATGTCCAGAATCTTCTTACAAATCTTCCAATGCACCTCAATCCTGGGCTTCAATGTTCATTTTGAGTGTGATTTTCAGTAATCCCCCAGGGAAAAAGCTCTCCAACTCCTACTGACAGCAATATGGACACCACTACCTTATTTCTAGCAGCAAATCTCCCTCCAGCAATACTGGTTGCCACAAATATATCAGACCTGTCACTCTCTACAGTGGATTCCTACAGAATAGCTAATCAAGTTCAAAGTGTTGATCTTTATCTTCAAGGTACTCATGGGCTTAGGCCCAGGGTACTAAAAAGATCTAAAGCTCTAGAATGAAGGCAATGTTCAAGAATCATTGCTCCTGTCGCACAACAGAACTTTCTACAATAATAGTAAAACTTATTTGCACAAAAGACAGAGCTTTCTCAGGGGTCAAAAATAGGCACAAACTCTTAAAGGAATAAAGTAACTCACAAACTTCATGACCTTCCACACTAAATGCATGGCACGTTTCTTTGGCCTTGCCTTCTTTAACATATTAATATTGACGTGTTGGTAACCGTGTAAAACATAATAAATTAAACAAAACCCACAAGCTCACTTCATGCACTTTTGCCCTTAGGGTATGGAGGAGAGCACAATCATGTAATAGATGTAAGTCATGTTGCTTAATGAACAATTGGAAGATGATCAGATGCAGCGACGAGAATAGCATATGTAGAACCTATGTAGAATAGAGTAGGCCAGGTCAGCCCTTCCAGCAGCTTTTTCCTCAGTGACTGATAGGAGGAAAACAATGGAAGAGCATCAAAACATTCATTCCTCTATGGCAGTGTTTCCCAATTTTATTTGGCTACGGAATCCTTTTAAACTCGAAATAATTTTGCGGAACCCCTAATAACAGACTTATATATGGAGCTGAAAAAGTAGATCACAAATAAGTAAGGATAATAATAAACAAATGCTAAACAAGGTCATGAGATCAACATTTAGTTTAATTGCACATATTTAAAAAAAATCACATTTAATGTGTACAAAAAATAAAGTAACTGCTTTGACAGCTGAAGCTTCGACTTCGTCCAACGCAGTGCTAGTATATTTGTATTCAGTTACTCACATCAGCCATGCTCCCTAAGAGTGCGAACGGCGATTTACGGTGGTATATAACAGGCGATCGCACCACCGACTGACTGTACGCTCAGTGTTGAGTAGTGACATACATCATCATCAGGGCTTGACAAGCGACGGCGAGCCCCGCTCTCCAGCTGCGCGGTTTGGCACGCTGCACATGCGCTGATTGCACTGCGGTGCCGTGCCGGGCTAAAATCTACTCGCCTTGGGTGAGTAGATTGCCCTAATTGTCGAGCCCTGATCATCATCCCCATTCTCTGGCTAAGCTGGCATTACACAGGGACACTTATCGTGGTAAACACAAATGAAAATTGTTTTCAATAAAATTCATAAATGCTTAAATATTAATTATTATTTTTTAAACATCACAAAACGTTATTGTAATGGAATTTTCTCATGGAACCCTTATTTTCACTTTGCGGAACCCAGGGTGCCACATGCAAAACCCCATTTGGGAAACACTGCTGAATGGCTACCAATGATTATATTCAAGTAGCTAAAGATTTCCACTTGCTTTACAGGAAATAAAGATGAATCAAGCAAGACTGAAGGAAGACACTGCATCTCCAAATATTCACGAAATGACACTATTTTGTATTCTGTAGCTATATTTCTCCCTTCCGAAGGAAGATTTAAAGTGTTATCCAATATCCATTAACAGGGCTCAACAAATCGCTGTTTCTACTTGCCTGTGGCAAGTAGATTTCAGCCGGTCGTCCCATTCACCGGCAGCGCGCGCATGCGCAATGCGGATCTTGTGCATGCGCAGTGCAGGGCTGGCGAGTAGATTTCGCCGCCGTTTGTCAAGCCCTGTCCATTAAAACTTCAGTGTTATGCACAAGATGCTCTTTTCCCTGATTAGATGTTACATCACAGAACAAGACTTGGTTCTTTGCACGCCTTTAAGTACATTATCAATACTGAGGTGCATTGCAATTAGTGTGCAAATTTTTCTTCTCTAATATGGCTATAAGGGCAACAGACCTTTGAAACTGTATCTGTATTGTATTTGAAATGTTTTTACATCTGCCATTCATGTAAGTTCTTATAATATGTGATTCATTATACCAGGGTTACTCAACACGTGGCCCATGGGTGGGAGCCAAAACAAATAAAGTAGTCAATATGATGGTCTTCTATTGATATGTGTTTTAGTGTTAAATTCCTGGACTGTCATTGCTCATTAAAAATGCTGTCATATGGGTGGAAATCAGGTAAACATTGCATTTTATAATATCAGCAAAACTGACTTAAATGGGGCCTGTGTGTTGTTATTGTCCTGCCTTAATCTTTGTATTCATGCCTGTCAGTGTGAAATTATCTATTTGCATATATTTTCATATGTATATGCAACCACACTTAAGTTGCGGACCTCGGCCTTTGCTGTGAGTATTATTGTGGCCCCTGGGGCTTCCAAAGTTGAGTAGCCCTGCATTATACTATCATAATACCCCAATAATATTAAGTGCACCCAAAAGATATCCAGAGCTCCTGCAGCTCCCGGAATGGACTACCAGAATGCTATTCCTTTGTGTTAGTATACACTAAACAACTAATATACAAATTGATAGCCTTCATAAAAAAGACTGGAGACAAATGGAAACTGATGAATATAACAGAAAACTGAGGAATTTGCTTGGAGAACATATTGGTGAAAAGATACAGCATGGGTGCTGTCACCAGCCACACAAATTCTAATGCTTAAACACTGAATTAAACACTGTACAACAGTTCAGCTAGACAAAGAAGGATATTTGCAAATTACTAGTTTGTCATGTTTCCGTTTTATTTCGTTCACATGCTAGCATCCTTCACAGGTTACAACTGATGAAACTGAGTCAGAGCAGACATGCATTATGTGACAGACTTCAGAAGGTCACGAGTTACTTCAGCTGTATGGTGCTGCTAAGCATAATAGCTTTATTCAGTGTTCTGTATAGAGTTTCAAATTGTCAGGTAGTTGCTGACTTCATGCCCTACAGCCATGATTACAACTTCAGTTAGCAATACAACCATCAGGACTTAAAGTTTCTTCTTCCAGGTTTCCCCTATAACGTTGTCAAAAGATAGGACTTTTCTGTAGGTTATCACTTTTTCCATTTCACTATTTAGAATTATTTCTTAATAAATTGAAGAATTCCATGTAAATTATGAGTAAAAGGTTAGGATCCAAGGTCAAGTCTGTAATACATTTTTTCCTAAAAAATTCTCTATGGCTGTGACTCCATCACTTGTAGCCATTATAGGAACATTAATGTAGGCAGGATGCAGGCAACATAATGAATAATCCTCCAGAGTTAGAAAACATTGATTGTTACTGCAACACTCACAGGTGCATATGAACTTCAACTGGCCCAGGATGAGATTTAATCAGGGATTTTTTGTTAATAAAAAGATTTATTTTTAGTCATCATATCTCTGACAGTTGCGCTGCTCTCTCCCCTAAACATCCTATTAAAGTCTTCCAACACTCTGACAACACCAACTTCTAAATTTCACTCGACTTAATCAACAGGTCATTCTGGGGACACTTTACAACTGAAAGGCAGTTTAAGCCTCTATTCTCAAAAGGGAATAAATCCCTATTCTTTGGGAATCATGCCAAGAAAATAGTCTGCAATACCTACAAATCTGGAGATTTTTTTCCTTTGTGCTGAAATGAAATGTTGAAACAAATTTATTTTTGCCTTTTACAGTTTCATTATGGTGGACAAAACCTATATCTTTAAAAAAGGAAGCACTTATGAAGGTTTGTTTTGTTTCCTATCCACACATGCATATTTTGAAAGTAGTAGACTCCCATTTCCTATTATATCAGTGCAAGTTCTTTGTCGCACCTGAACTGTGGTGTCACGCAGGGCTGTAACCTCACCTACTGAAATGAAGAGATGTTAATTAGATAATCTGAGAATCATTATCTTCTCTCAACCAGGCAGTTGGTGATTGAAGAGGGAGGTAGGTACTGCTCAGGTTACAATCTTGTGGGACATTTTAATTCAGATGCTTCAGTAAAGAAGATATAAAATCCAATCAAATTTTATAAACATTTTAATGATCATGTTTATAAAAAATAAATAAAAAAATAATTTTTGAACTTGACAGTTTCTCTGTCATTTCATATTAACCTTAATTCAAGATGAGGTTATCTGGCTCTCTTTAGTAACGAAAGGGCCAAGATGTAAATGCAATTTTAATCTGTAAAACTATCACAAAAATATAATTCTCATTATCTTCTTCGCTTGAGATTTTTGGACACTATTCTAACTTTAGTGACAGAATTTATGGTTTTTATTCCTGTAAGTGCTTCAGAATCAACACTGAGAATCAAATTAAACTCTGGGACTTTAATCAAATTCCAATTCCTGTTCTGCCACTAGATATAGCTGGGTAAAGACGACAATGCAGCTGCACAAGTAACAGAGTAGAATTTAACATGCAAAACTTCAACATTTCTTTTCTATTTATGAAGCACAAATGAGAAAGAACTCAAGTTAGGTGTCAGATGATAGGTTGAAGTTTTATAGATGCAACAGTCTGAAGAAAACCACCTGTTTATATTTATGAACTGAGGCTAAGCATTTACAAAATAAATACTTATGATCTTAAATCATTACTTTGGTTTGATGTTCAGGAATGGAGTGCACTTTGCAACTCCTATTGAACTCATTGAGTACTCAACAATTATTAGGCCATGTATTTCTGTATATGCATATGGCTTTAGGAACCTAATAATAGGCACCCATTTTGAGAGGTATGCCTTGTACCAATTTGAGCCACAATTCACTGACACAAATAGGGAATTCAGAGCACAATCCGAGTTGTGAACCTAAGTGACTTTGGTGCTTCAGTGCATCTACCCCTCTAGCCTTACTCTTAATAACCTTAAGTTTATTTTGAGAGTGAGGATCTGAGTGACTTCTCTGCAAAAACTCTACCACTCCTCCTCTCTACTGTAAGTACTCTACTCTACTTTTTTTGTCTCCGTCTTCACAAAGTTGGCCCCCAGACTACTGCACTAGGCAGCACAATATGGGAAGGAGGTGGGCAGCCCTCAGTGGAGAAAAAACAGGTTAAGAACTACTTAGAAAAGTTGGATATACACTAATCTATGGGGCTGGATCTAATGTCTCTGAGCGTGGTGAGGGAGTTGGCTGATGTGATTGCAGAGCTATTGGCCATTAACTCTGAAAACTCGTGAAGATCGGGAGAGGTCCTGGACGATTGGAAAAAGGTAAATGCAGTGCCCATCTTTAAAAAAAAGGGAAGAAGGACAACTCAGGGAACTACAGACTGGTCAGCCTCACCTCAGTCCCTGGAAAAATCATGGAGGCGATCATCAAGGAATCCATTTTGAAGCACTTAGAAGAGAGGAAAGCAATCAGGAATAGTCAGCATGGATTCACCAAGGGCAAGTCATGCCTGACCAACCTGATTGCCTTCTGTGACAAGGTAAATGGCACTGTGGACATGGGGGAAGGCGGTGGACGTGATATACCTTGACATTAGCAAAGCTTCTCAGACTGTTTCCCATAGTATTCTTGCCAGCAAGTTAAGGAAGTATGGATTGGATAAATGGACTTTAAGGTGGACAGAAAGCTGGCTAAATTGTTGGGCTCAGCGAGTAGTCATCAACGGCTTGATGTCTGGTTGGCAATGGGTATCAAGTGGAGTGCCCCAAGGGTTGGTTCTATGGCCAGTTTTGTTCAACATCTTTATTAATGGCCTAGATGAGGAGATGGATGGACAAGAGCAAAGTCCTGCATTTAGGACAGAAAAATCCTAAGCACTGTTACAGACTGGGGATCAACTGGCTAAGCAGCAATTTGACAGAAAAGGACCTGGGGACTACCGTGGATGAGAAGCTGGATATGAGTCAAAAGTGTGCCCTTGTAGCCAAGAAGGCTATTGGATGCATTAGGAGGAGCACTGGAAGCAGATCTAGAGAAGTAATTATTCTCCTTTATTCGGCACTGCTGAGGTCATATCTGGAGTACTGTGTCCAATTCTCCCCTCCTCCCCCAATTACAGAAAGGATGTGGATGCATTGGAGAAAGTCCAGCGGAGAGCAACAAAAATGATTAGGAGACTGGAGCACATGTCTTATGAGGAGAGGCTGAGGGATTTGGGCTTTAAGTCTACAGAAGAAAAGAGTGAGGGGGGATTTGATAGCAGCCTTAACTACCTGAAGGGAGGCTCCAAAGAGGATGGAGAGAGGCTGTTCTCAGTAGTGACAGATGGCAGAATGAGAAGCAATGGTCTCAAGTTCCAGTGGGGAAGGTCTAGGTTGGATATTAGGAAAACAATTTTACCAGGAGGGTGGTGAAGTACTGGAATGGACTACCTAGGGTGGTGGAATCTCCATCCCTAGAGGTTTTTAAGTCCCAGCTTGACAAAGCCCTGGTTGGGATGATTTAATTAGGGTTGGTCCTGCTTTGGGCAGAGGGTTGGACTTGGTGACCTTCTGAGTTCTCTTCCAACCCTATGATTCTAATTACAGTAACACAGCGTTTCTCAAACTATGGGCTGCAGCCCGGTACACTGGGCCTCAGTGTGGCTGCTGGGAGGGGAGCGAGTGGGGTGGGCTGGGGGGGGGAAAAACAGCCACCGGGAAGCAGGGTTGGGAGCAGCAGGGCTGTCCGGCAGAGATCGGGGCGGGCGGGCGATGGAAGCAGGGTTGGGGGCAGTGGGGCTGTCCGGCAGAGATCGGGGTGGGCGGGCGGCAGAAGCAGGGCTGGCCGGGGAGGCTGGCCGGCCAGGGGAGATTGGGAGGAGGAGGACAGGAGAACCAGCCGCCGGAAGCAGGGCTGGACGGGGGAGATCAGGAGGAGAAGCGGGAGGGTGGGGGGAGCAAATCGGCCGGCAAGAAGCGGGACTGACTCGGGCACATGCAGACCCGGGCATACGAGTGAGTCCGGACCCAGGGATTCCATTTTGCCCTACCCCCCCCCCCATACCTTCCCTCGAGTAGTTGCGAACTGCCTGCCTGGTAGACACACTCACGCAGCGTGAGCACATCTACCAGCCAGGCAGTTTGCAGTTACGGACTGATACACCTAATAATAATAAAACTTACCTAATTAGAAAATACCAGACATTTTATACGTCTGGTATTTTCTCAATTTGTTTCCCGGACAGAACCCTAAAATACCGGACTGTCCGGTACGAAACTGGACACCTGGCAACCCTACCCCTTCTTGCACCCTCCCTCCTAGTCAGATACCCTACACCCCCAATCTGCTCCTGCTCCCCGAGAGCCCATGTGGCGCCAGGTCCCCCAAGCCCTGGCCCAGGCTGGGCAGAGGATGCGGCCAGGTAAAACATTGAAAATTTATTCATTTTTAATTCTTTTTTTTAATGTGTTTACATATTTGGGCTGCAAAAAACAGTACTGGAAAAAAAAAAACGGGTTCCAACTAAAGTAAAAAGTTTGGGAAACTCTGGTCCAGCCAGCTTTCTATCCACCTTACAGTCCATTTATCCAGTTCATATTCCCTTAACTTGCTGGCAAGAATATTGTGGGTGACCGTATCAAAAGCTTTGCTAAAGCTGGCACTGGGGGCTTTGGGAAGATCAGAAACAACTTATTTGAATATTCATCATTTACGTAATGAATACGCAAATGAATGTTACTGGTCCTCCAAAAGCTCGTGAATGGATTTACTGGTCCCCGTGTCAAAAAGTTTGGGAACCCGTGCTGTAACATATTATCAATTCCCTCTCTCATTCAAACACAAGATTCTGTCTAGTAACCATGGAGTTCCCTAGACTATTAAGGATGTTGGCATTGATGAAAGTTATTATGAAGATAGTGGACACATGTTTAGCATTATATTTTATTCAGTTCACGTAGTTTCTCTCCATACATGGGGAGTTCGTTGGTCTCTCACATGCTGTAGTTCCCCCCACATTTTCCCTCTATCCTTATTTCAAATATACTTAACTTCCATTTACTGTTCACTTCAATGTTCCTTTTTCACCCAGCAATCATCTTCATTAATTCCTATCAATGATGAAGTGATTGATCACACTCAACCAAATCTGTACAAAGCAGGTTTTCACTCAATTTTGTACTTTTTTTTTTTTAAACAAAACAACACACACACACACCATGGTGATAAAATGCACTGACATTGCCTTCCTGGGGTTTATTTCCTTTAAAATGGTGTTTAAATGGATCATGCTGATCCCTAACTTGACTCATCACCTTTATTTCCTTATCTGCACTGAGGAGACCCTTTCCCCCTGTGCTCCTGCAGTCACACTCTGAATAATCTGGAGGCTCAGGGAAGTTGATCTGCTACATTCTTTGGGGGGCAGCAAGCAGAAGCTACTGTTAAGGATCACTGTCTGCTCCTCTAGTTTACTGAACCCACAATACCTCAGCAGGCAAATAGAGAGAACGAAGGGAGCTACCTCTACAGCTGGCTTATCTTGTTAGCCCTTTGGTGGATTAGCCTGCAATAGCCTTTCCACCTACTTTATACTGATCAAGAAAGGATAGAAACTAGGTCAAGCCTTCCAAGTCCTTCCTTCATCTCCCTGGCCCCACAGATCCTTGTTGCCTCAGCAAGAGAGACCAAATCCCCTATCCTAAGAAGGAAGTGAGGAGTTTTTGTGGGGAAGAAATATCTAAGAACTGGCAAAAGACTCAGCTCAGCTTTTATGTAGCTGAACAGCACAGAGGGAAACTGGAGTTAGTTAATCCCCAGATGCCACAGGAGTAAAGACCACTGAAGACTTCAGGCTCTTAGAGCTACTACAGGCAAACCCCTTATTATTTCATCCGCTCACAGGTCTTCTGGGATATTAAATAACCTGAAGCAAAAAAGCATACACTCTTTCATCAACATCCTATGCTTTTGGTTCCCTGCTGAACCTGGGGTTGTCAGCTTGAATCAGAAAGCTACAGCCTACAAGAGAAAGAATCAGTTTAGACATCCCTTCCGCAAAAGTCACTGGTATTTTTTCTTGCAAGCTACCAGACCTTGTAACCATAGCTCAGCTTCACGTGATTAGAGTGTATAAACAGAACAGAGTCACTTTAAGGACCAAGTTATTTATTTATGGGCTTCAATCCCATAGAACAGACTTTTTACAGAAAACTAAATCTCATGTTTCAGTATAAACAAATTTAAGGTCCGGTTCCATCCAGTCTCTTAAGGCAAAGAATTCTAGAGAGTCAACATCCTACTACTAGGAAAGTTCTATCCCCAGAAATTCATAACCTAAATTTAGATCTTTATAGACACATCAGCTGTACTCTGGAGTGCAACTGCTTTGGATGACCACAGAAGGTGAGGCAATTCCTAGTAGCCAGGTCCCCCCACCTCTCTCACAGCTTTGTATATAAGGCCCAGTATTTTAAACTGTGGATGTTACAATGCATGTAAGTAAGTAACTGTGCAACTGCTGAAAAATTTCAGTGGTTACATGGTTAAAAGTAGCGCAGGAGTCAGCTCCCTGGGAGTCAGTGCACGCAGGGAGCCAGTTCCCTGTGTATACTGGCTCCTGCCTGTTGTCCTGCGCTGCTGCCTCTGTATCAGAAGCAAAGCAGCACAGGGTGGTAGGCGGCTCCCCAGGAACTGGTGCACAGATTGGCTCCCCGTGAATATCAGAAGCCTGCACGTAACTGTCAATGTTAATCGTTTACACGGTTACACTTTCACATCCCAACTTTAAATTCTGTTCAGAAGTGATCAAGAAAATAGTAGAATTCTGATGTGAACAGGTGTAAGGAATCAGTAGCTTCTGTTTCACGTACAACAATAGTTCAATGTGGAAAGTATAGGTGCCTCCTGACCAGTCAGAGAGGCAAGAAATCCATTTGTGAGAAATCCAAATATGGGAAGTCCTGCATGACTTGTAGTTCATACTAAATTGACAATGTGATCTTATATCTAGTGTATAGTTAGTGAGGTTAGACTACTGGTAAGTAAGATGATCTCCATAAGCCCAATGCAGTTATAAATCTTGCAAAACTAAGAAATACAGCTCCCAATTAATCACAATGAGCTCACATGTTTAGCAGTGGGATTAAAACAAGGATTAATCACAATTAATATCTGAATTAATACATTTCAATTAGCATCCTATTTTTTAAATATTTTGGGGCTTTTTTCTACATTTTCAAAATACTGATTTCAGTTACAACTCAGAGTACTATAGTAGAGAGAGCCCCCAAAAACTACAAAATCAGATAAGAATTGAAGGTGCCCGGTCAAATTTATTGTCAAACAAAATATAGTAATAGTGGTCTGTAGACTCTACTGAACCATTATGCATGTGTACTCCATGACAGCGGACGCAACTCACACAGTGATGTGGAATCCATCACTGCCCCCTAGGTTGGAGAAAGACAGCCCCTCCAAGATACCACTTTATATACAGGTTCAAACAAGTTACACAGCACTCCTGACGTGTCGGGTTGCCACCCTCTGATGTTACCTAGATATCAACCATCACCTTGCACCTTGTGGTTTGATAAAAACATCTCTATCCATCATGCTGTTATTTTAGACCCTTTCCTGAACCTGGTATGTTGATATGTCCCTGTTATCTGTGGGGAGTGTGGGTGCCAAGGTCCTTTTTAACAAGCTGTTACTGCCATCCTTCTTGAATGAGCTTTCAACTTATGACCAGTACCAAATAGTGCTCTACATCTGTGCCTAGTATAAAACCCTAATTGGTAATATCAGCTCTGTTCGTACCAAGTTCCATGAGCAGGGGGCCTGCCTCTGGCTCACAGCTTAGCTTTGCTTTATATTAGCAAAATCTTGACAATTGTTAGCTAGACGTCGGGCCTCAACCCAGGTCTGTGCTACATGGGCTTTTTGTTTCAGGCCCTCATCTCATTACAAGTACAAAGTGTACAGTGTATTTTTCAATTCACCTCCTATAAACACTGTAGTAAAATCTCTTGAATATGAAAATGCAAATCACAAATGTAGATTTTTTTCATATAACTGCATTCGGAAACAAAACAATATAAAGCTTTAGTGCCTACAAGTCTGCTCAGTCGTACTTTTCATTCAGGCAATGGTAAAAAGAAATGTTTGTTTACATTTATGGGAGATAATGCTACCAGCTTCTTATTTATGTAATCTAAAAATTTGAAGAGGCATTTGCCTGGCACTTTTGTAGTCAGCATTACAAGATATTTATATACCAGATATGTTCAACATTGTGAGCCCCTTCATGCCTTAATCTCCATTCCAGAGGACATGCTTCCACAGTGATGATGTTCATTAAACAAATAATGTGTTAATTAAATTTGTGACAACTCCTTGGGGCAGAATTGTATGTCTCCTGCTCCATTTTACCTACACTGTGCCATATATTTCATTTTATGGCAGTCTTGGATGATGACCGAACACATGTTGTTCATTTTAAGAACCCTTCCACTGAAGATTTGAAAAACACAAAGAAGGTACCAATATAAGATTTCTAAAGCTGGCTACAGCACTTGACCCAATGTCTCTTCCAAAATCTAAGTGGGAAGAGATGTGGAGCATGGTTTCAGAAATCTTAAAGGAGAAACTACCCAAACCACCAAAAAAAGAATATCAACCTTCTTCTGGTGGCATCTGACTCAGATGATGAAAATGAACATGCATTGGCCCTCACTGCTTTAATTTTTTATCAAGCATCATCAGCAATGGACACATGTCCTCTGGAATGGTGGTTGAAGCAAGAAGGGGTGTAAGAAACTTCAGCACTTCTGGCACATCTTGCAATGTTGGCTAAAAAAAATGCTACATAAACATCTGTTCTCACTTTCAGGTGACATTGTAAACAAGAAGCAGGCAACATTATCTCCTGCAAATTTAAACAAGCTTGTTTGTCACAATGATTGGCTGAATAAGAAGTAGGACTAAGTAGACTTGTAAGCTCGAAAGTTGTACTCTGTTCTATTTGAGTGCTTTTTTAACGTAATTCTATATTTGTATGTTCAACTATCATGATAAAGAAACTGCACTGCAATACGTGTATTTAATCAAAAAATACCTCACTGTAAAAAAATAGAAATAGTATTTGTTAAAAAAAAAAAAAAAGTGTGCACTATACACTTTGTATTCTGTGCTACAATTGAAATCCATATATTTGAAGATGTAGAAAACCTCCAAAAATATTAAATAATAGATTTCAATTTATTTAAGCAGAGGTCAATCTCAATTAACTTTTTGGATTATGAAGCAAAAACTTATAGGCCAATTTTTTAGCATTCTATATAGTTCACAATTTAAAGGTGTAATATTAGAGACAGAGCCGTCAAAAGTTCAGAACACCGTAAGAAATGTCTTTCTCCAGTTGAACTTTCGCTACCCACTCTTTATCCCTCCATTTATTTATTTCAGGTATTAAACCAGCTAGATAGCTGGTGAAGTATCAGCTACGTGTTAAAAGCACTGGTAGCATGAGTCCATAATGCACACCCTGAGATGTCTCATGGAGATATTTAAAGAGAGGAAAGAATATCGTGTATTATGAGAAACCACAACATAGAAGGGCCTGCTTGGTTAGAAAGCAGTGTCCTTCAAGACTCCAAGGGAACCAAGCACCTACCCTAGTGTGATCCAGTAAAAGACATCCATCATTATGTCTTATCTGAGGCTATTAGATTATCAGCATAGCAAGGCCTTTGCTATTTCACATTCTGCTCTGAAGAATTCTTGCAAGGGATACGCAACACTGATGGAGGACAAGTGATGCTGGAGCTTAGATGCCATCACTTTCTTCATGAACTTGCCAAGAAAAGGAATACTGAATCGTTTAAGAAGTGCTTGTGAATGGAGTTTTAAGAATTCAAATACCAAATGTGTTTTATTTTCAGCTCTCTCTCTCATCTGTTTTAATTATAATGGATTTTAGGATATGCCATGTCTCTTTGTTCAGCAACATGGCTTTTCAGTGCTTGGCTATGAAAAGGAAGACTTCAAGAAACGTATATTCCGCCTGCCAAAAATGCTTTTAAATCTCTTTGAAAAAGCCAGTGTAGGTCAAGTCAAGCTTCTTAAGAAGTTGCTGGTACTCTGCATGTATTTTCATTTGATTCTTTTCTCATCTACTATATAAGTTGGAGTTTATGCCTCTGTGTGTCCATCTGTGAGTCTGTTTGTTAAAGAACTCCTCCTAAACGATAATAGGACCACCAAATTTGGTATGCAGCTTCCTCTTATCATAATTTAAAGCAAGTCAAGGTTTGGTTGTGCCAGGACAATGGGATGAGTGAGGAATACAATTGTTTTGCTTCAAATGCAAAGGGAGGAGTGTGATAGAGACAGTTACACTCATGAATGACTACAGGGGGGTAGCAAGCGCCCCAGCTCTGGGGAGAAGTTGGTGGGTGGCCTGCATGGCCCCCACCCACCCTGGGCTGTCCCCAGGGAGAAGCTGGTAGACAGGCTATGGGTCCCCCACTGCCCCAGACCCAGGCAACACCAAATAAGTCTTCCAGTAGTGTTATAAATGGAAAATTTTGTTTTGTTTAACTGAAACAGCTATAGAAACTTTTAGTCTAGTTCTATAAACTAGTTTACATTAATTTATCTTTAAGAATTTGTAAACTTCAATTCAAGCAACTAAAGATAAAAAGGAAAAAAAACATTAAAATGATGGTTTCAGGTTCATTCTGAATTACTTCACTGGGAGAACATGCAAAGAATGACACATGAGTAAAGTTGGTTTTGAAGTCAACCCTTAAAGAATTCCGCATCCATATCCAGCATGCAATTGCCATCTTAAAATCATACTTAAAATAACTATTTTATATTCAAGCAGACCATCAAGTATTTCTTGGGAGGCAGCAGAAGACGGAAATTGTTTCTTCTCTATAGCTTTAAAAATATTACTTTTTAAAAATTATTATTCCAGTGTATTATAGCCTTTGGCTCTTCCACACAATATTCATCCAAAGGAAATTCAATCGCTCTGAATGAACTGCTATTGCTTACAATATCACAACTGTAATTAATAGTTTTGAGACGAGTTCTGTTAAGTACCAATACAGTTCACTTACTTGTACAAATAAGAGGTTCTACTAATAGTCATTTTTAATGTTACATAGCAACCCCATCTTGATTATGAGGAAGTGAACTGTATTAAGTTAGATTCGTGTTGACTTCATCTGTAAAAAACATTGTTTTATTTTCTCCCTACTGTGTATAAGACTCTGGCAAAAGTCAATATTTAGAACACTTACTTACCTCTCTTCCAAAAGGAGAAATTAACATACCCATCCTTGTTTATAAACTTACATAGCATCTTGTATTAGCATTTTATTTTAGAAGAGAAGTCACATTAAAGGCCACATAGTTCTGGGAATTGTGACTCTTTGTCAATCACTACTAAAAACATTCAAATGGAAAACAAAATATGGCTTTAAGTCCCGAGTATAGACATGTGCCAACAAACTGATGGTTAGCAGTAAGAACACAGAATAAAAGTTAGCTTTTCTGATTCTGTACATTGACACACTGCTCCCTAGGCCTTCCATGCAGGAACATAGCCAAGGTGTCTGAGGCTTGGTTTATAAGTTGACAAATGCTGCATCACTCAGTAATGGCTGTTGTGCAAACTCTCCCTCCTGTTCTTGACTATTCTGCCTCTTCGTTGAAATATAATGGTACTATGGCAAATTTTCTATTAGCTTATATACAGGTGCAGGTTAAACACAGTTTACAAGAAGCACACATACCTACTTTGGGAGGAAGAGACAGTGCCTCCACCACTTTTCATGCACTTGACACAATGTGGTCCGTCGTTTTTGTCAGAGGTCAGTGCCAATTGCACCTTCAACCTTTCTCTGGTCTCTGAACCCTCTGCCTTCCCCATGTCCTTACCTGTCCTGGGACAGAGCCTTATGTTTCTCCCACTCTTAGGACTTGTGTCCACTACGCCAGGAATTGAGGCTGCAGCGGCTGAGCCACCAGCCCTCAATTTATCATGTCTACTTAGATGTGATAAATCAATCTCCAAGCATTGTCCCGGTACTCCACCAGGACGAGAAGAGTAGTCCGCATCGACAGGAGAGCAGACCCCACCGACCTTACTGTACACAAGACGCCATGGCATGTACGTTGACTTTAACTATGCTATTTACATAGTTGAAATGATGTAGATTAGATCAGCAATGGGGGTTAGTATAGACAAGGCCTTAGGGAATGTCTGCACTGTACTGCAGATGGACTACAAGGGAAGAGGATACTGAAGTAAGTCCTCCACATGGATGCTGTGATCACAGACTAAAATTGTTCCTAGTTCACATTCACATAGCCCTGATTGAAGAGGTTAACATTAATGCAAACTAGGAACCTGATAGTCTGTACCCATAGCATCCACATGCGGGAGTTACTGTGCAGCACTGCAGTGGGCACTGCTATTCACACCCTCATGTGTGACAACTATGATACTAAGTAGGTCTGATGGGCTTGAATGCCTTTGGGAGTTGTGATCAATAGTGAAAACAGCTCTCTCAAAACAAAATTTTTTAATGCCTGCAGTAGGAACACTGCATACATAAAAAAAACCAAACAGGTTTTAACAAAACCATTTTATCAAAGGTTTAGGTGGGCCTACTTTCCCAGGCTCCAGTTGTGATGGATTCAGTCCTTGCCTCTCTGCCACACACACCCTCAGCTCCACTTCAGGTAGGGATGTTAAATTTAGATTAGTCAGCTAATCGAGTAGTCAATGGAATTTCCATCAACTACTCAATTAGTCGAAAAGGCAGATGTGGGGCGCTCGCTATCCCCACTGTACTTCTGCCTTTTAAATGTAGTAAGAACCACCCACAGCTCTTACTACATTTAAAAGGCAGAAGAGCAGCAGGGAACCCAGGGTGAGCAGGGACTCTTGCTACATTTCAAAAGCAGAAGCTCAGTAGTCAGAACCCGGTGCGAGCAGGGACTGCTTCAATCCCCACTCACGTCATTTCCCCGCTGTGCTTCTGCCTCCCCTGCCCCTGCAGAGACGGTGCTAGGGGGAACCAGCTTTTAAGTCAGCTCTCCCCAGTGCCTGTTCCTGCTCCCCATGCTTATCAGGTAGTCAACTAGCCGCTTACATCCCTAACTTCAGGGGTTGTGCTTTTTTATTTCTTCTAAAGTTCTTTGTTCCAGTTTCTGTCTGGTCCCCTCCCATCACTTCAGCACCAAACCAGATTGCTGAAATCAACATGTTCACAAAGGTGTCATTTGTTTTTGAAGTTCACTTTGGTGAATCGGTGAATGGTTAACTGGGCTATCTTAAGATTCTTGACTAGTTTCCTGCCTCCCTGCCTAGAATTAACCAATACAGCAAACAAAACAACAGTCAAATAGATGAACCTATTCATAAAATGTTTCAGGCATTTCCTACATCCCTCACAGTTTGTTCAATGTTCCATAAAAAGACCTTTTTAAAAAATACTAGCAAGAGAAACCATAAGGGTTTTATGTCGAATGATAACATAATTTAATTCAGATCTAAAAAACATTGCATCTTACTCTATCTGCAAATTAACACATGCTCATTTAAACACAAGGTTTTCATGTTTTGTTTAGTTTTTTTTAAAAGGTACATGACATGGGATTAATCAGAGAACTATATTATGGGACATACATTTTCACTTTTCAGAAGACATGTTTAATGCCTTCTGGCAGTTTTATAGGCAACAGAAAATGAAACAGTAAAAAGATGTATTTCATTAAAAAGTTTATTGGTTGAATGGAGCACTGACAGTTTCTGCCATTAAAAACAGAATTAGTTTTACCCCTAAGGGGAATTTAACAAAAAAGATTTGCTAACATTTATGAGAACTAGAAAATTTGCAAGGAATAACAGAAAATTTAACATTTAAAGTAAATGCAAATAAATGTTCATATCTCCAGGGGAGCTTTGAGGTTTGCCGACATGAGGTACAGTGGATAATTGCATTGTGGTTTAGCAGTTACAACACGTACTTCGATTGTCTGGCTGGAGATGTCAGCTGCTCACACAGCTGTGAATCAGACAAGGTCGGAGATGATGAGAGCTGGCAATGTTTCAGCATCATAATAATCAATTTGTATCATCAGCAGTATGATTGGTACTCCACGCTGTCATGCAGCTCTCTCCCTGAAGTTCATTAAGGCTTCCAGCAAGAATCATTATGCTGTTTCTTCTTCAGCCCGCCCCGCCCCATTGTATTACCTGACAACCCAGGGGCTTCGCTACTCAGTTAGAGGCTCTGTCCCACCTGAACACCCTCTCTCAGCCCTTGATCTACTTTCCTAGAATTCATTTTTCATAGAAAATTCAATCAGAATATTTTATGGCCTTTTCCTTATTCTAGACCTGAAATTCTACCAATCATTACAACTGTTTCTGTTTTATTATTTAGTGGACTAACTTCCTAAACAGATATTAGTCTGCAGTAGCACCATCTATATAGGTTCAAGAAGAACTGTGCATTTTACAATGTATGGACAGCTTACTAATGGCTATTAAAAAGCTTCCCACATCTCTCTCTATCCTTATTCATTCAATAAACTGAATTATTTGCTAATATTCTGATAACTTGCAAGGGAAAATGCCTGTAGGCATTTAAGCTTTAGTTTTTTTATACTTTTACTGTCAAATAAAAAAAAACTTAATCAAAAATCCTAAAATCCTTCAACAACAGTCTAAAGGATATAAAAATCAGAAGGGTGCTAATACAGCGCACTTAGTACATTTGATCAAAGAATAGCAGAAGCTTTCCCTGACAAGCACGGGGGCCTAATTGTCAGTGTGTTAACATTTTAAAAACTTTCATGTTATAAGTTTCTTGGGCCTTGTCTATACTACCGTGAGCCGTTGGCATTCAGGTCTGCTTACTTCAGTATCATCACAGTGGTAAGTCGAGAGCTGATGCTCTACCATTGACTCTGCTTACTCTTCCTATTTTGGTGAAGTTCTGGAGTCGACGTGAGCGCACTCAGTAGTTGATTTATTATGTCTATACTAGATGCAATAAATCAACATCTGCTGGACTGATCACTGTAGCAAGGACATGCCCTTAGTTATTAGCCCTTCTAGATGCTAAGGGTCTTCCTAACAAGAACCAACAGAATCATATGATTGCAAAGGACTAGGGATGTGAAGGACTAGTCGCTTTCCTCCCCGCTTGCTGCCTCTATCAGTTACAGGCAGCAAACGGGGGGGGGGGGGGGGGGGGAGGGAGAGAGAAAAGGAGGGTACTTCAAAGCGGCAGCACCGCACATAGCCCAGGGTCAGCTGCTCTCTGTGGCGCTGCCACTTTAAATGCCCGGGGAGCCCGACGTCAGGCTCCTCACGGCATTTCAAAGCAGCAGTGCTGTGTGGAGCTTGGGATCAGCTGGTGACCCAGCTGAACCTGGGCTCCATGATGTGGCGCTGCTGCTTTGAAATGCGCGGGGAGCCTGATGTCTGGCTTCGGCGCTTTCGCCTTTGAAGTGCAGCAACAGCCCTTCAAACAGTGCAGCTGTTGCTGCACTTCAAAGGTGGAGGCATCCTATCGACTAATTGAATAGTCGATGCAAAAATGCATCGACTATTTGATTAGTCAATTACTCGATACTTAACATCCTTACAAAGGACCTCAAGAGGTCATCTAGTCCAGTCCCCTGCACTCATAGCAGGACTAAGTATTATCTAGATCATTCCTGACAGGTGTTTGTCTAACCCAGGGGTGGGCAATTATTTTTGTCAAGGGACCACTTCAAGATTTTGGAAAGTGGTCAAGGGCCGCACTTCTCTGTGGAGGGGGTGCAGGGTCTAGGATGGAGGTTTCACAGAAGGGTGCACGGGGTAATGGACTGGGGTGCAGGAGACAGTGTGAGGTCTCAGAGGGTGTTTAGGCAAAGGAGGGTGGTTGTGAACCGGGTCAGGGAATAGGGGTGTAGGGTCAGGGAGGGGGTGTGGGTGCAGAAGAGGGTTCTGGCCTGGGGGAGGATCACTAGGAGGGGATGCAAAGTCTGGGAGGGAACTGTGACCTGGGAGAAGGGGAAAAGGGGGTGCAGACTACAGAGGATGTGAGTGGTGACTTGGGGCAGGAGATTGGGGTGCAGGTTCTGGGAGGGTGTTTGGGTGCAGGAGAGGATTAGGCCTTCAGGGAGGGTATAGGAGCTGGTACAGGGTCTGTGAGGGAGTTGTGACCTGGGGCAGGGTGGTGCAGAGGGTTTGGATGGTGACCTGGGGAGGGAGTTGGGGTGTAGGAGGGGCTGGGGTGCCAGAGGCAGGCTCTGGCTGGGAGACGCTTACCTAAGCCTGCAGCCCTGCAGCACCCCCAAGGTAAGCTGGGCTCCCTGCCTACTGCAGCCCCAAATCACGTACTACTGTAGCTGCAAACCCCACATGGCTCTCAGCCCCGGGAGGGGGAAGAGATTTGCGCTGCTGCCATCTTCCAGGCCAATTTCTCAGATCTTATTGGCTGGTTGTTTCTAGCCAATAGCAGCTGAGAGATTGCTGGGGTCAGTTCCTATTGGCCAGTTGTTTCTGGCTAATCGAAGCTGAGGATTGGGCTGGGGGCGGGTAGATCGCACGAAGCCTCCCCCTCCCTGCAGAGCAGAGACATGCATGGACTGAATTTTAAGCTATGTACCTGATGGTCCCGGGAGGGGGGTCCACAGGCTGGATCTGGCCCCCAGGCCATATTTTGCCCTGCCCTGGTCTAACCTAAGAATGTTAAGCAAGTAATTGACTAATCATGTACTTGACAGGGGTAGGTCAGAGACCGAGTGGGGACTCAGAGGCAGCAAGTGGGGGGGGAGCAATAAGCCTAAGCTTATCGGGTAGTTGACTATTTGAGAGGTTGCTTACATCCCTAGTCTAACCTGCTCTTAAAAATCTCCAATGATGGAATTCCACAACCCCCCTAGGCAATGTAAACTGATAATAAGAGTGTTTTCTGTAACTGCAATACCACTACTGATATACAGGTTTACCATTCAACTGAGTGAAACTAATCGGACACTGGTCAATTTCACTGGCTCCTATTTAGAACCTTATGGACAACAATGAGACTTAAGAATCATGTCAGTTTCCTGCTGCTGTTTGAGCTTTCAGCAGAAGCAGAAGAGTCAAATTATTTATGGGGGAGTAAAGGGACTACAAAGAGGCTGGTGGGGAAAAAATGAACTGAGTAGAAGAAAACCATCTGTCTTGTAACAGCATCTAGCAAACACTGAAAGGAGAAAAGAAAGCTTCATCTATTACCCAACAGCTAGAAGCAAACACTAGAGCCCTGTACGGGGTTATTTTTTTTTAATCTCACTCCCATCCTGTTCCACAGCATCCACTCCCACCCACTTCTGCATAGTTTCTTGCATTTTTAGCCTGTTCTCACTCACAAAAACCTTAGATCCGACAAATCCTGCAAGAGAGGAAGATCTTCCTCATGCCACTTAAAAGTCCATTATTATATAAATGGAGTTCAGACAATTTTTACCTCTAAAAGAATAAAATAAATCTTGCCTAAACCTTGTTAAAAAACACATAAAATTTCTTTCTATCCCATGCTTACATTCAAGTATAAAAGTCTTTCTTTTAAAAATGGCTGAAATTCTATTTAGGACAAACTGATGAGCAATTTAGAGGTTTCCTGTAAGGCTATGTCTAGACCAGTGGTCCCCAACCTTTTGGGGCTGCTGGGTGCTCGGGGGCGGGGCTACTCACATGCCAGGCACCCAGGGGCGGGGCCACGCATACAGCATACAGCCACGCCGTGCATGTGCCTGGGGGCAGGGCCACCCATACAGCGCGCGCCCAGTGCTGGCGCCACCCATGCGCCACACTCCCAGGGCCGGCGCCGCTCCTGTGCCACATACCCAGGGGTGGAGCTGCCCATACACCATGCGCCGGGGCCGGAACAGCCCATGCGCCGCACGCCTGGGCCGCCACCGCCCGTGTGCTGCATGCCCGGGGCCAGCGCTGCTCCTGTGCCGCGCGCCCAGGGGCCAGCACTGCCCATGTGCTGCGCGCCCAGGGGCTGGCGCCACCCCTGTGCTGTGCGCCTGGGGCTGGCGCTGCTCCTGTGCCACACGCCCGCAGCCGGGGCCACCCTTGTGCTGCACGCCCGGGGCCGACACCGCCCATATGCCACACGCCCGGGGCCAGCACAGCCCTTGCGCCATGCACCCGGGGGCAGGGCCACCCAAACGCTGCGCACCTGAACTGTCCATGTGCTGCATGCCCGGGGCTGACGCTGCCCATACGCCATGCGCCCAGGAGGCCAGCACTGCCCATGTGCCGTGCGCCCGGGGGCGGGGCCGGCCCTGTTCACTCGGCGGGCGCACAGAAGTGGCCCGGCGGGCACCATGGCGCCCGCGGGCACCACGTTGGGGACCACTGGTCTAGACTATGCTCTATTTTCGAAAGAGGATACGCACATTCCTATGGAATGTGCATATCTTCTTCTGATCTCACTTTCAAAAGTGAAAGTAGTCTGGACACGTTTTTTTCTTAAAAAAAAAAACCCTTTTTCAATAAAAACCACTCTTCCTTAAAAATTGAGGTTTACGCGGGTGGTTTTTTTGGGGGGGGGGGGTTCGAAAAAAGGGGTTTTTTCCCCCAAAAAAACCACATCCAGACTACTTTCACTTTCAAAAGCGGAGCTGTGGAATTTGCATATTCTCTTTCAAAAACAGAATGTAGTTTAGACGTACCCTAAGTTACTACAGTCTGGCATATTTTTGCCCACCCAAACCCACCTGCAACAAAATACATTTTTACCCCCTCCAACTATTATTGCAGCAGATCTCGTGGGATAACCCATGCAATCCCAGTCCCATTGGTACAAACCACAGGCTAGTTCGAAAGTCAAGTCTTCAGACACCAGAAAAGTTACAGGAGTTATCCATTTTAACTGAATAAGAAATAGTCATAAATTGCTCAAGCCAACCTGGAGGAGGGTGGGGAAAAGCAAGAGGAGGGGAATAATACATAGTCATAAATGAGTACTGAGAACAGGTAAACCAAGATAAAGCCAGAGTGGCTTGTAGAACCACCAAAAGCTTAAGTCAATAAGTACACACATCTAGTTTTTTAATTTTGTTTTATCTACAATACTTGAAGACACTTTATCAATCATTTCTGCTCCTCTGCTCTTTTACTCTTAACTATGATTGTATGTCAAAAAAGAAAGAAGAGTTCTACTGAAAACAGACTAAAAGTTTAAAATATTCTGAACCATTGAATTAACTCTATCACAATTCCAGTACTCAATCATCAATTCTACTCCAATCCCTTTAAGGCTTATCTTGCCTGGGAAAATGAACAGTACGGTTAACCACGACCAGCTAACATATTTCTATTACTAGATGCCAAGTATTTAAAAACACATTAATCTGTTAACATATTAGAACACCATTCATTTCCCAGTACAGAAAAGCCCTAATGCCTTGTCTACATACCAATTTGCATGGATTTAACTAAGGACATATCTATACTATCAAGTTTTGTCGACAAAACTCAATAACAATCACTTCGGTCCCACGTACAGGCTGTTCAAGTATTTTCTTACATGGATGTGTATTACATGGGGTGTTAAATGGGATACAGAAGGGAAGCAACTGCAAAATATACCTCTTTTAGGGCCTCCTCATTGCCAGTGTTTCCTCAGCACCTCACTGATGTTAATAGCAGCCCTCTGGGCTCCTCTGACAGCCCTAGTGTCTGGCTTCTCAAACTCTGCAGCCAAATGCTGTGCCCCAGTTCTCCATGCCTGAGGAAACAGTTCACACAGATTGAGCAAGATGCAGCATGTGGCTATGACCATGGAATATTTTCTATAAAGTCTAGCCTGCCATCAAGATACTTCCATTCCCCCTTCAATCTGCCAAAGGCACATTCCAGTATCATGTGGCACCTGCTTAGCCTGTCGTTAAAACGCTCCTTACTGCTCTCCAAGTGCCCTATGTAAGGTTTCATGAGCCAGGGTTGCAAAGGATATGCCATGTATCACAGGATTACTGTGGGCGTTTCCACATTCACCCACTGTAATCTTGTGGACTGGTAAGAAAGTCCCCACTTGCAGCTTTCTGTACAAGCCATGTTCCTGAAGAGGCATGTGTCCTGCACCTTTTCAGACCACTCCACCTTGCTGTCTATGAAATGCCCATGGTAATCCACAAGTCCCTACAGCATCATCAAGAAGTAACCCTCCCTTTTGATGTAGTCTGTGCTGAGGCGGCCCAGCACTAAAATTGGAGTAGGTGTGCCATCTATTGCCCGCCATCTCCAATTAGAAAAGCCCATCTCTGCAGAGAGAGAGGATGTTCTCAGTGGTGATAGATGACACAATGAGGAGCAATAATCTCATGTTCCAGCAAGGGAAGTCGAGATTGGACATCAGGAAAAACTATTTCACCAGGGGGGTAGTGAAGCACTGGAATGGGTTAATTAGGGAGGTGGTGGAATTGCCATCCCTAGAGGTTTTTAAGTCCCAGCTTGACAAAGCCCTGGCTGGGATGATTTAGTTGGGATTGGTTCTACTTTTTGCAGGGGGTTGGACTTGATGACCTCGTAAGGTCTCTTCCAACCCTATGATTCCATGTCATGCACATTTCCCACACTTGCAGTAGTACAACCTCAAAGGCAGGCTTTCCTACTCCAAATTAATTTGCAACTGATCAGTAGCAATCAGGAGTCATCTAACTAGAGATATAAAGGGTAACAAGAAAACATTCTACAAATATATTGCAAGCAAAAGGAAGACCAAGGACAGGATAGGATTGTTACTTAATGAAGAGGGGAAAAAACAACAACAGAAAATGTGGAAATGGTCGAGGTGCTTAATGACTTTGTCTCTCATTTCACCAGCAAGGTTGTTGACAGTTGAACACTTAACAGAGAAAATTCTAGTGAAAATGAATAGGAAAAGAACAAGTTAGATGTCTTCAAGTCACCAGGGCCTGATGCAATGCATCCCAGAATACTCAAGGAGCTAACTGAGGAGATAGCTCAGCCATTAGCTATCATCTTTGGAAAGTCATGGAAGACAGGGGAGATTTCAAAAGACTGGAAAGGACAAGTATAGTGCCCATCTATAAAAATGGAAATAAGGACAACCGAGGAAACTACAGTCCCGAGTATAGACATGTAACTACAGTCCAGGCAGCTTAACTTCTATGCCAGGAAAGATAATAGAGCAACTAATGAAGGAATCCATTTGCAAACATCTAGAACACAGGTTGGCAACCTACAGCACACCATAAATGGCACGTGAGCTGATTTTCAATGGCACAGCCCCACTCCTTTACCCCACGCAGCTACTGGAGCACCTCCCTCTTTCCTGCAGTAGGTTAGGCTGCAGTGGGAGAAAGCAGCCCTGGGGATCCTCAGAGACACCTACAGGGCCAGCCCAGGACCGCATGGTCATGGCAGCAGCACCTCTGGCCTCCAACCGCCCTGGAGGTGCTGCTGCTGTGGCCATGGCCATCTGGTCCTGAGCCGACGCCGGAGGCGCCACTGCTATGGCCACGCAGTTTTGGGCTGGCCTGGCCAGGGAGTAGCTGCCCGCCACCACTTCCCCAAGCTGGAGCGTGTCTCCACCATGGCGCTGAAGCAGATACAGAAAGGGAGTGTGGCCACACCAGGCCCTGCTGAGGGAGCCAGACCTGGGGTGCGCCATGGGCGCCAAGTTCTGAGGGGAGCATGGCTGAGGGGAGGGGAGCGATGGGAGAGTTCTATTGGGGGAAAAAGTTGTATGGGAGGGGAGCTGAATCCCTTTTAGGGGAAAGGGCTGTACGGCAGGGGGGACTAGTGAGGGAAGATCTATTGTAGAGGAAGGGGCTGGGGGGAGACATGAACTGCAGGCAAATGCTGTATGAAAGGGGAGCTGGGGGGGGAGAGGGAAAATCCCACTACAATGGAAGCTGATGGCAGGGGAGAGGGAGGATTGTAGGGGAAGAGGGGCTGTATGGGCATTTAGCAGTGGGTGTTAAATTTTGGCTGTAGTTCTGCTCCTTGGAGGAACGGAGCGCTTGTGTCTTTGCTTATATCACTGGGGATATTCATGGTTTATTATTGCTTCTGGGAGACTGTCTTTTGTTCCTCTTCCCCCAGGGAAATGGAATGTCATTCTGTGGGTTGGAGGAGGATTGCCCGTAGCACCCTACAGTAATGGTGCTTTGCAGATGCATAATAGTCTGGATAAAGTTTAACTTTGTGCAAACACTAACCATCACCAGGCCCAAGTGAGGTGGGCCAGCCCTGAACCTCAGTCCTTTTCTCAAGCTCTCTTGTGGCAGAAGAACTTGGAGTACCCCTCGGGAAGGAATTCAAGTATTCCTTCATGATTTTTCAGGGATCTTTAAAAATCACTTGATGGTGGCAGTCTTTCTTCTAGAACCAATACACCTGTGTCTCTGGGGAGTGGGATTTTTTTTTGTAAGCAGAGCCTATAGAGGCAAGGTATTTAAGGTCTTTTGTGGGTCCCCGCCTTCTGCCCTGGGAGTGCCAGAGTGGGGAACAGCCCTGACTCTATATATAATATTTCCTGTGGGACAAGAATGATGTCATATGACACTCTGCGTCATCATGCCCCCAACACCAAGCCCAGAACATGCCCCCCCCCCAACCCGGAAAAGACCTCTCGCCACACTACCAGCTCCACTGGCATGCTTCCCCGCTGACCAGCCTCTATGCCTGCAGCCCTACCGGCTGCAGCCTGTCCAGGCCCATATGCATGGGGGATGCAAATGCACCCCCAGGGCTCTCCAAGTAAATATGAGGCTGGGGTGGTGGGTTGCCCAAGCCTCCCTCCCCCATGCTCTGGCAGGGGGGCAGAAACCATGAGCCATGTGGCCCTGGGAGTCACACAGACACTCCCCTCCTCTCTCCCTGGTGCTCGGGGTGGCAGAAGCCATGAGCTGTGTGGCCCCAGGAGTTACGCAGCCTCCCCTCTCCCCGGTGCTTGGTGGACGCGAGCCGTGAGACCTCCCCCTTTCTGCTGCTCCAAGCGGCAGGAGCTGTGCCCCCTCCCCTCCTTTGCAGCCCCCTTCACATACCTCCTAGGTTGGGGGAAAAGCCTGGGCTGGTGCGCTGTGGCCCAGTCCTTCCCAGCAGCAGGGGGAAGAGGGAGGGAGCTGGGGAGGCGTTGGTCCAGGGCCCTCTCTGGCAGCTGCAGGGGCAAGAAAGATCTGGGGCAGGCTGGCGTGGGAGGAGGAGGAGGAGGAGGTGCGAGAGAGAACCAGGGTGGGCTTGGGGGCAGGGACAGGCTGTGGGGGCAAGAGAGGACTGGGGAGGGGAGAAAGGAGAGAGAAAGAGCCAGGGGTGGCCAGGGAGGAAAGCCAGGATGGCCTTGGCCCTGGGCCCTCCCTAGCTGAGTGGGGGGTTGGCAAGCATAGCAAAAAATATATATAGTATTATGAGCTTTCATGGGCGCAACCCACTTCTTCAGATGAGTGGAGCAAGAGGCAGAGAGAGGCACAGAAACCCCAAAATTTAAAGCTGAAAGAGGGGAAGGAAAAAAACAACCTGTCACAGTGACCATGCTCAATGTGGCTAACAGAGTGGGCCCACTTGTAGTCCACTCTATTAGCCTCATTTAGCATGATCATGGTAATTGACAGGTTTGGGGTTTTTTTCTCCTCCCCGCCTCTTTTTCTGCTTCAAATTTTGTGGTTTCTGTACCTCTCTGTGCCTCTTGCTGCACCCATCTGAAGAAGTGGGTTGTGCCTACGAAAGCTCATGATTCTACATACTTTTTTTGTTAGTCTCTAAGGTGCTACTGGACCACTTGTTTAAGGTTTGGTTTTTTTTTTTAACTGATTTAGTTATACGAATGCAAGATGCTGTATGGACACACTTGCCTGTTTAAAATCATTTATCTCTGGCCTACACCTGTAAGTTTTATCAGTGCAAACTAAACAGATCAGCTAGGTTTAAAACTCAAATTAACAGTCTACATATGCTTTTGCACCAATTTAATTAAATTGGTTTAAAGAGTATATATTTAGTTCAACTGCAGCAAGCTTGCATACACAGCAGATCCTAACTAGAATGATAAGTTATTTTGCAAAGTGGAAAATGTATCTCACCATACCCATGAGCTAAGACTGTTTAACTATCCAACAACAGAAAATTTTGCTATTTTTTGGTGGGTTTTCTTTGGGCCAATAGAGATTTGAGACTTATGTGTCAACATAACCCCATCACTGTAAATATTTACTCAAAACACTATGTTTTTGCAAAGGATACCTGGTTAAAGAATAAAGGAAATTACTATATAAAGAAAACCATTAATAACGCTAATGTGCCTATGTGAACTGATTTGGAAAAGTAACATTAAAAATGGGATATAATGATATGGCAAGTAAAAATTGAGAATGCAAGAGAAGAGTCAGCAAATAGGAACCTTTAATATCAATTAATCAAGTCAGCTCACAAGATGAGCTTTTTTTTTTTAATGTTAGTGATGTAACTTTATATTTAGTGTTACAGAAACTATGATCTCTGTGTTAGGTAAATGTTTTGACAAGCTGTATTCAATAGCCACCATTAAGAGCAAAAGAACTGATCACCCTCTTTTCTTCTTTATAAATACACTGCACCAAAAGCTCCTGGTACCAGAATAAAAAAATAGTACTTGACCAAAAAAAATCCTGAGTTTTGTTTTGTGTGAGAGTGTTTCTGTCAGAAAGGCAAAAGTGAACACTATTTTCCTTTCAGCAATCTGCCATCATCTCTAGTTGGTTAACTGGCACAGAATTTAAGAAAGTTTTTATAATATTTACAAAAGGCTGGAAGGGCAGGATGACCTACATACAGTACATTTCTGACAACATTAGTAAGGACTCTACACTTATCTGCTGGCCACTCCTCTCCTCTCCCTACCTACCTTATATATTGCAGCAACAACTAAGTTAATCAATTGTCAGCATCTCCCACTGATTATTTAGGACATTAATTTTAGGCCTTCTAGCACAAGAGGGTTTAGTGAGTGGTTTGCAAGTATTTTAACTGTTTATATGGTGAATGCCTTTCTCCCTCTCCTTTCCCAAAACAAAGTTGAAAAGAGCTTTCAATATTCTTAGCATCTAAAAAGGCCAACTACATAATGCTCCTTTTATTCTAATTATTGGGAACATCCAGTAAATACTTATGGAATTTTTTAAAGTTTTCCTTCCCATATTGTAAAGACAACAATTAAAATTATCCATGTTAAAGTCCGATCGAACATTCCTTCCTCTTTCAGCTGGTCTGTTTTTATGCTCATGGTTTGCTCTTATACTATTTAACTATTCTATTCGTCACACCCTTCCAGCCTAGATAGGACCTGAATTTCTTTTTTAAAAATGCACACACAGCTTTTCAGGCCTTCTTAATCTACTGCAGTGGTCTCCAACCTTTTTACACCCAAGATCACTTTTTAAATGACAGAACAAGCCAAGATCTACCGCCCCACCCCTTCCTTGAATCCCCGCCCTCTCTATTCTCCTCCTCTCCATCACTTGCTATGCCCAACCCTTATACTGCTGCTTTTTTTTCCCCCCAATTCTTCTGTAGGAAGAGGTTTTTCCAACATTTGGCCTGTCTAGACTGGCCCAAATGTCAGAAAAACCCCTTCTTTTGGAAGCCCCCTTATTCCTTGTGGAAAGAGGAATACAGGGGTGACAGAAAGATCATGTTTGCTCTTCCACTAAAAGAAGAGGAAGAACAAATGCATCCCTGGATGCAGAAGTGTTTTTCCAGGATATCTCCAGAATCCTGAAATACTCCTGCAGTCTGGCCGTAACCTCACTGGGTTGAGACAGGATGTGTAGGCTCTGGGGTGGGAATGAGGGATTTGGGTGTGGGAAGTGGTGAGAGGTGCAAGCTCTGGGAGGAAATCTGGATGCAGGAGAAGGTGGATAAGGGGATGCTGGCTCAGGGAGGGGGAGCCAGGCCGAGCAGTGTTGGGGTGAGATGTAGGGTTAGGGTACTAAGCAAGCCACAGACTTCTGGATGTGAGGGTTCAGAAATTTGGGTTGGGGTATGTGAGGGGCTCAGGGCAGGGGGTTCCAGTATATGATAGGCTCAGACGTAGGGTCTGGGGGAAAGGGGAGTGCAGGAATGTTATGATGCTGTGGCCAGATGGGGGCTTGGCCCCAATTTGGGGTTTGCTGGCCAGGCTTCATTTTTAAATAAAATACTATGTCAAACAAAAAGTTTCTGCATTGTCTTTATTTCTGAGAAGGGCAGGGAACCTGTTTTGAGTCAGGGGTCACTGACCCAAGAAAAGTCAGTTGGGGCCACACAAGTGAGATGCAAAAAAAACCCTCCTCCAACCCCCCCGCCCCTCAAACTTCACTAATGTGGCCCCAACTGTGTTGGTGGGAACAGGGGACATAGTACTGGGGAAGGGTGCTAGTGGGTGCTTCGGCAGGGGACAGGGTTCTGTGGCTGGGGGCAGGGGAGAGGGAACAGGGTGCCAGTGGGGACAGGGTTCTGCGGCTGGGGGCAGGGGAGAGGGAACAGGGTGCTGGGAGGGCAGAGGACAGGGTTCTGCAGCAGGGGACAGGGTGCCAGTGGGGACAGGTTTCTGCAGCTGGGGACAGTGTGCCAGTGGGGACAGAGTTCTGTGGCTCGGGACAGGGAAATGGGGACAGAGTTCTGTGGCTGGGGCGTGGGGGCAGGGGAAAGGGAACTGGGGGCAGGGTGCCAGTGGAGGCAGAGAGTCCCCTGCATCTGCCTCCTCCCAGGATTCCCCCCCCCCCGAGGGAAGACAGTGTGTGCCTCCTCCGGGCCCGACTCCCCCGCGGCGCAGGGAAACCCTGCGCGTGCCTGCCCCAGGGCGGAAACACACCCTGCCCCCCTCCGGCCCCCCGTGGTGCAGGGAAACCTCACGCACGCCTGTCCCAGGGTCGAAACCCCTGCGCGCGCCTGCCCCGGGGCTGAAATACCCCTCCCCCCCACGGCACAGGGAAACCCCGCGCGCGCCTGCCCCAGGGCAACTCACCCCTCCTGCACCGGTGCAGGGAAGTCGCCGTGCTCCTCCTCCGGGGCTGACGCCCCCTCCCGCAGCACACCCGGCAGAGCAGCCAGCGCACTTCCAGAACCCCCAGAAGTGACGCTAAGCTGCGGGACTTCCGTCCACCCGCAGGAAGCCGGCACTACCTCCATTTTCGCTGGAGGTAGGTAGTGGGGCTTCTCGGGTTTGGGGGGAAAATGCTGGGGGGGGGGGGCGGACGCCTCGCAATCAACCAGTCGATGGCGATCGACCTGTTGGTGACCACGGATCTACTGTATATTTGAGAATTTGTCTGTTTGTCCATCCATCCATTTGTTCAAGAACTCCTCCTAAATGGTAAGAGCTAGCACCACCAAATTCAGTATACAGCTTCCTCTTATCATAACTTAACGCAAGGTAAAGGTTTGATTGTAACAGGAAAATGGGATGTGCCTGGAATGGGACTGCCTCTCAGAAAACTATACAGAAAAGAGACAGAATCACCAAGCTGGGGCAGACAGGAGCCAGTACTCTGATACAGAGGTTGCAGTGCAGGTAGAGGGGAGCAGGCAGCTCTGTGGAGCAGGTATGCGCCAGGTAACCGGCTTTCCTCATGCACTACCTCCCCCCTTCCGCACTGCTGCCTCTCTATCAGAGGCAGTAGTGCAGGGAGCACTGGCTCCTGTCTGCCCCCACCCTTGTGCTGCTGCCTCTGTGGAAGGCAACAAGGGGGGGGATGGAGGGTGGGTGGCCCCACAAGAGCCGGCACGTGTGGAGAGCCACCTTAAAAGCCAGTTTTCCACATGTATCAGCTTCCGCCTCCTCTCCCTCGCTCGCATGCTGCTGCCTCTGTAGAAGGCAGCAGAGGAGGGGGCTGGTAGCTCTGTGAGAGCTGGCTCCCCATGGGCACCAGCTCCCGCCTCCCCCCTTGCTGCCTCTGATACAGAGGCATCAGGGCGGGGGGCGGATAGTCATTAGGATTAACCGATAAGACCAGGCTTGTCAGTTAATCATGTAAACGACTACGCAATAAAATCCCTTGTAATCACCCACACTACCAAACGAAAAGCACTGTTTATGCAAAACTACCAATATTAAAACTCTTAAAATATTCACAATTTAACAATACTCAGTAACTAATATTACTTGGCTGATGCTTCTCTGTACTTCACCTGATGTGGCAACAGATAATGACAGGGAAGAATTAATTCAGCATTTTATACTTGCAATGTTTTGGTAAGAAAAGGAAAATCTGCTTCATCTCATATATTGTTCCCCCATAGAATCCCAGACGGTCATTCGCTTGTCCCTTATATGCAAGATGAAAGGTTTTATAGAAGCTACCTAGCTCCCCAGCCCCCCAATGGAAAATTAACTCATTATGATGAAAGCTTTATTACATATTTAGGTACAGTCTTCCAAGGAGCCATTAACCATATTTCATTATATTTTTCCTCTCCAACATACATAAAAATGCTTTAAAATGTAAGACTCAAAAATAAGACAAATATTTTGTTTGCAATAAAAACAAGCACTTTGTTACTCTGCTCAAATCAACAAGGCATATGTAGCTAATATTAACTGTTATGCAAATAGAGTGTTTAATGCACCCAGGCCAGGCACTTCATGCTCTGATAACTCAATTTCTTTTAGGCAACACTACAAAAATAGAAAACCATTTTGTATGAATCACTTAGAGTCTTGTTTCTTAAGAAAAGTAGTAAATAGGGACCCACATAATACTTCCATTTGAAAACCAGATAATGCGTACTGGAATGTATATTTTAAGATATTCACTTGAATAAAGTTTAGTGGGATCTATTAAAGCTCTCAAAATTAGAGCTTTTTATTTTAAACACTGCCCCACCTTATCAATCAAGAATAAGCTCTCAGAGCACCACAGCAGGTGACTATTGGTATAGAAAGCAAATGAAGTTTGCAGATATAAAGTTATAAGTGCAATATACTAATGTTGGAATCTGAGATTAGACCTATATCTATTGAGAAGAGTGAAAGTACTTGTACAGGTCAGACCTCTATAGTTTGGCTCCCTTGGGACCTCACCGGTCCTGGACAAGGGAGTTTTCTGGGCCAGGAAGGTTGGAAGAGGGGGTGCACCAGCCTCCCTGCTGGGCTCCTCTCCCCAGCTACTTAGCACCACTGCCCTCAGCCCCCTGGTTGCAGCAGCCCTGCCGACCCCAGCAGCTCCGGGAGGTCGAGCAGCAGCCCTGTCAGTGCTCGCGGACCCACCAGCTGTGGACTCTGCAGCCCCCCCCAACCTTCCTGACCCCACTGGCTGTGGGCTCGGTAACCCTGCTGGCTTCCCGGCTCATTGCAAGCGCTGATACACCCCACCGTACAGGTTCCAGGGCTCCCACTAGCTTCCCGCAGCTGGCCAAGCTGGGATCTGCTGCCCTGTGGGCTCCACTGCCCCACCAGCTGGCTCTTCTCCCAGCTTTCAGCAACCTCTGTCTTGGGGCTCTCTAGTCCAGCAACATCCATGGTCCTTCTGAACCATGGATGTTGCCAGACCACTGAGTCCCAGACCACAGAGATTAACTTGTATTAATACTCTTGTTATTTAACTGCACTTTCTAATCTTGTGTTATTTAGGATCTTCAGCTTTGGAAACAAGTGCTTAGATTTCCTCTAGCACTCCTGGCCCACAGAGAGGGGCAAAACATATTACATGATGCAACTGAACAAGAGACACAATTGCTACTGTGTACTATGCCAAGGGCTAAAGGCTTGTACTGTACTATGCATTTATCTACAATGAATTAGATTTAAAAAGCCTAGTGTTGTTCCAGTTACAGTTTGACCAGCTGTTGTATACAATTTTTCTTGTATACATTTCTACTCCACATTCTGTTTTCAAACATGGCTCAGAAGACAGCGCAGTTCAGAGGCGATTTTTATCAGGCTTGGGCAGGGCAGGCATGAATTTGTGCTCTATACCAATTAATTGCCATTCCTTGAAGGATAGCAACCTCCCTCCAACCCAAGAAAAAATATGGAACTAATCAAAACCAAGTATAAAAATACAAAGTATACAAGTATAAAAACCTAACAAAACCTTTTAATATCCAAAAAGTTTACTCCTATAATAAATTGTTACTACTGAGGTGACAAAATCCTAACCAAGGCAAGAAAGTAGTAATGCAGACTTCAATCACATTGCCTGAAGGAAGATAAAGGGAATTTTCTCCCATCTGTCCAATGCATGGGGTTTAGAAACAGCACACTTAGGTTTAGAAGGGCAGCAGCTGCTGTCCTTGTGTGTTCCCCAAGTGCCTTGTCTCTGTCAAAGCTTTTCCAGAATGATACCTTGGCTACTAGATATGTGAGAACAGCTGAAGGAAATCCAAAGCCCTCATGCCACAGCACAGTAACAAACACATACAAACAGACTCTTCAACTGGGGAGAATTTCTTCTTTAAATGAAATGTTAACATGTATCTTTTCTCCAGTTCCTCCAAAACACTCCTGCCCTAACCATACCTATATCAGGTTTGTATACCAGAAGCTAGCACTCACATATTCCTTCTAAATTTCCTTTCTACCCAGAAAAATAAACTACAATTACAAGAACTTGCTCTTTGTATACAGCACAGACAACTAAAGGGAAGCTCTGTATTCCTAGATAAGAAAAAAAAGCTGAACAAAGTTTTTACAGCTACTGTTTGAGGTAAAGATGCATCTCATCAAGTAATAATACAAGACACAGAAGACAATATGAAAAGAAAAAAACCTTCCCTAGCTGGAAAGCCAAAGGTTTTACACCAGCAAGCAGAAAATTTCAGTGGTAGCAGGAATTTCCCTGGCTCTTCCCTCAAAAGGAGAAACAAATCATTAACAGGAAAGATGCAAGAAATGAAGACAAGCTCCATGGGTTTCTCTCACCTTGAAGAAGAAGGCAGCGTGTTACTGACGGAGCTAAACTTTCTTTCTATACATGAAAACATGGGGTTGCTCATATCCATTCCTTCTTTAAAAAATATTTGTTCTATATAGTCTCCCCCTAGACTAACCCTCATTGCTGTTGCTGAGCCCAGTCCCACATAGGATGGGGCACCCACTCCTTTCCCCAGTTCACATCATTCCCTAACAAAAGATTAGCCAGGCAATCTGCATTAATTATCCAGTGAGGCAGAATCCACCTCCTTTTACAATAACTCCCTGTTGCAAAGCTTGATGATGCATGCATTTTTCCCACTTCCTCCAAGAGCTCTGATACCAGAGGACAAGGGAGACTCAAGAATTAATCCTGTCCCAGAGCCCTAGGAACTTCTACTGGAATTAAAAAAAAATGATGTGAACACCTGACCCAAAAGAACCCTCAGAAATGTGTATTCATACATTCATTATGCCTTGTGAACATTAATCATCCCATAAACTTGCCTCTCCTCCATGCCCATCAAATATCCCGAAGATAGAAGGGTGGGTCCTGTTGACAAGGTCTGTGATCACTTCGAACCGGTCCTCCATGTGGTCCCTTCGCCCTTGGATGGAGTAGACAGCCACATTGTGGTTCTTGAACTCCCAAGTCTTGGAGAACTCCGCATCCAGCACATCCAGTCCCCCAAACCTGTCATTCTGCATGATCTCAGCCACTTTGCCTTTCACCATTTTCACAGCATCCCTGCTGGACTTGACAATGGTTTTCACCTCATCAGTGTGGAAGAAGTAACTCCAAAGGGCCAGGCTGATACACAGCAGGAACAGGGTCTCTGGTCTCAGCAAGAAGTAACGCATGATCCGGCCCAGCAGAGACAGCAAAGTCATTGTATCCTCTATCATTTATTATAGAGACTTTGTATCTCCCACACCATGCACCACGCACCCCGATGGCTGGGATGAGTCTAAGACAAGGCAGCAAATCAATGCATGCTCTGCTAATGCAAGCCCAATGAGGGCAGGGCTAGGCTGCAGCCTCTTACTGCTGCTTCAAGTGGTCCCACTCACTCAAGTAGGGTTGGGATAGGTCTGATGCAAGGTAGCACAGATCACTGCATGCTGGTGCCACAAAGGAACCCAACCAGTGCAGGGCTGGTTAGCCGCCACCTTCTGCTGCTGCTTCTGCTTCTGCTTCAGCCAGCTCCCACAGGGACAGATCTGATATGAGACAGCAAAGACCCACGCACTCTCTGTTAGTGCTAGAAACCTAACGAGGGCAGGGTTATTCTGATGCTACAGCGGGGGGTGCTCAGCCCCGCGGTGGGAGACACCTAACGTAACGGAGCCGAGAACAATGTATGTAATTTCTCCGCTATTGCAAGGCAAGGTCAGGGTCCTCCGGCGGCCGCTGCTTCAGGGGTCTCACAGCGGGATGGCTGCAGCCAGCTTTGATGCAGGGCAGCTAATCGACTCGTGTCCTGCTCATGCAAAGGCAGCAAGGGGCCACCTACCCCGCGTCAGCTTCGGCGGGGGCCCCCTGCCAGGCCAGAGGAGCAGGGAACAGCGCACAATGCGAACCCCACCGCAGCGGCAAGCCCGCCTCTGCCTGCTGCAGGGACGGGTCTATTGGCCGGGGCAGCGCACGCTCCGCGGAGCGCAAGGGCAGGCGGGCTCGGGAGCGCCAGGAGCAGGACCCGGGCACTGCCCGCTCGTGCGGCAAAGCCAGGGGCCGGGTCGCACTTGCGGAGCCCCCTCCCCGCAGCTCCCTCAGGCCTCGGCCCCGCGGGCGGCTCGGGAGCACCCTCCAGCCCCAACTCACCCCCTGCCGGCCCCCGCGGTCCTGAGGCAGCCGCGATGGTCCCGGCAGGGCCGCGCGCAGGTACCTGCCTCTCGTGCCCCTCCCCCCCCGGCCGGGGCGGGGCGGGGCGGGGCTCGGCTCGGCCCGGCCGACTCCTCCTCTCCACAGCCCCGAAGGGAAAGCGGCCGCCTACAAGCCCCAGCAGCCTGTGCGCGTCCGCCTCGCTTGTGATTGGCATGACGCAGCCCCAGGGCGGCTGGGGCCGGTAGTCTGAGGAGCTGGCTGAGCGAGGACTGGAAACGTCTGGCTTGGCCTAGCAGCCGGCAAACGGGCCTGGAGAGGGACCACGTGCCGAGCGGGACTTCACGCTGTCTGTGAAGGTGGCAAGTTGGAAGGCAGGCCCGTACGCGGGGGCCAGGGGGATGCGAAGGGTGCGAGGGCACCCACCCACGGCCCCTATTCCGGCCGCACACGCTTGCTCACAGGCTGCCCCCTTGCTTGGGCCGTCCTGTTGTTTGCACAGACATGGTCTGGGCAGCCGCATGGGCTTTTTATACATGGTTGTGATTTACAGTCAATAATTTTACATCAGGACAATGCAGAGTGTCCTTACATAGACTAAATAAGGAGCTACAGAAAACTATACAGGCGTATCATGTCCCCTTTCCAAATACTGAGCTCTGGGGGAGAGTGATTTTGGAATGAGTATTGGCGCCCTAGGCATGGGAGATGCCATTTCATGTGCTCTGCACAGGTTGGGTACCGCACGAGGACCCGTTAACCACAGCAGCAGCTCACAACGCTGTTTCAGAGACATGCTTTCTGCTGGGGTGGGTGCAGGAAAACATCATATATCAAAGTTCATTAACCAGAGAAGCTTGGTATTTACAACACAGGCACAGAGCAATAACCAGCCGCATCACTTAGATCTGGGGCCAAGTTTTCCTCTTCAGCTCACCAAGTCAGTGGATTTACACTAATGATGACTTACTGCTGGGAGAGGAAATCTGGCCAGGTGCCCTTTATGAGCCTACTTTGCAGAGACGCAGATCAGTCCCAACTATCCCAGGAGTTAAAGGGAGTGACAGGTGCACCACACCTCTGAAAGGCAAGCTCTTTATGAAGATCTCTATGCTTCACCATTTCAACTTTGGGGACACATTGCAAGCTGCATCAAGGAGCCCCAGCCCATTTCCCCACTGCTGTGCATTAGGGATGTTAAGTTTAGATTAACCAATTGAATAGTTGATGGGATTTCCATCGACTATTCAATTAGTCTATAAGGGAGCCTCTGCCTTTGAAATATAGCAAGAGCCCCAGTAGGGACTCCTGTACATTTCAAAAGCAGAAGCCCTGCAGGGAGTGCAGGGCCAGCGGGGACTCCCCATTGGCACCTTGCTCCCTGCAGCATCTGAGCCTTTGTAATATACAGGCCCCCACTGGTGCTCCCTGCCAGGCTTCTGCTTTTGAAATGTACAGGAGCAGAATTGCAGCAGAAGTGGCATAAGCATGCTTCTACCTCCCCTGCCTCCCGCAGAGATGGTGCTGCAGGGAACCAGCTTTTAAGTCATCTCCCCCCAGCACTGGCTCCTGCTCCCCTCCTTGCTGCCTCTCTCTGATAGAGGCAGCAAGCGGGGGCAAAGAGACTAGTCGCATCACTAGCCAACTATCCGATAAACTTATGCTTATAAGATAGTAGACTAGTCTCTTACATCCCTGCTGTGCACTTTGTGTCAGTAAGAGTGTGCAGAATGCCACCAACTCCCATGGGTTGTATTTCACACCCTCTTTGCACACGTGTAAATGGCAACACAAGGTGCCAAAAATGCAGATTTGGACCCACTAAATGCAACAAGCATTTGCTCTGTTGTGAGAAAGTAGGATTTTGAACCTATGGTTGCCAGGAAGTTTAACAATTATTAATAATACCTACTATATCAAACACTTTTATAGCCTCTTTCATCCCAATGGGCCCAAAGAGTACATCTTTACAAATTATATATACACATGTAAGTTATGGAAAGGCAGTACATTCTGGGGCAGAATGCAGCCAATGTCGCATCAACACTACACAACAGTGTAGATCAGGAAGTGGAGGAGAGTAACCATGTGAAACTGAAGATAGAATTTAGAGCGGCAGAATATTAAACCTTTAGCTATTAAAGAGACCAAATGGATGAGTTAATATTACAGATTATCTCACCTTGTCTGTAATATCTTGGGACTGATATATCTACAACTACACTGCATACAAGAATTAGCTATCAGGCCTATATGCAGGAGGGATGCAAAGTGTGTGAATGTACCCCGCCATGGTCCCCCAGGGGGCTGATTCCGGCCGGGCTGGGGAAGGCTGGGGTGATGTGTTTCCCCAGCTTCCCTCCCCATGCTCCAGCTGTCTGGGGGAAGGTTGGGGCTGATTTCTGCCCCCCCAGGAGCAAGGCCGGAGGCTGGGCCGGGCCGGGCCTCGCTCCTGGGGGAGGGAGAAGGGAATCAGCCCCAGCCTTTCCGCAGCCGACGGAGGCATGGGGGAGGGAGGCTTGGGCAGTGCGCTACTCCTTTCCCCCAGCCAGCTGGAGCATGCTTATTTGGGGGGGCATTTTGCACCCTTGTGGTCCACATTTACAATAAAAAGTGCACACTCCCCCCAAAATTCCTGCATATGGGCCTGAAAGGCTACAATGACAATAAAGACTAAAATACAAATACAGTGTAGGAAGGAGTCTAGTGCTAAGGGATTTTGGTATAACAGCGTAGTTAAAAAAAATGGAAATAAGTGTTAAATTGAGCCACGATTTTTGTTTCTGGACACTTCTCTCATCTCTAGCCAGTTCTGTTCACTTGTCTAGCAAAGGTGGAGGCCAGAACATGGACATGAAGATGGATGTATACTTCTAGATGAGACTATACTGTAGTTTTTATATTATAGATTCTTCAGACTTCCTCAGCAGCAAGTGACATCAGAAGGACACAGCAGTGAAAGCAAAAGCTTAGCTGTGACTGAAGATGAATATTTCTAAATCCAATAGGAGCAACTCCTACTATGATCTTACTGGTTCAAGATCTAATGAAAAATAAAACGGATAAGTTTGGCTCTGAAGTGAGTTTAATATTAATATTTTGGATGAGACTGATGATTGGCCCCAAATCATCATATTCACAAACAGATGGAAGAATGAAGATAACAGATTTTCAGTTTCCAAATGATTACATTACTAGACAAGTTGATTAGAAAATTTTCTTCCAGATGACTTTTCAAAGAAAAAACATTTAAAACAAAAATCTGACTCACTTTAGAAACCAGTAAAAGTTACCAAGTGGTGATTGTATAGCAGGGAACATTACTGGAAGAAAAATTACATTGTTTTGTTATAGATATTTTCCAGCTAGCTGACTGATGGTGCTTTTAGAAACTGACCAAATGTATCAACCAACCAATCTTAAGGAACGGGACAGCTGACATAACCCCTATCAACACAAGTGTGTCTGGAAAATTAATCAGAGAACCACAAGAAACAAGAAAACCAGTCGACAATTCAAACTGAACAAAAAAAATCATAAAATGCCTTTTGGCTAACTCTAAGGGCATGTCTACACTTATGAGAAGATCGATGCTCAGGAAGTTGATCTGCTAGTGTTCAATTAATGGGTCAGTATAGACCCCTAAATCCAACACTGAGAGCAACCCCCACTGGTGTCTGGTACTCCTTCTGCAAGGAGTAAGGAAAGTGGATGGGAACATTTGCTCTCGTTGGCCTCCTCCTGTGTGGACGACGCCAGGCTTGGCTTAAGGTAAGTTGACTTCAGCTATGAATTTTGCATAGCTGGAGTTGTGTACCTTAAGCCAACCTGCCTGGTCTAGTGTAGACCAGGCCTGAGGGTATGTCTATACAGCAAAGTTATTTCGAAATAACAGCCCTTATTTCGAAATAACTTTCCTAGCGTCTACACAGCCAAACCGCTATTTCGAAATACATTTGAAATAGTGGAGCACTTATTTCGAATTTGGTAAACCTCATTCTACGAGGAATAATGCCAAATTTGAAATAGCTATTTCAAAATAAGTGCTGTGTAGACACTTATTTCGAAATAGAGGGCCTCCAGCCTTCCCAGATGCCCTGGTGGCCACTCCAGGCTCAACCAAGAACACTCCTCTCCTTCCCCCTCCCCTCCCCAGAGCCCTTAAAGGGGTAGACTCTGGCCACAGTGCCTGTGCCAGCTCCAAGCCTGCCAGCCCAGAGCCAGCAGTCACTGCCTCTGACCCAGTGGCCCCAAAACATGAGCCAGCAAGCCACTGGCAGCCAGTCCTCCACCACTCCCCAGGAGCAGTCTGCCAGCTCCCAGGAGCCTGCCAGGGCCCGGAGAAGGCGGGCACCTTCCTGCTCCAGGGCGGAGATCATGGACCTTACTCAGATTTGGGGGGGATGCCCCCAACGTCCATGATCTCCTCTCTAGATGTAGGAACACGGTTGTCTATGGCAGGATAGCTGCCAGCCTGGCCACCAAAGGCCACATGCGAACCCAGAAGCAGGTTCGCATGAAAATCAAGTTGGTCCAGTGAGACCCCCACCCCTGAGCCCTGAGTTTCCCCTCCCCTTTCTTCCCCCTTCCATCTCCCTCCTCCCAGGTTTCCCCCTCCCCTCTCCCACCTCTCTCCCCTCTCCCATCTCCTTTCCCCAGTCTCACCAGAGTTTAATTCCCCCCCCCCCAGTTTTGTTAAATAAAGACAGTTTGTGTTTATGAAAAAAACGTTTGTTTTATTTTACATCAGGAAGGAGGGCTGGTGGGGGTAAGTGGAAGGACATGAGGGAGGAATGAGGCACAAGTCCCCAGTGGGAAAGACCAGGGAGACTGTTAGTGCTCCTCAGGGTGGAAGCTCTCCCTCAGGGCCTCCTGGATGCTGACAGCCCCCCGATGGACCTCCCAGATGGCAGCCTGCAGAAAGTGCAGCCAGGCTTACAGCAACACATCCACGAGAAGCACCAGAGTACCCATGGGCAGCACCGGCTCCATGTTGCAGAGTGCTGTGGTGTCCCAAGTGAGGTCAACCAGAGCACACAGAGACAAAATGCTTTGCTTTCGCTCATCGAGGTAGGCAAGCAAGCAGGTAATCCTGAGAACTGGCTGTCCGGGACGGGGGGCGGGAGGGGGGGGCGGTCCCTTTAAGCACAGGCCTCAGATAGCCTCAGGCAGCAGCCACACAAAGTAACTTCTGACCTGATGCCCTGCTGGACCTAGTTCCGGCCGGCCTTAAATGTGATTCAGCGTCCATTCAGTGTGGACGCGCTATTTCAAAATAGCAAAACGCTATTTCGAAATGCATTTTGTGTGTAGACGCGTTATTTTGAAATAAGCTATTTCGAATTAACTATTTCAAAATAGCTTATTTTGAAATAACACTGTAGTGTAGATGTACCCTGTGTTTAAGGACATGTCTTCCAAGTCTTCAAGCAGCCTTCTCTTGCTCATACTTCTTTGCCAGTTAGAAGGAGATAAATAAGCACTAGCATTCTTAGCTTTTTTTTTTTTGCAAAGATCAGTTTAAGTGTGTTATTTCAAGTTACCATGAGGTTAAGCTGTTTGACATACCTCGTTGTATATATCTTACTCACACATCCACACAAGCATCAGAAGTGGGAACGTTAAAGTCTGCTGCTGGGTGTGAAAATAATGAATTCTAATATTCAAACAATACTTCTAATTCAAGTATATCAAAGCACTATATAATGTTTGGTATTATATATATGGGGAAACTGAGGAACACTAAATTGCTGTGTGATCTTTTCCGCCTAAATTTTCAGGAGCTTCCATTAATTTTGGCTTCCTCAGCGGGTGACACCTAGTAAGTTCAATAGATTTATATTGCTGTATAAGTGCAGGAATGCAATAGTAAATCAGGCCCCTAATTTTCAGAGATGCTGAACACCAGCAACTCCTCTTGAAATATATTAGCTTTAAGGGTGCTCAGGACTTCAAAGTCAGGCCCTAGATAGCTCTAGCTGGGCATCCAAAATAAATAGACACTTTTGACAGTAGTATCAGACCCCAGACCCATTCTTTAACCACTAGTCTATGCTGCCTCCCTACAGAGGGGACACAGAGCCTGCACCCTCCTCCCAGCAGCCACCCCAGGGCTCCCAGGAGGTCCGGAGGGGCACAAAGCGGTGTGCCCCTTGCTGGTCCCAGACAGAAGTCGAGGCCATTCTCAACTTGTGGGCCAAGGAGGAAGCCCCCCGTGCCCGTCGCCAGAATGCTGACATTTTTAGCCGCATGGCCCTGGCGCTCTCCCAGCAGGGACATTCAGCCCGGACCCTTGAACAGGTCCGAGCTAAGGTAAAGGAGCTGCGCCTATGTCCGGGCCACCGAGGGCCAGGGGGCAGGAGCCAAGACCTGCCCCCACTACAACCGCCTCCATGCCATCCTGGGGGAGCCAGCTGTGGAAGGACCCTCAGGGTATGTCTAGAATACATCCCTCTGTTGCCAGAAGGATGTAAATTAGACATACCAAAATTGCTAATGAAGCGGGGATTTAAATATCCTGCGCTTCATTAGAATAAAAATGGCCACCGCTTTTTGCCGACATGGCAATTTGCCAGCAAAAAGCGGCAGTCTAGACAGGGATCGGTCGGCAAGGAATGCCTTTTCCACCGATCCGTTATGCCTCGTGCAATGTGGTTTACAGGATCGGTCGGAAAAGGCTTTCCTTGCTGACATACCCTCCGTGCCTGTGGATACCGGCCTGGGCCCCCCAGTCACAAGGCCAGCCGAGCCAGAGGAGGAGGGTGACCTGCCCACCGGGTCCGGGTCGGAGGAGGACGAGGACGACCACAGCAGCACCGTGACCCTCCGCCTGGAGCCAGTGGTGAGCAGCCAGGACGTCTCCCGGGCTTCATCCGAGGCTGGTGAAGGATCCTCTGGTGAGTGTTGTGCTTCTCACTCACAAGGGCGGGGGGAGCCGGGTGCCCAGGGGGAGGGGGAGGGAGAGGGCGCATCACTCAGGCAGTTTGCGCTGCACACTGTGTAACAGTACACAGCATGTGCAACCTCGTGCAGCCTGACTGTGTGGCATGTGGATGCGGCAGGCAGCTCCAGGGCACGCCTGGGACCCTGCTGCTCACACACATCCTGCCTGGGGGGTAAGGGGGATGCTGGCTGGAAGCAGCCAAGGCCCCAAGAGCTCAGGCCAGACCCCACACCTTCCGAAGGGTGCCGCACACAGACAGCACGCAGCCATGCCTGCCCGTGCGATACAGCAGCTGCTCCTGGGAAAACCGCAGCGAGCCAGCCCTGTGAGCATGGCCCCCACGGAGCCCCTCAGCTGCTCCCATCCCTTAGGCTGCCCCCAAGGGAAGCCCCGTACTGCGGCCACACACTTCCCTGGGCTACTTGTGTGAGGGCTAGCAGGAGGGTCAGCAGGGAAGCGGTTGGCCTGGCCCTATAGCCACTTGAGTTTTCCTGCAAGGACGGTACACTCCCCAGTCACCCTGGCTCCGTCTCCGGGGCCATCAAATTGACAGGGGTCCAAGAACCCAGACCTCATCTGCCATACTTGCTCCCATGCAATGTGGGGATGTGTATGCAAACATCACTACAGTATCACTGGTGTGCTGCTCACACACAGTGACAACAGTCGATGACATGTGCTCTACCTTGGGGAGGGAGTGTGCACAGTGCAATGCAGACACACATAAGAACAGAAGAAAGTAAGAATGGCCAGACTGGGTCAGACCCAAGGTCCATCTAGCCCAGTATCCTCTCTGCCAATAGGGGCCAGTGCCAGGTGCCCCAGAGGGGGTGGACCAAAGACAATGATCAAGTGATTTGTCTCCTGCCATCTATCTCTGGCCTTTCACAAACAGGGGCCAGGGTCACCATTCCTTACCCCCTGGCTAATAGCCTGTGATGGACCTCACCTCCATGAATGTATCTAGCTCCTCTTTAAACTCTGTTATAGTCCTAAGCCTTCACAGCCTCCCCTGGCAAGGAGTTCCAACACCACATGCCAAGTGGCCAGGACACAGACAAGGGGTCTCCATTCACAGTGATGTCTCCCAAGGGTTACAATCCATGGAGGATCACTTTACTCCCCAGGGGAGTCCTGTATGCAACCATACACACAGGGGACTGATTAGGCCCAAGCCACAGTAGTGTGGTGTCACTTGGGCTCAGGGCAGAGGGCATGGGGCGCAGGGACAGTGTGGGCAGGGCTGCCTGACCGCCTCATCATTTTCTCTGTTCTCTGCAGGAGGATCACCCAGGAGCAAGGGACCCTCCAGCCCTGCGGCAGCGGCACCACCAACCACCCAGGCAACAGTCCGGCGGGCCAGGCAGTGGGACCAGCTCCTACAGCGGCACGTGCAGGCCATAGAAAGAATTGAGGTGGCAGTCAGCCGAAAAGATCGAGGCTGATCTGGAGTGGCGGCAGCAGGCATGGGGGCAGTTTCTGCAGAGGTGTGACCGCGTGTGCAATGTCATTACCACCCTGACGTCGCACATCGGTCACGCTGTGCACTATGGTATGGCCTTGCCACATCCTCCTGTCCTCCCTGCCATGCCCATGCCCGCTCCTGCTGTTCCTCCTACTGCTTCTCCAGCCGCCCCCTTGCTGCCCCCTAGCCACTCCTCCTGCTGCCCCTCCAGCCGCTCCTCCTGCTGCCCCTCCAGCCACCCCTATGCCCCTACCTGCTGCACTCCGTCCTACCCACCTCCCCGTCCTGCCTGCCCCGACCCGGCCTGAAGAACGGCGAGGCCTCCGCACCCACAGAGGCACTGGCAGGAACTGCCCCTCCCAGCAATAGCTCCCCCTCCCAGTTGAGAGCCCCTTCCTTCTCCCCCTCCCAGTTGAGAGGCTCCTCCTGCTGCCCACCCTTCTTCCCTGTTGTAAATAAAAATAAACGTTTTCTGGTTTTTGAAGAAAAAATGGTTTTGTTTATTGGGAGGTGAGGGGAGGTGGGGAGGGAAGGGTTGGGGATGGGAGGGAGATGTAGATGGGAGACAGAAGCGACGCTACTGTGGGGCCTGGGAGAACATGTCCTTCAGGGCCTCCCGGATGCGTACTCCATCATGGTGCACCTGGCGGATGGCGGCTATGCGGGGCTGTTCAAATGCCCGGCCCTCGGCTGCCATCCACGCCGGGAGGAAGGCCTCTCCCTTCCACTCCACGATGTTGTGGAGCACGCAACACGCTACCACAACTTCAGGAATGTTCTGCTCACCCATCTCAGACGGGTGAGCAGACAACGGAAGCACGTCTTCAGCTGGCCAAAGGCGCACTCGACCTGGTTGCGGGCCCGGTTCAGGTGGTCATTCAACTGTGCCTAGCCAGGGTCCATCCTTCCTGTGTAGGGCCGCATCAACCAGGGCATGAGGGGGTAGGCCGCGTCCCCCACAACGCAGAGAGGCATGTGGATGTCCCCAACTGTAAATTGCCACTGGGGGAAGAAAGTGCCCACCTCCGTCCTGCGATGCAGGCTGGAGTTATAAAGGACGCTGGCGTCATGTGCCCTGCCGGACCACCCCACATAAATGTCTGTGAAGCGGCCATGGTGGTCCACAAAGGCCTGGAGCACGATGGAGAAGTGCCCCTTCCAGTTAATAAAATGGGCCGCTTGATGTTCCGGGGCACGGATGGGGATGTGGGTCGCATCCAGGGCTCCCCCACAGTTGGGGAACCCCAGAGCAGTGAAGCCAGCCACCCTTGCGTCCACGTCCCGAAGGCAGATGACTCACTGGAGCAGGATGTCATTTATGGCATGGACAACCTGCAGAAGGGCACACAGAAAAACAGAGAACGCACCAAAAGAGGCGGGGTAGGTGCATGATCCCTTGGGGGGTGCCCGCCCCACTGTGAGGCCCTCTGATTCCCTCTGTCTCCAAACACACCAGCCCCCCCCCCCCATACCAGCAGGCCTGTGTGAAGGAGGGATGGCACAAACCCCTGGGTGACGGGGCTTCCCCCACTCTCCCCACCCTCCCAGCCTGCAGTCTTCCTATCCCCCGGGCAGGGAGTGCAGCACCCCCTCCCAGGACTTACCTGCATCACAACAGCACCAACTGTGGATCTGCCTACCCCGAACTGGTGTCCCACCAAGCAGTAGCTGTCTGGGGTGGCCAGCTTCCACAGGGTGATGGCGACCCTCTTGTTGACCGGGATGGTGGGCCGCAGCCAGGGGGTACGTCTCCGGAGCGCAGGGGCGAGCCAGGCACACGGCTCCAGGAACATCTGCTTTCACATTCTGAAGTTCTGGAGCCACTGCTGGTTGTCCCATTGCTCCTGGACCAGCTGGTCCCACCAGTCGGTACTGGTGTCCAGTCTCCAATAACGCCTCTCCACGATCGGGTGGGGATGCCACAGGGACGCCACCGCATCCATGGAGAGGGAGTCCAGATTGAGCTCGGTCTCGAGCTCCTGCAGGAGTAGCACAGCAGCATGGAGCAGCAGCTGCAGGCACTCCAAAATGGCCGTGTGGGGCCAGAGCAGGCACAGGGCCACCCCTGGCTCCATGGCACAGCAGTGAGAATGCCAAAGGCACAAAAGGCACTAGGGCAGAAGCTGTGGTGTCCAAAGAGGCTGAGGGCAACCACAACTAGAACTGCTACAGCTGTCAGTCCCTACAGGAGGTCCCAAAGCACGCAGCAGGAGAGAAACGGCTGTCCAGGGAGATCCCTTTAAGTACGTGTCTCAAAGGAGCTCCAGCCCCCGCCCTCGCCCCCGGAAAGGCCTGGTGCCCTTTTGCCCTCCGCAAAGTAGTTCTAGGATGAAGTTTTTGCGCAAGAGCATCCCGCCAGTGTGGACGCTCTCTTGCGCAAAAGCGCATGGCTTTTACGATGCGCTGTGACCAGTGTGGACGCTCTCTTGAGCAAGTACTTTTGCGCAAGAACTCCTGCGCAAAGCAGTTCTTGCGCAAGAAGCGTGCAGTGTAGATGTAGCCCCCAAAAGTATTCTTAGGGCAACCAGCATTTGGCTCATCTACTTCATATATATAGTTCAGACCTTCTCCCTGCAGGTTCTCTAGCTGTAGCCCAAGATTTGGTCCCGTGCCTTTGCAACATGTTTGTAATACAGGACTTGTTTACACTGGTGTTCTACTGGTAGGATTCTACCAACAGTGTCAGACTTTCAGAGTATATTTACACCATGGACCTTACAATTGCACAGCTGTGGCACTGCAGCTGCGTCTCATTGAGGTCTCCTGTGTAGGCACTCTATGCTGGCAGAAGAAAGCTCTCCCACTTGCACAGTTAAACCACCCCTACTGAATGGAAGTAGATATGTCAGCAGGAGGTGCTCTCCCCCTGACACAACACTGGCAACTCTGACATGAATGATTAAAGGTCTAGAGAACATGACCTATGAAGGAAGACTGAAAGAATTGGGTTTGTTTAGTTTGAAAAGAAAAGATTGAGAGGGGACATGATAGCAGTTTTCAAGTATCTAAAAGAGTGTCACAAGGAGGAGGGAGAAAAATTGTTCTTCCTGGCCTCTGAGGATAGAACAAGAAGCAATGGGCTTAAACTGCAGCAAGGGAGCTTTAGGTTGGACATTAGGAAAAAGTTCCTAACTGTCAGGGTGATTAAACACTGGAATAAATTGCGTAGGGAGGTTGTGGAATCTCCATCTCTGGAGATATTTAAGAGTAGGTTAGATAAATGTCTATCAGGGATGGTCTAGACAGTACTGGGTCCTGCCATGAGGGCAGGGGACTGGACTCGATGACCTCTCAAGGTCCCTTCCAGTCCTAGTATTCTATGATTCTATGATTTGTTGTTGTTGCTGAAACTTTTGTTGGTCAGGCATAGTTTTTTTCCATGCTCCTAGCTGCCAAAAGTTTTGTTGACAAAGGTGTTAGTGTAGACATAGCTTCAGATTATAAGGTCAGAAGAGTTCACCATAAGCATCTAATCCAGTGGTTCTGAACCTGTTCACCATTGTGAGCCGCATCCAGTACTGAAGGATGTCACATGGGCTGCAGCTCTGTGTGTTAATTGGGCAGCAGGTTGAGAACCACTGATCTAGTCTGACCTCCTGCACATTGAAGGCCACAAAACCACAACCCACCTACTCTTGTAGTAGACCCTGAGCCCTAATCAAAATAAGCTATACATGGGTGGCAAGTGAAGCTTCCCCTGGGGGAGGCTAGCTTCCTGTCTCCTCTTCCATCCACAGCCCCACCCCAGGCACCCCCTCTCCTCCACCCCTCCTCTTGCCGCTCACCATGACCCTCTTTGCCTTCCCCCCATCCCTGCAAGGCCCCACAACTTGTATCCCTCTTCTGCTCCCTTTGTGAGGCCCTCCCTGTCTGAAGGAACACTGCAAATAGGGATAATCTTGTGGGTGAGAAGGGGAGAGAAGAGAATGGACACAGAGAATGACTGGGACCTCCAGGGTGGGGAGTGGGTATAGTGGAGGGACTCACTGGGTAGCAGCAGGCACCTTAGGAAAGAGGCAGAGCACAGGCGACACTACCATGGCCCAGGCATCCAGCAGCGGTAGCTGAACTGGGAAGAGCCTATTATACCTGCCACCAGTGAAGCTATACAAACAAAAGGACTTGTTTTCATGTTTAACTGTGTACAAGGAGGCTTTTGCCAGTACAGGTTGGACCACTCTCAGGACCTGAGCTATCCTGGACCAGGGAGTTTGCCGGAGCAGGGGAGGTCAGTGCTCCCTGCTGGCTTCCCCACTACTGGGCTCCTCTCCCTGGGGCTCCCTGCCCTGCTTCTGGCCCCGCTAAACATGGCCCGACACGGCTCCCCACCTTGCTGCCCACCTGCTGCCCCAGGGTCTCCTGGGGTTCCTGGTAGGTACTGCTTGTCCGCTGCCAATCCTGCTGCCACTGGGTGTTCTCCAGGGTTCCAGGCTGGGGCCACCCAGCTGCCTCCAGCCCTGCTGCCACTGCCCCGCCCAGCTGCTAGGGCCACCCTGCTGTCACTGAGGGTTCCAGCTGCACATTTCTGCCAGCCCCACCCATGCTGCTCCCCACTGGGGCTGCTAGACCCAGCACGAGCAGCTCATGCCAGGTCCAGTAACTAGCCTGCTGCAGCTCTGCATTTTAAATGTAGTAAGAGATGGTTCTGCTCGTACAACATTTAATATGAAGAGCCGCAGTGGGTTTAGGTCCCAGCTCATTCTGGGTCCAGGACCTACCGCCACTGCAGCTCTGTAGTTTAAATGTAGTAGGAGCCGGGCTGCCTGTGCACCCAGTTCCTACTACATTTAAACCGCAGAGCCACAGTGGGGGGTAGCTCCTGGACCCGGCACGAGCTCGGACTTAGGCTTCTCTTATTGACTAATCGTGTAGTTGATGCAAATTGTATCAACTATACAATTAGCCAATTACCCTCCTCTTAACATCTTTAATCTGAGCCAGCATGAATAATTGAACACTTAAAGGTTTTATAATGTGTGCTTTGTGTTCAGTCCTGCATTGCTCACTCAGGCAAGATATCTTCCTGTAGCAATGGGGTCAGTGGAAAGATACTGATAACATTCTATACCACCCATGCCAATGCTGAAAATCGATAATGAGTTCATGAGGGCTTTTTTTGGCATTTGTATGCTTCTGGACATGGAACATAATTGAATTAACTCCATAAATGATTGTCTCTATTACACTGACACTAATAGTCATTATATAATCTTTGGAAATGTAAAGTCATTTCTTGCTCAACAGCTCCTTCTACTGCTTGCAGATACCATGGAATACTAACAACAAATGGTCTGGTAGCACTTTATAGACTAACAAAACATGTAGATGGTATCATGAGCTTTCGTGGGCACAGCCCACTTCTTCAGATGACCGGAGTTATGAGTTAGGGAAGCTCATGGAATACTAAGGTTGAAAACTGAGTTTGCTTTAGGTGTTAGTTGTAACAGAAAATTAGCTGTTATAAAAATATAGCAGTCAGAAACTATAGTTATGGATAGAACAGAGAGATTAGAAATATACTGCATAGCATGATGGAGTCATTTGGAGCCTTTGTAATTCATTTTAAAAACATTTTTGACTGAAAAAATGTAACATTATTTTCATTTGTCAGTAATTTCCATGGTAACCAGAATTCAAAAATAAATTTTGAGAAAGTAATTTACTGTTGGGTAGTTTACACAGCACTGTTAATGCTATAATTTCTTGCTTTTAATGACAAGAAGTGTTTATTCTCAGAATATGTAATTATGTTAAGACATGTATAAGGCAAATTTAAGTAATCAAACTATAATTCCATTTAGTTTACTCTGCATGCTGACTGAATGCATCATTATTTCACCCTGGGGATGGATTGTGTAAAGGTGGTTCTGAATAATTCTGCAATCTGCCTAGTAAATATTAAAGTGGATTCTGTTTGATGGAAGTTTTCTTTTAATAATCCTTTCAAAATTCTATAATATCTTCTATGACAAAGATTTTGAGACAAGTTTGCTCATTATTTCTGATATTTTAAGAAGCAAATTTGAGGAGATTTAGGGCATGCCTACACTAGGAAATTATTTCAAAATAATAAGTCCCAAAATAATAATTTCAGAATATCATGTTCACACTATGGGGAAGCCTCAAAATTAGTCTGAGGCTTCATTCATTAATGTGAATATGCTATCTTGACTGAGAGCCCCAGGAAGCACTTAGGGATGTTAAATTTAGATTAATTAACTAATCAAATAGTCAATGCGATTTCCATCGACTATTTGATTAGTCTACAAGAGCGCCTCCGCCTTTGAACGGTAACAAGAGCCCTCTTGTTACAGTTCAAAACTGGAAGCCCTGCAGAGCGCGTCTGGTCAGCCGGGCACTCCTGCTGGCCCTGCAGTCCCTACAGTGCCTCAGCCTTTGAAATGTACAAAAGCCCCAGTGGGGCTCTTGTACATTTCAAAAGGAAGTGCCGCAGGGAGCATGGGGCCAGCAGGGACTCTTACTGGCTCTGCACTCCCTGGGGTGCCTGAGTCTTTGAAATGTACAAGAGCCTTGGCCCCCACTGGCACTCCCTAGGGGGCTTCTGCTTTTGAAATGTACAAGAGCTTTTGAAATATACAAAAGCAGAATCACAGTGGAAGTGGCACGAGCACCGCTTGCACCATTTTGTACTGTGCCTCTACCTCCCCAGCCCCCCCACAGAGACGGTGTTGAGGGAAACCGTGAGCTTGATAGTGTGGACGCTCTGCTTGTTATTTCAAAATAAGGGGGTGGGTATTTTGAAATAACTCCAAAGTGTAGAGCAGGGCTCAGAGGCTGTGTCTAGACTGGCGCGATCTTGCGCCAGAGCTATGCAAATGAGGCTCGGCATGGAATATCGCCGAGCCTCATTTGCATAGCTAATGAGCCGCCATTTTTGCGGAAGAGGCTCTTGCGCAAGACGGAGCTGTCTACACTGCCCCTTCTTGCGCAAGAAAAACCCTCTTGTGCAAAGCCGTTATGCTGATTATTTTCAGGCATAACGGCTTTGCGCAAGAGGGTTTTTCTTGCGCAAGAAGGGGCAGTGTAGACAGCTCCGTCTTGCGCAAGAGCCTCTTCCGCAAAAATGGCGGCTCATTAGTTATGCAAATGAGGCTCGGCGATATTCCATGCCGAGCCTCATTTGCATAGCTCTGGCGCAAGATCGCGCCAGTCTAGACACAGCCAGAGTGTTCTTAGCCAGGATATATAAAAGAATATCTCCAGAGCAATTACAGCACCATAAGATATAAATTATCTTGTACAATTAATTGCACAATAAGAAACCAGAGCTTAAGCTTTCTTGTCAGAATGTTCTCTTTCCTTTTGAGCTCAGTTAAAAAGCAGCAAAGTTTTTATAGTATTGTTTTCAGAATTTATATATATGTATGTATGCCAGGTATCTCAGTGCGGAATCTTCCTTGTCTCACTTAACCCAAAAGAGATGTTGCAAGCAATAGGCACCATGTAATATGGCTAAAGGTGCATCTACACTGCACCGTTATTTCGAGATAACTAGCGTTATTTCGAAATAACAATGCAAGCAGCTACACGGCCATTCCATTATTTTGAAATAATTTCAAAATAACGGACGGCTTATTTTGAAATCTGTAAACCTCATTCTATGAGGAATAATGCCTATTCTGAAATAGCTATTTTGAAATAAGGCGTGTGTAGACGCTCCCCTTCTGCTATTTCAAAATAGTCCCTCCCCAGGGCCATTCTAAGTTATTCCTCCCCAGTGCCTCCTGGAGCTCTAAATCAAGATAGCACATCTAGAGTAGGGAAGCCTCTCTCGGACTAATTTTGAGGCTTCCCTGCAGTGTATATTTCAAAATAAGCTATTTCAGAATAACTATTCTGGAATATCTTATTTCAAAATAAGTGTGCAGTGTAGACATACCCTAAATGTAACTATCTGGGGGGAAAGGGTGTAAGCATATGCAGTGGATGGGGGCCCTATTCTGGGAATCAGTGACTCTGAAAGGATTTGAGGGGTGTCTGCACAACAGGGCTTAACTCAAAATAAGCTATGCAAATTGAGGTACATCAATTGCGTAGCTTATTTCGAAATAGAGAGCATCTACACAGCACTTATTTCGAAATAGAGCACTCTTCCTCCAACTTCCCCTACTCCTTGTACAATGAGGGTTACAGGAGTAAGAGTAAGATGTCCTCCAACTTGACAGTATTTTGACATTATTTCAAAATAATTACCTGCTGTGTAGACGCGGACTAAGTTATTTCGGAATAGTGTTGCAGTGTAGACATACCCTATAGTGATGAATTCAAGAAGCTCAATCTATTTAGGTTTACAATGAGAAGTTAAGGGATGTCTTGATTACAGTCAAGTAGTACATACATGGGGAACTAATATTTAATAATGAGCTCTTCAGTCTAGCATTGAAGGAATAATATGATCCATTGGCTACAAAAATGCTAGATAAATTCAGATGGGAAATAAAGCGTACATTATTAATGAAGAGAATAATTAACCACTGGAACAGCATAGGGATGTTAAATTGCAATTAATCAACTAATCGAATAGTCGATAGGGCGCCTCCACCTTTGAAGTGTAGAAACAGCCCTAGGGCTGTTGCTATATTTTAAAGGCAAAAGTGCCACGTGGAGCCCAGAACTCCCCCGCTGATCCCAGGCTCCGTGCGATGCTGCCACTTTGAAACGCTGCAGAGAGCCTGGGACCAGCTGGGGTGTTCCCAGGCTGTATGCAGCATTTCAAAATGGCAGAGCCGCATAGAGCCTGGGGTCAGCAGGGAAGTCCCCAGCTGATCCCGGGCTCCCCATGGCACTGCCACTTTGAAATACCCCGTCCTCTCCCCCTCCATCCTTGCTGCCTTTTTCTGATAGAGGCAGCAAAGAGTGGGGGGAAGCGACTAGTCAACAAGCTTGTCGACTAGTCCTTCCCATCCCTAGAACAGTGTACCAAGGTTATGGTGGCTTTTACATCCCTGGCTATTGTTCAATCAGGATTGGATGTTTTTCTAAAAATATGATCTAGGAATTATTTTGGGGATATTCTATGGCAGATTAAGGTTTCTTGGGGCTCTGGACCAGAGCAAGTTGGGGGCCGCTCCTCATTCCTTCCACTTGCAGTCCCACCTTAGTTCTACCCCTTCCATTTACAGCCCTGCCCACTGTCCCACCCCATTCTGTCCCTTCCCTCACCCCATTCACACACTGTCAGCCCCATTCTGCCCCCACAGTGTGGCCCCATGACCTTGCTCCTTTCCCCATCCCCACTGTGGCCTTAAGACCAGACAAGCTCTGTTACCCCTCTCCCCCATGCCATGGCCCTGGGCCACAGCAGGGAGAGCTCCTCTTGTCCTGGGGCCATAGACATAGTTTGCTGTATTTTGGAGGGCAAAGTGCACACATGCATACACACTGAAGCTAGTCCCCTTGGTTCACTGGCTGTCTCCCACCAACTACAGTGGTACCTGGGCTGCTGGTACTTGGGGAGAGGGCGGGAACAAGACAGCGTAATGGGGGAAGCCCTGTTATTTCTGGGAAGCATTCCAGCTGTGACTGCTACAGCCATGTCACTGCTCAGATGCTGCTGCAGTTGCCTCCCTGTTGGGGCTGCTGCTCAGGGAAAGCTACATGCTGGGCTCCTGCCTTCCACCACCCATTCATGTATTCCCTTTTCTTCCCCATCCCTTCCCCCTTCCTCATCTCCTCATCCCACCTTCCTTGCTCTGTCTCCCTTCCCTCCACTCAGAGGTTTAGAGGAAACAGGCAGGTGTTAGGTATGGCCTGTGGAATTAATTGGCCTTCCTGGCCATCTTATCCCCTTCCAGTCCTGTGTGAGATGGATACCTTATCACACATTGCTAAATGTGTCCTGAGAAACACTGCTGTTAAGGGAAGATGCATGATCTTGTGTTAAGGCACAGTTTGGTCCTGTATCTGCATAACAGTTAATTTGTGAAGCTCAGCACCGCCTAGCACCTATGATCCAATTGTCAAGGAACAGAATTGGGCCTGAATAGTGGTTTGGTTTTTTTATTTGCTATTGTGATAGCACCAAAGAATTCCAAAAGAAGAATAAGGACTTCACTGTACTTAGTCACTATGCAAAGAGAAAACAAATGTTATCCCTGTCCTAGAGAGATCCTAATTTGTGAAATAGACAGTGTGCAACAGGAAATAGACAAGGAGAGAGGAAGAATGGATATGGGAAGATAAGAGTTACTGTAATCTCAGTTGTCACAGGTAGTTAGCAGACTATCTAGATTTATAAACAGATACTTCCAGAAAAACTGGAACAGAGATTAAAAAATTTGCTAAAGTGACATGGTGGCAGAAGTGGAGCTAGAAACCAAGGATGAAATTCTGCTTCCACAAAAGCCAATAGCAGGAGTGCCATGAACCCCCCCAATAGGACCATAATTTCACCCTGGAAGTCCTCATTCTGAGTCTGCTTCTCTGATCATTATCATAATCTATAAAACCTCTAAGTGAAAGAGTATTTTGCAATTATCACAGGTTTCTATTATTAGGCCTTTCATGTTGCAATTATTCAACATGTATGCATGTAGTCTTCTTATCATTATTTTCCAGATATAAATTCCCCATGGGTGTGGGACATGACTGGGATATCACAGAACAAGTCAATGGGTGAATCAGTAGGTTATTTTGACTGCCAAAATCTTCCACTAATGCATTATCTCATTAAATATTTATATAGCGCCATAACTTTGCATGGCTACAAAGTGAAGATATATTTGGAAATGTGTCAGAATAGTGACTGGTGGATTAATGCATCACACACTTGTTAGTTATATGAAAGTCAATAAGGTGTAAGCAAAAAATATTTTGAGTCACTTTTGAATTAGCAATAAACTGGTATCTTATTACAACTTTCTCAGACTTATGCACAAATAGAAATTAGCAGCAAAAGAATGCTAATTTTCATTAATTTTTACTTGATTTATCATGTGACTTGTTCTAGACTGTTTAATTTGCATTATGTGACATGCATAACTTTAATTTACCATCTTTAATTCTGCCTTCACTCTGTGTAAAATATTAAAGTCTATGTTCTGGGCTAGATTCTTAGTTTGGCCAAGATGTGCTTGATACCAGATATGAGGTGAGAGGGAGACCAATGTGACTTGATGCCAAGTTGTCCTTCCACCAGGCCTGCCTATAGGAGGAAAAAGAGGGCAAATGCTCCAGGGACCAGTGATTCAAAAGGGGCAGCTCTGAGGATTGGAGGGGGTGGCATGGTGTGCTCTGGGTGGCACCAATGGCTGGCTGCCCCCAAGTCTGCCCTTTCTGCCTGAGGCCCTACCCCTTTCAGGAGCATAGAGCCTCCACACCCATCTCTGGGGCTCAGCATGACTGCTGGCTTCCCTGCCTCCCCAATCCAATCCTAAGGCTGGTTAGGTTACCTCAGGGTTATCCTAACTTGCACTCAGTTGCAACAGGCCAGAAGGTACCTGTTACAGCAGCTGTGGATCTCTGGCATGCAGCATGCCACCTTCCCTTTCCATGTGAAAACTGGTGTCCATATATATTGGGGGACATTGGCTAAAGGGGACATGTGACCTCCCCATGTGACTCCTCCCTCCAGCCAGTGCCCCCCACATTCTTCCCAACCCCAGTTACTCCTAGAGGGGTGCTGTCCTTTCACCTAGTCAGTTCCCACCCCCCCTCCCCGCATATTTGGCTGCTCTCCCTAGCAGCCATGCTCTGGAGCCACTCCCAGGTGCTGTCTTTTACAGCACAGCAGCTGCCCAGGAGAGTGCTTACTGCAGTGGCAGTGACCTGCCTCCCTTCTGCTGGGCTGGGCTTCCAGGACAGCAGCTGTGCTAGCTAGAGGCCCCTCCCCCGCCCCCCGCACGCTATCTGCTTAGTAGGTAGCTGCAAGAGAATGTGACTGGGGAGAGGGCAGTGGCAACCGGTGCTCAGAGTTGACTTCTGGAGACAGGCGCCAAGTTTGAGCATGTTGGAGAAGTGGGAGTCTGGCTCACTTGGCCACTGTTCCAAAAGTACAACCTGGGCAGGGGGCAGCCTATTACAACCAAGTGCTCTCCCAGCCAGCGGCTGCGCTGCAAATGGCAGTATTCCAGGCTATGTAGCTCGAGGAGGCTCTGGCCCCACCTCTTTCTCTCCCCACCCAAACTGGCTGCTGGACAGGCACTTGATCCTGCTGGAGGAGGGGCACTTGACCCTTCTTGTTCTTCCCACAAGTCATTTCATATCTCATATGATGAGGCCTGGGACTGATGGCTGCTGGAACACCCAGGACTGTGAAGTCACCTTGTTTTGCTCTGCCTATAGCATGAGGGAGACCTGCTTGTGCTTAGGTGGGTGTCAGCCTTCTGTTCAACAACCAGCCGATAGTCCAGAAGGGATTGCTTGAGTGTTTGCTGAATGGCTATGTCAGCCCTTATTTTGCCTTGCAGTTTAACAATAGGTACACCCTAGTCCCCAACGTGCTTTGAAACATTCCTATGATATATGCATCCCATGACACTATTTGCTCACAGAACTACAAGATCCACCATTCCTAAAGGATCAGAACACACTAGCTTATTTTTTTTTCCTGCAGGCTCCTTTTCTGTTAATTTCATTTGTAGATGGACATCCATTGTGTTAGCTTACAATGCTTAATTTACAAGCCAAGAGACAAGATGGGTGGTATTACCTCACTCACCTTCTCTCTTTCATATCATAGAACCAACATGGTTACAACAACACTGCAAAAGCAAAGATACACTTTGTTAATCTCCTGTCTGGAAGTAAACCTGTTTTAAATTTTTGCAAGTATCTATCTATCTTCACACAGACCTTAATAGCATACTTGCAGTATAGATGCACACACAACTCCTTATATAGTATCTGTACATACATTTCATTAAAACAGGGTTGGAAGAAACCTCAGGAGGTCAGCTGAGTCCAACCCCTTGCTAAAAGCAGAACAAATCGCAACTAAATCGTGCCAGCCAGGGATTTGTCAAGCTGGGACTTAAAAACCTCTAGGGATAGAGATTCCACCACCTCCTTAGATAACCCATTCCAATACTTCACCACCCTGCCAGTGAATAGTTTTTCCTAATTTCCTATCTAGACCTCCCCCTATGGAACTTGAGACCATTGCTCCTTGTTCTGTCATCCGTCACCACTAAGAACAATCTCTGTCCATTCTCTTTGGAGCCTCCCTTTTGGTAGCTGAAGGCTGCTATCAAATTCCGCCTCATTCTTCTCTTCTGTAGACTAAATAAGCCCAAATCCTTTAGCCTGTCCTCATAAGTCAGCTCTATCCCCCTAATGTAGAAGCCCGGTACCTGTCCTACATTCATAAGAATGGCCATACTGGGTCAGACTAATGGTCTATCTAGCCCAATATCCTGTCTGCTGACAGTGGCCAATGCCAGATGCCCCAGAGGGAGGGAACACAACAGGTAATCCTCACATGATCCCTCCCCTGTCACCCACCTCCAGAGAAACATAGGCTAGGGACATCATTCCTATCCATCCTGGCTAATAGGCATTGATGGACCTAACCTCTATGACTCTAACTAGCTCTTTTTTGAACCCTGCTAAAGTCCTAGCCTTCACCACAACCTCTGGCAAGGAATTCCACAGGGTGACTATGCGCTGAATGAAGAAAAACTTCCTTTTATTTGTTTTAAACCTGCTGCCTATTAATTTCATTTGGTGACCCCTAGTTCTTATATTGTGAGAATAAGTAAATAACTTTTCCTTATTCACTTTTTCCACATCAGTCATGATTTTATAGACCTCTATCATATCCCCCTTAATCATTTTTATTGCCCTCCACTGGACTTTCTCCAATGCATTTACATCCTTTCTGTATTGGATGCAATAATCTAACTGTGGCCTCACCAGTGCAGAATAAAAGGGAATAATCACTTCCCTAGCAACTCTCCTGGCAATACTCCTACTAATGCACCCCACTGTGCTCTTAGACTTCTTGGCTACAAGGGCACACTGTTGCCTCATATCCAGCTTCTCATCCACTGTAATCCCCAGGTCCTTTTCTGCTGAACTGCTGCTTAGGCAGTTGGTCCCCAGCCTGTAACAGTGCTTGGATTGTTCCATCCCAAGTGCAGGACTCTGCACTTGTCCTTGGTGAACCTCATCAGATTTCTTGTAGCCCAATCCTCCTATTTATCTAGGTCACTCTGGATCGTATCCCTACTCTCCAGCATATCTCTCTGTCCCCCAGCTTAATATCATCCATGAATGTGATGAGGGTGCAATCCATCCCCTCCTCCAGGTCATTAATAAAGATGTTGAGCAAATCTAGCCCCAGAACCATCTCTTGGGGCACGCCATTTGATACTGACCATGAAACAGACATCAAGCTGTTGACCACTACCTGTTGAACCCGATGATCTAGCCAGCTTTCTATTTTACAGTCCATTTATCCAATCAATAGTAAGGACCAGAGTGACAGCAGCTTTCATTTGAGACCTCACATGGCACTTGCTGAACTAGAATGCAACACACCAGACTCATACGTCAATAAGAGGCTCTTGGGTTGCACTAAGACAGGGAGGGTACAGATCTGACATAGCTCCTAGCAACATTGGAGATTTCCCCATGCCTAACCCGATAATCAATTTCTTTCTGCTTACCTTGCAATTCCTGAGTAGCACAGAGCAGGCGGCATGATGTCCCTCCTTATGTTTCTGGAAATGTGTGGTCAGCTCTCATTGATGGCCTCCCTTTCCATGTGTGTTATGGGACTCATTTCAGGTGCTCAAGCTAACTCTCTTGTTTCATTACAAAGGGGCTGCAGGCAGAGCATTTTCTGGGTGGAGGTTTGTCAATCATGGATTTGTTTGGTTGTGCAAATTGATGGTGCAATTGTTTGATCAGAGCCCAAGTGGAAAGGCTCATTTATTCTGCAAGACTTTTGCTGGTGCAGGCAGATAGATGTTTAAGTGTCATGAGAACTTCTGAGTTATTTGGTAGGATTTTTGGAGACTTTACTATGGTTTTAAGGCTTTACTTCAATGGTTGTCTTAACTGTGAAATATTTGTACTTATACCCAGTGCATGAGATGGACACATCTGAGAAGTAAAAAAGAATTAATAAACCAATTTGGTCAGTGTATGAGTTTGTCTGTCTGTCCATATGTTTGATAAAGAGCTCCTCCTAAATGGTAAGAGTTAGGACCACCAAATTTGGAATGTAGTTTCTGTTTATCATAACTTAATACAAGGTAAGGGTTTGGTTGTGCCAGGAAAATGAGACTGCTTCTCACAAAGTGACTGAATTACTAGGCAGGTGAAAGGGGCTAGCTGGAGGTGCCCCTTCCCCAGTCAGGGATTGCTCCAGTTCTGAGCCTCCCACCCCCAGGTGCCCTTTAGGGAGGGGGAGCTGCAGCTTCCCCCCTCCCCCATCCCAATTCATATGGGAACATTGCTGGTTGTTGCCCTTCCTCAGGGAGTGAGGGGAAAGTGCATAGTTTGCTGCATTCCTCACTCTGGCTGGAGAGTGCAGGGGGCAGAAAAACAAGGATCTGCCCTAGCCAGAGGACCTGCACCCCTTCCCCAGTTGTGCACACTGGAACCACAACAGTCATGGAGAGGCACTTCTCACCTGGTCCCAAGCTGCTATGGTGAGAGAGGGCTGGGGTAGTCTTCTCTCCCCAGGGCAACCTGAATACTGAACCCTAATCCCCAGAATAATGATTCAAATTGAACCATGTACATTTTCATTTTATTTTCCAAAAAGCAAACATTGAGTTAAGGACCTAAGCAACACTGGGCAAATCTAGTTATAAATAATATGGAAGATGGAGATGTGAAGTAAAGTAGTTTGGACTGTAAATTATAAATGACATAGATGAGGAGGGTGGAATGGATTTGTTTTGCTGTTTAGAGTGCTCCTGAGACTCTCTGAGGAAGTACTATTGATGGCCTCAGGAACATTCAGTTCTTCTCACCAATGAGAGAGTCGTTTGGACAACCCATAGTGGAAAAAAGTGTGTTTTAATTGCTCTGCTATGAAGTTAGATACTTTGCTGGTGGGCTCATTACAGATTGGATAGGAGGTAAAGAAAGAAGGGTGTGGAACTCTGGAAACCACTATTCCCACTCAAGAATGTTTTAAATGTGTGTGTTCTCTGTGCGTGTGTCTTAGATGATGATCTGTGACAGATTTCTTTTATTTTATTTTTTCCCCTGCCTTCCCATAGGTTTATGGATCTAAGGTAATATGTATAGGGAGATCTAAAATGCATGGTTTAAACTGAAATAGGTATGTTGATTGGTACCTTCAGCAGTCTCTTAACCTTGCCCACTTTATGAAGTTTAGAGACCACATCACCATCTGCTTTTACCCCAGAGCAGATTTGCAGTACTGCAGCAATAATTTTTATGGCAAAAATTATCTGAGCAGAATATAATTTTATGTCTTTGTTTTAAATTTCTTTCCATCACCATTATTTTCTCTAAATTCCACGGCAGTATTAGTGTCACAGAGTTTTCTTTAGATGGTAGAGAAACCCTTAAGAAATTACACGTTTTAACCCCCTCCCCTCATCTTTCATCATGGCTTGATTTAAAAACTGACAAGCAGATGAGATACAAACACAAAGACTGGATTAAAGGACAAAGAACCTCAAACTAGTAAACATGTAACAAACCACTTAGTCATTAGACTAACCAAGGTATTAGGCCAGAAACCTGAAAGATATACACAGTGGGATAAAAGGCCTCACATAGATTAACTTCATCACCGTATTCTCAGATGAGGACCATGGGGGCTGGAACACAGGATGCCAAGAAGACAGGAGCTGATGAGGACACAAGGATATAACAAGATAGATCTTCAGCTGGAACACAAGTAGGCCTTCCTCAGGTGGGATGGTGTCCCTAAGCTCTCTTTGTATGTCTACACTGCAGAGCTTTCTTGGAGAAACTCACATTTTTCCGAAAAAACTTCACTTACATCCACACTGCAATCGCGTTTTTTCGAAAAAAAATCGAAAGAACGGAGGGATTTTTCTGACATTGGTAAACTTCTTTCTATGAGGAAGAAACCTTTTTCTGAAAGAGCTCTCTCAGAAAAAGGCATGTGAGGACGGGGAAGAGGGAGTTCTTTCGAAGGAAGAGGAAAGAGGAAAAAGCACAGGTGGTCTGAGGGCTATTCTGTCTATACTAATCACAGCTTAGTAATGCGAGATAGCGTCCATTCAGTGTGGACGCTATCTTCTGAAAAAGCAGATCGCATTTTTGATGCGCTTTTGCTGTGTAGACGCTCTCTTTTGGAAGAGGTTTTTTTGGAAGATCTCTTCCAGAAAAGCTTCTTCTGAAAGATGCCTGTAGTTTAGACATAGCCTTTGTCAGAAGCTGGGAGTAGGTGACAGGGGATGGATCACTTGATGATTACTTGGTCTGTGCATTCCCTCTGGGGCACCTGGTATTGGCCACTGTCAGAAGACAGGATACTGGGCTCAATGGACCTTTGGTTTGACCCAACGTGGCTGTTCTTGTGTTCTTCTACAAGGTGTTCCAGTGCTTTGCATTGTCCAGCATAGGTGTAAGCGAATGTTACTCTGGAGTTCTGTCAGGTGAGTTGGAACAGTGAGAATGCCAGAAGATGGCCAGTGATGATTTGGTTGCCTCTGGGATGGACAATAACCTAGGGGTTTGCCGCTCATTCTTAAATGTTTTCTTGTTGCTATGCTGATTAGCAGGTCAGTAGACCTTTATCTTTCTTGCCTTTTCCAGAAAGGGTGCCAAACTGGGAAATAAGGACACCAATATGGAAGAACAGCAGTAATTCCATAAATTCAAAATGGCCAACTGAGGCAATATTGGTAAAACAGGAAAATTCTCTACAGCAGGTCTCCTAATGCATCATACTGTGAAGGGGATACCAGCTCAGAGGAATGAGTTTGAAACAGTTGCAGGTTTCTGTTCTGTCATATCCTACTAATCAATATTCATTTCTGATCAACTATACATTAAAGGTAGGTGATACCAGGGTTGTACTAAGTCCATCTTTCCTCCCTGCAAGGGTGATTGCTCTCAGCATTCACATGACCCCAACTTTCTGAAAGTTTGCCACAATCAGATTATCTGAGGCAGTCCATGATGACACCATGTAAAGCAAAGAGTAAGAGAACCAGATTCATCTCTAGGGTGCAGTTTGCTTTTTTGAAACCCCTATTAGAGGATGCAATCAGATGTTGTGAACTGCTTTTTTTATAGCTAATTGCTCTTACAAACACGCTACTCTGAACTAATTTTCTACCTGAAGAGACGCTTTAGGGCTGCCTACTTCACTATATGACAAACCATAAAATACTCTCTGCAAATCTTAAACACCAAGAGAGGGGAAAAATAGGTCAAATACTGCATTTTTTGTCCCATTGTTTGTCTCTCCCCATCCTTGTCTCTCCTATCCACAATTGTTTATAGCTGTTAATTACCATTCTAGAAGGCAATAGTCCTTATGGTGAAAAAAAGGTATCTTCAAGAAACCCCACCTGTTTCCTCACAGCTACAGGTGTAATTCCTCCTAATCAGCAACCTGTATACAGCCTAAATCTCTCCTTTTTGCAGTTTAATTAGGTTGATTCAAACCCTGCGTTATCACATGGCGGAACATTTGCTGACATTTCAGTTGGCCAGTAACAAAATTCCTTGGTTCCTAAAAATATTAGATAATTCTTCCCAAAATATTCTTTGGCCTCTTTGTCACCTTCAAGGCATGTATTCAACAGAGGTTTTGTCAGGCTACATCAAGAATGATATAAAATGTACGGCTAAGTAAAGAGATTTCATTTATCTTGAAAACAAGATCTGGTATCATATAGGAAGGCAAGTCAGGGACAAATATTTGATGTAAAAATTTATGAAACATGAAATGGGTTCTAACAGTCTTCTGATACACCTGAAACAATAGGTCTCTCTGAAGTGTCAGGGGCCTAACTAATTTTATGATGCTTTGTAGCTGTAAAATGATGAAGTACTGTATGTGAGGAAAGAATTACAAATAATTGAATATTTGTTCATAAATCCATGAAGATTCAAATGCCATGCTATGGGTATTAAACAGTTCTTGCTGCAAAATATTTCTTCCTAGTTAGATTGTAAAGGTTAATAAGTAAAATCTTTTCTCTAAACATCTCTGGTTTATATTTCTTATAAGACATGACACTATTGATCCTCAATTATCAGTTATTTGAGGATTATGCCTGTATTTGCTAGTAAAGGTTGTGCTTCATCCTTTCATTAAATTAGAACATGATCTCAGACTTTGATTAATACAGAGTACAGGTTGGACCTCCCTTGTCTGGCACCATCGGGATCTGACTGGACCCAAAGGAGAGAATTTGCCAGACCAAGGAAAGGTCTCGTGCCAAGCCCATAGCCTGCTGCTGACAGGCTCCCTGTCTCACCCTCTCCCGCCCCCAACCTGACTTCTGCTGCAGGGCTCTAGCCCCGTGCTCCAGGGGGCTGTCACGCTCCTTCAGTAACAGCCCCATGCTCTAGGGCAGTGGTCCCCAACTCGGTGCCCACGGGTGCCATGGCGCCCGCCGAGTGACCAGGGCCAGCCCAAGCCATTCTTGCACCCCAGGCGTGTGGCACATGTGCCGCCCCCGCCCCCGCGCAGGGCCAGATTAAGGGGGGGGCTAGCCGGGCAGCTGCCCGGGGCGCCAACCTATGGGGGGTGCCTGATGGCAGCTGTAAGGGGTGCTGCGTGCCCAGCCGCGTAGCGCCCCTTAGAGCTGCCATCAGGCGCTGCTCACCCAATAGCAGCTATAAGGTGCGCAGCATGCCAGGGGGCAGGGCAGCGTATGCGCTGTGCGCCCTGGGGGCAGAGCCATGCATGCATCGCGCGCTCGCTGCCCGGGGTGCAGGAATGGCTCGAGCCGGCCTGGGTGCGTGGTGTATGCGTGGCCCTGCCCCTGGGTGCCCGGCAGCTCCAAAAGGTTGGGGACCACTGCTCTAGGGGACTGCTGCGGGGTTGCCACGGGACTCCTGGGGCTGCTGCACAACCATGGGTTCTGGCCCTGGCCCCATGCTGCTGCGGGGATGCAACAGGGCGCCGGCCCCAGCCCCGCCTTCCCAGGGAATGTCACAGGGCTCCAGCCCCGTGCTGGCAAGCCCGGTCCCACACGGCTGAGGGCTGCCGCAGCTAGGGGAGATAGTTCTTCAGCCCTGGTCCTGCGCTGTCTCCAGCTGAGCTGCCCACCTTGTTTTCCCCAGCCCCAGCTGGCACTCCTGCCCGTAGACTCCCGGGCTCTCTGGTCCAGGAGCATCCGTGGTCCTGCAAGACCACAGATGTTGCCGGACCAGAGAATGCCAGTTTTCACACAACCTGTAGTGATATCTCATTCCTCCACTGATGAGAGTATATCCTAATTTAGGATCAAGCCCGGGCATGCAAAGAATGTGCTTTTTTAAGTTTTGAAAGGGATTCATCTTCTTAGACTACCATTTGTAATCATAAAAATAAAATTATTATTCATATAGATGGATATCTTTTATACATCTATTATATATTTTGAGGAGTTTGTGGATTTGTTAGTGAAAAATAAAGTTGTACTTTACGATTACCTACAGATACCAAATTTTGCATAAACAATCCTGCCACTTAAAATTAGCTTAATGCACTACTTTTTACACTAGAATATGCTGGGTGAAAGGTCGGAAAAAAGTCATGACTGTTATGATTACAGTTCATAAAAATATTTGGTAAAAAAATTAAAATTGAGTCACCTATTCAACTATCATTTTAGTGCAAAGAAAATTTTTACTGTTATAAATCACAAAATAATTCAAATTAGTTTTAGAAAGAGTAATGGAGTTTCTGATTCAAATTTACTATGTATGGTAATTATTCAATAAAATGAATAATGTTTTAAGTTGAAATCTTACAAATTTAAAACTATTTTTTAACTTCCCTTTTGCAAGCAAATGAATAAAAATTCTGTTACATATATTTAATTTCTTGAATTTTCCTATAAGTGTAAGCTATGCAAAATGAATGCCTGGTCAACAACAGGCCTCACCTGATAGTATGCAATATTTTAAAACTAGTCATAAAATCTCTTAACGCTCTGCAATAACAAATGGTCATTAACAAGAAAAGGACACTATCACACAGGCCTGCCAACAGCAATTCTGCCCCACCCTCAAGCAGCAGCCCTGGTCCATCTGACATTTGGGTATTGCTGCAATTGCACTTGCTGGTGCCCAGTGATCTGTCAGCTGTGCTACTGGGTACACTTTTATGGTACCACATGCCTGCCCACTATAGGGTTTCCATGAATCGTGAAATCCCAAAACATGGGATTTCCCAAAACCCAAAGACCCTTTCCACACCTCTGTCACATCCCTTCTGTGAGGCCATGCCTCTGTCCTGCCACTTCTCTGAGGTTCTGCCTCTGCTCACTCCATCCCCCCCTCTTCCTCTATCACTCCCCCACCCAAACTCACTTTCACCAGGCTGGGCAGGGGGCAGGGGAGTGGGAGTGGGTGCAGGTTCTGTGTGGAAGTTTGAGTGTGGTAGAGGGTAAGGGGTCAGGCTCTGGGAGGGAGTTTGGGTGTGGGATGCAGGCTCGTAGCTGGGGCAGGTGGGTTAGATGTGGGAGGGGCGAGGGCTCTGGGAGGGAGTTTGAGCGCTGGTTCTGAGATGGGGCAAGGGGTGCAGAAGGAAGTAAGGGGGTCAGGCTGTGGGCTGCAGCTCCTTTGACTACTCCCAGAAGTGATTGGCACACCCCTCTGGCAGCAGCTCCTGGGGAGGAAAGCCAGTTGGTCTCCGCATGCCACTGCCATCACTCCTGCAGCTCCTACTGGCTGCTGTTCCTGGCGAATGGAAGCTGCAAAACTGGGGTGGGAGAGGCATGCTGAGATTCCCCCCTGGCCAGCCCCAGGGGACTCGGAGAAAATGGCGGTTGCTTCTGGAAACAGCATAGTACGAGGGTGGGCAGGAAGCCTGTCGTAGTCCTGCTGCCAGAAACTGGGACTCCGGGCCCTTTTAAATCACCCAGGCCACTGGGCAGTTGCCACTTTCCCCCTCCTCCCCCACTTGGCAGGCCTGCTGTCACAGAATGGTTGGCCCCTTAAGGATAGTAGAGCTAGCACTGCTGAGCCAAATCAGGTGTTCCCACTTGTCCAGTTAAGCAAGCAGAGCCTCACCAGAGGCTATAAGGGGTCAGAAAGAGACTTAATGAGTCACAACTAGTTGAGAGAGCAATACCACTGCTACTGCCACCAGAATCCCCTAGGAAGAGGCAGTGAGACCATGAAATGTAAAGGGTGAGATAAGGAACAGTTTGTTTAAGTTTGGACACTAAAACTACCTAAGAGATGGGAAAGCAAAGGGATCATGAGTCCTTAACAACCTGATGAGAACCCTTGTAATATTCCTGGCACAAAAAAAGGGTGTATATAAAATGGTATATTTTTACTCCAGAAACCTTCATTCAGATATTGTCATATTTGGTGACAAATGAAACAGTTGACTTCAGTTTGACTCCTGATAGGCCTGAAGAGTGAACACAGGTAGAATTGACTGTTGTCCGGAATCTGTTGTCTTGCGTGTGATGTAACAGCTTCCTAAATTCCAATCAGATGTGAAATGGGGCTCCTTCTGCATACCTACCTGTGAGACCCACTCTTGACTGAACACTGTGTAAGTAAAAAAGCATCATTAACAGCTAATAGTACTCAGTAGACTCAACTCTTAGTTTCCAGTTTAACCATCAGATCATACTCCCTTCCCAGAGCTAGGAATAAAACCCAAGAGACCTTATTCCCAGTATTTTGTTATTGTCTAGCAAATAGTTATGGCATCTAAAGGCAAAGTATGTGTTTTCTGGTGCTATCTGCTAATAGAGGTGTTCCTTAGATCCAGCATTAGAACTCTATGGGGAAGATAAGAAAGCCCTGAATTCAAAACCTGCTGATAATCCGTGAAGGAGAACATTACAGTTGCATAAATGTCTTCTTTCCCCCCAGTTTTCTTTTTACAAAAAACAAACAAATATTACATTAAAGGAACACTGTCAAAGATGCAAAATTTGGAAATGCCAGAATTAAGGCACCCTGTGTAACATCAGTTCTCTCTTCTTGTGCAGTTACAGTGTTTAATTTTGGCATCTCATACTATTTATGCACTGTTTGAAGTTACAAAGTGTGTGCTTTTTAGCTGAACATCGCATTTCAATGTACATTTTCAGAATACACCTAGTTGTCATTCACTTTTTATTTCTGAGTTAACTTTGATTTGGCATTAATGCTGAAAGCCAGCTTCCTGCTTTTTGTTACTCCATGACATTAGTGAAACTAGGATGTGTGATAAAAGAAAAAGCTGAATAAAAGGAGCTTAAGAGCCATACATAGGGAAAAGACAACTTCTGTCAAGTTCACATGAAAAAGCAGCATAATAAATTATCTTGGCGGTGCAGAAATGCAGAAGACTTGTTGCTGTTAGAAAACTTAGGAAGATAAAAGAAAAATTCTTCACGATATTATTACAATTAATATTATTGTCTTAATCATTACAATCATAAAATATGAAGGAACATCTGTAAGATGTTACTAATTAGTATGGATGGACAGCATAATCTTTTGTTGAAGAAAACTCTTTGAAAAGTGTTGAGCTATCATACATTGAAGAGGAGCCAGTTGTCCCCTCTATTAAACAGCAGTTAATACAGAGATGCAGTACGTTGTACTTCTAAAAAGATTTATTGTTCTTTTATTAGGCTTCCAAAATTGAAAATATGGGAGCAGGAAAGAGATAAATATGGTCATAGAAAGTCATACACAAGCAGCATCCACAAATTCTGCAGATTTAGCATCTCTGGACAGAAAATGTGAATATTTTCCCTAATTTTAAGCTTTCATGTAAAGAAAAAAATTTGTTAGCCCATTTTCTGGAAAGATCAGTTACAGAATGTAAATTCATGGATTCATAGATTCCAAAGCCAGAAAGGAACATTGTGTGATCATTTGGTCTCTCCTCCTGTAAAATACAGGCCATAGAACTTCCTCAAAATAATTCCTAGAGCAGATCTTTTAGAAAAACGTTCAGTTTTGATTTAATGCACCTCATGCAGCTTCCCCTATCTGAACCTCCCACAGCAGATAGCCTGCTATCTGACATAGGGCAATTAGGGCATTGTCCCTTTATCCCATTCAATGTCTCCCCAGAATTAAAAAATAGGTCCTTTCCCATATTGGTGCCACCTCAGAAATAAAATATGAGAGGAGTGACTGGGGTGAGGTTTCAGTTTTAGCCCATTTTTTTGTTTCAATGAGATAATGTAAATGCCCTTAGGCAGCATCTGGTTCCTCCTTACACAGATAAGTAGTTTTCACCTCTAGAACTCATTTTTGTTTCACATTCCAGGTCTTCTCTAAGCTATGAGTAGTCTTCTTCATTAGGTCAGAATGTTCATTCATTATATGTAACAGAGAGACTAAAAATGTTATAGGAGCCGGTGTAGAACAAGGCAAAAATATTTTTTCTTGTTTCCAGTTAGTCAAGAGAGAGATGAGCACTATCTATGTCCATTTTCTATAGAAGTCAAGGTTCAGGCCAGAATAAATTCTAGCTATCAGCTTTGCCTGCAGTGCAGCAAATAGAGGCAGTTACTGTACTATTTTCAGTGTTCCAAGGAATAAATCAGAGCTGCTACAGCGGCAGCTGGAGGCACAATAGCTGCAGCAGGAGCAGGAGCTGCACATGGAGGAAGGTAATAAGGCTGTCACCTTCCCTTCTTGGATAACAGCTTGCACGGAGCTGTTGGCAGTGTTAATGTCACTTTCCAGCTGAGGGATGCTCCTCTTTAAGCTGCATGGATATTGTCTGTAACTTCTGTATGGCAACAAATAACATGTCACACAAAATATGATTTTTGTCTCTGCTGTGCAGTTTCTCTGTGAGGTGACCAGGAGAGGTGACAGGGCAAGTGTAGATTCCCAAAACATCCGATTTGAAAAGTCTGACTGAGATGAGACAACTGTTAAACAGGAGAATTATAATTCCTTAGTATTAGACATGACAGCAATATGTGAAGAATTAGTTTTTGTTTCGATGCACAGATGATCTTTGTGTATTGGTCTTATCCTTAGCATTGGACCTGGAGTCTCACTAGGCCTTGCTGTTGGAAAATATACAATACAGTAGGGTCAGGGGGTCAAATTAAAGGTTACAGTCCACTCATGGTGCATTAATTTTTACTGCTATAAGCTGAACTCATTGGTTGCGTCTAGACTGGTATGATTTTCTGCAAACGCTTAACAGAAAAGTTTTTCTGTTAAAAGCATTTGCAGAAAAGAGCGTCTAGATTGGCATGGATGCTTTTGTGCAAAAGCACTTTTTGCGGAAAAGCATCCGTGCCAATCTAGACGCGGTTTTGCGCAAGAAAGCCCCGATCGCCATTTTTGCCATCAGGGATTTTTTGCGCAAAACAGTTTTTACCTGTTTACACTGGCCCTCTTGCGCAAAAGCATTTGCACAAGAGGGCTTTTTCCCGAGCAGGAGCGTCATTGTATTTGCGCAAGATCACTGATGATCATACATTAGATCGTCAGTGTTCCTGCGCAAATTCAAGCGGTCAGTGAAGACAGCTGGCAAGTTTTTGCACAAAAGCGATCACTTTTGCGCAAAAACTTGCCAGTCTAGACACAGCCGTATGAGTATGAGTATCAGTAGAACCTGCAAGAGCCATCTGACTTAAATAAGTTGACTATTGTAGCTACATTGCTTTCTGGGCACTGTCAGAAGCACAATTAATTAAAAATCCTATCAAATATCAGATCTCCCAATTTATTAATGATTGTTACATAGTATCACTGCTGGTCATGGCACGGAACAGGTGACTTAACAAGACAGGATGGAAAAAGTAATGAAATCTGTGACTTCAACAACCTCTACAACAGACACAGAGGTCTGTGAGTTTTCTGTGTGAGTTAATTCGAGAGCATGATGACTGTCTAGCTTTTACCACATCGTGGCTATTGGGGCTTTGAATGCACTGGAGGGGGTATGATACATATTGTGATAGATATGCGTCAGACCTGCAAATCTTAAAAGGTGAGTTGTAGCAGTGGGTGATATGTTTATATGTTTTTAATCTATTCTGGTAGGATTTAGTGCAACTTTGAGCTGGTGTCTCCTGGACTCGACAGCTTGCTTCCAATGATGAGGCTGGAGGGTTGTTTGAAGGCCAGAACAGTGAATTCAGGAAAGATTTCTGTCAGGATAGGATTCCCATTGAATATGGATTTTAGTTGATATCCTGTATGGAATCCAGTGTGGAGTGGTAGGTAACAACCAGGACAGTGCTGTTGGAGGGGGTTTTAAAAGTTATTGACTCACTTATCTCCTCTCATCATCGGACAAACATGGCTACAACAGTGCATACTGTCAAAGCACAGGTATTTTCAAATGAGCATCTCCAACCCCTTCTTTAATACCTAGGCTCCTAGCACTGCTGAAGAGTTTAAAAATATATTCTTTATATGCCTGTACTTGGATTCCTTATGCACATGACAAAATGAGGCTGTTTTACATATATGTATGTTTGTACTGTGGTTATCCCACTACCGCCACCCTCCTATGCTAGTTTAAAGCAGTGATCCTCAAATGTGGCCAACAGCATTTTGTTTTGCTTTGGCCACATTCACCTTCTGGGTGATTATTGGGTGTAGGGGGGAGCAAAGCAGTGGCTGCTTTTCCTTCCTGTTGATCCCGGATGAGCTGCCTTGGTGTTTGCTGGTATGACTAGCAGTGGGCAATGCCCTACACTGCCTCTGGAGACACATAGGGCACAAATGCTGGAGGAACATTGTACTGAGTTCCAAAACCACCTTCCTGAAGGCCTTCCATCCCTATGACCCACACTGCCTCTGTGGGCTCTTCTCATTGCCTATTGCCTCCACTGCCTCCCCATCCAGTGCTTCATTTGGCAGGGGGTGGGCTGAGAGCAGTACAGCCACGCCAGAGGAAGTGCAGGGCCACTGGCTCCTCTTGTGTTTTTTTGATATGCCATATTGGCTATAAATAGCTTGCTGGTATGGCATACTAGATTGTACCAGTCTACTTGCACTGCTGTGACCAAGAGGATCATTTGGCTATTCCTGTCCTTCAGCTCCCTTCCTAGATTGTTGAAATCTTCCAGGAACTGTGGAATGTTGTAAAGTCCTATAGTGGTTTCTTGTGTTTTCCTTAGTTTTGAATAACTTAAATAATCTTGTCTTGGGAGGGGATTATCCCAAGTCTAGTAATTGAAATGCAAACTTGCTGTCTTGCTCTTAAAGCGGTAAAGAGGCTTTATTTGATTATATGGACAGTTTATGTTAAGATGAGAAGATGGTGTTAAACGACCTTCAGGTGATCAGAATGTGATGATTTAAAAAAAAAAAAAACCCTCTAAAAAGTTCACACTGTCAGATTTATGCCCCTTCACTAGGATTCAGGTTTGGAGGTAGTGTGATCTAATGGTTTGTCTACACTAGACAGTGGATCAGTGGTGCAGTAATTGATCCACCAGCGGTTGATTTATCACAGTTGCTTAGACATGATAAACTGACCTCTGAGCACTCTCTTGTCAATTCTGGTACTCCACCATGATGAGAAGAATAGCTGGAGTCAATGAGAGAGTAGCCCCTGCCAACCTTACTGAGTGGAAGACACCGTTGATTTCAGCTACGCTATTTGCGTTGCGTAGGTTAGATCAACTGGCAGGGGACTTGTCGTGTAGACAAGGCCTAATAGAAAGTAACCTGGATTAGGAGTCAGGAGATGGGGGATCTGTTCTCAGCTCTGTCACTGACTTGCTGCATGACAATAGGTAAGTCACTTCACTTTTCTGTTTTCTTGTACGTCCTCTTAGGCTATGTCTACAGTACAAGCTAGGTGTGTGACTGAAGCTAGCATGAAGACAGGTAGCTGAAGTAGCATGGGTAGTGGCAGGGGAAGTATATCCTGAGCTATTCTGAGTACAAATCTGTCTGAAACAGGTGGATACCTGAAACCTCTGCCTTGCAGTGTAGACTTAGCCTAACTCTGTCAGTGCTGTCTATTTAGAATGTAAACTCTCTGCGGCGGGGGCTGCTACTAATCTGTACGGTATCTTGAAAAATAGGGTCCTAATCTCAGTTATGAAGAATGCTTGCAGAGTGCAAACTAATGCAGTACAGTACAGAATACCCAATACAATATAACTAATAGAGTGTCTTCACTGCAGCATCTGTGAGCTCTCCATGCTGAGGAATGAAGTCCTGTCTCCTCCTGCAGCAGCAGTTTGCCTGTCACGGTGTTCCTAGTGGAGGGCAGAACTTGAGCATTCAGCATTTGGGCAAGATTAATGATTTGCTCTTTGTTCTCCAAACAAAACAACTTGTTCAGCTGTCAGATACTTCCATGAGCTTTGAAAGGGGTGGGATGCATGCCTGCAGGGCAGCAGAGATCAAAACAGGGAGCAGAGAGGTCATGGCAGGCATTGAGAGATACTAGGGAAAGTCAGTGATATTGACAAAAATGTCTACACTTAAGTTTTGTTGCTTTAGCTTTAGCTTGAGGTGGTTTTATTTTGTCAGCAAAACAGCATAGTTCTGGTACCAAAAGTAGGTTTGTAATGTGTACATCTCCTGTGTTTTGTTGGCAATAGGCAGCCTTTGCTGACAAAACTTTGTAGTGTAGAGAAGGCCTAAATCCTTCATAAAATAAAGCACATAAATAAGCGATAACTACTGGAATGTTAAGGGAAACATTTAAAAACTTCTAAAAGGAAATACATTTTAATATTGCATATAATTAACCTATGGAACTCAATACCAGAAGATATCGAGACCAAGAACACAGGAGGATTCAGAAAAAGATTGTACATTTACATGGCTAACGATCAGCCACATTTATATTAGGAGTTTTTCAGCAAGAGGTAGAATGTGTTAAATTCTTCAACTGCAGAATTGTGGCGCGAATGGAGCTTTGGAGCTTTAGTCTGAACCTTGATTTATGTTAATAAAGTACTTTGGGGTTGTCTGAGGACTACTTTATAAGGGCAAAGTATTATCATAGAAATTAAAAATGGAAATAGGCCTATTACCTGAAAAAGGCCTATTCTGATTGTTCTGTGCAGTATGTTTTCTAATGCTTTTCCCAGTCTACTTATAAAAGTTTCAAATGCTTCTTTTCTCCACCGTGTCCTTCAGAACTTTTTCATGGTGGAATAATCAGGACAATTTTCCTGATATTAAGTGTAAATTCTCCCTTTCTTAATTATTATCCCCTTATTCCTAGTTATATACTACCTTAAATACCCCCCTTTGAGTTTGTGTTTACACCTTTCAGACACTTGATGGCTATTATACAAACACTTCATTGTTATTAAGCCAAGATAGTCATCATTAGCTTTTCCAGCCTTACAGGGAAAGGCAAGTGGGCTGCACAGAAGGGAAAGGCAGCTAAAGAAGGGTCTGTTGCAAGAGTAGCCACTTGTGACATGTCTGCAGACACAATAGCTATGTCTACACTACATCCCTCTTTCGACAGAGGGATGTAAATTAGAGACTTCGAAATTGCAAGTGAAGCAGGGATTTAAACATTGTGCACTTCATTTGCATAATTGCATCATGGCACTCTTGAAAAAGCGCCATTTCGAAAGTAAAACTGCGGTCTAGATGCGGTTCTTTCGAAAATGGCAGGCTTTTTCAAAAGATCCTGTAAACCTCATTTTCTGAGTACAGGATCTTTCGAAAAAGCCTGCCATTTTCGAAAGAACCGCGTCTAGACCGCGGTTTTACTTTCGAAATAGCGCTTTTTCGAAAGAGCGCAATGACATGATTATGCAAATAAAGTGTGGGATATTTAAATCCCCGCTTCATTTGCAATTTCAAAGTGTCTAATTTACATCCCTCTGTCGAAAGAGGGATGTAATCTAGACACAGCCTATATGTGAGCCATGGATGATCTAGCTAGAGAGAGTAGGGGGGAGGTTCTAACTTGGGATGCCATTTCCACTGCAAAGTACTGCTGTTCTGAGTTTCCTATGGGTTGGCGCATGTCATTAGGAAGCGACCTGATCAGGTGCTAGAGAAATACCTCTAGAATGCCTGTTCTTCCAATAATTCCTTCCCATGCAAACTGGAACCTGAAAATTCTTCTACCCTAAGGGTACATCTACACAGCAGGGCTAAAGTCGAATTAAGCTATGCAACTTCAGCTATGTCAATTGCATAGCTTACGTCAAAATTGCTTAATTCAGCTTTTGGTGCTGTCTACACAGCAGGAAGTTGAAGGAAGAACACTCTTCCTTCAAGTTCCTTTACTCCTTGTGAAATGAGAGTTACGATGAGCTGTAGTAAGAAGTCCTCCAGCTCGACATTATTTCGGAATGAAGGCTGGTAGGGCAGACGCTCATTTTGTTATTCTGAAATAATTCTGCTGTGTAGGCATACCATGTGTTACTGGGCAGCTCCTTAAATCAAGGCAATGAGACTTGCTAGTGAGGTCCATAAACTATAGGTTGGGCTGGGCTTTATGCATGTTCACATAGCACTGACTACAGTCCCAAAGTCCTTTCCTGGCAGCCTCTGGGCTCAGTGTAAAATCTGGGAGGGAATCTTTGGGGGCACTGGCTCCTGTAGTTGTTCCAAACTTCTGTTTAGGAATTTTCAGGGATATTCCCAGGGTAATTCATCTGATATACAAAACTTGCAGTTAGACTCTTCCACTCCTCCCACACACAAAACAAAAAAACAGGTTGGAGTTGAGGTTTTGTCTATTTTTTTTTGAATGCCATTAGTTTTAACTGAAAATTAAATCTTTAAATTGACTTCTTCATTGGTCACTGTGTTCCTTCACTATATCTAATTGAGAAACCACAAAGTGTTGTAGGAACATAGAAAAAAAATGTTTTTTCATACTGCCACTTCAGCCAAGACAGAGTTGAGCACCATCTATGTCTATTTTCTATAGAGGTCAAGGTTCAGGCTAGAATAAATCCTGGTTGTAAGCTCTGCCTGCAGTCATGCAAATAGAGGTAGTTACTGTACTGTTTCAGTGTCCTGGGGAATAAATCAGAGCTGTTACATTGGCAGCAGGAGGAGCAATAACAGAAGCAGCATGGGCAACACATGGAGGAAGGAAATGAACTGTCACTTTTTTCCCTCCTTCAGTAACCACTTGCGTGGCAAGTGTTCTATTATTTTCTAACAGAGGGCTGCACCTCCATTTGCTGCATAGATATTTACTGGAATTTCTGTTTGACAACAAATAAACACAAGACATAAACGTGATTTATGTCTCTGCTTTTGCAGTTTCACTGTGAAGATAATCAGTTTTGTGACAAGGAGAGGTGACAGGGCAAGTGTAGAATCCAAAAGCATCCAAGTTGAAAGGGCTGGTAGAAGTTGCTGATGGAGGTGAGACAACTGTAAAACAGGAGTACTAGGATTCCTTAGTATTAGAGGTACATGTGGTGTAGCATGTGGTGAAAGAGCTTTCTCTTCATTGCACGGATGACCCTTGTGTCTTGACCTTTAGCTTAGGGTGTGTCTACACTGCACTGTTATTTTGAAGTAACTAGCATTATTTTGAAATAATGTGAGGGTCTACACAGCCATTCTGTTATTTCAAAATAATGGATGGCTTATTCCGAAATCTGTAAACCTCATTCTACAAGGAATAGCGTCTATTCAGAAATAGCTATTTTGAAATAAGGCATGTGTAGATGCTTGTGACGGGGCAGGAAGGCCCTGCACTCACGGCTCCTCCCCCCCAGACAGAGAAGCACTGCAAAGCAGCGGGAGCATGAGACCGCCAAGCCCCGCGGTGGGGGCGGGGCCTCAGAGCTCCCCAAGCCTGGCCCAGTTTTGTGGGAAGCTGTAAAACGCCGGGAGGTGGAGGCCGGCACCGGTGCTGGCACGCCCACGGCCAGCTGCGCGGGGGTTGCCAGGCAATTGGATGCTTCCCCAGCTGGTAGGGGGCAGCCCGACTCGGGTGGGGACGGAGGGGATTGGGCCGGGGCAGAGGCCCCGGATGTAAATATGGGCACACTAAGGTCAGAGGAGCGGAGCACAGAGGAGACAGAGGGCAAGAATGGTGGTCCAAACGGGGCACAGAGGGAACCGGAGGGAGGAAGAGTTAGGGGTAAAGGACCTGCAGAGGAAAGGACACAGCTGTTTGAAGACACCGTGAGGGAATCTGGAGCAGGGCGGAGAACCTGGTGAGAGGGAAGGGAGAGGAAGCGACCCAGGGTGGGGCTAGAGATGTAAGCCCGCGGACTGGTGCATTAAGGGCAACGCCCCGTCAGTCAGGTCCAGGGGGTGGAAGTTTATCCCTTGACCTTAGGGCCGTGGGTCGGGACTCGGAGAGAGGGCGGGCCCGAGTCCCCCTTCCCTCCCCGTCCCTACTTACCACCCAACCAATCAGGTTTTGATACCCTCAGCGGCCAAGGGTTCGGGCAATCGAGGCCTGGCAGGGCCAGCGACTCGGGAGCTGGGCCAGTGAGTACTTTACAATGCTCCACTGATGCTATTTCAAAATAGCCCCTCACCAGGACCATTCTAAGTTATTCCTCCTCATTGCCTCCTAGGACTCAAAATTGAGATAGGCTTCCCTAATGTAGATGAGCTGTCTTGGATTAATTTTGAGGCTTCCCTGCAGTGTAGAGGTGCTATTTCAAAATAAGCTATTTTGGAATAACTATTCGGAATAGCTTATTTCAAAATAAGTGTGCAGTGTAGACATACCCTTAGTGTTAGAGTTTCACTAGGTCTTGCTGTAGAAACAGATGCAATATAGTAGGTTCAAGGGGTCAAAGTAAAGGACAGACACTACTCATGGTGCACTCATCTACCTTTTACTGCTATAAGCTGAAATCATTGCTTTAAGTTTTTATAAGAGGAAGCTAAATACTGAATTTGGTGGCTCAGCTCTTACTGTTAAAGAGGAGTTGTTGAACAAACAGACAAATAAACTTTCTGAAATAGATAGTAGATATTTTGCTTCCAGATGCATGTGCAAAACTTGAAATGTCTACAATTATTTAAGCTATTGTATGTTTTGTAGAGAGGTAGGTGATTAGAACATGATATAAAATGTGTAGGACCAAAATTGTGCTTTATTTAAAAAGATAGAAATCTTACATATTTCAGGGTTTGAGGAGGAGATTTCAAAATGAAGACCTGGCTAAAGCAGATTTAATATTTGCTGACTGCTACTTGCCTTGTAACTTGCCCATGAGGAAGGAGAAAAATAAATATGTTCCTTGGGCAAATGCCTTTATTTCTCGACTATTGTATCTTGATCACCTTCCTCCTTCAGTTCCCTCCCTTGGTCCCAGGAAATATATGTAAACCCAATAGCACCATTTTGCCAATTGGGCATTCAATGAAAAACGTTAAGTAGCATTTCTTTTCTCACGGAGTTAATAAATATATCTAGGCATCTGGGTGCAAAATTTGCCTATATTGTTTGTACAAAGGGGAATTGAACTATACTGAGTGGCACAGAATGAACAATTAGATAAAACTCTGTATAGCTGCCCATGTTCATGCCACCTGAACCTCAGACACTGACAAACTTAAGGAGCTAAGGCCCTGATCCGGCAAACATTTATACACATTTTATTGATGTATTTCTATGAAAGTGAGTGGAACTACTTATGTGAGCTATGCTATGCACGTGCCTAAGTGTTTGCAAGATTTGACCTATGGGATTAGGTTTAGGATGGAGGCAGGTTGCCAACTTTCTGACTGAACAAAACCAAACACCCTTATCCTGGACTTTCTCCAAGGCCCCACCCCACTCACTCCATCCCCCCCTCTTTCCATTGTTCGTTCTCCCCAACCCTCACTCACTTGCTCATTTTTACCATGCTCGGGAGAGTCCCTTTGGGTGTTCGGTTTAAAAGCTGAACACCAGCCACCTTGGGAAATAGAAGGGCAAGGAATCCACACTGAGAATTAAAGTTGATACAATTCTGAAAAATTTGGAAACAATATTAAAAAACTCTTTTCATTTTAAACTTGTTCTAGTAAAAATAACCTTCTGCATCAAAGACAGAGAGAAAAGAGAAAAATTCCCGACAGGCACACTTAAATTTTAGTTCTTTATTGTTAAAGCAATTTTAGAAGACAAATTTTATATTTTGTAGCTCTAATTCCTCTACCAATTTTTTTACTGTTGTGGTTAGAAAATATGCTGAATGTTCTAAAATTTTTCTCTTTAAAACATTACTTATGAAAAGCAAGAGCTATTTTTCTCCTATAGCACCTAACATTTGCAGAAAAAGAATAATGTTGCAGTTGGATTTCATTTGGCTTTTTCCTGTTACTTTTTATGGCTAATTTAGAAGTTGATCAATATTTATATTGCTATCTTAAAACAATGCAGTAAAAAAGTGGCATATTGTAACATTGGCAGAGCTTGCCTGAAACATCCCCTTCTGCAAGCAAATTGTGATCCTGCTGGGAAGGTTGAAAGTTGGTTTTGCTGAGGTCATGTCTACACTGAGAAATAAGGTAAAATATATTAAGGTTGATGTTTTAGCACCCAGTTTTGTAAATTTGAAAGTGCATGTCCCCACTGTGTGCATGAACATTCTCTTCTGTAAAGCATTTGAGTTGATCAATTGGCAAACGCCACCAGTATTCAATCCTCTGGACATAGTGGAATGCCGGTTCAGGTGCTGTCAGACGAGCACAGACTGGTGGGACTGCATTGTGATGCAGATATAGGATGACCATCAGTGACTGCAAAACTTTCGTATGTGCAAGGCCACTTTCATGGAAGTTTGCAAATTACTTTCCCCTTCACTGAATGCAAAAATACCAGAATGAGACCTGCTCTTAATGGAGACGAGTGTGGCAAATGCCTTGTGGAAGCTTGCAACACCAGACAGCTACCAGTCAGTTGGGAATCAATTTGGAGTGGGGAAATCTAAAGTGGGGGTTGTTGTGATCCAAGTAGCCAAGGCAATCAGTAGCCCTTTGCTACAGAGGGTAGTGACCGTGGGAAACAGGTAGAGGGCTTTGCTGTAATGGGGTTCCCTAACCGTGGTGGGGTGATAGATGGAATGCACATCCCCATGTTGGCACCTGGCACCTTGCCAAAGAATACATAAACTGCAAGGGGTTTAGGGAACACAGCAGGGACAGAAAAGGAGTGCAGGGTGGAAGCCTTGGGCATGCGTGCATGGGATCCCAATTGCAAGGACAGTCTTTTGCTTTGTGATGCATCCCTGGGGGTTGAGTGTGAGGCTGCCCTTGATTCTTCCTCTTCCCCAAGTGTTCTAGGGCCCCTCGGAAAGGAGGCTATGGAACTTGGTGAGGAGAGAATTTTGGTCCACAAAGGCTGGAGGGGGTGCCTGTGCATGTAGACATCCTGGAAAGCCACCAAGTGATCCATCGCATCCGCTGTGGATGACAAGACTCTCTCCTGGTTTCCCACTTCCAGATCCCTGCATGCTCGCCAGCAAGCTGCCTCCAAAATAGGAATTTTTCATTCACTGAGGTCTAACCTCATGCTCCATGAATATCTCCCCTGGCAGTGTATTCCTCCACTTGCTTAAGCGCTCCTTGTATCGTCTCCTTGAACAGGTCATCCCTAGTCCTTTTTTGCCTGTGGATTTGTGCCACCCAGACAGCTGGCGGAGTCAGAGGAGTGTGCAGCAGGCTCACTGCTGTTCCCGCAGTAATGAAAAGTGAAGGGCAGACTTTACAGGAGATATATGCTAGAGTGTAAAACCTAATCTGTTAGGATAAAAGGAAGGTTTGTCTAAAGTCAATAGGGATGTGTTATGTACAAGGCCACAGTTATGCTTTTAAGTGGCCACTATGCAGCAGGTACACCTCAGAGTTCTTAGGGGAGCAGCTGGACTTGGTTTGGTGGCAGACAGGCATGATAAGGGACAGGCTTTGCTTTTGCTGGTTTGCTTTTGCATTGTTTTGCTGGTTTTCCCCACACAGCAATAAGATCCAGGATCTCCTTCATGCTCCGTGCTGGTGCTTGTCTATGACCCTTGGAACTCATGGATCTCATGGCCACATGTGCCGCTCCAGTGTGCTGCCTGCTCTCAGGTCTGCTCTCCATGGAAGCCACACAGGAAATGAAATTCAGATTTTCCCAAGGCTTTTCCTGTTCACCTGGAGAGCAGTAGAGCTGAAAGTCCTGTTTGAAGCAGTCACTGCGGGCACATGGGACACCTCCTCAAGGCCAAGAATGTGGATTTTTACAGCACTGCTTCTGCACTACTGTAAAGTCAATCATATAGGGTCGAATTTAGTGTTATTCCTTGTGAAAGCAGGAGTACAGAAATTGACTTTAACAGCCCTTAAAATCAACAGAATGGGGTTGATGGTATTAACTCATTGTTTAGAAATTGGCCTAATGCAGCTAAGTTTGACCAAACTCCCAGTGTAGACCAGGCGTGACTCAGTGGGGCAGCTGGCTTCTAAGATACATAGGGTTTGGACCAGACAGAAGATTTAAGACCAGTTAAAACCTCTAAGCCATGTCTACACTAGGAAACTATTTCAAAATTACTAAATTTGACTTAAGAACTCCTGATTTAACAAATTTGAACTAGTGTGTCCTCCCTCCGGCAAGAACTAAAATTAGTCTGAGGCAGGCTCCATTAATGTAGGTGAGCTACCTCGGACTTAGAGCTCCCGGAAGCACTCTGAGGAGCTGTGGAAGGCCTCCTGGGATATGTCTACACATCAAAGCGATTTCGGGATACCAGAGGCCTAAAGACCATTTCAACGAGGACAAAGCACAAGCACCTAAACCTGAGAAGAATATTTAGTCACAAGTTGCATTTCATATTGGTATTGGAATTGCTATTCTGTTAATATATCACACTGCAGGAGGGATGAAATTTTGTTTTCAGTGATGCAGAGATTCCATCCATTACATATCAAAAAGATTTAATGAGGTCTGTATATGGATAGTGGAAATATTATAATCTGCAAAAGAGCCTGCTGTAACCAGAGTCCATCTCTAATTTAGGAAACTAGTGAGAGTGTGTCTACACAGCAGGGCTTAACTCGAAATAAGCTATGCAAATTGAGCTACATCAATTGTGTAGCTCATTTCGAAACTGGGAGTGTCTACACAGCACTTATTTCGAAATAGAGCACTCTTCCTCCGACTTCCCTTACTCCTCGTACAATGAGGGTTACAGGAGTCAGAGTAAGAAATCCTCCAGCTTGACAGTATTTTGACCTTTATTTTTAGAGCAAATGTTTAAGCAATCAAAGAACTTTTTTTTAAGTATCATGACATTATTGCTTTAATAAGCAGAGAGCGCATAAAGAAACATGATGGAAGACAGCATAAAGAAGAGCAACTATATGCAGTCCTCTTGTGACTTTCAGAGATTTGTGTGCTTACTCTTCCGTCACGGTCACAAATGCAACACTTCCCTCCAGAAGTACTGCATGCAATAAAAAGTATTTGTCCAGAAAGCTGCAGCATCTTCAGGCATTACACCTTGTTTCAAAAAGCATGAAGGGACCTGAATTTGTATTCATTCTTTTTAGAAATTGTGACAGGACATTCTATAAGCATATCCAGTTATGCTTATGAATATGGCATAACTGGAATTTGCTTTACGAAAGATACTTCATGTAAGATACTATTGGAAAGGTTGTAGTCTACTAAATAGAATTATCCCATTTGTATGCTATCATTCCTATATTTAAAGTTAGAAATGTGAAGTATATGTGACGTACTAATGTAGCCATGCTAAGTATGGGCCATTAGTAATAATCAAGAAACTTAATGTCCCAGTTCTCAGGACCGTGATCTGTGAATGGACTAATTTTTCCCATAAGCCTGGGAGAAGGGGCTATGGTGGCTCCTGCCAAGACATGTGGCCATGTCACCTGATGCTGGAGTCCATCTTGGATGTTATATTTTTCCACAAGGGCAGAGGGAAAGTTAAGACTGAATACAAAGGATTCCCTCCTTACGCAAAACCTATTTAAGGATTGGAAGTGAGGTAATCTAGAATCTAGGTCATCAATTCTCCCTGGCTAGCCCACCCAAGATGACTGCTGGAAACATCTAAGAGTGAACTGGAGGAAGGATTGGTCCAGGCTGGAAGGCTTTCCAATCTGTGAAAGACACTTACTAGAACAACTTTGAGGGTGAGATAGTACATATAACTAGTTTCTTAGTGTAACTTGTTCTCTGTCCTAACAGACAAGAGAAGTGATTAGAGCTCATCCCCTTCATCTCGTGTATCATGTTTCTATTAACCTAACTGCCTCTTCCCCTCTCTCCAAATTTCTGACTCCCTAACTCTCACCCTTTACCTGGTTCCCAGACAGGGAGGTTTTCCTTTCTGGCATCATCTTCTAAGGATAGTATTATTACTTGCTAATATATTCTGATATATGGAGAGCAACTTCAAAAGTCTTTTTCACTGCTGTTTAGTAGTCTGTGTTACGGATCTATAGTTTATTTCAGGGCATAAAGAAAACACAAAAGGGGTGTCTTCATGAATTTGTAGTTTAAGCCCCCATTATCTTTATCTGGACTATGTGTAACAAGGTAGATTTTTGTTTGTTTGGGTTTTGCAAATAGTTGTGGGAATGGTTTATACCGAAGACTGATTACAGAAAAAAAATTACTGATTGAAGAATTCTTTATGTTTGCTGCTATATTATGGTTGAGGGCTTTGGATTTCCTTTATCAGCTGTGACAGGTCAAACAGCAGAGGAAACTTTCTGGAAAAATTCCGACGGTGATCAGGCACTAACGATACAAAGAACTGCAGCCACTGTCTCTTTGAGCCTATAAATATATTGTCTCAACTACACACATTATGTATGAGAGAGAAAACTGCCTGAAGTCTGCATTAGTTATCTTGCCTTATTTATAAAACTCAGTGTAGGAAGAGTGAACTATGTCAGAAAATCTTTAATTTACTCTATTTTATCTCACTGATACATAGTTATAGAGTAGATTCAGTTCAGTGTTTTAATCACTAAAAGTTTTATGTTAGAGCACCACTTATTTGCAGATTGTGAAGCCCTTTAGGGTGACTCATTGAAATCGGTTGCAAGAGCCTGTATAGCAATGTTTACAGCCTCTTCCCGACTTACGAACCGGTTACGGACCAAGCAATTGGTCGTAACTCGGTTCGTTCATAAGTTACCCCATAGAGTTACACGCGACCGCGCTGTTCGGAAGCGCGGATCGCGTTTGTAACTCAGGGTCCGCCATTTACGACATCTTTGGTCGTAACTGCAAACGGTTGTAAGTCAACGGTTCACAACTCGGGGACCAGCTGTACTCAAGTTATCCACTGTAGTGCAGATTTTGTTAGGGTATTGCATTTGTGTAGCTAATAAGAATACACCATCACTATCAAAACAGGTTAATAACAATATAATGAAGATTTAAGCATAATTGAACGTTAAAAGTAATCTTATGTTTCACAATTGCATGTATTCTTTCTCTTAACTTGTTTTAAAAGGTCTACACTGATAAATAATTCCATTAGCAGAAGACAGAACCATAAGACTCATTGTGTGCATAATGTACAAATTGGATGTGTGTGTTTAAGGAAGAAAATCTAGGATAAAGTGAAAACAGAGGGAAAATATTCCTGTCCTCACCTAGTCCATTGAGAGTTCCTCCTCCTGCTCCTGTTCCAGTATGCTTTTCGCAAGGGATATGGTACTGTGCCAGATAACTTCATAACAAGTTACCATGGTTCAAAAAGGAAGCTAGAGAAATTCTGATTGAAAATAAGGTGCATATTAATAATAGTGAGCCAAACTACATCTCGGAATAATATAACAATGGCTATGGTGGTTTTTCCCTCACTGCCAATTTTCTAAGTCAGCATTGGATATTTGAATAAAGACATAGTCTAGTTTAAACAGTAATTAATTTATGGAAGTCCTCTGGCCTATATCATACAGAAGGTCAGATTAGACTGTCACTGTGGCCCCTTCTGTCTTTGTAATCATTGCAAACTGAATGGTAGCAAATATGGGTAGTTGTTATTTTAAAACAAGATGAAGGGGTTTTTTTTGGGGGGAAGGGAATTACAGATGAGTGTACCAGGACAGTTGGTTGAAATAATAATTAAAGATAAAATTATGAAACATTAAGACTAATTGAAAAGTACTAATGAGGGCTAGCAAAGAGACAAAGAACCATAAATAGGGATAAATGGTTAACATTCAGGTTGGCAAAAAGGAAACAGTGGACTGCTCCAAAGTTTGGTACCACACACAGGATAATAGCTAATCATATGCAGTCTGGGTTCTAATTTCTTCTTTTCTTCCACAATACTACATTGCTGAGATGCTGGTTTGTAATCTAAGGCAGCTTCTTCTCGCAGGCAATATTGCTCTATGGCATTCAGTGTAAGTACTTGAGACAGAGTGGCAGCAATAAGTAGGATAAATGGTTTTTCTGTGAGGGGTTCTTTGTTTTAGAATTCACTTTATATCTGTGCTCTGCCAGAGCCCGAGTTATTTAACCACCTGGGCAGAGTAAAAAGCTCGCCTCTTTTTTCCCCATATGAGGAACTGATATGTTCAGGCATCATCATTGTAAAGACGACTTGACTAGTGACAATATGGCAGAAGCTTGGGCAAACCACAGAAAAGATTACATACTGACAGTGAAAATTTAAAAATAAAATAAGACCAGATCTGTATATCAGCAATCATATGGCATGAATACAGGACATTCAGGCTATGTCTAGACTGCAAGCCTCTTTCGAAAGAGGCGTTTTTGAAAGATTCTTTAGAAAAATCCTCTTTTGAAAAAGAGCGTCTAGATTACAACCAGTACTTTCGAAAAAGCAAGCCGCTTTTTTGAAAGAGCACCCAGGAAGTCTGGATGCTCTCTTTTGAAAAAGCACAGTTTGCATTACATAGTGCCTTTTTTCGAAAGAGCACTTTCGAAAAAAGGCGTTATTCCTTGTAAAATGAGGTTTTCCATGGTTGAAAAAACTGCCGTGTTCTTTCGATTTACTGTCGACAGAACGCGGCAGCAGTCTAGATGCAGGGGAAGTTTTTTCAAAAAAGGCCACTTTTTTCAAAAAAACCCTGTAGTCTAGACACACCCTCAAGGGTTCATGCTGAAACGGTGTTAATCTTGGTAAGCTACTTGTTCCTTTATGATTTGCAGTAGGTTCTATCCCTGAACATACACTAAAACAAGTGACAAATTAAGCCCTTTTATTTGAAAGACAAAACGATGACAGTGTTAATGCTGTGCTTACAGCACTCTAATGATCTAATACAGCTCTCTTTTTCAAATAGGTATCTGCGCCTGAAGTGAATCAGGAAGATCTATAGTTCCTGACCTTCAGAATCAGATAAGGCTTTCAATATATAACTTGTTCTCTTCTATTCTCTAGGCGTGTTCTTTCTGCACCCTATTTTTGAGTCTTTAAAGGCCATGTTCTTTTTGCGATTTCCAGGCTGCAGCTGACTTGACTCTCAGGATAAATGCTCAGCCGAATACTGTAGCCACAGGTAAAACCCATGAGCCACTGAACATATTTCTGTGCCTCTTTCCTCAGGGTTTGATACTCTATGGTTGCTTCCCATCAGTCATGAACTTAAGAAGTCACTGGAGAATTTTGGGGTCAGCTGTCAGGTCTTGATTTCTATGGTTAGGAATTCAGCTGAATGAAGTCAGGCTAAGGCCTAGAACCTTGTGCTTCTTTGGCAACCACCATATCCTCCACCCAATGCTTTCCCAGAACTAAATTACTTCTGCTTAATCTGCTATCACTAATTGCCTCAGGCATTCCATTCTCATATGTGATCCTTATTCATGGTGTCTTATCTGTCTGTTTTCCCTTGTAAGCGCTGTAGGGCAGAGTCCTTGCTCTTCTTTACTTTCGTGCTCAACTTCCTCATAACTTTTTGTCCATTTCCTTCTTTTTAGGGTCCATAAAAAGTTAATTCTCAGTGCTCACTACCTGTAATTCCACCCTTAGAATCCTAAGGCTAAATAAACATTCTTAGTATTTGATTTATCCATTAGTTTTCTGAGAAATTTTGGTTCCAGTTTCTCTTTTCTTTATTCTCTTTCTGCATTCACCATATCCCTTATAGCCTAGTCACAAAGAATCAAAATTCTGTACCCCATCCCCCTAGTGAGCAGGAAAATTCATGCTCCTTTTTTGCCTTACTTCCTTACCAAGATACCTCTTTATCATGGAGCTGCTTCTGAGCTCTGTGCCTGTTCTATGGGCTGCTAATACTACTTTTAGCAACCTCCCTTTAGTTGTGAGTATCATGAGATAAATATGTGGGATCAGGTAGGAGGAGGGAATTGAGGCAGTCCTCACAGTCAATTCAAAGTGAGGAGGGGGATCTCTGACATTGGGAAGTGTCTCAAACTGGCTTTTCTTGTCCACCCATTTCTTCCCCCAATTATGGGCTGCATCTACACAGCACCCTAAACTTGAAATAAAATACACAATTTGCCTTTTGCAAATTGAGTATTTTATTTCAATTGTATTTCGAAATAGCATATTCGAAATAACACGCACAACACCAAATTTTGAAATAACATGCTATTTCAACACATCCCTGTAACACTCTTGGAAGGAGGGTTGCAGGGATGCCAAAATAGCGTGTCCGTTATTTCGAAAAATATTTCAAAATAATGGGCATGTTTAAAAAAAGAGGCGTAGCTATTTCGGGATACCTCTGGTATCTCAAAATAGCCCTGCTGTCTAGACGTACCCTTAATGTCCTTAACATCAGGGGTTCTCAACCTTTTTCTTTTTGAGACCCTCCAGTATAGCCATGTAGCTTAACTGTTATACTCCAGTGTTTGTATAAGAACATAATAATAAACCTTATACAATGTAATGTGCTTCAGTGAACCCTGCCAACCACCCTTTCTGACTAGCAGAAAGGAACAGCCTAGTGCCGTTGGTAAAGATGCATAAGACAGGCTGCCTTTGTCTGTTACTGATGTCAAGACAGGAACAGACCAAAACAGTCCTACTGACTGATTATAGTCACCATATATTACAGGTTTAGTTGATGTAAGTCAGGGCTACTCAACACATGGCCCGTAGCCCATTTGTTTGCGGCCCGTGTATGGGAGCTAAGACAAAAAAGGAGTCAATGGTCTTCTGTTGATATGTGTTTTAGTAGTTAAATTCCTAGGCTGTCATTGCTCATTAAAAGTGCTGTCATATGGGTGGAAGCTGGGTAAATATTGCATTTTACTAATATCAGCAGAACTGACTTAAATGGGGCCTGCGTGTTGTGCAGTCCTGCTTTAATATTTGTATTCATGCCTATCAGTGTGAAAGAAGCTTTTTGCATATATATTTGCTTGTATCTGTAACCACACTTAAGTTGTGGCCCTCGTCATGTGCTGTGAGTATCATTGTGTTCTCCGGGGCTTCTGAAGTTGAATAGCCCTGATGTAAGTGATAGATGTTTAGAATTTTGTGATTTGTGGTTACAAATAGTTCTGTATTTTATAGTGATGGTGGTTTGGTATGAATGGAGAATATTTGTGTTAATTAGATAAGTTTGAGGGGTTTTTTTTTTTAGAAGCAGATGTACCAAAGGGGGGAGCCAGGATCTCAGAAGTACTGGAAGGTCACGTGAACATTCCCGTCACGATGACAGCAGATTGATGACCCTGAAGCTAAAGCAATCACCCCCAGAGGAAAAGATAATAAGACCCAACCAAAAATGTAATGAGACAACACCCAGAAAGTGTCATCAAGATGCCAATGCAGAATGACAATGAAAGCAATCTTGAGATAATCACTTACTTTGCAACAAATGGTTAAAACATGATGCAACAAAACTCCAAGTTGTATGAGAAGGAACTCCTCTAAAAGATAGGGTTTCTTGCCATGAGACTTTGGGTTTATCCTGCCAAGTAGCAACTTCGGAGCTCTGGAACTGCAACTGATAGAACCAAGTTCCCCTACTCAGACCCAGTCTAACTGGCCATTAGATTGGTCCAAACCACAGACTGGCAATTATAATAATGTTGGCAGGACTCAGCATATTGCCTTTTGCGCTGAAAAAATCCCATGTGCTTCTTATAATCATGCTATAAGAAACAACAACATGCATAAAACAGCATGCTATAAAACTCCACAAACTACCAGTGCCACAGCTACTGTTTTCTTACATATTAAAAGCCAGGGCCAGGGGATAGCAAGCAGGCCAGATGCTCAGGCCCCCATGCCACAGGGGGTCCTGCAAAGCTAAGTTGTTAGGCTTTGGCAGAGTTTGGAGCCCTAGGCTTCCTTTCCCTCCCCTCCCCCAGTCAGTGAGGCTTCAGCTTTCTGCCTTGGGCCCCATTAAATCTAATGTCAGTCCTGCTTGTGCCCCCTTAGGGGCCCCCAAATCTTGGTTGAGAACCACTGCTCTACAGGATCCTAGAAGCACCAGGAAATTGACTAGCTCAGATGAGTAAAAGTAGACATCTCAGTGTTCCAGAAATTACTTGTAGGGAGGGGAAAGACCTAAATGCTTTAATTGCATAGATGCCTCTCAGGAAGCATCATGTTGTTTTTGTGAAACGTAAGTGAGTAATCATCAGTGTGTTAGCATGTAGGCCAGATGTATTGGAGATTCATGTACTTATATAATAGAGCTGTTGGTGTGTAGACGAAACTTCAGGAAATCACAACAAGATATGATTCCCCTCGTCAGTGGACCTCAAAAGTTTGGGGACCACTGGCCTGGATATAACCAATACAAAATTCATCTGCTAGTAACTACAATCATCATTCTTGTCATGATTACCTGAAATTTCGTCTACACACCAACAATTCTATCATATAAGTATAATAGAGGGTCTGTGGTAAGAGGTCAAAGGCTGAGGATGAAGGGATGAGACCGGGGCTCCCAAAAGGTCCAGTGGTGCACCCTTACTTTGGGAACCTCAGATCAAGGCCATGGCCCATTTTTTAGTTGTGTAGGATGTTCCATCTGCAAAGAATAAAATTATGTTATTGCTTAAGACACATTTTATAGGTAAGTCACTAACCACATACAAAATAAATAAGCAGGATATAAAACCCCACAACATCTAAAGCAGTCTGGAGCAGACTAAAGTGTGAAACTGCTCTCAGAAGGGTGATTTGTACTAATCTTTGGTATTTGTGCTGATCTGTTGTTTAATAAACTGATAAGTCTAGGTATCTAATGTCTGGTTAATAATCAAACCCTTTTATACATGCTACATTTATGATCTTGGATGATTTAAATTTCCCAAGAAGATGTAAAGTAAAATGAGACATTTTCTTGTAACAAGGAAAGTATAATACAGGAGTGGGGAACCTTTTTGGATCGGGGGACAGCTGACCCACAGAAAAATCAGTTGGGGGACAAGTGAGAATCCATCAATGTGTGGATTTTTTCCATCCACATGTGGAATAATTTTTTTTCATGTGACTGAGGCATGTGTGAATGTGCACCACCACTGGAAACAAAAAATCTAGCTGTGGGCACTCTGCTAATCAGCTGGAAGGCATCTGAATCTCTCCTGAGTGGCTGCACAAACATACAGTTTACAGGGAACACTTGTCACAAGTGATGAGCTATATTAAACTGTACTGTGGCACTTGTTGGATTGAGGCTCAAGTACTCAGCAGTTGGATCTAACGAATGTTTTTTAAGGCAAGACCTTGAGTAATGGTAAATTACTTAAAAGTGGGAAGCTCATTAGGACAATTTCACCACAGTCACCTCCAGGAACTGACAATGCAATATCAACATCCCTTTGTTACACAAACTTATAACTTTTTGTTATCTTTCATTATCTTATGTGTTTGTATCTCATTTCTAGGTAATTCTCCCCACCCTCATCAGTACAGGGTTGGTATTAGTTCAGATTGGTCTTTTCTAGCTTTTTAGTTACTGACTTTTCTTGTTCTCACAGACATTATTCCTGTGCAATCTTTTACACATACACAGTTCTACTTATACTTACAGGTTTTGGTGTTATCAGAACATACTTAAAAATCCACAGAAGGCTTCTGAACAGGCCTAACTATGCCTTCACTCTCAGCTTCATGGCTGGTTTGATGTATTTTAGTTATGTGAATGGCACCTAAATAAATATGTTTCCAGGTGGGCAGTAAAGTGGCCTGGACTAAAGAGGTAGATGGGATTTGTTTCTATAGAGGATCCAGAACAATTTTTAAATCTTTTTAAAACTTAAGGAAACTCCCACACTGAAGAGTTCATGCTGTACTGATCTTTCTTTCCTGGTCTGAGTAGGCATCCTCTGTCACTATTGCATACTTACTCATGAATGATATCAGACTCCACCCTTCTTACTCATTTGATTACCTTTTATTATGTAATATGGAAATGGGATTCTTTTTCTTGAAAGTATTTAGTCAGAGATGAATAAACATGCTGTGTAGTCAAGTGTCTTGTGCAGGTGATGACAAAATATGATAATGAAATGCCTTGGTTTGCCACACAGACAACATGTCATCAAATTCTAGGGAGCATTTCCCTGCTCCCTAGAATGATTTCACTGCTTCTGATAGTGTCATCCTCTCTATTTCATGTCAGAGATTTAAAAAACAAACAAAAAAACCCTGGCTCATAAATGTGTCAAAATTACCTTCGATGTGCACTTGGGGTAGGGTTTTTCTAACAGATCTCAGTTCTCAACAAGTTGGGAACTACTTTTTATTGTGGAGGAAGAAAACATGAGGAAGTCTGTGAATCTGAAGGAGGAAGGCAATTTTGAATAATTGATTTCATGAATCCGAGGAAAGGAAGGAATCCGAGCAACAGAATAAAGACAATGGATGTCTAAAAAGCAGATTTTAGCAAACTCGGAGAACTGATAAATAAGGTAAGAAAATATAAGGGATGAAGGCATTAAGGAGAGCAGGTAGTTTGTCAAAGTGACAATATTCAAAGTACAATTATAGACTATCCTGATGCTAAGGAAAGATAGAAAGAACAGTAAGGGTATGTCTACACTACAGAGAAGATCAAAGCTGCCGCTGTCGATCTTCCAGGGTTCAAATTAGTGGGTCTAGTGAAATCATGCTAATTCAAACTGAGAGGGGCACTCCGGTTGATGCCGATAGTCCTGCTTTCATGGGGTATGTCTACACTGCAAAGTTAATTCGGAATAACAGGAGTTCCGAATTAACTTCCATAGCGTCGACACAAGCAAACCGCTATTTCGAATTAAATTTCAAATAGCGGGGCACTTAATTTGAGTTTGGTAAACCTCATTCTACGAGGAGTAATGCCAAACTCAAATTAGCTAATTCGGAATAAGCGCTGTGTAGACGCTTAGTCCGAACTAGCTGGCCTCCAGCCTTCCCAGTTTCCCCTGGTGGCCACTCTGGGCCAAACAAGGAAAACTCTTCTCCCTCCCCCCCAACCCCGGAGCCCTTAAAGGGGCAGACTCTGGCCACAGTGCCCGCCGGCCCAGAGCCAGCAGTCACTGCCCTGACCCAGTGGCCCCAAAACACGAGCCAGCAAGCCACTGGCAGCCAACACTCCACTGAGCCCCAGGAGCAGTCTGCCAGCTCCCAGGAGCCTGCCAGGGCCGGAGAAGGCGGGCACCTTCCTGGTCCAGGGCGGAGATCAGGGTGGACCATACTCAGGTTTGGGGGGATGCCCCCAACATCCATGATCTCTGCACTAGACAGAGGAACGCCGCCGTCTATGGCAGGAAAACTGCCAGCCTGGCCACCAAAGGCCACATGTGAACCCAGGAGCAGGTTTGCATGAAAATCAAGTTGGTCCAGCAAGACCCCCAACCCTGAGCTTCTCCTTCCCCTTCCTCCCCCTTCCAGCTCCCTCCTCCCAGGTTTCCCCCTCGCCTCTCCCACCCTCATTCCCACCCCAGTTTCGGTCAATAAAGAGAGTTTGTTTTTGGCAAGAAATGTGTTTTTATCTGACATCAGGAAGGGGGGTTAGGGAAGGGTAAGTGGAAGGAGGGAGGAATGAGGCACAAGCCCCCAGTGGGGCACACCAGGGAGGCTTTTAGTTCTCCTCAGGGTGGAAGCTCTCCTGCATGGCCTCCTGGATACTGACAGCCCTCCGATGGACCTCCGGGATGGCAGCCTGCAAAAAGTGCAGCCAGGCTCGCAGCAACACATCCATAAGAAGCACCAGAGTGCCCAGGGGCAGCTCCGGCTCTGTGTTGCAGAGTGCTGTGGTGTCCCGAGTGAGGTCAACCAGAGCATACAGAGACACAAATGCTTTGCTGTCCCTCATCGAGGCAGGCAAGCAAGCAGGGACACCTGAGAACCATCTGCCCGGGGGGCAGGGGGATGTGTCCCTTTAAGCACAGGCATCAGATAGCCTCAGGCAGCAGCCACACACAGACACTCCTGACCTGATGCCCTAGCTGGCCTTAAAACCGATTCTGTGTCCAGTCAGTGTGGATGCAGTATTTCAAATTAGCAAAATGCTAATTTGAGCTGCATTTTGTGTGTAGACGCGTTCATTTGAATTAACTATTTTGAATTAAGATAACTCGAATTAACGCTGTAGTGTAGACATACCCATGAGGAGTAAGGGAAGTCAAAGGGAGAGTGTTCTCCCTTTGACTTCCTGCAGTGTGGACAGCACCACAAGTCGAGTTAAAGTATTTCGACTTCCTCTACACAATTAATGTAGCTGAAGTTGCGTATCTTAATTTGACTTCATCCCATAGTATAGACGTACCTAAGAGTCCAATATGGCTCTTTAATGACCTGAATCAAAAAGGAATCCTACAAAAAGTGGCAACAGGGACAAATTGCTAAGGAGGAGTTCAAAAGAATAGCATAAGCATGTAGGGACAAATTCAGAAAGGCTAAGCTGAACTAGCAAAGTGAACTTGGAACCATTAATAATTACATTCAAGAACTCATGAAGGAGTGGTGAGATTCCAGAGGACTGGAGAAGGGTGAAAATCATACCTATTCTCAATAAAGGGAACGAGGAGGACCTGAGAAATTATTAACTAGTCAACCTAACTTTGAAATGTGGAAAGATACTGGAACAAATTATTAAACAGTTTGTAAGCACGTAGAGGATAAAAGGTTTATAAGGAGTAGTACATTTTATATGGTGCCCCACACTAGATAACCAAAATCATCCTCTTCTAGCCAAATGGAATTTTGATTAGCAACTAGCATTCAACATACTGAAGTGAGGAATTGATATGTACAGAAAGTGAAAAGCTACACAATGAGAGCTTAGATATACCACAAGGGCTTGTCTGAACTACAGGTGCCACAGTGGCACAGCTATGGCACCGTAGCTGTCACTGTAGTACCATAATTCCTATAGCAATGGAAGAATTTTTCATAGTTAAATGCCTTAACTTAATTTCCATACCTTTTAACTTTAGGTACAAACTAGCAGTAAACTACAACATTTATCACAGTGTGGATTTTTAAATATGCATTGTAATGCCTTTTTGCAGGCATCATTTCACTATCTTAGCCTCTTGGTCTGGGAAATTCCTTAGGTTTTTTTTTTTTAATAACACTTAATCATTTAGTCAGAGTAATTCCTGTAGAATGTGAAATGCCTACAGGGACTGAAGGAGCATGAGGGAATAGAGGGAATATGGGAGGGCAGGGGCTGCAGGAGTGTGATGGGAGAGAAACAGGTTAAGCGTCAGTCCCTGTAATATGTCGGTCATCTGTAGAAAGTAAACTATAATTTCTCTGGTGCTTCCAAGCGCAGTAGGAACATTTCTTTCTGGACTGAGAAGTAATAGTGAAAACCTGCCATCTGCTCCCCTTCTTTGCTACTGTCATATGGTTGGAAGAGACTTCAGGAGGTCACTGAGTCAAACCCCTTCCTAAAAGCAGGACCAACCCCAACTAAATCATCCTAGCCAGGGCTTTGTCAAGCTGGGACTTAAAAACCTCTAGGGATGCAATTTCTACCACCTCCCTAGGTAACCCATTTCAGTGCTCCACCACCCTCCTAGTGAAATAATAATAATTAATGATAAAAATACTTAGGATATCTTTTGCACAGAGTAAGCTTTGTGAGGTATTTGAAAAGCCTTGCTCTACTAGACATTAATATCTCACTGGGTTGCGTGTGCTATCATTGTATGGGAAGTTATGAAGTTTGGCTAAAGGAATTTCTATCCTGTGTATGAAAACCTGGGAAAAAACTGTGTGTAAAGCAAAGGCACTTTGTGCTTTAGGAATCTGCCAGCCTGTTTATCACGGTGGGTGAGAAATTGCTATTTCATACCCCACCTATCTAGTATGTTAAACTCAGTTGGCATTTATGTCCAAGTAATCTCCTTTGATTTGTTTGCTATCACTTAAAATCTATCTTATTGTAGTTAATAAATTTAGTATGTTTTCATCCAAACCGATGTGCATTTGACTAAGGCATCTGGGGAAAATATCAGCTTGGTTACCATGAGTATGCATGGTCCTCTTCATAGTGTGGAAGAGGTTGACTGGGTATAATACCGATATACTGGCTAGACTTGACCAGGGCAGGACAGGACTGCTCTGGAATCATAGGCTGGTGGTTAGAGAGTCTAAATATAACTGCAGCTGTGTGTGTCCCTACCTGTATGAATGCTGGTGAAAGTGCAAGCTCACAGCAGCTCAGCATTGTGCTCCCAGCACAGTAAGGGAGCCCATGCTGGCAGATCAGAGGACTCAGTAGTTCCAGGGGCATCCTGGGGGGAGTCCACAACAGATATATTATGGGGAACAAGTGCAATTCAAAGAGCTCTAAACAAGGAGCATGGGCTAGTGGGGGGGGGAGGGGTGTTTCCAGGGACTGTTCCTGAATCCCATATGTGTAGGAAACTTCCTGTTCCTCCATTTGGCTTAAGTAGGGGGTCGGGGCCTGTCAGGAACATTGGTATTCCACCCATCAGGGCTAAGAATGGAGCTTTCTATCTGAGCAGGACTTTAAGGAGTCCCATTTCTAGCTGATGCCAGTAGTCTTGGATGAAGTGTGATGACCCCTACTCACCTTCCCCAGGAAAGTTTGAGGCCCACCCAAGGGTCATGACAAGGACATAACTGCCTGTAGCCTGTGCATAGGAATCCCTGTGTTCCTCTCTTGGCTTAAAAGGTACAGAAAGAGAAAACTAACTAGAACTCTCCACAGCTGTTTTTTGCTTTGTAGCTCCACCACAGTGTTCCTTTTTGCTTCACAGCCTATCACTATTCTAGCTGAAGTAGTGGGGATGATCCTAGAAAATACAAGGGATGGCCTGAAGACTTCTGCTTAGTGTGGGAATTTCATATGATGTTTTGACAATGCCTATACATTGGCACATTGTTTCAGTGCCAGGCTAAAGCCACTCCTTTTACTTGTGCTTTTATTTGTGTTTGAGTCTGTGTGTGTGTGTGTCCCTCCTCTCGAGATGTCTTAGCAGGTTTTATGTCCCCCTGGGGTCTCGTAGTTTAATTTTTTATATGTATTTATATTGTGTTTTATTAAATTTTGTAAGCTGCCTTGAATATTTTAAATAGAGAAGCGGGCTAAAAATATTTTAAATAATAAATATACTTCTGGGCTTCCTGAGTGTTATGCCAGAGATCTTATATCCATACTGAACCCTGCAGGGCAAAAAGTTCAAAAATAAATGTAATTTTTTATTTAAAAAGAAACATGAATTTGAGTCAAAGAAATCACGTGCACTGAGTACTTAGCCCAGTATCCTGTCTACTGACAGTGGCCAATGCCAGATGCTCCAGAGGGACTGAACACAACAGGCAATAGCCCATATCCTGTCTACAGTGGCCAATGCCAGATGCTCCAGAGGGACTGAACACAACAGGCAATCATCACGTGATCCATTTCCAGACAAACAGAGGCCAAAGACACCATTCCTACCTACCCTGGCTAATAGCCACCGATGGACCTAACCTCCAATGAATATCTAGCTCTTTTTTAAACCTTATTAAAAAGTCTTAGCCTTTACCACATCCTCTGGCAAGAAGTTCCAGAGGTTGACTGTGCACTAAGTGAAGAAAAACTTCCTTCTGTATGTTTTAAACCTGCTGCCTATTAATTTCATTTGGTGACCTCTAGTTCCTATATTGTGGGAATAAGTAAATAATTTTTCCTTATTCACTTTTTCCACACCAGACAAATGTCATAGTGGAATGATCTGCAAGGACTCTTGAGATGATAAATGGGTATAATGACGGACTAAGAAAATTCCATGAAACAGAAATAAATGCTTATGTTTGGGGTGGTGTTGGACTGATGGGACAATAATGGTTGATCATGCCCCTTCCGGGCACTTTGGAGAAAGTTTCTCCTTGGAAACTGCAATACATCCAATAAGAATATCATGCCAGTGGCATTGTTTTGACTAAGTTCTATGTAACTTCAGGGATGCACAATTCAAGCTTGTTACTTTCACTCTTCCTTGTGTGTCTCTTCATCTTATCATGCTTTTTATTTCCTATCCTTCATGGTCAAATTTTGTTAAACTTGGAATTAAACTCCATGATATCCTCCCATAATCATGAAGACAGGCTGGCTAAAACAGCATGCATGGCCTTACTGCAGCATGAAAGAAGACCTCGGTAGTAATAGATGACCAGTGTATCAGCCAAATGTTATTTTAGACCAGTGGTCTCCAACCTTTTTAAACACAAGATCACTTTTTGAATTTAAGTACAATCCAGAATCTACCTCAAACCCAAATACCCTTGCCCCGCCTCCTTCATGTCCCATCTCTGAGGCCCTGGCCCTGCCCCTGCTCACTCCAGCCTCCCTCCTTTCCTCCCCCCCCCCCATTCTCCCTCCCTTTCACCAGGCTCTGGTCTTGGGTTAAGGGATTTGGAGCATGAGAGGGGCTCTGAACTGAGCCTGAGGCAGGGACTTGGGGTGCAGGAGGGGGTTCAGGCTCTGTAAGGGAGTCTGGATCCAGGGGGATCAGGGCTAGGGCAGGGGTTTGGGTTGTAGGAGGGGGTTCATGATTGGGGCAGGGGTTCAGAGCTGGCTCCATCTGGGCACTGTTTACCTCATGTAGCTCCTGGGTGGTGGTACAGTAGGGCTAAGGCAGGCTCACCCCTGCACCACTCTCAAAAGCAGCCAGCAAACTCCCTCCATCCCAAGCTCTGTTGTACCCCACCCCCCATTCTGTGAAGATAGAATACAGGGTGGGAGAGGGGGCACCCTGACAGCACCCCCTCCTCTCTCTTCCCTGCTCTTTACTGCAAGCAGGAGGCTCCCAGGGAGGAGCAGCTCAAATGCAAAGGGCAGGAGATGCGCAGCAGTGCGGGGAGGAGCAGCTGAAGTGCTGTGCTTGATAGCCTCTTGGCTAAACCAATCAGGATCACCTGTCAGTGGTTCCAAGATCTACTAGATGATCCCCATCTACTGGTTGGTAACCACTGTTTTAGACCATAGAGGGGCAAACAGCAGCCCTTCCCTTCTGGCACCATCCTCCCCAGAGCCTCAGCTCCCCCAGCACCTGAATGTCATTGTGCTGCAGGCAGGGAGTTCCTCCGGGGCTTACCAGGTAAGACTTACCTAATTTTATTCTCACTGCTCAGCTGTTTCCCTGGTATTGTCCTTATAGAGCCCTCCTTTCCCTGTCACAACACGAATCCCTCTCCCCACACCTTGGTTACATCTGTTATAGAGCCTCCCCCATGCTATACCCCTTAGAGTCCTCTCTCCCCACCTCACTAACATCCACATTCATAGCTCTCCATACCATTTCTCTAGCCACTGTTTTAGACAGTGCAGTGAGCATGGACCTCAGATGTTCAGGTGAACTTTTTAATGTAACCCATCTGTGTGGAATTTGTCCCCTATACACAGTTCTATCATCTGCCAGATCTTAATCTTGTCAATATTTTATTTCAAGTACTTGTTCCTAATTTAAAATCTCTGCATCAGGGTGGATACAGTAGGCAAGAGGACATAGAGTGACAGAAGGGCTTGAAATACTGCCTCAAAAAGTGGCATTAGCTTCCACCTGCGGCTTTGTAGCAGTGCAGCAATTTTAGTCTTGATTAATTGGCTGAAAATCAAAAATGGTTGATTTGAAAATGCTGCTATGGTGTCAATGGCTCTTCAGGTGCTCTACAGTTCCTAAACTCTGCATTGCATATGCATTATTTGAGTTGAACAGCAGGGAGCACACTTGGCAAATATAACTCTGAAGTCTTTACAGGAGCAGAGCTCGAAACATTAAGTCTCAAAATTGGAAGTGGCATGACTTGAGGCAAACCTCCACTGCTGTGTTTTTCAGTTGCAGTGATTTTTGACCCTTGGCCTGTGGATCCCATGGAGGCTGCAGACTATTTCTATGCTTTCCAATGCGGCCCATGCCTCTATTTGAAATGTAATAATCTGCAAATGAAAATAAGGTTGAAAACCACTGCTCGAAGGCAATATATCAATTTGTTTTATCTCAGCTTGCCAGTGGTTTCCTAATTTTGTGAAAGTCATCACAAACCCGGGGATTAAAATTGTTGCAGAACTTGTCATACAAACTTGGTTTCTTGATTGCATAAGTTATATTGAAATTAAATATTATTGCCTAATATACAGCATCTTGGCTAGAGGTGAACTTGTAGCAATAATGAGGAGGGGTGGAGCAGTTGAAACACCTCTTGTAATTCAGTAACCAACTTTAGTATTCACACTTCTCACTTCAGTAAGTAGCTCAGAAACAAAAGGCAGGAGCATTAAGGAATACAACTTGTCCAGATTTAGTATCATACACCGTAACAAGAGGGGTGAGTTTTCTTGGCTTTGTATGGAATGTGCTCTAATTTTTTTGTGATGTAGAAGAAAAATTGAGAACCTCTGTTCTTAAAAGTAGTTTATGGCAACTAAGTTGCTTTGATATGGGATTTTAGTATAAACTGTATGTAAGGTATAGCAAGATGAATATTACATTAATAGTAGTACTGAGTAATTGTATATCTTTGTACATAGTGAATGCACTCTACATACACTAATAAAACCTGAATGAGAGGTAGGCAAGTGGTCTATACCTTCTTCATTTCATAAAATAGAAAACTGAGGCAAAAGTTTTAAGTGGATGAGCTGGTGTTCCCTTCTAGCCTTAAACTTTATGACTCCGAGTGATTTGTCCAAATACACAAAGGGTATTAGGCTTAATTACATTGTTCAATATCTGTTTTAACTCATAACTCTTAAGTTTCGGGGGGCAGGGGAAATGTTTTAATATTTTTAAAATGGGGTCAGAGGGAGAGGGTTCAAAATCCTGGCCCATTAATATCAGTAGGGTCAGGATTCTCCTCCCGCCTATTTATATTTCAGAACATTATCAAAGTTTCAACTGAAAACAAAATAAATTAATATACTTTATCATCTTCTGTCTTCCTTCTAAGTTATTTTTGTGGGTAACATTATGTATCTATATGAATGGGGTTAGTGGTGTACTTATCTATAAGAGATGGAAGGCTGTGAGTACTGAAATGGTTACACTTTTATTCAAAACCCTCTGGTGACCCTCATATGAAGATAAATAATTCAGCATGCTGTGTCGTGTGTTCCAGGAAGAGCACAGAATGGATGAAAACAAATGTACAATACTTCTCCAAAAAAACCAACTTGTGCAGCGTTCATCCCATCTGACAGTGGCCCCAGGTATTGGGGGTTAGTGTATGATTTCCCTACTCAATGTATTAGTGTTTCTTTCAACAGTGTTGTGTTTGTGTAAATTACTCTGGATTTTTTAATCACTTTACTCTCATTGGTTTCTGTATAAACAATTATCCAGTCATGGGCTAGCAATGAAGTTACTCTGCTCCAATCAGCCTCCAAAATTCAAATGAAAGAAGAAGAGGTGTGAGGGAGGAAATTATTCATTGCAACAAAACTGAAGAAAAAACCCACCTCATAGTTGTGAAATTCCCTTGGTTTTGATCTACTGTAGAACAAAATAACAATGACTGGGGCAGGCAGGCAAAGCTCCTAATTTGACTGGATTAGATTGAGAACTTGCTTTCCTTTATGACCACGCAAAGGGACAAACATGAATGGAAACTTAATTCCTCCTGCACGCTTCTCAGATCTCCTCGCTGACTGTATGTAGCCCACTGGGGTACATCTGGGGGATGAGGGGTGTCCCCCTCAGGGTCAGTGGGTGGCTGCTCCAACCCACTACATGCAGTCTAAGTCCGAGCCCTGGGTTAGAGCGGGGTTGCCGCACTAGCAGTCCACAGCTCAGCCCTAGCATAGGGCAGGGCTGCCATAATCAAGTAACTATCAGTTTGTAGCCCAGGACTTATGCAGGGGAAGGCCACATCAATTAAGGAGTTTATAGCCCAGTCCGAGCACAGGGCAGCAGTTTATAAGCCCAGCCCTGGTGCAGGGTGGGGCTGCAGCAAATAAGCAAACCAATTCACAGCAAGTATGCACAGGTATAGTCTAGGTCCTTGTTCAGGAGGGGTTCAGGCAGCTTGCCTGTGGTAGCAAAGAGAGGGGGAGGCTGCCACCCGCTTAGTGGGTGGCAGATGGGATACGGGCCCTCCCTACACCACCGCGTCCCAGCCCAGTGCCCTAACAGCAGCCAAGCAGTTGGCTGCTGGGTCAGCAGGGGTCCCAGTCCAAAACACACTGACCTCTTGTTGCTGGGCCAGTGGGGGTCTGTACCACAGCCCTCTGACCCTCTGCCAGACCAAGGTCGGCTATCCCTGGGCTGGTTCCATTTCTTCCCCCCCTCTCCAAGATATACCTGGCTCCTGGGCAGGTCCTCAGTGTAGTGAGGGTTGGAGTCCTCCAGCCAGATACACAGATCTTCTAGGTAGTCCTCCAGCAGTGGGCCCAGCAGCCCAGTCAGCTTCCCCCATGTCTGGTTCCTCATGGGGTTGGGCTGAGCAGGCTTCTGGCTCCCTGGCTGGCTAGGGGCTCACTGGCCTTGCAGGTAGGCCTTTTATATCCCTGGCCCTGCCCCGGCTTCCTTCCAGGTGAAACATTAGCAGCTGGTATTCACATTCATATCTGCAAAAATGAGCTGCAGATGTGCATACCTGCAAATGACTGCAAATCTGCAGTTGTCTACTTAGCTCCCAGAATTCCTCTTTCAGTCTTTACAGTTGTATGAAACAATTACAGCACACACATCTATGCATGGAATGGCTTTTCACTGAATCATACATCTTTTTTGCTTTATCCAAAACTTCTTACATTGTCTCTTCCCCACTAAATGTCCTTTTTTTGTTCTAATAGGTCAAACTTCCTGAAGCTGGTAAAAATGAAGACAGCTATTAAACGTGTGATGACCTCTCTCTACTGGTTATACTATCAGTATAAACTGATCACCTGTAGCGACCTCATGGTACCCTGTGAAAAATTTGTCTTCTACACAGTTATTGTTCCTATGACAGCTGCAGTTATGTACATGATTTACATCTTTATCACTGTGCAGATCAACTTGGCTTTTCAGGTTTTCTTACTTTTATTTGGAAGTCTGCCTGAAAGTGCTGTTTCTATTATGAAATAATCTAGCCACCAAAATAGTAGCTTTTTGATCTTGCATGCTCTTCTCCTAAGCCTATGTGTTTGTTTGGAAACAATTTGAGTTTTATGAAACACTGTTTTTTTAAGTCTGCTTAAACAGTAATTGTACAAAAATATAAAATCAGCCATTATTCTGTAATGGACTTCATCTAAGGTGTATTACTTGTCTACCTTAAGAATATTCAACTTGTCTACTTTACGACTAGTGTTCATAATTTAGATATTTAATTTCCCCTATTTCAGTATCTCTAATCCTTATACATCAGAGCTGGTAAAAACATTCAAAATTTAGTGAAAAATTTGTGGGGAAAAAGCCTTATATTTTCATGAATCCTTTTTGACCCGTTTTATTAAACATTCAGACTACGTCTACACTGCAGGCTTCTTGTGCAAGAAGCTTTTTGCAGAAGAGATCTGCCATAAAAACTTCTTGCGCGAGAGTGCATCCACACTGCAAAAGCACATTGGAAAAGCGATGCGCTTTTGCGCAAGAGAGCATCCAGACTGCATGAACACTCTCTCACAAGAAAGTGCTGATTGCAATTAACAGAATGGCCACCAGGGCACCTGTGATTCTTTCTATAGGGTTTTTTTTGTGCAAAAAAACCCTGTTTCCCATCCAGACACAGCTCTTGCGCAAAAAGAAGTTATTCCTCGTAGAAAGAGGAATACCTATACCACAAAAACTCTTCAGTTCTGTTGATTCACTGTAAATTTTCTTGTGCAAAAATGCACTTGAGGTGTGGATGCTAGGCAAGTTTTTGCACAAAAACAGCTGTTTTTGCGCAAAAACTCTGCAGTGTAGACATAGCCACAGACAGCTTGTTCTTGATCATCGTGGATAATACCAAGTGTAAAATGACTTACTTTATACTTTTGTTATAAAAATGTTTGGAAAAAACAGCATAAAGTATTTATCAACAGTGTAAGATAAGAAGAAAATTGTAAGGTAATGTTTCAAGTCAGGACATTAACTTGCTATATATTACTTCTGCTTCTGTAGAGAATATAACTCTTCACAAGCCTTTCACAATATTTGTATTATTTATAATGTTTCTTCCATAGTCCTGGTTAATAGTATATCAGAAGTGTGACTCCAATGAAACCTGACCTGAACACTGCCAGAAAAATCCTGACCTCACTGAAGTCAATAGCAAAACTTTTATTGACTTCATAGGTAGAATCCTGGCCCATTTTAAGTATAGGGGTCATTTTTGCAATTTCCTAAAACTGGTAGATCAAGACAAAGAAAGTTAACTGCAAAGGATTAAAAAATGAGAAATCAAGAATGAATATGCATCTGGGTTTATGATGATTTATTGTAGTTTTGAAATAATTTTACAGGCTAAGCAATAATGGCCACTATATTTAAGTTAAAGGTTGCATAACAGTTTCAAATCTGACCTCCCACTCTCTTTGCCTTGGCTAATAGCTTCAGAGATTTCCTATGCTAGGAGTCTCTGAAGGTGAATTGCTTTGGGAAGTGTCAGCAAAAATGGTTCAAGTGTTACCCATTGTAAAAATCCTTCTTAAAATGGTGAGAGTTGGATTTGGCATGGCAAAAAATTCTCTAAATTCAAAGTTGCTTTAGTGGTGGACAAAAAATTAGTTTGGATTTCACAGAAACGTGCCTTGGGAAATTGCCTCTGGATGCACAGCACACTATCTAATACATTTTGTTGCTAAGCTTGTAAATTGTGCATCCAAGGAAAGCAGGGTACTTGAAATGATTACTCCTCAATTGCTGCACACAGGAGGAACCCTGCAATCAAGTCTCATACTTTTTTTTTTTTTTTTTAATTTAAAGATCTTCAAAGGGATTAGGCCCATTTGAGGAGCCTGGTGACAGAGCCCTATTCTTTATATTTGTATCACTTGTGGCAAAGTTCTAGCCATACCCTATGGGTCTCATGCTATTGTAGATATTAGCCTCAGAGACTCACTGTGGTCCTATACACAACCCCTTTCTCTTTACAGGAAGCAGGGTCCACAGCTTAGTGAGCCATAATCATCACAGGCTAGTCCATGGTTTTGGAGTGAAAAACCTCCTAGAAGTCCTGGTCTCCCTTCTTGGAACAGGCTCTGTGTTGGTGTGGGGGAAGGTTTGGGGGGAACCTGGTCCCACCCTCTACTCCAGGTTCCAGCCCAGGACCCCTCACAGCAGCAGCATCAAGATTGCTTTTCCTTCCAACTTGGCAGCTTTTTCCCTTGGCCACTTTCCCCAAACACTCCCTCCAAAATGCCTCTAATACCTGTTAACCACACTGCTACCACCACTGCTAGTCTTAATTTTTTTTCTTCCCCCATCTCCTTACCTGGAGAGGCCTTTTAAAGTACCTCCACTGGCTGTAATTGGCTGCAGATTTTGAGTGACTTGCCAGAGGGAGCAATCTAGTTAATTAGCCCCAGGTGTTTTCCTGCCTTCATTTTTATTGCAGCAAGCTCTAGTAGTTTTCTCTGGAAAGAAAAATCCAGTATCCTATAGCTGTCTTCCATGGGGCTTTGGCAGCCCCTTGTCCTCAGGGTCAGGGCCGGTCTGAGCCCTTTTGGCACCCTGGGCCCGGGTGCATGGTGCCACCCCCGGGCACACGGCACATGCGCGGGCCAGCCATGACCGCTGGCGCACAGCCCGGGGCCTGCCCCCGGGGTGCACGGTTCATGTGCTGCCCAGCCCGGCCTGGTCAGCACTGCTGGCACGTGCGCCGGGCCATGCGAGGCCCCGCGGCTGTGGGGGGAAGGGAGCTGCTGGGCCAGTGCCATGGGGCTGGCGCTGCGGGAGCCGGGCGCATGGCACCTGATGGCAGCTGTAAGGGACACAGCGCGCCCCTTACAGCTGCCATCAGGTGCCCCCCATTGGTTGGTGCCCTGGGCAGCTGCCTGGCTTGCACATGCCTCAGTCCGGCCCTGCTCAGGGTGCTGCGCTTTCTCCTGCACCCCTCCTCTCTTCTTCCTTTTTGGGAGAAGGTGCCTGTGGAGGGGGCTGCTGCTTTTGTGGCAGGCCGGCCCTGGCTACCCCTACATTCTGGGCCAAGCCCCCTTTTTCCACCTGCCTTTTGTAGGTGGCTCCCCCCCCCCCTTTCACCTTAGCTAGGTGTTGAGGGTGCTGGGTGCAGGAGGGCAGGGCGGGGGGAGGAGGGAGTCTCTGCTGCCCTGCATCTGGGTGGGGGGAGGCCCCCCTCCCATCTTTTTGGGGGTCTATTTTGGACCCTTTTGTTTTTCCATCTCTGCAGGCGACCTACACCATTCCTGCTGCAGCTGCTCTCCGAGGCAGAGAAGGTAAGGGGGCTTCTTTAGGGCAGCCCCTGGAGTTCTCTCCCCACAGCCTGCCCTGTGCTGGGGAGAGGGGCGGGGGGAGATTAAGGGGCCCTATCCATCAGGGTTCCTGGGTGGGGGCTGGTGCAGCTCTTTTGGGGTGCTAGGGGCAGGGGGTAGTTCACCTCCCCATGGTTCGTCTGCCCTTGCACTTCTGCTGCTGCTCCCTCCCCAGCCCCAGTTGTTGTGGGGGCCTTTCCATTCTCGGCCCCACTGCTTGCCTCCCTTCCCTCCTTTGCTCTTCTGGGTCCTGCAGCAGGTGCTGTGGGCCTGCTACTTAGGCACCTGTGGGCACAATAGTTCCCTTCCCCCAGCCGTGTCTAGCTTCTTCATCTCCTCACTGCCTGCCTTCCCTCTCCACTGCTTGTCCCTCCACCCTCTTATGTGCTCATGCCCCCCCCCATTCTTTTCTTTGGTGCCTGAGCTTCTCCCTCCCCCCCCCTTTTTTTTTAGTTACCCTGCCCGCACACACAGCTTCATGTGTCCCCATGTTCTTTAAATAAGTTACCCTCATGTCCCCAGTGCAGCCGGAGGAGCCACTCTTTCCATCCTCTGCTGGGAGCTGTACCCCTTACTCCTTGATTCCCATTTTCCTTTTTTGCATTGTTGCCCTCCCACCCCGCTTCCAGCCTAGTGGGCTGGAGAGGTAAACCTCCTTCCCCTCCTCCCTTTCCCCCCTTGTTCCCTCCCCTACCACTTTTGTTCTCCCCCCAACTATTTGTTCTGCCCTCCCTGCCCATGACCAAAATGGAGGGATTGTCTGGTGACACCCCTGCTGACCCTTCCCCACCCCTTCTCACATCTAAAAACTCCTCCTCAATTGGTCACGTGGCACGCGAAGGGGTCTGGCCCCAAGGCATTCGGGGGCCCGAGGCCCCGATGCCAGATGTGCTGAAGGGTGAGATGCGTGACTTCTTGGAAGACATCCGTAGCTCCCGCCCTTCAGCACTGGGGAGATTTCTATCTCGTCCTTCAGATGTAAGGGCCATCTTGAGGGAGGGTAAAGGGACCGGGCGGCGGGGGGCTGCGGCCTGCCAGTGGGTCCACAGCTTCTGTGACGCCCTGCTCATGTTTGGGTACCATCACGGTTTGCTGTGGGGCCCCAATAGGGACCGTCAGCACTCCCTCCAGCGAGTATCTTCTCCAGCCCCTTCAATGCTGCTGATCATCTTTGCCACTTTAAACACCCGGGGCTGTGGGCTGGGTCTCCGCAGGTGTCAGATGCTCTCCTTCCTTCGGGAAGGGGGGTACTCTCATCTTTCTGCAGGAGACCCACACTGCTCCGGCTGCTGAAGCTAGCTGGCGACTGGAGTGGGGGGACAGGGTCTATTTCAGCCACCTGTCAGCCCATCAAGCCGGGGTGGCTACCCTGTTCTCCCTGAACCTGCAGCCTGAGGTGCTGGGGACTGCTGAGGTCGTGCAGGGCCACCTGCTACATCTCTGGGTTTGGATGGAGGGGTTGACACTAAACCTCATTATCATCTACGCCCCGATGTCCAGCCCGGAGAGGCCCCGCTTCTACCAGCGGGTGTCTGCCTTCCTTGGCCCTCTGGATCCTCGCGAGTGCCTGGTCCTGGGTGGGGATTTCAACTGCACCCTTGAGGAACAGGACTGAACGGGAACCGAGCAGTGCCCAGCTGCTGCAGACATCCTCAGGGAGATAATAGCCCAACACTCCCCGGTGGATGTCTGGCAAGACCTCCACCTGGGTGAGGACATGTTGGGGTGGTGGGTCAATGGTCATTCCACTCCTGGTTGGACCGCATTTATCTATTTCAAGCCCACTCCTCCAGCATTCGGCCAGCCCCGTTCTCAGACCACCATTTGGTGGCCGTGACAGCCTCTTTCCTCAGAGAGGTCGGGGCCAGCCTACTGGCATTTCAACAACAGCCTGCTGGAGGACGTGGGCTTTGTAGTGTCCTTCTGGGAGTTCTGGCTGGCCTGGCATGGGTGGTGGTGCGCCTTTCCCTTGGTGCGGTGGTAGTGGGATATGGGGAAGATGTGCATGCGGCTCTTCTGCCATGACTACACCCGGGAGGCCAGCTGGTGGAGGGATGAGGCGATAGAGCAGTTGGAACGGGAGGTCTTAGAGCTAGAGAGGCGGTTGGCCACTGGCCCTAGAGAGCCACCCCTCTGTGGAGCGTACTGGGAGAAGTGGGAGGAACTCCGGGCCCTCAACGACCTTCGGGCCCGGGTGCCTTTGTTTGTTCTCACATCCATCCCCTTTGGGAGATGGATTGCGGCTCCCACTTCTTCTACACCTTGAAGAAAAAGAGGGGGGCTAAAAAGCACATCGTCTGCCTTCTGGTGGAGGATGGCACCCCCCTCATGGATCTGGTAGAAATGAGCGAGAGGGCTCGTGCCATCTACACCTCTCTGTTCTCCTCAGATCTGACCAATGCTGATGCCCGCAGGGTTCTCTGGAACAAACTCCCGACGGTCAGCGCTGGTGACTGGGAGCGGCTAGAGCTGCTTCTTTCTCTGGCTGAGTTCTCAGAAGCCCTCCATCTCATGCCCACCAATAAATCCCCGGGCATGGACAGGCTGACCGTGGACTTCTACTGCGTGTTCTGGGATGTCCTCGCCCTGGACCTTGCTAGCATTTGGGCCAAGTCCTTGGAGAGCGGGGTTCTCCCTTTATCATGCAGGCAAGCTGTGCTCACCTTGCTGCCTAAGAAGGGGGACCTCCGCGATCCTGAGGAACTGGCGTCCTGTCTCACTCCTCAGCACAGACTATAAAATCATCGCCAAAGCCATCTCCCTAAGGCTGAAGTCCATGCTGGCAGATGTGGTCCATCCAGACCAGACCTACACCGTCCCGGGCCGTACCATCTTTGATAACCTCTTTCTGGTCCAGGATCTCTTAGAGCTTGGTTGTAGGGATGGTCTGTTCTCCCTCCTGTCCTTGGATCACGAGAAGGCGTTCGACCAGATGGACCACAGGTACCTCCTGGGCACCCTGCGGGCCTTCGGCTTTGGGCCCTGCTTTGTGGGGTTTCTCCAGGTGCTGTACGCCTCCGCAGAGTGCTTGGTCAAGCTCAACTGGACCCTGACTGCACCGGTCAGCTTTGGGCGGGGAGTAGGTCAAGGCTGTCCGCTGTTGGGCCAGCTGTATACTCTGGCCATAGAGCCCTTCCTCCGTCTCCTTCGCAAGAGGTTGACAGGATTGGTTCTCTGTGAGCCAGAGATGCGGCTGGTCCTGTTGGCGTATGCTGACAACGTGCTCTTCATGGTCCAGGACCTGGGCGACCTGGCGTGGGTGGAGGCCTGCCAAGCCATCTACTTGACCCAGTTGATGTGGGTGGAGGAGGCCGCCAAGAGCTCTGGCCTGGTGGTAGGGGCCGGGTGGCAGGTGAGCTCCCTCCCACCTGTGCTTCAGGCCATCAGGTGGAGTGTGGGTCCACTGCTCTATATCGGCGTTTTTCTCTCCGCCACACATCCCTCTCCATGGGAGAACTGGCAAAGTTTACAGTCCAGGGTGGTTGGGCGGTTGCAGAGATGGACAGGACTGCTCCAGTGCCTCTCCCTGCATAGAAGGGAACTGGTGCTTAACCAACTGGTCCTGTCCATGCTCTGGCACCGTCTCAACACCCTGGTCTTGCCCCCGGGTTTCCTGGCTCATATCCAGCAGCTGATGCTGTGGTTTTTCTGGCCAGGACAGCATTGGGTCTCTGCAGGGGTTCTCCAACTTCTCCTGGAGGAGGGAGGGCAGGGCCTGACGTATTTGCACATGTGGGTTCAGGCCATGCAGGGACTCTTACTTGATGCAGGTAGTCTGGCGTGGAGCACGCTTTCCTTCGCCGCTTCCGAGGGCTCCGATATGACCGGCAGCTCTTTTATTTGAGGAGTCTTCCAGGACCTTCTACCAGGACCTCCTTCAGACCTGGAAGCTGCTTGCAGCGACCAGGTTCTTGGGAGCCACTATGGGGGCAGACCTCCTTGCGGAGCCCCTGCTACACAATCCCCATCTGTGTGTGCAGGCGGCGGAGTCCCCCTCGGTGTGCCAGAGGTTGGTCCTGGCAGAAGTCACCAGAATTGGAGACCTCCTGGACTATGACCAGGGAGACTGGGTGGATCCTCCGGCACTCACCCAGTGCATGGGGCTCTCCACCCTATATATTCCCAGGCGCATACTTCAGGAGGTGAAGGACGCTTTGCTGCGCACTGCTCAGGTGTACCTAAAGAGGGCCCTGTGAGAGGGTGTACCCCGCCACTCCCAACCCCGTGTACCTTCCCGACTGCCTCCCCCTCATCACTCAAGCTGGCTGCATGCGTTGCAGCAGGTTCCCTTCTGAACCGCGCCAAAGAGTCACCTGTACACGCTTGTGCTTCACATGCTGCACTTCCCCACCCTCATATTCTTCCCAGACACCAAGTGGCAGGACCTCCTACCACCAGTAGAGGGTGGGGAGCCCCAGTGGGCCAGCTTCTATTGGACCTTGGTTCCACGGCCCATGGGGGACATCAGCTGGAGAATCCTGCACGGCGCTGTGAGCACGGGCATGTACTTGGCGTGGTTCACCCTCATTCCCAACACTTGCCCCTTCTGTGGTGTGAGGGAGACCCTGGCGCACATCTACTTTGAGTGCGTCAGGTTACAGTCCCTCTTTCGGCTCCTCCCAAATCTCTTGTTGAGGTTCTGGCTGCACTTCTCCCCTCACCTGCTAATCTACGCACGTCCCATCTGTGGCCCCACAAAGTCACAGGACCTCCTGGTCAACCTCCTCCTGGCCATGGCCAAACTGGCAATTTATAAAACCAGGGAGCAGAGGTTGGCCGAGGGAGGGGCCTGCGACTGTGGGGCCTATTTCTGTTCCTGCATCCGCTCATGTATCCGGGCAGAGTTCCCCTGGGCTGCGTCTGCTAGCTCTCTCAAGACCTTCGGGGAGCAGTGGGCGCTGTCCGGGGTTCTCTGCTCGGTGTCCCCGTCCGGTACCCTCATTTTAGTCCTTTGATCCTCTCACCCGTCCCTGTTTTCTCTCTATTTGTCCCAAGTAATTAGTTGGTTTTTCTGGGCTCTGTGGACCCTCCCCATAGGCTGGGGGGAGGCCCTTTAGATGTGGGTGGGCTGGCGCCCGCCCACCTCCCAGACACCAAATAGGACCAGAGTGTGGCAGCCTGCTGGCTTAGGTCTGTCACACACTGTAGTGCCTGGAGGCCCCAATTGTGATCAAGTCCCCATTATGGTACATGTTGTTCAAACAAAATAGGAGACAGTCAGTGCCCCAAGCTAACAGTCTAAACAACAAGATAATGGGCTGTAGGAGGGGATGAAGATATACAGAGTAATCAGAGCAGCAGTTGCCACACTTATTTCAATTTTTTTTTTTATTACAAATATGGCAAGAACATGAATTTTCCTTTCCTGATGTCATCTTAATTCTGCTTCGACTTAGGCTTTGACTCAACCCATCACATGGTTTCACCTAGCTCATAATAATATTTTAACTATAGATACAAAACACAGCTGAGGTTCAAAGAATATGCTGAATGCCTTCTAAATTGTATCCATGCAGTTAAAAGGAAGAGAAGGAAAGATGAGAAATGGGAAGTGATGTTGCACCTCTTTTCTGACAAAGAAAAGAGCTTATTTTAGTCTGTTGCAGCATCAAAAGCTGCAGCTGGTTACATAAACATTGGATATCAAAGGGAGGTTGGGTCCAGATGACAAAAGATTCTTAGGTGTTGCTTGGCTCTGACCGTAATGCCTAATCCCTTGGTGAACTGATGCCTAGTGGAATCCTCAGCCTCCCTTTATGGGTCCAGGCTCACCATACAATAAATGAAAGTTTTAGGCAACTAAGGGAAGGGCTCCTCAGATTCCAGTATGGGTGAGTTGGAACCAGCCTGAGCTAGTGAGGGATGAAATGCAGAGAAAAAGGGAGGAGCTAAGACCCTGGTTTTCAAAGATAATTTAGACATGTAGCCTGACTGGTCCTGAACGAGGGATTTTGCTGGACCAAGAAGAGATCATTTCTGGCCTCCTCTGCCACCAGCCCAACTCTGCTTCTGGCCTGGCCGCTGGCCTTCTAGCCGACTTCTCCCCGCCACTGGCCCAGCTGGGGGTGCAGCTATAGCTGGGCTGTTGGCTTACCTGCTGCCAGCCTCCCTGCCGGCTCCCCTCCCTCACCAGCCCGCTGCCTTCTCAGCGGGCAGCCCACTTTTGCGCTGGACTCCCAGCCTCATGTGCCTGCCCTGCCGGCAGACTGTTGCCCTGCCAGAGCCCACTGGTGCTGCAACTGCCCTGCTGCTGGCCCAGCTGGACTCCTACGGCAGGGCTCTTGGCCACCAGTCCTCCTGCAGTCTGCTGTTGAGCTCCCGGCCATCAGCCCTCCACCAAGACTTTCTGGTCCAGAGACATCCATGATTCTACCAAACCAGGGATGTTGTTGGACCAGAGAGTCTTGGTGTAGAGAGGTTCAACCTGTATAGTCAATTAATGTGTGATTAATAGGGTTAAATAGGATAGGATCATAGAAGCAAAATAAGGTTGTAAAGTAAGGCCTTCAGGCTAGGGTTGCCAACTTTCTACTTGCACAAAACCAAAAACCCTTGACCCCACCCCTGACCCTTCTTCCAGTCCCAGCCCCTGCTCACTCTGTTCTCCCTCTGACAGTCACTCTCCCCACTCTCACTCACTCATTTTCACCAGGCTGGCTCAGGGGAGCTTTGACTGGTGGGGTGGTCTCTGGTGTGGGGCCAAGGATGAGGGGCTTGGGGTGTAGAAGGAGGTTCCAAGCTAGGGAGGTGGAGCTGAGGGGTTTGGAGTTTGGGATGGGGCTCTGGGCTAAGGCAAGAAGTAGGGTGTGGGAGGAGATATAGGCTGGAGCTCCCTGCTGGAGGTGCAGGTGGGGCTAGAAATGAGATGTTCAGGGTGCAGTAGAAGACTCTGGGCTTGGACTGAGGTGTTTGAAATGTAGGAGGGAGTTTGCATGCTCTGTGGTGGGTTGGGGATGAGGAGTTTAGGTTCCAGGAGGATGCTCCAGGCTGGGACTGAGGGCTTCAGAGGGTGAGAAGGGGAGCTGGGCAGGAAAAGGGAGTTGGGGCCTGAGAGGGGATCAGGGATGCAGGCTTTGGGCAGTTCTTGCCACTAGCAGCTCCCAGAAGCAGCAGCATGTCTCCTCTGTGGCTGCTTTAGAGGCACAGCTGGGCATTGCCCTGTCTGCGAGTGCCGTCCCAGCAGCTCCCATTGGCCATGGTTCCCAGCCAGTGGGATTTGGGGAAGGGGGCAGCATGCAGAACCCCCTGGCTGCTCCTACACATAGGAGCTGTTGTGGGGAACATGCTGGCTGCTTTCAGGAGCCATACAGCATGATGCTAGCAGGGAGCCTGCCTCCCTGCCAGCAGTGCTGACTGAAACCACCAGGATCCCTTTTTGTCCAGGTGTTTTAGTTGAAAACCTGACACCTGGTCATCCTACTTCAGACTGAGGCCTATAATATTTCTTTAACCATATTAGGCCTCAGGAGGATTGATGTAAATAGATGACCCAAGAATACCTCTGTACCTATAAAGTTTACTGTAAAGAATGTGCCAATGGGTAATGTTTAGGCAAATATGGCACAATATATCCCTCTAGATTGCAAGATACCTGATTGTCACATCAAAGGAAATCCTGTTGTTACTGTGAGGATGAGAGACACACTAATGAGAATAAGGGCAACTAATAGGACAACCTTTGAAAAGCAAGGTGCCCCAAAGATAGTGAAAAAAGGATTGGGACCCTCATGCACTGTATGTGGTCATAGCACAGGATAAAATGGGTTCCCTGGTATGGATAGTGAGGGAAGATCCCTGCAGGAGATCTCTCTCCCTCCATGACCATCTGTTGAGAGATCTACCTCTGATATAGGTTGGGATGTGAATATGAATACAGTGCTTGCTATTGCATGGGTTTGGAAGTGTGCATGATTCACATTTATTATCTGTTAAGACAAACTTATAATACAGCCTAAGGAACTCCCTCATTCTGCTGATCTTAAAGTGTCACGGCACAGAAGATGGACTCAACTGCTAGGGACACAGTGGTTTAACATGGAACTATTGATTGCTATATTGATTCAATTTAATAATGGCTACAGATGTGTGTTGGGTGAAATCCACAAAAGTATCTGGGCATCGAATTGCCTCTTCAGGGGTGGGACCAGTTTATGGTTCCAGGGCAGAGTAAAGGTTTTGGCCAGTTCGTGGCTCTTGGTAAAAGGTTGGATTTAGGGCTGATTGGCAGTCCCAGGCTATGGATGATGCCAGTTTGTGGCCCCAGCTAGGGGCAGGCTGTTGCTGATTAGGGGCTCCAGTCTAGGGCTAGGGAAGGTAATAAGATTAGCTGTTTTAGTCCAAGCCTGTCTGACGCACCACTTCCCCCGCCCCATGCAGATTGGGTGGCTAGCTCTAGCTGCCAATGAGTCTTTCCCAGATGGTAGGGAGGGGATGTGTCCCTATGGGCTGGGAGAGACTCGCTGTTCTGTCCTCAGCAGGGAGCTGCTGCTGTAGCTGAGGGAGAAGTGCCCCTCCTCCAGCCAGGCAGCTCTGTGCAGGACAGCCCTGAGCTGGGCTCATTAAGCAGCTGCCATGCAGCTTAGAGGGAACCTTGGTTAAGGTGTATGACTGGTTTTGGCCCTATGCTAAGGAAGGGTTAAGCCTGGGGTTTGTTGATGGTCCTCAGGAAGGTTTAGAGTAGGGCCCAGTTGATGGTTCATGGTAAGCATTAGGATAAGGGTGAATTGGTTACTCTGGGTTAAGATTAGGGTTGCAGACAATTGTTGGTCCAGGACTAGTGTTTGTGCTGGGACCATTTAGTGGACTACTGCTTGAGTTGAGGTTTGTTGTTCCAGGCTAGGGCTAGTATTGAGGCCCTGGGTTAAAGATAGCATTTGGCCAGTCCAAGGCTAGCATTAGGATGGAGGCTGGGTGGTGGCCTCAAGTAGGGATGTTAAGGACTAGTTGACTATCTGATAAGTAAATGCTTATCGGATAGTTGACAGGATAGTCGACTAATTGCTCCCCCACCTTGCTGCCTCTATCAGAGGCAGCAAGGGGGGGGGGGAGGGGAAGAAGGAGGTACTTTAAAGCGGCAGCACTGCATGGAGCCTGGGATCAGCTGGGGACTGATGGACCCTGGGTTCCGTGCAGCACTGCCACTTTGAAATGCTGCAGTAGTGTTTCAAAGGGACAGTGCTGCCCTATCGACTATTTGATTAGTTGATGCAAAAATGCATTGACTATTTGATTAGTCAATTACACAATACTTAACATCCTTAGCCTCAAGCTAGTGTTGGGGGTTTGCCCTGTATGTGAATCTAGGCTATTTTATCTGTGTGAAAGTATCTTAGTACCAGTTTGAGTGTGAATGCATAGTATCAGAGATACAGACATCACAATTGTCCACAGCCCTTATAACGTTCCTTAATCCTGTTACTTGTATCACCAATTGCCACTGAATGGAATGTGCAGTTCTTGGAGAAGAGGTACTATTGCTAGAAGATCCCCAGAGGCATATGTGAGCAGGAAATATTACTTTTGCACCAGCTCCACAAAATTGCTATTAGTTTTCTTTAACTTTAATTTTGATTTATTCAAGGAAAAAATGGGGGAATACAAGGTCCTAGGTACCTGTATCAAACTACACAAAGAAAACTGAACTGCCTACAGAACAGCAAATTTTCATCCTCTTACAAATCTGATGGTCTTTAAAAGCTCTCCACTTGTAAATAGACATGCCTTGCACTGAGCCCTAAAGGGCAATACACTTAGGCTATTCTGGACTGGATGTGGGGGAACCTGGTCTAGAGTTGAGAGGCAATCACAGAGAAAACCCTGCTGCCAGCCCTTTCTTGTTTAAATAAAAAAGGATCCAGTTCAAGTGCCAGATTGATGCCAACAGATTTCTCAGCAACAGAAAATGTATCTCTCTCTTTAGTTATAAGAAAATTAGATTCTATTGCACGCTAAAAGGTGTAGGGCAAACAGCTATAGCCATCATTTCAAATAACTTTGATCAAGACTACATGCTTGTTTACCTGTGAGATGACTCTGCAGTGAGCCTATATCAAATAGCGCATGTATGTAAAAACACCAGTTTGTTTGTTGGTGTTGCTCTGATTAAGCACCTACTTGGGTCTTTCTGAGAGTCATTGTGATAGGGACATATTCTGGAGTGAGTTGTGCAGCTGCCAAGAAAACTCTGCAACTCGGGTTCATAATTTTACCCTCGTTAATGATTCCATTGCTCTGGTGGAACATAAGTGGCATTAGTGGCCTTTGCCGTGGCGAGAGAGAGGGGTTTTGAATCCCACACAAGGATAACTGCCTTCCTTTTGCCAGGATTTAGGTGCCTATGTCCTGTTGCGGGGCAGTTTGAATGACCCCTCTCATTAGCACTTCCTAGGTGCTTAACTCACAGCTGTGGATTCCATTGGGTTGCAAGGTGCATAAAAGTTACACCAGAACACCCAGGTCTCTGTGTTTTAAGGGCTGATCAGTTTTAGCAGTTTTGGTAGGGGAAGTGGCCCTTGTTGACTGATTCCTACTGATGCCATTACACTGGGGAATACTGACATCAGGTGGCCTATTAAATTAATCACAGGGATGTTTCTCTTATGAATTCCCCATTCTCCTCTTGTCTTGGTTTAAAAATGTCAATGAACCAAAGCTGTTGGCAACCAGCTGCCCTGGCTAATTTATTTTTGACTGTTTGATTGTATCTTTCAAGTAAAGCACTCAGCCTTTCAAGCAAAACATACACAACTATGTACTGAAGTCCATTGTGTTTTTTATATGTGCTGTAACCTCAATATTCCACTCTAGCATAACTTTCTTAGAAACAAAAAAGAGGCTTGTATGAACTCAAAAGCTTGTGTCTCACCAACAGAAGTTGGTCCAATAAAAGATATGGTCTCACCCACCTTTTCTCTTTCAAGAGAGAAAAATATTTCAGGAAACCAAAAATCATACCTATTGATTACCTCTGCAGAAACAATCCTTGGCCAACAAGCATTCTCAAAATGAACCCACTCTAATAGTCTTGCTAATTAGAGCCCTGGATGCTAGTCTTCACAGGGCCCGATCCTGTGCCTTTTATGGAAGTGGGGGAAGGAACAGACCCATAATTTCCACTGAACTTTCTTGGAGACTGAGGGGCAATATTCTAAATTATGCACTGAGCTATCCTGTTCAGGTAGTTCAAAATTCTTCTCTGGGCTTCCATGCTCACCCTCTAACTGTATCAGTCTGTATGCACTGAATGTATGAGCCTCACATCACAACATAAGCAATTTTTTAGTAGTAAGAGTCATAAAAGAACGAGTTTGTCCACTGTGGTAAAGAGATGTATAAGGCTATGTCTATACTGCACTGTTTTGTGCAAGAAATATGCAAATGAGGTGAAGCATGGAATATTGCCATGCCTTTTGCATAATTAATGAGCATCCGCTTTTTGTGCAATGTCTTCACTGAGACATTGACTTCTGCCTCTGATATGCTAATGTTGTCAGCTTCCTTCCCTGCTTTCTCCTATGCCACCCTTTAGGCTTCAGAGAAGCATCTTGTTAACCTCTGCAGTTTCCTCAAGTGGTTATTCTCCTTTGCTGTCGTGCCTACCAAATCTGGACAATGAGTAGGCTATTGGTGTGCAGAGTGCTTAGTCTAATACTTGTTTCCTTGTACTCCCCCATTCATCTTAGCCATTGGTTGTCTCTGGTGTTATACTTTGTGGCACGGACTTACTTTGTGTTGGTACATAACCTACCACAGCAGGGTCCAGGCCAATGAATAGGGCTCCTACATGCCATGTTAATATAAATAGATAAGTTACAAGTATATGTCAAAGGTTGGATATCATTTAATTATTTTGGACAGACCTATTTTATTGACACTAATATATTGGACATGTCATTATTTTGTGTTTATACTATGGTAGAACACATAGGTCAGTGTTACAGGCATAAAGGCATATGAAGACACTATTAATGCCTCAAAAGCTTATGGGAAATTTTTCTTTAATTCCTCCAATTTAAGATTCATCCAAATCAGTACTGAGTCAAATCTTTCAGTGATTAACTTTAAATCGACTTCTGTAGAAGGAGAGGATGGCCATCTCAGTGAGCTGTATCTCTGCTCCTACAAATACATTGTTTTTAAAAAGTAGCTCTAGAAACAATTAACATATAAATAGGTCTAGCAGGCTGTTGTGTGGGCACTAAATGTCAGTCTCTTATCGGGTGCAAACTAAGTACTTGTTATCAGATTACAAGCAGCTATTAGCGTAATCAAGAAGGGTACATGTAATGTAACAGCCAATGCAATATCTGCTGAACCTCTTTTGGCTCTTGGCTTCTTTTGAACACTAAAGGAAAATTGTTAAGACTGGAGGGTCTAAAATTAGACTAGCTTTGCTTGAATTCAAATTGGCAGTGTACTGTACCTATCTGCTCTGTCAGCTGTTCTTGTGAAGGTTACCACTGGCAGATAAATGCACAAACAGCCAGCAGTTCTTGTTTATTATATTTATCTAGCATGTCTGGAATGAATGGCACCTTCTGGATAAGACCCTTGCTCTGAGTTGCTTACAATCTAATGTAGCCTGATGGTAAGAAATAGTAGTAAGCAAAAACAGAAAACTGCTCTTGGGAGAGCACTAGTCACACAAAATTCAGGTTATTTCACTTTGTATTTTTTTGGAGGGTGGGCTTTCAAATGGGAAATTCTGGTATATTTCTGGTGGAGCAAATGAAAACAGAGATTGTTGAGGAAGAAAGTAAATGTCAGTGGGGAAGGAAAGGTGCTAGCACAGGAGTTGGTGTGTAGTTTAGGGGTACATCTACACTACAGGACAAAGTTGAATTAAGATAAGCAACTTCAGCTACGTTAATTGCATTGCTGTAGTCGAAGTAGCGTAACTTGGTTTTTGGTGCTGTCCATACTGCAAGAAGTTGAAGAACATTCTTCCTTTGACTTCCCTTACTCCTCATGAAAGCAGTGTTACCAGCATTGACCGGCGTGCCCCTCTCACTTTGAGTTAGCTGTCTTAATTAGACCACTAATTCAAACCCTGGAAGATCGACTGTAGCAGCTTCGATCTTCCTCTGAAGTGCAGACGTACCCTAGCTGAAAAGCTGGGACAATTTTTTAGCACCACTCTCTCCTACCTCTCTCAACATCCGGAATCATGTTTGTGACAGATTGGGTCACAAAGGTCCCTTTGGGGCTGTCACCCGTGTGCTGATCAAGCCACTGAGTCTGCCTACCTGCCTTCTAGGGTTCCCCATCACCTTCTCCTGCTAGGCCAGAATCTCTGGTCTCCCCCAGCCAAAGCACAAAGTTAGGTAATAACCTCCCCAGCAGCCCAACACAGATGCTGAACCAGCTCAACTCTGGGAGGGCTCAACTACAGTGGTTGACAACACTCAGGAACACAACCCTCAAAAGAGACTAAAATCCAAATAAATCTATCTTACCCTGAAAAAGGTTTACACCAAGAAAACTCATAAATTCATCTTCTTTATCAATGAAAAAGAGATATGCACAATGGTTGCTTTCTTCCACACCTCCCAGCCCTGTAACATTTACACTCAGTTATTAACAGTGGCTTTATAATAAACAAAAGTTTTTTCATAAAATAAAAAGTAGGATTTAAATGATTGCAAGTGAAAACATACAGATTAAGGTAAACTACTAAAACAAAATAAACAAAACATGTCAATTAAGCCTAATACACAAAGAAGTTGTACAAAACATATTCCTTACCCTAATTCTTATCTCAGATGTGATTCTTCACAAGCCAGAGTTGATCTTTTCTTTGGCCTAGGCCTAGGCCTACAGCTTCTTAGAGTTTGTCAGCATTGTTTTCAGGTTTCTTCTGTGTAGCCTCTTCAGGCAGGGAGGCAATTTCAAAAGACAGTTGCTGATTGCTACCCATCTCTTAAATAGAATTGCCTTAGGGGTGGAATCCTTTGTTTTAATCTCTCCATCTGCATGGAAACATACTAGTTTCAAGGTCAATTCAAGCACCAGGTGACATAGTCACATGTCTTTGCAGAACCAACCACAGTTCGGGCTTACAGGAAAAATAAATCAATTTACAGATCATTGTCTTGAGCACTGGGCCATTAAGTTTCCTTAAAGTGCTACTAATGGCTTTCACTTGAAGACTTAGATTAATAGAACAGGTTTACATTTCATATTTCTAACTTCACATACAAGAATGATACATGCACAAAACTAGTATATACACATTAAACAGATCGTAACTTTAAAAATATTTCATGATGCATTTTGCTTAAGGCACCTTCAAGTTATGCATATTCATATTTATAAGGCTATTTTCATAAAACATGGAGGAGGTGTTCCATGACAACATGTTTAAAAGTTGTTAACTTTTAAGGAAGGTTAGATTTTTGGGCATGTAAGGATTATTAATATGTGAGCACAGCATATTGCAGGGCTAGAAAATATTCCCTATCCACAGATTTGATTTAGAGTTCCAAATTAAAGTTTTCTGTAGAAAATTTCCAAAGGAATGTTTATGGCCAAATTTATTCACACTACCCCATTCTTACTCTTTATGGCAAGTACCGCTACAATACAATATTTATTATAAAATCCATGTTTATTATAGTGAAGATTCACTTTGGATACAGAGCTGAATTGTCATAAAAAGAGGTTTTTAAAAGTCTTGATTTTATTTTCTACTAGCATGTGAGGACCATCATTGACCAGGCAAAGTCATTTTGCATAGATTATACTTATAGGAAGGTTCAAGAAATTAAATATATGTAATAGAATTTTTTATTAATGTGCTTGCAAAAGAGAAGTTAAAGAACAGTTTTAAATGTGTAGGATTTCAACTTCAAACATTATTTGTTTTACTGAATAATTACCATACATAGTAAATTTGAATCAAACTCATACAGCTTCTATCACTCTTTCCATAACTAATTTGAATTATTTTGTGATTTGTGACAGTAAAAATTTTTTGTACTAAAATGACAGTTGAATAGGTGACTCAATTTTCATTTTGTTAACAATTTTTTATGAACTCTAATCATGTCATGATTTTTTTCTGATGAAAAACAAAAATAATTATTGAAGCCTTTCACCCATCATATTCCAATGTAAATAGTAGTGCATTCAGTTAATTTAAGTGGCAGAATTATTTATGCAAAATTTGGTATTTTTAGCTAATCATGAAGTATGACTTTATTTTGCACAAACAAATCCACAAACAAACAAACTCACTCCTCAAAATATTTAGTAGATACTAGAAGTGAACTACCGAGCTGGAATAAATGCTCAACATTTCAGAGGGTTTTTTTTATTGCTACTTGATGTAGTGAAAACTTTTACAAGTTCCTGGGACTGGATGCAGAACAGCTCAATGTAACACAAATACTCAACCATAAGCAACCATCTCTAAGAACAGCAGTTACACACAATGCCAAGATGGGTCCTGAAGTGAAGCTACGTAAAAAGACCTGCCAAATCTGCAGTTCTTATGTACAAATGAGAATACTGAGCCATAGGGTCTTTTTTAAAAATCAAGTTACAAAATTATAAAGCATCATCCAGGCCAATTGAGCCTAATTCCATTTAAATCAAAACATGACTCCCATTGACCTCAAGAAAATTGATTTGAGCCCTTAGGGTATGTCTACACTGTACAGTAAGTAGCCTGTAGGACTTGTGTTTGTAGACCTGGTATTTTGCAAGCCTACACTTGTGCATCCATGTTGCATTAAAAACCCATACCTTCCAACTGTGTTGATGTGCCCGTACTGTGCGACACAGATGTGAGCAAGCTGTTTGTGGAGGCATATCTGCTAGAGTATCTAGTACCTATGTTTGATACAACCACTCTTGTACTTGGTTCAAGGGGATTTTTGAATTTGGCTATGCTGTGTGAATTATGTGGAAGTGGAGCCAGGTGCTATATCCAACTAAGCCATTTTTGAATTTGCACAGTTCCAGCAGCCAAAGTTGTTAAAATGGAGCCTAGCCTGGTGGAAGAACTTCTCCAGCTCACTTGGTGAGTCCTGCTTCATGAATCAGAGCATCTGAGAGACACTGGTGGATGCTTTCGTGGTAATATTTGAACTGTTCAAAGCACCTTTCAGAGGGGGCCATAGCCTGACAGCCATGACCCCCCCAGGATGCTGCTCATGTCTCTTGCCATAGCTGTGTATTTCCTTTATGTAGATCAGCACTACTGGAGCAGGGTTACAAGCCGAGACTGGGCTCACAAGGACCTGGCTCTCTAGCAGTGCTCTATAACCTTGTTACATAAAGAAGCAGATCTACAAGCATACATGAGGGAGACTGTGTCGAGTCAGATGGTCACAGTAGTCATCTGATATGGGTCTGTTGCCAACCAATTTGGAGTTGGCAAGACAAGGGTGGAGATCATTGTGGGAGGTTTGTGGTGTACCCAAAGTCATTGGCATTGCAACAATTCCTGAAATAAGTGCTGGCTTTGAGAGAAAACTGGGCCAGGGCTCAGTGCCCAATAGTTTGCCCTCCATAAGGAGCACTAGTACATAATTGGGTGGGGTACTACATCATTATGCAACCCTGGCTAACCATAAAAGCAGATTCGTGGCCAAGAACGTGGGATGCAGTGGCAGGATACATGCCAGGGTTTCACAGAGATCAGGACTTTACCTTTATTGACAAGCTCAGATATTATTCGCCCCTGAATGACATTGTACAAATAGAGTTACTGTTCTCATGTTATTCTAGGGGACCATGCTCATTTCCATGGCGAGTGCTATAGATTTATTCTGGGGGGCACAAAAGGTCATGGGTGTCAATTTTTCTATTATTTTCCCCTGAGATTTTTCCAAAGAGTGTGTCATAGTCTCAGCGTAGAGCCCAGCCCTGGGGGAAGTGCTATTGGAGCAGTCTTACTCTCCAGTATGCATCCCAGGTCTCCCCTTTGCTTGAGGTGTGGTTAGTGTTATAGGACTGTGGTTGTGTTGGTGTGCCCCCTCTCTGAGCAAAGAGAGAATTTTTTAAAAATAAAATTAAAAAAAAATCAGAGTAGTCATAGTAAACTCAGTAACTTGTACTAAGTTTAGTGACATCTCCATGATTTTTTGATTAAAAAAAAATGCTGAGACAAATTAGACCAAGTCATGGTTTCTGAACAATATTGTAATGGGCTTGGGAAAAGGAGCTGCTCAGTAGTTGGAGGATGGTGGTTGAAGGTGCATTTGGCAGACTGAAATCCCATTGGAATGGCCTTTCCAACTGTTGCCAGTGCTATCAAAGCTATCTGCATTGTGGTTTATGGTGTTCTGCACAATCTCTGGAAAGACAAATGAGAAACTTTCAACAAAGGGTAGATTCGAGGAACTGCTGGATTTCCAAACTGGCATGCAGTCTAATAGTACACCTGTCATAACTAGGGCTGCAGCCCATACAAAGCAGAAATGAAGGGGACTGTGTGAGCTCACATAACCAGTTTACTTGACCACATATAGGAGAGAAAGGAAAGGGGTAATAGAGCTGTAACTGAGAACAGGGACTTGACATGTAAACTGGATTATAGCATTTAAGTATGGTAATTCTTGCTAACATAGCAGCAGCGAGCCTAGTGTTGAACTTTTTAATCTTTCTTTCAATAGCAGAGACACTACCAAAGTTGAGGGCCTTCACAACAAACTATTAACCAAAATTAAGAGAAGCAGGCTTTGGTTGGACCTCAGTCGTGCCTGTATTCGTTGTTACAATCTAGTACATTCACAAAGATACACGTAGGCAGGAATAGTAATAAGTCCAACTCCTATGCTGCCTGTTACCTATTGGAAACTATACCCATTATTAAATTGATACATTAGATCTTCTGAATACTTTCCATCTCATCTTTAAATTTCACATAAACAAGCAAGAACAGAAAGATTCATCCTTACTGCAGTGTAGTTACCTTGCATCTTTTTCAGAACAGTTAAAAATATGATGGCAAGACTAGATTTGCTGCATTGTATGTGTTTATCCTTTTTAGTCAAAATTATACATTTGTTAAACATGAAAGCTCTCATGCAATTCAGTAAAACTTCTATTCCACCAACCCTTCTGCAGTAAAACAAAAAACTGAAGAATGTCAATATTTAAGTCTGCTACCCCAAAATTACATATTTTGACAGTGCTCCCTTTGGAGTGAAAACTTAGACCAATTAAATGAGTAACAGCTGACAGTAACATTGTTAACATATTGAGTTACTAAGATGTTCAGAGTTCTAATGATTTCAAATGTAAATTGGACATGTTTATTCATGTTAAATTTACACACTGATATTGGCAATTAGAATAGTGCAGTATATCCTGCAATGAGTAAGGGTAGGCAAGCATTGCGAGTGAGAGGTCTCTACAGGCATACACTTGTATATCAGAGGAACAACCTGTGTACTTGTATTTACCAGAAATATTGTTTGTACTACAAATTTATTCAGCATCTTTTACTCAAGAACCTCAATGCACTCTTCAAGCATATCTAGCCTAATGACTCCCGTGAAGATGATAAATGACTTTTACAGGAGAGGAAACTACAGAACATCTGACAGTCAAGAACAGAACCCTTTGCTCTCAACTCATCTTGCATCTTAACTTCAAAACAATCCTGTGGATTCACCTGAAGCTTGCATTCACATTGCACAAGTTAGAGAGAAAGCAGCATGAGAACATCAAGAATATGCAGGTCTTATATTGTGACATATTCATCACGAGTTTTAATTTTACTGAATCTGATCCCCATCAGCAGTTTGTATAACACACAATCTTATTTATGGGTAAAATAGGTTTTTATGCATAGCCTTCCATATTCATGAAACTACATGAATGGCTACAATTAGTTTAACAGTTCACATGAGTTATACTCTCGAGAAAAATTGAGTGCATTAACTAATGCATATCCTTATCCTGTCATCATATCAGAACCCTCTCCCCCAGTTGCATCCTGGGATATGTGGAGATCCTCTAACATGTCAGTCAGACTGATTCGTGGAGCATCTTCATCATCTGTGTCACTCTCCACTGGAATTTTTGAATCTACGAAATTAAAGAAAAACCTAATTAAGGAAATAGCTCCAAGATATGTCATTCCTTAAAGCTATTACATCACTACATGTGTCACTTTCATGCTGGCTTCTGCATTATAGAATCACAGAATACTAGAACTGGAAGGGACCTTGAGAGATCATCAAGTCCCCTGCCCTCATAGCAGGACCACGCATCATGTAGATGATCCCGGATAGATATCTATCCAACATGCTCTTAAATATCTCCAGTGATGGAGATTCCACAACCTCCCTAGGTAATTGATTCCAGTGTTTAACCACCCTGAATTTTTTCCTAATGTCCAACCTAAACCTCCTTTGCTGAAATTTAAGCCCATTGCTTCTTGTCCCATCATCAGAGGCCAAGGAGAACAATTTTTCTCCTTCCTCCTTGTAATACCCTTTTAGATCCTTGAAAACTGGTATCATGTCCCCTCTGTCTTCTCTTTTCTAAATTAAACAAGCCCAATTCTTTCAGTCTTCCTTCATAGCTCATGTTTTCTAGACTTTTAATCATTTTTGTTGCTCTTCTCAGGACCTTCTCAAATTTCTCTATGTTTCTTGAAATGTGGTGCCCAGAACTGGACACAATACTCCAACTGAGGCCTAATCAACGCAGAGTAGAGCAAAAGAATGACTTCTCATGCCTTGCTCACAACAGTGTCACAATGACTAATATTTAGCTTGTGATCCACTATGACCCCTAGATCCCTTTCTGCAGTACTCTTTCCTAGACAATCGCTTCCCATTCTGTGGAGTAATTTGCATTTGTCCTTATTAAACTTTATCCTATTTACCTCAAACCATTTCTCTAGTTTGTCCAGATCATTCTGAATTATGACCCTATCCTCCAAAACAGTTGCAACTCCTCCCAGCTTGGTGGTATCTGCAAACTTAATAAGAGTACCCTCCTCTATGCCAATATGTAAATTGTTGATGAAGATATGGAACAGAACCAATCCCAACATGCCTCTGCAGAATCCCACTTGTTATGCCCTTCTACCCTCGAGAGCTCTCTCATTTGTCTCTGTATTCAGTCCACCAATGAACAGTTTCCCAAGATGATCCTCTTCAACCATTTTGATTCTGTTAGGATCAGATGAATCCACAGCCTGGGCTGTTTGGCACCACACCCAGGCTGTGGATTTGTGGGGTCCTAACAATCAAAATGGTTGAAGCAGATCATCCTGGGAAACTGTTCATTGGTGGACTAAATATAGAGACCAATGAGAAAGCTCTCAAGGCTGTATTTGGCAAATATGGGCGCATTATAGACCAAATCCTTCCCCCAATAGCGTTTCCCCCTCCCAAATTAGACTTCCAATCCTACTTTCACTGCAAATACAAAACAAGAACACATAGTAATTAAAGACTGCAAAATATCTACTGATGTTATAAAACCAAGTAATATGCATTCTTTTAAGTGTGTATCACTTTACCCTGAGCATTCAAATCCTTCTCAATTACCAGAAACTAAACTAAAATTCGAGTCACAAGTGTTGTGTGTGGTTACACGGTTGAGGAAGATTTACCTTTATAAATATTGACATTTTTTCTAATAGCCTCGTCTTCTTCAAGATCTTCAAGGAAGTCCTGGTACTGCCTAAAAAGCAACACACTCAGCTGAATACAATACCTCATCTCTTTTCCTTTAAACTTATGCAAACTCTGGAGTCTGGCAGGCTAACAGCCCCATGGAATCTAAACTCAGTCATGCCAGGTAACTAGTTAGGACCATTCCAATAGGTCAAACACTACTACAGGCTAAACTCTCATAGGGATGGAGGGGGGAGAGACTCTCAGATAATGTCAGGAATTAACAAGTACTCTTATTTTATTATACACTGAGAATACCTACACTTTATAAAAGCTGCAGCTATGTGGTTCAAACACAGATTACATATTAAAAAAATTTGCTTATATTTCTATAGGTTCTGTGAGAACCAGTGAACAAATAGCAGACTCCTAGCTCCATCCCTCATCTCTCAAAATGCCTGAATGTGTTAAAAAACAAGACAAACAACTTTAGGGTTGGGGAAGAAGGGTACGTGTAACTCTGGCTATGTCTAGACTCTCTTTCGAAAAAGAGGAATGTAAATGAGGCAAATTGAAAGTGCAAATGAAGCGCAGATTTAAATATCCCACACTTCATTTGCATATTTGCGTCAGAGCTTTTTTTAAAAAAAGGGTTTTTTGAAATTGAAAGTGCAGTCTAGACACGGTTCTTTCGACCCCCCCCCCTTTTCGAAAGAACCCATACTCCTGAAAAAATGAGATGTACTGGTTCTTTCAAAAAAGGGTTCTTCCCCCCCCGAAAGGACCGCGTCTAGATTGCGCTTTCACTTTCGAAAAACCCCTTTTCGAAAAAGTGCTCAGACATAAATATGCAAATGAAGCACGGGATATTTAAATCTGCGCTTCATTTGCACTTTCAATTTGCCTCATTTACATTCCTCTTTCAACAGAGGAATGTAGTTTAGAGGTGCCCTCACTGACCACGGCCCTGCTACTTGTATGGATTTAAGGCACTTATTTATTTCTTGGGCATGCTGTTAGCAATTCAATAACTGCTCTACATCTTACTACTTTGCTCCCCTCAAGGCCCAAAAAGCGTAGGAAAGCATCGTGCACAAAGAAATGATTACAGAATTTGGTTCCTTAGACACAAGCTCTTGTAACATCCCTTTTTGTGTAGCCTAGAGGGCTAACCTGCTTGCTTATATATATAGATTTATTATTTCCTATGGTTTTAATGATATGTTTATTATAATAAAGTTATAGTAGATTTATATATTGGCAATGTGGCTGTAAAACAATGGACTTGTAGGCCATACCCTGTGACCTTTCATCCAGATAGCAAAATCAATGCACATATATTCAAGACCTTTCACCTAGATAAAGCAACCTTCAGTTGCATCGGGGCTTCCAAGAATACCCTCAAACTTAGCAGGTACATCATTGCTTGGAAAAACCTGAAATAACTGGTTAAGACCAGACTGAATAACGGGGTAGGACAGAAACAACAAATATGATAGATAACTACAAAAGGCCCATAGGTAATGAATTGACATATATGAGAAGCTGAGATCAATGACATACTAACCTATAGGAAAAAGACACTTTACCATCAATAAGGGGACGAAATATAAGCAAGGAGAAAAAGAAACGTCCCCTACTCAATATGTATCAAATGTAACATACTATAAAAGTGCATCTCCCAGCCTCGAGGCAGTACAGGTTGGATCACCCTGGTCTGGCATCCTCAGGACCTGACTGGTCCCAGATCAGGGATTTTATCTATACCCCCTGCCCTGCTGGCTCCAACCCCTACTCTGCCCCCCAAGCAGGCTTCCTTGCATCCCCCCCCCCCCGCCCACAGCCCAGCTGAGCTGCACGCCCAGCTTCCTGGCTCCACCAGTCCCACAGCACTAGGACGCTCATCCTAGAACATCTGTGGTCCTGTCGCAGCACAGATGTTACCGGACCAGAGAGCTCTGGTTTATAGAGGTGGAACCAGTAGAAGACGTTGTCCTTGCGAGGTTGTCAAAATGATGGCCACTGGTGATTATGGGGAATGCAAAGGTGATGAGGAAGATGATGACTAATGCCTCAGGTTGCTCTAGAAGGAACAGTGTGAGTATTATGGAATGGAAACAGATGTACAGTCTCTATCTTGTGAAGCCGTGGTGTTTGTGCTAAATGTAGTATTAAACTATATTTGTAAATATAAGAGTTCCTATAGTGTGAGTGTTGTAACTGTGCACATCAGGATTCCCAATCATAGAATAATTCAATTACTGAGCCTGTTTCTGGGACAAAGGACCTGTCAACCCTAAAGGCAGTAACAGGAAATTCCTAAGTAATCTAAGATTGAGCAGCATTTGTAATTCACTCTTTGTGTAATGTATAGTTATAGTACGTCACTATTATTCAGTAGCTTTTACATTCCAATTTAACTCTAATCTTTTGCTTCCATTTTCCAGTCATTTAGGTGTTAGTCAGCTGTCATAATTTACTGTTGAACATACCAATGACAAATACTTTTTCTGCCTTGCAGATGTCTCTTCAGACAACTTAATGTATAACTGGTTGCCCCACAGACAGGTGGTCAGTGACCCTAGTCAAATGATTCCAGCTTTTATTTTTAAGTCTTTGAAGTCACTGCTTATACTGTGTAACTCTATCCTTTAATAATGGCTGTCAAAGAGGGATGAGACTTCACTCTAAGCATTCAGAGCTAAATTGTGACTTTGCAGTACGGAGCAGGGAAGAGGTATAACTCTCCATAGAACGCCGGGAGACCAGACCTGATCAACTATCCCAATACAGTGAGCATGCACTCTCCTAATGCAGTGCCACTTGTACCTGCCTGTGTTGAAAAAGGAGAGGAGTGGTACTCCACTTACTCTGGATACCTTGGAGCTCTGCTAACTGGTACTGAATCTAGTTGATGCTCAGGAGAGATTAAGAAATGCTGCCATTACTAGACCCTACACAAATGGTTCAATGGGAGGAGTGAGGAAAACGTTATTGAGCAGAAACCAAACCTTTCATCATCTGTATCCATGCCTTCTCTGTCCCTTTCCAGTGCTTTCAGTTTCCAGTTCCTGCGACGCTGGCGTTTAGTACGGTCATAACTCTTCTTTATTAACACCTACACAAAAGATACCATGTTAGACAAGCTTTCTGTAAAACAGGGACATTCTTTAAAAATATTTGGAGTCTGAATTTATGTCTATGATATTAACTGAAGTAATATGTGATTCACTAGATCAGCGATAGGCAAACTAGACTAGTGAGTGGGCTTCATGAGGGGCCCGGCCCTTCATCTCAGTGGGCCACAAGATTGTTGTAACCAAGATGATTTCCCAGGATAGAGTAGTTTTGCTAATAGTGTTTGCATACTTAGAATGTGTGGGGTTTGCCCACTGAACCATAGCATGCCTTTGAGTGGATGAAGAGGGAGTGCACAGCTCTCACAGTCAATGTTGTGTGCAATCAACATGCATCTCACTTCGTGCCCTTGATTTACATGTGTGTCACTTTAGTAATATCAATATAAAAAAACAACATGGACAGAAACCAGCAGAATCTGGCAACCCTTATGCATAAGAAACGGTAAACAAAATGTCTTGCAGGCTGCTGCCCACCACTGCACTAGATGAACATGATGATCATGCGACCTTAAATTCTGCACACCTTTAAACCATGGAATTATATTGTTATGAATTCTACAAGATTATAATTGGTCACAAGAGAGCGGTAAGGGGAAGCTGTACCTCAGCTGTCAATATAGGACTGAGTCAGTTCTCACAATATAAAAATAGTTCTTGTCATACTAATGACTCTGAGTCCTTTCCAAGCTTCATGTGTATGGGAAGAACAGTACAGTGTTTTCATAGCATAGATAGGTCACAAATTTCAGGGAAGGAAATGGATCTTAGACTCAAAACAAGCAGGGCCAATTGTGATCATCTAATTTGACCTCCTGCATAACAGGCCACAGAACCTTCCTGAACTAATTCCTGTTTATTTCAGGGCATGTGTTTTAAGGATTTAAGCGACTAATCAGCTACCCAATAAGCTTAGGGCTTATCGGATAGTTGAGTCACTACTCGACTAGTCACTTCCCCCCCCTGCTTGCTGCCTCTGTATCAGCAAGCTGGAACTCAACTGTTCTGGCTTGCACCTGGTCCCAGACTACTGCGCCTCTGCTTTTAAAATGTAGTAAGAGCCTAGTGACTCCTACTACATTTAAAAAGCAGAGCATAGCGAACCCCCCTTATTGACAAATCGAGTAGTCGATGGAAAGTCCAACGACTACTTGATTAGCTTCCTAACCGCTATTTAACATCCCTAATGTTTTGACTCAATTTCATTCTGATACACATCAGGGAAAATGTAAACAGCTAGAATATAATTTCTGAAACTGGAATTTGACCAGGATGCTTGTGCTAATACTTCCATTTCCCCTAATTTTTAGGTGAGGCTACAACATACATTTTATAGATCATACCATCTCATATTTAATAAAGCACAGGAAACAAACTTCTCTATAAGAATGGAGACTTCAGGATCTTACCACATCAGGAACATTTTGTGGGTTCATCTTATTTGCAAATTCGTCATTGAGGTTACAATTGGCCAAGTCAAATCTGAAAGGAAGATTTTACAACACACACTTAACATGAATACTTAACCTTTCATGCTTTATGCTTCCAAGAAGACGACACATTGTAATAACACTATTTTATAGTTCATACAAAAGATACAATACTTTCAGAAAGACATGATACACAACAGGGAAGAAAACCCATGCTACCAGGCATCCTCATTAAACAAGTTAAACTCATCACATTCTAAGATACATTATTTATATACTCCCCCAATATCCATTAACTGTGATCAAGTACATTACATGCTATCAAGCTACAGAGCAAAGCCTTCAACCTGTTCTGCTGTTTCCATCTCTTCCTGACTTCTCACACACTCCAATATGACTTGTTCAGAGACCAAGTCACTATCTTGACATCTTAAAAACCCTGCCAAGCCTCTCCACATCTAAGCAGTTCATGTAGGTCATATGTGCTCTCTACACACTCACTGGTTTGACTCTGACTGCTAGCTGACTGACCCCATTCCAATCTGACTTTTGTCCCTCTATGCCATCAAGACGTCTCTCATTAAGGTAACCAAAGACATCTTCCTGACCATATCCAAGGGCCTTTTCTCCACCCTTACTTTTAATACCACTTCTAATTTTGAAGTGAGAACAGTTCACAATTCTGTAGGTCAACCTGAGTCAAATCCAGAACATCTTCCAACAGATGTGCTAGCTCTTCAGTGCAAACCGGAGGGAGGGGGAGGGGACTAATTAGATTAAATTCCAAACATGCACAGGCAGCAGGAGTGAGTCCAAAGGTGCCATTTTTACAAATGTTTGGTTAAGATGGACACGTCAAAAACAGAAAAACCTCTCTTCCTACTGACCCTAAACCTTTTCCCACAATGACAGAATTACAAGATCTGTTCTGTCCCGCATGCTCTGCAACTATGGGGTCACTGTTTCAGGAAGCTGAGGTTTTACTAACCTGTAGAATCTGTTTCCGGCTATCAAATACTGATTGAAAATATCAAATAGCAATACAAACCCCAAGACGAGGTCTCCAGGATTTAAAAGGTGCCCCAAATGAGTGCGACAGAAATACTGATGATCTGTATTCATCTCAGAGGTTTTCTGTACCCAGGCTTCAGCAAGAGTGTGCTTGAGAAATGGAAATAAACATTTTTGTAATGAAATACAGATGGCCTTATTTGCTGATGCTACATTGCACAGAAGTGTTTTAATTGTGCATTTCACATTGCATCACAAATAATGGATTCTTCTGTATCCAGCTTCTATATCCATTTTCTCCTCCTTAATGATTGCCTTTTTTTTTTAAACTTGCGCGCACGCGCACACACACACACACACGATTTTTTTACAGCCCCCATATAGCTTTCCTCCTATAAATATGATTACAAGGGTTGTTTTCACTAATGTATGTACCAAAGAGAGTTTCTGGACTAAGCTAATATTATTTGGTAAGGAAATGCAATAACTTTGATCAGCAAGGAAACAGTTAGGCATTGTTACATAGAAGTCTTTAAATAGCATAGAAGTGTCAAGCCACATTCTTGTGTTACTAAGAAAGAACTGCTACAAGATCTGTAAAAACTAGTGAGAGAGATGAGTGGATTTCTGACCTGTCCTTAGTACTAATTTGACCCAGGCATTCAGGTGGTATAATTTGTGAAGACTGGTCAAATTCAGTTAATTTAGTTTTAAGTGCTGGACTGCAAAAAATTGTGCCTAAGAGCAAAAAGTTTATAACAAAATCAAATTTTAACTTCACCTGAAGCAGAATTATTTTTGAAAAGGGAATTCAAGTAATGTGTATGCAATTCCAACAGGAATGCTAGATTGCACCTTCCTGTTCACCAGCTAACAGCCAGAAATATTTGGAAAAATGCAATTTGCTTTGTAAAATGGAGGGAGACAAAACAGAATTCCAGACAAGGAACCAGGTTTCCAAAAGTTTTAAATAAGGCAAATAAACTTACTTTGTTTGATCTCATTCCTGTACCTGCACCTAGTTTTCCTTCTTGGACTCTGGTGATATCTATTACAATGAACTCCTCCAACTGCTTTGGATGGAACAAACTATTGAAAGGGTGACGCCAGTAAGTGTTTCCATCAATGTCAGCAACTGAAAGAGCAAATACAGACATTCATGGGCAAAGGAAAATTGCTTTCAGACTCAACATACAAAATACGTATTACTAAGTCACACAACAAGACAACTACCAAATGATCAGTGATTTTACATTTCAGCAGAGTAGATGCATTGAGGCCAGGTATACACTATAAACTTCTGCTGGTGTAGGATTATCAAAATCAGGGTGCAACCTGATTGACAAGAGTCCTTAGTATAAATTAAATTACTCCAGCAATACCGTGCTTTTGCCACTATCATTTATCGTTAGGAGGGGAAGCGAAAATTGAAATATGAAAAGGAAAAACTCTGAATTTTGTCGGTATAAGCTGCATTCACATGAGAAATGCTTTGCTGGTAAAATATTCTGATGTGGCTATTTCCACAAAGTGCTCCTAGTGCAGACCTGAGTCACAAGTTACACAGCACTCTATAGCTCCTTAATTTTAAAGGTATATCCCTATGATGAAAAAAAATCTAAGGCCTTAATCTAAGTTTTTCCAGCATATCACTTCTAACTGACACATCTGTAATGGCAAAAACCCTAATGTAGACAGTTTGTTCTGATATAAGCTAAACCCACAAAAAGCACTTTTTTGTCAATATAAGCTTCAATTTAATTATCAAGTGTAGTAAGATGAAGGCTTAAAATAAAAGCCTATGTAGCACAGGCCTGGTTTGAGGCCTGAGGTCTAGCTAACAATGGACAAAACATGGCTAACAAAGCAAAGTTAAGCTGTGAGCACGAGGCAGGCCCCTGCTCACAGAACTTGGCACAAACAGGGCTGAGAGTGCAAAACACTAATTGGTAATAGGCTGAGGTGTAGAACAGTAATTGGTACTGATCATAAATGGAAAGCACTGGTACTACCGGCTCATTTTAAAAAAAGACCTCGGTACATACTCCTCAGATACAGACCCAGGTTCAGGAAAGGGTCTAAAATGACAGCATGATAAGTAGAGATGATCTAATCAAGCCACGAGGTACAAGGTGATGGGTGGTATCTAAGTAGCATCAGAGGGTGGCAACCTGACAACATCAACAGTGATGTATAAGTTGTTAGTACCTGTATATAAAGTGGTCTTTGTATAATCTAAGGGGCAGTGGAAATTTCCCACTGAGTCATTCCATCATTAGGGGGTACATATGCATAGTGGTTCAGTAGAATCCACTGACAACTATTACTATACTTGGCTTAATAATAAATCTGGCCGGCCACCTTAGATCCTTATCTGGTTTGTGGTCTTTGGGGGCTCTCTGGGGTCTGCTGTGGAGACTAAGTGCACAAGTCGTCATGGCACACACCACTGAGCACACACTCACAAACAGCCTTCTGGTTATCATCATCAGTGGAGCCAGAGACCAGTGAGGACATCTTGGCAGTAAATCCCGACTGCCTCCTAACTAACTGCATCAGGGTTGGCTGGGAGATCTAAAACAGTAACCCTTTCTAAAGTAAACAAGGCTTATATGACACTGCAAAATAACAAAAGTAGAGAATTCAGGGGCCAATGGATTAATTACTTAGTTTGCCATTAACATGTTTGGCAGTGAGAAGACTGATTTAGTCTTTAAAAATTAATGTCTGAAGCATAAGATATTGTGTATCAGGAAAACAACTTACTCTGCAGAGTATTGGGATCAATGAGGTGGATGGTACTTGTTACTCTGATGCATACACAAATCTGGTGCATGTTCCCAAGGCTCTGTGCCAGTTTTGGAGACAGACATACAACATTGTCCTGTGTATCAAGATACAAAATTGCATACATTTACTTGTTTTTAATATTCAGATTTTTAACAGAGTACTAAAACTTTTTTAAACAAGTCCTTAAATTAAATTTGAGAATAACCACTATCACCATTCAATATACATGCTGCAAAAAACAACTTGGGGGATGAAAACGTCTACAATAGGGTGTGGTAGAGAATGGAATTTTTTATGTTCCCATGAAAGACACTTGGTAAGAGCTTTTTAGTTACAGTGCAGAGTCACTTTCTCAACCTTCAGCTGAATGTCTATCAGCATAGTGAACCTTGCATGATTCTCCTACTTAGAAAGTTTTGAATATTTCTGTACACTTGAGGAAAGATGAGGTTATACCATATTCTGTTTTTGAAGTTTCTCGAGAGATCATTCTTTACTTTTTCAGAGATTAACATTAAATATTCTCAGGGTGTAAAGTACAGATAAGAAGTCTAGATCTATGTCTCCTAAATTAGCAAAAATGCTCAAAAGATGGAGATGTTTTACACTATTTAACTATAGTATATATTCAGCAGGGCTCAAACTTGTGAGAAGCAATATTTTTTCTTCACTATTTAAATGACTAGGCTATAAACAGTGAAAATATTTTCAGGTAAGCTGTCTAAAATACAGGTCCCAAATATTATATATACACATACACAGATAATCACCCCCCATTTTTTAACATAAATATTGTAGTAGTGCCCAAAGGTGCTAATCAAAATCTCATTCAAGCCCCACTGTGCTAGGCTCAGTATAAACACAAAGACAGTATTTCAGCCCTGAAAAACTTTTCATACTTGGATGCAGTTATATTTTTTAATTGCCCAGAATTTTGTGTTTTGTATATATTTTGCTTCTCCCTACTACTATAAAACTGGGACAGAGAAACCCACATGACATCCTAATAACCACTATCATACCTAACAATTATCTTCATTTGGGTCAAGCAAACTTTCAATATGGAAGAAGTGCAAATGAATACATAGTGCATGTAAAAAAAACATGGGTATATGTGGAGTGGAGTGGAATATGCATTTATGACAAAACACTTAAGAGTGCGAGTGAGAGCTAATTATACCAGAACGGTCTCTAAAGCCAGCAAAACGCATTTTCACATGTTAAACAATACAAAATATAGGTGGTATTCTGATGGTAAATATGTTTCAGTGATATGAGCCAAAAATCCAGTTTGGAAGATTTTTGGATGTAAATAGGTAAATTCTTAAGCCATCATCTCTCTCAAATACTTCACAGAATTGTGCACCAAACTTTTTAGTCAAGTTCTACCATGGGATGAAATCTGGCATGTAAACTTTGAGGTCAATTGGTTTTGCTCTTGATGTAATTTTATGGTTGCATTGCACATTGGGCTAACAAGTATGGATTTCAGGTAGAGTATGGGAAACAATCAGTCTCTCCCTTCCAAAATGATTGTGAGCACACTTTTTAAAATACCCTCCAGTTAATGAAGTGCTTGTTGAGAACTTTGTTCGGTAGGAAGGCGTTTATCTTAGAAGAGCCCGTTTAAAAAAAGTCCTGCCTCATCATAATTAGGAATGTTAACTATTAGATATTTGTGTAAATGTGTAACCGCTTGAAATTTTAGCAGTTACAGTGTACACGGGGGGGGGGGGGGGGGGCAGGCGGGAGCCGGTGCTCGCCTGCCGTCTCCCGCTGCCTCTGATAAAGAGGCTGTGCAGGAGGCTCCACAGGAGTTGATACGTGCAGGGAGCAGGCTTGAAAGCCGCTTCCCAAGTGTACCAGCTCCCGTTTACCCCCCTCTACTCCCCCTCTATCAGAGGCAGCAGCGTGGGGGGGGGGGGGGCAAAGTCAGTGGGATTAACCCAGGCTTATCGGTTAATCATGAAGTAGACTACACACTGACATCTCTAACACAATCTTCATAAAAAATTACTAGTAAACTACAGCCATTGTAATTTGGTAATATTGTATCCCTTATTTTTTTAAAAAAAGGAAAGCTACCTTGCATATTGGAACAATCTCCACTGAAAAAGTGCTTTTGTAATTGTAGGCATTGCTATGAATATCATGAGAAATCAAACGCTGGGATGATTTTGATCTGAAAAACATAAGTAAAATTTTAAAGGAGAAAAATGAAGCATAAGAAATAAACAGATTTAATTATCTTCTGTATCTGCATAAAATATCATAGTAGAAAAAGACTTGCAAAGATATGGTTTTATATCATAAGAACAATAGAAATAACATGGGATACAGGACAATAGACAAAAGAGTTCATTCCATGATGTCTCAGCTGAGGAAAAAATTGAGAACTTATGTGGGATGAGTCTTTTGTAATTACTAGAGAGAACTGCTCGTTCTGCACTTTGCATATGGATAAAGGATCATTAAAGTAATTTTCCAACAGCTCCTGAGAATATGAATTAGAATATGATAAATTATGGCAAAATACCTGGAAGGAACTGTACACTGTAGAAAGTCTACCATCTTCTGAGCATGTTGCTTTGACCCATAATAGAAATCCAGGCCATCTTAAAGAAAATACAGCTACATGAAGATACCTATTTAAAGTACAATATATTGGTTTTCACCGAAAAACAAAAGGCTATATTATTCAAAATTAGGTATCCAAGTAAGCATTGTGCACAAAAACAGAATGCTAGTACTATTTTTTCAGGCTTGACAAAGTCTTCCAATTTTGATTCCTTCAGTCATTTTCTATAAAGATTATTGGTAAGACGTGTCACTTACCATGAATCTCTTTGATCCGAAGAGTATTTTGATGAAGCTTGTGCTTTAAAATCAATTGTTCCAAGTAGTAGAAAGTCTTTTTGTGCAGAGTCTAAAGTTAAAAAGTCAAATCCAGATTAGATTATGAAAATTTAACAATCTTCAAGTCATCTGCAAAAGGAAATCAGTATCATTATCCCAAAATTACAGACAGGGAAACTGATTAAGCTTAGACACCGAACAAAGTCTTTATTATTACTAGAGAACTACTGAAAATACACCATACTTGTACGTAAGAGTGCAGGCAACTGTTCTATTTATATTTCCTCTGTTTCTTTTAATCTGCTCTCTTATTTACTCTTATTTCTTGCTTCTGTAATATTCATAAAAAACCAAAACAGATCCTAAATAAGAAGAAATAATTATCCTGATTCAAATTATGGATGTGAATGGTTAACCAGTTAGCCTCACTCTTAACAGGTGAGGCTTACTGGTTCTGGTTAATGGTAGGGGCTGGAGCAGCTGCTCATCTGCCATGGGCAGGGAACTGCTCCAGCCCTGCAGTGCCCTCCACAGGCAGGGGCTGCTTTGATCATTTGGCAGAGGCAGCCCCTGTCTGTGGTGGGCTCAGCACCCCCCCCCCTTGTCAAACACTGCATAGCTTGTATGTCTACTACACTGTAGCTGGGAGGGTGCCTGCTAGACGGATAGACATAAATGCTACCATGTGAACAGGTATTGGCTACCTGGCTGAATACAAGCCAGCCCTTTCCTACCCTCTTCTCCCCAGGTATGTACTTGAGTGGCAGGATTATACTCATGTCAAAATATCTACATTGCTATTAATTAGCATGCTAGCCTGAGTGGAGCTAGTGCGTGTGTCTACCTAGGTTGGAAAGTCAAGTTCCAACCTCAGCGTAGACAAACCCATTAGTGTCCAAATGGCAGAGTGACTGAAGCTGGCTGTTGGTAAAAGCAAAATATTGGGGGTAAAAAACAAAAAAAAAGTGAAATAATCACAAATGTAGTTAAAAAGTCTCAGCAATTTTTCAAGTATGTAAGTGTCCTAAACATTATTTTCAAGGAAAAAATCTGAAAACATTTCTTAAAAATTATATCAGGTCCCAATTTAATGAAACACATTTTACATTCTTACAAGATTTTAAAATGTTTACATAAAGCAAAGGAAAATCCTCTACAGAAGCATTATATATTGGTAGCACTTGGCAAGACAGCATCAATTATATTTTTGTATGTTTAGAAGATCACCTTTGTAACCAAAATAGGTAGAAATAATTTTTTTTTAATTAAGAATTAATGGCTCTCCACAAGACAACTGAGTTGCAGTGAAGTTTAAGAAAAGCAAAAAATGAAGCATGCATGACAACCTGTAACAGAAAAAAAACCTGCCTTAACAATAAAATCAGCTAATTTTAGGAGGAGGCAGGAGAATAAGAAAAATATTTCAATATTACTGTATTATAGATGGCGCTAGAAGCACCTATTATTAAAGGCTGCCCGTCACTTCCCATTGTAAGATCCTGTTTTTAGCTGCTTGCTGACCTTTACTGCTTAGTCTGAACCCTCCTTGCCAAGAACCTGTCTCTGGCTGGTTTTTTGTTTGTTTGTTTTTTTATGTTTTTAATTTTAGCCAAAAAGGTTAAGGAAAAAACCCCTATTTTTGCAATGTTAAAGAAATTCTGGTGATCTTTTCTTTGAAAAGCTTTGATGGCACCCCACTTTAGAGCATATGGTATTTTTTAGACAGAATTTAGGAAGTTCTAGTATTTCCTAAATGACTCCTTGACTTTGCAACTTTCAGAATGATCCTTAAACATCGGTGTGTGCGCAATAAGCTATATATGCATGGAATTAATGGCTCATGTTCACTTTAAGTTCTGATGCTCACCCTTTTAGGCCAGCAAACATCCCTTCTCAAGGCCAGGTGAGCTGGAAATTAGGGCTGTCAATGTGTAGACAACTTTTAAACTGGCTCCCCACAAGCACCACATCCACCTCCCACCCCCCCCGGCGCTGCTGCCTCTGATAGCCGGCTTTCAAGCCATCTCTCAACGCATGCCAGCTCTACTGTGCTGTCCTCCCCACTCCCCGCACTTCTGCTTCTATCAGAGGCAGCAGCACATGGGGAAGAGGGGAGGCTGCGATAGAGCAGTCTCTGTTCATGGTCGGCCTGAGCTCCCTGTGAACAGAGTCTACTCCGACATCCCACAGAGCAGCCTCTGTCCACGGTGAGCCTAGGCCCACCGCAGACAAAGGCTGCTCCGTGGCAGCTGTCCCTATCCGTGGGGGGATCTGAGCTCCCCACAGACATGGGCTTCTGCCGTGGAGCATCCTCTGTCTGCGGGAAGGTGAGGCTCCCCATTGACAGGGGCTGCTGCCTCTGTATCAAAGGCAGCAGTGCAGGGCAGCAGCTGGTCTGCGTGGGAAGCCAGTTTTTAAAACCGGCTCCCCTTGCCATCTCATGTTGCTGCCTGTGATAGAAAGGCAGTAGCATGGTGTGACAGGGGGTTCCCAGGAGCGGAGTCAGGAGCACACTGGTTGCCAGCCCCACCCCCAGGGACTACTGAATAATCATGTAACCGCTAAAATTTGATGCGGTTACAAAACTATTCCATTACATACTATCTAACATCACTACTGGAAACAGAGGAGCAGTTTTCTGCCTCCTTTCCTTATGGGAGTGTCACTAACTAGTGTCATTTCTATATGCTTCTTCTATAGCCCCAGCCCTCCATCCAAACATGTCAACACTGCATATTGCCTGGCATGTGACTATTTAAGCCAGTGATGTAGATCAAGAAATGTGTTTAGCTATCTATATGATACCCCTTTCCCAGCTACTGATATTGGTTTGTGGTTCAATGGGAAGCAAAGGCTTAAGTGTTTTGGATAAGAGGAGATTAAGAGTTCCTAACACTGACTGCTTTGTTTAAAAAAACCAGACCACCACCAAGAGGGGGTACAAAACAGCATAAAGAGGCCAGTGAAGCATCTGCAGTTACTTTAATGTGACTAGAACATCTAAGGGCTATTAATGTTCATGACTCAGAGAACAGACTGGCTGGGGCAAGGGAAAGATTTCTAGCTTATTTTTGCAGACTGTAATATTCCTGAATTGGCAAGCTGCATTGTGAGAAGCTTATTCTTCAAAAGAAGGCATTCAATATTGGTCATCTGACAAGTTACTGAACTAAACAGACACTCAAAAACATTAGTCTTGTTTTTACCTTTTGTCTGACTTGAACCACTGCTTTCCAGAAATCTTTAGCTTCAACTCTATGACAGTCATCACACATTTGCGGCTGAACAACATACTCCACCACAAACACTTGTTGAAGGATTGCTCCATTCATCACCTGAAAAATCAAATGTAAATTTATGATCAAATCAAATTCCTTTCTTCCGGCTGAAGATGTTGCCATTTTATAGCTTATATGACTGATGCAAAAATTCAACCAAAATTAGCTATATTATAGTTCAAAGTAACTAATATAGCCAGATCAGCCATAATAGTCATTGTTATGCTATACATGGAGGTTGGCAGTACTATCCATGGAAAATAAATGTCATGGTTTTACAAAGAGTTCAATTTTCTAAATAATTACTCAGAAAATGAAGAGATATACATATTTTAATGTGTTTAAAATAAATAAACTTCTGAACAAGTAGGCAGTTTTTTACAGTTGACTCTTTCATGAACTTCTCTGACTGCATGTGATTATCTTTCCTCCCTGAAATCAAGAAAGTAAAATGCCTTCCTCAGGCCATTATTAATATCGTTCCATTTGTGGAACAGTGTAGGTAGAGTGAAATCAGCATCTTCTTCCAAGATAAGCCAATAACTTCTGGAGCGTGCTTTGCATACACCATCTAACAGAGAATTTCCTTTCTGTACAAAGCTACTCTATGTGTCTCCTAAAACTGAGTTTAGAAAAGAACCTACAGGAAGCGCAATGGATCTCAATTACCTCTTTTTGTACAGTGAGCTTTATTTTAAGTCTCCTGGAATGGGGTTCAGTCCAAACAAAGCCTGCTTCAATCAGTCGCACCTGTCAGTAGAGACAAACATAGAAGTTGCTTCATTATCCTGGAGTTGATAACTTTCCACACTCTAACATGCATGTTTAAAAGTTTCAGAGGGGTAGCCAAGTTTGTTGTTTTTCCTGTTACAGACTAATAGTCTGGTAGCACTTTAAAGACTAACAAAACACGTAGATGGTATCATGAAGTTTTGTGGGCTGAAGAAGTGGGATGTGCCCATGAAAGCTCGTGATACCATCTACATGTTCTGTTAGTCTTCAAAGTGCTACCAGACTATTTGTTGCTTTTTAAGTTTATGCATGTTTAAAACATACAAACTTAACCATTACGAACACAAGCATCAGGTAATGAGTTACAAAGTATACCATCAGCCACTGGGGACTGGAAGACTCCTAAGAAACATGTTTAACTATGTAACAAACTCAATGAATATTAAACATCTTCACATAACTACATTGAAAAGATTCCATCTGCCTAAAACAATGGAAACAAAAGTTCTATTACAGCCATTTGTGCTTTCACTGCAAGTTTTCACAAACTGCCAATTACTTAAACAATGAAAAAAGTCTTACTGAAATTTTACTGTGTACTACTGTAAATTTAACTAAAGTAAATAAAATAGAGTTAAAAAACAAGTGGTATATTTCCTAATTCAAATTGTGATGTGATGGCACAAGACATGGGGAGGACAATAATTTTTGCAGGAGGTCTACTCCACAAATGTTGGTAAGTCATCATGGGTTGCACATTTCTACTATATTAATGGAGAGGATGCAGGGTCTAGGACAGAGTTTGGATGCAGGAGGAGCTCCAGGCTCCTGCAGTGTTAGGGTGCAGGAGAGAGTGAGGGGTGTGGACTTCAGGAGAAAGTTTGGATGCAGAAGGGGATGGATACAGAAAAGGTGCGGGAGGGGGCGTGAGGTGCAGAATCTGGCTGGGAGGCACTTACCACAAGTTGCTCTTGGGCCATAGTGTAGCGGGATACTCAGGCAGATAACATCTGGAACCATGGCAGGCAAGTTGAGGGGAAGGGGACAGAGGGTCTCCGTGTACAGCACTGCGCCTGCAAGCACTACCCCCCCCTCCCCAGTTTCCAGCCACTGGGAGTGTGAAGATGGCAGGGGGAGGGGGGAAGAGAGAAGCTCACAGAGCTACTTTGAAAGCCTGTCAGGGCAGTGCAGAGACATGCCAGGAGCAGTCAGTTGCTTCTGTAAGTGGTGTGGAGCCATGGCAGACAGACAACTTGAGCGCCTTGCTGCCCTGTGGTCTGAACAGAAATGTTTGACAAGCTAGATCCAGCACTAACATGGCTGTCAAATACATCTCTTTGGTTCAATAGTATTTCATTTTGCTAACTAAATGCTTTCTTTTAGGAATGTATTGTTTGCCAGTTCTAGCTAGTCTCAGTCAGTCTCCAAACTCTTGGTAAAACGCTCACCTCACTGAAGTTGATGGAAGACACTGACTTAAATGAGGTCAAGATTTCACACCCCATTTTTAACATGAATCAAATGATAGAGGACAGAGGTAAATGTGATTATCCAGATATTCTGAAGTCTGTAGAGTTAGTCAATCAGATCTTACTTTATACAGTGCAAATGCAAGTCAGTGACTGACCTTACTAAGTGACGCTTTGATTTTTTTAAGACACAAAGTAAGAAGTTCTCTTGATTCTAAGGTACACTGCACCCAAGTTCCTGGAGGCTGAAGATATCTGAGATGAGAGAAAACTTTCAAATATTTAAATTATTCAAATATCAGTGTTTATTTCAAACGTTATTAAGTCTTGTAAAACAAAACGTTTACGATAAGCCCAAAACTGGTGCTTCCATAATAAAACATTAAGATCCATATACTTCAGAGGTACACTACTTGAACTTTTCCCTTTAGAAACTACTTAAGCAAGCTACTTTTCTTCTACATATGGTTCCACATCACTCAATCAGTAATATTTTAATTTAGCAAAAGAAAAACTTCTAAATATTATTTTAAAGAAAAATAAATGGCAGAGAAGGCCAAAACAGACATTTGCAGTCTATGAATATAAATGTGGGCATTTCCAACCATTGCTAATGTAGTCCCCTTACTAAAGGTGCCTCTGACTTTTTTCTGGGAGGATCCTGTGTGCTGCAATCTAGCTTTAGGGACTAGAATTCCCATGAGCCCTTGAGGAAACCAGTAAGGAAGTTTTGTCTGAGGCTCTCCATGTGGAAAGAGGGTCTCAGCAGTCTGGGGGCTCTCCATTTTGGGACAAAAGGAGCTTGGCTGCTGTGGAGGAGCTGTTATGTTGCAGCTACAGACTGGAACTGAGCGCCTTTGGGACTCTCTTCTGGAGCAGCTGACTGCCCTAGAGGGGAGAGACTCTGACTGTGCCTGTGGCTGAGAAGGACTACACTACAACCAGCACACAGAAGGATGCTGTAAGTAAATGGGCTCTTTGGGAAAGTGCTGCCTAGGGCAGACCTCAGAGATACAAACTAACTCTAGGTCCAAAGAGAGGCAGAGTGGCCAGCCCAGTGAACCAGAGCTGCTGGCATTTGGTGGAACCTGCTCCAGTGGCAGAGGAAGTTTGCAGCTGGCTGCATAGCTTGAACTAACACGCTCACACACACAACGTACAGAGAACCTCCACTACAGCTGCAGATCTTCAAGCGCACCCATGCGAGCAAGCATCTGGGACTCTGAGTCCAGAGGAGCGTATACTCTGGGGTGGGGTAAATGCCAGCTAGATAAGTTCCTATTACTTCTGTGTACTTTGTTAATTGATGTTATTCACTGTTAATCTGTTAAACCCTGTTTCTTTAAGTTGTTGAGTAAGTGTGTGTTCATTTTAACGTTCATTTTAGTTAGATGTATATTATTTATAATTGTTGTCCTGGAGTTAGATCCAGATTATTGCTGGAATAATTTTATTCCTGGAATAATTTTATTCCTGGAGGCTCCCAACGCACATCATTAAGTGTGTACAGGGCCAGCCAGGTGAAGGCACCGCCATTGTATATGCAGCAAGGGGGTGGATACGGTTTCCCCAACTAAACAACATCACTGCTGGGGTACTAAAGATCTCCTTTTATGTTAAAGCCATCAGGCACCTAAGCACACCTGTGAGTGTGACCTGCTCCCGAGTAACCCGGGGAGGAAAAAGGGGGTTACACTTACATTAATGAAAATATCATAAATTCAACATTCTAGTAACATATTGGCTTAAAACTTATAGTATAATCATACTATACCTCTCACACTGTTTGCAGAAGTGAACAGTGACTTGTTTGGGGATTCCTTCTGTGATATCCACCTGCCTTCGTAAACATGCCACGCACATGTTCGCAGGATTTGGTAGGATTGGGATACCACACTGACAGCACAGGCTTGAGTAAATAAAGCAGAATTAATAAATAAAAATGGGAAACGAACTTGGAGGACTGAGAAATATAAAGGCAAAGAAAAATGTTGGGATAGGAGAGAGAAGGCCTACTGCCAGCCTGAACACGTCAAAGCATTCTGTCACTGTGCACTTAGTGTGGAAATGAAGACCCACATCCCTCCAGGGTGTGAAGTGACCAAGGGCCAAGTCATCTCTAGCCCATCAGAAGGTGAGGGCTGTCGTGACTGTGCTGGGAAAGGATTCCCGACTCAGTGGCCCTTTTCCACAGACTATCTCAGCAGGGATTTTCAAAGAGGCTCGAGTTTCGATTTACTGCTCCCCCTCCCAGCTATGGATTCCAGGGAGCTGCCCAGGGCCTCACAGGAGATCTGCAACACAACTAAGAGTCACGTGGCTCCTTAAAGACAAACGGATTTATTTGGGCATGAAATGGGTTTCGTGTATATCTAGGTGGGTTTGTGCAGGTGAAAGCTGATGCCCAAATAAAACTGTTAATCTTGAAGGTGCCACTGGACCCTCCTTTTCGCGGATACGCACTGACACGGCTGCTCTTCTGAGACTTGTCAAGGGCCTTGTGGGCAGTTCGATCCAGTCCTACTCGACCTCTTCATTCCTCTCGGCCCCACCCCATCCCCCGGGTCAGCGCCAGGCCCGTGTCACTTACATGTTCCCCTGGCTGGGGGCCACCGGCTCCTCCATGTACTCCATGTCCGGGCCACGCGGCTCCTAGGAAGGCGGAGAGCAGGGTCAGCTCGAGCGAGGGACGCGCGCACAGGCAGGAGGGCCGGGCCCCTGAGCAGGCCTAAAAGGACTCTGGGCCTGGGCACCCACGCGGAGACACGTGTCAGGCCGCGTCACTTCCGATCCATCCCCGCGTCGGTGGTAGGGCCGATCCCTTCCCCGCGTCCTCTCCCACCCGCACCGTCGCGAGCTCTGTTACTAACCTGCGCTCACGAGCCCGCACACGCTCCGCCAACAGCCCTTGCTTCCGGTCCCGGCTGCCTCAGCTTCAACTTCAACTTCCGGGAGGAGCCACAGTCCCGCGAGAACAGGACGGAGGCGAGATCGCGCTGACTTTGCCTCGCGGTTTCTCAGCCAAGCTGCGGGCAGGGCATCGGCCGTTAGGACTCGGGGCGGGGCCGCAGCGCGAGATTCCATCTCAGGCTCCGCCCCGGCTTAGTGGGGGGTGGCTAATACCGCCCTTCTAGCCCCGCCTTCGCCCACAGCCAATGGGCTGCAAGGATTTGTTAAGACCAGCACCTGATTGGCCAAGCCATCCCACCCGCTTTTTTAAAGAGACCGCGAAGGGGGCTGCTTTTCGTGCTTTGCTGCTGCAGTGGTGCCGAGTGGGCCCCGGGATAGACGCTCGGCTCGCCGCGCAGACCTGGAGAGCCGGTCCGCCCGCCCGCCTTGAGGGGGCGAGCGTTCTGAGGGCTTGACACTGGGAGAGATGCGTCTGGTGCCCTCTCGCTCAGACCGGCCCCGTTACCGCCGCAACAGCCCTTCCTCCGCGGGGGAGCGGGAGGCGGAGGCAGGGGCTGAATGAGATTTCTTGCCCTGCACGGAGATGCGGGCGTTGGGACAGTTTGTATGGGGGGGGCGGGTACTGCAACGCCGTTGGGTCACACTGTGAACCCTGTCTGGTGGGAACCACTACAAGCCAGGGTGTGTGGCAGCACCCGCCCTGCCCCCCGTTCCCGCACCTTGCACGTAGGCAGACTGTGCGAGGGGTGTTAAAATATGTGTCTGTGTCACACTATGTAACCGCTGACATTTTTCGTGGTTACATGTTTACAGGCGGGGGCAGGTGAGAGCTGATGCTTGTGGGGAGCTGACTTTTTTAAGCTCCTACGTGTCCCCACCTGCCCTTGTCTGTACTGCTGCTTCTGTATCAAAGGCAATGTGTGGAGAGCCAGTAGGCGTGGAGACTGCGTGTGCCCTCCCCACGCTGCTGCTTTTGTGCGAGGCGGCTCCAGTGGGCTACCTGTATCGGAGGCAGCAGCATGGGTGGCAATCAGGAGGCCCCTGCCTTCCCCTTTGCTGTCTCTGGTACAAAGGTGGGTTGGAGGTTGCATGCAACTCTGTGGGTTAGCTGAGTACGTGTTAACATCCCTATCCTGTGTGGATACAAAATGTGTATCTGTAATTATAAAAATGAGCCATGGATATCTGGATTTACAGGACTGTACAGGTAGTTTCCCTTTAGTTTAGGAGTCCATACCAAGTTTGGTATGCTGAGCAAACTTTGATCCCTGCCACTGCTTGGAACATTTGCTCTAGGGCTGTGCTCTGTGGTGTTTGTTGACATTTGCATTTGTCATAGCAAAAAATAATACAGAAATTGACTAATGCAGCAGTGTGTATGCTGTCCTGGAGTGTCAGTATTGAAACATGTCTCAACATGTTTGATTTTGCTTAACCTTGGGGGTGGGGGGAGACAACCAAAGCCATTTTTGAAGCCTTGTTTTGCTTTAGTGAAGTCTTAAGCACAAGCTATTGAAAGCCCTCAGTTCCCACTGATCCCATCTTGGAGTTGAATCCGCTCAGTGCCTTTTAGGATTCAGCCCTGAAGTAGTAATGGATATCTAGGTAACCTAGCATTCTCAAGCACAACAGGACATAAATATCTCATGGTTGCTCTGGTGTACAGCATTGTTTTAGGAAGTTCCTTCTCAGAAAGTTTTTGTTCATGCTGTGTAATTTCAGATGAACAGAGCTAGAGCATGTGAAACATTCTTCTCCTTAGCCTCAAAGTGATCAATACAGGAGGTGAGCAGGGGTTGGTTGGTAGTCTGTAATGGCAGTCAGACAGGTCAGGAATTGTCTGTCTGAAGAACTAGAACTAAAACTTACTGCACTATTTGTTGTGCGTGCCTGACACTTTTCTGCTTCCCAGTTAATGATCTTGAAGGATTTATAAGCTGCATTGGATTCAAGTGTTCCTTTTTAGTCAATGAGCTTTTCCACATTCCCCTGTTTTGTGGGTGGCTGTTGGGCTTTTGGAGTCTTGCTGCAGTTAAGTAGCGGAGTAAAATTCTTGCTACAATAGTCTGACTGTGAAATTCTTCTGAGCTGAGCTCTCTTGAGGCCTTCTGTATTTAAAACTCATGCTAAGGCTAGAGGGAGAGGCATCAGTGGAATGAATTAATAGGGGATGCCTTCTGTGTGTTGTAGAAAGAGCTGCTGCATAGATCTCTAGTGTGCATGGAGAGGAACATAGGAAAACGAATATATTGGCTGACCGTTCTATCACATGGATCTTTGACCCTAATATCCTGCAGAAGTGGTGAGTAATGTACAAGAGCCTTGGCTGCAGGTGCTATCCCAAACCACATGATGGAGTACAAGTTGTGGAAGGGGAAGACTTGCACTAGCTGTTATGGATGTGTTACCGGCTCATGATCTTACTGCAAGTTTTGCAGTATTTGGGGTTTACTTTGAAGTGCCTGTTCCTGGTAACAAGTGACTAGAAGAGGACCTCAGCTTTCATTTAAAAAGAAAAGTACACTTCTAATTTTCAGTTAGTCTAAAAATGTGAGCAAAGTGAACCCTAGATACTCAAGCCATGTCTATACCAGAAAAATATAGCTGTACCACAAACCTGTTCAGTATAGACACCGCTTATATTGATGAGTGCTTTTTGTCAGCATAGCTTTTGCTGGTTTTAAATGTTATACCACCAAAAGCAGTCTTCAACCTATATAACTGCATATATATTAGAGCATTGATATTATAGAAATGTTGCAAACTCCCCTACCCCAAAAACCTATCTTTTAGTGGATATTGTTGTATGGGCAAAAGTTTCTAGTTTAGATGTCTTCAAATAGTTGGAGCTGGCTGTACTGCTACCGTAATTTTATCTGCATATAGCTTGCTTCCTTGGCCTTTCTGTGGTTAATGTGACTTACACCCCAAATGAGGTGCTCCTAAAATATTTTACTGAACGTACTTGGTTTTGCATTTGCAAATATTCATGACAGGTATTTTCCCCACAGTTTCATAAAAGCATGTACAGCTCTTCTCATGAAGAATGCTTGTGTGGAAAAATTGAATTTTTGAAGTCAGACTTTTTTAGCTATTTTGAATTGGAGTATTTTTGTTTTCTGCCATTATTAAAAATGGGGAATAACTTTCACTTCAGAAGAGATGGAAAATTTTAGCAAAATCCTTTCAGAAGTTTCCCTTTCACCAGAGACCAAATGCAGAAAAATTTCAGCTCAAATGATGCAAGATGTGGAAAGTTCAGATCACATGGAATTTGTTTTGCAATCTCTATGTAATCCATAATTATAGATGTCAAATTAATCTTTGTCTTCACAAGAATGAGATGGCATAAACTGATTAGAAATTGGGTTAGTCATCTCTCAAAACTATAGCAGTCAGCCATTCCTTTTGGAAGATAAGCCCCATGCTGAATCGTCATAATGTGAAACTTCTTTGCAGAGCAGCAACTAATTTTCATAGGGATATTGTCGCTAAGGTCGAAGAGCGAAGCAGAATAATGGTGCTGTATCAACTTGTTGCATGTCATACACTGTGTTTTTGCAGCTTTGGAGTGGCCTTTGGAGTTCTGATGATGATAAACTATATTGTGGCACTTTTTTGGCCTTGTTTTTAGTCTGCTGTAGGAATGTAAAAGGCTAACCAGATACCTGGTAAGCATCACCCTTACCGGGTAACTCGTCAACTGGTGGCCCAGCCAGGCTCGAGCAGCCCCCTTCCCATGCCATGATGGACTTGTTTTCACCTGAGCAGCCCCCTGCCCGTGGCACAGTGTAGTAGCCTTGGCCTGAGTAGTCCTCAGGTGTGTTGGGCTCAGCTCACTCTGGCTGGAACAGCTGGCATGGCTGAGCTGGAGCAGCCCCACTGGGGTGTGCCATGGGTGGGGGTCTGCTTCAGTCCACTGGTGCCTGCCACGTCAGGGCCCCCACCCACAAGATCCCAGTTAATCAGTTAAACATAATATCTCTTATCTGCTGCCTATTTTTTCACTGTGCTAATTTAAAATTTAAGTTCCTTTGCAAACCTCTCCAGGGATTGACTAGGTGCCTTTTTTTTTTTTTTTAAATTTTCCCCATGCTTGAGTGGTTTCTAAACCCCTGCCTTAAAGGGAGTGTTGTACACCTCTCACTTGCATCCCTCTACAAAATCATAAATTTTTTATTTCTTTGTATAAAACATGCATTGTGAAAGCCTGTAATTTATTCATCCAGTTTCACGTCTTGAGTGATTGGAAAAAAAGCCTGTCATTTATGTGGTCCAAAGTTGTTACGAAAGCCAATGTGGAGAGGATTTTATTCTAACGGTATTCTAAATGTGTCCATTCCAGATTTATTTTCAACTTCGGTTTCAGTGAACTTTACTTCACTGCTAAAACACTGAACCCCATCTTGATTTAGCACAGGGCTACTCACAGCACATGCTGAGGGCTGCAACTTAAGTGTGGTTGCATATACATGCAAATATATAGGCAAATATATGCAAATCGCTTCTTTCATACTGACGGGTATCAATACAAAGATTAAGGCAAGACTACACAACATACAGGTCCCATTTGAGTCAGTTCTGCTGATATTAATAAAATGCAATATTTATCCACTTTTAATGAGCAATGACAGTCCAGGAATTTAACTACTAAAACTCATATCAACAGTAGGCCATTATATTGACTACTTTTTTGTTTTGGCTCCCACCCCTGGGCCGCATGTTGAGCCCCGCATAAACCCAAACTGCACCATGGGCTGCAAACAGGCTGGCCCACGGGCCACATGTCAAGTAGACCTGATTTAGCATAACTCACAGTATTCATATTGTAGTCATTAGGTAATTTTATAGTATTTCTAAAGGGTTCCCCCCCCCCCCCACCCCATTCTTGATCCACAGTGCTACCAGCTTTTCCACTTACGTAACTAAAATGTTAATATAGAACTACTGATGTTCAAAGAACTTGTATACCTGCTAGCATACTGCGTACAAGATAAGAAACTGATCATGAAATGTCTGCATCAAAGAACTTGCAATCCAAGGTCTCAGTTCTTCATTCTGTTCTGTAGGGTTAGACCCTTATGCCCATGTGGAATCCCACTAAAGTCAGTGGAGCTCTACATGGATGCCAAAGTGAAATTGCATTCTTTACTTTGCAGAATGAGGGTCTTAATGGTGCAATGGATTTAGTACACATAATTATAGGACTGGAAGGGACCTTGAAAGATGTTAATGAAGAAGAGTGGTGTCACCGTTGTTACTCATAGTCAGCATGGACCAGGGTTGGTCAATTTCAGTCATGATTTTTAAAATGGTAAATTTAATTATTTCAGATATTTTAATCTGAAGTTTCAGAGTGTTGCAGTTGTAGGGGTCCTGACCCAAAACGGAGTATTGTGAGGATCACAAGATTATTGTATGGAGGTTCTGGTACTATTGCCCTTTCTTCTGTGTAGCTGCTGGCGGCAGCATTGTCTTCAGAGCTGGGCAGCTGGAGAACGGTGGCTCTTGGCCAGGAGCCCAGCTCCTAAGGCAGAGCCAGTTACAGCCAGTAGCTGTGCAGAAGGAAAGGACTGTCTGGTCTGGTATTGCCACCCTTACTTCTGTGCTGCTGCAGTGCCTTCAAAGCTGGGCCCTTAGTCAACAGCTGCCACTGTTGGGGCACCCAGCTTTGAAAACAGCAGTACAGAAATAAGAGTGACATGGGTATGGTATTACTACCCCTACTTCTGCACTGCTCTGGGTGCAATGCTGAACTTTCTAAAATAACCTTGTGATCCTCCTACACCTTGCTTTTGGGTCAGGACCTCCAATTTGAGAAATGCTGGTTCCCCTGTGAAATCTATATAGTATAAGGTAAAAGCACACACAAGGCCAGATTTCACAAGAGAACACCAGATTTCACGGTCTGACTAATGTTTCATGGTTGTGAATTTGGTAGGGCCTTATTTATCATTGGTCAGCAGTTGGTTACTAGAGATGGTTAAGGATGGGGAATGTGGCTTTTATTCACAAAAAGTGCCATTAGAAGTAGGGATGTTAAATATTGGTTAATTGAATAGTCAAGTAACCTCATGAAATTTTATCTGTTAGTTGACTATTCTTTAGTCCATGGGGAAGGGCTGGCAGCTACTGTATCAGAGGCAGCAGTGTGGGGTGCCAGGTGGGAGCTGGTCCATGAGGAGAGCCAGTTTAAAAACCAGCTCCTCTTGCAGACTGGCTGCCTGTTGTCCTGTGCTGCTGCTTCTGAGAAAAAGGCAGCAGCAGGGGGTGGCAGCAGCCCCTGTCCTGGGAGGGGGGGGGAGGGAGGGAGGTGGGTCTGAGCTCCTGGACCTGGTGCAAACCAGAGCTGGGCTGCCTGCCCGCCTGACTCTTAATACACTTTATATGCAGAGCCACAGCAGGGGTAGGTCCAGGACTCAGCAAGGCTGCTGGACAGCCTGCTAAATAATTTACTGGCAGGAAAAGGGAAATGCATATAGTCTATAGCATTAACCTATATGCTTTTGCTTATGGGTTAATTGACTATACTATTACATCCCTAATTAGGAGCTCTGATGGCTCAAAGAACACAGAAGAGCAAAATGATGAGATGTCACATGCCTGTTGCTTTCCCGTCTTTTTTTCATTGTTTGTCTTCATTCATTCTTTTTCTTAATTCTTTCATTTTATTCTTGTGTTATGGGCCAGAGGAAGAAATTCCTCAGTAGAGGCCTAGCAGGAAGCCTATGCACCCCTGAAGTCCTGTTTTAAGAGCAGTTCACATGTGCTTAGTGATGACTAGGAATGTTAGTGTGTCGTTATTTACAAGATTAATCCATAAACCTGGGTTTATTGGCTAATCCTAACGACAAACATGCACACCTCTCCCTTGCTGCCTCTGTATCAGAAGCAGCAAGGGCTGGGGGAGGCGGGAGCTGGCTTTTAAGCCAGCTTCCTGTGAGTTCTGTCTCCCATGGAGCTGCCTCCCCTTACCTCCCGTACTGCTGCCTCTCTACCAAAGGCAGCAGTGCACAGAGGGGATAAGGGGGGCAGGCAGGAGCTGATACATGTGGAAAGAGGATTCTGGAAACTGTCTGAAATTTTTAAATCTTCCCCCTCTCTACCATTGTACTTGATTAGCAAAGAGCATATTCTAGATAATTATATTAAGACTGGAGAATTTAGATTTTTTTTTTTCAGACTTGCTGAGTATTTATGCTTTAAATTTTCTTATCTTCCTTATTGCCACTTTTCCACATGGGCATTTAATATTATATTTATGGTGTATACTAGTTTGCTACTTGTACTATCATGCTCTTTATTGTGTACTAAAGTTGTTGTAAGTATGCTACTTCAGCATATTCTATACTGCATTTCATTTCTGCTCATCATTTCTGCTCATTAGGCTACCCAGATTTCAAATGGTACTAAAATACATACACTGAATGCCTGATCAAAAGACCATTTGAGTTTATATGAATGGTCCATTTATTTGAATAAACTTGGATCAGGTCCTTAAACACATTACTCATCCTGAATTGTCTCTTTATTAAAGAGGCTAACAAAATTACTACTTTTATTGTGGTAGCACCTAGGATCCCAATCATGGACCAGGAGCCCAAGACAGTTTCTGCCCCTAATGAGCTGTGGCCATATAGGACATACCATTTTACAAATAAATCACTCTAAAATTGCTTTCTCCAATAAGAACATATTGAACCCTTCAATGTATGATGTATATTTTCCTGGAAAAGCTGATTGGCAGTGCAAGAGATGCAGGAACAATGTGTTTGTCAAGATGTGCCAGCCATGGCAGTTGTCAGGGACCAGTTTTTATGTAAGTAGCATTTTTAGCAAAAGGAGTGAGGAGTGGGAAATTTATAGGGGAGATGTATCTTATTAATTTAATAGACTACCTGATGTCAATATTTGTAAAGACTTTGTGGCTCTAATTTATATTATCAGTGAAGACATTACGACTGCTTTCCCTGCCTTGCCACTTTAAGAGCTGCTCTGTTCTTAAAGGGGGAAAGAGTCAGGGTGAGGGGGTGTATATCAGCTGCTCGGAGAAATGAGTCTGGTTCAAAAGACCAGCTATGTTCAGTTCAGTTTTCAAGATTGTCAATTGAAATCCAAAGGGTTCTAGGATGAAAAAGCAAACCAACCAAAAAAAAAGCCATAATTCTTCTCCCCCTGCCCCCCCACCCCAGCTATTTCTAAAAACAAAACCACCAGCAACAAAAACAGAGGGAAAGAGGCAAACGTGGTCTCTAGAGCAGAGGACAGCACTTAAGGGTGGACTATTAAAAATAAAATCTGCCTCTAACTGCAAAAAGAGGATGGGGAATAAATAGTAAGAAAGAAATGTAGGAAGGTATTAAGAGGTAACAGTTAACAAGAGCTTTGAGAGCTAATGCTTAGTCTTTTGAAGGGTCTCCATGGTTATTAAACAATTTGTTCAGTATTAAGGGACTGAGCCTGCACTCTTTACTAAGATTTTGACTTTGTTCCTTTAGCGTTAGTGGGTAGCTGGTATTCAGGGTTTCCAGGATTGTTTGTCATTATGAGGTGAAATGGTTGATATGGATCAGGTATATTCCTTGGTGCAATTCTGTGGTCTTTTCCCTTTTACAAAGAACACTTACAAAGTCTTATTTCTATTGTATTCAGGGAAGCAAATAGCAGGCAAGTCTATCCCTCCACTTAATCCTGTGCCCCAATGAGCTCTGTCTCTCTGCACCCTTTCAGTGCCATGAGCATGACTGCTTCTCTTGTTGTTCGCTGACCTCTTTTCTCTCCCCCCCCCGCTCCCCTTTCTGCACCTCTTGCAAACAATTAACTTGTCAAAAAATCTACTAACCCCTCTTCTTATGTTTGCAATGGGGGGAAATGTCTCAGTCCACTCTGTGGTCCATTGCTTTGGATAGTAGGTTCCTGCTGTTACCACCTATTTCACTATATAAAAGAGCTTAATTGTTCCATTGAATGTAAAAGAAGGCTGTGTAGGGCAAAAGGATGCTTTGAGGAAGACCGTGTTGCTTCTAACTGCCTTTTCTTTGCATACCCAGCTTCTCCAATGGTGAGGATGGAGGGGGGAAGGATATTATGGAGGCAACTCAGCCACTTCCAGATGGGGCTCCCCTATGTGCTGCTGTCTGGTGGATGATCTGTACTGTAATTATTGGATCATGGTTGAATTAATTTCATATAGATGCACACTGCATTTGCTGTTTTGCACTAAAATCACCAGACTCATTAAGACTTGAATGCTTGCTCCTTAAATGAATTGCGTGCTGCAGCATCTCAGATGTCCACACTGAATAGTCTATAAGATTGTGTTTTCAAATCATGCGTCATCTTTACAACAAACTTGTTTGTGCATCAAGTAGACAAATTAAAATAAGATTCATGAGCCATGTTGTCAGCAGTTCAAATTTTTTAAATGAATCTCTTGTTAAATACCTGCTCAAACTTTGAATGTTCAGCTTTGTAATAAACCTACTAAACATACAAGGGGGTAATTTAAATTAGGCACCCAGTCTCAATAATATTTTGATGTCTACATAGTGTCTGCATTTTACATAAGAAGCCAATTAAGTCTGATGAGCGGATGCATGAATGTGTTTTGATGTCAGCTAAATGCATTCTGTTCTTAATGGAGTTAAGTTGTACTAAATTTGTTAATAGATGATAGAAAAGATAACATGCCTGAGCCAGCATGGTGCAGAAGACACTCCCTGAAAAATGTTTATTGGAGCACTAGGTCAAGATATTTCCTTTATTCTACAGTATAATGGATGCAATGCAAACAATAACCTGCAAACAGTATCTTTTTTTCACCTGAGCAGCTAGTTCTCAGTATTTTTCATACTGTGTAAACAAACTTGAATTAGCTGAATGTGTGTGGAAAAACAAAGATGCTACTTATGTGCAAATCCATTGTGCTACAAATCTGAGTCGCTCCCCAGAAGAACAACCAATTTTGCACCAATGGCCTTCCCTGTCCAAAGAGCAAAAATTCCTGAAGCCACTCAAGAATCAGAGCTAACCACTTCGTACGGGTCTAGTAATCTTATTTAATAACAAAGAAACAACATAAAGGCAGTCTCAGATTTCTAAATCCCTTGAGAAATTTTATTTGAATGATACCCAGCTAGAACAGGGGTGGGGAACCTCAGGCCTGGGGGCCAGATGTGTCCCCTGGCTTGTCTGGATCTGGCCCCCAAGGCTCAGGGCTCCCCCTAGTGTTGGGGAGCCTGAGCTGGTGCTCCAGCTCTACCACCATTCCCCCATGGGACTGGAGCACACCCAGTCTACTAGCCTGAGCCCCCCTAAGTGCTGGTGTGTGAGGGGAGGTGTCTTTCTCCTTCTCAGTCAGCGAGGGGTTTTTTGTGTTTTTCTTTGCTTCTCACTTGTATGTGTCCCCTGACTGATTTTTTTTTTTTTTTTTTTTTTTTTTTTTTCCTGTGGATTATCAACCCCTGACCCTGTGATGGATAGTGCTGACCACACCTGGTGATTAAAGGGTTAAACTCAGGTAGCTAGGGGGTAGCTCAGGTTAGGTTTCTTTGACATCGAAGTGGCTTTGGATTTATTTGACAGGTCAGCACTTTGTCTCCAACTTAGAGTTGGCTTCCCGCATGTTCTGTTAAATCTGATACATGATCTTCATACTGGTACCAGTTAGTGTGTGCATTGCTCTATGGCTTTAGCTGCATTTCTTTGCAATCTCAGGTATGTGGCAGACATGTGTTCTTGTTCTGACAGTAATCTGTCAACTTGGAACCTGGACATTAAGACTTGCTGCTCCACAGGTTGGAATCAAGGTGGGTCAAGAAGCATTTGTGGACTAAGACTATGCCAGTGATGCTGCCTTACTGGTAGAGAAGTTAGAAAATTTCAGCCCTCTCTCCCCCCTTCCAGGTTTCTATGATGTGCAACCCTATGACATGGTGACATCTCAGAAGAAAATCAAGGTCCAGAACCTTGGAGTTGGGCCACCAGAGCAGCTGGTGCAGGTGGGGGTCAAGTACTGTAGAGTGCTGGCATGAGTTCATTTATTTAGGATGTAAATAGAGTTCACATGGGTGTAGCAAACTAGATGTCCTTCAGTGAACAGATCTTACTACTTACATCTCTCACTTAAGGACACAAAACTTCTCTGTTCTCAGGCAGAATTCAGAATCTATCAGATGTAGGTACTGTCTATATTGCTATGAGTGAGAAATTTGAATGGTCTCACAGGCGCTCTTGGAGTGGCTAGAGACATTCCATATGTTCTACGCTGAATCTTGTGCATATAGTGGCGTTATGGTATTTTGCACACAATCTTGCAGCATCTGGCCTTCCTTCTGTTAGGGATGTGAATGGTTAATCTGTAGTAGCAGGGAACTTCTACAACTCTGGTGCCCACTGCAGGCAGCAACTGCTCTGGCTGGCTGGAGCTGCCTTTGTTCTTGGTGGGCCTATTCCATCCCATCCCCCAAGTGAGATGGGGGGAGCAGAGTGGCTTGGACCTAGGTGGTTCAGTTTCCTCCACCCCCAGTGAGTGCAGCAGAACCTAGGGACTAATAGAGGGCCTGGTCCAATCTGGGACCTAGGGCAGTTGTCCTAAATTATTCTATGGATGGGAAGGTCCTGCAATTTGACACCTGTGGCTGCCTTATGCCAGCTGACTCAGGTTCACAGGGTTTGGGCTAAGGGGCTGTTTAACTGCTGTGTGGAGGCATACCCTCCCACTTCACATGTTCCTTCAACCTAGGATTCAGCCCAAGCCTGAATGTCTACCCCACAATTAAACAGCCCCTTAGTCTGAGTCCACTGGTCCTAATTGCAGTGTATATGTACCTTTCATGACATAATATAAGCAAGAGTGGCCCACAAGAAGCAGTTCATGTTTTTGGGGCAAGTTACAAGTTAGGATGATTACCCTATAAATATACATCACAAGGCAAATTACACTCAGCAGTTATTTAAATGCCTCACAGGCAAATAGGAAGTGAACTGAATGGCTTCTTTTCCTGTCTGTAGGTATTACTGCCTTTTTTTCATTAGAAGCCCTTCATTAAGGGGTCCATTTCCTTGACAATGACCTTTTAATCTTAAAATATAGAGACAGGGAGTTGCCATGTTGGTGAAATACACTTATCAAGAAAGCCGGGGAGCAATCAGTCAAACATTTCCTTTAATTGCCCTTTGAGAATATTTCTAATCTCCAGGTTTAGAAATGAGAGGTCTACAGTTTTCCCCCAGGGTCATAGCCTCTGTGGTTGTGTCTATCCTGGCAGGTTTCCTGCTAAATCCATCTCCACTCCCAGCCCATAGATGGGCTGCATGTGGAGCAGGGCAAAGGCCACAAGCCTGGAGAAGCTGTCATGGTTTCCTTGCTTACCCTTAGCAGGTGATGCTTACTGGTTGTACTAAGATGAAGGCCTAAAACATAAACCCATGTAGCACAGACCTGGTTTGAGGCCTAGCTAACAATGGACAAAACATGACTAGCAAAGCTAAGCTGTGAGCAAGAAGCAGGCTCCTGCTCACAGAACTTGGCATGAACAGGGCTGAGAGTGCAAAACGCTAATTGGTAACAGGCCCGGGTGTAGAACGATAATTGGTACTGGTCATAAGTTGAAAGCACATGGTACCACCAGCTCATTAAAAAAGACCTTGGTACCCAGTCCCCACAGCTATAGACCCAGCTTCAGAAAAGGGTCTAAAACAGGCCTGGGCAAAATACAGCCTACAGTCTGGTCTGCCAAGCCACCAGATCTGTCCTGTGGAGGCAGCCGGGAGCCCCCCCGCAGTCCTGAGCACCCTGCAGAAACACAGCTGCCCAGCTCTGTTTCGGTTTCAAAACTGAAGGGGCAGGGGCAGCTACAGGAGCCTCCCTTGCCCCCAGCACAATGCTATTGGCCAGTTTCTGGCCAGAAACCAGCTAGTGGGAGCTGCTTGTAGAAATAACAGGCAGCCAAGAAGAACCATGCCCTCTCTCCTCAGCTCAGTTATTCCCTGAAGCACATGGCCAGGCAAGCAAGCTGGCTGGCTGGAAAACTTAAGCTCTGCAAGCCTCAGCTCTGCAGGCTGACAGGCTGGTTTGCATGCTGGCTGGTAAGTCTCCTGGCCACACCCTGCCTCTGGCACCCCCAGCCCCTCCTTGCTCCAACCCTTTGCCTCCCACTCCTGCCCTCCTCCTCCACATACCCAAATCCTCTGCCCCTTTCCTGCTCCAGACCGCAGTCCCTTCTACCCTAGGTCATGTCCCAAACCCCCTGCACTCCAGTCTCCTGCCCTAGGTCACAACTGCTTCCTTCACCCAAACTCCATCCCAGACTCCCGTCTGCCTCCTGCACCCCAATCCCTTACCCCAAGCTGCCCGCTGCACCCAACCTCCATCCCAGACCCTGTATCTCCTTCATTAATATCCTGGAGGAGTGTGGCCCTCAACCACTTTTCAAAATCTTGTAGTGGTCCCCCGTCAAAAATGACTGCTTGTCCCTGGTCTAAAATGATAGTATGCTGGATCTAATCAAACCATGAGATACAGGGCAATGGATGATATCTAAGTAGCATCAGAGAGGGTGGTAACCCGACATGTTCGGAGTGATGTGTAACTTGTTTTACCTGTACATCAAGTGGTGTCTTGGGTGACAGTGGGAGTTTCCCACTGGTTGAGCTGAGTACATGTGTGTAGTGATTCAGTAGTGTCTACTGACTATTTAGTGTACTTTACTTAACAATAAACCTGGCCAGGCACCCAATCTTTATCTGATTTGTGGTCTTCGTGGGGAGGGACTCTCAGGGTCTGCTGAATAAGCCAGCACGGCACACATTGAATACACAGGCAAGCATTGATGTCGTCATTGATGGAGCAGGAACCCATCAAGATGACCCTACCTGGCTGGCAACACTGCTAATTAATTAGCCAGCATCCGTGGCCTGTGGGTGAGGAGCCAGCTTAATCAATTAACCTGTTAAACATAATACTTAACTGATTAAATGGGATTTTACATCCCTAGTTTTGAAGAGGGAATTTTCTAGTGTTGGCAGGAATTTTTGTCTACGTCTACAGTTGCCAGCCACTCCCACCTCCTCGCTCACTATGATTATGGTGCTTGCCGAGATGCATTCCTTGCAAGTATCAGCAGGAAAGTGAGTGGAAATGTTGGAAAAGGGGGTTGTATTGTTTGAAATATTACAATGTAGGAAGTGATGTTAACAGACTCCTTTTTTTTTTTTTTTTTTTTTTTTTTTTTGTACATTGTGCTGAACAGCAGAGACCTTGGTATGTGGCAGGGCCATCATGTTGGATAGGTTGCAACAGATAAGGAAGCAGCCTAGAAAAAACACAGATTTGGTTTGTGAAGTGCTAAATCAATCTGACTCAGTGCAGATGTTGGGAACAATGCTTGGAAAGGGAGTTGAGAATTATTTTCTATTGGAGAAATACCCTCTAATTTATTTAGTCATATCAGCCTTCTCTGGATTGCCAGCTGTTTGTGACCCAGATTCACAGTCTGGGATTTTTACGATGCAGTGCCATCCCTAAGTGTTGTTGCCAGGGCAGAAAACATTGTTTGTGTCCCTCTCAATCCTACCCTCTCAGAAGGTGCAAGGAAAAGTGTATATATAAACAGGCAGCCAATAGTCATAGTTCCCAGAGACAGTGTATTATGCTTGTGATCCATGATCTGCATTGATTGATTTCTAAGTGCAGGTTAAGATGGTGATTTTAAACTCTGAAGCCAGAATTGATCTGGGACCTGCCTACCTGAAAGGTTACCACCATTCCATTCTGATACATTGGTGACTGAGATCAGATGAGGAAGTTGCAGAGAAGGCTCTTTCAGTGGAGATCTCAAACACCCATTAATTTTAGTGGGGCCAGAATTTCACCTTAGAACTTGATTCCAACCCTTTGTCTAACAGATGCTCATTCTAATTTTCTGTGAGCTTCAAGGTCCATCTAATTTTGGACTTTTGGAGGGATAAATGGGGGATTTATCAGGGGTCTCAATTTCTCCCAACCAGTCCATTAAGAGGAGACTCCATAATTTGTTTCTAATTTATTGGTAAGTTCTGTTTTCAGTATCTGTGCGCACATGGATTTATAATCCAAATAAGTAAATTGCAATCCTGTTCTGGTGAGGGGGCAATTTGGAATTCCCCAGGGAAGACCAGCCCTTTGCATAGGAAACTTTGCGGTGTGGAAAGAGCATTCTGACTTCCTGGTCACTATGGTGGTCTCCTAGGAATAAAGAGTTAAATTTCTCACTCATGTAGAGGCACATTCACTCATTTACATAATTTAAGAGCACATAAGTGCTCATTGGATTGATCTGATATAGATCACATTGTGTAATTGTGACAGTCCTCAAATTCAGTGATGTTCATTTCAGTTACTAGCTTTTCCTGTTTTAATGTTCAAATGCCCCTCCTGTAGAATAGTTAATTATTAATTGGTGCAATCTGTTTGAGGGAGTATATTGTGTTGGTTAACTATAGCTTTTATGATTTTGTTGACTGTTATGTCCTATTGTACTTTTTTGTTTAAAGTAGCTTTGAAGGCAGCTTAAATGTTGTTTTTCTAGGCTTTTTGAACAATTGGGAAAGATTAAGCAGCATGAGTGTATAATTCCCTCAATGAGAGAACTGAGTTGGCACAAAAAGTATGTTGTACTTGTTGTCCAACTTAAGAATTTTATATATGGTCTTGGGCAGTGTTTCTTAAACTGTTCCGTGGTACACCGGTGTGCTGCAAGGCAGTCGGAGGTGTGATGCGTAGAACAGAATTCAAAATGGCCACCCTTAAAGGGGCAGGTGACCTTTTTTTGGCTCAATAACTTTCCCCCAACCCTTCTCTTCTTCCCCCCACTCCCCTCCAACTTTTTTTTCTTCTCCTCAACAAGAAATCCTTGGTGTTCCTTGGTCTTAAAGTTTAAGAAACACTGGTCTTGGGCATGGTATTACTGGAGAGAGTGAAAACAAAGCACAGCAGAACTCCCCAACCAGACTTGAGACTCTGTCTGTAGAAAAGAAACTAGCTTCTGCAGTGTGATGTAGGTAGCAGCCAGACTACAGTCCCACCCCACATATGTGTGTGGGTAAGTAGGTCAAACTACTGTAGGTACTCTGCACTTTTTAGGTACTAGCTAGCATTTATGTCCCAGCTTTTGTGCAGACATAGCCTATGTGTAAGGGGACTGTTAGCCCCTTACTAAAACTCAGTGAGTTTTTGGTTGGCCAGCTCCCATTACCAAAAAGGGAAGGGTCCATGAGAAATCAGGGCCCTGAGACTGACAGACCCCAGGGAGAATAGTAATAGAGATGTAGCTGTATTAGTCTGATCTTGCTGAAACAAAAGAAAGGACTATGCAGCACTTTATAGTCCTTCCTTTTGTTTCAGACCCCAGGGACAATGGGAAGAGGCCAACACTCCAGCTCAGCCTGACAGGTTGGACAGATCAATGAGAGAATTAGAAGGCCAGGTCCCATCCTCTGTGTGAGCTGGGATTTTCTGGGTCTCTGAGAAAAGGAGAGCTCTGGGAAAAGCAGCAGGAAAAGCAAGCTGCGTGGAGAGACAGACCTGCAGTGTCAGCCAGACACACACAGCCCAAGTGCAAGCAGCACTGAGGGGCAGACCTGCAGTGATAGAGCCACACACACAGCCCAAGGAGCGCAGACTCCTGTGCTGAGCAGCAGACCTGCAGTGACCAGAGAGCCAAAGGGGTCAGAGAAGCAACACAAGGATCTGGAGTCTGCAAAGCAGCACAGTCTGCAGCTGGGTGTGGTGATCAGCTGGGACCAGCAAAGGGCAGAAAAGAGGCTCTGGGCAGGGACACGCCACCAGCCAAGAGGCCCTGCAGGCCAGACTTGGAGAGGGATTGTAACTCCAACTGGGAGAGGGGTCCTGCCACCTAGAGCCTGAGGCCGTGTGGTCACTGCCAGAGCAAGCATGTCCAACCTGCAGCCCCCCTGCAGCACAGCCAGGGCCTTAGAACGAACCCTGGGACCTATAAGGAACAGACTGTGAACTGTCCTTACACTCTGCAGACTGCTGTTTATGATGTCCCCATGCTATGTGTTCTCATTTAACCTTTCTTGTTTTTCCTTATTCTTTTCTTTTTGATCAGTTGTTTAATAAATTGTATTTGCTTTGAACTGTATGAAATGATCACTGGATCAAGAAAGCATGCAGTGTGCAGAGAGCACCCTGGAGTGGGGACACCCTAGCCCCTGCCCCAAGTGACTACAAGGTCGGGGATTAAGCCCCAGAAAACCTGGGCCCAGCCTTGTTGGGATTTCTAGGACTCTGCTACTCAGAGTGGAAGGAGAGCTTTGGGTAAAAGAAGTGGGAGCGAGGACTTAGATCCTTTCGCTGGTCCATTTCACCGGGGTAGTATAGAAGCCAGGAAAGTTCCCAACAATAGTGGGACCGTTCCCCCGCTTACATATGGGCCAATTTTCAAAAAGGCTTCAATATGGACTTCTTCTTTGTGCATGTGCATCGGTTATATGTTTTTGTACATTATATATTAGATCTGGTTGAAATTTTTTGAGCAAAATTTATCTACAGCTGATCTTTTCATATGTGTGTTGGGGATACCCTACCCCAGATAACTTTGCCAATTCCCCCCCATTTCTGTGGAAAAACAGTCTTTTAAAATAGACATTTTAATAATATTTAAAATGTTGGAAAATATTTTTTTAAAAGTTGTGAAAAAGCAAAACATGAGCCCATTTCAAATACTTCAGCATGACAACTTAGCAATTGTAAAACTTTTCATGAATACAAATTTTCACTTTTTTCCACATAGCTCTGTTATTGATCACGTGGGCACACAGCTGATGGGACTATCTCCAGAGACTAACAGCTCTGGATGCAAGAGCTCTTCATTTATCCATAGAAGTGGTATAGTACGGCCAATGGCAATGCAAGCTCTGTCACCATGCCCTGTAACTGGGCTTCTGGTCTTTTGTGGAGAGACCGCCATAGGGAGAGAAGGCAGTGCAGTTACTTTCCATGGCCATTCAATTGACTTCGTTAAATAATAATGCCTGTTCTTTGTTGAGTAGCATCCCTATGGGCCATGGGCGATTAGCAGGCTTGGGTAGGCTAGCTCCCAGCTGGCCTGGCCTACCCCACCCACTTCATCTGCTGGAGCCTAGAGGGTGCCCCTCCAGCTCCAGAGTTTACGGTAGATGTGCAGGAAGTCAACTGAGTATAGTCCATACCTACCCCGGAGTGTTGGGTAGTTGGAGAGCATGGCCCCAAGTGCTGGGTGGGTGGTTGATGTGAGCATCAGCTCCAGCCACTTGGAGTACCTGACTGCAAGCCAGCCCTTGCTAGCTTCAGCCCAGGGCACAGGTACCAGAACGCTCCCAAAAGGTGAAGGGAGGTAGCCCCCTGCTTGTGTCCCAGCCCCATGGCAGGTGGAGGGACCTAGGCTCCCCACAGTTGCCCATGCAGCTTTTCCTGACCTGGCTCTGGCCTGGAGAAGAGGGTCTCTGGGCTGCAGCCTGGCCATAACAGCTATGCAGGAAGCTGTTGGGTGCTATGGTGGATTTTCCACCTGCCTGGACTGCAGAGATGCTTCACTTTAGGTGTGCTTTCAACTTTCTAGTTCCAGAAAACCAAAACCCTTGCTACTTCCCTGCCCTGAGGCCTTGCCTCTGCTCCCTTGCTGAGGTCCTATTCTTCCCCCCACTCATTCCATCCCCTCTCCCTGTAGAGGCAGACTGGGTCACTGATCCTTAGGGGATGCCCTTCACCTTCATTGGCCATTGGATCTATTGTACACGTTCCCACAACTTCTCTAATAGTTCTCCTCAAATTTCTGCTCAAAATAAAAAAGGATAAAGCCAGAGTCATCCTTATATTCTGACATGGCCTAGACAAACATGATTTTCTTACCTGCTACAGCTGCCCAACTGTTCATGAATCACTCTGTATTGCACCTCATCTTCTGTCCTAGGAAAGTGGGAAGAGCCTTCACTTTCGTCTCAGAGCATGGTTCAATAGTGGCTCACAGGAAGAGAGAGAACCTGCTCAGAGGAGGTAAAGAATATTACAACACAGTCTAATGTGCTACACATGTTCTCAAAAAAAAAAAAAAAGAAAAGGAAAGTATTTGTCTGATGTTACTTTAGACATATTCTACTAATGACCTCATTGTGGCTAGATATACTGGACTTATCTTAATAGTAAAGACCAGGACTGTTTCTGAGCTCCATTAGAGATCACCTGGCAGCCATCAGTTTCCCACTTCATTAGAGGGTTATTTTCTTTTTGCTCACCCTAGAGCACAGGCGGATCACCTTTTCACAGTATTTTTAAAGACAAGGTTATATTGTGACCTTCCCACCCCAAATGTTTAGGTAAAGTTTCCTGAGTTCCATATTAACCAATCCATTCATCTGCCAGTCTTCCACCCTGAACATAAATACTATAAGTAAGAGATACTGTTGCAGATGCTTATGTCAGGAAGCCCTATCTCTCTATCTGGGTAGGATTAACCCTTCTGAATGACCCCCAAATTTTTCTTATTTGCAGGAAGGTCAAAAGGGTCTGAAATATCTAATTAGATTTCTCAAGTGGATGTTTGATTACATTTATTCTTGCTATGAATCTTGTAATACTCAAGCACCTTTGGACATATGCACTCCTATGAGGTCCATGTCCATCTCTATTGCATTTCTCAAAAGTGTGCCAATTATTGAAATACGTGAGGCTGGTGTTTGAGCTTCTATACATAAAATAGTTGAACGCTATGCAATAACACCTGACTCTTCTGACACTGTGTTCAGCTTGGCTGTACTTTCTTCTGTACTGGACTCTACTCCTAAGCACCCTCTGCCTGAAAGGGAACTGCTGAGTAGTCACCTAGGGTGTGGCGCACCCTAGGGACATTACTTGAAGAAGAAGAAAAAATGGTTTCTCTGCATAACTGGTTTTTTGAAATAGGTGTACATATGGGTGATCCATTACCTAGGCTCCTCTGGTATAGGGCTTTGTGGTAAAGAAGAAACAGTGGTTTGCCTGTGCAGTTCTATATAACAATGGCATGAAGCATGAGGCTGACTAACCTGAACATGTGGGCCAAATAGACACTCCTGTGAGATCTCCAGTCAAAGGTGCAAAGGGCATAAGCATCCCTAGGGATCACACTGCTCAGGATGAGTACCATTTCTTTCGTAAGTAACACTTTTTACTAGTAGATTGCAAAGCGCTTCACAATCCCTGATGGGGATTTGGCCTCTCAAAACCCCTGTGGGATAGGGTAGTAGTATTCTCTCCTTTGTGTTGAGGTTCCCCATCTGAAAAGAGACTACATTATTTCCCAGTCTCACTGAAAGTTTTGCAGCAGTGCAGTGAATTGATTCTGAATGTCCTGAGTCCTAGGCTAATGCTGTTACTGCACCAACCTCCTTCTCTAGTCTTCTGAAACACGATGATGCCAGTTGGTGTCAGTTCCGAAGATCCTTATCTCTGGGGAAATGGACTGAGACCATCTAATTTCAAAACAAGCTACTGATCAGCCATCAGCTAGTGTTAAATTTCAGCAGCAGCCCTCGGTGCCACTGGGAGGATCTCCTTCCTCTTCCAAGCCAGCTCTGAGATCTGCCTGGAGTACACCACATGGCATTCTGGTGACTATTTAAAGGGCAGTGGTGGCCAGGAGCCTTGGACCCTTTTGAATCACTGGACCCCAAGGTAACTGCCCTCTTTGCCTCCTCCTGCCCCCTTGCACCTTTCTTCCAGCCAGCAGGGCTGAGTTTGTTCCTACTTGCTTCAGCCAGCTTTCAGCTTGCAGCCTAGAATTAAAAAGTTTACTATTCCCTTACTCAGTCCCTTGAGTGGCCTTTTCCAAGCTTTATATTTTAATTAGTGTGGCAAAATCTGACATGGACAATCCAGAATTATTCTAAAATAACTGTCCTTGATGTACAGAGTCATTGTTAATTACACAGATAGTTTCTATTCAGGAAATTTAATTATGGCGGAGGTAAAATGTCCCTCTGGCATTTTATTTCATCTTTCAGAAAAGGCAGCCTGAAAATGCTTCAGCAAGAACATTCTGGAAGTTTGTCTAGACTGATGTAAGTGTAATAACCATCTGTAATGGATTTGTGAGATGATCCATGAAATTGACCAAAAAGTCTTTACTGCAGGATAAAGGCTTTTGACTAATCTTGTTTAAAATTCATTTTCTTAATTTAGAAGGGAGGTATGGGCCTGGCCATCTGAACCTAAACACCTCTCAGCATTTAATTAAATGATGTCCTTGCAATTTTATGGTAAATGCAAATGGGATTGGTTCACTCTCCTTTCTGCTTCATTTGGTTCATTGGATTATTCTTTTTTTTTTTTTCCTTTCCTTTACATATGTCTGTACAATTTGCTTTTTGTGTTAATCAGAAAACCTCCCAGGTGCAGCTGTTCATACAGCACCCTGAACTACTCTCAACATCTGGTAAAAGATAATTGAGTGTGCACATCTCAGGTATTTTATACAAAGAGATTAACACTGGGATTTGTACAACAAAATACCAGTTGGGATGTGTTGGTGCTATGGAAATACCATACAAAGGTGTTCAGGATTTGTACACAGCTCAGCAGCTTTGAGAGATGCACACCCTAGCATGTCTTTTTCTTGCTAGAGCAAAACTCATCTCTATTAAGATTTTACTTATTCAGAGAAGCGTCACAAAAATTAAATTTTGTGGTTTGGTGGGTGGTTGTTTATTCATTTATTTTGATTTCTACAATCATTTAGAACTCTGTCTAGCCATACATTGTAGGCTCCTTGACAACACAGCCCAAGTACAGTACAATTTAATGTAACTTATATCACCAGTGAACAAGGCCCCAAGTACTTGAATTCTCCTTCTATCTTACAAGTCCCCTCCCTTGCAAAATTTTCTTTTACTCCTCCACTTTGAAATGCTAGGAGCAAGGTAGGGAGCAAATTCCAAAGCTGTGAAATCTTTGCAGAGCATGCCCAGCCAAAAGCCCCTCTCATTTTTATCAATAAGCAGCCATCTCCAGTACCTAGGCTGATATCAACTGTGGCAGAATAGCATGATAGAGAAAGGGCCCATAGCTATTTAAGGCTTGAGAGGTCAAAACCAAGGCCTTAAGTTCATCCTAAGAGAGTAGTGGTTTAAAAGTCTCAGGGTTAGACTTTCTGTTTACCAAGCAAGCCAATTTTTTCCACACTAGCTTCACTTTCCAGATGGTTTTAAATGAAGAACTATATAGCTATTGCCGTATCCCTGGAGCAGGGTTACTCAACTTTGGAAGCCCCAGGGTCCCCAATGATACTCACAGCACATGCCAATTGCCACAACTTAAATGTGGTTGCATATATATGCAAATAGCTTCTTTTACACTAATGGGCATGAATACAAAGATTTGCCATGTCTGGGTTTGTGCCATGGCTTAACATGAGCCAGTTGGCACCTCTCAGGCTCTGCCCACAAGGCTAAGCAGCCAGGACTGCCCACAGTGCTGACACCCTGTACCCATTTATTTTCAGCCAATAGGAGCAGAGAAATTGGCTGGAGTCAATTCCTATTGGCCAGTTGTTTACAGCCTATAGGATCTGAGGAGGGGGAGATCACATGAAGCCTCTCCATCCCTCCAGAGCAAACAGCCACTGGACTGTGCTTTAAACCTCTGGCAGTTGTGTGCCTGAGGGTCCTGGAAGGGTGGCCTATGGGCCGAATCCGGTGGCTTTGTGGGCCAGATCTGGCCCCTGGGCTGTATTTTGCCTAGCCCTGCCCTGCCCTGCCCTGCCCTGCCCTAGAATATAGCTTTGCTTATGTGGCGTTTTGAAACGGGTAGCCTAGGATTCCAACACTATAAACAAATGTGCTGTAGTCAGAAAAGAGGAGCCTTACAGCCTTCTAAAAAAAAGTGATTCTGGGCTTGTTCCCTTATCCTTAATATTAATATTATTCTAATATTGACATGACAAATGAATGGCAGTCTACCAAAAGGAGAAACAATTACAACTTCCTGGGCAAATGTAAAAGGTGAAAAGATATTTGGGGCTGCTAGCTGATCTTTCGATTGTGAGCCTGGCCAACAAAAGGAGCACACTCTTGTCAATCAAAGGAACAGAATTCTTATCAGATCCTTCAGTTGCATTAGTCTAATTTTGGACTGAACCTCAGTCAGCTAGCTTTTATCCATCCCTCCATTTTTGTCAAGATGCTGAGAAAGATCATTGACTGTTTGGGCAGAGTTAGCTAGTATGGAGATGTGGAGCCGAGTACCATCAACATATTGAAAATATGGGAGCCCCGTCTCCTCGCTAATCTGGTAGTGCCATGTAGACATGGAACAAAGGGGTGGCAAGAAGGAACCCTATTAGTGCCACATAAAACCGGCCTCAGCTATAGGAGCAATTATTTTTCTGGACCCAGCTGACCACTTCTCTGCCTATTTTCTCCCCATGAGTCTGATTGCCCTTTCAGCTGGGGTCTGTGTACCAACAGGCACTTTCAACAGGTCATTTGGAGTATTTTTAATAAGTTACATACTTTTAAACTTTGAGAACAGAATGGGCTTGGAGGGTCACAAATCAAGGTTTTAAAAGAATTGAGGTATAAATCATGGAGTTTAAAATGATCCTCTCTTTTCCCTTCACTACTTCCTCACCTATGCCTGAATGCTCCTTTAAAATGTAATAGCCAGGCTGGAGAATGTGGTGGAACTTTCTGATGAGTAGGACCACAAGAGGAGAGAGGGTGGTGGATCCACGTAGAAGCTGCCATCACTTCCATATTTGCCCAGCCACTCAGTTAATGCCATGTCTGAATTAAACATGGCAGTTAGCAGAGCAGAGGCAGATGAAAATTCCAGTACCAGTGCTCCTTCTGCAGATGAGCTCAAAAGGAAATGGTGATTTTTCCCTCTCAGCAATTTATAACACTTTCAAAGTACTGTACCTTTAAAAAAAAAACCTATTGTAATTACAATAGCATTAAGTGTGCTTGTCAGCCATTACACATGCTTGTTGAAGCCTGAGGAGTGGCTTCACTTCTAAGCTGTGTACATTGGCTAATAAACACACACCCTTGTAGTGTGTTACTATATGCTTAAAACACTCTGTCATACTGCACTGGACAAGTACAGTCCTTGCAGTGCTCACTGAAGCACAGTACTCAAGCACCAAGGCACCCAGAGGGAAGACAAGGCACCAGAAGGGTTTACATTACACTAACAACTGTGGGGAATTTCTTCTTACTTTTAAATACATCTAGATTTATTAGCCATATGAATTGTGCATACTGCCAATGTTAAAGTTTTAAAAGCTTTTATTTTGAAATCACAGCTCCTGTACAAAAATATAGTAAGTTCTTTTTAATTTAGTTTCAGTTTTGTAGTTGTACATCTGTGTTTTAGAAGAGCTTCATATTATGAACAGCAGCAGTTCATACAGGTGACTGATTTTATTAATCTTCTCCAATGCATAGTCTTGTTCTGGTAATTTAATTACAAACCTATGTTGCTTCATGTCTGAGGAAATAACAGTATCATGGTTTGGGGGGTTGCCATGTGCTTTTACTGATGTGTTTGTATCAAATAACTTTGTGTATTATAGACCAAGGGCGCTTCTGGTAATTTAATTACAAACCTATGTTGCTTCATGTCTGAGGAAATAACAGTATCATGGTTTGGGGGGTTGCCATGTGCTTTTACTGATGTGTTTGTATCAAATAACTTTGTGTATTATAGACCAATATTAGGCTACTGTCTAACTGTTTTCCAGTTAACAGGAAGCACCCAGAAATTATTCAACAAATATTTTATTTTTCTATTTCAGATTTGAATATTCAGTTGGACTCTTAGGCTACATCTACACTGCAGGCCTTTTGCACAAGAATGGCTGTTCTTGTGCAAAAACTTGCAGAGCATGTACACTGCACGCGCGTTCTTGCGCAAGTAAATTTACAGTACCGCGTCGGAAAACAGGTCTTCTTCTGGAAGAGTTATTCCTCTCCCTACAAGGAATAAGCCCTTTTGCACAATAGCTCTTCTACAAGAAGGCAGTATAGACAGGCAACATGAATTTCTTGAGCAACAAAGTCCTATGGCTAAAATGGCCATCAGAGCTTTCTTGCACAAGAGTGGCCACACAGCCATGGATGCTCTTGCTCAAAACCACATGGCAGTGTGGATGTGCTCTTGTGGAAGGCCTTTTGCACAAGAACTCTTGCACAAAACAGTTCTTGCACAAGAAGCCTGCAGTGTAGACATAGCCTTAGATTTTAAGACCAGAAGGGCCTGGAAAAAGGCTGGGCAAAATGTGGCCTGGGGGCCACATCCAATCTGCAAAGCCACCGGATCTGGCCCACAGGTCATCCTTCCAGGACCCTCAGGCACACAACTGCCACGGGATTAAAGCTCAGTCCGGTGGCGCTCTGCTCTGGAGGGAGAGAGAGGCTTCATGTGATCTCCCTGTCCCCAGCCCAATTCTCAGCTCCTAGAGGCTGTGAACAATTGGCCAATAGGAATTGACCTCAGCCAATTTCTCAGTTCCTATTGGCTGGAAACAACCAGCCAATAGGAGCTGAGAGATTGGCCTGGGGGATGGGAGCTGTGCAAGCCTCTTCCCCCTCCCAGAATTGAGAGCCACATGGAGGGAATAGCCTGCAGCTCTAAGTGATCTGGGGCTGCAGCAGCAGGGAGCCCAACCTGCCTTGCGGGTGCTGGCTAGGACACACTTAGGTAAGCGCCTCCCAGCCAGAACCTGCTTCTGGTACCCCTACCCCTTTCACACTCCAACTCCCTCCCCCAGGTCATCATCCAAACCCTTTGCACTCCCCTGTCCCAGGTCACGACTCCCTCCCAGACCCTGTACCGCCTCCTACACTCTTCTCCTAGGCCAAAAATCCTCTTCTGCACCCAAACACCCTCCCAGGCCCTGTACCCCAATCCCCTGACCCAGGACACAACCCCCTCCTTTATCTAAACTCCCTCTCAGACCTCACATTGTCTCCTGCACCTCAGTCCCTTACCCTGTGCACCCTTCTGTACCCAGACTCCATCCAAGACCCCCACATCTCCTTCAAAGAAAAGTGTGGCCCTTGACCACTTTCCAAAATCTTGGAGTGGCCCCCCACCAAAAATTATTGTCCCCCTCTGTTCTAGGGCCTGTACTATGCAGAAGGTCAGACTTGATGACTATAATGGTTCTTTCTAGCCTTTATGACTCTAGAGAGTGCACGCGCCCGCACCCTTCCCCCCCCTCCCATGGAACAAACTCAGGGGAGGTTTTTTATTTCTCAACTTCAGGCAGTTAGCAAGTGGTTTATTCCCTGTAGCATGAGGGTTTACGTGCCTCATCGTTGCCCTCTCTTACACCTATGGCTCTTTTTTAAAGCCAGTGAAATGGCTCATCATGGGTCAGCAGACTGGTGTAACAGAAATCTTTTTAATAATTAAAGTTAAACTCTTTTCTGCCTTCCATTTCCGCTTGGTCACATCGGCTTGGTTGTTGTGGAGTTAGTTTCTGTGGGAGTTAAAACATGTATGTAAGGAGGGGGTTGTGTTGTACAAAGAACCCTTCGCACTCCCAGCAGGGTCTCAGCACTGACTGAGCTGGAAGCAGGCTGCAAGCAGAGAGACAGCTGCTGAAGTATAATCCTGTTCTGTGTTCTTTACAGAATAAAACCTGTTGCTGGTAGTTTGTCTGAGTGGGTCTAGTCTGAAGTTTATAAGGGGTTTATAAGGAAATAAGTGAAATAAACACTGACACACAATGTAGAACACAAACATGAGCCTCAGCCCCAGAGTTGTGTAAAAAAGTCACAACTCTTCCCCTATGTTGAATAAACTCATGCTGGGCTAGTGAACAGAATGGGCCACCTTTTAATCCTTTGTCTCCTTTCCGAATCCACCACTTTCGTCCCTTCACCTCAGTCTTGGCCCTAGGGGTGCCAGGGGTCTGGTTTTGAACTGGACAGTCTAGTATTTGAGCTTTCTGTTCAGGAAACAAATTGAGAAAATATGAGAAATATAAGTGTCCGGTATTTTCTAAATAAGATGTAATATAAATTGTGATGTAATGTCAAGTGTGTACAGTATTTTTGTTGAAACCATCTGGCAATCCTACTTGGCCCTAGAATATAGGTTTGCTTATTTGGTGTTTTTAAATGGAGAGCGTAGGATTCCTTTCCAATCATATAACAAATATACTGCAGTTAGAAGACAGGAGCCTTACAGAACTGTAGAAAAAGGGAATGTAGGCTAATGTTCCCTTATCACTAGGCATCTTCCCCTTGGAACAGTATCCGGTTCTTCTTCTTTGAGGAGTGTCCCTGTTGGAGCTTCACCTTAGGTGTCTGGGGCACTGCACCTCTAGTCAGGGAATTTTAGCACTGCCCTCAATAGGCTGTGCACACATGGTAACCAGCATGCATGGGCGGAGAGTTATATGGGCTCGTGGTGCCCATGCTCTATCAATATTCAGAGCTGGGGACCCTGCTCCACCAATATTTGGAGCTGGGTCTCTCTCCCCCAGCCCTGCCTGGGAGTGGGCCCCGGCCCCCCCCCCCCCGCCGACCCACCTCCCCCCCCCCGTGCATCCTCCCACCCCGGCCCCAGAGTGTCCCCATCCCATCCCTGCCATGCGCAGCTTTCAGTCCGGCTCCCCCTTGCCGGCGCACGCTGCTGGCTGCTGCTGCCATGCGCGGCGTTTACAGGTGAGCGGGGAGATGTCTGGGCGTGACATGACGTTACGGCCTGGGACTTTAAAACTGCTTGGCGCGGTGCAGCCTAGCTCCAGGTTTGGAGTCCGGGGACTTCTGGGGCCTGAGCACAGACTCCGGCCCTGCGGAGTGGAAGGCAGAAGGTAAGGTAAGGGAGGGGGAGGGGGAAAATACAGGAAGGGGTGGGAGAGGAAGGGGCTTGTGCAGAAGGGGAGGGGGAAGGAAGGGGAAGGCACCAAGGGACAGCGTGGAGGAGACACAAATGCCAGGGGGCCAAGTGCAGACAATGAGGAAAAGGGCAGGAGGGGAGTTGTCAGTGGGAGAGGGGACAGGGTCATGCTGGGACGGGAGAGAGTAAGGGCATTGGGGCCTAGAGGGGGGAGGGGGAGGTGCTGGAAGAAGGCTTGAAAGAAGGGGTGGGCATGGGAAAGGTGGAGATGGAGCAAGTCATGTGTGAGGGCACAGAGGGGCATGAGGGGAATGGGGGCAGAGAGTGGTGAGGAGGTGGGCATCAGGGAAAAAGAGGGCAAAGGGGGCACAGGCAGTAAGGAAAGGGGAGGCACCAGGAGGGTGCAGGGCTAAGGGGAGGTGCAAGTGTCAGGGGATTCTGGGGGTGAAGCAGAAGGGCAGACACCTGCAGGGGAGGGACCAGCACCAGAGGAGAGAGGCAGGACAGGGATGTAGAGGGAGGTGTTAGAAGAGGGGATGAGGAGGGGTAGCTCACATGATCAGAGTGGGGCTACTGGAGGAATGGGCACAGGCGGCAGAGAAGGGCTGGTGGAGGGAGGCAGGTCACAGGAGGGCTGAGGGCTGTGAGAAGGGCAGGAGTCAGGACAGCAGAGGAGGGTGAGGAGTTGGGGGCAGCAGGCACCAGGGGAGCTGATGGAGCAAGGGGAGGAGACACGGCAGCAGAGAGAAAAAGTAAAGGTTTATAAAATATTTATTAATAACTTGGGTGCCACAGTGGCACATCCAAACAAGCCACATGAACTCAGTACTGGTGCACAACACAAAATTCATTCTGCTCATGGGAGGAAACTTTTAGGCTATGTCTACACTGGCGGCTTCTTGCGCAAGAACATCTTGTGCAAGGGTTCTTGTGCAAGAAGTCTTGCGCAAGAACACATCCACACTGCCATGTGCGAGCTGTGCTTTTGCGCAAAAGCATCCATGGCAGTGTGGACGCTCTCTTGCGCAAGAAAGCTCCGATGGCCATTTTAGCCATAGGGGTTTCTTGTTGCAAGAAATCCCTGCTGAGCATCCACACTGCCCTCTTGCGCAAGAGAGCTTACACCTGTTAGAAAAGAGAGTAGCTCTTGCGTAAGATGCCCCCTCACCACGCCGTACTGTAAAATTTCCTTGCCCAAGAGCAGGTGGGCAGTGTGGATACTCTGTGGGTTCTTGCGCAAGAATGGCTGTACTTGCGCAAGAAGCCACGAGTGTAGACATAGCCTTAGAGGGAACACTTCCCCCAGCCTCTCTGCCCCTGAGTTAATGTCACACACATTGGGTTAATACAATTGCAGGATAGTTGCATGAGGGGGGTTTGGTGGGGGCCAAACTAATCCCTGTTGGTAGGAGGATGGTGGGAAAAGTCCTTTGAGAGGGGTGACATGATACCTTTTACTTCTGGTCATGTGTCCATCTCGCCCCGAGTGTGTTACCTCCAGAGGCGTGGTTAATGGGGGTCAGGGGCTGTGGCTAATGGGGCACCACCAAAAATTATACAAACTTGCCGCCTCTGTCAGCATGTGCTGGTGCGGCCACTCATCATGTGCAGCCACCCATCCCTTCAGGTCCTTCTCTGCCGCCGCTGGCTTCAGTTGGAACCGAAGTGCCTTCCAAATAGTTTGTCAATATCATTAGAGTTAGTTAATGTTGTAGTTATTACTGTTAAGGTGCGTCTACATTGCACCATTATTCCGGAATAACAATGCAAGCATCTACACAGCAATTCCGTTATTTTGAAATAAGCTTGAAAATAACAGACAGTTTATTCTGACTCTTGTAAACCTCGTTGCATGAGAAATAATGCCTCTTCCGAAATAGCTATTTTGGAAGAGGGCGTGTATGGACGCAGCACAGGGAGTTATTTCGAAATAAGGGGCCTCCAGGAAATCCCACAGGTGCCCTGCTGGCCACTGTGTCCAAACTCCTCAGAACTCTATGGTTCCTCTTCCTCTGCAGACCTTAAATCTGCAGACACAGGGGAAAGGGCTTGTGGCAGGAAGCTGGCCCTGACAGCCTCCAGCCACACCGCTGCTGCCACAGCACAACATCTGGCCAGCATGGATGACCACTGAGCCACTAAAGAGCTCTCCACTGCTCCCAGGGAGTACTCTGATGGCTCCTAGGAGCCTGCCAGGTGCTGAAAGAGGCATGCGCCATCCTGGTCTGGGGAGGGATCCTAGCCCTCATTGAGGTGTGGGGCAAGGAGGAAAATCTCCAGGATCTCCGCTCCAGATGGTACAACATCAATAGTTGTCTTCCCCATGCTGAACTGGTTGCCCATGGATCAGTAACTGTTGGGCGGGGTGAGCTTCCACATCGTGATAGCAACCCACTTCTCCAGGGGTACGGTGGGTTGCATCTGGATGTCCCGTCATGTCAGAACAGCTGCAAGCCAGGTACAGAGCTCCAGAAATGTCTCCTTCCTCATGCAGAAATTCTGGAGCCAGTGCTGGTCCATCCAACTGCTTCATAATGAGCTGGTCCTACCCGTTGGAACAGGTGTCCAGCCACCAGAAGCAGCACTCCACACTGGGATGTGGTTGAAAGAGCTGCGCTCCCACACATATGTTGAGGGTCTCCTCAAAACAGCTCAGGGTCATGTTCCTGCAGGGTCTGGAGAGCAGCCTGCAGAAACTGCTGCATAGACGTAGACAGATGGGGCTGTTGTGTGCCAGAGGCAGCTCCGGCTTCATAGCTGGGAGTGCTATTGTGTCCAAAAGCAGGGTAACTGAAGCATGCAGTAGAAATGCTTTGCTGTCCCTCAGAGAGGTAGGCAAGCAGGAGAAGAACCTGAGAAATGGCTGTACAGGAAAGTCCCTTTAAGCACGTATCTTCTGGAAGATATCTTCTGGAATAGCTTATTCTGAAATAAGCGTGCAGTGTAGATGTACTCTTAGTTGTTAAATAGTTGTAGTTAGTTAAATATTTTTTCTTTTTCTCCTGTTGAGGCCTCTTTCCCAGTTGGCCATCTTTCCTTCTGGGATGCCTCATTCCCAAAGTTTTAAGTGCTGCCTGTCCTGCAAGCTTTCAATACCGGTGTCTGATGGACATTCATAGTGCGTTCGGTGCCTGGGGCAAGTTCATGCTCCCTCTTAGTGTCAGCACTGTAAGCAACTTATGGCACTCACAAGAAAAGCTAGAGAACTTCAACTGAAATTACTATTATTGGAAAATACCATGCATCCGGCATCGGACCCTGAGCATTTGACACCGCCGAGGCAACTGTCCCCAGCGGCAATGTCTGATAATGCTGCAGGTGAATTCCCTTCAAAGAAATGGGCATCACCTCATAAAATGCCTCCGGCAACGGCCACAGCTAAGGTGCCAGAGAGAGAGGCACGGGGACTGTCAGGTACTGATGGGTTCCAAGGGTCTAAGGACCTCACTAAGGCCTGCACCAAAGGCACCAAGCAAGTCTAAATCTAAGTTGGCACTGTTGGTGCCATTGAACTCGACACTGGTGCCAAAGAAGCCACAACCCCCATGACACCCCCAGCACTGAAGAAACAAACACATGGCACTGATGGCACCCCAGATCCTGCTGGCACCAACCGTGGTACTGCCTTTGGCACTGACAGCCATGGCACCTCAGCCTTTTATGACTTCTGAGGAGTTATGAGTCACCTTGGTACTCACAACACCACTTGACCTCGGCCAGATTTAGTTTCTTCACGGCAGCAGAGTCAGCACCGCCATTTTCCAGTGATGAGGATGAAGAGCCTGTAGTGGGTACTCACACTCCCAGATACTCTTCCCCCAAGCAATCCCAACCACCAATGCTCACCAACTGGCCCTATTGGGATTCCTGGGAATGATATAGAGTGCAGCAGCAACAACAGCCGTAGCCTCAACCACCTCCCTCCTGCACAATTCAGGCTCCATCTCTGTGCTCTTTCGACAGATCTGCATTCCAAGAAGAGGAAGTCAGCTTCAAGTGAGGAGATCTCTGCTTCCTTGCTACCTCCCACCCATATTTCATCTTTGTCACCAGATGACACTATAAAAGGTATTTTGCAAGCTGACCTGATCTGCAATGTATCCTTCTCAGGTACATAATTTAGGATCTGAGTCGTAACAGAAAAAATGGTGTAAAGAATTTTCACAGCAAGCCCCTTATTTATTTAAATAATCTTCAAATAGTGTTAGAAGAATCTTTTACATGGTTATAAAAGCATCAAATATGTAAAGTTATTTGAAGTGGGTGTGTTTAAGTTTGGTGATTTAGTTATCAGCATACATAAAACACAATTTAGTGCAAATTGCTTTAACAGCATGGTGTCAACTCACAGGGCCAGGGCCAGGGCCCAACAGGGTTGTAGATTCACTTCAAGACAGAGTCGATTAGGGATAGTTGCTTTTATTAATCTTACTATGTCACTTCTGTTACAGGCTTAATACTGTCAGATGGTTACACAGCTACGGCAAAGTAATATGCCAATAAGCATAGGCAGAGCAATGCATAAAAGAGTAACAGGCACTTGGAAGTGCTTACTCACCTTCAGTTCTGCATGGAGTCCTGTTCTGGTCACCTCGCACCAAGCCGCAGTCGACATGGCTCCAGCTGGAGGACCCAGGGCACCCTTTGAGGTCTAGGTCCCTGTTGAGACTCCAGAGGGGCGGGACTCCTAGTGATCTTATACTACAGTTGTTTACTGTAGGTGTGTACGTACCTGGCTAAACACCATTCTTATCACTTTCATGGGCTGAGACGGAGGTCAGACTTGTTTACTGCTCAGTAGTTTCCCAGCTCAAGGCATGGCTTAAAGCTGATAAAGCCCAGCTGCTGTTTGGGCTTGCAGAGTTCCAGGCTATGCTAAGCTGGGTACAGAAGGGATGGAAACTTCCATCCCAGACCTGCTAAGTTGCAGGACCCACATATGACTTTCATGTGACACATGGTATCACCTTGATACATTTTCATCTAAACTCATAACACTTTGCTGGGCCCCTGGACAAGGTGGATGGGGGGACAGCTCTGTGCTCTGGGAAGGGGTAGAGCCTCAGGCAGAGGGAATAGGGCTGAGGCAGCCAGCCCTCAGCGCTATCAATGCCACCACAGTAGCAGCAGGGTTGCTTCCTTTCCTCCTCCCTCTGTGGGGCTGTTCTCTTTAATTTACAAGTGTTTAAAAGGCTCTTCCCAATAGGGTGCTCCTCATTTTATTTTTGATAAATCATCCTCACCTGTTTTAATGTGGATGATTAAAACAGGTGAGGATGATTTTTTTTTTTTCATACAGGTGACTGAGTTGCTGACAAAGCTGAATTTGGGACCCAATCAGAGTAGAAAGAAATGCCAGGTTAGTGGTGGAATGGAGGAATAACAACTACATAGTGCATATATATAAATCCCTGCACTGTGGCTAGTTTAATTACTTCCAGTAGCACAGTCTCTTTCTCTCATATGTTCTGTGTTACAATTGGTATTGGGCCTGAAAAAATTATGCTTGAGCCCTGGATAGAGGAGAGTCAGAGTACTGAGATTAATATAATACATGGAGATAAAGGCAAAACTGAGAATTATGCATTTAAAACATTTTTAAAAGAATTTCACTTTATTTTTTACATTTGAAAAACTACATATAAACATGTCCTCCATTTGACATCAGAATTTGCCATTCTTTTTATCATGCAGGACCCCAATGCCCCCTGATGAAGTTAGAGAAATTCTTCATGCTATAACTGCAAACATACTTAAAACATTATTTACATTTTATGCTTCTCCCTTTCAGTAGTAGTGCTTGTTGCAAAAGTTATATATTCTGCATATATAGCTTGCTCTTTGGCATTCATGTTTGATTGAGATGTAAAAAAGCTTGTGTGGTTTAAGAAACTCCCCAAAGGCAGTTTTAATAAATCTCCTATCTGCTTTGTAAAGGAGGCCTTTGTATCAAAGCTTCCATCTAAATGCTTCAGAGTTCTGCAGTTATTAGAAAATTCCACTTTGCTTACTAGATCATCTTCCTTTAGCACAAACACATGCTTTGCTTTCCCCAATGAATTGTAGAAAGGGGAAAATTGATTTTTGTAACAAGCAAAGATGTGTACCAAAAATCATAGGCTCATTAAATAGCTGGTACAGCATTCTCAGTACAATGCAAGATTACATATATTATATACATTATCTTAATGTTGCAATTAAGCCACCATAAATCCAATATCAGAAGTTTTGGTCCTAAAAATTGGATTCATGCTCGTCTTGATTTCTTATTTTTTAAAGGAAAAGCTGTAGACAACCATCTCTTTGTATCATGACTCCATTTTAAAAATTAGCAGACTACTAAAACAGACTTCAGCTACTTGGGTTATGCTATATTTGACTCTGAGAGCCATAGAGTAAACTGGGATGGAAAAAAGAATTTCTTATACTGTATAATTGCCATATACCTTTCTGGGAAGAGAAGCTTTCTTGTATACAGAAAGTATATCTCACCTACTATCTTCCTAAATACATTTTGCTGTTTGCAGTACATTTTCATATATGCTATTAAAATTAAATGGATAGTGTAAAAATAGTACATGTAAAAGTCATGAGTCTAGACAAAGTGTGATTAAAAAAGTAAGATCTCTGAGTATTAAAAAAACATGTTTCCTGCAGTTTAAGGCTCATATGAAAACTATTTTCAGTGGACAAATTATATAAAGTAATGTGTTCCAAATTAGGTGGTATACTGTTACAGAATAAAAGCTGTGCTTGCATTTTATTTAAATATGAACTATACATACTGGAGTCAGTGCATTATTCTGGTTTTCAGCTATGGTAGTTATGCAGGCTGGCTTTTGTATGAGCGAGCAATGTTTTCATAAACCCCAAACCTTTTTCTAAACAAACCAAACCTGGAAGAAGACATTTCACATGATGCGACAGCTGCTCTCAGCCATGTCAAATTCAGTTCATAATGGCAACAGTACTTTCACACTGGTCTCCAAATAACTGGGAGAAGAACTCAAAAGCCAAATGGATGTGGATAGGGATAAAGACATAAGCTGTGTACACCACCATAGCAAAAACAGTAATAAAAATAGTGTGGAACATAGATTGCTCCCAGGGCTCCAACACATAGCAACAGGTGATCAATAGGTATTGATAGTATAACCAGTAGATATATTCCTTCGCATGCTTAATATCCATCTTCGGCTTTTAGTGGTTTTAGGAAATTTGACCTGTAACAACAAAGAACAATGCATTATTGTTGAGATGGAGGATGAGTAGTGCTGAAAGCAGGTAAAGGCAGAATTGCTATAACATACACAGTGATGGGGGATGTAATTGTTACACAAAATAGTAAAGTTAATCTAATAGTAATATTATCTATACTTTACTTCTATCACAAGTCTCATCTTCCTCATGCAGTACTCTTATTAGTTGGTTTTGTAGGACAAGAATTTCACTTGGAAAAAATAAAGTGTCAGTTGGGCACTCAAAATCCTTAAATCCCCGACTTATGAATATTCTTCATATTCCATCCTGTAAATTGAGTAAAAGCCACTGTCTGCTGTTGAATGGAAAAGCTCACATGAAAGTCAGAGGGAAGGCTTTGGACCCAGTTCTGCACATGGGGAGGCCAAGCTTGTATGCTTATGGAATAAAGATGTGATTTAAAAGAAAAGAGCTGCTCATTCCAAACACCTGTGCATTTTTCTTTAGTTCATTTCTTAAAAACTAATGCCTCCCTTCCCCCACCCCCCCACCCCAGAAAATCAAAACATCTTGAAAAATGTTGAGTCTTCCCAGCAAACTGCTAATTGGTACCCAGATCTTACAGCAGTGGTCTCCAACCTTTTTAGAGCACAAGATCACTTTTTGAATTTAAGTGCAATCCAGGATCTACCTCAAACCCAAACACTCTTGCCCCGCCTCCTTCCCACTCCTCCGAGGCCCCGCTCCTCTTATTCCATCCTTCCTCCCTCCCCCATCCTCATTCACTTTTATCAGGCACTGGGCAGAGGGCTGTGGTAAGGGGAGGGGGACGCAGGCTTTGATCTTGGGCTAAAGGATTTGGAGTGTGGGAGGGACTCTGAGCTGAGCCTGGGGCAGGGAGTTGAGGTACAGGGAGGGGGTTCAGGGTGCAGGCTCTGGGAGAGAGTTTGGGTGTAGGGGGACTGAGAGCTAGGACAGGGCCTTGGGGTGCAGGAGGGGTTCAGGACTGGTGCCACGGTTCAGAATGAGGGCTCCAGCTGGGCACCGCTTACCACAGGTAGCTTCTGTATGGTGGTGCAGTGGTGCTAAGGCAGGCTCACCCCTACCCTAGCCCTGCACCATTCCCCAAAGCAATCAGCAAACTCTCTTCATCCCTGTCCCCATTCTGCTCTGTGGAGATGGAGTACAGGGGTGGGGTAGAGAAGGGCACCCAGATATCAGCACTCCTCCTCTTTCTCATGCCCTGCACAGCAAACAGGAGGTTCCCAGGGGGTGGGGACATAGCAGCTGGGGGTACAGGAGAACCCTTTAAATAGAAACAGCTGGGGTGCTCGCAGCTACCTGTGCCTCTAGCGTGTTGCTAGGGAGCCAGAGACACCAGCCCGTTCAACTGTTTTTATTTAAAGGGCATGTGCCTTTGCCGTGCTCGGCAAGATGCGGGAAAGAAGCGAGCCCTTTAAATAGAAGCAATTTGAAGCACTCGTGCCCCTCTCCTGCTCCGAGGCACTGAGCTAGGGGGCGGGGCCTGAAACTGCCTAGCGGGCCGGATCAAATCCCTGGGGGGGGCTGGATCCAGCCCGCTGAGAGGCTTTTGCCCACCCCTGACCTAGGGTTGCCAGATGGTTTAACAAAAAATACTGAACACCCCCCCCCCCAAAAAGCCCCCACGGGGAAAAAATTCTGTTAAGCAAAAAAAACCAAAACCAAAAAACCACCACAGCAGCAAAATCTGTTGAGCCAAAAAAAAAAAACCCCAAAACACCCCAGTTTCCCAATGTGCCCTTTTAAGAGCAGAGCATGCATTGCCCTTTTAAGGTGGCCATTGTGAAGTCTGCCTGGGATGCTCCATCCTTCCCCTGCCCCAGCCAGGAAAAACAGAAAATACCAGACATTTCACATGTCCGGTATTTTTGGAATTTTTTTACTGGATGAAAGGCCCAAATACTGGGCTGTCTGGTTCAATACCGGACACCTGGCAAACCTACTGACCTAGCTACTAGCACAAGGTACTGAACCTCCTCCCAGGAGATGAAGACCATTGCGTGGAATGGACTCCTGTCCAGGACCATGTGAGTCGGGTTACCAGACGGTTTAAAAAAAATACCGGACACTCTTGATCTCAGATGTGAGGGGGTGGGGGACTGGCCGGGAGTGGGGCTGGCCAGGAGGTGGTTGGGGGGAGTGGGGCTGGCTGGGGGGAACCGACTGCCGGGAAGCAGGGCTGGCCAGGAAGGGGTTGGGGGGAGCGGGGCTGGCCGGAGGAGATTTAGAGGGGGGAACTGGCCAGCAGGAAGCAGGAGTGGCTGGGAGGGGGTTGGGGGGAGTGGGGCTGGCTGGGGGGAACCGGCCACTGGGAAGCAGGGCTGGTCAGGAGGGGGTTGGGGGGAATGGGAGGGGGGAACCAGCCGGTGGGGAGTGGGGCTGGCCCAGGCGCACGCAGATCCCAGGGTGCTGCCCATCCCGCGCACGGTCGCGGTGGGGCGCATGGGCGAGTCTGGCCCTGGGGATTCCATCCCGCCCCCCTCCTCTGGACTGCATAGTTGCGTACTGATACTTATGATAATAATAAAAATGTAATTAGAAAATACTGGACATTTATATGTCCAATATTTTCTCAATTTGTTTCCTGGTCAGAAAGCTGAAATACCGGACTGTCCAGTTCAAAACCGGACACCTGGCAACCCTACGTGTGAGCCACTTGCATGCACTTGCATGACCAGGGTTAGCTGCTGGTGAGCCTGGTGCCTGCCCCAGTGGGTGGGCCTGGCAGGGATGGTACAGCCACATTAGAGGAGCTGCAGGCATGAGGTGCTGGCTCCTGGGAATGATGGCGTGACATCTGTGCAGCTCAGCAGATACAGAGACCCGTGTTCAGTTTTCAGCTTAGCCACACAGTTCCTGTGTAAAATCTACCAGGTCCCTTATTACCTCACAAAGTTGTTGTGAGAATAAATTAATTAGTGATCATGAGTTGCTGAGACACTACAGTAAAGAGCACCATATAATTTCCTACGTAGACAGAACTCAGGTACTCTGACTTAGTACTATGCTCTCAACACTGCACTACACTGTCTTTAAATAAAATACAAAGGTTCATCTAAATAAAGACAATCATTTTTATAGTCTCTGTCCCTACCACTGACACACTTCCACTACATTTAATATACTGAGACTTACTCATTTTCAGTGGGGTTTTTGGAAACATGCCAAATGGAAGGAACATCTCAGAGTAATGGAATTCAATATAAATTATATATTAAAAACACATAAATGGCAAAAACCAAAGCCATCTTAAACCAACTAATCCATGAACAAGATGTAAGAAAATCCAGTGTTATCCTGGCATGGAAACCTTTTACTAAGACTCATTTACATTGGCTTTAAGCACAGAGTTGGCTTTAAGCACAAACGCTACTTCTGGTCTGGAGGCTTCTGGAACCTCCAGGCAGACATACAACTCCTGAGCCAGCCAGATTATTTTGTAACAGCTGGACTAGATAGAGAAAGAAAAAAAATGGTCTGGCTGTTTGGAGCCCTACACATTTAAAAAAAATATTTTTAGTTTTTTTTATATAAAATATAAGCACATAATGAAACACAACACAGAAAATCATACACAAGATGGAAATAGCAAATAAAAAAATTCAGTGTGTATTGCATAATCTAGAAAAAACCCCAAACCAAAGCAAAGGACCTAAACTTCAGAGGTTTTCAGGGCATCAGTTATTAAAGTGACTAAGTAGATAAGTAAATGACAACAGAACCTATGAGTACTGGAGACTAACTGCATAAGTATACAATAGTTTCATGTGTGACCAGTCATCCTCATATCTTTTCCAAGTATTTCTATTAGAGAGATTTTCCCCCCATGTACATAGTAGTAGAGAGCTCACTAATCCAGTCTGTGTACAAGGGAGGAACTGCAACTTCCATTTTCTCAAAATCACTCTTTTGACCACTATTAGTTATTGTAATCAACTTTTTAATGTTAACTGGTAATGCCAATTCAGCACCCCTAAAATACACAAGCTTGAGAATGAAAGATAGCAACACTAAATTTTTGAGTGTGCTAAATATAGTGTTTCATAACAAATACATTTTTATAGGAATAGAGGATGCGTGAAAGGTTAGCAATTTCTGTTTGCATTGTCAACAATTGCTGTGTATTTCCAATTTAGCCTTAAAAAACACTTTGGAATCCAGTGCTACCTGTTTAATATCTTATTCTGGAAGAATCACAAGGATACAGAATTAGAAGTATCTTTGGGTATGTCTACACTACCACCCTAGTTCGAACTAGGGTGGTTAATGTAGGCATTCGAAGTTGCAAATGAAGCCCGGGATTTAAGTATCCCGGGCTTCATTTGCATCTTGCCGGGCGGGTGCCATTTTTAAATCCCCTTAGGTCGAACTCCGTGCCCGCGGCTACACGCGGCACGGAGTAGGTAGTTCGAATTAGGATCTCTAATTCGAACTACTGTTACTCCTCGTGGAACGAGGTGTACCGGTAGTTCGAATTAGAGATCCTAATTCGAACTACCTATTCCGTGCCGCGTGTAGCCGCGGGCACGGAGTTCGACGTAAGGGGATTTAAAAATGGCGCCCGCCCGGCAAGATGCAAATGAAGCCCGGGATACTTAAATCCCGGGCTTCATTTGCAACTTCGAATGCCTACATTAACCACCCTAGTTCGAACTAGGGTGGTAGTGTAGACATACCCTTTCATATTAAGCCACATATCCTCTAATGTTTTTGTTGTGCGAGAAAGGCTACATTCTTTTTCCCGTGTTTATCTTTGAAACTAATAACTGGTGTTTGTTACACATGTAATTGAAGGAGGATGGTCTATAACCTTGAATTTTATCTTTAATTTTTGTTAATCCTCTTTTTATCCAAATTGTCGAAAGCATGGACTTAGCCTTGATCCTGAGGCATGCTCATAGTGGTCTGAGAAGAGAATTTATAAGATTGGGTGCTGTAATCAAACAAATATGTTGGAGAATGCCCCACGTAGATGCAAAGACTGTGTAATATCTTAATGTATATACAAGAAAATAGGGAACTGAATGGCACAGTTAAACTTTTTTCAGTCTCAAACCCGGTGGTGTGTACAGAGCTCCACTGGAAGGAAAGCCTCTTACAACAGGATGCATTTGGAATGCTAGATAATATTGGTATGAATTTGGCAACCCTGTTTACCCAAGATTTTTAAGGGCCTTGTATGATAAGCAAGGCTGGGTTTTTTATGTATTTGAGCAAAGAACAAAGGAAATTTTGAAAGGCAATAGGCTAATGATATAAAAGTCAATCTTGGATCGATACTCATTTTGGCTATTTCTGTTCTCCCTAGTAAGGATAAAAAGACGCTATGCCATCCTTGGACTTTTTTTTTATATATTGTCCATATTATAGAAACAATTTTGGGAAGATTAGGACAAATGTTAATACTAAATAAGTAATTTCCTTGCATACTTAAAACTGAAACACAGATCTGCTCTTTTGGATGCATTCATTACTTCTGATTTATTACAGTTAATGTGAAAACCAGAGATCTTTCCAAAAATATCAACCAAATTTAACAATGATGGGATTGGTGTGAATAGGTTCTTTAATATGATAAAAATATCCTCAACATACAAACTGCTTTTGTATTCTTTTCTGTTCACAGTCATACCTTCAGTGACTTAGTGCTGAGATATGTACATTGCCTGTGGTTTGAGAGATTAAAAGAGAATCAAGAAGGGACAGCCCTGTCATGTCCCTCATCCTAGTTGAAATGTGGTAGAAATATTTACATTAATTAATAATGAAGCAAGGGGACAATTGTAGAATACACTGATCCAATTCAGAAATATTGGTCCAAATCCCTTTTTAAGAATAGCCCTGTGATAAGGCCATTCAGCCTTATCAAAGGCCTTCTCATCTGAACTTGCTGGATAAAGTGAATGTTTTTTTGTTATCAGCACCCAATCTTCCATTAACAAAATTAACCTGATCTACATGTATACATTGATGGGATAATGGCATTTAGTTGTGCCTCTGAAATGTTCACAATGATTTTGCAGTCTGTATTAAAAAGAGATGTAGGTGGAAAGCAACAGTTGCAACCATCCTTATTCTTCTTTAATTTTAAAGTAATTAAAACAGTTCTCATGTCAGGAGACATGGTTCCTTTTTGGAATGTTTTGGTGAAGGCCATTGAAAACACAGAAGATGGATAATTACAAAATGTTTTGTAGCAATCTGCTGGAAAACCAACTATCCCAAAGGTCTTTCCTGAATTCACATTTTATAGCCTATTTATTCTCTTGCAGGGGTGGCAGGTTTGTATAATTTTTGGTGGTGCCCCATTAGCCACACCCTCTGACCCCGTTAACCACGCCTCTGGAGGTAACACGCTCGGGACAAGATGGACACATGACCAGAAGTAAAAGGTGTCATGTTACCCCTCTCGAAGGACTTTTCCCACCATCCTCCTACCAACAGGGATTAGTTTGGCCCCCCACCAAACCCCCCTCATGCAACTATCCTGCAATTGCATTAATCCAATGTGTGTGACATTAACTCAGGGGCAGAGAGGCTGGGGGAAGTGTTCCCTCTAAGGCTATGTCTACACTCGTGGCTTCTTGCGCAAGTACAGCCATTCTTGCGCAAGAACCCACAGAGTATCCACACTGCCCACCTGCTCTTGCGCAAGGAAATTTACAGTAAGGCGTGGTAAGAGAGGGCGTCTTGCGCAAGAGCTACACTCTTTTCTAACAGGTGTAAGCTCTCTTGCGCAAGAGGGCAGTGTGGATGCTCAGCAGGGATTTCTTGCACAAGAAACCCCTATGGCTAACATGGCCATCGGAGCTTTCTTGCACAAGAGAGCGTCCACACTGCCATGGATGCTCTTGCGCAAAAGCACAGCTCGCACATGGCAGTGTGGATGTGTTCATGGCAAGACTTCTTGCACAAGAACCCTTGCGCAAGATGCCGCCAGTGTAGACATAGCCTAAGAGTTTCCTCCCATGAGCAGAATGAATTTTGTGTTGTGCACCAGTACTGAGTTCATGTGGCTTGTTTGGATGTGCCACTGTGGCACCCAAGTTATTAATAAATATTTTATAAACCTTTACCTTTTTTCTCTGCTGCCGTGTCTCCTCCCCTTGCTCCATCAGCTCCCCTGGTGCCTGCTGCCCCCAACTCCTCACCCTCCTCTGCTGTCCTAACTCCTGCCCTTCTCACTGCCCTCAGCCCTCCTGCGACCTGCCCCCCTCCACCAGCCCTTCTTTGCCCCCTGTGCCCACTCCTCCACTAGCCCCACTCTGATCATGTGAGCTACCCCTCCTCATCCCCTCTTCTAACACCTCCCTCTACACCCCTGCCCTGCCTCTCTCCTCTGGTGCTGGTCCCTCCCCTGCAGGTGTCTGCCCTTCTGCTTCACCCCCAGAATCCCCTGACACTTGCACCTTCCCTTAGCCCTGCACCCTCCTGGTGCCTCCCCCTTTCCTTAGTGCCCCTGCCCCCTTTTTCCCTGATGCCCACCCCCTCACCACTTTCTGTCCCCATTCCCCTCATGCCCCTCTGTGCTCTCACACATGACTTGCTCCATCCCCACCTTTCTCATGCCCACCCCTTCTTTCAAGCCTTATCCCAGCACCTCCCCCCCCCCCGGGCCCCAATGCCCTTACTCTCTCCTCACCCAGCATCACCCTGTCCCCCCTCCCACTGACACCTCCCCTCCTGCCCTTTTCCTCATTGTGTGCACTTGCCCCCGTGGCATTTGTCTCTCCTCCACCCAGGGCCAGATTCCGGCATGGGCTAGCCGGGCAGCTGCCCGGGGTGCCAAACTATGGGGGGAGCCTGATGGCAGCTGTAAGGGGCACGCAGCACCCCTTATAGCTGCCGTCAGGTGCCATGCGCCTGGCTCCCGGATCGCGGGCTGCAGCAGCTCCCAGCGGCCACTCTGCAGCGGCCGCCCGGGGCTGTGCGCCAGCGGCAGTAGCCGGGCTGGGCTGGGCCGGGCTGGGCACGTGTGTCCTGCCGCTGCCAGCTCCACGCACCCTCCCCCAGGTGCCGGGTGGGGGCGGGGCCGCACATGCGCACTCCCCCACGCACCAGTGCGGGGGTGGGGCTGCGCATGTGCCCTCCCCCAACCTGGGGTGCAATTAACCTGTCTGCCCGGGACGCCGGAATGGCTCGGTCCGGCCCTGCCTCCATCCTGTCCTTTGGTGCCTTCCCCTTTCTTCCCCCTCCCCCTCCGCACAAGCCCCTTCCTCTCCCACCCCTTCCCCTAGTTTTCCACTTTCCCTTCCCTTCCCTTCCCTTCCACTTTGCGGGGCCGGAGTCTGCGCTTGGGCCCCAGAAGTCCCTGGACTCCGAACCTGGAGCTAGGCTGCATGGCGCAACGCCGCGCCAAGCAGTTTTAAAGTTCCAGGCTGTGATGTCACGGGCGTCTCCCCCCTCACCTGTAAACACCGCACATGGCGGCAGCAGCCGGCAGTGTGCCGGCAAGGGGGAGCCAGACTGAAAGTTGCGCATGGCAGGGACAGGTCCGGGGCCGGGGCTGGGGGGGGATGCTCTGGGGCTGGGGTGGGAGGACGCGCGGGAGGACTGGCAGGTGGGGGCTGGGGCCCGCTCCAGGCAGGGCCGGGGGAGAGACCCAGCTCCAAATATTGGTGGAGCAGGGCCCCCGGCTCTGAATATTGCTGGAGCATGGGCACCACGAGCCCATATAACTTGCCGCCGATATTCTCTTGTACTGTGAATTCCATGAACATTAGTTCTGAAAGTAGGCGATTAAAAGATAGGCCTTCAATGAAATGTATTAGTCAAATTGGTTTTTAAAAACTTGATAGGATCACTTAAATTGATTATTTATATCTATTGGTTCAAGGATGGAACACCTGTCTTCTTATAACAAGGAAAAATGTTATTGTTGGCTAGTTCCACATTAAGTCTTTGGCAAGCAATCTGCCTTATATCCCCCCCTCATAATTTCTTTGTTCAATCCTCTTGAGTGTAAATTCGACTTGGCTGGATAAGCATTCATTAGATTTATATGTGGCACTTATTAGAGAACATTGAAAGTTTTAATTATTTGGATCAGCCTTGTGTATTCTCTGCAATACATGTATTTCCTTGTCCAGAAAATCTAGTAACATGGGTCTCTCTCTCTCTCTTCTTATGGGAAGCATACATTATACATTCATCACTTATAGTGACTTTCAGAGCTTTCCAAAAGATAACTGGGTGCTTATTTTCTTGTAAGAAGTTAGAGATGATTGAATCAACTGTGGAACCAAATGTTTCCTTTTTTTAAGTAGCACAGTGTTCAGCTTCCACCTAGAAGATTTTAATGATGTGTAACCAGTATAACTGGTAGGGCCCTACCAGATTTGTGATTCATTGTGGTCAATTTCGTAGTCTTAGGGTTTTAAAAATTATATATTTCATGAGTTCAGCTATTTAAATCTGAAATGTCACGGTGTTGTAATGGCAGAAATCATGACCCAAAAAGAAGCTGTGGGAGATTATGGTACTGCTATCCTTCTATGCTGCAGCTAACGGTGATGCTGCCTTCAGAGCTTTGGGCAGCTAAAGAGCAGTGATTGCTGGTGGGGAGCTCAGCTCTGAAGGCAGCAGCACAGAAATAAGGGCAGCAGTAACATACCACGTCATCCTTACTTCTGCATGGCTGCCTGCAGAGCTGGGTGCTCTGTCAGCAGCTGCCACTCTCTGGCCGCCCAGCTGTGAAGATAGTTGCACAGAAGTAGGGGTTGCATGGTATGGTACTGCCATCCTTCTGCACCTCTGCTGGTGGGATGCTGCATTCAGAGCTGGGTATCTGGCCAACAGCTGCTGCTCTCCCGTCACCTAGCTCTGAATTCAGCGCAAAAGTAATGGTAGCAACAGTGCGAATCCCTTCGTCCCCCTTGCAACTCCCTTTTGGGTCAGTCCCCCTAATTTGAGAAATTCTGGTCTCCTCTGTGAAATCTGTATAGTATAAGATAAAAGCACACTAAAGATCAGATTTTGTGGGGGGAAGCAAGGAGACCCAAATTTCATGGTCCATGATGCATTTTCATTGCTGTGAATATGGTAGGGACCTAGTCATTGGTAAGTATAATTGGAGCATGATATCAAGTGAATACATTAACAATAGTTACTTCCAGTCAACTGGAACCAGAATCATTTATGAAGATACAAGAGAAAAGTCAGTTGTGGAGTAAGATGAATATACTGTAAGTAAATATGTACAGTCCTTTTGGGGTGCCTCAGTCCCAATATATGTTTCAAATCAAGTTAATTCATTAACAATTATGGTTGGCCTGCTGTGCTTTGAAAGCTGGGTTTTATGCAATTGGATATGTCCAGAAGACTAACTAGCATAGCATTACAATCTCCTTCCAGTATTATAGGAATGTCTTTTATTAGAAATGGGCCTTGTGGAGCCTGCTAAATCCACAGTGAAGGTGGATTGATGCTTGATGCTGTATCAGGCATTGGTCCCTTCAGGAACTGCTTTATGCCACTGAAGGCAGCCCTCTGTTTCTTAAGCTCAGCTGAGGCATTAGGAAAAAAAAAAAAAAGAAAAGAAAATTTGTGGCCTTTCTGCAGAAGGGTTTTTGGCTTTTGCAAGCATATGTGATTGTATTATTGAATTTCCACAGCTTGAAAATGATGGCTCTGGGCTTATCAGATTCTTGCTTTGTAGTACCAGTCATTCAATGAGCTCTTTCAATATCTAATGGAGACAGCTGGAGATTCAATTCAAGTATGTCAGGGAGCAGCTTCTGAAGAAAGTAAGATCCTTTTTCTCTACATCTTCAAGAGGTTGTTTCTTTGAGATCTGTTTTCTAAGACATTTTGTTTTTCTACTCTAAGCTTTATTTCCACTGGTTTCAATGAGTCTTTTGTAGCTCATATTCCAAATAAACCATTTCAGCCTGGACATCACATAACTCTTTAGAAATTGAATCCAGTCTTTCTGTGAGGATTCTTTCAGTGCTGTGATATCCTGGCCTAAGTTCTGCTGTGGCCTTGTGATCTCCCTCTTCAGCTGCTTGGGGATTCAGTCTTAGGTCTCTTGTTGCCTCTCATTTTATATTGGAATCCATATTCAGCAATTTGAAGTTTGTCTAGGGAGTTAATTTAAACTTGAATGACAGGAACCTATTGCCATTTTCCTAGGAAAGTAATAATTAGAGATGAGGTGATATGTGGGGAGTAAGGAAATCTGGGACTAAGCGGAGATCTTCCTCACAGGTACCAGGTGAGCCCACCTTGCACATGTTGAGGATCCTGCATTAGCTTGCCTGGTCTCAGAAACCCAGTCTCAATGGGTCATTTTACAAATATCATACTATAACAAAAACTGACTCACAATTACATCAAAAATGGAAAAAAATTGCCTCGGAAGGAATACTATGAAAAGGGATCTGGAGGTCATAGTGGACCACAAACTAAATATGAGTCAACAGTGTGACACTGTTGCAAAAAAAGTGAACATGATTCTGGGATATATTAGCAGGAGTGTTGAAAGCAAGACTTGAAAAGTAATTTTTCTACTCTACTCTGCACTGATTAGGCCTTCACTGGAGAACTGTGTATATTTCTGGGCACCACATTTCAGGAAAGATGTGGACAATTGGAAAAAGTCCAAGGAAGAGCAACATAAATAATTGGGTCATGTTTTCTAGACCTTTATAAAGGAAAATTAAAAGAATTAGGTTTTTTTTATTCTGGAAAAGAGAAGACTGAAGTAGGATATGATTATGCTGACCATACATCCCAGATTTTCCAGACAATCTCGATTTTAAATCTCCTATGCCGGTATCCCCAAAAGCACTAAAAATGTCCCAGAAAAGAGAAGCACAGCTAGAAGTGGCTGGGCACTGCTGTTTCCCCTGCCCCGGATGGGGGAACAGGAGAGCAGGATGCTTCCTGAAGGCTTTTCTAGTTTTCCTGCTGCTCTGGAATCCAGCCAATAGGAGCAGCGGGAGACCTAGGACACATTGTTGGGAACCTCACTAAAGCATGTAAGTGGCCTTCCTTCTCCTCATGCTCAGACCCCGCATCTCCAGCCCACTCACTGCAACCCTGCCAACACTCCACACCCCCAGTCCGCCTTCACTGAGACCCACATTAAAAGACAGAGCCGCAGCAGCGTGAGCTGGGACTGCATGCTGTATCCTGGCTTATGCTGGGTCCCCTGCTGCCGCTCTGCATTTTAAATGTAGTAAGAGCCTGGCCTGGTGAAAATACTGGCTTATGTCCCGATGCATGAGAGTTTATTGTCCTCAAAAACTCTTTTTTATGTTTAAATCTTTATTAGCATAATGCTAAATATGCTTATGATGTGTACACACATCAATTCCTCTTTGAATCCTCTCACTCAGACTGGTAGCATTTTACACCCATTTTACACTGGTGGTGAATTGGGCACACTATGTGGGAGAGGAAACGGATGAAATTAAATAAGAGCCAGCAGGTCTGGATAAAATGAGAAATTCCCATCTCCCTTGAAATTCTGTCCCAAACCTAAAACAAATCAGCAGTTTAAAACAGTTTGACTGCCTATTATTTTTCCAATGTTTCCACTATTTTGGAAGGCCCTATACTTGTGAATTACAAGGGCTGGCCTACACTATTGGAGAAAGTCGACCTAAGATACGCAACCCCAGCTACAAGAATAGCGTAACTGGAGTCGACATATCTTAAGTCAGATTTCTGCGACATCCTCACTGTGGGAGGTTGACAGGAGAAACTCTCCGGTCGACTTCCCTTACTCTTCATGACCTGGTGGAGTACCGGGGTTGATTGCGGCACCATCAGCAGTTGGGTTAGCTGGTCTTTGCAAGACATGCTAAATCGAACCCCAGGAGATCGATCTGCAGAGCATCGATCTTGGGGTAACTGAAGACAAGCCCTTAGTGAGGTTGTACATGTGCTGAGGGCTGGATTCTCCATTGCTCTCTCTCTATCTTGTGTACTCTCTTACAGCTGTGTCAAGTGGTTGCCAAATGCTCAGGTGCACATTACCCAAAATGCACTATGTCAGAGGACCAGAAGCACTGGATGGACTGTTCTTACAAGTACTCCTCTGCCCACTGTGGTAGATCTAATATTTTAGGTACATCAGATAAGCATCTAAACTATTGGTCATTTGTTCAAACTGAATCCAAGCCCTAAATGCTTTAAACACATATCTTAAGACAGTGGTCTCAACCTTTTTACACCCAAGATCACTTTTTAAATCTCAGAACAAGCGAAGATCTACTGCCCCACCCTTCCCCCAAGACCCCACCCCTTCCTTGAAGCCCCGCCCTCTCTATTCTCCTCCTCTCCATCACTTGCTATCCCCAGCCCTTATACACTCTACACTGCCACTTTTCCCCCCCCCAATTCTTATGTAGGAAGAGGTTTTTCCAACATTTAGCATGTCTAGACTGGACCAAGCAAATGTTAGAAAAAACCCTTCTTTTGGAATCCCCCTTATTCTTCATGGAATGAGGAACATAGGGGGTTACCGAAAGAGCATGTTTGCTCTTCCACTAAAAAAAGCGGAAGAAGATCCCTGAATGCGGAAGAGTTTTTCCGGGATATCTCTGGAATCCTGGAAAAACTCCTGCTGTCTAGCCGTACCCTCACTGGGTTGAGACAGGATGTGTGGGCTCTGGAGTGGGAATGAGGGATTTGGGTGTGGGAAGTAGTGACAGGTGCAAGCTCTGGGAGAAAATTTGGATTCAGGAGGAGGTGGAGAAGGGGACGCTGGCTTGGGGAGGGGGCTCCAGGCTGGGGAGTGTGGGCTAAGATGGAGGGTTGCAGTACTAAGCAAGCCACAGGTTTGTGGCTGTGAGGATGCAGGAATTTCAGTTGGGGTATGTGAGGGGCTCAAGGCAGGGAGTTTCAGTGTGTGAGGGGCTCAGATCTAGGGTCTGGGGGGGGGGGGTGCAGGAGTGTTATAATGCTGCGGCCAGATGGGGGCTTGGCCCCAACTGGGGGTTTGTTGGCCAGACTTCATTTTAAAATAAAATACTATGTTAAACACAAAAAGTTTCTGCATTGTCTTTAATTATGAGAAGCACAGGGAACCTGTTTTGAGTCGGGGTCACTGACCCACAGAAAAGTCAGTTGGGCCACACAAGGGAGATGCAAAAAAAAAAAAAAAACCTCCTCCCAAAAAACCCCCAAGCCTCACTAATGTGGCCCCAACTGTGCTGGTGGGAGCAGGGGACATGGTGGTGGGAGTAGGTGACAGAGTGCTGGGGTGGGGGCAGGGTTCTGCAGCAGGGGAAAAGGGACAGGGTGCGGGGGGAGGGAGGGAAGGAACAGGGGCAGAGTGTGGGGGAGGGGAGAGTCTCCTGCACCAGCCTCCTCCCAGGACTCCACCCCAACCCTCCTCCCCCGTAGAGGAGGGAAACCCCAGGTGCGCCTCCCCCGGGGCTGCCCCCCCCCGTGGCCCAGGGAAACCCCCACGTGCACCTCCCCTGGGGCCAACCCCCCCCCCCCCACGGAGCGGGGAGACCCCTGTACGCGCCTCCCCTGGGGCTGACCCCCCCACGGCACGGGGAGATCCCTGCATACACCTCCCCTGGGGGTGACCCCCCCTCCTGCGGTGCAGGGAAACCCCCGCACGTGCCTCCTTCGGGGCCAACTCACCCCTCCTGTGGCACAGGGAAGCCCCCGCGCTCCTCCTCCAGGGCCGATGCCCCCTCCCGCAGCATGCCCGGCACGCCACAGACGTGGGGGAGGGAAGCAGCCAGCGCACTTCCGGAACTTCCGGAAGTGGCGCAAAGGTGCAGGACTTCCGCCCACCCCGCGGGAAGCCGGCACTACCTCCATTGTCGCTGGAGGTAGGTAGTGGTGCTTCTTGGGGGTGGGGGGAAAATGGGGGAGCCCGAACGCCTTGCGATAGACTGGTCGAGGCCTTGCGATCGACCGGCTGGTTGGTGACCATGGTCTTAAGAGGAGCCATTACAAGATATTAAAATCCTCAGGCTGCTATGGAAATGCTAAAATTATTAGTAGCTTCCAGGGTGTATTTCTAGTGAGTACTCAGCCTCCTCTACTCTGCCATTTGTGCCACTGGGATTAAGCATGTCAAATATGCAGGGCAAACACAGGCCTTCTCCTGACTATGTTTCTCCCCATTTTGCAGCAGGTATTATACAGTTTCAGGATAAAAGCATTAGTGCAATACACAAATGTTTTTAATCCAGAGATTGTGCTAGAGGCCAAAGAAAGGTCTGAGGCAACTGAAGCTAGTGAAATTCATTTCACTTTCTTTCAGCATCATTTGAATTGCTCCTGCATAATCTCCACTCATGGGTGGTACTCAGGATCCCGCAGCTTCTCTGTGTTTCTGAATCTCTCATCTTTATGCTGCTACTTCCCTTCCTAAAGCTGCCAGTCTCCTCTTCATACACGGCTGCTATCCCATACAATCGCCCCGCCCCAGAACTCCCCCTGATTGGTCAAATCTACTCTTAGGGTGGTCCTATGGGGCCCAAACTCATCCCTATTAGTAGAGGATGATGGGAGGAGTTCTTAGAGAGGTTACATGACACTCTTTACTTCCAGCCATGTGTCTACCTTAACTCTGTAAATACTGCCCCCAAGGGTGGGACTTCCTGTGGCAGGTAAGTGCATTATAAGGGATTGGGGGCATCGTTAATGGGGTCAGGGCATGACTAACATTTGATTGATGGTAGGGCCCTTATATCATGTGTCCCAATTTTTTATTTGGAAAATATGGTCATCATAGATATGACAATCATTTTCAAGTACATAAAAGGTTGTTACAAGAAGGAAGGAGAGAAATTGTACTTCTTAATCTCTGATGATAGGACAAGAAGCAATGGGCTTAAACTGCAGCAAGGGAGGTTTAGGTTAGATATTAAAAAAACTTCCCATCAGGGTGGTTAAGCACTGGAATAAATTGCAGAGGGAAGTTGTGGAATCTCCATCTTTGGCAATTTTAACATAGCAGATTAGACAAATAACTGTCATGGGTGGTCTAGATGGTGCTTGGACCTGTCATTAGTGCAAGGGACTGGACTTCTTGACCTGTCAGGCTACGTCTACACTACCCAGTGTTGCGCAAGAACATATGCAAATAAGGCATGGTAATGAATATCGCCACGCCTCATTTGCATACTTAATGAGCCGCTGTTCTTGCGCAAGGGGCTTTTGTGCAAGAACTGTTCTACTGCTTATTTTGAGGCAACAGCCCCTGCGCAAAATGGCGGTTCATTAAGTATGCAAATGAAGCGCGATGATATCTATCTCTGTGCCTCATTTGCATATGTTTTTGCACAAGACTGAGCAGTACAGACGTAGCCCCGGAGTTCCTTCCAGTTCTATGATTCTATGTTTGCTTCTCTTAAAACTACAGAAATGTTCCAATTAAAAATTTCTTCCTTCTACAAGTGCATACACATCCCTACTTCTTGCTTGCAGCCAAAGCACCAAGATACTATGAGAAATATTCTAGCTGCCTTTCAACCCCTGAAATCCCTCTTTTTCAGTTACATTTTCTCTGCAGTTTCTTTTAGTTGTGAGGAGAAGATGGGTTCTAAGCATTGGTTATGTTGCTGCTCAGCTACTTAAGATTTTTAAGTATTAGTTAGCTAACCACGGAAGAGTTAAAGCCAGCTATGGATAAAATGAATGGAATTCAGTCTAAAAACACTAGGAATCACTGGCAAACTCTTAACATCCTCACTTCAGGATGAAAGGAGAAACCTGAAAAGCAACTTTCTTTGTTCTAAATCACAACCTGATTTTCCTGCCTATTGACACACCTCTGATTAGATCATTCTACAGAGATAGATAGTTTTTTCCCCTTGTTTATTTTAAAACAAGAATTTCAGTACTTGTTGACTGGGCTCAGTCCTCTTTAAATGTTCTCCTGTGTCACTGCCATGTAATCCTGCTCTGAACAGGGTTAGAAAAATATTTAAAGTACAAGCTGGCACTTAGAACTTTGTTTGGGTTCTAGGATTGGTGGTTGCCCATTGATAACACTGGTGGAAAATTTTTGTGCCCCCCCCCAGTAGTCAGTCTTATATTAGCCAGTCTACATTAGTACATTAGACTCTGAAATCTGTTTGAAAAGCATGCTTTAAAACACAATTCTAGCTAAACCAATATGACGGAAGGGGCTAGCATAGAGAAAACACATTTTAGAAGAGGAAAAACACTAACGTTGTATAGCACCACTGGATTTGTAATGCAATCTTGGTCTGAGTCTCCTCTGCTGGCTCACATTTTGTGTGTTCTTTTACATTTAAGCAAAGTATGCATAAAACATTATTGGATCAGAATGACAGCATCCTTACCTAGACCTTGATAAAATACGGTAATGGAGAATCAGGGATCCCATGTTTACACTCAGGGTATGTCTATACTGTAGAGTTTTTTCAGAAAAAACGGCTGTTTTTCTGAAAATAATTCACTTATGTCCACATTGCAATTGCGTTCTTTCAGAAAAAAATTGAAAGAACAGAGGAGTTTTTCTGACATTGGTAAACCTCTTTCTATGAGGAAGAAGCCTTTTTCCGAAAGAGCTCTTTAGGAAAAAAGGTGTGTGTGGACGGGGAAGAGGAAGTTCTTTCAAAAGAAGAGGAAAAAGGAAAAAGCACAGGTGCCCTGGTGGCTACTCCGTCCATAGTAATCACAGCTTAAATGCGAGATAGCATTCATTCAGTGTGGACGCTATCTTTCGAAAAAGCAGATCACTTTTTCAATGTGCTTTTCCTGTGTAGACGCTCTCTTTCGGAAGATCTTTTCCAGAAAAGCTTCTTCCGAAAGAAGCCTGCAGTCTCGACATAGCCTCAGATACCTGCAATAGTGGACAAACATTGCTAGTGCCATAACAGCAGTTAGATCCTGTTCCCAGAATTCAGCTGGTTTCTTTGAAAATAGGATCAGCTGCAACTGGTCCTTTTGGCAATTCTTAGCATCTGCATTGAGGGTTTTTTTTTTAAAATCTTCCTGCTGTTGTAGTTCCATCTGTCATACTGTGATTTAATTTGGGCTTAGGCCTTAAACTGGCTATGAGTGTGTATAGGGGTGAATTTCACTACCTGTAACTCAAAAAATTAAAAAGCTATGCAAATTACTTATCTTTCACTTTTAACACCTTAACTTAGCTATTTCTAATTTTGTTGTAGTAAGTGGATTTGTTTCTCATTATTAAGTGATTCCATCCCAGTCTTATTCATTGCACTCCTTCCATCTCAAATACTGAGTGCCAAACTCTGCTTGTATTGACACTAGTGCACATCTGGAGCAAATCCACTGATTTCAGTGGATTTACACTTTTATGAACACAACCAGAATGAGGCAGGGATAAACAGTACTGATGCGTCATTCATTTTATGCCAGTGTGCTTTGCATACTGGGCATCTTTATAGACGTTTAAGCACACTGAGGATTTGTTTATACAAGAAAGTTATAGAAGGGTAGCCAAGTTAGTCTGTAACAGGAAAAACTTAAAAAACAACAAATAGTCTAGTAACACCTTAAAGACTAAAAACCATGCAGATGGAACCATGAGCTTTCAAGGGTGCAACCCATTTTTTCAGATGAAGAAGTGGGCTGTGCCCACAAAAGCTCATGATACGTGTTTTGTTAATCTTTAAGGTGCTGCTAGACTATTTGTTGTTTTTTAAGAAAGTTATAATTATGATGGAATAAGATAGGTGGGAGTTGAATGTGCAGAAGCTTCTTGTATGGGCGCACACACTCTGGAATAAGAGTGCCTTTTTCCAGTTTAGTTCAGTCCACTTTGGAAGTGAATTAAGCAAAGGCAGATTAAAGTGTTCACATGGAAAACTTTCAGAATAGCTGTTGTGGAACAACTTATTCTGTAATTGCTATTTCAGTCAATTTCTCTATGTGGGCATGATCTTACTGCTTGTTTTGTGTATCATCTGTATAATATTACTGATCCTATATTACTGTATATTGATCTAGAGAAATTGTATGTATGTATTATTTGATAATTCTTGCCATAGGTTCATGCAATATAACTAGAAAGGAGGCTTAGCTGTAGTGCAATTATTCCAGTATAAGTTTCAGGAATTTTTTATATACGTGCACAATTTTGTTTTTTCTTCCCCTATTTGTCTTCAGATAATTTGTCAATATCCCTTCTTTCCCCACCCCACCACCATCATTACTTTTTCATTCACTCCCTCTCTTAGGTTGTGAGCTGGACAGTAGATCTTGATTAGATTCCAGTTGTAGGTGATGAGTGTTTCAGAGATTAAACAGCTGAAAGAGTGCTACTCCATTTAAATGTAGGTGAGTTGGTACCCTCCAAAATGATTGTATTTTAGTGGTAGTAAGGTGGAGTACTATGTGGGTCAAATCCAGAGAGTTCTGACTGTGAGTTTGATGGAGTCATGATTTCACCTTTATTTTTCCTGTGTGTGCAACTCACAGTAAGTTGAGTAGACTTTTAAGTAGGGATAGGCTAAAACCAAACCCTGAACTTCGTAGGTGATGAGAATTCAGAACTGGGTTTAAGTTGGAAATAACACTAAAAAGTTCAAGGGTTCCTTAAGGATGAGTACAATTAAAGGTCTTTAACTGACATTGTTCCAGATTTCTTTTGGTGGTCTTCACAAGAAATTTCAAGCTCATTCAGGAACCTTCCAGTAATCCCTGGTTCTAGAATCTAGGCTGGAAACACTGAGAGAACTTCAAAACACAGCACCCCTGCAGAAGGTCACAAAAATAGAAGAGTGGGAGGGTGCATAAACAAGGTTAATCAAGATTCTGTGAACCTTTAATGAGCTTTCAATTAGTTACTTTAATGAAACTGATTTGCTTAACTCTAAGCCACTTTGATATGGGCTGATAAAATTAGCTGGGTTTTGCGTATAGGTAGACTTGGCAAAGCTCTTTTTTTTAAAGTGTTAAGTTTTTTTTAATTAATTACAATTTTTAGAGGTATAAAATGATGGGCTATTTTTTATTATTGATTTAAATGTTCATAAGGTGGGATTATGGTATAAGAATACTGTAGATTCCCATGTTGGTGTTTTAATAGCTTCACACAAGAAAATATGGCACTTCCTAAACTTCAGGAAAGGACATAATTGTGGCAGGGTTACTTTTCCTTTGCCATGATGCAACCCATTCCAGTGAGCCAACATATATGTCAGCCAGATGCTCAGCACAGTCTTTTACCCTTTCTCTCTGCCCCCTCCTCCTCCCCCCAATGGGCAAGCTCTGCAGTTGTGCTGCACCACTGCAGGCACATCAAGTAGCATGAGGTAAAGATTCAGACCATGACTCCACAAGATGGAGTATTTCTCATGCAATAACAAGAGCATTTTAGTTTCTGGATGTCAATTCATCAGCTAGTAACAGAGGCAGGTATGTTCCTCACTGCCTGGCCATACTTCTGATCACAGCTGGCTGACCAAGTCCGTCCCTAGCCCTGAATTACTACCTCTCTAGGGATTCCCCTACCATTGCTCCTATTAATGATGGCTGTACCTACTCCTCTCCTTGTACTGATGCTGATTTTTCTCTCTGCTCTTTGCTGCCAAAACTTTCCTCTTCCAATTCCCAATCCACAATAGCCATGGGAGTACTTTTGGTTTGGCTCACAAACATGTTTATTTACACTAGTATACATGGTACTTGCGTACAGAAGAGATTTGCATAAATAAAATTACTGAATGTTTTAAAAAATTACAAATTCCAGCCAACTGGAGCAGTTGGATTTATTCAGAAGAATGCTTGAGAATACTTTTTTCTGTTCTCGCCCATCTCAACCTTAATACAAGTAAGTGTCATTTTACAGGTTGAGAGAGTGCAGAATTAACATAACCAGCAACATGAGTCAAAGTCTTGAAAGCTAAAAGGCAGGAGCTGAACCCCATTCACCTTCCTCTTACTTCCTTTGCTTGTCTTTTACACTTATTTTACAGTTAAGATGCAAATTTCTTGGTGGGTGGATCCTTTTAACTGGAGTAAATTGTCTCCACTCCACTGACTTCAGTGGAGCTAAGATAATTTACCCTAAGATATGCCACTGGGTTCTTTACCACAAGCCAGTATAGCTTCTAGCATCATTATGCTATGGTTACAAATAAAAGTGGCTTGTCCAAGATCTAAGAGCTCATAAATTCCTGGCTCCCAGTCCTGTGCTCTGGCTTAATATGCTTAAACTTCACTTGATTAGTATGCTTAAACTAATTCATACCTTTTTTGGAAGCATAGACATCACCCAGACATGACAGAATGTTTTGAAATAGGTTCTGGTCTGATAATCTCACCCACTTTGTTTCTGAATCCTAGCATGTAACTGGCTGTTGTTTCTTATTCCTAATGTGAGACTACCCTGGAGGATGGAATAAAAAATGTCCGTGGATGGCTAATTATCTCAATTTTGTGTAGGCTGCTAAAATGTACCATATTTATCCAATTATTGTAGGGTAAGAAGAGGACAGGGAAGTGAAGGTATAAGGTGGGAGGGAAAACTGAGCACAAATAGTTTGTTTTTAGTTGAAATAATTTATATAAGTACTTATCTACCTTTCCTCTTTGCCACAGAATGTGATCTCCTTACCAACATTAATAAATGCCTTTGAGAAACCACCTCTGAGAGAGGCATGCTATTATAATCCCCATTTTACAGAAAAGAAAAGTGAGGCAAAGAAATTTAATCCCAGATTTATAAAAAGAGTTTGGGACTGAGCTCTGTTGAAGATTTATCTGAGGTCACACTGAAACCTCCCAAATCCCAATACTTAATCCCAAATCATCTTTCTTAATCCACAATCCTGGATGAGGGTCTTTTGGAGTCAGGAGTATATAAAACAAAAACAATCACATGGCTGTAAAATCTTCAGACAAGTGAACAGCCTCTGTAACATAAAGCACATTACTTACAATTCCTATAGTATGGTTCATGGAAATACCAAGGAATTATCCTGAACTACTGCTAAATAAGGAGATTCTCTTTCCCCCCCATTAAGGAAAAATAAAGGGATACTGTAGCAAAACTAGTGTCCATGCCAATGCCATATAAAGAACAAGCAAACGCTCACCTGTCACCTTTGCTTCTAGGCGTGTTACACTAGTTCTGGATGAGTGATGCTCCGTGATGCTCCAAACTGCTGGGCTCCCTACTGCAGGGAGAAGTGTGAACACTGAGCTGGGTTCTCTAGTCGGAGCTAGGTATTTTTCCTGCTCCGCCCTGCCCCACCCCGTCTCACTGTTCCTGAAACCTCACCTACCAGCCAACCTGATTGCGGTGATTAATGATTGACAAAGAGAAAACAGGAACCCAACGGGAGAATCTCGCTGGCGCGCCCAAAGCAATGGCCTGGGCCCGGGAGGGTCTGCGCTCCAGTCCGCCGCGGCGCGGGCTCTCTTCTGGGGCGCGGGCAGGGACGCTAGCTCTCCGAAGAATGCAGCCAAACTACTTGCGTGGCTCGGCCCCAGACCTTAGCACAACCCGCTCTGCAGCCGTGGGCGCGGCGCATGGCTGGGCAGCCCGCAGCGCTGCGGCAGCCGGAGCCTAGCGGGCACAGGCACGGGGAACCTGGCGCGCCCCCACCCCGCCACCAGGACTGCACACGAGCTCGGGCGGTGCACAGCGCGCCGAGGCGGGTCTAGCGGCAGGTCGCGGGGGTCCTCTGGAAGCCGCCGCCAAGCAGCCATCTGCAGGTCCCTGCAACAGCAAAAAGAAAACCGCCGCCAGCGGCCGAGGCACTACAGGCAGCTCCCCGGCCGCCAGCCTGAGGGGGAGCCCAGGGCTGCGGCGGGGGGTTGCTGTCCGCTCCAAGCTGTAATCAGTGTCTGCAGCGGGGCAAGCCCCTTGCAGCCTCGTGGGTGGCAGTGCGCGTGCAAACCTTTACCTGCCCCTCGCGCTGCCCGCGCACTTAGCCGCTGCATCCCTAGGCAGGCGGGGAGAGCAGCAGCCACTAGAAACTAGCCGTATCCAGGCCGGTGTGCATTACACGGGGCCGCTGCAGGAGGTGAGGGCTGCCAGCGCAGGCGGGGGCTACGCCGCGCGCTGGGGAAGCTGGACGCGGTCTCCCGGGGCTGTAAGCCAGAGCAAAGCGCTTTCCGCTGCCGCTTACCCGCCTGCGCCTTTTCGCTAGTGTCCCGGGGCTGGAACTGAGCCCCAGCGCCGCCTGGCTCCCTACCGCGCCGGGGCTGAGGGTCCCAGTGCGCCCTGGCAGCCGCCAGCCCTGGGCTGGGACACGCTACATCGCAGCGCTGCGGGTTTTCCTGCCTGGTGCTACACGACCCCAGGAGCGGAGGACCTGAGTAGCAAATTTGGAGAAGTTGGTGTTTCTGCTGTTACACCGGCCCAGCCCAGCTGTCCTGGGTGGAGGTGGGGGAGCAAAGCCGAAATCCAAGAGCGTCATCGCCAGGCGGGGGAGGAGCGCATTGAAGGGGGCAGTAACCTAAGCCTCCCACCCTGGGCTTTGGCCCCAGCCAGTTCCTATCTAGCATACAGGCAGCTCTGGCAACCCCATTCTACAGCTCTGCAGGCTTTGGGGTTCCCACCCATAGTGTGAGAACCGCTGTCCTAAAAGAACAGAACTACATGGGGGGAGGGGAATTTGGGGAGCGTATTTTGTGTGGACTTGCACCTTGAAAAAGCCACTGAAATTAATCTCAGACCAGCACGGATCTCTGCTACCTCAGCTTTGCCAACACCCCTCCTCCCACCCCTTAGAAGATAATGCAGATGGCATGTGGGTAAAAGAATAGCCAGATAGTGGAGCCTGCCAGTGCTAGGCGGGACAGGCAAGAATGCCTGGTCAGAGGGGATTCCCAGACAGAGACCTGTGGAATTTCCACGTGTTTCTTACTAGATCTCAACCCAGTGTGATTTTTGAGGTCAAGTCTGCTCTCTCTCTGCCATCCCCTGTAGGGCCTAAGGGAACACACAGGACAGATTCCCAGGGGTTTAATTTAGGAAAACCCCTTCTACACCTCTGAACACAGTAGGAGAACAGAAGAAGCTCTGGGCATGGCCTGCCCTCAATTCTGTGCAAAAAGAGATAACATGATTTTTTTTTTGGAAAAAAAAAAAAAAAAAAAGCAATGCAACTAATTAAGTTACTCAGCTAAATATCACCAGCAGGAAAGGCAAAATTTGATTAAATGGCCAATGCCAACAAAAACTGAAGTACAGCCCTGAACAGGAAATATTCCCTATTACTTCATCTCTGTGCTTAGAGCTTTCCTTGACCTACTTCATTAAGTTTCCAAATGAAGTTAACAAGTAGAATAATAAGCAGTGTTAAATGCATGCTATTTGCTGAGTGCCAACAGTAGGCTCATAATCAATATTAGAAAACTCTATTATACCCCTCATCCTATCTGCATATTCGGTTGAGAACAATAATTACCATTCAGTTATCTAGGATGAGTTTTGAGTGAACCTGAGCACATATTTGACTGTGAATGGAAATCAACTAACTTGGAAGTTTGGGCTCACTGATGTTTTAGATTGAAATTCTGGGCTGGGGATGTATCCAAATTCACTTTCAGGAACATGGGGATCTCTAGTTGTAATGTTAGAGGATGAGCAGGGTGGGGGTTTAATTCCTTTGGCAATGAATCATTGCAAACCAAGCTATGACTATATAATTATGAATATGAATAATACATATAATTAGAGAGATTTGCAATGAAGTTTTTGTAAAGTGGGAAATCCATAAACATCAAAGCTCAATCTTATTATTATAGGTCAGAGGTTTTTAAAGTGTACCCTTTTTATCAAGGCTAAACTTTATTTTCCCAATGCCTACAGCAGAAAATACTACTGAAGATCACTTGCCCTGCCCTCTGTATATTTGCTGGTTACACAAATGATGCAGAAACACTTTCCTGTATATAGTTAATACTGAAGCTTTGCATTATACACCCAGCTTAGCCCAAACCAAGCTGATTCATGTGAAACTTCAAACAGGTGATTTTACTAGGGCAGACATTTTCTAGAAATTTTTAAGGCAACCACGCGAGGCCTTTGAAATATATTATTATCCACTACTAACCATGGCTTCCGATCATACTTTCTGGTGGGGTAGAGGGGCTATGAATGAAATGTGGAACCTTTGGCAGGAATTACTTAGTTGCCACCCTCTGATGGTTTTTCATAGCTCCATGAAATGAGTTTCTGTGGTCTGATTCTTGTGTCCCACATTTCTAAAGCCTCTAAAGACTCCCTTCGGGGCGCTGTCATATTCTGAATGGACATGGAGAATGAACCATCTTCCAACTGGCCGCATGGGAATGGTGCAGTTTGTTTCGTTCAGGATGTATCGAGTAGGGATGTAAAATCCAGTCTAAGGGCAACAAAAATGATTAGGGGTTTGGAACGGGTCCCATATGAAGAGAAATTAAAAAGACTTGGACTTTTCAGCTTAGAAAAAAGGAGACCAAGGAGACCTCTATATGATAGAGGTCTATAAAATCATGACTGGTATGGAAAAAGTGAATAAGGAAAAGTTATTTGCTTATTCCCACAATATAAGAACTAGAGGTCACCAAATGAAATTAATAGGCAGCAGGTTTAAAACACACAAAAGGAAGTTTTTCTTTCATGCAGCGAATGGTTGGCCTGTGGAACTCCTTATAGAGCAGTGTTTCTTAAACTTTTTAAATCTGAGGAACATCAAACAATAATTTTTTTTTTATGGGGATCACCAAGGATTTTTTTTGTCAAGGAAACCCCCCTCCCCACAAAAAACAACCGACCTGAGAGGTGCCACGTGAAATGTGCCACGACCCCCCCAGGAAGACTGCCCTAATAACAGTCTGGTACATGGAGCTGACAACGTAGAACACAAAAAAGTAAGGATAATAATAAACAAGATAAACAAGTGCTAAATAAGGTCATGTGTCTGGCCAGGAGGCAGGGTAGAGGATGGTCTAGGGGCAGGATGTCTGGCTAGGAGGGAGGATGCAGGAAGGGACTTGGAGCAGGGTGTCAGAGAAAGCTGGGAATGTGAGGTCTTGGCAGGGGGAGGGGAGTGAGAGGGGTTTGGATGCAAGGTCTGGGCATGAGGGGGGACGCTTACCTGGCTTGGCACCCTGCTGCAGCAGGGAAAACCTCCAGGGAGCATGCCCTTGTTCCTTGGGGAAGAGGGGGTGGAGAGCTCAGTCCCTCCCCCCCCCCGCCCATGCAGCAGGGAACCCAGCACAGCTGCAGCACTAGGCTGCCCTTCCTGCTGGCAGGGCAGGGTCGGGGAGGGGGGGAGGAGGAGAGTAGAAACCCCGACCGTCCCCGCCAGATTAAAGTCTGCCACTTCCCCAGCAGGCTGGGGAGGGGCGCAGGGGAGAGAGAGCAGCAGCGCATCGAGTGCAGCAGAGTCCAAGCGCGCCCCAGGTGGGGGGGGGGCGGCAAAGCCTGAGCTGGGTTCTCTTCAGATGGCAGTTTTAAAACGCCGAGGTCCGGGAGTGGCTCCTCAGCTCCGGTCACCCTTCCCCCTCCAAGCAGCAGCGGCCGCTGTAAAAGCGGCCTCCTGCACACGTGGAGGAGGAGGCGGCTGCACCGCACTGGAGGCCCCATGGGACAGGGGTCGTCCTGCGGGCTGGGGGATAAGGAGGGGCAGCTGTAGTGGGAGCTGTCTATGGGCTCTGCAGGGGGTGGGGGAGCAGAATTTGTTCTGTTCTCTCCGCGGCACACCTCTGACTGCCTCGCGGCACACCAGTGTGTCTCAGAACACACTTTAAGAAACACTGTTATAGAGCAACAAGGAGTCCTGTGGCACCTTAGCGTATGTCTACACTACAAAGTTAATTCGAACGAACTTACTTCGAATTAGTTAATTCAAAATAAGCTAATTCGAAATAACGCATCTAGACCCAAAAACTAATTCAAATTAGCGTTTTGCTAATTCAAAATAGCGTGTCCACACTGATTGGACGCTGGGTTGCATTAAAGGGCAGCTGAAACCAGTTCCGGCAGGGCATCAGGTCAGTAGTTGCTTTGTGTGGCTGCTGTCTGAGGCTATCTGAGGCTCGTGCTTAAAGGGACCCCCCTGGACAGCCGGTTCTCAGCTTTTTCGCTTGCTTGCCTACCTCGCCGAGGGACAGCAAAGCGTTTTCCTCTCTGCCTGCCTGTGTCGGTGGTTCCCATTGGGGACACCGCCGCAGTTGGCACCATGGAGCCAGAGCTCGCCCTGGGCATTCTGCTCCAGTTTTTGGACTTGCTGCTGCAAGCCTGCCAGCAATGGCTGGAGGCTGCCTGCCTCCTTGGGGGTCGTGGAGGAGCCACAGCAGCACCCGGATGCCAGCGTGCCCCGCCGCATCTGGCGTCTGGACACCAGCAGTGACTGGTGGGACCACATCGTCCTGGAGCGCTGGGGAGACCAACAGTGGACCCAGAACTTCAGGATGAAGAAGGACACCTTCCTGGAGCTCTGCAAGTGGCTCGCCTCTGCTCTGCGGTGACGGGACACTCGCATGAGGCCCGCCATTCCCCTCCAGAAGCGTGTGGCCATCGCCCTCTGGAAGCTGTCCACGCCGGACAGCTACCGATCCATCGGGAACCAGTTCGGCGTGGGGAAGTCTATTGTCGGAGCAGTGCTCATGCAGATACGGCACTCACTGGCCACTGGGCCTGCGGGGGTGGGGGGCTGCAAGGAGGGGATAGGCCGCCCCAGGGAAAACGGGGGGGAGTAGGTGAAAGTGCCCCGCACGGAAGGGTTCGGTCTGTCCCGGCCGTACTACATGCTGCCCGCGGCAGCCAGGATCTCAGCGGGGGTTGCTTCTGGGAGTGCCAGGGAATGAACACTCCCAGCCACCTGGGCACCCCAGTGATTCGCGGTTTGGTGTGTCTCTCTGCAGGTGGTCAAGGCCATCAACTGGGTGCTGCTCTGCAGGGTGGTCCGCCTCGCCGACCCGGACGCGGTCATCCAGGGGTTTGGCGCCCTCAGCTTCCCCAACTGCGGGGGGGCCATCGACGGGACGCACATCCCCATCCGTGCCCTGGAACACCAGGCCTCCCAGTATAACAACTGCAAGGGGTACTTCTCTGTCCTCCTGCAGGCCGTGTCTGACCACTGGGGCCAATTCACGGACATTAATGTGGGCTGGTCCGGCAAGGCATACGATACCAGGGTGTTTCGCAACTCCTCCGTGTGCCAGAGGCTGCACGCCGGGACCTTCTTCCCCGACCACCACATCAGGGTCGGGGACGTGGACATGCCCGTCTGCCTGGTGGGGGATGCGGCCTACCCCCTACAGCACTAGTTCATGAAGCCCTACACGGGACACCTCAACCCCTCCCAGCAGGCCTTCAATGTCAGGCTCACCAGGGCCCGCATCATGGTCGAGGGGGCCTTCGGCCGACTGTAAGCCAGATTTAGGTGCCTCCTCACCCACCTCGACCTCACCGAGCACAATATCCCTCCCGTGGTGGCAGCATGTTGTGTGCTGCACAATTTATGTGAGTGGAAGGGGAAGGCTTTCCTACCAACCTGGATGGCTGAGGCTGACCGCATGGCTGGCCAGAACGTGCAGCCCCGCACCGCCACCATCCAGGAGGCCCAGCGGGGGGCCGTCCAGATCCGGGAAGCCCTGCGGGAGACCTTCCTGGTGGAGGAGGACTGAACTCTTCCTGCATGCCCCATTGGGGCCTTCTTCCACCGTCCCCTCTTCCCCCTTTCCCCTGCCTAACCCCCCTTCCTAATGTTAAATAAAGACACCTGTTTGGCAACAAAAATCTCTTTTTATTTTACATAACTGGGGTGGGGGGAGGGAGGAATGAGGGTGGGAGAGGGGAGGGGGAAACCTGGGAGGAGGGAGCTGGAAGGGGGAGGAAGGAGAGGAAGGGAAGGGAAAGCTCAGGGCTCGGGGTCCTGCTGGCTCTCCCGTCTTGCAGCACTGCAGGTGCGGGGGCGTTGGGGGGGAGTGGGTGTGGAGCGTGGGGCAGGAGGGACGGGGGGTGTGGAGGAAGCGGGAAGGGGAGCAGGGGTGGGAGGAGGAGCGAGAGCTGGGGCGGCCGCAGGGGCTGGAGCAGGAGGAGGCAGGAACCTGTCCACCAGGGTCTGGAGGTGGCCTCTGAGGGCACAGCCCTGATCCTCCAGCACCTCCAAGCTCCACTGCCACAGCCGCAGGTCCTCCCGGACCCAGTAGCCGCAGGTGCCGCCGGTGGTAGTCCTCAAAGTTCCTGGTGCGCCTGCTGGCCCGGGTGCGGGTGGCTGTTCCAGGCGGGGTGGTGCACCCTGCAGTCCTAGGTGCTGTGGCTGTGGTGAAACAAGAGCAGTGGTCAGTTCTCCCTGGGGACACAGTGGGTGAAACCCAGCCCCCTCTGCAAGGCGAGGTCAGCATGTGGGGAACGGGCTAGGGCCCCTGCATGACACCTAGCTGCTGCTCCATGGTGGGCAAGGCCCAGGCGCACGGTCCCTGGGCTCCCTCTCCACCTCCCTCCCCCATACACATAAGGGGACCATGATGGCACTCACATGTGGAGCCCTCCCCAGCCTCAGACGACACAGCCGATGTGCTCTGTGGGATGACTCGGGGGTCCTGGGTCCTGGGCAGGCTCCCTGCAGGCTCCTGTGGCTCCTGGCTCTCGGCGTCCTCCTCTTCCTCCGTTTCTGCCCTGGGGTCGACCACCACCCGGGGGGCATGGACTGCGTGAGCCCCCAGGATGCGGTCCAGGGCCTCAAAGTGAGGGCAGACCTCTGGGTCGGCCCCTGGCTGGGAGGCCCTGGAGTAGGCCTGCCGCAGGTCCTTAATTTTGTAGCGGATCTGCTCTTGGGTCCGCATGTGGCCTATGGTGGCCAGGCTGGCAGCCATGCGGCTGTAGACAGCCGCGTTCCTGTGCCTAGTGCGGAGATCGTGGACGTTGGAGGCCTCCACCCAAACCTTGATGAGGTCCACGATCTCCACACTAGACCAGGCAGGCGCCCACCTCTTGCAGCCCCGGGCAGGGTCCTGGGAGCCGCCAGCCTGGTCCTGGGAAGAGGTGGAGGGCTGGGTGGCAGTGGGTGGCTGGCTCATCCCGTGCCAGGTGCAGGGTCTGTTGGCTGGATGCTGGAAGGCTTGCAACTGGCACAAGCACTGTAGCCAGACGGTGCCCCTTTAAGGGCTCCGGGGCTGGGAGGGAAGCAGAAGAGTTTCCCTGGTTTGGCCCAGAGTGGCCACCAGGGCAAGCTGGGAAGGGCTAGCCTCCAGCTAGTTCGAATTAAGTGGCTACACAGCCCTTAATTCCAACTACTTAATTTGAACTAGGCGTTAGTCCTCGTAGAATGAGGTTTACCTAGTTCGAATGAAGCGCTCCGCTATTAAATTCGAACTAGCCGTTTGCATGTATAGCTGCTATGAAAGTTAATTGGAACTAAGGGCTGTTAGTTCGAATTAACTTTGTAGTGTAGACATACCCTTATAGACTAACAGATGTATTGGAGCATAAGCTTTTGTGGGCAAAGACCCACTTCATCAGATGCATGTAGTGGAAATATCCAGAGGCAGGTATGAATATGCAGGCCAGAATCAGGCTAGAGATAATGAGGTTAATTCAATCAGGGAGGATGAGGCCCACTTCTAGCAGCTGATCTGGAGGTGTGAATACCAAGAGAGGAGTAGCTGCTTTTGTAGTTAGCTCGCCATTCACAGTCTTTGTTTAATCCTGAGCTGATGATGTCAACACTAACACAGCTACCCCTCTGATACTGTTATAGAGGATATTGTGAAGACAAGACCAGGACTTCAACAGGTTTAAAAAAAAACACCTAGATAAATTAATGGAGGTTAGGCCCATCAATGGCTATTAGCCAGGATGGGTAGGAACAGTGTCCCTACCCTCTGTTTCTCTGGAGGTGGGTGACAGGGGAGGGATCACATGAGGATTGCCTGTTGTTTTCTCTCCCTCTGGGGCATTTGGTATTGGCCACTGTCAGCAGACAGGATACTGGGCTAGATGGACCTTTGGTCTCACCTAGTATTGCTGCTCTTATGTTCTTAATCAGCTGACCAATTAAACATTAAGTTAACCTAAGGTTTAACTTGTTAATCATGTCAGCGGGATCTCAGTTGGGGAACTGCTCTAGCTGGTTGGAGCAGTCCCCAGCCCACAGGGCTTCTGCTTCCAGCCCCGCCCAGTCACATCAAGTGACTATGGAAGGTTCTGTTGGCAATAAGCCAGACTCTATAGTTTTCTTGGAAGTTTGCATTCATCATGAATCATAAACTTCACAGGTATCTGACTAGCCCTAACTCTGGGAGGCCCCCTTATTAACTTAGATGTCTTTGAGGTTGGGTTGGTGGGATATTTCCAGTTTTGTACGGCCCAGGGAGTAAGTGGCTTTTCTGTCCCACCCTAGGGATTTTGGTAGGGATGTAAGTGAGTAGTTGAGTAGTCAACTACTCACATTTCCCGTCCCCCTGCTGCCTCTATATCAGAGGCAATTGTGGAGGGAAAGCTGCTGCTGGGGGAGCCGGCTTAAAAGCCAGTTCCCCCCAGCAATGTTTCCGTGGTGCCACCAGCACCCTTGTCCCCTGCACTGCTGCCTTTAAACTGCAGAACAGCAGTGGGGTTACAGGATCTTTTGAAATGGGGCATTTCTGTCAAAAGATCCCCATCTTGACCGCGTTTTTTTCCCGAAAAGCGGCTTTTTTAAAAAAGCCGCAGCTGCCATTATGCAAATGAAGCGTGGGAAATTCAAATCCCAGCTTCAGTTACAATTTTGAATATGTCTAATTGACATCCCTTTATCGAAAAAGGGATGTAGTTTAGACATACACTTACTGTGCTAATAATAATGCCTCATTGAGTGAGCCACTGAAGAGTTTCATTGCTCCATTGCCCTTCTATCTGTTTTTATAGGGCAGTCTTTGATGAGTGAGGGAGACAGCTAGGGCCATCACATAGAGACTCCTGGGGATCCTGATGTGGGACCCTAAGACTTTGAGGATAAGCATAGAGGACACTGAGGATGTGTCTACACAGCACCCTTACCTCGAAAAAAGCTATGCAATTTGAGCTACACAAATTACGTAGCTTATTTCGATGTTATTTTGAAATAGCTTATTTCGAAGACAGCGCCAAATATCAAAATAAGGCGCTATTCCAGACCATCCCTTCTCCCTCGTGTAATGATGTTTTCATGGATGCTGGAATAGCGAGCCTGTTATATTTCAATATAATGGGCTTGTTCTTAAGATGCAGAATAGCTATTTTGGGATATCGGAGGTATCCCAGAATAGCTCCTCTGTGTAGACATAGCCTGAGCTACAAGAATGCAGAGGAGGAGTGGCTAGATTCCCAGGATACCAGGCCTAAGACTGGGGGGGGGGGGGAACTGGGGAATTACTGAAGCAGAAGCATGCGAGGATGTGCAAACCCACATAACTGATCACAGTCACAAAGAACCCAGATCAGTCTGGTTTGAAGTGAGTTCTAGGGGCCCTAATCTGTCTACTGGTCCTCACCACTGCAGGAGTCTGTGCAGGTTTATGAATTGGTTTTGTTTTTTGAAGAGATAAAAGCCATTAAACTAATTTTTATTTGATACACACCATAGCCAGACTTGTATCTGGCTTTACAAGGTAGAAAACTGATGTGCTAACAGCTATACCATATTGTACCTCCACAGGTATTGGGCGATGGCGGCTCTCGTTGGCCGCGGATTGCTGTTCGTGGCCATTGGAAGCAGTGGGAAGTGACGTGGACCAGGACACTGTTTTCCACCACTCCCATTGGCTGCAAACAATAAGAGCTGTGATCACCTGATACCTGCAGAGGCACAGGTAAATTTAGAAGTGGGGGCCCACAAGGGACTAACCCTGCAGAGTGGATCCAGCTTGCAGACCAGAATTTACCAACCTATGGACTAGAACCTGATCTTGGAACCACAAAAAGGGAGAGGGTCCCAGAATCCAGGTTCCAGACTGAGCCCAAGTCAGCTGACCTGTCCTGCGGGTCTTTTGTTTCAGTGCAGATATACTCCTTGTTCCAGTGTAGAATTATGCTGGCTGCTTAACAGAGGAGCTGGTTTCAGTCAGTAGGGATTTAACAGTTTCTCTAGCCTGCAGTGAGGGTAATTAACCATTGGAACACTTTACCTCTGCTTCTCTCCCTCTGAAATGTACAGGAGCTGTCTGCGGCTCTTGTATATTTCAAAGAGAGTGAGGCAGTGGGTTTCTCCCAGTATCAGCTCCTGCTCCTCCCCCCGCCGGCTGCCTCTGTCTAATAGAGGCAGCCGGGGGGAGAAGCGACTAGTTGAGATCCTACTCGACTACCTGATAAACATTTGCTTATCAGGTAGTCGACTAGTCGCTTACATCCCTAGTACATCACCAGCTTCCTTTGTAAGTATTCATCCCAAGTGCTGTGTGTGCAGTGGGACCTATTTCTCCTTAATATTTCTTTAGATTATTTAATCCTCAGGATACTAACAATTCCAAAGGGACTTTAGTCCTACCCCTTTAATTTGGGGACCTCATCAGACCAAAAGGGTAGAGATTAAGGAAGTTCATTGGTTAGAGCAGAAGCAAGGCACTCCAGGGTGAAGTCAGCACAAATGTCAAGATTTGGTTGTTCTGTTTCTGGTGTTCTATGCAAATCAGTGGGTTAATTTGCATAGAAGTATAAACGTCAGTGTATAGTGAGCAACGGCCTGCTCCAAAAAGTGGAGATGAACAAACTCGGTAAGGGTATGTCTACACTACCACCCTAGTTTGAACTAGGGTGGTTAATGTAGGCATTCGAAGTTGCAAATGAAGCCCGGGATTTAAATATCCCGGGCTTCATTTGCATCTTGCCGGGCGGGCGCCATTTTTAAATCCCCTTAGGTCGAACTCCGTGCCCGCGGCTACACGCGACACGGAGTAAGTAGTTCGAATTAGGATCTCTAATTCGAACTACCGTTACTCCTTGTGGAACGAGGTGTACCGGTAGTTCGAATTAAAGATCCTAATTCGAACTACCTACTCCATGCCGCGTGTAGCCGCGGGCACGGAGTTCGACCTAAGGGGATTTAAAAATGGCGCCCGCCCAGCAAGATGCAAATGAAGCTCAGGATATTTAAATCCCGGGCTTCATTTGCAACTTCGAATGCCTACATTAACCACCCTAGTTCAAACTAGGGTGGTAGTGTAGACATACCCTAATAGAGGATGGTTTGGAGTGCTGTAGGGATGCCAGTTTTCTAATCAAACAACACTGAACACCCTGCCCTTGCCTTCTATTTCACCCCTACCCTGAGGACCTTCTCTGCCCTGCCTCTTCTCTGAGGCCATGCTCTCCCACCCCAGCTTTCTCCATCCCCACTCCTTCCATTGCTTGTTGTCCCCTTCTCTCCCTCCCTTTCATTGTGCTGTGGCATTGTATAGGGTGTATGTGTGGGAGGAAGGCTGAGTGGTAAGAAAGGGGTGAAGGCTCTGGCTGGAGGTGTGGGAGAGGGTGAGGGCTCCAGTTGAGGGTGTAGGCTCTGTGGTGGTATTAGGGATGAGGGGTTTGGGGTAGGGATATAATAGTGCAGTCGACTAAACGCTATTGACTACATGCAACACTACTCCCCCAGTCAAATTTTATCGGGCTGGCTGACAGGCATCAACCCCTGCACTGGCTCATAGTGCTTGTAGTGCAAAGCCACAGTGGGGATTGATGCCGGGTCCTGGCGCAAGCTGGGACAACCAACCTGCCCGCACACTGGCTCTTTGTGTTGGGACCTGGCATCAACCCCCACTGCAGCTCTGCAGTGAAAGCACTATGGGCAGGCTGGCTTAGTCTTGGCTTGCACCGTGACCCGGCATCAACCCCCACTGCGGCTCTGCAGTACCAGCACTACGGGCAGGCTGGCTTAGTCCTGGCTTGTTCTGTGACCTGGCATCAACCCCCACTGCGGCTCTGCAGTACAAGTGCTTGTAGTGCACAGCTGCAGCAGGAATAGTTGTTGCTGGACCTGGCAGGAGCTGGGATTGAGTGGTAGCAGTGCTACCCCTTATTCATTAATCATCAACATTTTTTTTTGTCAACTACATGATTAACAAATTACACACTTCTTAACATCCTTAGTTTGGGGTGCAGGAGGAGGTTCCGGGCTGGGGCAAGGGGTTGAGGTGTGGGGTGTGTGTGAGGGCTCCAGCTGGAGGTGCAGGCTCTGGGTGAGGCCAGAAATGAGGGGTTTAGGGTACAGGAGAGGGTTCTGAGCTGGGACAAAGTGTTGGGGTATGTGTTGGGTGTGAAGGCTCTGTCTGTAGCTAGAAATGAGTGGTTTGGGGTGCATGAGAAGGCTCCAACCTGGGCAGAGGATTAGGGTGTGGGAGGGTGCAGACTCTTGCTGGGATGTGGGCTCTGGTGTGGGACAGGGAATGAGGAGCTTGGGGTGCAGGAGAGGGCTCGGGGCTGGGGAGTGGGGAGGTGTGGGATGTAGGCTCTGGGAGGGAATTGGGGTGTGTGAGGGGATTCCAGACTAGGACAGGAGGTGGGGTGTGTGGTTCCAGTGGCACTTACGGCAGTTCCCAGGAAGCAGCCTGTGGCCTCTAGGTGCATGAGTAGCCAGGAAGGTTCCACGTGCTGCCCTTGTACCTGCAGGTGCTGCCCCCCAGATCCAACTGGTCTCGGTTCCCAGCCAATGGGAGCTGCAGAGCTGGCACTCGGGGCAAGGGTAGCATATGGAGCTTCTTTGCATCTAACGTCATAGGGATCTGGCAGCCATTTCCAGGAGCCATATGGAGCCAGGACAGGTAGGGAGTCTGCCTTAGCAGCACAGCAGGATCCTGGAGCTAACTGGACTTTTAATGGCTCCCAGAGCTGCTAGGGTCCGTTTTCAACTGGGCATCCCTAGAGTGCTGGTGTCTGCAGGAATCTAGGGTGAGTATTGGATCTCTGATACTGAATCCACTAGCTGCTGCTGGCCCAGATCCATCAGTGGGAGCAGCAAAATGTGAGGTAGAGAAACTGTTCAGGTAGCACAACCAAGGCCCCCTGATAGCTGGGAGGATCAATTACTGGCCATTCCTGCTGCCTGGCATGATAGCTAAGTCACAGATTCCCTGACTTAATGTAGCTGAAACAAAAGACAGAACTATGTAGCACTTTAAAGACTAACAAGATGGTTTATTAGGTGATGAGCTTTTGTGGGCCAGACCCACTTCCTCAGATCAATATGTGGAAGAAAATCAGCACAACCATATATACCAAAGTGATACAATAAAAAAAATGAACGCATGGGAAATGGACAAATCAAATTTTAGAACAGAGTGGGCGTGAGGGCGGAAGGTTAGTTTCTCTGAGGTAATGACGTAGGGGTGATACTAGGGGAAGTTTCTGTGTGGTAATGACATTAGGGGTGATAACTGGGGAAGCTATCTTTGTAATGGATGAGATAATTAGCATCTTTGTTAAGACCCATACGTAAAGTGTCAAATTTAAGCATGAATGACAATTCTGAAGCTTCTCGTTGAGGTCTGGAGTTAAAGTCTCTTTGAAGCAATATGCATGTTTTAAGGTCATTGAGGGAATGGTCAGTCTGGCTGAAATGGCAAGCAACAGCTTTCTCTCTGTGAGAGAGTCTGATGTCTGTTTTGTGTGCACAGTCTGAGGCTCCTAGCAGCTGGTACTGCTTGCCTCGGGCACATGCCCCTCCGGCAGCAGCCCTTGGTCCCCCCTCAGCAGTGGTCTCCCACACCGTACAGTGTCCCTCTAAGATTTAATCAGAGGTATTTTCCATATAAGTCACGGACAAGTCAAAGGCATGAATTTTTGTTTATTGCCCATGCTGTAGCCATGACTAGTACTAAAAATACCCATGACTAAATCGTAGCCTTAACAATAGCTTTTTATTTTTTGAAACCTTCAATTTTCTGATAATTCTAGAAGATATTTTGCCAAACGTATTATTTTCTTAGCGAGACTGTAAGCAAGCATGAATGGGTTTTGTCTTCTTTGTTCAGAGAGTGAGATGGGATTATTTCCCTAAACTAGGTGCGTACAGTGAAAACTGGGAAGTGATGGAGTGCATTATTGGTTAAATGTAGGGAGATCATATTTCCTATGCTGAATATGGGACACCTGGTACAATTACTCATATTCATGCAAGTTCAATGGCAATCAATCAGAACTATGCAGTACAAATGTTCAAATTAACATCAAGTTGACTGAGCTGCTGTTAAAAAAGAAATATTCCATAGCTGGAGTCTTTATTTACCATTTTATCTTTAAGGTTTGCCAGGGAAGAAGTGAACCCCTCCCCCACTCCCATACACCTCTCACATGGGGATTCAGGTGAGTGACTGACCTGACCCAACCCTCCCTGCCCAGTGCTTTCCACCCTCCATACCTGGTGCAAACAGGGTGGAAATAGCTTCCTCTCCACTACTCCAGAGCTTAGCTGAGGGGTGGAGAAGCTTCCCCATGCCAGCACTGTGTGGTGCTTTTGCACATGTAAGACTTGGCTCCTTCTGGTCAGCGCCCTGGGTCATAGGGCCTTGTGCTTTCCCGGGGTGCCAGTCCAGCCCAAGGCGGAAGCAGAGGAGAAAGCCTGCCAGTCAGGCCATTGGTCAGCTGAATGATCCAACCAGGGGTTGATTCTCTGCATAGTGCCAGGAATGGGACACACCCTGCCAGGGGGATATGGAGGAGCAGTGGGACTTGGGGTGTGTGTGAACAGGCACAGCAGGGAAGGGCAGTGAGAGGGGAAGCATGTAAGGGACTGATGGATGCGCAGCAGAGGCCATGGCCAGCCCACGCTCACCAGCCACGACAGCAAGCAGCTGGTGCTGGCTGGAAACCAGTGGGGTGAGAGCCTGCTGGCCAAGGGTCAACATGCAGCAGAGACTGCACTCATGGATCAGCATGGGGAGTGCCCAGGCCTGTACACAGCAGCATTGCCTGACCACCAACCTCGCAATCCCATCCCTCTCATCAGCCACTGGATCTCACTGGCGGGTGGACACTGGCAAGCAAGGATCTAGCCAGCAGTAGGACCCACCAGTATAGATGGGAGCAGAGACACAAAAGATATGGGACAATAGGCCCTTAAAAAAAAAAAGGGACACCTGCAGGATGGCTTAAATATGGGATGGTCCCTTTTTAAAAATGAGACATTTGGTCACTCTAGCTAGATCTCATTGGTATATTGACTTGATAGATTGAGGCTTTGGGCCAACTTAAAATGGGCCTACATGAGACCACCTGATCTAGCTTCATCCAAAACTTTGGAAAATTCAGTTCTAGATGGAGCTTTAATCTTTGAGTTCAGTGCCCTCTCTAAGCTATTCACTCTCTGGCGGCTGTTGCTTGCTGTCTCATGTTGTGTATTTGTTGCTTAACTAGTTGGAGCTGTTTTCATTCTGTATGCTTTTTTGGATGATGAAACACGCCGTTTCATCTTTGTCTTGCAATACACTCTGCCCTGTGGCCACATTCAGACATGGTGAATGAGCTGATGTAAATTACATGGTAGTAAGTGAGAGTATGGAGACTTAACCTGGTGTAATTTACATATTGGAGACTGATTTTCTACTGCCTGTTAAGTGTGTGCAGCAACCTAAACTGGGGTAAATTAGCTGTAGAATGCTGTCATTCTGATTAGGTAGCATCGAATGCCCACTTTGCACTTAATTTGTACACAAAATGATTGACCACACAAAATGCAAAGCGAGAAAGTCAGGCTCTGAGAACAGGGCCAGCTCTTGACCAAATGGTGCCCCAGGCAAGGAATGTCTTTGATGCTTCCCTGCATTTGTTAAACTTTTTAATACTTTATTTTTTTATTGCATTAGTACTCCATTTCATTACTTTGATGCACAATTTGCATTTATTATTTATCCCAGTCATATAAGACAATACATTTGCAAGCTAGGATCTATAAAGCCATATTTAGTCACACTATGCAAGCAAATAAAAAAAATTTCCTGTAAGCTTATAGAAATTTTTACATTTTAAGAATAAATTGAGATGTACTAACATCAAGAAATTGAACTGTGCCTTACAAAGTCATCAAACATTATGTGTTAAGCATGGCAAAAGAAGTAACAATGTTTCTTTTATATTGTTGCATAGATAGGAGTTTGATAGATATCGCTGACATCTCGTTATGTATTTTCTTTATTAGTCACTATTTACACTTCAAGTCTTAAAATACAAGTACACTTTCACAATTACGTAGTAAAACAAAGTTCACAATATTGCATCTGGGCTCTCACTTCAGTTTGTTCACTGACTGGCAATGCCCTGCCTTTTACATACCTGGAAAGGTGTGGCTGACCACATTCTAGGAAGCTTCAGGAAAATATAATTCTCAAAGTCCGGAAGGTTCCCTGAGATTCTACAAAGGTTCAGAACTTTCTGGGAGGTTAGTGAAAAACAAATCCACATACAGAATACCTGAAACCTGTTATTTTCCCTTTTGTCACTAACAACAAAAGCAGCAGCCTGATCCTGGCACTCCCCAAGCCTGGCTCCTTAGAGGGCCACCTGGGTTGCCTGCCCCTAAATCTGGCTCTGCATGAGGGGCTAGAAGCACGTGTAGATTACAGTTTATATGGAAGGAAAGATGAGAGGGTGCCCCACACTTAATTTACCTTGAGGTTTCTCATAATCTTCAGTGAGTTGGGTTTCATGTTGAGTCTATCAGTATATAGTTTACACCAAATTAGCTTAGGCTTCCTATTCAGAGAGACAGTTGTGGGGGGCGATGTATGAGTGACATTTTTTTTTTTTGTATTTTCAACATGACTGAAGGTCTCATAGACACAGATTGCCATTCCAGATCAAATGTGTGTTTCTTCTGATATCATTTACCTGATACTGCCTGGTTTCAACAAGTGCTATAATGGACAATTATGGGAAAACTTGCCTTTTGGGGAAGTTTCTTAACTCCAGGCAGTACAGGTTGATTGACTTGTGCCTGAAAGCATGAGGGTTTGTAGTCCTTATACATGTCAATCTCATTTTATGAAACTATGGATGACCTTATTAATTATATAACTGTCTAGATTTTTTTTATTCTTTTAAGCTGTTAGCCTCAATGGTGTGTTAGTGGGTTCTATAGACTAACGTACCACATAAAAACCTTGTGCATTTTCTTGCCTGCTTCCCCTCCCCTTCAACATTTTTATATGCCTGTGCTTTTCACATCTCCTCTGAGTTTGACTTGTAATATTTAATCATGAAAAATGAAACTGCAAGGAATGTGTGATAGGCACATATCTTCCTCATACTGGAAGATTACAAATGATCAGTATTTGACTGTTTGTCTTTGTTATCTTTCATTTTCACACAACTCAGCACGATGTGGCTTCAGTTATGCCTGCAATCAGAAATATTGTGAAAAAGGTAGTTCTCATGGCATATCCGGCTCATAGAGGGAAGATATGGAAGAAATCTCATGATACAGACTCTTTTTGAAAGGTTTCTAGCCCAGTTTTCCACCACCTGTATCATGCATTGCAGCATGTGGTTATAGGTGACCTCCACACTTACGACCTAATTGGTTCCTGGAGAACCGTCGTAAGTCAAGCTGTCGTAAGTCGAACCCTTACTTCCCATAGGCGCAATGTTATAAATGGTGGTTCTGTTCCTGGAAACCCATTTCATACCCGAAAAATATCAAAATTGACTACAGAAATGGAGGGAAACTAAACTAAATAGTTCAAATAATGCACAAAAATAACTAAAAAGTGAAGACCGATGTGGCAGAGATAAAAACATAAGAATGGCTGTACTGGGTAGACCAAAGGTCCATCTAGCTCAGTATCCTGTCTGCCGACAGTGGCCAGCACCAGGTGCCCCAGAGAGGGTGGACCGAAGACAATGATCAAACGATTTGTCTCCTGCCATCTCTCTCCAGCCTCTGACAAACAGAGTCCAAGGACACCATTTTATCCCCTGGCTAATAGCCTTTTATGGACCAAACCTCCATGAAATTATCTAGCTTCTCTTTAAACTCTATTATAGTCCTAGCCTTCACAGCCTCCTCTGGCAAGGAGTTCCACAGGCTGACTACACGCTGTGTGAAGAAGAACTTTCTTTTATTAGTTTAAAACCTGCTACCCATTAATTTCATTTGGTGTCCTCTAGTTCTTCTATTTAGGGAACTAATAAATAACTTCTCTTTATCGGCCCTCTCCACACCACTCATGATTTTATATACCTCTATCATATCCCCCCTCAGTCTCCTCTTTTCTAAACTGAAAAGTCCCAGTCGCTTTAACCTCTCCTCATATGGGACCCGTTCCAAACCCCTAATCATTTTAGTTGCCCTTTTCTGAACCCTTTCCAAGGCCAAAATATCTTTTTTGAGGTGAGGAGACCACATCTGTACACAGTATTCAAGATGTGGGCGTACCATAGTTTTATACAGGGGCAGTAAGATATTCTGGGTCTTATTTTCTATCCCTTTCTTAATAATTCCTCGCATCCTATTTGCCTTTTTGACTGCTGCTGCACACTGTGTGGACGTTTTCAGAGAACTGTCCACGATAACTCCAAGATCTCTTTCCTGATTTGTCGTAGCCATATTAGCTCCCATCATACTGTACGTATAGTTGGGGTTATTTTTCCCGATGTGCATTACTTTACACTTATCCACATTAAATTTCATTTGCCATTTTGTTGCCCAATCACTCAGTTTGGTGAGATCTTCTTGGAGTCCCTCACAGTCTGCTTCTGTCTTGACTATCCTAAACAGTTTGGTATCATCTGCAAACTTTACCACCTTAGTAAACTGCACGCAGTTCAAGCATCAGCTGCAGACTGACGAGTCTGACTTGACTTCGTGTGTTTCCTGTTTTGGGATGAGGCATGGAGTCTGCATCATAAACCATTGTAAATGCGAGCTGCGGATGTAAATTGGGGTTTTTTAGGAGCTATCTTGCATGAAAAAAATGGTCGTAAATGTGGGGGGTCGTAAGTCAGGTGTCGCCTGTACTGCATTTTGGCTTAGTTGTTATGCAGAAGTTAATTTGCAATTATAATACGATCTGATCCAGCTATCAGTGAAATCAGTGGAAAGATTGCCATTGACATTATTAGGAGTGGAACTGGTTCCCAGGAACCCCAGAGCCACAACACAACTCCTTTCTCAGTTCTGTGCAGTGTATCTTCAGAACTCTAGCATGGCAGTGTGTAGTCTGGCTCTTCTCACACCTTCTGCCACCAGTTTGCAATGTTATGTTTCTTGTTTTCATGTAGTTGTTTCTCTATCACCTATATAAGTTCTGTGCTCCCTGGAATTTACAGCACCATGACTGTGCAGCTGACTGTTACAAATTAATGAACAGCTCACTGAGAACACCAAACAGATGTCAGTGCTAAGAATAAAGACTATGGTTTGTTAGCTGAAGAAACATATTTCATAACCAATATGTTCATTTGATATTTGCAAGCTTTGAATGTGCAGATATTTATATATTTATCACAGTGGCAGGCTGACATTACTGGTAGTGTTACATATTCTCCACCTGTTTATTGAAGGGCTTTTGCTTGCTGTGACTTTCACAATTTCCTTTATTTATCTGCCATGTAGTAAAGGCACCTTTTCTTCTGGTATGTGAGCAACCCTATGAATTACCCAGAGAAAATAACAGAAACAGTCCAAAAAGTAGCCTCCACATGTATAACTCTGGAAGGAGAAGGAAATGCGTGTGTTTTTCTGTGTGTAGATAGAGATTCCTGGCCAGAGCTTGTGGGGCAAAGGAGGTTTTGGATGGGAAATGTGTGTGAATTTCAGGTAGGAGGGGATGGGGACAGGTTAATGAATCTCTGGAGAGTAAAGACACGGTATTTACACTAACATAGATATGCCTCTTGTGTATGAAAAATCCATACTGCCTGAGAGACATAGCGTACTGTAGACAACTTTAGGGTGACAGAATTCTTCCATTGACCTAGCTACCACTTCTCAGGGAGGTGAATTAACTACAGCAATGGGAAAACCTCTCCTGATGCTTTAGTTAGTGTCTAAATGGAAGTGCTATAGTGGTGCAGCTGTGCTGCTATAGCATTTTAAGTGTAAACATTGGCTGAGTGCAGGGGTAACTGGAAACAACCTCCCTTTCTGTCTCCATTACTCCTCCACAGCTCTGTACACATCTCTTCTCTACTACCAAATTGCTTCAGGCAGATGCTATCTCTGGTGTCCCTGGGTGCTTGTCTGCATATAGCACTAACAGCAGCTTCACATACTGTGTGTTCTCATTGGGTATACAGCTCAGCCTACATAAGCGACAAAGTGTGCAACTTACTATTATCTTGGTAGCTCTCTAATAGCCTGAGGGTGAGTGGTGTGTGTGTGATGGAGTGGTGGTGGGAACCAACACCTATTGAAGTTCTGGGAAGGTGAAGCCCAAGCCAAAAGGGAGATGCCACTAGGTGGTGCTGAGCACACATAACTTCCATAGACCTCTGGTGTGAACACTTGCATTTTACAGGTTCAAACTTCATTTTTTGTGAATATTCACAGAAAAGTCCATTCCCACCAAAGACACTTGTTTCGTTGAAACATGTGTGAGAGTGAAGACAACAGGAGCGCGAAGACAAAACAAGTGAAGGGGAAGCCTTGTATGGGAGTGAGCATTTACAACATTTGCTATTGCTACTCTCTGGTTATTACCAAGCCCCTCCTTTGCTTCTCCCCTTTAGAGAAGATCTGAGCTGTGGGAATCCTCGACTTTCACAGGAAGCAACTGAATCAGTGTATTAGAAAAAATATATCCGTTTTTAGAGCTTTGGCAGAGGGTGCCTCCAGCGGCGCTGACAACTGCTGTGGGCCCTGAGGCAAAGTGAGGGTTTGGCTCCATGCTCTCGGAAAGGGCAGGACTGAGGGCAGTCAGCCTTTAGCATAGCCCAGACCGTGGCGCTGGGCCCTCCTGCTCTCAAAACTGTGTTGAGTGGTGCTCCTGTGGTAGTTCAAAGGGGCTGAGGCTCCAGCCACCTCTGCTGCTGCAGTGGCAGCCAGGAGCTCCAGGCCCCTTTGAATGGCTGGGCCCCTGGGCAATTGTCCCCTTTGTATTCCACCTCCTCCCCCCCGATTGGCGGGCCTGGGTGCGTCTGTCACTACCTGGCGAACTTTGCTGCCTGGCCAGTTTGGATGGTTCCACAGTCATAAACATACAGCAGGTTCTTTATCTTTCACCAAGGGGTGTATTTCTTTCCCTCTTACATCACAATCACATGCAACACAGGCTTATAGCAAGGGCAGGCTTCCCTGCAGCGCTCTCTCCTGAACCCAGGATCAATTCTCAGAGCTGAGGGCTGCCAAATTTCTAATTTTTGAAAATCAGATCCCCAACTCCACCTCTTTCCTCTAACACCCCCCCTTGCCTCTTCCTGCAGGCCCCATCCTGTTCTTCCTCCGCTCCATTCCTCATCACTCAGCCATCTCTACCTCTCTTCCCCACCAGCTGGGCTCCTGGTGCACCAGGGCTGGGACACAGAGCCTGCTGCCTGCTGATCCACGAGATGCAGGTAGGAGGTGGCCCTGGCTGAGCAGAGGCTGGTGCAGGTTGATGACCCAGAACCTCCTTCACAGTAACAGGTCTTTTGGTGTATGTCCAATGCGCCTGACTGGATGCTGTCAAGTCCCCCTTTTCACTGCACCTTTCAACCCTATCTGAGCTTCCCTAGCTTGTTAACCGGATGATCATCATCCAGATCCTCACAATCCCCCAACAGGAAGGCTGCGTCTAGACTGGCATGATTTCGCGCAAATACTTTTAACGGAAAAGTTTTTCCATTAAAAGTATTTGCGCAAGAGAGCGTCTATACTGGCATGTGCCTTTGCACAAAAGATTTGCTTTTGCGCAAAAGCATCCGTGCCCAGTATAGACGCTCTCTTGCGCAAGAAAGCTCCGATGGCCATTTTAGCCATCGGGCTTTCGTGCGCAAGAAATTAACGTTCCTCTCTATACTGGCCCTCTTGCACAAGTATTCTTGCGCAAGAGGGCTTATGCCTGAGCGGGAGCATCAAAGTATTTGTGCAAGAAGCACTGATTTTGTACATTACAAAGTCAGTGTTCTTGTGCAAATTCTCACGGCCAGTGTAGACAGGCGGCAAGTTTTTGCGCAAAAGCGGCCACTTTTCATAGAATCATAGAATACTAGGACTGGAAGGGACCTCAAGAGGTCATCGAGTCCAGTCCCCCACGCTCATGGCAGGACCAAATACTGTCTAGACCATCCCTGATAGACATTTATCTAACCTACTCTTAAATATCTCCAGAGATGGAGATTCCACAACCTCCCTGGGCAATTTATTCCAATGTTTGACTACCCTGACAGTTAGGAATTTTTTCCTAATGTCCAACCTAACCTCCCTTGCTGCAGTTTAAGCCCATTGCTTCTTGTTCTATCCTCAGAGGCCAAGATGAACAAGTTTTCTCCCTCCTCCTTATGATACCCTTTTAGATACCTGAAAACTGCTATCATGTCCCCCCTCAATCTTCTCTTTTCTAAACTAAACAAACCCAATTCTTTCAGCCTTCCTTCATAGGTCATGTTCTCTAGACCTTTAATCATTCTCACCAGTCTAGATGCACCCAAAGTGTATAACTGCCCTCTGCTAGGCCTAAAGTCTTTTCCAAGCTGCAGCAATATCTGTGAGCAGTGTGCTACTGATTACACCCTGTCACGTCTCTCTTGAGATATATTTTGAAACAATGAAGCTTTATTAAGGAATGATAAGAAAGCCTGTGTTTTATAGTTCATTGGAATCAATCATGCATTAAATAACAGTGACATTTAATTCTATAGGTCCCATGAACTGTACCCATTTTCTGGGGGAAGATCTGAGCCTTCAATTTAATGTCAGGTGTTTTCCCTCCCATATCTGTTTCATTTTTATTGTGCTCTTTCACAATCAGATGTATACACCCATGTCTCTTTAGCCATAGTATAGACTAATTAATCCTACTCATTCTAATTTGGGTGTTTTCCCATGAGGTGTTTGTCCTTGTCAGATCTAGTAATTTTCTATTCTTTCTCGGCTCTCCCCCTCTCCGCCCCCGATTTCTTTCCTGCCTGTGACAGGATAAGCCTGTAAATCTACTTTCAGTTGAATCTAGAGGGTTTGAAAGGCAAAGCCCTTTTTAATTTAGTGAAATGTTCTTGAGAGAATCCTGATTTTTAAGAAGGTATTTGTTAATCCAGTGTTATTCAGACAAATAATTTTTAGTCTATAAGTTATTTGCAAATTGTTCTTTCCTGTGGCTTGTGTGATTGGTGCTATATGATTGGTCACCTAAGTCACATGGTAGTGTTTTGGCTAAAATATTCAGCAATTATGTGGGTGACTAGAGGATGGTAGGGATGGAAAGTGGCTAGGCAGTTGTGTACTTAGATTTTTTTAAATAGATTTCACTGGCAGTATGCATCCCACACATGGGGCCAACATTAAAAGATCTGTCATGTAAAGACTCTCGCAGATTGGCTCTCTGCATTGTCTGATCTTGCAGCAGTTCCACAAGGTTTTACCTCTGAGTGTGGAGTCCCTCATTCTTTCACAGCTGCCTCTTCTCTGCTCCGTCAAGAAACAGACAGACACTCAGACACTCAGCAGGTTTATCAGGTAGGAATGGTGCTGCTATTTTTTAATCCAAAAGTGGATTGCTGCTGCCATTCTTTTGGGGTCCACAATAATGGCTATTGCTTCAGAAAACCTTATCACATGGGCCCACTTTCTCTATTTCTCTCCTCTCAGGAGCCACCTTCCAGGCAGAGGAGGACAGTTATCATGAGCCCAGCCTGATCAAGGCCCTCAAAAGGGATGTGGTCAGATCACAACCATCACGGTATTCTCATTGGAGGTATGTCAACTGCTCACACCGTTCTAGAAGACCATCTGCAGACTGGGAGCTGGAATATAATAACCAGGGGAGTGGCTGCTCCTAGGAATCTACAGGGAGTAGGGGAGGGACCAGTGAAAAGATCAGTGCTCACCTGTTCTGTACTTGGCCAAAGTTTGGGCTTCCCTCCACATCCTCTCCTATTCCTTAAATTGTGGGCACTGCACCTTTCCTTTCCATTCTCTCCCCAGATCCACAGTCTAGTCTCTTGTCCATGGGGTAAAAGGAAGAAGAAATAGTGGCTGATGGCTCCTTCTCCTGACTTTGTCCACTTGTGGAGAGAAAGGGATTCCAGGTGCTGTTCATTTCCCCCCTCTGATGGGAGAGGGAAATAGCATGGGCCTCTGCTAATTTGCCTAGGGAGTGAAAATAAAGCGGAGAGAAGGAAGGAAAAAGAAGTGGAGAGAAACTGGAGGACCTGCTTAACTTTAAACATGTGAATAATCACAGTGACTTACTGGGACTATACACATGCTTCAAGTTAAGCACCTGCTTAAATTCTTTAGTAGATGGGGGTCTTAGTGGTGAGATGTCTTAGGGTTGCCAGGTGTCCGGTTTCCTACCAGACAATCTAGTTTTTGGGCCCTCTGCCCAGTAAAAAAATCCAGAAAATACCGGACATGTGCAATGTCCGGTATTTCCTGGTTTTCTGTCTGGGCGCTGGACAGAAGCCTGGCAGGGGCGGGGGGAGTGACTGGGTGGCGAGGTGCGATCGGCGCTGGGAGCCCTGGTTGCGTGTGAGGAGGAGGAGGGGCAGCCCGGTCCACGCTCCTGCATGCTGGTCAAGCACGTGGTGGAGTTGCAGCCGGACTGACTCGCGTGGGACGGGAGCGCACTGAAATCTGCACAGCCCAGGTCAGTCCTGCTCCCCGCCAGCTGATTTGCTCCCCTGCCCCCTCCTAGCTGGCGGTTGGTTGATTCTCCCCGACTCTCCTCCCAGTTTTCCCGGCCAGTCCCTCCCCCACCCCGTGCCGCCAGCTCTGCCTCCCACTGGCCGGTTCCTGCTCCGGATCTTCCCCAGCCAGCCCCGCTGCACCCCCCGCCAGCCCTGCTTCCAGCGGCCAGTTCTCCCCTCCTCCTCCTCCTGAGCTCCCCGGGCCAGCTCCGCCCCCGCCGCCGCCCCCCCCCCCCCGCAATATCCCGCAGCCAGCCCCGTTCTGCCCAACCCCCCCCCCACGACCAGCCCTGGTTCCCGTCAGCCCCCCCATCTCCCCCAGCCAGCTCCATTCCCACCCCCCCGTTAACGCTGTTTCCCGCCCCCCTGGCCAGCACCGCTCCCCTCCCGGCCGGTCCCTTCCTTCCCCTCCCCCCATGAAGCGTGTCCGGTATTTTTTTTATAACTACCTGGTAACCCTATCCTTAATGTACGTATGTATCTTTTCAAATACTTTTCAAGTTTTGGTCTTGCAGATGAGCCATCATGCAGTAGCTGGATTGGAAATGGAGTTGTATGAATAATGAAAAAAAAGAGATTTTCATTACCATTCAATTACATTTTAAACTGAATTCCCAGGCCATGTTTGCTCTCCTATTGAGTTCTCTTTCTGCTAACATTTGAGCCTTTGAGTTTTACTGCCCTCCCACCCAAAATAAAGGTTAAATAAGAAAAGAACTTCAAAGACACTTCCACAGGTATTTGTAGAAACAGAATTTAAGATTTGCACAAACAGTATTCATGTCTGAAGTGTTTATCCAATTAAGGAAGATAAACAATACCAAGTGACTTATCTTATTCAATCACAACCAAGCAACAAGTCTCAGAAGGGTAGCTGTGTTAGTCTGTATCTGCAAAAACAATGAAGAGTCCTGTGGTACCTTAAAGACTAACAGATTTATTTGGGCATAAGCTTTTGAGGGTAAAAACCACTTCCTCAGATACTTTGGAGTGGAAATTACATATATAAGCGCGTATAACAAATGAAGGAAGTTACTTATCAAGTGTAGGACCAGTGTTAATGAGGGCAATTCAGTCAGGGTGGATGTGGCTCACTTTCAGCAGCTGATGGGGAAGTGTGAATACCAAGAGAAGGAAAATTGCCTTTGTAGTGAGAGAATCATTCTGCATTCTTTTTCAGTCCTAATTTGATCCTTTTAAATTTATGAATTAATTGCAGTCCTGCTGTTTCTCTTTGTAGTCTGGTTTCAAAGTTTTTGTTTCTGTTTTGTTTTGAGGGTTTTTTTTTGTAGAAGGACGGCTACTTTTAAATCAGTTACTGATGTCCAGGGAAGTTAAAATGTTCTCCTACTGGGTTTTTGTATGTTGCTTTAGTTTCTGCACCAAAGGATAAATGGTCACAGTCTGGTTTGGCCAATATACATACTTGTTTAGTTTGGAAAAGAGAAGACTGAAAGGGGACATGATAGCGATTTTCAGGTATCTAAAAGGGTGTCACAAGGAGAAGGGAGAAAAATTGTTCTCCTTGGCCTCTGAGGATAGGACAAGAAGCAATGGGCTTAAACTGCAGCAAGGGAGGTTTAGATTGGACATTAGGAAAAACTTCCTAACTGTCAGGGTGGCTAAGCACTGGAATAAATTGCGTAGGGAGGTTGTAGAATCTCCATCTCTGGTGATATTTAAGAGCCGGTTAGACAGATATCTATCAGGGATGATATAGATCATGCTTGTTCCTGCCATGAGGGCAGGGGACTGGACTTGATGATCTTTTGAAGTCCCTTCCAGCTCTCGTATTCTATGATTCCGTGGCAGAGAGGCATTGCTGGTACTTGATGGCATATATCACGTTAGTGGATGTGCAGGTAGATGAATCCTTGATGCTGTGGCTTATGTGGTTAAGTCTTATGAAGGTGTCACTTGTATAGATATGTGAACAGAGCTTGAAATGGTGTTTGTTGCAGGGATAGGTTCCTGGGTTAGTGTTTCTGTGCGTTGTTATGTGGCTGGTGGTGAGTATTTGCTTCAGGCTGTGGGCCAAGCAACACGTTTTCAGGTTCCTGACTAATGGCATGAAATCAGTAGGCAGGAACAATGGTCTGGATTTAGAGTCTGTATCTGGGTCAGTAGTCAGGCTGAAGGGCAAAACTGGAGATAGGGCAGAGTTCAGGCTGAGGATCGGTACTGGGTTTCACAGTTCATGTTGGTGTTCCAGGTTTGAATGGGAATGAAGGTTGAAATCTGATCCGAGGTCACTGCTGGGAATTCATGTATAGAGGGCACAAGATGATCATGGCTGCTAACTGGTAATCGGCCTTATTGAATGGACACTTCCTGTAACTCCTGTTGGATTGCTGTCTGTTGATACCCCCATGTGGCAGGATTTCCTGTGATCTGTGTTTTCAGTGGATCTTGGGAAGGGAGGGCAAGCTGGTTATAGTTATTGTTGGATTGTATTGTAGAGGACTTTTCTGTGTGGCAATTCTACAGAGCTGGGTTTCAGCCCCCATAGGGCCTTATACACATCTTGAATTTCCAAGTCTTTATGATTAACCCATGTAGTTAAAAAACAACAACAAAAAAACAAAACCCAACAACCCGAAAACAAAAACAAAAAACTCCTAACAGCTGCTAAAAGATAACAATTAATTAATGAAGAAGTTACAAGGAACTGAAATCTTCTTATGGATACCTAGCACAAGAGAGAGAGAGAGGCTGAGGGGCCTGATTTTCAAGAATTTAGGTGGCTAAAGACAGGCATCCTGTGGGATTTTCAAAAGCACTTAAGCAGGTTAGGCATTTAACACCTATCCCTTTGAAAATCTCACACTATGTTTAACGATTTTTTTCATTGCAAATTATCAACATGACTCTCTGTGAAACATAGCTCAGTCAGGGGCTACCTTTCAGGCTAGAGTTAGGTGGTTGTTCCCTTTGCACAATGGGTATTTTAGAAGGGAGGGTGTGTAATTATCTTCCATCACAGAGCATCCCAAAATCTAGCATCCCTGTTAGGGTAAGTAACAATTGCAACCCTCATTTTACTTAAGCAAAGACATTAAGGCACTTAAATTATTTAGGGACCTAAAGAGGCAAGTGGGCACCTGGACCCCTTTGAAAATACCACTGAATGGCTATCTGCATCTGTAGGCACTTAACTGCCTTTAAAAATTGGATTCTTAGATCATGATCCAAATCTGACTGAAGTCAATGGGAGTCTTTCTATTATCTTCAATGGGATATTGATCAGTCTCTCATTTACTTGAGGTCACACTGCAAATCAGTGGTGGAGATAGAAAACAAGTCCAGGGATCCTCACTCTGTTCCACTCTAGTACTGATTGCCACTACATAAAACTATGGTACGCCCACATCTCGAGTACTGCGTGCAGATGTGGTCTCCTCACCTAAAAAAAGATATATTGGCATTAGAAAAGGTTCAGAAAAGGGTGACTAAGATGATTAGGGGCTTGGAAAGGGTCCCATATGGGGAGAGGCTAGAGAGACTGGGACTTTTCAGTTTGGAAAAAAGGTGATTGAGGGGCGATATGATAGAGGTATATAAAATCATGAATGGTGTGGAGAAAGTGATTATAGAAAAATTATTTACCTTTTCCCATAATACAAGAACTAGGGGACACCAAATGAAATTGATGGGTAGTAGGTTCAAAACTAATAAAAGGAAATTTTTCTTCACACAGTGCACAGTCAACCTGTGGAACTCCTTGCCCGAGGAGGCTGTGAAGGCCAGGACTCTATTAGGGTTTAAAAAAGAGCTTGATAAATTTTTGCAGGTTAGGTCCATAAATGGCTATTAGCCAGGGATAAAGTATGGTGCCCTAGCCTTCATAACAAGGGCAGGAGATGGATGGCAGGAGATAAATCACTTGATCATTGTCTTCTGTTCTCCTTCTCTGGGGCACCTGGCATTGGCCACCGTCGGCAGATGGGATGCTGGGCTCGATGGACCTTTGGTCTGACCCAGTATGGCCATTCTTATGTTCTTATGTTCTTATGTTCTTACATAAAATATCCTGCTTGTTTGGAAGTTTTGGGAAGGGTCAAGGACAAAACAGACTGTTCATACTTTATACTTCCTTACCTCTGGAAGAGTTTGAAATATCATGTGAGCCTTGATACCACATCATTACTGCCCTAACTAGCCCGTGACTGTGGATAATCAGACAACTTGTCTTTCAAGTACTGTTGATTTTTTTATAACTTATACCATAATTAAGTAGTCTAGTAGCACCTTAAAGACTAACAAAACATGTAGATGGTATCATGAGCTTTCGTGGGCGCAACCCACTTCTTCAGATGACTGGAGTATTAGAACATCATTAAGGAGCTGATCCAAAGCCTATTGTAGTCAACGAGAGTTTTGCTAATGTCTGAGCTGTAGCTCAGACCTAAATTAAAAATTGCATGTCACTCTATTGGGCAATTTCCTTCCCATAACACTATGCTTTATAAAACAAGGAGGAATCCTGTGGCACCTTTGAAACTAACAGATTTATGAGGGCATAAGCTTTTGTGGGTAAAACCCCTTCTTCAGATGAATTGGCAAGTTGCAGAAAAAGGAATATATATAAGGGAGAAGTTGTTTCTGTAAATGAAGCTAATCAAGTCACTATGTGTTACAATTTTTAAAATATTTATAGATATTGCACTTTACATTAAATGTATAATCCCATTGGTTTTAAAGAGAAAACTTACCCAAACTCCTGCTAAGTCCTTAGCACTACATACGGATGCTATTATGTCCCCATGTTATAGCTGAAGTTAAGGTTTTATGATTGCAGCATAAAAAGTGTGCATACTAACCAATGATGTTAAAATAAATTGGGTTTAAGTTGACTAATGATCTTGCTTTATAACAAGTTATACTTTTGTTTTTCATCTGAAGGGAATGTCTTAGGGGAAGGGAAGCATTACCATTTCCTTATTTTATTTCAAGGTCATCATATTTGTCATTATGTTGCAAAAAATGAACTACAAGAGAAACTGCATCCCTGCCCATCAACTTTGTTCTGGGAAGGAGCAGGATAAGAATCCATGCCGAATGAAATTTGGTCTTGTATCTACTATATATTTTACAGAATTTGTGTGTGTGTGTATGTGTGTGTCCATCTGTCCGTCTGTGAGTCTGTTTGTTCAAGAACTCCTCCAAAACAGTAAGAGCTTGGACCACCAAATATCATAACTTAAAGCAAGGTCAGGATTTGGTTGTGCCAGGACAATGGGATGTACATGGAATGTGATTGCTTCACATCACATGGAAAAGGAGGGGTTTGATAGCAGGGACAGCTATACTCATGAATAACCACAGTGGGGAAGCAAGTATCCCAGCCCTGGGAGCAGCCACTGGCCAGCAGCATGGCTCCCGCCACCCTGGACTGGCCCTGGGGAGCAGCTGTTGGTGAGCGGGCTGTGCCTGCCCTTGCCCCGGCTGGCCCTGGGGAGAAGCCAGCAGGCAGACTACATTGTCCCTACTGCTCCCGCTCCAAGCTGGCCCTGGACCCAGACCTGGGCAGTGCCAGGTAAGTGTTCTAGTAGGTTTATAAATCCATTGTGACATAAAACACCTCCTAGCCTGGATTTCACAGTATTAAAAAAGATGACAATTACAGCATTTTATTATGGAATAATAAGTGCAGCACAATAACTTTTGCTAATGAGGGCAAGGCTGACCTGAATTATGAGGGACCGTCTGATAGTCTAACATTGCCATCTATTGGACAGATAAAACCTAGGTAATTTTGTGTGGACTAAAATAAATTGTCCACAGAGAGAGAACAGACAGAACATCAAAAATGATGTTAGGATAATGGCTTTTCATAGATTTTGTTTTTTAAATGTGGGAGAACACATTTCTAGTTACTATGCATTCATTCAGTATTTCAGTTTGTATTTACTATTTCATGTAACCACAAGTTTGTCTGTGTGAATGCATTGCAGCTTTTCCATTAGGTAGAGGAGAACTATTTCTGTATCTCAGTTTTCTGTGGAATATAGAAACCCATATGTTCATTAGCTGCATAGAGGAAAATAGCTTTGGCATATCCAGCAGTCAAATATTTTGTGATTGGTAATTCCTGTTTTCATTCTATTGGTAAGATTTCATCCTATAATTTCTCAGGTATAAATCTCAAGAGACATCATTCAAGAGATTTCTAGGGTAGCATCTGGTCCACATCCATGTGTTGATCAAGCTTAAAAAACAGCTGGGGTAGGTCTGGATCCCGGGGTCTGAATTTGAACATCCCCAAAATCTGGTGGTGATTCAGATGTGAGGTTATAGTTTGGATTCAGTGCTTATTGGTAGATAGACATGATAGTCAGGAAAGAATTAAGGGATCCCTGCATCTTGGTACGGCTGGATGGGGTATTTTAAGGAAGAGGAAGCTAAGTATGAGGAGGTCTCAGTGGAAGAGTTTTTCCTTCCTTATCCTGCCTAGCCACCTCCACCCATCTGGTTGAGACAGGTAAAGCCTCTGCAGCATATGACTAGAGCTTTCAGGTAAGTTGTCTATTTTGTGCTGTCCGTGAGCTTTGTGATAGTCAGTAAATTAAAAGGGCTTGATCATGTTGTAGTTTTCCCTTCCCTCACTGGGGATACAGCTTGCTGTAATAAAACCCACAAACATGGCTTATTATTTCTTCACATCAGACTGCTGGATACCTCAGTATTGCCAAATCTAGGGGTACGTCTAGACTACATGGCTCCATCGACGGAGCCATGTAAAATAGTTTACTCGGCATAGTCAGTGAAGCGGGGATTTAAATAATCCCCGCTTCATTAAAATAAAAATGGCCGACGCGCTATGCCGACGATCAGCTGATCCGGCACAATGCGGCAGCCTAGACGTGGCGCGGTCGACAAGGGAAGCCTTTGTCGACCGCTCTAGTATGCCTTGTGAAACGAGGTTTACCGGAGCAGTCGACAAAAGCTTCCCTTGTCGACCGCGCCGCGTCTAGACTGCCGCACTGTGCCGGATCAGCTGATCGTCGGCACAGTGCGTCGGCCATTTTTATTTTAATGAAGCGGGGATTATTTAAATCCCCGTTTCACTGTCTGTGCCGAGTAAACTATTTTACATGGCTCCGGTGACGGAGCCATGTAGTCTAGACGTACCCTAGGTGTTCAAAGATTATGAAACATCCCTCCACCTCCATCATCAGATTAGCAAAAACATAATGACATTTAAAAGTAACACATTTGGAGATATTTTATTTATCTTCTTGTGTTTGAGCATTTAGAACTCACTTTTTAAGCTTTTTCTGCAATACGATAACTAGAAACTTACCTTTGCACTGAATGCTGAAAGTCACAGGACTCAGAAGGTGTGGCTTCCCAAAAATCACCAAATATCTCAAAACTCACAATAAAACCCCCAAAGTTGGCAGCATTGATTTCTGTACCAAATCCTTGACACTATATCTTTCTTAGTAAAGAAATACGTTCATAATTTTAATTAAGATCTGGCTTTCCTAATGGAAATTGGCATGTGTATGGAAAGAGAGAGAGAGAGAGAGAGAGATCTTTTTTGGTATGTGTAATAATTAGGTGAAAACTGATCATATTTGGCTTCCTCAATTAACCTGGAATAAAGAGTCTTAAATAACATTATCTGCCTTTTACTGATTAATAGGACAGTGCTGTGTAAGTAATCTCAGTGTTTACTTTTTGTAAACATTGCCTAATTTAAATCCAAAGCCTCTTAAAACTTGGCAGCTATCCACCCCTGTGAGATTTTCTAGGGAACAAATGTATGAAAATAACTACATAACCCAAGTACAATAATGGTTGTATGTAGATCCTTTCCTTAATGTATAAAATGTAGCAGAAATCTGGATTTAAACAAACCTATACTTTAAAATTTGGGGTGGGATTTGACAGGGTAGAGGTTGGCAGGGCGAAATATGGGGAGAATTAATTCCTATTTTTTGTCTTCACTCTCACACTAAAATTAATTTACTCCATCACTTGCAACTGACTACACCATATGTAACCTATGTCTATTGATAAACAGACTATAGCTCCCTATAGTTATAGTCTTACCCACTCCTCACTAAATTATGGCTTGTATTGGGTTGATTGAGACTATATGATATTAAACCACTTTTTCAAGATCTTTTGTTTTTGATCTTCCTTTTCAGGGCCATTAAATCCTGATTCTTAAGGAACCTAAAATTTTAGTTTCTTTCATAAATGTCTTTGTTTCTTTTTCTTTTTCTTTCTTTTCTACAGATGCAGTGTTGTAATGTAACAAATAGATACCAAATACTTGTGAATAAAAGTTGTCATTGAATTGTTGTTATTGATAGGAAAAAGCGTCATGCTGTTTTTATTCCCTGTACAATCAAGTAGTGAACAGGCTACTGTTTACTTTGGTTGCAAATATCTTCTGTGGTACAGTGTTGCTAATATCAAAAGAGTGCAACATAGTTGTTTGTGCTAAAGGACAGGTGCTTCCTTCAACAGTGTAAAACAAAGGAAAACTAGGTGGTCTAATGTTGCTCTCTAGTGGAATAAATAATGTCTGCAGTGGTCTAAAATGGTATTGTCACAGAAACTGACACTAAAGATTAAAGGGCCAAGATAACACCTCCTACAAGGGACTAAACCTCTGTCAAGATCACCTAACAGAGATCTCCCACTCTCCCAGCATCCCCTTGCAGAATGTCAGGGGCAAACTGCCACCATGTGGAAATGACTTCAGGGCTTGACCCCAAACCTGCTGGAATTCCTGGTGCTTCTGCAATAGCTCTGGCTCCAACAGACCTCCTTCCATCCCCCACCATCATGAGAGCCAGGCTGCCAGAAGCAACCTTTTCTGACAGTTGTCTCTGAGACCCTTGAAAAAGATAATACAGGCCTTGGCTGTATGATCTTTTGCATATTCTTCTTTGAGTGCTTGGTCATATGCAAGTTAGTTGCGTGAGCACCACGTGCATGGCTGCCGGAAAATTTTATCCTTGCTGCTACCTGTTGGGTCAGCTGTGGAGCCCCCCTGGAGTGGTGCCCTACTGCCCCAACTGCCCCTCAGTTTCTTTTTACTGCCACTGCTGGCTGTTGGAACTGTGGCTTTGCAAGTGCCACGTATCTCTAGCACTTACAGTTCTTTGTTTTGTAAATAGTTCTACTTAGCAATTGTTAAAAACAATGAGTAGTCCTGTGGCACCTTAGAGACTAACAAAAATAGAAGGTACTCATTGTTTTCAAAATTACAGACTAACACAGCTACCCCCCTGGGACTTTTTAGTGGTTGTTAGTTATCAGTTAGAGTTAGCAGCAGGAGGTGAAGGGAGGTTAGCAGTGGGAGATGTGATCCCTTTTGGGGCCTGGGGCATTCCAAAGTCCTAGGGCTTCAAACCCTGCAGATCTTGCCTCAACTCTATGGCAATGAGTGACCCCCATGACTCTTACCTCCAGTGTCTGAGGGAAGCTCACCATGTTGAGAAGTGCAAGCTCTACAAGGCCTTCAAACCTTGTACCAGAAAGGAGGTGGGACTTTCACCTGAAGCAGCTCTTTATGGAATCTGCTCTTCGGCTTCAGATGCAGGATCTGGCACTGAATGCGTTGGTGCGCAGCATGCCCCCTTCAATCATGGGACCGGCACCAAAGAAGGGACCCTCATGGCACTGACGCCCCCTGAAGGCCTCTGCCCAGCGCCGCTCTCACTCTCCAGTCTTCCAAGGCAGTGAAGCTTTTGGCACTGATGGGAATGGTACCTTTCACTTCCTCCACGCCTTCCACATCGGCAGGTCCTGATGCACTTTGGCCCCAAGGCACTGAGGTGCCGAGCTCCTCCCACACATCAAGCCCTATCCTCTTGGACTCTCCGAGGAGTGAGCTATCTGTGATTGGTCTGTATGCCACACTGGACACCTCTGAGGCTGCTCAGGGCCTCATCAAAATGACACAGTTCCTGTCCTCGGACAGGGCCTCTGCCTCCTCCCAACTTTGAAAAGGGAAGCCAGCCATGATGGACCTGCTAGTTTCAGCTCCAGCATCTCCCAACTTGGAATCCCAGTGCGGTCATACAGAGCACTGACAGTCTGACTCGCAGCACTGGTCACATTCAGAGCAAAGCTCTTGCAGCCGGTCCCCTCAGAGCCACTCCTGCTTGACGACATCTGTGGTTAGCAGTCCTTGGTTGGGCTTAGGGCCATCGCAATGCTCCACCCATCTTCATGATCAGCACCAGAGGACCTTGCGGCTACTTGCTACTGGGGGTCCTGGGTGGAGTTCTGCCTCATCCAGGCATTGTTGGCACAGCAGTTCCTGCTTCTCTCAGCTTCAGCGCTGCTCTTTGGAGTGTAAGGGCTCACCCTGGCACTGTCCTTTGGAGTGGCACTGCACTTCAGAGTGTGGCCCTTCATCTCAATGCCATTCCTTGGAGTGCACAGTCTTGCTTTGGCACTGGTCTTTGACGCACTATTCTCTGCACCAGTCCTGCTTGCTGTGCCAGTCCTGCTCGCCATGCTGGTCCCAATCCTGACCCTGTTATCAGTCCTGTGTTAGTCCAGGTCTAGGACACAGCCTACAGTGATCATGGTCCTGCCACCAGTTCTCTTCACATCACCCAGCACCATCTGTCCAGCTTCCACAGAGGTCTTTCCCTTCCCACACCAGATCCGACCACTCTGATCAGTGCCCGTGTTACTCTCACTGCAGATTGTCTCGGCTTCAGTCTGGCAGCCACCAGAGCCAGACAAAGTCTTCCTCAGTGCCCAAATAGCCCATTTGAAGGTGTGACCAAGGATGGAGTATTGATGCTGCTGGATCCTTCCCTGCCCTTCATCAACCATCTAACCCATTTTCACCATGCCTGGGCAGCTATTACTTTGGACTGCTGGGTTATTCAGATGATGGAAATGGGCTACGCTGTCCCATTACACTCCGCCCACCCTCCTGCCTCACTGCCCATCCCTCTTCAGGGACCCCTCGCACAAGCAGCTTCTATGTCAGGAGGTTTGCACTCTTTTGGCACTAGTGTCGGTGGAGGACGTTCCTCAGGATTTCAGAGGCAGGGGTTTCTACTCCTGATACTTGCTTTTCCCCAAGGTGAATGGGGGCTTTCTCCCTATCCTGGACCTCTGGGAGCTCCACAAGTTCATGATCAGCCACAAGTTTTGGATGGTCTCCCTGGGCTCCATCATTCCTTTCTTGGATTCGGGATATTGGTATTGCGCCTTGACGTAAAGGATGCCTACTTTGATATTGCGATCAAACCCTCACACAGACAATACCTCCAGTTCCTGGTGGGGCAGTTGCACTTCCAGTTCATGGCCCTCCCTTTTTGGGCTTTCTGTGATGTCCCGGTGTTTACCAAATGCATTGTGGGATCCAGGTCTATGCATACCTGGATGACTGGCATCTGCCAGGCCATTCTTACCAATAGATAGAGGTGCATATCATCTTTACCGAGATGACTATTGACAGGTTGGGCCTGTTGCTCAGCCCCAGAAAGTCGACTCTTGTTCTCATGCAAAGGATCAAATTCATTGAGGCAGTGCTTGATGCCACCAGGGCATTTCTACTAGAATACCACTTTGTGGCGTTGACTGAGATCCTGAAATCTCTTTCCAACTTTCCAGTCATCATAGCCAGAATGTGCCTCAAGCTCCTGGGTAACATGGCAGTGTGCATATACATAGTCCCTTTCACCATTCTCCACCTGCGGCCCCTCCAGTCTTGGCTGGCATCAACATACTGCCCAAGATGGGACAACATCAGCATGGTAACCATAGTGCTGCAACATGTCATTCACACCCTCTAATAGTGGCTAGACCCACGGTTGGTGATGGTTGGTGTTCCCTTTCACACTCCACAGTCCACATTGTCTCTGGTCACAGACATGTCTGCTTTGAGTTGGGGGTCTCACCTAGGGGATCTTGCCACCCAAGCGCTGTGGTTGGCAGAAGAGTTGTCCCTTTATATCAACATATGCAAGTGTTGAGCAGTCCATCATGCATGTCTTACCTTTCTCTCTTCCTTTGGGGTCAGTGCGCGACAGTCATGATGGACAATATGATCACTATTTACTATATCAACAAACAGCTTGGTTGTCCCTTCCTTTGTGCTGAAGCCCTTCATCTGTTGGACTTGTGCATAGCCCACTCTATTCACCTGGAAACATTGTATCTCCCAGGGGTCCAGAACCAGCTGGAGGATTGCTTTAGCTGCCATTTTCTTGCTCACGAGTGGTTGGTCCAGCTGGACATTCTCCACGCTTGCCCTGTTTTGGAGACATAAGGATTCCCCCAGCTCGACCTCTTCACTACCTGGGACAATCAGAAATGCCCACAATTCTGCTCATTCCAAGGCCTCAGTCCTGGGTCTTTAGTGGATGCATTCTTGATTTTGTGGTGGACCAACCTGCTGTACACCATTCCCGTTTCTGCTGGTCCGTAAAGTGCTCCTCAAGCTCTGCAGAGACAGGGCAAACATTATCCTTATGGCCCTGGCCTGGGCCCATCAGCACTGGCACCCACCCTTCTTGGAACTGTTGGTACAACTGTCCATTCTACTTCCTCTGCTCCTGGACTTTACCATGGCCGCCTTCGCCACCTGGACCTACGCTCTCTCCATCTCATGGCATGGTGGCTCCGTAGCTGAATCTCATTGAGCAGGTATGCTCTGAGTAGGTCCATCAGTTCCTTCTCAGCAGTAGAAAGCCTTCTACTAGGTTCCCAAATCTAGCTAAGTGGAAGCACTTCTGTTGGTGTCTCCAGCGTAACCTGAAACTCTTGTCAGCCTCTGTCCCTCAGGTGCTGGAATAACTGGTATCTCTGAAGCACCAGGGCCTAGCTACTTCCTTGCTGAAAGTTCAGCTATTTTGGCTTTCCACCTTGGGGAGAACAGGTGCTCCATCTTCGTGAGCCCCCTGGTTGAGCATTTCCTCAAGGGCATGGATAGGCTCCACTTGCTGGTCTAGCACCTGGTCCCAGCTTGGAATCTCAACTTGGTACTTTTGTTGCACATGGGTCCCTGCTTCGAGCCCTTAGCCATGTGTTTGATGCTTAATCTTTCATGGAAGGTGGTTTTCCTGCTTGCCATCATCTCCACCGGAAGGATGTTGGAGCTCTTATGTTGAAACCTTCATAGACTGTCTTCCACAAGGACAAGATCCAGCTTCACCTACACCCGGCTTTACTCCCAAAATTCATCTCTAGCTTCTACAAAGGCAAGGACATTTTCTTTCCCACCTTCTCACCAGAGCTCACAGGAACAAAGACTGCACTCTCTCAATATCAGGAAAGCTCTCACCTGCTACATTGACAGGGTAAGACCCTTGTGTAAATCCACTGTAAATTCATGGCAGTTGTGGAACGGATGAGGGGGCTGCCAGTCTTATAACAGCACATCTCCTCCTGGATTACAGCATGCATCTGCAGATGTTATCATCTTGCTAAGGTTTCCCTGCTGCCTCTGATGGTGCCTCTGATGGTGCATTCTATGTGGGTGCAGGTCTCTTAGACCACTTTCCTGGCTCATGTTCCTCTTCAGGAAATATGGAGAGCTGCAACATGGTTTTTGATGCATACTTTCACATCACACTACACCATTGTGCAACAGTCTAGACATGGTGTGGCCTTTGGTGCTGCAGTACTTGAGTGAACAATGCATTGATTCTGACCCCTCTTCCTTGTGAATCATCTAAATTGGAATAGATATGAGCAAGCACTTGAAGAAGAAAACACAGTTACCTTTGGGTATGTCTACACTACAAAGTTAATTCGAACTAACAGCCGTTAGTTCGAATTAACTTTCATAGGGGCTATACATGCAAACCGCTAGTTCGAACTTAATTCGAACTAGCGGAGCGCTTAATTCAAACTAGGTAAACCTCATTCTACGAGGACTAATGCCTAGTTCGAATTAAGTAGTTCGAATTAAGGGCTGTGTAGCCACTTAATTCGAACTAGTTGGAGGCTAGCCCTTCCCAGCTTGCCCTGGTGGCCACGCTGGGCCAAACCAGGGAAACTCTTCTGCCCCCCTCCCAGCCCCAGAGCCCTTAAAGGGGCACGGTCTGGCTACACTCTCGTGCCAGCTGCAAGCCTGCCAGCACCCAGGCAGCAGACCCTGCACCTGGCACGGGATGAGCCAGCCACCCGCTGCCACCCAGCCCTCCGCCTCTTCCCAGGACCAGGAGCCTGCCTGGGGCCGCAAGAGGCGGGCGCCTGCCTGGTCGAGTGCGGAGATCGTGGACCTCATCGAGGTTTGGGGGGAAGCCTCCAACATCCACAATCTCTGCACTAGGCACAGGAACGCGGCCGTCTACAGCCGCATGGCTGCCAGCCTGGCCACCAGAGGCCACATGTGGACCCGGGAGCAGGTCCGCTGCAAAATCAAGGACCTGCGGCAGGCCTACTCCAGGGCCTCCCAGCCAGGAGCCGACCTGGAGGCATGCCCTCATTATGAGGCCCTGGACCACATCCTGGGGGCTCACGCAGTCCATGCCCCCTGGGTGGTGATCGACCCCGGGGCAGAGGGACCCATCCTTGACACCGAGGAGGCGGAGGATGCCGAGAGCCAGGAGCCTGCAGGGAGCCTGCCCAGGACCCAGGACCCCCGAGGCATCCCACAGAGCACATCGGCTGTGTCGTCCGAGGCCGAGGAGGGCTCCACATGTGAGTGCCATCATGCTCCCCTTATATGTACGGGGGGTGGGGGGAGAGGGAGCCCAGGGACCATGCGCCTGGGCCTTGCCCACCATGGAGCAGCAGCTGGGTGTCATGTAGGGGCCCTGGCCTGTTCCCCACACGCCGACCTTGCCTTGCAGAGGGGCCTGGGGGGCTGTGTCCCCAGGGAGAACTGACCACTGCTCTTGTTTCACCACAGCTGCAGCACCTGGGACTGCAGGGCGCACCACCCCGCCTGCAACAGCCACCCGCACCCGGGCCAGCAGGCGCACCAGGAACCTGGAGGACTACCACCAGCGGCACCTGCGGCTACTGGAGCACCAGCTCCACACCCAGGACCACTGGGTCCGGGAGGACCTGCGGCTGTGGCAGTGGAGCTTGGAGGTGCTGGAGGAGCAGGGCCATGCCCTCAGAGGCCACCTCCAGACCCTGGTGGACAGGTTCCTGCCTCCTGCTGCTCCGGCCCCTGCGGCCGCCCCAGCTCTCGCTCCTCCTCCCACCCCTGCTCCCCTTCCCGCTTCCTTCACACCCCCCGTCCCTCCTGCCCCACCCTCCACACCCACTCCCCCCTGACACCCCCGCACCCGCAGTGCTGCGAGACAGGAGAGCCAGCAGGACCCCCAACCCTGAGCTTTCCCTTCCCTTCCTCCCCTTCCTCCCCCTTCCAGCTCCCTCCTCCCAGGTTTCCCCGTCCCCTCTCCCACCCTCATTCCCCCCCTCCCCCCACCCCAGTTATGTACAATAAAAAGAGATTGTTGTTTGCAAAACAGGTGTCTTTATTTAACATTAGGAAGGGGGGTTAGGGAGGGGAAAGGGGAAGGAGGGGAGGGTGGAAGAAGGCCCCAATGGGGCATGCAGGGAGAGTTCAGTCCTCCTCCTCCACCAGGAAGGTCTCCCGCAGGGCTTCCCGGATCTGGACGGCCCCCCGCTGGGCCTTCCGGACGGCGGCGGTGTGGGGCTGAGCGTAGTGGCCAGCCATGCGCTCAGCCTCAGCCATCCAGGCTGGCAGGAAAGCCTCCCCCTTCCGCTCGCACAAATTGTGCAGCACACAACATGCTGCCACCACGGGAGGGATATTGTGCTCGGCGAGGTCGAGGCGGGTGAGGAGACACCTAAATCTGGCTTTCAGTCATCCGAAGGCCCCCTCGACCATGATGCGGGCCCTGGTGAGCCTGGCATTGAAGGCCTGGCGGGAGGGGTTGAGGTGCCCCGTGTAGGGCTTCATCAGCCAGGGCTGTAGGGGGTAGGCCGCATCCCCCACCAGGCAGACGGGCATGTCCACGTCCCCAACCCTGATGTGGTGGTCGGGGAAGAAGGTCCCGGCATGCAGCCTCTGGCACACGGAGGAGTTGCGGAACACCCTGGCGTCGTGTGCCTTGCCGGACCAGCCCACATTAATGTCTGTGAACTGGCCCCGGTGGTCAGACACGGCCTGCAGGAGAATGGAGAAGTACCCCTTGCGGTTGATGTACTGGGAGGCCTGGTGTTCCGGGGCACGGATGGGGATGTGCGTCCCATCGATGGCCCACCCGCAGTTGGGGAAGCCGAGGGCGCCGAACCCCTGGATGATGGCGTCCGGATCGGCGAGGCGGACCACCCTGCAGAGCAGCACCCGGTTGATGGCCTTGACCACCTGCAGAGAGACACACCAAACCGTGAATCACTGGGGCGCCCGGGTGGCTGGGAGTGTTCGTTCCCTGGCACTGCCCCGCGCCCCACTCCCAGAAGCAACCCCTGCTGCGATCCTGGCCACCGCTGGCGGCCTGTAGTATGGCCGGGACAGACCGAACCCTCCCATGCAGGGCACTGTCGCCTCCTCCCCCGCCCCCATTTTCCCTGGGGCGGCCCATTCCCTCCTTGTAGCCCCCCTACCCTCCGGCCCAGTGGCTGGTGAGTGCCGTACCTGCATGAGTACTGCTCCGACGGTGGATCTCCCCACACCGAACTGGTTCCCGATGGATCGGTAGCTGTCCGGAGTGGAGAGCTTCCAGAGGGCGATGGCCACCCGCTTCTGGAGGGGGATGGTGGGCCTCATGCGAGTGTCCCGTTGCCGCAGAGCAGGGGCGAGCCACTCGCCGAGCTCCAGGAAGGTGTCCCTCTTCATCCTGAAGTTCTGGGTCCACTATCTGTCTCCCCAGCGCTCCAGGACGATGCGGTCCCACCAGTCGCTGCTGGTGTCCAGACGCCAGATGTGGCGGGGCACGCTGGCATCCGGGCGCTGCTGCGGCTCCTCCATGGTCCCCAGGGAGGCCAGGTGGAGAGGCAGGGGGCTGACATGCACCAGGTGGTGCCAGGCAGCCTCCAGCCATTGCTGGCAGGCTTGCAGCAGCAAGTCCAAAAACTGGAGCAGAATGCCCAGGGCGAGCTCTGGCTCCATGGTGCCAACTGCAGCGGCGTCCCCAGTGGGAACCACCGACACAGGCAGGCGCAGAGGAAAACGCTTTGCTGTCCCTCGGCGAGGTAGGCAAGCAAGCGGAGAAGCTGAGAACCGGCTGTCCAGGGGGGTCCCTTTAAGCACGAGCCTCAGATAGCCTCAGACAGCAACCACACAAAGCAACTGCTGACTCGATGCCCTGCCGGAACCGGTTTCAGCTGCCCTTAAATGCGACCCAGCATCCAATCAATGTGGACGCGCTAGTTCAAATTAGCAAAACGCTAATTCGAATTAGTTTTTGGGTCTAGATGCATTAGTTCGAATTAGCTTAGTTCGAATTAACTAAGTTAGTTCGAATTAACTTTGTAGTGTAGACATATCCTTAGTAACTGTTCTTTGAGATGTGTTGCTCATATCTATTCCATACCCACCTCTTTCCCCACTGTTGGAATAGCTGGCAAGAAGGAACTGAGGGGCGATTGGGTTGGCAGGGGCATAAATGACGTGCTGAACCATCACCACTCCAGGGGGTGGAGCTAGGATAAAACTCCAATGGGTAGCAGCTAGGTTAAAACCTTCTGGCAGCCGTGTGCACAGCACCGCACACACCAGACTTGGAACAGATGTAGCAACACATCTTGAAGGACAACAGTTGCAAAGATGTGTCACCATTTTATTTCTGCAGTCAGATGGGAAATGACGTGCACACGTGCCCCGTCTATGACTCCCTCCTCTGCTTAACCCCTCTCATTTCCTTCCCTAGCACGCATCCTGAACTGTGTGGAGTCCTCCATAGCATCTGAAGTGGTGAGGTCTCTAACGCAGAGGTGATTTGAAGGGGGCATTTTTGTAATATTTTTATGACCCTATGCATACCTCAGTTTCCCCTACATTAATAATGCTACCCAGTGGATGAAAAGAACTGTTTGCTCTTGGGGCAGGCTAAGAGACATAGGGATAAATAATATTTTTTTAAGCCACTGTCAGAGTCTTAGCTCACATAAATCAGCATATGTACAGTGCCATGCTGGTTTAACAAGCTGAATATGAATCTGTCCCAGTGTCTGTCTCTATTGGATTTATACAACTGTAAGCTGATTAAAATATTTCCGTTAATCTAAAACCTTATTTTTATGACAAATAGATCTTGTCCAAATTTGACCTAATTGGTTCTTTAAGCTCTAGAGTTTTCTTTTAAGTAATTTTCTAACATTGGTCGAAATTATTGAAGTCCTTATTCAAGCAAAATTACTATTTTTTTGTGAGCCCTATTCCTGATTCAGGATTTGGCCTTTTTTCCTTTAAACAGTTAAATGCATTTTCTATCTGCTTTTGTGTAGAGGCTGGTTGTCCATTATTTCCCCTAAATAACAGGTATTGGATGTAATAATAGGTTTTGAGTTCTGAGGTACTATTTTATACATCAAAAGAGAAATTGTGAGGAAAATTTAATTTATGAGGACATGATGATGAACCATTGCCTTTTGCAACCTTTCCCGCAGATCGTTATTTATAATGGAGAAGTACTAATCTTCCTGTGTGTCTTTAATTATTTTACTGCATACATGGTCTTTGTTCTTCGTTTTGGTATTTAAGTCTGTTAATTCAATTTAGGTTTTCAGTTTCATGGATGCTGAAACTGAAAAAGCCTATGTATCTGTAGCTTTTCTCTCAGGTAAGAAGCTTGCAGTGAATTTGACTGGGTGGCTTTACTACTCTTTTTTTCTACAGTTCATCATTTTATGAGATCTCTATTTCCTCTTCATCCATGTGAAGAACTCCCATTAATATCAATGGGGGGAACTATGTATGCTCTGTCTTAATCCTCTTAGCTTCAGTGGGAACTTTCTTGGCATATGGACTGATCAGTGCATACACCTTATGATTAAAAGACCTTTATCACAGCCATAAAGGCTAGACATATAATTTTTGAATGTGGGAGATTAGATGCTGCAGAGGTTGCTGACATTCACCCAGGAGAGTTTTCTCATCTTCAGAGTCAAGTGGATTTCTCAAGCCATGGGATTGTTAGCCCCGAGGGGTGTGTCTGGGCAAGGCTGAAAGGTGTCTTTTAAAAACATATTTAACAGCATATCATGGACAGTGCAATTGCTAGGGTTCATCTTTACCAGTTAATACATATTAAATACAACTTGTCCTGTGACTACACCAGGATTTTAAAATGCAGAGCATGCTAATTAAAATGTTTTAAAAATATATCTGTCTGGATATAACCTAACTGCCATGTTTACTTTTTGTTGTATGTGTGTGTCAACCCCTCAGCCCTCCCCTGTGGCGTGTAGGATGGGATCTCCCCCGTACGAGAGACCAGGGCACCCTGTCCGGGGTTTAATCTAGGCCCCCGTTCGCTCAGGTGTGAGTCTACCTATGCAGTCGGACAAAACCCTCGGCGCGGTAGCTCGTTATCACCTGAGGGCCACTTGTACCTTTCACCTATCGGCGAATCAAGGGTCATGTCTCTGCGGCCCCTTGGGGCAAAGTCCCACAGTCTCTGTGATCACCCCCCTCGGTACCTCCAAGCCTTGGCCCGCCTAGTCTCTCTCTCGAGTCGGGCTACATCCGAAAATAGTCCAGTTCAGTTTGTGGTGGGGTAGGGGAACTCGGGCTCTCCCCCTCAACCGAGCTCCAGTCCAGGATCCTGAAGGGTAGGACGCCTTCGCACTACCCGAGTGGTAAGATGTCGGTTGGTAACTCACTCACCACTGATAGGTTTCTCTTGCATTTAGCTTTGGGAAGAGAAGAGGATAGACATTTGGGGAGGCAAATTGGATTAATCATTGGAGGCAGTCAGATCTAGCAGTTAGAGCACGGGACTGCGTCTAGCAGTTAGAGCACGGGACTGAGTCTAGCAGTTAGAGCATGGGATTGGGTTCTAATCATGATTCTGACAATGGCTTGCTGTGTGACCTGGAATATGTTACTCTGCCTCTCTGTTCTTTATTTGTCTTAGTTTCCACATCTGTAAAATGGGGTTCATAAAACTTGTCACACTTACATCACAGGAGGGTTGTGAAGTTCAATTTGTTAATTTCTGTGAAGTACTTTGAGATCTTTGAATGGAAAATGCTTTATCATTACTAAGGCTATGTCTACAATGGCAATTGAATGACAAAACTTTTGTTGTTTAGAGGTACTAAACCATCCCCTTACCTGCAAAACAAATGTCTTACCACAAAAAGTGCTGGTGTGAGTGCTCTCCTGCTGACAAGGCAAATACTTGTCATTGGGAGTGAAAATATGTTGTCGGCAAAAGAGCCAACAAACAGCAGCTACGCTGCCTGAATTTTAGTGACATGACTGTCTCTGCACAGCCATGTCGCTAAAAGCTGCATAGTGTAGACCATGGGTTCCCAAACTGGGGGGGCGTGAAGAAATTCCAGGGGGGCGGGCGTGAGGCGACCCAGCCTCCCCCCCATCAAGTTTTGCTGCCCTGTTCAGTTCCTTTTTTCCTCTTTTTTTTTTTGCTCAACAAGTTTTGCTGCTATTTGGAGGGCGTGGGGAGGGGCGTGAGGGTTTTTCAAAAATCAAAAAGGGGGGCGTGATGCCAAAAAGTTTGGGAACCACTAGTGTAGACAAAGTCTATGTATTTTTATTTTGAGTCTTGGTTACCTGTGGTGATCTATGGACCCTATTTTGATTCTACCCACAAAAGCTCCCAGGAAGCTGAAGAGACCCAAATTTCCAAACTTGAAAGAAGCTCCAAGATATTTCTGTAACCTGGACACATTCATTGCTTCTGGATTGGGGAGTGGGGGAGAGCAGTAGTCTCAAACCAGTTCTAATGTTCTATGATTTTCTGTCTTTGTGGGTATTAACTAGGTAAAACAGTGCTGCGTGAAGACTGCTACATACAGTTCCTCATAACACTAGCACTTTTACCCCTCTCTCCCTTTCACCTGCGTGTGGTTTCCCTTCTTTTTGCCTCCTTATAATACACAAGGAACTTGTACATTTTGGCCCTTATGCTCCCATATGAAGTCCTACATAACTGGGGCCTATGGCAGGACTCAGCAGTGAAAGTTGCTTCACTGAAATACACTCAGACATTGTATAACAAACTGTCATTCTAATTACTTTATGTTTAGATTAATGCAAGTGTATGCGTGGTTATCCATTCAGACCTCTCTCTTGTAAGAGCATGGCTATAGTTTGGTAATTTTATTTTACAGCATGCTTTCTGACTGTTGCTGGAATGATTTCTACACTCCTGACGCAGGCTCTGCTGTGCAGCGTCTGGTGTCCTGTGGTATCTACAACGATCTTCAGTCTAGCTCCCAACCAGTTAGTCACAATGGATGCCCTCAATGGTGCTGCTGAAACTGAAGATCTGAAACAAGCTTCTACTGTTCCCCGTGATCCAGACCTGGGGATAACTGAAACTGATCCAGTCACAGATGGTAGAACTCAAGTAAGTTCCCAGCGTGCTGTAACATCCCCAGCAACCTCTCTCTTTAACAATGAGGCAGGTGGAGTGGAAAATAACATTAACCTTCAAGAGCCGAAGCCCACTTCAATTGGCCCTAAACAACCAGTCATTTCAGAAGTATTTACCACCACAAACACTGAGAACACTTTTTCGGTAACAGATGATCCTAGAGGAAAGGAGGAAAATGATACCATTTTAATCCCCTTACTTGGTTCTAACGAAAGCTTTGTATTTGATGATCACTTTGCTTCTTTCTCCATCAATACACCAAAGGAAAACAGGAATGCAGCAGAAAAACACTGCTTCTGTGACAGTCCTGGACAAAAGGGAGAACAGGGTGAAAAAGGGTATCCAGGTAATTTTATCACTTAATCCCTTTGGTCAGCTACATCTTTCAAATGAGCTCAATTAATGTATTTCTTAGGTAAAAGCAGATGCATTAATATCATGCTGAGAAACCACAAATCTGGATTCTATGTGCAATTCTAAATTGGACACATTGTTTATGCACTGACCATGAACGTGCATGAAACTATAGACTATAAACAAAACAAAACTCACCTTGTCCTATTGTGCCTAGTCACTATATCACATGTCACACATCGTGTTGTGTGCTAATTTGTTATTCTTTCTGTACCTGTACCACTTTGGAAAAAACAGAAAACCATCCTGACTGAACTGGCCTTTTTATGCCACAACTCACCATGTTACTGATCACACAGGGGTGTGTGTATGTTAGTTTACAGCACACCAAGCATTGTTAATGGTAGCTAAGAAAAGTGTAACCCTTTCTAGAAGTTTATGAGATACAGCAGCATGATGAGTCATAAAGTCTCATTTGGAAGTATTGCTGTCTGGTGTGTAAATAAACACACTTTACTGCTACTTTAAATATCTATTTAGGAACTCTCCAAGAAAAGAGCTATTGATTCAATAGACTGAAATGACTAGCATGAAGAGCTTTTAGTCTTTGCAAACAAATATTTAGGAAGTTATTAAACTGTAGTTTTTGGACATGTCTGTCTACAGTAAAAGCTCTGTTATCCAGCACATTAGGCAAATGTGGGGTTAACTGAAGATATTCTAGTTAGATGGAATACCATATTTGAATGAATGAGACTACATAGGATGACCATATTTCCTATGCACGATATGGGACACCTGGTAAAATTACTCATTCAAGCGTATTCAATGCAATCAATAAGAACTATGCAGTACCAATGTTCAAATTAACATCAATTCGACTGAGCCCTTGTTAAAGAAAAAGATACTGTATAACTGGAGATTTTTTAAATATATCTTTAAGGTTTGAATGGGGAGAAATCACACACACACACAGACAGACGGACAGACAGATGAGGGTGACTAACCAACCTGAACCAAACCTCTCTGTCCAATGCTTTCTACCCTCCATGCCTGGCTGGGCCCGGGGGTTGACCCACCTCTCCTGGTACCTGGTGTTATGTCTTCTCGAGGTAATGCATGGAGGCATGCAGGGACACAGGCCTCCCGATTTCCGTAAGGGTTCACACCAGACTGTGGCCAGCAGCAGCCTTTCAACACTGTGCAGAATGGAAAGGATGGGAGCTGCTTCCAACTGCAGGAGGGTGAGGGTGGTTGGAAGGGATGACTTGGACCATGTATTGGAGTGGTCATCTCTTCCCTCATGCTTCACTCCCCTGTGGCTGGAAGCAGCTTGTGCCTTGCTGCCTGCACAGTGTCAAAAGACAGCTAATACCTCCAAGATGTTGCTGGCCACTGACATAACCCAGCCACCTCCTGTCCCCTAGCTATTGTGTGGGCAGGAAGGACTTAAGCCCTAAGTACACCAGGGTTCAGATAATCTGTCTTCAGGGGGTTCAGCAAACCCATCCAGAGACGTAGCTGAGCAGAGGAGGGTGCTAGGGCACAGAGCAGCCCTGCACACCCTCAGGGCAGGACCTAGGGTGAGGGCAGCATTTGAAGAAGGTTCTATGCCTTTGCCTGGGGGACTACTGCAGAGCCTGCAAGGTTGGGGTGCAAACAGGGTGAAAATAGCTTCCTTCCGACCAATTTAGAACTTAGCTTGAGAGGTGGAGAAGCTTCCCTATGCCAGCACCATGTGGGACTTTTGCGCATGCAGGACTTAGCTTCTCCACACATCAGCACCCTGGGTTATAGGGTCTTGTGCTTTCCCAGTTGCCAGCCCAGCCAGAGGCAGTGGGGGAAGAAAGAAGTCTGCTATTGGTGAGCTGAATGATCCAACCAGTTCGTTCTCTGCATAGTGCCAGGAGTGGGACACACCCTGCTGGGGAGATACTGAGGAGCAGAGGGGCTGGGGAATTGAACGGGCACAGCAGGGGGAGGCTAGTGAGAGGGAAAGCACGTAAAGGATTGATGGGTGGGCAGCAGGCTGACACATAACCCATCAGGGCCAGCCCACATTCACCACCCACCATAGCAAGCAGCCAGTGCTGGCTGGAAACAGGGGGTGGGGTGAGAGGTTGCTGGCCAAGAGCCATCATGCAGTAGAGACTGCACTCATAGACCAGCAGCGGGAGTGGCCAGACCTGCACACTGCAGCTTAGCCTGCCCACCAGCCTTGCATTCCCACACCCATCATCAGCTGCTGGAACCCCCACTCACTTCTGGTGGGTGGGCAGCTAGTGAGCAAGGATATAGTCAGTACTGATGGAAGAGGAGAGATGAAAAAATATGGGACAATTGGCCTACTTTTGAAAAAAGAAGGGACCCCTATGAGGAGGCTTACATATAAGACTGTCTCTTTAAAAATGGGACATCTAGTCACTCTAAGAATACCATAAAATGAGAAAAGTATAAAATAGTATACAGGTACTCACCAATCCCATAGTAGTACTGCACTGCAGAGTGGTTTAGTTTCTTGAAGCATTGAGGTGTATACAGATCATTTTCTGTACAGTAGGATGTCTTGTGCCATTACATATCACTATGGCCAGCACATTGTGTACACTAAAATCACAGATCACTAAAAATACACTAACACTAAAACCGTACAGAACATAATTTAACCTTTCTGTGATTCAGAAGGTACTTCAGGATCTTGCAGTGCCTCAGGGTCACCATTAACAACATCAATTATCATTGTAGATGTGGAAGTTGTAGGAGGTTAGGCTGAATCTGTGATGATTCTATGACACACCCTGGAAGCTGCTTTTTTTTGAATAAATCACTGATTTCAGCTTGCTTACTTGTTTGTCTTCTGCATATTTTGCATAAAAGTAGAGTGCAGAATATGCAGTTGCATAACATGCTGGGTTGTGTACTAGTCCCAGTTACTAAATTGAAGATTTGTATTGGGAGATATCAGAAATGTTGGTTAATTGAGTTTTCTGGCTAATTAAGTGCGGGATAAAAGAGCTTTTACTGTATTAACACTTTCACTTGTAATGAATTCACATTTAAGAGCAACTAAGGAGCTATTAAGCAAATTTGAAAAAAAATAGGCACAATACAGGATAATATCTGGTTATATTCTTTTATATCAGTGCTGTTTCTATAGTGGTTCTATTCTCTCCTTGATATAGAAATTATGATAGCACAAAAATGAGGATTTATCCTTATTGCAGCTAACAAGAAACCCTTTGGAATTGTTTTTAAAGATTACTCCACATGAACAGTACCAGCAATTGCAGCTCCTGGTGGCTGTGGATCACTGTTCCTGGCCAATGGGAGCGGAGGGAAGTGGCACGGACTAGGACACTGCTTCCCACAGCTCCCATTGGCTGGAACAGCGAGCCATGGCCAATGGGAACTGCATTTGCCAGTACCCCCAGAGGCACAGGTAAATATAGCAGAAGGAGTCTGCCAGTGGCTAACCCTGGCAGACCAGATCTAGACTGTGGGCTGGTATTTGCCTACCCCTGGCCTAGAATGAAATCCTATATAGGTCATTAAAGCCTGAAAATGATTTCAGAATGGAATTGCTGACCATCTTTATTTGTCTAGCTCTTCAAGTATGTGTTCTTTTTAGATGGCATGATGACCGCTCCTAAATGCCAATATATAGTGGTACATTAACATATCAGACTAGAGATGGCTCCAAACCATACTTCTGGATTCAGCACTCTTAAATTCTGGAGAAGTTTGGATCCAGATTTGAACTTCGATCCATGTCTAAATTGCAAAATTTAAAATTCATCTTCAGAACCTTTAAAAAACACATACACGTGCTTTTAAAATTATGTCCTTCATTTAACAATTTTTTTTGTATTTTTTTAAAGGCAAGGTAATGTACAAATAAATATGAGGTGATAAGACTTTTCATTTTTTAAAATATTAGTCTATTGTAAAAAAAATCAAATGGGTACTATTTCACATAGGAAACTTACAGCTGCACTTTTTATAATCACGCCCAGTATAGAATGACCATTATGAAATAAAAATGTCAAGTGAACATTCTGATATGTGTTATTGTATGTTTGTTTGGGATAATTCACATTTGACAAAGAGCATATATAGGATGGTAATATCTGAAATACAGCTGTTTTCCTTGTAGGTAACCCAGGGAAGAAAGGAGTACAAGGGCCCTTGGGAAAAACTGGACAACAAAGACTAAAGGGAGAAAAGAGTAATCAAGGATCCAAAGGTGATCTAGGTAAACCAGAGCTACCTGGTCAGAAAGGAGAACAAGGTGGGTCTGCTTCCTGTCCAAACAGGAATAAAGGTGATAAAGGTGATGCTGGAAGCACTGGTCATAGAGGTCCTCGGGGTTTTAAGGGAGACAAAGGGGAGTGTGGAAAATTGGGTCTAAAAGGTGAGGTTGGACCGAGTGGGAGTCCAGGAGAAAAGGGGAATGGAGGGGAAAGAGGGCAAACAGGTAAGAGGGGGCCAAAGGGATATGCAGGGTCACCAGGAATCTGGGGGGTTCCAGGTCCTAAAGGAGATCCTGGAAAAATGGGTCATCCTGGAAAACATGGGCCATCTGGAGTTCCAGGACAAAAAGGAGAAAAAGGACAGAAGGGAGACTGCAAAGAAAGTGACATCACAGCTTTCTCCGTACGTCTTCAGAAAAGAAACAGCTTTCTACCACCAGGGTCTCCAGTGAGATTTGATAAAATTTTCCTTAATGAAAATAAAGCATATAATGTTGAGTCAGGTGTGTTTGTAGCCAGCACTGGAGTTATCTACTCTTTTAGGGTATGTCTACACTACAGCACTAATTCGAACTAACTTAGTTCGAATTAGTTAATTCGACTAAGGTAATTCAAATTAGTGCATCTAAACCTAAAAACTAATTCGAATTAGCGTTTTGCTAATTCGAACTAGCATGTCCACATTGAGTGGACCCTGAACCGAAGTTAAGGCTGGTCGGAACCAGTGCTGGCAGGGCATCAGGTTAGGACTTAGAGCGTGGAGCTGCTGCCTAAGGGCTGTGCTTAAAGGGACCCAACCCCCACCCCGGACAGACAGTTCTCAGGGTTCCCTGCTTGCTTGTCCACCTTGATGAGGGACAGCAAAGCAGTCCCGTCTTGGAGTGCCCTGAGTGCCCACACTCGACACATCACAGCACTCGGCCATCAGCCCAGCGGCACTTGCCGCAGGCTGCCATCCAGGGGTGTCAATCGGGGGGCTGTCAGGATCCAGGAGGCCCTGCAGAGAGCTTCCACCCTGAGGAGCCTGCAGAGCCACCCCAGTCCTCCCCATCGGGGGCTCGTGCCCCATTCCTCCCTCACCTTCTTCCACTTACCACTCCCTACCCCCCCCTTCCTGATGTAAAAAATAAAGGACACATGTTCAAAAATATAAACTCTCTTTATTTAACAAAACTGGGGGGAGGGGGATTAACCTCTGGGGAGACTGGGAAAAGGAGGTGGGAGAGGGGAAGAGAGAGGGTGGGAGAGGGGAGGTGGAAACCTGGGAGGAGGGAGCTGGAAGGAGGAAGCCAGGGGAAGAAGGAGGAGGGGAAGTCTAAAACGATGGTACGCCATATCTTCAGTACTGTGTACAGATGTGGTCTCCTCATCTCAAAGAAGATATTTTGGCCTTGGAAAGGGTTCAGAAAAGGGCAGCTACAATGATTAGGGGTTTGGAACAGGTCCCATATGAAGAGAGGCTAAAGAGACTGGGACTTTTCAGCTTAGAAAAGAGGAGACTGAGGGGGGATGTGATAGAGGTCTATAAAAGCATGATTGGTGTGGAGAGGGTGAATAAAGAAAAGTTCTTCATTAGTTCCCATAATAGAAGGACTAGAGGACACCAAATGAAATGAATGGACAGCAGGTTTAAAACTAATAAGCGAAAGTTCTTCTTCACACAGCACATAGTCAACCTGTGGAACTCCTTGCCACAGGAGGCTGTGAAGGCTAGAACTATAACAGAGTTTAAAGAGAAGTTAGATAAATTCATGGAGGTTGGGTCCACAGAGTGCTATTAGCCAAGGGGTAGGAACGGTGTCCCTGGCCTCTGTTTGTGGAAGGCTGGAGATGGATGGCACGAGACAAATCGCTTGGTCATTGTCTTCGGTCCATCCCCTCCGGGATACCTGGTGTTGGCCGCTGTCGGCAGACAGGCTACTGGGCTACATAGACCTTTGGTCTGACCCAGTACGGCCGTTCTTATGTTCTTATGTTCTAAGCTCAGGGCTCAGGGTCGGGGGTCTCACTGGACCAACTTGATTTTCATGCAATCCTGCTCCTGGGTTCGCATGTGGCCTTTGGTGGCCAGGCTGGCAGCTATCCTGCCCTAGACGGCCGCATTCCTGTGCCTAGTGCAGAGGTCGTGGACGTTGGAGGCCTCCCCCCAAACCTCGATGAGGTCCACGATCTCCACACTAGACCAGGCGGGCGCCCGCCTCTTGCGGCCCCGGGCAGGCTCCTGGGAGCCGCCAGCCTGGTCCTGGGAAGAGGCAGAGGGCTGGGTGTCAGCGGGTGGCTGGCTCATGCCGTGCTAGGTGCAGGGTCTGCTGGCTGGGTGCTAGCAGGCTTGCAACTGGCACGAGCACTGTAGCCAGACCGTGCCCCTTTAAGGGCTCCGGGGTCTGGGAGGGGGGCAGAAAAGTTTCCCTGGTTTGGCCTAGAGTGGCCACCAGGACAAGCTGGGAAGGGCTAGCCTCCAACTAGTTCGAATTAAGTGGCTACACAGCCCTTAATTCAAACTACTTAATTCGAACTAGGCGTTAGTCCTCATAGAATGAGGTTTACCTAGTTCGAATGAAGCGCTCCGCTAGTTCGAATTAAGTTCGAACTAGCAGTTTGTATGTATAGATGCTATGAAAGTTAATTCGAACTAACGGCTGTTAGTTCGAATTAACTTTGTAGTGTAGACATATCCTTAGTTACCACATGAGTGTTTTCAGCAAATCACTGAGGGGTGCACTTTTCTACAATGGTAAAATAATTCTGCAAGTGTTGAGTGTAAGACCTGTTAAACAAGCTGCATATAATGTGTGCCAGGTTTCTGGATCTATATTTATCCATCTTAATGAAGATGATAAAGTTTGGCTCCAGATTTTGAACACATCTCAAAATGGTCTGATAGCTGATGAAACCACTGATTCTGTATTTTCAGGTTTTCTGTTATTCCCTGACTAGAACATTTCAAAATCATATAAAATACTGTAGATGTGGTTCCTGCAGAATTTACACGCAGGATTTGGGAACATTCAGCTCTCTGCACAACCAGGCACATATGACTGGCTGATTATTGACTGTGTCAACTCAGATCACAAAGATAAATTGCTCTTGTTTGTAATATATTACATATTTATACATTTTACTACATTTCATTTAACTTCATTTAACTTCTAATTCTGTTTATGGAATCTATGAATGGGTGTCAGGAAGGGAGTCTATCTATTGACTTTGATTTTTATCTGCTTCGGTTTAACTATCCAATCTTCAGATACTTACTGATGCTCTGTCTCCCACCCCCTTCCGTTTTTCTTCCCTCCCCCCTCCCCTTCCCCTCTCCTATTTATTTTGGGTGTACACGTCCCAAACTCATAACTTCGGTTATCTGAAGAGGTGGGCTGTGCCCATGAAAGCTCATGATACCATCTACATGTTTTGTTAGTCTATAAAGTGCTACCAGACCATTTGTTGTTTTTTTTTCTGTCACAGACTAACTCAGCTACCCCCTGAAGCTTTTTTACAGTCAGTTATCCACTTTCCCCCCTATTTCTGTGCTACTTTTTCTCAGTCTGTCTTTGTGTCTGTAAATGCAGTTTTCCAAATTCATTTTTTATATTTAGGTAATTGGTAGAAGTAAAACCATTTCTAGAGGTACCGTCTGCATCTCCATTATTGATTTGGCTGCTAAATTGGCATTAATTCCAAATCTATTCAAACTGTTCAAATGTTTAAAAAATGCCATCCAGAGGCCTAATCTTGCAAACAGCTGCACGTCTGCATAGTGGTTAGTGCTGCGAATAGCTGGGATATTTACATTCCCTGCCCCAGGAAGCAACTTTCATGCTCTTTCCTCTGAGCCCTAAATACAGCAATTACCTCCATGAGTCTCCAAAAAGGAGTTAGGTGTGTGGTTGCCGTGAAGAAAGAACATCCAGAATCCTTGCCCAAATTTGACCATCTCCAAACACCTTTGAAAAAAATCTACCTATGGAGGAAAAGGAGAATGCTAGGGGTGCCCCTCTTTCTTTCTTCCTGTTTGCAAATCAAGGGGGTGGACAGCTTGCATTTCAGGGCTCACAAAGAGCAGTTTTTGCCTTTAGGCTTGCGTTTCCTTGCTTTTATTAAAAAAAAAAAACTGATCCGGATTTCTTGATGCACTAAAAACTCTTCAGGGCTGGAAGGACTGGAGAGTGGCCCTTAATGTTACTTACTTAGGCATAACCTTGTGTACATTATTTGATCTTTATTTGGCTGTGAAAATAAACAATAATTTGAATTATTTTGTTCTGCCTGGGATTCTTACTGAGCCACACAACTATCTTAAAAAAAGAGAGAGAGATTTCTTTTCATACTAAGCAAAATAAGAAAGTTATTCATTTCTTGTTTTGCTGTAGTCTTAGTTTCCTTCACAAAGGGTCCTTTACTGGAATATTTGCAATTAAATAGAGGTGAGTTGAGATTTTTTTCAAAGATGAATAGGTGATTCAACCACAAAACTCCACTCATTTAAATAGGAATTGTGTGCCTACATCTCCTAGTCAGTTTTGCAAATCTCAACTTATCCCTGTGGAAATTCATGATGCTAGTAATGTCTGTGGGTATGTACTTTAAGGCATTTGATGGCCTGCATGCTTCATTTATATCAATTCAATTTTCATTCTAAATTACATTAATAACCAAAGTGATGTAAGTGAAGTTAAAACATTAATTTACATGCTCAGCCTACAAGCTCTCCAAACTATGCCTAAAATTCAGTAATTAGTGTTTAGTCAGAAAACAAAGACACATTCTGAGTTTTGCATCTTATCAGTTGCTGTTGGGTAATGTGCGGTTGACTGATTAAATCTCCCATTCACCTACCTACCTAAAATTGTCACAGAACCAAGTAATAATCTTTCAGCTCCTGCATTTCAAGTCATTTAGCAAATACCAACAAGAGATTTGAAGCTGCCTTTTTCCAAAGATAATGCTCTAACCTTAACATGGACAAACATGGCATTGAACTGGAAGCCAGGAAAGAGTACCTTTGGTGAATACACAGGCAGCATTGTAAGTGGCAATAATCTTGATTGAAAAAGTTGCACTGTTGAATGAGTTATTTTGCTTCTGAAGAGTTCTGATTTGAAACCAACATGAGGATTTTATTACTACTAGTTTGATAGCCGTTTCCTCATGTGTAACTCCCAATGAACAGATGCGACAAGTTCTCCAGTTTAGGCCCAATGCTGCTGTTTTCTACTCATGTAAGCAGTCCCATTGGTGCACTTCCACAAAGGAATTTAGGTGCCTAAACTCCAAATTTAGGCATTGGTGAGATCTGCAAAACCTATGCTCTGCTGCTGCATAATCATGTTGGTGCCTGCACTCACTTGGTGCCTGTGTTTTTGTGATAAAAATTCCCTAGATGTGTACTTTCTGCCTCTGGGCATGCACACAGTGCCTCACTTTAAGCATCTGGATGCCTCTCTCACATCTAAGCTCCAGCATGATCATCAGAACAGGGGAAGATATCTTGCCTTGGGTCTGATCTGGTAAAGGATACTTTGACCACATCTAGCGGATCAGGGCCCATCTAAAATCCAAGTGTTGGTGATTGATCTGAGCCATTGATATTACTGGGCCTACTTGTAAGAATAACAATTGGAAGATCTAGTCCATGATAATTCACAGAATAGAAATCAACTGGTGCAAATTTTTAAAAATGTAATCCCATGGCAGCTGAGGCTTCAGTAGACCAAGTAATCTCTCGTGACCCTTGTCACAAGCACAGCCTTATATAATAACATGTAAAAGGCTCTGAAAGGTCTTACTGCCACACTATTATACATGTTACAATGCTGAGTTGTTAAATAATGGAAACAATTATAACTCCTGCCTCCTTTAAACACTGACACCATAAGGATATTTGAACTAAGTGGTGAAAAAAGGAAGCAGAAAGAAATGAGTCATCAGCTGAACCTAACCTTTTCCAAGATATTTAAAATACATGAGTAACTTTGGTAGCATTCAAGAAACAATTAAATTTTTTGACCCAAATACTCAATGTAATTGTAATGCAGTTGATAAAACAAATGCACACAATTTCATTTCAAATTACAAGTGCAAATTACCCTTTTTGTACCAACACTGCATTTTTGTATCTGTTATCATATTTTATTTGGCTCCCAGTTGTAGAATGGGAGATTATTAACATAAGTAATTTTCTTCCTTAATCCAGAAAATTTATCATTCTGGTTAATGAGAAGTACTTTGCAAAACTGCCTCATTTTCTTGGTTTTCGTGTTATTTTTGGCCCTTCAATACAGAAGAATAAAGTAGAGTGCAATTAAAAGAAGGTTAAAATGTACAACACATTAAAAAGAAATTACAAACCTTCCAGGGGTCATTGTGTCTCATTCTGCCAAGGGCTGAGCCCTTACTGCCTGTTGGCTTTCATGAGCACTGAGAGTGCTCAGCAATTTTAAGGAGGTGTGTGGGAGCTGGCAGGATCAGGCACATAGTATGTTGTCAATCCTCTTCCTGTTCACTGCTGTCCAGAAGCAGAACAAGAGTCTAGAAACTTACTAGCAAAACTGTTGTATGTAAAGATTGCAAATCTGCCAAATCCGGGCTAATTTTTGCTCTGTTATACAGGCGTAAATCAGTTACTTTCAAAAGCACTTAAGCAGAATCACTCTGGATTTACATCAGTGTAACTGAGAACAGACTCTCTCTCTTTATGTAGGCCTAATCCACTGTGAAACATTGCTGCTTGTTTGCAGTTCATATGTATGATGCTTTTGTCTCTTCAGGATTTTAAATACTTTGAATTTCTATTTTAAATATGCAGATTTGGATCTGATTAATGGGCATACAAGCCAATATTATTAAAAATGAACTAACAGAGTGGGGTTGAAGATCTTAGTCTTATTTTCAGCTTAGTAAGCATTACATTTTAGTATTGCTCTGAGTGGTTATGCTGTTAGTGTCAGGATATGTGGGCTAAGAGTGGCCTATAATAGATTTTACAGCACAACTACTCTTTGACATTAATAGGGTTTTTTGAAAAACTGATGAATCAATATGGGCTGGTATATTTAATAATGTGCTGAGCTTTTTTTATTGCAGAAGGTCATTGAGTCTGAGTGTTGGGGAGAGACAATGTTTAAATTCTAAACAGAGGAAGATTTCAGTCCCAGCAGCTTTTATCAAAAAGAGTTTATTGTTAATTTTAAGAAATTCTGAAACAAATTAATTCTTTCTTGGCCAATGGCCAGACTGAATTTTGAATGTACTGTAACACCGTAAATGTTGAATTGTTAAATTAAATTAATTTCTGGTTTAATTTTCACTAGGATAAGGACCCTCCCATCCCTAAGGCCCTAAAGCCTGGGATCCAGCCCAAACCTGGAAGTCTGCCCAGCCATGAAACATCTCCATAGCCTGAACCCTGTGAGCGTGAGTTAGCTGGCATGGGTCAGCTTCAGGATTTTCAATGCTGTGCCAAAACCCAAAGAGTTATTGCTGTAGATAAAAATTTAGACACAATATTCTGCCACCTATACTGATATTGAGTAGTTCTTTATTTCAGGGCAGTACCAGTGGGCCAGACTGCAGGTCACGTCTTTCCGCACTGTTGTGGACCTCAGCCACTTTTATGGCACCATATCATCTATACCAGGATGGGGAACTTCAGGCCCGGGGGCCAAATGCAGGCCTTGGCTTGTCTGGATCCATCTCCCAAGGCTCTTGGCCCCCACCAGCATTGGGGAGCCCACATTGGCACTCCAGTCTCCCCACTGCCATACTGCATGGGGCTGGAATGTCTTTCTCCTTTTCAGTCAGGGGCCATCACAATGAGGGTTTTTTTTTTCTTCTCACTTGTGTGAACATCACGACTGATGTTTCTGTGGGTCAATGGCCCTCGATCCAAAAAAGGTTCCCCATGCCACTAGACCTGCTGCATACCTATCCATATGGACTGTGAGAAGGAGGGTGCAGGCTAGTCTTTTTACAGCTCATGCGCACACAGAGAAGTTAGGTAAAACATAAAGCACACTTTTTTGGAAATTTGCAACTTAGCACTAATTGATTTCTTAGAATCCAGAACTCTAGCGCACACAAAACAGCAATAGCCCATTATCACCACCAACACAATGAGACTCAGTTTCCATAACAAAACTGGCCTTGCTCTAAGCTGGGTCTCTGCAGACTGACTGCACAAGACCCAGATCATACACTTTCCTACAGAGCTCCCTAGCCTGCAAGCAGGACCAGGAAACCTTTTCTACATATTTGTGCTAGCTTGTAATTTTAACACAGTTTTCAATGCACCACAAAGGCTTGGAGGGGATACAGAACATCTTTATTCCATCCATGCCAGTACTGCAGATCTTACCTGGTTATGTTAACATAGCTGAAGACTACGGCTCCATAGAGATCCTCAGGAGACACTGTGCCCTGGTAGAGTGTGTCCAATAGAGCCAGGCAGCCAGAAAGTTTGTAGAGTAGGCAGCTGGTGCATAAGCAGGGTTGAGGGCTCCTGCATGGATCCCATGGGATCTGTCTGATGGGACAATGTGGGGATAATCGTCACTTGGGAATTCACGTGAGAATTGTAAAAAACGCTTTCCCACAGGCTTTAATGTGGGAAGGGTCAATTTGCTCCATTGATTGGTATTGATTGGAATGAATAAGCATCCTAGGATTAGACCGATGGTTTGCACAGTAATTGTTAAAGAATATGTTGCTCTAGCTGCTTAATTTCATTTGCTAGACACAATGGTGAAGGGAATCTGCTGATGAAAAGGGTATAAAGAGCATTTAAAAACATAAAGAATGGTCAGATCAGTGGCCCATGTAGCCTAGTATCCTATTTTCTGATTGTGGCCTGCACCAGATACTTGAGAGGGACTGAACAGAACAAGGCAATTATCAAGAGTTCCATGCCCTGTATGTGATGTATGCTGGTGAGGTTTTCCTCATTGCCACTATTTTATTTTCAGAAGAGGTGCCTGATCAACAGCTGACTTTGATTTTGGCAATGAGGGTAAGTGAGAACATTCAAATAAAATACAAAAATCAGCGTGCAAAATTTAAATGAACTTTAGTTGTGTATTTATGAAAGACAGCAAATCACATGCAATCTCAACACCATGAGACAAGCAATAACCTTTGGGATCTCAGCTCTTAACTACATATTGTATCACTTTGGCTTTTTCGTTGAAAAGCGTTGCTGAGAAACTAAAATTTCTTGTTGCCACTGTTTGTTTCCAGCATTTAGTCTCTTGTCCTGGTCACACTGAAGCCTTCATTGCTCTCAGCCCTGTCTGCACTTGAAGGCACAGGGCTGTATAATATCACTGAAACACCACCTCTAGCTTCCCTTTTAAAATCAACAAACATGATGGGCGAACTATGCAATTTCCAACATTTAAAACAATGAGAGCATCAAAGTGGGCCTTGTTTTAAGGAGAAAGGTAACCACTCTTCTTAAAGATAGTTTTGGGTTTGGAGAAGGAAAAATGAAAAGGAATTAAATATCTTTAAACATATTCAAAACTAATTTTCTCTGCAAATATTGATGACCCAAACCTATTCTCTGTGAATGCCAAAATATTCAAGTACTGCAATGGAGCAGAACTGAACCCGAAGTTGATGATAAAGGAGAAATGTGAGTTCTGACATGACCAAACCCACATATTTTTACTATTTTATAATCAAATATTGTATACATAATTTATTCGGTTTGACTTGACATTCATTCCTGCTCCTACTGTAATAGAGGAATTTGGTCCTAAATCAATTGCTATTTTTGCTATCTTGATTTCTATTCTTATTTGGCATCTTGCCAAGTGTTAGTGGAGAAAAGCATGAAAGAGTTTTAAGCAATAAAATGATCATATTATTAGAATCATGGAGTTTACTAAAAATAGATGAAAATTGCTTATAGAGAGAAAGTGACAATTATGTTAATATAAGAATTGAAGAAACTAAGGAGGATACAAGAAGGAATCCAAAACAAATATACTGTATATTACATTATCTGTGCATTGTTAGACCAAAAGTATAATTTATCCCAATAGAGAAATACAACTTACATTTTCCTAATCTGCTCCAAAGGAAAATATTGATTCTTATGGAACATAACAAATACCAAGAAACAAATGAAATTTCTTCTATCAGCATGAAAGTCAGAAGGCTTAGGGTCTAAAGGCAAAAAAGAAACAAAACTAAAAGAAATAACAGCTCATAACTCCCTCTCCAACAAATCCTTTTGAGGATACTACTGTATGAGAAATCCAAACTAATTCCACTAAAAGATGGTTTCAGGAATTGGAGTCTATGGAAGAGCAAACATAAAAGTATTCTAGTAAATGCATTTATAGTAGCCACAATTTGCTAATGGGAATTTCCACTGGTAACTGAGAGACCCAGTTTCATTACATACTTATAGGAGGATAGATCTGCATTTACTACAGAGTGACAGTTGGCAAATATTAACATTTAAATGGCTTCTGCTATAAACAAAATTTTTCAACGCTTTCAATATAGTGAGAGGCCTTGTTTATGACACTTATCTATGGATCTTCTATACAACTTGAATACAGGAAATATATTTCTGGCTTAGATATGTATATGAAAGAGACAAGGTGTGAAAACTACACTACCATTTCATCCCAAGACGTGATCCCTCTTGCTACGGGTCAAAAGCACTTAATTTGGTTAGCATTCATAGCATGCTTCTCTTCTCTACATCTCAGAGACCTTTACAAAGCAGGTTAAGGTAATTATTGTCTGTGGACACTGAGGCACAAAGAGGTGCTCATGGTTTTCTACAAATCTGAGGGAATGCCAGGAATAGAACCCAGGTTTCATGATTTCAGTAGCTTCCTGGTTTAGTCACTGAACACTAGGAAAGAGACCTGCCTATTTTGTGGTGCATACTTCATGTACTAGAGCTGTCAAACTGACACATTTCATCAGCCCAGACTTCCCAACACGTTAAGCAATGTGAGTTGTTTTGTCTTATTTTTTCTGACTTTTTTACACCCGCACACACACTCTGCAGTTTATCTTCACTGTTCCTGTAGACACTGAAAAAAGGTGGGGTTAAGCTACAGGATCATTCTCTTATTTTGCAATACCCTACAAATACCTAACTAGAAAATCTCAGTGGCTGTTAAATCCCGAGGGTGAATCCTGGCCCCACTGAAGTGAATGATGAATGATAACATTTTCATTGATTTCAGTGCAGCCAGGATTTCACCTAGGACTTGAATGAGGAGCAGCATGCTTTTGTCACACTGCTCACCAGGAACAATCTCCAAGTGTCTCTTCTTTTCTGGCCTGCTCCTGTGATTCTAGGGTTCACTGAATAGCATGCCATAAATTCCTATCTGTCTGGAGTAGCACAAAGGATTGTGTAGGCATCTTCTGAAAAGCACTGCTATGCAAGGAGAATCCTTTATGGTTCTCAGGCAAGTAATAGGTACCTGGAGAGTAGCCAGGAAAGGGCCAGGTGAAGAGCAGCATCCCAGGCTGTAGGCAACATTTGCATTTCCTCAAATTTCAGTGTCATTCAGGTTACTCTGAGGAAAATTCACCAATCCCCCTTTCTTTCTGCCACAGTGGCCTATCTCATTGGTTACAATAAAAGTAATTAAAGAAATAAAACAGATTACTGCCTGATTGAGAATAAGATTGGCTTTTCCAATGTGCCATCCTGGGCGGGTATTCCTGATAAAGGGAACATTCTTAAGGTAGGAGATAACAAACATTGCTTCACTTTATCTTCAGTATGGCTTTTTGCAATGAAATTGTGGTGTTTAGAAGGTACTATCTGTAAACTTTGCCTCAAAAAAAAAATCCTACTATATTTAATGAATGTGCAATTGCGAGAAGATTATTCTACTCTCCCATCTTCAGAATAAAAGCTCAAAATGTTTTTCAAACAACAAAGAAACACGGCAGTCTGCCCATTATTTAAAGTCTTTTTGGTTGTGGATAGACTTCTGTTGTGAACTGTAATATCTAAATTCAAGTTATTCAGGGATAAAAACAAAAGCAAAGTTGCATTACGAATGTACAGCTGTGGGACATATGCTAACATTTCACGGACATTTAGACCCAATAAAGGATAGACGTGCTAAACTTGACATCATTACAGAAGAATAATTACTATCATTTTGGGTCTATTGTGAAACATAAACTTCTTCGAGTGAGTATATTAGAATGAATTATTTTAGAGCAATTGGAAAGAAAGCTAATATAATGAAAAACGAACCATTTCACCTTTATTAAAATGTATTTACAAATTAGTAACAAAGTGCCCAGTGAAACTCAGGGGTCAATAGTTTAATTACCAGTCCTATTTTCAATGGTATAATGCTTAGATTTTAAAATTCTCCACTAGTTGAAACATAGATGAGCTCAGAGCATGTAGGCAATTTATTTTATTTGTATTTATATTATGTTATGTTATCGTGTAAACCTATTAGTTTGAATTTGGCCACTTAAATGTAAGATCTTTGTGGCTATCAAATTTTCAAATGATTTTGATTTGAAAAATTAAAATTTTTTCCTAATGATAGTTGAGTTATTAGGCTAAAATCTGGCAACTTGGCATAATTAAGCTATTTTGGCAATGAATTAAACATATTTCATGCCATTCAGCTTTTTAAATAAGAAATAAAAAAGTAAAACACCACTGTTACTGACATTTTATAGGAAAGCAGAAACTGCCACAGTGGATCAGCACGATGGTCCAGCTAGCCCTGTATCCTGTCTCTGGCAGTGGACAGAACCAGCTGCTGCAGAGAAAGGTGCAGGTAACTGTTTTAGACAATTAGGGGGAAAAAGTTTAAGTTACACTTTTTTCCTAATGTCCAATAGCTCAGAGTTGGCTTTGCCCTGAAACATGCCAATCATAAACCTTCTGATACTTTAGGGGGTGAAAATCTGCCCATCTGAAATCAAAGAGAGTTTTGCCATTGATTTCAGCGGGCCAGGATTTTATGGTAGGTGCTTTTAATCTTTATTATAATAGATCTTGCTTTTCTCGTTATAATAACTACATTGAAAGTCGTCCAATGTCTAACGTGAAAAAAGTCAGGGAATAAAAAATTTAATGAAGTGCTTTATGTTTCATGCACATTGTAGCCTTTGTGTTCCCAGACTCATGTCTAAGAGACAGACTGTCAGCAAGTGACATGGTATTTCGTCACTTTTGTGGGATGAAGCTAGACCCTACAGATATTATTTTTCATGTTTTATTTATGATGTTCCTATGATGTGCACAGAAATGACCTGACAATTCAGATACTACTGTTCTGTTCTTTTTGCTAGCCCCCAGGAGAAACCGGACGGTGTACATGCTATTGTCCTGCTGTTCTGGTTGCAGGTTTGTAGCATTTGTAGGTCATGGGTTTTCCAAAGCATCTTGCCAAGTGTTTAAATTGATGTTCTGCTCTAATGAACCACAGAAGCCATTACTTTTCTAATTGCCTGAGTTACAGCACTCTGTACAAAGCCATGGATTGTTCTTAGTCATTTGGAGTATAAAATAGCCAGGATATCCTGAAAAAGGAAGTGGCAGATGACCTTTTACATCTTGCATTAACCTGTTGCTAACATCTTAGAAACAGTCGCTCTCTGTTCTGTTCTTGGCTCGTGCTGAACCTGCTGCTTTGAGGTAAACGTATTATGATCAGCTTCTTGGCACACAGCCAATTACCACATTGTGATTAGAAGGGCATTAAGAGGCACTTATGCTCTGCAATTCTGGGCTATTTCCACGGGGATGATCAGAGGAGGTTTTGCAACAGTACCTGTGGGCCGGGATCTGCAATGCCTCTTCTGTAAGGTGAAGAACGGCCCCAAGTTGTGCTGAAGTTAGGTGAGTTGTGAGGTACCTTGTCAGAGAAGACATACTCACACAGTAGACAGTGATTGTCCCTTGAGGTATGCATGCTACCCTCAGCTACATGATTGGAATTTTACTCACTGCTCCAAATAAACATTCTGAGCATTTCATTATCTAGACAGTTTTATCGTTTTAGACAACACTAAGGGAAATAAGGGTAGATTAAGAATCCTTCCCTACTGAACCTCTGAGGGTACAGGGTACTGTGTGTCTCTTAATTCTCCACCAGATCAGGTGGCCAGGCAGAATGGGGAATGGGTAGAGTTTTGGCTCTGATGCCCGCCTGCCCACATGCCAACCAGCAGACCTAAAACAGCAACAGATTCCTGCTCTCCTGGAGCAAATGGGAACCAACAAAGGAACAGAGTCTGATTCACAATTCCTTTTTTGGCTACTCCTGGGACAATATAGCTACACACTGCTCCTTAGAGTGAGACCCAAAATCTTTCTTGCCCTAATATTAGGTTTAGGATTTATGCATGAATTGCATCATGTAGGCCAGGAGTTCCTAAACTGTGGTTGGCAGATGCCTGGTGGTCTGGAAGGTGTTAACTGTGTACATGATGCTGGCTCTCCTCCGGGTTTGCAGTTAGATTAATAGAACAAATGCAAGGGCGAGACAGCCTGTCAACCTAGATAGTGAAGTGGGTTGAAAATGTTCTAAACTATATTTCTAAATGTCTAAACTATATTTTGATGGAAAATTGGGTTTTTGATTAACTGATTTTTTTCATACAACGTGCCTGCTTTTTGTGGCCAGTTGATGGTCTTATGATGTCCTGGGGATGGGCACTCCCACAATGCAGTGCATCCCTCCCCAAGAGGGGAACATTGGGGTGAATCCTGGGCATTGTAGTTTGACTAGGAAGCCCAGCCTATAGAAGAGAAGGGGAGCACAAGGCACCTGAACTACAATTCCCATAAGGTACCACACAGCACTTTCTTACTGAAATGTTTTAGTTTTCAGCTAAAATATTCAGTTTTAAAATGTCTGCTGAAAATTATAATTTTCCATGGAAAAATTAGATGAAAATAAACTTTGTTTTCATCAGATTTTTCTGTAGCCAGAATCCCTTATTGAGGACTGTAAAAAAATATGTAACTGTGTTCCTGCTGCTAGCTTTCAGTTTAAGGAACTTCTGTAGTTGCCACTGCAATAATATACAATTATTTAGCGAGAGGGGAGGTAGTCTTCATATTAATCAATTGCATGTAAGGTGGTCAACACAACCATTGAAAAGAAAGAGGGAGCCCACAAGATATTTCTCTTTTGAAATGTGATCCACACTATGAAAATGTTTGCAACCCTTCTTTGCCTAAGCAATTAGCTGTATGAAAGATAAGGAAACTGAGCTGAAAATGTAGACCAACATAGAGTATGTAACTGGAAAGTCTTACCTTCTTTGAAACATTTACTTGATAATGCTTAGAATATTTAGGGTATTAAATTCTCTCTAATCCTTTCAGTATATCACACACTTCAGAATCTGGCTTTTCCACATTCTTGGAGCCACCCTTCGGGGTGCGTCTAGACTGGCAAGATTTTGCGCAAAAGCGGCCGCTTTTGTGCAAAAACTTGCCAGCTGTCTACACTGTCCGCTTGAATTTGCGCAAGAGCACTGACTTTGTAATGTACAAAATCAGTGCTTCTTGCACAAATACTTTGACGCTCCTGCTCAGGGATAAGCCCTCTTGAGCAAGAATACTTGCGCAAGAGGGCCAGTGTAGACTGGCACCTTAATTTTTTGCTCAGGAAAGCTCCTATGGCTAAAATGGCCATCGGAGCTTTCTTGCGCAAAAGCGCGTCTATACTGGGCACGGATGCTTTTGCGCAAAAGCACTTTTTGCGCAAAAGCATCCATGCCAATCTAGATGCTCTTTTGCGGAAATACTTTTAACGGAAAAACTTTTCCGTTAAAAGTATTTCCGCAAAATCATGCCCGTCTAGACGCAGCCACCATGTCTTAATCCTCCATCTCTCACACCAGATGTTTCCCAAATTTTATGAGAAATATAGTGGTGTTATTAGGTCTTGGAAAAGCTGCAGGGAGAATTGGGTTCAAGTCCATTTTTTGTCCCCACTTGGGCACGGGTTTATGGGTTAGATCTTGAAAATCCCCAATAATAAGAGTAGTTCCATTGAAATCCCAGTGAATTCTACTGGAAGAGTCCCTGCTGAAATCAATGGTACTAATCAAGTGATTGTGTTTTGCCAAATCAGACAGTGTTTGGAAGAAGGGAGCACTCATGTAAATACATGGCTTTATCTTCTGCACATAAGCCAGAGGGCAATTTCTGCACTCACATATACTCATCTAACCCACATTGCAGTCAGTGGGGCAGCACTAGTGTAACTGAGAAGAGAATTGGTCCTAAGTGCTCAGCTAATACAAAAGTAGAGTTCTCCGGTATCTGCTTCCTTCTTCGTTTGCTTTTCCCACCTTGGTTGTATGAAGAAGGCTGTTTTATTCAGTAACCTGGCAGAGGTACCAAGGCTTCTGTGAATGCAGTGGTTTTGGTAAGGCAGTGTCTTATTCAGGACAAACAACTTTTGCTATTGGAGTTAAAAGAGCAAAATGTATTTATTCCTCTAGGAGATTCAGCATTTCAGGGGTAAGTCATGATTTCAGATCCATACAAGCTTCTGCCTATATTTCCTCCTCTTTTTGCAGCTTCCCTAGCTATAGCTTACTGGCATCTCTCTCTTTCCTTTTGCAGGGAACTGGGGCCCACCTATATCTAGCTGTGGTTAAATATCTGGCAGGCTTCAGCTTCTTGCCCTGAAACCATTAGTGCCAACTCCTCCCTGCCTTCAGCAAATGCTGGGGTGGGATATTCAATTTTCAGACTTTTCACAAGGGCTAGAAAATATACTTAAAACCCCTGAATTCTCATGCCATCTCTTGATATTAGGAACAGGGATTTGATGACAGATCCCAAATGATGGCAACACCTTAGGCTTGGTCACATCAGAGGGCCTGTTTGCTAGCCCCAGACAATATTCCTTGTTTTAGATATAGAAAATTTCATTCTGGTCAAATCTTTTGAAACAGAATAAGCTTTGTTAGTGTGACCATTCTAGATTTCAAGCAGAAAGATGGGTTTTGATTGGTTTCAAATTACTGATACTTCACTGTGTTCTGTTGGCTTCGGTTGGGTTGCTAAGCAGAAGAATAATGAGATATAAAAACCTTCAATAAACTTTATTTTCACATTAGAGATGGCATAGAAAGTGTCTAACAGGACATCTAACAGGACTGTGTGGTGTTAAAGCTTTCTTTATGTATTACAAAGATAATTCTTGCAGTAGGACAAAGCCTACATCCTCCTATTGTGTCCCACTTGAAACCTCTGAGATTTCTGGAGCTATTGGCTGAGAGCTGGGCATCTAGCAGTGCTGTCATTTTGGGTTTCTTTACAACAGAAATGTATCTACTCATTATAATGCAGAGCTGTGAAGCAGGAACTCTTAACTTCTTTTATTTTCCACATGTCACCTATTGCTGATATGGTAAGTTGGGCTATGCAGAGAGATCTGGTAGCTGCATAGGGCCCCCAATAAAATCAGTGGGGCTCTGTGCAGATAAAGGGGCCTCTCCTCATAGATCAACTGACAAGATTAGGGCTGTGAGCTGTTTTTAATTAAGAAGAAACCTGCCTAGCTGACAAACATTTTACTTTTTGCTCTTTTGCTTTTTGTTGTTTATATGTCAAGCTGCTTCTCTTGGATTTTTTTTTTTAAAGGCAAACAGTGAGATGTGCAGGGAAAGCAACAACAAATGCAAAACAAATGAACCTTACAGGGAAATTGCTAATACCAGAAACCTGCTGCAGTGCTTTATTATTTCATTAATCTTTTCTTACAGCTACAAAAATGTGGCATTTACCTTGGCACAGCGCCACCTTCATTATACTTATTGCTGCTGTTGTACGCACAGAGGCGAAAGCTACCCTGCCTGTAAAGTTTACTAAGATAAAGTCTCCAGAGATGGAGGTCACTGATGGCTTTGACACATCCATTGTGCCACCCACTGAAGAAAGTCCTGTCACAGACATATCGGAAACAAGTGAAATGCCAGTGGAGTTATCCACGCTGAACTCGGCCTTCAGAACGGCCACCACTCTCTTTCCTTTTGAAAACTTTACTCTTGACACTGCTGATTTCTTTTTTAATTGCTGTGATTGCTGCACCCCTGTGTCAGGTCAGAAAGGGGAACCAGGAGAGCATGGACTACCAGGTAGGGGAAAGCAATATTTATCCTTATTCATGTCTCAAGAGGAAGTGGCAGCTGTAGCATGTGAACCAAGCAGAAAGTGGCAATGAATCTCCAGTTCTATGAAGTCTTGAATAAACGATCTTGCAGGCCAGAACCTCATGCTGTGGGATTCACACCAGCTGAGGTTTGGGCATAATGGATTCATATCACATATAATATTAAATACAAAAAATCTAACTATTTTTAAATGCTATATTAAAACCAGTGGAGCACGTGGCCAAGTCCAGTCTGGTATGCCCTACAGACAAGTTAGTTTTAGCCAGTGTGGCATACTGGAAAGACTCCCTGCTGGCCATCCCCATCCCTTTCGTTGGCCCACATCTCTGTGTGCAGGGCTGGGGACTTTAGGGTGGGACTGTGAATGTGATGATAGCTGCAGGCCCACAGGAGCTGCCAACATTCTGCTTCTTTCCCTGTTGCCCCATCTTGTAGGAAAAGGAACAGCATTGCCAGCTCCTCTCCCCCAGTCCTGTACACAGAGAAGTGACAGCTCTCTAGAGGGGCAGAGCTGGGAGTTCTGCTTCTTTCCCTGCTGAGAGGCAATGGGGAAAGGAGCAGAACCACCAGCAGCTCCTCCAGCTGCCATACCACACGCAGGCCCCTCTCCCCCCCAGTAATGTGTGATGGCGAGAGGAGGGAAGGGCAAGAATGTAGGGATCCTGGGGGGGAGGCATGGAGTCAAGTGTGGGGTCTCGTGGGGAGGTCACATACCCTCCCTTTAGCTGGTCTGCCCTCCCCCTTCTTCACCACCTATAAGAACTTGTGTTTACTTGCACCACGGATAAAACAATGCTAACTCAATGCTAACTCAGGGCAGGTTACACTATGGAAGAAATTCAATTTGAGATGCGCAGTTGGAGTCAATGTGCCTTAAACTGAATTTCTGGGGAGATAGACTATGTGTGTGTGTGTGTGTGTGTGTGTGGGGGGGGGGTCAACAGGAGAAACTCTCCCATCGACTTTCCTTACTCCTCATGACACCTGTGGAGTACAGGAGTTGATTTAGTGGATCCTTCTGAGATCTTCTAAATCGAACCTTGGAAGATCGATCTCTGGAGTGTTGATCTTCACGTAAGTATAGACAAAACCTCAGGGTCCCAATCTGTATGTGGAACTTCGTATTGGAATCAGTGTACTGCATGTGGAGGACTTAAAAGGTCTCAGGTTCACACTCAAAACTAAGGAGAATTAGAGTTACTGTAATACACAATCTCCTGCACAATACTTCATCTCCTTCTGCCTCTCTCTTCCCTTGTGTCGTAGAAATCCCAGAAAACTGTGTCTATTATATTGCATACATGATGTTGTTACAGAGAGAAGGGCATGATTATTATGTTATTTTTTTCAGCTGTTGGTAGAACAACTGGCACGAGGCAACCCACAGAAGAAAACAAGGCCCTTGCACTGAGGGTAGTTTACAACTGATAACAGACAGATTATACAAAAAAGTGCACTAAGACAAAGGACTGTATTAGCTTACATCATTTTTATTGCTTTATAATGGAGTTACACCTGGGATTTGAAAAGAGAGTCAGTGGCCATTTGGAGAAGAACAGACTATCCCAAAAAGTTTTAATCCCGTTCCCTAATTTTAATTTTTCCTATTTTCCTTGTTTGTTGGACCCTTAGAGCATTGAAATTCAAAAGAGATAAAACCTGATAGGCTATCCAGTTCCTCCACTAACCAATGCATATTTTCTCCCATGTGTGTACAGTCTGATTTTATGTCTTCCAAAACAGTGAGACTTTTACTACCTCTCTTAGGAGACTATTCTACTCTCAAATAGGATTTACTAGTTGGGAAAGTGTTCCTGATATTCAGTTTGAATTTTCCTTAGCTCACATTGATCCCTTTAGTCATTGTCACATCCTCATGGAACTCTACAGACATTTCTTCTCCCTGCACTTTTGTGTTTACAGTCTTTTAATAGTTGTGGGTTTTTTCATATTCCTTTTAGCATGGTTTTGTGACTCTTTCATGCTGCCTGAAAGTAGTTTTGCGTTTTTCTAAAGGGTTATATAGTAATTAAGAATAAAGTGCCTGACCCTTTCTTAGAATAGGGAAATTAAATGCAAAAGACAAACAAAGGCTCCAAATTTTAAAAAATGATTCATTTGCTTTGCTCAATAAAGTCTTCATAAATCCCTATAAATATTTTATAAGAGCTATGTATTTTGTAACCTCATATATTACATATTATGTAACCTTTCTTTTTATCATTAAAATACACACCCAGACAGGGTCTGATTCTGACTCTCTTACATTGAGCAGTACCTTAATCTGCAAGTATTCACATTTATTTAATGGCACTACTTTTGGAGAGAGAGATTTTTCATCTGAGTAAGGATGGTAGACTCACACCTAGAACTTTTAAAATATACTGTATTCAAGGGACTCTAGTCTCTCATTGTTAATAAGGGATTGACTTAGGGACAACTTTGTACTAGCCATATTGTTTGGTGCATACATCTGAACACTGACGGAAGTAGGGATGTAAAATCCCATGTAATCAGTTATGTTTAACAGATTAACAGCTTAAACAGGATCCTGTGGATGGCAGGCTGCTCCGGCCAAACAGGGCTCACTGTATGGTGGGCTGCTCTGACCTAGCTGGGCCCACTGGAGGCGGAGGGAGGGCAGCTCTGGCCAGGCTGGAGCGCCCTCTTCCGCGGTATGGTGTGGCAGACCTGGCCGGGCTTGAGTACTTCCAGCGTGTGGTGCCATGGGCCTGGCCATACTAGAGCAGCCAGGCTGGGAGTTGCTTTAGCCTGGTCAGGCCGCCAATTAACCTGTGACATCCCTAGATGGAAGAAGAGCTTGTGTCACGTTCTCGGTAGTGTGACAATGCACAGGGCTGACAGTGCACCAGCTATCCCTAGTTTTTAAAGTTTATTGTAAATTAAGCCACTGAGTATGTGGCTGGCTTGCCTTTCTGATGTTTCTCACAATGGCTATGTCCACACAGCAGCGTTATTGAGGAATAACTGATGATATTCCAAAATAACATAGTCTGCATCTATGCTACTAGCAGGTATTTTGACATAATGTCAAAATAGTGTCGAGCTGGAGGACTTCTTACTCCGACTCCTGTCACCCTCATTTTATGAGTAAGGGAAGTCAGAGGAAGAGTACTCTTTCTTGGACTTTCTGCTGTGTAGACAGCGCCAAAAGCCAAATTAAGCTATTTTGACTTAAGCTACCAATTGATGTAGCTCAAGTTGTGTAGCTTATTTCAGCTTTAGCCCTGCTGTGTAGATGTACCCAATGTGTGGATCTGATCTGCTTGATTATAACTGCATTTGAATATATATATAAAAAAGAAAGCAAGGGAATAAATAGGGGACACAAACCTTCTGATGGTATCTATGGGTGTATAGCTGTATAGCAGTTGAAAGTTTTTTTTTTCAAGCTAAACCAGACCTCCAAACTCAAAAATCAAAGTCTTAAGGATGGCATGAGGATTTGTACTCTTGGGGCAGGGTCAGATTCAGACATGCTGAGGTCCTAAGATGTGTTTAAAGAGACACTATGATATTACCAAAAACTTAAGAGACACTATGACATTATCAAAAACTGAGTATTACTCTAACAGAAAGGACAATGAAAATAGCGATAATAAAGATTTATATTTGCATATATACCAGTACACAGGCAAATATGCAACTAAAAACGAGTAATTTTTTTTGTATTTAGATGCTCCTCATAATCTGAGGCCCTATATTGTAGTTTACTTAGCTCGTGCATAAAGCTGGCACTGTCTAGGTGAAAGACAAATGTCCATGAACTAACCAATAGATATATATAAATGAAATAAGGCTGAAATCTTCATATTTAATGAGAGCATTTAGCCACACAATTCCCATTAATTTCAGTGACAGCTGTATGGCTAATTCCTCAAATTGGCTTTGAACAATTACAGTGTTTTATGAAGGAAGGCTCAGTCCTGAGCCCTGCTCTGCTTCTTTTGTGTCACTCCCATAACCCAAAGGAAAATAGCCAGTTCTTCTCTGTTTTCACAAATCACACATCATTATGGGGCACCCCCATTATTTGTGTCTTATTACCTAACGTTCATAGGTCACTTTATAGAGTTCATGCTTTTCAGTCACTATGAAGATAGAATTCCATTGCCTACTGAATTTTCAAATGTTCGTTTTCCAGGTCCTAAAGGAGAGCCAGGAGATACTGGCCCTCCGGGCCTACCAGGAATTCCTGGACTTCAAGGTCCAAAGGGCTCCAAAGGAGACAAAGGTGAGCAAAAATAGCTCTTTCCAAAAGCACGTATGATTTATTTCTCATGTATTTTTTCAGTCTAATAAAGCAAAATTGTAGGAGACGTCATTTCCCAAAGCAATCAAAATGTCTTGGTACAAATTAATACCTTGTAATTCCCAATAACATATAGGAGTGTACTTAGAGAAAATAAAAATGGATATTCACAAAAGCCTGATCCAAAACTCATTGAAGTCAATGGGAGTCTTTCTATTTACTTCAGTGGTTTTGGATCAGGCCCATGTGTAGTAAAGATCTTCATGAAAGTAACACGCAGGCTTAGAAGCAGCTTTTAAACTTTAAATCTCTCAGACCAAATTGACTTCACTCCGCAAAAGAGTAGAATTTAGTTCATTAGCTGTAACTTCATAAAAAAACTCCCATTTACTTGAATATTCTTTGGTCTAGACCCACAGTATGGTCACTCTACTATCACGTATCACTCTGAGTTTGGCTCAGAAGTTTCTTGCCCATAGAGAAAACAGGTTGAACCTCTCTAGTCCAGCTTTCTCTGGTCCAGCAATATCCGTGGTTCAGCATGATTTTAATTAGCCAGATGTCCACTTATCATGGATATGGCCAAGTTTCCCACAGTCCCATGAAGTTTATTTACAGCCACAAGATGCTAAACAATATTGACCTCCCATGGTTCGGCAAGTTCTCTGGTTTGGCACTAACCAGGTCCCCAGAGTGCTGGACTAGAGAGGTTCAAACTGTACTTAAAAATTGTTTAAAATGTTGGACCACTTAACTAACTGTTATTTAGGGCAATGCTTCTTTGTTTGAAGCTGTGTGATTTTTCAGTAGCACCAAACACTAGGCACCTGCACTTGAACAAGCACTTGTCCCAGAGATGGTTGCTGTGGATGAAAGAAACTTAGAGAGTTGGGTGCAATACAAAAGAGTCAAGCATATTGAAATATTTGCAATAATCATAGGTACCAAGGCAGGTTGTGCATCTTTTAAGCCATCCTCTGATCAAGAGGTTTGTTTGTGTGGTTATTGGTTCTACTAATCATTTGCCCCAGAAACCTGTGTTCTGATTTCAAATGAAAATGAGCTTGATGGTCATCTCAGAGTTCTCATTTTGCATGTCATTAAACTACCACACACATGACACAATTCAGCTCAATTGCCTGTTTCTGTTCAAAGGGTTTAGTGTATTGAAATAGTGCATGAGGACTGAATTGTATTGACACAGCTATAAGGGGTTGCGTACACAGCATTTCCACACATTATAATTTGCTAAAGCCAATGCAGTTAATCTGGTTTCAATAAATACGAAATGCACTTGAACATTTTTTCAGGAAAAAAAAAGATGACATTAGAGTGTGATTCAAGCAATGCCCTCTGTGATGATGTCCCCTCTTGACTAATACTTTCTAGGGCTATCAAATGAAAATGACAATACCAAGTCTAGTGGTTAGCAGCTTCTCTATCAGGCCATTAAATGACAGTAAATCCTTTCCCTCTCAAACATTACTGATTGCATACAGTTATTTATTTCATAGGCAGTAAGATGAACAGTGCAAGTAAGGAAGTACAGCACGGTGGGTAGTTTGATGTGTGTGAAGTTTTCAGTTCAGGGGTTTCAAGGAACTTTATTAGGGCTGACATTTTAAAAGTTCAGTTTTACTACAGGAGTGAGTGTGACACACGCGGACACATATACATGGCGTAAGCCCCATGCATCCTAAAGAATGTTTTGCCAGAAAAAATATCCATAGCAGAATATTAATGGTCATAATGTCTTAGGAGATAAAGGAGAACATGGTGACCAAGGAACAAATGGAATTCCAGGGTATCCAGGCAAACCTGGAGAACAAGGTATGTACGGCTACACCAGAGTGTTCAGCTACATTGATCTATCTCCCCACAGAGAGGGGTGAGTGTGTGTGTATTCTGCACATAAGAAAAGTTATTCTTCTGCAAAAAGGAACTTTATGAGACAGGGATGAACTTTATGAGACAGAGATGAAATTCAGACCTGGCAGTGATACTTTTGGGCATATTTAGATAGTGGGAAAAGCCCCATCAGAGATTGGTGAGCCCCTCTGATATAGTCAAATGCACAGGGATGTGTGTGAAAATGGGATGTAAAACTCTGCTCTCCCAGTCTCCTGCTGCTGCTGCTCTGTGCAGACCTGTTGTCCCTGTGTTGCATTAGTGGAATCTGGGAGTATGTCTACACTGCAGAGTTTTTTCACACGGCAATCACATTCTTTTGGAAAAAAATTGAAAGAACAGAAGTTTTTTTCCAACATTGATAAATCTCTTTCTACAAGGAAGAAGCCTTTTTCCGAAAGAGCTCTTTTGGAAAAAGGGGCATGTGGACGGGGAAGAGGGAGTTCTTTCAAAAGAAGAGGAAAGAAGAAAAAGCACAGGTGCCCTGGTGGCCACTCCATCCATAGTAATCACAGTTTAAATGCGAGATAGAATCCATTCAGTGTGGATGCTATCTTTTGAAAAAGCAGATCGCTTTTTCGATGTGCTTTCGCAGTGTGGACCCTCTCTTTCAGAAGAAGTTTTATTGGAAAATCTCTTCCGGAAAAGCTTCTTCCGAAAGAAGCCTGAAGTCTAGACATAGCCTTGGGGTGCAATCCAAGGATAGCATCATATAAGGTAGTTGTGACCAGTTGTTTTCTGTGGTCAAAATTCTTATTCATTGCTACCTTGATAGGCAGGAGAGTGTGCGATATAGGAGCAGCTATACTGGCTCCTGACCACCACACTGGGGCACTCTTCCTTTGCTTAAGGTAGATTTAAGGCCAGATCATGCCAGCAGATAGATGGCAGTGGAGATCTGTGCCCTGTATAGAAAACAGGTGGTTTATCAATTGTTTTTCATGTTGGGGATTCAGTGTTTTCAATTGTATGTCACCTCTCAACTTCATGGTAAATACATTTAAAAAACTGACTTTCTTTGATTCTACTTTCCCTTTCCTATGCCTTTCTCTGTACCTTGGTACTGTTTTTAATGTCCTCACTTTTCTCTTTTCCATCAAGCTGGCTTTCTTCCCACAAATTCTGTACTGCCTGTTCTCCGTGTTCCAGCCCCTCTCCCTGCCCTCGTCTTTTATTCCTATTCTGTCTTGTTTTCTATTCTCCTCCCAAGCCTCCTTAGCCTCTTTCCTCCCGACATCTTTCTTCTCTTGCCTCAGTTCTAATTGTTCCTGCCAAATCCACTTGTTCACAATGACTCCCCTCCTCCAAATCCACTACCCCCTGACTCACCACACAAATTACTCCCCGATTCACCTACCCAACTTCAGAGGAAAATAGAAGGAAAACACTGTGAATGGAACATGCAGTCTACTTTCTAACTCCAAGCACCTGGCATGTACAACTGTGCCTTCTAGCCTCTCCCTGTCACAGTGACCAGCCCAAGGCTTGCAGTGTTGTGTGTTTTGGGGTATTTTTCTTTCTCGTGACTCTTTGTTTCTATCTTTTTTTTATAGGTGAAGCTGGAGTTAAAGGAGACAAAGGAAACTCTGGCCTTCCTGGAATGAAGGGGCAGAAGGGATTGAAGGGGGACACTTGTGAGAATGGGACCAAAGGAGAAAAAGGAGACAAGGGAGATCTGGGTTTACAGGGGCAAGATGGGGAAAATGGAGACAAAGGGGAAAAGGGAGACCTGGGGGAAAAGGGGCATTGTGGGGAGCCAGGGGAGAGAGGTGAGAGGGGGGAAAAGGGAGAAGCTGGAATAAAAGGGGAAAAAGGCAGCAAAGGAGATGCTGGAGTTGAGGGTTTTCCTGGGATGAATGGACAAGAGGGAGAAAAGGGTGAGCCAGGCAGTAAGGGTGAAAAGGGGGACTTGGGACCACCTGGTGTGATGGGACCTGTTGGGCCAAAGGGAAATCCTGGTAGTAAAGGGGCACGAGGAGCTAGTGGAAAAAAAGGCTCCAGAGGTATCAAAGGCTCTAAGGGTGATAGCTCAAAAGCCCGAAGATCAGCTTTCAGTGCTGGCTTGTCAAAATCTTTCCCTCCACCTAATGTCCCTATTAAATTTGACAAGATTTTGTACAATGACCAGGAAGATTATAATCCTTCAACAGGCAAGTTCAACTGCAGCATTCCTGGAGCGTATGTCTTTGCTTATCACATGACGGTCAGAGGGAGGCCTGCTCGAATCAGTATTGTGGCACAAAACAAGAAGATTGTCAAAACCCGTGAAACACTGTATGGTCAAGAAATAGATCAGGCATCTTTCCTGATTATTTTGAAATTAAATGTAGGGGATCAGGTTTGGTTGGAGGTTGCACGGGATTGGAATGGGGTCTACGTCAGTGCTGAAGATGACAGCATATTTACAGGGTTTCTTTTGTATCCAGATGATATTTTTGAGACCTTAACATAAATATATGATGATAAATACGTTATTAAGAAGTGAAACATTTCTTTCATTGTCATTATCAGTAGAGGGAAGAGGGAGAAGGGCGAAGGAGAAAGAAATGGTCACTTTAGCGAAATAGACATCATAATCTGTCTATACAAATATTTATATTTCTAAGAAACTGATTAATTTTAACTAAAAAGCCCCAAAAGTGCAACCATCCTCTATAGCGATGCCTAATTTTTTGATTATATAAGGAAATATTATACAAATGCATTCAGGAAAATATAGATCCCAAAGAGATTTCATTTACTCATCAGACCCATATCAAATCATTAAAATCACACAGAGAAAGCCAATATATTAGTTTAATTCAGATAAGGCCAAATCTTGTGGTAATTACAAATCAAAATATCCATGGGAGTCAGTATTGAAGTTAATTGGAATCTCAAGTTTTAGCTAAAGATTGTACGATTTGACTCAGAGATTAATCAAATACAACTTCAAGTAGTAGGTTTCTTCAAATCATGTTCATAGATTTAAATAAAGGTTTGCTGTCAAGCGAATATTATATGATGCTTTATACCCGGTAATGCATGGAATAAAAGGTTGATTTAGAGATTATATTATAATCACTCAATCAGTGTGAATTACTCTGTTCATCAAATTATTGTTGTATATATGAGAACGGAGTATTTTTGGAAGAGCAAAGAATAAAATAAGATGATTGCCTAATTTCATTTGTTTCCCTATACTACACAGACAAAAATACAATCATGTGCTGTTTAACAACGCTGCATCTGATGAAACCAGTAGTTCAAAAGATTTAGAGAAAAAGTACTTCTGCATATGGTGTTTGGCTGCCACATATCATCATATGATCAGAAAGCCCTATAACTCAGTGAATGTTTGAGCACATGGACAATTTAAAAAAAAATTTCTTTGCTAAAGCCAGCCTGAATTTAGGAAAGAAAAAATAAAAAATGAAGTACTTTTAGGATTACTTATTAGCTCCTTATTAGTTCCTTATTAGCTCAAGGAAGTGCTGTCCCTGAGGTTGTTCAATGCCTTCTCTCATATTAATTAATTAACATCAGTATGATACATGGAATGGTTCTGATCACTCTCTTGCTACAGAGAAAATTCTTCTCTCCTGGACGTTGGTGCTGGAACTATCACTTCTTAGGCAATCACAATGCAATAACTACCTGCACTCACAAACAAAATTACACTTCAGATAGAATGACCGAAAAGCACCCTTGTTCTTGGGTGATAGGAACAAGCATTCAGGGGGCCATAATCACTGTGAAAGAGTACACAACCCCTTTAAAGGACAGCTGGAAGCTCACAACCAAAACAGCTTGTGTGTAATTAAGGATAGTAATAGAGATGTAGCCGTGTTAGTCTGGTCTTGCTGGAACAAAAGACAGGATTATGCAGCACTTTAAAGTCTAACAAGATGGTTTATTAGGTCATGAGCTTTTGTGGGCCAGACCCACTTCCTCAGATCAAATTGTGGAAGAAAATTGGCATGACCATATATACCAAAGGGATACAATCAAAAAAAAAAAAGTGAACACATGTATTCACATGAGGTAATTTTAGGATTACTTATTAGTAAGTATGTGTGTATGTGTATGTATGTGTTCACTTTTTTTTGATTGTATCCCTTTGGTATATATAGTCATGCCAATTTTCTTCCACAATTTGATCTGAGGAAGTGGGTCTGGCCCACGAAAGCTCATCACCTAATAAACCATCTTGTTAGTTTTTAAAGTGCTGCATAGTCCTGTCTTTTGTAATTAAGGAGTCTCTCTAGTCTGGGGTTGGCCTGTACAAACAAAGAAAAATCTGAGGGGAGAAAGCAGATTAGAGAGGGAGGTGGTAGTTATGAGTGAAGTGTCTGATATACAGATATAAAGTAATTATATACATAGGAACCACTTTACCCATACTTAAAATATGACCACCTCTGAGGTGAAGCATGGCAACTTTTTAGCAATGTGCAGCAACAGTTTAGATCAGAAAATGAAGAAATGCAGTGTTGTGTTGCTACTGAACATGGAATGTCGCCAGGACAAGGTTTCAGCAGCTGTCTTCATGCACTTTTTGCCAGTAGTCAAAACCTTGATGCACATATAATCTGGACAACACAAACCCCTCTACAGCTTATCTCAGACTGCTGGTGACTAGCTGGATGAAGGTCTAGACTTTGCTTTAATGACTGTATGTGGGAGCTTAGAACTCTGGCTCTCAGATTAGGGCCTTACAAACTTTTCAGCAGCTGATATATGGACACACAAAACAAAAATATGGAACGGAAAGTAGCACAGGAACACTTTTAGTGGTGGGGATGCTGAAAGCCAGCCCCCTTACCCTGTCTGCTCCATCCCCCACCAAGCTGAGGGTGGGCATGAGACCGGGAGCAGAACCCTGGCACCAGCAGCCTACAACTGGAGTCATGGCCACTGGGATCCCATGCATAGGGCAGTGACCACTGGGGCATGAGCACAGGGCTAGCAACTCAGCCCTGCACCCCTTCTTTCCATGCCTATGGGAATAGGTATAGAATTAAAGATTTGGCAAAATGATTTGATCTTCTAATGCTGTTAAACATCAAAAACCAACCCATGGAAAATATTTTCCATGGAATTCAATGGAAGACCTCTCACAAAGCTTATGGGCTTCAGAACAGATACTTTATGAATAATACAAAAATTCACTGAAACTAGCAACTTTAATTACATTAAACAGTATTTCAAAACGTTAATTTAGCTGTACTCTCTGCCCAAGGCAGGCATTTGCTGGAGCATGAAATCACATCCAACAGCATTAACACTGCCATGATGGCATTTCACCAAGAGAAAGCAACAGGCCCAATCAGTTTTCCAATAGAATTGTACACACAACGTTTCTGGCAGAGATGTGCAACTCCACTAGTCACCTACATCCTCACAGTCCACAGTGTCCATATACAAATATGCAAAGAAACCACTTCACCCATAGTTAAAATATGGCAACCTCTGGGGTGAAGAATGGTAATTTTTTAGCAGTGCATAGCAACACACCACCACCTTTTAGATCAGAAGATAGAGACATACAGGGTGGTGTTGCTACTGAAGATGGAATGTAGCCAGGACAACAAGGGCTCTGCAGCTGGCCTTGTAGTTCTTAACAGCGGTCAAGACCTTGGTGCACATATAGTCTGAACACCTCGAAGCCCTTAATATGGAAGATACTTTCAATAGTGACTCAGAAGGTAATCTGCTACATTCTGAACCAGCAACTCTCTTTCTTATCTATGGAGCAGATGACTGTCTTTTAAAAAGATGAAATGTTGCATACAGTTTTTGTTGACTCAATTTACAATCATTTCCAGATAGATCACTTTTTTGGCTCAAACAGTTCAACTGTGATCCTCCAAAAGGGGATATATTTCATTATTCAGAGTAGATAACATGTACTAAGTTATTTTGAATTATAACTATATTTTATATATATTTTAAAGTTGTTATTTGTTATATAGTAGCATTTAAAGGCCTCTACCATGATAGGAATCCCTTGTGTTAAGTATTGTACAAACATATAGCAAAACAGCCCGTCTCTCACAATCTAAATAGACAAGACAGACAAAGGAAATAGGTACAAAGAGTTAAGTTAATTGCCCAAGCAGACCATTGGTTGCAAAGCAAGGATCAGAACCCGTATCTCCTGGCTCCTAGTTCAGGGACTCTTATCTGCTGGATAGTGTTCCCTCTCAAAGACACTTGCTGTGGTTGGTTAAAATTTTCTTGTGATATTCTATCACACAAGATCCTGATCTAATGTTAATTGAAGACCCTGGCAGTCTTTCCATTGATTTCAAGGAATACTAGATCAGACTTTTAGGAAATACAGTGAATTGGAGAAGGGAAGTGTTTTTTTCACACCTGGTTCTATCACTTGTCATCATGCCTTCAATATCTTCTTTAAATACTACCATAAATCATGTACTTCATTTCTGCTTTTTATATTGTATCAAGATTAAGACATACTAGGGCTTCTTAAGTTTACTGAGAAAATTAACTTCAGAGAACTGTTAAATTCTAAGATAAAAGACAAGTCAATTTTAAAAGACTGACCCTATCTACCTGCAAAATTAAAAATGTCTGTCAAGTCATCAGCCTCACAGCTTAGTTTAAACACTGGTAATTCAAATATAATATGTACCAGCTTTATCAAGTAGTTGTGAACTAATCTGGTGTTTATTCTGTATATGTTAGTATGTGGTTTGAATTGGGAGTGCTACCCACCTAAAGGATCCAGGGACTGGCTTATAAATTCTTTGACAGCTGTTAAAGATTTGAGAAAAATATTATAAGTTTGGACTCCTGCTGTCACATTACTACTTAGTTTTGCATCCCCACGGCAACACAAGTGGTCTGCGTAACAGATGGCTATATCTGGATACCTAACAATTTTCTGTTCTGCTTCTGCACTGTTATGAACTTTCTGTATGAATAAACTATATGCCAATTCCTGGGGAAAACAGCTCATCAAGTTTTGGGGACTCTGAAGAAACTTCCTACAAAGTCCTTCCTAGAAATTGGTTGGCTGTCTGTGGCAGAGGGGCAACAGAAGTCCTTCAGTACATTTAAACTCTGCAGAAGGCATTATGTGGGGCTACTATAAGCAGAGCATTTGCGAAGAGGTGTTGTGCACCCATATATGCTATTGAAAAGGTCTTGGAAAGCCCAGAAAGCCATATGTGGAAAGGCTGGGCCAGGCCAAGGGAGGGGTAGCACAGTGCACATTAACACGAATCCAGTGGCCTCTACACCTTGTGCAAATGGGATGAAGGAGCTGTGATTAATTCAGTGGCTTGTAGGCACTGAGATATTAGTGGAAGGGACAATGTAGCAGCCTTGCTTGCTGACTTGGGGATGGAATAGTTGATCTCACCTCTCCACTTTGCATTCCACCTGGTTAGAGTCTTTAGCCTCAGGTTTTATGCAGGTGGAATTAATTTGATAACGAACCACTTCCTGGAAAGGGAGAAGGGAATGGGTCATTGATAAAGCAAGCTGCTTCCCCAGAGGCTGGGTATCAGTGACAGCCAGGTGGTAGATAACTATTTCATACTTGTAAGTAACTTAGAACCTCTGGCCTGCTTAGTGATTTTTTTAAAAAGCGAGTGCAAGGTGTGTTTGTGTTATTCTTTTTTTTCTTCAAATAAATCTGATTTAAATCAGATAAAACTAAACTGAATTCTTGCTATAGTTTAGCCGGGGTTAATTATAGCTGGGCCCCATGAGAAAAATAAATCTATCTTAAGAGAGAAGGAATCATCTTATCTAATATAAAATAACCTCAACAGCAATGTTCTGGAAAGTATTGTCCTTCTATCTTTAGTGTCTTTCTTATTTCAGTATTTTAGCTATACCAAGTGTTTTGTTTATTAGTCCAAATGCCTTTAATCTACTCAATCTACAGCTGGGTTTATAAATTGCCCCAAACTAGCTTTAATTTTCTACCCAAACAAATACCTGCATTAATTTCTTCTCCCCTGCTGTAAAAGGGATTCACAGGGCTCTTGCCTTGTTAGTATTTTCCTATCTCTGAGAGGCCATGCAAAAGTTAATAGATCAAAAAGCTTAATTTCTTTAAACCAAGCAAAGCAGGAGGATTGAAATTGGGGAAAAAATACACAGATTTGCAGTCTTGCTGTGCATTGTGCAAAGCAAATCAGTGACACTTGGCAGGTCTATTTTCACCTGCTGCAGAGTGGCTTTACCCTTTGTTGCCTGTTTTTTAAAGAAATGCTATTCACATCTGTTGCTTCTGTGATAAGCTAAGCTAGGAGTTCTACGAAGAGCTGAATTTTGGATGGCTGTATAATAATTAGATTTCTTCTCTCTTCCCCCCCCCCCATCAGTAGATGGACAAGAATTCCCCTATGGGACAAAAATTTAAAAAATATTTTTTCTTAATTTGAAATTATTTTTAGGAAAAAATATTTTGTTTCAAAATTTTAATCTTTTCCCTTTGTATCATGTCATGATATGTCAGTAGTGTTGCATCATGACCAATCAAGTCCTGTCATAGGAAAAGGTAATAGTGAAATAGTCTACATATTTTTAAATAGTAAGGATAGCTGCTACTTATCTTATTTTCTAGGTCAAACTGTTCCTGTTTGACTCTTTGACTTACAAAATAAGGTAAGTACTCAGTATTCTAAGTAATTTTTTTCAGTAGCCTAGAAAAATGATTCTGGGCTATCACCATGTCTAGTAAATAATTGTTTGCATTTCTTTGTAGTGACTTCCATCTGAGAAAATCAATGTTCTCTGCAGGAGTGTTTCTTAAAGTGAGCCACGGGCTGCTTGGGAAAGCTGCTAATGGGTCACTCTGCTTTGTTTATCTAAAGGCTCTGCAGCTACAGAGCCTCATGTCTTCCATTGGCTCTAGTTTGCCATTTCCAACCTAGGCTGCAGAACCTTTAGATAAACAAAGTGGAGTGGTCCGTTAGCAGCTTTCCTACAGCAGGCCCACGGTGCGTTTTGTGAAACACTGCTGTAGAGACACTAGTGAAAGTGTCCTCAAGCCAGTTCTGTGAAGTGGGTATTATCATTTGCTCTATTTACTGGAGGTAAAATGGCTTACCACAGGTCATGTAGGCAAAGCAGAGAATACAACCAGAGATACTTTTTCCCCCCCTCTCCTGTCTCTTCAACATGAAGACTACCTATCATTCCGCAGTATAAAACGAGCTCTCCTGCAAGAAAACCATCCTTAATTCCTCAGTCTGACTGCCTTTTTTACCAAGTTGTGTCAAGGGGGGGGGGAACAGTGGGCTTGATTCTCCTCATGCAGTCATTTATGCTAGTGCCAAGTGCTAGTAAATCCAAATGGGAGTGTTCTGCTATAGCTAATGTGAATAAATACACAAGCTATAAGGAAATGGAGACTTAGGCATAACATGCTTTGCCAGGACCTACCAGATATGATTCATACCCACTAAGCTAACTTAACTGGGTTCTCAGTAGTCTCCACCTCTGCAGTGGGGGCACATTCAGATCATGAAGAAAGAGAAACTTTGAAATCAAGTTGTATTGTCTGTGCTCTTCTATTAATAATGCCCTAACTCCTTGGAAAAGAACGTATTCCCCAGGAACTTTGTTAGTATTTCATGTCACTGTCCAGTTTACCGTTTACTGCTTATATTCATATCTCTGTAGGGTCAGGCCTAGTTTCATTTTATACAGTGTCTTTCATACTAGCACAAACAACTAACTACAATGATGTACTCCTGGGTAGGCCCTGATTATCCTTGATGCTGATGAGTCCTATGCAATCCACTGTAATGAAACTTCCAAATGTTTAACTGAGAATGTTATAGTTCTAACTTGTTAATGCTTTTCAATCCCCCTGTTTTCCCTAATGACTTAATATGGTGATATGAATAGTATCATGCATATTACAATACTAATGTCACCATACAAAGAGCAACATTAAGCCCTAGTTGAATCCCTTTAACTTCAGTGGGGTTAGACGAGGGACCTCAGATCCCTATGCAGCTTCCTCCTAAAGTTTATACTACATCCTGTCTGCAATATTGTAATTTCTGTTCTGCATGGTGGGGGCAGCTTCAACGTGACACTGAATAATTTGGTTCTGCTGGTGTTCCCTGCTACTCATATATCCTCCGTTCAAGGGGATTGTATTTGTGGGTTAATATGGCTTGTGTTCAAGCATGTCATCCCACTAGCTTGATCAGTGGGACCAAGGCTACATGCAAAATTGTACCCTGACTAATGCTGTTGCCTTTATATACTGGCTGCTGTAATCTGTCACCAGCTGCACACTCCTTTAGGAAATACTGTTTGTCATTAAGCTGCAAATCAGGAAGACGTTCATGCTCAGTGAGGTCTTTTTTCATCCTTTCTTCCAGGTATATTAAGGAGGTCCTGACTAAACAGCAAGTGCATAGGAAGCTGCCGGGTAAGCAAGCAGCTCAAGTGCTGCAGACCAGTTTGAACAAAAATAGGTGTGTTTCAGTGACAGCATAGTGATTTCAGGAGAAAAAATTCATAATGGTTTGGAAGACCCCACAAAACAATCTCCGTTTAAGGGTTTCAGCTGATACATGTCATAAAGATTTGTAGCTTTGCTGTCACATCAGTTGTGTGGGCAAAATGATTGGGGGAGAGGGGAGAATCTTTCAGCATGTGAATTAAAATGGGTTCAAGTGCTGTCACTTTCAGTAAATAGGATGTATGTGAAATGAAGAAAATTCTTAATAAGGAATAGTTATCAAATGGTGGGGAGGTTGGTATTGTTTTGCTATCTTCACTATTATTTGTTCATGGTCAGAGCACTCCCATAATCTTATGTACCTTTTCCCGAGAGGTGTGCCTCTGAGAATGAGACCAGTGCGCCAGAAATACTACTTAAATAAGTCTTTTTGAACAGTGTATCATGCCACAGTGCAATGATTTCATGACAGAATTCTCATGTACATATTATTGTATAATATAACTGGGTTCAGTTTAACTGTTGTGTCCTTTATCCAAAGGTGTTTGCATTGTATATTTATACTAGATGTGGCAGTGGCCATTTTGAGTAATGTAGAAAACTGTTTACATTCTAATCTCTCTTTTTTTTTTTTTTCAGTTGCTCTGAACTCCATTCAAGTAACTCTTTTGGGGCTGCATTTTCCATACTTGGTTTCAGCCCATCGATAAAACTGGGGAAAATTCATCCCTGGGTAGATAGTTCTCTCATCCTTTACTCCTAGAGGAAAGAGAATCCGTTTATTTTATAAATTGTGATTAGGAAATTTGGGGACACATGGCTTGTGTGTGAGCTACAAATACGTCTTTGTTTTGTGGGTCTCACTGAGACCTGTTGCTTTCTTTGGCAAAATGCCAAAGTTTATAATGCTCAATAAAAATGGAACCTCAGTGGAGCTGCTCATAAGCTTGAATGTTGGCCTAAACATAACTAAGTGTTCACGGAATCGAGACCTTGCACAGTAAATATTTTTATTCACCATATTTTAATTATATATATTTTTTAATGAGTTTAGGAATTTTACAGATTATGCTGGGAGGGAGATGGCTCAGATGGTTGGTAATAAGGCATACATTTTTTCCTTCTAGATCACTGGTTCAAACACTGTGCAATGAAGACAGGTTGTTACTACAGCACAGCTTTCTGGTCGTGCATATACAAGTATACACATCTATCACATTTCCTCCAGAGAACATCCAAAATTTTTACAATTTGTCAACATCTCTACTTTGTACAATAGAAATGTTAGTAGACTTGAGAAATCAAGCAGTCTGAAAAAATGGAATGTATATAAGTAGGGAAAGTGAAGTCCGCTTGTGGGTTTTTTTTTAAGTGTGAGTAGACAATTAGGCTCAACATACTGTGGCAAACAGTCTTGCTGCAGGAGTTCTTAAAGCTCCACTCACATTATTCAGCAATTTATATTGCCAATTCTTTTCACATACAAATTAATTAAACATAAAACTGGAGATGAGCAGACACTGAGTTTTTCTCTTAACTAATCCTTGTCATTTGGCTGAGTTTTGAAAAACCAAAATCATGGTCAGTTTAAATCTGTTCCCACCTAGCTCAATTTCTAGTATTTGAGGATACAGAGAAAATGGCTTAAGAGACTTAATGCTGAAACTTCTAGGATTTTCTCTTTCCAATTGGGTGTGTTTGTACATGAGAAAGTGAGACCAAAGTTTCTATCAGGCTCAAAAAAACAAAAGAAAACACCCCACATGCAACTGTGTGTGTGCAGTAGTAGTCATGAGGAAAGGCATGATTGATATGCCTAGCTTTGGCACACACGCTTAGGTATGAACATCATGGTCTTATAGCCTGTCAGACAGCTAAACTAACTCAGTTTCTTACTGTGAGTAATGCAGTAATCAATATTTCCATACAAATGAAGGTGGTGTTATCAGAGATACAAATTGTTTTTTTTCCCCCTATTAGGAGCACAGAAACAGGGAAAAACACTTAAGAATAAATTGGGGCTTTTTTTTTTTAATGTGTCTGTCGACCTTTCTGGGTTCTAACAAAATTATAGTCCAGATCCTCCCCTGGTGTAAACTGTCATAGCTTCATTGAAGCCCATGGAGCTCCCATGGTTTACATCAGATGAAGGTTTGTCTCTAAGATTTTAGGAAACGTGCAGCTGAGAGCTATTGAAATTAAAGGAACATTTCAGTTTTCAAAGGAACCCCTGGTTCACTTCTTGGAATCAATGAGCTGATTCTAATGAATACAATTGTAAGCTATAGTACATTGAATTTAAGATAGCATTGCTGACTGATCTAGTTTCTTCATACCTTTAGATTGGGGTCATGTCCTAGTAAAAGCAATACTAGGAAATTTTTACAAACGAAGAGTTGATGAGATGAGCTATTGTTGAAAAGAAAATTTATCTTGTACTTTGAATTAGCAGATGGATGGAAATTCGCAGTTAAGAATTATATACACAGTTAAGAATCCAAACACTCCCTAACAGGTAGTCACAACATAGTGCTGAGTTGTGTCTCTCTTCACATAGTTTCTAAATAATGTACATAACACTTAATAGGGGTAGACAATTTAATGAGAAATTCAAGAAGAGATGGGACCCACATAGGCACTGGTGTTGCAATGCTGTGGATCACTGAAAGTTCAGGACCAATGCTGTGATCTACACAGCTGAATTATAAGTGTAGGCTCCCTATGCAATGTGTGGAGAGAACTCAAATCCTACCTCCAGGTACCATAGGAACAGTAACCATAACATGAGGAACCCTACCCATAGGAACTGTAATCATTAGATGGGGGTGCCCTACCCATAGGAACCTTAACCCCAGGTACAACTACTCTACCTTTTTGAACCCCAAACCTAGCTGCAATTGCCCTATCATAGGTACCCAGCACTAGGGTGGATAGTTCTACTCATAGGAAACCAAATCCTAGCTCCAGGTAATTGATCCTTCGGAACCCTAAACCTTCCTGTAAGTACTCTATGTATACGTATATGAACCCTAACTCTAGGGCCAGGAGTCCTACCCAAAGGAACCAAAATTGGAGTTCCAGGTGCCCTGCCCATAGGAAGCTTAACCCTAATTCCAAGTCTGGAAAAGTGATGACTGAGAGGGGACATAACAGCTTTCAAGTACATAAAAGGTTGTTACAAGGAGAGGTGAGAAAAATTATTCTTCTTAACCTATGAGGATAGGACAAGAAGTAATGGACTTAAATTGCAGCAAGGGAGGTTTAGGTTGGACACTAGGAAAATCTTTCAAACTGTCAGGGTGGTTAAGCACTGGAATAAATTGCCTAGAGAGGTTGTGGAATCTCCATCATTGGAGAGTTTTAGGAACTCTAACCCAAGAGAGGGCAGCCCCAACCATAGGGGCCCTAGCTTTAGCTCCAAGTACCATAGCCACCTTATAACTTTTAGCTGTGTGGTTAAAGCAGTCACCTGGGATGTGGGAGACTCAAGTTCTATTTTTCTCTGAGCCAGAATAGGACAGGGGGGTCTCCCGGTTCTGAGTACTCTAACCATTGAACGATAGGATAATTCCTATATAGGGTTCCTCAGTCTCTCCTGCTGAAGCTGTTCAACTGTGGGTAAATAAAGAGTGGTAGGAGCCAGAGGGCCAGATCCCTTAACTTCTAGATAGTCATTCTCTCTCTGATAGCCATAACTATCTTCACCATAGCCTTTAGTCTCATTTCCCAGATGAGTGTGCATGTGTTTTGTGCTATCCAGAGGATAGTGACCTGTGTTTTCCAGGTCAGGTGTGGAACAGGGGAGTAGCTGTGTGTTAATGTCACTCCAAAGCACATGGAGGTGGAGTAACAAGTAAGAGCTGGGGGGGGGGTGCTTGAATTCTTTATCTTCTTCTGTACTGTAACGTGGTTGAGACTCCCGGCCATGGCACCTCCTGTTGATCACACTGGGAATTAGCTCAATCTTCAGTGAGGTGTTCCTTTCTGGCTGGTGTGTCTCCCGTCATTGTTCTTTACTCTCTCCATTCTCTAGCTCGGGACCCATGTCACTCAGCAGTGCCCGCTGCTCTGGTTTCTCACCCCTCAGTCTTGCAGGGGCAAAGTGCAGCCTGTACAGGCCACACTCCAGTGGTAGAAAGGTGTGGTGGAAAGGGGAAGGAGAGGACCCAGACCCACTACTCTGGGACCCAGCCAGGGACCCTCTAGTGACAGCCTTGTCTTGCCCTCTTTCACTCCCCTCTACTGCCTCTTGTTCCCTGAGCCACTTCCCTGTGACCCCTTGCACTTCCTCGGCTCCTGTATCAAGGCCTCAGCCTGGCAGATGTCAGGCTGGAGCCTCTCTCTAGCTCCCCTGAGCCTGCCCAGCACTGCTCTATCCAGGGTGTTTTCTCTCCGGGAACCAGTCCTGCACCCTCCCTTGTCAGGAGCCAACCATTCTCTCTGCTCTGCCGAGCAGCTCCTTGTAACAGGGATGCTCCAACATGACATCTTTTCATTGGCTCCCTACAAGCCTCTCTCTGATTAGTTGGGACTCTGCGTGGGCTCCATCCAGAAAACCGTTCTGGCCAGAGTGGGGGCAGCTGCTTATAAATATAATTGTATTGTGGCAGTACCTAAAGGTTCCAACCAGGAACCAAACAGCTTTAAAAGAGCTCTGAGTGTACGTGTATCATGAGAGAGATAGTGAAATAGGATTGTACAAAACATGTGCCTCAGGCCTGTTCCCTGTTTCTCTTCGAGGAAGCAGAGTGAGTATGTAGGAGAAGAGAGAACTTCAGGGAACTATTTTACTTTCCATGTATTTTGGTGGTCATAGAGAAAGGCGAGGTGTAAATATCTTTCATGCAATGGAAAATGGGGGCGGGATATCACTCTGGTCACCTTTCCTTAACAGCAGTGAAGAGAGAGAGAGAGGGGATTTAAACATTGCACCTTTTCTCTCTGAGAAAAGGTTTGTTTGCTTAATTTTTATTGTCATGTACTTTCTCTGTTCTTGCATCCCAACTACCCTCTCCTTCTTTCTGTTGTTCTTACTTTTACTGCAGCCAATCCTCCTCCTCCCCCCACCAATGAGAAGAGTTTTCATTAAGTGAAATTTAAGTCTCTTGAGTTTATTGTTCTCCAGACTAGGGCTCTAGTCTGTTCACCAAACTGTAGATACTCTATGCAGGAAAATTAGATTTTGCTAAGACGAGGACAAACTAATAAAACAACTACTGGTTTTATTTTAGTTGGCTCATGAATTAAACAAGTAATGGTCCATTTTATGGTGCCTTTTGGAGTACTATTCTGACATTTCTAGTGATCTGCATAAACTTTCATGGCCCCATAACAGTTTATTAAACTACAGGGTCTTCATAAATCTGCAAACTAGCTTAATAAGATTGTCTGCTATGATTGCTCATCAATTTGGTATTGAAAGGACACCAAACTAGTCAATAAAAATGTGTGTCTCTAGTCCTATAACTCTGAGTTTATTTCATTTTAAAGAGTCAATAAAATGTTAGAATAATATAATCACATTATGTATATAAGTGAAATTGTTGTTTTATCCATTCTGACTCTTGGCCTTTTTCTTTTGGTATTAGCTATCTATCACAAACGTGTACATTGGTTTTATAGGTGTGAATTTGGGATTATGTAGAATTAATTTGATAAATCCAGACATGAAAGATTTTTCACAGAGTAACTTCTGGTGAACAAAATGTTCAGAATCCATTTTCAAGGTTTCTTTTTTACTGTTCTTAAAATGTTTTGTTAATAAGTGAGGAATGGGGCAAGACAAAGAAGTACATATCTACTATTTAGAGATACAATATGATTCCAGAAAAACAATACTTGAGTCCACACTGCAATTGCATTCTTTCGACAAAAAGTCGAAAGAATGGACGGTTTTTTCCAACAGCGGCAAACCTCTTTCTACGAGGAATAATGCCTTTTCCAAAAAAGCTTTTTCGGAAAAAGGCATGTGTGGACACGGAAGAGGAAGTTCTGTCTCAAAAAGAGGCCTCTAAGAAATAACACAAGTACCCTGCTGGCCGTTCCAGCCACACTCATCACAACTCTATAGTTCCTGTCTCCTGGCAGCTCTTAAAACCACAGGCACTCAGGACAAAGCTTGTGGCAGGAAGCTGGCCCTGGGAACTGCAACTCACCATGCGCTCCCACTCCCACGCTCCTCAGCACCCATGGCCTAGCCTCAAGCCCATCAAGAGTCCACTGCCCATCCCAGGGAACGTGCAAAGGACTCCCAGGAGCCTGCCAGAGGCACCAAAAGATGAGCGCCGTCCTGGTCTGGGGCGGAGACAGGGGCGGATGAGAGTGCCACGGGGCCCAGGGCAGCACAATTTTGTGCATGTGCCACAGCCACAGCCGACAGGAATTAGCGCATGCTATTGAAGCGTGGGGTCCGGGGCAGCCGCCCTGCTCACCCTGCCCTATATCTGCTGCTGGGCGGAGATCCTGGCCCTCCTGGAGCAAAGAGGAGATCCTCCAGGATCTTCACTCCACATGGCGCAATGCCGATATCTACGGCGGGATGGCTGAGGCCCTGGCTGCAAGGAGCCACCATTCCAGGAGTCTGGAGCAGGTAAGGAGCTCTGGCAGGGCTACGCCAGGGCCACGGTGTGAAGCTCTTGCTTCTGGGCAGAACACCACTCCTGCTCCTACTTTAATGAACTCCACAGCATCCTGGGGGTGGGGAGAGGAGCAGCCCTTTCCCCACCCCTGGTCATGCACTTGGGGTTGGAGACACCTGTTGTCGCCTGCCCAGGGATCCCAGATGATGATGATGATGAGGAGGATGACAACCAACTGGAGGAGGAGGAAGAGATGGCTAGTACCCCAGGGCCTGAATGTCTCCCAGGCATCCTCTGAGGCTGGGAAGGGATCATCAGGTGAGTGCTCTTACTTTTTCACACATGCAGGGCAGGGAAAGCGAGCGCTGAGGGGTTGGGGTGCAATCGTTGCTTGGCCGCCTTGGCCTGGCCCTCGTGCTGCAGTCTGTGCGTGTGGATGCCACACAGCCCCAGAAGGCAGCCCCAGAGTACCCCGGGCTCTTGCTTACAGGCTCTGGTGAGGCCACGCACATGTCTGACTCCTGGCAGGGGGGATGCCCTCCCAGCACCAGCCGCTCCTGGAAGGAAGCTGGGGACCAGGGTGCTCACACGCAGACTGAGGAGTGCCGGCCATGGGCATGTCTGGCCGCTCGAGGCACCCCCTCCCAGGGACAGTGCTGCCAGGTGCAGGTGTGTGTGTGGCCCTGATGGAAGGCCAGGCTGCTCCAGACCCCTCTCCCACCTGTGGGATCCCATTGTGGCTGGACACTCCCCTTGTCTGTGGGACAGGAGAGGGGCCAGAAAGCATGGTCCCCTGGGCACCTTTGGGCCCCTGTGCTGCAGGATCCACTGTCCAGGCCACACATGGCCTTGATCCCGGACATTACCATCCTGTGCCCCGAGAACCGTTGCTCACAGAGGAGGGCAAGGCCTACGGGACAGTGTCTGCATGGATGACTGACAACCTCTCCCTCGTTATTCTCCACAGCCGGACCAGCTGTAACGGAGGGGTGATCGCCGGTAGGTGAGCCAGCTGCCCAACCCCGGGGGAGCCACAGGTGCCGGAGGGTTCAGGAGGATCTTTTGAAGGAGCACATGGCCATTCTCCGGGACATGCAGCAGACCATGGCCCAGAAGGACCAGGATGACGTCCTATGGCAGACCCAAATGTGGACTGCGCTGGTGCAGCAGGGCCACAACATGTGCGCCACCATCTGGGAGATGATGGTATACCTGGCTCCTGTCCCTATGCCTGCCCCTCATCCCCCTGCCATGCCTGACCCTGCTCCAGCCCCCTCTCCTGTCTATCTCCCTGTTGTCCTTGGCTCCCTCCAACCCCGAGGTTGCCGAGGTCCCTGGACCCGAGGTGGAACTTCCAGCTGCACCACATGCCACTCTCAACCCCAGCTCTGAGCCCCGCTCCTCCCTCCCCATATCCAGGTTCTCAGCCCCTCTCCTCCCCAGTTACTTTTATTATAAAAAAATACAAAGACTTTTTGATTGAAACACAAAACTGTTGTTTTTATTGAGTGTACAGGGAAGGAGGGAAGGGAGGGATTGTTGTGGGAAAGGCAGAGAGGGGCAAGGCACAGGCCCCTACTGGGGAGGCCCTGGGGACAGTTACTGGGGTCCTTCAGAGAAACTCTACCTCAGGGCCTGCCAGATGTGCCCCCCACCTGATGGGCCTGCCACATGGCAGCTGTGTGCAGCTGCTGGAAGGCCCTTCCCTCCTGGCCAGCTTCCCCCCCTACTCTCCACAATGTTGAAGAGAACACAACAGGCCGAGACCACCTGGGGGATGTTGTGCTCCCCCACATCCAGGTAGGTCAGGAGGCACCTGAACCTTGCCTTCAAGAGGCAAAAGGCACATTCGGCTTGGATGTGGGCCCTGCCTAGGCGGGTATTCAAACGGTCCTTGCTCGGGTCTACGTGGCCAGTGTAGGGCTTCATCAGCCATGGCATGAGGGATAGGCCACATCCCCCACAATGCACAGTGGCATCTTCACGTGTCCGACCATGAAGTCATGCTGGGGGAAGAATGTGCCAGCCTCCAGTTTCCGGTAGAGACTGGAGTTTCTACACATGCAGGCATCATGTACCCTCCCCAACCACCAGACAAAAATGTCTGTAAACTGTCTGTGGTGGTTGACCAGGGCCTGGAGGGCCATTCAGAAGTAGCCTGTGTGGTTATTGTACTGGGTGGCTCGATGTTCTGGAGCCCAGATGGGGATGTGGGTTCCATCTATGGCTCCCCTGCAGTTGGGAAAGCCCAGGGCAACAAATCTGGCCACAATGGGGTCCAGGTTTTCCAGGCGGATGACCGTGTGCAGCAGGATGGTGTTGATGGCCCTCACCACCTGCAGAAGATGACAAAGACACAAAACAGAGAATCAGATAGGGTGCCTGAGCCCTTGGGAGGTCCCTGTCCTCTCCTCTTCCCCTCCCCCCCCCCCCAACACCCCAGGAGCCACCCCCTCTGAGGCTGCCCCCCCCTGCAGGGCGCTGTGAGTGTGGGACTGCAGAACCCCTTGGGGATGGGGCTGCCCCCAGCCTGCACCCCACCCTCCACTTTCCCGAGGGTCCCTCTTTCCAGTACTTCCCCACCCTCACCCCCCTTCTGGGACTGCAGCCTGAGAGTTCCTTTCCTCCATGAGGAGGGCCCTGACAGTGGACTTTCCCACACCGAACTGGTTGTCCACAGACTGGTAGCTGTCTGGGTGGCGAGCTTCCAGACGGTGATGGTGACCCACTTCTCCATGGGGATGGCAGGTCGCAGGGTATCTCCAGGGGGATACCCTGCCTCAACTGGTTCCAGGTGGCCTTAAATGCAAGATAGCATCCAATCAGTGTGGATGCTCTCTTTTGAAATAGCACATTGCTATTTCATTGCGCTTTTTGTGTGTGGATGCTCTCTTTTGAAATAAGCTTTTCCAGAAGAGATCTTCTGGAAAAGCTCATTCTGAAATAAGCTTGCAGTGTACATGTAGCCTTAGTCTTACAGTGGCTAATATTATCAACAACAGATCCTGCTCTTATTAAAGTCAATGGGAAGTTTATTTGGTCAAGTGGTATCATCTCTGTAATGACACACTATTAGTTTGATCAAGCTGATTTTTTAGACAAGCTGGCATTGGCCTCATTTCCATTTTAGTATCATTGGGGCTAAAGTTTGGAAGAACTGGAGTGCCCTTGTAAACCTGTGTTTGCACCTGAGCAAAAAATAAATGCAAACTCCTCCCAGCTCCATTGACTTCATAGAGGTTGGGATTGCATTCCAAATGCTCAGGCAACAATGGAATGGTAACTATAGAACAATCAAAGCTTTCAAGCATATGCTTCTTTCTCTACAGCGTCATTGTGCAACTTGATTCATAATGAGAAGTATGTAGAAAATAAGTCCCTTTAAAACATTCTTACAAGTCCTTACCAACATGAATAAAGATTGCAAATTTGAGCTAAGGAAGCTTTATCTAGCATTTGCAGAAACCACACGGAGAATGAACTTTTAAAAAAAGTAAGTCTCTGCAGTAAGAATCATTCAAGCACTATTTATAAGCACATCTAAGACCAAGATCTTGTTGGCAATGGATAAGTCACATCCTCAGATCAGTTTGTGCTTTTTGAATATGATCCCTCTGTTCTCCCCACACAGCATCATAGATGCTGCTTGCTGCTCTTCTTTCTAGGCATCTGGATCCCTGCCACAGCCAGCTGAGATGAAATGTCTGAATTGGAAGACTTCACCGGCTGGTCCTGAAACAAACACATATTCCATAAGTTCAGGGCAATGTATTGTAGGTTCATAGCAGAATTATATTCTAACTCATCCCTGACCATTCAGATACAGTATATAGGATTAATTAAAGTAATTACAGACTAACACATATGTAACATTTTTAAAATGGGAAATTTTAAGACAATAGAAAAGGCTAGAGGAAAGTTGTAAAAGTCATTCTTAAAAATGTAAAGATCTATAAAAATATTTATTGGTGGTTTCTTATGGTTCCCCCCCAAAAGGAAACAATTACAATGTCTTAATATTTGGTTTTGATAGATTGAAATTTGACTGTTGTAATTCTAGTCGGTTTGCTGTGCAGGAGAATAACAAGCTATGTGGCTAGAAGGAAGCCTTCGGAAAGTTCTCCACTTTATAATTTTACTTTTTGAGAGTGCCTGCAGGTATTTTACAGGTGTGCACCTGGTGCAAATGGAATAGACCTATGGAAGGTAATAGGAATAGATTATGTATGGCACTTGATCATTCTGTTCAGACATATTTGAAGAGCTTTACTAGGGTCAACCACTTAAGCATGCATGGTAAGTATAAGCAAGGACAAACTTGACTCCTCTTTAATCTACTTTTATGATCTGTAATAAAACCCAAACGTAAGACACTGCAACTTACCTGCAGTTACATACTAAGTAGGCAGAACAATGGAACTAAGGATCAATGTCTCCTCTGGATCTCTGCTCTAGCAAGTGACTCAGAGTGCTCTCATGTCTGCGATACAAGCTGGAATTTCTCAGATTGTTTTGCCACAATGTTGTGTTAGAAGATTGGATATGAGAAACAGCTGAATGAAAGTGCAGGACTTTTTCACGTTTGCCGTGTTCTCTAGCTGTGATAAGGAAACATGAAACCCTAACCCAGAGCTCTAATTAAAGCCTGTGCTAAATAAGAGAAAGCAAATACCAAAACCCTTTTACTAAGCCGCCTGTTTTTCAGTGACAAATGATTTGGGGAACTCTAATTACCCAGGGGAACTCTAGACCCAGCATTTGTCTTTCAATGAAGTGTGCTGTTTATACATACAACAGACCTACTACCTACATACAGCAGTGAAGTATGTTGTTTTATGGCTTTTACAAATGAGTTTAGTAAGGTACAAGAAAGCCAAGAGCCTTGACAATGATGATCACACAATCAGTTAGGCCCACTTACTTTGGGGGGAGGGTGAAAGAAGAAGTTGCCCCAGTGCCTGGTGATCCAAAAGGGCCCAGGGCTCCCAGCTGCCATTGCCACTACTGTGGCAGTGGTGGTGGCATGAGCCCTTCAAAGGCATGTCTACACTAGGAAATTATTTCGAAATAGCTTAATTCAAAATAACAACTCCTGAAATAATAATTTTGAGATAGCGTGTCCACACTATGGGGGAGCATTGAAATAAGTCAAATTATTTTGAAATACCGCAATCACACTGATTGGAACCTGCATCAGATTTAAAGCCACAGAAGCACTATGGAGAAGGTACCAGGAGGGCTGACGCTTCCTTTGGCTGCTTGGTCAGGCAAGCTGAGACTTGTGCTTTCAGGGGCTCCTCTCTATGGCTGTGTCTGACATGCCACTCCTCCACTGCCTCACCCCTTGTGGGACACCACACAGACTCAGTGTGCTCTGGTTGCCCTTGCGGAGGTCACAGCACTGACACCATGAAGCCGGAGCTGCTGCAAAGCACTGCCAGGCTTGCGGGCCTTGTGCTACCCCTCATGGCGCAGTTTGTCCAAACTGTCCACATGCTACTCCAGAACAATGACCAGCCCGAACCAGAGGACCTCTTCATCCAGCTCCTGCTGCCGCAAATGCCTCTCAATCCCCATGGGCACAATTGAACATTGCTTCCGGCAGAAGAAGACCTGTTTGGACTGGTGGGACTGCATTGTCATGAGGCAATGAGACGACCAGCAGCCTTCCTGGAGCTCTGTGAATGGCTTTCCCTTGCCCTCAGGCATCAGGACAGCTGACTCTGACCCTCATCTCTGTGCAGAAGTGCTTCGCCATTTCTCCGTGGAAGCTCACCACACTGGACAGCTACTGCTCTATCAGGAATGAGTTGGGCATGGAGAAATCCACAGCTGGGGCCATGCTTATATAGGTGGCCAAAGTCATCGACAACGTGCTGCTATGGAGGGTTGTTGCTCTGGGCAATGTCGACATCATGGTGGTTGGCTTTGCCACCATGGGCTTCCCCAACTGCGGGGGGCCATAGATGGCACTCACATCCCTATCTCGGACCCTGACCACTGTGCCTCAGACTACATAAATAGGAAGGGGTACTTCTCTATGGTGCTGCAGGCCCTTGAGGACCAAAGGGACACTTCACGGACATCAGTGTCAGCTGGTCGGGGAAAGCACATGACGTTCGCATCTTCTGGAAGTCCTGCCTCTTCCAGTAGATGTACGCTGGCACTTTTTTCCCAACTGCGTGATGAGAGTCGGGGACACGGACATGCCCATCTACACCCTGGGTGATGCAGCCTACTCCTTGCTCCCCTGGCTTATGAAGCCCTACATAGGCAGTCTGGACCCCACCAAGGAGAACTTCAACATCAGGCTGAGCAGGTGCCACATGGTTATGGAGTGTGTGTTCAGGTGTTTAAAGGGGAAGTTCCGGAGTCTCCTCACCCTTCTGGACCTGAGCGACTGCACCATTCCTTTCATGGCGGCAGCCTGCTGTGTGCTCCACAACCTTTGTGAAACCAAGGGGGAAACTTTCCTGCCAAGGAAGGGGACAGAGGCTGAACGGCTGGCCAGCAGCCAGACACCAGTGCCATTCGATGAGCACATCAATGGGCTCTGCTTATGGGAGAGTTTCAGCCAAGGCCAGCTGTGAGACTCTCTCCCCTGTGCCTCTCCATAAGGGGCCCCTGTGTGCCTTACCTCCCCAACCCCGCCCATCCCCTGCACTCCCTTCGTACCTTCCCCCCTTCCATACAGAGCAAATACAAATATTTTTTTAAAACAAACAAGTATGTTTATTTGGAGGATATAAAACAGGGGAGGGACTGGGGAAAGAGGGCTCAGGGATGAGGCTGGGACCAGCACCTGCTTCTGGGTAGTCAGAAGGCTTTGGCTGCCCTGGAGGTCCTACTGCCACATGTTCTGGAGCCCTCATGGTTCCTGGGGTGGGGGGAGAGGGATAGGAGGGGAAGCCATGGGGGAGGTTGGGGGTGGGGAGATGGCTGTTGGCCTGCTCCATGCATGAGTCCATGTGCTCTATCACTGAAGTGAGGGAGAAGCATATGGCCTCATGCTGGCAAATCAGCTGGTCCCAGGTGGCCCTCTGCTGCCTTCGGTCAGAGGCCCACTCCCGGCACTTCTCATCGAGCATCTGGATGAGGGACTGCAGGCAGCCATCTGCTCCCATATCAGGTCTTCCCAGCTTCTCTTCCTTCAGCAGATCCCACTCAGTCAGATAGATGGCATGGGAGGTAGTGGATGCACCATGTTAACAGCTGGCCCAGCTGTGAAGAAAAGTGACAAGGGCAGTCATCACAGAAGACACTGTGCATGAAGCCTAGCCCTAATCTCTGAGCCGACACTGAAGGTCTCGGTTCAGATGATGGTGATGTGCTTTGAGCAAGGCCATATGTTGCCTAGACAGTGAGCACTTTCCAGCAGGGGCACGGAAGTCCCAGGGGAGCATCGTGCCACCCGGGGCCTAAGGACAAGCAGGCATGGGAAGGTGCCAGCCAGGTTGGGAGCCTGTGGGAGGGAGGGATGGGATGGCTCAGTTTCCTTGTGCGTCCTGCACATGTTGGATCTGGCACAGACAACACCCTACACAGAGAGAACTTCTATCCCTGCCCACTGGAGTAGGGGAAGGAGTATTGGTGGAGGTGTATGTGAGCAGCAGAGGCCACTTGCCAGAGAGTGCTACTCGGGTCCCCTCCTGTTCCTTCCTCCAGCAGGTTCCCATGCATGGGATCAATGTCCTCTGCATCACCACACTTGACCAGGAGCAGATGCTGTCTGAGTGTGGGCATGAGCCTGTGCTGTGTGCGGTATTGCTGTGTATTTCCATGACCCTAGATTCCTTAGCGGTGGCTTGTTGTGGGAAGGTGTCCCACCATGGGACAGGCAGACCTCTCCAGGAACCTTGTGAGAAGGACTGAGGAGTTCCTGTATGAGAGTGTCATGGGGCTGAGTGCTCGAGACTGGCACTCCATGTACACCCACATGCACAGGCTGTTGTGTGACCCCCAAGCTGAGTAGGCCAAGCAAGGAGCATGCAGCCCCTTCCAGCCAGCTGTCTTCCCCTGTGTGTGTATAGGGAAAGTTATAGAACTCACCTGAAGTGCCTTCCCTGGGATTGTCTGACACCTGGGAGACATCTTGGGAGGAGGGGACTAGCTCAAGAAGTAGCTCTTGGCTTGTGGGCATGGTCTCTTGGCTGGCCTGCTCCTCCTCCTCCTCCTCCTCATTCTCATTGTTGTTGTCCTCCACAACCCTGCCCTTGTGGAGGCTAATGCTGGGCATGTTCTGGCCGGACTCAATGATGATGGGGGGAGGGGAGAGTTACTGGCCCCCCACCGAAGATGGCATCAAGCTGGTCGTAATAGTGGCACATGTGTGGTGCTGTCCACTCAGCTCCCTGGCCTTATTGTAGGCTTGCCAGAGCTCCTTTGTTTTCATCTGGACCTGGTTGAGGGTCTGGGTGTGTCCTTTTTCAGTCAGGCAGGTTGTCATCTGGCCATAGACATTGGTGTTCCTCCTCCTGGTGTGGAGATACTGGAGGATGGTCATCTTGCCCCAGACCTTGATGAGATCGAGGATCTCTGCACCAGTCCAGGCCAGTGCTCTCCTGCGTCCCTGGCCAGTGGCAGCTGAGGGTGCTGCAGGGGTGCTGGCAGCTGTGAGGGGCTCACAGGGTGCACTGGGATCTCCATGGCTCTTGGGATGGTGCTGTGCGGCACAAGGCTGGCAAAGGTCTGCATGTGCCACAAACCCTTTTCCTGCAGCCTGCTGCTTTAAAGTTCCTCAGGAGAAGGGGAGCAGTGGAGCTGGCAGGTGTGGCCAGAGCAACCACAAGTGCAGCTGCGAGAAGCCTCTTGAGGCCAATTATTTTGAATTAGCAGCAGTGGAGTGTCCACATTAATGCTATTTCAAATAAGCCTTATTCCCCAAGGAAAGCAGTAGTTATTTTGAAATAACAGGGTTGGTAGTGTGGACGTGCTGCTTATTTTGAAATAAGGAGGGTTATTTTGAAACAACTCCCGAGTGTAGACCAGGACTAACTCACCCCCATAACTCCACACAGTGTGGTCTGGGAGGTGCTAATGATTGATGGGGAGGGGTGCAGTGCTGTCCAGGTGTCACTGAGGACTGGCTGCTCCCAGCCCTGTCCCTTCTCCCCGGGTCCCACTCCTTGTGGGAGGATAGAGCCGGGTCCTCCCCAACCTTGCCCAGCGGCCCAGCAATTTTGTTGGGTCCTCTGCAGTCAGTGGCTCAGGCACCATTGGACCTTTGGATCTTTCTGGCATCCAATTATCTGTTCTAAGTGATAGTCTGAACTGTCTCACAAATGCAGCCTGTGAGTTAGCTCTTGCTGGTATATTTTGCTATTTTCACATAGTGTCGTTAATGCAGCTGTGGATGAGTCCTTCGGAGGTTTCCCCTGCTGTCCTATCAAATGTAAAAATGTGGGTCAGTGCATTTATTAGTCTGATCCTCAGAGTCTACACAACTTCCAGCACTTTGCAATAAGTTCTCTGTTCTATCATTAACATGTAAATTGGAGGAGAAAATGTCTGCAGGCTGGTGGTTTCTCACTTAGCTTTTCTGGTACTTCATGGAAAGTTAATGGGAGGCTGTGATTCTCTCAATATCGCTCGTGCTGAAATAATAGATTGTTGGAGGCTGACTACTTAATTAGTTTGGCTTCTTTTGGATAATGGGAAAAGGTGGCTGGGTGCACATGTTAACTTCTGCCTATAACAATGATTGGAAGGAAAAAGTTAGTGGTTGTTGATTCCCAGTTTTGTCTCTGCTGATCCATAGGAGGTTATCTAGTACATGTTGAACCTCTCTAATCAGGCACTCTCTGGTCTGGCAACATTCATTATCCAGCATGATTTTAATTAGCTGGATATCCACTTATCATGGGTGTGGCCAAGTTTCCCATGGTCCCATAAAGTTTGTTTACAGCCACCAGTCCTGGCTGTTGTTTAGCTCTAATTTTACCAACGAAGGCCTTCTAACATGCCAGTAAGCAGTGAAAGTGTTGGTAATGCTGCTAGACAATATTGACCTCCTCTGGTTCGGCAAGTTCTCTGGTTTGGCACTGGTCAGATCCTGAGAGTGCCAGACTAGAGAGGTTCAACCTGTAATATCTGGGAGCCTCTATTTCTTTGCTTTCTGCAGAGTGCTAATGCATTCCAAAATGTCGCTGGCAGCTGGAGATTTTTAATCTGTGTACCTATTCTTATAAAAGTGTATGGAAGAATGGAGGACCAAGCATAACTTTGTTTTCAGACAGCTCAGTTACACTTCTGTGTGACAGCAAACATACCTCACTCCTTGAATAACTGTTCCTTCAATGGCCTGCTGGTCTGATGAAAAGATAGCTTAACACGAACAGTGATGTATTTTTCACAATCCAAAAACGAGGATAACATGCAAAAGCCCCCCCCCCCCCAATTCCATCAATATAGCTTTCCTAGACCTTTATGCAGTTCAGCTGGATTCTTAGCTAAAGAATGAGAACAAGAGCTCTCGGCAGTCCAACAGCAGGCTTCTAACTGAACTCTAGTACTCCGATTCTCTAGTGCACTCATAGCTGCCTCCTCCTTACAAAAAATTGCCCGGTTAAATGGCCTAGCACAGAGTGCGTCTGGTCACCCATTGACAGACAAAACAATTGGGAACCTAAAGCAAAGGAGTATGCTGTATGTAATAGCAAGCCAAAACTAAATATAGTTCAGTACTCCGGACTACCTTGCTGATCTCGCTGTCCTACTTTAACTCTTCTGGGAAAATGACAAGTCTATTTCCTAGATTGCACAGGCACAACTAATTTCATTATCAATCCCTTGTGATGTAGACCCTGTGGTAATTTGACCTAAAGTACGTTGACTCCAGCTATATTGTTCGCATAGCTAGAGCTGCATACCTTAGGCTGACTTTTTTGTGGTATTGTAAATATAGCCTCAGATCCAAACATTTCCTATGTTTGGACATGGGTTTCAGTTTGGGCCTTAGCTTGAATTTTAATTCACCAATTCATTTGTTCATGGAAATGTATCACAAAGACCAAACCCAGGAATAATACTAAGAGGTTAATGAGTAACTTGCTCATGGTTATTCAACATTCAAGTGTCCAAATCAGAACCAGAAATCCTGCCTCTTAGTTCTATATGCAGTTCTTGAATTGAGTGTCTCTTAGACAGAAAGGCGTGAGATGATTTGCCTAATTTTGTAAAATGTGGATGATAATATAATAGGTTGTCCCCCTCAGCACTCTTTCACTGAATGCAGTGATGGTGTTTGCCTCTCTGCTATTTTGCATTTGTTGATGTATGAATCGGGTCATGGCCCCCTCTGTGCTTTATGAAAATTGGCTTATGGATATAAATATGCATAACTCAAAGATGCTTTATACAAAACGATTAATGTAACACATCAATTTTAAAGTTACAGTCTGCTGAAACTGTATATCCTATTTTTGTGCATATATCATTCTAGTATGTGAAGTTAGACAGATGAAGTGTGAATCTCTTTATAGTTTTAAATGTGCTTATGAGGGCCATTAGTGATACTTCAGGTGCTTAATGACTGGGTCAGACAGTTTCAAAGGCCAGCTGAAGACAAAGGACTGATGGCTTCCCATTGGTTAAATGGACCCCCCCCCCCAAGGTGGGAACCATTTGTTTGGCACCGTCCCATCCCCATGGGTGAATGGATTACAGCACCACGTGGCCTGGTCACATATTTTTCTAGGACCAAACATTGTTTTGGTGCTGCATTTTACAGCTGTTGTATGTTTGCATTTACTGAAATGTTTTGAGATCTCTTGGGATGAAATAAGCTACATGTATAGTAAAAGTAAAAAAATCTAAAAGTTTGCATGTTAGGCACCACTGATGTACAAGCTTCTAGTAGGCGCCATATAGTAACTTCGCACAGTTTCATTTATGTTATAGTGTGGGTTAAAAGGCTTTCCTTTGGCAGTTGAAGCTTATAGGTTCAAGCTGCTGCACAAAAGGAGGGTTAATGCCAGGTCTACTTTTCTGAGCCAAGTGCTCTTGGTGAGCAGCCTTGACTAGGAGTTACTAAGCCAGGTTTAAAATTAAGGAACTGATACTGCTAACTGTTAGAGAGAGAGAGTGAATTATAAGACACTCACTTCTGGAGACAGGACAGAGATGCATAATTAGAGGTATCCACAGAAGGCAGTTGTGTCTGTGTGAATTACCTCCCTGTTGAAGAGAACAGAACTTTTGTACATATTGCAAACGAACATATTACACAAAAGAAGTACCTAACTTCACACCACTATTATCGGTCCCAAATGGGAAATTGACCCAGGCCCAGACTATCTGCTGCTGCTTGTTAAAGGGGAAACAATACAACCATAATAGGCAACCTAACAACCCTGTAGGGATGCTGTCTGTGTGCCCCTATCCGCAATTTGCTGGTGCCTGCATCTGGAGGTTTTGTTTGGCTGAATGGAAGGAGACAGGCCACTCATGAAGTTTGGATCTGGCTCTGAATTTGTACTCTGAATTGTCTTAAACCTCAGGGGTGTTTGGCTACAGGTTCCTTTGGTCCCGGCCCATGTTATTCTGATGTGGTTTGGGTTTGGAGTTTAAGCCCTGCCACTCCAAATTTCTGGGTATAGGGAACTGCTGCTCCAGTTTGACTCTGAGGTGTTTTAGGGTCTTTTATCACACATTGAGCTAGAAGAACACTTAAACTCCAAAATCTGGTGGTTGAACTCTTGGTTCTTGTGTAAGCCCCTAGAGAGAGGGAAGCCAATTGGTCTTTGGGTCTAGAGTTCAAAAATTCCTCTTCAACCAAGTATGGGGGTGAACAGATTTTGGCAGTTGGTTTAGTTATGCCTATTACACTGCTAGGGTATGTCTAGACTACAAGCTTCTGTTGACAAAGAGCGTCTAGACTACATCCAGTTCTGTCGACAAAGCAAGCCGCTTTGTCGACATGAGAGTGTTGACGCAAAGGACAGTATAGATGCAATAATGCCTTCTGTTGACAGAACTCTGTCGACAAAAGGCATTATTCCTCGTAGAATGAGGTTTACTGCCGAGTTCTGTCGACATTATGTTGACAGAACTCGGCAGCAGTGTAGATGTAGGTATAGTTTTGTTGACAAAAGTCCACTTTTGTCGACAAAACCCTGTAGTCTAGACACACCCCTAGAGTCTAGCCATGAATTCAGACCTATATCCAAAGTTTGGAGTAGGGACTTCATCCAGCATTTTAGTTTGGTCTACTCTTTCAGACCATCTTTTTCCACTAGATAAAAGAAGAAACAGCCCTTTCCCTAGTTCTGATCCCTGTACATGTATCTCTGTTTGTTTGGCTACAGTCAGTGATGCGAATAAGTGGACAGAAGGAGGAGAATTCTCATTGTACCAACAGAGGAGGAGGTCAGGGAGTTGTGGAGGAATATTCTCTCTCTCCTTCCACCCTCATTAAGCTGAGAAAAAGGAGCTCCCCTCTGCTTTTAGCAGTGAAAGGGGAACATTCCTGGTTGCAGTGGCACCCAAGGAGCCATTTCAGCAGCCAAGCATAGGTAGATGTGTTTTCTTGCCATTTCCCCTCTCCTCAACCTTTCCCCTTCTGACAGAGAGGCTGCAAAGGGATATAGTGCGCGTTCGAAGTCACTTGGGGATTCCCATGGGCTGGGGATATTACCTGGGGTTCAGTTTTACCAAGTTTTGGCCCCTTTGTGCCAGTTCTGTTGGCATCCAAGAAACACAGTAGCGGCCAGGTCCAAATCCTCTAGTTTCTAACTGGTTCAGAAAGTCTCCGGTGACTTTTCCCAGTAACCCTAGGCTATTTTCTCAAGCCACAGGATCTTGTATCTATGGTAACTGCAGCACAAGCCAGAATTCCATTCAGAAGGCTGTTGTTGTGGAGCTACTGTTGCAAAATGGTTTTTATTTACCCGAGTCCCTTCCTGGAGTCACCACAAAGAACAGTGAGCAGAGATCACAACCCCCCAGAGTTTATGTCTGAGATGAGGCACACAGCAATCAGGTGATTAAAGCCACTGCTAAAGGAGCATGGTACGTCCTTTCCCCAATGGATAAAAGCTGGCACTATCCAGTTATATCATCCAAACACATGCTAACTGTAGCTTGAAGGATGTTTGATTTCTACATCTTGTTTGTCTTTAAAGTGCTACATGACTGCTTTTTTTTTTTTTGTTTTACCAAGATCAGACTGACATGGCTACCTCTCTGTTACTTTTGAATTACAGAGGTTTGAGAAACTTCTTGGGATTATATAGTTGTGCTAACATCTCAGTGTACCAGGATTTAATGCTTTCACTAGAATTAAATACTCTACCTACTGTTAAAAATCTTTCCTCTAAATGCTTTCCTGAAATACCACACCTTGTATTTTTTAAATATAAAAATTCATTTAAAATGATTTATTACAACCTTATTTGCATTTTGAACAGTGTTGTTTGGAACAAGCTAGCTGCAATGCTGTATTTCATCCTATTAGCCAGTGTGCTGCTGAAGGAATTGACAGAAGATGGCAATGTTGCATTATAAAAGAGTGCAGGAAACACTGGGTGTATAACACCACATTCATGGAAATTCCAATACAGGCTTATAAACCCTGATGAAAAACCAAAAGAAATCTTAACATATAAGACATTGTGTTCTCTGTTATGAACTGGGTGCTGGTAGGTGGCTTTGAGCCAACTTTGTGGTCCCCTAGATTTTGGGAGGTGGCTATAGACTCTTCTGGTCTCGTGCAGAAAACTGTCTATTTATAGCTGTCAATCACAGCCCCCAATGGACTGTAACAGCATCTCAGAATACCCATAACATAATGTGTTTTGGGCAAATCTTCCCTATCCATGAAGTGCCTCATCTGTCTGTGGCTACAAATTTGACATGCCTAGACTTTGCAGGCTGTGAAAATAGACTGTTTCAATTTTTGTTTATTACCAGGAGAAGTAAAATAGATTGTATCTGACCTGGGAGTTGGGGAACAATGATTATCAAGGCCCTAAAATAAAACCACCTCTCAAAATTCAGTGAGCAGAATTAGTGACAAGACCTTTCAGTAACCTACAGACACAATGATGAACTTTGAGTAGAAAGTCTTTGGAAAAGCCATGTTTGAAGAAGATAAAAATGTTGACATTTAAAAGTCACAGTACTTCCATAACTTCCTCGCTGAAATAAAATCTAGTTATGATTACACATATATACTAAGTAAACCTGTGGAAATCATTGCCAGGTGATGTTGTGATTGTCAAAAATATAATTGCATTAAAAAAAGAATTCTATAAATTCCGTCAACAGCTATTAGCCAAGTCCATCAACTATTAGCTAAGATAGTCAGAGATGCAACCCCCTGATTTTTGTGTCCCTAAATCTTTGAATGCTAGATGCTGGGGTTGCACAACAAAGGATGGATCACTTAATAAGTTTCCCTTTTCTGTTTTCCCTTTGAAGCAACTAGCACTGGCAATTGTCGGAAGACAGGATATTGGGCTTGATAGCCTATTGGTCTGACTCACCTGTCTTATGTTCTTATGATTTAGGATATTGAATATAAATATGAAGATTGATAAATGGTAAATGTAAGGGTGTGCTATTTGTGCAGTCTATAATTCTGGATAGGGAATGAGTTTGGATGAGAAACTTGTGCTAAAGCCTTTACCTAACTTTGCCTGGCATGAATGTTTTGCCAGTTTTTCTTACATACATGTTTGCTAAAGCATGTCTCTCTGTGACAGGACAAAGGTGATGTGTTTTTCATGGCATATGTGGTGTTTGAAAATTTTTAGATAAAAGGAAAGTTAATTAGTATTATAGATACACAAACCTACAAAGCTAAAAGTCCCTGTGATGGGGGGCACCTGTCGCACACTGGGCTCTGAGGGGTTAGTAAAACCCTAGGGAGGCTGCTCAGGAGGTAGCCAATCAGGGAAGGGCTGAGAGGAGCAGCCAATCGGGGACCAATAAGCCCTATAAGAAAAGATGCAGGGCAGGGCAGCTCCAGTCACTCCTTGGGGCTCAAGGAGGGGGAAGAATTGGCAGCCTTCCAGAATGCAGGCCACTAGTACCATGGACAGAGCAGTGCTTCAGGCAGAAATCTAAATGAAGCTCCTGGCAGGCTGCCGGGATCTCCATACTGAGGCCCTGAGGCAAGGGCAAAGAAGATGCTGGGACTTTGGGGAAGTGGCCCAGAGAAATCTACTGAGGAGTTGTGCAGAGTGCAGCAAATAGTGGCTTTCTACAGGGTCCCCTCTGCCCACTCACCACTGGGCAAGTGGCTAGACAATACACTGAAGGAAGTGGCTGTACATGGATTGCAGAGCGGTCCCATGGAAGGTTGGAGGGCTGTGTCATTGAAGAGAACACCAAGATCCATGGAGGGATGTGGATCCCAGAGCACAGTCGTGATGGGCAGAGCACCAGCAAATCACTGGCTGCCCAAGCTAATTCCTGTTGCAGCCGGGAGAAGGCATTGGAGTGGTGAGTGGGTATTGTTACAATCCCATTTCCTGGGGAAAAACAAAGAGCAAAAGGTCAAGGAAATAATGTAAATAATGAAAGTTGTGTAAGTTGAAGGTTGAGCTTGTATATCATGTGGGATATTTAGGGCAATGCTTAACACTGACTGGAGAAAAGGTAATGACTGTGTAGTATGGCACATATGCCTGTGGCACATAATAGTCTAGTAGTCTTCTGTGGGCTGTAACACTTTGGTCTCATTGCAGCTGTTGGTCTTAGTGAGTAGATTCTGACTGGTGTTGGTGGCCTGTCATATATAGGAGGCCAGACTGGATGATCTGGTGGTCCTGTCTGGCCTTGAACTGTGTGACTTGACACTTAGTATTATAAACGTTTGTTTAATGGAATTAAGTGTTGCCAGGTATTTTTGACTTTTGGGCTACACTCAGAGTACAGTGTTGGAATATAAATCTCCACAGATTTGATACTGCCCTTAACCATTATGATATCAAAAAGTTTTGAGAAATGTATATGCTTATGCAAGATTAATGAGTCTTACTTTTAAATGTGAGACCTACATAGAAAAAGTATGGCCCACATTTTTAAGGTGGTTCCAACTGTGCAAAATCAGAGTAAATTGTAGAATGCAAATTATGGCATTTGGATAACTAGTTTATTTGAGGGACGGAGCAGTTAAATAGACATTGAAATGCTGCTATCTGCACCTGCAGTTGATTTCTTTGCATGGCAAATTGCTGGCACATACTTGGAGGTGGTCTCAAAAAATTAGTTCATTAGCCTGTCACGTTATTGGATTTTGAGGGGAGCAGCTGGGTCACTGCTGCACCCATGGGGGGGGTGTTTGCCCCAAAAGTCGGTACAAAGGGGGCCGTGTGAGGTGTCAAACAAAAGCTTACTTTCTACTGATTCTGTGTATGCCCTTCATATATCTGTGTAATGTCTGGGTGTGGAGTTATGAATATGTACTCTGTATGGAGACTGGAAGTTTCTCTGTATGTGGTTGAGCGATGGGCTCGGCCTATGGACATGCTAATTAGCAAGGTTCCAGGGACAATAGGTCTCTTAAGTACCTGAGACCCACCTATGAAGGAATCTAGGTGCCTGGTCAGAGACCATGTGACTGTCTCCAGCTTGGAAGACGCCAGGAAGGAGTTATAAATAGGCCATGTGGCCGACTCCATCTTAGTCTTCAGCTCTGCTTCTGACCCCAGATGCGGCCTCGCAGGGATTCACGAGCGGGAAGAACTGTAGACCCATCCTGGCATAAGATGCTCACCAAGGACTTTTAAGCCAGCAGCTATAACATCTTTGCTGCAAACCTGCATCGAGAACTGGGAGATTCGATGCATGTAATGTATGATACTTTAGCAACCTTACTCTCATGCTTTTCTTTCTTGTAGTAATAAACCTTTAGATTGTAGATTCTAAAGGATTGGCTCAGCGTGATTTGTGGGTAAGATCCAGAGGGTAAATTGACCAGGGATCTGTGGCTGGTTTTTTGGAACCGGACAGAACTTGTTCAGGGAAGGTGAGATTGGGCTCTAAAACCCCTCAGCTGTGTATGAGGCCTGGGGCCATCTGGGGCACGGATATTGCTGGGGTGTTAGAGGGGTTTTGCTCGTGAGGCTTCAGGCAGGCAGCTGAAGTGCTCTGTGGGACTGGTTTGTGGCCTGTTTGGAAAGGTCTCCAGTCTGGGGGCTAGGGAGAGCCCCAAATTTGAGCAATTCGCCCTGAGCGGATGCCCTCAGCTGTGCCCAGAACCAGCCCGGTCTGTCACAGTGGCGTAGTCAGCGGGATCCACAGATCTCGGTCAATTGAGCTTTGGGTCAGGACCCCATGCTGTCTAAATTTGATTTTTGATGTTGAGAGTTTGGTTGGGTAAAGAGCAGCTGCAGTGAGTCAGCTACAATATGAAAATCTGAACAGAGAGGCTCTGGAAGTCTTGTGCGTGGAAGGAGCCGTCGCCTTGAATGAGGAAGTTTCGAATCCAGAGCTGGTATCTTTGTTAATGGCCAGACATGCTGCAGAAGAAATAAGAGTGCAGGATCCAGTGAGGAGAATGCAACTTAAATGTAAACGAGAAGTGGAGGAGTTTCGTCTGTTATCAGAACAGAGAATACAGAAGCTAGACCGAGAAGCTGCTGAAAGAGAGCAGAGGCTAGATCGAGAAGCTGCTGAAAGAGAGCAGAGGCTAGACCGAGAACATGCAGAGAAAATGGCAAAGTTGTACAGAGAAATCAGACAAGCCGAGGAGAAAGCTGCTGGATGTGAATATCAGCCTAAGAGAATAGAAGCCCAAAAGAGACTGTATCCTCCTGAAAGTTCGATATATAACCATGTGGGTATGTGGTGTGACTATGACATGGCAAATGTTTTTAACCCAGCTAATGTTGTAACCCGGCCCCAAAGCATGTATGGGGACGGTGAGGGGGGTACAGGTGACTCTGGGAAGTTTTCTGGGGCTGGTCAGTCTTACTGTAACCAAGGGAAAAGTGTCTCCAAATGTTTGCCTGTGCAGGAGGGCAGTGAGCCTGTGAGTGAGGGCCTGTCTGATGCCTCAGAGGTGAGGCTGGAATCAGAAATGGGGCAGGAAGAGCCCAGCAATCAGGGAAGGGTTTCTCTGGGGCAGTCTGGAGTGGCTGGCCAGAGTGAAGTTTTAGTTGAGGAGAAAGATAAAGTTCTGCGGGATGAGGAGTTGTTGGCTGCATGGGCAGCGAGTTATATGGGCTCGTGGTGCCCATGCTCCAGCAATATTCAGAGCCGGGGGCCCTGCTCCACGAATATTTGGTGCTGGGTCTCTTCCCCCGGCCCTGCCTGGAGCGGGCCCCAGCCCCCACCTGACAGCCCCGTGCGTCCTCCCCCCCCCGGCCCCAGAGCGTTCCCCCCACCCCACCCGGCCCAGGAGCATCCTTGCCTGCTGGAGGCTGCTGGAGGAGGAGGGGTTTGACGGGGCAAGCCCGTCCCCCCGACCCCTTCAAGAAGATGCCAGCAGCTGCGGCGTCAGAAGCTGTGCAGCCCGGCTGCTGCGCATGCTCTGATAGCCTGCGGGCACTTCAAAAGCTCCCCCAGGCACGGGCCGGCACGGAGCCAGTGATGGCTGGCAGCGGCCGGGCCGGAGGCTGAAGTGGTGGCAGAGCGAGCCAGCTGGCTGGCCGGCCAGAGGTAGGGTGGGCGCGCGGGCGGGCGGGGTGAACCTGTTGGGCATGGCAAGAACTGAGCCCGGCTCGGCTGCAGGGGCGGGGGGTGGGGGGCGGGGGAGGACGATGCTCTGGGGCCAGGGAGGAGGACGCGCGGGGCCGACAGCCTTCCTTAGGCCACAGCCTAGCCCATGGCATGGCTGCTGCACCCAGGCAGAACAGCTCCCGTGGGCCAACCCACTGCGGGCGGACTCAGTGGCAGGGGAGGGACTAGCCATACGGGGAAGAGGCTTCACGTGTTCCAGGTTCTGTCCCAGGCTGTGCTGCAGGCTTGTATTTGATGGACCAGTTGCTTTGCCTCAGTTTCCCCCATCTGTATAACAAGGATAAAGAAGCCTCTCCTGCTTTCACTAATTGCTAGGATCGGGGCTGGGGGAGCCTCATTAGTTCTATGCTGCTGCTCTGGTTTGCCACAATTTCAGAGGAAACTCATCTATTAAGCATAGTTTCTCGCTGACATTTTAAAAGCCACCCCTCCAGCACTCCCCCCCAACATGGCTGCTTGTAAAGCCTCTTCGTTAGAGCGCTTTGGGCTGGCGGGGGCCCTTTAACAAAGCCTTCCCCTTGGCCAGTGTGAAAATGGGGGCCAAAAGAACTAAGCAAGCCTGGGTTGCAGGAATGGGGGGGGAGGGGTTACAGAAGGAGTAGAGCGGCTCTTTTCTCTGTGTCCCTGGCACTGGGGCAACAGCTGCTGGGATGCTGGGCCCAGGTGCAGCACCCACAATTCTAAAAGGCAGTTGTTGAATTAGAGAGCGTTCAGGAAAGAGGCACAAAAAGGATGAGAAATAATTTGCCAGGAGGCCAAAAGGATTTCAAGAAGGCACACTTTGGAGAAATAAGACATCTAGTGAGTTGAGATGAGAAGGTGGGAATCAATGTGCCCTCTAGTCTTTTCCATCAGTGTGCAGAATAAATTTTGTAATGTGCACCAAAGTGAGTTTGAATGTGCACCACCAGGAAAAACACAAACCTAGATGTGGGTGTGCTGCTAATCATCTGGGTGGCACTAGAATCGCTCTTGAGCATCTGCTCGAGCATACAGGTTACAGGGAACACTGGTGAGAATGTTAAAATGTACTTGTGTGGAAGAAAGAGGACGGAGCAGAATGAAGGCCTAACAGATCATAAACCCTCTAGAAAGTGTGCAGCAGAGACAGGCAGATGAGAATCTTTGGGGGAAGCAAAGTTCCCATCTCCTGGGTCTGAAGATGAATTTCCCAGATCAGAGAAGTATCCATTTTGTACTTACGATGTTAGCTTGTTTTGATCTGTATTTATGGAGCTTCTCCCCCACTAAACAGACATTCTTGCCTATCGCTGTATCATTTGGCTTTTGCTCATTTCCAGTTTATAGGTCCATGCACACTCTTTCTTCTGAGGATGCAATATTGTAAATGGAAAAATTACATTAAAGACGCCTTTCTCGCTTCGGTTTATGGGGCTCTACAGTGAGACTGAAAGAGTTTGGTCTATTTGGCTTAAAGTTAAGGGGTGACTTGGTGATAGCCTGCTTGGGGCAAAATACATTTGAGAGTGGGCTCTCCAGCCTAGCAGAGAAAGGACTAACCCAGCCCAATGGCTGGAAGTTGAAACTAATCCAATTCCGATGGAAAATAAGGCCTGAATTTGTAATACAGAGTAACTACCCTGTGGCACGTTTTACCGGGGGGTGGATGCTCCATCACTGACAATGTTAAAATCAACAATGGTTATTTTTCAGATCTGCTCTGGGAATTATGTGGGGGAAACTCTCCAGCCTGCCTTCTACAGCTCACTCTGCATCAGTGGTTCTCACACTTTCTGGATTCAGCTCTCCCCTCCTCTCAGTTCTGAGTGAGGGAAAGGGGCCCTGGATATCCCTCGACCAAGAGGCAGTGAGCCCCATTTCTCCTCCTGCTGACTGGTGAGAGTGAGGAGTAACTGCACTGGTCTTAATGGATATACATTCTGCTCATGGGAGGAAACTCTTAGAGGGAACACTTCCCCCAGCCTCTCCGCCCCCCGAGTCAATGTCACACACATTGGGTTAATGCAATTGCAGGATAGTTGCATGAGGGGGGTTTGGTGGGGGCCAAACTAATCCCTGTTAGGAGGATGGTGGGAAAAGCCCTTCAAGAGGGGTGACATGACACCTTTTACTTCTGGTCATGTGTCCATCTTGCCCTGAGCATGTTACCTTCAGAGGCGTGGCTAATGGGTGTGTGTGTGTCAGGGGGCGTGGCTAACAGGGGCCAGGGGGCGTGGCTAATGGGGCACCACCAAAAATTATACAAACCTGCTGCCCATGGTTGGCTGGTGAGGTTTGTGAAATTGAACCTGCACAAGCTGAAAATGAGTGGTGTGAAGAAGCACAGTGTGTGCAAGCTGGCAATTTGGCTGGTGGAAATAGCAGTGGGGCAGTAAAGGAAGCTGTCTCAGTGGCTAGCTGTATGCCTGAAATTAGCCAGGGGTGTTGGGACAAGGGAAAAACTGTCTCTGGTTGTCTGTCCGTGTGTGGGGAAGAGTTTCTTCCTTTTCTGAGGAAGGTGCCCCACAGCCTGTGATGGCTGAGAGCAGTGCTATTGTCCCAGAGTTGGGTCTGGATACAGCTATGGCCCAGACAGGGGGGTGGCCCAAGGTTTGTGTCTGCTGCGGAGAAGGAGGCTGTGACCTGGGTAAATCCAAGCAGTGTTCTGCCAGGACCCAAGAGATCAGACAGTGGTGACACCGATGTTGTGCCTGATGCCGCTGTGTTGCTGGAAGATGGGGGAGCGACTCTGTGGGAACAGGGTGACCCCTTAGCCTGGGTAGAAGGGGAGAATGAGAGCATGTTAACTCTGGTGCCTAATGATGGTGTGGAAGTTTACAGCCATCTAGAGAGCTGCAAAGGGAGAGAAGGTGTCTCTGACCTTGTATCTTGTGAGTCTGTCCGTGTGCCTGAGAGGGGATTGTCTGTGAATCCACCTGAGGGGCCAGAGATGACTCAGGGAGTGAAGGAATTGCAGGAGGAGTTGGTTGTGGCTCAGCAGAGCAATGCTGCTGCAGAGCCAGAGAATGGTGAACTGTTGCTTAAGGAAGCTCATAGGGAAGAGAGTCCTGGCAGTGCTTGTAGCAAGTAGTTTGCTGTAACTGAGAGAGGTGACAATGCCTTGCTTGGAGAAGGCATTCAGGAGAAAGCTCTGCCTGTAAAAGGCAGCAGCTTGTTGTGTGAGGCACTTGTTTCAGTGCCTGACGGACAGAATTGTTCTTTTAACAGTGACTCCACTGACTTGGATGTGGACAAATCCAGTGTGGATGGTTGTGGAGAGGTCTCAGAGGGACTGAGGGTTGTTCCAGATGAGGCAGGAACAGCCAGACAATTGGGGCAGGCTGATAACCAAGTAACTGTGTATGACCAGCTTGCTGGGAAGCCAGTGTCTTTGGGACAGGATTATTCCCAGGTGAATGAGGAGAGTGGAAAGTTAGTGTCTCAGATTCAGGAGAAGGACTATGTAGCTAAGTATGCAGAGCAGAATGGCTGTGTGGTTACTCTCCCTAGGATGCAGGAGATGGCAGGCCCGGTCTGTCACATAGCCTTTCTGGCAATTAATTATTACAGTGGGTTTTCAATTTGAACGATATTTCAATTTCTGTTTATTAGCAGGAGAAGAAGTGAAATAGGCTTTTGCCAGATGTTGCTGTTCCTATTACTCTATAGAGCTGAGCTGGTTCCAAAATGAAAATGGGTAGTGTGGGGCTTGCATTGAAGTATGTCTCTGGGTTATGCCCTAGGATAACAACCAGAAGCCGAGGTGGCTATATGAATGAAGGTTGTTGGAGCTCAGCATGCAGGTTTGCTTTTCTATGCCTCTCCTGCAAAGAGTGGTGATGATCAGAGCCAGAACATGAATATGTTTGGGTGTTCTTTTGACTGTTATTTCCATTGTCTTAATCAGTGAAGTAGGATTATTATGTTGTGCTTTTCGTTTTCGGTGTGGTTTTATTAGACTGTCCTTAACAATGATTTCATTGTGCAGGAATGCTTCTTTGTGGAGGAAGATCTGAAAGATTGGTGAGTTACTGTACTCCTGTTCCTCTTTGTGTCCTTTATTGCTTCTGGAGTTTGAAACTAGATCTCCTTGGTCTTATATTTTCTTAAAAAACACAATTATTTTAGGGGAAACTGCCTAATTGAATGCTAATCACTGGTCTATATGGGTGCAACTCAAAACCCAGACTGGTCTAAAAACTGAAGACATCATTGCAAAAGGCATGATTTGACAGTGAATAGCCGTTTATCCGGTTTATCTCTGAATCCATGTAATAAAGGAGGGGGATTTTTTTCAGTCTCTTAAGGTTCGTCTCCATAGCAGCATTATTTCGCAATAATTGACATTATTTCAAAATAACATAGTGCACGTCTACACAGCAAGCTGTTATTTGAAAATAATGTCGAGCTGGAGAACTTCTTACTCTGACTCATGGTAACCCTCATTTCACGAGGAGTAAGAGAAGTCAAAGAAAGAGTGTTCTTCCTTCAACTTCCTGCTGTGTAGACAGCGCCAAAAGCCAAATTAAGCTATTTCAATTTCAGCTACACAATTGACATAGCTAAAGTTGCATAGCTTAATTCAACTTTAGCCCTGCTGTGTAGATGTACTCTTAGTTACCTGTCTGTGTGTTTGATACTTGGTAACTTTATAAGTAGTTGGGAGGCTACTCCAGTACACAAACCAACTGATATTCCAGAATGGACTTTGATTTACTTACTTCATGGGCTTTCTGATCAATGGATTAGTGCAGGTTTAGAAAGTTTATCTTATTCACACACACACCATGCTCTGAAGGGGTGCATCTACACTGCAGGTCTTAACTTGAAATAAGCTATGCAAATTGAGCTACGTCAATTGCGTATCTTATTTCGAAATAGCTTATTTCAAAATAGAGAGAGTCTACACAGCACTTATTTCGAAATAGACCACTCTTCCTCTGATTTCCCTTATTCCTCATACAGTGAGGGTTACAGGAGTTAGAGTAAGAAGTCCTCCAGCTTGATAATATTTTGACACTATTTCGAAATAACTGCCTGCTATGTAGATATGGACTAAGTTATTTTGGAATAGTGCCAGATATTTTGAAATAGTGTTGCAGTGTAAACTTACCCAAGGAGTCCCAACATTTTCTAAAGGGACCCAATTTTATGACACCATATCATCCCTTGTACATACCTGGGGAGCTTTGCGTCCCCTTCCCCCCCTCATTAATCCATTCACCAATGAAATATATGGGTACACGAGCACATTTAAGTTGTCAGATTTGTAAATCATGCAGATTGTAAACTGTGTGACTAGTGGAGGTAAGTTAGGTGACCAATCACATAGATTGAAAATTAGCTTGGCTCTGAACAGTCTGGAATAGTATTCACAATGTATATTCACAGAATATATCACATGACTGATTTTGGACAAATTTGAAACAGAATAAAGGTCCCAAACTAATAACTACATTATTTAAAACAAAAGGTTTGGCCAGATGTATTTGTCATATAGATGCACTTGAAAATAATTGCCCAAACTTTAAAAGAATGTTGGAACGAGTAGATATTCTGCAGACAAAATCAAACATTTAGTTTGCTGAGGATAGCATTGGTGTGTTGATTTTCAACCCCCTTCCTTTACTGGAAGATCTTTTTACATGATAGACCCAAATCTTTGTTTGTTATGCCTACATTTGAGAAGCAAGAGCCTTGAACTATAAGCCAATTTTTGACTGAGCCACAATTAAAAATTGTCAGTCTTCATCCCATAAACCTAACTAGTGTCTCCATCATTAGCATTGGCCCAGGTTTAGATTGAAAGCTCTACTTCTTAGCTCCCTTATTTGCTGAAAAATCTTTTTTTCACATAATATTTCTGTTTTGTGGTGTATTTCTATGAAGAAAAGAGTTCTTTCTAGATAGTGTGAGGCTAATCAAAAAAGCCATTTTCACATTCTGAGATTTTGTAAAATATATATTTTACTTTTTGAAATTTTTATAGCTTTGTATACTCATAGTTCAGAGTTTACAGTAAAAATGTTAAGCTTGTTTTATACTACAATACCCTATATGAAAGGACTCGGGACTATTTTCATCAAATTAGAGAGCAATGGTTTTGAGTAATCATAAAATGAGCTCTTTTGGCCTCCATGTTTATAAACTTCATGGGAGTTGTGGTGAACAATAAATGATCTTTTTAATCTACTAACATAATTATAAGCTGAATGCAGGGCAAAAGGAGGAGAGGAAAGATGGTTCTAATTCTGCTGGAAGTGGACTTAGGGCTTGTCTTCACTACATAGTTGATCAGTGCTGCAGTGATTGATCCATTGCAGTTGATTTATCGCATCTGCTTTGACTTGATATATTAATCTCCAAGTGCTCTCCCATTGACTCCAGTTCTCCATCAGGATGAGAAGAGTAGCGGTACTCAATGGGAGAGCAGTCCCCCCTCACCTTATTATTCAGAAGACACTGTGGTAAGTATGTTGATTCAGTTACAGTATAGGCTTATTTGTATAGCTGAAGTTGTGTAGGTTAGATCAATGGTGGGAGGAGGGGAGTGTTAGTACAGATAAGGCCTGAGATGAGCATCAGAATCTGGCTAGGATACCTTTTATGTGTGTGTCCTTCCAGTTGTAAACCGGGGCTTATAAATTTTGCTCTGATGATTTTTCTAAAAAACACAGGTTATTGATGTTGACTCATGGGAAAAGATGGATATTTAAAAAATCCATCACCACTTCCTGAAACACATTTCCAGTATTGGCCACAAATGCATATTATTCCTACAAAACTACATATGGGAGGAATATTCAGCTGTATACTACAAATGGACTATACTGTTTTACCTTTTATTTTTAATAAAGGGCCAACACTTACCTGTATACAGAGTCCAGTTTACCTTGTCCAATCTGTCATATAACCTAGGAACTTTCTTATACTTTTCCTATTTCTGCCTTCTTGATATGAATAAGGACCTTCCAGGTAGAATCCAGAGCCTGAGAGCATGTAGCCATTGCTTGACAGCCTTCTTGTAACTAAGGCAGCAAGCAACTATCTGCGGCTATCTGCCTTACACCTTCCCTTTACTAAGCCACCTAATAACATGACTGTGCAAGAAGATCAAGGTGCACCCAGCACATCATCTTTTTTGCCTGCTCATTATGACTAATGCATTTTGCAAAGGCATTGCATTGGCAAATTTGGGGCAAGGAGATCAGGATACAAGGATTTGCTTTACTTCACTATAACACCCCAGAACCCAGTGGAAATCATTTGTCCCGAATAAAGGTAGGAAGGGTGGGTCCTAATTCTATCTTCCTGCCATGAAGACAGTATTGGTGGGCTTCATCTGCACAACAGAAAAAGATTAAGTCTTCACTGTGGGCCTTCAGCTATAGGGATGTGGGAACAGAATTGAAGTTAGTGCCCATATATACAGAAAAAATGCAAACCACCTTCCCTTTCTCTCCTATTAAAACATACAAAGCTCAGTCCCTGCTCACTAGAGATGAGAAAAGGTCAGAGGATGTATTTTATAGTTAGGGAGACTCTCGGATTCACTAGAGTTGGGAAGTCCTGTAAGAACATAGACCATCTGCAAACTTGGTCGAGCTTGTGTTCAACAATACTGTTGTTTTAAAGGACAATGTAGTCTCCACCTTTTGTTCTTAACAAAATTTGTCCTCTGGCAACAAAATCCATTCTATTAGATCGACAGTAAGTCAAGTGCACAGTCTAATTGGTTCTTTCCCCACAAATACTGAAACATCAAACGATCTGGAAGCCATTTTGAAAAACAAATTTTCTCTTCTCCTAGCAGACTTAATGGTCTCTCAATTTATTTGCCAACCTCACCAAATGGCCTTTCAGCAATTTTGTTGCTTTATGCTTTCCCAAAAAGGTATCCAGGTAAATTATTACAACCTTTTCCATTTGCCTTGTCTGTGATTTCAATGTCTAATTAGTCTGAATGGATTGTTGCCTGTAGCTGTCAATTTTGCCTCAGAAATGCATATGCTAAAGGCAGATAAATTGTCCACATCAGCTATGTATATCAGGATAGTATACCAATGTACAGAAGAGATGGCTGTGAAAACTCTTCAAGCTTGGTCCTAATGCTAGGCGATGCGGAGTCATTGTGATTTGGGTTAGTGAAAAAGTTAACTGAGTCTCTTGTTTCTTGTACAAAAGTTGACCAATTGTTTCTTGTACAAAAGTTGACCAATTGTTGACCAATGTTGGCTGGAATTGAGGAACTAACGGGGCTGAATGCCACCTATGACATCTCACTGTGTATGCATAAAAACTCTTTGTTGCCAGTGTTTCAAGGAGCACAATGACATGAGCACAGGGGATAATTCAGGGAATAGGAGAAGGGGCTGCCAAATTCTTGTTCTTTACTGGAGCAGCAACATGCAGTTTGGGGAGGAAGGACTGATGGAGCGCTAGCATCTAAGAGAGATAGCCTCCTTCTAATGAAAACAGATTTCCTCCTCCAAAACACAGGAGCAGCAACAGGGGCTCATAGTTGCAGAAGCTGAGGCAGAGAAGCCAGTGAGCCCATGACTTCAGGGAGGGACCAATGACTGAGGAAGAAGGAAGTACTGTGGGACTGTAACCTAGCAAAGGGGGTGAAAGACGAATTTGGAATGTGTGTCTCTAAAGCAGTGGGGATCATTTTCAGGAGGAGCAGGGGAGCAGTGGTATAACGGCCATAGCCAAGAGACTATGGGGTGGGTGGGGAAGAAATTATTTATTGTGGTGGATGAAGAACTCTAGATGGTTTAGTTTGTTGGTTATATCTGGGAAATCAGAAAGGGGCTGTGATGTGTGGGGGATGTATTTATTTGCAAGCCCCAAATTCCACTCTCATTCATCTAGAATGATGTGGTGATTGTGTCCTTTCATCTTACTGACTTGGCCTTGTTTTAAAAAACGAATGAAGGCTCAATCAGGAATAAAGTGCTGAGCTCTCTGGCCATGATCCAGCTGCACATGTGAGTACATAATTAAAGCTAAGCCTGGTTGGACTAACCTGGCTGGAGTTCAGGAACTCTTCCATGTTTAAAGTTAAGCACACATTTTAAACTTTCCTGAATTAAGACCAGAGCGTGCAAACCTTTTCACAGGATTTGGCTCTGAGAGAATGTTCTCTGCCATGTGAAGGAGAAACAGAATGAGTTGGGAAAGAGGACTTGAAATAAGTCAGTCCATCAGAAGGACAGTCTATTGGCCTATAGAGGCTATAAAACATCTGGTTTTGTGGATATAGAAAATCCATCGAATTCAGGAAATAGAAGATTGTAGACCTAGGCTGTGGGCCTCATTAACCTCTTATAGCAGTTTTACATGGATGGGTTTGACTCCATTGCCTGCATTAGAATGATTCATACTGTACACCAGTGTACAATTGAGAAGAATAAAGTCTAGGAATGCACAAGGGACTGAAAAACTGGGATGTGAAATCAAATGGACAATGCTGCCCTGATTGCTCTTCTGGGAGAACTACGAATTGATCCTTTTCTGATACCCAAGGTGTTGCTGTTAGTACTATATATATTGTCAGCCAGAGAGTTTAAGGCAGTGTTTCTCAACTAGTGGTACAAATACTCTTAAGGGTACTCAAGAAAAATCTGGGGGGTACGTCAACACAACTGAAATTTGGAGAAAACTGAATTTTTGTTTTAAGTTTTACAGCGCTTTATTATTTTTGTACTTTTTACACCCAAAAATTTTATCGCCCGCCTGGCTACGATTAAGTTGTTTAAACAAATGTGTTGCAATGGTAGAAAAAAATGTGTTTGTCTGAAAACTGTAGGTACCGGGGGTACTTATAATTTTTTTTAAAGGGGTACTTTATAAAAAATGGTTGAGAAACACTGGTTTAGAGCACACAAAGTTGTCTTTGAAAGCCCAGTATCTTTTTCTGGAAGTCTGCATTTTCAGTTGATTATGTTTGCTTTCATCTCTTCCCAATGATCAGGGCTGTATTTCTTTTGGACATTGGCTTTAATTAGGAAGGGATTAGAGTATAATACAAAAACAGTTAGAATACACACACACATATATATATAGCCAAACAACATAAAAATAGTACCTAGCTCCATAAGAAATCAGTGGGATTCTTCACAGAATAAGGTATTACTGGTATTACTCAAAGTGAGTAAAATGGTAAAAGTAGACCCTATAGCAGTAATGAATCTATCTAGTTCAGCCAGTAGACTTGTGTGTTAACATATTTGCATGCTATTGGGTGCCAAATGATCTTTATAAAATCTGTCCCTTAGTTCCTAATACACAGAACCAAGTTATTTTCATATTAGTGTTATACTGTCCTGCTAATGTACCTCTAACTTAGGGTTGGATTGATGGGTAGCAATCAATCTGCCCGGGGTCGATTTATCATGTCTAACGACTGTGAGTGTTCTTCTGTGAACTCCAGTACTTCAACAAAATGAGAAGAATAATTTGAGTCAACTAGAGAGCGTCAGCCATTGACTTATTGTGGTGAAGACACTGTGGTAAGCAGACCTAAGTACATTGACTTTAGCTACATTAATTATGTAGCTGAAGTTGCATAACTTAGGTTGACAGCCCACAGTACTGTAGACAAGGTCCTACACTTACAGAACACTTCTCATTATGTTTCAACATGCAAGTGTAGTGAATTCATAAACACTATCAAAAATGCAGTTAATAGCTCATTATTCTACAATATTGATATTATTCCTGCTTTAGAAATCTCAAATATAAATGTTTCTAAAATATACTGAAAAGTGAAGTATATTCTGAAGAGATGAGCATCTTGTTTTCTACTTCAAATACAGTTTCTTGTAAAATCAAACATAAATTTTTCTTTATTTTTTCCTAACAGATTGCAATACATAAATAAGAGCAATATAATGTGCTGTTATGAGAAATTAAGAATTAAAGACTGTGAGCACATATGGAAAAATAAGAGTATTAACATCAGTGAGCATTGAAAGTGAATCTAGCAAAGTAGAATAGAAACAGATCTAAAGACTGCTTCCAATAAATAGCAGTTTAAAATATCTTCAGTACAATTTAATTTGACCTTTAGCTAAAGACCACTTCTACTACCATGACTGAGTTTTGTTCATCCCTTCTATAGTGGCTTTACAGTACTTAATCACTGACTTTCAAATGTCAAACAATTTAGATAAGAAGAGCTGGTGTGTATCATATATGAAAATTGAGAAAACTGAAACTTATGCTTTCCATATGGCGTAAGGGTGAAATTCAAAGTAAAGGTGTAAAGGTCGTAGCTCAGTGGCAAGCAAGCTGCAGACTGAGGGCCTCATGCAGCCCATCACGTTTTGTTTACCATTGTTCATGCACAGAACTGACAGATTCCGCTGGTTTCTGTCTTTCGTTTTTTCCTACTGGTATTACTAAGTGACATGCACATAAAGCAAGGGCACGTGAAGTGAGGTGGGTGCTGACTGCACATAACACTGACTGTGTAAGAGCTGTGCATGTCCTCTGCATCTAATCAAAGTGCTGCTATGGTTCAATCAGCAAACCCTGCACCCTATCCTGGGAGACCATTTTTATTATGACAGTCTTGCTTCACTGAGATGAAGGAGAGAAATTCATGCAGCCCATTCACTAGTCTCGCTTCCCCATGACTGGTGTAACTCCGTTACTCCAGTAGACTGGAGCTGAGCAAAACTTTTTTTCCCATGATTTTGGTCAACCAAAACACTTCACAGACTTGTCCTGAATTTACTAAGTAATTTTGTTTGGGGAAAAATTAAGTTCAAAATAGCTGAACAATATTTGACATTTTCAAAACAAAACAAAAAGTATTGATTTGACTAGAAGTTTGTTTTTAATTTTACTTCAATTTTATTTTTTCTAAATAAAGCTTCATAGGAACTGAAAGATTAATTGAATTATAAACATTTCTTTTGACCTGAAATAAAAGAAAATCAGGCTTTCAATTTGCCAGAAATTTCATTTTGAGTTGACCTGAGATGGAATGCACACTACATGCATATTTTATTTTTTGGTTCTGTCAATGAACCAAAAGTTCAATTACTTGAAATCTCTGCACAGTTCATTCTGGGCTGAGTTCAATTCTAACTTGTTAAATACCAAACAAAAAACCTTTCATAACACTTGAACACCATTCTTTCAGCCTATGTTAAGAGAGCAATCTGTGCTCTGTAACCATTAGTTACAATTCAATTGTTACTTCAATTTTACTCCTAGATGTAAAACCGAGGCATCTAGGTTTTGGATAATAAATCTACCAGATAGGTGCAATAGCACACATGCCTTTAAATTTAATGGGATTGATTCATGTGGGTTTTTTTGTGCTTTGTGTGAAAAGTAGTCAAATGTTCTGTCAATTGTAGCTTCACTTACTGAATACAAAAAAGGGCAACAAGTACTATTTGAAAAACAAAGGATGCATTTCTAAATCCGTGCACAAGAGTCCCCCGTGTCTCATCAATATAAAATGGAACGTGTCATATTTAATCTGCTACATATTCCGTACTGAAGACTTTTTTTCTTAAGAGTTTAACCATTGTCAGAATGCACTAAAGAATTTAATGAAGAGTCTTTATGGTATACAGATTGGGATATGGGAAGTGATCTGTGTTAAATTCAATTTCCAGTGTAATATGTCTAAGAAGTACAGATTATACAGTTTGGGAATATTAATCTAAAATAGTAAAATGATTTTAAATAAGTTGCATGATTGGTCGTCTCTTCTATTCTAAGCATTCCAATGGGGCACTAAGACATATGGAGTATTTTCAAAAATGCTGTCTTCACTGTTTACTGACTGTGGCTCTCAATTCAACACTGTGAACAATTCAAACTAGCTGGCTGGATGTCATTCACTATACAACAAGCATAAGAAATTGAAGATTGCAAGGGTACTGCCATTGTAATGTATCTTTAAGCATCTTTAACTTTCTGGAAAAACTGCACTGTGTGCTTTGATCAGTGACTTGCTGCCAGCTGTTTCTACAAGGGGCTTTCATAAAACTTTCCTTCTTAGTCTGTGATAAATACTATATACACAGGATTCACATGGTTCCAGAGAGCAGTGGCAGGCTCTGAGATGCCGGCAAGATAATATATTAAATGTCAAACACAGATATACTTTATTCCAGCAAAAATCTGCGGTGTATGTTGATAATGCAGCACAATGAGCAGTATGTAAGACTGCAGGGATGGGAAATGACACATTCCTACTTGAAATTTAAAAAAACAAAAACAAAAAAACCCGTTGTGATGGGTACATTATGAGCCCTGAAATAAGAGAGCATTGGCAGGGATGATTAAGTAGTATCTGGGTAGGGAATGGAATTATTTCAAAGATAGGACATTCTTTTAACTCCATTTTAGATTTCAGCAGAAGCTGAATCGGACCACACATCAGTACTACAATATTGAACCCCAGGCCTGCATCTGCCTCTATGTGGACTGACTAGTGCACCCTTATCGAGTCTTATTGACTTCACTGGGGCTCGGTGCGTGCCCAGCAGTTGACCTGTATGGACTTATAGCTTTGAATTGGATTTTTTGTCATTAAATTAGTATCATTCATGTTTCAGTAATATAATTTCTGCATTTAATTTAGGATATTAATGACCAAAGACAATATTCTTGAATCAAGTCATTTCAATAAGATTGTTAGACAGTAGTACAGTCTACAGTTCTATTAATTTCTTGTGTTACATGAATGGCCCCAGAGATAGGAATGGAAACCTTATAGGCTGCTTTCCATTGACACGGAATAATGTAAAAAATGATTTATTGCATTCTGTCTGTTCAAAAAAATGGACTTCCTATGAATAGATGCTGGTTCTTGATTCTATCAGCTCTTTTAAAATATAGCTTTTATACTTTTGCCTTGTCCACATTTAATTCTACATATGCTGTACTCCCATAGAATCATAGAAATCTAGTCCATCTCTCAGAGCTGAGGCAGGACCGAGTGGAATCATAGATTGTGACATGCTGCTCACAAGCAGGGAGGAATTAGTAGGAGAAATAGAAGTGGGTGGCCACTTGGGAAGCTAGGATCATGAGATGGTTGATTTCAGAATCCTGCTGAAAGGAAGAAAATACACACCCTGGACTTCAGAAAAGCAGACATTGACTACCTCAGGGCAGGATCTCCTGAGAAGCTAACATGAAGGGGAAAGGAATCCAGGAGACCTGACTGTATTTTAAAGAAGCCTTATTGAAGCACAGGAACAAACCATCCCTATACTCAGTAAGAAAAGAAAAGAAAAGAAGGTAGGCGACCAGTTTGGCTTAGCAATGAAATCCCTTGGTGAGCTTAAACACAAAAAGGCTGCTGACAAGAAGTGGAAACTTGGACAGATGACTAGGGAAGAGGATAAATATATTGCTTGAGCATGCAGAGTGTAAACAGGAAGGCCAAAGCACAATTGGAATTACAGCTAGCAAGGGATGTGAGGGGAAACAAGAGAGGTTTCTACAAGCATGTTAACAATAAGAGGGTGGTCAGGGAAGGTGTGGGACCCTTACTGGATGATGGAGGTAATCTAGTGACAGATGATGTGGAAAAAGTTGAGGTACTCAATGCTTTTTTTGCCTCTATCTTCACAGATAAGATCAGCTCCCAGACTACTGCACTAGGCAACACAGTATGGGAAAGAGGAGGGCAGCCCTTGGTGGAGAAAGAACAAGTTAAGAACCATTTAGAAAAGTTGGACATACACAAATCCATGGGGCCAGAGCTAATGCACCTGAGAGTGTTGAGGGAGTTGGCTGATGTGATTGCAGAGCCATTGGCCATTATCTTTGAAAACTCATGGAGATCAGGGGAGGTCCTGGATGATTGGAAAAAGGCAAATGTCGTGCCTATCTTTAAAAGAGGGAAGAAGGACAATCCAGGGAACTACAGACCAGTCAGCCTCACCTCAGTCCCCAGAAAAATCATGGAGGGGACCCTCAAGTAGTCTGTTTTGAAGCACTTGGAAGAGAGGAAAGTGATCAGGAATAGTCAACATGGATTCACCAAGGGCAAGTCATGCCTGACTAACCTGATTGCCTTCTGTGATGAGGTAACTGGCTCTGTGGAAATGGGAAGGCAGTGGACATGATATACCTTGACTTTAGCAAAGCTTTTGATACGATCTCCCACAATATTCTTGCCAGCAAGTTAAGGAAGTATGGATTGGATAAATGGACTGTAAGGTGGATAGAAAGCTGGCTAGATTGTCAGGCTCAACAGGTAGTGATCAATGGTTCAACTTCTAGATGGTGGTTGGTATCAAGCTGAGTGCCCTAAGGGTCAGTTCTAGGGCTGGTTTTATTCCACATCTTTATTAATGACCTGGATGAGGGGATGGATTGCACTCTCAGCAAGTTTGCAGATGACACTAAGCTGGGGGGGAGGTAGATACATTGGAGGGTAAGGATAGGGTCCAGAGTGATCTAGACAAATTGGAGAATTGGGCCAAAAGAAATGTAATGAGGTTCAACAACGACAAGAGGAGAGTCCTGCACTGGAATGGACAAATCCCAAGCACTATTATAGGCTGGGGACCGACTGGCTAAGCAGCAGTTGGATAGAAAAAAAGCCCTGGAGATTACGATGGATGAGAAGCTGGATATGAGTCAACAATGTGCTCTTGTAGCCAAGAAGGCCAATGTCATATTAGGGCTCATTAGGAAGAGTATTGCCAGCAGGTCTAGATAAGTGATTATTTCCCTTTATTCAGCACTGGTGACACCACATCTGGAGTATTGTGTCCAATTCTGGGCCCCCCATTACAAAAAGGATGTGGATGCATTGGAGAGGGTCCAGTGGAGGGCAACGAAAATGATTAAGGGGCCGGAGCACATGACCAGGATTGGCTAAGGGATTTGGGCTTGTTTAATCTGCAGAAGAGGAGAATGACGGGGTGGCATTTGATAGCAACCTTTAACTACCTGAAGGGGAGTTTCCACAGAGGATAGAGAGAGGCTGTTCTCAGTAGTGACAGAGGGCAGAATGAGGAGCAATTGTCTCAAATTACAGTGGGGAGGTCTAGGTTGGATATTAGGAAAAACTATTTCACTAGGAGGGTGGTGAAGCACTGGAATTGGGTTACCTAGGGAGGTGGTGGAATCTCCATCCCTAGGGGTTTTAAGTCCCAGCTTGACAAAGCCCTGGCTTGGATGATTTAGTTAGGGTTGGTCCTGCTTTGGGCAGGCAGTTGGACTCAATGACCTCCTGAGGTCTCTCTTTCGATTCTCTGATTCAAATTAATCCCATTCCTTTTGGTTTCTCCAAACTTCCAGCGGACGCAGAACATTTGATCATTGTCATTAATGTATTTGAAGACTCCTATCCGTTGCCCCCCTCATTCTTCTTTATTCAGGACTAAACATGTCCAGTATTTTAACCTTTCCTTTATAGGTTAATTTTTTAAACCTTTCAGCATTGCTTTCCTCTGATCTCTCTCTCTAATCTTTCTTAAAGTGTGGCACCAGAACTTCATACAGTATGCTGAGGCCTCACCAGTGCCAACTAGAGTATGACAATTACCTCCCTTGTCTTACATAAGGCAGTTTTGTAAATCCACCTCAGAATTACATGTTTTTTTTTTTTTTACAACTATATCACAGTTAGTTCATATTCAGTTTGTGATCCATGATAACCTGCAGATCTTTTTGTGAAGTGCTGCTGCTCACCCAGTTATTCTCCTTCTTGTATTTGTGTGCATTTGATCCCCCCCCCACCAGGAGTGCTATGTTCTTGTTTATATTGAATTTCAGCTTACTGATTTCAGGCTAGTTCTGCAGTTTGTCAAGGTAATTTTGATTTGTAATCCTGTCCTTCAAAATTCTTGCAGTGCCTCCCAGTTTGGTATTATCTGCACATTTTATAAGCATGCTCTTCACTCCATTATCCAAGTCATTAATGACATTATTGAATAGCACTGGAGGCAGGACAGGCCCCCGTGGAGCTGTATTGAATGTGTTCTCTCAACTATGTGTGCTATTGACACAGAGTACATCAATTCTTATAGCAGTTGATCCAAAGCCCTTTGAAGTGAATGGACACTCTCCCAGTGTCTTCAATGGCCTTTGGAGACAGTGTTAGAAGGGCGAGATGGCAACTTTATGATCCAATATGAGCAAGGATCAGAGCTTTGCCCTTATCCAATGAAGAAAGCAAGCTGCTCCAGCTCTTTTACTGCCACAGGTTACTTCTCCCTCCAGGGAAGCTCAGTTGTGATGCTGATGAATGGGGAGCAAGGCCTTTACTCCACGTACTCCTTATCCACTTGCAGCTGAACAGCATCTGCTTTCCTAGGCTATGTCTACACAGCAGCATTATTTTGGAATAACTAATGTTATTCCAAAATAACATAGTCTGCATCTACACAGCAAGCCATTATTCCAACATAATGTCAACATAATGTCGAGCTGGAGGACTTCTTACTCCGACTCCTGTAACCCTCATTTTTAGTAAGGGAATTAGGAGGAAGAGTGTTCTTTCTCAGACTTTCCGCTGTGTAGACAGTGCCAAAAGCTGAAATAAGCTATTTCGACTTAAGCTACACAATTGATGTAGCCCAAGTTGTGTAGCTTATTTCAGCTTTAGGCCTACAGTGTAGCTGTGCCCCTACCGTACAGGGTTTTATGTGGTGGATAGTCTGTGTAATGAAGGAAGGTTTTTTTTTTTTTACTCCCCTTACTCCACTGCAAAGGCTCAGAGTAGTGCTCCTGACTTGCCCCTACCTATGTGCAGTGGTTGCCACAGAACAAATCAACATTTAATTTAATACATGGAGGTAGCTGAGATACCAGTTATTTCCCTCTTCCTTTAAAAGGGAATAACTGTGGTATCTCAAGTATTATGGGGTGGCAGTCATTAGTAAATGTTGGCTTTCAATGGTGACCATTTCACACACATTTATTTTAAAATGTGTAATGGCAGACATGAATAATTGTCATGAGTGCTTTTGTCTAGAAAATTTAAAGAAAAACCAAGTAGTAATTTTCTGCCGGTGAGTGTGTTCTTGAGAATTTCAAACTTTCCCTGGAAAAACTATGGCTAGTTCAAGGAGCTGAGATTGGCTGACAAAAGTATAATAAAACAACAACATTTCATTAATGAGGCGATATGTCTGGGACAGCAGAGGAAGAAGAGAGCGTGTGGGGAAAAAAACCTTTGACAGAGGTAGATAAAAGATAGTTTGAAGTGACCTTGCCGATATTGATTGTTAAAATTTGGCATAGCTATTATAAAACAAAGGAGATAGAACAATAGCTGCCTTATCTAATGGAGCATGAGAAACTACGCAAAGGGCTAGGCACAGATGCAGGAAAGAGAAATGTAATTATTAATATAATATTTTAATGAGGTTAAATTTGATTAAACATACTAAAAATCTCCAAAACCTCCATTAGCTTTGTTCTTTTATCAAATAAATTGATTTGAAATTTATTTATTTAAAAAAATACTTATTGCTGAATCTTATAACTGTAGGTCAAACTGCTTATACTAATTTATATACCGAGAATACTAAGAAACTTGTAAGGGTTATGCCAGTGGTTCTCAAACTGTTCTGTGGGCCCTCTTTGGGAAAGCTGCTAGTGGACCCGAACCACTTTGTTTACCTAAAAGCTCCAGAGCCATGGAGCCTCACATCTCCCATTAGTTCCAGTTCACCGTTTCCAGCCAAGAGGAGCTGCTAGAAGTGAGGCTATGAAGCCTTTAGGTCAGTATTTCTCAAAATGGTCCGTGAAACTACTCTGAGAAATGTGCTAATTGGCCGTTCCAGATGAAGAAGTCTGAAAGGAATGGTTCTATCTTTCCTCAGCAGTCTTTCCCCAGAATCATAACAAATTTACTCCTTAGGCAGCAGGTTATACTGGTTGAAGGAATGAATTAAAGTTCTACTGCCCCATTCTTCTACTTTTTTCCAAATAGAAAGCCAGACTGAGCCATAACTTTTGAAGCAGAAGTCCTCAATGAAATTCATTGGGACTTATCTATAAAGTAATGGCATGATATGGCCCATACTATTTTTTAGTTCGAAAGTTGTTTTACACTTACGATCCTTAATAGCATCCACTACTGGTATGGCTGTAGTTAGAGTTTTCTTAGATATTCCCATTCAGATATGATTCTAGGATGAAATAATGGACACACTGATGCTAACAGCATCTTTGCCCTTGACTGCAATGGGGCCAGGATTTCACCACCCCCATGTTGTAACTTCAAGCTGAGAAATAGGCAAGTTACTTAGTTTCTCTACGCTGTGATCAAGAATATTTCATCATTCTTGAAGAATATGGTCAAATTCACTGGGTCCTAACCAAATGCAGCCTGAGTATCAAGGGAGTTATCATTCCCTATTACACTGAAAATCTGTAAGCACTGTCATTGTAATGGAAAAAATCCTTCATAATGGACAGTTTAAAAGATGTAAAAGTTATTCTCTGTCACTGAGATTTTATGAGGGAAGATGCTTCTGAGCACTGCCTCCCTAAGCAATTCCAATAAATCAGCATTATTGAAAGCATTTAAAAGCTTAGTTGAGCAGAAGAAATGATACAGCAGAAAATTATGATTTTTGCTTTTGTAATGCTTCAAGAACACTTTATAACATCACAGAAGCCAACCCCTCCTATGAAGTTGACAACAGATGTGAGTGAAACTTTTATAGTGAAAAACATGATAGCTGTCCATTCACGAGAAATTTTTAGCAGACCAAATATTCTTAATGCTTTCTAGCTGCGCTGGGATTTATGGTAAATCACATTATCCAAGATTTAAAGTGACTGAAAATCTCCAGGAGATTTTAAAGACTTAAAGGAGGGAGGCTTTGGAGATTTACAGTAGTGTCAGATTTACAAGTACTACAAATACCATTATCCAGGCAAGTCTTTATTAATCAAAACAAATAAAATCCTTTCTCTTTCTGTTAGGAAGGTATAGAAGCATATCTGTAACTTCTGGGGACTATATGGTAAAAAAAATAGTAGAAATAAAAACTGCAGTCCTTTACCTAGAAATGACTTATTTCGAGTACAATGGAATCAATAGGCAGCAGGTTTAAAACAAACAAAAGGAAGCATTTCTTCACACAATGCACAGTCAATCTCTGGAACTCTTTGTCAGAGGATGTTGTGAGGGTCAAGACGTATAACAAGGTTCAAAAAAGTGTTAGATAAATTCATTGAGGTTACGTCCATCAACGGCTATTAGCCAAGATGGTCAGGAATCTTGTCTCTAGTCTAGTCCCTGTTTGTCAGAAGCTGGAAATGGGTGATGGGTGATGGATCACTTGATGTTTACCTGTTCTGTTCACTCCCTCTGGGGCACTTGGCATTTGTCACTGTCAGAAGACAGGATATTGGGCTAGATGGGCCTTTGGTCTGACCTAGTAGGGCTGCTCTTATGGTTTTTTTCCCCTAAGAATGGCTGATCTTATGTTTACATTTTGCTCTGTTACATTCACTTCATTGTAAGGTCTTGATCCAAAGCCTGTTGGGGGCAAAAGTTGAATGGATTTTGTGTCAAAGCCTAACTGAGAGCAAAATTTTAATGCTGGAGGTAAAACCAGCTCTATTCCGCTAAGGATATTAAGGGCCTTTTCATAGCAGCACTGGCTCAGTTTCATTGTAGAAAATGGAGGGGGGGGGGGAAGAGAAGGACACCATTTGTTAGTTTTGTCAAAAGATGGCTCCATATATTCACATAACTTTGTACAGTTCTGAAAATCTAGGATGTGAAATAAGGGAAGTTTGAGACAGCTCGTTTAAAGCCTAACATGTCCCCTTTTCATGTTACCCAAACCATAACTGCCAAAGGCTGTTTAGGGTTTTAACAGGTAAGAGCAATTTCTGTGTAAAAGAGAAGCAGCAGTCATTGCTATACTGGATATCTCATTGGAAACAAGTGACTTATTACAGGGGATATGCAAACAATACTGCCATGTACTGATATACCTACCTTTGACTGAATTGAGCCAGTAGTGGGTGTCTGATAGTGATATATAAACTATCAGGCTAAAAACAATAACTGGTGAGAATTTTGATCTGTTCTTGCAGATTTTATTCAAGGAGTAGATCCATGCTAGGACTGGGCCCTGCATCACATTTGCAATGGCCTTGATATAGGCACCCCAGCAATCTACTGAATTATGTACATGCAAGTTACGCTTTTAAGAGGTTTAGTTTTATTTTAGTTAACATTTTAAATAACTGAGTTCCAATAATCATTTTTGTATGAATTTGAATTTCCTGATGTCAAAAAACACTCCACTCTCCATGTATATTTCACCATTGTATGCGAATGTCCCCAATCCTGCAAAAGTTACAAATAATACAAGATACAAAATAATTTCTCTTTCACGTAATACGTAATTTTTAAAGGAATGTACTAACCACAGGACTAATGGCGTACATATATAGGCTGTTCTATAGGTTGACTAACACAGCTACTCCTCTGTTTCTTGCAATAATTTGTCTGCTTAGAAATTCTCCAGTGATTAACTCTTATAGACACTATGCTGGGACACAGCCATTATGAACTTCCTCTTTCATAGGAACATGGTCATTGCCATAGTAGATCAACCCATGGTTCTAACAGTCCAATATCCTATCTGACAGTGGCTAGGACCTGATGTTTCAGAGGAAAGTGCAAGAAGCCCCACAATGGAAAGAGTAAATGTAATCTTCCCCTCTGCACATCTCCTCCAAATGCCTACTAGTTAAGGATTGGTTCAAACTTTGAAACATGATGATGACTTGTCTTCCTTCCAATTCCCTTTTGATAACATTAACTAGTAAAATAAATATCCACTCTCTCTCTGAATTGTTAATCTAAGTTCTTGGCATCCATGACTTTAAATTCCTGTACTTATCTCTTAATAGTTTAGCCAGTATGTCTTCTAAAATTTGCTCACTGGGTTTTCACTTTTACTAACTGAACACTACTGCTTGGTATTCATTTAAGGAAATCTTATACAAATGGATGTATCTGCTGAGCACAGCTGCTGTAGCTGTGGGTTGGATTAGGTAGAACTATGGCTCTCTACATCAATAAAGTAGTTGCAGCATATGGAGAAAATCTGCTCGGAGAGAGCACATTCATAATTAACACTTTTCAGAAACTTCATATTTTTAAGCCTACAGATGAACTTAGCGCTGTGAAATGTATTTTCAATTTACAATAACTCATAGATGAGTCACAGACTCTTGTATTTCTGAGGAATTAAGTAAAGCTTCATCAATATAACATATTATCTCTACTTTATCAGTATAAGGAACCAGATTTTTTTATTGTGGTGCATGAGTGGAGCTAGTGTAAAAACTCTTCTCTTCACTGGTGCCAGGAAAAAGGAAGGCTGTCTAGTATACCTCAACACACCACAGATCATTGGTTGCACTTTGTGATCCCTTGGGATGTTGGCAGCTAGAGCAGCCCCCCAGGTACAGAGCATCACCAAGATCAGGGGAATTCAAAGGTGACATGTAAGCTCCATTGGGCACGCATGCATGCACACAAAACCACTTCCTCCTAAGCCATACTAGTGGTCTGCACAGATCAGCCAATTCCAAGTAGTCCAAAGAGATTCAAACTAGGGATGTTAAATATTGGTTAATTGAATAGACAATTAATCTCATGAATTCTTATTGGTTAGTCCCCAGGGGTGGGGCTGGCAGCCAGTGCGTTCCAGCCCCACTCCTGGGGAGCCCCCGCCACCCCGTGCTGCTGCCTCTTGTGCTGTGAGAGCTGGTCCATGAGGGGAGCCTGTTTAAAAACCAGCTTCTCTTGCAGATTGGCTGCTTGACACCCAATGCTGCTGCTTCGCATACAGAGGCAGCAGCATGGGGTGACATCAGCCCTATCTGGGACTGGGGGTCAGAGTTCCTAGACCCAGCGCAAGCTGGCATTGAGCTGGGCTGCCTGCTCACCTGGCTCCTAATATACTTTAAATGCAGAGCTGATGCGGGGGTAGGTCCCGCCTAGTTTAAGGATGATTCCCTTCAGGAGATAGTCCTGGAAAGTAGTTATCAGTGTGGTTATCAGTAGTTATCAGTTCACAAAGTCTTTGTCTTCGAAAATATATATGATGAAATTTCCGGCTTATTTCTTTTCCATTATGATGTATGAACCCTTAGATATCTATCATGGCCTCTTTATATTCTGATTCTGGTATTTGAATTTATTTTAGATGGAGTTTCTTGCCTAATTCGTAGTCTATCCCTCACATGGGATATGGCAACTGTTAGTCACCAGATACTATCATCCATGAATTGTGAACTCTTGTAATAAATGCAAAATATAATTAAAACCAAGCTCTCTTTCTTATTTAGGGCATAGATGTTATGTACTGTAACAGGTTTACCATCACAAATCTTTGTACCCAAACCTATTTTCTCTCCAGCTCTGTTTTCACACTTTTACATTCTCGGAATAGAGATTTTAGCTGTGAGGCCACCTGCTGCCTCCATCTGTCTTGCCTGCTATATTCTGGCACAGCTGCTGTTCTCTGTGACCTCCAAAGGGGAAAGGACCTCCATGTCCCTCTGCTCCTCAGCTTTCTGGAAGGAGAAGAAAGAGTGTGTCCTGCTGCTGCAGTACCAGTGAGCTCAGGAGGAAGGGGAGGGGAAGGGAATAGTGCTGAGCCTGAAATTTACCGCTCCTTTCAGTCCTCTGAGAGTGAGCAGCATAGGCCCATCCATTGACTGGTCTTCTCAGCTTATCAGCAAATAAAAAAAGTTGGTTTGTGTATATGAGAAGAAGATCTCCAGTGATCAATCAATCTTTAGATTTGTAGATTCACTTTCACCATAAAAATGTGACAGTACAAGAATGAAAACAACTTGATGATCAAATAATAAAACAACTTTTGATACTTCTTAAGAAACAATTGCAACCAAAATATCTGGTTTTAAACGTCAGTCTGTGTTTGGCTGCCTGAGTTGTGTGGTTCTACTACTGCCATACTGTTCATTGTGCTACAATAATCTCTTCTACCCGGTCCGCTCTATTCTTTCTATGTCCTATGTTTTCTTGGATTCATGAAGAATTCATAGGGTCTAATTAATGGCTCTGTTGCAAATGTTGCTGCCGACTAGGGAAGGAGTGAACTGGTTATTATTTGGATATTTCCTCACTGTGTCACGACAGTCATGTAACTCCAACTTCTGGTTACGGTCCAATTCCTAATAGATGAGTTCCATTTTGCAACCCCTCCATTCCTAGTCCAGTTCTCCATAGTTGGTAATTGTGGGGACCTTTTGCTGGCAGCCTGAGGGTGAGCGGGTATGAAAAAAATATTTTTTCACATTTATATTGTGCTAGTTTCTAAAGAAAGAATAAGTCTGTCCTTGACCCATTGTCTCTGTAGTGAGTAAGGTTTAAGGTTCATTTGTGGAGAAGGCTGCACTTTTGCTTTTCATACTGTACTTGTTCTATTAATAAACATCTAGCACTGGAAAGTGATGCACTGTGTCACTGCCAGCACTTATAAAAGAAGGGATTTTCAAAGATATTTCAAGGAATGAGGTGCTTCCCATTGGAATTCCATGGGAGCTGGATTTCCTTAGGCACCTCTGGAAACCCTGTGCTAAATTTACTTTACACAAATGGGCAGAGGGGACTCATTTTCCAATAGTTTCCATGTAACAATAGAAAAGTATAATAGAATGTTCCTTAGCCCTTTAGGCTACGTCTACACAGCACACAAGCCTGGGCTCTGAGTCAAGTATGAGCCCAAGTTCCCCTTCCATCCATGGAAATCACTCTGTCTCAGATCTGCAAGCACTCAGAGCCCTGATGTTAAGACCCTGCTGTGACTTTGATCCAAGCCCTGTTTGCAGCGTGTATGTAGCTCAAGCTGCAGATCTATCTGTCGGAAGGTCTGCATAGTGCTGTATGGATGTGTTAGCACAACTGTGAGACCCAGGTCTAGAATTGTAAACGTAGGTTTATTGTGCAGTGTGTCCACTAGAAAGCAGAGTCCGTGAGCCTTGGGCATACAGATCTGGGCTTAATGCACTCTATAGACATGCCCTTACAGACCTGTAAGTAAATATCTGGTGAAACAGTACTCAACATGGTTTTACCAGTTCTTCTCTTGACATGAATATATTCTTTTATTTCCTGAGTTTCACTGAAAAAAAATTAATGAAACTGAAAAACAAAATGCAATGTTTATAGAAATACTATATACACCTTTGCTTTTTTTGGAGCCTGTAGCTCCTCCACAAGGAATAAAGATTGTCCATAAGACACCAATCCAACTGCAACACAAACCAACAGAAGACTTTACTAAATGATTTTATTTTAGCTCTGTTAGTGACCCAAATCTGTTCTGCTAATCAAAAACGTCCAGAACCTGAAAAAATGTTACCAAATTTTCCACTGCTCTGTCCTCCTTAACCCAAGGCTGGTGTTTCATCCAGGAGGATAATCTCAGGATGAAGGTAGCCTCTGGTGATGTAGAGTTGGCATAGTGGTATCTAAAGTCCTCTCCTAATTGGTACTGGCACAGAGATCATTGTTGGTACTTCTATTGTCAGTTGGTTTCAGGCTATTCTAATGTATACCAAAGAACTGAATCAAATGAGTCTCTGGTGAGCACAAAGAAGGCTCAGAGGTGTCTTTGCACTCCTCGGTCTTATTTGCAGTTATAGCTGATGATATGACATCTATGAGTAAAGCAGAAAATATTCACAAGAGGCTTGATCATTACTGTCACTAGTTCTAGGGCATGTGCATAAATCACTCTCTAAGTACAGATCTGTCCCTGCGTGGCTGTGGAGTGTCTAGCTGCAGGGGGTCAGTTGTCTTACTGCAGTGTGGTTCTTTTATTCCCTGGATGCCACAGAAGTATGATAAATCTGAGATTGATGTGTGGTGAGAAAGGGGATATACATCAGCTTCCCATCATGTATGCTGGGCATATGTTCAGAAATTAACATAGCTTCAGATGTATTCACTTCTGAGCAAAGGTCCCTGTTGTGGTAGAATAATCCTTTTTTTAAGGGATGCTGAGGAGAAGGGGTTATTGGGGGAGCCAGTTGGAAGCTGCAAACAGCTATGATGTAGCTTGGAAGAATAGGGTCTCTGCAACGATGCTTGCGGCTTCCAGTAGATCGCTCACTATGCATACAGCTCTTGTGATGCCTACTGGATTTGGGGAGGGAGGCTGACTTTTCAGCTTCTTTCACAAAGAGCTAGTATTACAATGGGAGAATTTGCTAGGAGTCTGAATAGGGAAGCATCCACAGTTTGACTCCTTCCATACCTAAGAGAGGGAAGTTTGGTCTCCCTGAGGAAAATTGCATAGAAATGCCTTAGATTAGATTAAAATCCACAAAAACAGTCAGACGCTAGTTTGGTGTCCAAGATTTATATGTATATCCCTGCTAGACAGAAGGTGTAACTGGAAGTTGGGACAAATATTTTCCTTTCTGTTCTTTACTCACTCTGCCAGTCACTCAGCCGAGAAATTAGATAGCATATGCATAAACAGTAGAAAGTGTCTTTAGAAGTTATGAGACTGAATTTACAGTCTCACGAAAGGTGAAAATACAAGAATGCCTATAACCCCCCCTAAGAAAAAAAGAACACAGTATTACACAGCTATCGTAATAACCACACAATAGTTGAGATTCTCACAGCAACAAAAGGAAAGTTTTATATACAAATCTTGTTGACGCAGTAATGAGACTTTTTTGGCTATATATTATATATAACTCTGTTTATTGCTTTACTGTGTTCTTCCAGTGCAATCCCTCACACCTCTACTAGCTTCAGATATAGTAGAAACAGTAGCTATTGCTTGATTTGTCAGACTCTTCCATAAGAATAGAATTAAAGCAAACTATTCTTGTAGAGAGGCAAGAGTAAAAGAGACAATCAGTAGCTCAATGCATGGAGAGAGAAAAAAGTATTTACATCACACTCATCAGACTGTTTGAATACCAATCCACGTAGTCAGTTTTGTACCCAGGAGTAGCAGTAATTTTGCCAGAAGCAAAGAATGACTTGTGAGACTGTGTGTGGAAGAAGGTAGGAAATACAGGCACTCCCTGTGGACTGGGAGAAATTAAAAGTATATTTGGAAACTCATAGCCATTTTGGAAAGACTTTTAATGTATTGTTAGCGCTGTGACTGCTCCAAAAAAAGTGACAAATTAAGAGTTTCACTGAATAAAAAAGAACTCCACAGGGGCTGTTCTGCATTTGTTGTTTTATATGGGATGTGGGTGTGACCAAACCAGTGAGGATTATACAGTGGGAATGACTTTTTGGGTTTAATTATATCTGTCCCTGTTGCACGGTATACTCTCACAATAGCGAGGGAAAGATGGAATTGTTAAGAAAGACTAAACAGCAGGGTATCCTGGCCATAAATGAGACTTAAATTGGCTGCTTTTGGGGATCACAGACACAGAACTCATTACACAGTCTGATATTGAGTAGCAAAGGCATGTTGACCAGCAAGGTCATGTGAAGGAATGGGCAGAGATTGATCAGGCCACAGAGGTCAATCAATCACCTCCAGCTGGTTGTACCAGGAACTTTAAAAGGAAGAATCTGATGGATTAAAGTGGACCTTTGGCAGCTATGGATGTAATTGGTGCTAGATTTAAGGAGTGTTTTTTTTCCTCTAGTGGAGGGCACACATTGTTCCCATTCTTTGCTAAATAATGGGTGGGGCTTAAGAGTAAAATGAAAGGCATGTCTCCAAATTATTGTTTGGGTTTTGGGGGTGAAGTTAAACACCTGGATTTAATCTACCTATTGGATTAATAAGGATCCTATTGCTTAGCACTAAGTATCTAAGTATAAGAACAGTCTGACCACTTGCCTGGGTGGGTGTTAATTTACTTGATTAGCTCATTGCTTGGCTTTTTATTGCACAGTAAGTGACTCCCAATTATTAAAAGTGTGTTGGCTTAGTATTTTGACCAGTAGGGCTTGCATGGCTAATGCTCAGATACTAATAAAGGAGGGCAATAGTAGTACTTAATAGGTGGTATTTAATTCATTAAAGTACCACTAGCAAGACAGGTAGTAACAGAGCAGATAAAGCTGCAAGAAAACTACCAGCCTCCTGCTACATATGATTTGTGTGTGTGGTCAGTAGCATCATAACCTACTGCCTTTTCCCAAACACAATTATTGGTATCTTTTTTTTGTCCTCTGAAAGGTGATTTTTAAAATACTCTGCCAGTTCACAGCACTATCACGATAGTGTCTGCTAGAGAAGTCCTTTTTTCTATTCATTGTCATTAACAGATTTCTGTTTTCCCCATCTCTTTACTGGGATTTCCTTCTCTTCTCCATCCTGTTGCACACTTCCATCTACCGCTATGTCTACTCCTTCCCCCTAAAATCTAATACAGTAACTCCTTGCTTAACGTTCCTGAAAAATGTAACTTTAAACAAAACAATGTTAAATGAATCCAATTTCTCCATAAGAATTAATGTAAATGGGGCTGGGGTTAGATTCCAGGGAATGTTTTTTCATGAGACAAAAGGCAGCAATGGTATACATATACAGTATGTGTTTTAAACAGTTTAATACCGTACACAGCAATGATGATTTTGAAACTTGTTTGAGGTGGTGGAGTCAAAGACTGGAATATTTCCCAGGAAATGTCTTGCTACTAAATGAACTAGCACTCAGCTGAGCCCTCAAGGGTTAACATGTTTTTAATGTAGCCTTATACTCTAGAGGCAGCATGGACTGAGGCAGGAGGGAGGAAGCATAATAGATGCATGGCAATGGCTGTAACAACTTCCCTGCAGAAACTGAACCTGATGATGAACCCACGCTATCCCACTGGAGTGCACCACTCTCTCCTGTGGAAGGTGAATACATGGCTACACACTGTTGAGCATATGCTCATGTGTGAGAGAGAGACAGAGACACACACACACACTCTCTCTGTGTGTGATATATATATATATATACACACACACATGCATTATTGTGGAGATGGGTTATGGAGTGGGGACCTTGATGGAGGGGGAGAGGGGACATCCTGACATCAGCACCCCTTTTCCCCCTGTCCCCTGCAGAGCAAGCAGGAGGCTACTTGGAGGAGCAGGAGCAGTATGGCAGTGGGGGGAAATGGAAGCTGAACTGCAGCTGCCCAGCCACATACCTTACAGGGAACTTACTGGAACTGATCGGAGGCTGCTGGCCCACCCTGGTTGCAGCCCCCACACCAGGACAGGTGGCTTTTCCAAGAACTCCTGCAAGTAGTGGGCAAAGCAGGCAGCCAAATGACATTATAAGGGAGTATTGAACAACTTGAAAAGATTGTACTCTAATAGATAAGCAACGTAATAATGAAACAATGTTAACCAGGATATTAAATGAAGAGTTACTGTGTCTGTTTCTGGCAGCACTCCTATCTCTACTCTTTAATTGCTGGTGCAGCTTCAGTCCTCCAGCTGCTGCTGTAGCCACTGCTACCTGCCTGCTAGACTGTGTTGGACTGAGGGTTCCCTTAGGCTTGGCTTCAAATATCAGATTATAGCACCACGCTGTTCCATTTAAAATGATGTAGACGTCTTTGTGGCATACTGGAATATACTGGTATTTTTTAGAAGCGTAAGTGCAGTATGTTGTGGTAAGATGCTTTTGGCAGGAGATTATCAGAGGGCACATATTTGTCTGTTTATATGTGTGTCTCTCTGTGTATGCATACATATGTTGACTAGTAGAACAAATAGATATTGAAATACCCTTGTCATTTGTTGCAGGAAACCTCTTTGTTTTGTGCTGTCCTAAAAAAATAAATAAGCATAATGTACGAGTGTTGTCGAATAGGCATATTTTCCCTTTGCTTGTTCTGGCTTCTGGTTATGTTGTCAATCTCCTTGAAAGTAAAATGGAGAGGGCTTTACTTGCATTTGGTAAAAAAAAAAAAAGAAAAAAAAAAGAGTTTGTTGAATCCTTGTGCACGTTTGACATTTTTTGTTTCATGTGGGGAATGCCATAGTCATGAAGTAATTCATAGAACTTTTTCAGAAAGACTGTAAATTTCAGCCTTTGAATTGTCAGGTCACCGCCAAGCTAAGATCTGAAATGTATTGACCCTGAACATTCTGCAGCAGCAGAAGTAATTTGTTTACTTTTTAGAAAGGTTCACTTCTCTCCAGTTTTGCTAAAAAGTGTGTGTTCATGCAGCCACACATACAACTACTGACTTAGTTTTTTTAAACTGGACTAGTAAATTCCTAGGGCTAAGGAGTATCTTATTAAATGCTGTTACTGCTTCCTGTATAACAGGACCATAATCTTAGTGCTGCCTCTGGTCACTTCTGTAACAGGAACAGGAGTGGAGGTGGGACCAAACCTGCATCCTGAAATTTAGATGGTATTGAAAATTAGATACATCTGAATTGTTTAATGGCCCCTTTTGGCAGAGTTTATACTGGGCTGAACTAAAATCCTTGAATCCAATATTTCTTTTCAAATCCGTGGTGCATTTGAAATCCTGACCTGAATTTAGGTCCTAATTTTGCAACTTGAACCTCTCTCAGCAGTTGCCTTTTGTAGCACAAAAAGATAGATCTTTCTTGCTCAAATGTTAAGAGTGCCTGTAACAGTGTGGTATCCATTTCTTGTCAGTGCACCTTGTGATCGGGTGTGTCTGAGATCTTTAAATAGTCTTGGTCCTGGTATGAGACAGTAGCCGGAAGGCTTCCTTTCTGGAGGCAATGGTTTTGCCCTTTTGGTCTACTCTAGCCCCAGTTCTCTAGGTGGGCCATAGAGTAGTTCAGTTCTCCTCCTGGGGATTTAATCACTGTCTGAGTGTTGGCCAGTTCCTCAATGGCCTACTGGGGGGACATGAGTCTGCCCATTACTCTGGATCCCAGTCCAGGGCCTCTAAGGCTATGTCTACACGACAAAGTTTCTGCAAAAACTTGTGGAGCGTCCACACCTCAAGTGCACTTCTGCGCAAGAGAATCAAAAGAACAGAGGGGTTTTTGCACAATTGGTATTCCTCTTTCTATGAGGAAGGACCCTTTTGCGAAAGAATTATTTTGCAAAAAGGCATGTGTGGACGAGGAAGAGGGGTTTTTGCACAGAAAGAGGAAAAAGCATAGGTGCCCTGGTGGCCATTCTGTGCATACCAATCAGTGCTTATTTTTGAGAGAGCGTCCATGCAGTCTGGACTTTCGATGCGCTTTTGCAGTGTGGATGCGCTCTTGTGCAAGAAGTTTTTGCGGAAGATCTCTTCTGACAAAAGCTTCTTGCGCAAAAAGCCTGCAGTCTGGACGTAGCCTAAGAATAGCAGCCACATGCCAATGTCCCTTTAACTACACTACTTTCAAACCATGGGCCACATCCCCGCAGCCCCATTCTTCAGCAAAGCTTCACACAAGGATGTAATTAAAATGCTGTCACATTTGGCAGCCCTGTCACATCTGTCTGCATCTCAGTTGGATTTCTATGCAGTGGGCATTTGATTGCAGCTGTGCCTCCTGGACATAAGGGGTCACTGTGAAGCCAGGCAGATGCTTTCCTTCTGCCCTGGTGGAACACAGCCTGGAAGGAGCAGCCAGAAGCAGACAATGGAAGTGGCAGCAGCTGGAGGAGAAGGCAGGGATCTGAGAAGCAGCAACCCCTCTTTGCCACCACCAGAAGATGAGGAGTCTAGGGCTGGCCCCTGAGCTACACCAGGCTCCTGGCTACTCCTTTCCTATCCTCTCAGACTTTCCAGGCATCTTTCTAGCAAACCAAGCCAGGCACCTAACATCTCTTCTCTCAGAAGCCTCCTAACTCTGGTTCCAACTCCCCAGCCACTAACTCACCCAGTTCCTGAAGAGACATCCTCTAGCATCTCCTCATGTGCCTCAGACACAGCTACTCTGTTTTATGCTGCTACATGGCTGGCTCCATATCGCTGACTGGGACAGGGTATATTTTCTGTAAGCTTAAATGTATTGCTAGATACAAATGATTTGCAAACAAACAAATGAGCTCTTTCATTTGTATTAAAATGACACCAAAACCTTACCTAAAATTTGGCAGCTAAGCTAAAAGTTGTGCCATATTTTGTTCCATGTGAAATGCTCTGGCTCAGGATTCCCTCTCTGGTTAGCTATAGTAACCCCATTTTTGCTTCCTTTCAAGGAAATGGATGATATTTGCTTGGGAATTTGTCTAATATCTGTTGCTTTATTTAGCTGACCTCAGATCCACTCAGTTTAATTTGAAATACTTCAAGACGTAGTTACAAAGTCAATTTTTCGGAACATCTGGAAAGAGGGTGGGAGTTAAAGGAGATCCTATCTGGAGTATCTGTCATGAATATAGGTCAACAGATGTGAAATAATTCAATTATCTTTAATTGTAATCTCCAGTATATTTCTTCATAGATTGTGCTTTTACAGATCACAATTCTACTGCTCTTTAATATTAACATATTCCCAGATGCATACTGGTAACACACAAGCTTTCTAAGATTTCAGATACTGTATTCTTTAGTAAATGCAATGAATTAATATTTAATGGAGACCAAGTGTCAGGGAGTCATTCTGATCATATTTCTAGCCAAGATAATATTTCTGGAAGGACACAGAACTATAAGAAATAATTATGTAGTCATTCTTTGACAGCTAACAATGGAAATATTTTTTACTCCCATAATATAATATATTCTTATGAGATAACATCCCTATTAGCTTTCTATAGTGTGTAATTCCAAATGCTACTTTTTTTGAGATGTAGATTTGCTAATGAGTTATTTTCCTGCACTACGTCAATTGTTTCACTGACCAATGAAGCCAAATAATAATATCTTTTTAAAAACAAGAGTTCATAATCTTCTATTTGGCATGGGAATCAGAAATGCCGAGATCACTCTTTTGTGTTTGTCAGATAATGCATCATTTACAAGAAGATTACTAGAATAATACAAAAAACTGCATCTTTAAAAGGCATTGCCTTTCAGAAGTTTTACTCAGTATGGGGTTTTGCTACAGAAATGAAAAATTTCTAACATTTTGCAGTAATTGGTAAGTGACTTTGTCTTTTTTGTGTTGACAGCTGCAAATTATACTTGACAAAAGAGGAAATAATGTACAAAAAGTGATACTTTCGCAGACAGCACACAGTTTTTTAAAGGCCATTCCAGAGTGGCAGACAAAAAAGTTTACTTATGTGTTTATTGTACACATTAGTTGTTTGATTAGTAAAAGATTACATACAGTAGGGCTGCTGACTTGTCCACCTGAAAGAAGTGCACTTTCTCAATCTGAATACTGATACTAGTTACAACGTTGCAGTGTCCATGCTATCTATCCTGTCTCGTATGCTCTTGGTACACAGCATCCACATGCTCCACCCCCAGATAGGCTCAGAACCTGTTGATGGTAGCACCTATTCCTAACACAGCTCTTTGGAGCAGACACATAGTATCTGCGGTGCATAATACTGATTTGCACCCTGGTCACATTTGTTGCTTTTATGTCCAGGGTATTATCACTGGGAGCTTTAGTCTGAATTAGGAATGTAAAATTTGGCCCTTAATCTGGTTTTGAAATCCCCAGGAGTGGACATGACAGCATTGTTATGGCAGGTGATTCTGGCCGTTGGATACCATGTTCAAGTCCTTACAAACTGTAGTCTAGCAGTTCTCATAGCTGTGTCTATACTGTGTGTGCCTGAGTCAGTGCCAGGGAACATTTTTTTGGGTGGGGGAACAAGCTATGTCCCCTCCCTTACCACTGTCCATGCCACTGGGTGTGGCTGCGGGGCCCCAGCCCATGGCCCGGAGTGGAGCCTGAAGCCAGGACCCAGGGGTGGAGGTGGAGGCTGCTGGGACCCCAGGAAGTGGTGGCAGGGTCGGCTTCTGGGACCAAGTGGGCAGGAATGGGGCCAACAGCCGGGACCCTGGAACCAGTAGTGGAGTTCCTGACCACCGAGCCAGCGGCTGGGGCTCTGGGTAGCTGCAGGGCTCCCAGGAGCGAACAGATAGCTGGGAGTTGGGCACTGGGTCATGCTGGCCACAAAGCTGCGGGTGCTGCAGCATCTTCCTGAAGCTTTATCCCATGCCTGTCCATGCTATTCTGTCCTGACATTTGTTAGCGTAGCTGAGAGATTGTTCTAGGTTGTGTCATTGGCCTGAGAATCTCAATTATAGAACAAAGTGAATGGATTGCACTTGAAAATCTGGTGCTGTATCTTTGGATTTTGTCAGCTCTTCCAGTGGCACTTCAAGAGAAATATTTGGCAACCCACAATGAACCCCAAGACTGAATCATGATTTGCATGTGTACCCATTTGTATGGGCAATGAACACATTTGGGAGTGCTTGTACAAAATTGCATGTCACTCTTCAAAACTATGGTTTGTGTCCATATGGTCCTGGCTTTTATTTTTCCTCCCCTTAGTTTTAATTAAGTATGCCTCCCTCATTTAATCTTTTTTTTTTTAAATAATAACACTCAAATGCTTTGCCATCTTGGTATGAGTTTCTAGCATTACATGAGCATTTCCCTGAGGGAAAAATCTGTGCAGTGAGGTGCATAGAATGCACTGGATCACTGGTTGGAAGGGTGAAAGTCAGGGCAAGAGGAAACAGTTCAGTGTACTCTTCATATAAGAATAAAGATCACCCAGACCTTTAAAAACCCAAAGAGCAGTCACACAGATAAAAAATATGGGTCATTTTAATGTCAAATATTTACCTGAGGACGTGAAGCTGCTCAGGTGTGCATGTGCACACATACAAATGCACCTCAGTTAATCTGTGTGGAGTGTCTGCTGTCCCGTTGCTAACATTCCAACTTTTTCAAATAACTTAATGGAATCAATATATTTCCCTACCTCCAGCCCTATTAGGTGGAAAATGTTTTCACTTTTTTCCTTTTAAGCAGCAGAACCTTCCTCAGTCCCCTATTTCACCATTAACAAAAATGTGAATGTTTTCAGATCATGGTGGTGACATCAATTTTATGAGGATCATGTTGCACTTCTAGCCTGACACACAGACAGTGTAATTATACTCAACGTCTGTTTTGAGGGGAAAAGTTTAGGGGTCATCTCTTGATTTAAAATACAGGTCATACAAGTTTCTAAAAGTAACTTCAGAGAGTGCTCTGAATCTCAGGAATATTGTTCAAGTTAGTTTAAGCTATAAAGTTAAATCTAAAGAGGGTTTTTTGCATATTAAAAGAAGATCTTTAGCAGTCCTTACTAGGGATGTAAAAGAGTAGTCGATTAGTCGACTACCCGATAAATCTAGACAACCCGGCTCAGTCCTGGCTCATGCCAGGTCCGGGACCAAAGCCCGCTGTGGCTCTGCAGTTTAAAACACCATAGGAGCCCGGGGAGGGGAGAAGCTGCTTGGCTTCTACTGTCTTTTAAATTGCAGAACCGCAGCAGGGTTTGGTCTGGCTGCCTTCCCCTATCAACTAATTGAGTAGTGGATAAAACTCTATCGACTCTCTGATTAGTAAAATAACCTCATTATAAAAACTTCCTAGTCCTTATGGGGAAATAGTGTTTCTATGTATTTAATTTAAATTCATCATCTGAAATAAATATAAGGTAAATTTCCAATTTTTTTTACCTCAAAAAACAAATACTGGTTTATGATGGCCAGTTATTTTTAAAAATTCTGCATACCGCTTTTGTACACTTAGAGGCTATTCCTGAATTTCCTTTCAATTAAGCACAATGCCTACTACTGTCAATAGTTTCTCTCTATGAGTATGCATGGTAGTTAGCACTGTGCTGAGTAGGAAGCGTTTGCAGGATATGACTCATATACAAATGCTATAATTTTCAGATATGCTAGGATTTTCAGAAATGTTCAGTGTTGCCTAACTCTTGCAATGATTACTGAAAGCAGTATTGGGTTGATGCTCTGGAAATCCCACCCAGTGGGGACTGGTGTGAACACACTTGACAACTTGCTGCTGTGTTGAGTGTTTTGTGATTTATTTTGTCCATATGCATAATATTAAATGCAACCATTAAACTGAAATACATTAAATATAAATTAATAACCAGGCTTTTAAAAATATTTATACTTAACATAGTGATATCTGATCAAACATTGAACAATAAATAGGTATTGAACCAAATTTACTGCTGGGACAAGTGGGCATTGACTAGCTGACACTAGCTGTGAATTGGGCTCATTGGCTCCTGATGAGTTGAGCGTTAAGATTTATTTCTTTGAGAGGTAACTACTGACCTAATGCTAGTTACATATACTGGCAAATGATGTTCAGGAAAAAAAGCATCTATAATTGTTGCTGCACTGTTTTTGGATATTTTAATCTGAAATTGCTCCTTTATGGCCATGAATTTCTGAAATGTAACTTTTTACTTAACTTTTCAACTTTCTTTGGAGCAATAGTTTGAAAAATCTATTGTTCTTTATGGATCTAATTGATTAACACAGCTAACCTTGACGAATGACAGAAATTGTTGACTCATGTCTATACTCAGTGAATTATTATTCATGAGCTAGAGATTTCATATGAAACAGAAAGCAGCATATGGACTTCATATGAGCGGTACCCCTATGATATAAAAGGTACTAATGGTGGCTCTTATTCAGACAACTTGTGCTTAAGGTGAGTTTGTTTCAAGCATACATATTTTAAGCATGTGCTTAATTTTAATGGGATGTAAGTACATGTTTAAATTTAAGTATATAACTAAATGCTTTTCTCACTGGGGGGACCTGCTTGAATTAGGAAAGCAGGATAGGGTCCTCCATGATGAAACTTATTATTTTTCCACTTGGCAATTATAGGTCCAAACACAAAAGCATTTCAAAATAGTTAGCATTTACAATCCTCACTGCTGCACCCAACTATTAATTAGTATGGCCTATCCAGTAATTAATCATCTAGTTAAAATAAAGGCAAGCAAAAGATCCTCTTGAATGGTCACAATATAACTAGGACATCAATCAAAAGCTCAAAGATTTTGAGAAATTATTCTAAATTTAAACTGAGTTCAGATCCCACTGGGGAGCTATAACCTGCCTAAAAGGCTTAATTAGACTAACTGCTTGAAAAACAGCATAAGGCATATGGGTGAGTTCCTATTGAAAATTGTTTTATGGGCCCTTTGATAGCCTCAACAGCATATGCATGAACTTTTAAGCATCTTAAACTAAGCCTCTTGTTTAGTGCTTAATATCCGTAAGGAGAATTTTAATCACAGGAATGGTTACATTTCAGAGCTTCATATTTTGACTTTACTTTGAGCTGATAACATACAGGCGGTATGGGAATTCATATGAAAAACTGACTTGATAATTTGTTGAATCATTTTTCTCAGAGAAGTCTAATATCCCAGCTGTTTGTAGAGTTGTTATATTTGGGAATGTTTTTATTAATATAAGAATATTTAGTAAATAGAAAATATTTGCTAAGAGTTATTTCATGAAGTATGAAGGCGATATAAATGCTATGCTAAAATAAACCAATAAATTGCTAAATTTTTCTCTAGCAATATTTATGTGAAAATTTTCACAAATTGTGATCAAAACAGAATTGTGGTAGTGCTTTTATGTGACATGCTAAAATTAAATCTTAAAACTCAGACTGCATATATTTGTCCTCTGTAAATTTCACCATGGGAAAAGGCCTTCTTGTCTTATGCACCTCAGTTGCCCTATTTCTAGATTTTCCAACACAAGGATTGAACCCCATTCAATCATCATTCATAATCGTTCTGTCCCCTATTCAAAAGAGCTATCCCATTATTACTCCCCTTCCCATCCTGTAGTATAGATGGTGAAAGAAGATTCCCCCACCTGGGGAGAATAGGTTGAGGGCTATACTAGACCTGGAAGGTCAGGTTAAGGTACGCAACTCAAGCTATGTAAAATACGTAGCTAAAGTTGGCTTACCTAAGCCAAGCTTGGAGCTGTCTTCACAGAGGAGCAAATGCTCACGTCAGCTTTCCTTACTCTTCATAACTGCGAGGAGTACTGGCGCTGACTGGAGATGCCCTCAGTGTTTGATTTTAGCAGGTCTTAACTAGACTCTTTAAATCAACTGCTAGAAGATTGATCTCCAGCGTGGTAAGTGCAGACATGTCCTCAATTTCTCTTTGCCCATCTGTCTCAAGAAGCTGGCAACTTTTCAGTATAGCTACTCAGGGATCCATGCTAAGAAGTCTATGCTCTACTCCCTGGCCACTGACCACTTTCTAAAATGTCAAATCAAAATCCACCTTATTTATTTCACTTGAAAATATTTATTTGGTTTGCATTTTTGAAAGATTAATGATCTATAGGCATCTTGTCTCTTATTCCTTTTTGTCAGGGGAGTACATTTATACTTTGCTTACACAATCCTGGTGAGCTTCTCTTCTGTGTGTGAGATCCATGATTAGAGGTTATCTTTCACATACAGAACTGTCAGGCCCAATTCCATTTCCTTGTTTATGAGCTGTGTTATGTCATGACAGAAGAAAGTAGCACCAGCCCAAGGACACTGATCTTCTATTGATCCATTCTATTGTATACAGGTCTTAGACCAAGTTTCTTTGGGTAGCACATTAGTAATGTGGTATCATTGGTCACAAGTGGTTCATCCTTTCTAATATTTTCTTTTCAGGGAGAGAACTCTCTGTGCAGTGTTTGGTTTTGCTAGGGGGTTTACTTGGTACATTCTCTTTTATGTGTTTATATTACAGGAGACAAGATCAAAGCTGTGCAGTTTATATTTGGGGGAGAAGGTAGTGAGGTTTGTGATGGTCTTTAGTTCATGGTGGAATTCATTCCAGTCTAGAACTGACTCCAGAGATATGGACCACCCTTCCTTCGCTGATGTGCATCTTCCAGAGCACCAACACCTACAAGCAAATCAACAAGTGGTGTCTTATTGTCAGCCCTGTAGGGGTCAGTCAGCACTATGTTGCATTCTGGCACTAAATGCATTCTTATTAGTAGCATTGGGTACAGGCCAAAGGGCATTGGGAGGGGATTTTGGAGAACATTGCTAAGCTCCTCCCTCTCTGGCACCTTCGTAAGCACTAAATTAATTTTAATTAAAAATAATAGGAACATTATGGATTGGCTCCTATGTCATAAAGGACTCTGAAACATGACAATTTTAGTACATAAATTAGACTCTTCCAATAAGCCTCTATAGAGTGTATGTCTATCCTTCTGTGCCATACTATTTCTGAACAGTAAAATTGCCATTTGGGATCCTGAACTAAGAAGTTTCACGTAAAGCAATACCATTTCTGACAGCTGTGAGCCAAGTTGCCCCCTTGTACATGAAGTAAACAAATCTGTTCCCTCTCTGCTTTGGGTATAACCACCTCTTGATGCATGTCCACTGAGGCATGTGAAGCATGATCGAATGCTATCGTGCAACTAGTGCCCTCAAAGGCACCACAGAATCAACACAGGGATTATATTTTTACCTGGTAATTTAAAGGATCTTTATAGTCAGGATAAAGTGGTACCTTGATACTGATGGTTATACAACATTCTCAGAATATAAAGGTCATATTTCTCCAACATTCAAAAAAGTTTGTAATTGAGAAAAATCCTCAGATCCAGTCAATCTATGCTTGGCTGGCTTGAGGGGGCAAAGATAGCTTAAAATCCTCTTTGTGCTTCCTTGAGTCTAGGGGCTTGTTTGTCTTTCTGTGTAAATTAGAATTATAGCAGGGTTTTCATAAATGCTAGCATTCATAGCTCCCTAGGAATCATTTCACTGGCGGAGGATTGCCATAGTTCAGGTGCTGTGGTCACTTGCCCGAGACATCCAACAGTGCAAGGGAACTCCTCAGGTGCCCTATTATGGCAACTCTTCCATGGCATGAAGGCGGCAAAGGAAGGCTGAGAATATGGCCATAATAGTGGATTATTTTCTTATTGGAAATGAAATGGAATTGAACTGATGCAGAGATGATGTGTCAGATGATTCAGTTGAATAGCAACATTGGTGTAAATGAAGCCAGAATCTAAATATCTCATTGCATATTTAGATCACCTATAGCTATTTAGATAACCTATAGCTGTACTCTGGGTGCTAACTCACATTCAAAGTCCACTCGGCTGCCAACCCAAGGGGTGAATATTATTCATTTATCCTGGACGTGGAGCTAATAGATCTGGAAATGCACCTGTGTATTACAACTGAAAGGGACTTCTATTTTGTGGAATGTGGTCCACGGTGCTCTAAATACCACACTTAAGTGTTGGGTCATGGAGTGATTTATTTGGATTTTAAGGAAATAATGGACAAATGTAGGTAAAGTACAGGACAAATTGTATTTTTAAGGGAAGCATCTCACAATGTTCTATATGGGGCAATTCACATTCAGGCTTTTGTACTTTGAACTTTTTCATGGTTCTCACAGAAATATTGGATAAACGGCACCTTTTACTCACTTGATATGGAATGGACAGCACTAAACATACAAGACTAACTTTCTGCCCATTGAAGTCTTTCCATTGATTGCAATGGATTTTTGGACGACGCCTCAAAGAATAGATTTACCTTTAAATAAGGCATGAAGTATTCTATTGGGCTAACTCAGAAGTGTAGGAAGGCTTCCTACAATCATGTTACATTTAACCCTTCTGCTGGCAGCCTTAGTTTTGATTGTTTTTTACTGACATGATGGATTTCATAGCTTTACTGCTTGTTTTGCATTATTTTTATGAGCACTGCAGCCTGGAAAAGTAGAGCAGCCTCCTTACAACCTTACATCTTGCTGAATATTTATAAATGATTTCCATTACTGTCAGCTTATAAGGCTGCAAAAGCTTCTTTTCCTGGAAAGCTACCATTATATTGCTTATTTCTCTAGTGCTTTAGATGGGCAATGGGCTTTTCAGCTAAGACCTGATTCTGCCATACAGAACTTTGGTTCTAAACAACCAATGATGGTGTGGTAAGAAGCACCAGTAAACAATGGAAAGAGAATGGTGAAATGTACTTTATACAGTGCAAATGGATCATATACACTACTTTTTGTTATATAACTGCTAATGGTTAACTTGTAAAATGTCTATATTCAGTGTAATATTACTGAAAAGCTATAATGAAAATGTCTTTCTTTACTGAAGGGAAATGAACATTCTGGGTGTATTGGACAAGTATAATACGACTTATAAATAAAAAAAGCCCTCTGGTTGATACACTCTGGAGTCTGGATCAGCTTCATTTGCATTTATTGTGGAAGAATAGCTCCTGCTTTATTAATCAGTATTTGAATTGTGCAGCATTCACAGTAGCATAAACACAGAGAGCTCTGTTGCTAGTATAATGGAATATTGGTTTATATTGCCTATTTAATCTTTCTCCTCAAAAATCTAAACACTATAACGTAGTGTTACTTATTTCTAGAATTACCATAGCTTCCACTTTGTTATGGGACAGGACCATGTGTTATACTGAGTTCCACAAATACAGGTTGAACCTCTCTAATCTAGCATTTTCTGGTCCAGCAACAATTCAAAAGGTGTGCCAGTTACAGACAAGGGTCCAGGAGAGCCTTTGGCTCTCTTGGGCCAGTGGCTAGTTGACACATGGAACAAGAATTGCAATAGTCCCAAACCTCTTGGTAGATCTCTGAACAGAAAAACTGAAACAGGGACCCACAAAAGAGTTTTCTTGTGCTACAGGTGTCCAGCAGCTGGGATGTCATAGGACAGCCCTCTGGTGATGGTGGGGTATGATAAGCTGGGTCTGATCCTCCTGAGTCTAAAGGCCTATGTCCATGTGGTATAAACAACCAATTAGAACCGTGGACATCATGCAACTCGCTGAGGGTCTTTGGAGACCCCGTTGACCTGTGACACTTGTTCGTAGGCATGGCTTAACATAGGATCTTCCTGTTGGTCATGGCCAAAGTCGGGGCGGGTCAATGCTCCAGTTTCCCCACTAGGGAATTGTGGCTTATGGGCCCAAATGGCAGAGTCCACTCTGGTCTGTCCCTTCTCTGTCTCTTCAGTTGGGTGTTTGGTCTCAGCAACCTCATCTGCCATTTACCAGGTCTTCTCCTAAGTCAATCTGTTAGGCTGGTTCCTCCAGGCTGACTTCCCATGATTGTTCATCAAACTTTGGCCAATTGTATCTGAGTATGATGGTGCATGTCAGGTTGGGGGCCACGCCGACTGTCATCTCTTTGGTCACCACATGGACTGTAAGGTGCACCCAGATATGGGGATATGTCTGGATATCCCTGTGAATACCTTGTTGTCTAATTTCCCCTTTTATTGGTCCTAGCTCAGGGAGAATGCTTCATCAGACTAGAGTCTGCCTGCACCCCAAATTGAATAATAATTGAGGTCTGTTGGTGTTGCATGTCTATGTCTATAATCCCATATTTGATACTTTATTTTACTACTACTATAGCCTTAGCTTCAGTGGTATATTGTGGAAATAGGTTCTACAGATTAATTATGCATGTTACCAGATTTGCCCAATACTCTGGGGTATGCTCATTTATTAGGGTTACTCTTATGGGACTGGGGGGAGGTTAACAATTCTATCAGTGTGCTGCTTGTGCTTACTTGTGCTCTCATATGGAGCTGAATTCTCCCTGCTGCCAATCCCACCTCCCACTGGAGCTCTCCTGCAGGAACTAGGTTCCTCAGGACGGGGTTCTTCCCACCTTAGCAACACACACAGACACTCACACCCACTAACAGAGCACGACTGAGAGGACTGGGTAATCAGCACTCACAAGCTGACCCCTCATATGTCCCTGGACTCAGCAGGCTGGGTTTAACAGCAATGCCACACTGCACCCTCATGTGCCTTTGGACTCAGTGGGCTGGATTAAACAGCACTTTAAGTTGCCATGCTCATATGCCCCCACGTTCAGCACCTCCAATCCCCACTTTCACACCACAATCATTCACTAGTAAACCACACAATGAGCAAACCCCACAGGATTTTGGGCACTAAAGGGATCTTTAGCTTGGGTACAAGAAGTGTTGTTGCAGAGTGAATGGGGAAGCCAAAACAACACCCCTTGAAGAAGAGTGAGCGAAAGAGAAAGAAAGAGAGAGAAGCAACCAGCTTAACAGTGAAAGTTATTTATTATATATATAAGGAGCCAAACACACAAAACAGTTACAATATTAAATCTAAATTGGAACTGATTACAAATGTTAGGGCTAGCTAACCATATAACAGTTTACATAGGGCAGAGTCAGGAGGCTAGGCTTAAAGATAGGCAGTTGGTGGGGGAGAGAGAGAGAGAGAGAGAGAGAGAGAGAGACCTCACCACTCCGTGGAGCTTGTACTGATCGGGGTTCCCAGATGATGATGGTAGCCGGGGGTCCAGAGGGCAGGAGACAAGCAGAGCAGAGCTCCCAACATGATCAGACAGGAGATGAAGAAGTCTCAATGGAACTGATGCAGTTTAAATCTAGGTATCAGAACAGTTTTTCTTGGGGCAAGGATAGGAGTTTTTATAGGGATAGGACAATAGTTCAAAGAGAAAGAGGTGAGACAATAGAGACTGGTCACCCCTGGTTATGGGTGATGTTCCTTGAACGAGCTCACAATGCAACTAGGCAGTTTCAGTATTTTGGATGTCAATAGGATCGTTACTAGAATTGGTCTGATAATGACTAATTTGGGTGTGAGCAGGCCTGGGTTCATTAGCATCTGGAGTAGAGATTTCCCATCAGGCAGTGCTTCTCTGCTTTCAGTATCCCAGAGTTCACTGCGGTTCCTGCCTTGGAAGAGCTGGTCTCCATTCTGTATGCTAATGAGATGTCCCTCTGTTCTATCTTTAATGCAGATGAGGCTGGGGTGTTTCCTTAATTAGTTTAGGTGTGTCTTCCCCTGCCTTTTCCTTGTTTTGTCTGATTCTAGCAGAGGCCTAGGAGAAGGGGGGGGGGCGATGGTTTTCCATGAATGTTGCTCCTTGGCTCCCCAAGAGCACAGGGCTGGTAGGTAACACACATTAACATTTCCTTATTACTTTTAAATTTGTGGCCTTCTAATTTCATTGTGTTCTTCGTATTGTGTTGGGAGACTGCAAATAGAAAAGCCTTATTCATTTTCTGTATACAATTTATTTTGCACACCTCTTATCTCTCCTCTGTCTTCTCTATTAACTGAAACTATTGGGTTTATTTTATCTCTCAAAAATAACAGAATTGATGTAAAACACCTTTTCTCTATGTTCTTTAGGGTTAGTTTGTCCCCCCAGACATTTCTTTGTTAGGGGATCACCATCGTAGTCATAGTTCATCTTGATGTTTTTGTATTTTTTTTATTCTAGCAAAATCTGTAGAGGCATCATACTTGTGGTACATTAATCTCTTATTACATTCTACTGAAATTGGGTTGGTTATAAGTAATCATAAACTCTCAGGTTTGAAAAGCTAACATTTTTTAGCTTCACAGGAATGAAAAATGGTGATAAGTGAGGTTGTAAAAAGTCAAATTAAATGTTAATTGATGCAAGGGCACAAAGCAGTGAAGCGCTTAGTTTGGATGCAACCACTACATTTATCAGACTTGACAAACTGATCAGGATATCTTCATAAGTATTCACATTTCTATTTTCTTCTTCAACATTTTATATGAAGAATATGCCATTTCAAAAACATTGATAAAATGTAGTGATTGCCAAATGTTTACCCAGTTTTACATGAACCTATAGGGAAGATTCTGTTATGTATATTCGGTGTTTTATTTTAGAAAAAAATGATGATGAAGGAAAGAACAGAACAGACTATCCCAGTAATTTGCATAAAGAGAAAGGACATGCACACTTAGGGAATTAAATAGAAAATCCTTTCTTAATCATCATACTACATTTAAATTACCTGCATTTGCATAAATACTGAAGTGTGAATCATTCTTTTTTCAGAATCCTTACAAACTCATATAAGGAGGAATAACCAAGAGTAATTATTATAACAAAAGTAAAAGTCACTGAAAGTTAGAGGATGTTGCTATATTCTTTTACCTCCAGCTGTCTCCCTTTAATAACCTGACATGAGTCATGAACTCTTTGGAATAGGTTGTTACTTAAAATAGACCGAAGAACTGGGACAGATGCGTAAATGCAGAGTTCTGGTAGATTTGGATGGGCCTTTAATATAAGCTGATTTCTCCAAAAATGGGGCCAAAAGTGTGATTTTCTTCCTGAAGATTGTTTCAACATATAGAGAGACTAGGAGATTTACCCAGCACTGCGTGGGTTTTTAACTCAAATGAGTTTTGTTTTTCTTCATTTAAATAGTTGTTCTGGAATGGGGCCAGGTGAGAAATACCTGTCCATGGCCACTGTAGCTGCTGCAGGCACAGCTAGGGGAAACGGTGCATGTACCATGGCTGAGGGAAGACAGACACAGTCAGACTCTCTGAAATGCCTAGTGGATAACTCTCCCTTTCTCCACCCCCGTCCCCTGCTGGCCCAATGGGGTTATAGCTATCCCGGTCCCCATCACGGGACCCTTGCTGCGCCCCGTGGTCATTCTGCAGTAAAACTATCTCTCTTGCTAGACCCAACCCTTTATATTTTATGAGAAACAATCTCATAAGAAACGGGCACATCCCATTGTCCTGGCACAACCAAACCCTTACCTGACTTGAAGTTATGATAGGAGGAAGCTATATACTGAATTTGGTGACCCTAACTTTTACTGCTTAGGTGGAGTTCTTGAAAAAACAAACTCATGGACGGTTTGACAGATAGATGCACATTTCTAAAATACAAAGTAAGATATGCAAAGGCCTACTCCTTACATAATGCTTGTGTCAGTAAGGAAAACGTGGATGAACAGAAGTTGTTGGAACAAAACTAGAGTCTTAACTTATATTCCATTTAGGGTCAAGGACTCAGTCCTGCTTACAATGTAGTCAATGGGAATTTTGCAATGACTTCAAATTAAATAAGTTCTGGTTCTTGTTCTATTCATGTGGCAGTTTTGAGTGAATCATTGGGATTAGTCCTGTGATCAGATGAGCAGGAAGTCACTCTGTGAATAATGCTTTCACAGCTTTAGTCTACAACTGTATCAATCTGCTTACTTACTGGCATTTTGATCTTTACTCACACTGTTTACAACACCAATTTTCAAGTGAGTGAAGTTGTATAGCAAGACCAAAGATTAAAATAATGAAACACTATGGCAGTAATTGGGAACTGCTGAAAATGTTAGTGATAAAAAAAATCTTGAAACCACATCAAAGTCTCCTGTTTTGGGAGCCAGACTGTACCAGGCACTTATATGGATGTGTATGAAGGGGAGGGAATAAGAGACCTTCCACTTTCTTGCCCCTCCTGCCTAGTGCCAAGTACAATCACACTCCTTGTTTTCAAGGGAGTGCAGAGACTTGGATGTGTTGGGGTGTGTGTGTATGTGTGTGCAAGGAGCAGGTAGGGTCATGGCTCCTTCCCCAGCTGACTGTTGAGAAAGAAGCACCATCCTGGGGAATAATCCTGGATGTGCACCTCAGAACTCAGAGAGGGTTTGTAGCTCCTGAATTACTCCTTGATTGTACATTTTAGTACCATGAGTTACTCAGGGTTATGCCTTCAGGCAGTGGTCACCAACCAGTAGATCAAGATCTACTGGTAGATCTTGGAGCCTCTGATAGGTGAACCTGACTCATTTGACCAGGAGGCTATCAAGTGCCAGCGTGTCAGCTGCCCCTCCCCCTACTTCTGTGCACCTCCTGCCCTTTGCTTTGGAGCTGCCTCTCCCCACCCCTGGGAGCCTCCTGCTTGCTGTGCAGGACAGGGGAAGGAGAGGAGGGGCACTGATGTCAAGGTGCCCCCTCTCCCACCCTGTATCTTACCTCCACAGAGCAGAGAGGGGGCACAACAGGACTTGGGAGGGAGTTTGCTGGTTGCTTTTGGGAATGGTGCAGGGCCAGGATGGCGTGAGCCTGCCTTAGCCCCACTGTACTACCACCCAGGAGCCCCATGAGGTAAGCAGTGCCCAGTCAGTGCTCACATCTTGAAACCCTGTCCCAGTCACGAACCCCCTCCTGTACCCCAAGTCCACGCCCTAGCCCCGAGCACCCCTGCATCCAAACACCTTCCCAGAACCTGTACCTAGAACCCCTTCTGGCACCCAAACTGCCTGCCCCAAGCTCAGCTCAGAGCCCCTCCCACACTCCAAATCCCTTAATCCACGACCAGAGCCTGCACCCTAACCCTCTGCCCCAGACTGATGGAAGTGAGGGAGGATGTGGGAGGGAGGGATGATGGAGTGAGCAGGGATGGGGCCTTAGAGAAGTGGCACAAAGGAGGCGGGACAAGGGTATTTGGGTTTAAGGTAGATCTTGGATTGCACTTAAATTCAAAAAGTGACCTCCTGCTTCAAAAGGTTGGTGACCACTGCCTTAGGGGCACAATGTATTTGTCATTCATAATTGTCAACAGGTTCCCTATATCTCCAACCTTTCTGCCGGACATGATCTCATGCAAATCTGGGCTGATTGATTATTTGGATTGGAACTTCATAGTTTTGATAGTGTAAGGATTGATTATGTGCTTATTATAGTGATGTGTTTGGCCTTTAGGCTGACCAACTGGTATCCTCTACCCCAGATCCATAAAGGTTCTGGAACCAATCTTGCTTATTGAAAGAAATTGGATCAACTTTTCCTTAAAATGCACCAATGTTCATATAGAGCACTTCTATGGACCCTCACTAGGCCAGTCACAGAATTGCATCAGATTTGTTCTGGGCACTCCTCACGTTTGGAATCTTGATGTCTGGGAAATAAATTTCTGAATGACATAGGCTCCCAATCTCTCTCTCTCTCTCTCTCTGTTTTAGAGTAGTTCTTTCTGTGAGTCTGTTTGTCCAAGAACTCCTCCTCAATGGAAAGAGCTAGAGCCACCACATTTGGGATATAGCTTCCTCTTCCCCTAACTTAAAGCAAGGTTTGGTTGTGCCAGGACAACCAGAAGCCCCAAGAAAAGGAAAGTTTTCCATAATATGCAAAAGGAGGGGCTGCTGTTCAGAGGGACATATGAGAGTGGCTACTGGGGGCAGCAAGCCCAAAGGGGAGAGCTATCCTACAGGCAATAGACAAACATGGATTCTACCTCTAACATAGGCTGCAGCTTGCTGAATTAAGTCTTAGGCTATGTCTAGACTATGCAGAAGATTTGAAAGAGGATACGCAAATTCCCCGGGAATTTGCATATCTTCTTCCAATCTCACTTTTGAAAGTGAAAGTAGTCAGGATGCGGCTTTTTCAGCAGACCCCCCCCTTTTTCGAAAAGCTGCGTAAACCTCATTTTTTGCCGAAAAGCGGCTTTTCGAAAAAGGGGGGTTGCCGAAAAAGCCATGTCCCGACTATTTTCACTTTCGAAAGTGAGATCGGAAGAAGATATGCAAATTCCCACAGAATTTGCATATCATCTTTCGAATCTTCCGCGTAGTCTAGACGAGCCCTTAGTTAGTAGAAAAGTGTATTTTATTTGTGTTTGTAATCATTGCTAACTTTACTCCTTTAGTTGACATTACTTACTTTACATAATCACATTGTTAAACTTTTTATCTGTACAATAAAGCAACCCAGTGTTGCGCTTGAAAGGTAGGGTGTATTTACCCAGTTAAGTTAATAAACAGTGATGTGCTTTTGATTCTTTAAATGAGCAAATGAACCTTCATGCTTCTAAGTGTTCCAGGAGAGGGCTGGACACTTCAGAGAAGATATATTTAGGGAAATTCAAGACTTGGGAGTGCGTGCCGGTCACCCCTGCAAGTAGCAACCAAAGTTGGTAGAAATAAGGATGGGGCTGTTGCGTTATAGGCAGGCTAGAAGAGTCATAGCACAGAACCAGGGCTATATAACACAGCCACATCAGGACAGACACTGCAATAATTGTTTGCTGGCTGTTGGTGTCCAGACTGTGGTCACAGCTGTAGAGGATTTACAGCACCCAGCAGTACAGGATGGTGATACAGCCTCTCACTAAACTGGATTGTACCCCAGAATGATAATCTCACTTTACCAGAAATTGAGATTGGAAAGTCCACAGATCCAAAAATATAGCCAGTTAAGCAGCAGGCCTGCTGGTATTTTGAGACATTTTAAGTCAAGGATCAGTCCACAGATATTATTTATACCACCCTAAAGCCCCCCTCAAAATAATGTAAGAAATGCAAAACTAACAAAAAGTTGGAACTGCAAACCCAGGAATACACCATTCCTCATCCATGCCCAGAGAGGGGATGCTTATTGTTCTATAGACAGATACTTATAAACTTTCCCTTTACACTTCTGAACAACATTTGACACAAAATCTGGATGTGAGGCTAACCTTTAACTCAGCCAGAGTAAAGAAGGTAATTTCTTCCTAAAATCATCATTCTGAAGTTCAATTTTCATATGCCAGCCTCTGCCTCAGTACACACAATTGGCAGTTTTAATTGAACTTGGCTCTGAGTCCTGGGTTATAAACCCATTTAGATCTAAAGCAGTGGAATATTTTGGTGGAGCAAACCAAAGCTGTCAAGTTACTCACAGCTCTTAAAATTCTATTTTATATTTGCAGTAAAATTCCCCCCTTTTTCTCACTGAACATTTCTTATCTGCAGTGTGAATTTCTATTATGCATTCTGTACTGTTTTTGTGTGTGTGGAGTTTCCATTGACATCTGTGAAAAGTTCTGCATGCAGAATATGCAATAGTGAGCTGTAATGTAGATCAGAGAGAAGGATTTTGCCCTAAGTTTCTTACACAAATTTATATAAGCCAGTTACCTGTGAATTACAGTAGTTTATTTGTGATAGTTTGTCACATACTCACTTTTTATTGAAATGTAGAGTTCTGGTAATTATTTTACTTGTTTTCATTTATATTTAAAACTACTACTGAGGAATGGTTAGGGTATATTTACTTTAATGCCATTCCTTCTGAGTCTAATATGTCTTTAGGCAATTTTTATGCTTTATGCATTATTTTAAAATATTGTAACATTCAATATTCACCTAATAAGCTCCTTGAAAGCCATTCTGGTCTCACAGGTGGTTGAGTATAGTTGCTTGAGTAACTGATTTGTAGACTTTTTGAAATGAGGGTTTGCAGACTTTCTATTTTTCTGTTACTTCATTTTCTGGCTTATCAGTAAAGGCATAGCTAGATGTACTGCACCTGATTTTCAGGAGCACTGAGCATCCCAAACTATAGATGACGGTTATGGGTGTTGCAGGTGCTGTACATATCTGAAAGTCAAACCCATTACTAAATGTTATGCACATGAATAATAAAAAGTAGTACCTGTCATGGCTAGGGTGACCATCCGTCCCATTTTTAATGGGATAGTCCTGTATTTAACCCCCTGCTGGTCAGTCCATGTCAGTGCAGCCACAGCAGCCTCCAGGTGAATGCGGCAGGCGGTGGCCAGCAGGGGGCGCTCTCAGGCAGGGTGCAGAGGCCAGTAAGAGGCGAGGCAGAGATAGATAAGGGTGTGAAGGTGAGTCAGAGGTTTGTATCACCTCTCCCCACGGGCACCTTAGAGCAGGGTTTCCAAAGGTGGTAGGTTTGGCATCCTTTCAGGCTGTGGGACTGAAGCCAGGATCGCTGGCACTTGTTGCAGGGCTTGAAATCTTATCCCTGGTGGTCCCTCCCACACTGAATTCCCAGAACCCTGAGGCTGAAGCCCTGATCCATGGGGCACCCCCTGAATTTCCACCCAGGCTAAAGCCCTGATTCCCAGCACCTCTCCCCTCCTGCGTATCAGCCTCAGTTCCTCACACTCCCCTCCCCCATGGGCTGAAACCACAAGCCCTGGCCCCCCTGCAGGGTTGAAAGCAGGAGCTGAGGGTCTGAAGTCCCCATCCCCACTTGGTCGAAGCTGACACTGGGCAGGGCTGAATCCTGGATCCCCAGCACACCCCATGCAGCAAAAGCCCCGAGTCCCTGGACAGAGCTGGGTGGCACAGGACATAAGAACATAAGAATGGCCATACTGGGTCAGACCAAAGGTCCATCGAGCCCAGCATCCCATCTGCCGACGGTGGCCAATGCCAGGTGCCCCAGAGAAGGAGAACAGAAGACAATGATCAAGTGATTTATCTCCTGCCATCCATCTCCTGCCCTTGTTATGAAGGCTAGGGCACCATACTTTATCCCTGGCTAATAGCCATTTATGGACCTAACCTGCAAAAATTTATCAAGCTCTTTTTTAAACCCTAATAGAGTCCTGGCCTTCACAGCCTCCTCGGGCAAGGAGTTCCACAGGTTGACTGTGCGCTGTGTGAAGAAAAATTTCCTTTTATTAGTTTTGAACCTACTACCCATCAATTTCATTTGGTGTCCCCTAGTTCTTGTATTATGGGAAAAGGTAAATAATTTTTCTATAATCACTTTCTCCACACCATTCATGATTTTATATACCTCTATCATATCGCCCCTCAATCGCCTTTTTTCCAAACTGAAAAGTCCCAGTCTCTCTAGCCTCTCCCCATATGGGACCCTTTCCAAGCCCCTAATCATCTTAGTCGCCCTTTTCTGAACCTTTTCTAATGCCAATATATCTTTTTTGAGGTGAGGAGACCACATCTGCACGCAGTACTCGAAATGTGGGCGTACCATAGTTTTATATAGGGGAAGTATGATATCTTTTGTCTTATTATCTATCCCTTTTTTAATAATTCCTAACATCCTATTTGCCTTACTAACTGCCGCTGCACACTGCGTGGATGTCTTCATAGAACTATCCACTATAACTCCAAGATCCCTTTCCTGATTTGTCGTAGCTAAATTTGACCCCATCATGTAGTACGTGTAATTTGGGTTATTTTTTCCAACATGCATTACCTTACACTTACCCACATTAAATTTCATTTGCCATTTTGCTGCCCAATCACTCAGTTTGCTGAGATCTTTTTGTAGTTCTTCACAATCCCTTTTGCTTTTGACTGTCCTGAACAACTTTGTGTCATCTGCAAACTTGGCCACCTCACTGCTTACCTCATTTTCTAGATCATTGATGAACAAGTTGAACAGGATTGGTCCCAGTACTGACCCCTGGGGAACACCACTAGTTACCCTCCTCCATTGTGAAAATTTACCATTTATTCCCACCCTTTGTTTTCTGTCTTTTAACCAATTCTTGATCCATGAAAGGACCTTTCCTCCTATCCCATGACCACCTAATTTACGTAAAAGCCTTTGGTGTGGGACCGTGTCAAAGGCTTTCTGGAAATCTAGGTATATTATATCCACTGGGTGCCCCTTGTCCGCATGTTTATTAACCCCTTCAAAGAATTCTAACAGATTAGTTAGACACGACTTCCCTCTGCAGAAACCATGCTGACTTTTGCCCAACAATTCGTGCTCTTCTATGTGCCTTGCAATTTTACTCTTTACTAGTGTTTCTATTAATTTGCCTGGTACTGATGTTAAACTTATCGGTCTATAATTGCCAGGATCTCCTCTAGAGCCTTTTTTAAATATTGGTGTTATATTGGCCATCTTCCAGTCATTTGGTACCAAAGTGGATTTAAAGGATAGGTTACAAACCACTGTTAATAACTCCGCAATTTCACATTTGAGTTCTTTCAGAACCCTTGGGTGAATGCCGTCTGGTCCCGGAGACTTGTTACTATTCAGCTTATCAATTAATTCCATAACCTCCTCTAATGTCACTTCAATCTGAGTGAGTTCCTCAGATTTGTCACCTAAAAAGGCTGGCTCAGATTTAGGAACCTCTGTAACATCCTCAGCCGTGAAGACTGAAGCAAAGAAATCATTTAATCGCTCCGCAATGGCACTGTCTTCCTTGATCGCTCCTTTTATATCTTTATCATCCAAGGGCCCCACTGCTTTTTTAGCGGGCTTCCTGCTTCTAATGTATTTAAAAAACATTTTACTATCATTTTTTGAATTTTTGGCTAGCTGTTCCTCAAACTCTTTTTTGGCTTTTCTTACTACATTATGACACTTAATTTGGGAGTGTTTATGTTCCTTTCTATTTTCCTCACTAGGATTTGACTTCCACTTTTTAAAACCTGCCCTTTTCTCTCTCACTGCCTTTTTAACATGGCTGTTTAGCCATGGTGGTTCTTTGTTAGGTCTCTTACTGTGTTTTTTTATTTGGGGTATACATTTAAGTTGGGCCTCTAGTATGGTGTCTTTAAACAGTTCCCATGCAGCTTCCAGGGATTTTAGTTTAATTACTCTCCCTTTTAGTTTCTGTTTAACTAGCTTCCTCATTTTAGTGTAATTCCCCTTTTTGAAATTAAATGCCAGAGTGTTTGACCGCTGCGGTGTTCTTCCCAACACAGGAATATTAAAAGTTATTATATTGTGGTCACTATTTCCAAGCGGTCCAGTAACAGTTACCTCTTGGACCAGATCCTGCGTTCCAGTCAAGACTAGGTCGAGAATCGACTCTCCCCTTGTGGGTTCCTGTACTAGCTGCTCCAAGAAGCAGTCATTTAAGGCATCAAGAAATTTAATCTCTGAATCCCGTCCTGAGGTGACATGCACCCAATCAATATGGGGATAATTGAAATCTCCTATTATTACTGTGTTTTTTATTTTGGTAGCCTCTCTAATCTCCCTTATCATTTCAGCATCACTATCACTGTCCTGGTTAGGTGGTCGGTAATATATTCCTAATGCCATATTCATATTAGAGGAATGAATTGTTATCCATAATGATTCTATGGAACATTTTGATTCCTTTAGGATTTTTACTTCATTTGAGTCTATATTATCCTTCACATATAGTACCACTCTGCCACCCGCACGACCTGTTCTGTCTTTCCGATATAATTTATATCCCGGTATGATAGTGTCCCACTGATTGTCCTCATTCCACCATGTTTCTGAGATGCCTATTATGTCAACTTCCTCCTTTGATATGAGGTACTCCAGTTCATCCATCTTATTAGACAGACTCCTAGCATTAGTGTAAAAGCATGTTAGAAAACTACCACTATTTATATGTCCGCCTTTCACAGACACATTGGATTTTTTTATGCACGATTGTTTCACATCTGATCTTGCCCATATATTTTTTCCCACGTTCCCTATCTGACTAACTTCTAGGGAATCCCTATCTATGGAGCCTCGTGTAAGAGAAGTCTCCGTCCGATCCAGGTGCTCCCCCGCACCAATCGGCTTTCCCCCACTTCTTAGTTTAAAAACTGCTCTACGACCTTTTTAATGTTTAATGCCAGCAGTCTGGATCCACCTTGATTTAGGTGGAGCCCATCATTCCTGTATAGGCTCCCCCTACCCCAAAAGTGTCCCCAGTTCCTAATAAATCTAAACCCCTCTTTCCTGCACCATCGTCTCATCCACACATTGAGACTCTGAAGTTCTGCCTGTCTATCTGGCCCTGCGCGTGGAACTGGAAGCATTTCAGAGAATGCCACCAAAGATGTTCTGGATTTCAGTCTCTTTCCTAGTAACCTAAATTTGGCCTCCAGAACATCTCTTCTACCCTTCCCTATGTCATTGGTACCAACATGTACCACGACGACCGGCTCCTCCCCAGCACTGCCCATAAGTCTGTCTAGATGCCTCGAGAGATCCGCAACCTTCGCACCAGGCAGGCAAGTAACCATACGGTTCTCCCGGTCATCACAAACCCAACTATCTATATTTCTAATGATCGAATCCCCCACTACTAAAACCTGCTTCTTCCTAACAGCTGGAGCTCCCTCCCCTGGAGAAGTATCCTCGGCACGAGAGGATACATCACCACCCTCTGGAAGGAGGGTCCCAACTATGGGATGGTTTCCCTCTGCTCCCATTGACTGCTCTCCTTCCCTGAGCCTTTCATCCTCCGTAACAGCATCAGGACTGTCAGATTGGAGGTGGGACAGCCCTACTATGTCCCGGAAGTCTCATCCACAAACACCTCTGCCTTCCTAAGCTCCTCCAGTTCAGCCACCCTGGCCTCCAAAGCACGCACTCGGTCTCTGAGGGCCAGGAGCTCCTTGCATCGAGCGCACACATACGCCACCCACCCACAGGGTAGGTAGTCATACATACTGCACTCGACACAATAAACAGGATAGCCCCCACTCTGCTGCTGGGCTTCTGCCTCCATTTCCTACTCTAATTATATATGAGGGTTAATTAAATGTTTCAGATAGAGGTTGTTATAAAGGATTTAGTTTAAGGGCAATAGAAGTCACTGGCTCCCCCCCTAAACTCCCCTCTCAAAACTCCCTCCTGTTAGCACTCACCCTATTCGCGAGCACCCGGTCGCAAAGCTCCCTGGTCGCTTACCAGCAGGGTTTAAGTGCTTGGCCTCCCTGATAGCTCCTCCCTCTGCCTACAGCTCAGCCAATCAGCACACGGTGTTTCAATTCAAACCTAATCAGCTTCCAACTGCCTGCCTGCCTGCCTGAGCACACGGCCCCAAGGTGCTTTAGTTTGCTCCTTCCTTCTCCTCCTCCAGGAGAGCCTCTCAAAACTCCCTCCTGTTAGCACTCACCCTGTTCGCGAGCACAGGGGATGTTGTCCCCTCCTCCCTCCCCCCCAACATCAGTGGAAGTGCAAGGCAGTCCCAGGGACAGACCAAACCCTCCTCTCTCCCTGCCTTCTGGCCAGTTGGGAGGTGGGACGCCAGTGTCGGGCAAGGTGGGGCAGCTGCTCCCCTGCCTGGGGCCATGGCATAGGCAGCTGTGCTGTTCCCTCCTTTCCTGCTGCTGCTGCTGGTGCAGGCAGTTGAACCTGCTCATCATTTCCCAGCCCCTTTACTCACACAGCTAGAAAGAGCTATAGGAGACAGGGACCTGGCTCCATGGCTGGCAGAGCCCTCAGGGAACAGGGGAACCACAAAGCCCTCCTGGCACAGATACCCATTATCTGAACCTCCTGTCTGAACACAGTCCCTTGCTATGCTCTCCCTCTCCCTGAGCTATCACTTGGCCACACACAGTCCCTAGCTGCTATATCTGATGGGGTAAACACACACATTATTGACTTTTCTTCTCTACCACTTGAAACTTTTGATATGCAGTGAGGATTCCTATATTGATTGAGAAAAGTGAAAAGCGTGCTGGGCTTTGTGCAGACAGCGCCAATACAAATTCTGATGGTGCTAAATGTGCTGGGAAAAACAACATATGGTGCAAACTGCAAATCATACTAGGGGAAAGATGTTGTGCCAGGAAAAGCTATATTCACCTGCGCCTCCTAGCTCCCATTGACTGGCAACTGTGGTCTGTGGCCAACTGGGGCTGTGATCTCCCATACCTGTGGAGGTACAGTAAATATGGTGGAATAGGGACCTGCAAGGGGCCAACCCTGGTAGAGAGGATCCAGCCCATGAACCAGTATTTGCCCACCCCCGGTATTGCTGGTACAGCTGCCCTTAGTGATCCCTCTGCAGTATAGCTCTCATCCAATCTGCCCTCTCCCTTTCCATGTTAAGGAAAACAAGATAAGTCCAGGCACATCTGCTTTTCCTGGCACAACCAAACCCTGACCTTGCTTTAAGTCAGAAGAAGAGGAAGCTGCATACCAAATGTGGTGGTCCTAGCTCTTACAATTAAGGAGGTGTTAATGAGCAAATGGAGACATGGATGGAGAGATAGACAGACGCACCTTTATAATATAAAGAGACAGATAATAATGCAGTATGCCTTTTAAAGGGGGCTCAGTGAAGCTAATGCTATTTTGAACGTTTGTACTACATAGCTTTGATTGCTGTTGAACTCACTTAAATCAGAGCAATTTTACCAGGTGTTCTGTATTTGGCATAGGGAAATATGGTCACTCTAGTCATGGCCAAGAGCTTTGAGGGTCCCCAGTAAGCAAATGTTAGTGGGCTGCCAGGTAGAAGGCTGGAACATTTGAGACCAGTGGATCATGATCATACCATTCCTTTGACTACTGTTCTGGATGCCTGGATCATCAAAATATGTTCTCTTTGGCTGACAGGAATAACTACTAGATTCAAAAGAGTACTATGTGCCAATTCAGGCCTGGGCTGATTTTAATGTCCAGCTTCCAAACCTCTGAAAAGTGTCATATTGAAAATACTGACAAAATATTACCACAACTGCAAAAGTGTGAGTGATACAGCTATAGTAGGACATATTTTGTGAATACTTGCTATCAGCAGGCTGATGGGTATCTAATTACATTCAGGGCATCTGATAAAAAAACCAAAGTTTTTCTGCAAATCATGTATTTCCAATAACTTGGTGCCTTAGGGTTTCAGGAACTCTCTATGTGGAGTGTTACATAAAGCTTTTAAAGGGATATTTTTATATCAGGCATTTCTTAGTTATCTAATAAGATTTAGTAACTCTTAACTAGCCAGATAAGTGACTAGCAGGTCCATGGTAGAATGGGGCTGAGTCCATAGGGAACTAGCAGTCTAGTGTCTCCTATAGTTAACTTTTCCCTATTAATGGTGAAAGAACTTTTTTCATCTTCAACTATTGAAGATTATACACAGAAGCCATTTTATGAAGGAAAACCTTAGGTGATAAAATGTGCCTAAGTAATGTTGGTTGTGCTCATAGTATACTCTGCACTTAGTACTTAATATAGTGAATTCATGGCTTCATATGTAGCTATACAGAACATTGAGATCAGGTCCTTCTGCAAAGGATTTAGGAAACTTGTTCTCTGCCTGTTTTGGAACTGAAGTTGAAAGGGATTGTGAATGCGAAACCCAGAATATCATTAAGAATTTCTTGAGGGATTCAGTTCCATATTTTGTTTTAATTTGTTGCATTGCTTTCTTTTAAAAATAAGAATCATGTGTACCGTAACCTATAGGGCTAACCTGCTTGTTTGCCTATAGATATATAAATTTAGTATTTCCTTATGGTTTTGATACAGGTTTATATTGGCAGTTTGTCTGTAACACAAGAGACTTACAGACCACCTCCTGTATGTTGAGCTAAGGAAAAGTTAGCATTTTTGTCTGAGTCCTTTCACCCAGATAGAACAGTTAGCTCATATATGTTCAGGACCTTTCACACAGAGTGACTTTCCATGGTACTGGGGCTTCCAAAAATAGCTTCAAGCTACATCATTACATATAAAACCCCAAAATAACCAGTAGAGACCAGATCAAATAACTGGGTAGGACATTAATAATAAACATGATAGACATCCACAAAAAGCCTATGGTAGCAAATTGACACACATGATAGTAAGTTAAGATCAATGATATACTGACTTACTGGAAAAAGACACTTCACCATTACTAAGGTGAGGAAATACAAATAAGGAGCATAGGAAACATCCCCAGCTGAACATGCATGAAACATAATGTCAGTGTAAATATGATAAAAGTTAAAAACAATGAATGGTCCTGTAGCACATTAGAGACTAACCAAAAAATATAGATAGCATCATGAGCTTTTGTGGGCACAACCCAGTTCTTCAGATGAATGGAGCAAGGGGTTCAGGGGTACAAATATACAGCAGAAAAATTGGGGAGAAGGGGGAGGGTGAAAAAACCTTGTGAATTAAAGTGTCTGGGCTAAATGAGTCTTATAGCGTGGGCTGCAAGTGCCCAATACTTAGCTCTTGATGTCATTTGGGTGTTGAACATAACGGCTCATCCAAGACATGTCTTTGTTCAATCCTTGGGTGAACGTGTCAGATTTGCATATGAAGGCCAGTTCTGCAGACTCTCTCTCTAGCTAGTTCCTGAAATTACTAAGAGGATAGCCACTTTTAAATCCATTAATGAGTGCCTGGGCAAGTTAAAATGTTCCCCTACAGGGTTCTCTGTATTGCCATTTCTAATATCTGATTTGTGTCCATTAATCCTTTGTCATAGAGACTGTCCAGTTTGGCCAATATATATGACAGAGCCAAACTCGTCTGGTAGATATTTCAGTTTTAGGAATGCCCGATAGAGGTCTCTGTCAGGCATTCCTAAAACTTAATACACATCTGGGGAAGTAAAAAACCAGATTGACAGAGCCAGATGTATATCCAGGGATCAGCTTTTTCAACACAGGTCCAACAAAGAAAACAATTGAACACCACTAGTCATCACCTATAACCCCCAACTTAAACCCCTCCAGCGCATCATTAACAATCCTAGAAAATGATCCCTTACTCTCAGAGACCTTGGGAGACAGGCCATTTCTCACCTACAGACAACCTCCGAATCTGAAAAAAATTCTTTCCAGCAACCACACAAGCACACCTCAATCATACTTACCCAGGAACCTACCTCTGTAATAAATTCTGGTGCCAACTCTGTCAACACATCTATACAAATGACATCATCACAGGACCTAACCACATAAACCACCACATCAGAGGCTCATAGAACTGCACATCCACTAATGTGACATATACAGGACCTTTCATAGTTTTATAAGTTTTTTTTAAAGTTACAGACTAACATGGCTACCCCTCTGAGACATATGATAAAATTGGCATTCCAGCCTAGGAATGGTAGGAGAAGGAGATGTAGACCTTGGAAAGTGCCAGAATGATGGCCACTGGTGATGATGGGGAAGGTGCAGGTGATGAGGAAGATGATTGCTAACACCTTGGTTTGTTTTAGAAGGAATGGTGTGAGTATATGGTATAGAAATATAGATGTACATTCCCTATTTATCTTATGAAATTGGGGTGTTTGTGATGGCTAAATGTATTGATAAACTATACAAGAGGGCTGCGCCCCTTGCTCGCTATGCTTGCCTACTCCCCTTGGCTGGGGAAGGCTCGGAGGTGAGGCCACCCTGGCCCCAGCTCTTTCCGCCTGGATGCGGGTGGAGGCGCAAGGTGGTCCTGGTTCTCCCCCGCAGCTGCTGTGGAGGGCCTGGAGCCACCCTGGCGCTGGCTCTTGGGGCCCCCTGGCTCTTGGGGCCCCATAGTTGGCCTGGTTCCTGGGCTGCTTTCCCGCCCCTTACCCCCCCCCCCATGTTCTGGGGGGAGGGGCAGGCTGAGGCTGCGCCAGGACTAAGTCTTCCCCCAGTGGCCAGGAAGGGCAAAGCTAGGGTTGGTGGCTGGGATGGACTAGACTGGGACTGGCCCAGCTATCCCCTTAGCAGATGGGATGGGCTAGGCTGGGGCTGAGTCGAGGCTGGCTGTGCCAGGCCCGGCTCCACCTCCGACCACTGGGAGGAGCTGGGCTGAGGCTGTGCTGGGGGCAAGGCTCTACAAGCCCCTGTCTCTTCCCTCACCCCCTTTTGCCACTGGGGAGGGCTGGGCCAAGGCCATGGCAGCTACGGATTTCCCCCTGGCAAGGGGAGGCGAGGCCACAGGCAGCCCCAGCTCTCCACATGGGCCCTGGGGAGGGCCAGGCTGGGAGTGGCTGGGGCTTGGCTCCTGTGGACACAGAGTGACATGATGATGTCACTGTCATCCCACGGTACATTTTTTTTATATATAGAGAGAGATTTGCAAATATACAAGAGTTCCTATAGTGTGGGTTTTGTATCTGCGCACATTAGGGTTCCCAACCCTAGAATACTGGGCCTGATCCCGGGACAAAGGACTTGTCAATCCTAAAGATGGCAACTGGAAATTCATAAGAAATCTTACATTAGGCAACACATGCAAACATTTTTGAGGTGGAAATAAATTTACTTTTTACGATTAAAACTCAGTTATTATGTCAACTATGCCTTTGCTCCAAAACAATTTTTGAAGCCCAGTTAATAGTCTTGTTCACCGTATGATGTTTTCTTTGAGTACATTAGAAAATCTGAAAGGCGTCTTAAGCTTATTTTAAAAAAATATTTCCTGCCTCTCTGAGTTACCCCATGAAAATACATCCATGCTCGCTTTGATAGTCTTGATGTACCTAATATCCTCGAAAGGTGTCCTCCCAAACCCCTCCTTTTACATCTCTAGTTCTTAACTTTTATAGGTTTTGTCTTTACTTGATCTCCTCTACATGGGTAAGACAAGCCACTTATAATGCTCCCTTCACTTCTCTACAGAAGATGAAAATGCCTGATTCTGCTAATTTTTAAAGTTATAGACTAACATGGCTACCCCTCTGAGACTCTTCTACATGGGTTAATCATGTAGTCATTCATTTCAGAGATTCCTGGACTTGGTTAACGCCCTGTGAAGGTGCAGGGCGTGTGTTTGACATCTTTATGAGTCAATGCTTCATAAACCCTCCTTGGGTTTAAAATTTGTTTTATTTAAAGTGTGTTGGCTCTCTCTAGTGTGTGTTAGCATAAGGTGTATTAAAGATATATTTTAAAATATTTTTCTCATATATTCTACTATGAAAGACAATAAACTTGCCTAATAATATAGTAAATCAAATTGGAAATGTATGAAAGCATATGGCACTCAGTGACTATATATTGCAGGGCTCTCCTCCATCAGTACAAATATGCCAGGTTGTTTTATTGTTTCCATTTTAGTATGGGAGTGTAACAGGAGAAGGGATAGAAGATAGAAGAATAATCAATAATGTTATGATTTTGTTTTCATGTAATTGTTTATGCATGTATTCATTATCTAGGAGTTGAGAGTGGCAGTGGTGTGTTGCAATGCTTATGGGAAACAACCTTCATTATTTTAAAGTGATTTTGAAAAGTAGTTTTACACATTTTTACTTGTGGCTGCTATTTGGAAATGACTAGGGAAAATGTGTAATATGTCTGTTATTTTGAAACATTTTGAGGATATTTTCCTGCCCCTTTCCCCTCTGATATTTATATGGGTCCCATTACTAGAATATCTGAGGTCATGTCTACACTATGAGATAAGGTCAAATTTAGTAAGATTAATTTCTTGCCACCTGATTTTTTTAAAGCTGATGGTCCACGTCCTCACTGTGCAGAAGAATTCAATGTAGTTCAAAGTAGTGCATCCCCAGTAGGGAGACTGGCATTGACTATGGGAGCAATGCAGTGTGGGTAGCTTTCCCACCATGCCTGTGCCCCTTTGACTTCTGGGTTATGCTTCTAGGGCACACTGGAATCAAAACTGTGCAGCAGTTGATTCTGGATTCACGTTTTCCGCATCCCATAATGCACTTGTTTACTCCCTCCCCCCTTGCTTGCAATAAATGGGAAACAGTCTTTTCATGCCCTGGTTACTCATGCAGATGCCATAGGAGTGTGAACATGGACCCCCTGGTGGATCCCGTTGTTCATTAAAGCATTGTGATGATGACATTACACCGAAAGGTGGAGTCTGTCCAGAGCAGGGGTGGGCAATAATTTTTGACGGGGGGCCACTCCAAGATTTTGGAAAGTGGTCGAGGGCAGCACTCTTCCATGCTATTAATGGAGGAGATATGGGGTCTGGAAGGGAGGTTAGGTGCAGAAGGGAACTTGGGGTAAGGAACTGGGGTGCAGAAGGGAGACTGGAGTCTGGGAGGGAGTTGGGATGAAGCAGGCAGTTGTGATCTAGGGCAGGGGACTGGAGTGCAGGGGTTTGGGATGTGACCTAGGGTAGGAGGGGATTGTGATCTGGGGCAGGAGATTGGGGTGCCAGAACTGGGAGGGGGTATGGGTGTAAGAGGGGGACAGAGGATTTGGATATGTGGAGTGGAAGGATGCAAAGAGTTGGGGCAAGAAAGGGCTGGGGTGCCAGAAGCAGGCTATGGCCAAGAGACTTACTTGTCAGCTGCCAAACTAGCCTGCCTGCCTGCAGAGCTTAAAATGTTTCCCAGCCAGCCAGTCTGCTTGCCTGGCCATGTGCTTCATGAATAACTGAGCCCAGGAGAAGGGGCATGATTCTTCTTAGCTGCCTGCTATTCTAACAAGCAGCTCTCATTGGCTGGTTTCTGCCAGAAACAGCCGACGGGAATGTACTGGGAGTGGGGCGGCTCCTAAAACTTCCCCCCTCCCCTCCAGTTTCAAAACAGAAATGGAGCCCTGCAGCCGCATTTCTGCACAGTGTGCGGGGCTGCGGGGGCAAGCTCGGAAGCCTGCCTGGGGCTCCCCGCTGCCTCTGTGGGCTGGATCTGGTGGCTTGGCGGGCCGGATGCGGCCTGCGGGCCATATTTTGCCCAGGCCTGGTCTAGAGTATATGCATGGTACTCCAGCAAGACCATGAATCTTGGGATGCCCTCACTCTTTGTGAAAGCCTTTGAGTTGAGCAAATTGGAAACACAGCTGCCAGATGATCCTCTCGAAACATTGGAATGCTGGTCTGGTGCTGTCAGATGACCACAGACTGATGGGATCACATAGTGTTGCAGGTATGCGATGATCAGCAGTGGCTGCAAAACTTCTGAATGTGCAAGGCCAGTCTTATGGAACTTTTCAAATTGCTTTTCCCCAATCTGAAGCACAGAAACACCTGAATGAGATCTGCTCTGACGGTGAAGAAGTGCACGGCAATTGCTTTGTGGAAGCTTGAAATGCCAGACAGCTCTTGGTCAGTTGGGAATCAACTTGGATTGGGGAAATCTACAGTGGGGGGTTCTGTTACACAAGTAGCGAGGGAAATCAATATCATTCAGCTATGGAGGGTAATTACTCTGGGAAACGTGAAGCCATAGATGAGCGCCTTGCCATGAGGTGTTCCCTAATTGTGGTGAGGTGATAGATGGAAGGCACATTCCCATCCTGGCACCCGACCACCTTGCCAAGGACTACATAAACTGCAAGGGGTACTTCTCAATGGTGTTTCAGGTGCTTGTGGATTGCGAAGGCTGTTTTACCGACATCAACATGGGATGGTTGGGAAAAGTGCATATGACATGCATCTTTAGGAACTTCTGCCTCTTCAGAAAGCTGCAAGCTGGAACTTTTTTTCCCAGGCCAGAAAATTAGAATCAGAGAGATAGAAATGCCAATAGCAATCCTTGGTGGCCCAGCCTATCCTTTGCTCCTGTGGGTTATGAAAGCCATACACAGGGACCCTGGACCGCAGTAAGGAATAGTTCAACTACAGGCTGAACAAGTGCAGAATGGAAGTGAATGTGCTTTTGGATGTTTAAAGGGAATGATTAGGAGTCTATTATCTATGTTAGACCATTTCCTTAGTGGTAGCATCCTGCTGTGTGCTTAATAATATTTGTGAGAACAAGAGGAAAATTTGTTTGTCAGGGTTGGGGGCTGAGGCAGAGTGTCTAGCCAGAGATTTTGAGCAGCCAGATACCAGGGCAATAAGGAGAGCCCAGCGTGGGGCAGTGCAAATCAGAGAGGCTTTGAAAGAAAGATTTATGAATGGCCGGTTGTGAAACTTATGTATGTTGCTCTCAATGAGGTGCCCCTGCATTCAGTGTGTTTGCATGCAAATAAATTGTTTATATTGTTTATATAAACAATAAAGAGAAGATTGAGAGGGACATAACAGCTTTGAAGTACCTAAAAATTATTCTCCTTAACCTCTGACAATAGGAAAAGGAGCAATGGCTTAAGTTTCAGCAAGGGAGTATTAGGTTGGACATTATGGAAAACTTAACTGTCAGGATGGTTAAGCACTGGAATAAATTGCTTAGGGAAGTTGTGGAATCTCCACCATTGGAGATTTTTTAAGAGTAGGCTAGACAAACACCTGTTAGAGATGGTCTAGGTGGTGCTTAGTCCTGCCATGATTGCAGGGGGACTTGATGACCTCTCAAGGTTCCTTCCAATTCTATGATTAATAGACTATTTCATAGTTAGGGGAATTAAAATGACCCATCTCTCCATCAAATACAGTATATACAGGTTGGCAATGCAGTATTGATAATAAGGCCACATTAAGTAGGTATGTAGTTACTGATGGCAAGAGAATTGTTGATTCTGGGTTTGTTTGAAGGGACTTTGCCTGGATATACTACCCATACCAGCTCATCTAGCAGTCACTTCATCACTGCAAAAACTAGACCCAGAAATTTTTCAGATAGCAGGAAGGAGGCTTTGCATATAAAAACTAACAGACATGCTTTAATGAATTGAAAATGGTTAATGAAAAGTATGTATATAAACTCAGTTTTTCAACCAATAGTAACTACATGGGGGAGAAAGGCCCATTTAATGTGAACAATACATCTTGTATGCTGTAAATATTGTAACCTCTTGTCCCCAAACAAATGGTCAGAGCAACTTGTCCTCCAAGAATTTGATGGTAGGGAATAGCTGTAGTGTCTGAAGTAGCTCAGTAGAATTTATAAGGCATCTTATGCAAACATTCCAAGGCCCTTGCTATAAAACCAAAAAGCAAAACAGACTTTGAAATATTGGAGCAGTTTGAAACACACAAGTATTAGAACAAATAGCTGTGCAGTACAAAACCCTAAGCAAGATATGTGCTGTCCTGTTGGACAATGTTTCCATCAGAAACATTGGTAATTTGCTGTTTATTGTAATATATTACTATAGCTCTGGATAAGCAAGATAATTCTTGCTATTTCTGTGATATAAAAACATTTGGTGATTTGAAAGGGCAGTTTCACAAAATGGAAAACAGTTATGAGCAAAATCAGCTGGGAATAACTTAATCTAATATGATGATTGGGAATTGTTGGATTCCACTTCACAAGATGAACCCAAAGCCACAATCAAGGAAGAAGGCTATGTTAAAACAGACCTTGTTTAGAGGGGAAATTAAGGCATCTATTAATAATGATAATAAATTACCAACAATAGAAGAAAATGGAAGATATAACTAAAGAGTATAAATTAGAAGCTAGGAACAGTAGAAAAATGATAAGGGAAACAAAGGAACACAAGGAGAAATCTATGGCCAACAGAGTTAAGGAAGATGAGATTTTTAAATATGTAATGAACAAAAATATCCTAACAATGTTCAAGTTGATATAATATATAAAAACTAGATTGAAATGGTAGAATTATCAATAATAACGCAGAAAAGGCAGAAATATTCACTAATATGTCTGTTCTTTATGTGGGGAAAAACAAATGATATAGCCATATGATACAGAAATTTCCATTCTACTTGTCTCTCAGGAGAATTTTATGCAACAGCTATTCAAGTTAGATCTTCTAAAGTCAGGTTTCGATAATTTTCATTCATGAGTTTAAAAAGACTGGCAGAGGAGCTTGCTGGATCATTACTGATGGTCTACAAACACTGGGGAAGTTCTAGAAGATTGCAAGAAAGTTTATATGTTTTTACTATTGGTATAACATTACATGGGTTAACCTGAGTAATATTTATAGGCTTATCCATCTAACATCAATGCTGGACAAGATAATTGAGCAACTAATGCAGGAATGTATTCATAAAAAAATTAAAGATGGGAAATATAATTAAATCAACAAATCAACATAGGTTTATGGAAAATAGCTCCTGTTAAACTAACTCAATATTTTAAAATTTGAGATTACAAGTTTGGTAGAAAACAGCAATAGTTTTGACAGAATATATAGACTCAAACATTTGACTTGGTACTGTGTGACATTCCTGAAGGGGAATCTGCCCCCCCCCCCAAAAAAAACCCCGTTAGAATAATATACAATTAAAATTGCACCCATTAAATGGATATAAACTGGCAAAAAGATAGGTGTCAAAATGTAATTGTAAATGGAGAATCATTACTGAATAGGTATGTTTTCTAATGGGGGTCTGCCATGATTAGTTTTTGGCTTTATGATAGTTAATATTTTTATGCTGGAGAAAAAATAGTAGCTTCATTGATAAAGTTTGAAGATGATGCACAAGCACTGAGTGGTGAATAATGAAGGACAGGTCACTGTTTCAGGGCTCTTTGGGTCAGCTGGTAACTTGGGCACAAGCAAACAACACAATTTTAATATGGATAAGTGTACATGTAAACATCTGGGAACAAAGGTAGTAGGCCATGTTACAGGATAGGGATGTCTATCATGGGAAGCCGTAACTCTGAAAGAGTTTTGGGGCTTCCAGTGAATAAGCTTTCAGTGTCATGCTGTGTCCAAAAGGGCGAGCACAATTCTTGGGCACATAAACGGGGGACTTTCAAATAGGAGTCAAGTTGTTTTTACCTCTGCATGGCTGCAGCTGCTGCTTGAATGGTGTGTCCACAATTGGTGTCCACAATTCAAGAAGGATGTTGATAAATTGAAGAGGGTTCAGGGAAGGGCCACAGGAATGATTGAAGATGTACCTTGTGGTAATAAACTCAAGCAGTTGCATCTGTGTATATGCAAACAGAAGGGTAAAGAGTGACTTGATTAGTCTCTAAGTATCTACATGGGGAAAAATATTTAATAAATGGGCTGTTCATTCTAACAGAAAGGTATGACATGATCCAATGGCTGGAAGGTGAAATGAGGAATTCAGATTGGATCAATTGGTAACCTGGGCAGGAGCAAACTATACAGTCTTAATATGGCTAAGGGTGAATGTAAACATCTAGGAACAAAGGTAGTAAGCCAGCAGGGAGAACACCTTTAGCAATGAGATTAACTAAATATTATAACTATTTATCCAGGCTGGTGGTAGATTCTCCATCATTTGGAAATTTTTTAAAATCAAGATTGAATATTTTTCTAAAAGATCTGCTCTAGGAATTATTTTGGGAAAATTCTGTGGCTTTTTTTATACAGGAGGTCAAACTCGATGATCTCAGTGGTCCTTTTCAGCCTTGAAATCTATGAATGTCAGAACTACGGTCACAACTGGAATCAGAGGAGATGTTTTGAATTGGATACTTCTAGACTGAATTAAGTGGCGGGGTTGACAGAAGAAAATCCTCCCCTGAAGAGAATTCTGAAACCATTTATCTCTACCCAAATCTGAAATATCTTGTTAGCTGCCCTGATTTATTGGGTTTGGTATACGAGTGGGTATTTCTGGGGAAAGGAAATTTTGGCAGGGAGAGGGATAATATTGCTTTGTAGCATGCTGAGTTTTAGGGGCTTTCAGTGGGTTAATGGTTCCCTCTAATAGTCATGTCAGAAGCTCCTAGAGGAGTGGATAGCTGCCTTTCTTATGTTCTAGAAATCTAAAGAAATCATAGACTGAACATTCACCCCCAGTGATGAGTGGTAGCTGGGATGCTGCAGTAATTACCCTAGCTAACTCGAAGGAAAATGAATGCATGAATTTCAGCAACACTCACTCAAGGAGGTCAAAAACAGGAAAAAAAAAATCCCCACTAGTCATGTAAACAAAAAGGCAAAGGAAAGGAGGAAACAAACGCAGGGATGGAGATATGGGAAAAGTGAAAAAGTAATAATGGGACACAAAGCACTGTGGGTAGTTTTTTGATAAAGATGTTTGAGTGTATTCCAAGCTCTCTCTATTTTTCCTCTTTCTCTTCTTTTTCTTTACTATGTTCCCTTTTTCTTCTCATTCTCATTCCATCTCTCCTATTTTTTAACAGTTTTTCTTTAACCATAAGGACAAAATAAAAAAATTACCCACAGTGCTTTGTGTCCCACTATTACTTTTTCACTTTTCCCACATCTCCATCCCCGCTTTTGTTTCCTCCTTTCCTTTGCCCTTTTGTTTACATGACTAGTGGGGATTTTTTTTTTTCTGTTTTTGACCTCCTTGAGTGAGTGTTGCTGAAATTCATGCATTCATTTTCTGTCAGGTTAGCTAGGGTCACCTTTTAGAATGACTAATGAGCTCATTTCAAGGCAGTGTCATTATGAATTTTATAAAGGAATATATCATTCTAAGAGCTTCCACACAAGGGGTGTGTGTGGGTATGTGTGTGTGAAGGAGAGAAGAGAGCAGATGACTACTGAGATTGAGGGATGAAAGAAAATATGTTTGGAAATGAGACATTAAAAAGGTCCAGCAGAGTAGGGTTTCATTATCAACAGGAATCATTACGAACTATGTAAACATATACACTCAGCAGAAAAGCTATTTGGTAACAGCAACTTTGAAGGTGCTCCTTATCGTGAATTCTTCAGATGGCTTGGAGTTAATGTTATCATCTGTGGCAAGAAAAATGTCAGAACCCTGAACCTAGATCATTATGTATTAATTTAATTTTAATACTGGTCTTTAAGGGAGGAAGTGATTTTTTTCACATATTGGGGCAAATTTAGCCCTGGTCTAAGCAGGCACAAGTTCATTCAGGTGACTTAAAAAGTGTGAATTTGGCTCACTTAACATTTATATTTATTTGTAACATTTACATCTGCAAAATAATTAGAAATCTTAAGAACTTTTTGTATTTACTTTTATTGTTTTTCAAACCACATATCAGTTCACTTTTAAATAAGAAAATGGAATATTCTTTAGGTCATTGTTAGGCCGTATGTCAGATTAGAAAATGAGACTGTGCAGGAGTCAATGAGTGCAAGAGTTGGTCCATAGTTGGCCCATTGATCAGGAAAAAAGGATCTATATAAGGAAAGGCTATATGCAGGATATACAATTAAAATCTATTAGTATCATTTTCATGCTGGAGTAAAGGCATTGTACACAATGCAATGGGAGCAGCCTAAAATGTTGCTTTAGCTTAATGGAGCTGTGAACAATTTGGCTTTTGGACGACCTTGCTGTAGCTGGCTATATTATGAATCTGTTGTGTTAATGCAATTTGACAAACACAAGAAGTATAACTTCTTTTAAAATAGGACATATGGGCTTTTAAATAAATTAGTGGAGTAAAAAACAAAGCTAATGCTAACCAAACAGAAAATCAATTTGCAGCAGGTAAAACATTTTTATAGTTTTTTTTCTTTTTGCTCCATTTTCCTACATGATATAATTATAAAGTAATATTATCTGTCTCTCAGCAAGTGATAAAGATAGCCATCATGAGGTATGTGGGAAAGAATTTTCCAATAAAGTTCAGTCACTTTAATGGTTGATTGAATAATAGATGGAAAAAACCCAACAACATAGAACTATATTTACTTTCGTCTTAAATGACTCTGTACTTCAATCATATCCTCTGGGATTACCTCTGATAGATTACCGAATCTATTGGGACACATTAATTTCCTCTGGTGCTCTATTTGGCAAGCAAAAATAAATTTAGCTTAAATTTATCCAAGTTCTTCTAGCTATATCTTGGTTGCTCAATGTAGTTCCCTATCTCTTTTCTATGCTGAGAATTCAGATGGGTGAGTATTATATTCATATGGCATATTGTGCACAACTTACTCAAGGCAGAGGAAAAAAGTGCAGGTTAGGAAGGATCTCTTCCTCTCTCTGTCTGTACAAGCAAATTCACGGTCAGAAGAATTCAGATGATTTTCAAAACATTTTATACATTTATATAGAACATCAAAGTGGCATAACATACCAATTCATTGTGGACTAAACTGGGCACTGACAATTGTACAGCTCATCTTTTCACAGTGAAAGTGTGTTTAAAAACAAACAAATAAACAACAACAACAACAAAAAAGCCAGTAACATAAAATGAATCCATTCTCCTTGCAGCCTTGAGGCTTCAGTGCCATAGTGTTTCTTGCCTGGCATAGCCAGCATTTGGTGGGACTTTTCTCCTTACACACATTTTTAATTTTGCAGGTGATGACTGATTCTGTGCTGTAATTTTCTGATGGCTTTTACCAGTTATGGTCCATATCTTGACTAATGTCCCATTCTCTTTAAGATGCGGCAAAAGACTTTTCTACAACAGAACCCAGACAATTACTTTAGCCAAATTATAGTACATTATCACTGAAGTGTCAGAAGATGGCAGCCAATTTCTGTTATTTTGATCAGGATATTAAAAATCCTTCTCATTCTGTAAGAACAAAAACTCTCAGAAGAGGAAATGAGATGTAATTGTAATTTTCAGATTGCCTGTCAGCCCTACACACATTTCTATCAGTCAAGCTGGTGACATAAAAATGACTTCTCTAGCAATTTACAGTTAATTTGCATAAGCCATAGCACCAATACTTTTCTGAGACTTAATTTCTTTCATGTACTGTAAACAATAGTTTTAAAAGATGTGTGCTGTCATTATCCAATTTACAGTTTCATTTAAAAAAACCAACAAAACCAAAGCTTAAAACAACCTCAATTCCTCATAAGCAAACAAAATCTTCAAAACAAAACAGTTTTATGGCTCACCCTTCCATTATTAGGGTAACAAATACCCAGCAGCTGTTTTTATAGAAACCATTTCCAAAATCAGAGCTATTGACATTGACACAGCCAAGCCAGAGGTGGACTTAGTATATTGGGCCTTTCATATTAGCTGGTTAGATTACAAACCCACCATAAAAGCATGAAAGTTAGCTTCAGATTTTCAGACATGTGGACTTGATCCACATTGGAATGTGATTTAGTAGATCTACGCCTGAAGTCTTCACTCAGGCAAAATTCTGAGGTCACATCTACATTACATGGAAGATTGATGCTGCTGTGGTCAATCTTCTGGGGTTGGATTTAGCGGGTGTAGTATAAACCTTCTAGATGGAACTCAAAGGACACTTCTGTCAGTGCTGGTACTCCTGCTCCTCATGAGGAATGAGGGAAGCTGACGGAAGCATTTGCTCCCATCGGCCTTCCTCTGTGTGGATGGCACAGAAATGTGATGTAAGATATGTCAACTCCAGCTATGTCATTTATGTTGTGCATCTTACTTGGACCTTCTGATGTAGTGTAGACCAGGCCTGAATGAGGTCTTGGCCCTCAGAGTGAGAACCAGTCTTTATAAAAAAATATCATGAAACACTTCTTCCATAAAATTTAGAATTAGGGCTGGATTCTCTAGTCAGCAGGTGGAGCACACTTTAAGCAACTTTAAACTAGCTTAAAAAACAGTGAATAGTGCTGCAGCACCTTAGAGACTAACAAAAATGTAGATAGTACCATGAGCTTTTGTGGGCACAACACAATTCTGCAGATGAATGGAGTTAAGGGGTCCAGGGTGCAAATAAATAGCAGAGAAAGAGAGGGGTTGGGGAGAGAAAGAGAAGGGAAAAAATGTGAAAAAGTATTGTCAATTAGAGTGTCTATGGTAAACAAGGTAAATAGCGTGGGCTATAAGTATCCAGTGCTTAGCTTTTTATGTCATTAGCATGTGGAAAGTAGTGGCCCATCCAGGTCAGATCTGTGTTTAAGCCTCTATTCAAGGTGTCAGACTTGTAAATGAAACCAAGGTCTGTAGTTTCTCTTTCTCCAAGTGACTTTTGAAATTGCTTTGAAATAATATGGACACTTTTAGATCCATTAGTGAGTGCCCGGGCATGTTGAAATGTTCCTTTAGATGGAGGCAGTGAAAATAGGCTTCCAGATCTCCACAGAACTGAATCATATTTGTGGGGATGGTGGGGCAGAAAGAGAGTCCTCGAGACAGGACAGATTCTCTCACAGTCTTAGCCTGTGGTTGGATAGGTTGACAATGTTGGTAGGCGAGTTGAGTCTCAGAATTGAAATATCCTGAAGCGTGTAGGAGTTTGGAAAGTTTTTTGTCCTTTTTCTTCTGTAGGGAAGTGAAGTGAGCATTGTAGGTGGCTTGTTGGGTTTCACTAAAGTCCAGCCAAGAGGAAGTGTGTTTGGAAGCTTGGCTTTTTATGAGAGCCTCTAGTGTTGAGAGCTCCTTGATTTTCTTCTGTTTGTTGTATAGTAGCTGATTAGATGGTTCCTTAATTTCTTTGAAAGTGTGTGGCATAATCTCTTGCTATAGTCTGTGGGGTATGTAGATTGTAGTGGGTTTTTTACCTTCAGTCCATTAGGTATGATGTTCATCTGTTTATACCAGCTTGAGATTCCCACTGGAGAAGTCTCTCACTAAAGGGGAATTTCTGCCAATGTCAAGACGGTGGAGACGACGACTCCTTCTGCCCCATCCCTGGTATAAGGAGGAAAAGGGCGTGAGAGGGAGATGTGATGGAGCTGAGCTACACTACACATGATCCAGCAGCAGGAGTAGCAAGGCCCACTGTAACTTCTGCTGGAGCCAAAAGAGCCAAGAGTCAAGGCAATAGGAGGCTGCATTCAGTTCCCTGAGACTACCGCTGTCCACTTTATCCATGATCAGCTCAGACATAATGGAGAATTGTGGCCATCAGCTCTTAAAGATAGCTCTTAAAAAACCAAAGCCAAGAATCACTAAGTTTCCCAATCATAAGCCAGTAATGCAAGCAAAAAAGATTGACAATCAATACTATCCTGAACCTTATAGGCTTGTACCAAAGGTACAGGGTAACTCAACAGTTGAGTACAGCAATAACTGTTAAACATCCAAAGTACAGCAGTGTTCACAGAGACTCCATGTGGCCCACTAGGGATGTTACTGTTTTTATGGATTTTCCGTAGAATATGCTCCGATACTAAAATGGACAGCAGAATAAAGCCCTGATAGAGAAAATGGTGTGCTAAAAATTTCGTCGCTGTCATTGAATGACAACAAGAAAAAAGTTACAAAACTAGCACAGTCAATCTGAGTTCTACTTGGTGGTAACATCACAAAACAAAATAATAAGTAAATAAATAGGGCAGCTGTGCCCCTTCCTGTCTGTGAGCTCATCTGCGGTGGGGCTGCTCACAGGGTCCCTGGAGCAGATGCAACAGCACAGAAAACAGGCAAGAACCAAGCTTTTAAAGTGCTCACTCTATTTTAAAGGTCACTTTTAACTACAAGCTTGGAGCCCCGCACTAAGCAAACAAAGCTTTTCTGTTTTTCCCTTCACCTGTTTTTTTCCCTGTGAAGAGGAATGATTTTTCTTTTCCAAGCAGGGGTGTGAATCCATCATCTGACTTATGCTAGTATTTTGTCAAAAGTGTGTCATGCACTGCATATTCATCTTTCTCTTAATATAGAAGAGAGAAATGTAGCTCTGGGCTAAAAATCTGGTTGTCCTGGGTTCTAATCCTGGTGCTGGCATAGGTTTGCTATGCAGCCTTAGTCTTATTTTTCTGCATCTATCTCCCCACCTGTAGGACTGATGATATCTATGGCTGCTGTGAGGATTAACTAATGCCTGTCAGGTGCTTTGTAAAAATAAATGTTGTAGCATGGATGGGTAAAGCGTGGTGCTATGGTCTATAAATATATTTGTGGGAAGAAGGAATGAAAAATTCCACAACTGGCTAGTCATTTAATTAAATCCAACCTTTTGTGAAAATTTTCATTTTCAAAAAAGGCTGTCTTTAACCAAAATTCTCCCCCCCCTCAAATGTCAGCCTGCAATAGGTGGATGTTTATTATTGTTATGGTACCACACAGCTGTTTTTCTGCACTCATGGACTCTCCCCGCACAGTGCCTCAACTTGAACTGTAATGGTCTTTGTGGTAACAAAATTAACGAATAACCTAGAAACCTTTAAAAGTGGACAGAATCTTCCAGAGGGGTGAAACAGCAGTTAAGGAAGAGCCATTTGCATTAGCACAGAAGCCTCTGCTGAATGAGGAGCAGCAGGGATAAGTAAGAGCAATCTCCCACATCCCAGACTCTAGGAGAGAGGCCAAACACCAGCCCAAGTTAGAGAACTACAACAAACTGTGACTTCTCAGGTGAAGCAAAAGTGACAAGGAAAATGCTGAAGTTCCAACCTTTTTAATTCAGAGAGGACAGCAATGCCTTTCGTTTTGAGCTAGGTAGGACAGAAAACTATAGAAACAAATGAGAAGTAAAACTAGGTTGAATTCTTGTTGTGAGAGATGATATATACAATGCCTTTCCTTCACATTCCAGTGCAGGTGTACATTAAAAGTGCAAACAAATCTGTGGCGTGCTTTAATATGGAAACACCAAAGAAGATGAGACACAAACTGGCCAACAACTTCCCAGTACATCGGACTTGGTAGACAGTGAAATACTACAGGGTTTGTGAGAATTAGGACTGGACAGGGAAAAATAAATATTGAGACTGAGCAAGAGGGATCATGTGATGGTACAGCAGCATGAACATATATACCCTCTTTTTCCCTATATTGTGTAACTCCTTTGTGCTTTGTTGCATGTGTGGGAGACCTCTTATTAAGACCTTCCCTCTTTCCCCCGGTCCTATATATCTTTGGTATTCAACAATCCGGCAAAAACCTGAATTATTTTGCAACAGGATTTCCAAAAATCTTCATCTTCTGAGTAAGTAAGGGAATGCTGATACAGGAAGTTGAAACATAAGTCTTTCCTCCTTCCTCTGACAAGCTAAAATGGAGTAAGGACCCCAAGTCAAGGAAGACAGATGCTAGAAGAACAGGATGATGTTTACAATACCCAGCAGTGTTATGTTATATCCAGGGTCAGAAACTAAGCAAATGGAACCTAGATGGAGTTACTATAAGGTGGGTGCAAAACTGTTTCGAAAACCATTACCAGAGAGGAGTTATCAGTGGATTACAGTCATAATGAAAGGATATAACAAGTGAAGTTCCACAGGGATCAGTTCTGGGTCAAGTTCTGTTCAATATCTTCATCAATGAATTTTAGATAATGGCATAGAGAGTACATTTATAACATTTGCAGATGATACTAAGTTTGGAGAAGTTGAAAGTGTTTTGGATGATAGGATTAAATTTCAAAATGATCTGGACAAATTGAAGAAATGTTCTGATGTAAATAGGATGAAAATTCAATAAGGAAAAATGCAAAGTACTCCATTTAGGAAGGACCACCAGTCAACTGAATACATGAATATGGGAAATGACTGCCTAGGAAGGAGTCACAAGCTAAATATGAGTCAACAGTGTGCCACAGTTGCAAAAGAAGCAAACATCATTCTGGGATGTGTTAACAAGAGTGTTGTAATTAAGAAGTGAGAATTAGTTCTTCCACTTACTTGGCATTGATGAAGCCTCACCTGTAGTATTATGTCGAATTCTGGGCACCACATTTTAGGAAGGATTTGCTGAAATTGGAGAAAGTCCAGAGAGAGCAACAAAAATGATTAAAGATCTAGAAAACATTACCTATGAGGGAAGATTTAAAAAATTGGCTTTGTTTAGTTTGGAAAAGAGAAAACTGGGAAGGGATAGGGTAACTGTTTTCAAATGCATAAAAGATTGTTACAAGGAGGAGGGAGAAGAATTGTTCTTCTTAGTGTCTGAGGATAGGACAAGAAGCAATAGGCTTAAATTGCAGCAAGAGTGGTTTTTAATTGGACATTAGGAAAAACTTCCTAACTCTCAGGCTGGTTAATCACTGTAATAAATTCCCTAGGGAGGTCATGGAATCTCCATCACTCAGTCACTAAGAGCAGGTTAGACACACCTGTCAGGGATGGTGTAGATGGCGCTTGGCCCTGCATTGAATGTAGGGGACTGGATTAGATGATCCATTCCTGTTCTGTGATTCTGCAATTCTGCATTTATTGCTAACTGGAGGAGAAGGGAGAGACAAAATCACAGGGCAGTGCTTTTGCATATCTGTGACTGGAATGTGGGCCTACACAACCTAAATGTGACACAACTATACAGGCAAAAGTGAAATTATACCAAGACCTCTACAAAGCTAGGGTTCTAATAGGTATACTATGAATTCTAAAGGCATAAATATATAAATTAGAGAGAACGTTTAAGGAGAAGTGAAGCAAAAAATGACATAAATTTTTAACAAAATGCGAGGTGAGACAAGAAAAGACAAATGAATAGGACAAGATTTCTTTCTCGTTAACACTAAAAGAAGTGTTGCTATTTTAATTGCTATTGAACTCCACTTAAATTGGAAGGTTTAAAAGGGGAAAAGGAAGATAGATGTATTCTCTTTAAAGGATATTGAAAGCATAAATGGCCATCCTGGGATTGATTATGCCACCAGGACCAACAAAAATCTCCCCTTGGAAGTTTCTTTTGACATGAACTGAATTCAGAAAGAAACAATTAATAAAAGTCAGAGATTTCAATCTAAATGCAGGAAAAGATAGTGAAGCAGTGAAGTCCAGGGGAATAGCCAATAGAGGAGACAAGCCAAATATATTAAGTGACTATCTTATTGATGGCTTGCAGCATTTTATAGAAAGGCATTTTACCTTGTGCTCACACTTCTACAACTTGCATTCCAGAATTGGTTTATTTTAAATATATGGTGAGTAACTCTTGCCTTCTATAGTCAGATACAGACAGTACCTCGCTGTCAGATTATGCACCCACATCGATCCCTGACAATATCCCATAGATCAACATGGGAGAAAACTGTGGCAACTTAACCACTTCCAAGATAGGGACTTTTTAATTGTAGATTAAAAAAGAAATTAATCAAAACTTTGATCTAAATTACATGCCCCAGTGGCTAGGGCACTCGCTTGCAATGTGTGGGATCCAGGCTTAAATCCTGCCCCCTTTAACAAACTCCAGATGGACTTTTTTCAGTTGACAGAAAATTCTGAAAAATGTTAATTTGGTATGACCAGAATACTTGTTTTTAATTTTTCAGAACTGCCACTAAATAGTTGAATAAGTGATTTCTCCTGTCTCTAATGAGGACACATGTTGGTCATAACTTCTGCTGAGAACCTCCTTAAAGGGATATAACCACTATAGAAAAATCCTGGTGATGTTGCTGTCTTGGACAGTTCCAAAGCTAGATTTGTTGGCCTGGGGAGTAGGGAAGAAGTCCATCCTTCTCCTGCCTCCCTCGTTCTTTCTTAAGTAATCCAGTTCCTCTTCCTTTCTTGTATTGCTGCACGGAGAAGGTGGGGTTTTAGGGTAGCCAAGAGGCATCAGTGCTTCTGATGTTTTGTACCAGGAGCTCTGTCCAGTGCATCTAACTGAGATACATTCATAGTCAGAGACCTTTTGGCTCTTCAGAGATCAGTGCACCTCCACAAATATTGGCATCAGACAGTGCTTTGCGTTAGCACAGAGAAGGTTAAAATGTAGTCCATTCTGGCTGCGTCAGCATTCCAGCCAGCCAGACTGTCATGGAATCCCCTTTTTAGCCTTATCCTCTCTTCCGCAATCCCATGTGAGAGCTGTTTCTCCCCAAAAATCCAGTTCTTATTCAAGCCGCCTGATGCCTTTTGGTCCATTGTTCTGCAAAAAAGCAATGCTGGATTTACATATTCCATCTGCTGGAATTTTCCATTGTTAGGTGTTAGTTGTTTAGCCCTTAAGGTTCCCATTATCTTTCTGTATCCTCCATTGATATTGGTCAGTTTCAGTCAGTCCTTAACACCCATTTATTCTTCTCCAGGCATTTGTGCATAACACCTCATATTTCCTGCTGTGCCCTATGAACCATTATTTCAACCTTTTGAATGCCCTGGGTTCCAATTCCAAATGACATAAATCATGGCCATGAATGTCATTCATAAACATATTACAGAAAATTCCCAGTTTCTCCCAAGTACTCTTAAGACCTAATATCTAATCATAGGGTAATGTGTGAATTACTTTCAATATGTAGGATAAATGTAATAAACTTCTCATGTCGGCAGTCTTTGTAGCATTCATTTAGAGGAAAGTTTTATCCTTCTAGAAGTATTATTAAATATATCAATGCACAGGATTAATTTTGTTCCTGGAAGAGTTCAGTTTTGATCAGGTTTGCAGCGGTCTGTTCATCATGCTTAATTTTACATTCCAAATGTCATTAGGTATTTAACAGTAGCCATTCTTCTATTCTTGTTGGGTATCTGAATTTCACGGTTCCCATCTTAGGATAAATAATTCTCAATATTTCACAGTCAGAAAGGTCATTGATTTTCCTATCTGTGGTAAGTTAAGACATTTTAATTGTGTAGCACTTATGAATGTAAGTAAATTTTCAACATCAAGAACTTTCAGTCCAAGCAGCATAACTGTTCAAATCAAAATGCCAGTGTTACTAATATAAAAGACAAGCATTTCTTGTTCGTTAACTGATTATTCTTTGATAGCATAACTAGAGACTGAAGATGTTTGTTATAGTTCACATGCAGGTTATATTCCAAAAACTGCCTGCCCTCTCACTCCATCAATGTCACAATATGACATTCTTCCATTCCATGTTACATTCAGGAAAGCTTGTGAGCTTTCTGGAAGTCAACTGGAATTCATTCCATACCTGGAACACTCTGGATTAGAAGGCAAGCGTGTGTCATTACAAGTTATTAGGCAGCACTAAGGAAGTTTCATTCTTGTAGCATCAATCAGTTCTCTAGGCACTCATTAGCTCTTCCTTGTTTAATTTCATGGAAGTCAGGAACCAGAATAAATTCTAACAGTACAGTGAACAGGCATACTTTATTTCATAAGTGAAACAGTTTTATGGAACAAGTAGGATTTTAGCTGCAGAGAGCGCCAATTTGGCATTAACATTTGAAATAAATTGGCACTAATTTGGCCCTTTCTTTGCTAGTTATAAGGTAGAATAGTCAAAAGTTTGTTTTCAAGGCTGCTTCTTATTGTTGGATCCATATTAGGGTTAGGTGTTCAGGTGGGCTGGGGATGTGTGCGGTGTAATGTAAGAATTCTGAGTGAACAGAAATGCAATTTTAGAAGCCGTGTTGCCCAGAATCAACCTATTCCCAGTACAACATACCAATCTGCATACTTGAGCACTCAGCAGTGGAGAAGGAGTCTGGAAAATACTGAGGCTGGTTGCTACCTGCAGTACTGGCATGACAATAAAGGAAGATAAAGAGAGAAAGAAATAGCTTTCATCCATCATCAAGAGTAAAATCTACCCTTCCTAGATGAACTACTGATTTTTCTCTTTGATCATCCATCTTAGTAATAGTAGATTCCATGCTGTTGCAAGGCTAGTGGATGATTAGCAAGAGCTATGCCCCTTTGAGTTCCTGAGATTGTAAAAGGTCAAATGAGAGGAGGCTTTGGCATCTCTGGTAATGAAATATACAGGGCAAAAGGAATATTCAGTTTTTGCAAACATTTTGGCAGGGCTCTTTTTCTATAATGCTGCTTGTTCATCTTCATCTAACAATATTTCTCCAATCCTTTATCTTATCTCCTGTAGATGCCAAGAAGTCCTTGTCACTATGGAGGCACAGTTGCACATGAGTCTCTTATGAATGCATCAGAATTTCTGTGCTGAGGTATCATTTTGCAACACTGAATATATTAATAATAGGTATAACTAAATCATATACAGGATGGTTTAGAGTTGTTGTAGGGGGGTAATTTGCAAAGAAGAAGAAAAAAGTAGGCTTGGTTTTAAAAAACAAATTATTTAAAATCCATTTGTTAAAAATCGATTACTATTTTTAAAGATGCATTGCATACTGTATATTTCTGTGCCAGAGAAAAGAGTGGGGTTTTCCTGACTGTATGTACCTCTGTGCCATTGAACTGAGCACAGTATATTCTTGAATTAGGGTATTGGCTGTCAAAACAGTTTGGGAATATGGAATTTCAAGGGACAGTCATTGCATAGCTACATAATATCTGCCTCCTGTAGAATTGTTTTGGGAATGAAGTTGCAGCATTGCACTTTTCCTTATTTAATCAGTCTTTATTTGTATAACAAATTGAGGTCTTGGGACTTCATTATCCCAGCAGAAGAAACAAGTTAGTCTCATTAACTAGCTGGAATGAATCATAACCTGCTGAACAAAAAATGTGTTTGGAGCCTTAAAATTCCATCTATCCTGCAGTGGATTTACTTCTTCTCAAGGTGAATTTCATTGAAATGGAGTAGGTTCTTGCACAAAGTTGCAATCGTCTAATCACACAAACACAAGAACCCTTGCCTGCCTCCTCCCCCAAGGCCACATCCCTGCTCAATCCACCTTTACCTCCAGTTTCGTCACTCACTCTCTCTGGCCAATGAGATGTCATGTGCTTGGAGGTGTGGGCCCTGGTCTGTGTGTGTGTGTGTGTGTGTGTGTGTGTGTGTGGTTGAGGGGTTTGGAGCATGGGAGGGGGCTCCAGGCTGAGTATGGGGCAGGGAGTTGGGGTGCAGGCATAGGTTTTGGAACTAGGGGTGTATGGGGTGCTGTAGCACTCCCTGGCTTGAAGTGGCTTCCATTATATACAGGGTTCCAGCCACCCCCACCATAAAAATTGTTCCAGCACCTCTAGGTGTAGGAGAGAGTTCGGGATGCTGGTGCTGGGATGGAGTTTGGATGTGGAAGGGAGCTCAGGGCTGGAGCAGAAGGTTGGGGGTGCAGAAGTGAGGTGTGCAGGCTCCAGCTGGGTAGCATTTACCTTGGACATTTCTGGAAAGTAGCTGGCTCCTGGGAAGGTTCTGGCATATCTAGCTCCTAGATGCTCATTGCCCCTGACCGCAGGTACCACCCCCACAGTCTCCGTTGGCTGCACTTTCTGGCCAATGCGAGATGTAGAGTTGGCTCTTGGCATGGGGGCAGTGTGCAGAGATCTCTTGCCACTCCTGTGCGTAGGAGCTTGACATGTTGGTTGCTGCTGGGAGCCGCACAGAGCCAAGGCAGGTAGTGAGCCTGCCTGTCTTAGCCCTGTTGCTCCAAGGCTTTTGGTAGCCTAAAAACCCTGGGATTGGTTTCAGTAGGCTCTGGGAGACTCCTAGCCAATCTGGAAAGGTTTGCAACCCTATGCGTGCATTTTTAAAAAAAAGTAATCCTTTCCTTCAAGAAAGGTGGACTATAAGACTGCAAGATAATAATTTATATACAGTAAGTGAGTCTTTGTCTTTCCTTTGTGGTCTAGAAGGATTATTAAATCACTGGACTTAAGAACATAAGAGCGGCCATACTGGGTCAGACCAAAGCCCAATGTCATGTCTTCTGACAGTGGACAATGCCAGATGCCCCAGAGGGAGTGAACAGAACAGGTAATGATCAAGTGATCCCTCTCCTGTCATCCATTTCCAGCCCCTGACAAACATAGGTTAGTGACACCATTCCTACCCATTCTGGCTAATAAGTATTGATGGATCTAATCTCCATGAAGTTATCTAGTTCTTTTTTTTAACCCTGTTAAAGTCCTGATTTTCACAACCTCCTTTGGCAAGGAGTTCCACAGGTTGACTGTGCTCTGAGTGAAGATAAATTTCCTTTTGTTTGTTTTAAATCTGCTACCCATTAATTTCGCTTGGTGACCTCTAGTTCTTATGTTATGGGAACAAGTAAATAACTTTTCCTTATTCAATTTCTCCATACCTGTCATGATTGTATAGACTTCTATCATATCTCCTCTTAGTCTCCTCTTTTCTAAGCCAAAAAGTCTTTAAGTCTTTCCTTCATCTTACTCTAAGATGTAGATTTTAATTTCCTGTTATGGTAGTGATTTTTATTTCACAACAATTAAAACATATTTCTTCTATGGAATAATAGTAACCATGGTAATAATTAATGAAAAAGAAATGTATCTGGATTGAAAATGTGGCACAGTATGTTTTGTTTTTAGGGGGCTATGAGGAAGACACTAATGCCTTTTGCAATTCTTTTGTGTAGCAGATTTTGTTAAGAAGCAGAAGTTAAAGTGGCTTTCTAAATGTTATGTCTCTATTTGAATATAAGCTGTTGACCTGAGCAGATGATCAGTTTTAGGAATATGAAAAATGTATCTCCACACAGTAATTGCATGATAATCTCATTCTTATATGTGCATTAGCTTATGGGCCTGACTTCTATAGTTATTTAAGTTGTCTTAGGGTATGTCTACACAACAAAGTTATTTCAAAATAACAGCCGTTATTTCAAAAAAACTATACTAGCATCTACACAAGCCAACTGCTATTTCAAAATTAAATCGAAATAGCGGAGGTCTCATTTCGAACTTGGTAAACCTCATTCCATGAAGAATAGAGCCTATTTCGAAACTGCTATTTCGAAATAAGCGCTGTGTAGACGTGGAATAGGGGCTATTTCGAAATAAGGGGGCCTCCAGCCCTTCCCAGGGTGTCCTGCTGGCCACTCTGGTCTCAACCAGGAAAACTCCTCTCCTCCCCCTCTCCTCCCCCCCCCCCCCCCCGGAACCCTTAAAGGGGTAGAGTCTGGCCATAGTGCCTGTGCCAGTTCTAGGCCTGAAAGCCCAGAGCCAGTACTCACTGCCCCTGACCCAGTGGCCCCAAAATGAGCCAGCAAGCCACTGCCAGCCAGCCCTCCACCACTCCCCAGGACCAGTCTGCCAGCTCCCAAGAGCCTGCCAGGGGCCGGAAGAGGCGGGCGTCTTCCTGGTCCAGTGCGGAGATCAGGGACCTCACTGAGGTTTGGGGGGAGGCCTCCAACGTCCATGATCTCCACACTAGATGGAGGAATGCGTCCGTCTACAGCTGGATGGCTGCCAGCCTGGCCACCAAAGGCCACATCCGAACCCAGGAGCAGGTTTGGATGGAAATCATGGAGCTGCGGCAGGCATATGCCAGGGCCACAGGGGGCAGCTCCCACACAGGGGCAGACCCAGACACCTGCCCCTATTTTGATGCCCTGGACCGCATCCTGGGGGGCGGGATGGTCTGTGCCCCCCAGGTGATCATCGACCCTGGGGCAGAGGGCCCTGATCAGGGCACGGAGGAGGAGGAGGAAGAAGAGCAGGAGGAGGGCTAGGAGCCGCAGGAGACCGGAGGGAGCATGCCGCACAGCCAGGACCCCTGAGCCGTCCCAGCGAGCCTGTTGCTGGTGTCATCTGAGGCCGGGGAGGCAACAACTTGTGAGTGCCATCACTGTCCCCTTATGTGGGGGCACGGGGGTGGGGAGGGAGACCAGGGACTGCGCGTGTGGGCCTTGCTGACCACGGATCATGCAGCAACCTGTGCATGTGCCGTGCTACCTCTGGGCATGTGGCTCCAGCTGGCTGCCACACAGAGGCCTTGGCCTGTTACCCACACACGTGTATGTATGAAGGCACATGACATGCTCCTGACCCCAGGGCGGGACACAGCAGGACGCCTTCCCTTCACAAGCCCCCTCTACACAGAGGCAGGGGACATGTCCCCCCCCCCACACACAGAGCCACACCACATACAGCACAAGGGCATGGGTGCACTCCCAGGCCAGCTCCCACTCCTGGGGATAGCAGGACATCCCAAACATGGCCTCTGTGCTAGCACATTGGCTCTGATGGTGCGGAGACCTGTCGTCCTTGCCTTGCAGAGGGGGGCTGGGCTTCACTCACTGTGTCCCCAGGGATAACTGACCACTTCTCTTGTTTGTCCACAGCCACATCAGCTGCGAGTGCAGGGCGCACCACCCCGCCCGGGACATATTCTCACACCTAGGCACTCTGCAGGCTGACCCATGCCCAAGAGGACTACCAGCGGCAGCACCTGGGCATACTGCAAGGCCTGCACTGCACCCTCGACCACTGGGTGCACGAAGACCTGCAGCTCTGGCGGGAGAGCTGGCGGGAGCTGCTTGCCCAAGGCTGTGCCATCTGCAACCACCTGCAGACCTTGGTGCAGAGATTGGTGCCTCCTGCTGCTCCAGCCCCTGCTGCCTCCCCAGCTCCCACTCCTCCTCTTGCTTCTGCTCCCCCTCCCGCTTCTTCCTCCACACCCTCCCCACCCTCCATACCTCTCTCTCCCCCCCCCCCCCCCGGGATGCCTAGGCTCCTGCACCCGCAGTACTGAGAGACAGGTGGGCAGGCAAGACCCTGAGTCCTGAGCTTCTCCTCCCTGTTCCTCCCTTGCCTTCCCTTCCAGCTCCCTCCTCCCAGGTTTACCCCTACCCTCTCTCCTCCTCTCTCCCGCCTTCCTTCCCCAGTCTCACCTGAGTTTCATTCCCCCTCCACCCCAGTTTTGTTCAATAAAGAGAGTTTGTTTTCTTGGACACATGTGTCTTTATTGTACATCAGGAAGGGGAGTTAGTGAGGGGTAAGTGGAAGGATGTGAGGGTGGAATGAGGCACAAGCCCCCAGTGGGGCACACCAGGCAGACTGTTAGTCCTCCTCCGGGTGGAATCTCTCCTGCAGGGCCTCCCGGATACGGACAGCCCCCCCGATAGGCCTCCCGGCTGGCAGCCATGCGGGGCTGCATGTACTGGCCTGCCAAGTGGTCGGCCTCTGTCATCCAGCCTGGCAGGAAAGCCTCCCCCTTCCGCTCACACAAATTGTGCAGCACACAGCACGCTGCCACCACGTGCAGAATATTCCACTTGGAGAGGTCCAAGTGGGTGAGGAGGCATCTAAAATGGGCCTTCAGCTGGCCAAAGGCACCCTCGACCACAATGCAGGCCCTGCTGAGCCTGGCATTAAATGCCTGTTGGGAGGGGTTGAGGTGTCCCGTGTATGGCTTCATGAGCCAGGGTTGTAGGGAATAGGCCGCATGTCCACGTCCCCAACCCCGATGTGGCGTTCGGGGAAGAAAGTCCCGGCGTGCAGCCTCCGGCACACGGAGGAGTTGCAGTGTACCCGCGTGTCGTGTGCTCTGCCGGACCAGCCCACACTGATGTCCACGAAGTGGCCCCGGTGGTCAGACACAGCCTGCAGGATGACCAAGAAGTATCCCTTCTGGTTGATATAGAGCAGTGGTTACCAACTTTTTGGCATCATGCCCCCTTTTTGATTTTTGAGAAACCCTCATGCCCCCCCCCGGAACACCAGGCCTCCCTCTATATCATAGTTTCCCAAACTGGGAGGTGTGCCCCCCTGGGGGGGGCATGAAGAAATTCCAGGGGGGGCGTGAGGCGACCCAGATCACCCCCCCCCCAAAATGGCAGTAAAACTTGTTGAGCAAAAAAAAAAACCACAGCAGATGCCCGAGCTAGGAAAACAGTATTTTCTGATTTTTTTAACAGGACAGACCAGGCTCTTTCTTGGGAGGGGGGAGATTGACGAGGGAGGGGGAAGGAACTGGGTCACCTCACGCTCCCCCTGGAATTTCTTCATGCCCCCCCAGGGGGGCACGCCCCCCCAGTTTGCGAAACTATGATATAGAGGGAGGCCTGGTGTTCCGGGGCATGGATGGGGATGTGTGTCCCATCGATTGCCCCCCCACAGTTGGGGAAGCCGCCCAGGGTGCCAAACCCCTCGATGACCGCATCCACATCAGCAAGGTGGATGACTCTGCAGAGCAGCACTCTGTTGATGGCCTTGACCACTTGCACAGGGACACACAAAAGTGAGAGTCACTGGGATGCCAGGGTGGCTGAGAGTGCTCCCTCCCCCCACTACCCTGCACCTCCCACTCCCCAAGAGCAACCCCCCCCTGCAATCCTGGCCATCGCAGGCAGTCCTTAGTGCGGGTGGGACAGAAACAAACCCCCCCCAGGGAGGGGACTTTCACTCCCTCTCCTCCTTTCCCCTAGGGCAGCCCATTCCCTTCTTGCACCCCCCCCTCCTGGCACAGTGGCCAGAGATTGCCATACCTGCATGAGCACCACTCCGATGGTGGATCTCCCCACGCTGAACTGGTTCGCCACTGGTCGGTAGCTATCCAGCGTGGAGAGCTTCCATAGGGCGATGGCCACATGCTTGTGGAGGGGAATGGCGGGCCTCATGTGCATGTCCTGTCGCTGCAGAGCAGGGGCGAGCCACTCGCACAGCTCCAGGAAGGTGTCCTTCTTCATCCTGAAGTTCTGGGTCCACTGTTCCTGGACGATATGGTCCCATCAGTCGCTGCTGGTGTCCAGATGCCAGATACGGCGAGGCACGCTGGTGTCCAGAAGCTGCAGCTGCTCCTCCACATACCCCAGGGGGGTCCGGATGATGGCCTGGGGGTTGGGCTGCAGCAGATGCTATGAGGCAGCCTGCAGAAAGTGCAGCCAGAGTTGCAGCAACTCGTCCACGAGAAGCACGTAAGTGCCCAGGGGCAGCTCCAGCTCCATGCTGCGGAGTCCTGTGGTGTCCCGAGTGAGGGCAACCAGAGCACGCAGAGAAAAAAATGCTTTGCTGTCCCTCAGTGAGGTGGGCGAGCAAGCAGGGAAACCTGAGAACCGGCTGTCCAGGGGGGTCCCTTTAAGCACAAGCCTCAGATAGCCTCAGGCGGCAGCAGCAGCCACACAAGGTAACTCCTGACCTGCTGCCCGGCCGGCCTTAAATACAATTCAATGTCCACTCAGTGTGGACATGCTATTTCGAAATAGCAAAATGCTATTTCGAAATGCATTTTGTGTGTAGACGCGTTATTTCGAAATAAGATATTTCAAAATAACTATTTCAAAATTAGATATTTCGAAATAATGCTGTAGTGTAGACATACCCTCAGAAAAGTCACAGAAACAAGACTATATAAAAGTAGAATTACTCAGGTTTTTAAAAAACTTTTCTGACCTCTTTGTTGCTGTTGTTGTGGCTGGTTTATAATTGTATGATCCTCTTTTTAATTCTAATTACCAGCTTAGTTAAGCAATTCCACCATGGTACCATGGTTCAAAACATTCTATATTTTAAGATGTCACTGAATATTCGCTAATTTCAAGTCTTTGGAGTTGCAAATTGGAAAAAATGCCGAGATTAATTAATAGATGAATCTGAGAGTATCTGATTTGTTATAAGGGACTGAAACAGTACTAGAAGGAGATGTTATGTGCAGTGTTAGTTGGCAGGTTTAGATCCAGGTTCTGTGACCGATGTACTGTGTAGCTTGTGCAAATCTTTGTATCACAGGGGGAGAAATGTTTGCTGGGATGGACATAAGAACGACCATACTGGGTCAGACCAAAGGTCCATCTAGCCCAGTATCCTGTCTTTGGACAGTGGCCGATAACCTTGTATAAAGTTAGAACTATGGACTTTGATGTTGCAATGAGCTCTGTGATGGAAAGATGGGGTGGAGAAGTCTTAACATGAGTTGAGTGATGGAAAAAGCATTAATTCTCCTCATGGTATCAGTGTTGAGCATCTTTTGGTGAGGTAGTGATAATGTTCCAAGTAAACCCTCTCATGATTGACACTCCAAAACTTGTACAACCCAGCTGCCATTGTGCACCCTTGGAAGGGTTTCCATAGCCTTCCAAGCGTTTGTCAGGCTTCTATCCCCTCTGAGGTAGCGTGGATGGCCTGGCACTTTGACGTTATGCAGCATCATCTGATATATAAAGATGCTGGTGGAGTTCCTGTTTCCTCATCTCTTTCTAAATGTTTTATTGCTTTAACGGAAAAAGAATGAAATATTCGTTTGACTGGGCTCATAACAGACACATTTGGCCAATATTACATCTTTATTTTTTTTAGTGGTGACTATTATTAACATTATAAACGTCTTATTTCATTTTAAATTTCTCAGAGTAAGAACTTGAACCGTATCTTTCTAAAATATTTGAGGGTACTCTTCTCCTCTGCTCTGTCCTGCCTTACCACCTCTATTTTTTTTAATGTTAAACCGTTGATTAATTAGAGTTAACTCAAACAATTAAAAAAAGTAATCACGATTAAAAATGTATATATGTTGTTGCAGTTTTAATTGCACTGCTAAACAATAGAATACCAATTGAAATGTATTAAATATTTAGGGATGTTTTTCTACATTTTCAGTTACAACCCAGAATACTAAGTGTATATTGCTCACTTTATATTATTTTTATTACAAATGTTTGAACTGTAAAAATGATAAACAAAGAAATAGTATTTTTCAATTTACCTCATACAGGTACTGTAGCGTGATTCCTTTATTGTGAACGTGCAGCTTACAAATGTAGATTGTAATATGACTGCACTGAAAAACAAAACAATATGAAACTTTAGAGCTTACAAGTCCACTCAGTTCTACTTCTTGTTCAGCCAATCACTAAGAGAAAGAAATTGGTTTACTTAGCAGGAGATAATGCTGCCTGTTTCTTTTTTACAAAGTCACCTGAAAATGAGAACATAAGAACATAAGACTGGCCGTACTGGGTCAGACCAAAGGTCCATCTAGCCCAGTATCCTGTCTGCCGACAGTGGCCAGCACCAGGTGCCCCAGAGAGGGTGGACCGAAGACAATGATCAAGCGATTTGTCTCCTGCCATCCCTCTCCAGCCTCTGACAAACAGAGGCCAAGGACACCATTTTATCCCCTGGCTAATAGCCTTTTATGGACCTAACCTTCATGAAATTATCTAGCTTCTCTTTAAACTCTATTATAGTCCTAGCCTTCACAGCCTCCTGTGGCAAGGAGTTCCACAGGCTGACTACACGCTGTGTGAAGAAGAACTTTCTTTTATTAGTTTTAAACCTGCTACCCATTAATTTCATTTGGTGTCCTCTAGTTCTCCTATTTAGGGAACTAATAAATAACTTCTCTTTATCGGCCCTCTCCACACCACTCATGATTTTATATACCTCTATCATATCCCCCCTCAGTCGCCTCTTTTCTAAACTGAAAAGTCCCAGTCGCTTTAACCTCTCCTCATATGGGACCCGTTCCAAACCCCTAATAATTTTAGTTGCCCTTTTCTGAACCCTTTCCAAGGCCAAAATATCTTTTTTGAGGTGAGGAGACCACATCTGTACACAGTATTCAAGATGTGGGCGTACCATAGTTTTATACAGGGGCAGTAAGATATTCTGGGTCTTATTTTCTATCCCTTTCTTAATAATTCCGAGCATCCTATTTGCCTTTTTGACTGCCACTGCACACTGTGTGGAAGTTTTCAGAGAACTGTCCACGATAACTCCAAGATCTCTTTCCTGATTTGTCGTAGCCAAATTAGCCCCCATCATACTGTACGTATAGTTGGGGTTATTTTTCCCGATGTGCATTACTTTACACTTATCCATATTAAATTTCATTTGCCATTTTGTTGCCCAATCACTCAGTTTGGTGAGATCTTCTTGGAGTCCCTCACAGTCTGCTTCTGTCTTGACTATCCTAAACAGTTTGGTATCATCTGCAAACTTTACCACCTCACTGCTTACCCCTTTCTCCAGATCATTTATGAATAAGTTGAACAGGATTGGTCCTAGGACTGACCCTTGGGGGACACCACTAGTTACCCCTCTCCATTCTGAAAATTTACCATTTATTCCTACCCTTTGTTTCCTGTCTTTTAACCAGTTCTCAATCCAAGAAAGGACCTTCCCTCTTATCCCATGGCCATGTAATTTACACAAGAGCCTTTGGTGAGGGACCTTGTCAAAGGCTTTCTGAAAATCTAAGTATACTATATCTACTGGATCCCCTTTGTCCGCATGTTTGTTAACCCCTTCAAAGAACTCGAATAGATTAGTAAGACAGGATTTCCCTTTACAGAAACCATGTTGACTTTTGTCCAACAAATTATGTTCTTCTACATGCTTCACAATTTTATTCTTTAATATTGTTTCGACTAATTTGCCCGGTACTGAAGTTAGACTTACCGGTCTGTAATTGCCCGGATCGCCTCTAGAGCCCTTTTTAAATATTGGTGTCACGTTGGCTACCTTCCAGTCATTAGGTACAGAAGCCGATTTAAGGGATAGGTTAAATGAGAAGATGCATTCCCATGGCACTTTCATAGCAGACATTACAGGGCATTTACATGGCAGATATGCTAAACAATCATATGTCCTTTCTGCTTCGGCTGCCATTCCAAGGGCATGCTTCCATGCTGATGATGCTTATTAAAAATGTGTTAATTAAATTTGTGACTCAAGTCCTTGGTAGAGAATTGTATGTCTTCTGCTCTGTGTTTTACCCACATACTGCCATATATTTCATATTATACTCAGCTCAGGTGAAAACCTAGAACATGGTGTTCATTTTAAGAACACGTACACTGCAAATTTGACAAAACAGAAAGCAGGTAGTTATAGCACTTGACCCAAGATTTAAGAATATGAAGTGCTTTCCAAAATATGAGGGAAAAAGTGGGAAACATGCTTTTAGAACTCTTAAGAGCAACACTGATGCAGAAGCTACAGAACTGGAACCACCCAAAAAGAAAATCAGCGTTCTGCTGGTGGCATCTGACGTGGATGATGAAATGAATATGCATTAATCCACACTGCTTTGGATCATTATTGAGCAGAACCTGCTAGTAGCAGGGACATGTGCCCTCTAGAATGGTGGTTGAAGTATGAAAGGACACATGATTTTTTAGCACAGCTAGCACATAAATATTTGACAATGCTGGCTACAATAATACCATGTAAACACCCCATGTCACCTTCAGGTGACATTGTAACCAAGAAGTAGGCAGCATTATTTCCTGTAAACGTAAACCAATTTGTTTATCTGAGTGGACAAGAAATAGGACTGAGAGGGCTTGTAGGCTCTGAAGTGTTAGTTTGTTTTATTTCTTAATGCAGTTTTTCTTCGTACATATTTCTACATTGCTAATTTCAACTTTCCTGTTAAAGAGATTGCATGACAGTTGTGGGGGAATTGAAAAATACTATTTTTGTTTTTACAGAGCAAACATTTGTAATAAAAAATAAAAAGTGAGCACTGTACACTTTGTATTCTATGTTGTAATTGAAATAAAAATATCTTAAAAGGTATAATTTATCCAAAATATTTAAATAAATGGTATTCAGCTAATGTTTAACAGCATGTGAATAATCACATGATTAATTTTATCACTTGTCAGTCCTATAAACTTTCATTTCAATAACATTCTTGAAATGTAGGTGTTGGAATTTTTGTGGTACCCAATGGCAACCATATGAGTCAGGTGTTTGGCAGAATCAAGAGTCTTTGACGTGCCTTCAATTTAAAGCTTTATTCCATGTGCACATATAAATATATATTCCTATAAACTTATAGTACACTGAATAGATCTAACACTCTTAAGACATGTTAAATGCTTGTTTATATTAAAATGTCTTCAAATCACAAGCTACAGACATTCATAAACCGATGCCTGAGGTACATCCTTCACATCAAATGGCAAAACTTTGTCACAAATGAGGAGCTTTGGAACAAAGCAAGACAAGAATCACTTGATGTTCAAATCAAGAGAAGAAAGTGCACATATAAATATGTATTCTGCTTTCTGCTAAGATGTATTTTAATGTTTTGGGTGTTCTTTTTCTGACATGAAATTAGTGGGGTCTCTGAAAAATTGATAAAACGTGGATTCAGAGCTTCCGCTCTTCCATACCCCCTTCCTCTGTTTTTCTTTCTGAGAGCTGGGGGATAAACAAAAATTTCATCTCATGAGTTTTAACTCCCATTAAAAAGTGAGCCCGTATCTGTTTGAGATTCCCATGGTTTCCCCACTATTGGAATAGGAATAAACATATTTGAGACTGAAAAAGTGAGAAATCAGATATATTTGTTTTCCTGCACCAGAGTCTTTGGAACATAACTCAGGAATAAGATACTGATTATTAGCTGGTAGGATAAAGGCAAGCGAGAGTAAAGTCCTTACTTATGTTAATGAGCAACAGCTAGCTTATTAGTTCTTTAGAATCAATGTTTTAGTTTAATTAAAATTAATTGCATTGCCAGGTTTTATTTCATTTTCACTGTATAAAACACTTTTTCTTTGGGGCTACATCTAGACTGCAAGCCTCTTTTGAAAGAGGCTTTTTCAAAAGATACTTTCGAAAAAGCAACCCACTTTTTCAAAAGAGAGCACCCAGGTAGTCTGGATGCTCTCTTTCAAAAAAGCACAGTTTGCATTACATAGCACCTTTTTTCAAATGAGTACTTTCAAAAAAAGGTGTTCTTCCTTGTAAAATGAGGTTTTCCATGGTCAAAAAAACTGCAGTGTTCTTTCGATTTACTTTCGAAAGAACGCAGCAGCAGTCTAGACGCAGGGGAAGTTTTTTCGAAAAAAGGCTACTTTTTTCAAAAAAACCATGTAGTCTAGACACACCCTTAATGTTTTCAAAGTATAAATACAGTTGGAGGAAAAGTTTAAACAAAGTCTAACTCAACGGAAATCTTGCTGACACTGAAACTCTAAGCCAGCGATTTGCTTGCACTCACCCATGTCCAGGTGGTTGTTATGTGCATCCTCGCATTTTATGACCAAAGTATATTTTGTATTCAAAAAGAGATAACCATTGCATTTTTCTTCTTCTGTTTGGGTTTTTGTTTTGTGTTGAACCTCATGGCAGCTTTGGGCCTTTCACAGGCTTTGGAGGCTACATTTTATTTGCTTGTTCATATACCATGTATGTGTAGGGGTATCTTCCAGAACCATAGGGGATGTTGCCAGTGGGATTATGATGCTTAGTAAAAAAGTCAGCCTCTGGTTGGCCCTGTTTCTGCTTTATCCCACATGCAGTGACTAAGATTCTGGTTTGTAGTATAAGCCTAGCATCCTGACCTAGATGGTTAAATTGTCTGTGTGACTGCCTGGATCTTAGAATCTGTGAAATAGGAAAAAGGGTGACTTAGGGTCAAGGGGACTGACCATAGCTACCTTTTGCAGAAGAGAATACATTCCATCTTCTGTTTTATTATTGGTTGATGTTTTTCTATGTAGTGAATAAAGGTGGAACCTAGTTATTAAGAGTCCATCAGAGCATACATTTTCTTTCTGGAAACGTGGTCTGGCCCATGTGTGCAATGTATTATGGAAATATTCTAATGTTGCCCAATTCACAAGTGGCATTACACCAAAAATTAATTTGACCCATATCTTTGGTACACTCTAAGTCAATCTTTCTTGGGTCTCCAGCTGTGATCAAATGATTAAAACACTCAGTAGGAATCCTCTTTAAGAAGTCAATTTTCAGCATAGAAGAATATAATGTTAGCATGTAACATCCATCTAATTTTGTGAAGAATGATAAAAACAATATTAAGTCTATATTTGCATATCTACTGTTTTAAAATATTAGCTGTATGAAATTAGAGTGGAACTGCATGTGGACCTGCAAGTAATGTAAAATTATGAATTGTGTGAGTAAAACTATGCCCATGCAACTTTTTTGAGAATAATAATTTTCATAATTGAAGAAATATTAGTGGAAATGTATTTGGCTTGTGAGTAATGTAACAACAATACTTCCAAAGTGCTGCAGAAACACTAATTAACTTCAATAACATTCTTGAAATGTAGGTGTTGGAATTTTTGTGGTACCCAATGGCAACCATATGAGTCAGGTGTTTGGCAGAATCAAGAGTCTTTGACGTGCCTTCAATTTAAAGCTTTATTCGATGTGCGCAAAGGGAGAGCACCCTGGTACAAAACCAGCCAGGCTCTCTGAGAGGCAAGTCCCCTCCTCAGTATTTTATAGCATAGAGTGGTTACTCCACACGAACCTTTGTCCAGTCTTGTCACATTCTTTACACTCAGCATAACCGGTCATGTTCCATAGATAAACCTGTTTACCGCATGCCTGTTCTTCTTATTTCTTAAACCCTTGTACTCTGAGAGAAGCAGAGGTCATCTGCAAGTCTCCTCCAAACTTCTAGCTGACTCCAGGAGTACCCCAGTTGTTGTCCTTCAATCTCAGTAGATCTTCTCCATGTTGTCTGAGGTCTTCCTCTTTTGCTTTTTCCTTGCGGGATCCATGTGAGAGCTTGATGGACTATGCTGGATGATGGTTTTCTGACAGTGTGGCCCACCCATCCCCACTTTCTTCTCTTGATTTGAACATCAAGTGATTCTTGTCTTGCTTTGTTCCAAAGCTCCTTGTTTGTGACAGTCTTGCCATTTGATGTGAAGGATGTACCTCAGGCATCGGTTTATGAATGTCTGTCGCTTGTGATTTGAAGACATTTTAATATGTCAGGTCTCACATCCATACAAGAGCACACTCTTCACATTTGTGTTGAAGATTTGCAGTTTCATCTTCGCAGATATTATTTGTGAACTCCATATGGGACGAAGAGTCACAAAGAATGGATCACAGCAGAAACTGAGAAAAGTGAAGGAACAAAGGTATAGAAAGCAGCAATCAACAACAGCAAAACAAGAGCAGCCAAGGCGGAAGCTCAGAGACTGTATTCAGAAGCCAGCAGAGAAGTTAAAAAGGCTGTAAAATGGGACAAGAAGAACTTTGCGGAAAACCTTGCACAACATACCTGTTTACCACATACCTGTACCTTGACCCTCCATCTGCTCAGCTCACCCTCCCCTCAGACACTCTCTGAGGACAAAGAAAAGATGTTCCAGAAACTGATCAACTACCCAAAGGGGGAGGAGGGATGAGCTCGACAGGTTTCTCTGCATGTATGTACCTGCTAAATTATCCTTTGCATAAAACACATACATTCCTAAGCATAGGCACAATATACAATACCCTTCATAGGTAAGTATTACTGTGCACTATTTTTCAGAAGATAAAGCACAGAGAGAGAGGTGAGTAGCCCAACTTGAGCCGTACAGTATGTCAGTGGGAGAACAGGGATTAGAACTCAGAATCTCCTGAGCCTCAACCATGCTGTCCTCCCACAGACACAAAGGCAGACATCTTAAGATTTCTCTAGGCAACCATCAAAGCATGCAAAGAACTTGTGCTGAAATCTCCTTGGAGGGAGACATCCCACATGAAAATAGAGTAGGATTCACTTTTAAGTCTGTTATTTACACATTCAACCCCATATTCTGTATTTCTATCACAGAACCCAATGTATCTTCAGAAGTTTTGCATTTTGAATGAGGGAAGAATATGTAATAGAAATTTGCAGTACAGTTCAGTGAGGACCATTTTTCTCTTGCTTTTTAGATGGAGGAGAAGCTGCAGAGTCTTCTTCATGGTACGGTGGATACAAAATAGGGATCTGGAGGAGGTAGGATGTGTCTTCAGTCCTATGTCTCTTTCAAAGAGAGAGTTGATATATTTTGTGGATATGCCACAAAATAAGTCAATTGGTGAACAATGTTGTGAAATATCAGGCTAGTCAGTCACATTAGTATTCCTTTGAAATATGGCATAATTCTGTAAACATGTCTTGGATAGATTTAAAGATAAGTTGTATCTTCTTATAATTTCAGCCAGGTGGTCATCTATGCATGATGGAGTACATGTAAAAGGAAACTAAATGCCCTGATTCTTGTTTTTTAGTTACCACCACCTGCAGCTTCAGGGGTGTTCAGGTTTATTCCAACTTGGGTGGATGACCCAGTTCCACAAATTAAGATGGAAAGAAACAACTTGTTTATGAATCTGTTAAATTCACTTCTTTGGGAGAGCCACCACTCTCATACATTTCTGTAGCTGAAAACTGCCTTTTATTTTGATGCCTTTTTTCACTCTCATTCTTGTCCATATTCATTTATTGTAGCAACAGCTCAAGCTACAAAAATAGGAGAAAAAAAGAATTTCAGCCACATGTTAACTTGTAAATCCTTTTTTAGGAAATATTTCTATATACACATAGGTTGCTATTAGAAACATCTGATATACCATGGTAACACGCAGACACCAGAAATAGTACCCCAATGCAGTGTGTGTTAAAACAGTATATAGCTGACCACACCTGCGAGGCACCTACCCCAAACTCTGTGAAAAGCAAGGGGACACTTTGTTTTCAAAATGAGAGGGGCATTGAGAGAGAGACAATGAAAGTGAGAGAGTTAATCTTTACCAAATTCAGTTTATTCATCACTTCTCTATAATGCTTTCTAGATTTACTCAGTGAGTGGAAATGAAGAGGTGTGAGATGCACCCAATGCAAGAATCATAAAGAATATAGAGAAAGATTGAATATTTTTTAGGTAATGTGTACCTCCATCTCAGTTCTAGCGGTGCCTAAAATTCTTTTGTGTGGTTCAGAAAATAGAGATACAGAATAGTGCTCTAAATTATTCCCTGATATTGATAGAAATGGACAGCACTGCTGGCACAAACAAGATTGTGCACATCTTTCTCTGATTCCTTAAAGAGATTTGAGTTTGGGTGACTTGAGAAGTTATTTAGATGCTACAAGGTACACTTGGAAACATGCCTCTTCCTAGATTATTTAAGCTGCATTTGGGACCAAGTTGTGAATCCCTTCCTCAGAATAGAGAACAGTTATTCATATGAACAATCCTACTGATACCAAAGGATTATACTTACCAGCAGTGCTTTTTTTGTTTAAAAAAAAAAAAAAAAAAAAGATGCTGGTACTCCAGGGGAAAAGTTGTTGAGCTCTGACTGGAGGTGCCGATACTGTGTCTGGAAGTGCCGGTACTGCGTACCGGGCAGTACCATCACAAAAAAAGCACTGCTTACCAGAGTGAGTACACAGTTTGGCATTTAATTATATGGTCATGAGCATGCAAGAGCCTTCAATTCGCAAGCTTGTTCAGCAGTGCTTAATGTTTACATTTTTAGCTCTTATTTTGCTTCCCCTTCATGACTTTTTTAGTCATGATTGTTTTAGTCTGTATAATATAAAAATGGTATTCAATAAGTATGAAATTTCTTGGTTGGGAAGTCAAAATGAATATTTAGCCAAAGATATCTTTCCTGTTTCAGAAACTTTCTAGAATCATCATAGGTGAAACACTAGTAGGAATATAGAGGATGTTAAAATTGATATGGAATAAGAGAAGACCAAGAGTGAGTGTAGATAGTTACTTTGTACACATCCATTAAATAGTGTGGACTAGCTGATCCAAATGTTCTAAGATATTATCAAAGCAATCAGCTGAAAGCACTAGTAGACAGATGGTACTCTAACCAACTCAAACACTGGGTGTTTATTGAACAAGGAAACTGTGTCAGTGTAAACATTGCTAGGCTAACATGTATTTATAAAAAACCATGCTTTCCAGAAACTTCTACATATCCTTTAACCAAGATAGTCTGTGAGTTTGAGATAGAAATCAAACAAAAACATCTAGGGCATGTGTAGCTTATTTCGACTTTGGGCACATCTACACAGCATTATTTTGAAATAGAGCACTTTTCCCCTGACTTCCCTTAGTCCTCATACAATGAAATTTACAGAAGTCGGAGTAAGAAGTCTGTTATTTTGAATTTATTTTGAAATAATGGGCTTGCTGTGTAGATGTGCACTATGTTATTTCAGAATAACCGACGTTATTCTGAAATAACACTCTGTGTAGACATACCCCTAGTTTATGCCAATATTTTCAGATACCTTACCTAATCTCTTCTCTTCCACCCCAAAATAAGTTTCATGCTTGGGGAAAGACCTGGAGGGACTAATAACTCCAGAGGAATGGCATTTGATCTGATACAGAGGACCAGTATTGTACTACTCAGTCTATAGTATAATAAAAGAAAATAAGTTGGGTGACCAGTAATGGCCCTCAGATTGGATACACAGAGGGATAATAAGGGGTATAACATTCCCGGAACTTTTCATCATTTTGGTAGCAGTGACTTTTTGAGGAATGGGAATAAGTGTGTGTTTTTGGAGAGACAACTTGTTAGTGGTACATGTTGTTGCCATCTGCCAGACCCCATCGTTATGAGATTGATAATGACATTTGTATTACGGTATTTAAACCTTAACATATGTTTCTCTGCCAAACATGTGCCAGGGATAACATAGCCTGTGTTGTCTCAATTTCAGATGGATGTGCTTTGGGACCGGCAAAGAACAGGAGGGGATGTTGACAGTGCTTTGGAATGTTACCATATGATGGCTCTAGGCCTAGTACAAAGATCAATAGTGCCTCACACATTTAGAATTTGACAGGGTTATTAATGACATTGTGCAATTTCAGAGGAGGGGAGGTCTCTCTGATTCTGCTTATTCTAGAAGAACACACACTATAATACATGATGTCTCTAGCAATATCTACAGTTTCCAATCACCTTTTGGGCCTTATGTTTGCCAGTAGATTGAAGGATTACCCAGATCCTTGTAGCAGGTTCTCAGATTGGAGGCTTTTAGTGGGATGGTCTTTGGACATGGACCTTAGAGAAGATCCATGCCATCACATCACCGTTCAGTACTCACATTTAGTGGAAGCTCTCAGCCAAATATGCAGAAGCAAAGGAAGGCAACCTATTTTTGAAGCTTTGAGTGTCAGTGAACTAGGGCTTGGGTCTGGGGATATTTTGGGAAGGGCTTTGGAGTGGAGCGATTACAATGGGAAGAGCAAATGGTCATCTTAATCCTGAGAATCTTGAAAACTGACTGGAGTATGAGGCACAAGATAAGTCCATAATGCTACAGGAAGGGGATGAGGCAAGGAATTGCCCAGTAAAGGCATTAAGGATTTATACAGAAGAGGGATGAGTTGGACAATGAAGAATTAATCTTTCATTTGCTTCTAGCATCTTGGCTACTGGTAGTCTCTAACTGGAAAATGTCAAATAGACTAACTCTTAACAATGGTTTCAAAATACTATGGGATGTTGTTGGTTATGGAGAGAGGGAAAGCACCAATTATGTATCTTACAAAATAGAGGACAAATAGGTATATGGAAACCATTTACTCAGTACTCAAAAAACATTCATCTGAGTGGATGGGGAAGAGCACACCTTTCCAATTTTTTTAATATTAACATTCGATAGACATGTCTGGTCTGCGAAATATGTGAAATCAGAGGTTTTGCTCAATAAAATCACTAGAAATGACATGGGTGTTGTAATGCTCACTCTCTAATAGGGTAAAAACTATCCAACAGAGAGGTTCAATGATCATACTACTTTTATGTCTCTTTAAACAAAACTTGCTGTTGTAGTAATTGTTTTGTTTAGGATATTTACATGGCAGGGATTTGTAAACTTATTAAAACTTTGCAAATAAACAGTTAAGATTCACCAAGGGAGAAAATTTAATTCCCAGCATTTGTCCATCTTAAGCTAGGATCTTAAAGTTTACAATATTACCACATCTTGTTGCAGAAAGTTATCTTCTGTTTTTATTGGCTAGAATCTATATTTTCTCAAATTTAGCTCACCTTTCTCTTATGTATATATATTGAATTGCCTATTTTGCATGCAGCAGAAATTCAAAGAGGAACAGAAATGGAAACATGAGGGAAAACAAATGAGGGGGGGAAAATATGGAACATTACGAAGAAAGGGCTAGGGTAATCATCGTAAACACTATTCCTGTATTTGTATCGCTGCCAGTGTTCTCCTTGCAAACAGGCCCCTCTCCATATACCGGAAACTTTCTTTGGAAAGTTTTTGCCATCCGTCTCCAAGTCTGAGCTTGTCATGTCATAACTGACTTTCTGTGATTCTTCATTATACAGATTCTTAACTTCCTCTCCCAAGGTTCAGTCATAATATGACAGATAAAGGATACTCTATATCTTAATGTTGCCTCTTAAATATCTCTTTGTGCTGTATATTTCATGGCTTCTGTGGCTTCTTATAGGTTAGTAATAGTGTTGTAAGACTTTCATATTACACATTTGCCCCCAGCTCCTGGTAAATCTTTACCTAAAAAATGTAATATATTTAGTTATCAACACGTACTATCCAGTTCTGTTTTCACATAAACACATGACTCCCATGTCCTTCACTTAGCCATACATATTTAACATGGACAGAATTTTGCCTTAATATATGTCTGTGAAATTGCCTTTCGTTCCCTCTTTTTAAAAAATTACTATTAAACGGTGTTAGTTAATTTTGATGCTATTGCAAAAATTGAAACAACAAAGTACGTGACATTAGAGTGGACAGTTTAGCCTCAGATACTGAATGCATGCTAATGAACCTGGATTAAGGGCTGTTTAATGAAGACTATTTGTCTTAGGTTTGAATTTCATTGGGTGCTATTGTATTGTGTCATAATCCTGATGCCATGTAACTTCTTACAATGGTTGAAAGTAATTCTGTTTCTTTTAAAACTCCTTGTAGACAGGATTGGGCCCTAAGACACTTTCAGCAGGTTACTGTCTCTTCTGATGTTTATCCCCAGGATTTGGAATGAAATGAGGATACCAGGATCAGCTGAAGTAGATCTATAACAGTTACCATAGCAACCGTTTTTATCTCATGATGCATATGGTTAGTCAGATCTCAAGTATAGGGGCACATCTCTCTTTATTTTCCTCTTTTAAGAAGTATCCAGGACAGAATCACACTCTCAATCATGCTAGTAATACAGCTGTAAGATTAATATAGCTCCCAAGGTTAAAAATGGCAATATTTTTTATTTTAATTCTAGTTTAGAGAGAATTTATAAAACATCTTTTCGAAGGGTGTGCTCTGGTTTGTTCCACTAAATGTATAGGCCGGCTTTTTACATCTGTGTCCTAAAATGCGATTTCTTTACATACAATAGCTTTTGATTCTCCTATGTGTATTATGTATGTGTGTACACCTTTTTAAAATTGCAGATACAGTAATTCCTCATTTAACATGTGGCCGCTTAACACATTTTCACAATAGCACGATTTTTTTGTAGGGAATATTTTTTTAATTACACGACCGTCCCCGGAAGAACACGATTTCCCCAGCCGGCCCATTGCCAGCGGCTGTGCGGGGCTTCCCCCACCACCCTGCAAAGCGGCGGAGGGTTCACTGCTCGCCGCGCCGTTCTCTGCTGACTCTCCCTCACCGGAAGCCTTGCCCCCGCTCTTCCGCCCCCGCTTGCAGGCCGGCGGCTGGGTTTCCCCAGCTGGCCGGTCGCTGGTGGCTGCACGGGGCTTCCCCTGCCTCCCTGCAAAGCGGCGGAGGGTTCGCCACTTGCCGCACCATTCCCCGGTGACGCTCCCTTGCTGGACGCAGTGCGGGTCCCGGCAGACCCATCACAGGGGCATACTCCCAACCCAATCCCCCTCCCCTCTCCTCTCCTTCCCTTCCCCAGAGCCAAACACCTCCCCCCCTGGTGTAACCCAGTCCCCTTTCTCCCGCAACCTTATTTCCCGGTCCCAACAGACACCACCGCTTGAAACGCAACTTTTCCATTATTTTCAATGGGAAAATTGACCCTGCTTAACACATTTTCACTTAACATGATCATTTTCTGAAACATATCTATAGTGTTAAATGAGGAATTACTGTACACATTTCACTGCTCTTCTCATGTGCTAATGCCTGCATGCAAATTTTGAAAGCCTGCCCCGTCCCCATGTTAGCCAGTTACAATTGTGATTTAGATGAGTCTTTAAAATACTGGTTTATTCCAGTATAATTAATTTCCAACGTTAACTTTGTTCCAGATTTTTTTCTAGTGGTTTTGGTTGTGCTCTTACGAGGATGTATTATTGCTTTATATAATAGTTGATTTTTAGTTGTCTTGGTCACATAGTGCAGTTTTTTAAATTTAGAAGCTATCTTTGTTTTCTGTCACTTGGCTGTTTACTGTTAAGAAGACAGGCTATTTGCTATAAATAATGGGTAAAATGTCAAGAGTAGTTCTGACTTTCACCTTCACCTTCCAAATGAAATGATTGTGCTCATTTCTGGCAACACCTGGCAGCACCAGAAAATGACATCTTCTGTTTGCAATTTCTATAATAATCTTTTTTGTGTTTCCAACTGTTGTCAAAGCATTTCCCTATCCTCCTTGAAAAGAGAGAGCTACATGAACAGAAACACTTAGTATACATATTGCCTCCAGACAAGCTAATCCTTCAGCCCCAAAAATAGACTAGTGCAATTACTAACACCTGTAGCAGGTCTCTCATCCTCTCTGTGAGCCAGCCAGTAGAGGGTGACATTACTTACTAAGATACATACAAAATATACATATATTTCACAAAATGGCTGTTCTTTGAACCATGAAATTAAATGCCTAACATGGTGCAGTAGAACCATGGGCATGGGAGCAAGGAACTCCTGTGTTCTAATCATGGCTATGCCACTGACTTTTACTGTAGCCTTGGAAGGTTACTTAAACTCCCTGAAAAAAAATAAAAAAAATCAGTACCTGACCTACAAAGATTAAGCCCCCAATTTTCAGCAAAATACTGATGTACCATGCTTAATTTGATTTTCACAGAACTCAAGTATCTTGCATTTGAGCATGTGTGTAAGATGTCTTGCTGAATGGGGTGTTAAAATCTAACCATCTTCTCAGATTCCCATATGCCGAATGGACAAAATAGTAGTCATTTAGGGTACATCTACACTAGGCCCCTAGTTCGAACTAGGGAGGCTAATGAGGGGGACCGAAATTGCTAATGAAGCGCGGGATTTAAATATCCCGCGCTTGATTAACATATTCCTGGCCGGTCGCCATTTTGGAAACTGACTAGCCCGAAGTAACGCCCGTGTCTACACGCGGCAGGAAAGCGGAATTCCGAGATAAACCCCTTAGTTCGAATTAACTGTTAAACCTCGTGGAATGAGGATTAACAGTTAATTTGAACTAAAGGGTTTATTTTGGAATTCCGCTTTTCTGCCGCGTGTAGACACGGGCAGTTACTTCGGGCTAGTCAGTTTTCAAAATGGCGACCGGCCAGGAATATGCTAATCAAGCACGGGATATTTAAATCCCGCGCTTCATTAGCAATTTCGGTCCCCCTCATTAGCCTCCCTAGTTTGAACTAAGGGTACGTCTACACTATCCCCCTACTTAGCCCCTTTGAGTGCTGTGAGAATTAATTAGCTACATTTTTGTTATTAGACTTTTTACAAATAAAGAAATAAAGTGAAGTAAAAGCAATGAGCCGCATATTGTGCTAGATCCAAGAGTTAAGAGTAGAAGAGCAGTTCCTTCACCACATTTTCTCCATAATTTTCAGATTACGACTAAAATACTGTTTTACCAGATTTGAATGACACAGACTGTACAATAAGATCAGATACTGTATAACTACTAGATAGGTAGATAGATCATAATATAAATATGGATCTTTTGAAGACACTTTTCAAAATGTCTAGGGAAGGTTTATAACAGCAGTTGAGTAGGAATTGAGCACCTGTAACTGCCTTTGAAAAATCTTCCCCTTAATGGGAAATTGTGTATGCATTTGCACTTGCATAGTTGCACACAATATTGAGAGACTAACATTCACAACTGAGCAGCATCTAACTGGCCATGTGTACTCAAATGCACAATTTGCCCATGCAGCCACAAAAGTTTATGTGTATGAGGCATACAAATGAATATACATTTCACACACACATTTACATACATACATTTTCAGTCCTTGCACTGCCTTATTTTTTCATACCATAGGAAGCCAAGATAAATTTGTCCTAGTAAGAGGGGATAGTCACAAAGGGGTAGCAGCAGTTTGGAAATTGAGGCAAAATAGAACTTCATCCTACCAGAGATGCATGTCTGAGATGAGAGCTGCTGATGTGAGCTGTCCTAGGTTTCCTCATTTCAGTGGCTAACTATCCAGCCGCTCAAAATAGTTACTCTTTGATTTTTGGCACTCTTCGGGTATGTCTACACAGCAAAGTTATTTCGAAATAACAGCCGTTATTTCAAATAACTTTCCTAGCGTCTACACAGCCAAACTGCTATTTCGAAATTAAATCAAAATGGTGGAGGGCTTATTTCGAAATTGGTAAACCTCATTCCATGAGGAATAGCACCAATTTTGAAATTGCTATTTTGAAATAAGTGCTGTGTAGACACTTATTTCAAAATAGGGGGCCTCCAGCCCTTCCCAGGGTGCCCTGGTGGCCACTCTGGGCACAAACAGGAAAACTCCTCTCCCTCCCCCCCTCCCCGGAGCCCTTAAAGGGGTAGAATCTGGCCACAGTGCCTGTGCCAGCTTCAGGCCTGCCAGCACAGAGCCAGCTGTAGACATACCCTATGGGTTTTTATAGGCATACTTCAGTGGTAAAGCAAAATAATTTCTGAGGAATATGAGAATTTCTTTTTAACTTGACTTTTTTTTGCCCATCAGAGGTTGTTTTGGAGATTTAAATCCCACACTGTTGCTATAGCTTTGCAGATTTTGATTAAAACATGTCCCCTTGGCAACAAAGTGGCATTTTATATGACATAATATTAAGAGTTTTGTACCTTTTTTAGATTAAATATATACAGACATGATGTATCAGCTACAAAAGTAGGTTTTGCAGACTGATTTTTAAAAAAATGAAATGGAAACTCAAGAATACTCAAATGCTTTAGAAAAGTGTACTACAGAACTGGTCAGATTGCTTAGTTCTCCTCTTGTTCCAAAGACACGCATGGATCCTTGGCCTGCAGCTTTTTCAGATGTCTCCATGTCTGGGGGGAGAGTGGAAGGGCCCTGACCTACAGCAGTGCACTGGTGTATGGCACTAACAGGCTGCACTGTGAATGAAAAAAGGGCCCTCAAATGCAGCTGTGGACTTGACAGTGTATTTGAAGAGTCAGAGGAAGCGCTGGGAATGTCTAACCCCTTGCATGGAGGTAGTTCCATTCATGCCCAGGCCTGAGCACTCTGTGGCTCAGGGTATTGTTCATCGCCCTGAGCAGCGTTCTCGCTGCTGACCAGGACATCTGAGGTGAGATTAAGAAGTCAGTCAGACCCTGGAACTTACAGCTCTAGAGATCTTAATTTTGCTGCAGAGGTTCACTAGGGAGCTGGATTTCAGGATAGTAAGTCACTGTTATTTGATATCATTAACATATGAAGCACTGTTCCCACAGTTGGAAATGAGCCTGCATCTCAAAGCGTTTCTGTTCTAAAGCTACAAAAGGGTTAGCAATAACCCTCAGGACATTTTCTGGGGAGGATAGAGTGGGCTCATTGGTGCGGCTATTCCATTGGGAGATGGAGAGAGCACTAAAGTTCTACAGTGCTTTTGTTCAGGCATAATGGAGAGTCTAGCTCTCCATAGAGAAGCAGAGGTCTTCATGCTTAAGGAGAGGTAGCAATGGTACAGTCCCGATTTCAAGTAATCCCTAGCTTCGAGCCTGTTGTATCATCAGTGGATAATAATATGTTGTTTTTTTGAAGGCTTATTTTCCTGCAGTAGGCTCCCTCTATTTTAATGAATCTGGAGGGGTAGAGTTGGAATCTCTTATTGTGTTGCTGATTGGAAATTATCCAGCAGCCACTGTTATTCATTTAGGGGATTTTTAATTCTTGGTGGGGTGCAGCAGATAAAGAATTGCCCAACTGTCAAATAGTATATGTAACAGTGGGTTGTTTGTCATTCCTTCAAGGCATTCTAAAGGATTCTAGTATTCTAGAGAGTAATACACTCTGCAGGCCAGATGCTGGCAATTTTGGCAGATTCAGGAAAGGAGTTTTAGTTGGTAGGGATGGGGATGACCTGGTGAAACACTTCACTTGCACCTCTCCTCGAGAACAGAGCATGATGGACTATATTAGAATTCTAATTTTAAAGTTGGCTTTGTTTTTCTTAGTTTTCAGTGGCCCTTAAATCTGAGACTGACTGTCAACCCCTCCAGATTAATTTTTGCTCTCTGGCCCTTGGGCAGTGGGTGAACGGCTGGCTTAAGGAGACAAGCCCCTAAGGCCCCTCTTTCACACAAGGCCCCATCCCGTTCATGCTCACTGGATCTCTCCCTGCCCTCATTGTAGCCACTGACTCTGCCCCATACTCCCAGCCCCCCTCATTCTGGCTGTTGGCTGCCCCCTGCCCAAGGCCTGAATTCCCCCCCTCCTGAATTCACCCAGGGTGCTGGGTTGTTAGACATTGTAGCTGCTAGCCTCTGCCTTGCCCCTCAGCCTTCCTGACCCCAGAGTGCAGGATGGTTCTAGCCTTTCTGTCCCTGGAGCAACTTGCAGCCGGCCAGCCATGTCGCCCAGCCTCCCTGGCCCGGGGGAGGGAGGGGGCTAGACCCACCCCCCCCAGCTACCTCTCCCTGGTTGGCAGCCCAAATGTTGAGCCAAGAGCAGGTAGAAGGGGACCTGACCTGGAGTGGAGTGTGAGCGGGGTCACGCATATCTGTTTGGCTAAACAATGCCTTCCCTTGCTTTCATTACCTGCTGCCCTTGCTCTGGCCCCATTACATCAGCTAATTCCTGTTGGACAGTATTTCATTTATTTTTTTTAACCTTATATACAAGGTAGTGTAAGGGTATGAGGCCAAGCAATGCACTCCAATTTTGTAGGGAACAGAAATAAAGGAATGAGTCCATGGGACTGGAAAGGTGTGTCTACATTGCACCATAACTTGAAATAAGATACACAATTTGAGCTATGCAAATTGCATATCTTATTTCGATGCTATTTCAAAATAGCTTATTTTGGCATTTGGTGCTATCTACACAGCACCAAATTTAGAAATAAAGCGCTACTCCAAAACATCCCTTACTCCTCGTAGAATGAGGTTTACAGGGATGTCGGAATAGCGAACCTGAAATAAAGGGCTTGCTGTGAAGACACAGGATAGCTATTTTGGGATACTGTGGTCAAAGTGACTCAAAACAAATTTTTGTAGGAGGGGTCTTAGTCTTCCAAATAATGCTGCAGCTACTCTTTTTTGGAGCTGAGACAGGTTCTGTCTGTGGTGTAACACCGCAATATTAATGTTTGGCTTTGTATTCAGATTATGCACTTCCTGCATTTGCCAAAGTTTTGCTTAAATGAACAGCTCAGGAGGACTTCCTCACATACATTTCCTTTGTTAGAACATATTCAACATTCTTTGTGTTCTCCAGATTTTCAGAATTGGATATGATTAGATTTAAATTTAAAAATGTGAAATCCTTGATCAAGTTGAGACTAGAGGATATTAATAAGCAAATGGATATGACAGTTCTTTCTCTCTTGTTAAAAAGACTCACGGGTATACCAGATATTTAGACAGTATGTAATAACACTCTTAGGAAGGCCTTTAGAGAGCTCCATTTGCAAATCAATGTAGGCAGCTTGGATTGAAGAAATGCATTGAGAAATGTAACCACTTCTTTCCATGTTGCTTAGGGTAGGTGGAAGACCTACCCTATTATCGACTATACTGTAATTTGTATTACTGCTTGAGGTAAAATGGTTTTCCATAGTTTTCTCCTGGATGCCCTTTTCCACATCCTCTCATAAAAGACTATTTGTTATGATCTGGCTATTATATCTGTGATCTGAGTGATCTGAGCCCTATTTATTTGGTCAGCCATAAAAATCAGGAAAAGAAAAAGGCAAGGGGCATTGGGCTTATATATAAGTGGTTGGTGTGGGTGCTTTTTAATCTTTGTAAAATAGTGCAATACTTATAAAAATAATGCATTTAGCTCAAAGTTTTATTGGAATACCTTTTGGTTTTTGCAGACTGGCCCCAGGTGAAGTTGTTGCTAATAAACTACAGGTTGAACCTCTGTAAACCGGGACTCTCTGGTCTGGCAACATCTATGGTCTGGCACGACCACGGATGTTCCAGGACCAGAGAATCCCAATGCAGTGCTGGTTCCTCTGAGCCCTACGGACTGGCAGGGTTGCAGGCTGCTGGCAGCAAGCTGCCAGCGGGGCTAGGAGCCTAGATCCTCACAGCTGAGAAGCTGGCTGGCAGGGTTGGGAGCTCTGCATACCACAGCAGGGCTGCTTAGCTAGGCTACTCAGCATGCCCCAGCTGGGCTGCCCAGAGGGGGCGGAAGACCAGCATGCCATGGCAGAGCTGCTTGGAGGAGCCAGGAGTGTTGTGCTGCAGCAGAGATGCTTGGTGGGGTGGGAGCCCGGTGCGCTGCGAGCTGGGTTGCCCAGTATGGCAGGCAAGGAGGGGGATGGGGACTGGCAGGGCAGCAGACCCTGCAGCCAGTCTAGCACTGGGAAGGTCTGTAGCAGGGGGCCAGATATGACATCCCCTGGTCTGGCAAAATCCCTCATCTAGGACCAGGGTGCCGGACCAGGGAGGTCCAACAAGAATCTCCATATCTGATCTTAGTCAAGTCAGGTGACAACTGAAACATTAGGGGTCTGAATCTATAGTCCTTAAGCAGCCAAACTAACTATTTACAGGCATTGACTACATTTCACTTCAAAACATCACATAAATATGTGTATCCAAGACGGGAGATGGATAATGTAGATGTTTTCCATGCTAATATGCTAGTTTCTCACTGGCCAGATCCTGATTTCATTCAAGTGAGTGGGAAAAAAACCCATTGGTTCCAGCAGGATTATGTTTTGTCCTTCATGTGTTGTACAACCAGTCTCTGCCTATCTCGGTACGTTGTCAGTAATGCTTTACAATTCTACCAAATGTTCTTCCGGTTCTGGAGCTAAATAATCTTCCCTATTAACTAAAGTTTGGAATGATAGAAGAAACAGAAACCAATGGCAATAAACAGGACTGAAGCCCCTCATGGATTTGTGTATTTAGGACCTGATCTAAAGTCTGCTGAAGTCAATGGGTGTCTTTTGAATAACTTTAGTTGCCTTTGATTCAGGCTCCTAATTCTCCCTCCCCATCAGCAGAAGCGTTGTATTTCCCCAGTAGACACATAAAAGAGACTGAATCTTAAAAATTGATAAATGGCACTGTTGACCAATGAGACATTCAAACACTTACAGAGGAGAAACCAAAATGGTCCTGTTGGTATGACTGGCATGATATATGTAGTCAAGCCAAACATATATTTAAAATAGCTGTGGAAAGGCATGATCCTATAATAATCATCAGATATATCAGAAGGCTATCACTGTAATAGGTAAAACTGTGGTTGCTGGAAGCACTTCAGATGACCTGGTCTGGCCTCATGGTCAAGAAGTACTACCTTGAATTAACTTTGCATTCTCTACAATGCAACTTTATCCCGCTTAAAGAAAGCAAGACATTACACAGGGTGAAAGCTAACCATGTTCATGTAACCATATGCAGACAAGTAAGCAGACAATTCATTATTCATCTCAGTTTAGTGGATTTAAAAAAAAATTGCCAAGGACACCCATAGCAATGTGTGTCTTTTATTACTGGGCTGCTCCTTTATTATCATTTGTATAAATTCCAAATACATTAACTCACTGAGCATCATTCCAAAAAGCATCTGTCTCAAGAATTGGCAGTGAATCTAGAAACAAGTTGCCAACATGCTTTTTGCATCTCTGTGTTTTACAAAGATTACCTATCAGCCAAAACACTATCCAAGTTTTAACTTCAAGAATTTTTTTTAGTTTTCAAGATCTTTCTCTGGTTTCATTTTTACTGACAGTCATGTCCAGGTTGTAAGGCCCCAAGGGTATAAATTCACAGGTATGGATACAAATATGATGAAATTAAACATCTGCTTGAGGCTCATAACAACTGTAGCAAAAATTAATTGATCAAAGCCCTCCTGTTTCTTTAATGATAACTTTGGACCAATTTCCCCTTCCCCTAACCTCTATACCTGATACCTAGCTGGGAATGTGTGCTTGAAGACTTAGCTGCTTATGTGAATGAAAAGCATTATTATGAAACTGTTACATTTATTTTTATATTAATCAAATTTGAAAAGAGGACATGCATAATCTTTAATGAAAACAAGGGGCTTGCCAGTCCAATAATTCCAACATCTGGCTTTGAAAGTCAATTTTGAAGAATATATTGAAGTTTCTGATTTAATATAGAGTAAGAATTATTTTATGTGGTTTATATAGTTCAAACACAGAAATGTAAGTCAATTACAGTGCAAATCAGCTAGTTTGAGACCAGATATATAATAATGCAAAAAAAGCGACTATAGCTATTGGACTGCAAACGAAGAAGCTCATTTCTTGAGGTTGGCAAATGTTACAGAACATTTTTCACTGATAGAAATAGCCTTTGTATTTTTAACTAAATTCACCTTGACATGCATCCATACCCCTCTTTTTGTTTACTTCCTTGAAGTGGTCTAGCTAATGTGCTTTATTAAACAGGCATACTTACAACAAAAAGCAAGTAGTACACAGACTTTTACAAATAATACAGTAGTATATTTCTTTTTATGCATTAGCAATTCTGAAAATAAGTACTCAGTTTCAGTATGTCAAAACATTTTTGATCCCAAATGACACCTTTCAATATTAAGTATTTTTAATGTTTATTTTTTTAATTAAAGGACATTTGAAAGCAAGTTATTTTGAACTGAAAATTGGAAACAATTTGTTTTTAAAGTATCAAAAGGAAACTGATTTTTTTCAGATTTTTGTTATTTTTAAGCTGAAATAATTTGAAATCAACATGAATTCACAAAATATTTATGTAACTGAATGTGCAGGTTTTTTGCCCCATGAAAAGAAATTTAGGTTGAAAAACATCATCCACTTATTAAGTTAGAATGTGTGCATGTGTGTATGTGTATTGCTCTAGGGAAAATTTGAAACAGTCAACAAGAGCATTATTTCCAATTTCAAATTTTGCACTGGCATACACAGTTTTGTTTGTCCTGGAATTTGCACTGCGTGTGTTGGTTAACCATACATCTTTTATGCAACTATTCAATCCAGTGCACATTTTGAATATTCCCAAAGAATGATTCCTGAAGACCCTGCAGACCAAAAATGATTCGCCAAATATATTTGTGAATACTTTGAATAACCAGTACATTGAAGAATTTCAGAATTTGTTTCCATCAGAAACAGAATATGTAAAATCATTTTATGAGCCCTTCTTTATCCACAACTAATGGAAGTCCAGCTGCCATCCAGCATACAGTTCTGAATCAGAAGTATCAAAAAGAATGTCAAGAAATCGTAGGGAATTCAGGGGAGAAGGTTTGAGAAATATTGACTTTATAGAAAGGTTTAAATGAGTGAAGAGGTTGGCTGATCAATACGAGGACCATTTCATCCATCTGCAATTATCTGGCAATTGTAAACACCCTAAAGGGAGAAGTCTGTTTAGAGTGGTACAGTGTGATACAACTAGGATGAAATTAAGAAAAGAACAATGCTCTAAGGATGGTCTTGTAGTTAAAGAATTAAATGCCATTCAGGTGATCTGGATTTGTTTCTCTTCTCTACAATATACTTCCTGCATTATCTTGGGCACATCATATACTCTCTCTGTGCCTCAGTTCTCCATCTAATTCTTGTATGGTCCCCTCCCCCCTTTAGAATGTAAACTCTTCAGGGTCGGGGCAATTTCTTGTTTATAATAATATGATGATGAATTTCTGGAAAAACTTCCCAATGGTGAGCCCTATTTGACTGCAACCCTCTACCAGGACAAATGATAGAAGTCTTATTGCTTGACACATTTTAAAATCTAAATTGGACAAGTTACTGCAAGGATGTGGAAGGGAACAATTCTCTTTTAGCAAGGAGGTAGTCTCTAAGGTGCTGCAGAGAGAAAATCTAACAAAAATATAGATGACATCATGAGCTTTCGTGGACACAACCCACTTCTTCATTTTTTAAAAGTTTTTTTCTATTATGGACTAACATGGCTACCCCTTTGAGATTTCCTCTCTGATGTAACTCCTATTATTCTATGAGTTATTTCAATCTGAGTCAAATCCTTAGCTGGTGTAAATTGGTGCAGCTGCACTGAAGTTAATGTAGCAACAATGGCTTAGGACAGCTGACAATCAGGCTTTCAGTTTTTAATAGCACCATGCTGCACAGATGCTAAAGATGTAGATTGATATTCAGGTGATTTCTTAAAAGATGTAGATGGATGAAAAAAGGGTTTAAGGACTATATATGTTTCCACTTTATTTGCCTTTGCCCTGCTGTTAATGGCCCCTGGTTTAAAGTATGATTGAAAGATGACAGTGTCTACTAATTTCTTATGTGGTGGAAGAAGTCTTTTTGAAGGACAGTAAAACTTGTAATAGTCAAAGATCATACTGCATAATCTTCTCCTGAATTAGAAATTATGGCCTGTCTTGACTGAAACAGCTGTCAAGTTTTTGAGCTGTCTTTCTTCCATCATTTATTTATAATGCACTTAGAGTCCAGCTGAGAATGTTGGTTACCGACTAACCACCAAATGAGTCTAAATACTAAGGGCAGAATGATGACCATTTTAAATGATAAACACAGTGACATTTCACTTGTGATACAGTGGCAGCTGTTGCTACAGCTTCAGAGAGCAACAGTGTTGAGTAGTATGCAATGAACATCTTTTACCTCTCACATGTCCATTGTTGGTCCCATGTGTAGGCTGCAGATTTTTCTGTCCTGTACAGTACAACTTGGATTTATTTTTTGTTTTGCTTTTGCTGTTGTGCTTCTCACTGAGATGGTCAATCAGGGATATGAGCTTTTTAACTCATTTAGGTTTTTCTGTACAGGTCGAATCTTTCTAGACTGGCACCCCTGGGACCTGAACGGTGCCAAGACAGAAAAGGTGCTGATCCACGGGAGGTCAGTATTGTCTAGCAGCATTGCCGACACTTTCACTGCCTACTGGGCTCTTAGAAGACATTTAGGGGTAAATTAGAGCTAAATAACAACACAGAACACTTAGAGTCAGTAATGGTGGCTGTAAACAAACCGTGGGAAGCTCATCCACAACCATGATAAGAGGATATCTGGCTAACTAAAATCATGCTGGACCATGGATGTTGCTGGACCAGAGATTGCTGGACTAGAGAGATTCAACCTGTTGTAGGAAAAGTGTATGAAACAGAAATTTCATGCTGTTCTGCATTCTATTAACTTGTTGCCTACTACAGTTACTAGGTTATTACATTAACTTATACTCTGGTAAAGAGAAAATGAGGGCAACCCCCTCCACCTTTTTAAAGAAGACCATACTCAATTGTGAACTAGATATAGTCTGTCCCACTATGATTCCCGATCTCAAATGACATTGGAATACCTAAATGTAGCTAATAAGATATATATGAAGATAGGGACAAGAACAGGGAATTTCAAGTATTCACATTATACTCCCTTTCTAATTCATTTTGCGTGTACTTTGCCACATATCTGATTAAAATATTCATATGTCTGATATGAATTGAAAAGGCAGTGTCAATTGAATTGCATGCAGGCAAGCTCTTTGCAGTTCTCAATCTTGAAATCCAACTCAGTTACAGAATTACTTAAGAGATTCTTTTTAAATGATTTAACCTCTCAATGAATAAACCTGAAACTACCTCTGATTTTCATACAGTAGAAACTGAATTACTTATTGAATGACTGATAGAAACTACAAGGCAAGAGACAAAAATGTGTCTGCTTCATAATATTTGCCCTGCTTTGCAGATAGGTTCAGGGGACAACATCTGCTTGTCATGGCATGTTGCCACTGGCAAATCCTTTCAGGTTAATTACTGGATGATGTGCAACCCCTCAGTCATTTGTCAGCATTTCATTCTGAGTGCATCAAGAGGGCAGATGTTTTCCCGAAGGAATCAATAGAGTATACTGATGACTTTATTGTATACTGCCAAGAATATAGATCCATCCTTGAGATGGCTTTGGAAGAAGTGTTGAAATGTCAGCAATTTAGATTCCTGAATGGAAAAGAAATTTCATAATCATTTGATAGATATGGGGATGAATATTTTTTGCCAAGTACACCTAATGTTGCTCGTAATTTGAAAACTTGAAACGATCAGTTTTTGCTATAAAGAAATTCCAAAGATGAGAAGACTAAAATGAAAACATTGAAGTACGTTAAGAAATATAGTTTGCAATACTAATTTATGTACATACTTCAAAATATGACAGGAATTCTGCAGTGTTAGGTTTTAACTTTATGCCCAGTTAGTTTTCTTATCAGCTGTTTGCCAGCGGCTATGAGCATAATTCTCTCTTTCACTGCTTACTGGACCCAAGCCTACTCAATTTAGTTTAGCTGGCAGTGGCACTTCTCATTTTCTTAAAACAGAGGGCTTTCCAATTTCCAAGAATGTTTATAGTATCAGAATAATTTGAAACAGGTGTTTAACCCTCTTTCCCCTACTGTGCAACAGAAGGTTTATATATTTTCATTATATACCGAGATAAACCACAGCGCTTAGGATGACCATCTGTCACCAGATTCAGTCTGCCTTCCCTATCCTACATGAAATAGATTTTTTACTGCAGACACTGGTGAAACTGATGGAGTGTCCCATTCCTCACTCACAGTTTTACAGCCAGTCATTTCAGAGGGATTAGCTCTGTTGATTATGTGATTTTATTTTCATCTTCAGATAACTTCAGTGTAAAAAAAAGCTTTGGGCTGATTGAGCTGTGTATGCCTCATCTGTATCATATTACTTTGCTGTAGTGCCTCTGTCCCAAAATGTCATCATTTGGAATAATGGGAGCTCATTCCTTTGGAGAGCCTCGGAACTGTTGGTGTTATTACTCTCAATGAATAAATCTCCAAAGGGGCCCTTCACTCCTGTTGGCTTTTTTTTGAAGGTCTTTTGCATTTGGTAGGATCAATTCTAAAAGGGTGTAGATTTGAATAAATTACTAAAAGAACTAAGGCTCATTTCACAGTCCAATCTTACTTAAAATTATCTGAACTCTGTAGGGTATGTTCTTCTCCCCACTTCCTCTATTAGGTACTCTGTAATTATCTCTGTTTGTGACTTTCCAATAGCCTCTCCTTTCCCCATGATCCTCCAAATACAGCCCAGCCCTTCTTCATTTCCTGTGACCCCACCAGTAAATTCTCTTTTGTGTCCTTCCAATAAGCACTCCTCTTTTCCAGCTGGTGACAAACCAGTCAGTTTACTCCCTCTTCTCTACCCTTTGATTGTCCTCTACCATTATGCTAATTAAATAGGATTCTGCTAAAACCTATTAAGAGTATATTATTCTTTATTAAATTATATACTTTGATGATTAACTTATATAGAACCCAATTGGTTTCATTCCTATTAAGCTCGAAAAGACATGTAGTTAAAGTAGAGATCATTGGTGAGCTGAAGGAAGTGAAATTTGACCTGAGAGTCAGCAGGAATTGTTAGGAACTTGAAAAAGAGCTTGTGTTGAGGGCTGGGCAAAAGTGTGGCTTTCGAAGGGGTTTGCCCATTCTTTGCAATATCGTTCATGTGTTTCAAATCAGGTTAACACTGCAGTAAACTCTTGTGTGTTATGGAATAGTTGTTTTTGTATCCATGCCCCAAAAGAAGTCACATGGGAAATCTTCCAAGATCTCATTAATATGACATACTAAATCCATATTCCCAAAAGAATGATAAGCACTCTTAGCTCTGGAGGAATTGTTGTGTTTCTTAATTTTACACCAAAAAGCTTCAAAATGAGCAGCAGATAAAGAAAGAAGTTGCATCATCATTAATCCTTTAGGGCTCATGTAAGTACTGTCCATAGTTGCAGCCCCAGCACTTGTGGGCAGCAGGAGAATAGGGACTTACCCTTGGATACTTGTCTTCCTTATGTCCTTACCCATGAGCGATTGGGCATAAGGGGGCATGGAAGGATAGATTGTAGTCAGATTAATAGTTCCACCCTCACATGTGTCCTCCTATAGAGCTTGACTGACCACTGGAATGAGATCTATGCTACATCTTCCCAGGGGATGTAGTAAGTTGCTATGTCACTGTCCAATCACTGCTTTGAGATTTTCAAAACCATTTAAGCGATTTGGAAGCAAAAAACAAACAACCCCTCCCCCACAAGAAACCTAACATATGTAAATTAGTGAGAATTGGGCATCCAAATCCCTAGGCAGCTTTGAAAAATCTCAGCTGCACTATAGAAGTAAAACTACAATATATAATATATTTAGGAGTAAATCATGCTCATATTAGGTTTTTGCATGGTTTTAACTGAATTTGGCTCAATGACAGCTTTGCATTTATTCATACATTTCAAATTCTGGGGAAATATATTTTAAGAAGATCATTTGTATAAATTCCTTGTGTTACAGTAAAATGCAAAACAGAAAAAAGTGGGTTGATTGATGTGCAGACGATTCTTCAGACAGAATTTTTGATGAAACTATTAAACATAAGAATAGTGCAACTGCCCCATCTCCTCACCTTTCCCAAAGTAACTCATAATGAATGTAGGTTTTTCTTGTGTGTGGCAACCCTTATTTTTTAGCAGGTGTGAGTAGATCTTAAGAATGGCAATTAAAGGGAAGTTTTAAAGTGAAAGTGAAAAAGTAGTTACAATTAACATAATCCCACGAGACCATTTCAGTTATAGATAGCGGGGACATTGAAGCATTTCACCCCCTGGAATACTGCTTCTGCCTTGTTTTAGCTTTCCTATTAGGCATTTCTTTGTGCAGTATCCATGCTTAAGTCTCCATCTCAAAGCAAATTACACTTGTGGACTTACATGAACTCAACTCTATTATAAGTATTGTTAGCTGAAAAAAGACCATATATTGTCTGCTCCAAAGGCTGGTTGTTACACTGGTTTACAAGCTGCAGCTTGACTTCTCATTCTGTTAATGGCTTTTGAGCTGAAGGGAGTAGGTGGGTAGCATCTGGAGAAAGCCAGCAAGACAACCTCTGAATTTTTTAAAGTAAGTGGCAATCTTTACAGGCACGATCTGTTGATTTGTTAAAAAAAATTCATATTCTATTCCAACAGTTCTGTAAAGTATATAAACCTATTTTCAATACAGCTATATTCTTCTGCAACCTTTTACTGGAGAATGGACTGCAGGATCTATTCCTGTGGCATGAACCCACAGGAACTAATTTTCCTTCATTATGGTCCTAAAACAGCTGTTGAAAACATGAGTTTTGCATAGACATTGAAAGATTAGGTACAGAATGTATAGCAAATGATACATTATTACACATTTTTAACATTTGACTTAAACCAAAAACAGACTTGTTTCTTGTGTAAAAAAAATTCTTTCTGTTCAGCTGCTAATTGCATATTTTTTCAGCATTTTGCTTTTTTTTGTGGTGGAAGTTTTTAGTTGAACTTAATATAGGATATACAGAGGAATTTTATGTCATGGGCCTGAGTAGGGGTCAAGGTTGAAATGCATAGACCCTGGATAGATTGTGTTGAAAGAAGGCATATTTTCTCTGGGTGCTTCCCCTTGCACTTGAATGAATATAAAAATTAGATGTTTTCAAAGAGTTTCATTTTAAGGTAACTACAATACTAGCTGAAGCAATCTCAAAACTATTAGAAGTTATCTTTGAGATTTCATGGTGGATGGAAGGGTTCCTAGAGAACTGGAAAAGGACAAATAATTTCTATCTTAAAAAAGGGAAACAAAGAGGACATGGGGAATTATAAACCAGTTTGACTAACATTGATATCTAAAAAGATTTTGGAATAACTTATTAACAAATGTATTTAACACTTAGATGATAATAGGATTATATAAGGAAGAGCCAGGATAGATTTATCAAGGACAAATTATGTGAAATGAACCTCATTTCCTTCTTTCACAGGGTTTCGGGCAAATTGGATGGAGGAAAGCAGTAGACATGATATATCTTGATTTTAGTAAGGCTCATGATGAAAAGCTCATTTTGAAAGCAAACTGGGAAATGTGGTCTAGATGAAATTACTATACAGTGGCTGTGCAACTGGTTGAAAGACTCCACTTCAGTGTTTTGATATCAGCCTGGGAAAGACATATTTTGTGAGGTCCCATTGGGATCAGTTTTGGGTCCGGTACTATTTTCATTAATGATTTGGATAATGGAGTGGTGAATATGCAGATAAAATTTACAAGTGACACCAACCTGGAAGGGGTAGCAAGCACATTGGAGAACAGGTTTAGATTTCAAAATGACTTTGACAGATTGGAGAATTGGTCTGAATTCAACAGGATGAAATTCAATAAAGATGAGTGCAAAGTACTTTACTTAAGAAGGAAAAATCAAATGCACAATTACCAAATAAGGAACCAGGGGTTTATACTAGATCACGCATTGAATATGAATCAACAATGTGATGTTTGCAAAAATACAAATATGATTCTAGGGTATTTATGTAAGACACGGGAGGTAATTCTTCCACTCTACTTGACACCATTGAGGCTGGAGTACCATGCTCAGTTCTAGGGAAAGTGTGGCTAAATTGGAGAGTCCAAAGGAGAACAAAAATGATAAACCTAATTAATGATGAAAGATTTTAAAAAAGCTTAGCATGTTTAATTTTCAGAAAAAAAGGCTCAGGAGAGACCTGATAATACAGGTTGGAGATTCCTTGTCCGGCACCCTCTGGACCTGAGTGGTCCTGAACGATGGAGTTTGCTGGACAAGGGGAGGTCAAGGCTTCCTACCTGGCTGTAGGCTCTGCTTCCAGGTGGGGCTGCGCTCCCTGCTGCCTGCTGTTGCCTCCAGTTCCATCACATGCCAGGCCAGGCCAGGGCTGTGTTCCCATCACGCCAGCCCCAGACTGGGCTGGCACTGCTGCCTCCAACCCCATCAGTGACTGCACCCCCCTTCTCCAGCGCTGGTCCAGGCTGCGTGTCCAGATTACTCCAGCCATGGCTAGGGCTGAGCTCCCTGCTGCTAGCTCCAGTCAGGACTGTGCTCCTGCACTGTGCCAGTCCTGACTGAGGCTGTGCTTCCTACAGTGCCAAACCTGACTGGGGCTCCACTCCTGGCCACTCGCCCTGCTACCTCCTGCCCTGGCTGGAGCTGTGCTCCTTGCCATCAGCCCTGGGCAGGACTGTGCTCTCTCCGGTGCTGGCCCTGTTGGGGCTGGGCTCCCCACCACCAGCCCAGGCTGGGCTATGATTCTGAACCTGGCCAGTTTAAGAGGAAGTGAGTTTGCGAAGAACTCGGCATGAAATCCAGCTAAACCAAACTCTTCAAAGTGAGTTTGTTGATGAAGAAGGTAGAAGAACAACAAACAGATATGAAATGGAACAAATTTGCTGGCACTTTTATAGTGAACTATTTTCGTAGCAACAGCAGTAGAGCCATTGTTCCTGGGCTCCGTTGCTCCTGAACTTGATGTGCTCCGTGAAGAAGTGGCAGTTAAAAGGGTCTTTGAATGCATAAGTGTCACAAACATATCATCTGGTTATTGTTAGGACCTAAAGTGGGATGGGAAAGATATCAATATTTGTTACATAAATGTAACTATATGTATTTTTTAAAAATGTGGGAGGTTAGGAAATCGATATAAAAGGGGAAAATAAGTTTTTGGGTTAGCACCAAATTTTCACAAAAACATTGTCTCCCTGCTGAAGCTTAGGTAAACTTACAGAGAAATTCTTAAGGACTGCAGAAGTTACAGAAAAGGAAATTTTCTTTTGCTGGGTTTCATGCTAGGCAAGTGGAAGTCCCTGTGATCTATACTAAATAGATCTTAACTTAGAAGTTAAGTAGGAGTAGTAAACAAGTGGTTTCTGAATCTGTAGAAAGAGGAAAGTCTTTGCTGGGTCTGTCTAAAATTGTACTGAGATTGTTGACTTTAAACTCCAGTGCTGGAGAGGTATTCCAAAATGTGAGAGACTTTAGAGAGAGAGACTAGATCAATCACTTGAGTTCTGAGAGAGAGGAAGAACATGGTTTGACAGGACTTACATAACTATGCACTTGGCAACTGTACTTCTTGTTCCAGGAGGTGTTTACCTTCAGTCAGTTAATTTTGTGTATCATAAATCTGAAAAAGTGAAGCTTCCTTTTATACTTTTGTTGGGGGTGCATATAGTGTCTCCACCTTTCTCTCTGATTAAGTGGTTGGACTTTTCTGTTTAAGAGATTCACTGATATAATATTGCATGGGTGTCTGACCCCAATAAATCAATGTAATGTTGACACCAATTGGATTAGGGTAAGGCTATTAGATTGTGTCAGCTGAAACCACCTCTTCACATGTGAGGTTATAAACCAACCTGTAACTGATGGAAGTTAGAAATTCCTTTTTGGCATCTTATTCCAAAGTGTTTACAGAAAAGTTTATTGAATCTTCTTCTGAAGCAGCTGGTGTTGGAATACTGGATAGAGAGAACGCAAATTTGATCCAGTATGGCAAATTCTGTGTTCCCATCCTATATTTAAGTGCCTCTGACATGGGAAAATATTCACACTGGAATAGTCAAATGTGATCTGGAAAAGTCCTGATCTGATGATTGTGTTACTTTTTCAAAGGCATTGTAAAAAAGTACATTGCGTTACTTTTTCAAAGGCAGTGTAATCTCAGTTACTCTTTGTGATTGATGCCAAATGTGTGCCATTATGCCACTTTGTTTTTGATAAAAGCCATGCAAGTATGAGTTATGACAGGTTATAAATAAGTGCTACAAGTGTAGGTAAGGAATTTCTATTATTTTCACATTTCTTTTTTGTTACTAAAAAGCACCAGATTATTGCTATACTGTTTTCTCTTTAGAAAAAATACTAATTATGAAATTAGTTCTTCTGAGTACTACTGAAAGTTATGATGATGCAAAAGTATAAGTCAGCAGGATGTTCGTACCTACACTGTATTGTAATTTTCTCCTTTTTTGTTTTGTATTATAACTGAAGGGTTAACAACCTTCTGTGTAAGTTATTCTCCTTATACATTTGTGAGGTGAGAAACCTTTCCAGACTGACAACAGGTACTAAAAATACAGACAAATGCCTCCCCTCATTAGGAAACCACTAAATTTTACTCTGGGTGTTCACTATCCCATGGTCTACTGGCAAGGTGTCTTTCTCATAGCAATGCTATTTAAAGCACAACATATGTGCTCATTGTACATAGTGGATGGCAGACAGCACTAGCAGAAAATATCAGTTGGTACTCATCTTCCTCTGTTTACCACTAAAATAGTGTTTCTCCCTTGTGCTGCAGCAGTTTTATTTTTAAATGTTTTAGAAGGTGAGTCTGGGCCCTTGATAATATTGCCATAATTTGCCACATTCCAAATAACACTTACGGAACATATTCTGTGCCTACACATAAAATATACTTGCTTTTCTCAGGTATGCATGCAAAGAGCCAATGGAACACAGAGACAATATATTGAATGAGAACTTCCACTCAGTTCTGGTCCCAGTCCAATCTTCTGCTTCTGAAACTGTTAGTCAGACCTTCCTTGTAGAAATCTTGTATTTCCTTGCCTTTTGTGATTCATTCCTTTCCTTATTCTCCTCTTACCTCTTTGGTTTCTTCTTATGTTTCTTTCTATATGTCTGCCTCGAGAGGTTTCACAGGGCTCTGATTTTGTCCCCTGGCTCATCTCTCTTTATATTCTACTAGCAGATTTACCCAACCTTGCCTGGTAGCACCAAAACAGAGCACTACTCCAGTTGTTTCCATTTTATCTCTTTTCTGTAAGGTTTATTGAGAAGCAATCCAATTCTAGGTTCATCCTATTATTTTTTGGCTCATCTTGGTTCAGTCTCTTTCAACATTCTTTCAGATATGTCAGTTGTGAGGACAGTACTTGCTTTGGTGAATCTGTCTCTTTTTTTTGGTTTGGTTTTATGAGAAGCCATCCCATTCCAGGCACATCCCATTTTCCTGGCACAACCAAACTCTTACTTTGCTTTAAGTTATGATTGAGGAAGCCGTATACTGAATTTGGTGGTCCTAACTCTTACAGTTTAGGAGGAGTTCTTGTTCAAATAGACTGACAAACAGACAAACTCTCCAAAACATTAAGTAGATTTGTAGGTGATCACATCTTCACACAATCTAGTGCTGTCTCCCATAACTAATCCTATGCAAGAATCTCTTTTTCAATATCTCCTTCTGGATGTCCTGCCAATCAGCTTAAAAGTAACATGGTCAAAAACAAACTCCTTACTTACTTCTAAGCGCCTATTTTCTTGTCACTGTCATCCTCCCTGCCTTTCAGGCCTGTTAACAGAAAATCATCTTTGATTCCTTTGTCTTCTTTACTTCACTCGTCTAGGCTGAATTTTGTTCTTTCTTATTCCATACATTTTTGAGAGATATGCAACATTTCTTTGTCTACAAAATTTTCTTTCGGACTGTCATACTTGATCTTGACTACCATTTGCAACCTTATCTTTATCTTTGGGGCCTTAAACACCCCATTCCAAACCATACAAAATGTAGTTGCCAAAATAGCTTCTTTACCTGTGGCCCTGACCATATCATTGACCCCCTCTGAATTCCTCTGTGCAGAATCAGGTTCAAATTTATAATCCATCTTTTAAAAATCTGCTCCTCCTCACTTATCTGCTCCAGTCTTGTCTCCTAACAATGTCCACATTCTCTGTTCTGCCCATGTTGTGAGCCCTTGATCTCACACTTCATTACTTCCCCATAATCACATTCTGTCATGCTAGTCATTCTGCAGGAAGCATTGTCCCTGCATGGATCTGCAGGACCACTAGTTTCTGCTTAATTTTCTTACCCTAGATCCACCTGCCAGCTGATCTTGGTTAGCCAAAGGAGCAGGTGAGGATTGCCAACACTTAAAAAAACAAATAAAAGGCATCTTGCTCTGTCCATTGACTTCAATGGGCAGTGGACCAAATTCAGAATATTTTCATCCCTCTTCTCCATTTTTTATATATTGCTTGTCTTCTTAACATAATTGTAAACTATTTAGCCTAGAGCTCTTACCAATAGATTGGGTAGTGCCTAACCCAATGTGGTGCTACTGGAATACAAAAATCAATAAAATATCCTATGGTCTGTTTAGAAATGTGGGATTTTCCAGTTCAGGTACATGTTCCATCAGATCTAATACCTGAAGTTTCAGAGAAACATGAAAAAGCCTCTGTTGCATCAGGTCCTTTATACAGAGCTATCCATGGGAAAAAATGTCATCTTGACCATTATTGATCATGTTATTCTGAATAGTGTGTTTACTTTTATCTTAGCATATGTAACTGCAAATTTCTAGTTGCTCATAAAGTTATCCTCTTCTAATTCAAGAGCGTTAAATTTAACTAGTTTACAAATAATTTCTCTGAATCTGTGGATACAAATGAGTAATTGACATGTATCATAACACATGACAATTGCTGACAGTTCTTAAAAATGGCAATTTATAAAATGTGTGTGTGCATGCACTCTCTCTCTAGCGTGTCCTTGGATCAATCTACCAACAAGTTAGATTGTGAACTTCTGTTCAGCCTGCGTTATAGTAGCAAGAAATTGATGGTTGCAAACTGGAAACTGATAAAAGAAAAGACTTTTTATTCAATGCAAAGTTAATTTGTAGGCCTATATACCATTGAGACCATGAACTTACCAAGATTCCAAAAGGGAATTTATATGGGATATGACCCAGATGTTTAAAAAGTACTTTACAAAAATCTTTTCCACCTAGACTATCTGGTGACTATCTGATGAGAGTAAATATAAAACAACATTTTGGGAGGGGTTGTAAATCCAATGGGATTAGGAGGAAGCTTTCTTTGAGGTGTTTTTTTGTTTTTTTACCACTTGCCTGCCCAGAGTTACCTCAGAAGAAGGTGGAAGATTCTCACTACTGGCCATTAGTAACTGGTCTGATCCAATCTGGCAATTTGTACATTCCTGTGTTTCTACAGTTTTGTTGCAGTATGTAACCTGCTCTTCTGAAACTTAAGTTGATAAATGAAGAAACACAGAAATAAACACCTTTGGTGTGTAACAGCCACCCTTGTACAGAAGATGAAGTGGCATCAAATTGGTGGCTAGGCCTTGTGCAGTCACTCAGCTGTACTATACATTTAGCTTGAGCTTCTGATTTAGTTAAATATGATCCACTTTCATTCAGTTTCCCACACTAATTCAATTTAAATTGATAAGCAGTCATAATCAATTAACATGAGGATTAATTAATGAGATTCATTACAAAAATGTAAATGTTTTCAGTGATGGTCATGGAGTTAATCCAAGGACGTGATGAACTGATAGTAACCAGGGAAGAACTTCTGTGATAGCATTTCAATTCCTTCTCTTATTTCTGGGCAAAAACTCAGTCCTACAACAGTACCTCTCCAGGGGATGTTAGAGACATGCTCATGTGTGATGCCTCCAAAACAAGCCATGTGGCTGCACCACCTCAAGAAGGCATTAAGAGGCGGTGATCCAAGTACATCTTGGTGTCTATTGGCTGAGAGCACAGGAGTGCACAAGATTACATGGATCCCCTGGGTCTGGTCTCTACATAATAATTGGTCAAGGGGTGTCATGTGAGGTCCCTACTAAAAGCTTGGGTCACACAGATCAGCGTAACCATTGGGAAAAATATATGTGCTTAATATCCTGAATGTTATGTTGTTAAAGTTTGTGGTTTGGTTCTGGTCACTAGAAGGGAGTGGGCCTATCATTAATCTGTAAGGCTAGAACAAAGCCTCAGGAGGCCTGAAGGCAGTGCTTGTGTGGCCAGAGGCTGGTGTGGTGAGGAACTGACATACATTGGGCATAAGGCTTCCATAGGCTCAGAGCAGGTGGATACAGAGACATTGGGGATGAATGCCTCACCTGGACAGTGGAAAGGGACTGAAGAGCATCTTGTGCTATGGAGCTCAGACAATTGCTAAGAGTGGGTGCGGAAAGAAGAACTGGAGACCATAACTTTATCGAGGCTCTAGGGAGATCCCCCCCAGCCAGGCTACAGGAGCGAGGAGTGAAGATCCTCCACGCCCAAAAGCACCCCCACATCAGGATTTTTCAGAGGGTGATGGGTGAACCAATTGAAGAAAGGATTTTTGAGCTCCCTCTTATCAGAATTCGAAGAAGGAGAGTAGAGATTTTCCTCTTCTGTTGGCTCTTTCCAGCTCCTAGCAGTGAGCCTCAGGAAAGACAAAATATCCTTCCTATACCTCCAATTATACTGGACAGTAGTTCTCTGCTCTTGTGTGAAAGGGGGTTGGATAGGAGCTCAGAAAGGTGTGGTTAGCACAGGCTGGGGTGTATGGGTCAGTGTGTGGCTGAGAGAGAGAGAGAGAGAAAAGAGGAATAGGTGTAAGTGATATGTATGAGGGAGAGTGAGCTGGTGTTGGTTGTATGTACAGTATTGGAAGGGTGGATTTAGGGAAAATTTTACCTCCCCCTGGACAATTGTTGCATGTAAAAATGAAATCAGCGCTGTTCTGACTTTGACTTTATTCATGTGAGTGGTTCTCTTGCAGAATCTTCCCTCAGATTTTCTAGTGCTACAGCTGTATCTGACATTATTTCAATGGAGTAGCATATCTGTTTGGAAAAAAAGCATTTATTTGCAATAGTATCTTTGAAATATTTGTCCACACTTCATATTGAGAAGACCCTTCACAATAAAACCATCATTATCAGTATGCAATGTGTAGAGGTTAGAATGGTCTGTCTTGGCTAAATTCACCCACATCATCTTGCTGTTTCAGGAGTTACAAGACAATATAAAAATAAATTGAGCTCCAGTGATTTGGAACCTCTTCCTTCATCTGACGTTTAGACTACTTGTTTTCCTTAGCATTTTCTTAACCTTGACAAAGAAATGGATTTTTTTAGTAAGTATGAATTTGGCAACCATAAAGAACATTGCATTTACTATCAATAAGAAATTTGTCAATAGAATATCAAAAAATTGAATCTTTCTATAGTTCAGCACAAAAAAAATTGCTGAAATCTACCCTAAGTATGATTCACAACAAACTATCCCATCAGCTGTAGAGATAATGCAAAGCTGGAAAAGTACAGCACTTTTCTGGGCTACCCTCACCTCATAGAGGAGAGAGTTTGAGCCATCAGGTTGGCCAGTAGATCAGCCCAAGGTCAAAGGAAAAGGTAAGTTGTAAGTTAATTGGCCTATTTTTAAAATTTCTAATCTGAATTTGTATAGCATAAGCATCTAGATATTACGTGTTATTGGGCATTTTACTGCTAAATTGATGTGGCTGCAAAGAGATGGATGCTGGTTGCTAGGTGGGAGGTTGCTTGTGGGATAGGATTCAGTTCCATCACAGCCCAATCAGTGCTCAGCTCCAGAGGTGGCTATATTTCAAAAGACATGGACACTGGATCCTCAGCCTCCTGTAGATCTGCTTTCTCCACAATGGAATATTGGGTGGGCAGAAATTATCAAGAGGGACTGAGAGAGAGCTGCACTTTCTCAAGTCCTGCAGGTGGCAAGATTTGCTTTTCATCCTCCTTCTACCAGTGGGGGAGGAGCGGTACGGCTGCAACATACCCTCTTTCCAAATCCAGCAGCTGAGCTGTCCCCGTCAATTGAGAAATCTCACTGTAATTTTCTGTGTGGCAAGTCCCTTTGAAGTGGATGGCTCGATGTTTTATACAAACTGGATGTCCTTTTTGGCCTTGACTAAAAACTCCAATTAGAGGGAATTACACAGGAATTGTGGTCAAGTTCTGAGGTGGCAAACATCTGCATTATGGTTGCTAGATCTTTGATCAAAAGAAATGGGCAATGTTCCCTGGCTAGCCTGAGCTAGAAGAAATTATACCTTGCTACTGCTTAGATGTGGTTCTCAGGGAGCAGGCATGAGTCCAGTCATATGCTATGATACATAATATTTAATTTATTATATACAATTCCAAATGTTATATGCAGCATGTATATAACTTCCCCACTTCCTCAGATGATCCTGAGTGGAGAAAAAAAAAGGGTAAACCTCAGAATGAGAAGGGAGAGGAAGAAATAAAAAAAGTACTGGTGAATTGCAGCCCTAATGCTAATGAGGTTAATTGAGTAGGCTGAAAGTGTCCCTTAATAAGTTTTTTATGTCAATAGGATGTTGAATGCAAGGAAAGCTGGTATGATGATATGTTAACCAGTTCAAATCTTTGTTCAGGCCAAGGGAGTCAGAGTAAAATTTGCATATAAAGGTCAATTCTGCTTCTCTCTCTCTCTCTCTCTCTCTCTCTCAATCTATGTAGTTGGCTTGTGACATTCCTTTGTAGAAGAATAGCTACCTTAAAGTCCATTAATGAGAGCCTGGGCAGGTTAAAATGTTCCCCTACAGGTTTCTCTGTGTTACCATTTCTAATATTTGATTTGTGTCCATTAATCTTTTGTCATAGAGACTGTCTAGTTTGGCCAATATATGTGGCAGAGAATTATTGCTGGCACTTGATGGCATAGATCACATTAGTGGATGTGCAGTTGTATGAATCTCCGTTGTTGTGTCTTTATGTGGTTAGTTCCTGTGATGGTGTTGCTAATATAGACGTATGGACAGAGTTGGCAATGGGGTTTATTGCAGGGGTAGGTTCCTGGGTGAGTGTGTCTGAGGTGTGATGTGTGGCTGCTGGAAAGAGTTGGCTTCAGTAGGGGGTTGTCTGTAGAGAAGGACTGACCTGTCTCCCAAGAGAGTGAGGGATAGGTTGTGGATTGTCAATGATGTACTGGAGGTGGTCGAGCTGGGGGCTATAGGTAGTGACTCGTAGTGCTCTGTTATTTTCCTTGTTGGGCCTGTTTTGAAGAAGCAGGTTCCTGGGTACTCATCTGGCTCTGTCTTCACTTCCCCACATGTGTATTTAAATCTTAAGAATGCCTGATAAAGATCTTGTAGGTGATACTCTGAATACAAAAATAAAGGTTAAATCCTGTGGATTAAAATATGTAAATTATGTGCTGATAGTACTTTTACCATTCAGTTCTGTTTGCCAAATGACAATCATGATTAATCATAAAACATTATTTACAAAATTAAACTAACAACTGTGCGTGCAATGGAAAGAATTAACATTTCTGCATACTCCAAAAAAACAAATAGAAGTAAGGGAATTCATTCATTTCACAGTCACATAAACTAAATAACAAAATAGACAAGTATGGGTATGATGCAATGTGACTTTAAATAGTCTGGGGGTGGGGGGAAAGAGAGAGAGAGAAAATAATGTAGTCTGAAATAAACCCTGGGCACGAAGCTGCTGTAGAGATGCAGATGACAAATTGGAGGCTAGGTTTGTGAGTGGGTGTTATGAAACCCAAAGGATGCTAGGTCTGAAAGGGGCATGGCAAATACTTTTCATTCAGGGTGTAAAAGTATCTTATCTTCTGATGTTGTTTTCTAAAAAGCACCATCAATTAATGAAGAAGCTGTCAATTACATTTCTAGTTTATTAATGGCACTGTAAAATATACAACTATAAAGTTCCAGGACACTTTGATGTACTCAGCTCAATCCAGTTTAAAGACAGGATTCCAATTTCTATTGGTTATTCTGTTCTAGAAATTAAGTTCTATAAAAACAACAAATTGTCTACTCTGAGCACAATCAAATATATTTTAGTTGGGTTCAGGAAAAATAGGTAAATTGCATTTTTTTTACTGCAACTAAAATACATATTAAGGACAATTCATAATTTTGCCAAAAAAGGATTCTAGTATGTACTGAACTTTCAGTGAATAATACAGCCATGAATTATCTTTTGACTACAGCTTCAGAGGGGTAGCCAAGTTAGTCTGTAACAGGAAAAACTTAAAAAACAACAAATAGACTAGTAGCACCTTAAAGACGAACAAAACATGTAGATGGTATCATGAGCTCTCGTGGGGGGGCAATCTGAAGAAGTGGGTTGCCCCCCCACGAGAGCTCATGATACCATCTACATGTTTTGTTCGTCTTTAAGGTGCTACTAGTCTATTTGTTGTTTTTGAATCTGTAATATGTTGGCAGCTTATTTAGGCTATGTTGTTTTTTAAGTTTTTCCTTTTGACTACAGTTTGGACCTCTCTGGTCTGGCACCCCTGGGACCTGACTGGTCCCAAACAGGGGGATTTGCTAGACCAGGGGAGGTCCCTCCCCAATGCTTGGTACTGCTCTGCTGCCCCTGGGGGTAGGGCTCCAGCCCTGCCCTGCTGCTGCCCCAGGCTCCCAGGGCTCTCTAGCTGTCCCCAGATCAGCTGGCTGGAGTGCCATAGCTGGAGCTCCACAGCTGGGGCTGGAGTTCACAGCCATCTGGCTCCAGGGCTGGAGCTCCCTGGCTGCTGCTGGGGCTGGAATTTCCCAGCTGCGGTGTTCTGGCCCCAGCAGCCGGGGAGCTCCAGCCCTAGTGGTAGCCATGAAGCTTCTGCCCCGGCCCTCCAGCCCTGGTGCCAGCTGTGGAGCTCTGGCCACAGACCCAGGCAGCTGCAGAGCTCCGGCAGCAGCAAGGGAGCTCCTCAGCCATGGCCAGAGCTCCCTGGCCACGGCTGGGCTACAGCTCCCCGCCACACTTCCAGCCCCCTCTGACATGGGACTCCTGGCTGAGTCCCCAGCCCTGCCACTGCACTCCTGCCCCGCCACCAGACCTCCCTGTTCCTGGGCTCTGTGGTCCAGGAGCATCCATGGTCCTCCTGGACCATGGATGTTGCTGGACCAGAGAGTCCCGGATTTGGGAGGTACCACCTGTACTGATTTTCATAAGAGTTGTAGGATCTGAAAGGAAAAACAATTCAGTCTCGGACCAAAGACATACTTTGTAAGAGATGTTTTTGTTCATATAGGGCTTAATTATGCAAGTGCTTCCTCAAGTGAGTAATGCTTTCTCCTAGGTCGGCTGTTGTACCCAGAGAAATTCTATTGGGCACATCTTAAAAAATCCTAACGTTTCATCTCTTTTACAGTCATATGCTGAATCTACAGTCGTGCATACATATGAATCTGTAATATGTTGGCAGCTTATTTAGGCTATGTCTACACTTAAACTGCTATAGCAACACAGCTGCAGCTGTGCTGTTCTATTATTTCAGCATAGATGCTCACTGCAGCAGCAGCAGGAGTTCTCCTATTGATGCATGCAATCCACCTCTCTGAGAGGCAGTAGCTAGGTTGACAGAAGAATTTTTTCTTCTACCTAGTGCTGTCTATGCAGGGATCAGGCCAGTTGAACTATGTAGTTCATGGGCATGGATTTTTCACACCCCTGAGCAATTTAGTTTCAAACTAGCTTTATATTTCTAGTCTTTTGTGAGCTATTTCTCCCTAGGTTCATGGGATTTTGAGAACATGTCTACATTTAGTAATTAGAAATCCATTAACACCTGCTTGTGAAGATCATGTCACCCAGAGTTTGTGGGATTTTGTGTCACACTGTTTTAAAGACCTGCGTTAAAAAGATTTTCAGTTCTCTTTTTGGTCTAATTTGTGCATGGCATTTTCTTTCCATTGATACTATACTAAAGTTTCTTACTAGAGAATTTCAGCCTTTTAGATGACTTTTATTTATAGGATATAACATTTCATCAGGACCGGAGCTGTCCATACAGAAGTTCTGTGTAAGAGTGAAATAAAGACAGCAGTTACTTTACATTGTTTAGGCTATTTTGCTTTTGGTATTTAAATGATAAAAGATGAATAGGGCCATATTTCATTTATGACTGAAAAGCATGGCAATACAGTCTTTCCTAAAGAGGCATATATTACAGTCAGAGGTTAATAGTAATAGATTTTTCCCCTTGTCTGATTTTAATAAATGCCTTGGGGCCATTGCATTCGGTTAAATCAAGCAGCAGACAAAATGCACTGCTAACCTCTAAAGTATGTGCAAAAAGTTGCTTCATAAAATATGTATGCAGAACACAGTGATGTAATGGTAATGATCCTCTTTAGGTTACTTCACTGAAGGATTTAGTATATTCGGGTATGTAGTCTTTGATTCCTTTTGAAAGGAGTTTCAAGTATTTTACTTTCGTATTTGTTTATTTTAATTAACTTAATTAGCATATGAAAGGAATATTAAAATATACTATGAGTGCTCATTTGATACTTGTTTCCACTGGTAGTAGAAATGTAAATGGGGGAAAACTGTAGCAGCTACCTGTAGATGGCAAGCTTGCCCAGCAGTTCAGAATTCAGAGGAGATTATAGAACAAGTTTTTTTCCCCTATGTTGATACTGAAGATGTATTTTAACTTATTATCCTCCCTGCCTCCATACTTGCATTACATATGGTGTGCATAATACATTTGGGAGTCCTGGCATTTTGAAATGGTGTTTTGGGGGGTACCCAGCAAATTATACAAATGAGCTTTTAAAAAAAAAAAAACTTGGCAAATTTAAATGATAGTATATTGCTCAATACACAGTGCTTGGCACAAGCAATAATCTTCAAGAGCCTGGCTGTCTTGGAAAGCAATTAGTTGTATTTGCTGTCTATTTCATTGGTTCTTAGGTCAAATCTTGATGAATAAATATCAAAGCTAGTGTATACAAAGTTTCCCCAGTCATGACTCAATTGCTTTTTTTGGGTTAAAAAAGAATGGGAAAATATTCCGCCGAAGCTTTAGACACTGTCAGAGGAACAATTATCCTTAACAACATGTGGACACTGAGCCAGAGATGCTGTAATTGGGTATGGTTTCCTTTTTTGCCAGTATGTCTTCTATGATTGGGTGGTTTTTTTTCAGCAGAGACTTACTTTAATCATCAGGGAACTAGTCAAGTAGTGACTAGTTTATTATGGAAGTCACTGCAATTGTATTTGCTGAAATACATAGGCACCAAGGCAATGAAACAGGAGGCAGTGTGACTGCGAATGCCAAATTTATCATTTAGCAGTATGAATAAAGCATCCATAAATGGAAGAAATAGTGAACATCTATAACTGAGCTGTACGGAGTCCAGCAGTATGTTCTGCTTGCGGCAGTCTTGTTTAACAATATGGGATATTTAAAAATCTAGGCCAACATCACTTCCCATTTATTTCCAAAAGTGAAAAATTTGTCATATTCATCCTCCGCATGGCCGTTGGCCACAAATAAGTCACTGTAGTCCAGTGCTGACGCTTTTTGTCTTATGCAAAGCTGCTTCAAGTGAGATGATCAAATCTCTTACCTCATGAAACAGGAGAATATTTACATCTCCTGATGTCTGAATCTTTTCACATCTTCCAGAGTGCTGCCATGATTATTATCTGTAGTATAGTAGCCCATAGGGGCCCCAGCAGAGATAAGAGCCTCATTGTGCCAGCCACTGTGCAAACATATAGTGAAAATCAAGCCCCACTTCAGAGAGCTGACAATTTAAATAGAAAACAGAGACAGATGGGAGAGAAACAGCAGCCCTGAGAGCAGAGGTGACTTGCCCAAGATCACACAGCAGGGGAGTGATCACACCAAAATACCGTGTCCCCCGACTCTCAGTCTAATGCCTAGCCACTAGTTTTAACATGACCCTGCACAGGAATAAGATAGAGTAAGGCTCCCCTCACTGGTTGTGTTGGAGCTGCCTTCAGTGCAGCAATCCCCCGAGGAGCACCTGCACTCTGGCTATGCTCCTCTGAGCACATGAGCATATAGAGGGTAGAGTCTGGACTCTGCATCCGCACCAGCTAATGGGGCACAAAGAGATCTGTAGGCTGCTCCCTTTTCTAGGGTGCCACAAATTATATCACTCCTCTCCCTCCCCAGGCAAGAGAGGAGCAGGGGAGGACTTGAGATGCTCCACGTTGTAATTCCTTTCCCAGGCTCTTCCTGAGCACTGCAGTTGTGTCCCATTCTTCACCTAGGACTGAGCCAAATGACTCAATCTAGCCTTAGAAGTTGGGTGGCTGGGCGTTGGTTTCTACTCTGAAACTGTGTCACATAAGGGAAACATATCCTCCCTGTGCTTCACCATCTCAGTTTTGCTTAGAGACGGTTTAGTTTGTAGGATGACGTTCTCAGTGACAATATCCCAAGAAGACAAGCTGATCTCTGTCTCTGTCTGTTTCTGCCTCTGTCTCTGTCTCTCTCTTGAATTCCTCAGTTGTATTGCAGAATATTTTTTGACTGTTAGGGGGTGCAGGATGAGCTTGTGAGTGGAACTTATGATAACACTGTTATCAGAAATAGGAGAAATGGCATGGAAGAGCATTTGAGCAGGCTCACTGAGAGAAATTTGAGCCCCTACCTCATGTTGGCTGGAGCTGTATCCCCTCCCAATTCACTTTATATACACAGGCATTAGAAGTTTTGGTGGCCTGCTTAGGACCCAAGTACAATTAAGTCCTTTTACCTCTTTCATCAGCCTTGTGGTCTCCATTTGAATCTGTACAATACATGTGCACGATGCCCGAAAGGTGGTCTCAGCCCCCACAGATCACAGTAATTGTGCAGGGATACTGCTGTCCTTCCCAAGGCACACTAGGGCAGATATACATGTCAACAATATCTGTGTCTGAAGATCTCAGAAAAGGGACTCTGTTTTTCCATAAAAGAAGAAACTGTTAGTTCTCTGTATCTGTTAGCCACAGATTCCTGTCACTAGTTTATCAGGAGCTCAGTATCTTCCAAATGCTTACTGGAATAAATAGGACATGTGTTTCCTCTGATGAATACTCCATAGTGAGTTGTCTGCTGACTGAGACATATGAGTTTACAGAGTTTTGAGCTATTCAATTGCAAAGACCAGGACTTGGGGACATCATGTGCATTTATGACATTCACTAGGGAATTTTAGATTCCCAAGCCAGCGAATACATTGCATGCATTCATTCAGAGAGTACAGGCAGTAGCTTTTCAAATCTGACTGATAGAATATTTTGATAGCTAATAATCATTTTGGGGCCAGTGCTAATTGAAGTTAGTGGAAAGATTCCCATCCATATTCATAGCAAGTGGAACAAGCCCTTATTAATGCTCCTATTAAATCAATCCAAGCCATTAAACTAAAGTAGAATTATTCTTTAACTCTTTCAGTGCTCCCAAGGTGGGAATATATAGGGTGGAAGAGTGCAAGTTGCTCATGCCAGCATGGGAGAGGAGAGGAGAGGAGAGGAGCCTGTAGCAGCTGATGAAGTGTGCCGTGCTTTTCGGTCAGATGCCTGGTAAAATAACATGGAACAGGGAGTGCCTTTCTCATCAATAAAACACTCCTGTGTCACAAAGAGCTGCATTTTTGAAATAGTGCCTAGCCTAAACTTCTGTGCACTGTTACAGGGCTGGGGAGTGAGGCTTTATTATTTTATTATCATTTAGTATTCACATTGTCATCAGAATTGGGGTTACATTGTGTTAAGCTTGTTTGTGTGCATGTATTTATAGGCTGGATGGCATGGGGTATGAATAACTGATACCCAGCAATCATATCTGATAAGGGAAGAGAGTTTATAATCTGTGTTTAATCTAAGGGGTTAGTAGCATGAATACATCTGTTGATTGCAGTTGTGACCTACAGTCTGTCAACTAAACTTGTTACAAACCTTATGGATTTATGGAATTCATAACCTAACACTTTACATTCTACACAGAAACGAATAGCAATTGGTGCAGGCTACACAATTCTGGTATATGATGCTTTGACATGAAATGTCATTTGCTCCAAATAATAACATCCATCTGTGCCAGGTTGGAATCCATTTGTGCTAGGTGCTGTGCAGACTTAGAGCCAGACTATTCCTACCTCTGTCAGTCTCTTTTGAGCCACTCCAGTGTTGCAAACAGGACTGCTCTAAAGGACATTGACTTCAGTGGCACTACTCACATTGGTAAAGTTATTGCTGAGAGTAATCACACCCTCTGACCCTCAGGTTGTAAAAGGCACACATTCACAATTACATCGAACAGCATTCCTCATTACAAAATTATTGTGATTTACTACATATATCGTGAATTTTTTATGATGGGAATTAAACCACTTGAATGATGCAGTCTGACATGTCATGCAAAAATGGATAATTTCTGCTGAAATAGGAGTAGAAGAATCAGCTTTATCAAATGAAGCTTAAATGAAACATAGGCTAGAAACAAAGTAAGCATTAAAAAAAAAAGTAGTATTTCACACTGACTACCCTGCCTAGGATCATTCACATTTGGCATCCTAGCACAAAATCCTGGACATATGCAAAAAAACCAACCCAACAACAACAAAAAAAACCCCAAAACAAAAACAAAACCGAACACCACCATCACACCCACACACAACATTACTATATAGCGTAGACATCAGGAAATATCCTGAAATACCATCAGAGAGGGAAATCCTTTTGACAATTTAGGAATCCTTTTTGACAATTTAGGAAGATTTTTACATACCAACCTTTATAATATATACATTATATTTGCATACTCTTGTGTGTGTAAGCAATACAATCATTAATCTTTCAACGTGCTTTAAATGCTAGTTAAGAGCACCACGGTGTCTCTGATAAATAGACAACAAAATGAAATTCATGAGCATTTCTGTCCAAACTTTTGAAACGTTTTAATCAGCTTTGCTCAGGGTCATGGTCCCAAACCACTGAAGTCAATATAGATTTTGTCACTGACTTCAACACAGCAGAATTGGGCCCCTAAGGCTGAGATTGTTCAAAGCATCCATATGGAATTAGATCTTTAATTCCTATTGAAGGTGACTTTTGAAAATCTCCTTTTTACATACCTACATGTATGTGATTAGAAATAGACAGCGGGTGGCACAAGGCATGAATACCCGACACTGAAGAAAGTCTGTTTGATGCTGGTGCCCTGTAGATGATTTTCATGGCCAGCTCATCGTTATGTAAAGACTACCCCCATAATCCTCTCAAGGTCAATGTCAGCTTGACTTATTGGCTATATGAGTGCCAGTCATGCAAGTTAAAGATGCCTGAGGGCAGCCTTAACTCCTGAGCGCATTTCAGTGTAATTCAAGTGTCATTCTCCTGCTGTCTACAACAGAGGCAGATGGAGTGTAACGCTTTTCGAAATGCTCACTAGTAAGTGCTTAGAAAGTATTTCTACATGTAAGTGTGTCAAATGTTGTTAACTAAGCCTCAAAAGATGCTTCCACGCTGAACTGTGTGTGTTTTTTTTAAAACACTTCCTCAAATATTGATTTAAGTCTGCTGCACTACAGTTGTTTCAGAGACAGAGGGTTTTTTTTTTTCACCCTAGCCATAACCAATGAGCAGTATTTGTTTGAGAGTTGGGTTTTGTTGCAGTTAATTTCTGTGTAATACACCATGCTTCATTTTGTGTAAACCAAGATTTTTTTAAAATTGAGAATATTTATTCTAAACTACAGATAGTCCTGTCCCACACCTCTGACTTCTCTCCAGGTGTACAGGACCTAGAACAAGGTGGAAGGAGTGTGGTTTTGCTGATTGCTAAGAGTGTAGAATGCTGGGATCTTATGGAGAGGTTGCACATCCTTTTGTTCTGCAGAAATATACACCGTACATGCATATTTCACGTGGTAGGCAAAGTGGATACCAAAGTGGACCTGATGAACAAAGTGGACTTGATGAACTCCATAATGGTGGTGAACAGAAGTGGAAGCTTAGGAGATGCTATAGTTTTTCAGCGTGAGGTGTAGAAGACTACTTTTATTCAGGTCCCTGTGGAAATCCCCAGCATTACACATCAGTTCTTGAACTTGGTGATAGACTTAAGACTTGGCCTTTGATCCTTTTGAATGGAATATAGCACAACCTAGCTACACTGATTGATTTATGGATCAATTTTATAATTGATTTGATAGCATTTCTTTATTAGTTACTATATCAGACAATATAAATATTAAGTATCACAATACCCCTGAGAGGTATCCAAATTATATGTATCACTGTCACTTGGCAGATGTTTTCTATTCTTTTTGCTTGTATTGCTCAAACTGATAATTTATGGACCAGATAATGAGAGTCAGGCATATGTAATTATGCACATATGTTTGGGTACACCTGTTTTATCTGTGAAAATATTTATTAGTATACATATATGTAGAAATCCCTACTCCACACATATGGGTTGGATATAGAAACAGTTGTTCATCACAGGTGAAATTCAAGGCTCAAGAATAATTTAAGTGCTCTTCTATACTAGCGAATAGGGAGGAGATTTCATACTGAGATACCTTATGGCCCTGTGGCTTCTGGTCAGATGGAATGCCAGTAAAAATAACTTCTGATGGCGCTGCAAATTCTGCACTCCCAGGCAAGCAGTAATGCTTTACATAGGAGAATTGAAAGAAAATCTGTTACCTTCAGAACGATGTGAGGCGAGGGGAGCATCTCTTCAGCATTAGAAACCAGATGTTATGCAAATTATGGGAAACAATCAACATATATCAGACATTCCAACAAGTTTTGAACAACACAGTCTTTCCAGAAATCTTGCTCTGTGTTCCATATTTCCATGCAACTTTTTACAAATTACAAATAGCAAAATCTATTAATCAAAATCTATTGTAAACAAATTACAAATAGCAAAATTGGATGAAAATGAAACCTTTGCTCTTTTCACATAGCAACTAAAATAATACATTGTGTTATTGTATTGTGTTTACTTAACTTAACAAAATTATTCCTAAAACTACTGGTAATAATAATTATTTCAGAGGCACAAGTGCACCTTGGAATGAATATATTATTATAGACAGAGACCCATGGGCAGGCTACCTGATGTATCTCATTTTCACTGGCTTGTGTGCTCCAGTTTTGGCTATTGTTCCAGTGGGGAGGGCCATATTTTTAAACACCTCCATTCTCTGTGACAGTTACAGTTTCATCTGCTATTGGCCTCATCTTTAACTCCGACAGCATGAAGACCTCTCTATCCTTGACATTTCAAAGCATTCAGTGATAATGTAAAAACCAGGACAGCTTGTGACAAGTGTATTGGGTTTTCTTTTAAAATTGAACAAAATTTATAAAAAAAAAAATTAAAGCAAGGAGTTGGCAAGCCAGTTGACTCCTGTAGGTGTTATGACTTCTTTACATAATGCAGTGAAGTGTGCCTTCCACCTCCATTTCTTTATACGATGCTATTTATGTCTCTGTTTTAAGGTTGCCAACTTTCCCAACCAGACAGCTCAGACACCATTGCTGCAAATGGCATACAGTCCATCCAGTCAGGAAAGTTGGCAGCCCTACTCTGGTTAGTAGCTCTCAATGATTCCCTTAATTATGCTGGAGGCAATAGAGTTAGATGAGGAATAAATCTGGCCCATTATCATTTACATTTGAAAAAAGTGATTTTGTTTCTTCATAGTATAGGTTAAACTTGAAATTCACTTTGGTAAATTGCTAATTAAAATAATCATTGTAGCACCTTCTAAACTGCTTAACAAATAAGACATTTAAATGTAATGTTTATTAGACATTAAATGTACAGTAAGGTCAGCTTTATTTATTTTCTGTTCACAGCAGTATCCTAATAGGCACAGTGGCTTTGTATCATAAATCCCACAGGTTTAAAATAGTAATAATTATATTTCAGGCTAACTGATTTTTTTTTACATCTGCAGATTAACCAACTAACCAAGTAGTTAGCATAATTTATTTATCTGAATAGCAAGTTTTAACAACAGTAACAAGGTATTTTCCATAATCTAGTACACAATAATCTTCAGAGTTATACTGTGCTTGCTTAGCCCCAATAAATTGTTGTTGGTGCTTTTTCTCTCACATGCACTGTTGCCAACCTTTGATCTTATTGTGAGTCTCATGATTTGGAGAGCTCCTAGAATTATAAGATTATGTAGGAATTTCAGCTTTCATTTTAAAAAATATTTCAAGTTCTCCTACTTAGGAGAAAAGCTTAGAAACATGAACCCTAAAATGAAACACCAGAAGGCAATAATGTACAAGGAGAACCTAAAGTGCATTTTTTCATTATATTATTTTTAAAGGCAATCTCATTATTTTGGAGTGCCAATATCAGGATTTTGAAACTCTTGAGGTTGGCAATATTGCATTCACTATCTATGATCATATGACAAGTTGAGGCAGATGATATATACTACTATACTTTGACCTTCATGTTAAAAGTGTTTCAACTTGGCTTCTAACCCATCAATAAAGACCATTGCATATTATATATCCAATTTGTAGGTACAGTTAGATAGCCAGATGCAATGAAGTGTATCAGCAAAATTGCACTGACAGTTTTTGGCTGCAAAACTGAAAATCGCTTTTCAAAATTAACCACCTTGAAACTAATTTTATTCAGATTTTCCTGTGAACAAGCAAATGCAAGCTAACGGAAATGTCAGTTGCTATTTTTAATGGTGAGGAAGATAAACAGACTCAAAGCTACTACTAATCACCAAAGTTTAATGCAACCGATATAAAGCATAAATTACATGGCAGGGAGAGTGGCAACAGCAAATAGCAAGGTAGTTTGTTGTCTTACAACCCAGAAAGGAAAAACTCTTTGGTTCTAGAATATTTTACGGCAAGAGATCATTACTATATTTGTAAAGGATTACTGCCCTCTAGTGTGCCCTCCAAATAAAACTGGAATCCAATAAAAACTGATTTACCTTTCTCCTGAATTTTCCTGTCTCACCCAGAGAGACTCATTTTTTAAGAGCCACAGAGCTACTTAGTCCTTGAACAAAATCACTGAGTTGCCGCTCATAGGTAGCCAACCATCTTCCTCTCTTCCTGACCATATTTTCTTTTAATCATTTATTGTAAATGATTTTGAGCATAGATTCCCTAATGCATTCCAAAAGAGTTTCTTCTTCTGCATAAAACATGAAATTGTCAAGCAGCGAGCCTATTCAGTTCACTGCAGCAAGCAGAATCCATTGATTCCTGCATTTATTTCCTCTATATTTCAACGCTATTTCTCATGCTGCTTGTCATGTAGGGTTGACATGTGTCACAAGATGCCATTATGCACTGTGACAATGCATAACCATTAAGCACCATCTAAAAGAGAATAATATATTTAAAATACTCCTGTGCATACTTGCTTGTGTTGTTTGATATGGCCTCATAATAGCCAAGAGTGAACAGTCATGGAAATAGTTCATCAGAGGTTACAAAATTGCTGCTCTATCAAAGTGAAAGAAAAATTAAATAGGTAAAACATGCACTACAGGAATAATAAATCTCCTTAGCTCAGTTTACATATCAGCCTTTTTAACGCATAATTTATTTGTATTTATTTTCCAAAAATTGAAAAGTTCTTCTAGAAAAATGCAGCCAATGATAAATCACCGGCAGAAAGGTTTTTTTTCTGAAATATGGTTTAGTGTCATTCAATAGTGATAACAGGTCAAGAAGTTCAGGACTACTGGATATAATTTCTCACTCTGCCACTGACCTACTGCATGAGCTTGAGCCCTGTGTTATGTCTCATTTTCTTCCTACTACTTAGTTATCGCTCAACAGTGCTGTGAGATTTAGCTAATAATGTGCTTTGAGTTCCTGCAGGAAAAGATGCTATATAATAACTACATTCAACTCATTCTCTGTCCTGGGTAGGGTTGATATATTTCTGAATAGCAAGAATATTTGTGCCATACCAGCGACTGACTGAACAGCACGTTGTTGTTTGTATTCACTCTGATACATTTGGGCTTTGATAACAGCATTTCCCATTTCATCATGCTGGCTTTGCAGTGAAGCAAATCTGTGCTTGAATCCTGATTTGGATTCTGCTGTTATGGCTTTGTTAGCCGCTGAATTTTGTGAAATTCACTCATATTCCATTTATTCAGGCTGCAGAATTGGATTGTGAAGTACTGGCAGACTGTCACTCTCTCACTATGACTTAGCTCTGGAAGTAACTAAAGCTAACTAAAATTAGTAAAATGGCTCATTTTCACTGTCTGTATTTTGTGCATATTAGTAGAATAAAAAGTTTATGTGGTGGATTTACAGTCATATACTGTATCCCATCAATATTCCATTATATATGTACATAAAATACTGAGTGGAAATGAAGTTCAGGGGATGCATTATGAGTGCTGTGATTTGACTGCAAAGGAGATTTGTAAACAACGCCTTTGTTATTGCATCTTGATCACAAGCTACAGTTTCCAAACAAGAGAAAAAAGAGATAAGGTTATAAAAATCAGTGTCTTGCTTGGATCCCAGTTCTGCAGTGATTACTTAGATGCCTTTCATCCTCATTGCACAGATGTATACACACATTTCAGTTATGTCCTCCAAATATCAACTACAACAGCCTGCTAAACTATGAGTGAAGCTCAACCTTAAATATATAACTCTGCTCCACTGTAATGAATCTAGCATTCTTTGATTTTGTTAACTTCTACTCAGAAATTAATTTGCTTTTGTTTGCTAGCAGTTGAATGTCATGGAATACTATAATAATATTGTGTATAGTTTAAAACTTGCCTTTTTTGCCATTTCTTTCTTATTGTTGTTGACTAAAGCAATGGACCATACTCATCCCTGAAGTAACTCCACAGATGTGGACTTCAAGAGTATGTCTGCAGCAACTGGAAGGGTAGGATAGGTAGACAAACCTACTAGGTTTGTGCTAAAAGTAGCAATGAGGGTGTGGAGGCTCAGGCGACCTGCCCAAGAATGTATTCAGAGGGTAGGGTGAAGTTGTACTAAGGCGGCTAGTCTAAGTTACTGTCTGTACCACCGTGGACATGCTGCTATCCTTAGTGTGCTAGCTCCAAAAAAGTTAGCACACATCTATCCAACCATACAGCACCATACCAGCTGCTGGGTAGACATATTCTAAACCTTGTTTTCTTCTATGTTTGTAATGACTATGCACAATTTGTTCCTCTTTTTAGCTCTTTTCCTGCATTATCAAAGATTTGATTGATCCTGCGAAGGAAGAGGCAAGAGGTAGGGAAAGATATTTTTTCACAGAAATCTGGGGTGATGGGAACAGTGGCTTTTGGTGATTGTCAGTTAGCCATTGGAGCTTCTGAAAAGTTGAGGCCTGGTGGAGAAATCTTTAAATGTGTGACCATTTGCTGAAGTAAAGTTTTAATATCAACGCATAGTGTCAGTTCCAAATGGACATCCAGTATAGGACAGGCTATATTCCTATTACCAGAAGTCTGTTGGTTTAAGCCCTGAACAAGAAGAGAAGGTCCAAGGACTCAGAGAGATTTTATCCATGCAGGCATGTTTAGTTTTGAAGATATTGCCACAGCAGGTTGCATGGGCAGGGCAGGCAGCCAAGAAAGCTCAAGGCTTCTGTGGTGAGGAAATGTGGATGTAAGATACCAATTGTGAAGGTTGTTCATTTCAGTGGGTCTAGAACCTGGGGCGGCTGGGTGTTTGACAAGCCTCCTTTGCCACCAAGGAAGATAAATGAGTAGTGCTACACACATCTTGGTAGGTCAGGCCCCACAGGCAGCCTGTTGGAATGCCCAAGACATGTTATTGCCTGTTTGGCTCACATCCAGCACTTAAGCCAGTAGCTGACCTGGGTGGGCTGTCAGAGCAACTGTAAGGAGTCTTTGTTAATGCTGCATTGGTCCCTGCTCTTGCTATCTACTGAGATCAGTATCCAATCCCTGGGCCCAATTCCCACTCTACTCCCATCCTACTCAAGCATCTTGTACAAACTTTAGATTTACTTACAAATATAAAAATATTCACCCCCTTGGTCTATACTTGTTTGAAACACAAAGCCTATGACAATAAGATGTATATTTGGCAGAGGATTATAATGAAACATGCCTTTCTCCATGAGGGACCAGCTGCTTGCCTTCACAGCTACAGATTTGGCATTAGCCAGGAGCGGGACATGACCAAATTTAAGTGTTTTTTCATACACAGTCTTCTCTGGGAGTTGAGAACTCCTCTGGAGTCATGACTGCTCTTTCAATATAATAGCCCTGGAGAAACCTCAGTGGAGATTGATGGTGCGCACACAATATGTTCTTCCCTAGTTTTGAATACCCTCTCCTGTGCAGCTGTCCTGCTAGTGTGTAGCAGTGAATGGTGTAATTTGCATCCTCTTAAATCAGCAGGGGTCAGTGAAACTTACAATGTTTCAACAGTCAAAGAAGTTGAGAGTTTATTGGTAGACTTATTAAAAGTAAGCCAGAAAGGTCACTTGACAGCTAGTAAAATCATGACAAAAGCTGTTCAAATGACTGACCCTTGCAAACAGTACTGTCATGAAAATGTGATATAAAATTCTTCAATTCGTAGAGCTACTGTCTGGGATTATAAATGAGGACATGACTATTCCAAATGCCTTGAATCTGAAAGGAATGCAATTGTTTAAAATCATATCCGACACAGCTGGTCCTTTTTTTAATTAATTTTTTTATAACATAAATGTAGCTCTTCTGCAGTGGTAATTGATGATGAACTACTTAGCATAATATTGGTAAAAAAGACCTGATGTGTTTTGTTAATGTCACATTGGGCTTTCCATTGATGAGATGAAATGCTGAAGTTGAAACATCTCTGCATATTTATTTATGTCCAGCTTTCTTCAAACCAATCTATGGAGCTTGTTCCAAAAACACAGAAGAGTCCTGAGTGCAGGATAATCAATTAACAGTCTGTGTTGAATGCATACCTTCAGTGATAAACCGTTTTGTTAATGCTGATAGTTTGCTGTCTGTAATACTAATGGATAGTTTTAAGCACCATCCATTTATTTTTCTTTGAGTAACTTCAATGCCTGTGAAATAATTGGACTGGCAGGCTTAAAGGATTTAATTCTCTGTTTATCCTCAAAGCAAACACCGGGTATGCACCAAGGTACAAGTTTCTTATGTTTTCCCACCACTATGGCTCAACCCTGACCTGTAGGAATTAATCCAAAGGTAAAAAGTAGTTCATTGTGCCTCTTCAGTCTTGGTTCTCTCTGCTGACATTACATAAAATGCTGCAAATTAAAATGATTATTTTGGGGTGGGAATGTGGATGCGGATGCGTCTATGAGGAGCTGTACTGAAGCCTTTGACACAGGATGCTAAGCCAAAATTAAGCAAATTGCTAAGCAAAATTCAGTTTTGTCAAGTTTGGCATGAACATTTTTGTTGCTTTTACTTGGTACAATTTTGTACTCAGACTGTCCATCAATTTTGCTTTATTGGGTATATTTTTTGAAAAGATGCAAAAATGCGTTTTGATTTTTTTTCATGTAAGTGCTGTAAAAACATTTCTGTTTTAGAAAATGTAACCTTGCTCATTCAGAAACTAGCTCAGTTTTGCATGGAAACTGGTTCAATTCTTCATAGAAAAAACCGTGACTTTACTACTTGGGAAAATTTTGGAGAAAATAATGCCCTTAAATTTTGAGCGCCTTTAAATTCTGTTGCAGGTGTTGCACGTTCTTCTTTTAGACAGTCATATTCTGATGTTAACCTTGGATCATTCTCTATCCAGTTTGGTTGTATTTCAAACAATTACTTGGAAGGCTGGGGTTAAAACCTTCTGGTGCCATTAGATGTGTTTATGAGCCATTGGGATTTTGTAGCTAGTGCTGTAATTTAGGTTTTATATTTATTTGATTTTAAATTAAAGCATCAGTGTGACTGGGCATACCAGGCTTTGAGGCCTATCTCACGCTCTCCTAGAAAGGAGCAGAAAAGTCAAGTCCTCCAAATGGCCTAGCATGGCTCCAGGGAAACATTTAATCATGGCTCAGGAGGGCGATATAAAAGGAATCAGACAGTTCCCTGCTTGAGCCACAGGAGTGTAGATTGTTCACTTGGATGGCAGAACATTTTCTGGTAGGGACCAGAAGGACACGAGGGAGCACCTGGTTGGCTACTGGGATTTGCTGTATGCTTTATGTTAAGGGTGAAGCATACATGAAGGTGAAGGGGCTTCAGGAAAGTGGCCCATAGAAATGTAGGAGCATTGTAAGCGGGAAAAGGTATCCAGGACAGAGCTGTTAATCATAGGGTCACTGGGTTGGGACTTGGAATAGTGGGTGGGCCTGGGTCCCACCACCATTAGGCTTTGTAAAAATGACCTGAATATTGGACTTTGACACACCTCCAGAAGGAGACTTGAATGGTTAGTGGTCGAGCTGGAGAACTGGGCCAGAAAGGCTGAAATCATTACCTCTAGGGAGGAAGCTGAGGGGGTATACCAGGGCTAGGACTATGTGAAGATTCTGAGACTGCTTGAAGACTGGGAGGTATTGTGTAGGCCTCTGTTGGACTTTTCATCCAGGAAGTGGTTTTGTTTTGTTAAAAGTCCAAAGACTGTGAATGAGACTTGACTAGGGGGCGAAGTCACCAAAACAGCCTGAGAAACCACTGATAAATTGAGAGAGGTAGAATCCTAGGGTTGGAAGAGACCTCAGGAAATCATTAAGTCCAACTCCCTGGTAAAAGCAGGACCAATTCCAGCTAAATCATCCCAGACAGGGCTTTGTCAAGCCAGGACTTAAAAAAACTATAGGGATGGAGATTCCACCACCTCCCTGGATAAGCCATTCCAGTGCTTCACCACCCTTCTAGTGAAATAGTTTTTCCTAATATCCAGCCAAGACCTCCCCACTTCAACTTCATTGTGTCATCTGTCACTACTGAGAACAGCTTCTCTCCATCCTCTTTAGAACCCACCTACAGGGAGCTGAAGGCTGCTGTCAAATCACCCTTCACTCTTCTTTTCTGTAGACTAAATAAGTCCAAATCCCTCAGCCTCTCTTCATAAGTCATGTGCTCCAGCCCCTTAATAATTTTTGTTGCCCTCTGTTGGATTTTATCCAGTGCATCTACATCAGTTTTCTTTTGGTCCAATCTTCCAATTTGTCTAGATCACTCTGGACCCTATCCCTACCCTCCAGCGTATCTACCTCTCCCCCAGCTTAGTGTCATCTGCAAACTTGCTGAGGGTGCAATCCATCCCCTCATCTAGGTCATTAATAAAGATGTTGAACAAAACTGGCCCTGAACCGACCCTTGGGGCACTCAACTTGATACCAACTGTCAGCCGGACATCGAGCTGTTGATCAATACCCATTGAGCCCAGTGATATAGTGAGCTTTCTATCCCCCCCTATAGATATAGGCACACATCAGAGCAAGGAGGTGCTCATGTAAGGTGAGTGCCACCCTGTTACAGCAGAGAAAAATGATTTCTTCCTCCTAGTTTTTCCTAGAATATGGTACAAAATTAGCCACCTTGCATTGACCTAGAATATGGTACATAAGCCACCTAGCATTGACCTAGTTGCTCATGTCCACGCTAGGGACTCTATGGGCTCATCTAGACTACAGGAAACAGTCGAAAGAAGATATGCAAATTCCACGGGAATTTGCATATCTTCTTCCGATCGCACTTTTGAAAGTGGAGCTTTCGAAAGTGAAAGTAATTAAGACGCGGCTTTTTCGTCGACCCCCCCCCCCCCCCGCTTTGTCAAAAAGCCGCAGAAGCCTCCTTTTTTGAGGAAGAGCGGCTTTTCAATGAAGGGGGCAGTTCGCCAAAAAAGCCTCATCTTAATTACTTTCACTTTCGAAAGTTCTGCTTTCGAAAGTATGATCGGAAGAAGATATGCAAATTCCTGTGGAATTTGCATATCTTCTTTCGACCGTTCCGCATAGTCTAGATACGACCTATAGCAGTGATGCAGTAACACCGCAGGAAAGGAGAGGCTCAGGAGTCCCAGCACAAAAAGGAGAGTGAGATGCTCCAGGACATATTGGGGCTTCTCTGTCAGCAAAAACAAATACTGCCTATTCTTGTGGACCTATGGACTCCAATATAGCACATTTCTACACCCCGCTTCCCAGCATTTCAGGGGGTATCGGGAGCTGCATCCCTGCTCTGATCACTTCGCCTCAGAGGCAATGAAGGACAACCACACCTCATATACACTGACCTGTGAGAGCCACGGTTGCTGATTGCCTACATAAAATGGGACATGAATGTTCTTTCCCCTTCTTTAGCTCTTTGCCATAAATTTATTAAATTTGTAATGTATTTGCTCTTAACTTGCTCGGAATTTTTGAAGTGTTTTTGTTACTCAATAAAATTCTATTGTTTAGAAAATAATTCATCTTTATTAGTCCCCAACATATGCTGCAGAATGCCTAGAGGTACTGAAAGCACTCACTTGCTGGTTACTGTACAGTGTGACATAACTCATAGGATCAGAGAAAAGAACACAGTGTAATAATCATAAATGTACAGCAAGCATCACAAATTAATAGGTGCCCTGACAGTATTCTATTCATAGATGTGCACCAAGCACTACACAATTCCTAACAAATCCAAAGCAGCAAGGCCAGGTAGAGCAAAGTACACAATGCATTACTCTGCCTCACTGTTGAAGTGCTCTTTCAAAGCCTCCCTGAGCTATATAGCTCTGCATAGAGCTCTTCTAATAGCCCTTGTGTCTGACTGTACAATCTCAGCAGAGAGCTGCTCCATCTCCTGCCTCCCCCTGGCTGCAGCTTTCCCCAATTTGCTTCCCAAATATTATGCAGGACACAGCAGTTGACTATAACAATTGGGATTTTTTTCCACTGAAATCTAATCGTGTCAGTAAACAATGTCAGCATTCCTTCAAACTTCCAAAACCATGCTCCGCTGTAATTCTACACCTGTTGAGCCAGTAGTTAAATCTTTCTTTGGTGCTGTCAAGGTGGCCTATGTATGGCTTCAAAAGCCAGGGGACAAAGAGGTAGTCCGAGCCCCACATGATCTCTTTTGGCATTTCAGCATTGCCAGTGGATAGGAAAGCAAATCCTTGCTTGTAGCTTCCTGAACAGTCCTGTGGTGTTAAGCATGTAAGCGTTATGCACCCCCCACAACCAGCCATCACTGACTGGTGATCCATTGACTCTTGCATAATTTTGTGAAAGTAGACCTTTCTATGATGTCCTCTGTGGCAGGGGTCTGGTGGCAAAATAGGGATATGAGTGCTCTCCATTGGCCCAGGAACCCCATTGCTGCAAATTAATCCATCGTGTCATACACATTGTCAAGAGTCACAGCACAGTCCTGCATAGCAGGAGACAATTAATGGCCTTGTATGCTTCCGTGACAATGGCCCTGCAGTGGATTTTTCAACTCCAAATTTCCCATCTGGCACTGCAAGCTTCCGTGGTGCAATCATTATTGACTTCTCAACTGTCAGTGCAACTCTCATTCTGCTGACCCTGCACTGGTGGATTGCTGCAAGCTGAACACAAAGATCTAGAAATGTGACGTTGTGCCTCTGAAATTTTTGCAGCTACTGCTCATCATCCCAAGCATTCATTACAATACAGTCCTACCTGTCAGTGATCATTTTTCAGGCCCAGAAAGAGTGCTCCACCATCAACATCTATTCCATGAAAACCGGAGCCTTGAATTGGTTCTTGCTATGTCCCACAGCAATCTGTCCTTCATGAAATAATCATGTTCCTCACCAATTCAGTTCTTCTTGTGGTTCTGCCAATACCAGAGGATCATATGTTCTTTGCTTGCAGTGCTCTTTAAAGTAGAACAGAGCTATGTAGGTGCCATGCTTCTGTCAGAGATGGCGGAGAGCAAGGTGGGTTGACCAGGTTTGTGGTATATTTTTTAAAAAGGTGCAAAAATTATGGGCTATCGATAACATTATGGGATGGAGAACATTTCAAGCTGGGAAGACCCCTGCGTCCCACTCACCCCTGCCTGACTTATTTTGTTCCACTGTGCATTGCCAAATATCGTGGAAAACAGTGTGCTAGATGGCGATGAGTTGCACATTGGAATACTTACCTGTAGTGCATCACACTATGTTGACACAGGCATTCCTGATGAGTATGTGCAGTCTTGATGCAAGGAGTCAACTGTGCATGTGTACAAGTGATATATTAACCATGATTCTTTTACGCTGCTGTAACATGTGCCAGCAATGTAATGTAATGTAGACATGTCATAAGAGTTGAACAGCCAGCTTCAAACCATTAATGGATGATACATTAATTTCACTGCACAGAGATAGATGTTTCAAGCCAATTTCTTTTTATTCACTTCCAGCATCAATAGGCATTTGTTCAAACTAAGTACTAAATTGCACCCACGGACACAGGTGTGCAATGCCCATTAAATGCAAAGAAATTGCAGACATATAGGAGAGCAGAACTGGCCAAAGACTTTAGTTCTAATTGAAACACATTATAATAATTTCTGCTTATTGTGGCTTTGATAGCTCACTGGTTCTAAGTCACCTCATATCAGGCAGTATAAGATAGCACTATGGAAAACACAATGGAAAAAAAAGCTTTACTCTGATAACAGGGTCTATTCTTTATTCATTGCTTGAGTTTAAATCTCATTGAAATTGTTATTAAAGGAAGTTAAACAGCACAGACAGGATGCAAATTATATCGGAGACGAAACTTTGCACTTAGATTTAGGCATGGAAGGATTAGATTTTTATTGATAAACCTTGATTTCTTTTTACATACACAAATGAAAGAAAATATTTCCATTGATCACTGAAATTTACAGATAGGCAAAGTAAGGAAAATTGTGCTTGAGAACTTATTAGTGTATGATTTAAGGATATTTACTTGTATATTATGACGTGATGTTGACCATTTGCATTTTAATAGTTGTGAAGTTTTAGCGTTTTAAATCTCACCATCTATTATTGCTAAATAATGATCCACCCAAGCTGATGATAATCTACAAATACTTAAATTAACAATTTTGTGTAAATGTGAAATTGCAAATAAAAATGGAGAAAAATGTTTAAATATGAACATCAGTGATATCTGTTGCAATTATTAACAAAAATTGAATTCTGCAACATTTACTTCTATGGCACTGTTCTTCCAAGGATCTCAAAGTGCTTCACACACATTAACTAAGCCTTTCAGTATTTCTTAGAGTTGGGAATTCTACTAATTCGGATGAAAAGATAAACTGAGGCTCAGTTTGGTTCATGTGACTTGTCTAAGATTACACAGCAAGTCAGTGGCAGAGACACACTTAGAACCTTGAACATCAGGCTTTGAGGCCTCTGCTTTAACTACTAGAAATCTCTCTTCCCACCAAGAAAATGTGGCTCATCGGGGTCAGGTGCTTCATCCCCGGGTCAAATGCTCACTTGATAAACCCTCAACAACTAGATACTAGACAAATTAACAAATGACTCTGCTGGCTGTAATTTCAGCCCTGTCACTTTTCCTGACAAATTCATTTTCTTACACTTATCAATCACTGTGAGTGAATCTATCTAAGATTAGAGAAAGTTGCTAGGAGGGGGAGTTCTTGAAGGTCAAACTGCTTTAAGGAGACATATTTTCCTGACAGTTTTCTTGGTAGGGTCAACACTTTCTTTGGTGCTATAAACATGTAGAAAGCAATTATGTTAGCTTCATGCCATGAACAACTTGCTGCCTTTGTTTTTGGTTGCCTGTAACCATACTTGTAAAGAGCCGACACTTGTCTGGATTGCTACTAAAAGCTTGCAACATATGGAGCAGTTTTTTTAAACACTCAGCTGGGAAGAGAGAAGGTTTTTTAAATCTTCAACTTTCCCTTTTATTTAAACATTTAAAAATGTTAACGCACTGTAATGCTGCTCAAATAATAAATTATGGAAGCTGCATCAGCATAAGGGACATGTGAAACAGGTGCTAAAATATTGTGCTAACAGATAGCAAATTAGCTGCGTATTCCCAGGGGCACTTCTAACATCCTGGGTGAGATATAGAGAAAGAGAGATTCAGTATGTCTGAGGGTCAGACGAGTACTGGAAACTTTAACTGTCTGCTTACCTATTGGAACTAAACCTTGACTCTAGCTAGCCACTTGCACACTTAAGAATGTACAATGAGAATAATTGCAACCAACAAGGGCTGTGTGAGTCTCCTACATTCAAAAGGCTCACAGTACTCAGGGATAAAGTTCACCTTTGTACAAAGGGCAATCCCAGGGCCTTTCCAGATTTTTCTCCTTTTATATTCTCATGTGTGGAAGGTGAAGGCTAGGCCCAAAGTATACTACCAAGTCAGAATGGAATCCAGAGAACTGCACCAGCACTGTGTAAGCTAAGAAGGAACATGCTGCAATGGGAATATTGTCAGAGCTAGTTGGTTTTTACAATGGGGAAAGTTTCCAGTTTGAGAACAATGCCAGCTGCTGGGTTACTGATCACTCTTAGAAATCTAGGTACTTTATTTAGGTACCTATAAGGAATCTGTGCTCTCCTGACTATCTGATTCCCTTTGAGGATATTAATCTGTCTTCTGTGTTTAATTCCTAACTCTGACTTCCAGAATTCTCACTCCCTCTTTACGTTCACTTCTTTATCATTTTCTTTCTCCCCTTTAAAAGATATTTCCATTCTCTCTCTGTCTCTCTCTCTCACCATTGCTTTTCCACCATTCTGATTTCTGCCTAACATATCTGTCTGAGATGCATTTTGCATGCAGTGTTGTAACCAGAGAGACAAGGTAGGTGACTGGGAGCCAGGCTCGCCATAGGGAGGTGGGAGAGGGCAAAGGAGGCAATTACTTCAGGGCTCAGAGATTTTCAAAGGGGCCCAGAGCTCCTGGCTGCCACCACTGCTATTGCGGCAGCAGTGGTGGCTGGAGCCCCAAGCTCCTTTAAATTGCCATGGGAGTGCCAGAGCACTGCTCTGTGTGGCTCTGAGGACTTGGGGAGGGGCACGCTGTGGTCTGAGCAGCACCAATGGCTGACTGCCCTCAACCCTGCCCCTTCTGCCCAAGGCCAGCATCCCCCCAAATACTTTTCATCAGGGCCTGTGGTGGCTTTGGCCCTACTGCTGGGAACCAGGGAATCTGCTGTATCAGGAGAGGTTAATGCTGGCCCTTTTGCTGCTGCCTGCTGCCGTGCTCTGCTCTGGCAGCAATAGAGGGGCTGGCATTGACTGGGCAGGACCAGGGGCACATGCTCAGGGGAAGAGGCAGGGCCGAGGCCCAGAAGTGCAGCCCTTTGGGAGTGCACCAAGCCTGAGTTGTGCTCCTGGCCCCCGGCTGTGGTGTTGCACAGCTACCCTGCCTCTTTCCCTGAATGCCCTCCATCCCTTCTCCTCTTCTTGCCTTTCTGAGCTTGAGCACCACTTATAAGCTATTCGCAATGCTCGGGAAGCTCTTGGAAGGTGGTGGTGGGGGTTGCTGAGCATGGGGTCCAGCTTTTCCCATAAGTACTCCAGCCTGAGCAGACCCACAAGGATGCCAGACCACAGATGATGTGGAACTACAGAGGTGAAACCTGTACAATGTTTCCTCTTAGGGATGTCAGTGGGAGTTGTTTCACATGGGTCAGTGTTATGGCTCTTTTGGAGTGAGAGGAAGTGTGCCTTTTGGAATCAATAAGTCAATGTGGCAGACACATTCTGGTTGTTAGGACTATAAAGTTGCAGGTAGTGAATGCAATCCATGCAAACTGAAATAAGACAGGAAATCCCCAACAAATAAAGAATAAGCAGAATGATCCCTGAGCAATATAATCTTTCTATTAAAGGGGATAAAAAAATTACTACTACTCATGGACACCCAGAGGTACTTATCATCCTACCCCTTGCTCACTATATTGAACCTAGTGAAGTCTAGAAAACTTGGCATGAAGAGAGAATTTTTCAGTTTCATTTTGTGTGACAATATTTTACACAGTTCTGCTTAAAATTCAAACCCTCTAATGCTGGCCTGTAGTGATTGAAAGTTGATACCATCCTTTGGTGGTGTGAGTGAAATGAGCTTGGTGTCAGTCAGTTCCGGCTGGACAGGTCTCCGCTTCACACAAAACAATACTAGGACATATGGAACTTACCAACACCTTACTGCAAAAACAATGAGGAGTCCTGTGGCAACTTAGAGACTAACAGATTTATTAGGGCATACACTGTCGTGGGTAAAACCCACTTCATCAGATGAACTGGCTTTTACCCATGAAAGTGTCTGCCCTAATGAGTCTATTAGTCTTGAAGGTACCACAGGACTCCTCATTGCCTGCATCTGCAAAGACTAACATGACTACCCCTCTGAGATGCAACACCTTACTAGTAGTTTGAATATCAAGGGAAAGGACTGGATGAACATGTAAGTTTTATAACCCTTTAATCACCACAGGTAGTTCCTCTAGGTCAGGTTGGAGGCAGTGGGCAGAAGGGCATTCTGATTGGGATGTTTCTCCTTTGTGGATAAACAGGCATTTGGGACCTTCTGTCTCCAAAGTGAGGCTGTGGACAGTCTATCTCAAAGATACCTCTTATGAACACTTGGGATCAGATTTTTAAAAGAGCTCAGATCCCTGCACTGAAATAAACAGGTAGTTTCTTAAACAAGCACCAAGTACCAAGCTCTGTTTGGAAATCTGGCCATGGAGTGTCACAATGAGAGCAGATAGGTGATGAGCACTTTTGAAAATCTGGCTCTAATTGTATGACAATTTTGTTTTAAAATTAAAAAAGAAAGAGAAAGAGAATGAGAGTGAATTCAAACTTCTTGGCTGTGTCTAGACTGGCGTGATCTTGCGCCAGAGCTATGCAAATGAGGCTCAGAGTGGAATATCGCCGAGCCTCATTTACATAACTAATGAGCCGCCATTTTTGCGGAAGAGGCTCTTGCGCAAGATGGAGCTGTCTACACTACCCCTTCTTGCGCAAGAAAAACCCTCTTGCACAAAGCCGTTATGCTGATTATCTTCAGGCATAACGGCTTTGCGCAAGAGGGTTTTTCTTGCGCAAGAAGGGGCAGTGTAGACAGCTCCATCTTGCGCAAGAGCCTTTTCCGCAAAAATGGCGGCTCATTAGTTATGCAAATGAGGCTTGGCGATATTCCACGCTGAGCCTCATTTGCATAGCTCTGGCGCAAGATTGCGCCAGTCTAGACACAGACCTTGAGTGTCAAGCTCCTCTTGTGTGTTGTAGAATCATAGGATTGGAAGAGACCTCAGGAGGTCATTGAGTCCAACCCCCTTCCCAGAGCAGGACCAGCTCCAACTAAATCAACCCAGTCAGGGCTTTGCCAGGTTGGTATTTAAAAACCTCTAAGGATGGAGATTCTGCCACCTCTCTAGATAATCCATTCCAGTAATACACCACCCTTCTAGTGAAATAATTTTTCCTAATATCCAAGCTAGATCTCCCCCACTGCAACTTGAGACCATTGATCTTCATTCTGCCATCTGTCACCACTGAGAACCGCCTCTCTCCATCCTCTTTGGAACCTCCCTCCAGGTAGTTAAGGCTGCTATTTAATCACCCTTCACTCTTCTCTTCTGCAGACTAAACAAGCCCAAATCCCTCAGCCTCTCTTGGTCATGTGCTCCAGCCCCCTAATCATTTTTGTTGCCCTCTGCTGGACTTTCTCCAGTGCATCTACATCCCTTCTGTAATGGGGGGTCCAGAATTGGACACAATACTCCAGATGTAGCCTCACCAATGCTGAATAAAGGGGAATAATCACTTCTCTAGATCTGTTGGCAATGCTCCTTCTAACACACACTAATATGCTGTTAGCCTTCTTGGCTACAAGGACACCCTGTTGACTCAAATCCAGCTTCTCATCCACTGTAATCCCCAGGTCCTTTTCTGCCAAACTGCTGCTTAGCCAGTCAGTCCCCAGCCGGTATCAGTGCTTGGGATTCTTTTGTCCCAAGTGCAGGACTCTACACTTGTCCTTGTTGAACCTCATCAGATTTCTTTTGGCCCAAACCTCTGATTTGTCTAGGTTACTTTGGACCCTATCCCTATCCTCCAGTGTAACCTTTCCCCCTAGCTTAGTGTCATCTGTGAACTTGTTGAGGGTACATCAGTAAAGATGTTGAACAAAACAGGCACCAGAACCTACCCTTGGGGCACTCCACTTGACACCAACCACCAAACTGTTGATCACTACCTATTAAGCCTGACAATCTAACCAGCTTTCTATTGACCTTACAGTCCATTTAACCAATCCATACTTCTTTAACTTGCTGGCAAGAATACTGTATCAAAAGCTTTGGTAAAGTCAAGATATAGCCTTCCCCATATCCACAGAGCTAGTTACCTTGTCATAGAAGACAATCAGGTTAGTCAGGCATGACTTGCTGTTGGTGAATCCACGCTGACTATTCCTGATCACTTTCCTCTTTTCCAAAATGGGTTACTTGAGAATCTCCTTCACGATTTTTCTGGGACTGAGGTGACACTGACTGGTCTTCTCTGGATTGTCCTCCTTCCCTTTTTCAAAGATGGGCACTACATTTGCCTTTTTTCAATCACCTCAAGTTTTCAAAGTTAATGGCCAATGGCGCTGCAATCACATCAGCCAACCCACTCAGCACCCTCAGATGCATTAGATTCAGCCCCATGGATCTGTGTATGTTCAACTTTTCTAAATAGTTCTTAATCTGTTTCTTTCTCTTTCTCCACCGAGGACATACTGTGTTGCCTATTGCAGTAGTCTGGGAGATGACATTGTCTGTGAAGACAGAGGCAAAAAAAGCACTGAGTACTTCAGCTTCTCCCATATCAGCTGTCTCTCTCTCATCCAGTAAAGGTCTGATTCCTTCCCTGACCCCACCCTCTTATTGCTAATTTGTCTGTAGAAACCTTTCTTGTTACCCTTCACATCCCTTGCAAGCTGCAGTTCCAATTGTGCTTTGGCCTTCCTGTTTACACCCCTGCATGCTCAAGCAATATATTTACCCTCTTCCCATGTTATCTGTCCAAGTTTCCTTGTCTTCTAAGCTTTCTTTTTGTGTTTAAACTCAAATAATTGTTCTTTGACTGGGCCAGGTCTTCTAATTCTGCCTGCTTTTTTCCCAGGCTTCTTGCATTTGTGTACAGACACCTTAGATAACTAGCTGATTGCCCTACCTTCTCCGTACAAATCAGGGGTCCTCTTCTGTTGCACATTTCTCCTTTTTTCTTCCCAGTATCCCAGTTCCTCACTTACCTCAGGGCTTAGGTCACTGTCTCCCGACAAAGCTAGTTTAAAGCCCTCCTCACTAGGTTTGCAAGCTTGCCTGGGAAGATTGTCTTCACTCTCTTTGTTAAGTGGATCCCATATCTTCCTAGCAACCCTTGTACCCAGAACAGCATCCCAAAGCTGTCGAAGATTCCAAAGCCCTCTCTCTGACACCAGCTGTGCAACCACACATTTACTTCCAAAATTTGACAATCCCTACCTGGAACTTTTCCTTCAACTGGGAGGATGGACCACCACTTGCGCCTCAAACTCCTGGATCCTTCTTCCCAGTGTTACATAATCTTCAGTGACCCACTCAAGATCATTTTTGGCAGTATTGTTAGTTCCTACATGGAGATGTAGGAAGGGGCTTAATGATATGAATTCAAATATGTTTGTTTTAGCTTATTTACCTACTTTATCACATATACTTTTAGAAGCTCTCAAAGGAATATTCCAGGCGTGTGCTCACATCTAAGTTAAAGCTATTTTAAACCATTCTCCTGGAAATCAGTAGCTGTAATTTAAGTTAGTGCTATTGCCAAAAGGCCTTTTAAAACTGCTTCTCTTTCTGTCTTTTGAGCGAATACGTAGCAATGCCTTTGTTTTCATGTTCAGGAATAATTATGTAATACACTTTTCCAAACAAAAATATCAGTCATTCAACCTGAATGTATACAATCTTTTCCCCCTTTAAAATATGCAGTGCCTTCAAGGTTCTATTCCATAGTGGTACAACTTCCTGGATTGTATTATTCATGTGGTACCATGTCATATCACATGAAAGAGGTTACTTTTCTCTCCATGCACAGAGTTCCCACATATTTGTTTACTGATCTTGGTTGATAACATTAAATTCTAAAAGGATGACAAAACATTAAGAAACCAAGGATATGCACTCTGAGAAAAGCTGTATGGGAGGCTATAGGCTTTGAAGTGCAAAGAGGGTGAAAGTCATCCCAGGGGAGAGAGCACACACAAGTCCTATGGCTATTCTAAATTCCACTTAAGAGATCAGAATAACGCTTAAATTGGGCTAACATGGCTTGCAAGTGTTCCCTATGAATGGGAGAGTAAGCTGTTTAGAAAAAAATATGATGACTTCTATCATAAAACTGGTTAATTGGATATGTACAAAACAAAGTATATATTGGATAGATGTATAATTTAGGATACAATGGCATCTTTCTAGCCTCTCAACAGGGCTTTTAGTAGCTGTCAGAGGGGGCAAGGTCAAGTGGCTGAGACTTCTTCCCCCACCTGACCCTGACAGCCAACCTGCACTCTCTCTGCTGCCAGCTCTTTAGTCTCCCTTCGTGAGAGACATGGAGGGAGTGTTGAACGTGTGCCCTGGGAAAGAAAAGCCACAGCTGCTGAGTGGCAGAGCTGAGCCTATGTGTGAAGGATGAGGGGAAGGAAGTTGGGCTGGAGAGGAAGGGTGGCGGTAGACTGGGAGGGAAGGGAATCACTGAATGTAGGGAACATGGGGTTGGTTAGAACTGATGTGGAGAAAACTGAGGAGTGGGGGGAAAATCAGGGGAATTGGCAAAGAAGGCTGATGGCTATGGGGGGTTTGTAATTAGGCACTCACTTCACTTTGGGACGTTATGTAGTTTCTGTGCTTTACTGCACCAGCGTAGGCAAGTCTGGACTAAAGCCATTTTACCTCCTGACTCTGGCTGCATGAGGAGGAGTGGGGCTGTTCTGAAATGAATCACTTATGGAATGAATGCAGCTGCTTCACACATACAGCAGCTGCTCATGGAAGCCCAAGAACTCCCCTGTTTAGGGAGGGAAAAGAACAAACCAACTTAAAATAAAGAGGCAGGCACCAAACTTTGAAAAGGACAAAAAGGCTGTCAAATATTGTTTCTAAAAATCAAGGTTTTTTTAGTTGCAGCTTGAAAGCAGATTTTTATGTGCAATTAAAATAAAGGCATGTATTAATGAAAGAAGAAAAAGGAATAAGGAGAAATTATTTTGGCCTGAGTACTATCTGCTATTATTTTAGCCAGATAAGAAGTAAAACTGCCAAGTTATAACTTCCCCCTCCCACTTTCACGAAGAAGAGTTGTTATTATGGCTGTCATAAGCTTGTACCAATAGCAGCACTGTTGGGTGCTGCTGTAATAAATACAGCTGTTCGATTTTGACTTTAGTGTGTATCGTCTCCAGAGTTCAGTTTGCTGCAGTGTAAAGGGGGAGGAGAGGCAGCTGCAGTTCTGAGTACAGGCTGGTGGTGTCATCCCCTTACCACAGTATTGAGATGGTGCACTGCGTGTTTCTATTCAAGCATTTAATACATTATTCTGTAATTTTTGTCTTGGAAGTAATGAGGCCTGACAGCTTTGGCTTGTGCATGATAACAATCCCATACTGGTATCTTTTAAATTCTTCCTTGCCAAATTCATAAAAGAAGAAATGACTTTTTCAAAATGACAGTAAACATGCTTCATTTTATAAGACATTGTGGTTAACAACCTGAAACAATGAAGTGTTTTTGAGCTATAGCTAAACTAATTTGAGCTATATTAAAAGTGCTGATCTGGAAGCTAAGCCACTTTTTGTAGAATGACAGGAGAACATATATGGCCTGATTCTCATGGCATGCAGCTGAAAAAAAAATTGCCTTGACAGTTTTTTCCCATTCAGGCCTCTTTTGAAAGTTATGGAAATATCAGTGATAATGTCTCAGCAGAGGGCCTGGGGCAGTGTATTGCCACCTTTCAGACACAGTTCATCTGCAGTTGCAGTCTGAGGCCATGAGGTGATGATGAACACCGGTTAATGGAAATATCATGGTATCAGCATTGCAATAAAGTGCTTCATCACAGCAAATAAAACTTTGAAAATAACATTTTTAAATGCCCTGCACCCAATTAATTGATATTTGAGTCACAATTCATGGCTCCAATTTACTGGAGCAATATCACCAGGATTTTAGTGTAATGGAGTAGGCTGATAGAACTGAAAACATGAAGATTCATTTCTGCTCTCAGGCCAAAGTAAGTGCTGAATAGTATTGCTGAAAACAAATGAGTACCTTTGGACTTACACTGATGTGCAAACACAGTTTGGCTTTTTAGAGTATATGTACACAGCAATTAAATACTGGTGGCTGAGCTGGTGGGGTGAGCTGCTCCAGGGCCATAAAACTGCTGTGTAGATATTTGGATTCAGAATGGACCCCAAGTTCTGGCATCCTATGATGTGGAAGGCTGCAAACTTTAAATTGTCAACAAAGTGGGTGAGGTAATATCTTCTACTGGACAAACCTCTTGCCGGTGAGTGAGACAAGCTTTTGGGCTCCACATAGCTCTTCCTCAGGTCTCAGAAAGGTATTGAAAGTGCCACAGGTGACAACAATTAGTTTATCATAAACAGTTAGCACAAAATATATAAATAATTTTTCACTGATTTATTGAAAATGTCATATTCATAATCCCAGACCCTTTACTAGTTCAGGAGACTATGTGAGTTGCAGGCTTTGATGGCTGAGCCTCCTTATACACAGTTTTCCAGAGATGAAGTAATTCTGTGGTCACCCTAAGTTTTTTTTAATTTAAAGTTGTTTCCCGCTTCCACTTGAACCAAATTATATATCTACCAATGTTCTTCCCTTAATCAATTCTGGAGGAGCAGTGTCATTACACTTTGGATGTCAGGTGATGTCTTGTTTTTTATCTGGGTAGAACTAACCATTTCCTTTCTCATCTTGTCTGTTTCACATGTGGCCTGAATGAAGGATCAAGTGGTCTCTGCATAGACTGTGTAATGTCTAGGTGCTGTACCCATGGCAGCATATGGAGTAGCTCAGGCTGTGCTTTCTCAAAGGGCATGAGTTCATTCCATGAGAGCTCTGGCGAAGTCAATGGCATTTCTGAATGACATTCCTATATTGGACATTTTCAGGCTGTCCCCTTGGTCCTCTGTGCATACTTGTACAAACCACTCTTCCATTACAGCTGTTTCCAGATCAGACTGCAAAGTTTTGGAAGGCAATCCTTGAGTCCTTTAAATAGACTCCGAGCCCCATCTCCTACTAGTACTGCTTGAGAGTCACTCACAGGAAATATGTGGCTGCATCCACCAGGATGGCAGAAACTTTTGTGGTGCCTAGAACCAGCACCCCTCCCCCACTCAAAATCTGTCCACACCTCTTGCCTAAGGCTCTAGGATGGAGTTTGGGAGCTGAGTGCAGGCTCTGGGCTGAGGCAAGGGATGGGGGGCAAGAGGTGATGCAGGCTCTCAATGAGAGTTTGGGTGCAGGAGGGGTAAGGTGTGGTGTTGGGGGGGTGGAATTTGGGTGTCGGAGGTGGTCTGGGGTGAAGGCTCAGGGATGGAGTCAGGCTGCAGGCTCTGGGATGGAATCTGGGTGCCGTGGGCAGGCTTTGGCCTGGGAGAGGAGGTGGGAATACGGAGAGCAGTGCACGGAGATCCATGTCCCACCCTCCAGACCAGGGACCCCAGGGCTGTGCTGGCAGGAAACCACTGTAGCCCTGTTGCACTGCCAGTGTGGCAGCAGCCGCACAGGTTCTTTACATTGCCTGGGGGGCAGCAGACAAAGCTGGGGGGATGCATGGAGGGAGCATGCAGGGGTGGCAAGTGGGCTGGGAGATGCAGCTGAGGGAAGTGCACAGGGGGGCAGCTGGGGCTGGGAAGAGAACTTTAGTGTAGCCCGGCCATGGGCCAGGAATGTTCAGGGTACCATGGGCTCAAATGACTCATGACCTAAGGCTGCATTTACTCAAAGAAGCAAAATCAGTTGGCTACCTGTAACTGTTGTTAGAGATGTGATGCAGATGTGTATTCCATGACCAGTCCTCGCTTCTTTCTCATGAGAGTCCCTAATCCTGACATTTGGTATGAAAAGAGCATGGACCATGTGCATACCTACATAGAATACATGGCTTCACTGTCTCTTGGAAAACAACAGTTACAAGTAAGTAACCAATTTTTGTAACAGAGATGGGGACATTTTTCACATTAATTTCAATGAGGAAAAACCGTCAGCTCTGAACACTCTTTTTAAGCTAAGTTTTTTATCGTGGTGAGAGAGAAAGAAACATATTTTTATTTTATTTTAACTTGTGTAGGATAGCTTCTAGTTCCTAAGGAACATACGTCCACTTTGTGGGCTCCAACTGAATATCATATAGCATTTGGTACCTTGTAGTTCAACTGGGAAGCCAAGAACTGAAATTAGAAGCTGAAGTGCTGCTATTCAAAAAGGAGGTCTCTTTGGTTGAAAAATGAAGAAAATTAGTGAGGCCAAATGAAAAGGTTTACATTGTTCAAGCCTGCTGATTGGGAAAATAGGAAACTTCACTCACTGTTGTTATCAGTCTGGCGTTTTTCAAGCACTCATTTTACTTAAATGTGGAGGTTGGAAGGAGCAAGCAACATGTCAGATGAGATGACTTTTTATGCAGAAAAGATGATTGAAATTTCCCTCTAAGATTTGTAAATATGAGGCAGCTCTGAAATATGTATAGGCCATTTACATCACTTTTGTAAGACTCTTGATTCATTTAGTATTAGCATTGATCATAGCAAATACAGTCTCACACACCCTAATAACATATTTCACACTTTTGCCTTGAAGTACAGAGCACATACTTTGTATAGAACGAATCTACAGCTCCCAACTATAAAGGGGGGAAGGAAAATGTTTTCTAACAATTAGTATTTTTATGCTTTGTAAGTTTTGTCTCATCCATTTAAAAGGATATTTGTTAGACATGAGTGATTTCCATATTGGCAGAATTACAAGATTCCCCTGTTTAACAGTAGCCTAGATGGTCTATTGGCACTGCAGTTATAAAAATGATATTGACATTGAAAAGATGCAGTGGGACCATCTAAAGGAATGGATCAGAGACAGAGCAGTTACTGCTTGTTATTGGAAAAAGTAATGTGTGAGATGGAGAGAAACCACAGGGAAATGTGGGGCTCTCCTTAATGAATGTTAATAAAGCTTTTTGTTGAGTAGTTAGAGCTGAGGACTTGAAGTCAGGATTCATACCTCTCTGGATTATGTGTATTGACCTTACACAAGTCACTAAGGTTTTGATCATGGCTTTTTAGCTGTGTTGGAGGAGCAGCACCATCTGAGGGGGAGCTCGGGGGGACATTCTCATGGAAGTTCACTGCCCACAGGAATCCCCTGGTTGTGATGGAGTGGGTAGAGTCGTTTGAGACATGCCGTTAAGGAGTGGCTGGTTACTGCCTACCCCAACTCCTCAAAGGTTGAACTCCCAGTGTACTCCTGCAGGAGTAACTTGGAACCTGGGCAGCTCCTAAGGTAGTGGAATTTATGCACCTAATGGCCCGATCCAGGATATAAAAGTAGTTGGCTCTGAGAGAGATCTTACATTTCTTTGAAGCTACCAATTTTGTATTCCATGGGAATGTAGCATAATCAGAGCAGCCACAGAGATTCTTACTGAGCCAAGTAAGCCGTCAAAGGAGGGACTTTTTCTTGATGCTGAAATTACTTTGAACCTCAGCTCGCATGCTGTTAAATCCCCATCTATTGCCCATATTCACATTTTTCCTTGTAAAATTAGCATCCAAATTAAGAAAAGTTGTTAATGACCTGCTTATGAATCTCTTTTTTAATGTTTTGTATTAAATATGGAGGCAATAGAATTGGGAATGTGATGGATTAGGTGTGAAGGATTTGCAGAAAAAAATAAAGTGTTTTATTATAAAGAATAAAGCAAAATAAAATTTGATGATTGATAATGATTATAACCGTAAAACCATCAATTGGTTAAGACTCTCTTAGTCTTATGATTAATAGTTCACTCAGCATCTTAATGGAATGCACTGTAAAATTAATCTCCAGAAAGATTTAATACCACAGATGAATTGTTGAAAAACTGTTGCTGAAATGGCCCTCAGGAAAATTTCAGGGAGCATGTTAAAGATTTGGGTAATTCAGATATCTTTGAGCCAAGTTATTGAAGTATTTTGGCATTTAAGTTTAAAGTCACAGAATAGGGTGTATTATCTCCCACTGGCTATCTCTAATCGGTGGGTATGTGAATATATGAATGCTGAAAGACATGGTGCAGGTACATCGGTGAAGAACAAACAAAACAGGTATACACCAAACAGTGGACTGTATTGGTACAGAAACAGAATCATAGAAGTGTAGGACTGCAGGACCTTAGTAGGTCATGTAATCCAGTCCCCTGAACTGAAGGCAGGATTAAGTATCTAACTAGACCCTATTCTATTCTTAAAAACTTCCAACGATGGAGATTCCACAATCTCTCTAGGCAGGTTGTGCTAGCTCTTAACTATGCGGACTATTAGGAATTTTTTCCTAATGTCCAACCTGAATTTCCCTTACTGCAATTTAAGTCCATTACTTTGTGTCTGATCCTCAGAGGTTAAAAAGAACAATTTTCACCCTTTTCCTTGTTAGCAACAAGTTATATACTTGAAAACTTTTATCATGTCCCCCATTAATCTTCTTTACTCCAAACTAAACAAACCCATTGTGGCTGTATTACTTCCATCATTCTGGGAGTGAAATGGTACTTGTTATGGTATTTTTTCATATATGATCTGATTGTCTTACAAAATACTTTGAATTTCTCCTCATGAGATGTGTGTTAATATGTTCAACTACAGGAGCACATCAGGGAGAGTTAGTCTTGGAGCTTTACAAGTTCCACTACTCCTACAGAAAGGCTGATATATAAAGTAACAGGAATTCAATGTCATCTGAATGGAAATCAGTTTCCAAGACAGGTGGATTATTAAGGTCCTAGGATTTATAGACTGTATTGTCTGTTGCCTTAACTCTAAATACCCTTTTGGGGGGAGTTTTAAAATAGGCCTTATATTTTTACATTTTTTAATTCATTTTTAATTATGACTAAAATTAAAATATAATTAAACATACAGCTTCCAGCAGCAACCTAAACATTCTCTTTGGGGAAAACTATTTTCCACTAACATGGTAGAGTCACTCACATTTATTGCTGTTACAGTGTCACTGTGAAAGATGAGACTCTCCCTGTGAAATAAACCTCTTCTGCTGACATAAGAATAGATGCCCAGCTCCTTTAGATCCAATAGAACTCTTAGTGATTTATATGTTACTACATAGACTGAAACACACTTCCAATCTTCTCTAGGTCCTGCTGTCAAGATATGCTGATAATGGTATTAAGCACTGGGCACATACACTGAACGCTTTTGTTGTATACATTTACTTTAAACCTATTATGATACTATTCAAATACTTCTGGTGTCATATACTAATTCAGGAAATAGCTTATATCTATATGCAGTAGCCACTTTTCACAGTTTAATCCATTTTATGATTATCAAATCCTACCCTACTTCTTCCCCCTCAGTCAGGCAAATAAAAAAATCCTAAGCAAACCCCAAACAAAACCAAATCAAAACAAATTCCACACCTGCAAATAACAACAAAATGGACATAGCTCCCTAAAATTCAGTATTTAAAATTTAATCTGTGTCTTTGAGAGTTAAATAATTTTTTAAAAGAAAACCAAAGTGCATGCAGTTTGACAAACCACATGCCAGCTTTGAGCCTGATGTAATTTAGAAAGCCAAGTTATAATGCCTTGGAAAGAAAATTGGATGTAATGAAATGTAAGGAAGATAGCACTTGTGAGAGCGCTGCTATACTGCAGTTCTTTACGCTTTCTTTCTCCCATCTGATGCTGCATAATTGTGTGCTTTGCTTCAGCATTGTACCATGTGGTCTCGCATTTTCTGTAGCTGCTTTTAAGAAAGAAGCATCAGCTTGCTCTTATTCTGCCTGCAGAGCCTTTGTAACCAACACGCTGGGAAGCGCAGCCTGCTGCATGTAAAACTGACAGAAGTTAGACAGAAATGGGCTTTTATCAAGCCATTATTCAAAATAAAGCAGGTTTTACCCTTTCAAAGGCAACTGCTAAACTTGAGGGAGAAATCACATGTTCTTTCTCCTCCTTTAAATATTAGTTTGTTTTTAAAATGCCCAGTTTGGCTAAAGTTGCGACACTTTCAAACTCAGCAGGCAGAGACTTGGCTTGTCAGTTACAAAGTTTTCATTGGCAGAGGGATCAATTTCATTACCAGCTCTCAGTTTCATGGAAGCAGTATAGACCTTGGAAACCTGCATAACAAGCCTTGTCTTCGATTACAGTTGCTGAAATGGTTCTGAACACAGTTTGTCCTTGGTTATGCTTGCAGATCAGCCATGTTCAACACTGAACTCATTTCTAGTGAAAACAAAGATGTATGGTCTGGGGTATTTTCGGATTAACATTGTCTAATACACTGGTCAGTCACAGTGGTCACAAAAAATATTTCATCTGCCTCATGCTTTCAGTCCTGCTGTATTCACTGTTCCAGGTATCTGCTATATATTTGAGAGAGCTTGTCTGTCTGTGTGTCTGTTGTCTGTCTGTTTGTTCATGAACTCCTCCTAAACACTATGGCCACCAAATTTGGAATACAGCTTTCTCTTATCATAACTGAAAGCAAGGTAAGGATTTGGTTGTGCCAAGAAAATTTGATGTCCCCGGAATGGGTTTGCTACTCATAAAACCATTCAGAAAAGAGAGACAATCACCAGGCAGGTGAAAGAAGCTGGCTGGAGCCAACACCCTGCCCCATCTGGGACTGCTCCAGCCCTGAGCCTCCCATCCCCAAAGTGCCCTTTAGGGGGGCAGGGTGGGGCTGAAACTCCTCCCCCGATTTGTACCGGAACATTGTTGGCTGTTCTCCTTCATCAGGGAGTAAGGGCAAAGTGCACAGTTTGCTCTATTCCTCACTCTGGCTGGGGAACACAGCAGGGAGCAGACAAACCTGCACCTGCCCCAGCTGGGGGATGTGTATTTCTCCCTCGGCTGTGTCCACTTGAACTGCAGCAGCCATGGAGAGGTGCTTCTCACCTGGCCCCAAGCTGCCGAGGTGAAAGAGGGGTGGGGTAGCCCTCTCTGTCTGGGGCAGCCTGATAGTGAACCCTAATTCCCAGTCCCACCATAAAGCAATGATTTAAATGAAGCATGTACATTTTCATTTTATTTTCCAAAAAAACCAAAAATTGAGTTAAGAACCGAAACAATGCTGGGTAAAACTTCCAGTAATGAATAGTTTTCAAACTGATGGAATTTTCCAAAACGATTGAAGTTTTTCAGTATGACCATTGAATTACTCTCCTTTGCACAAGTCCTGCTGAAGTGTGTGTGATTTTGTTGCTCTTTATTGACTGTGTAATAGCAGAGTATGAGACCCAGTCTTGCAGAGTCTTATTAGTATGAATAGCTTTGCTCACGTGATTAGTCCTGCTGAACTTGGACTTTGTGCCTGAGTGAACTTTGTTTTCAGAAGCAGGGCCATAAAACCCTCAATATTGACATTGCTTGTGGAGAGTCTCTTTTTGTTCAAGTGGTTTTTGTAGTAGAAGATCCTGATTTTGAGTTCCTGATGGTGCATGAAGTATTTGTACTTTAGCTGGTAATTTGGATGTCTGATGGAGGAGCTTTTGCTAAGAGAAACTTGAAGAATTAAAAAAAAAGGAAATTATGAGTTTTCAGGTGATATCTCAGAAACCTACATTGTATATAGATTACTACAACCATGTGGACATAGGGTATATTCTATCATACTCTCACATTGACAGTTTGATTAATCAAATCCAAGATTTGCATATGCTCATGAAGTGTTCCTCACCATCTCATTCAATTCTATCCATAGAAAATCTCAAGGTATTCTTACAGTTGTGATATTATTCTGTGTAGGAAAAATATTTTAGTCAATTTTTAGCATATTCTAAAAGGCACTCATTGCATTTTCCTCCTGTACAGTTGGTCAGTGCTAATCAACACAGCAGGTTTTATAGGTGGAGAGCAACAAAACTTGGATCAAAAGCTTTAAAAAAGGTATTTCTAATTGAATTTCTCTGAAGAAGTGGGTCTGCCCCACAAAAGCTCATCACCTAATAAAACTATTTTGTTAGTCTTTACAGTGCTACATAACTGCTTTTTTGTTTTTCCAAGATCAGACTAACACAGCTACCTCTCTGTGTCTATGACATGTGGTCTACACACAAAATGCTCGATGGTGAAGTATTAAGGTATTACCTGCAGTTATGGGGGTGACTTGAATAACTGCTGGTGGCTTTGCCATTTGTGGGTAGCTTGGTGTTCTAGGTTGAAATCCTCTTCCTATTGAAGTCAATGGGAGTTTTGCCATTGATTTCAATGAGCCCAGGATTTCATCCCTGGAACTCATGTCAGTAAAACCCAGCCACAGACTCATACTCCTCTGTATTTCCTCTTTGTTGTGTGTGTATGTATGCATGCAAGTATAACGCAGAGACACACTGCAGAGTACTTTTCAGCCACACTCAAGCCTTCCTTTCTTTTTAGCCTGCAAAGTGCTAGCCAAATATTAGTAGTGCCTGGCCAGAAGAGAGGCCAAGATGTATGAATGAGGGAATCCTCATGAGGAAGACTGGTGGGTTCTCTGATGGAGTTTATGGGGCTATGAGACAGTGAGAGGTTATGGACCCTTTTCCTCCTACAATTTCCCTCTGGCAGATAAATTAGATGAACCCCTACTGACTTGGTAGAAGGTGGGTAATGGAAAACCCTACCTCTTCTCATGGGAATGACAAGGCAATGTGAATACCAGTAAAATAGGCACCCATTTTTGTTTCTGCTAAAGGGAAGCCAACATGCCAGTAGAAAATGTGGGCCCACACTTGGAAAATGATCTCTGGTTTTGCATGCTTCATTCTCTGTGACATCTGAGGGATCACATAATAGATGCCCAAAACTGAGGTATTCATTGCTACCAATGACCATTTCTGAAATTCTGACCACAGCAAAAGAAATAGGACTTAATTTTATTTTGAATATTTTTAATTAACATTGTTTAAGGAGTTTTATCTTGCCTTTTTGTCTGATCCTGTTCTGGCTAATCTCTTTAAAGCATCCCCTTCCTTGAGTCACAGACTCTCCTGTCATCTCCATTTTGTCATAGGGAGGGAGCATTTTCAATGGTTGCACTATGCATACAAAAGTGAAATATATGGTGTTTTCTTGATACATCCAGGCTGAGAACAAGGGTAGGAGGAGTGGTCCTGAGGGGAGTGTCATTCAAATTATTGCAGTGGCATTTACAATTTTTCATTTTAAAAAAGCCCCCCCCTTCCCAGAATATGACACTAAGAATAAGGATTTTGTATAACGTAATTTAAAAAGTGTTAACTATTGAATGTAGTTTCATACAGTATTTAAAATATAATATTCATGAATGGTGAAATTCACTCCTTTTGAACGGGAACAGCACAAGGCCTATGGCTCAGATCCCATTTATGACTTATTTTGAAGTGGAATTTCATTAGCACATGGGTCTGGTCCTGGTCCTGTGAACAAGGATAGACAGCATTGTAAGGTGCTCAAGATACAGCTCTATTTCTCGGGCAGTTGTGGCACTCTGCCTTTGATTTTGTATCTAATAATTCATCCAGTGTCTAGTGATACCTTAGCTCAGAGCACTGTTGAATGTCAGCACTAAGCACTGCCCACTAAAATTTATGTAATAGCTTGAACTACATCCATTTGCACCTCTGGACTGCTGATAAACTTCTTTCTTTAACCCGATTTATCAGACATTATGAACCCATTCTTCAATTCTCATCAAGATCCTTTTCTCATAAAGTATATTTCAGACATATATAAGGTCCTTTGAGTGATACAATTCATATTTTAAGAACTTGTGCAGATGCCTGACAGGTGCTAAAACTTCCTTGAGGTCATAAATGGTTGAAATGTTTTATAGGGTTGAGGATAAGAGCTACCTCTGCCCTTCTAGATACAGAGTTTCTTTTGAATAGTGATAGAATTTTCCATGTTTAAACTCAGACTGGGCTTGGAAAGCCATAAAAGTTTTGACTTGCCCTTCCTCAGACTGTTGCTTCATCTCCAATATTTCTGCACTTCAGGTAGACCAGCATATGTGATTTTTACACGACAGCATTGTGGGTCATTGTAGTTCTAGGGTCTTCATCTTAGCTGCTTATATGGTCCCATTACTACAATATCTGAATTCTTCATTATCTTAAATGTATTCCTTAGAAAACTTTTCGGTGCTATTATCCCCGTTTTGCAGATGAGGGATGAGGCACAGAGAGACTAAGCTGGCTTGTACATAGTCACACAGGCTTGTCAGAGCAAGGATTTGAACTCAAGCTGCCAAAACCCTACGGTAATACCCTGGGCACAGGGCTGTCCTTGTGGAAAGCCTCTTCTATCTGCGACAGATCCTGCTTAGAAGTTGGAAGAAGGGTCATCTGCCTCTGCAGCACCTGTAGCTGAACCAACGGGGAGTTCTCTCTAGATTTGGGGATCCATGTATGGCAAATGAGTAGAGTGGGAGCAGACAATAAAGATGGGGGATGAAATTCTGGCCCGCTGAATCCCAAAGATTTCAAGAAAGCCAAGTTTATTATTTGTATCACTAGAATGTGTAGGAGACCTACATGTGGATCAGGATCTCATGGTCCTAGGTGCTGTATGAAGAACAAAAAAGCTGGGTCCTGCCCCAGGTAATTTATAATATAAGAGAACATACAAAAGATGGACACTGACAGATGGGAGAGTAGAAAGAAACAGTGAGACAATATTGGTCAGCATAGCCTCAGAGCATCAGCACCTAGCCATGTTTTTTATAGGCATTGCAGAAAAAGGAGGATTGTGAAGGAGGGTAATGAGGTAGCTTTGTGGATGTTTACAGGGAACTTTTTCCCGGGCACGATGGACACACAGGTGAAAGCATGAAGGAACTTGTTTGCAAAATGTAACAAGTGATGTAGGCTGGAATCACTGGCCAATTGAAGGTAGGAGTTAATATCTCGATAGTGAATGAGATATGATAGGCTTTGAAGGGCACTGGAAGTGAAGACAAGTAGATTGTTTGATGTGATAGAAAAGGGGGGGCAATGGAGGAATACAAACAGTGGAGTGACCTTGTGAAAGTAATGATGTTTGAAAATAACCTATGTAGCTGTCTTGGATATGAGTGGCAGAAGATTGCCTTTGTTAAGGCCAGAGAAAAGGAAGCTGGGATTATCAAGACACAAAGCAATGAGTGCCTGGATGAGCATTTAAGTGGTGTGGATGAATAGGAAAGGCCATATTTAGAGATGATATTAACAAAAAAGCTGCAAGATTTAGATATAGCTTGGAAGGGATGATCAATACAGAGTTTCAAGTCAAAGATGACACCCAAGTTATAGGTCTCAGTGACAGGTGGATTTGTCCTTACTGACTGAGAAAGGAAGTTTGGAGGGATGGCTTAGGGTGAATATTAAGAGCTCTGTTTTAGTTATGTTGAGCTTGAGCTGATGGCTAGACATGCAGAAGAAGAGGTCAGAAGAGGAGAAAGATCTGGAGTAGAGAGGTAGGTCTGTCAGTGGTCAACAAGAGGTGGTAGCTGAATTTGTGTTTGGAGGTGAGATTACCCAGAGATAAGGTGCAGAGGGAAAAAAGGGGCTCAGGGACAGAATGCTGTGGAACCTCCTTAATTATTTGTTGGGGGGGGGGAGGGGAATTAGGAGTATCCTCCAAACAATATATTGCAGGAGTGATTTGCAAGGTAGGAGGAGAACTAGAAGAAGAGAGCCTCACAGTGAAGGACATTGTTTCAAGAGAAGAACCAGTCAACTGTGTGACTGACAGGTGAAGGAGAATGAGGCTAGAGCACTAGAAGCAGAGGGATCAACAGAATTTCTGGGCCCCTGGGGGGGAGGGAGGGCTCTACACTCCTGGAAGGGGTGGGACTGGCAGCAGCAAGTCCTCAGCATCACCCAGAGTGTGCCCCATGCCAGTCCTCAGAGCCATCCAGAATGCGCCATGTGGTGCTCTGACGGCAATTAAAGGGACTGCTGCTGCTAAGGTACTAGGGGCTAGGAGCCCTGGGGCCTTTTGAATTGCCTGGCCTCAGGACAACTGTCCCCCTTTATCCTCCTGTCCTGGCAGGCCTGACTAGAAGACGTCATCAGAGACTTTGGTGATATAGTATCAGTGGAGTGCAAGGAGCAGAAGCTGGATAGGAGAGGATCTAGAAGAGAATCAGAGAAGAGGAACTCCAGAGAGCAGTTATGGATTGTGTATTCAATGAGTTTCTAGGTGAAATGGAGAAAGCAGATGGGATGGTAGGTGGAGAGGCAAATGGGATTTTGAAATGGGTGAGACTAAAGCATGCTTGCATTGTGTGATGGAAGAATCCGAGAAGAGCAGAGGAAAAAGTGTAAAGAAGTGAATTACAGAAGGAGAACAGATGAAACTTCTGTGCTGCTGACAATGGGGAAGGAGGAGAAAGTTGTAGGAGACGAAAGAGAGTCAAGTTGGGGCAAGGGAAAAATTGTCACATTTTGTGAGTTTTCTCCTGGAAGAAATCAGTGAGATCCTGTGTAGAGAGAGAAGTGGAGGAGGGGAGGGTTTGAGGAAAGAATCAAAGGTGATGAAAAGGTAGGCGGGATTCAATAAAGTTGGAATACAGTTGTCTAGCTACAAGATGGCAGAACTTAAGGAGGTGAGAGTGATTATGCAGTGGAGGAAATCAGTCAGGTCACAAGATTTCCCCCAGAGATGCTTTGCTTCATAAGAGCAGGAGCAGAGGAAACAAATGGTGGAGGGTGAACTGAGCCATGAAGTGGAAGGGGAAATGATCTAGCGATTGGAGAGTGTGTCAACAGTCACCACTCCAGGAGTGTGAAGCATGGGGACAATTGACAACCATAGCAATGGAAGAAAGCGAAGAGAGGGCAGGGAGAAGATGACTGAAGCCAGACAAAAACTCAGCAATGTTGTTTTCATCCAGGGATTCTGTGAAGGGCTAAGGATTCTTCTGCAGGGAGCCTGTTGAGCACTGGTTTATGAGCCCCCAGTCTGCAAGTACACATCCTTAATTTTAGTCCATGAGATTATTCATGTGCTTGAAGTCAGGTACATCGTGAGAGTTCTCAAGGCCAGGACTAAAGTAAATACTTTTATACAAGTTTGTAAATTTAAGACCCCTTTTTTTGCACAGGTCGAACCTCTCTTGTCTGGCACCCTCGGGAACTGAGTGGTCCCGAACCATGGACTTGCCAGACAAGGGGAGGTTAAGGCTCCCTACTTGGCTATAGGCTCTGCTCCCGGCTAGCACTGCAGTCCCTGCTACCTGTGCTGTCTCCAGCCCCTCACCCTGCCAGCTCTGACTGGGGCTGCGTCCTGCACTGGCCAGCCCTGCACAGGGGCCAGACCCACTGCCAACCCCGGCCAGGGTTGCACCCCTCCGTGGTGCCAACCCAGGCTGCACGCCTGGCTGCTGGCCTCGCTGACGCCCATCCTAGTTGGACTCCAGCCCAACCCCACTGACTCCAACCCTCCCTCATCTGGTCTGTGTTCCCACACTGCACCAGCCTCAACTGAGGCTGTGTTTCCCACTGCACCAGCCTCAGCAGCTTTACGCTCTTGGCCGCTGGCCCCACTGCCTCTACGCTCCTTCCCATCAGCCCTGGCCAGGGCTATGCTTCCCACCGTGCCAGCCCTGCTGGGAATGCGCTGTCAGTTGCCAGCCCAGCCTAGGCTGCGCTTAGGGTTGCTAGGTGTTTAGTTTTGAACCAGACAGTCCAGTATTTGAGCTTTCTGTTTGGGAAACAAATTGAGAAAATATAAATGTCCGGTATTTTTTAAATAAGATGTAATGTAGATTGTGATGTAATGTCAAGTGTGTCCGGTATTTTTGCTGAAACCATCTGGCAACCCTACCTGTGCTTCTGATCCTGGCCAGCCGGAGCTTTCTGGTTCAGCAATATATCCGTGATCCGGCCAGACCAGAGTCCCAAGTTTTAGTACATAGCATTTTGCATCAGTTTACTCTGTTTTCCCGCTCAGCATTGATATATTAATTACATTTTAGCTCCTCCGTCTTCATTTCTCATTTAAAACTTTGTAACTGAGAATGAGCATAGATAGATAAAGGAATTTTAAAATGTTATTGTCTAGCGGTCTCAGGAGTATTTGTGTAGCATCTGAGACTGACATTACTGATAGAAAAGATTTAGATGATGAAATCAATTCATATGCAAAATGATGATTCATTTATTAACACAGACGACTGTAACTATACTGTAGCAATGCATTTTGTAATAATAGGTTGATAAAATTAATTTTAAAGTAATCCTTATGGGTATGTCTACACTAGCCCCCTAGTTCGAACTAGGGAGGCTAATGTAGGCATTCGAAGTTGCAAATGAAGCCCTGGATTTAAATATCCTGGGCTTTATTTGCATCTTCCAGTCCAGGCGCCATTTTTAAATCCCCCTAGTCCGAACTAACTGCCCGCGGCTACACGCGGCAGTCAAACGGCAATTCGAACTAAGTCCTTAGCTCGAATTAACTGTTACACCTCATTCCACGAGGTGTAACAGTTAACTCGAACTAAGGACTTAGTTCGAGTTAACGTTTGACTGCCGCGTGTAGCCGCGGGCAGTTAGTTCAGACTAGGGGGATTTAAAAATGGCGCCCGGACGGGAAGATGCAAATAAAGCCCAGGATATTTAAATCCCGGGCTTCATTTGCAACTTCGAATGCCTACATTAGCCTCCCTAGTTCGAACTAGGGGGCTAGTGTAGACATACCCTTTGAGAGATCTATCAAACCTGTCTGGAAAAGTTTAGACAGCTGAATATGGATCTTGTGCTAACTTCAGAACAAAATTTTCTATAGTGTTCTCAGCTGCACGTTTTAATACAATTCCATTTATAAATATTTTATGAAGAGATGAATAGAGGTTTCAATAAACATATGTGATTGTTCTTGCCCACCTAGTGTATCTCAGGTCTTTGTTCATGAAATATCTCCTTGAGCTAGGCACTGATCCTTAAAATGTATAAATGTATGCTTAACTATAAACACATGAGCATTAATTTTGACCTCATGTTCAGTGCATGCTTAAGTGTTTTCTTAAAGCGGGACCTCTGGCAGTGGCCTATGCTTTATTCTTGAGTAAAAGGAGAAAAGCCTTTATAGACAGTAATCTGATCCTCACTGGTAATCAGTTTATCCCGTGAAGCATTATGTGATTTGGTCACTCTTACCAGTATCTTAACTTCTGTTTTCTTTATGTCATGATTAAATGCTTTGTTGAATCATAGTCTCAGAACTGTGCAAAAAACATCGTCTGTGCCTTCAATTTTTTTCTTAGAATCTAATAGGGATAGGGAGTAAAGTTACAGAAAGTAAGGTTGAACCTTTTATAGTGTAAGATAATGATAATTACTGCAGTTTGAGGTGTCTATCACTATGATTCTGTTTTATGTTTACAACATCTTGAAATGTAAGAGGTTGCCTGCCCCTTCTTCACTGTCTCTACCCCTCGCTCTCTCCATCTTTCCATCAAGATAATCTCCTTACATAAACTACAGAAAGGATATAAATAACCAAAAAGTATAGAACTAACATGACATCTATCACTCCCGCTTTGTTCATTCTGCTTGTGTGTTCTCTTTCCTTGTCTCTGTGTCTGTCTTGACTATTTAGATTGTAAACTCTTTAGAGGCAGGGAACAGGCCCGCTGATGGGGGCTAGAGGGGAAGGGAGCAACTGCTAAAGTGCCTCGTGATTCAAAGGGGCCCTGGGCTCTCAGCAGCCACTGCAACTGTGGCAGCTGCAGCTGGAGCCCTGGGCTCTTTAAATCACCACCGGAATGCCATGATGCATGCTCTGGGCGTTCATGAAGACTGGGGGAGGGAGTGTGTCCCTTGGTCCAGGTACCATGGAGGGCTGGCTTCCTGGCCCCTGTCCCTTGTATCCAAGGCCACGTCCCTTCTGAGAGTGCGGAGCTGGCCCTCTCATATTGCCCAGGGACCCGCGTAGGCTGTCGGCTTCCCTGGCAGGGAGTCCATCTTAATTTATCATTTTACAGTGTCTAACACAGTGGTTCTTAACCTATTTACCATTGTGGGCCATATACGGAGCTATGGTATTTCATAAAAATTTAACACCACTAAATCTGGACAACTCCCAGTTTAAGAATACAGGAGATACCCTTGCCATCTCCCCCCCACCCACAACTTCTTCATGAAACATATAACTATTGTTGACTGGATAAAATGAAATCTGTGTGTGCTAGAACTGCAGCTATTTTTATCTACTATATGTGCCCTACAGCTGATACATCTGTACATCCATACCACATGTGAGCTTTATTAGGTAGGGCTGAGACTTCAAAAGTGAATTCCTTATAAGTCCACATCTCTGCAAACATTCTAGCAGATAACAGCTCTAGCACAGTACAATATGGTATATATAGTAGAGGTCAGTAGCACTATGTAGATAGACAAAAACAGAGCTATTTGCATCTCTTAAACTTGCTCATTAGTGACTTGCTTATGTATTACCATAACACAGAAACTACCCCACAAAAAAACAAAAACAAAACCCCCTTAAAAACAACAATGGTCCCGTAGCACCTTAGAGATTAACCAAAACATATTTTCTTTGTTTTGTTGTTTAGATAACTTTTCTGTGCTAAGCCCTTGTGCCCCTCCATACACTGTAATTAAATTGAATCCCAGAGATACAATTTCTCTGTGTTTTAATATGTTCTTTTCTCAGTTGCTCTGTAACACTTAGCAACCAAGTCTGCTTGATCAAGTATATCTTTTTGTTTTATTAATAAAATCTCCTTCTTTAAGGCGATGATTTGATTCTTGAGTCCTGGAAGGTCAGGAGGTCTGTGTATGAATGCCTAAGACTGAGAGGTCAGCTATCAGAGATTGCAGTTTGTTTTTTCTTTTTTTTCCAAGATCTTAACAGAGCTTGGGGGTACCCCTCTGGAAGAAGTCCACGTGATTCTTCCTGGGTTCAAGAAGAAAGGAGTTTTTCACTTAGCAGTGGCAGCTGTCTCCCAAGGCTGGGGGATCTTTGACCTTGGGGAGTTTTTAAGCAGAAGCCTATAGAGGTAAGGTATTTTTAAGGTCTCTTGTGGGCCCCCACCTTCTGCACTCAAAGTGCCAGAGTGGGGAACAGCCAAGACATAGCTTGACAGAAACTACCAATGACTTCATATTTCTTCCACTTATAGCTACTGCACATAACTGGATAGATGTTCCTATAAACAAAAAACAATGCCATTATCACTTGCCTCTGTTTTCACAGCACAGTTGTGAGAGGTCTTTCTGTCATTGCTCTACATTCATCTTTTCTTCTTCTCACATCTTTTTTTCATCCCCTATATTATGCTTCAACAATGATGATGAATGCCAGTGTGAAAGAGACGTAATGAAACCCAAGACTCATTTTTTTAGACACTTACCTCTGATACTGACCATTCAACCTGCCATCTTTGAGTGGGCAAAGGGTTTTCAGTGTGGATGGAATTTTCCCACACATTTGAGTGTGTGTGTGTGTGGGAAATGAACATGGCTCTGTCAGGGACTGGACACTGCTGGAGGAAGGATATTAGTTTAGTGAGATCTGGTATAACAAATCCTATGTTTCCTGTATTAGCTGCTGGTAGTTTATTGATACCCACAAACTCTGGACACTGTCAGTCTGTGTCCACATTCTGTTTTCAGAGAATGGGAGCACCCTAATATTTCTGGAAAAACCATGATCCATTTTGGCTGTCCAAACTTTACTTATTTTCATGAGATATTAGCACCTGAATTGATGTCAGTAGAAAAATCCATAGCTATACTCAGTGTTAATCCATAATTAAAGTTTTCAGTGGGTCTTTTTTTACTGAATCCCATGAGATTGTGATTCTTCACTTGCTTGCTTTGGTTTCTATAAATATTTTTTAGTTTGTCTGTTCGCTAATTAACACCAAATGCAAGTCTTATGGAATTAGATATTTCAAAGCTGGATTTTAATTAAGCAGAATGGTAAAAGGAACATTTCACTGTTGAGATGCTTTGATGAGCCACATGTAAAGTAGTTATTCTAATATATGGGGATTCATTTCTTAAAGAGCATTTCTTTAGGAAAAAAAATATTGTAAACCTGCAATCCTTTAAATACTATCCAGGCAACATCTAGTCTGCTGTATATGCCTCCCAGCGCTAATTAAGCAACCAGATTTTTGTCTATACAAACATAATAAAAGCTTACGATGTGCAGATTCTCAATATGTGTAGTACCTTTGTAGCTGAAACAGCTGTTAACTTCTGGATCCCAATTTTTTTAAAGAAAAGTTGAAAAATCTAGATAATAATCACCAAGGTAAAGGTTTAGCTGCTTTGTGATGCAGAATTTTACTGCTAAGATCTGTTTTTAATGAAATGTGTGGAACATTATTTGAAAGGACTCCTACAAAAATAATGTTTTAAAAGCTCATGAGGAGGATGCCTGTTAACAGGTCACCCTTCCAACTGCTCCAAACATTAAAGCTCTTTTGCAAGGAAAGAAAAATCCTACAGAATTGAGGGGCTAAAAATTTAGCAAAAGAATGTCAATTAATCAATTTCTCTAAGGCTGACAGAGGTTGATTTCCTGTACAAGTGCCTGCACTTAAATCAGAACTGATACAGTGTAGCTGCATATATAAAAAGTACCCTCTTGTCAACAGAAATTGAATTTTTGAAGACCATGCTGGGTTTATGCACAAAAATAGTAAATATGAAAAACTCCTCTCTCTTGCACCCTACAAAGCAGCTATGTTATTTAGTCCTTCTCAAAGTGCTACCAGAAACCAGCATTAGATCCACCCTTTCAATGAACAGTCTAGCATATCCAAAGTTAAACTAGTTGGAAATGTTCAGGCTGAACAATTTTTCACTGGAAAATGCTGATTCATCAAAATAGAAATGTTCCATGGGAATGTGACAATTTTAACAAATCTTTCAATGGAAACTGTGAACGTTCTTTTCAGAACCTTACTTGGTTTCCTGATAACTCTCTTTCCTGCCTACCTGGTTCATTAGCAACTCAGACTTTGAGGTGTCCTACAGAAATGAGAATCCAGCACTCCCCAGCAGCCCTTAGAATGGGCTTCCATGGTGTCCAGGAGCTTGGGAAACTTAATTTTGTTTCAGAAACACATTGCTACAGTGGGAATATTTGGATTCATTCCAAAATGAAATATTGTGGATTTCTGGATCTGTGAACATTCTGACTTACTGGATTTTTTGTCTCCATTTGGCACAGAAAGATTCCAAAAGCTAGAAATTTTTCCTGTATCTGAGAATCTGTTTCTGGGTTAACTCTAGTCAAAAGATCTTCTGGTTACATCCTCAACTGCTGTAAATCAGCTGAGCTCCATTGGAGTTGGTGCAGCTACACTGACCATGGAGGATTTGAACCTGTTTTGGGGCGGGTGGCCCTTTAAATTAGGTTTAGCTGCCCCCTCCCCAATTTAATCTTTATTGCTACTCACACAACTGTTACATCTCATGAACATAGAGATACTATCAAGGTTATGTAAAGCTAGACTGGAGTAGGAGGAACCCAGCCCAGAAATTTACCATCTATACTTCAAACAAAGGTAAAAAATTCCCAAATCTTCCAGAAATGCTGAGATGAGTGTGTCAGATAACTTAGAATCTGCACAGTAGAACACAGAATTAGGGCTACACCTGGACTGTTTTGCACATAATGTGATAGCCCTCTAAGGGATGTGGTCTTAACTCCACCTGTCACTGATTAGCTGATTCCCAAGTGATGGATTTGAGGCCAGGAATTAGGTGATAATCTTCAGGACACTTGATCCTCAGATAAAAAGCCAGCAAGCATCCGTGGTAGAGAGAAAGAGAGATGGACATGGACCAGGAGAGAGTTTTTTTTAAAGAAAGCTGGATTAGAAGAAATGTCCTGGAGAATTGCCAGGGAACAGGAGCTGGTTTATCTGTTGGACTAATGTCAGAATGTTTTGACTGATAAATCAACCTGTTCCTGACCAAAAAAAAAAAAAAAAAAAAATTCATTTCTGCTGCTGATGGGAGGTTAATTTCATGGCCTGGCTGGAAAGTTGGCCCACTGATTTACAGAACCCTTTTCCATGAGACACTATAGACCAAGTGTTTAGCATCCCACTAATTTATCCATGTTAACCTGCACACAAGAGGAATTACACAAGGAAAATATGTTATCGTACCTTGATCTTTTTGTGTTCCTGTGCAATTACCCAGTTTGTGCTCATGAATGAGGTGGTTTTGCTCCGTACCATTTTTTGGGTTTAGTTCTATAGTCTTAGTGAAACTTTTACCTTATATAATGTCCTGAAGCTTAATATAAAATGGATGTGAAATACAGTATTGTTTTTGAGTATATTTGGCTTCATAACACACACCCCATCAGCCTCCGTCTAAATTATTTTCTTGTATGCATATAAAATTAATGCTCTTTATTAATTTTCAATAATGGCTGACTGTCACTATTTGAGAGGAAAAAAACAGCTATTGTAAAGTATTAATGCCATAGCAGAGTGAATTTGGTGCAAATCTCTGACAATCAAAATGAACTAACAAAACTGAAACTATTTCTTCAGCTTGAGGCTGCACCACAAATACACCATTGCCACCATTACCTACAGCAGTTACGTACTGATTCTGGAAACTGTGTTTACACTGAATAGACGTTAATGTGAATTTTCAGAATGGTACTATGTACAAGTGATGTGAAGTCTAACCCTTTGTTAATATAGTGAAATATGAGGTGTCAGTAACATCTTGCAAGCCACACAGCCCGAAGGGAGGAATGCAGCAACCCCTCCCCCCCCACAAAGAACTAACAAGAAGTCTGCAAGAATGTGAAAATTAAAACCAGGCCATTTCTTGCCTTCTTTTAGCTCTTTGGAAAGGATGTTACTCTTAGCATTGTGTAACTATATGGCAGCCTAAGTAGGAGTGTAAGCTCTGAGCAAGTGTAAGGAGTTTTAATTCACATCACATCACACATTGCCGTTGCCTCATGTCTCAAGAGTGTAATTGTGTACTTAACATTATCTGCTATCTGTTAATATTCTGCAGCTGCAACTATCTTCATTTTATACCCTGTATTAGCATGAAAAACAAAGGAAATACTAAACAAAAGAAAGTAATGTACTCCATAGCTTTCTGACCATTAGCTCTCCTTCAGGAACTTGCACTCTGAGGGAAGAATTATGAGGCCAGATTCAGCTAGCCTTACTTAAGCAAAACTGCAATGAGTGGAAGGCCTAAAAGTTGAGAAAATCAGAGGGTTTGATTTTTTTTTCTCTCTTCTAGCTGCTTTCAAACTCCATTTACCTCATTGGAAACACCACCGATGCAAGTGAGAGTTGAATCTGCTCTGTTTTCTGTTTGCAGTCTGAGTTGCAGATAGAATCATAGAATACGAGAACTGGAAGGGACCTCAAGAGATCAGCAAATTCAGTCCCCTGTCCTCATGGCAGGACCAAGCATGGGCTATATCATCCCTGATAAATGTTTGATAAACACTTTTCTTCCCAGTTTGGCATGTATTTTGGTACCTGTTGCATACTTACTTCCTTAAGGTAACTTGGGTAGAATTTTGCACTGGCCTTCATAGAAGAAACACACTTGGCATGCGTCAGAATGTTCCTCTTTTTTAAAGGTAGGGGAGTCTTCTCATTTGAGGAGACTACAAACAGTAGCCTAAAAGCTCATTCTGTCCTATTTAACATTTTTTGCCATTGTGCTCTTATCTCTTCTCAAACTGATGACTTGTTTAATTCAGGTCTTGCCCTTGGTTCATCTTTTTTTTAATGGAAGATTCCTCTCTGAGGCCAAAAACCATCATTCTCAGCGCTAAGCAGTTTACTAGAACTCTGTTACTGTCAGCATTTACATTAAAACAATTAATCATTTTTCCCCCCAAGAAGCCTCATAGGAGATGTGACCTTAACCCTTACTTCTCATTAAGTGTATGTGTAGCTTGACACTGCATGTGAACAGCTTTGTCTTGCGCTATCCTAGGGCTGTTCTCCACTGCTGTTGTGCATTTTAATATGCTTTCACAGTGGCCTTTTCCAAGACAAAAATAATCCTCTATTATCCCTGTACTCATTGATTCTCTATTCCTTTGTCACACTTTATGTTCAGCTGTTTTCCTGCATCTGCTAAATCTCCAAAGAAATCACCTTTGAAACTGTAGCCTATAGCAAATATAGATGAAGACTAGGGCCAATGTACAGTAGCTATAAGTTTTCCCTCAAGACCATGAATATGTCTAGCCTAAGTGGCTGCCAAATTGGCTATATCTGTCCCCACAGGAATTATATGTAAGAAGTACAGAAAACTTCCAGCTTGGAAACAGCCTAACACTACTATGTGGCTTATTGTAGCTCATTCAACTGAATCATATTAACAAAACATATTACAAAAATGTAATTAAGAACCCCTTGGGCCTGATTCTTCTCTCAATAGCACTGGAGTGTATTGGGAATAGTTCATATTGTCAAAGAAGTCACCTTAGTGTCTAACCAGTGTGAGTGTGGAACGATCACTGTTTTTGAAAAATGTGTGGCATATTTCATATGCTCTTCTTCCAAGATGTAGACTTATTGGAGCTAAGACCTCACTTATTACCAGTCAAAAAATAATGCCACATTATTTTTCAGATATTCTCCCACAAGTCAATGCAGGTGCCCCTGAATGTTGGAAGAATGCAGTTCATTTATCTATCTTTTAGCCCCCGAATATGTAATGGAGGTGGAAAACGTCACCACCTACAAAATCTTCAGGTCTCCCAGGGATACATCATTAGTGAAATAAAATGTATGGCATTGTCTTGTTCCTCTCTTCTGGATTCTCTGTGATAAATTTGATCTGGGTCATAGTAAGCATCAGAAGGTACCAAATCTCATGTCTGGAAATATTAAAAATATTCTCCCATCTCTACACTGATGAATTTGTCAAAATATCAATGGAATAAAATGTTTCCAGTTGGTTTCTCTTGCCATAAGATATATGATGAAGCAAAACCAAGCCATTTATTTTCTAAGATGGGAACAGAGCTCCTTGAGAAAGAGATATTAAAACAATTTTATTATGACAAAACATTGCAATGCCATCATTTAATATTGTGGGCGTAAGTGAGTAGGTGGTGTTCATTTATACATTTATTGAATAACTAGGCTTAAATGGTTTGGGAAGCAGGATTGTTTTGATTTGCCAACACAAATGACTGTCTATAGTAAAAAACAAACAAACAGACAAATAACAAACAACCAACAACCCAAAGAAACCCTCAGTTGTTTGTAGAAAGAAAAAAAATAGCATAATATTGGGCCTGATCCAAATCCCACAGAAATCAATTGGAGCATCTCAGCTGACTTAAAGGGATTTGGATTGGATCATTATAAATCGTGTGGTTGTTAACAAGCTGAAGTTTTACTGTTTGAATTTGATCACTAAATAGGGATCAGCCTGATAATTTGTTTCTGAACAAAATAGATATAATTTAAAAAGTAATTTAGAAATCATCATTTGAGCAGATATCATATGTAAAAAAAATCAGGCTACAAGGAGGATTTGAGTGTGTGGAACAGAAATTATAATGGATGTTTTGCGGGAGCCATAACTGTAGGATAGATTCTATTTTTAACTAATTGACAGAGCCCCATTTTTGGAAGTTTTTGCAGAACAGGCTAGACAAATATGTCAGAGATGGTGTATATATACTAACTTTTGCCCACGTGAAAGAGGAAGGACTAGATCGGTGTTTCTCAAACTGTGCTCGGCGGAGCCCCAGGGCTCCACGAGACATCTCCAGGGGCTCCGCAAGGTTGACAAACTGGAAACATCAATAGGTACAACACATACAATCAGTGGACCGCTGGGGCTCCGCATGCATTTTTACACATGTAAAGGGCTCCGGAGCCTAAAAAGTTTGAGAACCGCTGGACTAGATGATCTCTTGAGATTCCTTCTAGACCTAAATTTCTGAGATTCCGTTTTAGGGTTTTATACTGTTGCCCACCCTCATATTATGTGAGCACTTTTCTTGCAAGAAGGGCTCTTCTCCCTTTTTGGGGTCAAAAGTCTGCTTGGGGTAGTTTTTTCCTATGTTTTTCTGGGGGGAGATGGGATCGATAGTGGAAGGGATTGTGTGGAGGGAATTGGAAATAAAAGTGGGTGAGCATGACTTATGGTGGAATGGCTTTCTCAAAGAGGAAGGTTTTGTAGCATTTCCTATAGACAGACACTGAGTTCATTGGTCTCTCATGTGGAAGATCATTCCATAATTTGGTCCCCTCAACAGAATGCTTTGTCCACAGCTCTCTCATACCTCATCCTGGGCTTTGTGATCTGCATTATTCACAAGGAACTGAGTTGTCATTGTGCTTCATATATTGAAATTTAGTTTTGGATGTAGCTAGGGCTTGATCCATTAATTGAATGGCTCCCCAGTACATGGCTGTGCTAAATGTCACAACGTAACCAAGTGTCTCATGGATCCAGATGCTTTTTACTTCTATGAATGCATATACATATTATGAGTCTGAAAACCCAAACAATTTTCTTTGAGGAAACTGAGAAAAGTTTATGTTTAAAACAAGCTAGAGATGCTACCCCTCAAATGAAGTAATTAATTGCACTCTAGTTTGTAAAACTAGTAAATTGTAATGCTTCTGTTATGCTTTCCTTCACTGGAATACTTATGTGTATGTGTCAGTTTGCAAATTGCTCATCATGGTGTTCTTAAATCAACCATATTGTCTCCACTAAGATAATGTCTATAAGAATAGAAAGTTGTCAGAGGATAATAATCCTGCTGCCACACAAATACTGAGGCAAAGTTCGGGAGCTTATAAAAAATAAGCATCAAGGTGAAGCAGACACATTTATTTTCAAAGCAGGAGGCTTTTATCCTGTCATAATCTTCTCTTTAGCCTTCCCCGCTCCTTCTAAACCAAATGATTAATGACATTGACTCGAATGGGTTTTTTTTCTGATGGATGCTAATGCAGTTATTACAACCCTTTGCTATATGTTATTGAAAAGCTGCATTCTGATTGGATTAAGAGGATAGAAATGTTCTATAGTACAGAAGGTGATAAATCCACTTTTTTAGATTTCAAACGGTGGGTCAGAACCCCCAAAGTAGGTCATGATCCCATTTTAATGGGATTGCCAGGGCTGGTGATGGATCTGCTGAGACCTGGGGTTGAAGCCAGAGTCTGAGCCCTACTAACCAGGGCTGAAGCCAAAGCCTGAAGGCTTTGGCCCAGGGTGGTGGGACTCAGGCTTTAGCTTCAGCCCTGGGTGGCAGCTCAAGTTCCAGGCCCCATGCCAAGGGATGAAGTCCTCAAGCTTTCTTCCCCCACCCCCGTAGCAGCAGAGCTTGGGCTTTGGTCCCCCTTCTTGGGGGTCATGTAGCATTGTTGTCACAAGGGGGTTGTGGCACAATTAAACTTGAGAAACCCTGTTCTAGATAGTGAGTCCATGGTAGTATTTGCTATCTAGTTGTGACTGTCAGTCTGTATTGCCAGTGATGTCATGATGATCTGATGCTTTTCATGAGCTTGTGTTAAGGATGTAACTCATGGAGGCCCATCATATTGTGTACATAAAGTAGAATATGTATTATATACACAATGTGCATCATGGCATGCTCTGTATTTGTTATTATTATCGGTATGCCCTTTTGTAGGACAAGAATCTCCTTTTGGTGCCCTCAGGCATGTTGCAGGGAGTGCCAAGAGGTTATATGATGGGTGGAGCCATCAGCACAAACTATACGAATCATCCAGAAATCCTCCTAAGGAATGATGTCAGAAAGTAACTCTAGTATCCTTGAAAAGAGTCCAGCTTTCTGCTCTTTCTGAGCCTGGATATTTCTGCCTCTAGCATCTTCTCACCTTTTTTGACGAGTGCCCAGAGAAGTGCTAGGCAGAAGTGGGGACTGTATTCCCTGGTGGGGTCCTGACCAGGATCCTGCAGGATGGGAAGAAGCTCTTTGCTCCTGCACCAAGGCAGAGACTGCCCTGAATCTGGCAAATTGATTATCAGTTTGATGTTTGGCCATATTTTAAAAGCTTTTTTCCCAAATACTGCAGACCAGTATTTTCAAGCTTTGGGGGTAGCCGAGTTAGTCTGTACAGGATAAACTTAAAAAACAGCAAATGGTCTGGTAGCACTTTATAGACTAACAAAACATGTAGATGGTAGCATGAGCTTTCATGGGCACAGCCCACTTCTTCAGATGACTGGAGTTAAAGATAGGCATCTAAACCAATGACCTAATTTTCGTGAGAGCTTCAGGGAGAATTTTGGGTGCTCAGCCTTTCTGGTAACTAGACCACGTTGGGTGCGTCTACACAGCAATGTTGTTTCAGAAGAATGTCCTTTATTCCAAAATAACTATGCGGGTGTCGACGCAGCAATTCCGTTATTTCGAAATAATTTTGAAATAACAGGCGGCTTATTTTGGCGTGCCTCATTCCAGGAGGGATAACCCCTCTTCCGAAATAGCTATTTAGAAATAGTGCCCGTGTAGACAGGGTGGCTGCAGTTATTTTGAAATAAGGGACCTTCAGCCCTTCCCACGGTGCCCCAATGGCCACTCTGTTTACGCCTATCAAAACTCTTTAGTCCCACCTTCCCCTGGAGCCCTTAAAGCTGCAGCCTTAGGGAAAAGGGCCTTTGGCAGACAGGAGGCCTTGACAGCCCTGAGCCGCCCAGGAGCTGCCACAGCTATGCATTTTGGCCACAGTGACTCCGTTGCTCCCACCCAGCCCTCCACTGCTCCCAGGGAGCAGTCAGACAGCTCCCAGGAGCCTGCCATGGACGAAAGAGGCATGCACCTTCCTGGTCAGGTGCAGAGATCCTGGACCTTACTGAGGTTTGGGATGACAAGACCGACCACTAGGATCTCCGCACCAGGCGCAGGAACACGATGTCTATGGCCGCATGGCTAAGAGCCTGGCCAACAAGGAGCACGTCCGCACTCAGCAGCAGGTGTGGATGAACGTGAAAGAGCTCCACCAGGCATGTGCCAAGGCCTGAGAGGGCAGCTCCCGCTCTGGGGCAGAACCGCATACTTGCCCCTACTTTGAGAACCTGAACTGCATCTTGGGGAGTGGGGCAGTCCCTCCCCCCGGTAGTGGACTCGGAGATTGAGATACCCATCCTTGCACTCCCGGGGGACAGAGACGCGGAGGAGGAGAAGGAAGAGGAGGAGCTAGACGAGGCAAACTCTGTCACCCTCCTGACTCTGGAGCCGGTGCCCCGCAGTCTGGATGTGTTCCAGGCATCATCTGAGACCAGAGAAGCCACATCAGGTGAGTGCCATCATGTTCCCTGCACACACAGGGTGGTGGTGGAGGTGGCAGGTGGCAAGGGGCAGCTACGCACTCCTTGCTCAGCCTTTGTGGCCTGGGGATTGCGCAGCAGCCTGTGCATGTGGGGGCAAGTGGAGTGCCACTCCTGGACACACAGCCCCAGCAGGCTGCACCAGAGGATCCTTGTGCTATTGGCCACGGGGTGTCTGGAGAGGCCTGCCATCCTCCTGACACCACCCTCCATCCACAAACCACCACTAGAAGGAGGCTAGGGACGCACACACTCACTCTCACACTCTCTCTCTCTCTCTCTCTCTCTCTCTCTCTCTCAGGGCGATGGTGGCCCACTTCTGGAGAGGGATGGGGGGTCTCATGTGAGTGTTCTGTCGACTGAGGGCGGGGGGCGAGCCACTCTCAGAGCTCCAGAAAGGTGTCTGTAGCAAGTGCTGGTTGTCCCACTGATCCATGACAAGCCAGTCTCACCAGTCAGCACTGGTGTCCAGACTCCAGAAGTGGTGGTGCCCAGTGTGAAGGGGACGGCGGGTGGGATCCAGCAGCATGAGCTGCACCTGCAGAACACTGAGGAGGGTCTCCAAAATGATCAGAGGGTTGTGTTCCTGCAGGGGCTGGGACGCAGCTTAAAGAAACTGCTGCATGAGGTGCAGCGCAAGCTGCAATAGCTGTTGACTGCCCAGAGGCAGCTGCGGCTCCATAGCTGGATAGCTGAGGTGTTTACAAGGGCAACCACAGCAGGCAGAGGAAAGGGTTTGCTGTCCCTTGAGGAGGTTGGCAAAGGAAGAAAGCCTGAGACACTGCTGTACAGGGGGGGATCCCTTTAAGCAAGAGCCTCAGATAGCCTTAGGCAGCAGCCAGGAGAAGAGAGTGCTGTCCTGATGCCCTGCCTGAAGTGTTTCCAGGTGGCCTTAAATATGATTCAGTGTCTAATCAGTGTGGATGCTCTATTTCCGAATAATTCAGCGCTATTTCAATGAGCATTTGGTGTGTAGACACACTATTTTAAATTAGTTATTCTGGAATATTTCTTCCGGAATAGCTTATTCCAAAATAAATATGCCTTTGATTCAGTGTCTAACTATGGATCTAGGTGCCTTATTTGGGAATCTTGACCTAAGCGAGGAGGGGCACAAAAATTGCTTAATGCTTCAGGCATTTGATTGGGTCTTAGCTGATTTGAGTTCAATTCCTGTGTAATCTTGACAAATCATTTAGGGGAAAATTTTTATCTCCTTGGAAATCAGTGGGACTATTCATAGAGAAACATGCATAGATACTGACTCCATGGGTGCTCTGGGGCTGGAGCACCTTCAGGGCAAAAAATTGGGTGCTTAGCACCAACTGGCAGCTCCATGGATCAACGTGTCCTCCTCCCCCACAGTGCTTCCTGCCTGCCAGTGGCCCTGTCAATCATCTCCTCCCCATCCCTTCCAGCATCAGTTGCTCAGTAGGTTGCAATGGGGGAGAAGCAAGGGCAGGAGGAAGTGTATGTGTGGGGGGGGGGGAGAAAGAGGTGGAGCAGAGATGCGGGGGGAGGGGAAGAGGTGGGGCTGGGTAAATCCTATATTGAATTATTATTCATCTTTTTCTGGGTAGTCTAAACATTTCTAGTGAAAGTAAATACACATATAAATTATATCAAAACCAGACATGGGAGAAATGCAATAAACCCCCCTATCTGCTGAAAAGAAAGCTGATATGAATCAATAGTGTGTGTGTGTGTGTGTGTGTGTGTGTGTGTATGTATCTATCTATCTATCTATCTATAAACTGCTTAGTTCTTTTATGGATATACGACTTGCTGATTATCTGAACATGTTTAAAAACAAAACAAACCTTTTGTTCATATGTAAAGTTTCTGACTTGAAGACTGACAAAAGTTTTCACTTAGAATAAATTTCTCAAACTTCTGAAGTTTCATTAGAATCTTATCAACTGAGAAGTCTCTGCTCTTGAAACAAGTAGCTCTGAAGACATCAGTTATATTTTCCACCTGTTATAAAGAAAATAGGGACTTCCCCCCCTGTACTTCCATGTTGTGGATTAGACTATTTAATCTCTTGGCGTAGGAGTTAGGATTTCCCAAAATTAAGTACTAATGCATTATTCATTATGCAGTGTAAAATTCATGTAAACTTTCTCTTTATTCAGTGTTTTTACTCTATATTTTTAATAAGAAATTCAATGAAAATTTTCCTAATCTCTAAGCAGTTGAAATAAAATAAGCATTCATATGATAGAGAAAGTGTCAGCATGCTAGGACTGTATAAATTGTACAAAGTGAGCTATGCATTAGGTGTGGCCTAATCTTTTCTAGATTTAGATTTTTTTTAACAGACTTTTTAATTTAAAACAGTGGACAGCCTTACTTCAACCCTAGCAATAACAGGAGCTAGATTTTCAAAATTAGTTGGGGAAATGACCAAATGCATTTGAAAATATGCATGACCATATATTGCAGCAAATGATTTATTTCAAGTGTTTGCATGCTTTTGAGGTTTAATCTTCTTTCAGATTTGCGTTCACACTTTGAGTCCCTTTCTAAAGCGAGCAGACCTGTATTTTGATTTGGATTTGTCTATCTTTGTTGAATGTGAGGCACATTGCATACAGCATAAGCATAGACCAAGATTTTCAGAAGCGGCCAGTGATTTTGCATGCCTCATTTTGGAATGCCAAATTTGGAATACATGAAAGATTTTCAGAAAGTATGACACACTCACTCTCTGCAAATCAGGCCCATTTAGAAGTATCATGTAGGTCACACAAAATCACTAGTCATGTTTGAAACCCTTAATAAAATACGTACGATTATGGATAAACCCTAAAAAACAGACATGCCAATAATATCCACCATGATCTTTAATATTCTCCATCATAACCTCTCTTACAATTCCCCCTTCACTTGCCCCATTGCATACCCGAGTTAAGGATTCTTATGCTAGATCTACAGAGTATCTAGTTCTATAAATCCTGTTAGAAAGACAAAACCTTTCTACATTGACTCTGTTGGCATTATCACAGCTGTATTTCTCCTAGTGCCCCAAAGAGTATTCTGTCTTTTAAGTCCTACATGGGGTATATCAAACTAATAATTGCTAAGTTTTGTCCAGTAATGAGAACACATTTTGGTAATTACCCTCATGAATTCTCTGTAAACAAAACCAAATAAAAATATCTGTATATGTGGTGAACTTTTCATTTTACCCTCTGCCCCCTAAATTTCTGGAGCACAAATTTTCATGCAAATTTGCCACCTAGTTAGATATACGTGCCACTTTCAATGTTCCATATATGACTATCAGAGCATCCACTTATAGGCTTGTTTCCTAGGGTTTTGTTTGTTTTTAAGTGACTTCATGTGAATTTCCAGCTCAAACTAGAGAGCATGTGTTCTGGATTGACAGCTGTGGAGACTTAAATCCTTTGTTTATCTACGGGGCAGACACTCCACAGGCAGGAGCCAGATAGTGAGTTCCCCATGTTATCCTGTCAGGGTGCCTCAATTCTGTAAGGGTTAGAAAATAACTTATTCACTATGCCCCTTAGTCAGTTTTCATGGTGGGGCAACTCAACCATTAAAAGCCAAAATCTTCCCAAATTTCTAGACACATGTTTAGCACACAGTTTTTGGAAAATTTTACCCTTTTTAAAAAAAAATTAATTTGTGTGCAAGCTGTACTTCAGGATTTAGTCCACTGCTTAGCAAAGGGAGTGATGCAGGGGTGCCCATAGTTCCCTGATTATGCATAGCAGCACAGTCTGCTACATCCCTTCATGGGGAGTAGCATACTCACCGGCTACGTCTACATTGGCGCGATCTTGCGCAAAAGCGGCCGCTCTTGCACAAAAACTTGCTGCCTGTCTACACTGGCCGCAAGTTCTTGCGCAAGTAAACTGACGTTCTAATGTATGAAATCAGGGCTTCTTGCACCAGAACTCTGACGCTCCCGCTCAGGAAGAAGCCCTTTTGCGCAACTGTTCTTGCGCAAGAGGCCAGTGTAGACAGGCAGCCAAGAGATTTTGCGCAAGAGCCGTCCGAATGGAAAAAAGCCCTAATGGCCACTTGGACGCTCCATATGTGCAGGCACCACTCCGGACTTCCTGGTAACCTGAGCCCCCTTAAAGGCACATGCAGCCTGCAGAGGCCACGTGGCAGAAGCACCTCTGCCACCCAGCTCTGCTGCACGGCTCTGCGCATTTCAGTCACCAGACCACCCAGGATGGCCACTCCAGGGTGGGAGCAGCAACTCGCACCCCCAGCGCAGGAGGCCCCAAGGGGCACAAAGAGGCGCGCCCCTTCCTGGTCCCCAGGGGAGATTGAGGCCCTGCTGGACCTCTGGGCCGACGAAGAGGCCCTCCACAACATCCATGCCCGTCGCAGGAATGCGGACATCTTCCGTTGCATGGCCCAGGCGCTCTCCGACCAGGGCCATCCAGCCCAGACCCTCGAACAGGTCTGGGCTAAAGTCAAGGAGCTGTGCCTGGGCTATGTCTGGGTCAGCGAGGGCCAGGGGGCAGGAGCTGACAGCTGCCCCCATTACCAGCGGCTCCATGGCATCCTGGGCAAGGCAGCACCCCAGGAACTCTCGGTGCCAGTTGACACCAGCAGGTGCCCCCCCGTCACCAGGCCCAGCGAGGCGGGGGACGAGGCAGAGCTGCCCACTGGGTCGGAGGAGGATGAGGAGGACCAGGGGAGCACTGTTACCCTGCAACTTAAAGTCCTGTCAGGCAGCCCGGATGTCTCCTGTGCATCGTCGGAGGCCGGGGAAGGATCCACTGGTGAGTGTTGGGCACTTTGCAGTCACAAGGGCGGGGGGGAGCCAGGTGCCTGGAGGGGAGAGGGGGAGGGAGCGTCACTCAGGCAGCATGAGCTGCACGCTGTGTATCTTTCCAGTATGCAGCACGTGCAACCACGTGCAGCCTGGTGACCGAGCAGCATATGGCTGTGGCAGGCAGCTCCAAGGCATGCCTGGGACTGTGCTGCTCGCACACATCCACACCAGGGGGGAAGGGTGGATGCCAGCTGGAACCAGCCAGGGATCCAGGGGCTCAGGCCAGAGCCCACACCTCCCGAAGGGTGTAGCGCACAGACAGCACACTGTTCATGCCTGGCTGTGCAACACAGCCAGCTGCTCCTGGGAAAACCGCAGCGACACAGCCCTGTGAGTGTGGCCCCCACTGAGCCCCTCGCCTGCTCCCAGTGCCTTGGCTGGCCCCCCAAGGGAAGTCCCCACTGCGGCCACACATGTCCCTGGGCTACGTGTGTGAGGGCTAGCGGGAGGGGGAGGGTGGAAGCGCTCGGGCCAGCCCTAGGGCCACCTGAGTTTCGCTGCAAGGATGGTACACTCCCCAGTCACCCCTGGTTCCATCCAGGAGACATCCATGTGATGGGGATCTGAGAGTCCAGACCACGTCTGCCATATGTGCTCCCAGGCACTGTGTGGGGATTCATCTTGCTCCCTGTCAAACACCATTGATTAGCCCAAAGCCTCACAGCCTCCCCCGGCAGGGAGTTCCACAGGTTAACACAACACACGCCCCCAAGGGGCCAGGACACAGACCGGTGGTTACAATACATGGAGGCGCACCCTACTCCGGGGGCGGTCCTGTATGCAAACATACAACACAGGGGTGAACGAGTGGGCCCAAGCCACAGTACTGTGGTGTCACCTGGGCTCAGGGGCGGAGGGCACGGGGTGTGGGGATGGTGGCCGGGCTGCCTGACTGACCCATCCTTTCCTCTGTTCCCTGCAGCGGGACCAAGCAGGAGCGGGGGACCCTCCAGCCCTGTGGCAGCGGCCCAACCGCCCAGGCACAAAGCCAGCGGGTCTGGCAGTGGGACCAACTCCTCCGGTGGCACGTACAGGCCGTTGAGAGGATTGAGGCAGCCATCACACGCTGGGTGGATGCTGACCTGGAGTGGTGCCAGCAGGCCTGGGGGTGCTTCCAGGCTCAGTGTGAGTGCATGTCTGATGCCATCACCACCGTCACTGCACACATCAGGCATGCTGTGCAGTATGGCATGGCATTGCCCCATGCACCTGCCATCCCTCCCATGCCAATGCCCGTGCCCTCTCCTGCTGCCCCTCCTGCTCCCGCCATGCTCCCTCCTGATGCACCCCATCCTACCCACCTCCCCATGCTGCCTGCCCCGATGCGGCCTGAACCGCATGTAGTGGTCCGCCCCCGCAGAGGCGGTCGCAGGGGCCACCCCTCCCAGCAGTAGCTCCCTCCTCCCCCTCCCAGTTCAGAGCCCCCTCCCATCCTACGTCCCCTTTGTAAATAAAAAGTTCAATGTGTTATTTTCCAAAAAAAACCTGTGTTGTTTATTGGGAGGTAAGGGGAGGGGAGGAGGGAAGGGTTGGGGATGGGAGGGAGATGTAAAGGGAGACAGAGGTGATCCTGCTGTGGGGCCTGGGAGAACATCTCCATCAGGGCCTCCCGTATGCGCACCCCATCATGGTGCACTTGGCGGATGGCAGCTGTGCAGGGATGTTCAAAGGCCTGGCCCTCACCTACCATCCATGCCGGGAGGAAGGCCTCCCCCTTCCGCTCCACAATGTTGTGGAGCACACAGCATGCAGCCACTACCTCGGGGACGTTCCGCTCCCCCATCTCCAGACGGGTGAGCAAACAGCGAAACAGGGCTTTTAGACGGCCGAAAGTGCACTTCACCTGGTTGTGGGCCTGGTTGAGGTGGTCGTTGAACCGTGCCCGGTCATGGTCTGTCCGCCCCGTGTAGGGCCGCATCAACCAGGGCAGCAGGGGGTAGGCCGCGTCCCCCACAATACATGTGGGCATGGGCACGTCCCCAACAGTAAATTCCCACTGGGGGAAGAAAGTGCCCACCTCCAGCCTGTTAAACAGGCTGGAGTGTCGGAGAATGCGGGCGTCGTGTGCCCTGCCGGACCAGCCCGCATAAATGTCCATGAAGTGGCCATGATGGTCCACAAGGGCCTGGAGTACGATGGAGAAGTACCCCTTGTGGTTTATGAAATGGGCTGCTCGATGCTCCGGGGCACGGACAGGGATGTGGGTTGCATCCAGGGCTCCCCCGCAGTTGGGGAACCCCAGGGCAACGAAGCCGGCCACCGTTGCATCCATGTCCCACAGGCGGATGACTTGCTGGAGCAGGACGTCGTTGATGGCATGGATGACCTTGCAGGAGGGTGCACAGAAACACAGGGTAATGCATCACATAAGGCAGGGTGAGTGCGTGCTCCCTTGGGGGGTTCCCACCCTCCTGTGATGCCCTCTGTCCTCACACACACCAGGGCCCCCTCACCCCATGGGCCACCCCCCCCCACCAGCAGGCCTGTGCAAGGGAGGGATGGCCCAAACCCCTGGGGTGACGGCGCATTCCCCATCGCCCCAGCCTGGAGTCTTGCCTGCCCCTGGGCATGCAGTGCAGCACCCTCCCCCCTCCGCCCCCCGCAGGACTTACCTGCATGACAATGGCACCGACGGTTGATCTGCCCACCCCGAACTGGTGTGCCACTGTGCCACCGATCGGTAGCTGTCTGGGGTGGCCAGATTCCATATGGCAATGGCGACCCTCTTGTCCACGGGGATGGGTGCCCGCAGCTGGGTGGTGCTTCTCTGGGGTGCAGGGGCGAGCCAGGTACACAGCTCCAGGAATGTCTGCTTTCGCATCCGAAAGTTCTGGAGCCATTGCTGGTCGTCCAGTTGCCCCAGGACCAGCCGGTCCCACTAGCCGGTACTGGTGTCCAGTCTCCACAAGGGCCTCTCCACGGTGGGGTGGGGATGCCACAGGGACGCCACCGCCTCCCTGGTGAGGGAGTCCAGAGCAACCTGTGCCTCGAGGTCCTGGACGAGGAGTGCAGCAGCATGGAGCAGCAGCTGCAGGCACTCCAAAATGGCTAGAAGGGGCCAGAGCAGGCACAAGGCCATCCCTGGTTCCATGGCACAACAAATGAGCTGACGGCAAAAAAATCAGCAAATGGCACTAAGGCACAAGCTGTGGTGTCCAAGAAGGCAGAGGGCAACCACAACTAGAACTGCTACGGCTGTCAGTCCCTGCAAGAGGTACTAAAGCACGCAGCAGGAGAGAAACAGCTGTCCAGGGAGATCCCTTTAAGCACGTCTCAAAGGAGCTCCAGCCCCTGCCCCCGGAAAGGGCTGGTGCCCTTTTGCCTCTCCAAAGTGGTTCCGGGCTCCTGCTTTTGCACAAGAGCGTCCCGCCAATGTAGACGCTCTCTTGCGCAAAAGCGCACCTCTCTGACAATGAGTCCCGGCCAATATAGATGCTCTCTTGCGCAACTACTTTAAAGCAAGAACTCTTGCGCTAAAGAGTTTTTGCGCAAGATCACGCCAGTGTAGACGTAGCCACCATGTAAGGTGTATTAGAAGAATATCAATTGCTCTGTGATGACACAAAGAAGCTTAGTGCCTCATTTTTTTTCTGAAGCCTTTTTGCCAGTTAGAACACCCAAACTGTGTGAAAGCTTCACCTATGTACTTAGTCAAAAGTAATTTGCGCCTAAATAACGTACAGCAGTAGAAATATGGTATGCTGTCATTTAGCTTCAGAATATTGGTACCATGGAAAATAAGCACACAACAATGAGCCGGAAGAATGGCCTTGTCTTCCAAAGCTACACACATGGAAAAACTCAGTGTCATGGTTGATGAGGTGTCTCAGAAATACTTACAGTATTGGGCAAATAGCATTCAGTTCTTGTTACGGGTAATGATGGAGACAGCTCATTATTACAATAGCAGAAGTTGGTCTCGTTGGAAGTTATTTTCTTCTTTTTAACCAGCCACATATTAAGTTAATTTCATTTTAGCACCTTGAAAATATGTTTCACTTAGTCACTACTCAGGGTATGTCTACACTACAAAGTTAATTCGAACTAACAGCTGTTAGTTCGAATTAACTTTCATAGGCGCTACACACGCAAACCGCTAGTTCGAACTTAATTCGAACTAGCGGAGCGCTTAATTCGAACTAGGTAAACCTCATTCTATGAGGACTAATGCCTAGTTCGAATTAAGTAGTTCGAATTAAGGGCTGTGTAGCCACTTAATTCGAACTACTGGGAGGCTAGCCCTTCCCAGGTTGCCCTGGCCAAGCCAGGGAAACTCGTCTGCCCCCCTCCCGGCCCCGGAGCTCTTAAAGGGCCACGGTCTGGCGACGGTGCCCGTGCCAGGTGCAAGCCTGCCAGCACCCAGACAGCGGACCCTGCATCTGGCACAGCACGAGCCAGCCACCCGCTGCCACCCAGTCCTCCCCCTCTTCCCAGGACCAGGCTGGCGGCTCCCAGGAGCCTGCCTGGGGCCGCAAGAGGCGGACGCCCGCCTGGTCTAGTGCGGAGATCGTGGACCTCATCCAGGTTTGGGGGCAGGCCTCCAACATCCACAATCTCCGCACTAGGCACAGGAAAGTGGCCGTCTAGGACAGGATAGCTGCCAGCCTGGCCACCAACGGCCACATGCGAACCCAGGAGCAGGGTTGCATGAAAATCAAGTTGGTCCAGTGAGACCCCCGACCCTGAGCTTAGAACATAAGAACATAAGAACGGCCGTACTGGGTCAGACCAAAGGTCCATCTCGCCCAGTAGCCTGTCTGCCAACAGTGGCCAACACCAGGTATCCCGGAGTGGATGGACCAAAGACAATGGCCAAGCCATTTGTCTTGTGCCATCCATCTCCAGCCTTCCACAAACAGAGGCCAGGGACACCATTCCTACACCCTGGCTAATAGCACTCCATGGACCCAACCTCCATGACTTTATCTAACTTCTCTTTAAACTCTGTTCTAGTTCTCACCTTCACAGCCTCCTGTGGCAAGGAGTTCCACAGGTTGACTATTTGCTTTGTGAAGAAGAACTTTCTTTTATTAGTTTGAAGCCTGCTACCCATTCATTTCATTTGGTGTCCTCTAGTCCTTCTATTATGGGAACTAATGAAGAACTTTTCTTTATGCACCCTCTCCACACCACTCATGATTTTATAGACCTCTATCATATCCCCCCTCAGTCTCCTTTTTTCTAAGCTGAAAAGTCCCAGTCTCTTTAGCCTCTCTCCATATGGGACCAGTTCCAAACCCCTAATCATTTTAGTTGCCCTTTTCTGAACCCTTTCCAAGGCCAAAATATCTTTTTTGAGGTGAGGAGACCCCATCTCTACACAATACTGAAGATATGGCGTACCATAGTTTTAGACTTCCCCTCCTCCTTCTTCGCCTGGCTTCCCCCTTCCAGCTCCCTCCTCCCAGGTTTCCACCTCCCCTCTCCCACTCTCTCTCTTCCCCTCTCCCACCTCCTTTTCCCAGTCTCCCCAGAGGTTAATCCCCCCCCCCCGCCACCCTCAATTTTGTTAAATAAAGAAAGTTTCCATTTTTGAACACACGTGTCCTTTATTTTTTACATCAGGAAGGGGGGTTAGGGAAGGGTAAGTGGAAGGAGGTGAGGGAGGAATGGGGCACGAGCCCCTGATGGGAAGGACTGGGGTGGCTCTGCAGGCTCCTCGGGGTGGAAGCTCTCCTGCAGGGCCTCCTGGATCCTGACAGCCCCCCGAATGACCCCCCCCGGATGGCAGCCTGCGGCAAGTGCAGCCGGGCTGATGGCCGAGTGCTGTAATATGCTGAGGGTGGGCACTCAGGGCACTCCAAGACAGGACTGCTTTGCTGTCCCTCATCGAGGTAGACAAGCAAGCAGGGAACCCTGAGAACTGTCTGTCCGGGGTGGGCAGTTAGTTCGAATTAGTGCTGTAGTGTAGACATACCCTCATTTAGTAGGAATGGCATAAGATGGCAGAATGAAAAACCACACTCAATACTTTATAACAAATTGAAGCATTTAGCAAGCCTCTTAGCTTAATATAGTCATGGCATTCTTTATATAACAGTCTAGGATCTGTTGGTTACACTCGAAAACAATTATTTTTTGTTTTGCTTATGTAACTGTAACCCTTTCTCACTCAGACTGTGAAAAGGAAAAGACTACAAATGAGATGACAGCTGGAGACCCTTTCATATTCTGCCCCCATGCATAATGAGAATGGGATGAGAGGCTATAGAAGAACAGCAAAGAATCAAGGGATCTAGATTGTCCTTTGTGAAAAGAGCACAAGCAACTTGGGAGGTGAGACATGCGGAGATGGGAGGAAGAGGGAGGGTAACAGAAGCCTCTGGGAGTCATTCCCAGGAAAGTCACAGCTGGCTGGATCTTTTCCAAATCTCCCAAGACAGAAATGTCTCGTATGTCCACCCCAAAGCTGGAGGTGTAAATTGTGGTGTGAGGAGACATGCTCTTGCTAGCTCTGAGCTAGCATGCTAAAAGCAGAATAGCAAAAGGACTAACTGCCCTGAATACATACCATGCATCTTGGATGGGCACAGGCTTGTGGTGGCTAGCTCATGAAGCTGTGGCTATGCTATTTGCATTGAGATAACCCATATTCACAAATAGGATCAGTAGCCTTCATGAGAGATGGAAGGTAACGGCCAGGCTGGCCGCAGAAAGAATGGAAGAAGCACAGGTGAACCTCACACTCAATGCATACAATTCCTGTTCACAAGAAGACACCCTGAGCAATTTCCCAGCCATGAAAGAAAAGAGCCAAAGTCAATTGATGAAGATACCTTAAACCAAACTTACCTGCTAAAAGCCCTGGTAGAAAGAGAGGTACTTCAAGAAGCCAACACCATAAGAGGGTTGTACCTCTCTTGGGCTGAGGAGAACAAACTGATTTATCAGGGGAATGTTCCTGCTAAACTGAGTGTTTGTTTAAAGAGTGGTAAATTGAATTAATTCCTAGTATGAAAGTAAGTGATTAACTTATAACTATTTATAACAATAATAACTGTCATTTTTGTTAACAGGAAAACTATGTATCATTAAATATAAATATAAGCAAATGCTTAGAGTGGGCTATGCTACTTTCACACTCAATCTAAAGCTGATGATTTGATATCTTTATTGGACGAATAGCATTTGGTATCTTTATTGGATGGCTAGCACAACGCCTGGTAAATACTGTAAAACAAATTCTCCCATGATTGTGTGGGAAAAAAGGAATGCAAGAAAACTAAAAACAGTACAGTGGTCTTAGAGAAAGCTCTACTCATTTTCCTCTTCTAATTGATGAGAGAAAATAAATAATCAAAGTATACTTCTGAAACTGTTAGCCAATTGGGAAAGAAGGAGAGGGGAAGAAAGAGAGGAAGAAGAAAAGAAAATGACTTATATTTGACAGACTTAAAAAGGCGCAAAGACTGAAAGCTCTGTGTGAAAAGAAGCTCTCTGGAGTTATGGAAAACAGTGACTTAAATGTAGCTGAGAAAAATGGAGACAGCATGGGGGCAGTCTGTTCTACAGGCTTCTTTGTGTTCGTAGATCCAAACAGCCCTTATAGTATCACCACAAAGGTTGGCGAAGAGCCAGTTTTGGACTCACTCTTTCAGAAGCCAGCTGCTGCAGCACAGGTCCATAAATATTTCATTTTGAGATTGCCTACAGTAGTTAAGCCATTAACTCAGATGACCCAACATCTTTCCTGCCCTCCCCCTTTTCACCTGTCCTGACAATCACTCTATATAACACTATTCTGTGAAGCATGCGCATGAAGCATCTTGTTACCTTTAATCCACCTGTTGCCATGGCTAATCTTGTTCTGTATTCTCCTTTGATTCCCTCACATTAGGTCTCCCTTTCAGCAAAGTTGGCATGTCCCATCCATAGACTTTATCTACATCAGGATTTTTCTGCAGCGAATTTAGCTCAACTGCTGGTAACTGTGTCTGCAGGCATGGCAGGGCGGGGGGAGAGGAGGGAGGGGAGGAAGGGAAAAAGGTTGCTAAGACTCCAGGCAGCCCCTGGCATTTTCAACATTGTTTTGTCTATCCCTATTTTCCCGTGTCTACAGCTTGGTTCTCTCTTCTGTGTGAAATCTCAGGGCAGGGGTATAAAGAGAGAGAAAAACTTTGCTATGTTCTCCTTATGGAGATTTATTGAAGAGTATTCCATTGGGGTCAGGGTGTACTGCCCTGTGGAATAGGCAGTGGGGACTTCCCCCAAATCCTGCAGATGCTTGAAATCCACACACATCCTGGGAAGTCAGGGTCACTTGCAAAGAGGTTCTTTGCCTCCACACTGTGACATTTCTCCCTGGCAATGTGATCCCAATGGCTTCTGCAGGGAATACTGAAAAAAGTGGATTGCGGCTGTGGAGAAGAAGAAATAAATAGTTTGAAGTTGTTACGTTACAGCCATTGCAGAACTCGCAGGGTTGGGCAGATGCTGATGCACATCTTTCACAGTCCTACTCTACCTACTCTGCTCCCAGCCTGTCCTGCTGTCTGCAAGAGGTGGTTGACACCCTCTTACTCTTGGAAAGGGTGAGATGTAGTAATCTGGATACATGAGATTCTAGTGTAGACTATTCTGGTTGGAACAGGTTATGTTTTGTTTTTATATGTAACCATTTCTGATTCCATTATCCTTTTTTAGTATCTCTTAAATCTTAATCTTTGATAATATATTTAAGTTTGTGTCACTATAAATATATCTCTGTGCTGTGAGGTTATAAAGGGCCTGATCCCGAGTAGTACCAATAAAGTTGTGTGTGTATTGTTCCTTTGGGAACAGCAAATGTGGTTGTTCCAGTGACAGGATCTGGATACTACACAGAGGCTGTGTCTAGACTGCAGGGTTTTTTCGAAACAAGTAGCCTTCTTTCGAAAAAACTTCACCTGCGTCTAGACTACAGCTGCGTTCTTTTGAAATTAAATCAAAAGAACGCGGCTTTTCTTTCAACAGCGGTACTCCTCATTTCACAAGGAAGAACGCCTTTTTCGACGGAGATCCGTCGAAAATAAGTGAGTGTGGACGCGGGGAGCCCCTTTTTTCGAAAATAAGGGCCTCCAGGAAGAAGCCCTGGTGGACAATCTGCGGCATGCCTTGCCTGTCTCTGGTTCCTGTCTGCAGCCATCTTTTAAAGGGACAGTCACCCTCACAGCCAGTTGTGGCAGCAAAGCAGCCAGAGCACACAGCTGTTCCAGTGCAGCCATGTCCCAGCCCCAAGACCCTCCTGGCCCTTCCAAACAGCCTTCTGGGGACCCAACCAGGGGCTCCAAACACCCGGCACCGGCATGGTCTGGGCCAGAGCTCAAGACCCTTCTCGAGCTCTGGTCAGAGGAGGAGGCCTTACAAGCCCTGAACACCAGGTGGCGAAATGCGGACATTTTTGGCCGCATGGCAGAGGCCCTGGCCAAGAGAGGGCACCACCCCCGCACCCAGGACCAGGTGCGCTCTAAAGTGAAGGAGCTGCGCCAAGGCTATGTAAAGGACAGGGAGGAGAGCTCCCATTCTGGGGCAGCCCCCCGCTCCTGCCCCTATTATTTGGAGCTGGCCCAGATCCTTGTTGGTGGAGAAGCACGCACACCACTGCGTCTTTTCCAGTCTGGCTTGGGGGACCCTGTGGTGGAAGCACCAGAGCAGGACCTAGAGCAGTCCAGGGAGTCTGGAGATGGGGAGATGGTGCTGGAGGAGAAGGACAGTGAGGAGATGGTGACCCTCACTCTGGAGCGAGTCACCGAGACCCCAGAGGCTTCCTAGGTGTCATCTGATGCCAGAGACAAAGCAGCAGGTTAGTGCAGTGAGGTCGTGTAACACACAGGGTGGGGGAGGTGGGTGCACAGTGGGTGATGCACAAGAGAAACCTGTAATGCTCACCATGGACATCATGCAGCTGGCTGTGCATGTGCCAACATGTTCAGCGGTAGAGTGTGACACATGGGGGTGCGCCACGTGGTGGCATAAACCATGTCCGGAACACACCCAGGTGGGTTGTCAGTGCGAGGTCCCATTGGCACTTCGGGACCCCTGTGATGCTCAGGCTGATGCCCAGGTCGCACATGGTGTTACCTTCAGAATGTCTGAGTCCCCTGTCTGAAGGAGAGGGCATGCCCTTTTGGACAGCTGTTGCACACGTGACTGATTGTGTCTTCCTCTTTTCCTCCACAGCCGGACCAGCCGTGCAAAAGGGTCACAGCACCCCAGCCCCACCTCCATCCCGGAGACATGGGAGCCGCAGACACAGGCGTGTCTATGCAGACATCCTGAGGCAGCATGTGGCGGCCGTGCAGGAGCTCAACACCATCCTGCGAGAGAGGACGGAGGCAGAGGCTCGGTGGCATGATCGGCTGATGGAGGAGCTTGTCCAGCAGCGCACGTCCCTGTGTGCCACTCTCAGGGAGGTCTGTGGCTTGCCTGCTCCTGTGCCTGGTCCTGCTCCTCCAACACCCCATGACCCCGCCCCACCAAACCCCCCTTCCACAGCACCATCCCTTTCCCCCCTTGTACCTCCCTCTCCCCCAGTCCCCCAGCCCCTCTCTCCCCCGGCCCTCCTCTCCCCCAGGCCTCCCAGACCCAAGTACACCTACCCTCTGTCATCCAGCCAACAGACAGTTGCCCCGCCCGATCCCGAGGCCATGGTGGACCCCGAACATGAGGCACCAGCAGGAGACTGCGAGCAGGCAAGCACCGTGCAACCTGATCCCCTTCCCCACTCCAGGTTTCAAGTCCCCTTCCCCCCTCCAGGTTTCAAGCACCCCCATCACCCCAGTTAAATACCAAACATTGTGTTTAAGAAAATGTTTATTGTACATAGTTTGTCATGAAAGTGTACTTTCTCCATCAAAAATAAACAAAAGCTTTTTTATGTTTGCAACAGTTATACATTCTTTCAGTTATTGATATTTATAACAACAAAACAGAAGTTATTCTTTTCAGACAAACCCTGGTGTTTATTATTTCTACAAACAGGGTCAGGATAAGGGTTGAGGAGGGATGCTTGTATTGGGCCAGGGCCAAGCCCTCAGACAGGAGCCCCTCAGGAGAGTCAGTGGCTTCCAATAGAGAATCGCTCCCGTAGGGCCTCCCGGATGCGAACAGCAGACCGGTGAGCCTGATGGATGGCAGCTGCCCGGGGCTGGGCCTCCCCTTTCCTCTCCACCAGGTTATGGAGAACGCAACACACGGCCACCACCTCAGGGATGTTGCGTTCCCCCATGTCTAGCCGTGTGAGCAAGCACCGGAATCTCCCTTTTAAACGTCCAAACGCACATTCCACCTGGTTGCTAGCCCGGTTAAGATGAGCATTAAACTGCTCCTTGCTCGCATCCAGGTGGCTGGTGTAGGGCTTCATCAGCCACGGCATCAGGGGGTAGGTGGCATCAGCCACTATGCACACCGGCATGTGCACGTCCCCAACTGCAAAGTCACGATGCAGGGAAAATGTTCCTGACTGAAGCCTCCGGTAGAGGTACGAGTTCCTGAAGATGCGGGCATCATGTGCCTGCCCTGACCACCCAACACAAATGTCAGTAAACTGGCCACGATGGTCGACCAGGGCCTGGAGGACCATTGAAAAGTAGCCCTTTCTGTTAATGAATTGGGCTGCTCGATGGGGCGGTGCACGGATTGGAATGTGTGTCCCATCGAGTGCTCCTCCACAGTTCGGGAAGCCAAGGGCAGCAAAGCCGGCCACTACGCTGTCCAGGTCTGCTAGACGGATGAGCCTGTTCAGCAGCTCAGAACTGATGGTCCACACCACCTGCAGAAAGAGACAGACAACAAAATTTTAGAAGGGGTGCCTTATCTCTTAGGAGGAGAACCCACCACCCACCTTCCCCCTCAAACACCCCGAGAATCCCCTCCTCAGAACTCTCTGCCCCTCCCCCCCCCCGCAGCTCAGGGTGAGTGGAGGAGCTCCCTCCCACTCCCACTCCACCTTGCCCTTTCCTGACAGTCTCCCTTTCCCCCCCCCCAAACTGTGACTGTCCCCCGACAATGACTTACCTCCATCAGGATGGACCCAACAGTAGACCTGCCCACTCCAAATTGGTGTCCCACGGAGCGGTAGCTGTCAGGGATGGCCAGCTTCCAGAGGGCAATAGCGACCCTCTTTTCCAGGGGCATGGCGGGCCGCAGGTGGGTGTCCTGCCATTGCAGAGCCGGGGCGAGCCAGGTACACAGCTCCTGGAAAGTGGCCTTCTGCATCCGGAAGTTGCGGAGCCACTCCTGGTCATCCCAGAGCTCCATAACGAGCCAGTCCCACCAGCCAGAGCTGGTGTCAAGCCTCCAAAAACGCCTGTCCATGAAGAAGTTTGGAGGCAAGGGCAGTGGGGCTGCATGATGGGCGAACCCTTCGTACCTCTGGTCTGGGTCCAGATGGGGAAGTAGCTTCATGACTGTGTCATGCAGATGCAGCAAAACTAGCAGTATGATGGTGTGGGGCCATTGCCTGCCCAGGGGCAGCTCTGGCTCCATGCCGAAAAAAGGGGTCTAAATCAGAAAAACCTCCAAACAAAAAACCTGCTGGGGTGTCCCAGGAAGCTGGGCACTCCAAACAAGCACTGCAATACCTTGCTTACCTCCTAGAGGGACAGCAAAGGCAGCTGCAGGAGCAGAGCAACAGGTGTTCAGGGGCGTCCCTTTAACCATGCGTCTCTGCAAAGGGCAGGCAGCAGCACCCGGAAGGAAATGCTGCCCCCATGCCCTGGCAGAAGCAGTTCCGGGTGGCTTTTTCTTTCGAAAGAGCGTCCAGCAATCAGGACGCTGTTTTTCGAAAAAGCGGATCGATTTTCTGGTCCGTATATTGTAGTCTAGATGCTCTTTTTCGAAAGATGCAGTCTAGATGTACCCAGAGAGTGGCATCTACTGTTAAAGTAAGAGCTTGCATAGGAGATTGATTGGTCAGCTAAGAGCCTGGTAGTGCTAGTACCTGACTGACTTAGAATAATAAAATTTGTACTTCTATGAAACAATTTAGGAAGAAAAGAATATTGATCACTCCTTTTTCAGAAGCCCACTATCGTATGGTGCAGGATAATGACAGCACCTCACTTACCGGCTTCAAAGGAAACAAGCCAGAGAATACTGAAGAAATAGCAAATACTTTTTAATTAATAAAATATTAATCATATGTTTATATTCAGTTGGCCTAAAGTGAATATTAGAGTGCACATGAATAAAACATTGCCATCTTCAACAAGGGATAGGGCTTTGCACCCATCTTAAATGATCTGATTATGGTGGAGAAGGCAATGAATATTTAATATAGCATATGTTAATGAGCTGCTTGCTTGTGAATTCAAAGCATTTAGTATAGTTTTCTCTCCTTTCAGACATGTTATATAGTGCAAACACTTTGAATTATTTAATCAGTAAGATCTGTAAACACTTTAATTCAGTGTTTAAAAATCTGAAGTCACACAATTAATTAATAGTAGAGCCTTCTAAAACTGATTATAATTTCTGCAACAATTTTAACCTCGGAGAACCATATAATTGTGAAAGATTAATATGTCAGCAGGTTGTTTGCTTTTTATTCTGAGTTATCGTGAAGGGCTTACTTGCAGCCTGAAGGAAAAAAATAGTTATCTTATAGAAAGCAGCATATATAAGTGGTAAGCACATAAAGTATCATCCCAGAAGATAAATGCAAAAATTTACATCTTGTGACCTTTTGACAGATATATGTCCAATTCCAATCTATGTCTTCCATGCTGTCCTGACCAGGGGTCTCTGCTCTACCCTGCCAGGAGCACAGCCTCCCCCTCCTGCACCTGCAGGGATCCAGTGTCCCTGACCTTTGGCTGTGAAGGGAGCCCTCTGTAGTTCCACTCGTGGCCCTTCTCCTTCATTCACAAGCCCAGGGGTGTGGGAGTCACTCCTGTGCAGGATCTGTTCAATAGTGGTGTGGTCTCTCCTGCAGCCAGGGATGACTTCTTGCAGTACTAGCTGTTCTATGGGGCAAGGATGACTGCAGCCTCCTCCATGTCTTGTAGCCCTTAGTTATGCAGTGACCCTCCTCCAACCCCTTATAACCTCACTGTCAGAACTGCCTAAATGGCTGCAATCTTCTTGTGGCCTCACCAAGGTGTGGCTACCACAGCAAGACCCTGATAAAGTGACTCCTGGACATAGTAAGTTGCCATGGTAACAAGGCAGCTTTCTGGGGCACTATTACTTATGCTATTAGTTAAGTCTAACCTGCAGCACTACATATTCTGGTATTGTGCTTTATGGAGAAGGGTATAGATTGGGTGACGTGAGAGATTTACATCAAATCATAAATGGTTCTTGCACATGCATGTTACTAATTTAATATGAACATGCTTAAGGATCCTTAAAAATCTGTATATATTATCAAACAATGAACTTTTGTGGATTAGCTTCTGAATTCTTTGATGAGGCTGTGCCCCACTTGCTTCGGCTGAAGAGCCGTCACTGTTTACTAGTTGACGTTTTAGCCAGCGTAGATAAACCAAAGTATTTTAGTATAGCTGTAAACAGCAATTCTCAGATTTGGTGTACTGCAGAAAATCTAAGTGCAAAGTTCTTGTCAGTGGGGGGGATGCTTCTGTTTTAAGATAAAAGAAGTTAACTTTCTAATCATCATGGAATTTCTATGTCTGGTACATGTACAAGCTGCATAGGCCTTCTGAAATACACAAAAATGCGTTCAACAAGTACAATTTTTGTTACAACAGTGGGAAATGACAACCTGCCCCTTTCTGGGCATACACTTTGTTCAGCGCCCTTGTCTCCACATTGCTCTTACTATCTTTTTACCCTTCTAATTGTCCTTTCAGGGCACTTGCCTATGGATCGTGGCTGCTTTTCTTAACACTTGAGACTCCTGCAGGTCTCTTCAAAACCCAAGGATCAACAAACCTGACTTGTAGGTTTGCAAAACCCCTTATCATTTATTTAATCAGAGTAAGCACAACGTAGAAATAATGTTCAGTGAAACTTGCACTTCTTTCTCCTTGCTAGGGGCCCAGCAGCGCTTCCTTTCCTGCTCTGTCTAGCTCCAGGACCCCTTCTTTTGTCCTGCTTCCTCTCTGCTCAGGAGTCAGCTGACGGTCCTTCAAATGCTAATCCTACAAAATAGGAAATTTGCAATCTTGGTGGAACTTTGGTTCAAGAGTCCAAGCCTCTGTGTCTCAGCGCACCCAATGGCGAATTTTCTTTTTGTTCTTCATCTCCGTGTACCTCATCATACAGTTTTGCTTAATACTTATCCTATAACATCTCATATCTAAGAATTTTGTGTTTTTCTTCATATCTCCCTTTAAATCATCTGCAGAATTAATGATACCTTGAATTTCTATGTGGCTTTTCTCCCAAGTATTTCAAACTGCTACATAAAAATTAGTTAATTGTGCTATGCTAGATATTCCTTACTCAGAAGTGCCCACCTTAGTGATTTACTAATTTCTGTGGGCTGCATGTGGAGAGCTGGACTGTTCCAGGAATTTAGACTATCAGAATGTAGGAAACAGGAAAGACATTCATGTAGAGCTTTTTCTTTTATGGGCATATTTATATCTACCACTGCAGAACTGTTGGGATTTGGGTTTTATGGTGCAACCTTTCTCCAAGTTGACTGCCCTCTCCTGGAGCCAGTATAGACACAGCATTCTGGGGCCTAGTGAGAATCATTCCAGTTGTATCCAACATATTATTAGTTTCCAAATGGAAGAAATGGCCTCTAATATTCATCAGTGTATCAGCCAGTTGGATTTCTTCAGCTAATTTAAATCACACTATAAATTACACTTTTTGCATCTTTCCAGTTTATCTATATTACAGTCAACTAATTGAAAAGAGTTCTGCTTCCTGCACATCCCTGAAAACTTTTGAGATACATACCAAGCAGCTAAAAAAGGTGGAGAGAAATGTTGTGGGGACACCAAATGTACAGATGGGAAAGTCAACATTCAGCAAGAAACAGTTTTCTTCATACCCAGTTTACAGTTACTTGTCAGATATAAAGTGTGGATGAGAGATTGTAGTCATTTCATCAACTGAGTAAAGCAGAAAGCAGATGCTATATTTTTATACATAAATAAATAAAACCTGACTCTTTGGCAAGTTATAATGAAAAGCTCTAGAGATTTAAGAAAACAAAACCAAATGCAATTGACTGTTTTATTTAGTTTGTTGGATGCAGGAGGTTTGAGGATGAGGTGTCAAGTTGTTACAAAACCTTATATTTACATTCATTAGAGAAGAGGAGGTTTGGGGGCATATATTACCCTCAGTATGCTCGCCTGTTGTTCTGACTTGTTGCATACAAGAATTGAGGGTACAGCAGGTCACCTGTGTGTGGAACAGACCTTGGGAAGGCAGACATTGAAGACTCATTCAGAAATATAGTCCAAAAGAGAATTAATAAAAATCAGTAACCAAAGTACTAGTGTTAGAACACTGAATGGGCAGAGATGACCGGTGTGTCTTGTCCAAATTCTGGTAACTAATTAGGCTGCTCATTTGTATGATTCTAATACATTAAGGGTGTATCTAGACTACTGGTTTTTTGTTTTTTTTTTTAAGTGGCCTTTTTCGAAAAAACTTCCCCTGCATCTAGACTGCTGCCGCGTTCTTTCAAAAATAAATAGAAAGAACGCGGCAGTTTTTTCGACCGTGGAAAACCTCGTTTTACGAGGAAGAACGCCTTTTTTCAAAAGTGCTCTTTCGAAAAAAGGCGCTACATAATGCAAACTGTGCTTTTTCGAAAAAGAGCATCCAGACTGCCTGAGTGCTCTCCTTCAAAAAAGTGGCTTGCTTTTCGAAAGTACTGATTGTAGTCTAGACGCTTTTTTTCGAAAGAGGCTTTTTTGAAAGTATCTTTCGAAAAAGCCTCTTTTGAAAAAGGCATGTAGTCTAAACGTAGCCTGTGAATGCAAAGCGTTTTTCATAGGTCTGTTTTAAATTGCTTGTATATAAATTAACTGGTGTAACAGGGTCCAATTTTCAAACTCTGATGACTAAGTTAGGGTGACCATTTCTGAATTTTGAGACCTGAATTAGGTTTCTCAGGCAACTGTGAGACAATGTCTCAGACAAGGAGTTTGGTAACATAATGTCAGAGAAGTGTTGAGAAGATCTGCGTGTCTATAATTCTTATTGAGGTATATGGGGCCTCAGGGCACTCGGGACCAGTCTGACAATGGTCTCCCCTTAAAAAGGATTTTATTATATACTAGAAGGGTTTGCCCATTCATAATAAAGTGGAGAGCATATTTTCCTCAAATTTTCTTTCCACCATACCACATAACTCTTATTTTGGAATGATGATTTCCCTTGAGTTTTCTTGCTTTCTTGATCAACTATTATGTCTGTATGGAGGAATGAATAGGACAGGAGAATTTAGAGATCATATTCTTGTTAGTCCTTTCCCTTTGGACTGCTCAGCATCTTAATAGTTAGATATACAGTGGAGCCTGCTGAGGATCAAATTCTTAAAAAATGGACTGCTAGTCTCAGAAGGGAGACAGTGTGTGGATAGTACAGGCCAGAAGCCAGCACAGGGGGACTATAAGAGCTACATTGTATAGATTGTATTTTTTAAGTTTGCTGCTGGTAAAACATCTTGGAAAGAATAGAGAGTTAGAGGGATTTTTCAAACTGATGTCCATTTTGTTTGCACCAAAACCTCTGCAAAAGAACCCTGATTAGAGAAGATAAATGTTTACACCAGAGCCTTCCGTGAACATTATGTTAAATATCCCCTGCTAGATATGCACTAGCAGTATGGGCTCAATGAGCTACTAAGGTGCTGAGAACCCCAAAGGAAAATACTAGAGATAATGTGATCTCTAATTTCCTTCATTCAGGCATAGTGCTTCAGTAGCCTGCCTCCGGATCACTGAGTCCTGAAACATCACACTATTGTCTGGGTTAGTGGTACTTTCTCCTATGGACCTCACTGGTGTAAGGTAAAGTGAAAGGTTTTGGTCCCTTCTAGGGGGATGCTCCACTGTAGTAGAATATTGTTTCTTGACAGAGGACATATGAGATCCCAAACTTGGATGATAATGCTGACTGAACTTTTTTGAAATTTCATAAATTGGAAAACCAATAACCAAACAACCACCCTCTCAGGAATTTGTCAATGAATCTTTGAGTCCCCAAATCCCTGTTTCTTGAACTCATAGACTCATAGACTTTAAGGTCAGAAGGGACCATTTTGATCATCTAGTCTGACCCCCGCACAACGCAGGCTACAGAATCTCACCCACCCACTCCTGGAATAATCTTCTCACCTATATCTCAAATATCGAAGTCCTCAAATGATGGTTTGAAGACCCCAAGATGCAGAGAATCCTCCAGCAAGTGATCTGTGTCCCATGCTACAGAAGAAGGAGAAAAACCTCCAGAGTCTCAGCCAATCTACTTTGGAAGAAAATTCCTTCCCGACCCCAAATATGGTGATCAGCTGAACCCTGAGCATGTGGGCAAGACACACTAGCCAGAACTGTACAGTTAGTTGACATTTTTCATAATTCACTGAAATTTCAAATTATAAAATTTGAAAAAGAGGAAACATTGGAAAAAATGTTGAATTTTCCACTGATTTTACCCCTGCTTTATTGTAAACAAAATCACCAAGAAGATATAATGTTTGGTGTACCTACACAGTAATACTGTGGTTTGGACCATAGAAAACAATAAGTGGTGGGTTATGGTCAGAGTGTGCTACTGAACTTGGATTAAATTGATATAAAAATGAGGAAGAAGGTGGGTTTTTTTTAAAAGACTAGAAGAGTAGCAAGTGCATCAGGAGATGGCAAAAGTCATTATGCTCTAGTGGTGAATCAACTCTGAGTTCATTAACTATCACAATAAAACCTGATTGCTATTAATTATTTTTAGCAGTGTGGATCTAGGTGTCAAAGTGTTTGTTTAATAAGGATCAACAACTGCATTTATGATTTTGCTCTCAGGATCAGAAAATCAAATGAAGAAATGAATATCAAGCCTTTCCCTTTTCCAGTACCAGTAAAATAACTGTCAGCCAGATTCCACTTTCCTTACTCAAGTTGAGTTGTACTTTACTCTGAGAGGCATCTCACTGAAACTAATGAGACCATTGCAGAGTCAGATTCTACTCAGGAAAAGAGCAGCTAACTTGTTCTAAAGGAGTGCTATAGCTACTGTCTACACCTGACTTCTAAAATTACAATGGGCACAATGAGAGCCAGGTGGGTTAGTTCTGGCTTGTCCTAAATCTGCCATTTTGAAATCTATTGGGGAAAAGTCATGAAAAGCCAGAGCTCCTAGTTCCCACATTTATAGTGCTTTCTGGGGTTTTTTTTTAAAGGTTTGTGAGAAATTCACCCATTCTAGAAGGACTAAGACATTTATGAATTAGGCTCAATCCAAAGAGTTTATCGGAACAAAAAACCCAAACTGTGTACCAGTTTTAATTATAGGTAGCTATGCTTTTGAAAAGCAAACACTTTAAGAAAGATATAGTATTCTTCAGTGCTCCTGGCACGCAAATAGTATTTACCTTTTGAAGTATGAATTAGAGAACTAATTGTTTTCAGTTTTAATTTAATGATGATATAATTTAGCTATAATGTCAGATTCTAGAGCTAAAAATTCTAGATAATGAAATATACTTAAGATACCAATTTGTTTTTTACTTGTCTCTTCCATATAATTAATGTACTTGATTATAAAGTGTCAGGAGCCCTATTGTCCTAGTAGCCAGATAAACAGAAGTCCATAAAATGATGTTCACAGTTTATAACATATGTGATATTATTTGTCTAAACAGGATTTTAGTAAAGGGTCATGAAAGGGTCATGCCATTCTGAAAGATCAACTGGATAAATGATATTCAGCTTCCTTTAGCAAGATGAACAATACACACAAATACACACGTGCATGTGTGTACATATACATACATGCACGTGTACACAAAGAAGAATTAACTTATGAAAATATTGAAATTTATCCTGGGGAGCCTTCTGCATGTAGTTGGATAATTTGAATATATCAGTATTGATGCATACTATGCAGTTTGTTGCTAATCCCTTTTGGGTAGCAGAATCTTTCAGTAATATTAGTTGAACAGATGTTGTTTGTTGGTTTTACATTTTTATTCTTCATGCTTTCATTTTTCCCAGAAGAAGGAGACATATCCTTGAAATCCTACACAGAGAGGAAGAAATGCAAGTGACAGTTAAAAAATAAATCTGATTTTCTGTGGCTGTCTTAGAATGCACACGTTATTTAGAAGGAGAGATAAATATGACTACATCTATCTCTTTATCAGTATGCTTTAAAAAAGCACACACTCAAGTAAAAGGAGACTTACTCTGTGTAAAGTAGTTATGATTTCCTTATCATTGAATAGAGTTGATATTTCCTTTTATTCAATAAGATTATAAGAGAGCTGGTTCAGAGATGAGCATGTCACTCATATTTCTGAGATCATTTCCTCTTTTTGTTATCAGAGTCATTTTGTTTAACTTTCAATAGCTAGAGTGTGCCACAATTTCAGATTCCCAACTTTAATAATTTTAAATGCTGTAGGTTTTGGTTTAACAAACCTTTCACAATGAAATGCTATTTTGTATTTGCAATAAGTTTCAGGTCTTGATTTCTTTTAAGTAAGAAGTAATGTATTACTAAGCTTTTGTTTGATTAAAATAATCAACACCACTCACATTTTTCTGGTTAATGCATTTTAATCCCCATGGGCAGATTCACTTTCACTGAACAAGGGGTCTGTGTGTAGAAATTTCATACTGTATGCCTGCCAGTCTTCCTTGGTTGGAGGAGTTCATCTCTGGCCATAAGAAAAGGAGGAAACAATTGATAACACTGTTGCCTTTGCTGTGGGAATTCACAAGGTAGGTATTCAAAATGGCTGGGTCTCCATAGGAACCCTACAATTGCAACCTGCCTGACCTGCAGGAGGGCTGAATTCCTTTCCTCCATCATCTGTAACATAATCTGGGGATGGAAGCATCAGGCCCAGTAACTGAGGTTTTCTGAAATCATGACTTGTGCAATGGTAGGTATGGCTGGCATAGGTGTCTAGGTATTGTAGTGCCAAACTTTTAGATGCACTGCCATCCAATGGAATTCACAGGTCTGGGCTAGGTGCCCATCTCTACCTGTACATTCACAAAAGCCAGCATGCTCTGAGATGCTGAAGCTAGCTTGTAAAAAATGCCAAGGAGAGGGCTTTGGCCTAGCCCCTGCCTCTCACTGTGACTTCTGTTAAGTGAAGAGCCTGTTTCTGTTTGGGATTCTCAACCATAAGCTCTCCCTCAGGGTCAGGTGCCTATGTCACTTTTTTTTTTTTTTTTGCAAGAAAAGCTGGATTAGCCTAGGTCTACACTAAACCAGGGGCACTGGATGCTGGGTCTCTCTCCTCACAGGGAAGTATTCTAACCCCTGGGTCATAGAGTGACTCTCACTCTATTTCTGCCCTACTATTTTGTTATTTTTGTGCAGTGGAATGCCGACTGAGAGCTTTGTATCAGAATATTCAGCAGCCCAGGGGTCAGGGCACTCTCCTGGGAGAGGGAGAGTACTGCTGAAATTGTGTTTCATCATCACTTAAAACAGGGAGTTGAACCCAGCTCTCCCACATCCTGAGAGACTGCCCTTAGCATGGGTTGATAGACCTTCCCTTCTTTGGGTGAGGCTTAGGTGTGAGACAGGTGTTGGGGCACCTAGACTGAGGCAGCTGTGCAAAATCATACTGGGTGAAACTTCAGTGGCATGGGGATTTTAACACCTGCAGAATTGAGTAGCTGCTGAGGAGTGGTTTTGAGGCTCTCAGTCATGTCTATATCTTGGACTTGAGCACCTAAGCCTTTTAGTTGATCTATCCCATAGGTCCATTACATGCCATTACAGCAGTCTTGTTCATGAATGAGCTTCTAATCATTTTTTTGTGTATCTTGAAAGTCTGGCATTTTGTTCCAGTTCATGAAGTTGCTATCAGAACAGAGGTAGTTTCTAATCAACTATTCCAGAGACATTTGGAACATGCAGAATCACTATTTGTTTGTTGTTGAGCTGTTCTTTGGGTATTATTATTACTAATCTAAATTCCAAATTGGTTATCTTTTCTCTCTTTTGACTTTATATTTTCATGGCTTTGTCAACTTAAAATAGCAACACCAGATCCCACAGACAAAATAATAGAAAACCAGGATAAGTATATATGGAAAAAGAAAGTGAAAAACAGCCAGTTAATGCATGTGGGCCTAATTTCTCATTGGATTCTTTTTACGCAAGTGCAATTTCATTGGAGTTACTGACTTACTAGTGGCATAAAATAAATGTAACACAGTAGTGGATTAGCCTTGGATAGTCCTCTAATTATACTCTATAGGCCAAATTCACCAGGAATACTCTGCCTAATGAGTACCCTTCAGGTTCACAAAGCAGCTGTATACCCAGTTTACTGGCTGATGAAACTGAGTTTACAGCTGCTTTGTGTTGCTAGAGCACATTGGTGATTCTGGGCCAGTATAACTGCATGAGCTTGATCTTAAATAGTGAAGCCGTAATTCCCTTATCTGACTGGTATAACAGTATTGAGGTCCATGGGTTTATTAACAATTTACAATGGTGTAAAGAGTCTCGGGAGGTTAGCTATGTTAGTCAGTAATTTTAAAAATGAGCAGTCCGATGGCACCTTAGAGACTAACAAAAATATATAGGATCAGTGGTGTAAGTTAGAAGAGAACGTGGCCCTAAATAGTCTTAGCAGGATAATGGCTACATTAGTCTAAAAAAGACAGTCTTTGACCTCATGTCATTTCAGATCTTTATTTTAGGTGTCTATAGATTATTTTATTCTTAGCGTAGAAATCTGTCTTCTAGAGCAGTGTTTCTCAACTAATGGTACGAGCATCCCTTAGGGGTACTCAAGAGAAGTCTGGGGGGTACGTCAACACAACTGAAATTTGGAGAAAACTGAATTTTTGTTTTAAGTTTTACAGTGCTTTATTATTTTTGTACTTTTTAAACCCAAAAATGTCATTGCCCGTCTGGCTACGATTAAGTTGTTTGAACAAATGTGATGCAATGGTAGAAAAAAAATGTGTATCTGAAAACTGTAGGTACTGGGGGTACTTATAATTTTTTTTTGAAAAAGGGGTACTTTACAAAAAAGGTTGAGAAACACTGTTCTAGAATTCTTCTGAGGAAATTCCTCTTTTTGTTGCTGGGTTATTTTGTATCTTTAATTTATTGTTCTTTATATTTCATTCCAATTCTCCACTCTTCAGAAGTCTTTATAAATGGTTACATAACAAGTGCAAATCTTCCTCCTTGTTCAGTGGAAAGTATCAATCAGTCTGTGATGAGTCTGACTGCTCTTACTAAGAGAAAACAAAGAAAACAGGCATCTCTAAATAATCATCAAAGTCTAGCTTGTCAGAGCTCCAGTATGTGGTCTATTAAGTTTTATTGAGGGCACTTTGAGATGGAAGTGGTGCCTAAATAACTGTATAAGTCTTTATTTGACTAGTTATGCATGTGGCAAAATGATCTTGTCTAAAATCAATTTTACTGGAAGAAAACAAAAAAATTACAATAAAACTATAATAATGCATAAAATCAAGCATTGATTCTTTGTAAGCTTAAATTGATGCACTCTTGCCTCTGTGTGTTATAAACACAAAGCTAATACACCATGATACTTTATTTTGTGCATCAAACTATATCCCAAAATGCTTTACAAAGTTAAATAATAGTTATAAAGCTAAAATCACAGCTGACAGCAGATGGAGAGGGAGATTTAGAGACAGATAGGCAAGAGAAAAGAGACATGTTTTCAGCTGAGGTTTGAAAATAGCTGGCTAGTCAATGAGGCAGAGAGATACTGTACAGGACAATAGAGTAGAAAATATATATTTGCTGCTAAGCCATCTGCTGGCCAGCTTGCACAAAAGTGTATTACTCCTGATATAATTAGAGTGTCAGATACTGGGTAGTTCCTGCAATATTGAATATATGTCCCTGACGTTTTCCTCTCATATTTGTAATTATCCTTGAATTTTGCCTCTCCCATGTAAAATCATCATGCTGACTGGTTGATCTTAGTTTTGGCAAGCAATGTCACTGTGGATGCAGTTGTGTAGAGCAGGCATCTCAAGAGGAAGGTGGGTAGTCACTGTGTAGAGAAGTCATTGGAGGGAGGTGTCAAGGCAGAGCACATATCACAGAGTGAGTAGGGCCTATTGTTGGGCCTATTCCTGGAGTGGCATATTCCAAAAATGAATGGCAATTAACTTCTCCCTGGCCTTCAAACCTGCATTGTTTAAATTAATCTGCTCAGTACGGAGTGTGATGGAGCACATACACTCTCTGTCCCATTAAGTGAAGCCCCTGGAATCTAAGTCCTAGCTTTTCTTCATGAATAACTAATGCTTCTCATTCTGCCTCTCTTGTAAATCCTAAAGCACAGTGCAGCTCTTTGCTTCTGGATTCTTTGCTTCTTTGTCTGGGAGCACAAGGGTACTGAGCAAAAGTGTCAATGCACCATTCTGAACAGAGGCATTACTGATGTGGTCATGTCTCCCTTAATACAGGGTCCATGCTTTGAGGCTACTGATAGACTTATGCCAACACTGTCCTTGGTCATAAAGGCCAGAACCCTCCCTTAGGACATCACCTGCACAATTAGTATTTTGCCTCAGTGACCCTTTGCAGTAGATATGTTTGCTCACTTTTTTAATGTGTGTATTTATAAAAGATGAAAAAAATACCATTTTGGAGAACTAGACACTCATCAAGTTAAGCTGAATCATTGTGTTCCTGGCTTTCTCCCGGACAATCTCTTCTGTGAAGATGGGTGACCTGTGCCTGAATATTGTGATGAAACATCTGTGCTTATCCAAACACTCTCATTTGTAAAGAATCACAGTCCAAGTCTCAGGAACAACAAAATCCCAGCCAAAGTTTAGGATTCTTCTCTCCAAGGAGCAAATCCATTTGCAAAGCTTGGTGAGCTTGGAAGAGAGTCACATATCATGGTGCTGACACATGTAAATAATATCTGAATGAGATTGTTATTCCTCCTCTTTATGTTGGGATTGGGCAAGAAAAGAAAAATCCAAAAGATTTCTGAAGCACCACGTTGGGTTAGATTGTGAGCTGTACTATGTGTCCATTTAGGAGTTCCCGCTTACCTTCCAGCGTGGATTTTAGTGCCAAGGGTAAACAGATGCTGTGTACCTGTACTCCCCATGATCCAAGTGGCCACAATCATTTATATACTTTCATGGCCCCCATTAGAACAGCATCTGAGGTATCACAGATATCAAAGGCTTTTATCCACAGTATGTCCCTGCAAGGTAGGGAAGGGTTATTACACTATCAGTTCTGTCTTGTATTGCAAAAACCAGGACAGTAATTTTCTAGGTCCAGATTCTTAGATGGCCTCATTACCATAGCATTTGAGTGCCTTACAGTTATTAAGGAGCTTATCCTCACAATACCCCTAGTCAGTGGTCTGGTTGAAATCTGATTTATTTGAAATCACTGGAAGTAGTTATGTAGAAAGGCAGGTAAGGATGGAAGAACTGCCCCTTAAAGCAGAAAAGGAACAACTTCAACACTTGAAATTTAAAAAAAAAATACTCCATAATCTTGTACAGGTAGTGGATCCAAAAACCTCTTCCCCTGGTCTCCTCTTTGCTCTTCATCTAACTCAACAACCACTGCAATCAAAGTGAATCATCCTGTAAAATGCTTTGATTTAGTTAGTTCTTAAGATAGGTTTCAGTTTATTGGGAGGCCTGATGGGCTTTTCTTGGGTTCCCCAGATATTATGGTATAACTTGAAATGTGAATTTCCAGTTTTCTCTGCTCCCCACAAAATAAATCCCCCCCCCAACACACACACCAGAATGTCAGGCCAGCAGGCAGCACCCCCCTTTGTGCAAAAATTTCAGTAAGCAGCATGCAACCCCATTCTCATTCCCAGGAGCCTGGCTGACAGGGGACTGTCTTTGGTGGTCCATACGCACCCAGAATTATGCAGCTGAGAACATATTTATTTGAGTAAGTAGTAATTTTCAGGCCTTTTCTCTGCAGTGGATAGTCCTTTTGCTTACCTTGATCTGCTACACTGCTTTTTGTATTCTCTCCCAGCTTCTCTATTTGATTTCTCATTTGAAATCCTTGTTTTTGATCATCTATTTTTTACTCATCAGACTCAATGGCAAACACCTCAGTCTCTAACCTATGACTTCTCTTGGTGGTAGTGTCCATTGATCTATATTCTTATTCTCGTCTAACAAGAAGGTTCACTCTCTTTCTGTCTTGTTCAAAATAACCTGTTCACCATGATTTCTTATGTCATCATTGAGTTCTCTGCCATTCATGTAAATTCTTTACTACATGCATGAGATCCTCAGCTGATGTAAATCATCATAGCTTCATTCCTTATTACATAAATCAGAATGTCCTCAAAGGTGGTTGAAAATCCACGTAATATACTCTTGCCATTTGAGTCAATGCTGAGACTGCATTCCCTTTTAGTTATGATGCTACCCCCTCTTCTGTGATATACCATTGTATGTGGTTGGACTGAAATGCAAAAGTCAGCTGTTTAAATTTGACTGAGTCCTATCTGGCAAATTTACAGTAAAATATTGCTGAATAGCCTCTGAATCAGTGATAACTGCTGTAAAATGATTGTCTAGTAACTCAAAGGCTGAGCTCAAATGTTGTCTGTCGTGTGAAATCTGAAAACTCTGAATGGGTCATTTTCACAGTTTATTATAGGGCTTTTACTCTTTCAGTTTTCATAGAGGCATCGTTAACTAGCATGTACTGGTGATACAGTTCTAAAAAGATACTTACAGACCTAGAATTTTAAAAGCAGAGCATTAAAGATTGATACTTGTAGCTTACAGAAATGGTAACTTAAAGAAAAATAGTTCCATAACAATAAATTTGAATAAGTACTTAGTCTCTTTGCTTTCTGAAATTTGCTAGAATTTGCAATTTCCTTTGTTCTTGGAGAGCTTTTGCTGACAGTTGCTTTAGTCAGAAAGGGGGGAAATCACATCTTTACTCAAGAGTCTGAGCCTGCAGTCCTTACTCAGGTAAAATACTAGTGGAAGCTGAAGTAAAGGACCATTGGCACAATGAATTATCGTGGTTTTTCACATGTAGGGGCTAGGAAACACCAGGACTTCTGGAGGGCAGAGTTTTCAGTCTTCTTCTAGGGAATGTTTGGGGAGTTGACCTCTTACAAAACTGGCCAGTGCCCCTGTAGAGGACCCTTGGCTCGGCCATCAAATGGTAGAATGTTTTCCTCAATAGACACTGGAGGCACCAAAAGCCCACCTCCCAAATATGCTTCTGATTGGAACTTCCTCACCTTCCTGAGTCACAATGCTCAGAGGGAATGGGATGCCTGGAAGCAAAGAGAAGAATAAATCATGGACAGTGGAGCTGGCTGGAAAAATTCTGTTGAAATGTTGTTCCAGCACAGTTTGCTGCTGCAGCAAAAGTGAAATGTTTCACAGAACTGCTTTGATGTCACCAATGTTCAGATGAAACCCTGGCCTGGTTTCCATGCCTATATGGCATGAGAACTACTCTGGGATTGGGGACCCAAGAGCATACCACCAGGCACTGGAACAATTTTTGTAACAGGGGTGCTGAAAGCCACTGAACAAAACTATAAATCCTATATATGATGGAAACCACTTCAAGCCAGAGGGGCACTCCCATCACCAGATGAACTGCCTCAGACTTGGTGACCTCAGGGCTGCAAAGGTCTGTGGGTATTAGAAAAATCAAGCCCAGTGTTTGCACCATGCTGATGAGTTTCCATACTGAGTTACTGGAATATTACAATGGCCTCACAACTTTTCATTTGTGACTAGGTGGATGAGGCACTAAGGAACCCAATGCTAAATCTCTTACTTTTCTGTAAGCTTGCTCAACAACAGCTGGTAATACGTAGGATGGGCAGGCCAGAGTGAAAGGATGTATACAGACTGGCCCTCTGATCCATTATGGCCCTGCCTAGGAGTACTGACTCATCATGGATTTCACAGACAGCAACTTGGAGTAGCTGTGGGGTGAAACCTCCAAGAGGAAGAGAGAGTGACCAGAAAACGTTCCTAACTGTCTGCCCCATAATAATACCTGTCAAAACAGGGAGGAGTTGGCTCCATCTCTGTGCATGTGAATGGCTTCCTAATGTTTTCCCATTAACATTAACAGAGTTATGGATTCCCCTTATCTCCCAAAGGTAGGGTGACTATACTCTGCCTTTGGCTGGGACACTCCCTTCTTAAACCTTGCCCTGACTGTCCCAGCTCTTTTGGCAAAAGTGGGCATTTGTTTAAAAAAAATGGGGTGGAGGAACATGCTGGGGCGGGTGGTGAGGGGGTGTCATGGTGGTCGGGTTTAGGCAGGACTCAGGCAAGCAGCAACATCAGGACTGTGCAGGGAGTAGGAGCAGGGGTCAGGTGAGTGGGGAAGAAGGTGGCAGTGGCTTGGGCTAGCCACATGTGGTATCCTGTTTTCCCTTTTGGGAAATATGGTCATCCTACTCAAAGTCAGAATTATGCAGAAGTATAGGCCCTACATAGCTACCTTGCCTTAATAGTGTGCAAATGTTCCCTCATGTCTACTGAGACCGGAGTTTGGGATAAGTGGCATCACAGTTTTTCTATTGATTTCAGTGATTTGGGATCAAGCCTTTAAGTGGTGAAAGATGGAGTTTGCGGTTGAGGTTGATGGAGTGAGAGAGAGCTGCTATATCTGTATAGACAGCTAGCTATTAGTTGGAAATTAGCAGAGCTCCCAGCTCAGCAGGGCTTGGGGAGGACTGACTCCTCTCCCAACAAACTGGCTGGCTGCTCCCCTTCCCTTCAGGGCAGACACTTGGTCCCTGCACTGGTCGCTAGGTCCCCTTGTCCTCCCTGGGTCTGCGTGTTCAGGGGCACCCAGGTACTGTGCTTTGTTGTGAGGGTGGTGATTGAGAGTCAGCCTCAAAACTTCTCTGCAGTCTCCTATAGCAGCAGCTCCAGCTCCTCTTTGCTGCAGCACAGAGCTTGCCCAGAGCAGGGAGTAAAGCTGGCAGGCGGGAGGTGGTTCCTGGTTGCCAGGTTGGTGGTGGTCATCTCTCCCCTGGCTGTGCTCCTCATATCTGTAGGGCAGCTGCTTGGCCCTGTGCTGCTTGGCCCTGTGCTCCTGGTCCTGCCTACTATCCCTGGGGCTGCAAGTGGAGAGGCACCTGGGCGGTGTGTATTGTGGAAGCCCATCCCAAAACTTCCCTGCACCTCCCATGGGATCCCTAATCCCTGCTTCCTGGGGTCTGGCAGGGAACAGAAATCCCCAAGGGGTGCTGGAGAAGCCACTTCCCTACTCTGCAGCTGGCAGCGGAGGTGTGTCTTTGGGTATGTCTACACTAGCCCCCTAGTTCGATCTAGGGAGGCTAATGAGGGCGACCGAAATTGGAAATGAAGTGCGGGATTTAAACATCCCATGCTTTGTTAGCATGTTCCCAGCCAGTCGCCATTTTAGAAATTGACTAGCCCCGAAGTAACTGCCTGTGTCTACACGCGGCAGTGAAACGGGATTCCGAATTAAAGCCCTAACTTGAATTAGCTGTTATTCCTCCTGGAATGAGGTTTACCAGCTAATTCGAATTAGGGCTTTAATTCGGAATCCCATTTCACTGCCGCGTGTAGACGCGGGCAGTTACTTTGGGCTAGTCAATTTCTAAAATGGCGACCAGCTGGGAACATGCTAATGAAGCGTGGGATATTTAAATCCCGTGCTTCATTTGCAATTTCGGTCGCCCTCATTAGCCTCCCTAGATCGAACTAGGGGGCTAGTGTAGACATACCCTCTGTTTCCTCTTAGCTTACATGTTATGTCAAACTTCAAAACAGTCAAATATAAAGAAAAAAAATCAATCAAACAGAAACACCTTCATTGAACAGGCCATTTTAAAAAATAAAGAATTGCAAAATTTTGTTTTAATAATTTGATAGTCCTGGAGATTGATGTCCCAATTATCCTTAGAACAGGTGCCCATGGGCATTGCCCTGCCAATGTGACTCAGCCAAAAGGTGGAGAGCCCAATTCTCAGATTAGGTGGTAGCCCAGTATAAAGCCTTCTCACACTGCAGTCATTCTACTGAGACAGCCACCCAAAGAGCTGATTGTGCCCTTTGTGTACTTGTGTGCTCCTTGTGGGCACCTTAGTGCCATCAATAGCATCATCACAGTTATCAAACAGGGTGGGCAGCGGAGTTTTCTCACAGTGCAGCGTAGTCATAGGACTGGAATGTCTACACAAGGCCCAGGGGACAGCGAGGGGAGGACGCTAAGCACTCTGGGGTAGGGTTACTTTGAATCAGCTTCAAGCACTGGTCAGAAAATCCTTCAAACTACAGTTAAAATTCAGCATAGATGCTCAAGCCCACTGTCCCTGGGCTTACACAGCTATGTAGACTTACCTCTTGTTGTACTGTACATGCCAGATGGCAGATGTCCAGAACAGTGCTTCCCAAAGTGGGAGAGCAGCCTCAGATTAGCCCTCTCACACTGCTGCAACAAGGTGAATGAAATACCATCTGGAAGGCATCACATATGTTTTAGACTGAATTTATAGGAGATAAGGTGAGTCTAAAGCACAGCCTGAAGAGATGCTCCTCAATCCATACATTGTCTCCTAAATAAAATTAGTTGAGAGCTGAAATATAGATTTGGGAGCCTAACCTGAGTCACCGAGCATTGGCTTTAGATGTTAAGATCTCCACAACTCTGAAAATTCTGGCCGCTGTCAGTGCTATTCCCATCTTTGCTGCAGTGTAGTTTGCTCTAACTTTAGAGCATTGTACCCTCTTGTTCCCCTTCCTATCAATTTTTTTTTAAACAGAATGTTTATACAGAAAAAGAGTTTGGGGGGAAGGGTGTGAGAAAAAAGGGGACACTATCTTTTCTAGAAGATATTGAGCTCAGCTAGGAATATTGAAATGCCTTCATATCATGAAGTCACAACATATTTAAAACACTAATAGCATATTTTAGGAGGCATTGTATTTTCATTCCAGAATGATAAGATACATTGCAATTTAAAAAGGAAAAGGAGAAAAGAGGGCACAAAACAAAATCCCAACATATTGCCAGCTCCTATTGGGAAGCCCAATTAGGCAGACAAATGACACAGATGACTTCACTAATTTATATTCTCTGTGATTGTTGTGATGAAACACAACACACATGCTGTTAGCTGCATTCCTTTGAGCTTTGAATAGTTTACTGTTTGTAGCTGTAAAGACACAGTAGGGAATACCTTAACATATGCCGGAACTAAACTGAAAGAAGAATAGAAGTATATAATCTGTGAGACATAAAATGCCTCTTCTTGAAGTGCTTTTGTAGAAAAAAGCTTATTCTGGCTCCATATGCTAAAACCTATTGCAATACATTGCATCACCCTCTTATTTTATCTCTCTATATGTATAAATGATCATGAACATATATCTTGTTACTGCATTAAAATACCTTTCCACTTGATTAGAAAGTTATTAGATGAAGGCCTGTTGCCAGACAGCCTGCTACTCCATTGACCACAGAGTACAGGTTGAACCTCCCTGGTCTGGCACCCAGGAGTGGTCCTGAAAAAGGGAATTTGCTGGATCAGGGGAGGCCAGGCCTCCGAGTTCTCCCAGGGCTCTCCTCCTAGCTGCTGCCCCAGGAGAACCTAGAGGCCTGACCTGCTCTGACCTACTTGTCTGGCTCTGCTGCCCCCAGCCAGCTCCTGGGGCTCTGCTCCCTGCCCTTGGCCCCACACGGTGTGGCACCTGCTCCTGGGGCTGCACAGGGTGGCAGCTACTCTGGGGCTCCCTGCTCCCACTGCCCAGCTGATCCTAGGGCTCCCTGCTTCCATCCCCCCTGGGGTGGCAGTCTCTCCTGGGGCTCTCTACCCCCAGGTCACTGACTCTGCAAGCTGCCATTGACCAAACTGGCTCTGGTCTGCATCGCTCTCAACCTCTGCAGCTGGGGCTCTCTGGTCTAGCAACAACTGTGGTCCTGCTGGACCACGGATGTTGCTGGGCCATACAGTCCTGGGCAAGAGAGATTCAAGCCGTAATTTGTTTGGTCATTTTACAGCCTCAAATCACAGTGATTTCAAAACACAGTGTTAGCAGCGCTTATGGGTCTGTGGTTTGAGCTTATGGCCTTGCTTAAGCCAAAAGATCACTTTCCTTATAGCTGTCACCCAGGAAAGTTTTGATGGCAAGCCCACCTTACGTGGTATTTTTCAAAGACAAATAGCCCTATGGCCACATCCAAGGAGTGTCAGCTTTTCACTTAACTCACACAGTGTATCTCCCATTTTTCCCCTAGAACATCAGGTAATCATACCTTAGATGACAGGAAGTGCTGACCTATCTGGAGAGGACCAAGACTTTCAGAAAGTCTCCTTATCTTTTTGTCTCCTATGCTAATTGCTTGGATGATCAGGTGCATCAGCATAGTTGATATCTAGATGGATTAGTTCCTGGAGTAGTTCAGTACACTTCCACAGAAACTCTTGGTCCATGCTACATGAAGCATCTGCCTGAAAGATATTCCTATATTGATTTGTAGGGCTGTCACTTGGTCCTCAGTACATATGTTCACTCATCATTACCCAATCGTTACTTTGTCCAGTGAACTTTGGCTGTAAAATGTTAAAAACATTATTTAAAAATAGACTCTGTACCTGCTACACCAGGGCTACTCACCTTCGGAAGCCCTGGGGGCCACAAAGATGCTCACAGTACATGCTGAGGACCGCAACTTACATGTGGTTGCATATACATGCAAATATATACAAATAGTTTCTTTCACACTGATGGGCATGAATACAAAGATTAAGCCTTAAGTCATGGCGCTGGACCCAAACGTGGCCAGTGTGAGCCAGTCAGCACCTTTCAGGCTCTGCCCATAAGGCTAAGCAGCTAGCACTTCCCACAATGCCCCAGAGCTCCTGGCACCACCTCTCTGGAGGCTAGAGATGTTGACACCCTGTACCCATCTATTCCAGCCAGCCCATCCGCTTGCATCTTTCAATGCTCACCCCACCTGGGAGACACCTCACCGTTGTGGAGCGTGTTCCTAGTGGGGCCATGTTCACCCACAAGCCTCATGTTGAGCATAAACCCAAACCCCACTGCAGGCCACAAACAAATGGACTGCAGGTTGAGTAGCCCTGCCCTATACCCATTCTGCATCATTTGTGAATCGCCCATGTGGAAAATATATCTTCAACCACTCACAGAAGTCAAAACAGCTACTTACCATTTCTGTAACTGGTATTCTTCATGTTGTATGTGCATACATGTATTCCATGACCTACTTCTCCTACTTCCAAGTTTTAGGCCATCTTTTCTGTTACAAAGGAAGGGGGAGGGGCTAGGACAGTGCCACCTCTATATTATCTCAAGAGGTACTATGAGGAAGAATAGGGTGCATGCATTGTCCTGTGTGGTGCTGCTACAGGAAGAAAAATATCTCTGGCTCTCTGACATGCTAGGCATAGACATAGCTGAGTGGAATACCTTCTAGAAGCCACATCTTGAACAACAACAATTATAAAATAGGTAAAGAACCATTTTTTTCTATTTGAAATTCCAAGTTAGTTTTATCAGCTCAAGCAATTTGAGTACATCTTAGCTTCTGAGTTTGGAATGCTTATCTGAACTCAACCTGAGCGCTGAACTGTTTGAGGTTTTGTCATCACTAAGGCCACATGATGTTACTTAAGCAGAACTGAGATAATGATTAGTTAATTTCCTTTTGCACTGAGATTCTGTGGCATTGTGTTTGTATTTTACTCACTGCCATGAAATGTTAAGAATGATAGAGCAAGATTATATGCCACTTCATTTCTTTGACATTGATTCAGTTGCTTACATCAGGCAGAAGATGATACTTCTAGGCTATTTCCCCTCATTGGCAGTTTAAAGTTACTGAGTAATTTCTTTTCCCTTCAAATGCTATTCATCGTAAAGATATTTTTTACCAGCATTGCAACTCTGACTGCAGTTATCAGTAAAGGCTCTATACAGATATTAAAGCTAATTGACTGTTTCTAACATTTGACTATGTAGTATAATATTTATGGAATCATCTATTCTGCTGAGGTTTATAACTTTCTTCTGTACAAAGTTTCTTGTACTCATACAATTTTTCCAAGTTTCTGAATGCAGTTGAAATATAAAGTACAACATTGTTAAGGGCATGCCTACACTGCACACTTATTTCAGAATAAGGGTATGTCTACACTAGCTCGTTAGTTCGAGCTAGGTAGGCAAATGAGGGCAAGCGGAGTTGCAAATGAAGCCCGGGATTTAAATATCCTGGGCTTCATTTGCATGTTCCCGGGCGCCGCCATTTTTAAATCCCCCTTAGTCCGAACTCCGTGCCCGCGGCTACACGCGGCACGGAGTAGGTAGTTCGAATTAGAGATCCTAATTCGAGCTACCGTTACTCCTCATGGATCTCTAATTCGAACTACCTACTCCGTGCCGCATGTAGCCGCGGGCACGGAGTTTGGACTAAGGGGGATTTAAAAATGGTGGTGCCCGGGAACATGCAAATGAAGCCTGGGATATTTAAATCCCGGGCTTCATTTGCAACTCCGCTTGCCCTCATTTGCCTACCTAGCTCAAACTAACGAGCTAGTGTGGACATACCCTAAGCTATTTTGGAAGAAATACTCTGAAATGGCTTATTTAGAAATAGCGCATCTTCCCAGCAAATGACAATTGAAATAGCGCTGAACTATTTCGAAATAGAGCGTCCACAGTCATTGGACACTGAATTGCATTTAAGGTCACTTGGAAGCACTTCAGGAAGGGCATCAGGACAGCACTCTCTTCCAGGCGCTGCTGCCTGAGGTTATCTGAGGCTCGAGCTTAAAGGGACCGCTGTGTACAGCCATGTATTGGATTCTTCTCCTTTGCTACCTCATTGAGGGACAGCAAATCCTTTTCTTTGCCTGCTGTAGTTGTCCTTGAGGACACTTTAGCACTCCTGCCATGGAGCCGGACCTGCCTCCAAGCAGCTCTTTATGTCTTGGTGTACCTCCTGCTGCAGTTTCTGTGGGCTGACTTCCTGGCCCTACAGGAACAGGACCCCCAGCTCCTTGTGGGTCAATTCCTCACCTTTCTCTGGGTGCCGCTCATGCAGCTTGACCCCACCCACCATCCCCTGCACATCGTGCACTGCAGCTTCTGGCGAATGGACACCAGCTCCAACTAGTGATACCGGATTGTTCTAGAGCAGTGATATGACCAGCAGTGGCTCCAAAATCTCTGAATGCAGAAGGACACCTTTCTGAAGCTGTGTGAGACCCACCATCCCTCCTCCAGAAGTGGGTCGCCATTGCCATCTGGAAGTTAGCCATGCCAGACAGCTACTGGTCTGTCGGGGACCAGTTCAGTGTGGGGAGATCGATGGTCATGCAGGTATGATGCTCTCATGCTATTGTCCCAGGATGGTGGTAAAGTGAACTGCTGGAGTGGGGTTCTCTAGGGAACGGGGTGGTGGTGGTGGAAGCCCCCTCCCTGGGAGGTTTTTCAGTCCTGCCTTCACAGAGCCCTCATAGAGGATGGGGGCAAGATGGGATTGCTCCTCATGTGTGTGTGTGTCGGGGTGGGGGGGAGAGGCGGAAGCCTCTGGATGGCCCTGGCAACCTTGTGATTATCTGTTTGTCTCCTGCAGGTGGTGAGGGCCATCAATACCATCCTGCTGCACAGAGTCATCAGCCTGGCCAACGTGAACCCCATCATCACCAGATTTGCTGCCATGGGCTTCCCCAACTTCAGGGTGCCTATTGACAGCACCCACATCCCCATGTGAGCCACCAGGCATATGAATACATTAATCGGAAGGGGTACTTTTTGATGGTCCTGCAGGCCCTCTTCGACCCTGCGGCCAGGTCACTGACATCATCTTGGGTGATTGGGGAAGGCACATGATACACATGTCTTTCGAAACTCCAGCCTCTTCCAGAAGCTGCACACGGCACCTTTTTCCCTGACTGCGCCATTAGGGTCGGGGACGTGGACATGCCAATCTGTATTGTAGGGACCACAGCCTACCCTCTGCTCCCCTGACTCGTAAAACCCTGCACTGGACACCTTGATCCCACCAAGGAACGTTTTAACACCAGGCTCGGCAAGGCCCATATTGTTGTTGAGGGTACCTTCAGGCATCTCAAGGGGAGGTTCCGTTGCCTCCTCACTTGGCTGGACCTCAGAGGGCAGAATGTCCTCCAGGTGGTGGGGCATGTTGTGTCCTTCACAGTATTTATGAAAGCAAAGGGGAGAATTTCCTGCCAGGGTAGGGGGCAGAAGCTGACCGGATCAGTGGAGTAGCTGCCCACAGCTGCTATCAGGCAAGCCCATCAAGGGGCTGTGCATATCCATGAGGCCCTGCGAGAGAGTCTCACACAAGGACCCCAGTGACACTCTCCACTGGGCCTCCCACAGGAGGCCTGTGCATTGCCCCTCTTTGCCTTTCCTCCCATACCCTTCCCATGGCCCTTCCCTCCCTGGCACAGTCAATAAAGTATGCTTTTGGTTTGGAAACAGTAAACTCTGTTTTTATATTGGGGTAAAAGGAACTGGGGAAAGAACCTGGGTGGGGGGAGGAGAAGCTCAGGGCTAGGGCTGGGGCTGGGAGTGGTGCCTGTGTCAGGTGGTTCCACTGCCTCATATGCAGGGGCCCTCAGTGACCACAGCGGAGCTTGATGTAGTAAGGACAGGGCTGTGGTGCTGCCCTGGAGCAGGAGCTGCACTCCTTGGACTTGGCATAGGCCTGCCTGAGCCATTTTACTTTCATACGCACCTGCTCCTGCGTGCGCATGTGGCCATTGGTGGCCAGGCTATCAGTCATCCAGCCATAGACAGCCACATGCCTGCATCTGGTGCAGAGATCCTGGAGGTTCGCCTCCTCTCCCCAGATCTCAATGAGGTCGAAGATCTCTGCACCAGACCAGGAAGGTGCACCCCTCTTCCATCCCCAGGCAGAGTCCTGGGTGCTGGCTGCCAGCTCCCTTGCAGCCATGGAGGGCTCAGTTGGAGCAACAGGGTCGTTCATGGTGGCAGAAAGTGCTGGTCTGGCAGCTGCTGTGTGGCTCAAGGCTGTCATGGCCTGCTGTGTGCCACACACTGTTTTTGAGGCTGCAGCTTTAAGGGCTGCAGGGGTAGGGAAGCTATAGAGTTCTGATGAGTGTGGCCAGAAGGGCACCTGTGGGATTTCCTGGAGGCCCCTTATTTAGAAATAACTCCAGCTGCCCCGTTTACACACGCCCTATTCTGAAAAAGCTATTTTGGAATAGGCATTACTCTTTGTACAATGAGGGTTACAGAATCCAGATTAAGACACCTGTTATTTCAATACTATTTTGAAAGAACAGACTTGCTGTGTACACACTCACATAGTTATTTTGGAATAACATCCATTATTCCGGAATAATGCTGCTGTGTAGATGTGCCCTAAGGTATTATAGCATGGAGGCCCTGGTATTCCAGTGGAATTTTACTTTAGTTTCCTTTCTATCCAGGTACTCTCATAATTTAGATGATTTTATTGATGCTTGCATCAAAAGTATGATGACAAATAACTGCACAGGATCAAATTCTGTGCTCAATTATGTATGGATTGCATGAATTGCACATAGATATACGAAGGCAGAATAATAATAGGAATCCCTTCTACATTTCAAGGACAGTATATGATTTCTGAGGTTTTTATAGCATATAGTTTTTCTTTAGAAAAAAAGAATAAAAAATAAAGATTAAGAAAAAAGCAACAGTCTGAGGCACTGTTAACAATCAAAGGGTTTGATACTGATATTAATCATACTAATAGCAAACTTCTCAGATAGTGAGGAACATTGTATAGGAATTGGTGAAGTATCAGGGTACTGTGAAATAAATGGAGACCAATAACAAGCTACATCAACAACAAAACACATCAAGAGCAAACAGCTCCAACAGAGAACAGCCAAGCAGACCTCATCAACAACAAACTGCTCTTGTATGTTTTGGTAAATTGCAATCATAGCATTATTCTCTTCTACAGAGATGGCTGAGAAAAGACTAATTTTTTTTTGCAGATGTTTACATTGGGAACCCTTTTCAGCCTGAAATTTAAGCAGTCTTGCCTATCAAGTTGCTAGGTATGGTGCATCCATTTAAAATTGACTAGAGGACAAAACTGGTGAATTTCAACTTTGATGCTATAGGGAGAAATGCAAAAGAGATTTTTTTTTTCAGTCACCCGTAGTTCAGAACTACTTATAAGTATGCACTTATACTGCATAAGTCATCCTCATTTGCAATTCATCAGTACCCCTTAACTCTTATATAAGTAGTTACCTTCCATTTAGACACCACAGGGATGATATCACCAAAATGGATAAAGTAAGCCAAAGGAATCACTTGAGTTAATGCAGAAATGAGGACAATGTTTTAACATAACAACAGGATGTCTCGCTTTTTATATTTGAAGTGGCTTAAAATTGTAAGTGTAAAAGGACATTCATAGGGACCTACAGTACCTTCATTAAAGAATAAATTGAATCTTAGCCAAGTTCTTTCTTCATAAAGGAGTACAGTACATGTTACATGGTTGTGTGTGCTTTACAAATGTATAAAGTTATGATGTTGATAGAGTTTGGGATTTTATCAAAGTAAATCAAATGAATTTTGAAGGCAGTTTTCTTTTATTTCAGCCCTGACCAAAAGGTTTTCAGTTACCAAATGATGCAACAAAACCAGCAGTGCCCATCAAAGGGTGCAGGCACATTGGCTCCCTTGGCTTTTCTTCTCCTCAATTCTGCTTTGTAGGTTGAGCCAGCAGAGTAATGACTCCACCTTTATGCTGCCCTAGAGATGTGTTCAAGGGTAAACTTCATTTTTGCATTGGAGATTCTGCCTTTTCTCTTGTGATCCTCTTTCCCTTTGGGAGGAGGGGGCAGAGAGGAGGAGAAAAGAAGGAACTTAGAACGCCTGACCACAATAACTGAGAATAGCATTTAAAAGATTAAAATCCTTTTCCTTAAAACATATCTCGGAGTAATGTGTACAGTTCAAGAACAATAGAAATGAACTCAAGAGAACACAAACATGTTAGGGTCTAGATCCTGACTTTACCATCTGCTCTGGTCAAGAGGCTGTGTTGTGTAGGAAGCAGATTGTGGTTTGAATTGACACAATGTGTGTGCTAGTTTCCCTTTGCTCCAGGGACTAAGTAAACTGCACTGAGTCAGTGTATGGCACAGCCTACATTTCCTCTACTCTGGCTATTGCTTTGAGTCAAAAGCAAGGCTCTGTTCATTCCCTTCATGGGGGAAATAGCAGCTTTGCAGGTCCTGCTCCCTTTCCCCACTGCAACCTGCAGTATGGTAGCTGGCACAGAAAGGGAAGGGGAGCACATTTCATCCCTTTACTCCTTTGTGTAGCCACATAATGCTAATGATGAGCATGCGTATTTGGAAACCTCCTCAGATATATATGAAAATATTGGGGCGGGGGAGGAAAGAGAAGTACCAACATCGAAATTAACACAAACTTTGGTGCCACTGTGTTATGTTTTCATTTAACCACCAGGGTGCAGGGCTGGTTTTGATAGGGTTTCTTCCTTTTGGAGACGATTCCTGGTATAACATCATTATGCCAGTCCTGTAATGTCAAAATTTGGCACAGGCAGTATGTAAGGCAATAGTCACCTTTACTTTGGTAGCTTGTCACTCTCCCACAAGCCCTGAGTATGGGGCAGTGCAAGGAAGCAATTGTGTTTCAGTGTTCCCTTCCTGCTTTCCCTGGTTTCATGAGAAAGTAGTTATTTGTGGCTGGACTAGACCAGCAGAAATTACAATATCCCATTCCTACTCCCACGGCCGGAGCCTTTATGGTGCCATCATGAGGCACAGGGGGAGACAGTGTTCTATGCTTCCCTAAGCTTACCTTCACTCAGGGTAGCAGCTTGTGCTCACAGAGCGCCCACTTATCTCCATGCACCCAGGATCAAAGTGTGAGTAGTGCGTGAAGGGAACAAAGTGGGTTTCTCGTCCTTTGCCCCTGTGTGAAGCATAATCCAAGGGACAGCTGAGCTGACCAAGTTGAGTCCATTTGCTGCCAATAATGTTAGATAAACATCAGCTTATACATTCCGAACTTTCTTATCGCTCCCCTGATTTTCCTCAGCATACAGTAGTAGTATGTCATTACACCTTCTTAAAACATTTTCATTTTTTCTTTGAATACTGTATATTTTCCATAACTGCAGTTAGACAATGATTCCTCAGTCAGGGAGTAATTTTTTTCATGTTTATTTATGCCAGTAAGCTGGCATTGTGCATATTCAGGAGCTGGTAGGGCAAAATAGAGAAAACAAAGAGCTGGATCAAAACCTAGTCAAGAGGAAATAATATCTGCAATTGCTCAGCTTCCTGCCTCCTCCCCACAAAAAACAGACTGAGTATCTAAGTAAAGCAATGTTTTTTTCCAAGCACGATTAGTAATACTTTAATTCAACACAGCAACAAGAAATGGATTTTATTGCTCTCTATTTTATGGATCATGAATTTAACTGAACTAAATAGTCAAAGGACATGTGAAAAATACTGCTTTAGTGGACTGTTGATCACATTTTCTTCCACATTTTACTAACAGTATTTTTCATTTCAGGCTAGTCAGCTTTTCAAATAAGTAACACTCTATCCTCAAAGACCTATGTATCACCAAAGAACAGTGAAACAATCAACTGCTCTATTTACCTTACCTCATTGAACAACATTTTACTCACCTCATCTTTGCTGGAGTTTTTTTTAAGTCTATTTCAGCAAAACTGAGACCAAGGCAACGGATTCACTTTTTAGAGCCTGCATCTGCCTGCAGTCACAACATGTTGCATTGGAAGGTGTTTCGAGCAGTGCTTTTTCTCAATGTAAGGCATCAGCAATTTATGATTTATACCGCACAGGCAACATCAGGGACCTGTTGTGTCTGTACAACCCCTACCACACAGTCAGAGATGGCCTCTTGCTCAAAAGAACTTACAAAATAGACAAGATAACAAAGAGATGGGTGGGGAAACAGGCATGATCTGTTGCAGTGAAAGGTCAATGGCAAAGCCAGAAATACCCATGCTTTGCTGAGTCCCAGTGTAGGGTGCTGTCTGGATGCTTCAGCCTTTCATGGTTTCAAGAACAATTTCGTAATGGGGAGAATACTTTCTTTGTTCTCCAAAAAATGAAGTGATTTTTTTTTTGCTCAAAATTTCCATTAGAAAAAACTTCCTTGCCAATACCAGAGACCAAGCAGGGACAATTTCATATCTAGCCAAGTGTATGTTGTCAGTGGGCAAAACTCCACAGAAGTCAATGGAGCCATGCTGTTTTACACCAGCAGAGGATCTGACTCATAACTCCCTCCCATTTAATAAGAAGCTGGTATTTTTCATCTAAGCACACATTAAGGCACGTTATGTATGTTTACATAAAAGATAAATTTGCTTCTCCAAACAGCAGGTACCCATGGAGGAAAGCTATTACAAACTAAACTAACTTGATTTTTAATGTTTTTTTTGTGTGTGCCTCCACTGTGCAAGAGAAAGGTGAACCATGAGCACCACTGTCACAGGTTAGGTCAGATTAACTGATGACTTTTACTAACAAGGACAGATTCCTAGAAGATAAAAGAAATGCAAATTTTATTGATGAAACAACGATTCGAAGCCATATAATAGTAAGTATCCTGTGCAGGAGCACCGGCACAGAAGGCTCATAACAAAGTCTAGTAACCATGAAAACAACATCACAGAAAAGGAGCTTTCTCTCTCTTGATTTAATTTTCCGTAGTTACAGAAATGAGGCTACCAGCTGTTTGAATTACAATGTGCAGAGCCACAATAATGAGAGAGTTAATCTCTTTAAGTAGCTATCATATTCTAGTTTCTTCACTGCCATCTACTTTCCTGGCATTTTCCATTTACCTAAAGAATGCTGCAGAGATTTGCGTGCAGGTGGGATAAGATACAGCACCAGCTGGTAATTAGAACGTGGATAACTGGATAACAAAATACAGAGGCATTTTAGTACTGCATGTACTTGTGTGTGTTCTATAAAAGAAAACAGATTCCTTGTGTATTTTCTTGTCCCAAACACTGTTCACAAGAAGGTCAGAAAAAGGTGTATATGTTTCTTGTGAATAGTGTTTGGGACAAGAAAATACTTCTCATGTCACTTTGCAATTCCTATGTTTAAATAATTTAGCATTATATTTAAAAATAGAACTGCATTATATGAGGTTTTTTAAAATGAAAGCAATGTTGCTGAAATTGTTTCAAATTCTTTCTTTCTTTCTCTCTTTCTCTGCCTTTGCTCTTGGTTTTCCATTGTCCAGACAGTTATACACCCTCCTTATACTAGCCCCATCCAGGTTGCATTTCCCTAGTTTATTGATAAGAAGACCATGTCAAATGTGGTACTAAAGTCTAGGTATACCATGTTCACTGCTTCTCCCTTATCGACAAGGCTTGATATCCTATCAAAGAAAGCTGTCAGATTGGTTTGATGTGATTTGTTCTTTACAAATCCATGCTGGTTGTTACCTATCACCTTATCTTCCATATGTTTGCAGATGGATTCCTTAATTACTTGCTCCATTATCTTCCCTGGCTCAGAAGTTAAACTGACTGTTCTGTAGTTTCCTGGGTTGTTCTTATTTCCCTCTTTATAAATGGTCACTATATTTGCCCTTTTCCAGTCTTCTGGAATCTCTCCTGACTTCCATGATTTTTCAAAGATGAGCACTAAGGGCTCAGATACCTCCTCTATTAGCTCCTTGAGTATTCTAGGATGCATTTCATCAGTTAGTAAAAGCAAGTCCTAAGATGATTTTGTTGATGAAATGTTATCTTTATTTTCCACAAATTCTTTTAATAAATATAAACCGGGCACATGAATAGGATTTCAGAATCTGGCTGTTCAGATCATATTTCTAGAATACATGGGCTACATCTGTGGTATTTTTGCAAGTGATTCATAGGCTTTACCCTTTTATGACTGCCTAGAGAAATAATTCCACTAACAAGTATTTACTTTTTTTAATGCAGTCTTGAATCATATATTGAATTCATTTTTATTTAAATACCAAAATGTCTGTGTTTACTTTATGAACTAATTATCTGAGAAGAAGCTACTTTCTAAAAACGAATCTGTATTTTTTCTCTAAAGTTTAGCAAGAGCATCTGAAGCTAGGGCAAAGTTGCAATTTTTATTGTTTTGTAACAAGAACATTACTTTCTTGATAGGAAACCATTTTTATTAACAACAGTACTTGTTGCAAGCAACTTGTATATGATGTTTCGGCCTGATTTCGGGTCTGATGCTGTATATCCTATGGAGCAAAGGGCTAACAGCAAGGAACCTCTCCACTGAAGACAATGAACCCAATTAAAGGTTTCCTTTGTAAGGGCTCCTATGCATGCTGCTCAGATGTCAGCATGTGCAGTCATATGGTTCCTGAACCATGGCTTCAGCACTCTGGATGAAAGACAATTTGGTTAATTGCAGTTCAGTGGTATTGTATTTTCAGGCATGTTAGAAGTCTGGCTGTAGCAACACAGGATTTTTTTTTAAAACCTGCAAAAAATAAATCAAATATTGCTAGAGACACAATAAAAGTGTTTCAGGGACGTGTATTACCAAGTAAAGATGTTGCCTGTTACTGCCTACAGCAACATGCTGGGCACTGAGCTCTTACAAAAAACAAGCCATAAATGTCACAATGGCCTTCTGCTGAACACTGCTGAAAATGTGGCCCTAGATGGGAGTGTAGTTCATTTGAAAATCTGGCCTGATTGTTGAGTACTTAGCTCTTGGAAATTTGGCCATGAACTATTTTGAAAATGTAGCTCCACATGGTACTCTTTCCATACAGTTTAACAGTCTTTGATATACTAAAGCTATATATTGCTTGATATTCTTTGGTCTATTGCTGTATTAAAAGTTCTAGATTCATAACATTATTCTCCAAGGAGCTTTCATAAGCTTTAGTTCCAAAAATGAATCCAGGAGTAAGCATCACCTTTGTCCCAAATTGTAAAAATTGCTTTCACTAATATGGACCCCTTTAACTTTCAGTATAACTGAAATGATTTTTACCATAGTGTGTTTGTGTGTGTACAGATATTTTATAACTCAGCTACATGTTTGCACTTGCTTTTCAGTGACTGGCTATCAGAGCTGTGTTTGATTCTGCTTGGAAAATATGTTCTAGAAAACCTCAGATTCTTTATTAGAATTTCGAGGCAGGGATAATTGCCACCTTTGTGTCACCCAATTAAGAAATGCTTCCTAGTTTACCCCTGACATGGCAGAAACATCTGCATTGCTTTTGTGGTTTCAAGGGACCAGATTCCCACAAAGGTTTTGTCTGATGTGACGATATCATTATTTTAATCTCAGACTCCTTAGCTTGGGTCTGAAGTGCATCAGACCTCAGGAGGGAACGGAAGATTATTTACAACCAAGGCTTTGATTTGACTCAGTGTAAGAATAGGATCTAGTCAGAAATGTTTCATGTAGATTCAGACTTTGATAGTCCTAAAATTTGGATGTGGGGTTTTGGCACGTGTACTTCTAGTATGATTATTGGGGAATAGAAATACTATCAAAGAAGGTTATTTAATCATCAGATAGTGGAGCTTTGTAGCTCCTCTGAGTGGAGTTACAGGTGTGATTGCCTTTTGTTTATTTTGAGCCATTGCCTGTGTATGAGCAATTTTTTTTCATTATTTGTTTTAGTAGTTTGCTGGAGGGAAGCTTTTCATAAGCCTTTCAAGGAGAAGCCAGACTTGAGTCACATTCCTTGCTGGGAGACACCCCTCTAAGCTTTATGAGATTTTTCATCCTAGGTCACCTTTACTTTTAAGAGGTCATGCTTATAATGCAGCAGGAACTAAGGTCAGTTACCATACCAATTCTTCATCATCCAAAATAAAAGTGATGGGGGAGAAAAGTGATTTTTTTTTTTGTTGAGAGAGAGAGAGAGAGAGAGAGAGAGAATTCACATTCATCCACACAAATATGACAGTAGATCAGGTAAGTAAATTACCAGTATGCATTCATCCAAATATCAGAGAAGGAAAAGATATAATTTTTCCCTCATCAGGAAAGAGCTAGTACATCACAGTGTCCAATAGAGTCCAGATTCGACATGGTTGAAAGTCCCCAGGGATATACCACTGACCTTAATGGGAGTAGAAACTGGCCTATTTTACATTATCTTGACATGCACAATATTTAGACTAGAGAATCTACTTGAGACAGTCAAGCCTCTTTTACATGTAGGAAAAGATGATGAAAGTTGGCTGAAAAGTCTAAACTAGTTTAATATAATAATCTTTTCTCCCCCAAACAAAAAAGGATCCAGAAAATAAGAAACAACACTATTCTTGAAATAGACTAGCATATCTCTTGCAGTGTAATAAAAAAAACCCAAACACCTTAGTCTTGCAAGACCTTTGGATGAAAATCCTCAGGGATAGGTTTTTCCTGCTCTTTGGATTCTTTATTCTAGAATCCCCATCTTTGCATCCCAATCCTCCAGTCTTCCTCCTTGTCTGTTCCATTCCCCCATAGGCTGCCTTATCTTCTCTGTTTCTCTTCTATGTGGGCCAGTCTTTCTGCTTTTGAATTACAGGGGAAGATCTTTTGGAGTCATGCTGAGGGTTTGCCCATAGGATTCTGCACTACCACCATCTTCCTCACTCTTCTACCATCAGTTTATGTAATGCTACCTTCTAACACATAATTTCTTCACCCATTTGGAATACCCATTAACATTTCCAGTGTTAAGTCGGAATGTCATTCTTTTTAAATGTATCTCACTGTTTGTGCCTATAACTATTAAGCATACAATCTACAGCTATTGATGGAACATCCTCTAGGCATGAAACATCACTGGAAGACATGCAGCATATTTCAAGGTGCACGTACTTTAGCAAGTTGTTCCCACTTCAGGTAAAACTTCTAAACAGTGTATGAAAAGGAGAGACGAGTCTCCTATTACTGTCTTTCTCAAACATTCCTGGTGTAGCAATTCAAAGATTGTAGAAAGAGCTGGGAGTCACACGCCATAAGCTAATTTTCTTGTCAGCAGCAGTAATGAAAAATGTGCATGCTTGCATCTACATTGCACTGTTTTAACAGGGTAAATTCTCAGATGCTGTACCTGATGGCTTTGGTCCTTCAGCTTTCTAAGAGTGGATCGAATAGGTGCACATAATATTTGTGGCTTTTTAAGCATTAATGAAACTAATCCATTCACAACACATACGTGTGTGTGGAGAAGCACATACACTCTTGAATATTTTTAAGAGTAATTTGCAATAGTAAAACATTTTTACCATCCTTAACAGACATCTTCAGACCATAACAGACAGCTTTATACCTACATGCCCAGAAGCAAGGATTATGAAAATACTACAATACAAAGCCTGAAGCTGTATTTATCATTCAGGGACTACAGATGTCAAGTATAGTGGTATTGGGTCTAAAAGGATAAAATGACTGCTTTGTCATTTCTCTATTAGCATTATAATGCCCTTGAGAAACAAGAACTTGGATGGATGCATTATGGATTTATGTAAATGACTTATTTCAAACTTAATACTGCATTGGAGAAAAAGTGATTTCTATGCAGGTGTGCTGGAGCTACTTAGTGTCAGGAAAATAAAAGAAAACTCTTCTCTGAAATAACTGAATACAGTTTTTGGTTTTGCAGTGGTATTGAAGAGGTGTTGATCCAAAAATATTAGAGGGACAAGGTTGAAGGGATAATATCTTTTATTTGACCAACTTCTCTTGGTTCAATAAAAGCATTTTAATATGGCATTCTAAACAAAAGGGAGAGTTTTTAACATGGTTCCTCTCTCTGGAAACTGTCTAAGAAACACAGATCTTATATACAACATAGCCTGAGAATTTTAAAATTTTAGTTTTATGGATTGGATTTCCAAAAACATTCACCATTGGCTTGGTTCTGCTCCTGTGGAACTACAGAGATTCCAAGGCTGGAAAGGAGCATTGTGATCATCTAATCAGACCTCCTGTATTAAACAGGCCACAGAATTTCTCCAAAATAATTCCAATAATTTCAGTTTTTTGTTAGAAAAACATTTAAGATACTAGAATTTGAGGATTTTAAAATAGTATTTTAAAATTCCCAGTGACAGAGAATCCATGACTCTTGGTAAATTATTCCGGTGCTTAACTATTCTGCCTGTAAAAAATATACACTTTATTTCCAGTCTGAATGTATCTTGCTTCAGTGTTCACTCAATGGATCTCATTGTGTGTTTCTTTGCTAGATTAATAAACCCATTATTTATACAGGTTGAACCTCTTAAATCTGGGACTCTCTGGTCTGGTAACATCCATGGTCCAGTAGGATCATGGATGTTGTTGGACCAGCGTGCCTGGGAGTGTGAGTTGGTCAGGAAGTCTAGCGGAGGGGAGCCACCCCATCAGACCAGCGAGATAGCAGCAGGACCAGCAAGACCTGTCCCTGTGGAGCCCCATACCAGCATGATAGTGGCAGGACAGAGCCCCATCCTGGAACGGCAACAGCTGAGCAGCCATGAAGCCCCATCCCCAGGGAGCCACGGCCGGGAGGGGCAGAAGTGAGACCTGCGAGTCCCATCCCTGTGGAGCCCCATCCCTGCACTGTGGCAGCGGGGCAGCAGTGGAATCCCATCCCTGGGAGTCCTGGCTGGACACAGAGGCAGCAGGGTAGTTGTGGAGCCCCGTCCTTGGAAGCAGTGGGGCCATCAGCAGCTGGTGAGCCCCAGCCCGGGAAGCCCCATACAGGTGGGGCAGAAGTGTGGTCACTGTGGCTAGGGAGCTCTGTCCCTGGAGAGGCCCAGCTGGCTGTTGGCTGTGGGCCAGAGCCAAACCGAAGCCCTGTAGCAGCAGGGCTGGAGCCAGTGGCCGTGGGACCAGAGCAGAGCCAGACAGGGGGGACAGTGGTAGGGGATCTCCTCTGATTCAGCAAATTCCATCATTCGGGACTGTGATGGATATGAGGAGAGCTGGCCAGCACCCGGTGACTAAGGGGTTAAACTCAGCAAGGTTGTTGGCAGGGAACCAGAAGAACCAATGGAAATACCTTGCCTGTTTTCTTTGTGTGAGAGAGTTAAACCAGAAGTTGAGAGACAGAATGATTTAAACCCAGGCAGGATTACCATGCCTCCAAGGATTTCAGGCATGGAAGTGGACTGAACCCGGAAGGGATCATGAGTAAATAAAGGGGAAAAGTGTATCCAGTCGTGATCAGGGTATTTTTTCTTTATTTTTGTGGTTTGTTTTGAACTGCTCTGTGTGAATCTATGCCTTCCCTCGCCCATTCACTATCTAAGAATTGTTCCCAGAGATTTTCTCCATGTTTTAATTTGTTGTACATAGTTGCTCCGTAACACCTAGCAATCAAGTACGCTTTATCAAGTACATCTTTTGTTTTGTTAATAAACATAACTTTTTAAAAATGATTATTTGATTCCTGTGTCCTGAAAAGTACAGGAGGTCTGTCTGTGTGTGTCTGCATGCCTCAGACTAACGGTATAGCTAGACTGCGGGGGGTTTTGGGAATACCAGAGGTATACCAGAGGTATCCCGAAAAAACTCCGCTGCATCCAGGGAACGCATTTGCTCTTCCACTTTTTTTTGTGGACGAGCAAACATGCTCTTTCGGAAGCCCCTGTATCCCTCATTTTATGAGGAAGAAGGGGGCTGCCGAAAGAGGGGTTTTTCCCGATATTTGGCCCAGTCTAGATGGGCCTCTTCCAACAAAAGAATCAGAAAAAGGTACGCAAAATGTGGAGTGCATTTTGAGTATCTTTTTCCAACAAAAGCTTGTAGTCTAACTGTACCCAAAGAGGTCAGCTACCAGAGACTGCAGCTTGTTTTTCTCTTTGTTTTTTTCAGGCTCTCTTGTGGCAGAAGAACTTAGGGTACCCTTGGAGAAGGAAGTCCAAGTGCTTTCTTCCCAGGTTCAAGAAGAAAGGGGTTTGTTTCGTGTGGTGGTGGCAGCTGTTTTGTTTATTTCTCAGAGCCAGTATATCAGTGACTGTTTTTTTTTAAAGCAAAGCCTAGAAGCCAAGGTATTTACTGTCTTTGTGGGCCCTCACCTTCTGCACTCGGAGTGCCAGAGTGGGGATCAGCCCTGACAGGGACGTGTCAGGTTCCAAGAGTGCTGGACCAGGGAGGTCCAACCTGTATTTGGTTGCCATGTAGATACTTATTAACTGTAATTGTCACCTTTTAACCTTCCTTTGTTAAACTAAATAGATTGATCTCATTGCACTATAATGCATGTTTTCTTATCATTTAATCAGTCTCATGGATCTTTGAACCCTTTCCAATTTATCAACATAAATTAAACTATGGACACCAAAACTGGACACAGGATTTGAGCAGCAGTCATCCCAGGGCCAAATATAGAAGTAAAATAGCCTCTGTACTCCTACTAAAGATTCTTCTGTTTATGCATCCAAAGATTGCATTAGTGCTTTTGGCCACAGTGGGAATTAATATTCCACTGATTATCTACCACGACCCCAGATCTCTTTCAAGACATTGCTTCCCAGAATATAGTTTCCTCCATTCTGTAAATATGAACTGAATTCTTTGTTTGCAGATATATATATTTACAGATAGCCATATTAAAATATATTGTTTGTTTGTACCCAGCTTGCCAATCAATCCAGGTCACTCTGAATCAGTGATCTGTTCTCTTCATCATTTACCATTCCCCCAATTTTTGTGCCATCTGCAAACTTTATTGGTGTTGCTTTTATGTTTGCTTCCAGATCATTACTAAAAATGCTTAACAGGTTGAAGCTAAGAACTGATCCACTAAAACCCCCCCTAACATTCACTAAAAACACACATTGAATTTGAAGTAATATGTTGAGATCTATTAGTTAGGCAGTTTTTAATCCATTTAGTGTGTCATGTTAATCTTTTATATATTTCTAGTTTTATATATTTCTAGGTTTTTAACCACAATGTTACGTAGTACCAGGTCAAATCCTCACCATAGTCTAAGTATATAACATCAACACTATTGCCCTTTTCAGCCAAACCTGTAATCTAAGTTTAGTGGGAGAAGAGTTTAAAAAACACTCAGCAGTTTTGAAAACCTGACTCTCGCTAACAACTTTTAACTTCTTTTCACTGGGTTCTTGTTGAATTTCTTCACATAATAAATATTTCCTTTGTGTGTATGCATTTGTGTGCACACATGTTCCTTCCAGAATGTCCCTTATTGTCATCTTGAGATTTCTGCTACATTGTTCTTAATTTTATATTCCTCCAGAGGTTCACTCTTCTTCTTCTGCTTTACAGGCTAAATAATCCTGAGGGACCAGATCATCCTCTCCTGCAGTAAAACTCCACAGGAATGGGCTCTGGGAGATGAAATCTCTGCCACGGAGGAGTTCTTTCCTGTCCTGGTCCTGCAGAACAGATATTAGGGTCTGCCCCAGATCTGATGGACATTCAGCTCCAGCAGTTTTCAGTGGATTTGGGAGAGGTCAAAGCCACTGCACTAAGTCTCTGTCTTCAGTGTCCAACCCCGGTGAAGTAACTCCACTCACAAAAGTGGGTAAGGAGCAGAGTGGGGAAGGCAGAAGGAGGACATAATAGCAAAGTTCCCTCAAGGGATGAAGCTTTGGAGAGGGGTTGTGTGTAATGGTTCAGGGTCCAAAGAGGTCAGGCTGTTGGTGTGAAAGATGTTAGGATGGATGAGAAGAGGCCATGCCCAATGGCTGTTTTTTCTGTGCCCTGTGTTAGGGCCCCAAAGTGTATAATTGCCTAGGGTCCAGTCAGGGTCCAGGCCCCATTCAGAAGTAGCACTGGTTTTACTGGAGCTGAGAGCTAATAAGTGAATCCTTTCTGCTTTTCACAGTGTTTCACTACTTACTGTCTGATCATGCTCTACGAGGCAGAGCAGTATTAGTAGTGGTAATCTAAAGAAAGCATATCCTTCTAACAGTACATTAGATGATTTGCCAGAACACGTGAGATGCCCATTTGAAAGTGTAGATCACTTTCTTTCCATGCTTTTGTCTTTCATTAGGCATGTGACTTTTTGTTCCATATCAGTAACATCCAGTATTGCTTTGGGTCAGGAGATGAAACTTCAGCTATATAGTGCACATACACACGCAAAATGTGTGACAAATTGCAATGACAAGGTTTTGTGCCTTGCCAGCTTGCAACAGAGAGGAATGTAAATACTTAGCAGACAGCCCCTAAGGACATTTTAGGAACAATGCTTACATGTCTTGAAATACATTTATTATTCTATTGTTAACTTACTTTTCATTATATATCAATAACATTATAAGTTACTGTAGACATTGCAGCTTAGTCCTGGCCCTCCCGCCTGTGCTCAGGCCTGTAAAGAAACAATTAGGGGTCTCTCCTTTTTTCTGGGCCCAGAATACAGGGCAGTGCAGGCACCCAAAAGCCATTTAACAGTCTGTAGGCCCAGCCCAGGCCCTGGCTTCAGGTCAAGGCAGACACACAAATAGCAGTTCACTGGTTCAGGTAGGAACAGCACCTGGTGCAGGGTGGCACAATAAACAGTTTACAGGCTCAGACCTGGCCACAGGCCAAGGGCGGGGCAATGAACAGTACACAGAGGCTACTTATAGACTGCAGGCTTCTTTCGGAAGAAGCTTTTCCAGAAGAGATCTTCCGAAAAAACTTCTTCCAAAAGAGAGTGTTCATACTGCCAAAGTGCATCGAAAAAGTGATCTGCTTTTTCGAAAGATAGCATCTACACTAAATGGATGCTGTCTCACATTTACGCTGTGATTGCTATGGATGGAGTGGCCACCAGGGCACCTGTGCTTTTCTTCTTTCCTCTTCTTTCGAAAGAACTCCCTCTTCCTCGTCCACACACGTCTTTTTTCCAAAAGAGCTCTTTCGGAAAAAGGCTTCTTCCTCGTAGAAACAGGTTAACCAATGTCAGAAAAACACCTCTGTTCTTTCAGTTTTTTTCAAAAGAACGGAATAGCACTGTGGATGTAAGTGAAGTTTTTTTTGTGTGTGGAAAAACAGCCGCTTTTCTGAAAAAAACCTGTAGTGAAGACATACCCATAGTTCACCAGTTTTAAAGATCAGGTCTGTTACAGGCCAAGTGGGGGTTGGGTCTCTTTACTGGCGGAGATCTGACAAGCATAGGGGTTTTCACCCCTACCAGGGGGAGCCTGCCACCCTAGGTGAGGCACAACAGGGGGGATGCAGGCCCACCTGCTCCACTTCGTCCCAGCCCAGGGCCCTAACAGTGGCAGTGGAGGCTGCCACTGGGTCAGTGGGGATCCTGACCATAATGTGCTGCCCAACTGACCTCCATTTCCTCCACCAGCCCGAGGTTAGCTACCCCTCAGCTGCTTCCTGGTTCCCCTGGGGGGCCTAACTGGCTCTTCAACTGTTCCTTGGGGCCTGCTGGGGACAGAGGTACTGGCAGCATGTCCATGGGCTCTGGGTCTGGCTCAGGAAGGGATCCAGGTGGATCAGCCCAGTTCTCAGGGCCCAGTGAGGGTCCCGGGTTTCCCAACGAATCGTGAGGCCTTGGCAGCGATCTCATCAGCCCTGGCCAGTCGTTGGGGCATGGCAGTGGCCGTGGTGGCCTTGGCCAGTCTTCCAGGGCTGGCTGTGGCCCTGGTGGCCCCACCCAATCCTCCCAGTGAGGGCAGCATGGCTGGGACTTCCTCCTTTGGAGCTTGGGCTGAGCATCTGGCCTGCTTGGTAGTTGGGCTCCAACTGAGTTCTGCGCTCTGCCTTTTATACTTCCAGCCCTACCTTTCTGCTTCCTGTGGGTAGAGCTGAGTGGTCCTGCCCACCAAGGAGTCTTAGGGGGAGTTTCCTCTTCTGGGTCAGCAGGCGGCTGGGCTGACTCCCTACAGTTATATTTTAAATTCTTTTATATCCAAAATATGGACAGGTGAAATTTAAATAAGCGGCCTCAGGCAAAATGGAACATTTTATCTGAATAGACATTCTGTGCCTTTGCTCATTTCTGTTGTGGACAGCTAGATAATCTAGATTAAATTCACAGCTGGAGCATATAGTGATTGCTATGGGGAGGTTGCCTAGGCATTTCTATTATAAAGGACCTTTCTCAGTTGTTTCTAACTGTGTTAAAATATTTCCTTTTTGGATAACATTTTCTAGTGCTATTCTCTGAATGAAGGTGATTTTTGTTAATGTTTGACCAAAAGGTCAGTTTTCAGAAGAAAATTAGTGTTGTCATTATATTAAATTAAAAACAACCCCCCTATAATCAACTAAAATTAACAAAAGGAAACCAAGGACATTTTGAAGCACCTAAATTTGAGAAGCTTCAAATATTGAGTCATGAGTCAAATATTTATTTCCTAACTTTCCATAATTTGGTGAACAACTATTTGGATTTACCATTAAAACTGAATTTCAAGAATGTGATATTTTAAAAAAATTACGATATAATAAATGTCTCATGGGGTAACTGTGTTATGCTGTAACTTTAAAAATGAGTAGTCCTCTGGCACCTTAGAGACTAACAAATATATATTATCGTGAGCTTTTGTAGGCTAAATCCAATTCTGCAGATGAGCTTAAATGAGAGAAGGAGGGCTATCAGAATTATAACAGAAAAATAAAGGAGAGGAAAAAAATGCACCCTGTCAATAGCAGTGTAGGTGCTAATGAGGCTAATAGCATGGGCTGGAAGTGTCCCATACTTAGCTTTTGATATCAGCGAAGTGTTAAATGTTAGGAAGACTGGTTTTATAATGGTCTACCCAGTTAATGTCTTTGTTAAGCCTAAGGGAAACAGTGTCAAGTTTGCAATAATTCTGCACTATCTCTCTCTGTAGTTCACTTGTGAAATTCCTTTGTAGAGGAATGGCTACTTGTAAGTCCATTGAGTGCCCATGAAAGTTAAAATGTTCCCCTACAACCATGGTCTCCAACCTTTTTAAGCATAAGATAACTTTTTGAATTTAAGTGCAATCCAGGATCTATCTCAAATCCAAACACCTTTTCCCTGCCTCCTTCCCACCCCTTCTTTGAGGCCCCACCCCTGTTCCCCTCCCTCCCCCATCTCACTCGCTTTTATCAGGCTGAGGGCAGGAGTTCAAGACTGGGGTTGGGGTTCGGAATGAAAGTAAAAAGTCAGAATTTTGAAGTGAACAAAATGAATGTAAAATCTAGAAAGCTACAAATGACCCTTCTTATTAATAATGACTTATCCCATTCTCATCAATGATAAAGTTACATTCATATTGTCCACTGATGAATTAGGATTTGTTGACTAAAATATTACCTTCTAAAGCTCTGGCAGATTGTATGAGAAACAAGTCATTGGAATAAATTCTGTCTGTTTCACTTTCTATTCCCACAAAACCAGTTTGACTGTCTGTTTTTTTGTTTCTAGTTAATTACAACCAATCCTCTTCAGAAGAATTGCCCGTCTATGGACTCTTACTGATATCTGAACAGAAATAATAGTTGGATTCTCTCCTATGCTGAGCTGCTGCTTGGTGAAGCAGAGAGAGGGAAAGGCAGCTCTCCAGCACTGCAGTTCTTGAAGCAGAAATGAACCTCACCAACTGAGTGTACACAAGTTGACCAGAACTGAAGCTCATCAGCCTCTGGCCCTGCCATCTCCTCCTCCCCTAGAGTTGGTGGAAAAATTTCAATTTTTTGCATTTTTCAAGCTTTTTTTTTTTTTTTTTTGCTTACGTTTCCCAATTTTTATTGCAGATCTACCACACCCTTCTGTGGCATCAGGGTCAGATTCAAATAAAGGGACAGGGGCAACCCTGTACCAGCTGACAGCTCTGCCACCCCTGGTATCCTGCAGTTCAGGCATTGTAATCAGGCTATCAACTGTAGGAAACTGAAAATTGTGTAAAGCCTTAGCACTAAAAGAAGGATGTGCCTCTCTTCCAGGATACAATGCGGTAACTATACTCATGTGATGTGTATATACAATTTAACACAAACTGGGGTTCAATCAATAAACAAGCAAATACAAGCAGGTCTGTTTACTGCTTGAAGAGATTATAGAGGCAGCTGCCCTCCTCCTGCTCGTGATGCAGTTATATTCAGCTGTCCTGCATCCTGGAGGCTTGAAAGAAGAGTTGCCTCCTGCACTTCCTCTCAGAACTACTTCCAGCACCAGAACTACTTCCTTCTTCTTATGGTAGAAGGCCTATCATTTGGAGTCTTGTCACTCACACAGGCAGTGCATTAACTTTGTGACAGGAAGAAGTGAATAGCAGAGTTAATAGGTCTCCTAAGAATGTCTCACTCACAATTGTATAAATCTGGGGATCGTCAGACTGAGATTTCCAGGATGCACAGAACATAAAATATTTTATAGATAAAGAGATGCATGAATCTGGAAATCACTACAAGAAACACTGCTTCATAAATGGGCCTCCCCATTCTGTATTAGCCATTACAGCCCACTGAAGTGGAGAAGACTGTATTTGTCTCTCACACAGAGGACTGTAGGACTGGGACAGACTTTGAAGTCACTTTACTGACATATGGCCAACAATTTAAAAATCAGAATTTTGTTCTGATCATAGTTACAGTTTGTTTGTCCAGAGATGTGATGATAGAAGAGTCTTCCTCCCCCTCAGAAATAAAGGCCAGTTGTTCAAATATAAGTCCATTTTGGAAGGCAATATTCAGTTAAGTAGAAAAGCAATTTAGGGAATAAAATCAGAATAACATTTGTTGTATTATTTTAGGTAGAGTCACAGAGTACCTATTAGTACTCCTTTGGCTGTTCCTGGATCATTGGATTGGAGTGATCAATCTTTGTAAATGAAAGGCTTCTCTGTATTGAGCCACTGGGATATATGATGACTATATCTCCAAGGAAGTAAATTTAGTTTTCTGGTTCCTAGAGCCACATTAACCTATTGAATGAAATATTTATTAAATTGGTTACATGAATATGTTTAATGTAGGGCATTTTTCTCCACACAAGATTAATATATTCTGAACTATATTTTGTACAGTTCCATTAGCTAAAAGAAGTTAGTCTCTGAGGGTATGTCTACACTAGCTCGTTAGTTCGAGCTAGGTAGGCAAATGAGGGCAACCGGAGTTGCAAATGAAGCCCGGGATTTAAATATCCCGGGCTTCATTTGCATGTTCCCGGGCGCCGCCATTTTTAAATCCCCCTTAGTCCGAACTAACTGCCCGCAGCCAGACACGGCAGTTAAACGTTAATTCAAACTAACTCCTAAGTTCTAATTAACTGTTACTCCTCATTCCACGAGGAGGAACAGTTAATTCGAACTAAGGAGTTAGTTCAAATTAACATTTAACTGCCACGTCTGGCCGCGTGCAGTTAGTTCAGACTAAGGGGGATTTAAAAATGGCGGTGCCCGAGAACATGCAAATGAAGCCCGGGATATTTAAATCCCGGGCTTCATTTGCAACTCCGGTTGCCCTCATTTGCCTGCCTAGCTCGAACTAACGAGCTAGTATAGACATAACCTGAGTATCTGCCACTCAGCTTAAACACTTTCAGTCTTCATTATGTTCCAGTTTATCTTTTCCTTTCTCTCTGTTCTCCTAAATTTAAAAGAGGACATTATTCCTAACTTCCTCGGGAATTGTAGGACTCTTTGTGGAGACTGGTGGATCCCATTCTTCTAAACTGAACACATCTCCTTGTGTCATTGTCTCCCCACAATTGTTTTTAAGTAGCTGATGTAAAGAACTCATATTGTTTTTCATATAACTGGTGATTACTTTGTACTATTCAATGCAATGTAGGCTTCTCAATTAAAAGTAATCTAAATATACTTTTTAATGAATTCTGGTTAGTTTATGCCAACTAATAATATATTATAAATTAATATAATGTATGTTGTTGTTTTTTCTCTTTGTTTAACAGGCTTATTTCTTCCCCTCCATAGCTAGTCCTGTGCATAGGCATGGCACTTGAAAGATGCAGATTTTAAGAATTATTCATTGTAGTAGGCCCTGGCTGTCATGAGGACTATGATATTTAAAGTAGACCTTTCATTTCAAGAGTTCTTGTGGTTGCCAGTGACAGAGCTTTGAGAACAGAAGTAGCAAACAGGGAGTTCTGAGAGGGAATTCTCCAGGTAAAGGAGGAGCAAATATGGGACCCTTGAGGTAAGTGGCTGTCTGTAGTGTGTGTTTGGGGGTTACTTGCTGTGTGCTGAGCTTGTGTTTGTCTGGCTGTTTGTTTGTTTTGTTTTATTTGAAGAAGCGTGTGCTGTGGCCAGCAGTTGGAAGTTGTGAGCTTCTAAAGGGTTGAAATCTAGTAGCCTCTGTTAACTGGCTGAGCCTTAGTCAGGGGGCAGGGCTATCAGGAAGCCCAGGGCTTTATAAAGCAGTGAGTCAGCGACTAGGAGCAGCAAACAGGGAGTTTTGAGAGGGCATTTGGAAGGGGAGTGGGAAGGGGCCAGGGTACACTTGCCATTCTTTATAGTTTAGTTTAAAGGTTTTAATCAAAACTTCCTGATTTAACTAGAAACCCAATCAGTAATCTACATAGCTGTGGAGAGAATAAAGGCAGAAGCCCAGCAGCAGAGCAGGGGCTGTTCTGTTTATTGCACTCAGTGTAGCATGTATGATTACCTGCCCTGTGGGTGGGTGGTATATGTGTGCATTCGGTGCAAGGAGCTCCTGGCTCTCGGAGACCGCGTACGGGCTTTGGAGGCCAGGGTGGCTGAACTGAAGGTGCTGAAGGAGGCAGAGAGGTACATAGATAAGGCTTTCTGGGACACTGTAGAATTGTCCCACCTCCAGTCAGACAGCCCCTGTGCTGTTAAGGAGGATGAAAGGCTCGGGGAAGGAGAGCAGTCAACGGGAGCAGAGGGAAACCTTCCCATAGTTGGGACCCTCCTTCCAGATGTTGGGGTATCCTCTTGAACTGAGGTTACCTCTCAGGGGGAGGAAACTCCAGTCAGTAGGAAAAGGCAGTTGTTAGTAATGGGAGAATCGATCATTAGACATGTAGATAGCTGGGTTTGTGATGACCGGGAGAACCGTATGGTGACTTGTCTGCCTGGTGCGAAGGTTGCGGATCTCTTGATAGCATCTAGATAGACTTATGTGTAGTGCTGGGGAGGAGCTGGTGGTCGTGGTACATGTAGGTACCAACGACATAGGGAAGAGTAGCAGAGACATCCTGGAAGCCAAATTTAGGCTGTTAGGAAAGAGACTGAAATCCAGGACCTCTATAGTGGCATTCTCAGAAATTCTTCCAGTTCCACTTGCAGGGCCAGGTAGGCAGGCAGAGCTTCAGAGTCTCAATGTGTGGATGAGATGATGGTGTAGGGAGGAGGGGTTTAGCTTTATAAGGAACTGGGGAAACTTTTGGGATAGGGGGAGCCTATACAGGAAGGATGGGCTCCACCTAAACCAAAGTGGATCCAGACTGCTGGCACTTAATATTAAAAAGGTCGCAGAGCAGTTTTTAAACTAAGAGATGGGGGAAAGCCGATTGGTGCAGAGGAGCACGTGGATTGGACAGAGACATCTCTTAGAGGAGAGTCTATTGAGAGATTCTCTAGGCTTTAGTCAGGAGGAGAGGATGGAAGAGATCAGATGGGCCAGATCAGATGAAAAACATTCACATAAAAAAGAATCTGACACATCAGAAAAGGCAGACAAATAAACAGTGACAAGTTTTTAAAGTGCTTGTACACAAATGCTAGAAGTCTAAAAAATAAGATGGGTGAACTAGAGTGCCTCGTGTTAAAGGAGGATACTGATATAATAGGCATCACAGAAACCTGGTAGAGTGAGGACAATCAATGGGACATGATCATTCCGGGGTACAAAATATATTGGAAGGACAGAACAGCTCGTGCAGGTGGGGGAGTGGCACTATACGTGAAAGAAAATTTAGAATCAAATGAAGTAAAAATCTTAAATGAATCAACATGTTCCATAGAATCGCTATGGATAGTAATTCCCTGCTCTAATAAGAATATAACAGTACGGATCTATTATCGACTACCTGACCAGGACAGTAATAGTGACTATGAAATGCTAAGGGAGATTAGAGAGGCTATCAAAATAAAGAACTCAATAATAGTGGGGGATTTCAACTATCCCCCTATTGACTGGGTACATGTCACCTCAGGACGAGATGCAGAGACAAAATTTCTTGATACCTTAAATGACTGCTTCTTGGAGCAGCTGGTACAGGAACCCACAAGGGGAGAGTCAATTCTCGATTTAGTCCTCAGTGGCGCACAGGATCTGGTTCAAGAGGTAATTATAACAGGACTGCTTGGAAATAGCGACCATAATATAATAACATTTAACATTCCTGTGGTGGGAAGAACATCTCAGTAGCCCAACACTGAGGCATTTAATTTCAAAAAGGGGAACTATGCAAACATGAGGAGGTTAGTTAAACAGAAATTAAAAGGCACAGTGATGAAAATAAAATCCCTGCAAACTGCATAGACATTTTTCAAAGACACCGTAATAAAGACCCAACTTAAATGCATACCACAAATTTAAAAACAGTAGAAGAACTAAAAAAAGAGCCACTGTGGCTTAACAACCATGTAAAAGAAGCAGTGAGAGATAAAAAGATATCTTTTAAAAAGTGGAAGTCAAATCCTAGTGAGGTAAATAGAAAGGAGCATAAACACTGCCAAATCAAATGTAAAAATGTAATAAGAAAAGCAAAAAAGGAGTTTGAAGAACAGCTAGCCAAAAACTCAAAAGGTAATAACAAAATGTTTAAGTACATCAGAAGCAGGAAGCCTGCTAAACAATCAGTGGGGCCCCCCAGACGATCGAGATACAAAAGGAGTACTTAAAGACGATAAAGTCATTGCGGAGAAACTAAATGAATTCTTTCCTTCAGTCTTCATGGCTGAAGATGTTAGGGAGATTCCCAACCTGACCCGTTCTTTGTAGGTGACAAATCTGAGGACTTGTCACATATTGAAGTGTCATTAGAGGAGGTTTTGGAATTAATTGATAAACTTAACAGTTACAAGTCACCGGGACGGCATTCACCCAAGAGTTCTGAAAGAACTTAAATGTGAAATTGCGGAACTATTAACTATGGTTTGTAACCTATCCTTTAAATCAGCTTCTGACTGGAAGATAGCTAATGTAACGCCAATATTTAAAAAGGGCTCTAGAGGCGATCCCAGCAATTACAGACCGGTAAGTCTAACCTCAGTACCGGGCAAATTAGCTGAAACAATAGTAAAGAATAAAATTGTCAGACACATAGAAGAACATAATTTGTTGGGCAAAAGTCAACATGGTTTCTGTAAAGGGAAATCATGTCTTACTAATCTATTAGAGTTCTTTGAAGGGGGTCAACAAACATGTGGACAAGTGGGATCCAGTAGATATAGTGTACTTAGATTTCCAGAAAGCCTTTGACAAGGTCCCTCACCAAAGGCTCTTACGTAAATTAAGTTGTCATAGGATAAGAGGGAAGATCCTTTCATGGACTGAGAACTGGTTAAAAGACAGGAAACAAAGGGTAGGAATAAATGGTAAATTTTCAGAATGGAGAGGGGTAACTAGTGGTGTTCCCTTAGGATCAGTCCTAAGACCAGTCCTATTCAACTTATTCATAAATGATCTGGAGAAAGGGGTAAACAGCGAGGTGGCAAAGTTTGCAGACGACACTAAACTGCTCAAGGTAGTTAAGACCAAAGCAGACTGTGAAGAACTTCAAACAGATTTCACCAAACTAAGTGACTGGGCAACAAAATGGCAAATGAAATTTAATGTGGATCAATGTAAAGTAATGCACATTGGAAAAAATAACCCCAACTATACATATAATATGATAGGGGCTAATTTAGCTACAACTAATCAGGAAAGAGATGTTGGAGTCATCGTGGATAGTTCTCTGAAGACGTCCACGCAGTGTGCAGAGGCAGTCAAAAAAGCAAACAGGATATTAGGAATCATTAAAAAAGGGATAGAAAATAAGATGGAGAATATCTTATTGCCCTTATATAAATCCATGGTACACCCACATCTTGAATACTGCATACAGATGTGGTCTCCTCATCTCAAAAAAGATATACTGGCATTGGAAAAGGTTCAGAGAAGGGCAACTAAAATGATTAGGGGTTTGGAGCGGGTCCCATATGAGGAGAGATTAAAGAGACTGGGACTTTTCATCTTGGAAAAGAGGAGATTAAGGGGGGATATGATAGAGGTATATAAAATCATGAGTGGTGTGGAGAAAGTGAATAAGGAAATGTTATTTACTTGTTCCCATAATATAAGAACTAGGGGCCACCAAATGAAACTAATGGGCAGCAGGTTTAAAACAAATAAAAGGACGTTCTTCTTCACACAGCACATAGTCAATCTGTGGAACTCCTTGCCTGAGGAGGTTGTGAAGGCTAGGACTATAAGAGGGTTTAAAAGAGAACTAGATAAATTCATGGAGGTTAAGTCTATAAATGGCTATTAGCCAGTATGGGTAAGGAATGGTGTCCCTAGCCTCTGTTTGTCAGAGGGTGGAGATGGATGGCAGGAGAGAGATTGCTTGATCATTACCTATTCAATTCACTCCCTCTGGGGACACCTGGCATTGGCCACTATCAACAGACAGGGTACTGGGCTGGATGGACCTTTGGTCTGACCCAGTATGGCCATTCTTATGTTCTTATGTATTGATGCAAGGTTCATTCTGGCAGAGGGACCCTTTGCATTTACTGTTCAAATTTCAATTTTATTTACAGCTTGGCTCTTGAGCACTCAAAACTAAGGAAGAAATGTTACTCAGGCAATCATTTCTACTGTTACAGTCTCAGAAGGCATCTTTACATGCGAGAGCCTGAAGATCTTTTCCTGCTTGTGTTCATTGTTCAAATCTAGGCCCAAATGATTTCAAGGCCCAAACACCAGACATATTACATTTCTTTAAAACAGTCTGCATAAAGGTCTGAAGTCCTGTTGCTTTAAGCTTTTGTTTGAGTACTTTATTTGCTTTTCCAGGCAGGATTGTTCATTTTCCAGCTGGATGTCATACAAATGTGATACAGTTTCTTAAAGGTGATATGCACATTGAAAGCTTCAGTCAGAACTATCCTTTCATGGGCCTAAAATGTGATCCTTTCTCTGTTAATGATATCTTCTCCTCTGACCCTCTCAAAGGGGCTCTTCTGAGAGTACCTTCTGTTAATGTTAAATTCTTAGTTGCCCTCTGCTCAACTGACAGAGTTGAAGTTGCAGGCTTGTCTTGCCTAGAATCCTAGACTCTTTTAGCAAGTTCAAGTAATGCTTAGAATGGTGCCTTCCTTTATCCCAAAATGTTCTGCTTCTTTCTATGTAAAAGAAGAAATAGCTCCTTCCACTTTATATCCTAAGACAAAGAATATTAAAGAATCTCAGCATGAGTGTCTTAGCTCCCCATTACAACTGTGCAAAAGGGGCAGCTAGAGATTCCCCTTATTTAGGGGAAACTCCTGGTGAAATATCATGGCAGTAGTGAACATTACATCATCATGATACAAAGCCAAGGACAACATATGTGGCATTTTGGTAATAGCAAGTCTTGTGGGCATAATGTTCCATAGAATCCCTATTTATAAGATAGCAGAAATTAGAAGAGCTGTAAAGTCAACTCCAGGATCTAAGGAGATGGAAAAGGGGTTTAGAGCTGTCTTAGGCTTTCCCACAGTGGTACTGAGCTCTCCTTTGCTATAGCTGAGGATTTAAGGCTATGGACTTCAGTGTTTGGGTACTGAGATTGCTACACTGGTGTCAAAGAAGGAATCAATTTTCAAACATCTAGAAGATAATAAGGTGATAAGTAACTCAGCATGAATTTTTAAATAACAAATCATGTCGAATCAAGTCTGTAGCTTTCTTTGGTAGGATAACAAACCTTATGCATAAGGGGAAAGTTGTAGATGTGGTATACCTAGACTTTAGTAAGGAATTTGATATAGGATTGCATGATGTTCTCATTAATAAATCAGGGAAGTACAACCTAGATGGGACTACTATAAGGTAGGTGCATAACTCGTTGAATAACCATTCCCCGAGAGTAGTTACCAATGGTTCATAGTCATGCTGGAAGGGCATAACAAACAGGGTTCTGCAGGGATAAGTTTTGGGCCAGTTCTGTTCAATATCTTCATCAGTGATTTGGATAATGGCATAGAAAGTACACTTATGAAGTTTGCATATGATACCAAGCTGGAAAGGGCTGCAAGTACACTGGAGGATAGGATTATAATTCAAAATGATCTGGACAAAATGGAGAAATGGTCTGAGCTAAATAAAACAACATTCAACAAGAACAAATGCAAAGTACTCTGCTTAGTAAGGAACAATCAGTTTCACACACAAAAGTGGAAATGACTGTCCAGGAAGTAGTTCTGCAGAAAGGGATCTAGTGGTCTTTGTGAATCACGTGATAAATATGAGCCAACAGTGTGTCACTGTTGAAAAAAGCTAAACATCATATTGGGATGTTTTAACAGGAGTGTTGTAAGCAAGACATAAGGGCTACATCTGCACTGCCCTCTCTTGCGCAAAAAAATGCAAATGAGGCAAAGCGTGGAATATCGCCTCACCTCATTTGCATAATTAATGAGGCTCTGTTTTTGCGCAAGAGGCTTTTGTGCAAAAAGGAGCCATCTACACAGCTCCTTTTTGCACAAAAACTCCCTCTTGCACAATAGCTGCTGTTCTACTTTTTTCAGCATGTAGATGGCTCTTTTTTGTGCAAAAGCCTCTTGCGCAAAAACGGAGCCTCATTAATTATGCAAATGAGGCACGGTAATATTCCACGTTTTGCCCCATTTGCATATTTTTTTGCGCAAGAGAGGGCAGTGTAGACGTAGCCAAGAAGTAATTCTTCTGTTCTACTCTATGTTGATTATGCCTCAGCTGGAGAACTGTGTCCAGTTCTTGGCATTACGTGTCAGGAATGATACGGATAAATTGGAGAAGTCCAGAGAACAGCAACAAAAAAGTATTAAAGGTCTAGAAAACATGACCTATGAGGGAAGATTGAAAGAACTGGGTTTGTTTAGTCATGAAAAGAGAAGACTGAGAAGAGACATAACAGCTTTTAAGTACCTAAAAGATTGTTACAGGGAGGAGGAAGAAAAATTATTCTCCTTCACATCTGATGATAGGACAAGAAACAGTGGGTTGAAATTGCTGCACAGGAGGTTTAAGTTGGACATAAGGAAAAATTTTCTGTTAGGATGATTAACTGCTGAACTAAATTGCATTGGGAGGTTGTGGAATCTCCATCACTGAGATTTTAAAGAGCAGGTTGGAGAAATACCTGTCAGGGATGGTCTTTATGGTGCTTGGTCCTGCCATGAGAGCAGAGGACTGGGCTTGATGACCTTTCAAGGTGTTTTTTTCCCCCTAGTTCTATGATTCTATGAATTTGAAGAATCAGAGTTTGTTTATTCTGGACAGAGGCCATAAGGAGGGGCAAAGAGTATACAAGTTCATATTAAAGTGATTAAAGAATCCATTAGAGAAGCATATTTCATCTCTGAAAATTACAATGTGCCATCACAGTATCACTCTTCCAAATGGCTAATTACAGCAGGGGCAAAGATAGCAGAGGCTTCCATGAAATCACTCATTTGAGTCCATGATCTTGATACATTGAGGCTCAGTAGATGTTTTTAGTACAGCTTTTGCTGCCATCATTATGGTTGTTGTAAAGTAAGGTTTTACATTCTGTGAGCTAGTGCTCACTGAAGGCTGAATGTCTAGATATTAGATGCTACATCCTTCAGAAGAAAATTGCTACAGGTGATAAGCTTCAAACCCATTTCTCCCTCCTCTCATGCACAAACCATCTCATATATTTCAAAACCTCTGGACTGTTGTCAATGAGTGAAAAGAGATGGGTAAATTAAGCACCTGTATATTTTTCTTTCTTTTTACTAGTCTACCTTGGTGCAGGCAATCTCTCATCAAATTTAGCTTATTTTGAAAAAGAAAACCCAAATAATCACACAGATTCTGAAAGTGAAGTACAATAACAACTGCAGCTGATGATGTTTTGATATTTTCTATGCAATATTCTGGGTGGTTTCAGTGATTGTGCAAAAGTAAGTGATATTTTTATATTTCCTGTTGCTATAAATAGATTATTGTTTTTATATATTGGAAGACATTATTACTGTTACCCCATTGTGCTAGATACTGCACAATTGCAGAACAAAAAGACAATCCCTACCCCAGGAATCTTACAACCCTACAGTAGCTAATTCTTGATAGATTCATGGGAAGATAGTTCCTTTTCTTTTTCTGAAACAATATTTAAAGAAAGCTCTTTCACCTTCCTATCATTTGGCAGGGTTACTTTGTACATTGCTTTCAGTGAATGCAAACTTAATGTATTCACTGAGCATCACACTCTCTTAATCCATGACTAAAGCCTCTGGTGCATTTCTACATGGGGACTACTGAATGTGCTATGTATCTCCTAACTCTGTCATCTTCCTATGCTCCGTTCAGCATTTGATGACCATTGGAGTGCCACACAGTTTTATTTTAGAGGAACTTATTTTGCACTTTGCTTGATTTTTAGGTTTAAAGAATTCGGACTGCACCATTTTCTGAGTTCTTTCATCTGAATCCTTTGTAGAATGTCATCATCTTAAAAAATACTTTGGTTAAAATCTCTAATGTTAATTATAAATGATAATTTTTGAAGCATAAAGTAAATCCATAAGCATAAATTTTAAAAAAGAAACGCAAAAAGTCCTAACCCACAGAATTTTAAATTTTAGTTATATTAACAACAATGTTGAGAGCAAAAACATCTGTAACACTTTTACTAGGCCTAAAATAGAATACTATTAAATGTCCTGTTTCCTAATGTTGGTTGATAAACTGATCCACATAGAATTTGTAAATCACTAGTAATTATTCCACACAAGAGCTCAAATAATATCAGTTTGCTCTTCTATAGAGATTTTCATTTGAAGATAACAAACTGACTCGAAAGTATGTGGTAAGCCTCACCTGTGCATTAGTAGAGAAGTATTAGCACATATTACAGATGTGGATTAAGCACCAGATTTTTAGGTCTTTAGGCACATAAGAGTGCAGATAGGTAGTGAACTGAAAGACCATCTTAGATCAGAGCAACTGGCAATTAACTTGTGTGTGAATATCAAAAGAATGTACTAAGTATACTAATTCATTTGAGTGTTAATTTGTCTTTGGCTATCTGTAACTTGTTGATTGCTATTGATTTTCATTTTATATATATATATGTATATATATATGTATATATATATATACACACACACACACACACCTGTACTTAATTAATCCTACATCAAAAGTGTATTTAGAATTAAGTAGAATATGAGTGTATTTTAGAATTAAGTATTTGTCATCTAAAGAAGTAGGTTTTGCCCTTGAAAGCTCATGATACTATTTATATATTTTTGATAGTCTCTAAGGTGCTAGAGGACCATTGTTGTTTAAGTTTTTTTAGAATTAAGATGAGAATTTACTTGATGTGTGAACTTCATGAAAAATAATGAAGGATTGTTGTGTGTTGTTACATTACAATTTACATAGTATATACCCCAGTAATTACATTTGCCCATCAAATGTAATTGGAGCCTTGGAAATGTTAATGAAGGTCACTAACTTCAAAACATGGGCTAGTGTTTGATAATGGAATCTCACAAGTTCAGTTTGCATTTAATCAACAAAGTAAGAACTCATGCTGTGATGAAAATACTTGCCAGACTGCTTTACATGGACAGCAATTGTAAGAATGGATCCGGGGATCGATCTTGTATCTCTGGGCTACTTGGATACTTTCAGGGAGTGTTCCAGTTTCCAGATAGAAGTCCCGAAAGTTATAATCCCAAGAGATTTACAGAAAGCTAAATAATTACTGCATCTGTGCTATCACTTTGGACTTACAAAATTGGACTCACCTGTTAATATAGTTTATCTGCTTTAATCTCTCAACTTTCATTCCTTTTTTATCTATAAATCTTTAGTGAGTTTACCAAAGAAATTGGCTGCCAGAGTTGTTTCAATGTGCAATCAAGAATGTCCATTGACCTGGGGCAAGTGGCAAGTCTTTAGGCTTGGGAGTAACCCAGTGTGAGTCTATTTTGTCAGGTTGACAAGATGCACTGGAGAGCCTAAGGAACTGTACCATGGTAAAACTAATATAGTTATCCAGGAGTGCATATGTGTAGCTGGTTTGGTGCAATCTAGTTACAGACTATACCACCAGTTTGGGGTATCTTCCCTGTTTTCTGATACTGTTATCACCCCTAATGTCATTACCTCAAGGACACTAACCTTCCCCCCTCACCCCTACTCTGTTCTAAAATTTGATTTGTCAATTTTATATGTGTTCACGTTTTTTGATTGTATCATTTTGGTATATATGGTCGTGCCAATTTTCTTCCACAAATTGGTCTGAGGAAGTGGGTCTGGCCCACAAAAAGTCATCACCTAATAAACCATCTTGTTAGTTTTTAAAGTGCTACATAGTTCTGTCTTTTGTTTTAGCTAGACCAGACTAACACGGCTGCATCTCTATCTCAGTTGTGAGCTATTCTAGATAGCATGGCAATAGGCACGTAGTGGGATTTTTTACAAAGCACAGAGATGCCTAACTCATTACTTTCAATGGAAGTTAAGTGCTCACTGAATGTTCTTTGTATTAGAGACTATCTCTTAATAAATTTTTGTACAGTGGTATGGAGAATGAGGGAGTCTGTCAGCATTATAATATCACACAGTTCTCCTGTGTGATATTATAATGCTGGACTGCAAGCAGTAAAATCAAAGGAGGCTGCTAGGAAGGAAGGAACTAAGAATCAAAATGCATCATTGGCAGAGATAAAGCTTTTGAAGAGAGCAATGGTAGGCACTAATAACTGGGAATGCCTCTACCTGGCTTCAGCCACGGGCATGTCTGTCTTTTTCCAGATCTGAGTTTAGGATTCAAGGGAATGCTAAAACCTTAAAGGTGCTGGGTTGGGCAGGATGTGGAGTGAGTGGGCTACTTGCAGTGGCTCAGAAAGTGTCTATGACAAACACACTGAGACAGACTCATACAAGCTGTGGTGCGCAGGCTGGCTCTCCTAAATCACAGATGGAGATGACTAGACTGAATGGAATTTACCAAAAGGGGAGTATGCAGATCGGCTTTTATTCTTTTTTATTCATTGCTCAGTGTGCTGTGTACTTTGGGTGAATGAATAAAGAATGCTTTGCTTTGAAAATACCGTTTTTGAATCACTTTAATCAGCTGCTGTCATAGGCTCACAGTGGAAAAGGGCAGGTGCCCAGAGTGGGTGGTCCTGTCACACTAATACTGTGCGGGGAAGCTGAAAGTCTAGATCTAGTCCGAGAGAGGTTAGACTGTGGGTTCCAGCCCTCTGAGAGACGTAAAAGAAATCAGACATGTCAACTGGGGCTGCACTCAAGGAGGCCAGGCCAAAGAGTTTGTGGGGCCCAAGGCACACACTGACAATGGAGACCAGCTTGTGGATGCTCTAGTTTAAATCGAACACAATTAATGGGTTACAGAGTCTAGCCCAGGCAGCACAAGTTGCTCACTGGATATATTCCATAACACTTCTAGATTTAAGAAAAATTTCAACTGGCATCTATTTCAATGTCATCTGCCATGCTTTTACTGTTCGCTACGATGTCATTATACACTACTGTAAAACTTCCAATAGACGCCCCCAGCATCTATTAGTACAAACCCCAGGCAAATGCCCTATCCCCTAGGCCACTCTAGAAACCACCCCATCTCCCTACCTTCAGGGCATCCCTTATGCTGCCTTACTAAAGCATGATCCAGCTCCATCTCTGGGGCAACTGGTGTTGCCCCCCCCCCCAGATTATATTAGCTTATATTAGAGACCCAGCATTTATCTGACAGATTCAGCGTTTATTAAAACATCTGGTCAGACTCCTGGCATCTAACAGAGTAAAAGATTTGTATTGAAATATTTTCATTTTGGAGTCTGTTATATGATTTTCTGTGACTTGAGACCAGTGTTCCCTCTATGCTGCTAGGCAGCACAGCTTCACAGATGATTAATCAGCCCCGCCCTGTAAGTCAGCTCCCTGCACAGAGCCCTTAGAGGGAACACTGCTTGAGACCATTTTCAATAGGGTTGAAGACAATTACGTCAGCTCTGTGTTTCAGTAAGCTGGTGTAAGTTTACCCCATGTGTGAGACCCAGGGGTTCCTCTCCCCTGCTCTCATCCCTTACAAAATAGACTTCCCCTCCCCACACGCCCGTCATGTTACGGATATCAGGAGAAGCGGCGAATTTTCTCAATGGATCAAGGTTTCTCTTCCTCTCACTCTGATCAGGACATCCCCCTAGGCAGGAATGATCCCAGACTGAGAATCTATTCTGCCTGGCCAGGGCATCCCCTCTGCAGGGCAGACTCCCAGGGTGGGTGTGGGTCCGTTGCGAGCAGTCGCAGGACAAACCAATGCTCGTCTCTGTCTCCTCCCCTTTACAAGAGTGGAGACTGGAGCCCAGTGCCCCTCCCCCCCCCCGTACCTGTGGGAGAGGGAAGAGGGGCAGGGTCTGGCAAAGTTTTTCTCTGTGGTTGATGGCATCACACGGACAGGTGGTTCCCAGCCAGTGCAACGAGTGAGTTGAGAGGGTGGGTGCTGGGATCCTGAAGGTGAGGGGCCCAAGGCAACTGCCTTGCTTGCCTTGCCGTAAGGCCAGGCCTGAACTGCAGGCTTCTAAAGTTTGGTTTGACTGCACATGACAAGCACCCAGTACAATGTGGCCTTCTTCTTAGCTGGGGTCTCTAGCCACTATCATAGTACAAACCACAACAGTAGAATCCAGAATGTTTGACTTCTAGTCTCAAGCACTAAGGATTAAACACTCCATTTCGTGTCGAAATTTTAACAGTTGCTTAAAACAGATGCAGATTGAATGCAACTAAAATAGAGAACATTGAAAGTTAATCCACAGGTATGTTTTTAAGTTAAAAAAACTCAATGAATTTTATAATACGTTTGCAGAGCGTACATGACATTTCTTTGTTTTTAGTTTCATAGGAAGACCAATTGTCCTGTTGGTAATTACAGTACTGAAGGTTTTCAAAATGCCCTTTTCCGCCCTCTAGTAATTGATGACACTCTTCTTTCCTTTTGTTTTTGATATTGTAAAATAAGAAAATTGTCTTTAAAGATTGCTGTATTTTAAGGCATTTTCTAAGGCGCCTCTACTTTAAACATTTTTTTCTAGAAATGACAACTTCAGGTTCTATGTAGATCACTGCTTTATCACTTCTGTGTCAGCTTGAGTCAATTTGTTTTCTAATAGAATACAAGGATGTAGCCTGCAAGGTCAAACCTGAAGAAAAACAAGTTGTCTACCCTCTACATCAGTGGTGGGCAACTTGCAGCCCGCTGGTCGCATGCAGCCCACTGGGACTTCACCTGAGGCCTGCAGACTCCCTGGCTATCCCCCTCTCCCATGCACCTCTCGTGTCCTGGAGCACCAGCACCCCACACTTACCTGCTGCTCTCCTTCCCTCCCAGATTGAATGTAACTAAAACAGGGACAATTGAAAGTTAAGCCACAGGTATATTTTCAAGTTTGAAAACTCCATTAATTTTATAAGAAGTTAGCAGGGCGTACATGATATTTCTTTGTTTTTAACCAGCTGTATGTGGCGTACCAGTGCTGGGAGGGAGGGGGAGGAACAGGTAAGTGCAGGACTCCAGTGCCCCATTGTGTGAGGTGAGTGGAGGCAGACAGGGGGACCAAGGGACTGCAGGTGGAACCCCATTGGGCTGTGGGCTGATGCAGCCCACTGAGGTGAAGGAGGGCCACTCACACGACCCATCCACCATTCCTGGTTGTCCATCCCTGTTCTACATCACAGAGCAGAACTTACTCATTCTTGCTCCAGCTTTTGTAGATGGTCAGGTGACTTTTTGTGATGGCCAGGTGACTTTTTATGAGAATAAAGTGTAAAACACAAGGCGTTCATCTACACAGAAAAACAAAAGCAACCCAAACACTATACTAGAAAGCCTCCAAGCTAGAGCCTGCAAAAACCCAGTTAAGGAGATCTAGGCTCTGAGACTCATTTCTGTGTTGTTTCTTTTGCTATGTGGACACAATTATCCCAGTGCTCCATTGCCAGTAAGATGATAACCTGATGCATGAACTCAGCAATTTATACTAAGTATATATATAACCAAATGGAAAAAAGAAGACTATTCTGGACTTTTGTAACCCCCTCCATCTCTGTCTGATAAATGAGGCAATAGAACAGGGTTTACATTATTCAACCTGATATAAATGACATAGTTTCATGTGACCTCTACAGATGATGAATAATGAGGATTCATCATCTGTAGATTTTAAAAACAAAGTTGGTTTCCTTGAAACTGTGATTACAGTCTTCATGAAGTTTAAGACAAACTTTCAAGTTACTAGTCTGGAAGTAAACAGCTCTAACTACTATCTGCATATTGACTGGAATGAATGGTTGATAAGAACAGCTCAGGGATGAAAATTCCACTGTGACTAATCAATGGGTGAGCCCCCCCACCCCTTAGTGTAAGGTTCAGATCCAAAGCAATCAGACTGGACTATAACCCTGCAATCTGCTGAACATCCACTTTTCCTTCTGACTTAAGTGGGGAATTTGAAGGCACTAGACATCTTGCAGGATAAGTTGCTTAAGACTTATTAGGTCTTGAAGTTGTACTATCAGCCACCACAACACTCAAAACAGAGAAGTCTCACATTTTCACTCATTCTGAACTACAGTTGGACCTATACGTCATGAATTCTGACATCAGAAACAATCACAGCTGAACAGAATAGAATGGGCCGAGGCACAAAGAGAAAGCTGTGGTTCCTAGAATGAGAGGGATCCACAGGACAGGGGAAACACCGCTAGTGGAGAGTGCAGTGCCTCACCAGAACAAATCCCCAGAATGGCCATTTGGAGGCATCACCTGGTGGCTATGTCTACACTGCGAGAACGCGTCTGCTCTTCCGCTTTTCTTTTTTGTAAAAGAGCAAATGTGCTCTTTCGGAAGCCCTGTCTTCTTCCTCACAGGGAAGAAGGGCTTTTCTGAAAGAGGAGGCTTTTCTGAAATTTGGCCGGTGTAGATGGGCCAAATTTCAGAAAAACCTCTTCTGAAAAAACTATCAGAAAAAGGTATGCAAATTGAGGAGTGCAATTTGCGTACCTTTTTCCGATAGATCAGTGTAGTGTAGACATAGCCGGTGTGAATGGACCCTGCAACAGACTCCTACAATGAATTCTGCTGAAGTGAAAACCTCACTTTCATTTCAGTCAATGGGTCTTGTGTAAAACTTACAAAAACTAATGGGAGTATTTTTGCTGACTTCAGGGTGGAAGATAGAGAGCAAAGGGGCTGGAGGAAGCCGAGTGGGAAACTTAGGAGGCCAAGCTCAGGTGTAGGGAGAACAGGGCAGAAAGCTTGTAATTTGGTGTTTTCCCTTTTTTTTATTTGAATGTAAAGAAATTTTAAAAATAGTAAACAGTTATAATATATAACAGTTATAATGTGTATCTACATAACTATATCTATTCCCCAAACGGACAAAATGCAGACACCGAGTCAGCACAATAAAAAGTTTGGAAACCACTGACTTGAGCATAATGATATTTAAACAATGTGAAATATTAATGTTATGCATTTTATTTCTGAATCATTTCAAAAGTTACTATACATAAGGGGTATTTAACATTATACTGTGTGGCTGTAATTTCAGCATGGACTTTTGCCCAGTAAGTATGAAAGCCTGGGGAAATAGTTTCATTTGTTAATTTAACTTACACTTTATAAAATATTTGTACCAAGCATATTAAAGAGATAATATTCTTTATTTTTTGAGGCTGATATGTGACGCAACAAGAAAGTTAAATAGAAGGCTGATCTCAGATCAGCCCAAGAGGCATGTTAGTAGCTATCAACTGAGCCAACCTAGAGAGCAGTCAGGAAGATTTACAGACACCAAAATGCTATTGCTGGAAAAATTCCATCTGTTTCTTTGCAGCTGCTAAGCTTGCCCTGTGGTGACCATAATAGTCAATTTCCATTTGAAGGAGAAAGAGGAGGATAAATAAGTGTTGGATGCCTCTATCGGATTAATGGCCAAGAAACTATTGTAGTTAAATACATGCAACAAATGTTTCCTGAAATACTCTGTTTTTAAAAAAAACAAGGGATAATTACATTGTGACTCTGAAGTAAAGGGGCTATATATCACAGAAAAAAATATTGTTTATATTTGAGTCATCTTCTATTATTTTACACAGGAAGAGTCATATGTACATGCTGGTAAAGATCTCAGAGTGGCTGATGAGATGTGTGCTGTGCTTGCATTTCATCAGCAGTGAGTTGCAAGTGAGAGTCAACATCAGAGAGAGAAATTGCATTTTTCTGTCTCTGCTGGTCCTTTCACTCTTCCTTTTGTGTGTGTTATTCTGGTTTTGTCTTAACATAAGCAGGATTGGCCGTTAGCAGAAACAGCAGCTCCAGACCATCTCAACTAACTTCCCCCTTTCCCTCAAAGGGCAGTAGTTGCCATCTAATGACCTGGCAAACAAGGGATGTCTTCTAAAGACTTTCCACAGCTTCAGGGGAAGGAAACATGGAATGTTCTTAAAAAGAAAGCCTCACTTAAGACTTTAGATTTCAAATGTTTTTACTCTTTTTTCCCTCCTTTTTTAGTATCATTAAAACAAGGTGAAAACATTTTAAATGGTGATTTTGCCATGGTACTAAACAGACTGAGGTCTCTCTCTACACCCTCAATCTTGCTTAAAAGTGTTTTAGGTTGAACTGGCTGGGTTATGTTAACGCCTTTGACTCTTTGGGCCAATATATTCCATCTAAATTAAATCAACAGCATTTCAGTGGGTTTCTCGAACCATTCGACCAGGATCTTGAAAGTATGTTGGTCTCTGGAAGGAGAGGGCAGTCTGCATTGTCTCAAGATGATAGTGTTAATGGAAAAGTTTGCCTGGTTTTTTTTTTCCTGCAGGAAGCAGGAATGTCTTGGACATAAGAAAGAGCAACTCAGAATTAAAGAATGGGTCAAATCCACACCATACTTAGGAAACTCATCTATACCAAGTGATCATAGTCTGCATGTGGTAAGAGGGTCATTGTCTTCTCTAGTTTAATTGATTGTATCCCCAAGCCACATGCTTTATCAAGGGTTCTGGCGTATGTTATGATTAGTGAGACCATAGCCATGAAAGAAAACTTTAACTCACCTGTAGTGGCCCCTCACTTGCCACTCCAGAGAGAGGTCATTCTGCCTCATTGTTCCAGGGCCATAGTCTTCGGTCTCAGATCACAGCCATAAGTAGTCTACAGTTCTAGTTCTGTCTGGCAGAGGCAAAATCATAATGACAGTCTGATGCCTCCATTCCTACTCCTGGGTGGATGATGCCCTGCAGATTTTCTAGTTTGCAGATCTTCAGTAGGGCTTCCAGCAAGTCCCAGTCTAAGGCCCTAGCTCTCAGGCAAGGCTGGGCTGATAGCAGGCCATAGCCCAAGCCTCCCTGCATAGGCAGCTAACAAACACACACTGTTGGTCATGTAGTTCTAGCCTTTTGGGCTGGGGCAGAGCAAGGAGCAGGATTTAGCCTGGGCTTCTGGGTTCAGGCAGCCAACAAACAATCACAGTGTATGGAGATTCAGGTACAGTGGGGAGTGCCCCTGAAGTCTAGGTTGTGGAAAGGGATTCGCACACCTAGTAGGCAGCCTGGGGTACTAGTGGAGGGTTGGTTTCCAGAGCACAGGCCTCCTTGCCATGTGGGGAGTCAGCCACCCTGGAGATGGGATGGCAGGGGGATGCCCTTGTCTACACATCCCAGCCCAGGGATGTAACAGTGGCAGAATGGTCTGTCACTGGGTTGGCAGCGATCCAACTACAATATGCTGACTAAGAGACAGCCAGCCCTGCAGCTGGCCGTTGTCGGCTGCCCTGGGCTACTTTCTGCCTCTCCGCATTTGATACCTCTGGTATTTGGGATCCTCGCTGTATACAACTGAAGGAAATCTTGGTAGCTCCTTGTTGGGGTCTGTCTCCTCAGGGTGCAGGTTCCACTCCTGGCTGCAGCAGCAAGGCAGAGGTGTCCTCCTCCACAGGCTCCAGTCCAACTAAGCTTCAGGGCCTTCCTTTTATACTTTCTGCCTGGGCCCAGCCCTTCTGGGAAGGGGGACAAGGCAGGAAAAGGAAAGTTGTGATGGTCCCTCAGTATCTGGAAGGAGGTCACTCTGCCTCACTACATCACCTCTAGGTGGTGTCTGCTGGCTCCCTATACAGCTGTGAGGAGCAATGGGCACTTTCTCGGGGTTCTCTGCTTGGTGTCCCCCACTCAATCCTTCATTAGTTGTCCCCTGTGTTCCCTTTGAACCGAGTCACCTCTGCAAGGCTGGGGGTGGGGCCATTAGAAGTGGATCGCTTGCACCTGTGCACCTCCCAGTATATCAACAGGGCATCACTACATCACCTCTGACTCTTTGGACCCATATATTCTGGGTGGCATCTACTGGTTCCCTAGATATCTTTGAGGAGCAATGGGTATGGTCTGGGAGTTCCCTGCTCAGTGTCTCTATGCCAGATCCCTCATTTTGAACCTATGACTTGTACTCCTAACCCTGTTTTTTCCATAGTTGTCCCAAGTAATCATTTGGAACCTGGGTCTGGTGTTTCCTCCTGCAGGGCTGGGGAAGGAGCCTTTAGAAGTGGGTGGCTTGCACTTGCCCACCTCACTACATCACCTCTGGGTGGTGTCCATTGGCTCCCTTGATAGCTTTGAGGAGCAGTGGATGCTGTCTAGGTTTCTCTGCTCAGTAATTGCCAGTGTCCCCCTCTGGATCCCTTGAAATGTATCTGTGATCTTAATTCCTGACCCTGTTGTTCATTAGTACCCCCTAAACCAGTGTTTTCCAAAGTGGTCTGCAAAAAAACACTTTGAGAAACCTGCTAACTGGCACTCTGGTGTGTTAACTTACCAGCACCGCGGCCATGGAGCCTCGTAGCTCCTATATACTCCAGTTTGTCATTTGCAGCCAAGGGGATCTGTGAGAAGTGGCAGCCCAGTGTACACCCTGCTTTCTGCAGCTCCCTCAGGCTGCAAACAGCAAACCGGAGCCAATGGGAACTGAGAGGCTCTGTGGTCGTGGCACTGGTAAATAAACACCCCAGAATGGCCAGATAACAGGTTTCTCAAAGTGGTTTCTCAGACCACTTGAGAAACATTGCCCTAAACTCACTAGGAAACTGGCCACACCGACCTTAGACAGCTCCCAGTCAACACAGCAGTGGCAGGGCTGGGAACTGTGAGCTCTTTAAATAGGAGCAATTTAGAAGACTCCAGCCCCTGCCAGGGTAGCACCACAACCAGGAGCTGTGAGCCATTTAAATAGAATCCTGGAAATTTGGTGGCACCAGCAGCAAGATATAGCTAGAAAGTGGCCAGATGAAGTTCTCAGGACAGATCCAAGTGTTAGGTGGGCTGGATCTGGTCCCAGGCAGCATCTTACCCAGCCCATCTTAAAAGCATCTGGTTCTATTTCTGAGTGTGACTTAACATTTTTCAGATTAATGTGTTTCCTGAAGATTACATGCCTTTTTTTTCTTCACTGTTTTAGACAAGAAAGGAAATGTAGCACTTGCAGCTGACCTTACCACTACCCATCCATTAAAAACCTGTTCGGGTATTAAAAACCTGTAAGGACTTAGTTCGAGTTAACGTTTGACTGCCGCGTGTAGCCGCGGGCAGTTAGTTCGGACTAAGGGGATTTAAAAATGGCGCCCGGATGGGAAGATGCAAATAAAGCCCGGGATATTTAAATCCCGGGCTTCATTTGCAACTTCGAATGCCTACATTAGCCTCCCTAGTTCGAACTAGGGGGCTAGTGTAGACATACCCTTCTAGAGTACAGTAAGTGAAAGCAACAAAATTAATACCGTTAATATTTATAATGCCAGCTTAGTCCAAATGTTATTAAGTACACTTATTATTTTGTCTTCTCTGTTTAATTGATTATAACTTCAAACCATCCTATATTGTCTTTGCATCCTTCTCTAAGTGACAGTTAGGGATTAGGGAGATACTAATCATATTCCAATTTGATTTTTTGAACATTATTTCATTACTCACACCTTTGGTGGTCAAAAGATTTTGTTGAGAAATAGCTTGCAGTATTTTGCTGTTCCCACTGTCCCATAACTAGTTCTAAATGAGTTCTTCATATAAAAGAATCTTAAATATGTTCATCATACATAATTCAACATACTTTTAAATGTCTTTAGTTTTTTTATTGGGGAAACAGTTGCTCATTAAGGGAGTAGGGTCAAATTTAAAGAATTGGATACTGGGGTTCTGTTTTGACAGCACATTTCTGCAATATTGGTAGCAGCAGCATGCCTGAAACCTGAATTGGAAGAGCCCTCCTGCAGAGTATAGATAATGTTTTGTTCTTTAGGACAATCAGTCTTTGAGCTTTCTGCTGAAACTGACATCCAAAACTCTAACTATTGTGATTATGAACAAGGACATCTGTCCTTTGTGAATTTGCCACCAATTCATTTCAAAGACCCCACTGAAGGCTACTGTTTGAACTACAACATGACTTTTAGAAAAACATACACACTTAATTGCTAATGATGGAAAATACACCTTAATCCTTGTTAAATTGTTCCAATGGTTAATTATCCTTATTCCTCAAAATTGTCTTGGTTGTAGTCTGAATTTGTTTAGCTTCATGTTCTAGACATTGGATTTTGTTACACCTTTTTCTGCTAAACGAAGTTTCTTCTTTTTCAAATTTCTGTAGGCAGACTGTGGTCAAGTCACCCACTTGCTGGAAACTCATCCACTTAATTAAGATTTCCCATTTACAATTACATTTTGTGACCTGCCATTGAATGTGTGCCATATTGATTTTGTGTAGTTCAAGTATTTTAATCAAAATGCCATGCTGTACCAAGTCAAATACTTAGAGGAATATAAATATGTTAAATCAACACAATTATCTTTATCAACCAAATCTGTAAGCTCATTAAAAAAATATCAAGTTAGTATGACATATTTCCATAAGCTTATATTAATTGGCATAACCTATAAAACAGTTACCTTTATTTCTTTGTTAATGGAGTTCCATATCACCCTTTCCATTTTCCCCAAATTTGATGTCAGACCGACAGCTCTATAATTATCTGACTCACCCCCTTTATTCAATTTAATTATTGGCACAAAATTAGCTTTCTTCCAATCCTCTGGAACTTCCTTAGTGTTCCAAGACTTTGTCAAAAAACAACAATAATGGCCCAGAGAATTCCTTGATTAGCTCTTTTAAAACTTTGGATGCCTGACTATCTTGACTTGCTAATTTAAAAGTGCATATATGCTGTTTAACATCCACCTTAGTTACTGTTGGAATGGAAAGTATGAAATCATCATGTGATGTGACTCTGGAGCTATTTCCCCAATACAAAACAGAAATATTTATTGAACATTTTTGCCTTTTATACATTATTCCTGTTCAGTCCATTCTAACGTTTATATGTAATAATGGACCATTGCCATTCTAATGTACATGAGAGATTTTAAAGGGTCAAGCTGTAGGTTGAGTAAAAATATATCATTTTTGTATTTGTAGTGTTTGAGTTAAATAGCTTTATACAAAAACGGAAACTGCCCTTTTCAAATAGTTGGGGGCTTTTTGAGTAGACCCTTATAGCAGTAATGTGTGCTCCCAGGAAACCAGGGATGTATTATGAAAGGGGCATTTGGGGCTGCAGTCCAGGGCCCGTAGGGCTGCTGTTCCCCTCTTTCCCCAGGCTGGAGCCACATCACTGTAAGCACAGGGAAATTCTCTGTCCCCGTGCTCACCTGCAGGCTTTCCCCCGCTGCTCCCATTGCCCCCCTCCCTCACCCTTCTTCCCTTCCAGATTCCGTGCTCCCAGCCCACTCCTGCACCCTTACACTCCCCCACCCTCAACCCCTTCCTACATCTTACCTTCCTCCCAGAGCCCCACTCACAGCTCACTCTCCGGCAGCCCCCTTCTGTACACTGGGTGGCCCCACAAAATCTACCCCCTATAGGCCCCCAGAAGAGTTCATCTGGCCCTGCAAGAAACTCCCAATAAAGAAATTCAAAGATTATATAAAGAGTTTTCTTCCAAACTAAGTCTTCTAAGGAGTAAAAGGGGTTTATACATAGAAGGCCTCATCACCAGCTAGCATAAAACCAGGTAGTCCCATTGACATGGATGGAGCTCATGCTGATTTATATCACTTGAGGATATTTATTTGTATAATCAATTTGATTCTACCCTTTAGAGGCTCAAGGACTCATCATTAGTGTTGTTAGTCATCATGCAGAAAAGCTTATCCGGGATTAACTAGAACTGTTTATTCAGAACTTTCAGGAAAGAAAGGTAAGGGCTATATATTTTCCTCTGTATTATGAGGTGGGGGTGAGGACCAATTTAGCAGGTCTAGTGAAGACTAGCCAAATCTGCCATTGGTTGCTCTGTAGTTGACCCTGGTACTCTACCCCGAATGAAAAGAGTAAGGTAAGTCAGCCGGAGAGTGTCTCCCATTTATCCAGTGTGGTGCAGGCACTGCAGGTAGTTGACCTCAGCTACTTTGACTCCAGCTACATTATTCACATAGCTGGAGTTTGTAACTTAGGTCGACTTACTTCAGTAGTATAGATGTAGCCTAAGAGAAACAAAACATGATGACCACTAAGTAGAAGAATAAGTCTTCCCGGTGTTGTTAAGTTCTAATGACATTCTGCCCCCACCGAACAAGATAGCTAAGATCAAGAATGTGATTTTCAGAAGTGTCAATCAGTTAGCCTAACCCATTGAAATCCATGGGAGTTTTATTTGGGGAAGGGTGAGTTATTCTTTTGGGAGGATAATTTATATAACTTCTCATACATGGTTGATTTGCACTTCTTAGTGACTATATTATTGTTTTCACACTTTTTCTTTCTTGCTTAGTTCAGAAATATGTTGTGTTCAACTTTCAACAATCTTTGTGGCCCTTCCAAGTGATAATGCACGTGTTCCACATCATGTAGCATTACTGTTACTTACTGACTATTCTTTCAAGGCTCACTTTGTGTAATTTTTCCATAGCCTGATCAAAGCAACTTTTTAATGTTTCCTTGGTACATTAGCACTGTGAAATTGCTGCTAACAGTATCAGTCAATTAGCAACTCTTTAATCTGCTATATTGTTTGTCAAGGCAGTGTGACAGAATGACAGGATGCCATACTAATTAGCTGACTCCTGCATAAGTAGAAAATTGCTCCTTGTTTGACAAATGTTTAATGAGTAAAAAGTAAGGTCCTAGCAGTATGGAAACAAACTTAGTCATGCAGGGACGCTCCAAAAAAGATGGAATGGAGGATGGAATTTTCAACTTTTGTAATCCATCAGAAATTACTGAGTAGAAGAGGGACAGAAGTAACTTTTAAAATCATTAACTAAGTCTAGGGTTCAAAGATTGATGTGGTCACAAACCTTGGTCCATGCTTGAGAAAGCTTGGCTTATGTTGACTGAGGTTATTTGAATAGCTGGAAAGTCAGCAAACCTCTGTCCAGCTGACCTCACTTACTCCCAGCGAGTTTCAACAGTGCCCTTTGTAAAGAGTGGCTTAATAGAAGTCCCTTACTAGGATGGGAATAGCAATTTAGAAAGTTCTGGGCTCAGTTTTGGCAATGTCCCTTACTCTCCACATGATCGTCTGCCTGGGAGGCGGGCAAAATTATGGCTGGGAACAGGTATAGATGCCAGCCCTCCAGGATTGCCCTGGAGTCTCCAGGAATTAAAAATTAATATTTAATTAAAGATTATGTCATGTGATGACACTGCTGGGAATGTCCAGCTACAGCTGACAACTGTGGCAGGGGCAGTGCATAATACATTGAATCCCCTACTAGGAGAGACGGCATTTTATAGCAAGTATCCCCTTGAAGGCTGTTCTGCAGCTAAGCAGTGCTGGTCTCTATCCAGATGGAGTGTATTGGTGTGCAGCCCATCCAAGTAACTTACACTAGGTAAATGCCTGGTTACCCAGTGGCCAAGTTCAGTCTATCTGTAGCACAGTAGTATAATGAGATCTAGTTGTGCATTCAATATACGTCTTTTATAAAAATGATGAAGAGACAGAGAATCATGCTGTCAGGCTGGCTGAATCATGATGGGATTGATATGAGAAAGGTGAGTGAGTACAAGACATAGTTATATATAAATCAGCACCGCTACATGATATACACCTGTGTGTGTGTGTGTGAGCTAATGGTAATCATTTCTGACAATTTCTGAGAAGTTGGTGAGGTACCAAAAGAAAAAGAAGAGAGGACAGCCAAAGAGTAGTGCTAATCTTGAATGAAATGTGCCATAGGAAATGAAGGCTAGGTTAGCCTAGCTTGTTAGCAATAGTCTTCTCCAAAAGATGAATTTTAAACTGCTGTTTTTTTTAACTTGCTTTTTTTATGAAATTCTCTGACCTCCTGGTTGCACTCTATGTCTTACGGTAAATCAAGAAAAAGATGGCCAATTCTAAATAATAAAAATGGAGTGAACTACCCAAGAAAGGGACAATCAGTATTAATGTTAAGGCAATATAATTATTTAATTATATTAAATTTCATAGACACAATAAAATGTACACAATTATCTGTACATACTGGTTAAAGCAAGAACTTTATAGATCTGTTTCCCACTTCATCCTTAAAAACCTGACCAAACAAAGCCTGTATCTTTCGAAACTAAAAAAGAAAACTTATTTTAAAAGATGCTGATTAAATTATTTCTAGCCTGAGGTTGTTATAACATTCTTGCATGTAATCAGTTCACAAAGGTTTAAATGTTATTTACTCTGGTATTTAAAAAGAAGACAAGTAAGTATGTATAGAAAAAGATAGTCAAAATAGACTCTATCCAGTCTATAAGGTGGCTTCTTAACTTTTTCAAAGCAAACCCTAATCAAAGGTTAACTCTAGAGTATGGCTTGTTAAGAAGGATTGTAAAATACACTCACTGGACAATACCAGTTATGGATATGGTTATGGATAATAATGTATTTTAAAACACACTAGCTTAACAGCACTGTATTTCCTTTCTATTTTCAAATGTTCATGGAAGAATATTGAATATCATGTAACCACAATCAGTTGTACTTATTGTAAATATACATGGCCAAATATACCCCAGTGTGACTCCATAGAAGTTGCTAGATTGGTTCATAACGTTTAACAAATATTTTTAATATTTGCTCTTATTTTTTTCATCTTTAGACCCATCAGCTTTTACTGAAAAGGAAAAATGAGAAGGACCCTCTTAGAGGAGAGAGAGTAATGTGTGAGTCCAAATTGCTTCCATCACAGGTGTGCAGTGTTACAGATAACTTCTTCTACACTGTTGTAATTGCATTGTCCTCACATTGGCTATGCATGAGAATTTGCTAACTCTGACTCAGCTGAAATCTCAATTAAAAAGCTTTTTGCCCTCTCCAGTTTAATGTTTCCTTTATTTTTATGCATACACTTAAATGTTGTGGAGCAGATATGTTCATTTGACCTTGTCTTTGATCTCAGTCTGGAATGGTTTTCTTCCAAATCTCAATCTTCTCTTTAGCATTAGAAGAGAAATATCTTTGGGGAATCCTCTTTTCTAAATTTTAATCCTCTTCACTTTGCCAGTTCACTTCTATGTTTGGGTATTTGTGTGTCCATTCCTCTGATAGCCAAGACCTATAAAAAGGCTTGCAAAGGATTTGCTGGGATGGGATCAATAACTTCTTTGTCCTACTCAGGATGTAAGCAGAACTTCTAAAATTCTATCTCAAACAGTTGTTGGTTGAGAAAACACAGTATGCAAATGCAGGCACCATGGCTGCATGTGGCCACCAAGAGTTTTCTGTTTTCAACCTTGGGGTGATGGGGTGGCAGGTTCTGGCTGCAGGGCTTCAGGTGATAGCCCCGGTCTCTGGCTGCATGGTGGTAGGTCCCTGGCTTCATCTATATTGCTTCAGGCTCCATCCCAGAACAGCCTCCTGCTGTCTTTCTCTCGGCCACCTCGGCATCCAGGGATTGAATTGTCACCAGGGGCTGAATAAGTCTGCTGTGAAAAGTAATACTTGTATGTATGGGAATATCACTGTTCATACAACAGACTTAAGTACGCTAGCAATGAATTACCATTTGGATGTGTATATGTGATATGTATTTTTTGTTAAAGCTAATTAAGTATGTGAGGATAAAGTGTAAGAGCAACCACCAGCAAGAGTGAGGCAACCAAATAATTTGCCCTGTGAACTCCTTAATCAATGACTGCTATTTTTGAGTGCATCCTCATATCTTTTACCTTGGAATGATTGGGCTCATTGATTTCATGAGCTAGGTTGGACTCTTGATTTCATTTGGGAAGGAATTGTAAAATCTTGAGTGCAAAACTAGTGCAGTTAAGTCTAACAGGAAGCTATGGACATTGTCATAAAGTCTCTTACCAGTAAAATTTGCAGACTGATGTTATCTGTCCATCAATATAATCTGTTGAATTTCCGGTAGCCATCTATGGTAACTTTTACATGATGCCCATCACCTAGGTGTAAATCCAATCAGGACAGGGGTGTTTCTCCCAGTCTGGAAGTTATGCACAGTGGATATTTGACTTGCACTGGTCCATGGCTCTCTTTCACCTTGGTGCTGGAGAAGGCAGATAAAAGGAGTGACACCTAGTATATAAATATTTATCCTTGTTCACCTTAATGCCAACTTCAAATATTCTGTTGATAAGCATCTAAATTATTAGATGCTCATTTGAGTCCTCTTCGGTCTGAAAAACTATAGTGTGAATCATACAAGGACAGTCATGTTCCTGAGAATTTATAATTACTTTGCATGTAGTCAGGCTGAAAATACTGCTAGAAAGGCCATTTGGTATCTCAAAACTTACACTTTCAATTTCTGCTAGAGCATTGGGGCATGAATAGGACAGACCCAGCAACCTTAAAAGTGGGTTAGGTTCTGGTTTGGCTCAAGTTTTGGCTTTGGTCTTATCTGATTTAAGCTAGTTCACCCATCTCCATTCCCTCCTACCCAGCTGTTTTTTAAGTGTCCTTGAGCCATCCTTGTCCTTTCCCCATCTGTCCTATACTGTAGGCTGCCTATTGCCTGTAGAAGGGAACTTTTCCTTTTTAATTAAACCATTTGAGCTCATCACTGAGGGCTATGAGCTCGGAATGAATTCGTTTTCCTTTAAGTCTATATCTCCTCTGAGTCTTTAAAGAAAAGTTTAAAGAGGTTAACGGAGACTTAAGCTTTTATTTTATTTTTTAAAACAGCCTTGATGAAGTAATCCCTGGCAAGCAATTGCACAGTGGTTCTTGGGGCGCACAGGCAAAGTATTTAGGCAGCGGGTAAGAACTTTCCAAATATCCTTAAAATGACTGTCAATGAGCCTGCACGTCAGCTCATGTAAACTGGCATAATGGCATTGAATTCACTCCATTCGGGCTGATTTGACCATTGTAGGGTCTGTCTCCTCATCTGTAGTATTCCCTTTACTTACTCCAATATTGGCTGTGCTATAAGTAGTTATCTAAGGGAATGGAGACGTTTTAAAGCAAGAGAGCTATACATCTTTAATTTTAATGGTTCTCTGGAAGATTTTCCTTTTCTGGAAATTGGGATGACAACAGAATATTTTACCCTCGTCCCTAAAGGTGAGATGTATCTCTGTTTATGGATCAATAAGTAAGATAATAATAATAGAGATGAAAGGTGTTCTTCACGCCATCTCAGAGAAAAAATTAACTGTTGCATAGCAATGCTTGTCTTTCATTTAGTATATCAACAGCTCTGCATATGTAAAACTCTTTTGCCAGTATGATGGAAAATAGCATGAAAATATATAATATTTTCTGACCATTTAATGCAAAAGAATTTACTGTTTAATCAACTCAAACATCCAGTACCAAGTAAAACAGGTGGCATCTAATTAGAAGTGATTACACTTGAATGGCAGCATATATGCTTTAAAGAAGCTTCTAGTTTTTTTATAATTAGTGCATCCTTTTTGCGCACAAAACAATAAACAAACATTCCTGGTAATCTTCACATGGTTTCTCATATACTAAAGTACTATATTACTATTACTGAAATAATGTATGCTCCTTTCCCATAAGATTTATCATGCAATTGGGTCCATGTTAGAGAGAAGACCTACCCACCATGTAGGTAGAGTAGAAATTTTTACAGCCACTTGTAAGATCACTACTAATTCACTGATAAACTGAAGAAACCATATTATTCATTAAATACTTGTAAAAAACAAGAGAGAGCATTAGAATTTAAGTGTGCAAATATACTTGATACAATTTGTGCTATCCTTTTAAGTACAAGCTGAATACCTGCACACTCTTATTCCAAGTTCAGTTATGGACCAGAAAGAACCCTGGGAATAATAGGCACCATTTAACTTGTAGTGTCCAATGAAACCAGGAGGTATAGGCAGAGGGAAGGGGGAATGCTGGGCATGGGAGCAGGATATAAGAAACAAACTTTTCTCAATAGGTGAGAGACTAAGTGGGAGGCAAGTCTTGGTGTGTGTCTCTTCAAAGGGAGAATTGTGAGGTCAACTTGTGAGGAGTTTGCTAGGGAGATGGCAAAATAGCCTGTGGTGGGGAGAGTTCTGTTTTGTTTATTAGTTTGTCCTGGAGAAAGAGGGCTTTTCTTCCTTTGTTTGAAGGACTAAACTAAATTTACCATCAGGCAGACACCAAAGCATAGTCTGTAGACTAGGGAAACTGCTCTAGAAGTTCATCTGATGTCAGGGAGGCCAAACCACCATCACAATGTCAATATTTTAGAGTTGTTGGCATCATAAGAATGTAATAATTTTTGCAATTTCCTCAAATAAATGGTTTCCCACTGGCTCAGAACTCACCCTAACTATAATTGGCTAGGTTGCCTTTGGGTTAGTCCTTCCTATTCTTTTCAGAACTTACAACACTGTGCTCTGTTGTTGTCTGTATTATCTGAGGTTATGTCTTCACTACTAGGTTATTTTGAAATAAGAACTCCCAAAATAACTTTCAAAATAAGCTTATTCATCTTCACAAGCAGGAGTTATTTTGAAATAACAAGCCCATTATTTCGAAATATCAGGGTTGGTAGTGTGAACTCTTGCCTTGTTATTTTGAAATAAGGGGAGTTATTTTAAAATACTTCCCCAGTGTAGCACCTTAGAGACTAAGAAAAATATCTGTGTAGCATCATGAGCTTTCATGGGCAAAGCCCACTTCTTCAGATGAGCAGATTTTTCTTTCCACTCTGCTCATCTGAGGAAGTGAGTTTTGCCCACAAAAGCTCATGATTCTCTCTCTCTCTCTATATATATGTTAATCTCTAAAGTGCTACAAGACTACTCATCATTTTTAAAGTTACAGACACAGCTACCCCTCTGTGACTTTTAAACAGATAGGCTACGTCTAGATTGCACGCCTTTTTTGACAGAGGCTTTGTTGACAGATACTGTAATCTAGATTACATTATGCAGATTGAAAAATCCAGACTGCCAGACGCTCTGTCAAAAAAAGAAGGCACCCAGAAGTGCTTCTGGCATGGGGGCAGCCTTTATTTCCAGGTGCTGCTGCATGCCCTTTGCAAAGACGTGTGCTTAAAGTGATCCCCCTGGACAGCTGTTGCTCTGCTCCTGCTTCTGGCTTGCCTACCTCCTAGAGTGGAAGCAACGCTGCTGCCGTGTTTGCTCTGGTTGTCCTGCTTCCTCTGACACCACAGCAGTTTATTTAGAGTTTTTTTCTGCTTTTCACCATGGTTTTGGCCATGGAGCCTGAGCTGCCTTTGGGCAGGTGATGGCCCCACGCTGCCATACTGCAGCTTCTGGTGCATCTGCATGACTCTGTCATGAATCTCCTGCCCCATATGGACCCGGACCACACCGAGAAGACCCTCCTCCGGGATGCAGGAGCTCTGTCCTTGTCCTCAAACTTTTTGGGGGACAGGAAGATTTGGAGGCACAAGATGAGTTCTGACTGGTGGGACCGGCTCGTCATGCAGCTCTGGGACGATGACCACTGGCTGCGCAACTTCTGGATGCGGAAGGCCACATTCCTGGAGTTGTGTGCCTGGCTCATCCCTGCTCTGGAACACCGGGACACCCAGCTGCGGCCTGCCATTCCCCTGCAGAAGTGGGTTGCAATTGCCCTGTGGAAGCTGGCCACCCTGACAGCTACCGCTCCGTTGGTCACCAGTTTGGCATGGGGAGATCTACTGTTGGGGCCGTCTTGATGGAGATAAGTCACTGTCAGGAGACAGGTGCTGCTGAGTGGGAGGGGGGGGTGGGAAAGGGGACAGCCAGGCAAGGGCAAGACGGAGTGGGGGATGGAGTGGCACTCGGAGGCCATTCCTCGGCCACCCCTGCATTGATGCAGGGGAGGGTGCGTCCTGACAAGGGGAGGGGTGGGTTGGGAGTGGGGGAGAGGTTTCTCCTCCCAAGTGCTTAGTTAACCTGTCTAACTCCCTGGTTTCTGTCCGTCTATTTGTCTTGTGCTGCAGGTGGAGAGGGCCATCAATGCGGAGCTGCTGTACAGGCTTGTCTGTCTCAGGGATCTGGACAACATCATTGCCGGGTTTGCCGCCCTTGGCTTCCTGAACTGCAGAGGAGCACCTCACGCTTGGGGACGTGCAGATGGCAGTGTGCGTAGTGGCCAACGCAGCCTACCCCCTGATGCTGTGGCTCATGAAGCCCTATACCGGCCACCTGGATGCGAGCAAGGAGCTTTTCAACACACATCTTAGCCAGGCTTGCATCCAGGTGGAATGCGCCTTCAGCCGGCTGAAAGGGAGGTTCCATTGCTTCCTCACACACCTGGAGATGGGCGAATGCAACATCCTGGAGGTGGTGGCCGCATGTTGCACCCTCCATAACCTGGTGGAGAGGAAAGGGGAGGCCTTCCTGCTGGGGTGGGGGACAGGTGCTGATGGCGAGGAGAGGCAATTTCAGCAGCCCCGGATGGCTGCCATCTGCCAGGCTCACCAGGCTGGTGTCCAAATCCGAGAGGCCCTCAGGGAGAGATTCTCAGAAGGAGCCCACTGACTCTCCCCAGGGCCTCCCCCATGGGGGGTTTGGCCTGGCTTACCCCTACCTTTCCTTCCACAACCCTCACTCTCTTCCCATTAAGAACACATATAAGACCCACTTTTCTTTGTAAACAGAAATTTGCTTTAGTAGAAACACTAGCAGTAAAGAAAATATGTGAACTGTTTAACAAAACTTTCTCTTTTAACTGTTCACCTGTTTATCCACAAAGTAAATCTGTCAGTCAAAAATAAAGATTTTGTAACATAACTGAAATGTCCTTTAACTGAGGTGGTAGGGGACTGAAAACCTGGAGTGGGGAGGGGGCTCAAGAGGGAAATGGAGCTTTTTTGAAAAAAAGGCAGTCTAGATGCAGATCTGTCGAAAATAAACCCTTTCGACAGATCCTGTATTCCTCAAAAAATGAAAAAACTCTGTTTCGGAAAAAAGTGGTGGCCATGTTCATGCTAATGAAGCACGGGATATTGAAACCATTTAACTTTTTTATTAAATTATTATGAAATATTCATTTAAATATACTGGATCTGAGGAAGACTGGCATGTGCCATCTGTGCTGTGCTCTATCAAACAATATGGGGAAAATGTCATGCCATTGGAGCAAGTTAAATTTAATAAAAAAGTTAAATGGGAACATACACCATTTAAGATAAGCATTGTTGCCAGTATAGCAAGAACAAGTATAAGATAAGAGTAAAGGGCAAGAACACATAAACAATTCTGTTTACCCTAACGTACTGATCACGTAAACAGGGCCAAAGAACAAGCAGATCCAGATCAGAACCAGATCGATAACTAACAGCTAAGCTCTACATCAGCATGTAACGAGTAATCCCTGGAAATTTCCAAATTGCCAAACAAGGCAGGAAAACTGTATTTAAGGCTGCCTCAGAGCCTAGCAAATTGGACTTCACTGATGGGCTTTGGGTACCGGCGCCTCGGAAGCTGAGACAACCTCCCACTTCGTCCGCAGCCTACCGGGGTCCCAGGCTTGCAGGAAGGGACATAAGATATGCCGCTTCTTTGTTACATTGTTCTTCCATTCATGGGGCACAGCTGTTAGCTGTCAGGAAATAAATTACTTGTGTTTGACAGATACCTTGTGGTGTATTTTGTACCTTGAGAGCCCAGTGTCGGACCTGAGACTTACTCTGGCCAGCTACAAAAATGAATTGTTAACATTCTCTAAGGCATGTTTAAAACTAGGGTATTTATGTTGTCCTGGCATGTATGGTTTTACTACCAGGTGACTCTGTGCCCCAGGCTGTTCCATTTGGATAATAGTATAAAACATCACACAGAAGTCACTGTGATTAAAGCTGGCAAAGTTTTGCCAAGTTCATAGCAGCCAAAATTCTTCCACATTGAATATACCGAGGTGGCAGCAACATTCATTTCACCCTTCACAGAGTTCATCATTACTTTACATGTATTCCCTCAGCAGGAGACAATAGCAGCCAAAAGTAAAATAATTGTTTCTTCTTGTAGAGGAGTGCTCCAAGAAAACTCTCCAGGGACTAGATTAAGCAAGTCTAATTTTTCCAACCATATCAAGAAAACGTCAAGCCATCTGCTTTTTTTCATATCTTTTACACAACCCTTAAGCAGAGATGGAGCATAACAAAACTTGCTGTCCATCCTCTGAGAAACTGTGCCTTTTTATGGAGCATTGATGACCCCAGCGGTCCAATTTAGCTTGATATTATTGCTCTGTGCACAAGGAATCAACGTAAAAAGAAGTAACAAGCAGAATTTATTTATTTTTTCATTGATTCCATTTTATTCTTAAAACATTTTTTAATTTAAAAAGGACATGACAGTGTTGGATGGTGTGTGAAAGAGAAACAGATGGAGGTACAGTGTCTGATGGTTCATTCCTGGGGAATACAGCAGTAGGTTAGTTGTTCTTTATTACTTGTTTCATCTGAAAGGATACTTTGAAAAACTATTGACCTTCATGGGATCCCCACAAATCCTTTTGTAGGAGCTCTATGGTTGAAGTTCATACTGCACTGTAAATACAAGGATTAAATCTGACTAATACTTCTTTCACTACATAGTAGTGTTAAAGGAAAAGTGGCTAAAAAGCCCTGGGAAATGCAGGAGAGCTTTATATTGTATATGGCCTAGCGTAAATTTAAATAATAGTTTAGTGGGAACCTCTATATAAAATGGGCAGCTGACATCCTATAACTGAGGTTAAATTCCAGCAACCCAGTGATCCTCTGTAGTGCACAGCCCTGCACCCTCTCTAGTGGTTCATCTAGTTATTTCACAGAGCAAGTAAGGTGAGCTTCAAACTTGTGATCTTAGGGTCCACAGAAGGCACTACTGTGTTTGACAAGGCTTCCTCATTTTTCAGCCTCATGAATAAGATGTGGTCATCTAAAAGAGGGTATGGTCAAGACTACATTTCTTAGCCTGATTTTTTTCCAGCTCAGCATACAAAGGGCGCAAAATAAAGAGAACTTTAAAGAGTCTCACTTGCATGTCGCTCTTCACTGTGACTTGCATTTTACCACGGTGTGCATTAAACCATGATAGTTATCAATGCCAGACATGAGTTCTTTATCCTTGGGAGACTCTAGATCTGTAGTACTGAAGATGAATTTGATAGAAGAATCACTTTCTATGGATGTCAAAGTGGTACTCTAGTCACTGTGCATATATTGGAACCTATGTAAATAAGAACTTGGGCCATTTGATGTTCAGGAGTATGTAACAGAGTGCAGAGGCACTTTCTTCATGACAGATTAGTCTCTGAATGGGTTATGTATCTGTTCATGGACAGGATCACTGCTCATTTGTATGGGTTGCTGAATTTTTAGTTTGAATTTTATTTGTTCAGATTTTAATCTGCTATGTATTTTAGAGCAGGAAGGGGAAAAGTCCATGGGCCAGATTTGCCCTGCCAAGCAGGTGGATCCAGCTCACAGATGCCCTGCCACTTTCCTGCCCCCAGGCCAATCAGAGCCTTGGGGTGTCAGGGGCACACAAAGTCTCTTGCTTCCTGCCCCCACCTTGCAAGCGCTGCACACCCCTTGTAGGGCAGGGGCAGGGAGCGAGAGACTTCATGCACTCCTCCCACCCCCAGACCCTGATCGGCCTGGGGGCAAGGTAGCACACAAAGTCTCCTCCTGCCCTGCAAAGGGGAAAGTGCCTAGAGGGAACCGCCAGCTGTTCAGAACAGTTGGTAGTTATCTCGGGGGGGCAAAGACATCCCCAAGCGAATCAGGGTCAGTTGGAGGGGGAGCACGGAAGTGTCCTGGCCCCGCCCTTCCACCAGAGCCCCCGCCCCTTCTGGGGCTGCCCAGAGCCACTTCAAAAATTAGTGAAGTGGCCCCCCATCTAAAATTATTGCCCACCTCTGTTTTAGAGAGTTCATCTGTTTGTTTAATCAAGAACTCCTCCTAAACAATAAGAGCTAGGACCACCAAATTCAGTGTATAGCTTCATCTTATGATAACAGAAAGCAACGTAAGGGTTTGGTTGTACCAGGAAAATGGGGTGTGCTTGGAATGGGATTGTTTCTCACTAAACCAAAAAGAAAAGAAACATAATTACCAAATCAAGTACAGGATTCAAAACTGGTATAATTGGGCAAATGTTGAAAGAGTCTGAGTCAGCGAAATCAAAGTTTCAGATTTGAAAACTAGAAGACAGTGCTATTGGAAATCAGATTGACTGTAGCCCTTTTTTTGATAAAACATAGGAAATAAGAGTTTATAGGGATGAAGAAAAAATACAAATCAGGCAAGAACTTGACAAACCAGACACCTAAGAGAGAAACTCCTTTCTGCCCCTTCATTGTCTAAGAGAAATCACATATAAATGTCACCATACGGTGTGGGACTTGTTCTTGTTTACACTAAATTGCTTTCACATCTCAATGGTAGTGTAAAGGGGGGGAGGTCTACTGTAAATGATAATTTGGTCCAGTATTTTGGGCAACATCATTATCAAGGAGCACGTCATAATTTCAGAGCTGCCACTCTGCATGTGAAGTGCTAGTCAACCTGATACCTTGCATTGTACCTACATGCTCACTTCCAAATAAGTGAAGCATATTTTCTCACCCTGGTTTACTTAATTTTGTGGGCCTATATCTTTCTTGGGATTTATGACTGCATTCCCATGATGTACTCATCTTCTACAGTTGCCATACCTCCTGTCTTCCTACTTTAGCTGACACTACCCATGTGCTGCACAATAAAGATATTTTATATGAGAGATGGTTGTTACTGTTTTGGGAAATATGCTGTGCTCTGGGTCTCAGGGAGCTGAAAAGGAACATGCTTTTGCATTATTTTCATTAAAAAATCATTACTTTTGATATGAAATATCTGCTTGCAACTGGTATCTGCACCCATTGGTTCCTGCCCACTTAGCAGATTTGGAATTATATGGTACAACTTAAGTTCTTTTATGAAGAAATTTGTGGAGCCTAATTATAGTCAGCCATATGAATGCTTTTCCCCCTTATTTCACAGGGAGTTGCAAGCATGCCACAGCTGAAGTAGTTTGGCCCCAGAAACTTATTTTGCTATTGCAACTCTTTTCCCTCAAATGGCAGAGGAGACGTCTGGGATCCCATGCAGGAAAGAGCACTGAGTATCTCAGAAGAATCTAGACAATTTACAGGATTAGGGAGTAAGAGCCATTCTTCACAGAGAGTGCAACCAATGCTTCACTTGATATTGACGGAACACCCTAAGGTATTTTTATAACAAGGTCCTTTCAAGATGCCTGTATCAAAATACGTAACCTTTCATAGTATATATTTTTAATAAACAATGACGAGTAGAAAGGTCACAATTACAGTGGTATTTTTAGGTTTTGTGATTCACTTTTGGTTTTGTTATTTAGTAAAAGTCATAGCTAATCCAGCAGTGTATAACAAGGAAAATACTAAAGTAGAGAAATTACAGCACACGTTGCCAAATTGCCACTCTTTAATTAGGAAGTAAGTGTCTCCCCCATTCTTGTAACCTCTGGCATTCAGGGCTGGCGAACAAGCAATTGAAAGAGGCATATGGAGGAAAAAAGAATGTGGCATTCCCATGATGCACGATTAAGTGACCCAGTCAAAATGATAAGGTTAGACTAAGCCATCCCACAATAACTTATAAAATGCAGAACCCCATGCACCTGAAATCCGAGAGCTGTGTGTTGCTAATAAACAATGTCCTACTGATTTCAGCATATTGAAAAGTGTTCAGTCAGATAATTACTGTTAATTATTAACTCTTTTTCATAATCAGATCAATCGGCAGTGGCACAGAAAAGCAGAGCATTTGATATTTGCAATCTGCCACACACTGGCACACTTGCAGCTCTTTCAGCACAAGCTTTTGGCACTTAGTGATTCAGCTTTATTTTGTGTTTCTTTCAGAAAGCTGCCACCCAGGCTAATAAAAATGACAAAACATCTGTTTTTGTAAAATTGTTTACCTTCATCTATCTTTGGAGTCACTTTTCTTATTGTGCAATCAGGCTTGATACACCCTAGGGATAGAAACCTCTTAACAACCCAAAAGCACTGACATGCCTTCGGTGTTTATTGTTACTTTAACAGTAAGTTGCAATCTGTTTTTGTGCTGGCTTTTTGTTATTTTTTTAAGAGAGTCCAAAAGCAATTTTATAGTAAATTTCAGTAATTATGAGAATTAAACCACAGATTAGTTTTAAATAAACATTTTGCAGCATTTGACATACAGTACTGTACCAGCAGGTTACTATGCATTTAGGTGATTTTTTTTAAGGTGCAATAATTTTAATCTGGGAAAAAAGCCTTACTTTTAGAGTTGTATGTGACTTATTGTTTTCAGTTTGCAGAAGTTTGTGTGTCTTTTATTTAGATTTCAACACCCATTTATTGCTTTGGGTTCTCAATGAACACCAAACTGTCTTTAAACCAATACAATTTATTTGAATTTGTGCTGCCACTGAATCCATGTTCACTCAAGTTTTCTGTTGACACAAGGGCTGAGTTTAACCAGGTGAGTTCCATTGGATTTTGATTTCATTTGACAATTTCAAACAGAGTGACATATGATCCTATTTTAGACTCTACTCTTGCAAAGAGCAGTTAAGCATATAGCCATGTTGAAGTTCAGGAGACTATATTTGTAGCTTTAAACACCTTCCTCCTGCAAATACATGGCTACATTAAAAAATCCATATTGTTCTGAATATTTATAAAGTTGCTCTGCTTCAGAAGTGTATCTATCAAGGATGATTTGCTTATGTGAAATTAAAATGTTTTTTAAAGATTCTCTGGTTTGACCTCCCAGAACACAAGCTATCTCCAAAAAACCTTTATCCCCCTCCTCCCTGCTGCATTCATAGTGCTAGCTGGCTGTCGTCATGCTGTGTTTCTATCTTTTTTTTGTCTGGATGGGTATGTCAGGGGTTAGTGTGGCTGCATTCTTGGGAGCATTTAAGTGCTGTTATCACTGCACCAAGAGAACAGAAACAACCAAAACATTTGCAAATTGCTGAAACATTTACATTGAATTATCACAATGAAGATTTGCATGGAAAGTAAGGATAATTATTTAACTGAATTCTCCCTATTTCCTTCTCAACAGTTGATGGGTTCTGAGCGAGGGGAAAGGGGTCTTGCAAATTGGCTTTGGATGTCACCAAATTTTGTTCTACTAATCTTTGGCAAACTGCCCAAGGCACCTGCCATGAAAAATTAGAAAAGTATTGCCTGGAACTGAAGAGGAACACAGGGTTAGATCAGAATCAAGATATTCCCAAAGAATGGGAGTTTCATGTTTGGGACACTAATCTAGGCCCCTCTATTATAGGAGGGGTGCTGACAGACATTGAACCAAACTGTAAACCCTGTATATAACAGAAACCACTCCAAGTCAAGGGGTGTTGCAGCACCTCTTGCACCTCTAGTTAATCATGTCTAGATTCTCCCTCCCACTGAAACAATATTAATAATACTTTTTAAATTAGTGCATTATCTCTCTGCTGGTCTCAAAGCATTTGCCAAAGGTAATCAGATCAATCGTCACAATGCTCTTGTGAAGCAGAAATGGATTCTTATGTCCATTTTACAGATGTGGACACTCAGACAGATAAATTGAGTGATGTGCCCAAACTGAGTGATGTACCCAAATTAATAAAGAGAGTCCATTACAGCATATCTTTCTGTCTAAACTGAATGTTCTTCAGAGCAGGAATGGTCTTTTACTCTGTAGAGCACCTAGGAGAATGGGGTTCCATTCTCAGATGGCCTCCAGGAATTACCGTCATTAGCATGGTATTTCTAATGCACCTATCATGCTTATTATTTACATCAGTTTTGGGCAAAAGCCTGTCAGCAGGCTGGATCTGGAACACCTATATCTTTTATATGGTTTGCGCGGCAGTTCCTGGCTCCCTAATGTGTTGCCTGGGAGCTGAGTATGTGTGAGCCCTTTCAACTGCTTCTATTTCAACAACAGCCACAGGGAAGATGCAAGACCTTTAAATAGAAGCAGTTCAAAGGGCTTGTGCATCCCCAACTCTCAGGTAATGCAGTACCAGCAGGGCTGGGAGCTGCAAGCCCTTTCAGCTGCTTCTTTTTAAAGGCACTAGGGCTACGTCTAGATTGCATCCCTCTGTTGACAGAGGGATGCAAATCAAGCACGTCGAAATTGCTAATGAAGCAGGGATTTAAATATCCCACGCTTCAATAGCATAAACATGGCCGCCTCTTTTTTTCAAAATGGAGCTTTTTCAAAAAAATGGCAGTCTAGACGCGGCTCTGTCAAAAATAAACCCTTTTTCAACAGATCCTGTATTCTTCAAAAAATGAGGTTTACAGGATCTGTCGAAAAAGTGTTTATTTTTGACAGATCCGCATCTAGACTGCCGTTTTTTTCCAAAAAAGCTCCATTCCAAAAAAAAGCGGCAGCCATGTTTATGCTAATGAAGTGTGGGATATTTAAATCCCTCACTTCATTAGCAATTTTGTTGTGCCTAATCTACATCTTTCTGTCGACAGAAAGGTGTAGTCTAGACACAGCCTAGAAGTGGGGCCAAGAGCAGTGAGCCCTTTAAATAGAAGCAGTTGAAAGGGCTTTCAGCTCTTGTCCCTTTCATTGCCTCTATTTAAAGGGCTTGCACCTTCCCCATGCCCACTTAGGAGTGAGCCCTTTAAATAGCAGGAGCTGAAAGGGCTCATAGCTCCTGCTCCTCACTAATGTGTTGCCTGAAAGCCACAGGGAAGGTGTGAGCCCTTTCAACTCCTGCTATTTAAAGGTCCTACCCCTTCCGTCCAAGGTCCCACCCCTTCCAGGATGGCACATGACCCCTTCAAAAATTTTTGAAGTGGCCCCATTTCAAAAATTATTTCCCATCTCTGATTTACATGCTGATCAATAATTATGGAGAAAGATCAAGTCCAAACACATTTTCTTCCAATTCCTCAGTTTCTTAGGTTATGTCTTTGCTCTGATTTAATTTATTGTTACAGGGGAATTTGGAATGAAGAAGATGACCATGTTTTAGCACTACCTGGGACAGGTACTCCATTGGCTGCACTTCAAAGAATACTTCTAGATTTCTTTTTCCTGGTATTTCACCATTTCAGTTTTCAAGGCTGCTCTCTTTTTTAATTTTACTTCTTTCATTTGAAAAGGAGACTAGATCCTTATTTTAGCATATTATGAGGCTGAGAAAATAAGAATGTGGTGCACCAAACATATAAGTAGTTTCTTAGTGAAAAAAAAGACTTAAAAAGAGAAACCTTCCTTTTACTCAGTTCCTTCTTTATGTGCTTAACCTTGATCACATTATATAATCATTTTTATGACTGATAGAATAAGTGATAATGTTCTAAAATCCCAGCAGTAGACAGTAAGGCAATGGTTTCACAAAGCTGTTTAACTATTCCAGCACTCAGCATATTTTAAAAGACACTTTTAAATTATCCAGATGTGCTATTGCAATGGGATTAAAGTTTGCAGAATCAGTTTTAAATTGTTTCTTTCTTGAAGGCAAATATTCTTAGTGGCATAACTCCCATTAAAGTGAAAGCTGACTATGTTTGTGCAGAAATGGGAAAATAGTGGATTTCTCTAACTTAAAAGTGAGCAACCATGTTGCTCAGCACTGACTTTTAATATGCAAGAGAGTAATTACCCTTCAATACAGATGCATCCCTACTAACAATACTGATATGTTAATAAAGAGAAAAATATAGTGCACAACACTTCACAGTTTTCAGCACTGTGAAGACGTGTATGAATGTTTAGTTTGTTTGTAGGGGAATGTTTCAAAAACCAAAAATAGCTTTTCTCCTCTAAATATTTCTTCTAGCACATTTTGGCTTCATAAAAACAAACAATTGCAGATAGATTGATTCTGGATGAGCCACCAGATGTACAGATAAGTTTATTATGATAAAACCAAAAATTGGTCAGGAAATCCCATGGGAATTTGCTTCCTCACAAGATTCCTGTATCTTTCAAGCTCATGTCATGAAAATATGGTCCCATTTCTTCCTTGTACAGCAGCAAGTTCTCCAGTTGCACTTTGGCATAAAATTACAGTGATTTGCATCTTCTGATGATCTATCCCTATAATTATTGTGAAGCTTATTTGAACAGATCACTCAGGAGACTGTCAACAATTGGTTGCTTGATAAAGGAAGTCTTCCAATAAAGAAAGAAGAGTATTGCATTTACCAAGGCTATGAACCTACAGTCAGTGAAGTCAATGGCAAAGCTTCCATTAACTGTAATAATGTAGGGTAAGGACCTAAGTATGAGGATATAAACATATCAGTATAAACACTAATATAAATAATACATACCTGAAGTATGAACCAATTAAATGATGGAAATTTTAGCCTCTGAATTTTGTGACCTTTTTCTGCAGTTAGGCTCTCTTGTTCACTTCATTGCACTTTGAGTCAGGCACTTTACTCTGGACCCTTAGTTTTGCTAATGTAAATATTTTGCAAAATGAGATGGTGTATGTGTGAGAGAGGAAGATGCTGATTTTTTTTTCTCAGTACAGTGCAGAAAAATGAGAAATACAATATGCCTGCACAGAAAATAAAGCTGCTAAATGCTATGAGTGATGTGTGTTTGTTAACTGGCTAAAAAGTTTACTTTAATTCAGTCCCATTTCTCATGGGCTTACATGTGGAAGAGCTCCATAAACTAAATTATGTTAAAATAAGTGTAGCAGAACTTTGGGCTTTCTTCAATAAATAATTCACCATGCAGCTATTCATGATTCCCTTTGGATTGCGATTGCTTTTTGTGTGTCCTGACAAAAGAGAAGACAATGGAAGTTTTCTGCAGTTACATAAGGGGAGGTGGATGAAAATCAGATAAGAATGTGATATGCAGATGAAAATAACTAAACCAAACAAGAGGCTCAAACAGTATTCCTTTCTAAACTAGGTGCAGGCACATGCTGGTATGTAGGATATGTACATGTTTAATAAAGAATGTCACAGACCTGGTTGAGCTCCCTTTGCTGAGCATGCACCAGGTTATTGTATTTGGAGCTGTGCACTGGATCCTGTTTTCTTCTAAGTCCACTGAGTTTGAGCAGTGGCCAGGCCCTGATTCTGGCTCTTGACTCTCAGAAATACTCCAAAGGAGCAAGCTTCCTCTGTTGTCTTCTTTTGTGGAAGTAGGATGCTGGTGGTCTAGCTGCCCTAAGACAAGCGCCAACCCCCTTAAATCTCCTCTGTAGCTTTAACTAGAGGTGTGATTGGACATCATTTTTAGGTTAGCACTGGAAACAAGCCCACCCAATCCAATGGAAGACCAAGCAGATCAAGTTGTTTTCTGATCCAAACCCGAACCTTCTCCCTGAACCTCAGATAGTGCTACTGTTGCCATCTCCCTGTGGGATTGGCTTTGCTTCTTCTGCCCTTGGCGTCAACATGATGGCAGCTGCATGTACTGCTCCTACTGTCTGTCACCTCTTGCTTCACTGTATGTGTGCTGTGGAGTGAGACACTCTGACTCCTCAGTGCATAGACCGCAGCTCACTGTGCAGTGAGGTGGTGGTAGCTAGAAAGAGTGGGGCACACAGCCACTCCTTGGAGGAGAGGAGGAAGAGAGCTGACCTAAGCACTAAACAGTTGAGTTATTTTCCATCCATCCCTAACTGGACCTGACCTGGTCCTCTGTGTTTGGGTCAGGTTACGGGCTGTAATATATTAGGTTGGTCTGGGCACTGCTGGGGGGGGGGGGACAAATCAGAGTGAATTGCTCAGAAGCAGGGCTACTTACAGCCCAAGACTGGGGTTCTTCTCTATAAGGTGCCAAACCAGTCACACAGAGCACTTCAGCTGCCACTCTGGCCAGCAAGAAGCGTCACAAGCAAAACCCCTTAGACACCACAGCATTCCTTGTGCCACAAGAAGCACCGCATCTTGCACAGGTGAGAGGTTATAAAACCCTTCTCACCAAGTCTGAATAGGTTCTCCCAGTCCCAAAAGATCAGCCAGAGCCCCAGGTCAATTTATACCTCAGATCTTACCCAAAAGAGAACACTGTGTCAATGCTTTAGACTCTAACATCTAAAGTTTTATTAATAAAAAGAAAGAAAAGAAAGGTTGAGAGTGAGATTGTTAAAGAAAATATATTACATACATCAATCTCCAAGTTCTTGATGCAAGCTCTTAGTAGAGATGTAATGAACTGCCAACTTAAAAGTCTTTGGAGTACATCCTGTGATAGGATAGGTTTACAAATCCTTTTGGGTCCTCTGTCCTAACCAGTGGTGCTTCTGAAGTGGGGGGCAGGAGTGAAGCCAAGATGGAGGCACCCTTATAATACTTTTATAATCTTGCCCATGTGGAAGAAAACCCATTCATCTTCTGGGTACTGGTGCCTCCCAAAATGGGCTGATCACATGACCCACAAATCAGTTTCTGTCCTTTCTAGGCAAGGAGCCATGTAATCCCCAGGTATATCCTTCTCAGGCAAGGGGTCATTGCATGCTCCTCAGGTGTCAATTGGCAACACTTAAGAGCCATTGTCTATGCAACATTGACCAACCACCTCTCCCAGTAGAAAACATTTAAAATAGAAATACAAAGGCCATATTCATAACTGTACACACACCGATTGTACAAGTATACGAGTATTCTAGACAGAGTCAGCTTTTGTTTGATACCCACTTTACAACGAATTTGGGGCAAACACACACTAGTGGGTGTAAAAATGGTCTGCTTATTCACATTCAAATCCAATAATATAACACAAGGTTCTAACTTAAGCATGAGCATTTTGGTTTACAGTTGAATGCTTTGGGAGATGCTTAACAATTACAGTTGGACCTCAGATGCTGCTGCGCAGCTCTTTAAGGACACACATATTATTCCCACAGAAAGCCGAGGGGTAGACAGATCCATGCAAAACCAACACTATGAGCACTCAAAATCCTTCACTCCAGTGTTCTCACCACTCTGAGAGCTAGTTGGGTTTTGATCAGTCTTTTCAGGGTCTCAAGATCTTCTGCCTCTCCTCCCACTCAGTCTTCAGGTTCCATCTCTCTCTGCCCATACAACAAGATCTCTTTCGTTTGTTCTGGACTAGCAATGAAAAAATTCTCCCTCCCCCAGAGATCATAAAGCCCTGGAGAGGTTATCTAGTCCATCCTTCCAGTCTGACAGCAAACTGTTGATAACTACACACTGAATATGGTCTTTTAACTAGTTTTGCACCCACCTTATAATAATTTCACCGACAACACATTCCCCCATTTTCCTTATGAGAATGTCACATATATATGGCCCATTCGTCTCGAGAGACGGTGGTAAGCAGCAGCAGTGACAATATATGAGTTGTGCCTGGATCTGCAACTTCTTTCATGGCTTATGCGTCCAATATTGGATTTGCACAGTCGATTACAATAGCTACATGCCAATCTACTTCCATTTTCATGAGTCTGAGACTTTTTCCTTCTGAGACAGAGTTCTTTTGCATGACTTGCACAGGTCCTATCGACAAATGATGTGCCCTGTTGTAATAATTGTTGCCAGGTGTTGCGATCTGATGACGTAGATTCCCAAGAGCTTGGATTGACGTTAAAGCTTTTCATAGTGTTTTTACATATATCCTTCAATCTTAACTTTGGCCTTCCTCTTGCCCTTGCTCCACTTGTTAGTTTACCAAAGAGGATTTCTTTGGGAAGGCATTTATCACTCATTCTTCTCACATGGCCAAGCCACCGGAGTCTTCTGTTGTTAAGGATCGCTATGAGACTGGGTATGCCAGCTCTTGATAGGACATCTACATTTGAAACTTTGTCTTGCCACTTAATATTCATGATTCTGCGAAGGCAGTGAAGGTGGAAACTGCTCAGTTTTTTTCTCTTGGCACGAGTAAGTAGTCCAGGTCTCAGATCCATAAAGCAAGACACTTAATACGCATGCTTGGTATATCACTATCTTTGTTTTCAGTGTCAGTTTGGGATTGTTCCATGCTCGTTTCCTAAGTCTGCCAAATGTTGTGGCTGCCTTCCCAATTCTGATGTTCAGTTCTTCATCCATGGAGAGCTTTGTGGTGACAGTAGACCCAAGGTAACAGAATTGTTGAATCACCTCTAATGAACTGTCATTCAAAATGACCTTGGGTGGTTGAGAATGTCACGTGGGTCTAATCAAAAGCCTTACTAAAATCAAGATATATCACATCTTCATTTTCCTCTTTTCTGCTAGACCAGCAGCGCTGTCAAAGAAACAAAATAGGGTGGTTTTGCATTTATACTTGACATTATTGGCTAATTCTTATTATTAATACTTAATAATTATTGGCTAATTGATTGTTTAATAATTTGTTTCAGTATCTTTCCAGGTATTGAAGTTAGACTGACTGATCTATAAATTCCCCGGTCATCTTGGTCCCCGTTTTAAAGATAGGTACTATAGAGAACAAAGAGTACCTGGGTATTTATAGACCAATTGGTCTAACTTTGACCCCTGGAAATATGTCTCTTCAACAGAGACTTCTACCATGTCTTCCTTTTTTCTCTTTTTCCGTTGGGGAATTTCCACTAAGCCCTCCTCTTCACTCCTTTGGACAAAATGGGACAGTCAGGTTTTTTTAGCTTGGTCAATCTCTTTAGAATAGTTATTATTCTACCAGGGAAAAGTCATTCCATTTTAACTTTTGATTTAACCATTGCTGCTTCAAGACAGGGAGTATGATATGTGGCATGGCTCCTGTCAGCAAATGGCTGATTCAATACACACTGAGGGTTATACACAGAGTTCATAGACTTAATAACAATTCATAAATTATACATAGGCAGATTCCTCAAGCCATAACGTAGAAATTATAGAACACTTTTTTAAGGAGCTCAAGAAAGGGAATTGCCACAATACAGCCCAATGTGGTAGCAAATTTCCCTGGCAGCTGTTGCTTTTGCTAGTGTGGAAGCTGATCTCTTTATTTTCTCTGCTTCCTTCCAGCTTTAAGCTGGTTAACAGCTCAAACATCACATATGGACTAGAGATGAATATTCAGCTCCATTGTACATGATGCTGAAAGACCTGTTCACAGTCAAGCCATCCAGGGCTAGTGTTGTAAATGTAGATACTGTGGAAGAAAACAAGCCTTCACTCTGCGTTTGTGAGCAACAAGTAGTCAGAGACAGTTTATTCGAGCAATATTGCAAGGGAAGAAGCTGCTGTTAGGCAGATCGTCAAATACAAACAATTATGAAGCAGTTTATATACTGTCCATTAGATATAATAACATTAAACAATTAGTCTCCTTCTCATTACAAACACCAATGGCTAACAGTTATTTTAGTTCCACCCAAATGCTCCTTATCTCAAGGTCCCTGCCAGAGTCAGCATTCTATCCTTATCTCCGTATGGAGGCGAGAAGCGAAGGCAGTGTCTTATTACAGCTCTCGCATTGTCAGGCCACAAACTTAGCCTGACTCTTGCTCTCTTGCTAACAAGACCAAGATGGCTGCACACAAATTCCCTTATTCCCTTTTCCCTGACTCCACAATATTATGGAATGAATACTTTAAGAAAGCAGACTGCACATTTTCTTAGTAGCGTGGGAAGTGAACTCCTGAGTTAGCATACTCTAGGAGCCTAGAGCCTGGATTAGAGCCAACTCTCTGGTATTGAGAATCAAATCAACCCTTGTGTAAGTGTCACTTTTCATAGAAAATGAAGATCAGGATCTCACCTATCAGTGCTATTGTGAGATACGGTGTGAAAGAGAGTTTAGGTGGAACAGTAAATAAAAAGATAGACCGGTTCATGGAGTAAAGGTGCGTAGATATGTGGTTGTGATAATGAAAACGGCTGATCGCTATTTGGGAAGAGAGTGAAGTGAGAGAAGGAAAAGGGTAAACAAGTATATTTAAATATGAACAAATTATTTTTCACCAACTCTAATTAGAATGAATGAAATAAACTGGGCTCTATATAAAGAGCGTGTCATCAGTGTCTCCATTAGCACCACTTAAGGCTGTCTAAAATAGTTATGACAAACATGGGATTTAATGGAAAGAAAACACTGAACACTTTCATAAATATACTCACAAAAAGGAAACCATGTGGTTTAGCACTTAACTACCATTAATTACTACTGTGTGAGTTGACTGTGGTTTCTTCCACTTAGCACTTATTATTTCTTGTTGTGTCTTTCCCACCTCTCCCTTCTATTATTGATTGAACAATGTAAGACTATTAATCTCAGCAATGGGCAAACCTCCAGAGTTTTGGGGCTTGATCCACTCCTGCTCCTGGGCCTTATCTGGCACAGGAGAGAGGGGAGAGACGAATTCAAGGTGGTGGCTCTGATTCTTTGATTCTCTGGGTCACTCTGCCCCAATGAGAGTTAGAAGTGCTTTGTAAGATCCTTACTAGACTATATCAATGAACAATTGGCATTGATCTCAGTCACAACTACTCCCTTTTCTAACACTAGGGCTATGTCTACACTGCAAGTTTTTGCGGCAGAAAAATGTGGCAGAAAATATGCTAATGAGGGGAGACATAAGAGTTTTCTTGAGCAAAACGGAAGCGGCTACACTGCTTCTTTTTGTGCAAAAACCCCTTGCACAAAAAGCATTGGTAGAAAATATGCTAATGACATTGTGACTCATGCTAATGACCCCTCATTAGCATATTTTCTGCCCCAAAAACTTGTAGTGTGGACAAAGCCTGAGTGGGTGGGGACAACAAGCTGGAAATAAACCAACCCTCTTAACAACAGGGGTGAAGATGCCCTGTTGGACCCATGTCAGAAAGAACAGCTGTGGCCTGAAAAGACTTCACCTGAAATGAGAACTAGGGAGAAAAACTATGATCTGTAACAACTCCTCTTAGAGTCTTGGTCATAGTTGTCATGTTTTGCTTTATTTTATCTTAGCAACTTATTTTGAACTGTCTGTTATCACTTGCAACCACTGAAATCCTACTTTTTATATTTAATGGAATTACTTTTGTTTATTGTCAAACCCAATGTAAATAATTATTACCTGGGGGGAACAGCAGCTGCGCATATCTCTCTGTATTGATTTACACAGGGTAAGATGGATGTATTTGGGGGTTTGGTCCCAGTGGGTCTATGCCCCTGGGTGCTGTCAATCCCTGTAACTGAGCCCTCCCAGAGCTGAGCTGTTTTCAGAATCTCTGTGTTACTATCCTGGTGGGTGGGGGGGCCTGTTACCTCAACACTGTGCCTTTGCTGCAGGAGACCAGAGCTTCTGGTTCAGCAGGACTGGGTGGTGGGGAGCCCCAAAGGGCAGGTAGGCAGGCTCGTGGTATGAATAGACTATCAGGTGATAATGTCAAAGGGATTTCTGTGACCCAAGCCATCACAGATGTATTCTGTATTGCAAGGTTTTTCAGGTTTGGATAAGGTGTTGAAAAGGGGTCAGTAGCTATGTCCAACTTATGTGTCTCATGTTCTTTCTGGGGAACAGCTTAAGTTATCAAACTCAGGTGCAACTTTGTGGTCATGGTTAACTCTAGGCACAAATGATATTATTTAAAACCTATACTTGGCTGATATCTAAATGCTATCATTTGCACAGGCAGTCTGCAAAACTGAAATGAACGTGTGACCCCTTTAAAAAAAGCCCTCTATAGTACAGATTTAGTGCTTGAAATCTGAAGGCATTTTTATCTCTTTAGTTTTGTCCATGCTCAAATCTGAGAGCTCAGACATCCTGCAGAGACTCAGGGAGAGTCCTTGTAAGACCTTCTTGGTTAGTTAAACAGCTCTGTATGCTTCAGTATCCTAGTTTATTGATGAAACACACCATATGCTCTCTGTGAGGGTTCATGATTAGCATTAGCTATTACTATGTAATGCAAGGTCATGACTTCATTGGCTACCATTCTACTATCCAACATAACAAAGAAATGCCCTTAGATATATGGATTTTGCTCAAAGTTGATTAATTATAGTCTTAGAAATCATAACATTGCCTATAATAACTCAGTATCTTTCACAGATTTCAGGAACAAGCATAAAATGCAAAACAACTTGAAGGTGTTCTGTAAACTTCGAAGTTATGACTATTTTGCATATTATGACTACATATAACTTCATGGAGATAGAAGGGATAGAAATTTGATCTTCCTGCTCTAAAAATACAGACCCCCTGTTAACAGAGCTAAAGAAGACTGCCTTTAACATTTAATAGAATGATCCAATGGTTTTCAACCAACTTTATGCATATTCCTGGAAGTACACAGAGATCTTTCAGGGGTACATCAATTCATCTAAATACTTGCCTGGTTTTACAACAAGCTACATCAAAAGCACTAGCAAAGTCACTACAAATTAAAATTTAATACAGACAATGAATTGTTTATACTGCTATATATATGATAAACTGAAATGCAAGTGCAATACCTATATGGCAATCAATTTATTTTAAAATTTTATAGTAAAAATGAAAAAGTAAGTAATTTGTTAGTAATAGTGTGCTGCAACTCTTTTGTATTTTTGTCTGATTTTGTAAGCAAGTATTTTTTTAAGGACAATTAAACTTGAGGTACACAAGGACCAATCAGACTACTGAAAGGAATACAATAGCTTGGAAAGGTTGAGAACCACTGGCATACACCATACGTAGCAGTGTTATTATTTCATGAAATGAAATTGGCTCAGTTCTCCTGCAATTCCAGTCCAGGTGCTCCCAACTGAGACAATTAAGGGAGTGGGACAGAGGCCTTGGCAGATTCAGTGTATCAGGGCTGGATGAGTCAGTCAACAGAGCAGGAGATGAGTGATGAAAGTGAGAGAATATGGCTTCTGGAAGAGGGCTGACGACCAGGGAGCTGTCTGGCTGTCATCCCCAAGTTAGCCCTCATCTACACTGGGGAGTTATTTAGAAATAACCCCCCCCTTTTTTTGAAATAATAAACAGAGCATCCACACTACCAGGCCCGATATTTCGAAATAATGGGCTGGTTATTTCAAAATCTGTACTCTTTCTTTCCTCAGGAAATAACACTTCTTTAGAGATAGTTATTCTGAAATAGCGGTCGTGTGGATGCTCCGCTGCTGCTATTTTGAAATAACTACTCCCCAGAATTATTCAAAGTAATTACTCCCCAGTACTTCCTGGGGCTATAAGTTGAGGTAGTGTATCCACAACAATGGAGCCTGCCTTGGACTAATTTCAAGACTCCCCCCTAGTGGGGACATGCTATTTTGATTTTGATATTTTGCGAGTTATTATTTCAAATTTAGTGATTTCAAAATAGTTTACTAGTGTAGACATGCCCCTAGAGAGTACAGCTGGAAGGCTGGAGAGGACTAAAGGTGATGGTGGCAGCAGTGGGAGATGCCTGTTGGCTCTGAGCTGAGTCAAGAGCCAGAGAGGGCTGAAGGAAAGGGAAGCAGTGGAGAGACTTACCTTTTGGCACCTCCTTGCTGAAGAGCTGCGTCCCAGAGGAACCTTGTGAGATTCTCACTGGAGAGGCAGTGGACATTCCTACTGGAAGAAAGGGGTTGCCCCTGAGAAGGAAAGACTGGGTGTCTGTCTTGGCAGAAAAAAGAGGAAGACTGAAAAGACAAGCTAGGGATGCCATTTTGGTACTTTTGCCATGGACATGCTCAGTGTTTGCTAGTAAATGCCGTTGAACTAAAGGACCAGATTTCATGAATATGCTGGGGATCTAAAAGGGAAAGTGAAGTTAAGAGCGACATGCAAGGCTGCCCCGAGGGCATCATATGGTAAGTAGTGGAGCACTTTTGAATCCATAAGTAGAAGGCAACAAGTAACATGCATACCACCACGTTCATTACATTCTTCCTTACACAAAGCTTGTCCTCAGTCTTTGCTTCTGATTCTAGTATAACAAATACCATTTAGAATATCTTTGTTGTCCTAGTGTGGTATCTCATGGCTTGGTTTAGTTGTCAGGCAAGCCTTGCATTACAAGGATTTAACTTTTAGCAGACACTTAACTCTTGCCATACAACTTGCAGGGATCTGTGTAGGACCAGGCTACTTCCTGTCTCCCTCAGATTCTCTCTCTTTCATGTAGAGACAGGAACCAGTTGAAGAGAATGAGACAAAAAGAGAACAAGGGTGAATTACAATAACATCAGTGTGGTATTTGCTACCAACTTCTTTCTTTCTTTCTTTCTTTCTTTCTTTCTTTCTCCTAAAACCTGCCTTGGTCACTGCTGCAATACTTGAAGCCCTGCTCTCCTGAATTTTGAAACTCCCTGCCAACTTACTTAGGAAAAAAAGACCCAAGAAAGCATTCAATTTGCAAATGGAAAGAATACCACGATTTACATAGTTTTATGTATGTAGCTGTAACTCTGCTATAGTCATCTCTCTAATAAAATAAATGTTGCAACCTGATTTTTCTTATCCATGCAGGATTCGATGTACATGGAACATGGTCTGTGCTCTGTTCACTTCAAATATCTAAAGTGCATGCTGGCACAGACTAAATTCTGTTACTGTAGTTTTGATAGTTACCTCTTTTTTTCTTACCAGAGTGATTAGTTAAAGTTTGGGTCCCCAGGGATATCCCACTTAGGATTATAAATTGGTGATGGAGTCTGGAATTTTCTTGGATGCAATCTTCTTTATTTACAGGAAATATACAAAGGCCTTCCTCTCTCAATGCAAGAGTAACCCAGGAAAAAGGAGCAGTTTCTTAGAAGACCCAAGCATCTTGTCAGCCAGCATCCCCACCCAGAAATTCGAAGTTTATTTCAAGTGCCTAAGTGCATACAGGCTTCTGCCTGGATTTCTTCAGGTTGTCTCTAACTCTCTCTGGTTCATTCTACTACTTTCTGTCTCGCACACAACATCCCTCCCTGTCACAACATTCTACATGGTGCTAGTTTCTAGGCGGACTCTATTAGGCCTGGTTTTAGGTGTGGCCCCTTACACGTCCCTTACAACTATCTTAAATGAAGGGCATTTTCACAAATCATTTTTAATGAGACTTCACTCAATTCCATGCCCATCAATGGGGGTGGGGAGGGAGTTCCTGAGGCCTAGCTGCCACTGCTGCTACAGAGCTCCCGGCCCTTTGAATTGTTGCCAGAGCCCCACACAGCATGCTCTGGGCAGCACTGAGGGCTGGGTGGGAGAGGCTATTCTCAGTCCCGCCTCTTCTGTCTGAAGCCCTGCCCCTTCTGAGGGTGCATAACTGGGACCACCACTCCTTGCCCTGCTAAGGGGCCCAGCAAGTATGTCGGCCCCACTACTCAGCTCATAACAATATACTTCTTATATATCATGTGTCTCCTCAGAAAATATACTGTAGATCTTCTGGCAATAGCAACTGGTTATACTTCATGCATATTTGTAGCTAGTGCTTTCCTCAAGTACATATTTTATCCTGCCTTCACACAGCTTTTAGTGCTGGCAAAATATTGGAGGTGGGGGAGCTTGTCTTGATGTTGTAGTACATATGGAGAGCTTTCGATAATAGAGTACAAGGAGAAATGTCACTCATTATTATTATTATTATTATTATTATTTTATTATTATGTTGTTGTAGTCTGGGGCTAGATTAAAAAATTGAAGGTTGGTTTACTCATTTAAGTTACGTTGAATGCCTCCTGGGTTTGCAAAACCAATACAAAAAAGTCAGCCAATCTTTTCAACAAGCCTGCAAGTCTGGCAAATCAAGTGATCTTGATGAGTTGGCAAGTTTTCCTGAAGCAAGAGCGGGTAGCTGTGGGCTCAGAGAACTGTAATAGCAATGTGCTCAAGCAGTTCAATTGTATTAGAGTTCAAAATATGACTAGAGTGGCATCCTTCACTGCTGTTCTAGCTATGGGTTGCCCTGGTTCAGGAACACAAGAAAATATAGGCACGGAAGGAAAATATGTGTGTGTGTGGCGGGAGAGATTTTCAAAGTCACAAATGGAAGCTGGGTGCATAAGTACCATTGACTTTCAATAACAGGTTAGGCATCTAATTGCCATTTCTGCAATATAAATCTTCCCCTGTGTAATAGTCAGCTGATATACTCAATTCAGAATGTATAACTGATTCGTACAAAAGTCACACAACCTATTACCTTGCAACCAACTTAATTTCCATTTATAAAAGGAATCTCCAGACAGCATCTAATATCTCATATCAAAATGCTTCAATAGTCATTCAAATTAAGGGCTCCAATCTGCAAGAGAATCTATGGGGTGGAGCCTTGGACCACATGGGAGTCTCATCCTATTGGAGGTTCAAAGCTAAGGATGAAAAGACAGCAGAAACATTTTCAGAAAGATTTAAAAAAATGTAATTGCTAATCTTCTGCAGTTATATGACTTCTTTAGACTAACATGAATTTCATTCTTTGAAAAGACTTATCTTTTTCTTTTCTATTTATACTGAATAAAATTCTCTATACATTTTTCATTCATTCTGGAAAGTACCATTGTTGCCTCTTGTCTGAAGAGCAAGTGTGTTTACGAAATATAAATATAAAGGCATCCCACTACCCACAGTCTTATCTTTGAGAGTTTTGAAATAAGAAAATATAAAGTTGTAGCGCTTGAGAATTTGTCTGACCTACTGCAGAAAAGTCAGAACTTGTTATATCTCTGAAAATTTATTATTTTACCAAATGATTAAAAATGCCCTGCCAGCCATTATGAAAATGTCTTAAACTAATAAACTCTAGGTTTTTTTTCACTCAAAGCACAAACTGACAAAATCAATTTGGGGGAAGAGAGGAAGGGCAAAATTTGAATTTTGTTAGAAAATATTTTCCTATGATAAAATCTCATCTGGCACGTTTTAGTCCAGAGCAAACATTATGGCCAAATATTACCCTATGGAAAATATTTCTTATGATGACAGTGTTGTCAAATTGCCTTTGTAATGCACTGAGCATTGGCTTAAATCTACTCTTTAAATTTTACCATTGACTTCAGCGGTAGCAGAGTTAGGCTAATACTGAGCACTTCTGTAAGTCTCTGTTTAGGTCACTGAAAAAAGTTCTGTCGCTTCTGCTTTGAGGCAGCCCATGCTCAATCACCTCCATGAGGGAGTTTTTCTTTTCCCTTCCCTTTATTGTCAACAAAGAGCTAGTGTCGATACCACACCTGCTATAATTACTTTAATTGGCCTCCAGGAAGTGTCCAACAATGCCTATGCTGACTGCTTTGATCAGCAATTTGAACTCTGCTGCCCAGCAGCCAGGTAAACAACAATCCCCCTTGCAAGTCCTGGGAATTTTAAAGGCTATTTCCTGCTTGCTAGCTAGCTGTGCATGGAGAGGTCTCAGCTCTTCACAGGTGACTATGGCTGGCTATCGTATCAAATGCTCTCCCACTTGTACCACGGAGGAGCTGTTCGATCTAATCAGTATATGTGGAGAGGAGTCTGTGAGGTCCCAGCTGTGAGTGACCCACAGGAACTGGGGTACATATGAGCACATTTCTCTAGCCATGTGCAAAAAGGGCTATGATTGAGACACACTGCAAGGCAGATTAAAGATAAAGGAGCTAAGGTGAGGGAAGCAAACTGTGTCTCTGGTGCTGCACCTAAGATCTGCCATTTCTATAAGGAGCTGTCTGCTATGCTTGCCGGTGACCCCCACCTTCACCACCAAGAGCCCTGTGCATGCTTTGGAAGGCATGGAGGTGACAGAAAGAGGACCTAACCTGGAGGATGAAATTATTGAGGAAGAGATGGACCTAGATGAGGATGTGAAGTTCCTAGTTGGTGTCACCTAGTGGAGGTAGCCAGGAACTGTTCTCCACTGCTGAGCTGCATAGCCAGTCTCAGAAAAGTTGCTCTCCAAGGAGCAGGAAACAGGAGATGAGATGCAGGCTGTGGCTGTGGCTTGTGGTGTGCAGAGTGGATTTTTTTAGGGTATAGAAAAGAGGGAGGCTGGCTGTGGTTTTGTGAGCTAGCCATTTCCCTGTGTAGCTAATCAGTACGGTGGAAGGGGATTTTGAGGCAAGCCAAGATTTTACCCGAATCCTTCCGAGAGAGGTCTTATTATCTAGGTTTCCTGCAGATACTTGTTAATCCTCTGCTGCAGGTTGCATGACAGTGCAAATTTGTTCCTTCCCCTGTTGTAGGACACTGTCCTGTGCCGTTCTGTAATCACTTGTGCAGGGACCAAAGCAGTACATAGGTGAGCTTCAGGGTGGACGCTAAAAGCATGAAGTAGTTGTGCTCTGGTTTCCCTGCTTACCTTCAGCAGTGAGATGTCTGCTAGAAGCATCCCTACCCACATCTGGGCAAGATGGGGGGGGGCGGATTTCTAGGGCAGATAAGGACAGCCTCCCCCAGCCAGCCTTCAGCACTGCCCAACCTGTACCACCTAGGGTTTTGGCGGTGATAAAAAGAGCCCAGGCCCTTCGGCTGCTGCCAGTACCACAGTAATGGTGGTGGCTGGAAGTCCTGGGCCCTTTTAAATAACTGGGCTTGGGGCTAGCTGCCTCTTCCCCACCCTGCCGGTGGAAAATTGTGGAATAATTTTAAAATTAGTCCCTGTAAAGATGGCATTGACTTAATGACCTTTAAGTGGAAGCTGTTAGGTCACCTTCTTCAGCATTCCTTCCTTCCTTCTTTCCTTCCTTCCTTGTCGCAGATGGGGAAACAATCAAACACCATGCCAGTGCCAGACCAAGATATAGTATTAACAATTACCAAATAGCACTCCGGTATTTGTCACAGTTACATATGACAAAAACAAATCCTTTATGTGTTGTAACTTTTTCTTTCCTTTGCTCATTGTCTGTCATTGCCTCTTGTCTAATGCACAGCCTAGATGATAAGATCGTCATTGCAGGGGCCATATCCTTCATTGCCTATAAAATATCATGCAGAGCATGGAAGCAAATAAATAATATGACTGGTTATGCCAGTCTCCAATAAACAAGATAACCAAAACATACCTATATGAAATATTTTTGTAGTACCTCACGTCAAGACACCGGGGAGGAAAAAATTAATGTCTGCAAAATGGAAAAACAATGCTGCTGCCATTTTCAGCCCTCTAACAGGGAATAATGAACAACACAATTAAAAAATTAAAGCAATAAAAATGTACTTTACAGAATCCCTTTAAACCTATAAAGTCTAGAATCCATTAATTGCTCTTGGTGCTTTAAATCTCCCAAATTTCCACTTTGCTTAAGTCTTAAACTCTCCAAATTAACCTAAATTGGAAAAATCTGTTTGCTTGCTTTGCTTTATGCTTCTGGTAGCTTAGTTTTACAGGATCTTGTTTTTCAGTTACAAATTCCAAGCATGGCAATAGGGAAGCAGCATGGCAGTTTTCTTCACTACTAAGTGAAGTGTTAAGTTCACATTTCTTCTCTTTCTATGCTCGCTCCTTGCAGTCATTCCATTTACTACCAGACAATTCATTTCAAAAGTGAGCTCAAGAGATAGACAGCATACGATGCTCCAAAACCTGAAGAAGACCTAAAAAGCTTGCCTGTCTCACCAACAGAAATTGGTCCAATAAAAGATGTTAAAGTACCCCATGTACTTTGTTTCTCAAATATCATTAGATGGACATGGCTACTGCATCACTGCCTATGATCCTCCAAGGCAGTTTGGTCCATGGCTGGTTTTCATAATAATGGTATTGAGACTCAGTGCATATGGACATTCAAATGCTCCTTTTTTTTTTTCGTTTAGAGAAAGGGACTATAAAATTGCTCTTTGAACATAGATACCCATAACTGTCCCTACCTCCTTTCTTACCAGCTAGGGCAATTTCAATCAATACTATGAAATAATAACAGTGCTTCCACCATCTGTGAATTCTTCAGGAGCTTGTTCACAATGGTTAATTTGTGTTTATACATTATTTGCTTATCTTAAGAATCAAATTATTCTGTCACGGTATATTTTAGCTACTGATACATGATGGAAAATGTTAAAAAAAGTAAGTATCTAGTGATTCTCTAGCCTATAAAATTACTTTTCATTATTCTGTAAATAAATCCCTCAAGAAAGCCAAAATAAACATACTCAGAAAATTATACCCAGGATCTGAAGTACACATTCCAGTCTTACACACACACCTGCAGTAGTAAATTCCCACCCAAGTCAAAGCAAACATGAAAATTCTTATGGAACAAGAATTTTTTTGCGTCTTTTGTAACCCCACCCCTAATTTCTGCCAATTTTTGAACAAAGAGGAAGCAAACAGTGCTCAATCCTGCTACAGTGGCTGGTTGTTGAAAAACCAAGACCTTCCTTTATATTCTATGGGATTTCATACACTATCACTCTACAGCTGAAAATCTTATTCCCCTCCCTGCAGTCAGACCTCTGTGGGCTCATACCCGTACCTTTACAGAGGGGTATTGATTCCATAGGTATTATGTGTTAATACTGGCCAACACATTTCTGAAATGCTAAGTAAATAAAGTTTTGGAACTATGATATGACTTTCATGCCGCAGATGCCTTTGTTTTTCATTGTTGCTGTATTCCTTTCCTCATACTCCATATGGTTTATTATTTTATTTATGTGTTGTTATTTTTAATTTTTAGATTGGGAACTCTTCAGGTTAGGGTGACTATGGGTAAAATATGACCCTATTGAAGCCAATGACAAAACTCCCTGGCTATGTCTACACTGGTGCGATCTGGCGCCAGAAATATGCAAATGAGGCTAAGTGTGGAATATCGCCGAGCCTCATTTGCATATCTAATGAGCCGCCATTTTTTTCAGAAGAGGCTCTTGCATCTGCACTGCCCCTTCTTGCGCAAGAAAAACCCTCTTGCGCAATGCCGTTACACCTATTACTTTTCAGGAAGAATGGCATTGCACAAGAGGGTTTTTCTTGTGCAAGAAGGGGCAGTGTAGACGCTCCTTCTTGCGCAAGAGCCTCTTCTGAAAAAAATGGTGGCTCATTAGATATGCAAATGAGGCTTGGTGATATTCCACGCTTAGCCTCATTTGCATATTTCTGGCACAAGATCGCGTTACTGAAATCTGAGTCAAAATATAAACAGTAAAAGTTGATGATCTGACCTGAGTATTAACATGACATTCTCAACTATGGGCTGATCTGTTTTTCCATACATGGTGGTACTTTTTGTGTGGAAAAAGAACAAGATAAATTGGATCTCACAAGGTTGAAATCTGAGAGTATCCTGAGTCTTACAGGTGCCCATTACCCATTGTTAGTGTTTGGTCAGGAAGAGGCAATGTTCACAGTTGCATAATGCTGTTTTGGGTTTATAGCCTGAGAACAGATAGTTTTGCTTTGTTCCAGGAATAATCTTAGTCCTGTAAAGGTTAAATTTAGATCAATTCTAGGCAGAAAAAAATGTGATGCTGATTTGTTTGTTCTGGGAATTCTCCCCATCAATGGAGAGAAAATAATTCTGCCTTAAGACTTGCAATGCTTTTACTTCTGAATTAGGTAAATGCATATTGCATTGAATCACATGGAAGGAACCTACATCAAGGAGACAAGTGGAATACTTGAGTCCCCTCCTGCCCCCACCTTCCAGACTGACTGAGGCCTTCAGAGGGACCTTGATTGGATATGTCTGACTGGAAGATACGTTCTGCAGCATTTGAAAAGGAAAATAAATGTGCTGGCTATAATTAATACATTTTCCCTCCTTTCAGCTGCAAGGATAGGATAGGCTTTAATATTTGCATAGATGATGCCATGAAAAGTAGGCAGAATAGACAAAAGTTACTCATTCTAAACTGCATTTTGCTGATGCTTTCTTCTTCTTTGGCCACCAACTGTTAGGACTTTCTCCTCCTGCACAAAGCCTATTCTACTCACCTAACCAGACCAGGGAGTTTCCTGCTTCCTGTTTTCTTCCTTGCTAAGCATTTGCCAAATGAGGATCTCTACATATGGTTCCTGTACTTTTACTAATTGACATAGTTCCACACCATCCTGATGCATCGCCTTGGCAAGCAAGACATGCTACTAATTAATTGTTTGAATCTGTTACTCAGTATCTCGCAATGCTCACATATTGAGATAACATAAAAATGCTGTTTTCATCATAGAAAAGTATATGCTGTGAAATGATCTAACAGTCTCAATAGGAAGCCCCCATAATGAAGTTGTCAGAGTAAGTAGCAGAGCTGTGCGAATAATGGATAGTTCTGTTTTCTGGCAATTCTGAAAAAAAATTAAAAATTATTTTGGAAAGAACAGAAAATGCATTTTTTGAAATTTTTGGTGAATTGAAGATAAAAAAATCACTTTGAAAGAATGTTTGTTAAAGCAACACTGAAATGTTTAATTTTTATTTTGGCCATCTGTATTTTTTTTATTAAAAAAATAAAATTAATTAAAATTTTGAAATGAAAAGACTTTTCACGCTAAAGTTAAAATGCTTTATTTCAAAACATTGAAAGGAAGCATTCTGAGTTTTGGTGTAGCCGAATCTGTAGTTTTTGATGAAAAATAATCTGAAAAGTTCTTATCTAGCTCTTTTTAGAAAGGTGTTGCACTGGGCTAAGTTGGCTCAAACATATCTAGGTCACTGGAAAAACATTTATTTACTGGCTTGCTCATTTTGGCTGATGTCAAAGGGATTTAGAATGTTTAAAGTTAAGTACGTGCTTAACGGTTTTGCCGAACTGGACCTATATTAGTCTGTGATCCTTTGCCAGGCAAAATTCCATTTCTATCCTCTTACTGTGCTAAAATACAATGGCTTCAACAGGAGTTTTATCATTGTGTCTGCCACAAATGACCTTTGGCCTCTGGGATGGGGTATACAAATATACAGACAAGAAGGGGTTAAAGACAGCTTTAGGTTCAGGCAGCTCTGTCCCACTGCAACTGAGAGGCATTCCAGGCTCCGAAAAAACTTCACTTACGTCCACATTGCAATCTCATTCTTTTGAAAAAAATCAAAAGAACAGAGGGGTTTTTCCGACATTGGTAAACCTCTTTCTACGAGGAGGAAGCCTTTTTCCAGAAGAGATCTTTTGGAAAAAGGCATGTGTGGATGGGAAAGAGGGCGTTCTTTTGGAAGAAGAGGAAAGAGGAAAAAGCACAGGTGTCCTGGTGGCCATTCCATCCATAGTAATCACAGCTTACATGCAAGATAGTGTCCATTCAGTTTGGACGCTATCTTTTGAAAAAACACATCGCTTTTTCGATGTGCTTTGGCAGTGTGGATGCTCTCTTTCAGAAGTGGTTTTTTTTTTTTGGAAGATCTCTTCTGGAAAAGCTTCTTTTGAAAGAAGCCTGCAGTCTAGACATAGCCCTAGACTTGCAGAAGTGCTTTAAAAAGGGAGAAGTTCAGTTCAGAAACATCCTCTGGGAGGTGGACAGACCTCTCGCCGAGTGTCCCAGAAAGGACCAAGCCACATTCAAAGGCACATGAGCACAGATTTGTAGGACAGGAGGCTGGAGCCCCCTGGTAGGACAGAAAAGCTGATGTCACTCTTTATTTCTCTCTCTCTTTTTGTTGTTGTTTCCTTGTGAACTAGAACTGCTGAGAATATGAGCCCCTTGAGGATGAAGGTGGGTTGGAATTAGCCAAGGGAAGAACCAACAGATCTGACCAGACAGACCATAACCACTTGCAACAAGGGTCCCTTGGCTTGCACTCAAGGTAGAGGTATGGACTGGGTTCCCATACATCCTGGAAGACTAGGAGGAAGACCCCAAACACAAGGGGCCAGAAGGACAAATAAGCATGGACCAGCACCACTGACCAGGTGTGGCTCTGAGATTATTGAGTGAAAACCCTGACTTATCTGATAGGTGTAAGACCAAAGGTTACCTGGTTAGATGGCTGATTCACTAGGCTAAAGGGGACCATCAATAGACCTGATAAGCAGAACTCCAGAGGGAAAACCATGCAACACTACAGCTAACCACACGGCTAAGACTTTGTTGGTAAGTCACTTTGCCAACACCCTCAGGTCCAAAATCTCCTACTCATCTCTCTACCCACTAAAGAGGTAGCTCTAGAAATGCAAGTGGTGACATTTCCACAAATACTCATTCAGTAATAGACACCAGTGTGATGTTGCACCCCATATTTATGGAAATATGTCTGTTAATATGAATATGAAATAATTTGAATATGCTTAGTGTAAAATGGTTAATGTAACATAGCATTGAAAAGCTTGTAATCCACTGAATGTGTATATTCTATTTGTATGCATACACTATTTCTGTATTGGAAATGAAGAATATTGACTGTAGGTTTATTATCAATGTGTTCATGTTGGAAAAAGCCTATTTCTAGCCCATTGGGAACAACAATGAAGTAGACAGACACAGCACTAATATCTCATTAGCAAAAGACAATTGAGTGTGTATGAGAACTGTCTTCCCGCAGATGTGCTACACAAAGACATGTTTCCATGTCACCTAATGCTGGAATCCATCTTAAATTTTGTATTTTTCATAGACATGTTAGGAAATTGAACAAAAGCTTCCTGCCCAATGGAAATTCTATATAAGACAAAGGAAGTAAACAATGATGGTCTTCAGCTGGCTTTATAGGCTGCCTCCCCACCCCTAGAGGATATATGAAAACACCTGGAAACAAATGGATTGTATTGACAGGGAAGGAAGAGAACTGCTAGAATCAGGTCAGAAAGAACATCTCTGACCTGAGTAGGACTTTACCTGAAATAAGAACTAAGCTGAGGATTTAGGATTTGTAACAATTCCCTTAGGCTACGTCTATACTGCAGGCTTTTTACGCAGGAACTGTTTTGCGCAAGAGTTCTTTTGCAAAAGGTCTTGCGCAAGAGCGTCCATGGCAGTGTGGACGCTGTCTTGTGCAACAAAGATCTGATGGCCATTTAAGCCATAGGGATTTCTTGCACAAGAAACCCCTGTTGCTCATCTGCACTGCCTTCTTGCGCAAGAGGGCTTATTCCTCGTGGGGAAAGGAATAACTCTTGGGCTATGTCTACACTGGCAGCTTCTTGCGCAAGAACTTGCCTGCTGTCTACACTGCACGAGCGTTCTTGCGCAAGTAAATTTACAGTATAGTGTTGTAAAACAGGGCTACTTCTGGAAGAGTTATTCCTCTCCCCACGAGGAATAAGCCCTCTTGCACAAGAGCTCTTCCACAAGAGGGCAGTGTAGACAGGCAACATGAATTTCTTGCACAAGAAGCCCCTAAATGGCCATCAGAGCTTTCTTGCACAAGAGAGCGTCCACACTGCCATGGATGCTCTTGCGCAAAAGCACATCTCTTGTGCAAAACCACATGGCAGTGTGGACGCGCTCTTGTGGAAGATTTTTTGCACAAGAATTCTTCCGCAAAAGAGTTCTTGCACAAGAAGCCGCCAGTGTAGGCATAGCAAAAAGCCCTCTGTTCCGATGCCTTACTGTAAATGTACTTGCGCAAGAACACGCATGCAGTGTAGACACTCCGCAAGTTTTTGAGCAAGAACAGCCATCCTTGTGCAAAAAGCCTGCACTGTAGATGTATCCTTAGTGTATTAGGCTTGGCTGACCCGTTTTTTTTCTTTTGCTTAGTAATTTTGATCTGTTAGCTATCATTTGATTCTACTTTTTATGCTTAATAAAACCACTTTTATTTATTAATGAACCCAGTGTAAATAATTGTTACATGAGGGGGAGACAACAACTGTGCATATCTCTCTTTCATTTATTAAAGGGGTAAGGAAGTTATGAGCTTGCTCTGTATAAAATGTATGCAGAGTAAGACAGATTTATCTGGGATTCTAGTCCCATTGTGACTGTGCATCTGGGTGCTGTGTCAGGTCTCTTTGACTGAATCTTCCCAGAGTTAATCTGATCTCAGTCTCTTTGTTTTTCTCTTGTGGGCTGTGACCCCCAGCTCTGCCATTTCTGGGGGAGACCAGAGGTTCTGTCTCAGCAGGATAGGATAGTGGAGTGCCCCAGAGGTGGGCTCAGTGGTATTTTAAGTGCATCAAGTAACAGTCTTAAGGAAATCTCTGAGAGGGGTAGCCATGTTAGTCTGCATCTGTAAAAACAATGAGGAGTCCTGTGGCGCCTTAAAGATTTATTTGGGCATGCCACTCATGAGGTGGTTTTGATCCAGGAAATCTTATGCCCAAATAAATCTGTTAGCCTTTAAGGCGCCATAGGACTCATTGTTTTTAAGGGGATCTCTGTGACTGAACCCATCACACTCAGTATTTGTTAAAATGGAATATTAAAAAATGGGGTTCTAGCCTGGTTTTTGCAGCCAGCCTCTATGCTGGGTATGGAGGAAAAGGAATGCTGGGCCTCAGAACTGGTCCCTGGAACCACTGATATCAAAGCTATCCATCAGGAGTTCAGCAAGCACCTCTCTGGCTGTGGTTTTGCCCAGCTCACTGGTGCGGGAAAGGGTTCTGGCTTTCCAGATCACGACATGCCCACACAGTGTCTTTTCCTGCTTTTGATGAAGTATGCAATACCTCTTTTTGTGATAAACTCCCTTAGTCCTTATGATTTAAGGGTGAGTCTACATAGTAACTAGATACACCTGGCTGGCCCATGCCACTTGACTCCACCTCAGATAGATCAGGCTGTGGAGCTAGTCAACTGCTGTGTAGACTTCCCTGCTTGGGCTGCAGCCTGAGGTCTGGGAACCTCACACCTTGCAAGGTCCTAGAACCCACACTCCAGCTTGAGCCCCATAGTCTATACAGCAATGAACAACCCCATAGACCAAATCCTGTGAGCCCAATCTGGCATGCATGGGTCAGCTGAGGAGGTCTGGTTACTGTGTAGGCATGCCCTAAATGTGCAAATAGCAAAACTGTAGCTGAGGAAGACCTTTTGCACACTGTCCTTACTCTAGAGCATCCTTGCAGGTCTGTGTGATTTAGGAAATGTCAGTTGGTCTCAGTTTCTGAAAAGAAAAATTGTGGTTCACTTGGAACAGGATGAAGACATATTTTTCATTTTTCTATATTAAACCACACGAAAATGTATTATTGTTTTTTAAGTGGGAGTACAACAATTTGAGAAGATTTGCTTTCATTTTCTTGCATTTTTAGGCAGCCTAAATCAATTTACTTCGAGGGTCTATATCATCTGAATTGCTTCTCAGTAGGTATGCAGTTGGAAGGTTAGAAATCATAAAGTTAAAAACTCAGTTCTTTGTTAAGATAATTTTTTTAAAAAAGGTTAATATCTGTCACACTGTCAGGAGAGGCTAACTACTGAGTGCCAACCTCAAGACACAGTATTAAAAAGCAAGGAAGACATCCCAAAATGGTGGTATGTTCTATGATTAGATTTTACCAAACCAATAACAAATGTGAACTCCTGGGGCACTGTAACAGTCCTGCCATAGAATTATAGAGAGTGCTCTTAGGTAAATACCCAGGCAAACTAGACTTCACGATAAACGGTCACTTACACCTAAGATCACAAAATATTCAGGTTGCTCCCAGTCCCTCAAAAAGCAGTCACTTTCCTCATGTATATGTGTACAGGTTGAACCTCTTTGGTCTGGCAACATCCATGGTCTAGCATGATTTTAGTATGTAAAATGTCCACTTCTCATGGCTGTGGCCAAGTTCCTCATGATCCGATAAAATTTTTACAGCCACCAGGCCAGGCTCTTAGTGTTCCGTGCTGTTATTTAGCACTACTTTACCCCAAATGTCTTCTAAAAGCCCAGTAAGCAGTGGAAGTGTTGGTAATATGCTAGGTAATATTGAACTCCATAGTTCGGCAAATTCTCTGGTTTGGCACCAGCGAGGTCCCGAGGGTGCCGGACTAAAGAGGTTCAGCCTGTAACCACAGATTTCACACCTAAGACATTTCCTGTAGCCAATTCCATAATAAGAGTTATTAACTAGGAAAAGGACATGAAAGTTATTCACAGGTTAAAGAAAGCAAACATACAAAATGAGTTTGCCTATGATTCAAAAGACGACAGAGTTGTAGTGATCTACCAGTTCAAAATGTCTTTCTGGGCTAACCCATGCCAAGCAACATGGGGATCTTTTTGCTTCTGTTTAGACAATCAGAGTCCAGAAAGTGTCAAAGAGATTTAGTTTCACCTTGTCAGGGATCTTTATCCCATCCACTCCAGAGACCAAAGTGATAAATTGAGTTCATGCATAGGTTTTTGCCTTCCTGGGGGAAGTTAGGAATGTATTTAACAGGGCCTTTGTCCTTGGCTGCTACCCAATACCTGATTTGCCTTCAAAGGGTCATCTTATATGTCAGATGGACACTTTCCCTTAATTAATATTACTTTTTCTTTTTGGCGAGTTAAACAATTACAGATAATTACAATGCAAACCCTCAATTATAACTTGATACTATGTGATACAGGGATTATAAGTGACATCAAAACATGCAGCATCCTACAAGCATTTTTAAAAGCTTAAACACTAAACATAAGCTTATCAACTTAATATCTAATATCTGTTTTGATACTGCAGACATCTAGATAAAGAAGACTAGTTTCTAGCTAAGCATTTGTAATTGTTCAGTGAGGCCTTGGACCTTAGTATGAGCCAGCACCTAGTCTGCCAACATCATTATATCATTCAACCATTGGCATGTTTCTGTTCACATTGGCTAGATAAATGGTGGAAATGCAGAAAAACAGCTAAATACTCTGTGTTTAATATTTCACTTTTAATACAAACTTCTATTCTATTTTAAGACTGGAACCATTTTATTTTGATTTGGCAAATGATAGTTGCTTCTGCTATGGCCATTAAATGCTGATTCATCAAAAATGCTGATTTGGAGCACTAAATCAATATTTCCAGAAGTAATGGGCCATATCGCTATCTGGAAATTGTTCTTTCAGTAAATTTACAACCAGGAGGAATGTGATCCAAATTAATGTCATTTATAGCGGTGTGAATGAAGAGTAACTTAACTGACATTATTGAATTCACACTAGAGGAAACTGGTCATTGACTGTGAGTCTAAGTTAAAATGTTTTGTTTAAGCTGGGGGATCTTTATAATGCACATATTCAGTTTTCCTCATTTGCGAGCTTTTAAATGAGTACAGTAACCATCAGGCCAGGTCTAGCCTAGAAAATTTTGCTGGTATAATAATATAAATTAGGGATATGACTCTCTGAAACACTTTTATACTATAAAAAACCCTTCTTCTGATACAGTGATCTTGGCAAAAAGTCCTTTTTCTAGTATAGTTTATTTTGTTTGCAGATATGGTATATGCTACACCAGCAAAAGAACACTTGCTGTTATAAATTATATCTCCAGTAGGGGATTTGCCAGCCTAGAGCTTTCCTAAGAAGGTGAGTACATTAAATTCCAATTTTACTACACACATACAAGTTTTCATAAAGCTGCTCTATAAGTTAGTCTTTGGGTCTGGTTATTAAATGCACAGATAATGTCCTTTATGGGCACCGCACAGTAGACTGAATGCTGCTCTCAGTTACACTCATGCAATTCCCATTGAAGGTCACAGGAATTATGGGTGCAGATATGAGAGCAGAATTAAATATAAGGAGTCCAGTTTACTGCTAGCCAATAAAAAAGACAATTGTTTCCAACTGTTTTTTTCTGTAGAGGGACTATTGCAGGGAATCTTGCCCTCTTCCTCAAGTGCGTCTGCACTCCTGAAAGAGTGTTCAACCCTGTGTGTATCAATTCTACCCATGGTCTTCGCCAACCATCAGGGCTGCTGGGCTTAGCTTCTAACCTGGCCTCTCTCTCTCAGGGCAATGTGGCCTACTAGCCAGAGTTTGTAACAGTGCCCTTGCCTTGCAGGGCAATGTGGTCTAACAGCCTGAGTCTATAACAATTGGTGTAGGTCCCCTTGTGGAGATTGGTGAGGAGATAGAGGGACCTGGGCTCTCCCTCTCTCCCAGGTCTCAGCCCAGGGCCTTGTCAATGGTGAAGTAGACCACCACAAGCTTGGCAGGGAATTTCACTGCAACACACTGAACTCCTGGGGTACAATTCCTCACCCTGGACTACTTCCTACTCTTCCAGGTAGTTCTCTCTAGCTCTTCCCTCTCTATCAGGCGAACTCCCCTGCAGTCTCCTGCTCAGTCTCTGTGTCTTGGTCCATCAGCAATTTCTCTTCAGGAGCTCCAGAAGTACCTCCTTTCCTGGTGACAATCCTGACTTGACTGAGCAGTTCCACAAGCCTATATAGCTGTCCTCCAGCTGGAGCATGCCTAGCAATGCTATGGGGGTGGGGCCTTCTTGTCCTGGTGAACCAGGTTAACCCTCAGCTCCAGTGTGGGATTCGTACACTCCATCATAGGGACCCATCTAGCAATTCAATATTAGAGAAATGTAAATCTAGATCAGGATTTGACCTGCACAATCTATATCTGCAGGTTTGGCCCATCTCTGTAAGGAGGATACTTTAAGAAAGTTCAGGGACCCAGAACTGGATTTGAGCTTGGAGGTTTGAGATACTTTTTAATATTTCAGAAGTCACATCATCACCAACTATTAAATCATTTAGGGCTTGCCTTCATTACCTTGTAGATCAAGGTAATGAACATGAATCCACAGGTGACTGATTTGTAATGTCTGCTTAGATATAAAAAATTGAGCTCCGATCACTCTCCCATCAACTCCAGTACTCCACCTGATGAGAAGAATAGCTGGAGTACATGGGAGAGCAGCCTCCACTACCTTTACAACGTGTAAGATGTCACAGTAAATAAGTTGACATCAGTGACTTTATTTGTGTAACTGAAATTGCACAGGTTAGATCAATGGGGTTGGGGAATAGAGTAGATTAGGCCTTATTTTTTTTTCAGAAGTAACACAAGGAAGTTATTGTAGATCATATGATATTACATTCCTTGTACAATGGTGGGGTTGAGGTGAATAATGTATTTTGGGGAATAACACAGAAAAATATGCCAGTATGATTATCTCATGAGGCACTATGTGTACAGCTGGCATCAAAAGATCCTATTCGCAGGATTCTACATGAAGTAGACACTGCAACACCTAAATGCTAAATGGAGCAACATCAGCAAGTATTTCAGAATATCGTTTTCTTTCCATTCTTTATGTCACAACTTTAGCACTACTTAAATATAGATTCTTTAATATTCTAGTATGGCTGTTATGAAAGATACAGAATAGTAATTAGAGATAAGCCAGTTTTCAATTAACTGCTACCTGCAGGTACTCACTGCTAGACATAAAATACGTGCAGATAATTTTACCATTGAATTACTTGTGAAACTTCAGATATCCCATGCTTGACCTTAATCTTTTCTGATGTTATGGAGCCTAAGTAATAAAAATATATTTTGTCATAAAAGCGCACAATTCCTTTAGTAAATTCCTGGAGCTGCATTTTTCTTATTTTCTACTTAGTATGTTAGGCTTTTTGTATTCAATTGCTTTTTCAAAAGAAAGTTGCTTTCCCAAACGTGATGGGGAATGACTGACATAGCCCATGAGGAGATGCATTGAGGAACTCTGTAAAATGGAAAAGAGTATCCATATCTTCTTAGAGAAAATGATGGCTGGGTTTGATGAATCCTAAAACTTCTTCACGTCTACTGCACCATTTGTTGAGATCTGAAGAATGACAGTGAAATGGATAACATACAGTACTTATGATTCAGGATGCTGATAGCATTGGCCGTTTGAAATAATTTTGATTTAGTGCTCAAATTACCACATATTTCAAGTAATACAAATACCAGATGTTATGTTTCTTAATTAAACATTAGCAGTTTTCTATTCAGTAAAATTACCCTATCAGAAAATAGAATATGGCCATCAAAGTTGCATAAATTAACTTGTGTCATTTAAAAGGAACACTCGCATCCTTGTTAGCTCAGGCACTAACTTAGGCACTATTTTAGGTGATAAACAGGGCTCGCCAAGCGGTGGCGAGCCCCGGTTTGGCACGCTGCACCACGGGCGAGTAGATTACATTAATTGTCGAGCCCTGGTGATAAATAATAATACATATAAGATTTGGCCTTACCTGGTGGTATAGACATGCCCTCAGTTTGCAGACCAGATCCAGTCTGCTTGAAATATTACTCTGGCACCCATGACACATTTTGGGTTTTGCAGCAAGCAAGTTTACATAATTTTTAAAAGTTTATAACCTAAATCAAGAACACATATTCCTGTTCATCCAGAAATATAATTTATGCCATCATGTGCCTAAAGTGTCCGTCTGCTATGTATATTGGACAAACTTCTCAGACACTTCGCCAAAGAATCAATGCACATAAAACACACATCAGGCTCTCTCACAGAGAGAAAACTGTTGCTTGCCATTTTAACCAGACTGACCATTCTCTCAAAGACCTTAAAACATGCATATTGCTTCAAAGAGATTTTAACTCCAGACTTCAAAGAGAAGCCTCAGAACTGTCATTCATGCTTAAATATGCTTTACATATGGGTCTTAACAAAGATGCTAATTATCTCACCCATTACAAAGATAGCTTCCCCAGTTATCACCCCTAATGTCATTACCTCACAAACACTAACCTTCCCCCCTCGCCCCTCCTCTGTTCTTAAATCTGATTTGTCAATTTTATATGTGTTCACTTTTTTTTGATTGTATCACTTTGGTATATATGGTCGTGCCAATTTTCTTCCACATATTGATCTGAGGAAGTGAGTCTGGGCCACGAAAGCTCATCACCTAATAAACCATCTTGTTAGTCTTTAAAGTGCTGCATAATCCTGTCTTTTGTTTCTTCTGAATGTTCGGATGTAACACTGTCTTCCTGAGCTTGCAATAGCCTGAAAATGGATCTCTGAGAGGGATGTGAAAAACTGCCCATTCATCTTAAGAGTGTGTTAACTCTAAAGCCAAACAATGGTAATATTCATAATGACATAATATACTTTGTTGTGTATTATATTGATTGAATCCTCCAGGCATATCTGTTGTTTAGGCTGAAGCAGCAGATGTGCTAGAGACTGTAAGATATTGATGTTAGTTTACCTCCATAATTTAAAAAAAAGAGCTGCTTTAAGCAGTGGAGTTCTGAAGAGCTTTTTTTCTCTATTTACCTCTCATTTCTGGGTTTGCACTGTGATGGAACCCCAGCCAAAGGGGACTAGAGAAAAAAAATAAGCTTTGGCTATACCTATCTGCTCTTCGTAAGTATAGCAAAGTGTATAGAAGGAAGTTATTTTCTGAACAATGTTTCCTTAGCTGTCAGGGTCCATTGTCATGGCTTATGAGAACCAGCTTCTTATGCTCCTCTTTGCTGCCTGCCCCAGTTGCTTCTGTCCTCAGTTGTGGTGGTGGGTGAGGCCACAGATGAAGCCTAGACAGTGAAGAGACAGAGTTGGGGAGGAGGGTTCGTGCTGGTGCTGATCAGAGACTTGGGGATAAGAAGAATAAGAACATAAGAATGGCCATACTGGGTCAGACCAAAGGTCCATCCAGCCCAGTACCCTGTCTGTTGATAGTGGCCAATGCCAGGTGTCCCCAGAAGGAGTGAATCGAACAGGTAATGATCAAGCGATCTCTCTTCTGCCATCCATCTCCACCCTCTGACAAACAGAGACTAGGGACACCATTCCTTACCTATACTGGCTAATAGCCATTAATGGACTTAACCTCCATGAATTTATCTAGTTCTCTTTCAAACCCTGTTATAGTCCTAGCCTTCACAACCTCCTCAGGCAAGGGGTTCCACAGATTGACTACATGCTGTGTGAAGAAGAACTTCCTTTTATTTGTTTTAAAAACAAATAAACAAATAACAACTCAGGCTTATGTTTCCTATGGCTGACTCACCTGGAGGCATGACACAGTGGTGAAATGGAGAGGAGGGATATCGTGAGTGACTAGTGTGGAGACTTGGAATTCAAATCCCTTTAAATTTCAAGTCATTATTGCAGCTAAAGCAAGGTGGTGGTAAAAAAGAAATAAAAAGAGGGAAAAGAGAGAGAGACCAAGTACAGGCCAAAAATGAGACAAGATTGTTTAACTTGCATAAAACTTAATTATGCTCCTTTCCATCATGCACACACAAAATTAGGTCATCATTAATATCTTTTTAGTGACCACTTGTGCTGCATGCAACATCATCTATGTGGATTTACACAAGTGTAACATCACAGAATTTGGTTCACTTTGTCTACATATAATGTCCTTGAAACTCTTTTTTCAATACTATGAGAAAAAGAAAATTAACATACTCTTTTCCAATGGCATCACTTATTTTGTTCCAAATCATTACTTGATACTGATTATGTCAATAAAATAAAGACTTAGCAATGTTGACATGAATTTGTGCATTGAAGAAATGCCTGGAAAGTAAATAGAATAGAAATGGATAGTCAAGGGTTAATATCTTAGTTCTTTAAGTTGTACATTTTAGTTTACTATTAAAAATTATATAAAAAGTCCTTAGTTCATTTTCAGTCTGATTATATTTAATAAATAAATAAATACACTTTTGAGTTATAGAAGTACAAAATATACCAGAAACTGATAAACCCCTTTAACTTAAAAACGCCTTTGAATTTCTTTAATATCTCTTTAAAATTGCTTCCAGGCAGAGAATCCGTTATAAGATTTAGCTGGAGGAAATTTTTATAGCTGAGTTATACTACTGCTTCCTAAAAATAGGAAGACTATAAAAGATGGAATTGCAATAGTCAAGGAAAGAATTGATTTTTTTAAAGCATAGATAAGAAGATTTAATCAGAGGCAAGGACAAGGTAGGGCTGAACTCTGAAAGTGTTCTGAAAGTGACAATAAATCATTTTATAAACTAATCATGAAAATAATTGCCTGGAGGGTCTGATCCCTTGTGTATCATATAATGGTGTATGTGTGTATTCTTCTCATATTTCCTTTTCTTTCATTTGTAGATCTCTTAAAGCCAGATTAAGATCTAGGAAAGAGTGCAACTCCACTGAATTTAAACTTGCTTGGACTTTTAAATAGAAACTTCACTGAATGTTTCTAATAATTAAACACTAAATACTATATGCAGTTATGGATGCGTGAATCTTAGCAAGTTTTAAGTTCAGGTTTATTTCAAATATGGAAAACACACAAAAGTTCAAAAAGCTTATCCAAATCTCTGAGAGTGGAAAATTAGGCTTCCTCATAAAATGTCCAGCTCTTCTATTTCCAGTCCATAATAATATCCTTTGTCGTGGTATTTTGGCTCAGCCTCTTCTGATCACTACAAGAACCTGAAAGTGCAAAGGTCCATGAAAAAGAAAAATAATCATTTACTTGGGTATTTCAAAAGCTTGAAAAAAGCATAGGTTAAAAAATAAGTGAAGAAGTGAAGAAGATGGAAGTTAAAATCCATATAAGAATGAGATCATTCTTATACTTCCATGCCATTACCCAGCACAAATTGTTTGGGTTGGTATTCTGTCAAGATAGTCTGATTAAATTAAATTTTTCTCCATATAGTCTGTAAATATTTTAAATAGATGGTTAAAAGTTGGTCTGTTTTATTTACATAGAGCTTGAATCTACAAAGTGCTGCTGAGCATTCTGCCACTGCCAGCAAGAACTTTGATACAAAGATAGTTCCATTGTCTTCAGTGGGATTCCTCATGTGCTTAATATTAAATGGGTGCATAGGTGGTTGGGTCCAGAGAACTTAGCACCTTGCAGGAGCAAGCCTACAGGAATCAGAACCTGAAGGCTACGTCTACACTGCAATGGTACCGGAGTATCCCAAAATAACAATCCTGAGTCTTAACATCAAGCCTGTTATTTCGGGCTTGTTATTCCAACGTCCCTGTAAATCTCATTCCATGAGGAGTAAGGTACATTTTGGAATAGCAGGTTCTTTCAAAATTTGGCACTGTGTAGACAGCACCAAATTTCGAAATAAGATTGAAATAAGATATGCAATTTGTGCAACTCAAATCGTGTATCTTATTTCAAGCTACAATGCAGGGTAGATTCATCCAAAGCGTGTAATCACTTGAATATACTTAGCTTGAAAAACAAGATACAGAGGAGAAAGACATCCCAGAACAGGTGGCAATATAGAATGATGTAAAGAATTAGCCCAAATGCTTCTAGTTGCAACTATTCTTTTCTCTCACATTTTTTAGAAGTCTTAGATAAAAATTTGCTGAGTAAGGTTAAATAGGCCCCAGGCAACTTAGACTTGCATGGCCAGCTCTCACAGACCTTGGCACTGTTACAAGGGTCACATTTTATTTTTTCACACAGATGAACTGTTTAATAATGTCTGCTATGTGTTAGAGGAGGAAAGGATTTCCTTCAGCATCCATCATGCAGGTTTTCTCTTTTCCTCCATTTGTTCCTTGAGAGAATATACTGATTTCTTCTAATCCAAGTACCTTTTCAACACTGATTCTAGAATCTTGTTTTAAACTCCTTTCCATATTTAAGAATAGCATCTTTCAAATTTTAAGGGCCATACAGCAGATCAGAGAGCCTGATGATGTCATTCGGTCACACAGTAGGAAAAACTTTTTTATATATAGAGAGAGATCTTTTCATTTTATGAAAAGATATATGAAATACTTCTTCAGATGCTGCCAGAGAATATCCCCATGTGCCTTCTCCATGTTTACTGGGACTCAGTAAAAGAACTGGGGTTTGCCTTCACTAGGAAACGAGGTCATTTTAGAGCATGACCTTTAGGACCCGAGTTAAGAAACTTGTTGCAAAACAGGACTTAGAAGTCAGTGTAGACAGGATTATTCAGGTTTAACATGTGTCAGCAGTTTGTCAGTAAATCCAACTGGAACCATAGATTTAACTGCAAGATGATGTTGAAGAAGACTTGTCCCTGTCTACACTGACTGCAAAATCATGTTTAGTGTCATGTTAAATTAATTTATTTGACTCTTCAAGGTCCTCTGTCATCCAGGCCTAATTTTTTGATGACAAGAAATTCTAGAAGAAGATGACCTGTAGAATAGTTATTCCCCCTGATTGATTGGGATATTAATAGTACAGGAGCAAACTCTAGAGCAGTGGTTCCCAAACTTTTCGGCATCACGCCCCTTTTTGATTTTTAAGAAACCCTCATGATGCCCTTTCCCCCCCCCCCCAAAAAAAACCCCTCAAAATAACAGCAAAGCCTGTTGAGCAAAAAACCAAAAAAAGGGAACTGACTGGGGCCAAAAAACAGTTGCGGCCCCTTTAATTCCCGGGATCAGTGTTAAAAAAAAAGGTACCGGTACTCTGGGGGAAAAGTTGTTGACCCCACCCCCCCAAAAAAATTTAAGAGCAGAGCAGGCATTGCCCTTTTAAGGTGGCCATTTTGAAGTCTGCCCAAGATGCTCCATCCTCCCTCCGCCCCAGCCAGCCTGAGCTGCACGTGTTCCGGTGGACACCCAAGCCAGGAGAAATAGAAAATACTGGACATTTCACATGGTATTTTCTGAATATTTTTACCAGATGGACCAGACTCTTTCTTGATGGGGGGGGGGGGGGAGGGGCCCTGGTCACCTCATGCCCCCGGTCACCTCATGCCCCCCCTGGAACTTCTTCATGTCCCCCCAAGGGAGTGAGTGCACCCCCCCAGTTTGGGAACCTATGCTCTAAGGGAAATATTTAGCAGGATGAACTCTATTTTGTGTTGTCAGCTTGTTCCAGATTTTTGTGCCCCCTGTTGCTTTGTGTTCAAATATCTGAGTACTTCTGTTCCTGAGGCCAATGAGGTAGCTGGAGCTGCAAATTCTCAGATTTGTATCTACAAAATGGGAAGCTGTGTGGAACTGGCTGAAAACATACCCCTGTGTTCCTAGAAATAGCTTGGAGTCGGACTTCCACTAACCCCCTACAACTTACATAGGTATGCTCCTTTACTGCTTAGAACTTCTCACTCCAGGCCTATTCTGGAAATATTGCTACTCACAAAAATTCTAAAGTCCTCACTCATCTCTGTGGGTGCTTCTCAGGTAAACTCCCATTGAACCTACTTAAAATGAGAAAAAACTTCAGGATTCAGCAGAACAATTATATGTTATTGCTGCTAACTGTAATACTTCAAAGGCATATAGAAATCAGGAGCATCATGTCAGATTTAAATAAACATGCATCTTTTGGAAAGTGCTTGGCAGAATCTGCACAGGTAGTGTGGGGAGTTGGAATATCTGACTCATTGTCTCCATTGGAATTACAAGAGTGTAGAACTGGTCATAATTTGGATCTATATAACAGATATATAACTTCATTATATGCTTTTCCATGTATACACAATGAAAAACTTAGAGTTGTAAAAGAGATTTTATTACTACCAATAATCTTGTAGCAAGCTAGAAGCAAGAATTGTATTTCCTTTTTACTTAGCACTTGCTTCCTTTAAAAAAATAAACACTTTAACGTAGTGGTGGCTAGAAGTTAAACTCAGGCATTGTATAACTCAACGGGCTCGATTCTGCCATTCACTCTTAGTACTCGTGTAACCACATCAGTGCATTAAACTTGATTAACATCAGAAGAAAACAGATATGAAACAGGCTTGATGTAAGCAATTACAGAATATTCACCAATGTTGACCTTGCTGCAGGAAATCCTAAGAAGGAATATGTCACTTTTATGTCTATGTTAGGTAACTGTCTTGTTTAAAGGAAAAGCTATGCAATATGACAGGAAGCCCTGAAAAGTGACATGAATGGATGGACAGATGGAAGAATATTTCCAATGACTGCTGTCCCAACCACCTGGCATTATTTGACTGGCAGCTAATTATTAGATCCATGAAGAACAATTTGGTTGGTAAGTGACATTATGACTAATTGAGGAGGTTTCCTGGTCCAGCGTTGATCAGTCTCTGGCTGGCTAAACACACGAGCATAACCTAAATGAACTCACAAACTAAGCCTGTTTTCTTAAGGGAACAAGATAAAGTAAAGGTGGGAGGGAGCAGAAAGGAAGTCATGCTGCTGGTATAAAGGCTCTCAGCAGGCTTGAAATATGCACTGCTGTGAAGATGTTTGCAGCAGGGTTTCAAAGTAGCAGGGGAAAATCAGAAATGTCAGGCCTTTTTAAAGAGGTGTTTTATGCCATTTATTTTACTATGTTTTTATTTATGTGTGGTCATACTCTAAAACACCCTCATACATAAATTCTGGTGTGTGTGCATTGTTTAGTCCCAATTTTTAGAACAAGGGTATATAATCAGTTCTGTTGACATTAGAGGATGTTTTTCATTGCTTAATCAAAATATTCAGGGCTTTCACATCTTGCAAAAATAACTTGCCAAAGGCTTCCTCGAGCGGCACACGTTGCTGCTTTTGTCTTTCCTTTATGCCTTATTGAATTCCATTAAAAGACAAACAAATCTTTCAGTCATTAGGCACCTTGCTGACAACACCTGTCAGTCTGTCACTCCTAGTCAGAGACAGATACCGCCATGCTTCATTTGGTGGAATTATAAAGAAAATAGAAAGAAACATATCTGGGACACCTGTTTTCACAAAAGCACTGATAGGATTATTATTTCCCAAAATGAGCTCAATGTGCTACTTACAGAGTGTGGATAAAATGTAATGTTGCCAGCCGCTTACACAAATCAGTCGTGTTCAACATGTTTATGGATTTTTACATGTGTTTTCAACTTCTTAAGAGCTTTGGTATATATATATATATATATATATATATAGTGGCAGAGCTCTTGCCTTGCCTGGCAGGTGCAGGTGGGGGTGGTCCTGTGCTTCTTGGCAGTTAAGGCTTGCCTCAGAGGCTCACTGTGACTCTCAACATAGCCTCACTCCCATTCTGGAGGCAGGGATCACTGAGCTACCTTCATCATAAAGCTAGCTAGCTAATGGGTTTGGAGTGATACTAGGTTTACACTCACCCCAACTTTGATGCTCCAATGATTGATCTTCCGGGTTCAATTTGGCAGTTCTAGTAAGGACCCATTAAATAGACCACTGATGGCACCCCCGTCAACTGCAGAACTCCATGGGGTCATGAGAAGTAAGGGAAGATGAAGGCAAGTCAACAGGCCCACCTTCTACTCCATATTTCAGCTCAGTGACCCTAATGGTAGTGGCAACAGGTAGTTTTTCCTCCACTACCAGAGCTATAGCCCTTCCCTGGGCCACTTCTGCAAAGGGTCCTTGTGCTCTGCACTGGTTTTTTAAGGGTTAAAATGCAGCCCTGGGAGAGGGCTGAGAGAGAGGAACCCACATCTGAGGCAGATACATCCACTTAGGGCCCTGCTGGGGCTGTATATATAAAGGTTCCTGGAGGGAGGAGAAGGGATACTCTTGCTCTAGCTGCAGAGCAGGAGGGACCTGGCTGCTAGGGAAGCTGAAGGATTCCTGAGATAGAGCAGTGCTGGGGAAAGGCAGGCAGAGTTGGGGAGCTCTGGCCTGACCTCAGTCCTAGACTGTTTGGCCTGGTGCAAGATCTGAGGGTACTAGGGCTGCAGGAAGACAGCCTGGGCAGACAAAGGCAGCAGATCCACACCTCTTGCCAATGATGAGGTGTTATTTCAGACTGCAATTTGCCCCTGAGCTGGGGGTTAGATGATGACTGAGGCAAGGTGGGTCTAGGGGAACTGGGGGTTCTCTGGGAAGGGAGGACCCCAGTGTGCAAGGGGCACTGACCTAGGACAGTCTGAGGAGGAAAGGGCACTGTGGCCAGGAAGGGACATGGAGCCAAGCCAGCAGAAGACCTGCACCAGAGGGTAGGACACCGACCAGCAGAGGGCACTCTGAGGCAGGAGAGCTGATTCCCAGAGCGATTAGTGGGAGGTGCCGTGGGGGAGAGTGCTCGCCCCAAGACAGCTCCTTCCAGCACCTTCCTCCTGGTACCCGACCAGGCTCATCCTTCCAGCTCATCTGTTGTGCATCATCTTAATCCCAGCCCCCTCCCTGAAGGGGAGCCTTTTAAACTAGTCCCAGTGGGTTCTTAATGGACTGCAGGTGTTCTGATTACCTTGCCTCTCTTAATTGCGTCTAGCAAGTCCTTAAACGGCTCCTGGTTTTATGATGTCTGGTGACTTACTTGGTTCTAGTACACTCTGGAGCAGCCCCTGCCCTGTCTATACAACACAGTTATTTCAAAATAACAATGCAATCATCCACACAGCAATCTGTTATTTTGAAATAATTTCAAAATAACAGACGGCTTAGTCTGACTTCTGTAAACCTCATGCCACGAGGAATAACACCTCTACCAAAATTGCTATTTCGAAATAGTTGTCGTGTAGACACTCCACTGCTATTATTTTGACATACATAGCTCCTCCCCAGGACCATTCAAAGTAATTACTCCCTAGTGCTTCCTGGGGCTCTAAATCAAGGTAGTGCATCCATATTAGGGGAGCCTAATTTTGAGGCTTCCCTGTAGTGTAGACGCGCTATTTTGAAATAAGCTATTTCAGAATATTTCTTCCGGAGTAGCTTATTTCGAAATAAGTGTGCAGTGTAGTCGTACCCTCAGAGAACAGAAAACTATCCATTCAGTGCCTAGTATTTTTGGCTTCTGCCAGAAAGCCAACTGATCTGTCACTATATATATAAACACATTTTAAATAGCATTATTTTTGAACCTTGCTAATTCTCACTCATGAATAGGGGGCAATTTGTAACAGACATGTCTATGCAGCAGTTAGGTGGATGGTTCTCCCACTGACGGTAGACAGATGTGCTAACTGTGCTCCAGCTGGAGCACTAAACATAGCAGTGTGGCAGTGGAGGCAGCTCAGGCTAGTTGCTCATCTACAAATTCTGCCCACCCTCATCAATGTGTGTGGAAAATTCTTGTGGCCAGTAGTGAAAGGGGGGACAGTCCCAATAGCAAGTGAGGGAGACACTTGTCAAAGGATAACAGATAGCTCCTCCCACTGGCCAGCGAGGGAAGAGGAGTGCTGATTGGCCACTGTTACCCAGCTCCCACAGTTTAGCTCAATACGGGGGCCACATGGAGGCTCTTTCAGCTCTGTTTCAGCAATCTACCCTACGCACTAAAAACAGGAATAGAAACCCAGTCTGACAGATGCAGTAGTCTAGCTGATCACCTTTTCAGGGGGTCAGGACAGAATTTTTTCTCCCATTGGCCAAATTAGTGAATGTATTTGTGTAGTTGTATTTTGCCTTCCTGACAGCACTTACAAGGCTGAGTGCATTAAGGAGGAACATACATTGAACCTAATTGAGGTACTGGGATGGTATTGCTTACCCTGTTGCAATGTGTGGACACTTTACAATGTAATTAATTTTAAATAACCTTTTTGTACTTTATGTTCAGGCACATCTATAGGTTAAATCATAAAAGTTAAAAAAAAAGCCACCATCTCTTCAGTATGGAAAATTTTACTGAACCAGGTTGGAGGGTAAAATTTCTAATTATGGAAAATCTCTGCAAGTAATTTTGCTGTCAGTTGTGGTCAGAATAAAAAGGAATATGGCTATATAACTATTAGTCTGTTATAAGGTTGCCCCTGGCAATAAAGAAAATTGTTCATGTATTGTGTCCAGCTCAAACAGAACTGCAGCGTTTCCGAAAAGTTCTGTTCTTATGGTGTATTATTATGCTTGAGTCGACTTCACAGATTCAGCATCATTACATTTAATGGATGTAAACTTTCTTCACAGTTACCTTCTATCACTAAATTTGCTTCTGCTTGGGAATTATCTCTGGACATATTCATGGCAACGAAGTTCATCCCTTCTGGCTCTTTCTTACATTGGAAGAGGAATTGGGAATAGACTTGTTTGATAGTTTTAAAGGTAAGATGGAGTCAGGGGTTTGTGGTGAAATCACCACCTCTTTTCCCAGGGGCCCAGGGGGAGCAGTCCTCAGAAAGGGGAGTTAGTTTCCTCCTTTCTTCATTAGTAAGGATAAATCGGCCTCCTACTTACACCAGATGATTGCACCGAATATTTTAATTACTTTACAAATACCAGAGATTGGTCAAGTAGCTAGTGTTTGGAGTCACACACAGATTAGATTTAGGTCTTTACAGGTCCAAGGCCAATTTACGAATCTGGCAAAAATGAAATCTCATCAGTTGTCCTCATAAGATTTGGCTCCCGATGGTGGAAATCCATCTGATATCAGCTGAACTTGTGTTGCCAGAACTTCTGCTGGTTTATGTCAGGGTCCTGTGAGAATGCCTTTTCTTGTGATATTTTATCACAAAATTTGTGAAATAGGATCAATAAAATCAAGGTTTAAGAGCGGGGTTTCAAATTCAAATACTGAAAAATTACAATGGGCTCATTTTGAGAGGTTCCTGATATTGTCCATCTGTAATAAATCTACTACAGCTTTTGTTTATACACAGTGAACCAGATGGGAATCTCATTTACACCTTTGTAAATCCTATTACTCTGGACTTAAATAAGTGTAACTGAGATGAGGATTGTGCCCAGTGATTTATACAGTGGCTTTGAAACAGCAAATTAAGTGATATTCTGTTCTCAGTTGTATACACAACTCCACAGATGTCGCAAATGAAACTCTATCATCTCATCTTTGTCATTGCCAATGCAAGACTGTTTGGTATGCACCATTCCTTATATTTGTTCAATGCGGATACAGATTTCCCAACCACTGGGGTTTCTATTACTTCCAGACTATTCCACAATATAGTAGATGTCAATCAGAAAGGTTTTCTTGATATTCACCTTACATTTTCCCCTCTTAATTTCATCCCATTCTTCCTATGCCAAATGATAACTAGGCCATAACTGTGCTCAGTACATTAAGAAGTACATTCTCTCTACATGGCATTTGTACCCATAGAGTATTATCATGGTTCAGGACAATCCCAAGTCAATGAAGTGTCAGTAAATTTTTCTTTTTTACAGCATAGGTTGAATGTGAAACCAGAGCCTTATACTATGGAACAGTGGTCGTAATTTCCTTATCTTTAAAGCAAAAAATCATCTGCTAATTAAATATTCCTGGCCCACATTTACTTCTTTGACATGACCTCCTGTAGAGGGTATTATATACTCCCACAAGGCGGTATGCCTTTTTCATAAGGGTATTGCTCCCAGCCTGAAATGAGGCTGGTTGAGTAGGCTGAATAAAGTGAAAAGTGCCACTTCTTAGTAGAAAGCTGTGTTTATAACTAAAGGAAGATTTCTCCACCACACACTTCGTTATATGGGATTTGACAATGTCCTGTTGACATTGCATTATATAGAATAGAATACCTGACTAGTTGAAGGAATAGAGAGACCTGTGGTGGTCACAGTGACAAGCTAAATTGCTGCAGGGGCCTGGGAAACCCACTGAGACCTTATTCAAAACCAATTGAAATCAACATGAGTCTTTTCATTGACTTCAACAGGCTTTGGATCAAGCCCCATATGAAGTAACAAAACAAAACAGTGTTATGTACTGCCTAAACTGAAGCTTACTATCTATATAATGGCAAGGAGTGACACTCCAGAGTTTAATTCAGACTAATGAACTGCTATGCCATCTTTACCCTACAATCTCAAGTGTCTTACAATGCTTTGCTGTTCCACTCACAAACAGTCCTTCAGCATGCAAGTCAGACCCTGTTTGTGTGTAACCATAGATTACCAGCCACACTTGGGTTACACTCTGGCTCTTGCCAGCTTTGGTTATACTGCAGCGTGACCCCCCCCAACACACTCCCAAACTTAGATTTCTCCCCAGAAATGTAAGTTCTGTACTCCCTAGCCTTCTCCTGGACATTACAAGTTTATATAAAGTCAGCTATTTCTTTAATAGAAAAAGTATGCATACAACTTGCCACCCAAAATGGAGTTTCCCAAACACTTCACTTTAAACAGACTAGATTAGATCAAACAATAAAACAAGTGATTAACTACAAAGGGAGAGATTTTAAATGAGTACAAATAATGAGACATAAAAGTCAGAAATGGCTACAAGAAAAACGAAGATAAAACATAACTGGTGTCTAACTGAACAAACTATGTTAAATTCAAAGCAAAGTTTTCTCATCACATGCTTTCAGTGGTTTTAATGATAAAACTTTTTAGGTCAGAATCACTTCTTCTGTCCAATAGCTTTGTTCCTGTAGTGCTGTGAATCAAGGGGCAGAGAGGACGGATAGGGGCACTGAGGAATTTTCTCCTCATTTTTATAGTTTCAGTCCCTCTCTTGAAAAACATTTCCAGCTGGGTACCAGGAGACAAAAACTGTATGGAGAAGGATTTTCTCTGATGCTTTTCCTTACCTGTTTTTTGCTTCTTTTGTTTCTCTTCCTGCTTGATGACTTTATGTGCTGCTTAAATGCAAATGAAGCAGAGTACATTTTGTTTAGGACAGACCTATTTGCCAAATTCAATTTGGAATATGTATTATTAACATCATACAGTGGAATCTTATGACTTCACATAAAATGTTGCCACTCATATTTTATCAGGATGATACCGAGCAGAAAATTAACAGTTTTCAGATGATACTTTAAAAGGAATACTTTGTACAAAGATTATTACAGAAGTCTATGTAGGGTGTGAATACAAGCATGCATTACGTTGCATAAGGCTAGATAAGAACTCATACCATTTTATGCCCAAGGAAGAGGATTTGAGGTAATGAGCCTTGTGTACTCTTGGGCATAGTGATCTAATATCTAGACATGAGAACATTTGTGATGTTCAATAGATTTTCACATGTGCTATAATGTTGAGTTGAACATCAACAGGATCCTGCTTACATGGTGTTAGTCCAGGGGTGAGCAATAATTTGAAGGGGAGTATCCTCCAAAAAATTAGTAAGTGGTCAAGAACTGTAGTCTTTTAAGTTAATGGAAATGGTATGAGGTCTGGGATGGAGGCTGGCTGTAGAAGGAAGCTCGGGATAGGGGATTGTAGTGTAGGAGGGAGTTCAGGGTGTGAGAGAGGGTATGGGTTTAGGAGAGGATTCTGACTTAGGGGAGGGGCATAGGAGGTGATGCAAGGTCTGGGAGGGAGTTGTAACCAAGGACAGGAGTGTATGAGGGAGTTCAGAGGGTTTGAGTTGTGACCAGAGGCAGGGAGTTGTGGGCAGAAAGGAGGGTGCCAGGTGCAGGGCCTGGTTGGGAGGTGTTCACCTAGGCGGCTACCAGCCAGTAGCTCAGTGGGACCCTCAGGAAGGCTCCTTGTCTGCCATGCCCATGCATGTCACTCAAAGCGGCTGGCTACTGGGGCCAGTGTGTGTATCTGTACTGCATGCCTCATGTGGGGGCCTTTGCATTATGCCTGCATTGCAATCATGGCCCAGGGAACTCCCATTGGCCAGTTTCTGACCAATGGGAGCTGTGAGGATTGTGCTGGGGGGATGCAACATGATGCAGAGGCGCACGTGGCCGCAGTAGCTGTTCACTTTGAGCGGTGTCTCAGGGGACATGGTAGGCTAAGAGCTTGCCTGAGAATCCCACTGGGCTGTGGTACATTGGTGGCCCAGAGAATCGTACTGAGCTGGATGTAAAGATTTGGTGGGCCACTCTGTGAGTGTCCTTGATGTATACTGACATCAGTGTATCTCTATAATCATAGAAATATAGGGCTGAAAGGGACCCCGAGAGGTCATCTAATCCTTTCTCATGGCAGAATTAAGTTATAGTTCAATCACTGGTACTCTACATCATCCAATTTTTTGGGGGAGGTTTGTACAACAATTTGTATTTGGAAAAAAAAAAAACTTGTTCTAAGCTAGCCTTGCAAAACTTCTATGAAAATGAGACACATTTTTTGGATTAAAAAATAATAAAGAAAATTACTAATCCTACGTAAGGGGTTGAGTGGAATTTTGTAGAGTTGCTCAATGTGGTGTCTCTATTGTAGCATACTATAAATAGTTTTCAGGTGCTTGCAAGTTTTTAAAAAGTGTTTCTTTCATGAATTTGGTTTTCATTTATATTCATAGATTTCAAGTCAAGAAGGGACCATGATTATCTATCTCCCGCATAAAACAGGCTAAAGAACTTTCCGCAGTAACCTCACTAATTAATTTTTGCATCATTTCCTTTCCTCAGTATTTTTGCTTGAGTCTTTTGTTGGTGAATTTAGGAGAAAAAGTTGATATAAAGCAACATATGTTAGGGAAAAAAAGGAACATCTCAAATTTTATGCGTAAATAAGTTGAAAGGACTCTTAAAGCAGATGTAGAAGTATTTGTTTGCGACTTCAAAATAAAAGAGCATTTCTATATTAAAAATGCTTATTTTCTACATATTACAATGTTTCCTTTTTTGTGGTGTCCCTGGGAAAGCACTAGATTAATTCATTAGTCTTTTATCTGTGTAAATTTGGTCTAAGCTCCTGTTTGGGTTACTTTAAATTATACAAAATTCACTCACAAAGTTGAAAAGAAAACGGATTTAAGATTTCTGATCTTATTCTGGTTCTTAGTGCACCATGAAAAAAAATCCTGCATAATTCTATATTCATTAGTCATATGGTGTAGAGTTCTTTGGGAAATTTCCAATTAAATGGTTACTTTTCATGTGCAATGTTGTTTTACCGGAGAATGTTGATTCATCAAAAACAAATCTTTTTGTAAGAAAGGACTGGTTTTGAAGAAACTCATTATTTTATTTGGGTCGAGATGGGGGATAGGGGGAATGATAAATTGCTGCCTCTTCCATGTCAACTATTTTAAAACAAAAAGTTTTGTTTTCTTGGTTTGAAATTGCTTCTCATTTCAAAATGCTGTTTAATTTTTGTTAAAAAGATTTTTAAAAAGTCAAAATAGGAATTAAACATTCTGAAATTTTTGAAATGCAGCTGTTAGATTGCCTCAGTGGAAAATAATGGATTATTGGTTCATGAAAATTTTCAAGATTTGACATTTTGTTTTGGGATGCAAGGAAAAAAATCCTTTTATCCTGGGGAAACAGTTTCCTACCGGGCTCTAATAACAGGACATATCTTCAACTGGCCTATTGGAGACAATGGAATCATGTGAATTGACTTCAGCTAACAATACGGTCCAGGCAGATTAGACTGCTTTCTGAAATCAGATATCTTAACTGTATATTTAAATGTAAATGTAATATAAAGACATTTAAAAGATCAGTATTTGCAATACAAAAGCACAGCAAAGGTTGACTTTTATCACACTAATAATTGCATGCGTACGTATATGCATTGATGGCCTATTGTGCTCCAAAGACTGATGATATTAAACCTACTATATTTAGGCTATGGAAATATCTGTAGCCTAAATATATAAATAAGCATTATCAGGACTTGCTAAAAGATAACTTAAAGAAGTGACACTTGGGAGACACTTGCCCAGGATCGCTCAAGATGGAAAGAAGTCTTATGCAATGGCTCCCTGCATTTTGAATTTGCCCGCTGACATGCTGAAGAGAAGAGGTGCAGGAGGAAGGGGAGACTGGCTTCTAATCTTAGTCAGCAGCCTCCTGCTGTACCTGGAAACATCTGTTCTCACTGTAATAGAACTTGTGTCTCAAGGATCAGCCTTATCAGCCACCTGAGGGTCCACAACTCCCATGGAAGATGATCATACTCAGCAACGAGTGATTGCCCATCATCATTTAGGCTATTTGATTTCAGAAAGCAGTCGCATGTGCCTGGACCATATACTTAACTGACATAGGTGTGCGCAGCACATTTCATTAGGGTGTGCACCCAAAGAATTTTTTTAAAATGTACTCTTGGACCCCCATTAGCTACACCCCTGACCCCTGTTAACCATGGCCCTGACCCCCATTGGCCACACCCCCTGACACCCATTAGTCACGCTTCTGGAGGTAACACTCTCAGGGCAAGATGGACACATGACCAAAAGTAAAAGGTGTCATGTGACCCCGCTCTCAGGACTTTTCCCACCATCCTCCTACCAATAGGGATTAGTTTGGCCCCCACCAAGCCCCCCCTCATGCAACTATCCTGCAATTGCATTAACCCAATGTGTGTGACATTAACTCGGGGGCGGAGAGGCTAGGGGAAGTGTTCCCTCTAAGAGTTTCCTCCCATGAGTAGAATGAATTTTGTGTTGTGCACCAGTACTGAGTTCATGTGGCTTGTTTGGATGTGTCACTGTGGCACCCAAGTTATTAATAAATAACTTATAAACCTCTACCTTTTCCCTCTGCTGCCATGTCTCCTCCCCTTGCTCCATCAGCTCCCCTGGTGCCTGCTGCCCCCCAGCCCCTCACCCTCCTCTGCTGTCCTGACTCCTGCCCTTCTCACTGCCCTCAGCCCTCCTGAGACCTGCCCCCCTCCACCAGCCCTTCTCTCCCCCCTGTGCCCATTCCTCCAGTAGCCCCACTCTGATCATGTGAGCTACCCCTCCTCATCCCCTCTCCTAACACCTCCCTCTACACACCTGCCCTGCCTCTCTCTTCTGGTGCTGGTCCCTCCCCTGCAGGTGTCTGCCCTTCTGCTTCACCCCCAGAATCCCCTGGCACCTGCACCTTCCCTTAGCCCTGAACCCTCCTGGTGCCTCCCCCTGCCCCCTTTTCCCTCTTTTACCCTGATGCCCCCCCTGCCCCTCTCTGGAGTCCCCCCCCCACACTTGGGGATGATCCCCGGGGGCTGCTGATGGGTTCTGTGGCTTCCATGAGTAACCCCCGCTGCTGGGGCCACTGAAATACAGGACCCTTGGGTACCCATGGTCCTGGATACAGGATCCATGTTGGGCTCTGCTTCCAGCCCCGCACACAGAGTCCCAGATACAGGACCTGCACGCAGGGCTCTGCTCCTGGCTCTATGGCTAGGCAGCACCATGGCTGCACTCCCAGCCCCAAGCTTCCGCTAATTCCCTTCCTTGAGCCTCCTGCACCCCCATGCCCTCTGCCCTGACTCCTGTACCCCCACACTCTCTGCCCTGACTCCTGCACCCCCATGCCCTCTGCCCTCACCCTGCCTTGACTCCTGCAGCCTCCAAGTTCTCCACAGGTCCCCAACCCTTGCCCTGACTCCTGTGCTCCCCATAACTTCACCCACACCCACACCCTCCCAGCTCCCACCCTAAGCCACCCACACTCCATCCCACACTTAAATTTTACAGGTATTGTCCTATCATAACCCCTCGAACCACCTGCCCTGAGGAACCTCCGGGGGGATTGTGCTAGATAGTATTGACAAGAAATTCAAGTTACTTTTTCTTTGCTCTACTTCCTAGCCTCCACATGGTGGGCTCTAGGACTCACCCAAGGGCTCTGTTCCCACCAGCAGCTGTGGTCCTAGCCTCAGCTCCCTTAACCCAGTCCACATTTCTCAGCCACAGCCCAGTGCTGGCCCTACCTTTGGGGGCGGGGGGGACGGAGGCGGACGAGCTAAGGGAGAGGGTGAAGTAAAAAGCACCCCCACTCTAAAAACTGTTCCAGCACCACCGATCTACAGGGACCTGCCAGCGTGGACTTTTTACAACCCGCTACAGAGGAGTAGCTGGCCCCAGGCTGCTTTCACGCTTGGGCAGGCGACCCGCGCCCTGCAGCCACGGTGAGTGGTGCTAGGCCCGTGTCCCCCCCACACCAGCACCTGCGGCACGCTGGAGACTGTCTGCGTGGCGAGAAGGTAGGAGGCCCCAGAGGAGGCACGTGCGGGGGCTTCCCTTCTCCGCGCGGGGGACGCGGGGTGTTTAGAAGTCCCATTAAGAAGCGTGCCCGGGCTTCCCTCCTCTGGCTGGGGGTGGGGGTGGGGGGGAGGAATCCCAGAGGGGGCGCGCGCTGGGACGCTTGGCCAATGGGAAGGGAGCGCTGTTGCACGGGTGCCGGTTGGCGAGCGTCTCTGAGGGATCAGCCTCCGGCAGCAGCCACACGGCGCACGCGGCCCAGAGATCCCGCCTCACCTTCCCGGCCAGGCGGGCGCCGTGGGGCTGCTGCCGGAGCAGGGCCAGCTGATCCCTCAGAGACGCTCGCCAACCGGCACCCGTGCAACAGCGCTCCCTTCCCATTGGCCAAGCGTCCCAGCGCGCGCCCCCTCTGGGATTCCTCCCGCTCCCCTCCCCACCCAGAGGAGGGAAGCCCGGGCGCGTGCCCCCTCTGGGATTCCCCCTGCTCCCCTCCCCACCCAGAGGAGGGAAGCCCGGGCGCGCGCCCCCTCTGGGATTCCCCCTGCTCCCCTCCCCACCCAGAGGAGGGAAGCCCGGGCGCGTGCCCCCTCTGGGATTCCCCCTGCTCCCCTCCCCACCCAGAAGAGGGAAGCCCGGGCGCGCGCCCCCTCTGGGATTCCCCCTGCTCCCCACCCAGAGGAGGGAAGCCCGGGCGCGCGCCCCCTCTGGGATTCCCCCTGCTCCCCACCCAGAGGAGGGAAGCCCGGGCGCGCGCCCCCTCTGGGATTCCCCCTGCTCCCCACCCAGAGGAGGGAAGCCCGGGCCCGCGCCCCCTCTGGGATTCCTCCTGCTCCCCACCCAGAGGAGGGAAGCCCGGGCGCGCTTCTTAATGGGACTTCTAAACACCCCCCCCCGCACAGAGAAGGGAAGCCCCAGCGCGTGCCTCCTCTGGGGACTCCTATCTTCTCGCCACGCAGACAGTCTCCAGCACGCCGCAGACCTGCTGTGTGGTGCGGTACCGGCTGTTTGGGGGAAGGGGAGCAGCCTGCGCACTTCCTCAAACCCCCAGAAGTGGCGCGCAGCTGCTGGATGGACGGGTTGGTGACCACGGTATGAGGGTGTGCCTGGGCACACCCCGTGCGCACGCCTATGTTAGCTGCAATAAATTAGCATGGCCCTATTAGAGTCCAGCTGTTAGAATGGGGTGTGTGCAAATACTTTTTATTCAAATGGAACCTAAACTGGTTTACCAATTATGGGCCTCATCCTGCAACAGTTGAAGTCAATAGGAATTTTGCTGTCAAACATAATGAAAGCTCAATGAGGCCCAGAAAACAGATTAATACAGCCACTTCTGCTGCTGCTGCCTGTGGCAGAGTTATCAGCCAGCACCTGTACAACAGCAAAAGTGCAGGTCAGAGAGAGGAGGTGGAATTCTAGCCAAGGATCCTGAGCCCAAATCCCTCCTCTTATCAAAATGCCATGGGATCTTTAATGTCTATATGACGCAAACAGAACCTTGAATACTAAAGTCTAACTTGAAAAATTATTTTCATATAGCTTATGCATGCATTGCATTCATTGCAATTCATGGCCAAATAGAGTGTACCAGTTGCAAAATAATACGACTAATGCAGATGAAGGTTTATTGGAGGTTCTGGGCTCTGCAATAATCACTAAAGAGTCATTTCTGGAACCCTTACTCACAGAAACAGTCCCATGGAATTACCTGTGTGAGTAAGGACTACTCAATATTAATTGGGCCCTAGAGGACTTAGACACTTCCTAGTGCACAGAGAAGACTGGGTCTTCAGCATATAGTAGCATACATCATGCCAATAAGTGCGAATACAGAATCAAACAGCAAGACTTGAGAGTAACGCCAGTAAGAAGTACAATTGTATAAAATGAAATACATGTTTATAGTTATTATCAAATAGCTTGATAATTAAATAATTCAGCAAGAAAGGTTTAAAACATTTTACTAACACATAGGGACCAGTTTATTGATGAAAACTGCGGGAAAATGCATTTGAAATGCTTCCTATAAACACAAGATGGCACTTTAACTTCACAGATAAAGTGATTACTCCATTGGGGAAATTTCCTCTTGAAAACACAGTTGCACCACTTCACTTTTTTTATTGAGAAGCAGAAGAAATTTTATCTAGATAAGAGGCTAAAGTAAGCTCTTTTGTAATGCTATATGGACGTTATTTACTTTTTAATGTATGCTACTTTTGCTCCAGATTGGTGTGCTGATTGTAAGGTTAATGAGTGTTAAAGTCAAATGTTAGCACAACACAGTTTCTGTGACAAGAAGCAACTGACTATCACTTGTAACTTTAGAATATATCTTCTGTAATCACTGTCACCTCTTTTGCCACTGGTAAGATTCTCTTCTGAATCTAACTAAATTTTTTTTTCATTCGGGTTTTTATTTGCTGTCATTCAGGCTGTCATGTGTGCTTTGTCACATGATATTTATTTTGATCACGAGGGAGTGAATTCTTTCTACATTTCCATGCCATAGAATATTTCTGAATGATTGAACCCTCTTATGGGCTTTCTTCATTAAGAACTGGTAGTTAGGCATTATGCTGGAGTTGTACATTTTGTTTTGCTGAGTGTAAGATGTATAAGCTTTGTCAAAGTCACCTTCCTTTTCTCCCTTGCAGACTTTCAGGGGAACAGGTTTACTTTGTAGTTTGTAGTATTTGGCCAGTTGTTTGTTTACTTGAATTATTCCAGGCAAGTGGCCCAGTGCTACATATACAGCAGACTGCCCACATGCAGAATAATAATTGGCTGTACTGAGTACTTTGGTACTTGATGTTTGAGATTTTTGACATGAGAAAGTATTTGTTTTCTCATAAAAAGCAGGGTTCTGCTACCCCATTAAGTATGTGTGCACATGCACGTTTTTGTGTGTGTATGTGTTTCTGTGTGTGTGTGTTTCTTATGGAAGTGAAGGTGAATGGAAAGCAGACATTTTCCACTATGACCAACAGGCCTCTATAATAGGGGTAGGTGAAAAAATCTGTTTTCAGAGTGGGTAACATCTGATTATTTTCAAGCAGGCCTAGTCCAGACAAAATGATGAAAACAATTGCTGATGGGGGCTTAGGGTTAGGAGGCTCTTGCAGACAGGGCTGGTGACAGAATTGGCCAGGTCCTGGGCAATGGCAGAGTGGGGGGACTTGGCTCTGGGCCAGCCCTCAGTATTGCCTGGGCTTCCTCCAAACAGCCCTCAGCACTGCCCAGACTGCACAGGGCTCTGGTGGTGATTTAAAGGGCCTGGAGCTCCTGCTGCTGCTGTGGAGATGGCCCAGAGCGTCAGGTCCCCTTGATCTCTGGGCCCCAGGGCAATTGCCCCCTTTACTCCTCCCATCAGCAACCCTGCTTGCAGAGAATTCTACAACCTCCCTAGGTAATTTGTTCCAGTGCTTAACTACCTTTCCAGATAAGGAAAAACTTCCTATGTCTAACCTAAATCTCCCTTGCTGCAATTTAAACCCATTATTTCTTGTCCTGACCTCAGTGGATAAGGAGAACAATTTATCATCCTCTTTACAGCAACCTTGTACATACTTTCAAACTGTTATCGCACCCTGCTCAGTTCTTCTCTTCTCCAGACTAACACACCCACATTTTTAAATCTTTCCATGTAGGTCATGTTTTCTAGACCTTTAATCATTTTTGTTGCTCTCCTCTGGACTTTCTACAATTTGTCCACATCTTTTCTGAAGTGTGCTGCCCAAAATTGGACATAGTATTCTGGCTGTGGCCTTATCAGTGCTGATTAGAGTGGAGAAATTACTTCTCATGTCTTGCTTACAACACTCCTGCTAATGCATCCCAGAATGATGTTTGCCCTTTTTGCAATAGTATTGCATTGTTGACTCATATTTAGTTTGTGATATACTATAATCCCCAGATCTTTTTCTGCTCTAGTCTTTCCTAGGAAGTCATTTCCCATTTTGCATTTGCACAATTGATTATTCCTGCCTCTGAAGAGTATTTTGCATTTGCCCATATTGAATTTCACCCTATTTATTTTAAACCATTTCTACAGCTTGTCAAGATTATATCAAATTGTAACTCTGTCCTCCAAGCACTTGCAACCCCTCCAAACTTGAAGCCCCTCTGTAAACTTTACAAGTTTATTATTTATGCTATTATCCAAATCATCCATGAAGATATTGAATAGAACCTGATTCAAGATAGATCTCTGTGGTATCCAAATTGATTTGCCCTTCCAGCTTGACTGGGAACTACTGATTAACTTCTCTATGAGTATAGTTTTCCAACCACTTGTATACCTACTTTACAGTAGGTTCTTCAGGTTATATTTCCCTAGTTTGTTTATGAAAGGGCCATATAATACAGGATCAGCAGCCTTATTTAAATCAAGATATGTCAATTCCCTTCAATTCTGGTAAGGGAGCTCACCAGCCGGGTGTGAGAGGCATGCACGGAATGTGAGCTCTTTTCCCTCACTCCTTTAGCGTCCGGGGAACGGGATGAAAAGCTAGCTGTGTCCCCAAGTGCACAGCTGCTGTTCCCACTACCTCCTGAAATGGCACCCTTGGGCCTACACTGTCTTTGGTCATTTTCATGCTTCCAATGTATTTGTAAAATATGTTCTTGTTGCCCGCTGTATCCCTATGGACCCATTCATGCAACAGTGATATAAAAGGGGCAGATGTATGTTTACAGGGTGCAGACTACCGGGGCAGGTTGATGAACTCTGAAGTTAGTGGCAAGCACCCCTTGATAGGGAACTGATAACAACTTTTGCCAGAAAGTTAACGCCCCCGAAGGGTCGTCAGTATATGGATATCAAATGACTCTGAGACTTCTTTCCTTTTTTAAATAGCTCTCAGTCCCTCCTCTTGCCCACCAGCAGTGCTTTTTCTTTGCCTCTCCTAGCTGTTCCTGTCTCAGGTGAGTTATATTCAGTCCCCCCTTCTGGGTAGATTTTCATGCCTCCTCCAAGCCGCCCTGTTACCTGGTTCTCTTCCAGCCCCCATCAGGGACATCCTACCTTAGCTGCTTCATACTGTTCCTTTTGGGCGCTCCCCCACATAAATTACTGAAACTCCATGCTGCCTGCCATTTCCTATTCCTGTAAGCACTCCCCTCTCATGCTCCCACAAGCTGGCCTGACACTACACTGTCTCTACCCAGCCCACTAAGGGAAAATGGAAGGATGGATAAAAGCTATTGTTATTTTTATTGTATTCCTACAACACTCGGTTTTGGTAATCAGCTAGTTGGTAGTAGGCCATGATCACATAGGAAGGGATTCTAAACTGAATGAAACCACAAGTGAATCCAGGGGTTCTTGAAACAGCCCTGATTCCATGAAACACACTACAAAGTGTTCCAGTGAAAATAGAAAAAAAAAGATGAAAAAATATTAATGAAGGGCAGATTCCTCACCCCCTACCCATCTCCTTACCTGAAGAACCAGCTCCTCTGTAGGCAGGGAAGAACTGTTCCCAATCTTTGGGGTTAGGTCTTCTTACATTGCAAGGCTTGGCAGCCTGCTTTATTTATCCAAATCTGCCTACTTTATGAGGTGAGTAGGCAGCATCCTTCCCCTAACCCAGGTAGGGTCCCTCAAGGTGGCCCTCTCCCACATGCCATTGTAGCCCTGGAATTTTGTAACTAATAAGTCAGTTAGTTATAATGAATGTATGTTATAGCAAAAGGTTTGGATTAAACTTAAATACAAGATGTAGGTCTCAGACAGTCCAGGCAGCTTTGTTAACTTAGCTCCCACTCTGTTTGATGTTAGCATGTTCTGATGTTAAAGTGAAGGGATGGAATATTATAATGCATAGTGATGTTAATATTAGATAAAGCCTTGTAGTAGATAGAAAGAAGTTTAATGTTGAAACACTTTGCAACTTTGTTAAAGTGATTAGAAGTACCCCTTTGTTCCATGCTGCAATTCTGTAAATGTATTGTTTGTGTGAATGAGAGAGAGAATGTTTTAGGAGAAATAAGTGTGAAGGCCACTGCATGCTCAAATGGTCAGAGGAGGGTCCGGAGACTCAGAAGCACCAAATAATTATCAACTAAGTGAAAGCACAATGAAGACACAGACTACTGGGGCAGGTTGATGAACTCTGAAGTTAGTGGCAAGGACCCTTTGATAGGGATCTGATAAAAACTTTTGCCAGAAAGACAACACCCGGAGGGGTTGTCAGCATATGGATATCAAATGGCTCTGAGAACAACTTCTTCCTGATAAGCATATATCGTAGGAAGATTGATTGTGATGCTGAATGACTGATTAAGGCCTGACAAGGCAAAATGCTTAGACTTGCATGCAAGGAAAATCCTGTAAAGGATGGGGTGTCTCGTATGGTTCTTCGGGTTCCCGTCCTGCCAAGTGGCACATCAGTCCAGACTGACAAGAACCCGGCTCCCACCCTTGTACTCAGCCTATCTGGCCAATAGGCTGGGCCGAGGAACAGACTGGTAACTATTCCATCAGCAGTGTGTGTGTGTGTGTGTGTGTGTGTGTAAATGCATATGCTACTTTGTTATATTATCACTAAATGTGGCATGTTGCCTTATCCCTCTGAAAAAGGTCCCGTGTGCTTCTTTTAAGCATAACACCATTATAGAAGGGCTAAGCCAGGAACTCCCCAGTAGAGGCTCTTGAGCTCACAATTACTCAGGACAATCATCAGAGAGAGTAAAAACCCAGAGAAAGAAAAGTCTGCACTCCTTTTGCCCTCTTGATTTTGCAGTACAAATATATTTATCTTCAGGCAAAAGGTCAATTTTGATTTGTTGTTGTTCATTATTACTATGCCCAAAAAGCTCAATTAAAAATATAAATAACAGTAAAATGAGAATTTAAAATGCTTTATTATAAATAATCAAACAATAATAGAATAATAATGACTATGCTATGAAAACAATTGTAGCGTTCAAAGCTATCCTTATAGGGTGTGTCTAGACTACCGAGTTTTTTTTTAAAAAGTGGCCTTTTTCAAAAAAACTTCACCTGCATCGAGACTGCAGTCGCATTCTTTCAAAATTAAATTGAAAGAATGCGGCAGTTTTTTCGATATTGGTAAACCTACTTTTACCAGGAAGAACACCTTTTTTCGAAAGAGCTCTTTCAAAAGAGAGGGTCCAGATTGCCTGGGTGTGCTTTTTTGAAAAAGCAGATTACTTTTTCAAAACCCTTGTGGCTTTCTAGACGATCTCTTTTGAAAGAGGCTTTTTTGAAAGAGCTCTTTTGAAAAAGCCTCTTTTGAAAGAGTCTTGTAGTCTAGGCTAAGAAATCTCCCAGGTTGGAAGTTTTCTTTTTTCATTCTGAGCCTAAAGTAGCTCCCATTTCAGTCAATTATTTCAATGGGAGTTGGAGCAGATCTATTCATCGTACATAATCCTCATCTCCAGTGCTTTTTTTATTAAAAAAAAAAAAAAAGGTGCCAGTACTCCAGGGGAAAAGTTGTTGAGCTCTGACTGGAGATGCCGGTACTGCATCTGGAGGTGCCGGTACTGTGTACCGGGCAGTACCATCACAAAAAAAGCACTGTTTGTCTCAGATGTGTGCCATTAGCTCTACTTTACTACTACCCTAAGCTATTCTTTTCTCTCACTGGTGTTTTCAGCCTTCAAATGTTTGTAGATCATTATACTGTGTCTATCTTCTCCTTCAGTTAATCCATATTCTTTCCATATGTGTAAGGCAGATTTCTGGATCTGTGATTATTTTGGTTGCTTTTCCTCAACCTCTCCTCCAGTTTAACAGTAACCCTTTTTTCTATCCCCAATTTTGTAAACAATTAATAATTGAAGGCCTTAATCATGGCTGAGGGGCCTAATAGACAGGGCAGTATACTAAGACTATTGAATAGAGTACAGAATAGGGAGTCCAAAGAAATGCATTCTGTTTTTGGCTCTGTTGCTGACCTGCTGGGTGGCCTTGGGCAGGTCACTTCCTCTTTCTGTGACTCAGTTTCCCTATTTGTAAAATGGTGTTAATAATAAAATACTTTGAGACTTCCTAATATAAAATGCTATAAGAAGAGCTAAATATTATTATTATTTAATCATGTTATGAGACCAGACACCAGAGCCTTGCAGACACCCAGTCATGTCAGCAACTGCATGCATATTTGAAGGAGTCTGTGGAATTGGAGTAAGGCCTAAGATTATTCATCCATTCACAAACTTCAATAATTTCCCTTCTGAGTCTGCTTTTTCAGTAGAATCCATCCACTCTGTTGATTAGTTTGCAAACCTTCTGTTGGCACATTAAGAAAAGAGTCATTTGCATGGGAGAATGTTGCCTATACAAAAATACAACCACTTTTGTTGCTTTTTGTTGTCTTACTGTCTTTCAGGTAAATCAGCATTTTTAGAATAAATTCCATAAAAATGTCATATACTGTGGCTCTAGTTTTCTTATAAACTAAACTTTCTCCTGCTCCAGACAATCATTTATAGATTGATATTCCCATTTTCAAATTAAATATTCTCGGTTGAGGGGATCTGTGTTTGGAACAAACTTCCAGACAGAATTAGGTGAATCCAGAATCGGAGCCTCTGTAGTTAACATAGTAAATCTTTACTCTTTGGCAAGGCATTTTCAACACAAAAATGACACAATGTTAGCAGCCCCTTCCATCCCAACTCCCTCACTCCTGACCATCCAAACAAACCAAAACCAAAAGTCCTGAAACAAATCAATTTTAAGACAATATAATTTTTTTTTTTAAATTCACAAATCCTATCCCAAGCAGGATTTTTGAACCCTCCCTCCTCCCCTGAAAAGGAGAAATGCCAGAGTTGCTATGAAATCCACTAGAGGCTTTACTATTGATATTGATTTCATGTGGTGTTACCAACTTTAGCAGAATTGTATAAATGTTAAAAGCCTCTGTTGTGATTGTATTCACCTAAGTGCAATCTGCTTAAAATATATTATTAATTGTCATGCTTGTAAATTGATGTAATAGATTTCATTTAAATGTATGTAAAATTCAGTTGTCCATATATATATATACATACCTGTCAATCAAGTTAAGAAACCATCATGTTATTGTTAGTTAGCACGTAACACACGTATCTGTAAACAGATCTGTTAAGGTTTAAAATTCTATGAATATGTATAAGAGACCTCATGAATATTAATGTGTTATGATTCTCCATCCAATCAGTTTAAAGTTATGTAAATTAGCATCTTTTTCTATCCAATCAATTCAAACTTAGAACCTCATGCATATGCATGAGCGCAACCTATTTAAAGGCCTGCAATGCCAGTTACAGGTGTTGCGTCGGGTTTGTCGGGTTGCGTTGGGTCCCTCGTCGTGTTAGGGTTAAGACTGGAATGAGTGAGGTCCTGTAAAGTACTTCCCTGAGAAGTGGCTGGACGGAAGGTTCATGCCTCTTATCTCAGTTTAGTTTAGCTTAGTTTAGTTAGCTTAGGTAGGTTTAGACAGGTTAGAGATCGCCGTGTTCGTATGTCAGGTTTGCGTCGGGCACCACTTATCGGCCGTCATCGAGCTTGTATGTCGGGCGCATCGCCATCTTAGATAGGATTTTTATTTAGTTTAGAATAGATAGTTCTAGCTTCCATCGCCGGTTCCAGCTGCGCCGAAGATCAGGAAGAGGACCGAGGACCAGATGATTTCACGGACGGTGAAGCGGCCATCTTCGAACTCGACCAGCCTTCGAGGGATCGCCCGGCTGTTCTTCTCCGAGGGCCCGGAAGGACCTAAGGATCGAGGTCGCCAGACTTTGGCCTTCCTCCGTGGGACTCCTGGCTGTTCCTCGCTTAAGGCCTGAAAGGACCAAGAGCTTGTAGGTCGCCAGCATCTCCTCAATCGCTGCCGCGCCGCTAGACTATGTAAGTGAGTGCAAGGGGACTACCCTCTTGCAATTATAGGGGACTGCCCCCTACTAACTTTGTTTGTTCGTTAGATGTCTACAATATAGTCTTGTTGTCTAAATTTTACCAGATTGTTCAGTTTTTATTTCGAGTGCCGTATTGTGCCGCGTGCCTTTTATTGTAAAGAAACCCAATGATAGATGTGGGTGAGTGTCTGCATTTGCTTTCTTCTTGAAATTAATAATTAGGCTAATCATTAGACTTATACTACGTTGGCTCTCCAGAGTTGACAGACTTCATATGTTACTTAAATTAGCCAGGTAACAGTGGAAGGGTCTTGGATATTATAAAACTGGCTGGCAGTATAAAACCAAAGACATGAAATATATTTGTGATGGAGTGAGGTTACAGAAGACCTCTTGGGGGTGCTTCCCAGAGTGCTGACATGGCCACTGCCACTTGCCTTCCCGCTCTCTGGGGCTTATCACTGCCAGCTCCCTCGGTCTTTCCCAGACGAAGCCCTGAGCTGAGATCCCTGCCCCCCACAAGAAGCAGTACAGACACTGAACCTCTTCAGGTCCAAGGAGAGTGGAGTTTTGGGCCCAAATTCCTGGGATATCACTCCCCAAATGGGATCAAATCCCCCAATGAATTATCTGGGTAAACTCCCTTTAGTGATGAAATGGAAAATATACACACTGGTTGCCCCTCCAGGTAACAATTATTTACTTAATACAATCACTTTTATTTTCTATCATAGAAAATGATAGAAAATAAAAGTGATTGTATTAAGTACAAGCAGTGGGATTTAAGTGGTGTTATTACAGGTAATAATAATAATAATTAATAACAGGCAGAGTAAACTAGATTACAAATCAATAGAAACAAAAATGCAAAGCTAATTTTACACTGAAACCTCAGTACAGACTTTTGCAAACTTACCCTAAAACCTCTTTTCCAGCTGCCCCGCCAAACCAGGGCTGTCTCCCCACCCTGGGGTCTTTGACTCCTTCCTTCAGATGCAGCCCAGACAAAAGACCCAGGACCCTGCTTTCCTATTCTTTTTTAAAGAACTGAGGCCACTCCCTACCAACCACTGCCCAGAATTGAGGAGCAAAGAGATTGTTTAACAGTTGCTCAACAAGACATTGAGGGCAACACCCTCAACGCGTCTCATTCACACATTTAAAATCCACAAAGTAGTTCGCATTCCATATGTCTAATTTTACACACAAAATGATACATACATCAAAATAAGATACACAGAAGCAGCAGATCATGACATGAAGAGTGATAGGTTACATGAAATAATTTTCTCAAAGCACCTTTGAGTTATGTATATTCATGTCCATAAGTCCATTTCATAAGGCATAGGGGTAGGGGAGGCCCATCACAATACCTTTTAAAATGAAGGAGCAGAGTGAAGGATTGTGCTCAAAAAATCTCAGGCGATGCTATTAACTAACACAGACTTTGAGTTTGGCAGTAACCTAACAAAAATGCTGAAAACATTTTTTATTAGCATTTGTAAATTATTCAGGGTTTTTGTATCAAGGCATAATGGAGATGAAAGAATAAAACATATGCAAAACAGAGTGTTTCAGAGTTCTCAATGCAAGGCAAAGTCATGACTCTCATTTATTAATGAATATCATATGTTTAATAGCACCATTTTTTGCCCGGCAAAGGTTAAACTCACTGAAGAAAGTGAAAAGCTATGGCAAATCAAAGATTAACCCTCTCTGATCTCCTGGGGGGGACAATAAAAATGTTGCCTAGTGCCAGGGATGAGTGGAAGGATGAATCTTCTTAGGTTACTGGCCTAATTTTCACTAAACAAGAAATAAAGGGGGCAGATCCTCACGTCCATTGACAATTGCAATGAAAATATATCACTGAATTCAATGACCCTATAACATTTGACATTAGCTGAGGATCTTCCCTCCCTAGTGTAAGCCAGATTGCATTCAATAATCTGGATCAGATTTCACACTTATTTGCAGTGGAACAAATTCAGAGTAACACCGTCAATCTCATACTCCAGATTTACACCGATGTTCTAGTGGGATTTGGCTCACTGTCTAACTCAAGTCTGTTATTGCCTCACTGTTCAGTAGCATATCAGATATGTCATTTGGTGGGAGGCAGAGCACTCACCTTATAATCACCTTGTCTCAAGAAGTTAATTTTATCCCAGAAACGTACTCGTCCCTTACCCAGAGCTCTCTGCTAGCATCTGTGCTTGTGTTAATATGCATTCACCAAAAATTCCTGAAGTGCTGACATTACTGTGTCTCTCTGTTAGTATTTAAAAATACATACATTCTTGCAAATGAAAAAATAGCTACCCCTGCTGTATTTCTATATCCCTTCACTGTTTGCTGTCCAGAGGCCCTGCCTGAGGTTGAATTACTGAGTCATTCGCAGATGTAGCTACATGCAGTGCATGCTGTGAAGCTAGCTATGCATTTAACTTTTCCTCTGATCTTGAATTTTCTAGCGACGTATCTGACTCTTCCAGCTTTTTTTCCATCTCACCTTCATGCTTTCTAGGCTAGATATTACCCTATCACCAGGCTGAGAATGTCATTTAGCAACAAAATTATACAGTTGCCTGTCTGGCCAAATTTTATTTCACGTCATATTAGCAAACTTTGTGGCGTTGAGCAATTTGAAATGGTTCTTTTATCATAATGGTTTGCTAAAGAAGGAGCAGACTTTCAATACAGATGACATTCCTCATATCTTCAGCCATGCAACTTCCATGTTTCCAGCTGCTCCCCCATGCTAGGATTAGGTTGTGTCTGAATTTGAATGGGTGGTGTGTAAGCCAGAATAACTCACTGTGGCCATAAGTCAGTTGGTAAAAGGGGCACCACTCCCTTTAAGCCAATACTGAGCCAAAACAAATCGTAGGAGGAAGTAGGGACCCTGTCCTACAGGGGTGACACATTTTCAAATGAGATGTGAAACTAAAGTTCTGAACTGCTGTGCTCATTAAAGATGCCATGGATTTATTTTTTTCAAGAGGTTTGTTCACTAAAAGCTTTTAAGCCAAATTCCATCTCACACAATTATATTCTATCCCCTCAATTCCCCCAGTTGTAATATCCTTTGTGGAATTTTAAATTGTTGCTCCATTTCAGAAGCAGAAGTGACCCCATGTGTGTAATTTGTAAAACACCTTTAGGGAAGAAAGTCACAATGATATACTTATGGAACCTTTTCCATAATCACAAATCTGCTGAATAGAGGTGAAAACAGACTTATACAACTGGAGAAGATTAAAATGTTTCACTGAGATTTGTCTTGCTAGCCCAAGAAGTTTGTAATGCAACATCTGGGGAATTGCTGTACTATCCGCTTATTCCCTCCTCAAGCTATAAACCCATCTCCCTCCTTAACTAATTTTCACCATTTTGTAACTGCTTCTAGAGTGATTTAGTTTCCTATGAACTTTGATGCCATTATTGGCTTTTTGGTTTTTCTATAACTTGAAGAGTTTTCAGAATTTATTTTTGTGTGTGGGTGAGTGGATTTGGTATCTGGAGGAAGAAAGTTTTTATTTATCAGGTGGTCTGGTACTATACAGTACAGGCACCAAAAATATTCCCTCTAAACTTTTCCATCCATGTTCAGAATATTTTTATGTAAATGTGCACCATCAGTGGAAACAAAACCTAGCTATGGGCAGTCTTCTGATCAGCTGGTTAGCATTTGAATCTCTCCTGAGGGGCACAAACACGCAACTTACAGATAACATTGGTTACCATTAAGACATTCCTCATGCTTCCCTGGCCATGAGCAGGGACTGAGAGGTTAGTTTATTCTCAGTGCCCATATATGGCACTTTTACTGAGATTTCCAGCACATTACTAATTAGTGGAAATTACAGTGGTTTATTTTGTTACGTGGACACTTGTCCTCTGGGTACAGGATTGAGTCTACAAAACTCATGTCAGATAGGGCATATCAACATTTGAGGATGAGGTATAATTTAGGCCAATCACTACTAATATGGTTTTAGAAATCAGAGTGAATTTATTTGGAAACATTAGGAACTACCTGAACTTGTGCCCAGAACATAATTTGATCTAAAAAAAATGCCTTGAATACTAGTTAACTTTTATTCTTTATTATTTTTCTTTTTCATTCAGCTTCTCACTTCCAGGCTACAGCAGGGTTTAAACATGGATGTTCTGTAATGCTATATTCTCAAAAGACAAGATCTTGGATCATCACTGAATTGATGGAAGGCTGTCTTTGAGATTCCCAAACCAATGATGCACACTGAAGAGGTCCAGTTACATTTTACTTTCTGGTACTTCTGACACAAACCACTAGACTTTTAGAGGTTCCACCACTTCTAGTTTGAGAGAGTAGCTGAAAGTTAGACGTTTAAATTATCTGTGTTTTTCAAAAGGAGAAAACATCTAAAGATCCCTGATGCCTGTGACAGGAAAGATATTAAACATATATGACAAAACATTGTTAATATGTGTGAAGGGGCAACCATTGGAGAGCCCTCAAGCTTAATTTCCTTTGATTGAGTGACTTGTCCATCACCAAGTCAATTTACAGGATGGCTCGATAGCCTCAGTCTGTACCCATGACCCTCTCCTCAGGGTATTGTGGCCCAATGACCCAAGTCCATATGCAAATCCCTGCTACTCAGGGTAATATGGCCCAGCAGCCTAAGTCCATATGCAAGGAAAACTTCCCACATGCGGGTATGTACAGAGGGGGTAGGGGCATGGTCCACTACTCACTCAGTGGGGAATCTTGCTGCAACATGCTGAGCATTCAGGGAGCAATTCCCCACCCTGGGCTACTTCCTACTTCCTACCTGGCAGATATCTTCCCCATAGCCTGGCTGCCATTGTTTGGTCTGACTGTGCTTCCTCCTCCAGAACTGTCTCAGCGCCTCCTTCCCCTTCAGTGGTCAGCCCTGACTGAGCTGCTCCAGAGGCTTTTATAGTCAGTCTCCAGTTGGAGCATGACCGGCAGGGCTGTGTGGGTGGGACCCTCTCAGCCAGCTGGGCCAAGGCCACTCCGTCAGCTTCAGTGCGGGGTTGATACACCCCATCACACCCTAAACAAGAAAACAAACCCCTGCAGCACCTCCAGGTGTCTCCTTTGAATACCCTCTGCCTCTGAGGCACTCTGAAGACAAAAAGAAAGGAAAGAGACATGAATTGCAATGTCTCATTATTACTGAGCATGTCAAAATACAAGCTTTGGGCTCATTTTCTACTATATCCCTTAGAGAGAGCACAGAATGTCAGATGGGTAGGGATTGGGAGACAAACAAGGCTAAAATTTACTTGCTTCTGGGGTTGGTACAATCCCTAGTATAAGTTAACAGTAGCTCCAGGATTGCACAAATTTCTGTTAAGGTCCCCATGGTTGCCTATGGGATTCCTTTGAATCCCAGTACAGGTGTAGAACAAAGTCTGTGGTCGCCTTCTTTTCTTCTTCTGGCATGGCTCTCTGCTGCTAGCCCTGCCCAGAGTGAAGACTTACAATAGAGGCTGTGAGGGACAGTATGCAGCACCGTGGATTCTGACTCCACTTTGGTACTGCTTTGTGTAAATACTCCCCGGGTCTTTAATGGTCTCTGCCCACCTTCAAATGAGAATTAGTAGACCAGCATCTGGCCCTGTATCTAAAGAAACAAGTCTCGAGCTGTCGAATTGGCTCTGACACCAGGAGGATTTCTTTGCTCAGTGATCGTGCAGCATTGTCTTGCTGCATTTTCCAGAATCAAAACTAAAGGAAGCTTATTGGACATTCTCTGAAGAAATGTATATTCTTCAAGACATGAACCCCTGCTAGGAGAAGAAATGGACCATAGCAGCAGTGAGAAAAGTCTGGCATTAGGTTGCAAATGGCACCACCGAGTCATGATGTGCTTTGAATTCTTAGTTACAACAATTTATATCCCTCTGCTATTTGACTGCATACTAAGGTGTGTGGCAATAAGCATTGGTAATGGGCTTCCTATCCCAAAGAAAACATGTCGTAAGATGTTTGCAGTACTATCTTCCAACACCACACTGACTCTGAATTGTTTCATTTTTATGGTACAAGGAGGGTTAGACTATAAAGTATGCTGTGTGGAAAGGGCATGCACGCCTTACAAGATATTAAAATTCATCAGCTACACTGAGCACTCTGTGGGCTAGCCCCTTAGCTGTTGTAAAGGAACGTATCTCTGTTGACATCAGCAGAACTATGGCAATTTACATCAGTTGAGGACTAGGCCCTGTGTTGCAGTAGACCCCACAATCCCTTGAGGGTAATAAACTTGTACTGCAATACAAGGTACATATAAAATACTTTTATATTAGCTCATAGACACTGTGCACAGACTCTAGGGGAGTGCTGTTGCTGTAGTTTGCAGCACGATAATTCAAAGCTGGGTCAAATGGTAAAACTTCCATGATAATATTGTTCATCAGCATTAAAATGGAAAACAGCCCGAAACTTCTCTCTTGGGAACAGTAGAGTAGCCCATGCAAGAGTATTCTGTGTCTGAGTATTTTGTCATAGGATTGCCCCATTGTTATCTGATTTTGGCCCCAAACCTAATTACACTGGAGTTAACAGCAAAGTCCCCACTGACTTCAAAAGGAGCAGGATTTGACCCTAATTCATTAACCTTTGTTCAATTTCATTATGTACTTTTTTTTAAAGAGAGATTTAGGCTTATATTTTCCTTTTAGTTTTAAGTGTTTGCAGCCATAATGAAGAAATGTATTAAGCTTGGCAGCAATTAGCTTAATTGCATGTGAAAAATCCTGACTGGGTTCTAGGAGCGAGGTGGATATTTTGTTTTTTCTACTTATCTCAGAAAGAACAGAGCAGGGTTGCACCACCACCATTAGCTAGATTGGAGGGAGTGTATGTGTAAATCAAAGCCTACCCAAAGGGGGTTAAAGAAAAAAATGTGCCTTGCTGATGGCGTTTTAATTATGGTCATGGATTTCTCATTTTTAATTTGCATCGGAGAGAGTTTAAACAAAGGTGAGTCTGATTAGGGAGGACTTCCTTCATTTTGTGACACAAAGAGCTGAAGGGCCTGGGAAGAGGGCAAGTGTTGTGAGGCAGACAGACAGCACTGGACAGGCTAGACAAGGGTTTGGGCTCCTTCTGGAAAGGTTAGGGCTGCTGTGATTCCACAGGGCGCTTGGCTGACACTGTGGCTCACAGTAGCTATCAGTTAAACATGACTCTGGTGAACTTAAATACGAAGTAAAAAGTTACTAAATATTTATGATGTGCAAAACCAGCCTCAGACCGTCAAGGAAAACAATTGTAGAAAGGCTCAGCAACACCCAGATTATGGGGATCCTAGTCAACTCCGACTGAAAAGTAAATAATAGATTGAGTGTAATGTTCTAAGCTGCTGGAATGCAGATGATAATGCATCTAAATAATTAATTGTCCTGGATAGCAAAAACATGCTAGTATCTTATAGTTATACTTAAACAAGGGCTGGGCTCACTTTACCCAGCATTCCCATCTGTTTGCGTAGCCATAGATTTTTCATCACTTATTGAGAGATATGGAAATGTCCAGCTGGCCAATGAGCTTTGGCAAAAAAAGAGAGTAGATTTTGAAACTCTAATTTGCCAAGTCCCATTTGTGAAGAATGATCTAAAGAAGGTCACGGTATCAGCATTTGAAATAGGAGTACCCAGGGGATAGTCAATAAGTTGTGTCTGATTATCCAAGGGTTATTCTTCAGACTCACCAAATAGCATGATATTGTATTTAAAACCATGAGATTATATAAAATCATAGATTTGGTGAAAAGTCTCAGAGGGGTAGCCATGTTAGTCTGTATCTGCAAAAAACAACAAGGAGTCCTGTGGCACCTTAGGGTGTGTCTAGACTACAGGGTTTTTTCGAAAAAAGTAGCCTTTTTTCAGAAAAACTTCACCTGCGTCTAGACTGCAGCTGCATTCTTTCGAAAGTAAATTGAAAGAATGCGGCAGTTTTTTCGATAGCGGTAAACCTCATTTTACGAGGAATAACGCCTTTTTTCGCAAGTACTCTTTTGAAAAAAGGCGCTATTGAATGCAAACTGTGCTTTTTTGAAAGAGAGTATCTAGACTATCTTTCGAAAAAGCGTCTTGCTTTTTCGAAAAATCTGCTTGTAGTCTAGACGCTCTCTTTCGAAAGAGGCTTGTAGTCTAGACGTACCCTTAGAGAGGAACATAAGCTTTCGTGGGTAATACCCACTTCATCAGATGAATTGGAGTAGAAGTTACAGAAGCAGGAGTATATATAAGGAAGAAGTTGCTTGTGTTAATAAAGCTAATCAAGTCAGGGTGGAAGTGGGTCATTCATAGCATTTGGTGTAGAGCTGTGAATATCCAGAGGAGAAATTCCCTTTGTAATGCGTTAACTAGTTGAGATCCTAGTTCAATCCTAAATTGCTCATGTTGAATTTGCAAATGAAGGCACAAAAGGAGGAGAGGAGAGCAAGCTGGAGGGAGGAGTGGCAACTAAAGGGAAATGCACTCGGGGGACTTTTAGAGTGGGTACCTGTGTCAGGAGTACTCAGGTGGGGGCTCCCTGACATGGTGGCAGAGTAGCTGCCCAGGATGCAGCAACAGCCTTCAGTTAGTGCATCTTTGTTGGACCCTCTCCCCAGGGTGGGGAGCAGGGAGATGGGTGGGTAGGATCTGACAGCTGTGGCTGCAGAGAAATGGACCAATTGGGAAACAGAACAATTGGGGCTCTTTCTGAGCTTGCAGCAACTGTTCTAGAAAAATATGGACATTTCCTATTTATTTGAAAAATCTGCCCAAAGAGAAGATGGAGACTCAAAAAGAGGCAAAGTCCTGGAAAACTTGATCACATGGTAACCCGAAGTTAACAGAGGAAGTTACTAAGAAGGATGTCCCTACTAGAGAAACCATTTATTTAGTGGATATTATGTCACTGCAGAAAGATATCTAAAGAGGTTAAATTTCCAACTCACACCAAACCTTGCAGTGGGATCATAGGATAAAAGGAAAATAGTAAAATATAGAATGCAGTGGGTTAGATTTACAGTCAGAAGTCTCACTTAGGTACAGATCCAATAGCTTTTGAAAGATTCCTATTGTTTTTTAGTGGGCTTTGGGTCTATTTCTTAATTCTATACAGATAACAAGACACAGTTAAAGGTACTGTCAGGAATAGAAGAAAACTATGCAGGTGGAAAATAAAAAGAAGCCTGGGATTTTGCATGCATTTTGCTGTCTCTATCTTCATATGCCAAGAGTTTTCTATTATTTCAGAGACTCTCCACAATTCACCATTGATAAATTGTACCGACTGAACAATATTTAGTATTTAAAATAAACAAAGACAGGAATATTACTTGTTTAAGTTGCATAAATTTTAAATATACTCACTAATAAAAGGAACAAGTTCAATACTCAGATCATCAATATTTTTATTTTAACTGTATTTTGGATAGTTTATATGTTCCATGGATAAACAGTTTTCTCTGAATAGACAGAAAACTAGTGTCTTGTTTTTTTCTTGATACCTAAATTCTTCTGGTCATTCTCTAAGTATTATGAAGATGTGTGCGAAAATGTGCAAAGCCCTGGCTAATTATGATGTACTGATTAATTTCACTAGACAAGTGGTGGCAGTTGTAATGAATACTAATTTTTTTCTAGGACAGAAGCTGTTGGCAAGAGGAATGACTTTTCTGCATGTGTAACAAGTGTAGCAGAATACTACAAGGTTGATCAGGCTGGTGATGCTTTCAAGTCTTGTTTGCAGCACCGACCTACAGATTGCAAAATATAATTTGTGTCTGACCAGCTAGCAATTATTTATTAATGTTTTATCTTAATCAAAATATTCTTTCCAATTGTGTTCATATGGACTTTGTAGAAAAAGAACAACACAAACCAACAACATTTTATCGCCATCATTCTATGTGATATTACATTGGTTAAAATATTAGGATTAATATTCAACTTCTTAAAAGTTGATTAATTAATTGAGTTTCTGGGAACAAGAGATTCATATTTGTACACACTTATACATACTTCCCTGTTTGCTCAAAGCTTATTCTGCAGCCAAAATAAAAGTATCCAACAGAGAGAGATAAGGAAAATTTCATCCTACCTTTCAGACATTTCTTTTTGCCCTTCAGCCACTAATAGCAGCCAGCATGGTCAGTCAGTGAACATGCACATTCACCCACAGCCATCAATCAGTGATACTGCCTCATCCATGGCTAAGTGCCACACAGTATCATAGCTTTAATCAAATATGATGATATTAATATAGAAAGTCTATTTGGAAACTTATGAGTCAATTACCAGTAAAAGAAGAACTAATCTTTCTGTTAACTTAAAATGAGGGAGGATATTAGACCATTAAAACTCTCATACTTCAAGGATTGGAAAGCTCATGAAACTACATGGAATGTAAAAACATTACATATTACATGGAGCAACTTCTTGATAATTTTGGCAGTGGCAGCACTTTGGTTGTAAATGCTTATGATACATTAAAATCAACCAAAGGCACTGCAGGCTGGTGGACCCGATCAGCAGCTTGGGACACACAGTTGGGGTATGTCTACACTGCCATCCTAGTTTGAACTAGGGTGGCTAATGTAGTCATTCGAAGTTGCAAATGAAGCCTGGGATTTAAATATCCCGGGCTTCATTTGCATCTTGCCGGGTGGGCGCCATTTTTAAATGCCCTTAGTTCGAACTCCGTGCCCGCGGCTACACGCGGCACGGAGTAGGTAGTTCGAATTAGGTTCTCTAACTGAAAATAACATTCTCCAGCTGGGTCAGATGATTCCCACCTTACTGGGCTCCTCTGCAGAACAGAACTGGCTGCTCCCTGCCTCTTCCGAAGTTGGAGACTTCCCTGTTACAATCTTCATCACAAAGAACCATCAGGAAGAGGACAAAAGAAAACCATTAAAGTGGGTGACATCAGAAAGTGAGTAGGCTGGGCTGACCCATAAAAGTATGTTCAGTGCCAATTTATAACAAAGGTAAAAATTATGCTGTGTCTCAAAACAGGGTAACTATGTTCCCTGTAATCTCTTCCATCCATGTGTGGATTTTTTCCTCCCATGTGCAGACTAATTTAGGTGCACTGTGGCATGTGCAAATGTGCACCACCAATAGAAACACAAAACCTAACTGTGGGTGCTCTGATAATCAGCTGGGTAGAAGCTTAACTTTTCCGTTGTGGCTGCACAAGCAGACAGCTTACATGGAACACTGTGGGGTAACTAGAGATTATCCTAAATTGTCCTGAGGAAGAGAGAATAGAATTTGGTGGAGGGTTGGTAGAAAGATCTAGCACAGAGAAGATGAGGCCATGATTAGAGCAGAGAATGTGGCAGAAGAGACATGTGACAGATGGTAGATAAAGGAAGTGGGAGTTAAAAGAGAGAGAGAGACCAGGAGAAAAAGAGGAAAGGAAACTAGACTGAAAATAAAAGGGAAGAAGGATTTGGATGTAGAGAAAGAGAGACATAGATTTTTAGCCCTGGAGGTTGGTAGTGGGGAAGAGACAGAGAAGTGATTAAAAATAGAACAGAAACAGAGGTAGAGGGCTAGATCCTGCTAATCCACAAGTGAAAGGGATGGCACTCAAGTGACTTCAAAAAAATGGTGGAGCCAGGTTTTGCAGCTGAGAGTCAATGGGCTATTCATAGTGGGCTGGAGAGCAAGCCCACCCCACACTCACCCAGCAGTAGTGGCATCTGTCCCACAGAGTTCATCCATGTGTGGTGACCTGGTGCACAGGGTACTAGCACCATTCAGATTTGGTCCAGCTGCTCATGCAGGGGCATGAGTCCAGCAGCAAAGCAAAGTATGTGGGAAACCTACCCAGAATACTACATGTTCACTAGGAACAGAGTTCCTGTCATGTAGATACAATGATATGGATTGAAACAGCTGATTGTGTGCACACAATTACTGCAGACTATTGAATATGCAACAGTTTGTGTGCAAAAACTCAGTGCACAGCATGCTCCCCTCATACACAATGCCTAATACACAATCAAAGACCTTGTGGATTTGCTTAGACACCTTTTCCCATTTATTATACTTTTTAAAAGTATTAACTTATTAAAGAGAAAAGAGCCTGGACCTGAGACTGTGTTCCTTCCAAAACCAAAAAGACTCCTAAGGGCCTTCTTTGTGACAAAATTACACTGAACTTTGTAATACAGGGAGCAATTGTACATTCAGTACCATGCATTCTGCTGCAGAAGTTATTGGGAATTGTGTATGCATACTTCAGTCCACAGGGTACTAGAAATGTACAATTTGCACAGAGTAGTTTTCACTGAGGTTACGTCTACACAGCAGGGCAAAACTCGAATTAAGCAGTGCAACTTCAGTTATGTCAATTGTGTAGCTTAAGTTGAAATAGCTTAATTTGGCTTTGCGCTGTCTACACAGCAGGAAGTTGAAGGAAGAACACTCTTCCTTCGACTTCCCTTACTCCTTGTGAAATGAGGGTTACAGGAGTTGGAATAAGAAGTCCTCCAGCTCGCCATTATTTCAAAATAATGGCTTGCAGTGTAGATATGCTCTTTGTTATTTCAAAATAATGTCAGTTATTCTGAAATAATGCTGCTGTGTAGACGTACCCTCACTGACCTGGACCTACTCCCCTTACTCACATAAGAAGTCCCTAATGAGATGAAGTGAGCAAGGTTTTTCAAGACTGGGTCTCCATTCCCTTCTCAGTGTGCTGCGGCGTTAAAGATATAATTGTGACATCATATCTGCACCCTTCTGAAGCCAGTTGAGCTATGTTAATTTAGTTGAGAATCTGACCGATGTTTTCTTTTAAAAACAGCATCTATTTCAATAGCTAACTGCCACATCCAAAACTAAAAATAATATTCAGCAAAACCCACCTCTTTTCTTGAAAAGAAAACTAACATGAAATTATACTGGGGAAAATTAAATTAAATAATTCAAGTATTCACACAAATTTTAAGCACACATTTGAAACTGGCTATAGCTCTCCTCTGTTGGCTATTTTATAATTTTTAGAAGACAAAATGAAAAATGAATGAAAGAGTAAAATAAAGACTTATCTTTTACTTATAGAAGAAAGCTGATCATGAATATGTAAATGTCATTAAGTCTCCTTAACATTCTACCTTGACATATAATGTGAAATCTTAACATTCATACAGAGTGATAAAATCTACAGAATAGGGGTGGTGAGAAAAAAAGTATTAGAGCTGATTTGAGGCTTATATGACACAAACAGTGATCCACAGATTACATTACCTCTTTCAACAAACAGAAATGAAATTAATAATGTTGGTATGTAGCTTAAGGGATAAAAGTATTTATTCAGAAAATAAATTCTTGAATATAATCAGTCCGCATTACAGTAATAACCACAACCAAAGTTGGGTGTGTTCTCCTCTTTTACTTGAGATTTAATCAAAAAATTGAAATTGTCAATAGAATAGTTGTTAATCATCTTTAGAAAAGTAGCCTTCTCCATTGCAGAATATCATGAATATTCAAGTACATTAGAGGCTTGTGAACAGAATCTGAATCTATAGAATGTGGTACCTACAGAACTATGATATGACGCAGTATAAAAGAACAATCTCACTGACTTTTCTATCTTCCTTTCTCTCTACACTCACTCTCTCTCTCGCTCTCTCTCTCTCTCTCTCTCTCACACACACACACATATTTTGTTTTGTTGTCTTTTATATTTATTGGAACTTGCATAAGAACATGGATGAGTGATTTTTCTGTTGCGGGAAACCAAATTCACACAACAAAAGGATTAATGCAATAGCAATTGGTACAGAAAAGTTGCATTTTCCTTCATGTAAAGCACAAAATGGTTCATATATAGCTCCTAGCAGTAGAAATGAGTTTTGTGTGCACACAGAGAGAAGAGAAAGACCTTTTTAAATCTATGATCAACAGATACTGAGAAAAATAGCCTGAGTAAATGATTTACTTAATTTATACCTGAAAGAATACTCAGTTCCACAACAATGCAGACCATTTCTAGTAAATTACCAATAAACAATGCAAAGAGTCAAATGTTTAGTTTAGAAAATAATACTTTACTTCATACTCTGCAGGATACTTTTGACTGTCACAATTGTTAGTAATGTGCTTATTGTACCGTCTCCTGTACTGGAGAATGATCACTGTTAACATCTCACAGGTGGCTTAAAGTGTCACTGTTATCAGTGTGTAAACAAAAGTTATTTAACAGTTATTCTTGCCTGTAAACAAACTTTACCGGGATGTATATTTCAGCTTTGAGAATAGGTTTAAAAGATGGCATGAAAAGGTAGTATTAAAGGTCTCCTGAAAATTAGTTACATTTATAAGAATACCACTTTCATTTAAAATACTATGCGCTGTATAACAGAACCATAATATTCAACTAAGTCATGTAAATTACGTGGCAATCTGGGCAAGTGCTGCATAGGTGATCGGAAGATGTATCTTTAAATTGTTCTTATTTTAGTCTTATGGAAATGTTATAATCTTTTCTGATAGCTAAGAATGAAACCTGCACATCTGGGTTCAATGAAAATGGCATTTCTTGATAGAATGACTTGAAATAATATTGAAATTAATCCCTGCTCTCCCAGAAAACCCATGAGTTATGTTCTCTCTGTTTTCCTTGTTTCTTATCATTAGCCAGGGATAAGGTTTGAAATGAAATACATTCTCATCAGTCTCGCTCTGACAGACCACTTTTATCAATTGCATGCTGCACTTGTGTGCAATAGATCAGTATGTGTGCACTTGACACTTTCATCACATTAGCTATGACTCCTGTTGAAATGGTGTCTACCCCAGTCAGAAAAACTATATACCAAAATTACAGTGCTAGCACTGATTCTGAGAGTTCACTGAGAAGATAATTGAATAATGCTCTGTTCTTCACCTTCAAAAGGAAATTCCATCAGCATTTGGAAAGTGGGACACTAAACAATAAGCATACACCTTTGTTTATTTGTCACCCTGATAAGGATGATAAATTACAGTACCATTGGTTTTTTTTGCTCAGATGAATTAAAACAGCAGCAATAGCATCATCCCTCTTCTTGGGGCCAATTCACATACGAGTGGGAACTTTTTCAGTCTGATTAAATGCTACATTTATAGAGATAAGCTCCACTATAAGAAACATTTTACAGGTCCTTTATTCATCGTTTTTTGTTTGTGGGGCTTTCGTTCACCCCAGTGGCTAGCATGGAGAAAGTCTAACTTGGGAACTACTGAATTTTCCCCTTTTTAATCTTTGTTTTTTTGGATTTTCCTCTTGCCCTAGATTCTGAGGCTGCTATATATAATACTCAGATGATAAAATAGTTATTATAGATTGATTCAGGTGGCTGGAATATCCCTTTGGAAGTAAAAGAGCTGATTCAATTTCTGTTGATGTTCTGGTGGAAATTTTTCCAGTGACTTCAATGGAAGTTGGCTGGGTTCCAGCTGCCTTCTGCAAATGACATATAGGAATCAGTCCTTCAATGAATTCTGCATAGATGCAGGGATCTACCTTTGCACAGCTTTGCAGGCTTGGAACTATGGTTTCCATCATTCCAGCCCTTAATGATTCAAAGAGAGGCCACTTCAATGCAGGTGTTTAGCATCATGTTGAATTGTTTTTGGCCCTTAGTCATTGCACTGAATGGGAATCTTTTATGAGTGAGCAATGTTAAATAGGGTCTTGCAACTTTTCATTCCAAGTGCAGTCAAGTACAATGATTAATAGAAACAAAAAGGGACTTATTTACATTAAATGCCTTGTAAATGTAGAGCAGCTTAAATAAATAAATACCACTAAAGTTACTTCAATGAATGACTGGGTGACATTTGTTTATGTATTGGATCTGCTGCAGTCACAGCAACTCAGGCAAATGAAAACAGCCTTAGTGATTTTGGTGGACAAACTTTTCAGTATAATCCCTTATTATCTAAACACAATCAAGAGCTTACTTTATATGAAATATTTTCTGCTACAGATGGGAATGCCTTAGGCTTAGCCAACAAGTAAAAATGCATAAATATAGAACTGCTCACCCATCCAGCCAGTCATTCTTCTCATTGCACTACATGTGATCAGCAATAATTCAAATACATTAAAAATCATGTCCAAAAGTGGCCCAGTTTTGTATTAAAATGGCAGATAATAACAATGTACTTGTTTTTAATACTAGTGTGGCAGTGTTTATATGCCTGTGTATGGAACACAGAAGGAGCTGACAGCAACCATTAGATTACCTAACATTTTCCATTATAAAACTTGCTTGTGATCATTGTTTTTAGGAAGCTCTCTGACATCTCCATGATTTTCATGAGGTTTTTGAAACTCAACATGGGCAAGGCTTTTTGAAACACCTGCGGCTAGAAGCATGCCTTTTGCTTGTCCTAGGAAATACCTTGTAGGTTTGGTTGAGATATAAAATCGTATATCACCATTTCCTGTCTTTTGTTTGTAGTCCCCAGAAATAGTTTGGCACCATAGACATTCTAAGAGCTGATTCCACATCACTGCCAAATAGCACAGCACACAATGTACTGGGAGGTGTGGCACTTGCCCGAGCAGTGGGAGTGGGCAATGAGCCTAGCTCTCTATGAATAATGTCTCATCACTGAACTGACTACATGACCTCAGTTGCCCATTCCCTCATCTGGGGGAACCAGAAATATGAAGAGCTTTCTCAGCTCTTCAGGGGTGGGCATGACAGCAAAGTTTGTCATGACTCCCCAGAATGCTCCCTGCATTCAGCATATAATTCTGAAGGTCACAGTTCTACTTGCTTCTGGTGGGAAGGTGGAAAAAAACCTGTTAAATAGAAATGTAGGCTTTAAAAGGGACATTACAATGGTCAGAGGCCTTAAACAATAAGGAAAATATTTAAAGTTTAAGCAGGGGCTGAACTGCTGCTTGCTATCAGCCAGCTAAAAGGAGAGCACTGCCCTGGGCGTGGGTGTGCCCACTACAATTGTTTAGCTCTGCAAGATAATTAACTGTTAACTGTTGATATGTAAATACAGCTCATGCCAGGAGGGGGAGGGAATACGAGGTGTGGCTATGTAAATCCTATTCAGCCAGGGCTGATGGAGGATCAGTGTTGGAATGGAATGTGGTGTATTGTAAATAATTTGGGGCTGTTGTGGGGGTCACAAATCATGCTACCCCTAAATATGGGAACTGTAAAACATGACACCAGTGCTTGCAGGAGAGACACCATCATTGTAAGAGGTCTCTGAGGAACAAGCCTCCCCCCTTCCAGAGTTGAGTGAACTGAGCTGGGGGGATGGGTTAAAAGGCTTGAGTCAGCCTGCTTCACACCTGCCAGGTGTGAGCTGTAAGACTGGCCCAACCTGTCCTTTTTCCCCCTTTGTTTTAAGGACAGACCTAAAGCAGACTCCATGAGGAGTCTTTCTGCTAGTCTAGTGGAAGTGGGAATCCTTTGCCAGTCTAGGTGGTGGCTAAAGAGCTGAAATCACTGGTTTTGCTGGGAGCCAGACCCCATTACAGCCAGTGAAGCAGCGGTGGCCAGCAGAGTGGCTGGTGAGGCGAGATGACTGGTGGTGTGGCGCGGCTGGTAGGAGTGGCGGCAGGCGACCAGCAGCACAGCGCTGCTGGTAGGAGCGGCAGCAGACGAGGAGAGGCGACCGGCGACGCGCGGCGCGGCTGGTAGGAGTGGAGGCAGGCGACCAGCGGAGCGTCTGGTGGAGTGGGACGAGACAGCTGGTGGAGCGTGGTGGAGTGGCTCGCGTTAAAGACTGCAGCAGAACCCTATGGAGAGGTGGGGCCGTTGGCCTTGGACCACGTAAGGTGCCACTATCTATCCCCCCACCCCCATTTCTACCCAGGTTGGGAGGTAAAACCCTGCAGGTGAACTTTTGGACTCTGGATGGCAATGACCAGGGACAGAGACTTTTGGTGTGTCGGACTGATTCTTGGCTGGGGGGCGGAGGGCTTAGCTCATGTTTGGGCTATGAACTCTGTTTGTAGTATTTTCCCAAGTTAATGCCGTATGACTTCTCTCTCTGTTTCATTAAATGTTTCTTTCCTACACTCAGACTCTGTGCTTGCGAGTGGGGAAGCACTGCCTCTCAGAGGCACCCAGGGGTGTGTGAATTTCCCAGGTCACTGGGTGGGGGCTCAAGCCGGTTCTGTGTGAGATGGACCTCTAGATATTGAACCCGGCCCTGGTTGCTGCCAGGCCTACCCGGCAGAAGGGCTACGTAAGCAATTTTTAATGATGTGGCATTTTACCAATAATTGCTTTTTCCATTTATACAATTGATTTGAGTGTATGCAATAAGCCACCATGGCACTCATAGCTATAGGAACAGGCTACCAACTACTCTGATTTCTTGTCCATAACAGTCTTTTAAAAAAGAATACATGAAACATCTGTCATTTGCAAACAAGAATGTAAATATTTGCCAGGAAGCCAAAATAGTGTACTATCCATGGTGAAACTTTCATTCCAGTTTGTGTCATTTTTAATGTTATAACTAAGGATTTATTGAAATAGCTTGACAGTTTAGCATGTTTCACTGATGTTAATACAGTGTGGCTGCGTCTAGACTAGCATGATTTTCTGCAAATGCTTTTAACGGAAAAGTTTTCCGTTAAAAGCATTTGCGGAAAAGAGCGTCTAGATTGGCACGGACACTTTTCCGCAAAAGCACTTTTTGCGGAAAAGCGTCCCTGGCCAATCTAGACGCGCTTTTGCGCAAGAAAGCCCCGATCGCCATTTTAGCCATCGGGGCTTTTTTGCGCAAAACAATACCACATTGTCTACACTGGCCCTCTTGCGCAAAAGCATTTGCGCAAGAGGGCTTTTGCCCGAACGGGAGCAGCATAGTATTTCCGCAAGAACACTGATGATCATACATGAGATCGTCAGTGTTCTTGTGGAAATTCAAGCAGCCAGTGTAGACAGCTGGCAAGTTTTTCCGGAAAAGCGGCTGATTTTCCAGAAAAACTGGCCAGTCTAGACACATCCTGTGTGTAAAGCAAAGGCTGTATCATACACCAATGCTTGTACTCAATAAGTTATTTTATTGAACAAAGTCCATCAAGGTTAGAAGGAAAATACTCAAATTAACAGCTTCCAGAAAATAGGCGGTGTTAATTGACAGTGAACAAAATGCTAATGGGATGAAACCATAAAGGCTCAGAGGACACTAGTACAATGTGTGCATTCACTTAAAACACTCTGGTCTTTAGATAAAGAGTGTATGCCATATCATGGGATATTCGCATGGTGGGGTAGTGAGAATGTAGATTGTTTGTAAATATGCCTTCCTGAAGAAACAAAAGAACTGCCAGTAAATGTCAAGTGTGTGCATGCTTAGTAGGTGGTTTAATTAAAGAAGAATTTTAAACTCGCCTCTTGATAAATGCCAAACCCAATATTTTCAAAAGGTAAGCTTCTGCATTCAAATTACATCAATAAAATAAGTAGTCTGGAAGCAACTAGGTGCCCAGTGCATTTGATAAAAATTCCTAATTTCCAACAGTTAGAAGTGGGTCACATCTATCCTGACTGAATTAACCTCATTAGCACTGATCTTCCACACAGTAATGTAACATTTCTGTCATTGTGGGTAGGGCTATGCTATGGAGAAGATTGACCCTCCAGAGGTTGATCTTCTAGCAGTCAATTTAGTGGGTCTAGTGTAGACCCCAAATCAAATGCTAGGGCAGTCCTCACCGGCATCCTGTACTCCTCATTCTCTGAGGAGTAAGGGAAGCTGATTGGAGTGTGTGCTTCTATCAGACCCCCCTTCCCTCATGTAGATGCTGCAGCGGCTTGACTGAAGGTAAGCTGAATCCAGCTACACATTTTGCATAGATGGATAAGAACATAAGAAGGGCCATATTGGGTCAGAACAAAGTTCCATCTAGTTCAGTATCCTGTCTTCCAATAGTGGCCATGCCAGATGCCTTGGAGGGAGTGAACAGAACAGGTAATCATCACGTGATCCCTTTCCTGTCATCCATTTCCCACCTCTGACAAACAGAGGTTAGGACACCATTCCTACACATCTGCACTAATAGCTATTGATGGACCTTACCTCCATGAATTTATCTAGTTCTTTTTTGAACCCTGTTAAAGTCCTGGTCTTCACAACATCCTCTGGCAAGGAATTCCACAGGTTGATTGTGTGCTGGGTGGAGAAAATCTTCCTTTTGCTTGTTTTAAACCTGCTGCCTACTAATTTCATTGTGTGATCCCTAGTTCTTTTGTTATGGGAACAAGAAAATAACTTTTCCTTATTCACTTTTTACACACCTGTCATGATTTTATAGACCTCTATAATATCCCCCTTAGTCTCCCCTTTTGCAAGCTGAAAAGTCCCAGTCTTTTTAATCTCTTCATATGGGACCCGTTCCAAACCCCTGATAATTTTTGTTGCCCTTTTCTGAACCTTTTCCAATGCCAATATATCTTTTTTGAGACGAGGTGACCATATCAGTATGCAGTATTCAAAATGTGGGTGTACCATGGTTTTATATAGAGGCAATAAGATATTCTCTGTCTTGTTCTCTAACCCTTTTCAAATGATTCCTAACATTGTTTGCTTTTTTGACTGCCCTTGCACATACAGTGGATGTTTTCAGAGAGCTATCCACAATGACGCCAAGATCTCTCTCTTGAGTAGTTATAACTAAATTAGTCCCCATCATATTGTATGTATAATTGGGATTATTTTTCCAATGTGTATTACTTTACATTTATCAACATACATTTCATTGGACATTTTGTTGCCCAATCACATAGTTTTGTGAGATCTTTTTGAAGCTCTTCACTGTCTGCTTTGGTCTTAACTATCAATCCTTCAGAGAAGTGTTTCTCAACCAGTGGTACGAGTACCCTTGGGGTACTTGAGAGAAGTTTTGGGGGGACATCAACACAACTGAAATTTGGATAAAACTGGATTTTTTAAAGTTTTACAGCACTTTATTATTTTTGTACTTTTTACACCCAAAAATTTCATAGCCTGCCTGGCTACAATTAAGTTGTTTAAACAAATGTGTTGCCATGGTAGAAAAAAAATCTGTGTGTCTGAAAACTGTACTGGGGGTAATTATAATTTTTTTTAAGAAGAAAGGGTACTTTATAATAAAAAGTTTGAGAAACACTGCTTCAGAGGACCTCACCTTTTATCCGATGACAACTTATTTTGCTTAAGAGCCTTTGGTGAGAGACCTTGTCAGAGGCTTTCTGGAAATCTAAGTATACTATATTCGCTGGATCCCTCCCATCCACATATTTGTTGACCCCCTTAAAGAACTCTAGATTAGTGCCAGGATCACCTCTAGAGTCCTTTTAAAATATTGGCATTACATAACTGATGTAAAGGGTAGGTTACAAACAGTGTTCCCTCAAAGCTGTGCACATGACCTACAAGGAGATGTTGAGGGATTTGGGCTTATTTAGTCTGCAGAAAGAAGAGTGAAGGGGGATTTGATAGCAGCCTTCAGTCTCCTGAAGGGAGGTTCCAAAGAGGATGGGGAGAGGCTGTTCTCAGTAGTGATGGATGTCAGAACAAGGAACAATAGTCTCAAGTTACAGTGGGGGAGGTCTAGGTTGGATATTAGGAAATACTATTTTACTAGGAAGGTGGTGAAGTACTGGAATGGGTTACTTAGGAAGGTGGTGGAATCTCCATTCCTAGAGGTTTTTAAGTATTGGCTTGACAAAGCCCTGGCTGGGATGATTTAGTTGGGATTGGTCCTGCTTTGAGTAGGAGGCTGGACTCAATGACCTCCTGGGGTCTCTTCCAGCCCTATGATTCTACATGTACCATCACCACCAGCTTCTCCCCAACACTACACATAAGTCTATTTAGATGTCCCAGATATCTATGTTTCTAATGACTGAATCCCCCATTACCAATGCCTGCCTTATCCTAATGACTGGAGTTCCTTCCCCCAGGGTACGTCTACACTAGCCCCCATATCAATCTAGGGAGGCTAATGAGGGTGACCAAAATTGCAAATCAAGCCCAGGATTTAAATATCCCGCACTTGATTTGTATGTTCCCGGCTGGTCGCCATTTTAGAAATTGACTAGCCCGAAGTAACTGCCCGTGTCTACACGCGGCAGTGAAACGGGATTCCGATTTAAAGCCCTAACTTGAATTAGCTGGTATTCCTCCTGCAATGAGGTTTACCAGCTAGTTTGATTTAGGGGCTTTTATGCAAAATCAAGCACGGGATATTTAAATCCCAGGCTTGATTTGCAATTTTGGTCGCCCTCATTAGCCTCCCTAGATCGATCTAGGGGGCTAGTGTAGACGTACCCTCAGAGAGGTATCCTCAGTGTGAGAGGATACCACAACATCATCTGGAAGGAGGGTCCCAACAATGGGATGGTTTCCCTCTGCTCCAATTGAATGTTCTCCTTCCCTGACTTTTTACCTCCCCTTTTTTAACCCCACCCCTTAACAGCACAAGGGCTGTCTGACTGAGGGTGGGACAGTTCTACAGTGTCCCAGAAAGCCTCATCAGCATACCTCTCTGCCTCCCTTAGTTCCTTCAATTCAGCTACCCTGGCCTCCAAAGTCCATATATGGTCTCTGAGGAATTGTGTATATTGAGTCAACCTGCTTGGTCTAGTGTAGACCAGGCCTGTATGTATGTATAAATCCCTGCCGTACTGAAGCTTCCATTTTTGCATCTGATGAAGTGAGCTGCAGCCCACGAAAGTTTATGCTCTAATAAATTTGTTAGTCTTTAAGGTGCCACAGGACTCTTCATTGTTTTTGCATTCAAGTGGTGACTGTCTGGATGGGGACTGGGCCAAGTTGTAGAAATATTCATTAGGAAGAGTCAAATAGAAATTTTCTAGCACTTCCACACGAAATTTTTAGCAAGTCTGGATCTCAAAGCATTAGTTATTATACAAATTAATCTTTTCACAAATATCAGTGTCCCATTGTTTATACTGCCACTGTCTGTAGCTGTATATCAGAATAATAAACAGGTCTAAGATAACAAGTAACAACATAAAAAGTCTCCTTTTCTTTAGTTAAGGTAAGAGCTATTGTGGTTGTAGTTTTATACACAATAGACCCTGTAGGCCAGACTGAGTAAAGATCAGACTATGCAAAATGTTCTCTGTTTTATAATTTCGTAAATTTCTTCACAGTTATCTTGTTTCACCAGAGTATTTCTGCCTGTACTGGAACATCATTGAATAACCTTGTAACAATGAAAAGTGAAAAGTATTCACAACACTGAACTAGTGTCTATTTAACATAAAGTTACTAATACTCCTCCATAGAAGTCCACTGCAGTACCATTTAATAATTAATGAACAATAGTCTATCTCATGACAAGATATGAATAATTCTAAAGGAACTCTGGTTTCTATTACTGGACCTATCAAGACAGTATTGGATCTTGTTTCAGGATAGGATCAGGTGAAGGAAAGAATCCCTAGTGCCCATTGCTATGTCTTTGAAACATAATATTATATTAAGACAATGATAAATGCCTGTCTTAAACCCAGAAAAGCCACGATTTTAAAATTCTGTAGATACTTTAATTCAGCTCGGCCTCGTCTCTCAGTCAGGGTATGTCTACACTAGCCCCCTAGTTCGAACTAGGGAGGCCAATGAGGGCGACCAAATTTGCAAATGAAGCATGGGATTTAAATATCCCGCGCTTCATTAGCATGTTCCCAGCTGGTCGCCATTTTGGAAACTGACTAGCCCGGAATAACTGCTTGCGTCTACACGCGGCAAAGAAGCGCGATTCCGAGATAAACCCCTTAGTTCGAATTAACAGTTAAACCTCATGGTTTAACTGTTAATTCGAACTAAGGGGTTTATCTCGGAATCACGCTTCTCTACCGCGTGTAAACGCAGGCAGTTATTCCGGGCTAGTCAGTTTCCAAAATGGTGACCGGCCGGGAACATGCTAATGAAGCACGGGATATTTAAATCCCGCGCTTCATTTGCAATTTCAGTCGCCCTCATTAGTTCGAACTAGGGGGCTAGTGTAGACGTACCCTCTGTTGCTTAATCATTATACTCATATGTGGTCACCTTTTGGAGAAACGTGATGTGATTGTTGGGTTTCTTTCACATCTCTCATATGTTCCTCCTGGCCTGCAATTTTCTTTCTCAGTGCTGATGATAATTATCCTTTAACTGCAAATGTTCCCTTCTTTTACTCCTGCAAAGTAACAATCTTTCCAAGAAAAGGACTAGATTCTACAAAAAGTGTTGTATAGTGGATAGAGGAAGGTAATGGAAATCAGGACTCAAGGGCTGTGTCTAGACTGGCCAGTTTTTCGCAAAAGCAAGCGCTTTTGCGCAAAAACTTGCCAGCTGTCTACACTGGCCACTTGAATTTGCGCAAGAGCACTGACATTCTGATGTAAGAAATCAGTGCTTCTTGTGCAAATACTTTGACGCTCCCGTTCGGGCAAAAGTCCTCTTGCGCAAAACCTTTTGTGCAAAAGGGCCAGTGTAGACAGCTCAGTTTTGTTTTGCGCAAAAAAGCCCCGATTGCTAAAATGGCGATCGGGGCTTTCTTGCGCAAAAGCGCATCTAGATAGGCCATGGACGCTTTTGCGCAAAAAGCACTTTTGCGCAAAAGCGTCCGTGCCAATCTAGACGCTCTCTTGCGCAAATACTTTTAACGGAAAACTTTTCCGTTAAAAGCATTTGCGCAAATTCATGCCAGTCTAGATGAAGCCAAGCACTCCGTTTCAATTTCTGCTATTGGTCAAAAGCTCTGCTATGATCAAGAGTAATAAGGGTCAAGGGTCACATTTTCAAAAGAGCTCACACCAGACAGTTCCCATTTATGTGTGTAAATGTGAATCTAGATTTTCAGAAAAGCTCAGTTTCCATTTAAGCACCGAAATAAACTTAGTAGGTTTTTTTGTACCCAGAAGCACTTATGTTCAAAAATTTAGCCCACTTCATTTAAGTGCCTGAGTGAGGGTTCAAGTCTTGAAAATTTGGTCCCAATTATGAATGATGAACATTTTTGAAAATCTGTCCATTAGATAAGATCCTGATATCACTGAAGTCAATGGGAGTTTCAGTATTGTCAGTTTGTTGATTCAGCTACAAAATGGAAGTAGTAAGTATACCTTGATTAATATTTTGGTTGTAATTTTCTGTTTCATTCATCCATAGATCTATAGATTTTTAAAGCCCGATTATGACCATTAATCTAGTGGTGGGCAACTTGCAGCAACCCATTTGGGTTCTACATGTGACCCATGAACCCCTCCCTCTGCTCCGTCCCCACTTGCCCCTCACATGCCGCGGGCTTTGTACTTACCTATTCCTTCCGCTCCCTCCCTCCCTCCCTCCCAGCGCTCTGTGAATCAGTTGATTCACACCCTGTCCCCACTCTTCCTCCCTCCAAGAGCTTGAATGCCATGAATCCAGGGATTTGGGGAGTTCAAGCTCTGGGAGGGAGGAGGATGAAAGGGGGTGGGGCTTGAATCAGTTGATTCAGGACACTCTGGAAATTCTGGAAGAGAGCGGGGAGGAGAAGGGACAGGGCATGCTCAGGAGAGGAGGCCAGGAAGAGGCCGTGTGGGGGTCTGAGGGAAGAGGTGAAATGTGGGCAGGGCCTGCATCAGAGGGGAGGGTTGAGCAGCCCCTGGCAAAATGAGAAGTGACACACATTTAAAGCAAGGGCGTGTGTGAGGTGCATGCTGACTGCACACCACATTGTGAGAGCTGTGCGCTCCCTCTGCTTCTTTGTGTACTTTTGCTGGCAATTTAATTTGTCCCTAACAATGGACCACTTTGTGTTGAAAAGCTATGATAAAGGAGAATCAAGTGCAATTTATTGCAATTTATTTCATCTTATTCTTGAGGTCATGGTTAGTGCACATGCCCGATTTCAATCTTGCAGCCCACTGAGATGAAAAGAAGGGCCACTCATGCAGCCCACTCACTATCCTCAGTTGCCCATTGCTGATTTCCTCTAACCACTGGCATAATTTCACCCCATGATTCCTGCACCTAGCCCAGTAACCTGTGGTTGAAGAGTTACAGTTTTACTTTACCAGGAAAATCAAAGGTTTATTTTTTAGCTATTATTAAATATATGTCTTCATTTCAGGAGCACAAATGCAGAGAAAAAGACATTTGTTTCTGACAAAACAAGGCCAAACAATCTGATATCATGAAGATCTTGTAGTATGCCTTTGTGGTTCCTAGTTTTGCAATACTTTCACCCAATTGTTATTTTTAAACCTCTATTTGGTAATGACACATATGCACAAGTAAATCCACTCATGCTATGTTCTGTGGTCAAACCTACCCAGAGATAGTGCTAGCATTTGTATTCCTCCGAGTCTGCAGATGGTTTGAAATGTTCACTGTTTGCCAAATGGTAGTTTATGATTTATACATCAGATACAACCCAAGTTTCAGAGAACATTGCACATACTTTTCCTCACTTGTAAGTCCAAATGAGGAAAAGTTTATGTGACAAGACTCAGTTAGAGGATTTTTACGGATAACCATTACATTAATTATGATTGTGAGAAGTAAGATATTTTATTTGCTACATAGTTTTGCAGATTTATCGTGGCATTTGAAATGGAGGAGTGTGGACTGTTCTAAATTCTAGTTGTAATGAGAACTGGGCAACACCTCTCCTCTCCATGCAAAAAATTAAACTCATGCATAAGAAACCAACCAATCTTTTTATCCTTAATCTGTTTCATAAAAAAGTGGAAAATGCATCACTTCTTTACACTGGTTTGCTTAAATATGGGAGTTGTTGGATCTCTATATCTGTGATGTGTTGAGCAGCACATTACATGATTAGGTTCTATGTACGTTACCCATGAGGATGTTATATTCCAAGTCCAGTTTGGAGAGCTGGGTGAAGGGAGAAATAAGGCATGTGAGATAGTGGCTTGTTCTGTATTAAGAAGATAGAGCAGAAAAAAAGCTGGAGAAAATTCAAAGCTAAAGAAAGCATAGGAACAGCAAGGGTAGGATCCCATTCTACTTTACTTAGCAAATATACAGAACAGCAGCAGACACCAATAGTGTTCTTTGGCTGTGCCAGAGACATGTCTGAATGTGTGATATAATTCTCACTCTGAAAAACCACCAATGGTATTTGGCTAACTGGAAATAAAGATGGACCAGTGGTTTTACTATTATATCCATTTACCCCAAATCTAGCAGTTTAGGTTTTATGTTATATTTAAGTTGTTAAATTAATTGTATTTAAAATCGTTTTAGACAGTGTCAATATTAATAATATGTGTCTGCAAATTACAGCTACTCCAATTCCCTAGCATTAACAAATGATAAGTAACAAAATAATTAGGAAAAGTTTAGTAGGTGCTTCATTGCTGGCTGTGAATTGGACCTCACCTATTGTGTTAGTAGAAAAACTGATTTAGGTTTTTATGATATGTGGGTGAGGAGACATGGACCTTTTAGTTTATTTTTTCCACTATATTTTCTTTTCAGAGAACACTCCTTGCCCCTGTAACAAAGCCAATGTTTCCCAGTCAGTGAGTAATACAAACTTTACATTGGATAGCGTAATACTTGAACATATGCAAAACAATATTTTAAGGCAAACTAATCTCAGCCCCAGGTCATATTTGCCCCCAAATACAACTCCGTGCCAATTTCAAAACCACACAAGAAAATGGATGTTTTTATTCTCTGCTAAATTGCTTGTCCCCATGGTCAAAAGTATTATGCAGGGCCCAAGGGTAGAAGGCATTGTATAGTTCAGAGTTCTAGATACTTGCTATACCCACCCTCATAAAAGTAGGGTTCTTGTGTTGCATTCATCATCTCTTTGGCTACTTAAGGCTCCATCTGAACAGCAAAGATGCAGTTTTCCAAATATCTCACTGTTGGTTTAACTCTGCTGCCAGTGAATTCAATGATAAATCACTCATTGACAAAAATGACAGCAAAGCTGAGTTCACATGGAGCACTTTTGTAAAACTCATTGCTTGAAAGTGCTCTGGTGGGGTCTTAGCCTAAGTCTACTGTACCACAGAAAGTGAACCTAAAGTACGATATATAGCTGGAATCAATGTACCTTAGGTCGAGTTATGGCAGGGTCTACCCTGCAGGGGAAGGGAGAGGGGGGGCGTCAATGGGAGAAACTCTCCCATTGACATAGCTTACTCTTTATGTCGAGAGTAGAGCACAGGGGTCAACCGCAGAGTGATTTGAGGTCGATTTGTTGGGTCATCACTAGACACGCTATGTCGGCAATGGGCAGATCAGTTTCAGAGCATTGATCCCTGCTGTAGTGTAGAGGTAGCCTTAGAACAAACAACCCATAATGAAATGTAATAAAAAATTCTAGGTGAAAGCTTGTTTTAAGAGGGAACTGACCAGTATGACTAATTTTAAGTATTCAGCAAGATGTGTTTATTGTGCTATAAAAACATTTGAAAAAATATGTTTTATAATAGAAACACCAATAGGCCATAAACAATAGAGCTGCTACTAGTTACTGCTATCAAAATGAGATCAGCTGGGTGTCATAGCTCCTGATTCGTGTACAACCTTTTGAAAATATGACAGACATAATGATGATTAATCACACTTTTTGCAATTATATATATAAATTTGTATCCTATGGGGGAATCAAGGCAGAGCTGTTACTTTTATTGCAAAATGCCAACTGGCATCTTGTTTTTATAAGCATTTCCCGGAATGCATTCATATTTAGATATGCAAATAAAGTAAGGCAGAATTGTACAATGCCAAGAAATGACATTTTGTATTGCAAGTGCTTTAAAAGGAATGCCAGCTCACACCATGGTATTATTTACACTTTCAGGACATTTGGCTTCCTTCCTCTCAGTGAAACAGAAACAAGACATTGATTTTTAAATAATTTCAGCATGTATATTTAAACATGGCTCAGATTCATATGATTTTATTTCATTATTGACCAATTTTCCTTCCCTGCCATTCTTAATTCTTCTTTATAATAAACACTGTTATTTCGACAGAAATCCTTCCATTATAATTCACTTGTTTGACTTTTCATGCTAAGAAAAATTCAGATAAATATCAAGAGCTTTTTTTTTCATTAATGCAACTGAAAATAAGACCAATACTATGGCCAGTATTAATGCTATATGGTAAATTCTGCTCTCGCTGGAGTTACTTAAGAAACAGGCATTGAGAGAGCCCAGAATTTGGTTCTGTGTCCAATCTCAGATGCACGATACACATGAATAAAATCAGCAGCTACACATAAAAAAGTCCAGGCCTAAAGATTATGTTTTTCTAGTTCATACATAAAGGCCAGGGGACTAAGAACTTATTTTTCTCCATTCATTTCAAAAGCTATGATGAATTTCCTTCCTGCTTGGCAATATTAATGACATAATACCTTAATAAATAACATATGCTGGTAGGATCTAGACATGGGCCTGACCTCTAATTCCAACTCTGCCATTGATTTGCTGGGTGGTTTTTTTTTTTACAAAGTACTTAATTTTACTAGGCCTTAGTTTCTTCATCTGTAAAACAGAAAAAAAAAATTACATTACAGGGTGGTGTGAGGATTAATCTATTCATTGGTATTTGGACACTTTAAATGTGAAACCTACTACGTATATAATTTTATTTGAACTACATTCATTCATAGCTAGGAATTTTCATTTTATGTTGATGGGAGTGTCCTGTGTTTTAATCACATATAATTCCTTCTTTTTTTGCGAAGAAGATTGGGAGTGTGAAAAAAGTTGCACAGCCATTCTCTTCAATTTATAGCTTTAGTTGAATGAGCTCAGATCATTAACATCTGAGTTTCCAGCTTGATTTCACATCCTTCAGAATTTGGGTTTGTCCTGGAATTTTTGGTTCAGCCTTTTAAAGAGACAGAATTGAAAATTTGCATCTACTTCCTGGGGTGGATCCCTTCTACAATCTTTCTCCCACTCATCCTCCTGGCCTATTTTAATTTGTAATCTGAGACTCACAGCAGCAAGTGGAAAGGGATGATCCAAACACAATGCCTGAGGATTGAAAAAGATGTAAGGCCTGATTCTCAGCTGCATTTCTACAGTCCTTTGCCAGTTATGCTCCACACAAGACAATGAAGATCCACTGGCAGAAAACTCCCATAATGGAATGGAGAATTAGGCCCAAAGGTCTTAATCAGCTAAAATGAACCTTTGAAAGTTGAGAACAACAAGAAGTCCTGTGGTACCTTATATACTAAAAGATTTATTGGAGTATAAGCTTTCGTGGGCAAAGACCCACTTTGTCACATGTATCTGATGAAGTGAATCTTTGCCCACGAAAGCTTATGCTTCAATAAATCTGTTAGTCCAGCGGTTCTCAAATTTTTTGGGCTCCGGAGCCCTTTACATGCGTAAAAATTTATGCGGAGCCCCAGCGGTCCACTGATTGTATGTGTGGTACCTATCTATGTTTCCAGTTTGTCAGCCTCGCAGAGCCCCTGAAGATGTCTCGCAGAGCCCTGGGGCTCTGCAGAGCACATTTTGAGAAACACTGTGTTAGTCTGAAAGGTGCCACAGGACTTCTCGTTGTTCTTGCAGATTCAGACTAACATGACTACCCCTCTGATACTTTGAAAGTTGGTTATGATCTTATGATAGTATAAATTCATTGAAGTAAATGGGCTTGCTTCTCACACTGGTGCAAGACAGAAGTATTTCAGTGCAGTCAACAGAGTGACATTTGTGTGAAACTGGGATATATGTTAGATCCACATTAGGTTCTATGTATGTTACAATAATGTGAGACAAGAATCCATCTCTGCATGAAATGCAAGTTCCATCGAAATCACTTGGGCACAGATACTCATTTTTTTTAAAGTGGTTAAGACTAGTTAAAATCAATGAGAGTTAAACACCTCAATATCTTTGAGGATTAGGGCCCGGGAATTTTGCTATTAACTTCAATAAGACCAAGATTTTACGCTTGATCTTTAGCATGCTACTACCATATGCAGTCCAGTCATGAGCTCACTGTCCCTGTTTCAAATTAAACTATTGCCAAGGATTCCTGACATATTTCAAGAACAGGAATGCCATTTTCAATTCATGGTTCTCCAGTCACTGACAAATGAGCTCTTCTTTGGAAATCTGTTGCTCAAAATGTAAGAGAATATTGTATCAAAGCAGGATACATATCTCTTCAGAATCTTCTTTGTAAGCTCAGCCATGTTGTGACCACATGCTTGATGCTATTAAGTGGCTCAACATCTGGAAATATTGCAAAGTTCTTCAGTAATTTCTGTTCCAGAGAGTTAGCTGGGGATTGACAATCAATATCATGTATCCACTTCTCAACTACTGTTGAAAGAGCCTTTCCCCAGAAATCTGCCAGGTGGTAAAGGCAGCCAACATTAATAAATTTTGGATAGACTACTTTGAGCCTTGACAAAGCAACTTGTTCTCATGAGCAGGGCAGCAGCCATTGTCTAATTGAAGTATACAACTGGGACTTTAGTATCCCGGGATCCAGTCACTAAAACCCCAGTGTGTTGGGACTCTGCCTGAAGCCAGAGCCTCCTCCTACATCCCAAAGCTTTCATCCTTAGCCCCTCTCTAGTCAAATTATGTTGGGTCACGGGCACCAACAATTTTCTTCAACTGGGTCATGAGAAAAAAAACCAATTGAAAATCACTGTAATAAATGATCCCTCCCTTAGCTACCTTTGACTTTTGTATGAATCCCTACCTGAAAACATCAGCCCCACACTTGCTACCCTAGATCCTGTTTTCTGGCCAGCAGCTATGCTAGGACCTCACATGTATTTTGTCCAGTTGTGAATTCATGCTCTTGAGCATTGCACAAAGGTGAAATTCTATTCTGATTGAACTTTAATTTTCTGAAACAATGTTATCTTGATCATCATCTTTCTAGTATTTTCTCCCTTTCATTATATATTGCAGGTTCAATGTTTTGAGAGACCTTCTCAGTTCTTTCTTGAACTGGAAATAGATTAAATTGCATTAAAACCAGGCTACATTTGAAAAGATACAACATCGGGGATACTTCAACAAGCTTCATTACATCTTTTCACTCTTTGAACAAAGGGAAAGTCACAGAATTCATTTCTGTGCTCATTTCTGTGAAGAGCCTACAAAGTGGGACATTAAAAAAGGTTAAAATGAAAATTAGTGCTAGTCTGTAAAAGATAAGAGTAAAAAAAAATAGCACCTAAATTCTGGGCTAACCTGTGAACACAGGACGTGCACACTGCTAGTTAGAATATTGGAAGGGGGCTCCCTCCTTGACTCCAGGGTTTCTTCTTACAGCCCTGGGTGAAATACATCATGTACTGAAACTGAAGTTGCAGCTGACAAACTCCCTCCCACTTTCACGTACAATCCTGGCCCCACTAAAAACAATAGGAGTTTTGCAGTAGATTTCAGGGGTGCCAGGATTTCATCCTTGGTGCTTTTAATCCATAGGTGCTATGCAACTGCTAGCATGTTCTGTTTATGATTACAGTCTATGAGTATTTGTGGGGAACAAACATGGGCAGCCCTAGATTAGCTGCCAGTAACTGGCACCCTAGGTGAACCATGCAATTGGCGCCCCCACCTCCAAACCCCTCAATGATATTGTGCCCCCATTTGGCACCCCATTTAACTTGGCGCCCTAGGCGACCGCCTAGTTTGCCTATATGGATGGGCCGCCCCTGTAAAAAGTGTAGTATCCAATAGCTGCAAGTTGAAGTTAGACAAATTCAGAGTGAAAAAAGTGCAGGTTTTTTTAAAATTGTGACAGTAATTAAACATGGGAACAATTTACCAAAGATCACAGTTGAGACTTCATCCCTGACAATTATTACATCAAGATTGGATTTTTTTTTAGAAGATATCGAGAAGTTATTTTGGGGATGTTCTCTGGCCTGGGTTATACAGGGGATCACATTAGATTATCACAGTGGTTCCTTCTGGACTGATAATCTATGAAACTACAACTGGCCACAAAACCAGGCACTGATGTGTGATGCCGGAAAATTCCACAGTGATCCTTCTGTTGATGGAAGAATGATCAGAAAATATTATGTAGGAATGCTTATGTGATAAAACAAATAATAAATTGGGACTTCCTGCTTAGCAAGCAACAAAGTCCCCCCCCGCCCCGTCCAAAAAACCCCAGGTTAGATGAAAATGGTGGTTTCCTAGACCCTGGTACTTTCGGCTGAGAAGATTTTCCTACAATCAGGTTGTCAGATAAGGATTTACAAAAGACTGCACGACTATATGCTCCATTCCAGCTCACTTAGTACAAAACATTTCCTTTCTCCATTCTATCATGCTAACATCTTTTTTATTAAAATACAATGCACACAAATGAGAATTAATAATGTATAAATCTCATAATGCAGTAGGACTGTAACAGAGCAATGATAAAGAACTAATATAAACTGAAAGATTACTGTATCATAAATTTCACAGGTATAATGCTTTGTGATGGATCTTCTGCTTCTTAAAATAAATGACTTAAATAGGAGAGTTTAATGAAACAACAACAAAGATGTCCTTAGGTTTGGTTTTGTTTTGTTTACTTCTATAACTATGATTTGGAGCTTTTTTATTAAATATAACAGATGGGTGTTATCCATTCAGTATCTTTCCATGTCAGGTTGCTGTGCACTAATTCTATTGACATCTTTAGTATAGTAAATAATAGATACTTTTGTGAAATGTGTTTTCTGGAACATAGGCTCAGGGCAGAAGCTTGCTGTGAATGGAATAGTGGTGGTGGGGGAACGTCAGGAGGGTAAGTGGGGGGGGGGGCACTGAGATTCGTTGGTAGGGGTATTGGGGTGGAGGAGAAAGCTGGCTTCAGGTTAGGAAGGAGTGTCCTGGCAGATCCTGCTGCTGTTCCTTGGTGGCTGGTTCCTAGTTAGAGTTGCCAACATTGAATTAAAAAAAAAAAAAAAAAGACAAACCTCAGATGTCCCCCATCTTGACTTGAACCTGTGGGGCAAATCCCTTTCTTCCCACTTCCATGCTTCCTCTCTCTCCAGTTCGGGATGTGCAGAGAATCCAGTTGCTGATGAGACTGCTGCTCAGCTTCTGCATGGGTGGTGGAAGCTGACTTAGAGGATGCAGTAGCTGGTCTTTGCTTGTTGCTGCACTGGGCACCATGATGGGGACACTGGAAAATACTCTTAGCGACCTCCCTGACAAACAGAGCCCCTCCCTGAGCCTGGCCTCACAGGTAATTCCAGGGCACACAACCCCGTCCACTTGTCCTGCCACACGCAATCTGCACCCAGCAAGCAGATAGGTTGCAGTTAAGGGTTGGAGTCATTGTGGGGCCCTGACCAGCAGGGGTCCATATGCACAAATGCATCTTTGTACTCCTCTTCCGACCCTGCCCTTAAAGTGCAGCCCTATCTGCTTTCCCCTGTACAGCACTAAAGAGTCAGACTTCGCGGGGGAGTTCAAAGATGCCACTGTGAGTCCCAGCGCTCTACTGGTGAAATGCAGGATGAAAGGTATCCTATACTGATTTAATATGGGACAGCTAATTTTTTATTTAAATAGGAGCATCCTTTGTAATATGGGACATTTGGCAATCTTATACCCCAGTACTCAATGTTTCTTCCCCACTCAGTTGCTAAACCCAATTGCCAATGTGACACCCCCAAACCCTGCTCACCCAGTGGCTGGCACACATGTTACTGCCTGTGTTCTGGGCTGGCTGTTTATTCCAGGACCCGCAGTAGCTGGAATGTAAGAAGAATAGAACTGTATCTCCCAGCTCCCTGGTGGCTGGCCTGAACTCTCACAGCACAGCAGGTTATCCAGCCCTTCTCTTTTGCTACATAGTGTTATGTGTGAAAAACACTAATCAGCCCCCAGTGTTTCCGTTGTGGGGGTGTTGCCCCCAACTATCTCCCATGATTCTGATGTCCCTGCTGAAACATATCAGCAATTGGTCCCTGCTGCTCAGAGTCCCAGAATGAATCCAGAGCCTCACCTCATATCCTTGCTGCTTAGACACCAGAACATGCATAGCCATCCCCCTATCCCTCCCCCCTGCTACTGCCTTAAGCATATTTTACCCTTCAAGCCTCCCTAGCAGCACATGATTCTGACAACATCATGCAGGGACAGGGCTGGGAACAGCTGGGAATTATTTCTGTGGGTGAAATTGCCCCAATATACTTCCACTAAAGCTGCCTCTAAATATCACTGATAACTTGCTCCCATCTAGGGTTGCCAGGTGTCCGGTTTTCACCCGAACAGTTCGGTATTTTGGCCTTCCGTCCGGCAAAAAAACCCAGAGAATACCGGACATGTAAAATATCCAGTATTTTCTGTTTTCCTCAGATGGCAGGCTGGCGGCATCTGCGAGGGCGGGGGGAGCGAGGAGCACGGTAATTTAAAGGCGCAGCGGCTCAAAAAATGGGGCTTGCCTGCCAGGGGATAGATGTGAGGGCAGAAGCAGAGGGAGATTTGGCTTCTCTGGGTTCGAGGCTGGGTTCCTGGCTCTGCCTCCCACCCTCCCCACAGCCCTGCACTGAGTTACGAAGGGAAAAGAAACTCAGGGAGGGGGGAGGAGACTCTCCTGAAATGAAAGTGAAACTGGCTCTGCAAGATTGTGACCAGCTCGGCTGCTTGGAACTCGCCGGCCATGGCTGGGGAGGCGCCGTGCCCCTTCCCGGTGCGGGTGGAGGTGGACTGGGGGGGGCCCGGGGCTCCCCAAGAGCCTGCGGAAGAAACTCCTGTGTAAAGCAATGAACATCTTTTAAGAGGGGAGCCGATAGCCATGCTGGGCCCCTGGGCAAGGTGGGGGGAACCTGATTCCATCCTACCAGAAGTGCCGAGGTCTTGGGTGGAAGGTATTGGGCTGGGACAGCCAGCCCTCAGTGCCACCCGGAGTGCACCATCCTGGCCACCCAGCCCTTAGGGCTGCCTGGAGCATGTGATCTAAAGGGCCTGGGGCTCTGGATTGCATGGCTGCTGCATTATAGATGCAATGGCTTGGAGCCCAAGCCCTTTAGAATTGCCAGGCCCTGGGACAACTGCCCACTTTCCACATATACACCCATGTCAGCGGGGCTGTGATTAAATGTAGCCGTTTCTTAACGCAACTTTCAATTATCTATTTTATCCATGGACATGCACTTTACTCCCCACTCTGACAAGTGTTTCTGTCTGAGCAGTGGTCACCCACTTCCCACGACAAATGATATACTCCAGTCAGAGTGTCATCCTGTACATGGTAACTTGGTCCAGGAAAGATACATTGAGGCACACTGAGCATGTCTCCCACAGCACCTTAATATAAGAATGATTCCTAATGTGGTTAATCAATATTTAGTCTGGTGGAAAAGATTTTAAAGGGACCACAGGACATGAAGTGTCTAGTCAGGGTAGAGATCAACCCTTTACCTGTGACAAATTATAATTAAGGGAGGAGGCAGGCCCTCTTGCAAGGGTTTTGTAAGAAGCAAGATTCCCTCCTTCCATCCTTCTCTATTTAAATACATTTTGAAAGTATCAGAATGTCTCATTTTGTACTTTTTCAAAAAGAGAAAAGTTCCACTGTGGATGCTGAAACATATTCTAGCAAATTAAATTAATTATAGTAAAAAAGTAAAATAAATACACACATTAATTAATATGAAACAAGTCAAATCCAATATGAACTGTTTTAAAATAATCAAAGTATAACAATTTGTTTGATCCCACCCAATGTGATTTTTTTTCAGTTTTTGGTTAGCAAAAATGTCTACCTTTCATCCGTATTTGGGATGGGGAAAAAAGACAAAATCTTGAAACATCTTACAAGATAGGAAAACTATTTCCAACCCTGGTCTTTTACAATGCCCTAAAAATAGAAATGCTGACACAACATTTACACTGCCCCTCTTAATGCATGGCTATAAATAGTGTCAATTCTGATATTTCATCATCTGCAGTCTAGCCCTCTAACAACCTGATTGGAAAATATAAAACCTGAAGAGCAGAACAGATAGGAATTATGAAGACAGGAGAGAATGAGCAAGGAAATGGTGAAGCAGGTTCCTCATTATTCATAAATAGGTTTAATTCAAAGAGATTTCATCATAACAAAAGCATGCACTCGACAGTGATTTGTCTGATTTTCACACTGCTGTATTCTGGACAGGAAATCAACTGCTGTTAAAATGGTTCTTTAAGGGACCCAGTTAGAAATGCACACTAAAAAAGTGCAAACATTTACATTTGCATGATTTTTTTCTTGGCTTTAAAGGTACAAGTATCTTTAAATGATAAAAAATAAAATTAAATAATTTAAAACTAAAAATAACCAGTTGTGACATTTCAGGGCCTGTCTACATTATAAACAGAACCATGTCAAGGGAACCGGTTACAATATGTCCCAAGCTTTAATTTGGTTCCAGAATATGTTTAAGGTTCTATTTATACTAAACTGGAACCTTCTTGTAACTGGATCCCCAGATTTGGGTGTATTTATAATGTAGACAAGTCCCATATAGTCTGATAAATTCATAGGACTCTTCTGCATCTTCTGCAATCTCCTCCCTTTCTCCAGCCCTCACAGCTGTTTCACAGTAAAATTTGCAAATGAGTTTTCATTATAAATTGGATTTTGTATTTGTATTTTGTATTTACTAATTTGTTATGGTTTAGTTTATTGATGAGAAAAACCTTACCTTATGTTAACAGTATTTTATGAAGAATAAATAAGGATGGCATTAGACTAGCCTTACAGAATCAAGTTTTGCCTTTGCATCAATACCTAACTTCCAATGGGAGCTGGACATGTTTATCTGAAGTCAGATTTTGGCCCATGCATAGCAAAATGCTGAAACCTAAATCCTCTACAGTTTGTTTTACACAAGGTTGTTTAAGAAAGTCCTAAAATAAATTTGTTTCTTACAGAATGGTTTCTTTGTGTCATACAAGTCTCTGGGACTCTCCAGTTAGGGACTATGTCTCATGTTTAATAATCAGAGACACTGAACTAATGTCCAAGTTGCAGAGCTGTGTTAATATTCTAAGTAAGAAGGGCCAGATTCTGATGTCACTTGCACTGAGGTAAGTCTAGAGTAGCTTTGCTGCTGTCACTGGACTATCTCTAGTTTCACACTGGCATAACTGAAAGCAGAATTTGGCCCTACACTCTTTCACTGTAATCATATATCAAGTGTTGCTGACTACAACTGAATTCAAATAATCAAATAAGATAATCAAATAAGAGCGCAATGTATTATTAGTCCATTTACATTGCTGCTAATTAATTTAGGAACAGAAAGAATCTGAATTTTAGTTTCTTTTCATTTTAGCCTAAGTATACGTCTTTAATGCACTCAAAAATTAAGGGAAAGGCTAATAACACCATGGAGGTAATGCAACCACTAAGAAAAGCTGAAGTTAGATATGAAAGGCAAAGAATTGATCAAATACTGAGCTTTGTGATTTCATGCTATTTGCACTTGAAAAATGGTAGGAAAATATTAGTGACATGAACATTGCAAGGGTCATTTCACTTAGTATAAATAACATCTTTTGGTACAGTAGATGAAGAAAGTTGTAGTAATTTTCCAGTGCTCCTTGATGGGATGTACTTTGTTAGTATAGCTTTTTTACAAGGAGCCCTTGAAGAGGCATTGCATTGTTACCAAAGAAAGCAAAGAGGCCCATAAAATGATATATAGCTATTGCTTATGTTAGCTCCTCTACAAATTTTAGCTGCTACAGTTAGGCATAATGCTGTTGGTCTACGAAGAACAATATCCACTACCAAGATATTAATGGGATCCAAATGGCAACAGTCCTACATTTCTTAATCATTAATTCTTGCTCAGTGGGGTGCTTAGGTCCCAGTGCTGCAAATCCGTATAAGTCTCTGGGAGGATGGTTTCCAGGCTCAGGTTCTTCATTGTCTTGGGGCCTGTACAACCCATTATGGTTTGGCAGCCAAATGGTTAACACAGAAACTGCCCGCTCTCTCAGCTGGAGGTGATTGGCAGTTCCACAGCATCTGCCAGGATAAAAGAGCTGTAAAGTGGGAGGCTGGGATGGCTGCCAGGGAGATGAGACTGTGGATAGAAGCTGCCAGGGCAGCCAGTTCTTCGGAGAGAGAAACAGAACAAGAAGGGAGTAGTTCAGAGAACAGCAAGACATTTGAGAAGGGTTAACTCTGAGTGCTCTGTACAAGGATCCTGAGCTGGAACCCAGTGTACTGGGCAGCCCTGGATTTCCCTATTTCCTCCCTGCACTAAGAAGAGCAAGGGAGAAAGGTCAATGATAATGAATGTTACACGGAGGCCAGAGGAGAGTCTCTGAGACCACGAGTCTTTTCAGTTCTTTATATTTGGACTCTTCAGCTAACCACAAAAGGTGACAGAGAGAGCAGTTACTTAGACAGCTAGGACACATAAAATGGCAGACTGACGTGACACCAGAAAGGCTGGAAAGGATAACCACACTTGTTTGCTGGAAGATGCTCTAGAAGTGAGGGAATGCTCCTATGTGTGGTACCAGAAGTGTGACTGGGCATATAACTGCGCTAACCGTTCCTCACAGAATGTTAAGATGAATGAGGCCTTGATTGTTAGTCTAGCAAAATGCTGTAATCCTAGAACCACAGACAGCTATCTGAGAGCAACAATAATGACAGATGCTATAATGATGCTATAATGATGCTTTAATGGTTGTAGCCCCAGCAGCGGCAGAACAAGCTGCAAAAAGTGGGCTGGCAACATCAACAAGAAGCCCAAACCTGGCACAACAGCAGAGTCAGCAAATGCCAGAGATGGTGACTATCCAGGAGCAGCAGCTGGACAACTTAGATTGGGCATTGGTTGGAACAGCTTCACTTTCAATGGCTCAAGTTAAGATAGACTTGGGAGTTTGGTTAGGGGGAGCTATACTATGTAAAATGGAGCCTGATGATGACCCAGAGGTTTTAATTAAGACCTTTAAACACTTTGCAATTTATGCCCATTGGGACCCTGCAATGTGGGCCATTCACCTGGCACCGTCTTCACAAGAGAGGCAGAGGCATCTTATATGGCATTGTGCCAACAGTCTGCCCTCAATTATCCAACAGTGAAGTTGCCATATTCCACCATTTGAAAATATGTGAAGAGACTTACTGTCTGGTTTCATGGAACAGAAGTTTAGCCCATTCATAAGCTCCAGTTTACTAACACAGCAACTTAAAGACCTCCGATAGAAGTGGATGAAGTCAGAAGTCAAGATGGGCAGGCAAGTGGAGGAGTTGACAATTATGGAGCAATTCCTATGTGTCCTTGCAGCTGCTGTACGGAAAAAAGTGAGTGCAGACACACTGACCAGAGACTGAAGACGAGGTTATGGGCTTGCTGAAAGTTATCTGGAGACTTACATCTTGCAAACTTGGTCCAAGAAAACCAGCTTATCTCACCAACCTGAATGATGGGCCTGAATGAGGGTTGGGAACTTCAAGACCATGAGGCAGAGGCCTTCTTCACCCCAGACAGACTGGATCTCATAACAGAAGCTACCCCTAACCTACTCTTCCCACAATTTCCAGTGTCTGAACCTCAGAAGCATGACACTGGAGATGAAGGCTGAGACATGCACAAGAAGAACCAAGACCATTGTGTGGGAGATTTCAGTATGTCCATAATGGCTAATTGTCCCACCTCCTAACAGGATTTTAGTGATGTTGGGGAAAATCTTGGGGTCCTTTAATTTACTTCTTGAGGAAAAAAAAAAAGAGGACTGGAGGGTTCTGAAGAAGGGATAAATAGGAAAATGATAGACCAGAACTGTCTACATGACTATCATGCTTCCAATTATGAGGAAACCTCCTGTCATGATGTATAAAAGATTGATGACCATTTATACTATTATTGATATATCATTGCAAGAAATCTTGTATGAAGTATATCATGTAAGATATCAATGGAAAAGTTACAGCCTGTCAGGTATAAATATTATGGTTCAATTCATGTATCCTCAGTTTCTGAAGTTATGTATATTGGGTATGTATTTGTATCTCAAATATCATAGAATACTAGAACTGGAAGGGACCTCAAGAGGTAATCAAGTTTAGTCCCCAGAATACATGGCAGGACTAAGAACCATCTAAATCATCCAAGCTCGATCTAGATCAAAATATGTTTGTATGTGGGGTGACACCCACTAGGTAGTATACACTCAATCTTGCCAGGCCATTTTATATGGACTATTCAAGCTTGATGGGTGATTAAGAAGAATGAACTCTCCAGATAACTCACACCGAGGATGCCTCAAACAATGAAGAGCCAAAGGCTTACCCCTCTGATTCAACAAAACATGTAAGGACACGTGATATGGACAAGTGCCAATAACTTTCCATGCACAGAGGCAATGGGCATTGTTTGATTGTTTGAAAAGTAACTTTCCATGAACATGAGAGAGGGTATAAATTGCAATGGAAACATCTCCATTTTGCCTCATTCCTGCTCCAAGTCTCTGGACTGTGAATTCACATCTGAAAGGACTATTTTGAACATTAGATGGAGAATCTTCCAATCTTTTGGGAGTTACTAGAGAGACATTTGCAAGCCAGCAATATGCTCTATCATTGATGCAAACCTGATCTAAGGCCTTGCACTACTTTGTGTGTATATGCACTTTTAATAATTTATAAATCTATTCTTTTCTTAATAAATCTTTAGTTAATTTACTAAGGATTGGTTCACAACATAATATTCGTGTAAGATCTGAGATACATGCTGACCTGGGCATAAGTGTCTGATCTTTTGGGTTTGGTAGGCCCTCACGAATGGTGAGTTAGATTTATAGTAACCTCTTACTGTCTGCATGGAAATCAAGGGCTGAATTGCTTAAAAGGGACAGTGTTTTAGCTTCTTATTAATCAGTGTGATTTAGTGAATCTAAGACTATCTCTAAACTACATCCCTCTTTTGAAAGAGGGATGTAAATTAGGCAGATCGAAAGCGCAAATGAATTGGGGTTTAACTATCCCATGCTTCATTTGCATAATTGCATCACAGCATTCTTTCGAAAAAGGGTATTTTGAAAGTGAAACTGCCATCTAGACGCAGTTCTTTAAAAAAAACACCCTTTTGTGAAAGATCCTCCTCATTTGAGGAATACAGGATGTTTCAAAAAAGCGTTTTTATTTTCTGAAAGAACTGCGTCTAGACAGCTGTTTCACTTTTGAAATACCCTTTTTCAAAAGAATGCTATGACGTGATTATGCAGATGAAGCGTGGGATATTTAAATACCCGCTTCATTTGCACTTTCGATCTGCCTAATTTACATCCCTCTTTCAAAAGAGGGATGTAGTTTAGACATGCCCTAACTGTAGTGTAAACCACTGGTTTTGGGGTGTGCCTGTCCTGTTTCTTGACGTCTGCCCTGAACGTGGCATTCTCAATATAGTCCATTCTAGGCACCTAGTCCCACCTCCTATACTGGACTTTGAGTCAGGGCTGGAGTGGGCCCTGAAGCTGGCACTGTGTTCCCACCCCTTGCTCTGCCTGTGCTCTGCCCTAAGATGCCATCCCTGCTTGGTCTCTTCCGCCTGAGCCCCTGCCTATAGCTCACAGGGGTGGGGGGAAGAAGGGGCAGAAAGAAGCAAACAGGGGAAAAGGGGGAAGTGGTGGAGGGGAACAAGAGATGGGCAGGGACTCAGGAAGAGACTGAGTGGAGGTGGGTCTCAGGGCTCATTCTCCATTGGGGGAGGGTGGCACTTCTGGCACCATAGCAAACCCGGTATTGCTTTGAGTTCCATACTTTTGGACTTTTCTGTTAACCATGAAAAAGGGATAGAGCAAGCAGTGACTTAGCCAGAGGGCTAGCCCTCTTAAAATGACAGACACAAGACTTGATGGCACAAGAGCTAGAGGGGGTGTAAGACTGAAAGGACCCTGAATTGCTGTGCCTGTTCACAGAGAGATTCTCTACAGGTAGGTGTGTGAACTTATACTCACTTCAGAGAATATATTGAGAATGGTCTCATAGAAAATATAATATTTATTTTTATGAGCCGTGGTTTCATTGGAATTATGGGGTATTTATATGTGAATAGAATATAATGAATCGTCTGCAACCTACTGTTTCTAATTACAATATAATTACAAAACAATTTTTAATGCTAATTTTAACTTCTGAGTTCAATTAGCATCCTTTACAGATGAAGCAGTGTGGGAAATCAGCCAAAGATTGTTTCTTTGTATTGCTTGTTATCAATAAGACTTTCTGCACCATTACCGTGTAAAGTGCAGAGGTTTCAATAAGCATTCATTAGTCTTATCAAAAATGCCCAAAATTCAGATAACATTCCACAAGGCTCATGCTTTAAGAGCGTGTCATAAATAAAAATTTAGATAATTAGGTTTGAACTTAGAATTAAACACGGTAGAGTTGTTTGGGTTTTATTAGTAATTATCGCTATGAATCAAATGTATGATAATGGAGGATATTTATCATTTTGTGAAAGGTTAGCAGCATGCTGGGGAGATTCTCCTGAACTTGCATCTAGAGAGCACATTAATCAGCAATGGTCATCTATAAACTGTTAAATACATTTCAGTAATGCTTCAACATCATCCTCCCTTGAACCTGCAATGAGCTTTGAGTAAGTAGACACTTGTGCTCTTGCAGAGTCCCATTGACTTTAGGAATCTTCCCACAAAGCAATCCTTGCAGGATCACTGCCTTATACAATGGAAAGGAATATTTTATTTCTGCTAACATTCTTTATCTTTGCTGTAGGGTTTGGCTGATGTACAAGATCCCAGCAGCTTTTTGAATCAGTGCTCTGCAAGCTTTTTGCTCCCATGTGGCCTACAGAATAGTTCCTATCAGAGTGGTTTAGCTTCTGTTAGTATTTGAACAGTGATGCTTACTGCTTGCTGCAGCCCAGTTCAAAATTCAGGGAGAGGAACTAACAATCCCTATGTGTGGGGTGGGGAGGTAAAAAAACCCACAGATGTGCAACTTATATTAAAATGAGTTTATTTTCACCTTGTCTCCTTCACAGGACACCTGAGAGTGTGGGTGTAGGGAAAGAAAAAAAGAAGAAAACGTTTTGGTTTTGTTCTCTTTTTTTTTAACTTCTTTATGGTGTATAAGCACAGTGAATGTTTTTCCCCTTTGAAGACTTTTTTTTCTTTCTAATTTTTCACAGAAATTCATGTCTCTGCTTCTTTGATTTTCTTGGGATACTACATGGGCAAGTGCAGCAGTAGACCCTGATCATGCACCCTGTTGCACATGAATGATACAGATGAACCCATAAGCCTGCCTGGAGCCCCATTACCTGTCAGCAAGCTCCATAGAGGCAATAAGAATTAAGAGTGGATTGGGACACAGGAGATCTGGGTTCTATGCTTGACTCTACCACTGGCCTGCTGAATGGCCTTGAACCAGTCACTTCAACACTATGTGTCTTAGATTCCCAGCCTGTCAAAGGGAGACCTTTGTAAAGATGATGAAAAGTGCTCTATAAAACTCAGGCCTAATTATTATTCATAAAGATCAGGGACAGGGATTTATCCAAAGTGCTATATTAACAAAGGGATTTAGGTGGGTAACTGCCACATTTAGTCACTAAATCCCAGAATCAGAAGCCACTGGTATTCACAAAATTGCCAATGAGCTGGTGCCTAAACTCACTCATACTCAAGATTTTTAGGCAAAAGTTCTCTAGGTGCCTATGGGTATGTTTATGCCTGAATTAAAAATGTGCAGGTGTCCCAAGCCTGTTGACTCAGGCTTGGGGGAGGGGGGAGGGTCTCAGGCTAAGGGTGAGTCTAATTGCAATGTAGACTCTCAGGCTTTGGTTGCAGCCTGGGCCTTAGAACTTGGTGAGCTAGGAGAATTCATGTGCAGCTAGGTCCAAACGTCTACACACAGGCTATGTCTAGCCTGCAAGATTATTTTGGAAGAAGCTTTTCCAAAAGAGATCTTCCGGAAAAGCTTATTTCGAAAGAGAGGATGCACACAGTAAAAGCGCAACAAAAAAGCGATGTGCTTTTTCGAAAGATAGCATCCCATTTATTGGACGCTATCTCACATTTAAGTTGTGATTAGTATGGATGGAGTGACCACCAGGGCACCTGTGTTATTTCCTGGAGGCCTCTTCTTTCGAAAAAATACTTTCTTCCGCAGCCACATACCCCTTTTTCCAAAAAAGTTTTTTTCGCAAAAAAGGCTTATTCCTCATAGAAAGAGGTTTACTGTCATTGGAAAAACCCCTCAGTTCTTTTGACTTTCTGTTGAAAGAACTCTATGGCAGCGTGGACACAAGTATTGTTTTCCCGGAAAAACGCTGCAGTATAGACACACCCACAGTGGTGGATTTAGAGTTAGTGGAGCCCTGTGCTCAGCTACCTTTTTGGGGCCCTCCCTAAGGACCCAGCCAAGAAAAAGAACATTCACTCTTCCTGCCTTCCCATTTTTCATTCTTTTTCCTTCACCCTCCTTCTATATTATCAGTAATAAGAAGTAAATGACAATAAAGTGAGGTGCCTTTATTGTTTCTGTAGTCTAGCTTTTTTTTCACAGACCACTTAAAAATTGCTGAAGGCCTCAGTGGACCACTTAATGTTCTTTCCAAATATTGTTTGTACCATGAGCTAACTATTATAAAGTGCTTTGGATAAGAACACTTTGTAAAAAAAACCATATAATCTCCATGACCGTGAAGGACCGGAGAAGTGGGCAGAAACCCACATGTGCTCTACCTAAAGGTAAGGTGGGGGCACAGTTCCATCAGCCACCTGAGCACCCCCTCCAGCCCTGGGCTCTACCCCTTGCCCGCCGGCAGCCACCACTCAGCAGGTGGTGGCTAGCAGCACAAACATGGGCTGAAAGGCTTCAGAGGAGTACTGGGTAGCCGCACAACCGGTGGCCAGAGAGAAGAATCACGTTCCGCTTCAAAGTGCCACTTTTCTCCAGCCAGCTGTGCAACTGCCCCGTGCTCCGCTGAAGCCTTCCAGCCCCATGTTCGCATTGCTTGTTGCGTTTTGACAGCTCTCCTCAGGTTGCAGCCTACAGGTGAGCCTCATTGCTCTCGTGCCCCTCCCCGCAGCCTCTCTGCAGAGGTATTGCCCCCCTGCAAGGTGGCCGCCCCCTGCGTGGGGGGTGTTGGACTTCCCGGCCCGAGGGGGCACCATGTTGTTGCGGGGGGAGGGAGAGGATACGTGCCAGGGTACAGTATGTAAATCTGCCTCTGTCTGCACAGCAATTAAACAGCTCCTTAGCCTGAGCCTCCTGAACCTGACTGAGCTAGCACAGGCCTGTGATGAGTGTCTACTTGCAGCATAGATTTCCCTGTCTTTCTGTCCCTAGGCACGTGCACTACTGCCTCACTCTAGGGCTCAGTATGCCTGTCTCTCTCTTAAACCTCAGTGCTGTGCATGAACCCAGGGAAAGATTGTTATTGACCCACCTAATGTACCTGCACAGTCTGATCAGGTCAACATGTTCTTAGTATGCCTAACTCTAGCTTGGGAAGGGATTGAAAGGAGGATCTCCATCATAAATTTTAGCCCAGTAGTCAGCGTAGCCACCAGCCACATGGGAAGCCCCCAACGCAAGTTCCGTCTCTACTGTGTCTTTGGAAAAGTGAAGCTATATTCTGGATCTTCCATACCTGGATGAGTACTCCAACCATCAGGGTATAGGACTAATCTCATACAGGTGTTTTTTTCCCCTCTGATTCTCCAGTCCAATGACTCTTTATTTATTCAGTGCTTCAACAGGAGAGACTGAGAGTCCCGTGTCAGAATATCCATAATCCCCTGGTTAGCATATTCACTTGAGAAATAGCAGATCTCTGTTCAAATCCCTTCTTCTTCCTCAAACAGAGGGGCACTTCAAAGAGACATTTCCTTCTACTCAGGGGAGTGTCCTAAATAGTTGTCACATGTTATCAGGGATGACTGCTGGTACCTCCTCCTCCTGTTGCTTGTCAAAGGCACCTAACTCAGCAATGGAGTATACAGCTGAGAAAAGCAGGATTTTGGATACACCCTCTCTTTGAGATTTGCCGTTGACTATCATAAGTGGAGCACTGCCTAGTGTGCTGGGTTTTGTGAATCCCATTTTCAAGAGTGCCCTCCATTCATTGAAAAGGAACTCTGAACACCTAACTAGGGCTTTGTGAACCCCAGTAGCTTTTAGCTCCTAAATGTTAGGTACCCACCTGAATTCCTTTGTAAATCTAGCTCTAGTATATTAAGGTACTGTCCTACAATCATTTTTCTTCATTTATCCAAGCACTGGACCTGTACCAAGCAAGGTTTGAGATCAGAGTTGGAAGGGAAGTAATTCCCAAGAGGATCTTTCTTCAGAAAACATCTATGATTAAAATAAATATAATAAAATAGATAGGAGATTTGCTTGAGTTGAAGTGTAAGCAAATCTTCAACACTATTTAGGACTTTCTTCACTTTTTCTCTTTTGGTTGATGGACAGAGATATGAAAGCTGGAGCTTTTGGTCTACAAGAATTTGTGTGAACCTTTATTTTGAAGAAATGGGATAAAGATTCATATTTGATCTTTGGTTCTATCCACTCTAAAATCACTAATATTTAGAGCATTCAGATCCAGCTTACTAGTTAGAACACATCTGTCTTTTGGTTTTAATATGCTTGAATTTGTAATCTGGATATTTCACTTTGAGGTTTTGGGTTTAAAAAAGTCAAAATCACAATAAACATTTCGTGCAAATTTCAACACCTTGCACTACTTCCTTAATGGACCATCTTGATTATCAGCTCTCTCCAGCTGAAAACTTCAGCAGAAACAGCCCCTTCATGAGGTGTCACCTAGCAACCTTCTTATTACAGGATGGCCTTCCAGTAGGGGGAGATTATTCTGCTTGCCCTTCTGGAGCTGGGCCTTTAAATTTGGCAGAAGGAAGCAGTAGTGAGCCTAAAGTGGCCATTTTGCAACTGATGACTGCTTGCTTCAGCTCCCTATCTCTCAGCTGGTAAGCATTCTTATCTCCTGTTACATTTCTCCCCAGTTTTGCCTTTTCTGCTTATACCTTTTTGATTTCCTTAAGATGGGTGAAATCTAAGCTATAAAGGTTGTTGCCAGGTTTTTTTTTTTCCTGCTTCTGGTGTAATTTGAGCTAATGTCTAAAGATGTTGGATAAGAATTAATATATATTTATGTATATTAATATATTCTCCTCAAATCACCAGACAGCCCTTTTTGGGATGGTTGCAGCCAACACAAGATGTACAGTGTGAGGCACAGTGTTCTTCACAGGACTTTTGCATACTATCTCAATGACAGTATCAGGGCCACCCTTGGCATTCATGGGGTCCTGGGCACTACCATTAAAGAGGTACCCTTGTGCCCAATGGCAACCTGGGAAGCAGGGATGACTTTTTAGAGATATGATTTTATGATCTTCATCAATACACTAATGAAATATTTTAAAAACAAATTTTAATCTAAGGTATTGCAGTCTAACACCGTAAATTCAGAAACTGACAGTATATACTTGGGGCGGGGGAGTGGCAGAACATCTGTGGGCCGAATCAATTCTCTTGGCGGGCCAGACCTTGCCTGCAGAGCCCCTTTGGTCCACTCCTGACCTAAGTTATGTTAAAAAAACCCCTAGAACTTTGCTTCTGCTAACATTGTTGAGATCAGTAACCCTGTATGAATGCCATGATTTTGGAACATTATATTAATGCCTTTTTATGACATTAGAGCATTTTGAATTAAATTAAATAATGTGCTATAATTAAGAGAGTTATCAGTCCAAGATATTATTTTTAACAAGTTCAGGTGGATTTTTATTACTAATCCTTAGGAAACTTGCATACATTTTTGATACAGCATCTTTTCCACAGCTCTTTAATGCTTTATGTTTCTCAAGGTTCATTAATTTCTTTTCTTCTGTATTCCTTTCTATGATGCAGACTAATGCATTTTTATGATAGTTACTATTAAAGCCCTGTTTTATAGCAACTTTGTAGAATATTGTCATGGTAATATGACAAATGAAAGCCTAAAGAGTCTTTTCCACTTTCTTTCCCATTCAGTAACCTCCATGCTACAACTGATAGGTTACATGAAGATGCTATTACAATAGTAATCCAGCAGCCAGAATTTTATTTATTTTCAAATTACTAATAGGAGACCGATACTGTTATGGAATACAAGTTTGTTGTTCTAATTCAACAGCCATATTTCATAAGTGACTTACAAAAGTATGAGATAAGTGAGGTTTATGTCTTAGTTTTGGGCTATTAGGTACTAAATATGTGATATTCATAGCCGGCTGTCAGTTATCTGTTTTTATCTGCAGAAGAAACAAAACTCAGGATGTATGCATAATTTCCACTTTCTACTTTAATTATTAGGAACACTGTTTCCGTATGTCTCTGATGCAACCTGATATGTGCAGTGGGCTGCACCAGCCTACTTTGCAAATCCAGACAAAATTCAACCTGACACAACATAATGTCCACATTGCCTTAAATCAGAATGTTGAAGAATGACTTATTTTTAACGAGCTGATATCTGCTTTTGTATGAGCAGGAAAATAGTATGCTGCTCGCAGATTGGAGAGTTTACATAATTAACAAATTATTTAATGTAGTACTATTAGGGTCATTAATTTTTATAGGTTTCCTGAGACCATGCATTCGCAGTAGCCCTAAAGATTAATGGTTAATGTTGTGATGATGCATAACTCACAAGGGATCAAATCCTGAGCATCTACTGATGTCAGTGGAAATTCTGTATGATCATTACTTCTAAATATGCCCCTAATTCAATTATATCTGAGGTGTGTGCATAGAGGACAAAATCTCCTGCTGCATGGCTGGTCTCTTTCCCATAATTATTTTTTATAGAAGCTGGGGGGGGGGGGAGAGTGGGAGTTGAGTGAAAATCACAAAATCAAGTGTATCAAGGACTGCACAACTAGTTGTGCCCTAGGGCACATTTTTGCATTCACAAGATTTTAAAACAGAGCAACAAAACAAGAGTGTTGGCACAGTAGTAGGCAATAAGAAATACAATCATGAATAGCAGGGGAAGAACAGAGGAGATGAGTTTTGGAGGTGAACTAACTCAAGATTTATTCTAGGTAGGCATTGAAAAGGATAGCACTTGAGATGGCCTATTGTCATGAGTTCTTAGCAAACAAGACCTTAGGTTGGCAAGGTTAGTAAAGAATGAATGCTCACTGTAGTTTTTCATCAGCCACCCTAATTGAAACAAAGAGTGTTTACTTGAACCCAAGCTTCTAGGTGGCTGGCAAAAATTCCACATAAATAGAGCTACCCTCTACTTCCATTGTAGAAAATCTCTATATACTGGGCCAGCTGCAATGAAGAATCAGTGTTCTTTTGAACAATTCCAAATAAAAAAAGGTTTAGAAATAGTCTTTTGGAACCCTGGAAGTAATTCTCAACCCTGGCACTACTTCTCAAAGAGCAGAGAACAATTTGTTTGTTGACATATCTTGTAACAGGTTTTTTTTGTCACAAGAGCTGCATGTGGGAAGTCAGGACATTTTTGTAATCAAAACAGCAGTGTAGACAGTATGTAAAAATCAAAGTATCATAGTCTCTATTGTTCCCTTTTATTAAAGAACACATTCATCTTCATTGAAAAGAGGGCTGGGAGTAATATATATTTTAAAGTACTACTTAATATTCTCAAAGTGTTGGAAATATAGATTGTCCTCTCCAAGGTTATATCCTGCTACAGGATTGTCTTGCTTCGTCTCTGTGAAGAGTTGGAAAAGAAGATCCTTTAGAAACAGTGTGATTACTGACACTTTTCTTCAGGCACTTAGGATGGAATGCAGAACTCAGAGAATAGTAGAACTAATGTGGGGAAACAAAACACAAACAAATGCCTTAAAACAATCACTTTGGGAGATGCCAGCATGTGGGTATTAGGAAGCAGGATAAAATATTTTAGATCACATATGTGACATGTCATTAAGAGCTTTATTTCATAATAAATGATTGCTTTATGCCACTATTCAAGTAACCTCAATGTTAGAGCTATGAATGTCTGGCAGGTCATTTATTAAGGTGACTTATTTTGTGTTAAGTGATAACTCTGGCAAACAGGGAAGTAACTAGTGTTGTGATAGCTATAGAGATGCCACTCAAACTATACTTAGTTATGTTGGAAGTGCAAGTACTCTAAAGGTCATTTTACTGTGTGTGTCTAAACAAGTCCCTTTTCCAAGCTGCACTCAGAAGCATCATTGTGTAAAAGCAGATACAATAGATAATAAGGTTATCAATTTGTCCAAGAATCTCTTGTGTTAATGATAATAACAGAATTCAGCAGCATAGGATTTTGAAAGAGGAGATGAATGTGCACAGAGGTTTATATGTGTATTTGAGATCAGTTGCCAATAAATAGCTCAGTAAAATTCCAGAGGGCATCCACAAAATAAAAACTAACTTGATTTCAGCCTTCATAATGGTGGACAAACTGAATGTTAATGATTGGTGAATACACCCATGTTACTATTAAATAACAGGATTTTCAAATGACAGTCCCTGTGTGTGATCTTTTGAGACTTTATGGTTTGGCATGATTCATGTCAAGTAAATTTGTGTGTGAAGCAGGAAATATAAAGTCGCTGAAATTAGGAAACTTAGTAGCGACACTTGAGCTATATATGCCCCCAGTCAATGAGATGTTCCCCAGCTAACTCCTAATGAGATATCTGAATCTTTTGTATTAATAAGTGTTCTCAAAAGAAGTCTTATGTAATGAGAAATCTATCTTGAGAGCTATCAGGGAAAAAAACAAGATTGATGGGTTCTGTGGATGCTCATGCCATTAAAAAAGACCTTCAAAAGTAACAACTGGAATAGCTAAAAGAGTTATTTTAAATTAATGCCTGACTTTGAAAACCCCACTAATGCCCCCCAAGATAATTGAAGGAGTTAGAAAATCAATCAGGAAAAAATAAACTGAGAGTTTCTGAGGGACAGAACCTCAAGATAAAGGAATTCCTTGAATGTTGCCAGAGCATGAACCCCTAATCCTGTTAGAGGCTGACCTTTTTTTCACTACCATCTATGTAAGTTTTGCCATTGACATAAATGGGAGGTTGCACAGGCTCTTAGAAGTAAAATGACTCTATGGAAGGTGTTGAAGTGCTGAACTTTTATTTGGTACTTGAACCAAATAGATAACAGAGCATTGCAGGCAAGGAATGTCTCTTAGTAGGTATTTATACAGGAAGCACACCGTGGCCCCAACTATGAGCTACTGTCATATAAATAAAAATTAATTATCAGTATCCAGAAAAACAGCACACAACTGTTTAAGAAATGCAAAAGAAACAAAACCTGATAGCTGTCTCTTGAGGGCTTTTTTTATTTAGGATCTTGACAGTATTATTCTAGGAAGATGTATACTAGAACAAACATTCTTTAATCATTTAACTTCCAGTTGAATCAACTCTACTTGCTTTTACAACCATGACTCTGGACAAACTTATCACCTGTGTATAGGTTGCCCAGTTTCCTTTGTGCTTCCCACGTGGTCCTTTTTTTTAGGAGGAGGGGGTTGTTTTAACCCTTAATTCTCACATAAGGGAAAAACATAACCTGTATTCCAAATACTGTGTGCGTCTCAGGCTCTGAACAGAGGGAAGGTTCACAGGAAACATATAGGCACAGACACTTTTGAGCTGCTGAACAGAATTTTATAGCACTGAGGTGGGGCCATCATTTAGAGTGATTTCTACTGGTCCTTCCTCAAAATATCAGGCAGGGCTCCTCCCAACCTTGATTTGTCCTCTGACTTCTTTGGACTGGTCATCTACATACTTCATCCAATAAAAAAAGTCCTCCAGTCAAATTGAAATGCCTAGCCAAATCCACACATTGTCACCAGCCTTTCCATTTTACTCTCTCTTTTTTGTTCAACATGGGTCACCTGCTCTTGGCCCCACTCTCACTTCCCAGAGTAGAATTACTTATCTGTCTCAGGGGAGCTGCAACAAACAGGTCTCACCAGTTCAGTTTAACATTTAGTATTTTATTTGAACTGATGAGTCACCTGATAGGGTAATTTTCTGATAATATGATGTGATGGCACCAGAGCAGTTACCATTAAAAAGTCAGCATTTAACAAACATCACTACACTGTGGTATCTGAGATTCTCATAGGTTCTTAAAATTGAATAAATCTGTTAATGATATTGACTTTTTAAAAGCTTCTGCTATATATAGTATTCAATAAATTATGAGTAAAGTTTCGGTCATTATTAGGCCAGCTACTTTAGTTGAATATAGCTTTTGAACACTTTGATTATATCTGAAATGTTAATGTGGATTAGGAAAGAAAGACTAATATTTTAGTGGCAGAAAAGAAGACTGATTCTCTAGTCTTGACACTTGGCTATATTTAATTGTTTTACTTGTGCATCATTGGAAGTTAATCATGATGTGATGCATTTTACATTGAAATTTTATGATATGCTCAGTTAAGTTTATGTAAATCTCTTCTGGATCAATGAAACCTCACAAAATGATCAACATAGGAACAATGAATAGCTAGTCAGAATTCTCCATTTTATAATGTGAAGTTCAGGGTCATTGATCACTGAAGTTTCTCATGAAGTAGGGTTATCTCTCAAATATGGCCAGTTTGGATGGAAACAGATAAGGACAAAGATGGAAGTCTGGCCTCAATTGCACTGCAAAGCCAGAGTCAATAGGATTTTCACAGTAACACATGGACATAGGGCTATGAAAGGGCAAAATTATATCAGGAGAGGTAATAACAGTTAATCCTCAACTTACCATAGGGGGTGAGAACATCCATTGAAACATGGTGCATATGAACAACAACAACAAATCTGCTCCAGACTACAAGAAAAGTTCCATATCATGTTTGGACATCTGCACACTGAATGAACAGGTGAATATGGGCATGCTAAGTGGTCTGTGTGTGAAGTGTGGTGACTAAGGTACATAGGTACATCATCAGTCAGGTATTCAGATCTATGAAGCTACATTTCAAGTGCATCTATACCAAAAAGGCCATGTATTAGAGGACTGTGAAAGGGTAACAATTCAACTTATTGAATGACCATGGGCATCTTAGGTGAACGTACTGTCTATGGACCCAGTCTGTGGATCCTGCAAAATTGTTTTTTTTTTTAAAGTTTCTCCAAATTCTTTCTGTGACCCCTGGTCCCCAAAGTCTCAAGGTGCAATCACTTACAATTTAGAGTCAGATATAGATCTTCTGTTGTCACAATGAACAGCACATTACTCCACAAATAATCTAAATGAAGTAAATAGGATGACTAGTGGGCTACCAATGCAGAGTGAAGGAGATCAGAATTTGTCACCGTAGCAGTAGACATTTCATACAGCTTTTGTCATCTTACTTTTTCTCTTATTAAAATAAAATGGAACTTTCTTCATTGACTTCAGTGTGGACTTTGAAAGCATTAGCAAGTATGAAAAAACTTACCCAAAACTTTAGAGGATTATTTTAGGCTGGAATTACCAGTGAAAAGGGAGTGTTTTCTTTTTTATCCTAATAGATAAAGACATTGTTTTTTGCTTGTTTGGTTTTTGTTTAACACTTAACTCAGCCTTCAGCAACATACTGAACGTAGCTTTATGTCTGGGAGCCAGCATGCAGGCATGCCTCAAAGGTGTGGCCAGGAGCACACTGAAGGAATTGCATTCAGGAGGTTTGAGGTAATATGGGAATGTTGTAAGGGATTTGTAACGAGATGTGCTGAGTAATATGCACAATAATGGAATGTACTATTTATGTACTTATTTTTAAATGCATTTCTAACATGAACCCGAGCTACCTTCAGGGAATAATTCATTTCCTATTTAATTTCAGATGTTGCAAAATGCCCTAAGGTTGTTATGAATTATGTATAGCACTAAAAGTTACAGTTTCTATTCTTTCCTGATACAAATTTAGCTTAAATTAAACATGTTCCTCTACAGTTTACCAAGCCCAAATCTTGTTTCATTTGTGCAATTGTTGCCTTGGTGTCTGCAATCAAAAGCTTTGAAAGGTGTGAAATGTTTTGTTTCATTGCACAATAATCTACATGTTAAACAGTTGTGAAATTTTATTTTTGGGGAGAAATTCAATAAGCGTAGAAGTAACCAGACACAAAAGTAATAGGCCTAGAAATTCTTTTTAGTGTCAATGTTTTCATGAGTCATTTGATGCCTGTGGTAACTAGAGGGGAGGGATAGCTCAGTGGTTTAAGCATTGCCCTGCTAACCTCAGGGTTATGAGCTCAATCTTTGAGGGGGGCCATTTAGGGATCTGGGGCAAATCTATCAGGGATTGTACTTGGTGCTGCTGTGAAGGCAGCAGACTGGACTCAATGAACTCTAAAGGTCCCTTCCTGTTCAATGAGATGGGTATATCTCCATATATACTTCATATTTTAGAGCTAATTTCAGTGACTGGTTTTTAGTTAAAGTAATGGACTTGGTTCTGAACTCACTTTGGTTTTATATAGACCAGTCCAGACTCCTTGTAAGAAACATGCTTGCTTGATAGCATGTGTTGTTCATAGTTTATTTTCAGAGACTTTTGCACCAGTGAGATTTCACATTTTTTCCATCAAATCATAGGAGAATTGAAGCAGTTCTTTACCCATAGTTTTGTTTGTGAACTCATGTCATTACTCAGGTAAACAAATATACATACAATGACTATATACTGTATTATCATAACAATTGTTACAGAGAGTTCTCAGAGGCTTTTCATGCTCAAGAGAAAGACTATCCACTGTGCTAAAGCATCTGGATCTGGCTTACAGTATTTGTTAAAATACCTGACAAGATAGCAGCTGAGTTCTGATGGTCAAATATACATATAAAATTGCTGAGCCAAAGTCTTCTCCTGCTCTAAAATCAGCTGAGTTTAATCAGTCTAAATTTTTCTGTGATGATTACTCAGGGTTCATTGTAAGTAAATCTGAAATACTAATATGTGTTTGAAAATTAAGAGATATGGGCCTGAGCCACAGCTCCATTTGGTCCAGAACTGAATCCCTCCAAATCCAGAGAGATTTAAAGGTTTAGATTCATATTCATCACTAAGAAATAATGTGAAAAATGTTTGGCAAGCTACATTATTCTCATGCTGAGCAACAGAAATCATTTAACTGGCAAAGAAAAAAATATTAAATTTGTTTAACATAATGGGCAGTAGGATATTTGAAATTCACACTGGTAGCAGAGGCTGAAAAATTTTACTGCAGATCAGAACCATCATATACCAGCACCTGAGCAAAGCAAGAAACAAAATTACACTAATCTGTGTCATAATCATCCATATAATCCAGCTTATTATTTTGGAAAGACTAACTTAGACAATTTGAACTGCTGGAAATCCTGTGCTAGTGAGCCTTCATTAAAACTGGCTGCAAAATACAGTACAAATAATCATTGTTTGTAATGGCTATGCTGTTATTTCATGTTTACCTTCTCTGAATTTTTAATATTGCTGATTTCAGTCACTGTTGTAGTAAAGAAAGTTGATGCCATTTAATAAAAAATATGATTGGCTTGCTGACATTATAGCAACTGAAGTATTTAGCAGATGCAGTATATAAGCTAAACAGACTTACTGTAGGTAGGCTGTGGTAGTTTGACTAATTAGAAACAGGTGGACTATTTGAATACAGAGGGCAATAAGAGATGCACTGTTTCAGGGTTTGGCAGTTAATGATCATAAGAAGATCATTTGCAGCAGCTGGCAATTAAAGGTGGGATCTACATGAGCAGAAAATTGTGTGTTTTAGGGATGGAAAGGGCCTTTATTTTTAACCATTGCAAAGCATCTTGTCAATCAGGGAATTTACATTTTCATTTTAAAAATGCTTGCAGCAGAGGTGGAAATAGTACAATCACTGAAAATTCCATCTTATTTTTCCTACTGTTTATAGCAGTGGTGACCAACCTTATTACCCAGGAGGGCCACCTAAACCTAAGCACAACCTTGTGTGGGCCAAACAGATTCTTCATATTTTAATATGTTTTAAAGTAATTTGTATTGATATTTTAAGTGCAAGTTGTTTTGTATGCATTTAGGTTTCTGTGTATAGTATTGTTTGTGAGCACATGGGTGTAAACATAACAATGCTAATGAATCATCTGTTAGTATAGTGTGTGTAAGTAGGACGGGGGGGGGGGGGGGGGGAGCTTGTGAAATGCTCTAATAGGACATAGGTTGGAACTGAATGGTTTACAGGGGTGGAGTTGGATACAGAGCCTTTCACCTTATAGGTTGCTGGTTGAGACCTAGTCTAGACTAGCTGCATATGAAAGTTACTGGAGTATTTGACAGCATTTCAGTAACCTATTTGAAATGTGGTGATAGTTTCAGTTGCGCTACTGTAAACTGTCATATTTTGTTACTCCCTCTAGCAGATATCCAACTGGAGAGGTCTTTAAAACTAAGAAATATCCTTGTCTCCTGAGCTTTTCCTGTGGAACCAAATCACATCTGTAACTTTCCAGCATGATTTAAGTCATTTTCAGTTCATTGCCAGATCGCTAGCTGACTTGTGACTTTATTTAGAAGTGGTGCAATGCAATAAATCAATTTATGTGGTGAATACTTTGAATTAAATAGAGAGATATAAAGGAAAGATTCACATTTTTAAAAACTTTAATGGGAGAAGAAAGAAAAGGAACATAGGCATTATTCCTGACCTGAATGTTTTCTCTCAGCCAGTGATGAAAATATTTTACCTAGCAAGGTATCTTAACTCAAGACAGCATTTAAACAAGTGCTTAAATCCCATCATTGTAAGTGGAAGTTAAGCATGTGCTTAAGAGATTGTGTTAAGTAGACAGAGAACTAAGCACATGCTTAAATAGTTTCCTGAAGTGGGACCTTAATAGGATGAAATCATAATTGTGATTGGGAGCTGTTACCCCCCCCACTGGCATTGATAAGGTTAAGGCAAGCTAGAAAGCCTATTAACTCATTGTGTAGCCCCTGGTGGGGAGACAAGTAAGTAATTAGGGATTAGACCCAGCATGCAAGAACCAGACTGGATGGTTTGTATAAAGGGAAAGACCGCAGGGCAATGAGGAGAAGAGACTCAAGAAGAAGGTATCTAGGAATTCCCTCACTCTGAGAAAGGGAGAACAAATCTCCTAAAGCAGACCTGAGAGAAAAGAGATTCCAGGGAAGAAGCCCTGAGGTACAGCAAATTGAGGAGCTTGATCTCTAGGGAGAAAGATCAGGGAGGCAGCCCTCTACAATAGCAACAAAGAACTCTGCAGAGTCTGGGCAAGGGGTGAAAAATCTCTGGAAGGCAGGGCCTAGGAAATTTTAAACAGAGTGGAGATTAAGAAACATCTGAACTTTGTCAAGGAAAGAAAAAGAACAAGACTGAAATGATATTTGTAAATCCATTCAAGTAATAGCACCTAGCTGGGTAGAGATCTTGTGAGTCACGAATGTACCTACATCTAATAGTCACGATGTAACCACAACAAATACAGTCTAAAATTATTAATATATGATTAAATCATTGAATCCAACCAGACTTGTTCTGCTGTTTACTTAGGCCATTGTTAGATAACAAGAATTTGAGATTCTGATTATTTCTAAAAAATTTTAGTTGTTTACTTGCCTTCAATTACAAGGGATAATAGGAAGAAATGTTCCCTGATGAGGACAAGTTAGGGTGGGATTCCATATTCCTATGAAATCAATGTTTGAAATCCTAGTGTCTCAAAAGTTGAGGGCAAAATGCCCATTGACTTAAATGGGAGCAGTTTAAGGCTATGACTGAATATGTTAGAAAATCTCATCTATAGTGGTTTTGGGAGAGTAATCCCAATGACTTGCCAGTGAGAGATGCTCTAACCCAGGTGAATTCATCTTGGCTAGTGTGTTGTGCTTGTTCAAAAAGGCCTAAACCATGAAGATCCTTAGTAAACCAGTCCCTAAGATACTAATACTGTAAAAAATCAGGATTTTTAAATAATACTAATATTAATATCAAAATAACGTGTGGTTTTATTGTGTAGTAGGATTTTGGCATGACTGATAGATATTTTTTATTATATCTGAAAAAACATTTTTTTTAAAGTGTGTCCAATAAACACAACTAGGGCAAGACTTTCACGGGAAATCTGCCCATTTAATTTGTGCCAAAATGGAAGCAGAAAACCTAGCCTCAGCTGTGGACTGTGATTGTGACACACATGGCTACAATATTCTTGCAAGACCTTAATTAAATGTAAGCATATTTGAGGTCTATTATATTAATTTAATGGTTTGTATATTATTGTGGCCTGGGATTATATGATAAGTCTCAGAAGGGTAACCATGTTAGTCGGTAACTTTAAAAACAATGAGTAGTCCTCTGGCACATTAGAGATTCACATATATAAGATCATGAGCTTTTGTGGGTAAAACCCACTCCATCAGATGAGTTGGAGTAGAAATAACAGAATCCAAGGTATATATAACCAAAAAAGCTGTTACCTGTCAATTGTAGGACCTGTTATTGAAGCTAATTAAGTAGGCTGGATGTGTCCCATTCATAGTTTTTGATGTAAAATGACAATGTCAAAGACAGGAAAATTGGCTTTCTAATACATTAACTAGTTAATATCTTTATTTATGGACTTCTGGAACCCAAATGCTAAGTGGTTTTCCTGGGAGATAACTAGGGGGAAGAAAAAGCAAACTTATCACTTCTGGTTATGCAAAAAACCAGCCTTTTGAATCTGTGCCCACAAGGGTTGGGAAAATCCAATAGTGGGTTCTGAAAGATGAACATCTAGAGTTGGGGTGATTCTGCTAAGCTTTTTAGCATGTGTGTAAGTTTTTATTGTTTTTAATAGGATTTCTCGGTAATGCTTTCACCTTAAGGATAAATGTGCTTGCTTAACAAGAGCTGTGTGGTAACTGAAACCCGTGAGTAATTATGCTGATTGTTAAGGCTACATCTACTCTATGGAGCTATTTTGAGATACAAGAAGTATCCCGAAATAGCTATTCTGCATCTTTAAAGCAGCCTGTTATTTTGAAATAGATTTCAAAATAATGGGCACGCTATTCTGGTGTCCTGGTAACCCTCGTTCCATGAGGGTTAAGGAACATTTTGGAATAGTGCTTCATTTTGAAATTACCTCATACACAATTTGTGTAGCTTATTTCGAGGTAATGGTGCAGTGTAGATGCATCCTAGCTCTGAAGAGAAAGTGAAGTACATTTGCTGGCCTTTTAGGGCATGTCTACACGGCAGGGATAAATCCAAAATAAGTTACACAAATTGAGCTAAGTCAATTGCATAGCTTAAGTCAAAATAGCTTAATTCAGCTTTTGGTGCTATCTACACAGATGGAAGTCTCAGTAAGAGCATTCTTCCTCTGAGGTCCTAACTCCTTGTAAAATGAGGGTTACAGGAGTCAGAGTAAGAAGTCCTCCAGCTTGCCATTATTTCAACATTATGTTGAAATAATTGCTTATTGTGTAGATGTGGACTATGTTATTTTGGAATAATGTCAATTATTCTGAAATAACACTGCTGTGTAGACATAGCCTTAAACAGTCTGGCCTGCTGGAGATATCACGGTGTAGTCTAGGAATTCTGGAGTGTGGATAAACCCTGCTGAGGGGTAATAGTGATGTGGATCTGTACTACAGAGAGGTGATGGCTAAAGAGCCAGGAGCTAGAATGGATGCCCTCAGGGAACCATGGAGGGGAAACAGTTACAGTTGCCTGAACTATGACGAGTACTTTTTAAATTTAAGCTATAAACACTGTAACCAAACCATCTCCCTACCTCTCCCAGAAAGCACTTCATGGTGCTCTAATTTTAAAACAGGCTAAATTTGCATTTTTAGTGTATAAAATGCTCATTTCCTCTTACAGCTTGTGTAACAAGTCATTGCCTGATGTAATTGGAAATGGCTGAGAGAGAACATCCTAAAAATGGAGTTTATAAATGTATAAAACCTCATACAGTATAGTAAATAGTAAAAATCTCATGAAAAAGCAAGATGTTTATATGCTATTGCATATACTTATTAGCAGGATGTTTATAAGCTATTGCATATACTGTATAAATATTGTGACGTCAAAACTTTACTATCAAAAGGCATCAGTTCACAGAAAGGAGTAAAAAATTCCTTTTATAAACTTAATCCCTTTTTAATACATGTTTCAATGAAAACCTATTACAAATTGGCTAGGTGTTGGGGATGTTGACATTTTTTATACCTGACAAGATAAGTACCAAGATTCATACATGGTACAGTTTTAAACTAGGCTGAATTTTAACCCCCTGGAAATTGGGGTTCCAACACAAAGCATTGACAGGCTATTAAGTACAGTGGTGCTCCCAGAAGGTTTTTGAATAAATTAAAGATATATCATACAATTTTTGAAGCTTGTAACAACTTCATACTCAGTTCACGCATGAAACCATTGTGCACCTCAGTTCACATTTGGGTTAATGGAAAATGATAGGCTTGGTATTGTATCCTTCTAAATAAAATATATTTAATAAATGTTATTGGGGATTTATTATTATGATTAGCTTTATGTGTAACAAATTGAAAGGAATCTTGAGTCATTTTTCCCTAGTCTGCTTTCTTCAGTAATAAATGGCAAAGCAAAGTTAGAGTTAGAAAACAATAGCACATACTGAGCTTATAAAAATCATCTTGAAACTTAAAGCGTTTTGGCCTCTTCTGGATGAACTTGAGGCCAAGTGGTGCCTTGAGCTACGGCTTTAAACAGACTTAGCTAAGGGAAGCTGGGAACAGAATTTGGCCTTTGGGTGTCTTCCTACTATTAACAAGGGCTCGGAACTTTTTAGACAAGGGATAATCATGGTTAGCTTAAAATCCAGAGTATAAGAAACATGCATTCCATTCTTTGCACATTTCTCTGATAGATTTTTAGCTCCTTGAGAATTGTTCTTGCTTAAACCTATTGAAAAGTAAAAATGAGGTTGAATCAATATTAGTGTCGGTGTACAATCATGCTACTTAGATTGCAGTGCAGAACAATGTCATTTCTGCCTGGCATCTAACAGCAGGCATTAAGTTCTAAGGCAGGATTGCAGAGCCACTTCTGAAAATAAGGAGCGTGTGGAGGCTCATTTGCAATAGAGGGATGAAACATTACATGACTACTGCCTTGCTGTTTGGGTTGTCTGGAAATAGAACTAAGAGGCTGTGGCGCTCCTTTGATTTACACCAGCAGAGGATCTATTTGTTTGTTTGTTTTTAGTGAAATGAAGCCTCTTCTACAATCTTCCTCAAGCAGTAAAACTGCCTAACATATTCAGAATTTTTTAGGAACTGCACACCTAGAACATAAAAAGGTAACTATTTGTAGACAGATCTAGCTAATGGTAAAATGAATGACCTTCCACTTGGTTCCTTGTTATTTCTGTAATCAGCTGCATTGTGATCCATCACATTCCAGTTGCTTCTATGATGATGATGATGTATGTTCTTGACTACTCAACTGGAATAATATGGCTTGTTTAAATGATGCTGTCTGAAAACATGGCAAAGAGCATTTGTTGACTGTAAATAATTTAGAATGCATGCAGTGTTGTAGCTGTGTTGGTTCCAGTGCATTAGAGACAAGGTGGGTACGGTAATATCTTTGTATTGGATCAGCTTCTGTTGGTGAGGGAGACAAACTTTAGTGCATACACAGAGTGTGGTCTCTCTCTCTCTCTCTCTCTCTCTCTCTCTCTCTCTCTCAAACATCTTCTCTCACTAATAATTTAGAAAACATTCTTTACAGCATAGTTATTTCAGTACGTGAATGAAAATGTTCAAGACAATAAAGATCAACAAGATGGAAAGTTCTAATGGAGAAAAATATAAGAATTACAGTGATCATTTAATGATTTATTAATGGTTTATTATAAATATATATAAACTAGATTGCTGTACTAATATGAACAGCTCTAGGCAGTTAAAGCTATAAAACTGCTGGCATTCATGTGTTGAGGATAATAATAAGAAAAATCCACAGACTGCAAACTCTCCTAAATGGCTCCTTACACACCAGCCAAGAGCAGCTCCCCAAGGGAACAAAGCATCAGTGCAAAGGCTGTCAGTGCCACATCTCTCCATGAGAAGCACTGCCACTCTACCTGAGACACTTAGCTCACCACTTGCTCTCTGTATGAGACAGTGACAATAGAAGAAGCCTCAGGGACAGTCTATTTAAATCTTAGGCTTATAGCGGTCTTACTTTACTCCTCAAATCTCCTCCACACTCATAAGATAGGAGCAGTGATAATAGGAGGTGAATGCATTTGTGATCCCTTTATATTTGTAGAAAAAGGGTTCTGTAGATATTTGGGAAGCTCATGCTACAATGAGCATACTCAGCAGAGTGACAGTCCACCTCTGTTTTATTGTCACAACTTTGAAAGCTTCCTGCCCCCACCCCAACTGGAATCTTTGGTCTTCTAATTAATAATCTCACTTTCCTTATATTTTCTTTATTTCTGCTACACTCCCCTTACTGCCTACCCATCATACCACTCTCCACCTATTAATCCCATACCCTTCTTTGTGTCTTCTCATTAGTTTTTCTGTGTCTTCTCATTAGTTTTTCTCTTGCTCATTTTTGTTAAGGGAGGGGAGGTCTGGTAAGGTCATTTACAGATACTCAACACTTCACATAATAAGGCCCTGTTTGCAGTTGCTTATAACTTTGCTGAACATGAACCACTTGGGCTAAAATTTTTCTTGATGGGTATTTGCCTCAGGGCGATGTTTGAGAAAAATGCTAGCAAGAACCAGTCCAGCTTTTTGAGAACAACAGTAAGGAAAGACACATTGTTTTACTCCTGTTAATTTTTTTAAACTATTGTGTCAAGAAGTTCTAGTGCCTTCATAGTTTGGAACAGGGACTTGAACTTTGGCAAGGGAAAAACATAAAAAACAACAAATGATCTGGTAGCACTTTATAGACTAACAAAACATGTAGCTGGTATCATGAGCTTTCGTGGGCACAGCCCACTTCTTCAGATGACCGGAGTTAGCCTAGTGGCAGGGACATTCCTTTTGCTGTTCCTCTGAAAATCCACCTAAATTTGGCCAAATTACAAGCCTTTAACACATCTCTACTGAACATATGCAAACAGATTTTTCAATGTAGCAGCTAAATTCTCCAAAGGAGCAACCAGACTGGGAATGGTGTATTCCTTCCCTGCTCCTGTCTATAATTGTATAGTGCATGCATTATACCCTAACAGTGACTGAGCATTCTTCTTCTTAAGGCAGAAAGGGCTGAGATAGACTTCTTCTGCAAATGTTCCTCTGGACAGCTGAAGGCACAGGAATTGAGAGAAAGAAGACTCTCTCCTGTGTTCTCTGATACTCCTGGTAGCTTCAAGGTAATGTGGAGGAGGTAGCAGCCTGCCTGACTCTAATTCAGAGAGGACAAAGTTAGAAATAGGAAAGCAGGAGGGAGTTAGGATAAGGATCCTGGTGGAGGCAGAGGATGAAGACTGGGCACTGCCTAGAGAATGGATGAGGACAAAAGGAACTGGAGGAGGGAGTGTTGGGCAAGGAGACTTGGACTGGGACAGAGAGCCAGAGAACAGGGATGAAAATGAGCTGGAACAAGAACTAGCTGGAGGGAATGGAGAAGAGGCCTGACATGGGTTAAAATTTGAGACACTGAGATCTGATTTGCAAAATGATTGACCACTTGCCATTGTAGCCAAAGTCAATGGTAGCTATGCTTTTAACACAAATAGCTATGTAATGAATCATAGAATCATAGAACACTAGAACTGGAAGGGATCTCAAAAGGTCATCGAGTCTAGTCCCCTGCCCTCATGGCGGGACCCAGTATCATCTAGACCATCCCTGATATAATGCTACTTACTCTGAAACGTTATGACATATACATCTCCCATATTGGAAACCCCAAATTGGTGGACACTTTTGACCTTACTCTTTCTGTAACAGATGGTTAATAATGTCTCTTGCCATCAAAGGAGTGTTGTGAAGATCAGCTACTTTTTGCAAAACACTTAGAAAATGCAGTCCTAAGCACTGTAGAAAAACCAATGAGGAAATTTGTAATTCTGTATCCAGAGCAAGATTTGATAAGTGTGCCATGAATAAAGCACAGAGCCATACACTGAACAATGAGGATAAGTATCCAGTAGGAGTGCATTCAACAAGCATCTTCTGTCCTATGCACTGAATAAGGCAGCGGTCCAGTGGAAAAGAATAGTATATAATCATATAATTAAACTAAATGGAATCATGTATCAAAAGGCCTATGCACAACAGGGCTAAATGAAGGTTGCAAAAGTGTCCTTAATTCTTCCAGCTCGTAATTTTTTGCTTGATTTAGCAACTTTAATGTAGTTCTTGTATCTGATAAGAATATGATACTTTATTGTCCAGGGATTAGCTAGCCTGGAACAGACATGATTGAGGAAGAAACATGGGACAGGTTATTCCGTACATCATGGCTTTTTTCTTGCTATATTTGAAGACTCTGGAATTAGGTATTGCTAGTGATAGGATACCAAATAAGATGGGCCATTGGTACAATACAGAATGGCAATTCCTATGTTCCTTTATTCCTTGTTCCCATCTTCCTGCTCTAGTAAACTAAGGCCCCAACCCCACCATTCCTCTTGCCTTCCCCACTGATCAGAAGCTTCAAACACCTTAATTATAAATATTTGAATAAAGGTAAGCATAACAGGTTAAGAAAATAGCCTGAAAATTATTCATTTATCTCATAATTCAGTTATGTAATAATTTTATGTGATTATGTAAAGAATGTAAAATTATAACCTGATTTGAATTTGCAGCTACCAAGATTAGAAAGTTCTCTCTGAGTAATCAACTCAGATGTTAGTTCACCCCTTTTAAAATGAGCCCTCTATGCATAGATTTTTAATACAGGTTGGACCTACCTGGTCCAGCACCCACAGGACATGACCTGTCCCAGATGAGGGATTTTGCCGGACCAGGGAGGTCATATCTGGCCCCCCTACTACCTGTCCCAAACCCTGGGCCAGCTGCTGGCCTTCTGGCCAGCTCCCCCTGTGCTGCCAGCCTTACTACCCTGCTGGTCTCCCCTTTCCTGCTATGCTGGGCAGCCCAGCTCCCTGAAATCTGGGCTTCTGGCCCTGCTGTGGTAAACTGGGATCCTGGCCCTACCGGGCAGCCCTGCTGGGTTGTGCCTGGTAGCCCAGCTGCAGGGATTCCAGATGCCAGCCCTTCACTGGGACTCTGTAATCCTGGAACATCCATGGACTTGTTGGACCACGGATGTTGCCGGACCAGGGAACCCCGGTGTACAGAGATTCAATCCGTACAAATGTATTTTTAATTTGAAACAAAAACTGAGAAACCTCTCCATTCCATGAACAGTTCAATTGGAACCTTCACTCATTACAACTCTGCATCAAATTCTCCTCTCTTACACTCAAGTAATTTCCTAGATGTCAAAGGTGTTTTGCTGGAGTCTTTCTATTAATGGACAGCAGAATCTGATCCTGAAAGTGATTCAGTGTGGTGCCTTTTGTTTAAAATAAGGAGAGTAGAATTTATTTTAGCTAAACTAGTGATGTAGCTATCTGGATGCTACTTCATGTTTTGTAATATTGTTGGATCATTTGAACTGAGCAGCTAGTTAAGGTTTTATCCCTGTGGGTGTTCAGCTGGGAATAAAATGGGGTGGTTGTTAGGTAGTGTAGTCAAGGCCTGAGAGAGACAGCAAAAAGAAGAGTTTTCCTTGATGCAGTTGTGTTTGCAACAAAACAAAAAACCCACAAAATCCTGTGTCTAGGAATGCAAAAGTAATCAAATAACAGGAAACCAATTCTCTTTCTCACAGCGCCTACAGCGCTTCTTTCATCCTACACCCCAACTCAAAATCTCTCCCCTGGTTTCTTCCGGGGTAAGCCACAGTGCTTTTAGATGCTCCTTTTTGCTGTTTGTGTCTCAATCTTCTTTGTCTGTTCTCAGTTTCTTTGTTTTTTACTGTTTCCCAACACATACTCAAAACAATACACAGCACAAGCTCCTGGGGAGGTTCACATACATGGGTCAGTTTGCAGATATCAGTCTCAATCCCAAAAAGATTTCATCTAACTCCTAACAAAAGAGGAAAGAAAGCTCTTTCATGTTAGCTGTAGCAGATGATTAGTGTACTACTGTTACCTAAACATAGAGGCAAGCACAATTAGGCATCCACCTACCTATCCAGGGATTCCCTTCCTAAAACATTTTTCTCTTTACTTGAGATAATTTCATAGCTGTGAAATTCCCTTCAGGTTGCCCTAAATAATAATATAAAATCCTTTATTGTGTGAAGCAGCGGGTATTTTAAAAAGATGCCAGTGTCTAGACAGAAAACTGTCTCCTTGAGCACTAAATTGAACTTAAAATATGTGTTTCAGTAGGATATAATTACTGTGATTATGATAACTTTGCATGGCATCAGGCAGAGCAGCTGAAGGAGCCCATGATGACCAGGGAATTGAATAAAATATGAATGATGATGGTTTGCAGATTGCTTAATGAGGTAAAATTTCAGTCTTATATAAGATTCTTCTTACAGGCCACAGACTAACAGTGTGCTGGAGCTCATGATGACTAAGTGCATCTGAAGTCACTACATCATATTTGACCTATAGATACATTGAAGAATGCAGCTAGTGCATTTTATGCCACATTGTGTCCACATATTTCAATCTTTTATTGCTACTCCTGCCCGCTCCCAAATAAGGTATTTAAGCCCTAATCTACAGTTGTATGCACACTACCAGTGCAAAGCCCCACTGAACTCAGTGGAGCTGTGATTAGGCTCAGGGGTCTGCTCCCATAAATCTATTTGCAGCATCTGGTTCTTAAATGCTCAAAGCTATTTGAAAGGAAAGGGCCAGTTAAGAAATGTTCCAGCGTGAACTTTGTGCACTAGCATAATTATCCTGCTGGGCATATTTCTACCTTTTGGTTTTCTGTTTCACTGTCGTAGCATTTCTGTGTTAATTGGCATATTTCTGAGTTAAGCATGGCATATTTTACACTGTTTAGTTAGGGCAGAGTTCTATTCAGTATGTAATCTAAACACTTTATTCCCAAGAAGCCAATGTGAAAGATGCAAATGTAGTTAATCAGATGTAAAGGGGGCAGAGAGAAAGATAGAGGGATTAAGGATTGAGCAGGTGAACCATTCAGCAATTATTATGAGTGACTCAAAACATTATTAGTTGAAGGCATCCAAACAAAACTTGAATGTCATGACAATTTCCAAGGTCCATGTAGAAAATACAATTTTCCTCAGTTCATTGACTTCAATGCTAGCAGAGAGCATCCTGATCTGAGTTGCCAACCACAGCTTTCTCATGTCGGCAACCTCTTATGAACAATTTGTACAGTTAATCTACTGATGTTATTCCCCTTAGCACATAACAGATGTAGATGAACCCAAACAGGACCTAGTTTGCACATTTTAAGATATCTGATGCTGAAACTGTTCTCTTATTTCATATAGCCTGTGAGAAGTAGGTATAGATGCTATCCCCATTTATAATAAATAGGTGGAATCATTATAGTATCACTGTATTAGAGTATCAGTGTTCTGTTCAACTTTAAGTTGTATATTATTTGGCTTGTAGATTGTGTCACAATTAAAGCAATATAATTAGTTTTACTTATTGGAGAATTGTTATAATTGTGTGATAGTGCTATCATAGCATGAGTAGCAGCAATTGAGTTCAACAAGCTACTAGTTTTTCATAATAATCTAAAATGTTCCTGTTTTAGGGTAACTTTTTCTAGACTTGTTGTCTGTTAAAGGGTGAAAGCTTTTGAAAAATGAGTAAAATGCCCTCCTTTGCCATCCCTCATGTCTGTGATTCTGTCCCTAACATGCGCTGTATATGTGTAATGTCCCCAAACATTGTACAATTAAACTTTATTTACAAAAACAATTAAAGCAAAAAACTTCTTTGGCTATTAACATGTCTGAAGTTGTGGGAAACAGTAGTTGCACAATGCCCTTTTTTATCTTCTTATTGTCTAAGTTCATCAAAGCCAATCCTGACTAGAAGAAAGAAGAGTTCCTTTAGGGTATGTCTACACTTGCACCCTAGTTCAAACTAGGGATGCAGATGCAGGCATTTGAAATTGCTAACGAAGCAGGGATTTAAATATCCCGTGCTTCATTAGCATGATCTCGCCGGCGCGTTACTTTGAATGCCAGCTGTTTCGAAAGTGAAATGCGCCGGCGAGATCATGCTAATGAAGCGCGGGATATTTAAATCCCTGCTTCATTAGCAATTTCAAATGCCTGCATCTGCATCCCTTGTTTGAACTAGGGTACAAGTGTAGACATACCCTTATAGTTTAATACAGATCCAGTGTGTTTCAGATCACATAATACACTGCTGTACAGGCAGCTATAACATATTATATAATTAATAGGAAAAAAAGGAAGGTTAAAACTAAAACATCAGAAGCTATGAATTGTAGGAAATGGAAAAGGGAAGCAAGGAGATACAAGAAGAAATCTGTGGTCACCAATGTTAAGAAAGAGAACATTCTTTATATTAGGAACACAAAAGAATTCTAACAATGGTATTGGTCCATTACTAGATAGAAATGGTAGAATTATCAATAATATTGAAGAAAAGAAAAAGGGTCTGGCTGGGGCTTGTGTCCCCAAGTCAGGCCCTCACCCACTGCCCTATTTGCAGATGTCACAAAAATTAGACGAGTGATTAATAATGAAGATCACAGGTCACTGCTACAGAGCAATCTGGATTGCTTGGTAAACTGTGTGTAAGGAGCTAATATGCATTTTCATGTGGGTAAAGGTATACATCAAGGAACAAAAAGCTGAGGCTATACTCATAGGATGGGAGAAATCTATTCTGGACAGCCATGACTGCAGAGATGCTTGGGTGTGATGGTGGATCAGCACAATGCTGTGGCTGAAAGGGCTGATGAAGTCCTTGGGTGCATGAACAAGGGAATCTTGAATAAAAATAAAGATTTTTTTTTGTTAACCTCAGAGTTTGGCATTGCTATAACCATTGCCAGGGGCACCAACAGTCTCCATGGGCCTCTGGGCAAGATGTGTGGAGGTCTAGTCTCTGTGCCTCAGGAAGGGACAGGGCCTCAGATGGAAGGGATGTGGTTGGTGGTGGGAGCCAGCCCTCCATGCTGCTCAGAGCACAGCACTTCCTTCCCAGTCCTCAGAGCCACCCAAAGCATGTGGTGCACTCTGTGCAGAGCTCTGATGGTGATTTAAAGATCCCAGGGCTCTGGCTATTGCAATAACAGCCGGGCCCCTTTCAACTGATGGGCTGTGGGGCAAGTACCCACATTACACCCCCTTGTCAGCAGGCCTGACCACGGCTAGTATACTGAGTCCAGCTCTGATGTCAGCAGTTCAAGAAGAGTGTTGATCAATAGGAAAGGGTTCAGGGAAGAGCCATGAGAATGATTAAAGGATTAGAAAACATGTCTTATATTGATAGACACCAGGTGCTCAATCTATTTAGCTTAACAAAGGGAAGGCAAAGGGGGTGATTTTTATTACAGTCTATGTCTTAGCTGACAGCTTTGATGTTGCAGACCAAATATTTTATAATGAGCTCTTCAGTTTCTCAGAGAAAGGTGTGATATGATTCAGTGGGTGAAAGTTGAAGCTAGACAAATCCAGTCAGTAAAGTGCCTATTTTGCACAGTGAGGAAATTAACCATTGAGATAACTTGTCAAGGGTTGTGGTTGATTCTCCATCACTGACAAGCTTGGATGTTTTTCTAAAAGATGTGCTCTTGGAATTATTTTTTGAGAATTTTTTATGGCCCGTTACAGAGGAAATGAAACTAAACGACAGTGGTCTGTTTTAGTCCTGGAATCTGTGAAGTAGTGCAAGTTTAAATTGTTACTATTTCCCTGTTACAATATCACAACTTGTCATAAATTCACATGATAGGAATAAGAAAATATAGTATCTTATTAGTGTATCATACTACTATGAAATAAATTAATGCAACTGTAACTTCTGCAGAACTATTATCTTTATGGAAGCAGGTAGGAATCAGTTATGGCTCAAACATCATCAGCAAAATTGTTAGCTAAATGAAATGATGAAGAATGATGAGGAACAAAGGCTTCATTTTTAAGTTCCTCAGTGTAATTTGCAGAGGTTAGTTAGATAAACTCTTTTAAGCTGGTAAAGTTAGGGAATAAATAAGGAATCCCTTGATGCCAATTTGAGAGAATCCCTTTTTCAGTGTTGAATGACTTTTTAAAGTTTACATCGCATGCTTCTTATAACATACTGGAGGTAAGAAAATGCAAGTGGTAGAATGCCTGTTGTATTTATGAGACTTTGGCAAAGCAGTGGGGTGGAAAAGAATAAGTGTTGGAATGTAAAGCTGGTGGAAAGTTGAGATCTCTTTCTTGGGAAGTTCTGATACTTTGAGGAAGTTTTTGTTCTAATTTGGAACGAAACTTAGAAACTTTCATATTGGAAGGGAATGCTGAACACTTCTCATTTTGGAAAACTCAGAATGTGTTGGCTTGTTCAGTTTCATTCAGGAAACTAACACATCTGGCTGTGTCAACTCTGGGAACTCCCTGAACTGTCTTGCGTGTGGTGGACTTTCCAGGGGCACTCCCTAGACTGCTCTTGGGGAGCTGGGGGCAGCCCAGGGGTTTCTCCCGGAGTCCCCTGCCATGGAGCAGGGTGCACAAATACCTTGGGACCACTTTGTCAAGCTGGGGCTGAATAGCGAGGAAAAACCCATGGCTGGCTCATGGCAGCTGACTTGGGCTGTGTACACTTCAGGCCTTGGGCTGGACCCTGAGCTCTTGGACACTTTGACCCCATGGGTCCTAGAGTGTGGGCTCCAGCCCAAGCCTGGAAATTTATATAACAATACAACCTCACAGTCTGAGTCAACTAGCAATGGCCAGACATGGTGGGAGAGGGGGTTTAGCTGCTGTGCAGACATACTGTAAGGGTTTGCAGACTCTGTGCTGCTAGAACCATAGGACAGTAGAGCTGTTGCTACAGCCAGGGCTCCCAGAGCTCCTGTTCTGAGTTCCACAGCAGTCTGGAAGCCTGGGCTTCCCATTCAGCATGGTTGATCTTCCCTGAAACCACAAAATATGAAAGTCCAGGCTCCCCAGCAGCAGTAAGTGAGAATCCAATAAACTTCTACAAAATATCTTGGTTGAGATGAATTGATGTTTTCTGATGAAAAGAAATGCTTACTTGGAAAATTCCTAACCAGGTCTAGTTGGATCAGAAACCTTCCTGCTTGGCATGTATATTGAGCATATGCCTAATTCAAAGTTAGAAGGTGGAATTTCCAGTAGATGTTTGCACGCTAGCTCAGGTCAAGCTAGCATGCTACATATAGAAGTGTAGTTGTGGTATCATTTTCTCACCAAATTACTTTGTTACATCTTATAATGTGATACAACAGTTCCCCCAGATTGTCATGAGTGCAATGTGATTTGGGGATTTCTAAAAAGACTTTTTTCCCCCCTGAAAACTTAGTTTGCAAAGCACAAGTATATTTAAAAATAAACAACATCTAACCCCTTCTTCCACTTGCCCCTCAGACGCTTGGTTTAATAAAGTCTTAATGGTTAAAGGACAAAGGGTTGCAGAGGAGTGTATTTTTCAACCTTTTGGCACCCTTTGGTTTCTTGGATAAGTGAGTTACTAATAGCGAATGCTCATTATTCTGGCAGATAGCTTTATTTAAGCTCGTATTCAACTGAAAAAATGTGACTTGGTGCTTGGTTGGCTAGTTTTCATCTGCTTTAATGAGCTACCTTTTCTTATCTTTTTCACTGCAATATGCATCTTTCAAAGCCAGACTTTAAATCTTAAGGGACGGCACTATTGTCTGTTTACACGCTAAAGGCATCTTCTGGAAAAAGGAGCATAAAAAGATGAAAAGAGATGTAGATAGTAATGCTTGACAAAAGGCTGAATGGAAGTTTGGGAGGATGCTGTGTATAGCTCAAGGGCATACGTTTTTCTGCCTCTGCAAATATTGTTTTGGGATTATATGTTTATTGTATGTTTGGTTTTCATTTTTACTATTTTCCTACTGAGCCATGGGATTTTACAAGGCTTTGCTTGAAATACTAAAATAGAGGAAAGTAGTGTCAACAGTATAGTGGTCTTAAAATCTGAATTTAATTGGAGGGCTAATGTTCCTTTATTCCCCAATAAGGAAGTGATGTCATTTAGTAGAACTACAGGGCTGATTGCCCTCCACTCACACCAGTTTTAAATCACTGCCATTTTATTTAATTTCAGTAGAATTCAATTGGCATGGAAATCACACAAGTAAAAGGAAAATCAGATCACTTGTCCCAAAGAGAGTTATGGGTCCAGATTTTAAATTGTCGACTGGCTCATGTAGTTATTCACAACTGTGCAAAGTATGTGCAAAATGATACCAAACCAGAATTCTCTAGAGACTCTTAGCAGTGGCAGCATTTTACATCCCCAATTTTACAAAGGTGTAAAAAATTGCACTAAGAGAAAGGCAAAGAAGTATCAGTTCCTGGAAGTCAGATATAGAATATGAAGGGTGACAGAGAAAAAGAAGATGGAGACTTAAAAAAGAGGCCTCTCTCTCTCTCTCTCTCTCTCTCTATATATATATATATTATTTTTCACCCACTGGAAAGTGCTTTCTAGTTTAAAGTGAAGAAACCGCAGTCCACGTCAAGGACTGCTCACACGAGTAAAAATTTACACTATAAAGTGTTTAGGACCTGATACAGCATCATGGTTGATAACTGCTTTGCTAAACTCGTTTTACCAAAAAAACCCCAAGCTTGTATTAGAAACATGTTTTGTGTAATAGTAAACATTTCAATTTGTACCTGGAGGCACTGAATTTCTGTGGGAGTCCAGTAATTAAATATGTGATGCCCGATGTGTATAAATAAATCAGGATCTATGATGTGTTTAAAAAATTCTGTAGCAATGTTTGTTCTTATTTTTGGATTTAGACCATCTCCTAGGTGGCTAGTTAAGTGTTTGACCACAGTCTATTTTGTTCTGTTTGATCCTCCAGTCATCCAAATCTTATTCTGGGGCTAACACATTACTATATTCACAATCTTCTATATCTCTAAGAAAGTGTTATCATAGAATCTTCTGTCCTGGGGGACATATAAGCAAATTTAAATTGGTGCCATTATGTTAAGGATGCAACTGGAAAATATGCTGCTCCCCTCTTCCCTTTCTGGACTCCAAGGGTATCATCTCCCAGTGTACCCAAGATATCTAAGCTGTAAGAGTCAGCACGGTGTGCTCCGATTTTGCTGATACATATTCTACCTTATTTTAAAAGGAACATGCCAATAAACCTGTCTGAAGTGAGTAATGTAGGGAGCCCTTTACTACATTTATGTATTTACTCTTTTTATGCACGGTCACTTTCTGTTTTACGTACATAATTATATAGACCTGATTCAGTACAGAATAATGAATTGGGGCCCATATCATCTATTTGTATTACTTAAATAGAACATAGACATAGTGTGAATGTGAATATAGGCATACACTTAGTTACACACAGTAGTTGCATTTTATCTCTCTAGTTTGTGATAGGGTTGATCACATCATTAATTATAAAAACTGTTTTAATCCCTTTGTTTAATATTTACATCCTTTTTTTTTTATCAGAGAGACACAGTGAAGCTGATTGTTTAAAGACTAAGGGTGATGCAGTCAATCCTTACTTTACTGTGCTGAATGATATTTTTTAAATTTTTTGTGCATTTACACATGAATGGACCATTGGTTCTAAACGGCAGAAGATCACAGTGAATTATATTCACTTTAGTGATGTGGTGTCAAACTCAATCCAGTGTAACATCTCACAAGCTTTCAAATGTAAGAAACAATTTTAATTATATCTAGAGTTGAACTTCTGCTTTCATCTTTTGGCTGAAAGCATAAATAGAGACTGTTAGGTACTTCATAAACAAAGCCCACCAGACACCTGTTATAACCACATGTGTTGGGAGAATAATTTCTGTATAAATAGGTAACTTGTATAAAAAACAAAAATGGGGAGCTTACTAAGGAAATAGCGTGAAAAATCATTGCACAAAGTTGCAGCATTACAGGGACCATTTAGCAACATCCAAGTCTGGTTTATGCTGGCAAAAATGGCACCCATGATTCAATGTGGTTGTAGCTACACCCATTTGTTATTTAGCAATTATATTACACCAGTATCTGATAGTCACAACTAAACCTGATGCTCTCTCAGTGCTATGCACTGTACATACCCACATTCTCAGATAATTCCTGCCCAGATGAGTTTACAATCCACAGCTTTGGCCAGAAAAAGCACTTAAACATATATTTAATTTAAGTACGTTCATGGTTTCATTGAGATCAAGTGGACTGCTGATGTGCTTAAAGTTAATCATATGTTTATGCACTGTGCAACAACAAGGCCTGTAAAGACAAGACAGTGTACTAGCAATGGCAGAAGCTGTAGTGTAAACTTGGCTCTGTGTCATCTAATCCCCTGCTACGTAATGATAAATAGTGCCAAAACCAAACCAGAGTCCTGGCCATATTATAGCATCTACCACTGCTAGCACCAATGAAACTGCACCAATGGACACATTACTAATTATGAGATTCAGTTTTGGCAGTGAAGATGCACCCGAGAGTATTAGAGAAAAATAAAGCTTAACAGACAAACGGCGTACAGACTGTTTTTTACAGATGTAGAATTGTGCAAGCCCTGTTGTTTTTGCCCTTTAAAACAAAGCTGAAAAATGAAGCAAATATTCCTTACACCTTTTGCAGTGTAAATGATGCTGTGCACCAGCATATTGGTTGTCATCGTGTGAATTTATTAGCCATCCTACTGAAATGATATACCAAGTTCCTGACTTTGAAAAGACCAACTTTCCTCTGACAAAAGCTTCTGAAACCCGGGCAACAAAAAGTGATCTTCATTGCCATTGCTAGTTTGTGTCACTGCAAAGCATTTCTGGCTTCCAGCAAATGTGATGGCTGAAGTGACACCTTTCTTTTGGGAGGCTATTTCAGAATGAGGGGCTGCCACTTCAACTCAATTCTGCACAGGAAATGGCAGACAGGGAAGCAGGTCAAACCTCACATGTAGGGCACAAGGCAGGGGATTGATGTGTGGTATGAATGAACATAGATGACATCAGATCACAGCTTCATAGAAGTAACACATACAGAATCTCTAAGCTTGTGTGCAGGGCCGCCTTCTTACAGAGCTGTTGTTTTCATAGCTTTAATGTAGCACTTTGAATATAATTTATATCACATAGTAAGAAATAGTAGTGGCTCCTGGAAAAAGAAAAAAATTACTTTCTGTGAGTTATGTGAAATCCCTGTTCCATAGAAGCTGCCAGAAATAGTATAGTACTGACTCAACCAATTTCCTATAGATTCAGAAATATCTGTGTGGTTTCATTATAGAAAAGACCCTGACACAGAGCTGGAGAAGGATTTCAGTGGAGAGCAACAGCTTAAAATATGTTTTACCACTTACATATACATAAATGGTTTGATGTTTTCAAATATCTTTCTCTAAGGTCAATACTATAAAGTGTGCCTATTTATTTATGGCAGAAAGCCAGATCTATTGTAACATTTTCTCCAGTACAAAAAAAAAAATCCCTCAAATCACCTTTACAGATCAACTAATGGATGAACTTTATCAGTTCTTTGCTTGCCGATCATATTTGCAAAGTCATGGTTGAATCTCTTCAAGCAAATATTATTTTTGTGAATGTACATGTGCACAGAAGAAAGGGGGGGGGGAGCAGAAGCCACTTGTTACAAAGCTGTTGCAATAATTAAATGAATACTGCTCTGGAAGTAATTCCTGTCTGCATATGGGAGTGCTTCTGCAAGTACTGAGCTCTTCCTTGAAGGATGGTTCCTCACCTTCACTCCATGCGACTTCCAACATTGATCCCAAATGTTTTTCAGGATTGTATCCTCTAGTTGTTTGCATCTTTCTCTTTCCCTGACAAATCAGCACTGATTTTTTTTTTCATAATTGCTGGTATACCATCAGCATAATTTTGCTAGGATCACCATCTTATTATTTACTGATTTTTATAGAGTACCTTTCACTTGCATTATTGTGCTTGACAGAAGACTCTAGAGATCACTTTCCCAACCACAAAAATGCAGTGACATCTGGGCTGGAAGGCAGTAATGATGTACTGATGCCAGCTACCTTGCACAACAATGGAAGGCTCAAGATATTCAGGAGAAATCTTATTCAACTTGAGAACCCGAGGAAACTCAGTAAAGGGCATGAGAAGCTGGCTTAGCTTGGAGACATGTTCTTTCTCATAACAGTTCAGACTGTCTACCCAGAAAAACGTTAAGCTAGGTATTTCTTGAGTATAATAGGTTAGGGTCAAATGTTAAAATTATCTTGGATCATTGGTTGGACAGCTGGGACATTTTAAGTTCAGCTGCATCTTTCAGAGCAATACTTTCCCCCTGATCTGATTGAATCTAGTTTGAGCACGCAGTGTTTAAGTTGGCCTGAGGAGTGCCAGCTACTTTTCCCAGCCATGTTCATGATACAGATCTGTCAAGGGTCTGATTCCACACACCACCATAAAATCTGGTAGTTTTATGGTGCCATGGAGCTGGAATTTAATATCTGTCTTAGATCACTGGATATTTCTTTACTGACACTCTGGGTGCATTGAAGGTTTACAATGAGACCCCAAGGGAACAGGATGAAGGGATCTGAAATAAAAATAATAACTTAAACCTGCCTTAAGGCCTTCTTTTAACTGAAATCAGTGGAGGCTACTAAACATTAGGATTTAAAAGGACGTGTCTGGTTTATCCTGCCAAGGGCGCCAACAGACTTGCTAGACCCTTGGGCAAGATGGAGGGTGGGGCCAGCTCCATGCTTCCAGAAAGGGTGGGGCCTCAGTGAAAGGGGCAGGACCGTGGCAGTGAGTCCTTAGTGCCACTAGGACTGTGGTGTGCCAGCTTCCTCATGAATCTGAGTGCTCCTGTGGCAATTTAAAAGGCCCAAGGCTCCAGCTGCTGCCACAGCCGTAGCAGCAGCAATCAGGAGGCTGGAGCCCTTTTGAATTGCCAGGCAACTGCCCCTTTGGTCCCCCTCCCCCTGTTAGTGGGTCGGATTCTGCAACATCCTCCCAATATAAAATCAACCTCACAATTAGTAATCTTCACAGTGGTCTGCACTCCATTGGATAGCCATTTGGCAAGATTTACAATAAAGATAAAAAAATCTTTGCAATCAAAGAGAGTCTTTCTGCAGGCTTATGGGAGAATTGAAGTGTCCCATTGCTCCTGTTCCTATTGATGTGACTAATCCTTTCACTCAGTTACAGACTGATTTAGTGAGTGACGTTTGCAGGATCAGGTCATGTGAACCTACTTACATAGGTTATGTTTTTAGAGGATACACTGAGAATAGTCTCATAAATAGTATGCCTGAGATTTCCCAAGTGCTAATGCCTAATTGCAAGCTTTCTGAAGGAACTAAAATAATTTGTTGCTAGTATCTTGTTTTTCATTTAGATGCCTAAACCATTGGGACTCTGTTGGCTAGAATATAATACCTAAGGATCTGGTTATTTGTAAAGTGCAGAGATTCTCCTTCTTTAGGAAGTATAGGCAAACCCAAGTTTTCTAAGATTTCAAATAAACTTCATCTTATTTTATATTTCATATAACTGGTTATAAATGTGAAGGAATTTGTCTTCTATCCATCTGGACTTTGTTAGGGATTGAGGACTTGTTTTAATCTTAATAACACTCTTTCTCCATTTTCTTTGCTGCCAAGGCAAAATTTCATCAATGTTATTGCTTTTATCCTAATAACTCAAGAGGAATCTAACAGTATATTTAGTTACAAGCATATATCACACTTTTAATGTTTCACAATGTCAATGATAATTTGTCATTAAAATAATGATTTTTTTACCCATCTGATTTTTTAATTCAGCTGATTATTCATCTGGTTGTACATTGACAATTATAAAGTTAAAAAATATATTTTCAGTACTCAGGGATGAATACAAAATATTAAGGGGTGTGCTAATCAAAATCAAAAGCACAACTTCAAACAAGACTGAATAAATGTGTGTGTATATACTTACAGTTTTGGTATTTTAGTATCTTTAATTGTCTCTCCAACTTTTATATTTTAGGTAGTAATATATAGCATACTATATATTTTAAAGCATTACTGCAGGAAACATATATTCTGATTTTGCACATTAAATGAATTATTAATTGAATTTAATTGTTTTGAAATATGCCCATTAATCTACTAATACAACACATTCATAAAGTTCCTATAATTCTAAAGCTCTTCATTTTATCTTCATTTAAATGTTAAGGCAAGGTGATTTATCCTGAAAACAAGCTTTAACTGTAAAATTATATTGTGATGCTACATCCTGAAAAGTGATACTTCAAACCCAAACTAAAAATGCAAATTTTTTATGGTGCTTGTCACCTCATTATCTGTGAAAATCCATAAAAATTTTATATGCCCTTAACATCTCACACCAATAAGGATTAATTTATTTTCTAAAATCTTTGCCATACACACATGGGGGAAAAAGTGTCCCTAATGTTCTTCAGGAAAGTTCTGGATCAGCAGTTTAACAATAGTTTGCTTATAATTTTTATCCTTTATATTTTGTGGCTTATAAAATAGTCTTAATTTTACATACTTGAAGTGAAAGGTACATAGTATACAATGAGAGCCTATTGTAATTTAAGGCGTAGTCTTCATATATAAAGGCAAACATCATTTAAAGCAAACCACTGGGTCAAATTCTGCTTTTCATTCCTATGGTGTCAATCGAGAGTAACTCCAATTATATCAGTGTACATCCAGAGTAACATCATTAACCTAATTAAACATAAAATTTGGGTTAGTAATTACAATATACAAGATTAGAAGACGTTTGCCATTGATTCTTTAATTTGTTATATTTGTTATTACTTGTTAGAAATATTAAAAATATGAAAAAAATTCTGAAAAAATTAAGGTTTTAAAAACTGTTTTGCAGAATTGAAATGTGATTTTTCATTTCATGATTTTTTTTCAAAAATGTTTCAAAATGTTGTTTTCCCACCTTTATCATTTCCCATTTCCTACATTTTCCACCTTTTGCCACTGAGCTCAATTAAAGAAATAATTCTCATTTTTTCTTTCTACTATTTTATGGATCTGGTCTATAAGTTTTGCAAATTTTAAGCAAGTTTTGAACAAAGGAGTGGGAAGAAAGTACAGGGGGATACAACCTAGAAGTCTTTGTTTGACTGCATTCAGCATCTATAGAGTGGGGGAGGGAAAGTGGAAAGGCAAAAATTCAAAATATTTTTCTTTTCTTTTGTTAAAGACTTCAATAGAAGTCAAAACTAAGAATTAATTTTGTTTTGTGACTCTCTGTAAAGTTAATGATAGAAAGTGGCATTTTCCTGTTTTTAATAAATCATTTCTTTGCAATCCTCCCTCTTTTTGGCAGGAAAAATGTATGAGTCTGCAGTAAACTGAAGTGGTAAATTCTTACTAACTATTTTTTGGTATTAAAAGGTAGTTATAAAAAAGAGTAAGTAAAGGACCTATATTAATTTTGCAGATAAGAAAGTTCAACCATTTGGCCTCCATTGTGCTAAAATCAATGTTAGTTCTACCATCAATCAGAGTGGTAGCTGGTTCATCTCTGAACTAGTAGTGACAGGCAAACAACAAAAACAAAAAAGATGTGTCTTGGATGTGCATTTAAAACATCCAATGCTTGAATAAATTATTCGGTCTTCAAACTCATATTTCTAGTTCACTCTTCACAGTTCTTCTAAGGATGATCACTCCTCTGTTCCTGAGACCTTAACATGGGCTCATAGCTCTTGGCCTCCAAACTACACTGCCATAGTTTCTAGATCCTTTATATTGAAAGTTAATTTTCAGGGACTGGATCTCAGTTGCTGTTCATTTCATATTCTCTATGTCCAGATATCACAGTGATGCCTATACAATGGAGGAAGGGCATATGTTGATCACTCCCTTGATGAATGCATTTCAAGGGGATAAGCATATTATGCTACCAAGGAGTTCTGATCATCATTTGTGTGTTCTGGAGACTGTGTTCTTCAGCAACCTGTGAGAATAATGATCTTCTCTGGCTCGTATAGGCATGCACACGTTATTCAAGGCTGCCATTAATTATAGACAGTGATGCATTTGGATCTATATGAACTTACTTGTATGGCAGGTCTGTAGCAGCAGGAGGGTGCATGGATGGTCATAAGACACTGGGGAAAAGATCATAGATCAGGTCATAGACCTGTTAACCCCTTTTTGACCTAAATGTCTAGTAAAAGTTCAGGGTTCTATGGTGTTCCAGTTGGGAGCAGAAATTGATGTGGAGTCTGGTATTTTCTTTGTATATTGCATGCAAATAAATGAGATTGCATCAAAATCCTGCTTCTCTGAATGCTGGAGGAACCTCCAAAAAGAAAAGGAGGGGCAAACCTCATTGTTTAGTGTCCCAAACCTCTTTATCCAGCACCAAAAGCCCCCTCTCTAGCTTCATCTTAGATCATAACTATACTTGTTCAGTCTGTCTTTCTCAGTATCTGTCTGTAACTTCAGCTTGATGCAGCCTCACACACACAACCAATACCCAGTCAAATCCTCTGGTGATAACTTCTGGGCAGCTCCCATTACACCTTGTTTTTAGGAGGGATTATTAAACTGGCACTACACCTCACTTAAAGGAAGGGCACATTCACACCCATTCATTTCAATTATTTTTAACACAACCTGCAAGAAGATTTAACCCAAATCACAGCAGAGCTAGACAAGTATATCCGAGAAGGTTCAATATGGAGGAGGCCAGAGATAGATCCATATAAAGTTTGATATAAAGACAACAGCAGCAGGTGCGTTCAGTGCCAAGGATACTGCAGATGACATGGCTGGTTTATGTCTGCCTGCGGCCAGGAAGTCAATGACAGTTAGAAATGCAGTATATGTTTAACATTTGTTTTAAGGCTACGATTTGTTGTGCAAATCCACTGAGCTTTGCTAATGTTTAAAGGGCGTATTTTCAGAACAAATAGCCATTAAACTAACAGGCATTATGGAAAATATCATTGAACAGATTTAAAAAGCAAAGCCCTAGGTGGAAATACAAGAGACATTATATATCAATTACATTACATCTAATAATGGAAGTCTTTTAATGGATTTAAAATACGGGCATATTATCATTATTAGGATGGAGCCATATGTTTCTTCATGGGACCTGACAATCTATTGATGCCTTTATGGACTTTATTGTAGAAAATGAAGCAAACAATTCTGCTTATCATTTATTCATTAGCCTTTATTACAAAAATATGTAATAAATAGTCCTTCCTTTTTTTTTTTTTGGCTGAACCCTGATCTAATTTTTGAAAGTATAAACCTGCTTTCTATTTCCACTGTACAGGTCAAAATGTATTATATGAGGTACAGTATGTTGTGGTTTTCTAAGAAATTTTTCTCAGCAAATCAGAATGAAGTTTTCATTTGGCTTTTAAGTTTCTTGAGACCATGCAGGCATGAAGATAACAATGGCAGAGAATGAAATATCTTGTGATGGAAAGGCAGGCAGCACTTTATCTGTCATTTGCTCAAGAACAAGAAAAATCTTCCTTAAGGAGAACACCTGAATTTACTAAATCGACAAAGAGAGAATGGTTTCTTGGAAACAGCTTATAAAAGCTTGTGAATATTCATTGCTCTTAAAATGTGCCAGTCTTTCTCACCAGCTAGAGTAAGAATTAATGATTGTAAAAAGACAATGTTTTTTTCATATAGATTTAGTTTAATAAAGTTTGTATTTTCAGAATTCAGAAGTGACTCTTCTGAGTTGGTTTAGCTTCTGTGGAGAATGAGAGCTGTGAAGTACAACATTTGGAGAGGGAATATTAGTAGAAGTGGAATACTACATAGTATTTTCCATATTGCGTATCAAGCACTGTAGGGGCATAGTATAAATTCTGTATATAAAGTGTCACACCTTTTGTGCTTTAAGGTCCCAGAGTCATTTGCCAGTTATAACTATAGTGGTTCTAGAGATGTGTTTGTTACTAAATGGCGTATAGGCCTTGAACTCCTGTGATCTTGGACGCTTGGAATTAGTCTGTGTTAAAGGATGTAGTCCTCTTGGGTATGTCTACACTACCACCCTAGTTCGAACTAGGGTGGTTAATGTAGGCATTCGAAGTTGCAAATGAAGCCCGGGATTTAAATATCCCGGGCTTCATTTGCATCTTGCCGGGCGGGCGCCATTTTTAAATCCCCTTAGGTCGAACTCCGTGCCTGCGGCTACACGCGTCATGGAGTAGGTAGTTCGAATTAGGATCTCCAATTCGAACTACTGTTACTCCTTGTGGAACGAGGTGTACCGGTAGTTTGAATTAGAGATCCTAATTCGAACTACCTACTCCGTGCCGCATGTAGCCGCGGGCACGGAGTTCGACCTAAGGGGATTTAAAAATGGCGCCCGCCCGGCAAGATGCAAATGAAGCCCAGGATATTTAAATCCCGGGCTTCATTTGCAACTTCGAATGCCTACATTAACCACCCTAGTTCGAACTAGGGTGGTAGTGTAGACATACTCCTTGGTAGTAAGGACCCTGCAGTACAATTGCCTAGGCCCTGAAACTAATGTCATCCCCCTCAAGCCTCCCTAACTGCTCTTTCTTGTTCCCTAGAATCCCACTGAAGAGGTGAACCTTTTGTGTTACTGTTTACTTTTTATGAGCTATGCAATAATGAATGCCAACAGACACAGACTTTGCCCAAGATTCTAAGGGCAAATGGTGAACCAGAGCCAATGGGAGCCGCAGCACTGATACACACACACTGGAGTGGCCAGTTATCAGGTTACTCAGAGTGGTTTCATGGACCACTTTGAGAAACACTGATCTAGACAAAATAATTAACATACCTATATGCATTTCCTTGCTTCAGGTTCTTCACCTTCCTGGTCCAAAACTCACTGAGCTGTTCAGAATTCTTTCTCTGAAGTTCATGATTTCTGTCCAGAAACAATGAGAGAAATCTGTAGATCAACTTTCCTGTTCTTGGCTGGTCAACATTTAAACAAGATATCCTGGCCCCTTTCCATCCCTGCCGCTCCACTCTAAAAACTTATAACCCTGACCCATCCTGCCTGAAGCCCCCTGTGTGGCTCTGTGAATATTTCCCTGACCCAATCAGTGTCTGTGGTTTATAAAGCCTGGTATCAATTCCTTGGATTCTTTATTGTGCATTTGAGGATTTTATACTCTGATGGTCTCCTGTAGAGAGAGAGAGAAGAGAACTTGATTTCACATCCTGCCATTGTTCCAAGGTGCTTTCATTTGAATAGGATTCCATCAAATTCTAAGGACTCACCATTGTATTTAGTGAGTGGGAGGACACCATGGGAGGACACGGTGCAGTCCTTGCCAGAAAATGGATTCCACATTCACTGGGCCAGTCTGATATCACAATTTCTATACAGGTTGAACATCTCTAATCTGACACTCTCTGGTTTGGCAACAGCTGTAGTCTGGCATGATTTTAGTTAGCCAGATGTCCACTTATCATGGGTGTGGCCAAATTTCCCGCAGTCCCATAAAGTTTGTTTACAGCCACCAGTCCTGGCTTTCAGTGTTCTGTGCTATTATTTGGCAATAATTTACCCCTAAATGTCTCTAAGAGCCCAGTAAGCAATGGAAGTGTAGGTAATGTTGCTAGACAATATTTACCTCCCATGGTCCAGCAAATTCTCTGGTTTGGCACTGGTCAGATCCCAAGGATGCTGGACTAGAGAGGTTCAGTTTGAACTAACTTAATCAGTCAGAATTCATAAACAGTAAATACAGTTTCCCCAAAATATCACAGATAACATAGAGTGAAATGAACCCTGGGGTAGACGGCTGGAATAAGGTTTAAGCCCTAAAGGGGCCTCAATGGAATTTAGACTTTTGGTTGGCCCTTTGCTAAGTTGATTCATGTAATTTACTGTCAGCTGCGGCCTTTAGCTTAAGAAGTGGCACCTTGTGCTTCTGATAGTGTATGTCCCAAGTTTGAGCCTGGTGGTGACTTCGTGTGTCCATGGTTCATAACACCAAAGTTCCCAAACCCATTCTGCGCAGATTTGCTCAAGCCATTAAACTCTATTTAAAATGTAGCATTCGTACAAGAAACAGTACTACATTTTGAATGAGAATAAGTATATTGAATTAAACCAATTTAGGTAACATGCAGGCCCATTTGCAGTATGTCTGCTGTGTGCCAGTATGATTCTGTGAACCTTGATATTTGAGAGCCACATCTGTAATAAACAATGCAGCCTGTTAAATTTTAAGTTGATTGATTTTCATTAATTTGTTTATCACTTTCTGTTGAAGTCAACCTCATTTTCTGATGTTTGAACAGGCTCAGAGGACAACATGTAAAAATGGAAAACTTAATCAGAGAGCATTAGATTTTCCTGAGAAAACAAACCATAGTTATAATCTCAGGATATTATGGAACTCCTATCTTTCCCATCACCTGAATTTCATGGAGCTCATTATGGTGAAGTGGAGGAAAGAGTGAGTTATTCCATCAGGTGATTATCCTCATTTGGGACATATCTGATCAAACCTAGTAGAAAATGTCTGGTTAGAAAATGATACAAGGAGCCAAATGCATTCATTAGCATAGGCAAAGTCCTATTCATTTAAATGCACATAGGCTCCCAAGCCACGCTCTAGAATATATTTTTGTATTGATTCTGCATGACCTGTCATAAGATTGCAGTATAAAGCACTTGGAACAGTGGACCAGGAACTCACTCTAAATTAACTTTGCAGTTGATAACAGATACATTGAAAATGTTTTTACAATTTCTCTTTGGTACTGTATATTTTTATAGTATTCATCATAAGACAGCTGCACAGAAGGAGATTGGATTGAACACTGATCAGTCAGCAGAGAGCTACGTGTCTGGAGTACAGTATTGCATACACACATAAGCAGATGAGTGAGCAAAGGGGAAAGAAAAGTTCACAAAAAATGCACTGGTATGGCCAGTTGGATACCAAACTACTGGTTGGACCTCCCTGGTCCAGCACCTTCGGGATCTGAATGGTTCTGAACAAGGGAATTTGCTGGACCAGCCTGCTGCCCCTCAAGGCTGCTGGCTCTGTTGTCCCAACCGGCCACCTTGAGTCCAGCCTCCACTACCACCAGCACCTGTTAGGAAGAAGAGTGGAACTGTACTGGGGTGACAGGAAGTTTGGACTCTGAACCTGACAACAAGAGAACTAACTAGTGTAATGTTTTGGCATTCTTTATGATGTAATTACTTGTTCTCTTGGTGCTTCAGGCCAAACAGGGATCAGATGATAGTGGCTCTTAGTCATGTCTCACTGTAGGCCAATTTTGAACAAGTGACTTCGAGATGAAAGGTTAATTATTGCATTACCAATTCCCAAAGCTTATTAATAAATAATGTAACAAGGGTTTGAAATACTAGATCCTACTATTAATTTTCATATGATATATTATAAAGCATAATTTATCGTTGAAGTGGATTGTGCTGCTTTACACGCTTATTTGTTGCTTTTAGTTTATTTTATATACTGCATGATAAAAACATAAGGGCTGTGTCAAGACTGGCACGATCTTGTGCCAGAGCTATGCAAATGAGGCTCAGCATGGAATATCGCCGAGCATCATTTGCATAACTAATGAGCCGCCATTTTTGCGGAAGAGGCTCTTGCGCAAGACGGAGCTGTCTACACTGCCCCGTCTTGCGCAAGAAAAACCCTCTTGCGCAAAGCCGTTATGCTGATTATGTTCAGGCATAATGGCTTTGCGCAAGAGGGTTTTTCTTGCGCAAGACGGGGCAGCGTAGACAGCTCCGTCTTGCGCAAGAGCCTCTTCCGCAAAAATGGCGGCTCATTAGTTATGCAAATGAGGCTCAGTGATATTCCACGCTGAGCCTCACTTGCATAGCTCTGGTGCAAGATCGCGCCAGTATAGACACACCCAAGGACTCTCATCCCTGTAACAAGACTATAGACAGTGGTGCCACATTGAATCTGTCAGTCTATATATAATTTTACATTTATTTGATGTTGTCACTATGTGCACTGAGGTTAAGGGTGTGCATGAATCCAATGTCCAAGGATCATGTTCTGGCAGGTTGGAGGCAGTATTTCCTATATGAGGGACTGCCTACTCCTTGAGAGAGGGACAGAAGTTCTGTAGGGAACAGAAAAGTGGCACTTCTGGAACCACCAGGATAGTAGCAAGCTGGGAAATGTGCCAGTCTCTTCTGGAAGAACTGCAGAGAACCCCACATCTGGGGTACAGGGGAGACCTAATACTTCTTGGAAGGAGTGCAAAAAGCAGAATGACTACAGTCCCTCGAAAGAGGGCTAGAGAGGATGAAGGGCTAAAGGTCAACTGGGCACAGTGCCTTGAAGGAGTGCTGTAGCAGGAACTATGTAGACCAGAAAGAAACAGCTGAGGCTGGAGAGTGCCAAGCATACTACAGATGTTTTAGCATTGAAATGGTTTAATAAATCAGATCCTAAAGTGGTGGGGGAGGGTCTTCTATTAAAACCCCTTGAGGAATATGAGCTGATGAGAGGAGAAATTGAGGCTAGGGTGATTGTAGTTCCAGGCTCCAGGGTGGCCTGCGTGGGGTTGCATTATATAACAGCTATGGTGGTATATGCAGAAGGTTACAAAATTCATGAACAGATTGGAGAGTGGTGAGGAAAGGGTTAATGTCAATAACAAAGGGTATGTCTACACTACAAAGTTAATTCGAACTAACAGCTGTTAGTTCGAATTAACTTTCATAGGCGCTACACATGCAGACCGCTATTTCGAACTTAATTCGAACTAGTTGGAGGCTAGCTCTTCACAGCTTGCCCTGGTGGCCACTCTGGGCCAACCCAGGGAAACTCTTCTGCCCCCCTCCCGGCCTCGGAACCCTTAAATGGGCACGGTCTGGCTACAGTGCCCATGCCAGGTGCAAGCCTGCCAGCACCCAGCCAGCAGACCCTGCACCTCGCACGGCATGAGCCAGCCACCCGCTGCCACCCAGCCCTCCGTCTCTTCCCAGGACCAGGCTGGCGGCTTCCAGGAGCCTGCCCAGGGCTGCAAGAGATGGGCGCCCGCCTGGTCTAGTGTGGAGATCGTGGACCTCATCGAGGTTTGGGGGGAGACCTCCAACATCCATGACCTCCGCACTAGGCACAGGAATGAGGCCGTCTAGGGCAGGATAGCTGCCAGCCTGGCCACCAAGGCCACATGCGAACCCAGGAGCAGGTTTGCATGAAAATCAAGTTGGTCCAGTGAGACCCCCAACCCTGAGCCCTGAGCTTAGAACATAAGAACATAGAATGGCCGTACTGGGTCAGACGAAAGGTCCATGTAGCCCAGTAGCCTGTCTGCCGACAGTGGCCAACACCAGGTACCCCAGAGGGGATGGACCAAAGACAATGACCAAGCCATTTGTCTCGTGCCATCCATCTCCAGCCTTCCACAAACAGAGGCCAGGGACACCATTCCTACCCCCTGGCTAATAGCACTCCATGGACCCAACCTCCATGACTTTATCTAACTTCTCTTTAAACTCTGTTCTAGTTCTAACCTTCACAGCCTCCTGTGGCAAGGAGTTCCACAGGTTGACTATTTGCTTTGTGAAGAAGAACTTTCTTTTATTAGTTTGAAGCCTGCTATCCATTCATTTCATTTGGTGTCCTCTAGTCCTTATATTATGGGAACTAATGAAGAACTTTTCTTTATGCACCCTCTCCACACCACTCATGATTTTTTATACTTCTATCATATCCCCCCTCAGTCTCCTCTTTTCTAAGCTGAAAAGTCCCAGTCTCTTTAGCCTCTCTTCATATGGGACCTGTTCCAACCCCTAGTCATTGTAGTTGCCCTTTTCTGAACCCTTTCCAAGGCCAAAATATCTTTTTTGAGGTGAGGAGACCCCATCTCTACACATTACTGAAGATATGGCGTACCATAGTTTTATACTTCCCCTCCTCCTTCTTCCCCTGGCTTCCCGCTTCCAGCTCCCTCCTCCCAGGTTTCCACCTCCCCTCTCCCACCCTCTCTCTTCCCCTCTCCCACCTCCTTTTCCCAGTCTCCCCAGAGGTTAATCCCCTGTCAGCCTGTGGTCAGGACAGTGAGTGGTGTGTGCGTATTATACACCCGAGACTTCAACTGCTAGGACTGGGGTCCCTTAGCAGCGGGCAACCTGGAGGAGGTTGACGGGCGCCCCAAGAAGTTTACAGGGAGAGCTTATTACACCTCAGATTTTGACTGCTAGGATACACGATCCCTTCGCAGCGGGCAGCCTGGGGAAGCTGAGAGATGCCCCAACGGATCTGTCCCCTGGAAGTGACATGATCCAACGCTCAAGCTCTCCCTATGTCTGTCCCTTATGACCGGCTGGAGTTCTTTTTAAAATTGTGCTTGGTTCTGTTACAGCAACTGAAGGAGTCAGGTCACAGCTTAAACAGTTACTATTTTATTGTTACAGGGTAAACTTAGCTGTTAAATGCTACTACTGTGTCACAGATAACACAGCCACTACAAAGGACAGGACAGAAATTACACTAAGAAGTCACTTACAGGTACCATGAAACCCTTTTGGTTCTCTGAGCTCTTATTAAATGCATGCAAAATAGACACCTAGCAGGTATATATTCTCACCCCTGCGTTCCAGACTTGGCGTGGCCAGCATCTTTCTCTCAATCCCTCGGGAAGAAGTAGGGCGAGGTTGGGCGTCCCACAGACCTCGGGAGACAACCAATACCTGCCAGCAGGTGTAGATGATTGGAGCTCAAATGGGGTGGGCTACTAAACCCCTCTTTATACCCCTTGGGTCACATAGGCTTCTTCCTAGTCTCAAGTGGCCAATTAGGAAAAATGGCTTTGAATGCCAAGTTTCCCACGAAGGGTGCAAAGCATAATTCACACCTGGGAAAATGCAGACAATGGGCACCTCTGGTATGTGATGGGCGAAGATTCCTCTCCTGGGACAGTGCAGGTGTGTCAATTACTGGTACTAGCCATCAGGGCAGCAGGAGGCCCCCGGGTCGTCAGCTAGCCCATTTACTGTCTGGTTTCTGTTTATTAGAGTCAGGGACAGGCAGCACACCTGCGTTCCCAGGGCATCAAAGGCTGACTGCCTTTCTCTTGCTCTCTGGGGGGGGGGGGGAACAAGATGGGGTTCATGTCTGGCTACAGTCCCCCACCCCCAGTTTTGTTAAATAAAGAGAGTTTCTATTTTTGAACACGTGTCCTTTATTTTTTACATCAGGAAGGGGGGCTAGGGAGGGGTAAGTGGAAGGAGGTGAGGGAGGAATGGGGCACGAGCCCCCGATGGGGAGGACTGGGGTGGCTCTGCGGGCTCCTCAGGGTGGAAGCTCTCCTGCAGGGCCTCCTGGATCCTGACAGCCCCCCGATTGACACCCCCGGATGGCAGCTGCGGCAAGTGCAGCCGGGCTGATGGCCGAGTGCTGTGATGTGCCAAGTGTGGGCATTCAGGGCACTCCAAGACAGGACTGCTTTGCTGTCCCTCATCGAGGTAGACAAGCAAGTGGGGAACCCTGAGAACTCTCTGTCTGGGGTGGGGGTCGGGTCCCTTTAAGCATGGAGCTCAGTTAGCCTCAGGCAGCAGCTCCACACTCTAAGTCCTAACCTGATGCCCTGCCAGCACTGGTTCCAGACAGCCTTAACTTTGGTTCAAGGTCCACTCAATGTGGACATGCTAGTTCGAATTAGCAAAATGCTAATTCAAATTAGTTTTTAGGTCTAAATGCACTAGTTCGAATTAGCTTAGTTTGAATTAACTAATTCGAATTAAGTTAGTTCAAATTAGTGCTGTAGTGTAGACATACCCAAACACTGTAATTTGGCACATGACACATGATTCAGAAATGCTATTAATAATTTGTGAGCATCCATAGAGGAATTTAAAGTTTCTTCAAAGTGCAGTGAATTAAAAAAAAAAACCAGTGCTTCTATTCAGATGCTGAAATACTACAAACGTGACATTTGACCGAGTAAAGGGAAGTGGCTTTAAAAAGGTTTGATTCTATCTGAAATGAAAAAAAAAATAGGGAATGACTTGAAAAGGATATAACTAAAATAGAAGTGGAAAAGTATAGGTTATATCCTAACATGAAATTCATAAATCCTTTCTGATGTGCAGAAAAAGCTTTATAGATAAAGACACAAAAACAATTATGGAGTCTAAGATCCAATTCTACTCTAGTTACACTGGGGTAAATATGTAATCCCATGGAAGGCTGTGGTGATGTTCAGGATTTAAATCTGTGAAATGCAGAATGGATGTTTAATATGATCATAAAATGAATTCTAGTTTTCATTCCTGCATACTATTTAAAGTTCCATTTTAAACACTTAAAGGCTTTCAACTGCATTAGATCTTTATAATCAATATTTATGCATTGCCAAAGGAGAAGAGAGACAGTTACAAGGTAAAAACAGTTGAAATGGGTTATTTGTAGAAAATCGTAATGTTTGAGAATTAAGATTACTACCATGGACATGTGATTCTATCGCAAATTTACTTTATACAAATTCCTTTTGTAACTGTCAGCTCTGCAAACTCATATTAGCCTCTGACATCCAAGTTGAGTTCTTTCCTTCTCACACAATACTAACAGTTATCTATATCACATATACAAAGACACATTCTCTACCTAGAAGAGTTTACAAACTAAAAAACCCCCAAACGAATGGGTACTTGTAAGAATGTCACAAAATATCATGCCTCCAAATTGACAATTAACCAAATATAAGAAATCAAAAAGAAAAACGAGTACATTTTTTGTTTGTTTGTTTGTTTTTTTGTAACACATCTGAAAGTGATAGCAATATAAAGGACAAGGTGATGCTTTAAATCCAGCAGCAGGAGATCTCTCCATCAGAAGATGGCAGCAAAATCTCATATACTAGTGTTCACAATTCTCACTTTGGATCACAAGTTGGGATTATAGAGAGAATACACAGTGGGACGGAATAAAGAAACTGTTTTTGAAATGCCTTCTTGAATAGATCACATTAAATAAGTCTCAGTTTTTCCTTTATTTCCCATTCTACCAGGTTGTATTCTCTTCATGCATCATATTTTTGCAAAGCATTTATTATATTAATGTATTTTTTTCGTAATATGAGTGTTTTTTAAAAATATTCTTCTACCTGTGAAACCATATTGCTTTCGATTCATTAATCCAAATTGTTCAGAGTTCAGAGCAGGAGAAAAAAGAATTAAGCTAACACTAGTATGAAACTTTGTAATAGCTTTTCTATACATAACCCTAAGCATGTTTGTTCTGATATCTTAGGACTTTGCAGGGCTGGAAGTGAGTGTTCCATCTCCCATGGGTAAACTAAGAATATTCCCTGTCTGATGATATCAAGGATCCAGTTTTTAGCCTACTGGATTATTATATTGTTATGGTAGGAGTCCCTAGGTAGCATCATTGCACAGTCTTGCTAGTTATTTTCTCAGGCCGTGCATACATTACAGCTGAGGGGTGTGATTCTCCTCCGTTTGTGCACGTAGTCACGCTACCCCTCACCACGTTAGCACAAGTATAAAATAGGAGTGTAGTCATAGTACCATGGATAGTAGCTGCAGAGGCACAGCTAAGCCGTATGTACCCATCAGTTCAGACAGGTTTGTATTTGGCATAGTCCAGCCATGCCTCTGTTTCTGCTACTACAATTACACTGCTATTTCTATTCTCATTAGCTCAAGGAGAGCTAGCATGGGTATTTCTGTATGTGAGCCTGGAAATCACACCCCTATTTTGGAGAATGACATTAAGAACAACAACTTTTCTCCCTGATTCTGGAAAATTATGTCCGGTGTTCCCTGTAAGCTGAGCGCTTGGGCAGCCACCCAGCAGAGATTCAGATGCCACCCAGATGATTAGCAGAGTGCCCACAGCTGCTCACAGCCAGCAGCATGTGTTTCTATCCGTGGTGTACATCTGCACATTCCTCAGTGCACATAACAAAACTTATTCTCCCTAAGATGGAAAAAATTAGAGGGAACCTTGATCATGTCCCCTCTTTTCTCTTCCACACCAAACAAACCCATTTTTTTCAATCTTCCCTCATAGATTGTATTTTCTAGATCTTTAATCACTTTTGTTGCTCTTCTCTGGACTTTATCCAATTTGTCCACATCTTTCCTGAAATGTGGCACCCAGAACTGGACACAGTGCTCCAACTGAGACCTAATCAGTGCAGAGTAGTGTAGAGCAAAATAATTATCTCTTGTGTCCTGCTACTACATCCCAGAATTATGTTTGCTTTCTTTGCAAAATTGTTACTATCTCATATTTAGCTACCCGTTATTTTTGGCCACCTCCGTCCCCCACTAGTGGACATGTATGTAAATTATATAGTCTATAGTAAGAAAATATCCAGATTCTGTGCTGCTGTTTTCTCCTCCCACGGAAATGCTTACCTGCATGACCCCAATATCTGCTGTACTGTAAGTGGACCCAACTGCCTGAAAAAAGGATGACAATATATTAGACCCCCAACGGTTTTTCCTGATATGTCAAAGGAGAGGCAAAGAAACCTATGCTAGCCATATTATTAAGTTAAGGTTATTGTAGACTCAGTTTGTTTAGGGGTTAAAATATTTAAATAATACGGACATAGTAATGGGTTAAAATGTTTTAATAAACTATTCATTTTTGCTAGAAGGAACATATAGTACAGTTCACTCCATTTTCCCCAGAAATATTTGCACATTTAAAATGACTATATAAATTTACTGCAAGTGCAGTTCCATTGAGAAAACTCTCCATACAATTAGATGTGTATGTGGCAAATATAAATATCCTGATTGCAATATGCAGCTGCCTATGAATGGTTACTACAAAGATGGTCTGACATATGCCTTTTCCTGGGGTAAAGTGAAGACCTTCAGAAAACTTTGCTGAATAGCAGAGCTTGGAAATGGGTCCAGAGGTTATGGCATATTGGTTTTAATGGATACGTATGTTTTTTGTTGTGTTGGTAGTCAATATCTATTAAGGTTTCACAAAAGGAATGGAACTAGCGCTGTTGGAAAGCTACAAATATTTTATTGGAGGATTTTTTTATTGTTTACTGAGCAATTATTGAGCTAGATCATGATTATCAGAATATAACTGTTCAAATATACTTCATTTTTTCCACCTTATCTTTATTCTGTGGATTAATGGTGAACAGTTCTGACTTGCCAGTAGATAATAGCTCAATTTTTTGAGCTGTGTTGCATAGCTGCATGTAATTGGCACAGTAATCTTATTTGTTCTTAGATTGGATGAGCAGTGTTGAGTAATAACTATTACAGAACCTGATCCAAAGCTCTTTGTAGCCAATGGAAGCCTTTTACTTCAGTGGGCTTTGGACTAGGCCCATAATCAAGAGAGGCTGAAGTCACAAAGGCTTTGAATTTTCCAGGGACAAGTAACAGTTCAGACAGAGGTAATATTTTAAATTTCCCTGAGTCTATGTATTTGAAACCTTTTCCTTTCTGAGCCACACAGATGTTGCCTGAGGCATTGTTTTTAGAAGGATCAGGAAACAGTAAGGCTTATTGGCTAGGTGCGGAATTTAAATTGATTTTTTTCCTTGTTGCGGTCACAAAAAGTAATCATGGACATAGTCTGAGTTGCCTAGGATGTGGTCAGAAGATGAACTGTCATTCAGTGGCTTCTGTGCCAGGAATTCCAGAGAGAGATTTTAAGTACTTCTCCTTCTGGTAAGAAGTAACCATGTGCAACCTATATAAAATACTTGACTTTTGTGACAATAACTTAGCTATGAACTTCCACAATTCTAAGACTGATTTATGCAAACATTAGTATATATGAATCTGAGTTACTGGAATATTTGTGGAAAGTGGTTGGAAATATTCCTACAACTCAGTTTCAGTTTGCGTGATTTACTTTAAAACCAGCAGAGTTTATTTATAAGTGTCCGAGTATACTTCTGTCTGTGTTCAAAAGAACCTGAACGTTTTGGGAAACTTGACCCATAATGCGTTTCCCACTTCCCTGAATAAACTTTTGAGAATTATAAATATAGCAATGAAACCTGAAACGAGAGGAAGGTTTTTCTGATTGATGCTAGATTCTGTACATAAGATTTTGGGGAGAATTCACTTACTGCTGAGGGTACATAATTAAGGATTTTTTTTTTTCTGTTTAAACTTCTGGACAGTGAGAATGAAGGTAATTTATCATGATAGCAGTTTTCAAGTATCTAAAGGATGTTATGAGGAGGGAGAAAAATTGTTCTCCTTGGCCTCTGATGATGGGACAAAAAGCAATGGGCTTACACTGCAGCAAGGGAGGTTTAGGTTGGACATTAGGAAAAACTTCCCAACTCTCAGGGTGGTGAAACACTGGAATAAGTTGCCTAGAGAGGTTGTGGAATCTCCATCACTGGAGATATTTAAGAGCAGGCTAGATAAACATCTATCAGGGATGATCTAGTTGATGGTTGGCCCTGCCATGAGGGCAGAGGGCTGGACTTGATGACCTCTTGAGGTCCCTTCCAGTTCTTGTATTCTATTATTCTAATTTAATTTGCTTTGTGAGAGACACTGCAAGTGGTTGGGCATTGGACTAGAGTCTAATCTTAGATGAGTAGAAGACATAACGTGGCTTGGAAAATCCCCTGCTATGCATGTATGTGAAAACATAGCAGCAGATTTTTGAGATGAGGATCAGTATGTGCTGTGCATCTGAGATTAAACTCTGTCCCACTGGTTTTTATGGGTATGTCTACACTACAGTGTTATTTCGAAATACCTTATTTTGAAATAGTTAATTCGAAATAAGTTATTTTGAAATAATGCGTCTACACACAAAATGCATTTCGAAATAGCGTTTTGCTATTTTGAAATAGCGCATCCACACTGAGTAGATGCTGAATCACATTTAAGGCTGGCCGGAACCAGGCTGGCAGGGCATCAGGTCAGGAGTTACTTTGTGTGGCTGCTGCCTGAGGCTATTTGAGGCCTGTGCTTAAAGGGACCCCTCCCCCGCCCCACTCTGGACAGCTGGTTCTCAGCTTTCCCTGCTTGCTTGCCTACCTTGATGAGGGACAGCAAAGCATTTTGTCTGAGTGCTCTCGTTGCCCTCACTTGGGACACCACAGCACTCTGCAACATGGAGCCAGAGCTGCCCCTGGGCACTCTGGTGCTTCTCGTGGACACGTTGCTGCGAGCCTGGCTGCACCTTCTGCAGGCTGTCATCCGGGAGATCCATCGGGAGGGCTGTCAGTATCCAGGAGGAAATGCGGGAGACCTTCCATCCTGAGGAGCACTAAGAGCTTCTCTGGTCTGCCCCACTGGGGGCTTGTGCCTCATTCCTCCCTCACATCCTTCCACTTACTCCTCCCTAACCCCCCTTCCTGATGTCAAATAAAATACACGTATTTTCATGAGCACAAACTCTCTTTAATTAACAAAACTGGGTGGGGGGAATGAAACTCTGGTGAGACTGGGGAAAGGAGGCGGGAGAGGGGAGGGGGAAACCTGGGGGGAAGGATCCGGAGGGGGGAAGAAGGCGGAGGGGGGAAGAAGGCGGAGGGGAAGCTCAGGGTTGGGGGTCTTGCTGGACCAACTTGATTTTCATGCAGACCTGCTCCTGGGTTCGCAAATGGCCTTTGGTGGGCAGGTTGGCAGCTATCCTGCCTGAGATGGCCACATACCTCCATCTAGTGTGGAGATCATGGATGTTGGGGGCATCCCCCCAAACCTGAATAAGGTCCATGATCTCCACCCTGAACCAGGAAGGCGCCCGCCTTCTCCAGGCCCTGGCAGGCTCCTGGGAGCTGGCAGACTGCTCCTGAGGAGCGTGGAGGGCTGGCTGCAAGTGGCTTGCTGGCTCATGTTTTGGGGCCACTTGGTCAGGGGCAGTGACTGCTGGCTCTGGGCTGGCAGGCTTGGAGCTGGCACAGGCACTGTGGCCAGAGTCAATCCCTTTAAGGGCTCCAGGGAGGGAGAGGAGTGTTCTTGGTTGAGGCTGGAGTGGCCAGCAGGGTACCCTGGGAAGGCTGGAGGCCCCCTATATCGATATAAGTGTCTACACAGCACTTATTTCGAAATAACTATTTTGAATTTGGCGTTATTCCTCATGGAATGAGGTTTACCAAATTCAAAATAAGCGCTCCGCTATTTTGAATTAATTTCGAAATAGCGGTTTGGCTGCGTAGACACTAGTAAAGTTATTTCGAAATAACGGCTGTTATTTTGAAATAACTTTGCTGTGTAGACATACCCTATGTTACTAATCTACATGGGGAAGTTAAGATTTAGGAAAAGATCATTACAGAGGAAATGTGTAGGGTTTGAGAGCACACACTGGTTAAATTCCAGGGTAACTACTGACTTAAGGGTGTTGTTCCTGACGTTCATCAGTGTGAGATCAGAGCTCCTGCCTTTCTCTTCTCAATTCTCTTGCTCTGTCCTTTTGCAGTGTTAGATTTAAAGAAGGTGCACACAGTCATCCTAGTCAGAAACTCAACTTTGTTTCTCTATATCCCATCACGTGCAGGGGTCAATGTCCACAGATTCCAATGACTGCTGTTCTGTCTTCCCTTTTAGTTCATAAACAAACTCAAATAAAGCTTAAATTTCAACCAAAAGCAGCAGCCAGAAATTAATAAGCCAATAATGAAATGCACAGTGGAATCAAGGAAGATTGGTGAAGCCAATCTGAATCCCCCCAAAGAGATGAGTGGAGTATTTTATCTATTCTTGGACAGCTGTCAATAACAGATACTTGTGAGCATCATACCCAGATTCCTGACACAAGATCACTTCTTGTTCTCAAAATATTCTTCCTGTAGTGACTTTGGTGTAGACATGCCATCTTGAGCCTTTGTTTTACTGTTTCATAACTGTGCAAACATTGCTAGAAGCAGTCTGTGTTCCCTCAAGAAACCTCCAATTACATCTATGCTTTGTGTAAATGTGCTGTTTCCCCTGCAATTATCATGTATGGGCCTGGTGTGCTTGGGATACCTGTTCACTTGGTTGGTTGCCAGATAAGTTCATTGGAAATCTAATGTTCATTTCTTCTTACAATGTGTGTGTATGGGCGGGGGCTGTTTGAGATTTTTGCTGAAGCAGTTAGTCTGTTGTAGCTTGCCTGTGGTGTAGTTCTCTTGTGTCTTCCACAAGGCTAATTGTTTTTAGCCTAAGAATCTTACAGAAGCATAGCACCTGTGAGTGCTGGCGGTAGTTATAAAAATTGTGTGCGTGTAGTAATGGAGGCCACCCATCCATAATCAGGTGCTGTTGATTCAGAAATGAGATCTCCAGTTCGTGGGTAGCTGAAGTAAGAAATAATGATGTTTGTTACATTAAATAGTATTTTGGAATCTTTAGTCTATATCAAAATGTGATCTATGAAGAGCCAGATGATGAAATGATGACGGTCTCCTCATTTCCAACTGCTAAATTGTCTTGCAACATAGCTAAAAATACCTTAAATTCTTTCCTAATATTACTTTTCCATGCAACAGCCATGAGGATGCTACGTGGGTGTGAACAGGAGAGATGGTTGTCATGTGAAACACTTCCCCTGTCATGATTACACCAGTCATTCTGTACCCATTAAAACCAATATGCCATAACCTCTGGACCCATTTCCAAGCTCTGCTATTCAGCAGTGTTTTCTGAAGGTCTTCACTTTACCCCAGGAAAAGGCATATGTCAGACCATCTTTGTAGTAACCATTTATAGGCAGCTGCATATTGCAATCAGGATATTTATATTTGCCACATACACATCTAATTGTATGGAGAGTTTTCTCAATGGAACTGCACTTGCAGTAAATTTATATAGTCATTTTAAATGTGCAAATATTTCTGGGGAAAATGGAATGAACTGTTGAACCCTGAAGACATATTCAACAGTGCAGGAAGTATGATGCCCTCTCCCATTCCCAAACAGATGGTGAATATGAAACACCATAGGAGCACGTTTTGGACTGGAGTAAGGGCTGACAAATTTGGCCTATATCATAGAATACTAGAACTGGAAGTCATCAAGTCCAGTCCCCTGCCCTCATGGCAGGACCAAACACCAGGACAATCCCTGATAGATATCTATCTAACCTGTTCTTAAATATCTCCAGAGATGGAGATTTCACAACCTCCCTAGGCAACTTATTCCAGTGTTTAACCACCCTGACAGTTAGGAAGTTTTTCCTAATGTCCGACCTAAACCTCCCTTGTTGCAGTTTAAGCTCATTGCTTCCTGTCCTATCCTCAGAGGCCAAGGAGAACAATTTTTCTTCCTTCTCCTTGTGACTCCCTTTTAGATACCTGAAAACCACTAGCTTGTCCCCTCTCAGTGTTCTCCTTGCCAAACTAAACAAGCCCAGTTCTTTCAGTCTTCCTTCATAGGTATTGTTCTCTAGAACTTTAATCATTCTTGTTGCTCTTCTCTGGACCTTCTCCAATTTCTCCACATCTTTCTTGAAATGTGATGCCCAGTACTGGACACAATACTTCAATTGAGGCCTAATCAGCACAGAGTAGAGCACCAGAATGACTTCTCATGTCTTGTTCACAGCACTCCTATTAATGCATCCCAGAATCATGTTTGCTTTTTTTGCAACGACGTCATACTGTTGGCTCATATTTAGCTTGTGGTCCACTATGACCCCTATATGTTTTTCTTCTACAGCACTGTACCTCAGATCTGAATTCTCCTATTCATCAACCTGACATTCTGGTTAAAATTACAGTGGTCAATGCCAGGTGTATGAAATTACAGAAGTGGGAATTTAGATTTGTGAAAATAGAAGCCACGGTGCTGTAGATACACAAACAAAATATTGTTGTTTTATCTTCACTGTAGATAATTAATCATCTCTTGTACGCCCAAATTATATCAAAATAGCTAGAGAGAAGGCACTGACAGGTATTTAAACAAAGTATCTGATTCTACTGTTTTCACTTGTGTATTTGTTTTTAATTTGTTTGTGTTTTCTCCCATGCCAATTTCTTGCTCTGTTTACATTTGCCTGATTTCCATACTTCTTGCTAACCTTTATAATGAATGTTAAAATCCTACTGACTTATAAAATTACAGCATAAAGACAGGGGAAAATTACTGGCTAAATGTAGAAGTGTTATAGTTTTCTTTGAAATATTTCTTAGTATTGTACATGACTAAAAATTAGGAGATTTGTAATAGCTATAGTAATGGTGATTATTACTAAAATGGTTTTTGAGAACTTTGTCACTGTTGTAAATTGTTTATAAAAATAATATTAAATTCCATTAGACTTGAAATATTTGTTTATTTCTATCATTTAATTTCATGCAGTCTATGGGTATGTCTACACAGCAAAGTTATTTCGAAATAACTTTACTAGCATCTACACAAGCCAACCGCTATTTCGAAAATAAATCAAAATATTGGAGGGCTTATTTCAAACTTGGTAAACCTCATTCCATGAGGAATAGCGCCTATTTCACAATTGCTATTTCGAAATAAGCGCTGTGTAGATGTGGAATAGGGGCTATTTCGAAATAGGGGGCCTCCAGCCCTTCCCAGGGTGCCCTACTGGCCACTCTGGCCCCAATCAGGAAAACTCCTCTCCTCCCCCCATCCCCGGAGCCCTTAAAGGGGTAGAGTCTGGCCATAGTGCCTGTGCAAACTCCAGGCCTGCCAGCCCAGAGCCAGTACTCGCTGCCCCTGACCCAGTGGTCCCAACATGAGCCAGCAAGCCACTGGCAGCCAGCCCTCCACCGCTCCCCAGGACCAGTCTGCCAGCTCCCAGGAGCCTGCCAGGGGCCGGAAAAGGTAGGCGCCTTCCTGGTCCAGTGCGGAGATCAGGGACCTCATTGAGGTTTGGGGGGGATGCCTCCAACGTCCATGATCTCCACACTAGATGGAGGAATGCGGCCATCTACAATTGGATGGCTGCCAGCCTGGCCACCAAAGGCCACATCCAAACCCAGAAGCAGGTTTGGATGAAAATCAAGGAGCTGCGGCAGGCATATGCCAGGGCCACAGGGGGCAGCTCCCAAATACGGGCAGACCCAGACACCTGCCCCTATTTTGATGCCCTGAACCGCATCCTGGGGGGTGGGATGTCCGTGCCCCTGAGGTGGTCATCGACCCTGGCGCAGAGGGCCCTGATCTGGGCACAGAGGAGGAGGAGAAGGAGGGCCAGGAGCTGCAGGAGCCCGGAGGGAGCATGCTGCGCAGCCAGTACCCCCTAGCCATCCCAGCGAGCCTGTTGCTGGTGTCGTCTGAGGCCGAGGAGGCAACAACATGTGAGTGCCATCACTGTCCCCTTATGTGGGGGCGGGAGGGGAGGGAGACCAGGGACTGCGCACATGGGCCTTGCTGACCACGGATCACACAGCAACCTGTACGTGTGCCGTGCCACCCCGGGCACGTGGCCCCATCTGGCTGCCACACAGGGGCCTTGGCCTGTTACCCACACGCGTGTATGTATGAAGGCACATGACGTACTCCTGACCCCGGGGTGGGACACAGCAGGACGCCCTCCTTCCACAAGCCCCCTCTACACAGAGGCAGGGGACATCTCCCCCCCTCCCCCCACACACAGACCCACACCACATATAGCACGGGGGCATGGGTGCACTCTCGGGCCAGCTCCCACTCCCAGGGATAGCAGGACATCCCGAACATGGCCTCTGTGCTAGCCCATCGGCTCTGATGGTGTGGAGACCTGTCATCCTCGCCTTGCAGAGGGGGGCTGGGCTTCACCCACTGTGTCCCCAGGGATAACTGACCATTTCTCTTGTTTGTCCACAGCCACCCATGCCCAAGAAGACTACCAGCAGCAGCACCTGGGGATACTGCAAGGCCTGCACCACACCCTCAACCACTGGGTGCATGAAGGCCTGCAGCTCCAGCAGGAGAGCTGGTGGGAGCTGCTTGCCCAGGGCCGTGCCATCTGTGACCACCTGCAGACTCTGGTGCAGAGATTGCTGCCTCCTGCTGCTCCAGCCCCTGCTGCCTCCCCAGCTACCACTCCTCTTCCCACTCCTGCTCCCCCTCCTACCCCCCCGGAGACTCCAAGGCTCCCGCACTTGCAGTGCTGGGAGACAGATGGGCCGGCAAGACCCTGAGCCCTGAGCTTCTCCTCCCCCTTCCTCCCCTTTCCTCCCCCTTCCAGCTCCCTTCTCCCAGGTTTACCCCTTCCCTCTCCCACCTTCTTTCCCCAGTGTCACCTGAGTTTCATTCCCCCCCGCCCACCCCAGTTTTGTTTAATAAAGAGAGTTTGTTTTCTTGAACACGTGTCTTTATTGTACATCAGGAAGGGGAGTTAGGGAGGGGTAAGTGGAAGGACACGAGGGTGGAATGAGGCACAAGCACATTTAAAAATCTCTGAAACTTTTTGTTAAAGATAAAGCATTTGAAATGTAAAGTTATGTCAGGTTTTCATTTTAACATCTTTCCAAGTTCCCTTTTACTTTAGCCAGAAAGAGTCTTTAAAGTCCAGCCGCTCCATGTTTAACAGTCTCTTAAATGGTAATAACTGTCCTTTTGGGGAAAAGGAGGAAAAGTTAATTGAGATTGGTTCGATTTGTCATTTTTGCTGCTGTCATTAAAATCTGATCCTCTTTCTGAGAAGACCAAAACAAAAAACAAAACCCCAGACACATGGAAGGGGAAATAAGAAAATAGCAAAGAAAAATGCCATTTCTAACTCTTACAACCTTACTGCTGGAAAAACAGTCATGGCTCATGATTTTATTAGCCACTTTGAGACCCGGCAAATTCATATCAACATCATGCTGATTAGGGCAATGCTTTTATCTCCCTTTCTGGTCACAGGCTTATAACAGTGTTGCAAAATATATAGATTTGGTCAATTAAACCAGACTTTTATGAGTCAGGAGTCAAAAGAGGAGAGTTAGAAAAGAAAAGAGATCAGCCTGGGGAAGCAAAAGGACACATGGATGGATGGGATTACAAGTCGCACATCCAGGTGGCATTTGGAATTTAGCTAATGCTGATGTCATTTGACATCCCTCTCTTTGGCCTGGTCTACTGTCCTACATTTTTCTTGTGTATCAGTTGTGATTTGAACATAGTCCCTGAGGTACAACAGTAGGCCTTTTTTATTTGGACTTCAGTCTTTTCTTTTCACCTACATTTAAAATTCCACTTTTTACAGTTGAGTTCACAATTAGGATAAAGTTCTAGGCCCAATTATCCAAGAGTCAGCAATTCCCAGCTGAGTAGAGCTTGGGAGACATGCATCATTCCTTTCAAGCCCTATGAGAAACCAGTGGAAGACTTAACAAAGCATAAAGCTGTGTTGACTTTTGAGAGATCCTTTGGTGCTTTGGAATGCGCTTCATGATGGCCATGGAGCAGTCAGTGGCAAAAGAAGCTCTGGGGCAGGTTTCTATAACAGTGAGGAGAGAAGACGACAGACTCTGTTTTCTCACACAAAAGAAGCAGCCCTGTGAGTCTCCTGAGTTCTCAACATCTGTTGGGTTTAGGCTCCTGTTCCCTTCCTGAGGAGGGAAAGCTCTCCTCTGAAAGAAGTATTAGAGGAAATGCCATAATGGGAATTTCTGAATTTTTTTTTTTCTATTGAGTGTTTTCCATGTGAACGTGAGAGTCAGGCCACTTTTGTCATTTTATTTGCTAAGTCTCAATCACAGGGCATGTCTACGCTATGAAGATTGGCCCTCTGGAGGTCAATCTTCTAGCTTTCAATTTATTGGGTCTAGTGTAGACCCCCAAATCCAACACTAAGGGCAGCTGCTGCTGGCATCCTTTACTTCTCATTCTGTGATGAGTAAGAGAAGCTGATGGGAGCGTATGCTTCTGTCGGCCTCCTGGGGTGTAGATATTGCGTTAGGTCAGCTTAAGGGAAGCCGAATCCAGCTATGTATTTTGCATAGCTGGATGGCATACCTTAAGCCGACCTGCCTGGTCTAGAATAGACCAGGCCATAGTCAACAGTGAATGAGACCCTGACGAAGACATGGCATTTATAATATAAACAGACAGACTATGAATTGAATGCATTGGCAGACTGAGAAGGAGTTTCTAACTTAGGGCACAAAATAAATATTCAATGGGTGCAGTGACAGCATTGCAAGGATCGATAATGAAGGTAAGTAGACTGACTATTCCCCTATCAATGTGACAGGAGCTTCTGACTAAGATATATGAGGGTCACAAGGGGATCTCAAATGCATAGGGCACACCATATACTCTATCTGGTGGCCAGGACTTAAGAAGCAATTGCGAGCTCTGGTGGAAGGTTGACACGTATGCCAAAAAGAGACTTAGTTTTGCAGAGCCATTAATCCTCTCAGTCTGACTTGATTGCCCTTGGCAGAAAATAAGATCATGTAGACTTCAGTTAAATCTTGTAGTTTACTGCTTTGTGTCTGACATCTTTTCTAGCTGTGTAAAGTCACCAGAACTCTTACCTGTACTGCTTCCTGTGGTTATTAAAGATACAAAGTGTACAGTGAGTGATGTTCATCCTCTGAGACATCATGGCAGGACAAGTCATGCTGAACAACAGAATGACTTTTGGTCCACACACTTCTAAATGTTTTCAGATAACATGTATGTTTTCAGTATTGCTGTCAGTCCTCCTTCCTTGTCAGAACAATGGGGAAGGTAAACATGGGATGAAATTATTGTACCTTTTGAGAACAGAGGGTGGCTCTTAGACTCTAGCTGTTAGAGCCTTAAAGGTTAGTCAAAAGGGATACAGTCCAGCAGCTTTTATAATGGGGCAGGAGCTGCATAGGCTTTTGCCAATTCTATCATCTTGAGTAGATCTTGAATGGACATCTTCTGCTAAGGAGGGAAGGAAATAACATAGAAAGAAAGTTACTTCATCCACAATCCTGGAGCAAAGATTTGAAAGAAAGGCAGTTGGCGGTCTTTTATGTGACATCTGTAATCGGTTCTGCTGATCAAGGATTGGTTTAGTCACTCACCAATGGCATCATAGAAGATGAGATCCGTCGATCGACGGCTCAGTCCAAAATGTTAAGTTATCCTTTTTTAAAAGTCTAGGGAAAGCCACTTAATTCAGCATCTCAAGTATTTTTGTTTATCCACGTGCACATTTTTGCCATTATCAAGTCCATGTCTCTTTTCCTTCAGGTTTCTGAGGCTGTAAGTTCTCCACTAGTACCAGGCTAAAAATACAATTTCCTTATAAATGTTCCTTTTAAAATCAGTAATTATACCTCTTGAGCAAGATGCTTGTGGTGCAGCACCGTGAGTGTGTGCCTGGTTTTCTAAAGAAGAGGTGATTGTATTAATTACACTATCTTAGAATCACTACATTACTTCTAATTTTTAAACCTCTTCAAACTTCTAAACCTATTCAAAGTAAAAAAAAAAAAGTATATGTACATTCTGGGGGAATTTAATACCATCATATCATCTTAATATTGCCCAATTTACATGATTATCAGAGCTCATATTGGAAATGAAATGCACAGTTGGTATCCAAGTATCAGAGCAATGGGAGTATTAGAAATGGGGTCATTTGGATCAAATCCAAAACCCAGACTGAACAAATGAACGCCTTGCGGGAATGAAGGATCCTCCTGCCTGGGAGTATAGCTGTGAAGTCAAGTGACTGCTGGAGCCTGGCCTCCGTGGGCCCATCTGTGACTCCTGATCTAGGGAGCTCCCTACATTGTACCAGGGTGATAATTACTAACTTCCTAAGATAGCTTGTACATTGTAAGGTTGGCACTGCTCTTCCTCGAGTATGACACAGAAGGTTTGGCTCTATTAATACAATGCTGTCAATTTGAAATGTATGCACTTGTTATAAGTGAGCAACCCTTACTATGGTTCTTCTTATGACACTCATTGCCACTGAGAACACCTCACAATCTCTGATCTATTTATATTCGCACAGGCCTTGTGGAGACAGGAAGTGGTATTATCTCCATTTTACTGATGGGGAACTGAGGCATGGGGCCCAGATTTTTAAAAGAAGTTAGGCATTGCTCTGATCAGTCTTGCAATGCTTAAGTGTAGAAGGGACTTTTGAAAATGAGATTTAGACTCCTGACCCATAAATCTCAAAACCATATCTGCTAGGTTCTGGGGGTTCATCCATCCCCAATCCTACACGTGATGGCTAACTGACATCAGCTAGAATGGAGACTTCTTAGATCCTGGCTCAGATTAAAGCTCCACCTTTCAGCTCTGATGGATGGAACTGTGGGGCTCCTGTTTGCTCTGCTTTACATCCTTAAACTGGAAGAAGAAATGAGGAATTGTCTATACAACTGGGCTCCACGCTGCTTTAGATTGGTCACCCAGTGCTACCTGCTCTTTTTTTTTTCCTGATCCTGACCACCTGGTTTCCTGACTCAGCCTGATTCCTGGTATATGATTTTCAGTTCCTCACGTTGGCTCCTGGCCACCAGTTCTGAAGCTAGTATGGAGACCCAATTTACTACCCCATTCTCACCACTAGGCCTGGCTGCTTCCATCTTGGCTCTGGACTCAGCTTGGCAACACTAACATATTTTCAAAAGTCTGGGCCTGTATCTCAAGCACTTTAGATTATTATAACTGAAACAACTTCTAAAAAATAGAAATTACTTTTCAGCATTTATACAGTTTACTTATTGCATTTCTTTCAGCTTGGGCAATGAAAGTAGGATATTCCATTAAACTTTTGTTTATAGTTAGTTTCTAGCCATTTCCCTATTGGGGTCTTTTGCACTCATCTAATACCATATATATTAGGATTGCAAACAGTGCAGTCAATTCTTTTTAAAGGAGTTCTCACTGGCATTTTAAAAAAATAATCATGGGAACATTGCCCTTCATTTTAGATAGCAACTAGATAACATGGTGAGTGAGCAATTTTATAAATATAAAGGTGGATGGATGGATTATGTATAAGCTTTTTTTCCTACTTTTTTCTGAAACCTACATTTCTGGCTATTTGACCTATGGTGTCCCTTTTAAACTTCAGGAAGTTTTTCTGGCAAAGTATGCTTTTTAATTATTCTCAAAACTCTTGAACTGTGTCAGCAAAAAAGTGGTCTTTAGGTTTTTTGTGTGTTGTACTGTGCTTTTTTTTTTTTTAAGAACTGGTGAAATGCCAAATTCTGTCATTTTCTTTTTACAAGTAGAGCTTTTGGCAGGGCTTAAGAGTGAATAATAAGAATATTGAATAATCGACATTGTTAGAGGTGCAAGTGGAGATTTTTCATCAATATGATGCAGCTGCTCCTTCAGATGTTGATATATCTTTTGAAACAGGGAATAATGGGCTTCATTTTCAGAAGCATACGCAGATGTAAGGTGATCATCTGGGAGTTAAGGGTACATCCCAAAGAAGGAATTGCATATTCAAAAATGACACGGGAGTGGAAAAGTTGTGCCTGTGTAAAAGAGGTCATCCAGGCAATTTTCAAAGTAGCATATGCTCAACATAATTGTACACATACTTGACTTGTTAGCTCATCTTTAACATCCATCCTTTATCTATCCAGAAGGTCGGATAAGTAACAGGCTTGAGGCACCAAACATCTGTCAAAAGCTAGCCATTACTGAGGTGCTGGATTTAGAAGGCTTTATGCCTTTGGAACAATCAAATATGGCAGTTGTCGCACAATTTTAAAAGAAGAAGCATACACCTTGCTTCTGGAAAGATGTCTTTTTATAAACACATTGGAGCAGAGGATAGGAGACACAACTAGGCAGGATGGAGGAGAACAACAAGATCGAAAGGGGGCACAGAATAAAAATAAGAGCCCAAAGATGAGGAAGATTCCCAATGAAGAGGGACTGAAGAGATTGATGTTAATCAGAGCTGTGAGAAGAAAGAGGAGAGAAAACCGTATGATACCAAATTCAACCCAAGAGTATAGTGAATAAAATCCAGAAAGAGGGACCAAGTATCTGAGCCATGCAGCAAGGATCCTGGGAAATACCTGCATGATGAGGTGCCCCAATAAAACACAGAAAGAAACAGGAAACCTGCTGTATCTGGAGGCCCAGTGTGGTATAGAGTGGAAACAAGATCGAGGTGGCAGCTCTTATATAGGAATAGGAAACATCAGGTTAGTGAGGGACGAGAAGCAGAGGAGGAATGGGATAATAAGCATTTGGTGGGCAGTATTTTTTGGAAAGTTATATTAAAATATAAACATACTTGCATTTCTGGCTTATAATAAACCACTCCACTGGCTGAACAAGTGACTTATATTGGCATGGCTTCCCCTTAGCCTGTCTTTTGGACATTATATTCCAGACGCTGAGTGATAATTTTTCATTAAAAAATCTGAACGCTGTAAGACTGGAGATGCTGATGAGGTAACATTTGGTCTAAATCTCAGTCATCTATTTTCAAGTAATTCATTTGGATTCTGAACCTGTAGCTCCATTTTTGGCAAATTCAATACACTGTGAGGTTCTGGACATTTGTTTTACAGATGGTTGTCTGGGATTTTGACTGTTTTTCATCTAAAATGTATTTTAATATTTCTGATGTTAATTAAACATAATCTGCTCTTGACCAGAAGCATAGGACTTGGCAACAGATTTCAAAGCTATAGTTTTTAATTTAGGAGTGTTTATGGCAGTTTTAGTTGGCAATTATGACCATTTAGCTGAATAATTAATGAAAAAAATGTTTCATTTTCTGCTAGATTATCAGATGATGTTTTGCTAGTGGAGATATGTAATGGCGTATATTGGCCTTGTTAAGGCAAGAGGGGACCAGAAGACTTTTTTCCAGGGATGCTGGAAAAAGACAGGCCTTGGAAATGCTCACAAAGCAGGAAAAGAGGAAGCAATCATGGGAAATCAGTAGTTGGATGAGAAAAACCAGGGCACTGTCCCTTAAAGGGCCTGAGGCTAGGAACCCTGTTATTGTGTAGAATGGGTCAGAACTACTCTCTTTCCCAATCAGACAAGGAAGCTCTCCAAAGAAGGGCAGTACATATGTTGCCTTCTCTTTCAGAACAGGGGTTATGCCAACAGGGGGAACGCACCCAGAGTCAGAAGCCTGAGCTCCTGCCAGGAATGACAGGCTCAGTGACTCCTTGAAGGACAGTCTTAGTCAGAATAAAAACTCCATGTGTTGTAGAAGAACTGGGAATGGGAATGAAGCTTTGACTTGAAATGGACTTAATTTGGAGGACACTGAATTATTTTCAGCTACTCACTCAGCTGCAGGTATTGGTTGGTAGCAGCCCTGAGTGAGAGACTCTGAGAAGCTTCTAAGGGGGAACAGAGTCAAGGCACTGCATACATATGACTGAGGAGACACCCAGTAAATGGGAGCCTTGCTACAAAATATTGTTTTCTTAATCTTAAGACAAACAATTCTAACAAATGTCCCAACGAAATACTCTGGTGTGCGCTGTCTTTGAGTGTCAACCTCGTCTTTCAAGCAGAAAAATATTATAGAGCCCTTTTCAAGTTTCCATCACTGCACTGAGCTTTGACAAAGACCAGCAAGCAGGGGAACCCACAGCTTCCACAGGGCCCCTGGGCAAGGTATGGGGGCCATTTCACCCCCCAGGAAGGGGGAAGGGTCTCATGCGGAAGGGACAGGTTGGGGGCAGCCCGTCCTCAGTGCAGTCTGGACTGCAATGCACCCTCCTGCCCCCAGTCCGCAGAGCCACCCAGAGCATGCCACCCAGGGCTCCAGCGGTGATTTAAAGGGCCCAGGGCAGCAGCTGGGAGCCTGGGACCTTTAAATCGCCAGGCCCTGGAGCAACTGTCCCCTTTTGCCCCCCTCTCCCATTGGCAGGCCTGCTAACAAGATTCTACCGGTAGACTTGATGCCCAGTGCTGATCTACATTCTCTTTTAAGAATATTGCATTTCAATAATGATGAGATTTGTGTTTAGGGATATAAAAGAGTAGTTGATTAGTCAACTGCCTGGTAAGCCAAAGCTTATAGCTTATTGGGTAGTTGAGTCCATTACTTGCATTCCCTTCTCCCCTTGCTGCTTCTATATCAGAGGCAGTAAGGGGCAGAAGGAAGCAGGAGCTGGTGCTGGGGGGGAGACAGCTTAAAATCCGATTCCCCCAGCACCGTCTCCATGTTGCAGGGGACAAGGGGCGGGTGGCAGGGGAGGCAAAGTCACTGCTACTCTGCCTTTTAAATGTAGTGAGAGCTGCCTGGCTCTTGCTACCCTTGGATGGCAGGGGTGCGGCGTGGGGACCCGACACGAGCACTGGGACGAAAGCATCTGGTCTGCTGGGCTTTGCTTTTTAAATGTAGTAAGAGCCACCAAGACCTACCCCTGCTGGGGCTCTGCAGTTTAAATGTAGGAGGAGATGGGCTCCCTGTGCATCCGGCTCCTACTACATTTAAACTGCAGAATGCAGCAGCCCTTTATCAACTAATCATGTACTCGATACAATATGTACCAAATACACGATTACTCATTTACTCACTACTTAACATCCTTTGTTGTGATAGTGATCAATGAAAGCCAAGAAATTCAAAATTAAAGTTGATATTAAGTCAGTTGCTTTTCTCTAAGAGTATGTATTGTGTTGTGTATTGTGAATTGAAGGTAGCTTTGTAGGCTTTAAAGGGATGTTATTTGAGCTAATTTTAAAATAGAGGATACATTTTTGTAACAATTTGCAGTGGGATGGAAGGACAGGTGTTGCATAACAAATGTTTCCTATTTTTAAGCGTTTCTTTTCCGGGTGCTGTGTGAAACACACTCACAGTAGTTCCCCACTACAAGTTCTAAAGCCATTGGACAGCCCTTCCTTTCACTCATATACGGCAATGTCTTCTCCAAGGCTAACCAGAGCAGTTTCCTAAGTATCTCTTCCTTATGGTGAGGGTTCTAGGTAACATTGAAGCCCCTGAAGGTGCTGCCTGCCATGGTTGATGAGCTTGGGGAGATTAGACAGATTTCCAAAGAGAGGACAATTTTGCAACCTTTTAATGATTCTGGCCCTTTTAAATGACCATCAGAGTCTGATCCTATATAAACAGTCCCAACAATAACTGAAAGCCTATTTGAAATAATGTATGGGGAGGGAAGAAGCTCATGTATAATAAAGGAGTAGGTTATTGCCCACACCCACCTGAATTTCACTAAAATATCTGGACTCTACCTCTTATGGTAGTTGTGGAACAAATCCTTCCAAATGCTCTGCATAAGCATGAGACAAAATAATAAAAAAATTATTTAATGAAAAAAGTTGGTAACACACTTACTGAATTTGGAGAGACATATGGGTTAAAGAAGAGAACGAACAGGTTTTCACTTTTAACCTAAAGCCTAGCACTGTCTACACCAGAGATTAGGTCAATTTAACTGCACTGCTCAGGGGTGTGGATTTTTTTTACAGACCCATGAAATGTAGCTGGCTTGACCTAAATTTTTCATGAAGCAGTCAAAGAAAAAACCTAGTTCCTTCACTTGCTGTATTGTCAAGCTAGGCTTGGAGGAAAAGAGTAGGATTCACACTGAACTGATTGACAGATCATTCACTCAAGTCTAGCTTTGCTCCCAAAGAAGCCAATGTTTTGTCACTGAAATAGTTTACGAGAAAACTTAGACTCAATCACTGAAGACAACAATCACTCACACAGGCCGTATGTACAATGAACCAGCTAAATTTTCATATTCAGATATATTTTCATCTAATGAAATAGTTTAAATAGAATGCATTACCAGTAAAAAAAAAAAAAAAGCACTGCTGTTAGCACTGTTCTCAAAAGTGCTTTAAATCAGATTTACATAAAAATGTTTGCAAGTCTTTTTTTTTATTTTTAAAACAGCGCTGTTCAGGAGCTGACAGTAAAGTGATAACAAACATGTCTAGAAAGGACATTAGTGTTCCTGAAGAAGATTCTGTCTATATTTTACAGCAGGCACATCTTCCTAGATTTATGCTACTCTTAACATATTTATTCGTAATTATTTATTTTAAAAATTCCCTGTTAGCCCAGAGGTGGGACTTAGATGAAATAAAGGGAAATTAGGAAGTTATGTCCCCTGCTTGCTAGACTCACCAACCCCCTCTGGGGGTAGTTATCTGGCTGGGGGAGGGTGTCTGGCCAGGAGAGAGGGGGAAGGAGCAGGCTGTGGGTAAGGGGAAGGTGCAGGAGCAGGATGGGGGTAGGTGTCTGCTTGGGAGGAAGGGGGCAGGAGCAGGGTTGGGAATGTGGGGTCTCACTGGAAAGGGTGAGTGAGGGGGCTGGGGGTGCGAGGTCTTGGCAGGGTGGTGGGAGAGGGAGCTGGGGTATGGGGTCTCAGTTTGGGGGAGTATGAGTTAGTGGACTGGGGGGTATGGGGGTCTTGGACAAGGGGTTGTATGAGGGGGCTGAGGGTGTCAGGAGAGTGTACAGCTCCCAGTCCCCCACCCTGTGAGCGGGAGGCCTTGCGGCTCCCGCCCCCCAGGAAGTGGAGAAGGGAAGGGGGAGGGCAACAGTTCCTGGCCCCCCATGAGGGGGAGGCCTCGCAGCTCCTGGCCCCCAATGGAGGGAGGAAGGCACACAGCTCCCAGCCTCCCCAATGGGTGAGACCTTGTGTCTTGCCCAGAGGAAGCAGATGGGAGGGTGCATGGCTCTTGACCTCCAGCCCCAGGGAGGGAAGGAGGAGGCAGGGCGGCTGAGGGCAGAGGAGGATGCAGAGTGACAGGAAATTTTATTTATATATTGAGACAAGAGTCGAAGGGAAAAAATGACTGGGATTGTTTCAAAAATAGGAACCTAAACTAATTTGTCTTTTTTGTTTTGTATGGTTTATTTCATGATGAGCAAGGGCCATATTCTGTTATCTTACTCCAGCTGAGTAGTAACTTACTTCACTATTAGTCTTATTGATTTCAGTAGGACTACTTGCTGTGTAAAGAACTATTCAGCCTGTGTAAACTGCCAGAATCTGGCTCTTAAAAACCGTTATTTGTTGTTTAATGTGTTGTCTCTGATACCAAGTGATTCACTGTCAGCATAGGGGAGAAAGGGGTTTTATAAATGAATGTGATATTTTTAATGTCTAAAGTTCCAGATCATTAATTTTACATCCCATGATTAACAAGGAGCTGGTAACAGGGTAGCTGGAGCCTTTAAATTAAACTTGACCCAGGTCGTCTGTTGCATTCCATTTATGCCCTAAGTTGGTATAATGAGGAGGACCGGGCTGCTTGGGTGTGTTAAATGTGGGAGGTGAATGGGTTCTGTAATCATGCGAGGTTTTCAGCATTACTCCCTTGTTTATTAAAATAATAAAGTAAATAAAGAACTGGAAATATTTTAGACAATATTGCCTTCAAAGGGTCATTTCAGTTTTAAGCAGAGCCCCTTTGAAATCAGTAGAGATTTTCTTGAAAACTTATGGTCCAAAGGGATTCAGCAAAAAAGTATTTTCAGTTGCTAGTGGATTGAATTAACTATTTTAAATCAGTCGTGACACATATTCCAGGTTAGAGGACACAGATACAGACTCTCTCTCTCTCTCTCTCTCTCCCCCCCTCCCCCCTCTATGTTAAGAGAAAGTGAAAATTGCAAAGAAACATGCAGAAGCACATTCCAAGCTGTGATTCAATCAGAAGCAGAGTTTATATTATTTAGAAATAATGATTGGAAGTGAGTCAGGTAAAGAAAATAAGGTTGAAATTTAGGAGCACTTGGAGTCCATTAGGTTTGAAATGCTAATAGAGGTCTTTAGAAAGAATTGTTGTAGGATAGTACATTGCTATGGCTAATTCTCTTCTCATTAAAATAAATATTATATTTAAATCCAAAACCAACTCCCCACCCAAAGAAAACAACTCCAAAACACAACTTTTAACCACATTTTGGTTGTTTAAAATGAAGTAAAATCAAATACTGTGGTTTGATTTTGACTCATGCAAAATCCCCACTGAGAATTTAGAACTGAAATTTCTTATTCTGTCCATGTATCCAGGGTTTGTGTGCCAAAAATGCAAAGCAACTTCAAAAGCTGACTCTAAAATCTAGGGTGTAGGAGCTTAGAAGCAATGTGGCTTTCCCCTCATTTTTTTATGAATGTTAGGTATGGTTACCTGAATTTGCACATGGCCTCTATTTTAGTAATGAGGGTAGGTGAAATCCCAAATCGTGAGTTGCTTAAAATCCAGATCCAGATAAAAATGTTTTCTCCTGAGCCCATTTCTGCTTTATAAGGTTAGTTGCCTTCTGTTGACATTAATATTTTATCCCCCAATTTTAGCCTTTTTCTACTGATTTTGGGTAAAAGCATGATCTTGTCCCCCTCTAGGTTTTTATAACTCGATGCTGTAGTTTCTGATTTTACAATAATATAGGGATAGTGATAATTATATAGTGACTGAAATCAATTGATCAGTTATGTATCTTGTGCACTATGGGATTTTAAAGTCAAGGGTTATTATTCCTAGTTTTCAGAAAAGGAAATGCAACCAGGGCTTGTGATCAAGTTTACAGGAAGTCTGTAGCAAACCAGCAACAGAACCTCAACAACATGGATCTTTTTGTGCAGAAACACAAGACCATTTTTTCCTCCCCTTTTTCTAAATCCATCTAGTAAAGAACATGTTATTGTGTGTGTGTGTGTGTGTGTGTGTGATACATTTACTGCATAGAAGTCCACAAAGATATCTTTAAATATGCAATATAATATCATAACTCAAGAGCTGCATGTTCTGTGCTTAGGTGATTACACTTGCAGAATTATGGTTCCCTGCAAAGCAATAAATGCCTTCCAGTTATGTGCAACCTGTAACAAACCAAGGTCAATGTACCAAAAGTTCCTGTCAGCCCATGGTAAGCCTTCAGATGCAGGATTACTCACTAAGGCTACGTCTAGACTACAGGTTTCTTGCACAAGAACCTTTTTTTGGAAGAGATCTTCTGAAAAACTTCTTGCTCAAGAGCGCGTCTACACACAAAAGCATATTTAAAAAGCTATGTGCTTTTGTGAAAGAGCATCCAGACTCATTGGATGCTCTCTCGCATAAAAGGCCACCCAGAACCAGTTCAGGCAGGGCTTTAGGTCTCCAGTTGCTTCCGAGTGCTGGTGCCGGAGCCCTTGCAGAGACATGCACTTAAAGGGACCCCCCCCCCTTGGACAGCTGTTTCTCTGCTGCCCTGTTCTTTTTTGGACACCACAGCTTTGTGCTTTTGTGCCATGGAGCTGGAGCTGACCGTGGGCATGCGATGGCCCCACACAGCCATGCTGCAGTTTCTGCAGCACTTACTGACAGCTGCCTTCCTGGTCTTGCAGGACCTGGACCGCGAACTCATTCTGGGGTCCTTCTCCGTGGCTGCAGCTGCTCCACTCTGGCTACCCCACCCCAAGAGGGAGAGGCGATCAGTCATCCTGCAGACACTGTCCCTGTGGCCATGCCCTCCTCTTTGAGCAGCGACCAACAGTCCACGGACCAGAGGAGGGGATGTCCCGGGTGCAAGGCCATGTGTGGCCTGCACAGTGGACCCTGTCTCCCAGGGGCCCCAACGTGTCTGGAGGACCGTGCTGCCCTCTTCCCAGCTTCCCCTCCCCGGCCCACGCACAGGCAGCCAAGGGAAGTGTCTGGCCATAGTGGGATCCCCTCATGAGCAGTAGAAGAGCTGGGAGCAGCCTGGCCCTCCCTGGGGTCTGCCCACAAAGGTATGGGTTGCAGTGCTGTCCGTGGGAGTGGCTGCTGTGTGTGGCACTCCTTGGTCTATGTGGGGTCATGCCTGTGCTCTTGTAGCTGGCCTGCCCTGAGTCTGGGAGCAAGATTTCGGGCATGCTCAGGGGCTGGCTGCTGCGTCCACGTGCCGCACAGTAATGCAGCACGTGGTTGCACGTGCACGGACTACAGCATGATATGCAGCCCAAGCATCCTGTGCAACACTCGCCCCCCACTCCCTGTGCACCTGCCTCCCCTGCCCTGTGTGTGTGAGATAAAGTAAGACCACCCACCTGAAGATCCCTCTCAGGCATCTGAGGAGGCCTGGGAGACATCTTGGCACACAGGGACCGGCTTGAGGGAGAGGGTCATAGTGCCCATCTCCTCCTCCTCCTCCTCCTCTGGAATATCCGGCTGGCTCTGGCCCTCCTGCTTCTCCTCCAGGGCAACCTCCAGCCAAGTGATGATGGGGGTCTTGACCCTGGAGTCCACCAGGACGGTAGGGAAGACGTTTCCTCACCCCCCAGGATCTGGTGCAGCTCCCTGTAGTAGGGGCAGGTGTGAGGTCCTGCCCCTAAGCAAGAGCTGTGCTCGGTGGCCCGAACATATCCCTGGTAGCGCTCTTTTACTTTACTCCAGTCCTGTTCCATGGTCCAGGGTGGGTGCCTACGCTCTGCAAGGGACGCAGCCATCTGGCCATAAATATCAACATTCTGCTGCTTTGCCCGGGGATCCTGGAGCATCTCCTCCTCGCCCCCCAGTTCGAGGAGGGATTGGATCTCCAGGCCAGATCATGATGGGGCATGCTTCTTGGTCCCTCTGGGTGGGTCCTCAGACCCCTGGGGCTGCTCCCAATGAGGGCCAGGAGGGTCACAGGGGGCTTCAGGGCAGACATGGCTGGCAATGGCTGTGGCAGGGAGAGCCACGTGGCCAGGTTGCTGCTCTCTGTCTGACTTCCTGCCACAACGCTTGTCCAGCATGCCTGCAGCTTTAAGAGGGGCCAGGAGACAGGAACTATAGAGTCCTGATTAATTTGAACAGAGTGTCCACCAGGGCACCTGTGTTATTTCCTGGAAGCCTCTTCTTCCTCAAAAAACCCATCCTCCCCGTCCACACACGCCTTTTTGTGAAAGAGCTCTTTCGTAAAAAGGCTTCTTCCTCATAGAATGACGATTGCAAATTGCGGAAAAAGCTCTCTCTTCTTTCGATTTACTTGTGAAAGAACGCACTTGCAGTATGGACGTAACTCAAGTTTTGTTGGAAAAACGGCCATTTTTCTGACAAAACTCTATAGTCTAGACATACCATAACTTTTCTATTTCATAACATAAGTGAAAATGCTGGGAAGTGTTCCATTCTGCTAGTTAAACTTCAGAGTTAAGCTAACAAACACCCAGAGCTTTCCTTTCAATCAGTCTCACTTGGCCTATTTTTCACTCAAATGCAGTTAGAAGATGAGAATACATTTCAAAATGTCCAAATAATTCTAAATGCTTCTTACAATAGCTTCAGCAGACATCACAGAGTCCCAAATATGTAAATAAATTGTGAAAACTTGGGTACTAATTTGTCGTCATATTTAACCTAGTACAGTTTTGGAAAGAAATTGAAACCGGTGACAAGTAGAGTACAATAGCACAAGTTGTAATCTTCTGAGCAGAGGCAGGCAAGGAAGAATCCTTTTATTTCTGTACTCCTCAGTTAACATGTGCCGTGATGGAACTTGATGGAAATTGGCTCTGTTGCTAATTACTATGTTTATAAAGTATATTGGTGAGTTATCTTTTTTTAATGGGTTTCTTGGTAGGCCTTGCAGCACTGTTACTAGACAGACATAAGTATATAATTTAATAATTTACATAATTTGGAATCGTCTAGTTAAAATTAAAACAACAGGTAAGTGTGCAGTTTGCAGAAGCATAATTTGGATTTAAATGAATGGTTGCAGATTTCTTTTTGCATATAGGTATTTTGGGATTTGAGATTAATCCCGTTCCACTATGGATCATTCATCTAGTTCAGACAACAAATTTAGGAATGTAATACTCCTGTAGAAGAAATTTTCCCAGTGTCTTGGCATTTTTGTACCCTTATTGCAAGTGTGTTGATCTTGGATCTTGTGTATCAATTGTGGTGACATTTGACCAGGATATAAAATGAAATCCACTCACCTGTGAGCAGAAGACTAGTGAAAGCATATGCAACACTGACAGATACTCAGAAGACTTGGTATTTGCCTTTCAGTTTGATTTTCTGGTTTTTTGAGTTACTAGGTAGCTTAGTCTAGATCTGAGTGGTTTTATCTGCCAAGTAATATGAAGAGTACAGACTTACTATAGGGAAATGCTCAGCCTTTAGGATGACTGGCTTATATCCAGAACAGGAAAGGTTCTGGAAACCATGTTGCTTATTGAAAGAAATGATCAATAACAAAGTGAGCCTTCTCTCAAAAGCCAAGTGTGTATATTTAGGCAGCAGTTACAGGGCAGTTCTATGGATCAGCACTAGGTTATGAGTTGCCTCTTGTATTTAATCTGCAGACTCCTCATGTCCAGAATCCTCATGTCTCGGAAAGAAACACTAAGCAACAGTATATAACAAGATATATAGAAACAACGCGAATTAGACTCACCCCCTCAAATTAATCCAGTTAGCAGGATGATTTAAAATATAGTTTATTTTAAAACAACCATTTATAAGTTCTGTATTACAATTTGATAAGGGAGCACTCCTGTTTAGCCATCCACTTTGAAAATAATAGGGCATTATCAATCTCAATCAGATTGTTCCAGCCAAATAGTTGTACAAGGAGAGTCAAATAACTTCCAGGTTCAAGCTAATGTTGTAACTACAGTTCTGATGCCAGTTAAGGCAGCATGCTCAAATAATTGATACTTAGACCAGTCCTGTATCTCTTTTTTTTCCACCACCCAAAACATGGATGTCTAATGAAAGAGTCCAGGATAATTCAAAAAGTTTTGTTTAATATTTCATTGGCATGTTGGTGAAAATAGGGCTTTTCAAGATTAAACATACAAGTCCTAACTCAAGAAATAGTTACATGTATGATCTTTTAGACAGTCTGGCACTTTAACCTTAGACAGTTTCAGGTATCTGAAGAACTAGTCTATCACCACTATTCTCAAATTCTGTGGGTTCAAGTCTTGTGAAACTCTTGTACATATGTATGTGCAGACACACACATCCTCACGATTATCCATCTGATGAAGCAAAAAGAAGTGCAAGAATGCTAAGGGAGCAGCTTGTATCTACCAATACTGAGTGGACACCACAACAAAACCAAAAAGATTGTAAAGCCACTATCACAATTCTTTTGGTGTCATTTAGGTTCAAGGAAGCTGGTATGTTGTTGAAAAGATTAGCTGGTGGTCTTTTTCACTCTGCGTTTAACATCTTTTGACTTGTCGAGTGGCTAGTGGTTGCTTGATTGTAGATCTCAAATCTTAGATGTTCCAGGTTGTGGGAATCCTACCATTAAATTGCTATCAGGGAGGGTAGAGAAAGCAAGTCTCTTCCTCGGGCATGGTTGTATTGCATAGCCTGAGGCCAGTAACCAGAAGCTGCATCAGCAGCCATGGCAGCAAAGAAACCCGTAACAGAAAACGGTCTCTTCCTCCTAAAATAAAATACTGAATCCATTGTTTGATAAGCAGGCTTATTTTCCTCATGGCATCATGAAAATTTTTCACAGCAAAAAATCTCTACCAGGTGAAGGCAGCTAGATTTAACCAGACAGAAGAAGCTCTACTGTGCAAGACTTTGCAGACACTATGGTTAAAAGTGAAGTGTGTTTTCTTTGCATCCCACAAAACTACAGTGTAAGTTCTTAATGCCCCCCTCCAATCTGTCATGATGGATCACTTTATCTATATGTGGGTATCTTTATGTTGCTACCCATCACCGTAGTATCTGAGAGTATTCCAACTTAAAAAAAAATAGCAATAATGAAATCCCTAGTGGATTTGATGGAGTTTCTGACAGTTCTCTCATTTCAAAGTAAAGAAGGAAGGATGTTTGATGTAACATATGGGGTACGTCTAGACTGCATCCCTCTGTCAGCAGAGGGTTGCAGATTAGGCAGGTCGACATTGCAAATGAAGCGGGGATTTAAATATCCCGCGCTTAATTTGCATAAAAATGGCTGCCATTTTTGCCGACTCGGCACTTTGTTGGCAAAAAGAGGCAGTCTGGAGGGGGATCTGTTGAGAAAGAAAGCCTTTTTCGACAGATCCTGTAAACCTCCTTGCAGGAGGCATAAGGGATCTGTCGAAAAAGGCTTTCTTTCTCGACAGATCCCCCTCTAGACTGCCTCTTTTTGCGGACAAAGTGCTGAGTTGGCAAAAACGGTGGCCATTTTTATGCAAATTAAGCGCAGGATATTTAAGTCCCCGCTTCATTTGCAATGTCAACCTGCCTAATCTGCATCCCTCTGCCGACAGAGGGATGCAGTCTGGACTTACCCATGGAGGGGGCATTTAGGGGTCACCATATCAATTAAAGCAGGGAAAAGAATCTATTATAAAATCCCTCCCATAACTATCTATGGCATGGTCAGATGCTGAAAACTGAAAAATTCCAAGGAAACACACAAATTTCACCAACCTTAAATGCAGACCATTAAAATGGTAACTGAACCTGAAAAAGAGAATGGTCCATTCTTGGCAAAGGTGGAATATTTACCCATTGAGTGGAGTAATAACAAACTACAACAGTCACATGGTTTTCACTGGAACATAACATTCTTAGCTGATCCAGAAAAATAATCTGATCGGTATACACTGTAGTCACCAAGCACTATCAGCCTCAGCATCACTGTAGTGAGAAGCCTTGTAAGTCTAAATCTAGATCTGGCATCTGTGCACAATGAGGCAATCTATACACAAACACAACCCTATAATTTCTTCATACCCAGACACTCTCAAATGGTGAACTCATTTGGGTCGTGTCTACACTGGTGCTAGAAGGTATAATTTTAAGCTCAAGTAGACACACCTGAGCTAGCTCTGATGGATTTAGAATGCTTTAAAAAAGAAAATAAAAGAAATATAGGTATGGTGGTGAGAGCAGGCTAGGTGCCCTGGATATGTCTGCTAGAGTTGGGAAATGCACCTTCCAGATTCAGGGTGTGTCTAGACTACACCTCTCTGCCGACAGAGAGATGTAGATTAGGCACATCGAAATTGCTAATGAAGCGGGTATTTAAATATCCCATGCTTCATTAGCATAAAAATGGCTGCTGCTTTTTTCGGCATGAAGATTTGTCGGAGAAAAGCGTCAGTCTAGAGGCTGATCTTTCGAAAAATAAAGCCTTTTTCAAAAGATCCCTTATCCCTCGCGAAATGAAGTTTACAGGATCTTTCGAAAAAGGCTTTATTTTTCAAAAGATCAGCCTCTCGACTGCCGCTTTTCTCCGACAAAGCTCTGTGCCAAAAAAAAAAGTCGGCCATTTTTATGCTAATGAAGTGTGAATATTTAAATCCCTGCTTCATTAGCAATTTTGATGTGCCTAACCTACATCTCTCTGTTGGCAGAGAGGTGTAGTCTAGACACACCGTCAGTGTCGACATACCCTGAATCTGATCTAATCTGATGTTATCTCCTGCAATTTGAGATAAGAAGCGAAATACAGAGACAACACGTCCTCTCTGATTCTTTCTTTCACTTCATGCTGATCCAGATACTCCACCAGAGAACACTGCATCAACAGGAGCCCCCAAGTGTCACCCAAGTAGGTCTTGATTATGCTTGCAAAGTTGCAGATTTTGTCATTTCTCAAATCATGGGTGGGGTTAACTCTGTCAGCCACTGACTTTGTATTAAACAAAGTGCCATGCCACTGTCCACTAACCTTACCCTTACTCCACCGTTGGGAATCAAGGAGCCCAAACACTGTTTATTTTTTAGTTATATATATATGTTATGGTCACTGTGATGTTCAGTCTGGTTGCTTCTTTATTTGGCTTTTCCTTTTGCTCGTTTCTCTTTCCTTCTCTGTTGCTTCTGAACAAGGTCTTCAGATGCTTCAGATTTTCTTAGGATATGTCTACACTACAGTGCTATTTTGAATTAACTGAATTCAAAATAGTTAATTCTAATTAAGCTAATTCGAATTAATGCATCTACACACAAAACCTATTTCAAAATAGTGTTTTGCTATTTCGAAATAGCGCGTCCACACTGAGTGGACCCTGAACCGAAGTTAAGGCTGGCCGGAACCAGTGCCGGCAGGACATCGGGTTAGGACTTAGTGTGTGGGGCTGCTATCTGAGGCTAACTGAGCTCCGTGCTTAAAGGCACCCTACCCCCACCCAAGACAGATAGTTCTCAGGGTTCCCTGCTTGCTTGTCTACCTCGATGAGGGACAGCAAAGCACTCCTGTCTTGGAGTGCCCTGAGTGCCCGCACTGTAAACCTTGTTTCACGAGGCATAAGGGAGCGGTCAACAAAGGCTTCCCTGGTCAACCGATCCACGTCTAGACTGCCGCGCTGTGCCGGATCAGCTGATTGTCGGCACAGCGCGGTGGCCATTTTTATTTTAATGAAGCGGGGATTATTTAAATCCCTGCTTCATTGACTATGTCGGGTAAAGTAGTTTACATGGCTCCTTCGACGGAGCCTTGTAGTCTAGACACACCCCTTGTGAGGATGTGTTTGCTCTCAGAAATGCTTTACATTACTGGGTAGAGTTCACTGTCATTCCATTTGCTTAAGAAGTACTTGGATGTGATAGTCTCAGGTACTACTATGTGATGTGTATTCTATCAGTTTTGTTGAGATACTACAGCAATCCAAGTTTATGCATGCTGTCACAGTGCATGTTACATTTACCCAAAGTTACATTTACCCAAAGGTTGGCAGATTTTGATAGCCATATGTCAAAGGTGCACACAAAACCTTTGATTAGCTGAAAAGATGGAAACAAAATCACTTGGTGCTAGTTTCTAGGTATCCAATGAAGAAATAATTGAGTTTAACTGAATACAGATCTAGTTGGTGCTTTCATTTAAGTTCAGGGCAAAATCTTCAGCTGAGAGAACATGGTGCAGATTTTGGTGGCTTAATTTTTTGCATGCTTCTCAAAGAATCTCACAGCTTATACAGTACAAGAGCAATTTACTGAATCTGGTTACATTGGCTAACCAATTTCATTATTTTGTCTATTGACTTTACAGTGTACGGGTGTGTCTAGAGTACAGGGTTTTGTTGACAAAAGTGGACTTTTGTAGACAAAACAATACCTGCGTCTACGCTACCGCCAAGTTCTGTCGACTGTAAGTCGACAGAACGCGGCAGTTTTGTTGATGGTGGTAAACCTCATTCTACGAGGAATAATGCCTTTTGTCAACAGAGTTCTGTCGACAAAAGGTGCTATTGCATCCACACTGTGCTTTTTCAAAAAAGCATCTAGACTCTGTCGAAAAAGCGGCTTGCTTTATCGACAGAACTGGCTGTAGTGTAGACGCTCTTTGTCAACAGAGACTTTGTCAACAGTATTTGTCGACAAAAGCCTGTAGTCTAGACGTACCCTACTTTGCATCTTCAAAGCCGGAGAGCATAGTTTCCTCCTGTGTGGCCTTTGAAAGCCAGCTGGCATATCACAATATTTATATTCCAGGCCTCCCAGTCATCTACCTCTAGAGGCAAACAGCACTGAGACACATCATCTATGCTCTTTGAAAGGTCCCTCCCACCATAATTTCTAATTAGAACTATGTCTTCACTGAGCCTCAAAATTATGTAGTTCAGCTACCTCCTCCAAAGTCAGCCAGCCACTTTCACTATTAAGGAAGGGAAGCAGGCTAAAAGCATTGAAGATTTTGCTACAAATTTGCAGGACCCCAAAGCCACACTCCAAAGCCTTGCAAGGCTGGCTGGCTGTGATTGGAACAAACCCCAGTTTTCCAAAGGCTTCCCCTTTAGAGAATGGGGGCAGTACTGTAGTTGTTTTATAGAAAGTACAGTGTAAAGATGCTGATGTGCATATTTCTTCAGATTTAACATTAGCCTAAATCGGCTGACAGTGAATGCAGGTAACATCTGAAAAAGGGATGTATAGAAATAATTTTCTTTGAGTGATTCCCACTTATTATAATTTGCTTGCAACAAAATATTGCATTGTTGAAAGGAGAGAGGTCAGAGATCTGGTTTTATTTTATTTAGATGGTATTGATATTAGCACTACACACAAGGGAAAATCAATGTATTTTGTTTAACCTGATTAAAGTTGGAGAACAGATGTGTATTTATGTGAAAGAAAGTGAAGTACAATAGAAATCAATTCAAAGCTGTAACTCCGAAACAATTTGGGGAGAGAGTTTTGTTTAGATTTTCATTAGTTGAAGCTGACTGAGTTTGCAAAATAAAACTATACTTTGGTGATAGATTAATTGCTCATTAAGGACATTGTCCAAAACCCATTAAGTCAATTGTAATCTTTTTACTGAACTCAATTGGCCTTTGGTCAGGCACTAAGGGTCAGTTTTTGGCTGCCATAGGGCCTGATGAAAGGTCCTGTAAGTCCACAAGTGTCCTTCGTAGAGAAGATAGGAGAGAGAATGAGACACCCCTTCCCTTGCACCTTTTCCCTTATTGGAGGCAGCCACTGGAGGCAGCCAGATTCCCTGTGATGCTGAGTGTTGGGGAAAGTCATCCGTGCTCCAGATTGTGGAAGAGTTTTGCCATTTTGGTTTTAAGGCACAGGGACCAAATTCTATCCTGACTTAAACCCCACACAATCTCCTGAAGTCGTGTGGTGGTGGGTGTCAGAGAACAATTTCTACCTATTTTTGAATTAAGCAGTTTTACCATGGACTGAGGTAAAACACTCTTAAAAATCTAAGAAACTGTAAACCGAGGGGCTGTGTCTAGACTGGCATGAATTTGCGCAAATGCTCTTAATGGAAAAGTTTTCTGTTAAAAGTATTTGCGCAAGAGAGCGTCTAGATTGGCACGGACGCTTTTGCGCAAAAGCACTTTTTGCGCAAAAGGGTCCATGGCCAATCTAGACGCGCTTTTGCACAAGAAAGCCCCGATCACCATTTTAGCCATCGGGGCTTTTTTGCGCAAAACAAAACTGAGCTGTCTACACTGGCCCTTTTGCGCAAAAGCTTTTGCGCAAACGGACTTTTGCCCGAATGGGAGCGTCAAAGTATTTGCACAAGAAGCACTGATTTCTTACATTAGAATGTCAGTGCTCTTGCACAAATTCAAGCGGCCAGTGTAGACAGCTGGCAAGTTTTTGCGCAAAAGCGGCCGCTTTTGTGGAAAAACTGGCCAGTCTAGACACAGCCAGGGTTTCATCATAAATTACTGGGGGTGAATGAAAACTCTGTGCAGGAATACCAGACATGCTGAGATGAACTAGATTGAAATAGACATGCTATCAGGAGAGTTTAACTTAGGTAATAAAGGCTGCCAGACAATGAACAAGCTGGGTTTTAATTTTTTTGTAATTTACTGCTATGGCTGAGATAAAATAGCTTTAGAAAACATCAACAAAAGAGTAACTAGCATTAATATAAAGAGAATTTTATATGACATCTGAAACCCCAAGAAGAACATACAGTTCAGTTCCCAGTTACATTTCCATTAGAGTTGATATAATTAGACTCCTCAATGTCCCTTCCTTCCCAAAAGAAACATAATGAAATACTAATGATATAGCTCAGCAAAGAATATTGGTGTGGGGGAAAAAATTGCGAAGGCAAAACAGACTTGCTGTCCACCAATTTCGGTGTTAGATTTTCAAAACTAGGCAGAATTTTCTTACCATTAATAGTCCCAAGAAAGAACACAGAAAATGTTTTCTTTGTAAAATAAATAAATAGCCCTCAGCTGAATCTCTATGCTTTCGTTTATTATTTGAGAGACAAACACATGCAATTGTTTTCATTATATAATTAAAATGCAAGCATATGAACCCAAGCAAACTACCTGATCCTTTGAAACACATACTTGATTAGATTGTGATCCAAGTCCTATTGAAGTCTATGGGACTCTTCCTCATGAATTCACTTGCCCCTGGTCTACACTAGGGGATAAGTTGAATGTACTGGGGCTAATTAAGTACCACAAAATTTGCTTCCAAAGTAGTACACACAATAATAATTTATTTGACAACATTTAAGTTCAGTTTAGAAATTAGACCTGTCATTTTAAAATGCTACTGCTGCTTCTTCAGTGGCACTTTGAGATGATCTGCCTTTGAGGTTGAGTCAAAGAAGCAGTGGATCAGGAGAAAGTTTAAAATTTGAAGTTGCAACTCTAAACAGCTGGGGCTATGTTTAGACTGGCATGATTTTGCGCAAATACTTTTAACGGAAAAGCTTTTCCGTTAAAAGTATTTGCACAAAAGTGCATCTAGATTGGCACAGACGCTTTTGCGCACTTTTTGCGCAAAAGCGTCCGTGCCAATCTAGACGCAGTTTTGCGCAAGAAAGCCCCGATCGCCATTTTCGCGATCGGGGCTTTTTTGCGCAAAACAAATCTGAGCTGTCTACACTGGCCCTTTTGCGCAAGAGCTTTTGTGCAAAAGGACTTTTGCCCGAACGGGAGCATCAAACTATTTGCGCAAGAAGCACTGATTTCTTACATAAGAACGTCAGTGCTCTTGCGCAAATTCAAGCGGCCAGTGTAGACAGCTGGCAAGTTTTTGCGCAAAAGTGGCTGCTTTTGCGCAAAATCTTGCCAGTCTAGACGCAGCCCCTCAGTGCACTATATAAAATTATTCTGAGGACTGAACCTCCTATTGTGCATTGTGAATACTCTGGAACATTCAGTCATTCTCAATAAATCTCTTTTAATAATTTCTCACTAGTCACTATTATTACTGAAAGCAAGAACATCTCAAATCACTTCTGAAGAGAAGTCTGGATTAGAAGCAGGAGAAGGACCTATAAAGTTACCGTAAAATTAAAACACCTACATGTGAACTTACTATGGAAATGAAGAGGGAAGCATATGTATTTCATGTGAGATTTCCAGTATTAGTTCACAAGAGTTTGAACTTTTGTCAAGTAGATTACTATGTCGTTGAGTGAGTGTGTGTATGTGTGAGAAACTCAGAACTGGACACAATGCTAATCAACACAAACAGAGCTCAAGAAGAACTAATCAACACAAAAAGAATTACTTCTCATATCTTGCTTACAACACTCCTATTAACACATTCCAAAATGTTTTGCTTTTTTTGCAACAAGTATTACAGTAAAACTCCAATTGTCCGGCATCCAGTGGTCCGGCACTCCCAATAGTCCCAGGTTCCAGTTGGTGCCGAAGTGCTCCGGCCAGCCGGACAATTGGAGCTGCTTCCCCAAGTCCGCTGCTGAAACTGACCAGCTGCAGACCCGGGAAAGCGGTGCGGAGCAGAGCAGCTGGGGTGCTTCTGGGTTGGTCCTGAAGCACTGCCCCTCACCCCCCCCCTGCTCGGCACCCGGCAGCACCCCAGCTGCTCTGCCCCACGGCTTCCCCAAGTCCGCCGCTGCTGAAACTGACCAGTGGTGGACTTGTGGAAGTCGTGGGGCAGAGCGGCTGGGGTGCTGCCGGGTTGGTCCTGCAGTGCTGCCCCTCACCAGCATCTGGTTCGCCCCGCCCCACGCCACGCCGTTCCCCTCCTGCCCCCGCCCCGTCACAGCCCCCCTGCCGGAGTATCTCCTAATACTCTGGCATATCCAATAATCCAGCACCCCCTGGGTCCCAAAGGTGCCAGATTATCGGAAGTCTGCTGTATATTGTAGTTTTATTCTCTACATGATGGTTTTTTAATTGTCATCTGAGCAACTTGTATTTTTTGTGCAGAACTGAGCGTATTAATATCCCTGGACAAGTCATCACTATGAAGTGACCCCAGAACCTCTAGATTATGAGTTTCTGCTGTTTAAAAATCTTGACCCTATTCAATTCAATGGCAGTGTTGCCATTGTTGTGAATAGTGCCACAATTCTACTCCAGATTGGTTAGCTCAGGGGTAGTCTCTGTAAGTGGATGAGCAACTAGAGTAGGACTAAGAGCCAAGATGTGTCGGGACAGATTATAGCAGAATATGTTTATAAAACAAAATGCCCTTCCACTGGCTGAACTGTGCCGTATTCTCTTGTACAGTTCAATTGAAGCTGATGTGTATATTCATATAGCAAAAATCACTGAGGTTCCCCAAGTGTATCAAAGAGCAAAATTTAGACTAATGTGTTTTAGTAAACACTGAAAGAGTTAAAATCCATGTCAGCCCTTGCCATAGTGTGTGCAGATTTTTGAAGCAAAGGTGAGACCTATGATTTACATACATCCTGAATAGCCTGGCTTGTAATGAGAAATAAAAAACAAACGATGCTATCAAGAACTTTGTGAAAGCTTAGGTGCCTGGCAATGAAATACATGACTAAGGAATCATGGCAACAGGGCTAGATAAATCTTTTAATTAAGTATTTCACATATCAGTTGTAATTATTTCCAATTAGCACTAATGAAACAAGAATAGTACAAACAAGCAATATAATGCGGTGATAAGGGTTGTTCAGTTAATACAAATGGCATGGCCAATACTAATTGATTTTTGGTTTGGTGATTTTTTTTTAAGAATCTTGATATAGGGAGAAGTAAACTCCTTTTAATTTCATGAGGGTTTTTTATTTTGTTCCATCAGAAAACTTTCAACCAGCTTTAATTACAGTCTTTTTTTATCTAAAATCCCTTTTATCCTATAAAACGGTTGCAAAATTTCTGCACTGTAAGTTCCCTTAATAACTTCGAAAATTCCATCAGTTCTCTCAAATAATTAATGGTTCTCCATTACATTTGAATGATGGAAGATGGATTCTATCTAGTGTTAATAATCATATTTGCTGATGAACACAACCTTACAAAGTTTCTTATGTGTGCTAGGCTAAAGTTTTGCCCTGATGTGTAAGCATACTTCCCACTTTCATGAATGGAAGTGTATTGCTATTTTTATGTATTGTATTTTCTAGGACAATTCCAAAATATTGTAAAAGTATGTACTACAGGTACAATAAAACTGCAATTCAGTTTGAAATTTACTTTGTTGTTGTTTTGAGTCTTTAACTTGTTATCTTTTATACTCGACTATGCTAGTATAGTCAAATGCACTCAGACTCCGTGTTTTAAATATTCCTTTTTATTAAAACAACTTTACTGTTGTGAGCATAGAAGGACTAAATCAGTGTTGACAGCAGTGTTAACAAAACTTTACCTATTGGTAAGCACAATAATTAATTTCCAGTCTGCACCTACAATATGCAATTAAAGGGATTTTTTGACTTGAGGTAGTACTCTTTGGTTTTAACGTAGCATAGGAAAATGTTGGTCATTAATGAATTCAAAGGATTTGAGGATGCACAGGGCCTCAAGAATCAGTGTGAGTGATTTTTGCCTAAGTTCATAGTCCATGGTAAACTTAGAATTAGAACACAAGACTGCAGACTCCCTGTCTAGTGCTCTAGCACCAAAGTTATGCCTACATTGTAATTATAGAGTGTGACTGCAGCTTGAACAGGCATATCTGAATCAGCTCTAATATAGCTAACTTTAAGTTCTGGAGCCATGACACTGCACCAGCATGTGGTTCATTAGGGTCAGCTCTATCTGAAATTATTCAGTATTCCAGGTGGGCTTGTATAGTCTTCACTGAAGTGCGTGCTGCTGTAGTCTGCTCAAGTTGTAATCACATGCTGTGATTGCAATATGGCATACCCCAAATATGGCACAACCCTTGCTGCATCTAAAGATACAAGCTCTTTTAAAATTGGAAACTAGCCTGGCAATAATAATAAATCTGTGGGTACAGGAGCCAGAACAGCCCCCTCTGCGTTGTGAAGTCATGCCAACCATCAGGAGTGATTCTGCTTTAGGAGTGCAAAATGGCTGCCAGATATGCATTGGTGTAGAAACTTATTCCTTCCCATGGACCTTGTTGGCTCTACTGGCTGGTGCACAGGGATTATGGAGTCATGGCCCTGTCTTCCTTCCTTTCCCTTTGATGCACTGTGCCCTGCACTCCAAGAAAATAGGCAAGATCTATTTGAAATATGGGATGCAAAGATAGCGTATCAGGGCAGAGGAGAGAAAGCTTCCAGTCCCTGTTGCATGTGTAAAGGCCGCATAACTTCTGTGAGTTCAAAGAAAATTTTATCTAGTAGTTTCAGGCAGAAAATTAGGCTATTGCAATCTCTGTCAATGTCTAAGCTTTGTAAAATAGATCTCGCATCCCAGTGTCCCCCCCCCCCCAATACACACCCTCCAACCAGGGAATGTATTACTGGCTTTCTATGCATATGAGAAGGTGCATAGAAGCATTCCTGGCTTTTGTTGTGGACATGGTTGTCTGAAGTTTTGTAATAGGATTCAAGGACCACCACTATAAAAAATGAAATACTTTGATTACATTAAACCTTGAGAGAATCACGAGTAGAATGATTTGGAGCAATGCATTATTTCAGCCGTTGCTAATCAGCTTTTTATTCCCGTACAAAAAAAGAATAATAGGAATATTGTAAGACTGGTAGTAATAAATAAATACATAAAATAAGCCTTCTAGCCAAAAATCTTACTGGTCACACCTTCCTGCCAATAAAAAAGATTATGTAGTGATGTGCAAAACCAAAATCATCAGCTTCCAGTAAACATTGACATCTATCATTTAAATTCTGTGGCATGTTAACAAACTTTGGGTCAAATTCTTTGCTTTCTTATATGTATATAAATCTGGAGTAACTTTTTTTTATTTTAGTAGCACAATTAAGAGTAGAATTTGGTTTTATTAGCAACATAAAATATGCATGTGTGTGTGTGTGTGTGTGTGTGTGTATATAATTTTGATAATGAACCTTATTTAATATATCAATAAAATTGAAAAATGAAAAACTTATCAGGCCCCCACTAACAACGTTGTGTATCAATGATAGCCTTACATCCATTTACATAAGCTACAATGAACATACTGACATTTATTCAAAGAGGGCACTTCTCTTGCATAAAGGGATGATTCTTGGAAAAAATGAAATTCCCCGAAAGGGGTGACTGACAGATTTTGAGAGTTCATGCAATCATGAAATTTGCATTATAATACATTGCTCCTTACAAAGAGGGGCTTTGCCAAGCATGAAGAATCTCTCATGAAACAATGAAGTTTTCAATCTCTGTTTTGGGATGCCATATTCCTGCAGCTCTTTGTAAATTATACATGCCCAAAAGTTATTGTGTGTGTGTGTGTGCGTGCGTGTGTGTGTGTAAACATTTTAGAGCAAGAGAATGAAATTCTTCAATTTAGTTATGAAATTTACACATACACACAAGAATGTATATTCTTGGTAAGACTGAGCAAATGTCACAAAGATTCCCCATTAATACTTCAAAATGAATTTGCTTTCGCTGTGTTTATGGGCCTTTTGTGATCATTTTGTATGAACAGGGGAATAAGTGATTTTTCACTGGTATGCATTTTTATAGAAAATATACCACATACATCTGGTGGGGACCTTGTAGTAAATTTCACTCACAAATCACATAAGGATATATAGAAAGTAAACCTTAAATTAGCAGGTCCAAATGTTCTCTAAAAGTGCATTTGTAGTCATCCAGTCAAAGAACAGAAATACTCTCAACTAACAAGCAAAACTTAGAAAATTAACACTGTATGTGCTTATGTGATGGTGTTTGGGGACAATAAAGACCAGCAAGAGGTTGTCGTCACTAGCCCTATAGTGCTGAGTGCCTCACAATGCTTGTGGCTGTAACTCCCAAACTAGAATAATCATAACCAGCCTACAAGTATTCAGTTCACATCCTGGGTGATGGGTGTGCTTAAACAGCCCTGGTTTCATTGTTTTGAGTCTACATAATTTATTTACATAGGATGCAAGAAGCTGTGAATGATTCATAACATTAAATAGCTTCCTTCTTTCCTGCAAGGGAGGGAAAGTGTTCCTCACTATTTGGCCACAGAGTTTAAAGCATGGTATCATTAAACTTATATTTCCTCATTATGTGTTAATACATACATTTCACTGGCTTTTAGAGAAAATGTCATTGTGTAGACTTTCAAACTACTTTCATTTTGTATACAATAAGTTGATTATATTGCTTATCGATTGAGGTTCAGCACCCACCTCCATCTTCATACAGTATACCCGTAAACCTTTCCAATGTAAATTTAAAAAACAACAAATGGTCTGGTAACACTTTATAGACTAACAAAACATGTAGATGGTATCATGAGCTTTCGTGGGCATAGCCCACTTCAGATGACTGGAAGATCTGAAGATGACAGATGATCTGAAGAAGTGTATTATGCCCTGGAAAGCTCATGATACCATCTATATGTTTTGTTAGTGTATAAAGTGCTACCAGACCATTTGTTGTTTTTTAAGTTTATCCTGTACAGACTAACTCGGCTACCCTCTGGAACTTTCCAATGTATTCTTTGAAGAGCAAAATCCTGACCAAGCTTTTCTGTTCTGCTGGACATATAACTTGGTGTCTTCTCACCCCCTTGTTAGTATGATGTTTGTCTCTACCCCTTGTTACGCTGGTGGATCTGTGTGTGACATGTAAATACTTGCTCATTGTCTCTTAAAGTACTTTGAAAGTAAATCCTAGGTGGAAAAAACATTCCTTTGTTTTGGGCAGACCTGTTTACAAAATCCCCCTGATATTCCTGGTTTACACACACTTCAGTAATAAATCTAGTTTATATTCATAATTCTTAATATCCACCATGTACATACAGCATGCAAGAACATTAATGATCAATGAGTTTTCAAATGACTGTGCCTGCGGCATACTTTATACAAGGATTATTACAATAGCAGTAGCACGAAGAGTGTGAATACAGGAGTACTTGGTGAAATAGCTTAGCCCATAGAATTGGGAGGAAACATCACAAATGCATTATAGGAAATCATGATCTGATCATGATATTCCATGAGCAGAAAAAAGCTCGTATTTGTCATAGATAATCTTAGCTGAACATTTTTCCTTTATTTTAGTTCTCACCTACCGCAAATGTGTGCCATATTAGGGCCTATAAGAACCAATAATCAATGACGACTGAAGATGCAGTAAATATTGTCACTGATACACAGTGTCAATACTTCCATCAATAACAATTATTTCTCAATAATACAGAGGGAAAAGCATGTCAGTAGCATACTAGAGAAGAATTAAGAGGAGCATATTTTTATTCCTCCCCAGCTTTTAAAAATAGAACTATATCAAACTAAGGCAAATTCCGAGAACTGCCACATACATGTTCTTACCACTGTCTTTCAGAGGAAACTGTAGGTGCTCAGTACTTGTCAGTCTTAAGCAGTGGGGCTGACAGACTTGCTGGGCCCTTGGGCAAGGGTGGGAAGCTCTGAGCCCCTGAAAGGGGCAGGGCCTTGGGCAGAAGGGGTTGGGCTGGGTCTAGTCTCCCTCAGATGCCCCTGATCACTGCCCGGAGTGTTCTGTGTGGGGCTCTGGCAGTGATTTATAGGGTGTGAGGCTCTGGCTGCTGCCACCACTGCCATAGCAGCAGTAGGACAGCAGAGAGTGCCCTTTTGAATTGCTGGGACCCAGAGAAATTGTCTCATTCTTTTTCCCCTCTCCCCTGCCCTTACTCTGACAGGCCTGGTCTTGAGCCTTGGCAAAGCATCCTAAATTGTTTCATGATTAAAACTACTTAATTTTCAAAAGGGGAAAAATTATAAGTGTATTTTCTATCCCTGTTTTAAGTGAATAGTGTATAAATATTGTTGTCATAAACCATGATATGTGCTATCCTCTGAGGCTTAATGGATTAATATGGACAAGAAGACATTTATACTATTCAAGGAGCAGAATTAGATACAACTTTATTAAACAGCACACATTTCTAAGACAGATTGTACAGTTATCTGATAAATCGGTGAACCTATAAAGAAAATATGTAGGAAGCAAAAGAACAGCAGCTATTGAGTTTTATCCATACATAGTTTGTCTCTACTAGTAAACATATTCGTTTTTGTTTTTGTTTTAAGCTGCTATGCACTTGGATTGGGTTAAATCTGCTGCTTCCAATCACTCAAGCATCTCTTTGAAATTGCGATTCATAACATTAAATCTCATTGTATTGGGCGATATCAAGGTTATGTAAAACCACATGATGTGCTGGGAAAAAATTATTTGTACTTTGCTTGGTTTAATACTTTTAAGGACTTATTCTTATTGACTCATAACTTCATCTACAATTCTTCATTACACTAACAGATTTTCCACAACTCACAAAATATTCAATGTACCAATATAATAGTTATTTTGACTTTGTGCATTGCAAAAAGTATTGTCCTTTCTGGACTCCTCTCAGATACTGATTTACATAGATGAAATGTGACTAGAAATCAGAATACTATGCATTCGTATTGAATTTATTTTACTTTTTAATTTGTTACATTTTACAACTTTTTTTTCTAGATTTTATGAAGGTTTCCTTCTGGATAGAGGCATAAACTAGCACTGGAAAGACACACAAGCATATTAAAAGTTAGGTATGTTCATGTCTCTCAATCCTCAGAGTGGTGGAATAAACAGTTTCAGGTACTTGAGACAGTTAACAGAAAAATATTTAACTAAACTAAGAAGTTTTAGATTCTGTGTGACCAAATTTTGCAAGTGAAGAGCTGATATCTTACAGGTAGAGTTGGAAAAATAACAAAGTTTTCTGGGTCTCTGACAATTCTGAAAAAAAGTTAATTTGAACTGAAAAAATGTTTGTCAAATAAAAAAGTTTTAAAAATTCTTTCAACTCAAACCAAATTCTTTTTTTTTATTTCAATCATTTTAAAATATTTGATCAATATCATTAAACCTTGAAAAAATGCAAAGTTGTTTTGAAATGACAAAATGTTTTGTTTTGACATCTGGGAAATGAAACAGTAGTTTAATATCTTCTGAATGTGTTTCAGGCTTCTTTATCAAAACAATATGGCCAACAAAAATTCATTAAAGGCTCTGGTGTTGCTGAACCTGCATTTCTTTGCCAGAAATACTTGTATAGAATTTTACTCTGATCTATTAACAAGTATATGTGCAGTTTTGTGTGCACAAAGTACCTCATGCAACTTCTACTTGGAGATATGGCCATACAAATACCTTTCAGAACATATAAACCAGGCTTGAATGTATTCTTGCTTTGACAAGTCCTTAAAATTAGAGTGTCTGTACCCATGTGAGTTTTACAATTGACTATGGGTTGGCTACATACATACATAGGATGCAATTGCAGTTCATGTACACATGCCCAAGTTAGGTTTTATCTAGCAAGATTAGGTATGTGTAGCAATGAAGCCATGGCATCTCATGCTTCAGCATGAGCTAGCTGCACAAGTAATGAACAGAGTTGCAGGCCAGCTTGAATAGCTATGCTGATGCACATGCTGCCATAGCTTCACTGCTCCTTCCCCTGAACTAGCTAGATTAAAAAATGAATGAATAGTCTTCCAGCACCTTAAAGACTAACAAAACATGTTGATGGTATCATGAGCTTTTGTGGGCACAACACACTTCTTCAGATGAGTGGAGTTATTAAAAGTCCAGTTTCTAAATAAATAGGGAAGGGGGGATGGGGGAGAGGAAAGAGAGAAGGGGAAAAAAAAAGGGAAAAGAAATAGTCAATTAGAGTGTCCATGCTACATGAAGCTGATAGAGAAGGTACCCGTTGTTTGATTTTTTTTGTCATTAGGATGTGGAATGTAGTGGGCCATCCAGCCAATGGTGTTGAAGCTGATAGTTGTTGGCTGGATGGCTCACTACATTCCACATCCTAATGACATAAAAAAACAAACAATGGATACTTAAGAACAATTTGCACCTTTTCTATCAGCTTCATGTAGCACGGAGGCTCTACTTCAGTGTTTCTCAACCAGTGGTACGTGTACCCTTATGGGTATGCGAGAGAAGTCTAGGGGGTACATCAACACCAGTGAAATTTGGCAAAAATTGTCTGGGATTTTGCCCTGCAAAGGGGATTGGGGAGGGGGAAGTGGCACATGCCTGTCAAATTGAATGTTCAGAACCATGCGCCTGGATGTTAACAGCAGCTCTGTGCACGTACCCCAGCGCTGGTGGGAAAAGTGCGGGGCTGCGGCAGTGGCAGCTCTGTTGAGTCCCAGGGCAGTTCCAAGTTGGGGGGTGGGTTTGGGCAGGGAGAAAAAAAATCACTTCCACGGCCACTTCTCCTAGTTTGTTTCCTCTCCGGCAGCCTCCCTGGGGTGCTTCAGCAGAGAGGGTGGCTGACCCTGGAGACACACATTACTCCCACCCCCACCAGCTGCTCAGCACATCGCATCCCAATTGCCCCTTCCCTGTAGCGCTGCGGAGAGGAGCTAAAAGGCAGTGAAGCAGCACAATAAGCTTTGCTCCAAAGGACATCCCCCGTACACATCAGTGGCGTAGTGATCGGGGAATGGGGGGGAAGTTGCCCCCAGGCGCCATGCTAGGGGGCGCCAGAATGAGGTGAGAGCGCACACCCCCATGCGGTGAGCCCGGTGCTGGTGAGCCACTTGTTCCCTGCAGACAAGCTGCGGGAGCAGGCCCGGGCGGCGGGAGTGGGCACTTCAAAGGTAGGGTTACCATACATTTGGTGCCTGGCTCTGGGGGAGAGGAAAGGCATTGGGTTGGGGGGGGGAGTCTGGGGGTACTCGTAATTTTTTTTAAAGGGGTACTTTATAAAAAAAAAAAAAAAGGTTGAGAAACACTGCTCTAATTTACTATTTCTTTCCCCTTTTTTCCCTTCTCTCTCCTCATTCCTTTAAGGTCCTGCAAGGCTATTTGTTGTTTTTTAAGTTTTCCCAATTAAGGACTAACTCAGCTACCCCTCCGTAGCTAGATTAAAGTTAGCTTGTGTATGGCTATACAAGCTGCATTCATGCCACACTGTTGGAGTGTAGATGCATTCTTTTAGCAGTGCAATTAGACTGAAGATCCCTCCCTGTGTGATGATCCATACAATTTGTGCACACATAGTTCTAAAAAGGTAGGCCTTTAAGATGTTACAGACAATGCTGGCATTGTTCCCAATGCTTTTTTTTTTCAGTGTGTACTTGCAATGTGCTGAAGTTAAGCTGTTATAAAGGGTTTGAGCATATTGTGCCAAATTTATACGAGCAGCAGTGGTGTCAGATTGGCATAAAATTTGGCCTATTGTGTCTGCTTTGGGAATGTCAGGTTCTTCATTCACATGGAAGAGGCAGTATTTCTTTAACTGTGCTCCTCTGGAAAGGGACTGTTTTCCTATCTTTGGAAAGCAGCTTGCACTTGTATTTTTTTAAATGCAATTTGCAATTGTTTTGGCCATCTGCTTTTAATACAGTGTTTCTTAAACTTTTTAAGACCAAGGAACACCAAACAATTTTTTTTATGAGGAACACCAAGGATTTTTTGTTGAGAGAAAAAAAAAAAAGGGTCAGGAGAAAGTTAGGAAAGTTATTGAGAAAAAAATTTCATCTGCCCCTTTAAGGGTGGCCATTTTGAATTATGTTGTTCTCCGCGGCACACCGGTGTTTTAATATATTTGGGCTGGATAGGCACCTTGTGTGCCAAACCACCTAAAGGGTTGTTGTGCTTGGCTGTGCTACTCTGTTGTAACACTGAGGCCAGGTCTACACTAGACCTGGAACCCCAGCTTAAGGTACGCAACTCCAGCTATGTAGAATATGTAGCTGGAGTTGGCTTATCTTAGATTGAGCTTGTCGGCATCCCCCCAACAGAAAGCTGATGGGAGCTAATGCTCCTGTTGGCTTCCCTTATTCCTTGCAAAAGCAGGAGTACTGGATACCAGCAGGGGAGCCTTCTGAATTCAATTCAGTGAGTCTTAATTAGACTTGCTAAACTGAACTCTGGAAGATCAGTCACAGCAATATCAATCTTTTGCAGAGTGAAGACAAGACCTGAGAGTCACAGTCCAGATTTGGCTTCCCCTTCGTTCCACTGGGGAGTAACTGTGGATCTAGTGACCCATGCAGGGTCTTCTGTTGCATATACCCCACTCAAGGCAATAAGAAAGGGGTCCTTTTCACCCCCCCCCCAAAATCTCTGAATTAGTACATAGCAAGGCTCATGATTAAACCCTAAATTAATACATTATGTCTATATTGTGATTTTTAGTGTTGGCACTTAGCAGTTGTAACTTCATTTGAAAGGTGCAATAATAGCATTTAATTTTGTATCAGCTACAAATCCTCAAATCAGCATATTACATCTACCAGTCTACCACAAGTCAGCCATTCCCTATAGGGATTCTAGACATTTGTGTGCACTACACTTTTACATTTGGAGGCCTGTATTCAAATGCAGATTTAGGTTACTAGTTGCCTTATTTCTTCCCATGAGCAAAATCAATACACAGTTTGGGATGAATAACAGCCTTCACTCAAGGCTTGGAATATCTGGGTTTTCAAGCCAGGGTTGAGCTACATTGTCAGAAGTATATGCAAAAGTTTGAGCATAATCTGATTTCTTTATGCCACATGTAGTGCTATTTATCCCATTTTATTCTGAATACTAACAATACATGCACCATTGATAGAAAAGTATGAAACCAAATGAATAAATGTTAATTCTGTCTGAATGAGAGAGTTTATTTCAGATTACTCATCACCTTATTACAAGAACTAGTAAACTTTCTTTCCAAAAACGCTGACTGGTCAAAAGTTAAATACTTTTGTGGAAATGTGTTGATTTCCATGAAATGTTGAGGGGAAATGAATGGGATAGAGCATTATAATAATATGAAACATTCCATTTTGACCTTTTTAGAAAGGAATTTTTGTTTTGTTTTGAAAATCATTCCAGTCATTGGATTAGGTCACCCCGAACAGAGACAACACAGGTAATAATAATAAAAAAAAAAAATATCCAGGCCCCACTCACTTCATTATATATGCTTTACTTTGCGGTCTTGATCAAGTCTGTTAGTAGAGTTTAGATTAAGACTGGAGTTAGATTCAACAACTGCAACAACAACAAAACCTACTATTGTCAGATTGAATTATTTGGTTACACAAAAACACAAACCAAAATACCACATCAGAATCAGCCTCTGTTTAGGCTGTTTGATCAAATCTTGGTTTAATTTAAATCAGTGGCGAAACATCAGTTTCTTCATTTTGGTTCCTTTGTTCTGGAAGGGTTAATCAAGCTACTTCTCTCTTTGCAGCAATGCCTAATTTTGTAAACAATGAGGAGCCCTGTGGCACCCTAAAGGTACCACAGGAATCCTGTTTTTGCAGATAAAGACTAACACGTCTACCCCTCTGTAAATGCAAAAGCCACTGAAGCTAAGCTTTATTTATTGCTTATATGCTAGAGTTGTAATGCAGGGAGAACAATCAGCAATGAAATCAGATAAAAGCTGGGAGAGATTAGGAAACCTGCTTGGTAAAATGGGCTTGTTAACAGAAGCTATTCCAATCTAGAGTGAGTGCCATTTAAGGGCATACTGAAATCCTTCAGCTAATAGAATTCAAGGAGCTGAGGTCCGAATTCAATCACAAGTCATGTACAGCTTGAAAAACTATAAAGCAATATATTTTAAGACAAAAAATGTTTAAAAATTATTTTTCTCTTCTACTTGTAGGTTTGAATTTAGTCACATCGGGTATGTCTAAACTACATCCCTCTGTCAAAAGTGCAAATGAAGCAGAGATTTAAATATCCTGCGCTTCATTTGCATAATTGCGTCACAGCGGCCTTTCAAAAAAGGGTATTTCAAAAGTGAAACTGCAGTCTAGATGTGGTTCTTTCAAAAAAAAAAAAAAAAAACCCAGAGAAAACAAACCCTTTTCGAAAGATCCTGTACATCTCATTTTTCACAGTGGTCTTTCGAAAAAGGGTATTTCGAAAGTGAAACCACAGTCTAGATTCGGTTCTTTAAAAAAAAAAACCCAACCCTTTTTCAAAAGATCTCATACTCCTTATTTTTGAGGCATATGGGATCTTTCAAAAAAGGGATTTTTTTAAGAAAGAATCACGTCTAGACTGCGCTTTCACTTTTGAAATACCCTTTTTTGAAAGACCACTGTGACACGATTATGCAAATGAAGCACGGGATATTTAAATCCCTGCATCATTTGCACTTTCGATTTGCCTAATTTACATCCCTCTTTTGACAGAGGGATGTAGTTTAGACATACCCTTAAAGTTCTGCATCATTCCCACAGCAACTAATAAATTAAAAACTACTTCAAAGCCCAAATCCAGAAACACTACCTAATGCAGGATTTATTAATGTGAATGACCCCTTTAACTTCAGTGGCACTGTCAGTGTGCTTATATGGTCTGCATTGTTATGTCTTTCAAATGTTTATGGATTTATCCTTGCAATGCCCTGGAAAAACTGGGAAGCATTATCTCCACTGCATAGATGGGGAATTTGGAGAGAGACCATATGACTTTCCAAGGGGCTAACTCAAGAAATCAGATGGAGTCCAGAAATGTACCCAGGTTTCCTAAATCCTAGTCTGATCCATATGACCCCAAGACCAAGTCCTACTGTCAATGTTAAATGTTGTATACAGTAGCAGGCATTTGTAGAATTGGACCCTACAGCAATATGCAGAAGGCAGCTCCTCCATAATATCAAGCATGGTAAAATTATTGTAATAAAATGTAAATTGACATATCTGGAGGACTGTGCTCAGGTCAGAGGTAAATGTACACCGACTGGGATATTTACCAGCCCTCATCTATACAACAAGATCAGTTTTTGAGCCAGAGCATGTGTTACCCTCTCTGACCTAGAGGCACTATTGAATTCATTTCTCTCTTCACCATCACTGCTATTCTGTATGTTTCCATGGTATATGTTAACAGAAAATGATACACGAAAGATCTAAGATAATAGTGTTATATAATAAAAATAAAATAGATTTGGACCGTAAAACCTGCTTGTGATGCAAGGAATTAAGATGTTTGCTATGTGGAAATTTATGTTGCTGCCTCTGTGCCCTGAATTACCAAGAAAAATGGCTAATCAAAGAAAAGATCTGAATATTTCAGTAAATAATTATTTTGATTATATTGTTCAGTATTTGCACAATATTCACTAAACGTTGAATGCACGTGCCTTGTATTCAAATTGATTTTACCTCTATGGAAATGTCTAGTGATGTAACCTTTGAATGTTCTATGGGAATGTAATAGTCTAGAAATTACTGCAATGTCAGCCTTTCTGTATATTACATAGTGGTAGCCATGTTGGTCCCAAGATATTAGAGACACAAGGTGAGGTGAAGCAATGTCTTTTACTGCACCAACTGCAGCTGGTGAGAGAGACTAGCTTTCCAGTCATACAAAGCTCTTGAGGACTCGGGAAGTTACTCCTAGCATCATGGCTAAATGCCAGGTGGAACAGATTGTTTATCATCAATAGAGTTAGTGTAAATTTTAAGAGACCATTCAAGGTAGAGTGGCTCCTTAACATTTCTGCAGTCATAGGATGTGGTCTCTTAACATTATACCCTGAATGGTCTCTTAGAGTATGTACTAACTTTACTGATGTTAAACAATCTGTTCCACTCTGCATTTAGTTGTGATGCTTGGAGTATGGTTCCTAGACCAGAAAAAAAATCTCTATGGGACTCAAAAGACTGTCACTCCAATCTTGAAGGATGTACAGTCTCTGACTTCACTCAGCATCTGGCAGGATTTGGTCCATATGTGGCTTTGTAGCTAAAAGCAGGATTAAGTTGCTTTAGAGTGGAGAACTATCAGAATACTTAAAACACCTGACACTAGAAAAAGACCCACAGACCATCAAAGGAAGGAACAAAGAAAATAAGGACACTACACTGTAAGGAGATTGATATAATGGATTCATCTAATAAAGAAAACCTGCTGTGAACTGCCCTAGAAAGATTATTAAAAGTAAAAACCAAATGGCAACATAACTTTTAAGAATCAAATGTATGACATTCAAAGGATTGCAAAATTGCAAAGAATCTACGAGAAAAGAAACACAACACAATGGTATGGAACTTTTAAGTCAAACAAATAAAAAATGTTTTCATAGGACATACAGTCTGTATTTTGTGGTATGTGAGTCAGAATATTCACAGAATCTAAATTCGAATAGGTATATTGTTAACCTGATGACACAGCTAAAGGAAAACAACAAAATAAAGCAAATCAGATGGACAAAGCAGTATATCAGGACAATTATATAAGGTTGTTTACTGAGACAGTCATTAAATTTAGGAATTCCAGAGCTATAAATAACACATATCGAATAAATATAACATTTGTAGTGAGATGCACAAATTTTGCTGTTTGAGTAATATGATTTATATTTTGTCCAGATGAGGATTGTTATTCTTCTGACTTACTTCCACATATCTTTCATTTTTATTTTTGATATATTATTAGTTTTATAATTCTAAAAATCAGATGCAATTGAACTTTCAATATTTTTTTATAAAGAGGAATATTTCAATAATGGATAGTACTAGCAAATGTGATCAAGTAACAGTTAAAGGGAATATCTTTAAGTTTGCTTACAGTACTTCATAACTTTTTCCCCTCCTTGAAAGCATGCTTACATCACTCCTAGAGGCTTGGCCTCCTCATTTTAGATGTAGTAATTTTAGACTCCTCTAGCAATTACCATTTGCCAACATTCACCAGGTGAGAATAGATGAGCACAAAATTCCTTAGCCTTGGTCTACAATAGGACTTTATCTCTAAATAACCCTCCCCCCCCAGATTGAATTTATAAGCAGAGTGTTCACACTATCAAGCCCGTTATTTCGAAATAACGGGCAATGGAATTTGAAATCTGTAATCCTGCTTTTCATCAGGAGTAATGCTAATTCCAAAATAGTTATTTCAAAATAACAGTAGTGTAGACACTCCATTGCCACTATTTTGAAATAATTACTCCCCAGAGTAATTTGAACTAATTATTCCCCAGTGCTTCAAGTCCAAGGTAGTGCATCCACATTAACGGAGCCTGTCTCGGACTAATTTTGAGGCTTCCCCATAGTGTGGACATGCTTGTTTGAATTTGTTAAATTGGGAGTTAAGTTGAATTTACTAATTTCAGAGTGTAGACATGGCCTTAGTGGATTGGAAACTGGGAAGTCCTCTTCAGTCATAAAAGCTGTTAAATAATGCTGATTTCATTTCAAATGCTGCCAAGCTAATACCTACTTTTTTGCTAGGAATCTATCAATAATTCTATTGGTGAGATTTTGATATGCATAGAGCATCTTTAATCCAGAAAGTGTCATGTGTCTGATAAAAGAAGTACTCTCCAAAATACCATATATACTAAAGAAAACTCAAGGACAAGTGGACAGAATCATAGAATCCTAGGGCTGGAAGAGACCTCAGGAGGTCATCGAGTCCAGTCCCCTGTCCAAAGCAGGACCAACCCTAACCAAATCATCCCAGCCAGGGCTCTGTCAACCTGGAACTTAAAAACCTTTGGGATGGAAATTCCACCACCTCCCTAGGTAACCCATTCCAGTGCTTCACCAACATCCTAGTAAAATAGATTTTCCTAATATCCAACCTAGACCTCCCCCACTGTAACTTGAGACCATTGCTCCTTGTTCTACCATCCGTCTGTAGGGGTCAATTGTGGAAGAACTCTGTACGTGTGAAGTATACGGGTGGTGAGACCTGCATCCTCCCCCCCCCTTCTCCATTCCACCCTTCTTCCCTACTACTGATGAGCCAGAAGCAAGCCTCTAGGAACATATGCCATTGTAGCAAGAAAGAATTGTAGATAAGGGCAGGAACATAACAATCTTGTTTACCTAAATGTACTGATCATGTAAACAAAGTCAAAGGACAAGCAGTACAACTGAGCCATACTGTAACAAGCAATGAGTAACCTACGGATATTTCCAAACTGCCACAAACAAGGTAGAGACACAGTATTTAAAGCTGCACCAGAGCACAGCAATTTGGACCTCACCGATGGGCTTTGGGTACCGGCACCTCGGAAGCTTGGACAGTCTCCCACTTCGTCCGCAGCTGACACGGGATCCCCGGCTAGCCAAAGGGACATAAGATATGCCGCTTCTCCTATTATGTTGCCCTTTTAATTAAGGGGTGCGGCTGTTAGCTGTTAGGTAATAAACTACTTGTGTTTGACAGATACCTGTGTAGCGTTGTTTGTACTTTGAGAACCTAGTGTCGGACCTGAGACTTACTCTTGCCGGCAACACAATCACTACTGAGAACAGCCCCTCTCCATTCTTTTTGGAACCTCCCTTCAGGAAGTTGAAGGCTGCTATCAAATTCCCCTCACTCTTCTCTTCTGCAGACTAAATAAGCCCAAATCCCTCAGCCTCTCTCATAGGTGATGTGCTCCAGCCTCCTAATCATTTTGGTTGCCCTCCTCTAGACTCTCTCCAGTTCATCCACATCCTATCTATATGGGGGGTCCAGAACTGGACGCAATACTCCAAATGTGGCCTCACTAGTGCCGAATAAAGGGGAATAATAACTTCTCAAAATCCACTGGAAATACTCCTCCTAATTCATCCTAATATGCCATTAGCCTTCTTGGCTACAAAGGCACACTGCTAACTCATATCCAGCTTGTCATCCACTGTAATCCCCAGCTCCTTTTCTGCCAAACTGCTACATAGCCAGTTGGTCCCCAGCGTGTAATAACAGTGCTTGGGATTCTTCCATCTCAAGTGCAGGACTCTGCACTTGTCCTTGTTGAACCTCATCAGATTTCTTTTGGCCCAATCCTCCAATTTGTCTAGGTCACTGTGGACCCTATCCCTATCCTCTAACATACCTACCTCTCCCCCTAGTTCAGTGTCATCCACAAACTTTCTGAGGGTGCAATCCATCCCCTCATCCAGGTCATTAATAAAGATGTTGAACAAAACCTGCCCTAGAACTGATCCTTGGGGCACTCCACTTGAAACCGACCGCCAACTAGACAGCGAACTGTTGATCATTACCCATTGGGCCCGACAATCTAGCCAGCTTTCTATCCACCTTACAGTTCATTTATCCAATCCATACTTCCTTAACTTGCTGGCAAGAATATCGTGGGAGACTGTATGAAAAGCTTTGATAAAGTCAAGGTATATGACATCCACTGACTTCCCCATGTCCACAGAGCCATTTACCTCATCATAGAAGCTAATCCGACTGGTCAGGCATGACTTGCCATTGGTGAATGAAAAACTGGGCATTGGGAAATCTTAGTTGTGTCCTTGACTTGCTTTGTGAATAAGCCACGTCACTTTGGGTATGTCTACACTAGCTCGTTAGTTCAAGCTAGGTAGGCAAATGAGGGCAACCGGAGTTGCAAATAAAGCCTGGGATTTAAATATCCATGGCTTCATTTGCATGTTCCCGGGTGCCGCCATTTTTAAATCCCCCTTAGTCTGAACTAACTGCCCGCAGCTAGACGCGGCAGTTAAACGTTAATTCGAACTAACTCCTTAGTTTGAATTAACTGTTACTCCTCGTGGAGTACCCGTGAGGCAGTTAGTTTGGACTAAGGGGGATTTAAAAATGGCAGCCCCCGGGAACATGCAAATGAAGCCCGGGATATTTAAATCCCGGGCTTCATTTGCAACTCCGGTTGCCCTCATTTGCCTACCTAGCTTGAACTAACGAGCTAGTGTAGACATACCCTTTCTCTGTATCTCAGTTTCAAGATCAGTAAAGTGGAGATGACGACTTCCCTAATGAATTGTGCTGCTAACTTAGTATCAGTGTATGGCTCTTTTGTCAAATGTGAAGTATACAACTACAAAATATTACTATGTGTAACCTTACCTTCTAGCTTTTATCTTTGGGACTGAGACTGAAGAAAGGAAGATGCAGCAATACATTGTTTGCTTAAAGTAATGGTATATGTGATGAGGTGTAGTCACAGAAGTCCCCTTGGGATTGTTCCCCTGTGTACAGATCATGCCACTGATGCCCACCTTCTTGCTCTCTGAGGCTCCCTGTCCTGCTGGGCCAGATCCTCTGGTCTTCTCCAGACAAAGCACAGGGTTGGGGTTATCCACCTTCCCCCACCCCACCCCCCAATGCAGAGCAATGCCAACACTGAACTACTTCAGCTCTAGGAGTACTCAGTTCTAGGGTTCAACACCCAGGAAACCAACCCCCAAAGGGATCAAAACCCCCAAACAAATCAGTCTTTCCTTGTGTAAAAGTTTTACATAATGGAAGTTCGTAAGGGTAGCACTCTTTATCAATGAAAGAGAGAGATGTGCAGTAGTTGCTTCCCCCAGGTAACAATTATTTGCACTGGGCCTGATAATAAAAACACATTTGTTTATTAAGTAAAAAAGTAGGATTGATGTGAAACAAGTGAAAACAGAAACTCAAAGTGAGTTACTAAATTAAAATGAATAAAAAATACATAGCTTTTCTAATCCACTAAGAAACTTGTTACATGCAATTTCTTACCCTTAAACAGCTGTTCTTATAAGCTCCAAATCAGAGTTGTTCTTTTACTCTGATTTGGGTCTACAGCCTTCTTCAAAGTTCTTTTTTATCCTTCAGGTGTGCCAGCTGGCTTTGGAAACTGACTGAAGACAAAAGGCTGATTGTTTCCCATTGCTTAAATAAATAGAATTTCCTCCAGGGCAGGAATTCTTGGTTTGGTATCCCCCCTTGCCCTGGATAACTACCAGGTTAAAAAAATTCTAGTACAAGGTGTCATGATCCCATGTCTATTTAGCACAGATCACAATTTGGGCTTACAGAACAAACACAGCGATTCACAACTATTGATCTGAGTGCTGAATCATGAAATACCTGAAGTACCACCAATGATCCTCATTAACACATTTAAAATTATAAAGAGTTTCACACTTGATATTTCCAACTTCACATACAAAAATGATATATGCACAAAAATAGGATATACAGATTTAGCAGTTTGTAACTGTAAAATTGGTATGTTACATGACCTGTTTGGCATAAAGCATCTTTGAGTTTCATATTCATATTTATGAGCCAATTTTAATAAGACGTGGAGGGGCCATTCACAGTATATATTACTCAGTTTTTTCTCTCTGGGAAATATTGATTTGTTTCTCTACCTGCTTCTCCAAAGTCAAAGCAAACAAAAGAAACTAAAAAACCCCTCTACGTACTACCAAGGTACCTAGAAATACATCTGTGTGCCACATACAGTATGCACAGGCTGCTAGTGGCCCACCCACAAAATATGCTGCATATATTTTTTTATTTACAGTGCTTTGGAAGGAATTTGTTAGAGACAATCCATATTGGAAATGGCAGCTTTATATCTTTAGGGTACTAGGCATACTGGGTTGTTTTATTCTCTGCAGTTACTGTATTAGTGTAGCCCAGGTTATTCAAGACCAATCAAATGTTGTTATGAGGCTCCATGATAAGTCTCAACTGGCACTTATTTCAGACAATGTTCTGGTAGAACTGATTAACAGCCATAAAAATGCCAATACTTCTCTCTTCATAATGCTGACTATTGTTCCTGAGGCAGAATTAAGGTAGATGACTTGAGATTCACTATATTAGGCAGCAGTACTTTAAGCCATTCTGTACTGATAAACACACTTTTTATTGATCTAGACGTGCAAACCAAGGAGCTAAAGGTATTTAAAATATCAATCAAATCTTTTATTTAAATTTATATTTTATTAGAGAGATTGCACAAATGTAACTGTTGTTGCAGTCTAAGAACATGTACATTCACATTTACCAGTGCAATACACAGGGCCAGAAAAGGTTGTACCAAGAATGAATTGACCCAAATCTTTGACCCAACTTTGAACCAAGACGCTAAGGTCTGAAAGATTTTACTTTCCTTTACTTGCACCTTTCAGCATATATTGGGCTAGATTCTCTGGTGATGTACATTGGGCATTTCTCCACCACTGAAGTTATACCAGCAAATGCGGCCCCTTGTGATTAGTCAGGATTTCATAGAGAAATATAAAAACAACCCAAGACAAACAAGACTAAATCCTGAATGATGCTGAGCACCTGGAACCTTACTGGCTTTAGGGCAATATGAGATTTTACCTCAAAGGAGATGCTCATCACCTCTCAGGATTTAGTCCACATACCAATATATGTTAAAATATGGGAGCTGATTCTAATCTTGCTTACCACAATTTTGAATTGGCTTCATTCATTAGCTTCAATAGACTTAGGGCTCATCTACACTCAGGCTACGTCTACACTGCAGGCTTCTTGCGCAAAAATGTCTTGTGCAAGAGCATGTCCACATCTCAAAGTGCATCGCAAAAGCGATGTGCTTTTGCGCAAGAGAGCGTCCACACTGCATGGACGCTCTTGAGCAAGAAAGCTCTGATGGCCATTCACAAAATAGCCATCAGACCACCTGTGCTTTTTCCCATAAGGGTTTCTTGCTCAAAAAACCCCTCTGGAGTGTCCACACTTGCCTTTTTGCGCAATAGCTGTAGTGCAAAAGGGAGTTATGCCTCATAGAAGGAGGTTTCCCTACACTGGCAAAAGACCTCTGTTCTGCCATTTTACTGCTGATTTACTTGTGCAAAAGCGCATTTGAGGTGTGGACGCTCCGCAGGTTTTTGCGCAAAAATGGCCATTTTTGCGCAAAAACCGTGCAGTGTAAACGTAGCCTTACAGAGCTGCAATGGCACATTATGCCCACTGCAGCGCTAAGTGAAGACATTACCTTAACTAATCCAAGAGCATCTCAGAGCTGGTAGCTATGTTAATGAGAGGAGACTGTCAGCTCTGGGAGTTAGGTGAATATAACTGCATTTCTCAGGGGAGTGAGACACATAGTTCTACCAACACAGGTTGGTAGTGTAGCGTAGCATTATTTGTATGAGGTGAGAGCCCCAAATAAGCTAGTATTGTTTACAAAAAAGTGAGGGCCAAACTTTCTTGCTCAATTTTTACACTGGCATTTAAATCGATTGGAATTAAAGGTGTTCCAGTATAGAGCCAGAGTTTGGAGCAGCTGGGGGGGAAGAAGGGAATTGGAATAAAATGCTCTGTCTCCCACATGGCCCTTGAATTCTGCAGGATTTAAGCCTGAACGCTTTGCTTCTTAACTCAGTGGAAAAATTTGGAGAAAATCTGCAAGGGGGAACCACATACCTTTTTGCATTCCCACAAGAGGAGAAGTTCTCAGTCCAGGAAAGGACTTCTACATTTGGGCCATAGGGCTACAGATAAAATAGAGAAGGGTTGAAGTCAAAACCCTGCTACCACTAACCTTTGTGGGCTGACTGCCCATTAATTGCCTGGCAGACAAGGAGCCAGGTGTTTCACACTCAAATGGATTACCTGAAAATAACTGCCTAGAGCAGGGCAAACAATGAACCATTATTATTCATCACCATGATTTTAAGATGGACAAAACAACAAAAACATGAGCAGACTGTAGTGTAAAAGAGAGCAGGGATCGTCTTTTAGTTCTGTGTTTGTGCAATGTCCTGGTCCATGACTGGAACTCCTAAGTGCTACTCTAATACTACCAATAAATAATAAACACTGTAATAGTTGCATTTGTTACTTTTATTATCATAAATACAACACAGAGACATATTGATTCCCTAACCCAGGAGATGAAATAGCACATATAGGGCCTCCGAGTTCAGTGTCCTAGATAACCAAATATTTGGCAAACCACATTGAATAAGTGCCGCAGTTCTTTTAGTCTGGGTTAGTGGATAGAGTATCGGAGAAAGCCTCAGGAGACTTTGATTCTAGTTCTGGCTCTTTGCATGACCTCATGTAGTTCATCCAGCCCCTTTCTGCCTTGGTTTCTCCAATGCTCAAGAGCAAATTAACTCTTTTCATCCAAATGAAGCACTTTGCAATCATGTAAGTGCAGCGTATTATGATAATTTGAACCCTGAAACTGGCTGTCATCTTGGTGTATTCAGATCTAGAACATTCACTTTGTCTAGTAGCGTGCAATGACAAAGGCAAGCAGCTTTTTGGGTTCCAAGTAGCAGGAAACCTGTTTTCAACCAGTGTTTGCACTTGATATCATACTGCAAAGCTAAATTCCACATTAGGTCTGAATAAACATATTGTCATGCTATATTCTGATGGCAAATTCACTCTGTAGCTGAACACTGTATTGTCACTGCTATATACGTATAGAAGAAAAGATGTTAGCTTTATATTGAGTTAAAAACAGAGATTATATTGTTGATACTAAAACACACAAGAACTAGAAATCTCAGGGTTAAATGTTAGTGCATGAGTGAAAAAAGTAAAGCATCTAGAAGTCTGTTAATTTGGTTCCACTGTGTGGAATTATTCTGAAGTTTAAGTTTTATATCTTCTCAGATAGAAGAGTACTAAAATATATGGTAAAATGTTTAATCACCATAAGAATTTGCAATACAAACTATTAATCAAAATTAGATTATCCTCTCTGAGTTAAAAATTATGCCAAGCAAAATACTTTAAGCCAGATGTCAATCCCACTGAAATCAATGGGCATTTTTTTCCATTGACTTCAACAGGGCTGGTGTTAAGCCCGTGATCATTCAATCCAGAGGATTTGGGTGGCTGAAGGTTACAGTGCTAATATTCCCCTAACTTGACAGTAGATTCATGCAGAAAAAAACATGCAAAACAAAAACATTTATGTTTATTTTCAGTATTGGAGAGATTTTAGGATGTTCAATGGATTTGTTACTGAAATTAAATCCCAGCTTTCTTTTTCACTATACCATGAATAATGTGAGATTTATCTCTTTTAAACATAATCCTCCAATTTGGGATGAAGGAACAAGGCAAATGTCCTTGTCATCTCCCATTCTTTTAAAAAAATATTAAAGAACATTGAATGTTTTCAGTAAGTTGAGTATAGTTACTTCTTTCTGTCTGCAGTTCTCTTTCCTGCACATGCAATTAGAATCAAGTCAAGAAGAAAAGATGCTCAGAAACTAAGCAATAGGATTTTTGAAGTCAGAGGCAGAATCCTGCTAAGTTTTCAAAATGTAAGACATTTTTTGCTGACAATTACACTGTAATGGTATGTGTGTGTGTAAGTAATAATGTACCTCTTCACATTCACCATCAGAGCTTTTCTAACCAGCCTCAAGAAAACAGTCAAAACCTGTCTGACTAAACCTAGTGGTGTTGTCTTCTCATCCTTGACTCTTTGTTTTGTGCAAAATAAGTTATTGAAGGCACCATGATGCATGTTCAGTTTATTACTGTGGCAGCTTTTGGTCTCATTCCTAGAGGGAGATTTGAAGGGAAAAGGAAAGGCTCCCGGTGCCATCATTAGCTTTTTAAGTAACATGACTGACTTTTTTCTAGCTGCCAGCTGTGTTGACAATGAAGCACCAGCAGCAGAAATCATATCAGGAAGCATCTCTGACTCAGGTTTGGTTGATGAATGAGAAATTCCTACAGAACCTAGCCTGTCAGCCTGTGTCTAACAGAACTGCCTGTGGCCAATGTTCTCTTCGTTCTGTTCTTTATATATGACATTTTGGATGCTGAGCTTTAAAACAAACCGTTAGCTTTTGGCTCTGTGCTGCTGAGATGAGACTTCAGCAAGATGTAGAACAAGCACAAAATATCTGACATATATTTTAGAAATTCGTGTCTGTCTGTCTCTCTCCACCTGTGAGTCCGCTTGCTCAAGAACTCCTCCTAAACGGTAAGAGCTAAGAACACCAAATTTGGTATGCAGCCTCCTCTTATTGTAACTTAAAGCATGGCAAGGGTTTGGTTGTGCCAAGACAATGGGATTTGCTGGGGCCTCTTTCCAGGGCAGCCTGCATACTGAACCCCTCATCTGCAGCCCCACCCCAGAGCAATGATTTAAAAGAAGAAAAACAAAAAATAATTGAATTAAGGACCTGAGCAATGCCAGGTAAATCTTCTAGTAAGCATACATAATGTGCATGAGTGTATGCATGTATTTTACAGTGATGGAGTCCTATTTGGCCTGCTGTATTTGTTCGTATTTCAGGGACTAACTTTGATGGGATTGTGTGCACTTTGGAGAGAAGATGATCTGCTTTTGACAATAACTACAATATATTTGTATGTTTTTCATGAGGCATTCCACTTTCTCCTCATATGTTTAACTGTAGAGATTTATTGAAACATGCTGTCAGTTTACCCAGGCAAATGGTCTTTAGATTCAATGGGACATCTCAAATAGATGTCTTCTTTAAATTAGATCTCTCGCTACTTAACAAGATCTCTGAGGGTTTTTTTAAGATTGCCCTTCAGTTTGCAATGCGGAATAATATAATCTATAGCAAATAACTTTGGCACTTACATGCATATGCTTACTGTCAATGGTTAACAAATATACATAATATGTACAAAATAAATGGCTTCTACATGTGTCTGTGTTATCTGAGAGATGGAGTGGGAGGAGGGGATGACTAATCTTCACAGCCTAAGAAGTTTCATCTGAACAAGTAGGTTGTGCACATGAAAGCTCATGATACCATCTACATATTTGTTAGTCTGTAAGGGTATGTCTACACTTGCTCCCTAGTTTGAACTAGGGATGCAAATGTAGGCGACCGAAATTGCTAATGAAGGAGGGATTTAAATATCCCGCGCTTCATTAGCCTGATCTCGCCGGCACATTACTCTGCTCAACAGCTATTTTGAAGGTGAAAGTGCATACCGGGATGCATTAGTTCGAACCAACCCCCTTGGTTTGAACTAAACGTTACTCCTCAAAAAATGGAGGAGTAACTTTAGTTCAAACCAAGGTGGTTGGTTCGAACTAATGCGTCCTGGCATGCACTTTCACTTTCAAAACAGCTGTTGAGCAGAATAACGCGCCGGCAAGATCATGCTAATGAAGCGCGGGATATTTAAATCCCTGCTTCATTCGCAATTTCAGTCTCCTACATTTGCATCCCTAGTTCAAACTAGGGAGCAAGTGTAGACGTACCCTAACTGAAGAAACGTAAACAACAAATGGTCCTGCAGCACTTTAGAGACTAACACAGCTACCCCTAAGAGGAGTCATCAGATATGAACATATTCACTTTCTCTTCTGTGCTGTGAGAATGTCTTAGAAGGGTCCAGGGGCAAAGACTATCTGGGAAATGCCTGGCAACATGGGTCCTAGAGCAGCCAGTGGTGCCAAGGGGAAAGATTAAATTGTGGACCAATGAAAGGGCACAGGGCATCAGAGAATCCCCTGTGGTATGAATGTATCTTAGAGGAACTTTGTGTGGGTGTGGGGGGGAGGGGGTGAGTGCCAATGAGAGAGTATGTGCTTCTATTTAGTAGAATACTCTTGCTAGAGTAGCTTTGCCTTTTATAAGCATAGTATAACATTCTTTGATACTTGTCCATATTTTGTGTGATGCCTGTAGAAGCAAATATACCATATTTAGTTAGTATGGAAATTTTAGACACTGAAGCTATGGTTGCTCTCATTAATTACTCTATTTTTTATTCTTCAGAGTTACATGACTAGCTATTCTCTTTGTCCCCTCTTTAATAAGCTTTTTATTTGTAAACAAAACTCAGAAGAGAAGGTGGTCATAATACAGAAGAATAAAAAAATTGGGAAAATAAAACATCTATTCCTGTGAGTCAGAGGGTACCCTGAGCAATACAGCATGTTTCTACTCTGATAAAAGTGACTTTGTAACAATTTGATATTGTGAGGTTCCATGTTTAATGTCACTGTCGATGATTTTCCAGCCAGATAATTTACCTACAACAGTCTGCCAAACCTGCAAACTTAAGCTGAGTTTTGAAAGTCACACTAGCTTATTTCTATCTCATGCATCATCAACACAGTAAATATAGTTCTATGGGCCAAATTATGCCATCAGTGACTCTTTGCTTATAATAGGTTTGCAGAGGAGGAGCTGAATGGAACTTTTAAAAAATTATGTTGAAGAGTCAGATGTAAAAGAATATACCCCTCTTGCAGTTGTGTTGGTTCTGCAAGACTGAGGCATGGCCTCTGCTCAAAACTTAGGTTGACCTACCTGTGTCGCTCAGGAAAGTGAACAAAATCACATCCCTAAGAGCCCTTTTCAGGGAGACCAAACTTTGTCAACTTAAATACTGCCTCTCAGTAGGATGGATTTACTAAAGTGAAGGAAAAACTCCTATGCTACAGTGGTTATAATGCAGCTGTGCCACAGTAGTGCTTATAGCGTACACATGCTAACAGGAGTAAAAAATAAAAAAAGAGACAGTAAAGACTAATTTTTATTACTACAGTAAGCAGCTCTGACTAAAGCACACAAGGAGCTTATCTGCTGAGTAAGAAGTTACCATGTTGACAGTCATATGTTTCAGAATACAACTGCACTCTGACAATTCCTCATACTCCCAACACAGAGATAACATCCACAAGAGAAGATAAAAGGGTTCATTCTTAATTCACCAACATAATATACATCTGAAAGGGAGCAACAATAAAGCTGGGGGGGGGGGAGGAGGTAAGGCAATTCACTGCAGGCACCACCACAATGCCTTCATTGGACTTATACCATCTTATACCAGGATAGATTTTGCCCTTTGAGGCTATTCTCATCCATCATAGAACTGTTATTTTCTGGCTATATTCAGATTCATAGTCAATGACTCATTAGGACTACCATATGCATTTATTAGTTCTTTAAATGCATCTTTCTGATGTTCCATATATTTTATAAATTAGTCTTCTCTATTTAAAGTAAATATTATGAGAAACTTTAAAAATGATTTTTTTCTCGAGGTTCTTATAAATTAGAGTAACAAAGAAAAATCAGCATCAAGGTTTTATTTTCCCTAGATACCTTAATTACTCTCTTTTCTGTCCGAGGAGAGTTTAGATGAAAGGAGTTTTAAATAAAACACATTATGGCAGAATGAATGGCAGACATTAATATTTTACTGAAATGTGCAGTTAGCCACAACACTGAACTATCATTAATAGGCATAATGTGTTAACAGTTCTTTTTTGTAAAAAATCTGGAGATGAATTTTTAGTGTTCTTTATGGGTCACTATTGAAACGCTGTAGAAAATGATATTCTTAAAAAGTGATCCAAGGATTTCATTAAGTTTTATAGTTCTGGTAGTATAGAGACATGACAGTAACATCTTTTCAATGAAAACAAGAATATGGGTCTGCACATTTGAAAGCCACATGAGTAGAATGATAAAACAGGAAGTGAAAGACTGAATAATGTATTGAATCTTAATGTTGTTGAATGCCTTCTCTTGCTCCCTTGAGTTTTTGGATCTTGTAAATTATTTACACCATCCACATAATTCCCTCCGTTAAGACTAAATGATGAGTCTTTCAAGTATTTATATTTTTCTTCTGGAAAGACAGTCTTCAACAATTTCTGAATAGGGATGATGAGTAAATATGTCCTCAGCCTTTCTGGTTAAAAAGTGAAGCTTTTCTTCAGACGCCTCATGGCATGGTAGCTTACCATAGGAGAGGGGCCATATCACAAATAATATTTTGCTGAGTATAATATAAGGTATGTTTAAAGTGCCATTCATATGTAAAATAAATAAACCACTGAATCAGGCAAAAAACGTTTTTTAAGCTTTTTCGTTGTTAAACTCAAGAATGATGACATCATAAGTGAATGAATATGCCTTAATATCATCTTATGAGTTCATCACAGTTACAGAGCTGTGGTTTTTCCCCCTTTTTTGTCTCTCTGGGTATGTCTACACTACAGAGTTTTTTTGGAAAAAGTCCGTTTTTCCGAAAAAACTTCAATTACGTCCACACTGCAATCGTGTTCTTCCAAAAGAAAATCAAAAGAACAGAGGGGTTTTTCTGACATTGGTAATCCTCATTCTATGAGGAAGAAGCCTTTTTCCAAAAGAGCTCTTTCAGAAAAAGGCATGTGTGGACGGCGAAGAGGGAGTTATTTTGAAAGAAGAGGAAAGAGGACAAAGCACAGGTGCCCTCGTGGCTACTCCATCCATAGTAATCACAGCTGAAATGCGAGATAGTGTCCATTCACTATCTTTTGAAAAAGCAGATCGCTTTTTTGATGCACTTTTGCAGTGTGGATGCTCTTTTTCGAAAGAAATTTTTCTGGAAGATCTGTTCCAGAAAAGCTTCTTCTGAAAGAAGTCTTCAGTATAAACATAGCCTCTGGGTGTATTGGTGTCAGGTCTCGTCTTTACTTCCTTTTGGGTAGAATGATGCATTTTTCCCAGTCTTAGACCAAGCCCTGCGTAACAGTATCCCGTGTATCGACCATTCTTACCTAGTAGTTCAAACTGAGTAAGGATTCTTCCCTTTGGGAGTCTGTGGCCAGTGGTGTTCAGGGATCACAGCCTTCTGAACACATAACATTGTTTGCTTTGTTCCTACTGTTAAAATAATTAGTGAAAAAGCTTTTTAAAACAGCAGTGCACCTATGCATCATTGTGATCCAAAGGCAAATCATGCCCTGATGGTAGCCTACACAGGCCTAGTTTTTTAAGACACATTTTGTAGGTCCTTGGAGCTGAGTCAGATTCTCTTGAATACCTACCCTTCTTTCTGGAGTGTTTTCCTTTTTTTTTTTTTTTTTTTTGATTGCCATGATTATTTTAATCTCTTGTGTTCATGGGCCTCTTCTTATCCTGGCATTGTCTTTTAACAACCCTCAACTATTTGCAAAGATTTGTGATGTCGCGTACTATTATTTCCTTTCCTGCTTGTTTTTTTCTTTATAGTATCCTGTTAAACTAAATCAATATATTCCCATAGTAAACATCAAAATAATCATGCCAATATACAGTACAGTACTTAAAAATTATTAGTAAGCAGCTCCAAATCCATCACACAGACACTCATTTAAGAGGCCTAACACAGCTTCTGAGATACAGCTTTTTTTTCTCTCCTTTTTTTATGGCTTATCAAGTATTTGGGAAGCTAAAATGTTTCTTTCTTTTTTTCTTTCATGGCAGTTACATTTGTGGCAAATGGAAATAATTGGCAATTTCATATGGAAATAGCCATGATCTCCCTCCATTTTTTATTTTCTCTCCCCAAAGCTTCTTTTTAATTGTGTAGCTACAGGTCAGTATATAAATCCTCCCCTCTGTTTTATGGAGCTGTTACAGGCCTTAGTTATAGGGCTTGACACTAGCTCATCCTATAGAAATATTTGTGTTCCTCTCAATTCAATTTAGTATTTCAGCCAAGATGGCAGCTGTCCCAGCTGTACATGGATCATGTGACATTAATGTGAATGTCTGAGACTTGAAAATCAAATTGTTTGTTTCTAAAGAACCGACCGGCAGCATATATTAGCAGTTCAAGATTACTCTGTTCACCCTTCTAATAAGCTCCATATTTCTTAGACGGAGTAAAGACAAAATCTTTCAAAAAGTCAAAAGCCAAGGGTTTCATTTTGAAACTCTGTGCATTTTGGATTACTGATTGGTATTTGCAAACCCTGAGTGTTGGTTATCAAGTATTTTATGTACTGCATGCTGGATGATAGCATCAAAGGGCTCCATGCTGTAAAACTAAAGTGTCTGTTCATTAAGAGAACTATTTACAGAAATGTTGCAACTGCAGCTTGCATTCCAGTCATAAACAGTTTGAGTTCACAGTGCCTTCTTCAAACTCTTCTCTCTTACAGACTGAGCTCTTTCTTTCAAGTTCCATGCAGATTGCTATAGCAAACACACTTTTTTAAGCTGTTGCAGCCAAGTTCTGCAGCCTTTGCAGAAAGCCAAACTATCCCCATACAATCTGTATGCCAATATACCTCTTTCTAAGGATCTCCCCATTCCTGCAGAGAATGATAGGTATAAGTTTACTCCAAGCCAACATTCCTTGGACCTTGATGGAGAAATTTCCCTGGGTACAGGCATCAACAACTAGGGAAGGGGGATATGCGTAACAAAAAGTATAGCAAGATTTATTGAGGTATTTAAAATTTGAATTCTACATGGAATTTTTTTTTGTTTTAAATATGGAGAATGAATTAAAAAATGAATACATTCTCCCTTAAGCCATCCGCGTGTTAAGCTGCTACCTAATTACCTCCTCCCACTTCTTATTGTTCACTCTCCTGTCTATTCTCTTCATTTTCTTCTGTTTCTTCTATTTCTTTTCATAGATGAAAAAGGAATCATTAGAAAAAAATGATTCCTAAGTAGCTCCCCATTTTATCTGTTAATTTTTGAAGTTTATTAAAAACAGAGAGAGACAGGAAATAAGTGAAGAGGGTGAAGTAGACACACCTTAATAGGGCAGAGTCTGTTTATTATGAAACCACTAAATAAAAGAACAATTTTTATGAATAGTAATCTTAGCCTAATGTATCTAAATTTCTTCCCCTTTCTTGCTTCCTTCATCCTATCAGAATTTTGAAACTGTTCCTGGCTGAAATTGAAAAAAAAAATCAGCTGGCCTCAACCCACTCAACAAATGCCACTGTCACCAAAGAGAATGTTTCTGTGGACAGAGAACAAGCAATTTGTTGCCCAAATGAGCTGTTCTTTCTTTGTGCTAAACAGCCTTCTCACAGTGCTAAAATAGAGCTTTGCACAAATTAATTCAAAGCATAAAGATATGTAAAAGACAAATTTCAAATGGCTTCTGGTCTCCCAACCACGTGTTCTCCCAGTGGTGTGTATGCAAGCCAAACCTCATTTGGATCACCACCAGGCTGAGAAAACCTCAACTAAAGTACTGTGTCCATTTCCGGGTACCACATTTCAAGAAAGATGTAGATGAATTGCACAAAGTCCAGAGAAGATCAATAAAAATGATCAAAGATCTAGAAAACATGAACTATGAGGGAAGATTGGAAAAAAATGTGTTAAGTCTAGAAAAAAGAGGGTGGAGGGAGGACATGTTAAAGGTTTTCAAGTATATAAAGGCTGCTACAAGGAGGACGGTGAAGAATTATTCTTAATATATGAGGATTGGTCAAGACACAATGGGCTTGAACTGCAGCAGTAGAGATTTAGGTTGTACATTTAGAAAAAAATCCTGTCAGGGTAATTAAGCACTGGAACAAATTGCATAGGAAGATGGGGAAATCACCATCATTGGCAGTTTTTTAGAACAATTTAACTGACAGGAACTGTTTAGTTATTACTTAGTCCTAGCTTGAGTGTGGGGAACTGGACTAGATGACCTAATGAGGTCCCATCCATTCCTACACTTCTATAATTAGCAATGCCAATTTGTACTGAGTTCGTTTTAAATGGGCATGGAATTCAATGGCACAGTACCACCAATGCTGCAAAGTAATTCTACTACTGTTCCACAGTGTACTATTATTTGATTTTACACATGGATTTTCTGGAAATACACTAAACTGTAAGGTCCTGCCAACACATGACTTAGAGACTGACAAAAACCTCCTGCTGACTGTATGGGGGGGGGGGAGGGCAGGGGAGAGTGTCAATTGTCTTCTAAATCACTTCATACTGATGATTTGTAAATAATTATCTGAAGGTGTGTACTTGTTTCAGCTGCACTACCTTTTAAATTCTGCAACTTGTTGTAATCTTAAACCTTGCAACTCTAATCTTTGTAAAACCTTGCAACTCTCAGCAACTTTGCTTTATAAGTTCAGAAATGTACTGTAAGCTTGGTAATTGTTGAACCTTGCAACTCTGTAATCTTTGTAACTCTCAGCCACTTTGTAACTTGTTCTAAACTGCATTCTCCTCTGAGTGATGAATGTGTGTGTGTGAGTGAAGACTATTGTGTGTTTGGGATTAGAAATTGCAAGGCAGAACACACGGAGCCAGGTGATGAGTCATCAAACCAATTAAGGAGATACTGTTGCTCTGCTGGATCAAGGGAAGTCCTGGCATGCTCCCTGGTGAGGAATGTGGATGAGTCACAGGAGTTGTACAGAGGCAATAAAAGGAGAGAGCACAATAGCAGAAACACTCTTTCTGAGAAGCTCCTCTTTCTGCAGCCAGTTTCTTTTATGACCAGCTCCCCAGCAAATTAATGATTAGCAGACAGAGCATCCAGAATCTACATGCGTTGGCTCCTTCTGCAACCCATATGCCTGTGTAACTGTGTGAGTGCCTGAGGGCAGAAATGAATGAAGGGGTGTGTGTGTGTATGTGTGTGTGTGTGTGAGAGAGAGAGAGATAGCTGGTTCCCCTTTAGTTTAAACCTTTAATGGAAGCTCTAGCCTCTTTAGTTTAACCATATAGTGGAGTGTTAATTCCTCAATCAATAAACCCATATTAGTGTAACCCTGGGTGGTCTCCAGTGGGAATTTTTGGGGTAACAGAGATTAGTTGTTGAAGAGCTCCAATAGAAACTTTTCTTGCAAAACAAGAACATGAGGTGAGTATTCAGCTTGACCTCCGTTTTGAGAGAATGACTTTGAAATGTTACCAAAATTAGGGTATGTATGAGAATTTCCAGGAGTGGGGTCCTGGTGTAATACAGTGCTAGAACAGAGGCAAGGCTCCAATGGTCCTTCACCCTAAATGGCTTGGGGAGAATTTTCACGATGAATCATTTGTGCTACCAGTTCTATTAGCAACAGCTGAATTATCCACTATAGGCATGGCCATGCAATCTAATTCTCCATGGGTGTTTTATTCACTGAACCAGTACAAGTATATTAAGTACTTGAACTACTTTGACAACAAAGTTGTTCAAACTTGAGTTTCATAACTGTGATCAGATGCACCTACTGAATAATCTCATGTGGATTTTATTATTTCATATTTGTAACTTTATCACTGAAATGCTGAGACAGCTAAATAGTGTAGAGCCACTTTATGAATCGCAGTCATGGAAACATTTGACCTCTGTTAGACTTGATAGTATATATGCTCTTGAATGTTTTTGCAAGAAAATGATAACTTCAGCACCATCTTAATATAGTGTTTACAAGGTTTAGTCATTAAATATGTATTTTTATGTATTTTCCACACCACTGTTTTTTCATTTTATTGCTTAAGTGGTGAAAGTTCCACTAAAAATATTCCCAGGCACATGCACTCTCACACACACCAGAAAAAAAATGTAGTTGCCATCTCATATTGACACAACCTACTTCAAGCCTATAAAGTATTTCATGCCTGATAATTATCAACAGAAAAGTAAGTAAAGAAAATCCATTCTCAGCTGATGGTAGGTTTCATGTAACACCATAGAAAGAGAATCTGAAATATACTGACTGACAGAAGAAAATGTGTGGGGGTTTGTTTGAAGCACTGCCTTTTTTCCTATTCAGGAATTAAGGTAACATTAAATTTTCTTCTTTCATCATACCTTAGTACGTGGACCAAAAATGTTCCGTAATTACCACTACAAAATTATGTATTTTTCAATAGCATGCACCACTATGATACAAGACAGAAACGTTGACTCTTATGCTTGTGAGTAACTTTATGAATATCTTCTGTATTCTTTCTCTGAGCTCTCCATATTGTGCAGTGCAGCATGCATCCACATCTGTGTGATCCAAGACAAGTAGCATAGATGGACTCACTAGCTTAAATAATATCAGTTATTCCAGAGTTTTCTTGAAAGTGGTCCTTTCTGGGAATTACAATTCAGCAGTTGCCAGCTAGTGTTGTCAGTGATGGAACACCAATCCAGGAAGGCCCAATAGAGCCTTCTATCTCCTTTCTTCTTCATCTACCTAGCAACTCTCACGAAGTGTCAGCATTGCTTTCCCTTACTTCTTTACAGGCTCCCAGCTCTGGCACTGGACATGTTGATTTTAGAGAGAATCTGTCAAATAGAGAAGCTCCTTCTGAAGCTAAGTTGGTAGATTCAGTTCTGAGGCACCATCTCCCTGAAATAATGAAGGCAGGAGCCAATGGGAGGTAGGGTTGCCAGATGGTTTCAGAAAAATACCAAACAACAACAAAAAGCCAGGAAAAAGTTTGTTGAGGGGGAAAAAAAAGCCCCCCACCACCATGGCCCCGTGGTGAGGCTTTTTGGCCCTAGCAGGCTGCTGGCAGCTGCCCACCATCTTGCCTCCCTGTGTTGGCCAAACTGCTCCCCTGTAAGCACTAGGGTTGCCAGGCTGCCTCCATATACAGCCAGACAGCCCGGGATTTTCACCTCCTGGGTGGGAAAAAATCAGAAAGTACCGGACATTTTAGGTGTCTGGTATTTTCTGAATATTTTTACCAGACAAAGCAAAAATAATGGACTGTCGGGTTCAATACGGGACACCTGGCAACCCTAATGGGAGGGGCAGGGAGAAGGGGAGATTTGCCTCTGTAGCACATAAGAGTTAGCAGCTCTGCTGAAGTGAGTTTTCAGAATGTGGTAGCTTTGAATCTAATAAATATATACTGTTAATACTTTCATTAATTCGAGATATGTCAAGACTGCCGGAGGCCACTTCTCATTCATCATCCTCTTGAACGTTGCATGACACACACAAATCTCTGTCACTCAGACCTTTGCCTCTTTGAAAATGGTTTCTGTTGTGACGGCTGTCATAAGAACAGCCATACTGGGTCCATCTAGCCCAGAATCTTGTCTTTCGACAGTAGCCAATGCCAGATGCCCCAGAGGGAGTGAATAGAACAGGGAATCAAGTGATCCCTCTCCCATAACCCATTCCCAGCCACTGACAGAGGCTTAAGACACCATTCCTACCCATCCTGGCTAACAGCCATTGATGGACTGAAGCTTCATGAATCTTGCTAGATCTTTTTTGAAACCTGTTAAAGTCCTAGTTTTCACAATAGCCTCCAGCAAGGAGTACCACAGGTTGACTGTGTGCTGAGTGAAGAAAAAACTTCCTTTTGTTTGTTTTAAACCTGCTGCCTATTAATTTGTATTCGGTGACCCCTAGTTCATATAGTGTAGGAATAAATAAATAACTTTTCCTTAGTCACTTTTACCCCACCAGTCATGATTTTATAGACCTCTATCATATCCCCCCGCCCCTTAGTCTCTTTTTTTCTAAGCTGAAAAGTCCAAGTCTTTTACTCTCTTCATATGGGACCCATTCCAAACCCCTAATCATTTCTGTTGCCCTTTCCTGAACCTTTTCCAATGCAAATATATCTTTTTTGAGATGAGATGACCACATCTGTATGCAGTATTCAAGATGTGAACATACTATGGTTTTATATAGAGGCAATAAGATATTCTCTGTCTTATTTTCTATCCCTTTTTAAAGATTCCTAACATTCTATTTGCTTTTTTGACTGCTGCTGCACACTGAGTGGATGTTTTCAGAGAACTATTCACAATGACTCCAAGATCTCTCTCGAGTAGTTGTAGCTAAATTAGTCCCCATCATATTGTATGTATAGTTGGGAATATTTTTCCCAATGTGCATTACTTTACATTTCTCAACATTAAATGTAATTTGCCATTTTGTTGCCCAATCACTTAATTTGGTGAGAGCTTTTTAAAGCTCTTCACAGTCTGCTTTAGTCTTAACTAACTTGAGTAGTTTGCCACCTCACTGTTTATCCCTTTTTCTAGATCATTTATAAATAAGTTGAATAGGATTGGTCCCAGGACAGATCCTTAAGAGACTCCACTAGTTACCTCTCTCCACTCTGAAAACATACCATTTATTCCTACCCTTTTGTGTCTTTTTTAACCAGTTACAATCCATGAAAGGACCCTTCCTCTTATCCCATGACAATTTACTTTACTTAAGAGCTTTTGGTGAGGGAGCTTGTCAAAGGCTTTCTGGAACTCTTAGTATACTATATACACTGGATCCCCTTTGTCCACATGTTTGTTGACCCTCTCAGAGAACTCTAGTAGATTAGTAAGGCATTATTTGCCTTTAAAGAAAGCATGTTGACTTCCCCCAACAAATTATGTTCATCCACGAGTCTGACAATTTTTATTCTTTTCTATAGTTTCAACTAATTTGCCCAGTACTGATGTTAGATTTACCGGTCTGTAACTGCCCGGATCACCTCTAGAGCCCTTCTTAAATATTGGTGTCATGTTAGCCATCTTCCAGTCATTAGGTAGAGAAGCTGATTTAAAGGATAGGTTACAAACCACAGTTAATAGTTCCGCAATTTCAGAACTCTTATGTGAATGCCATCTGGGGCTGGTGAATTGTTACTGTTAAGTTTATCAATTTATTCCAAAACCTCCTCTAATGACACTTCAGTCTAGGATAATTCCTCAGCTATCCAACATTTTGACTTGATTTCAGAAGTATTTATTTTGGAAACAATTTTCATTTGTAGGTGCACAGTGTCATCCATGAAACTACTATAATTTCCATATAATTTTGGTGCTAGGAATCTGTAGGGATCACAAAAATGGAACCGGAGCAGGTGAACTGATCACACAATATTCACTGAGGAATTAGATGAAGACATAAGTACTCTTGCCAGAAGGCTGCAAAATAATACTAATTTCTTAAAATTCAGAACTGCACATGAGAACCTCAGAACAGAGAAAGAGAAAACAGTCATCTTAAGGCAGTGAGGTACAGCTTAACCCACCTTATTTAAGGTGGCTCTTTACAGACTGACTCTGATGCATGCTTTGTTATAGACAGCCCCAGACTACAAGCAAGAACAAGAAACCCACCTGGCCTTGAAGTGATAGCTTGCAACTCTAACACGCTCCTCAATACGCTACAGGGACTAACTTGATATTTTCTGTGCTATCTTCTCTGATGGAGTCAACTGGTATTGAAGCAGTTATCAAAATTATACTGAATGTTGCCTGCAAGAGCATTAACTCTTGCTGTTCCTATCTATAGATACATACACAAGACATGCAGTCAGGAAGTCAGAATTTCTTATCTTGGTATGAATATCTTTAATTCTAGGTGATTAAAGCTTTCCTTCCTTATAACAACTGCAGGAATTCTGGAATCAGAGTCCAGAGCATCTGCCTGCTCCATAGCCCCCTACCCTCTCCTACAAAGATAGATAATTGATATATTTGAAGATTATATTATTTTAATTTTGTTATTTCTGGTCCTTCTCCATCTCTTTTTAGGGGTTTCTTCATGGGTAGGGAAAAGCCATCCATGTTAGTTTTAAAAGTACAGCTATGTTAATATAAATAAAGAATGTGAATAAACTGTGACACCATAACATTCTTTACGCACAAAATTAGGAGTACTAGTTAACAGGTACAATGGGGATCACTAATGAATTTTGAAGTTCTAATGAAAAATGGGGGACCTAGAAATCAAATAGCCTAGGGTGAAATCCCATCTCCCTTGAAGTTAGTGGAAGTTTTGTCATTGACTTCAAGGGGTCCATGATTTCACTTCTACTGTGCCTTCCTCTGCAGCATGGGGTTCATGGTGCATCTACACAGCACCCTAAACTTGAAATAAGATATGCAGTTTGGGTTGTGCAAATTGCATATCTTAATTCAGTTGAATTTCAAAATAGTATATTTTGAAATTTGGCACATCTACACAATGCGAAATTTCAAAATAACATGCTATTTCAAGATATCCCTTAACCCTTGTGGAACAAAGGCTACAGGGATGCTGAAATAGTGCATCTGCTATTTTGAGAACTATCTCAAAATAGCAGGCGCATTCAAAAGACACAGGGTAGCTATTTCAGGATTCTATACCCAGGATTTCAAGTAGTTATTCTGGTGGATTCTCTAACTTGTGTATTCTAAATGGTGGATTATCTAACTTGAAGTATTTAAACCATGATTTCAGGAATGCAATAACTCACACAGAGGTTCAGAGTGAATTACAGGAGTGGGTGTGTGAAATTCTGTGGCCTGAGGTTAGACTAGATGATCAGACTAGATTAAAATCTATGAGAGAAACAGACATAAACAAGTTTGAAAAAACCCTTATTTACTGTAATTTAACATTCCTTTTGATTAATTGTAAATGATTAAAATATATTTGAACAATAAAAATTAAGGGGGAACATAGTGGCAGGTATTTTGAGTTGGAAAATAAAGACACTTAAATTGTAACTCCAACTGACCTTCTGAGTTTTGCAGAACTCTAACAACAATCTTTATTCATTCTCTTACAAGTAATAACATTGCTTGTGCTTACATGATACATTCACTCTGAAGAGCTTCTGTCTCCAAACAGCCCATTGCCATGATGAGATCTATTTTGTCAATCACTACAGGATGCTTCAACTCTGTGTGCATATCTGTTCAAGAAGTGCTAATTTTCTTGGCGAGTAAAGAACAGAACATCTGCTGGTCTTCACTTTCTAGGCAGAAAACAAAGAGGGAAAACTACTTTTCCATGCTGTTGAGACATAAACTATGCCACACTGCATATTAATTTAGCATGGGGTATACATTTATGCTTGGGATTGAGTGGTCAGCTTACTAAGCAGAGTTACCCTCTAGCTAGTAATTAAAATCAAACATTATTGACCAATACTGGTTGATTTTCACAAAGCAAGTTGTTTAAGCACAGAACATGAAATGAGTGGCTGTGAGTAAATGCAGTATTTTTTAAAAAATATCCCAAGAACCCCAGTAGGCGGTTGTTAAATATTTCCCATTCTGCAGCTTGAACACAACTAATATGATATTCATAATGAGATGTTACTCTGTAGAACATCTGTTGTATTTGGGAAATGGAGGAAGACGAAGCTGGGGAGGAAAAACAAAAACCTGTTCAGAGAACAACACCCAGCTGTCTTACGAGTTCCGGTGTAATCAGGTTTCATTATAATATGCATAATGTAGTATTAGGCATGGAAAAAGATTATAAATGCAAATGAAATACTATCAGTTTTTTTTAATATTTTAGTTTAGGCATTTTATATACCTTGTTGAAAGAAAAACCTCTTTAAAATATGGGCTTTATTTTTATTTTTAAGCTAAATAGCAGATTGGTACAAGCAGACTATGGGAAAATGCCACAATGAAGAAAGAAATTCTTTTTATTTGAAATCTAACTTTCAAGAAGTGAGAAATAGTTCAGGGCTTATGCCACAAAAGGCTAAGCAATTGTCAGTGTGGGTATGGGATAATCATTTTTGGTAAATTCCCTCTAAATTTTCAGATGCTTTTTTTCCCTTAGGGCCAAATTGTGGAACCTTTACTTGTTGATGAGCATTTGTTAATGTAAGAGGAAATATAACTCTTCACATGGATAAAGAGACACCAAAATAAATAAGGAACCCAGAGCTGGACCTGTTGTGTAGCATTTTCAATAGTGTACAGCATTGGTCTAACTCTGATCCCACTGAAATCGATGGTAAAAGTCCCACTGACTTCAGTGAGGACAGAATTAGAGCAATGCTGAGCCCTTTTGAAAATGTTCACATTAATGTTTGTTGAGCGACTAATCAGTTCAGTTTATATTTTATTAAATAAAAGCCCTATATGTTTGCAGTGGTGAAAGGTATTATAATCATGCCACTGGATTTATAATCAGCAATATAATCATAAAGTTGACAGAGCAGGGTTCAATTTTCCCATGGCCACTCCGGAGCAAATATAACTTGTTCTGATTATGAGATATTGATAATAATTATGTTATTAAGCACTCATAGCTGTTGTCTCTTCCTGTGTTTATGAAATGACTACAATTATGGCTCATCCCAGTGACTGAGCTGAGGGACTCATAGGCTTAAAATACAAGTCCCTACAGCTTGAGGTGAAGAGCAAGGTTCTGGAGGTAGGGTCTGTAACAGTGTCTGACCTAGACTTCAGTGAATATTTTGAGCCCCAAACTCTTTACTGCTGAAACAAACTTTCCATGGGATTTTAGTTCTGACATTTTGATTTTTTTTCTTCTCTATTCACAATAAGGGAATTCTCTAAAAGCCTGAAAATTATTCAGACCAAAAATTTGGTTTCCTGGCTATCTATGTGCAAGTCTGCTGTTGACCGGGCAGAGGGGATTGCATAAAACATAATGACCAAGTGGGTTACTTGTACACTGAGCTTGACTGTGCCATTGCAATTATGCCTATTGATCAAGGAGATGAATTAGGATTTTTTTTTCTTTTAAAAGCAATTGTTCAGAAAAGAAAAATAATTTGTACTATAACATGCAGCTGTAAATTTCTAGTGTAAAAAGTCTAGTGTGACCTAGCAAACTCATGTCAGGCTCTGATAGTTTCTTGGTGCCAAGTGCATCAAACCATTCAAAAGTAAGCAAATGATTTGGCTACCAGAAAATACCCTATTGACAGTATGCACCAATTATAAACATAGCTTTGTTTCCCATCCAAGGCATTCTCGGGGAATTAGCATTTACCAGGATGACTTAGAGTCTTCTGTGGGTATACTGATCATCGTATGTCCCCACTGGGCAAAAGTTTTATATCTTCTAGGTATAGAAGTACCATTTGAAACATAATAGATGAAGTATCATGCTTCAGTGCTGATGAGATATGAAGATGAAAAGCAAATCTGTAGGGACTGATCTCAAATCCCTTTACATGTAGTAAAACTTAACACACAGTTTTAAAATAAAATCAGTAGCAAAAACTGTCAGCACAAATGGAGGTAATATGAGTAGCAACACCAGCATAATACATTTAAGCAAAAGCAAAGAGCAGCTGCAAAATAGTTTCTGCAAATATTTCCTTAAAGAATATCATGCACTTTCATTTTCTTCCTTTTCTGCTCTTCCCTTTGTGTTCCTTTTGTGTTTTGCATTGCCTGGCCATTCTTGTGACTGAGTTTACTGACAGAATCATTCCTAGGATTTGCCAGTTATCTAGATAGACATGAGCTATTTGCTCTAGAAACCTGGTTCTATGATTTACCTCATCCAGTCAGGGAGTATAAAAATGGGTCAAAAATCCCTTTCTGTCTTAACTCCATTGACTTCAATGCAATGCTCCTGGCAAGGAGGTTGGGCAGTAGTTGTGACTTATGTCCCCAATCAAAAGTAACTGACAACCTGAATTTTGGATACTGAACAACTTTCGACAAACATCTTTTAAATTACAAACTGCTTGGGGCGAGAAGTATTATTTGCTGTATATGTCTGTGGTGCCCATCATACTGGGGCCTCAACCTCTTTTTAAAATGATGATTATCTATATTTGAGAAACTATTCAAATATATTATTTAAAATTAAAATAATTTGAATAATTAATTTGAATAACTAAGATACACCTTATCTATCCCTAATTCTTCTTCTCTAAAAATTAGGGAGAAGTATTCTGCAACTGCCTTTGTAACAATTCAAGGAGAGGGTATTTGGGAAGGATCTAGTGATAGTGTATATGTTTGTGTGCATGCATTTGTACATACATGTATGTTACGAACAGACATAATCTGTATGAAGTGTGCTACGGGTAAGCCTACTGCTATTGCATATTATCTTGCTTTTATAGCATATATACACCTAAAGGGGTACCAATCCATGCATTTCTAAAATTTGGCACATAAAAGATATTCCACACAGGCAATAGAAGATTCAATTTTATCATTCAGGGACTGGGACAAAAAGCACCTTGTATTCACACCCTACCTATCAGCTGAAAACTACTGAGTTGTTGGGTAATAGCCCAGTGAGGAAAATAGAAAGGAACAAAAACTGTCAAATGAAGTGTAAAAGTATAATTAGGAAGGTCAAAAAGGAATTTGAAGAAAAGCTAGGTAAAAACTCAAAAGTAATTACAATTTTTAAGTACGTCAGAAGCAGGCAGCATGCTAAATAAGCAATGGAGCCACTGGACAATCAAGCTGCTAAGGGAGCACTCAAGGACAATAAGGTCATTGGGGAGAAACTAAATGAATTCTTTGTATTGGTCTTTATGTTGACGACATAAGGGGGAATTCCCAAACCTGAACCATTCTTTTTAGATGACAAATGTGAAGAACTCTTCCAGGTTGAGGTGTCATTAGAGGTAGTTTTGGAACAAATTGATAAACTAAACAATAAGTCCCCAGGACCTGATGGCATTTACCTAAGAGTTCTGAAAGAACACATATATGAAATTGCCAAATACTAACTGTGGTTTGTAATCTTTTCCTTAAATCATCTTCTGTACGAAATTACTGGAAGATAGCTAATATGATATCAAATTTTAAAAGGGGTTCTAGAGGTGATCCTGGCAATTACAGGCTGTTAAATGTAACTTCAAGACTCAGCAAATTGATTGAAACTATAGTAAAGAACAGAATTGTCAGAAACATAGATTATCCTTACTTACTGGCGGGGTGGGGGGGAGTCAACATGGATTCTGTAAAGAGAATTCATGCCTCACCAATCTACTAGAATTCTTTAAGGGGGACAATGAGAATGAGGATCCAGTGGATATAGTGTACTTAGGTTTCCAGAGAGCTTTTGACAAGGTCTCTCACCAAAGGCTCTTAAGCAAATTAAGACATCATGGAATAAGCAGGAAGGTCCTCTCAAGGACTTGATAATAGGTTAAAGGTAGGAAAGAAAGGGTAGGAATAAATGGTCAGTTTTCAGAATGGAGAGAGGTAATCCTATTGAACATATTCATGAATGATCTGTGGAAAAATTTGCAGATGATAAAAAGCTGCTCAAGACAGTTAAGGCCCAGGCTGTGAAGATCTTCAAAAGGAAGGTAAAACTAGGTAACTAGCCAAAAAAATTTCAGATGAATTTTAATGTTGATAAATGCATAGCAATGCATATGGGAAAACATAATCTCAACTATATGTACAAAATGATGGTAAATTAACTGTTACCACTTGAGGGAAATCTTTGAGTAATTATGGATAGTTCTCTGGAGAGAAAAAAAAAAGCTACCAATGATTGGAATCATTAAGAAAGGGATAGACAATAAGACATATAGGGACAATAAAATACACTCTAAATCCATGGTACCCCCACATCTTGAATACTGCATGCAGATGTAGTCACCTCATCTCAAAAAAAGATATCTTGCCATTGGAAAAAGTTCAGAAAAGGGCAACAAAATTGATTAGGGGTATGGAATGGCTGCCATATACAAAGCGATTAATAAGAGTGGAAAAGAAATGACTAAGGGGGATATGATATAGGTCTATAAAATCATGACTGGTGGGGAGAAAGTAAATAAGGAAAGGTTATTTACTTATTCCCATAAAACATGAACGAGGGGTCACCAAATGAAATTAATAAGTAGCACATTTAAAACAAACACAATGGAGTATTTCTTCACACAACATACAATGGACCCATTGAACTCCTTGTCTGAGGATGATGTGAAGGACAAGACTATAAAATGGTTCAAAAAAGAGCAAGATAAATTCATGGAGGATAGGTCCCTCAATGGCTATAAGCCAAGATGGGCAGGAATGGTGTCCCTAGGCTCTGTTTGCCAGAAGCTGGAAATGAGCAATAGAGGATGGATCACTTGATTGCCAGTTCTGTTCATTCCTTCTGGGGCACCTGGCACTGAACACTGTTGGCAGACAGGATACTGGGCTAGTTGGACATTTGGTCTGACACATTATGGCTATTCTTAAGTTCTTATGTTAATAATATATATATAGCAACATTATATATAATGCTATAAATTCCCCTTGCATTATGATGTTAGCACATGTTCCACCCCATACAGCCCTGACTTGGCAAGTATAGTTAAACCAGTTTATCCTAAACAAAGAAATGTTATCTAATTTACATATATGTAAGTACCTATATGTAAATACTTATAAGTAGTGAAAAGGGCCCAGAAAGCAAGAGGGGCCTCTAGCCATGTGTCTCTTGGTATGACCTCTGTGCTGTTAGGCCCAATCTGGTAGCTATAATAGCAAAGCACTTATAGGCACCAGAGTTGTAGGGTAGATAGTGATATAGCCTCTCACTGGTCTCAATTGCACTCTGGAATGTGACAGTGACACACAAAGAACTTAAAATACAATTACCTGTGCACATACTCACAGATCAGAGGAGAAACAATGGTCCAGATCCTGCACAGTTACTCCAGTGCAAGTTTACTGGCTATAATATCTACCTTTGCAAAGAACTAATTTTGCTTTGGCTTTCAAATGTATAATTCAACACTGTAAAAAAAAATTCCTAAAAAGCTCACACTTGTAAAAGACTTTGATTGATGGTTGCTTTGAGGATGACAAATATTTCCCCCCAAATTATACAGAACAATGTCCTTCCAGATTGAGACTGTGTATGCCAAGCTTTCTCAAATTGAAGTGGATTTTTTATGGACTAGTTGTAAACTCCCAGGAGAGAGATTTGTAATTGAAATGAGAATAACAAAGTTACTAAAGCAATATGGATGGCAAATGGCCTCACTTTTGTAAACTGAAGAGTTATTAAAACCAGTTCATTTAAAAATACAAATGGAACTTAAATTAATATAAAACATAGTACTAATTGCTCTACTACATTAAGAGAGAGGAAATGTTGCCCTGTTTAATATTGTTAGGAATAGGAAAACTGGATAAAATGTCTCTCTCTATATAAAAAAATGTTTCCTGAGGGACAACAGAGTAACATCATCTATGTCCTCATGCTGCCGCCACTGCTCGCCTCTACCTCTGTCCTCAGCCGTTTGCTGTGGCCAGCCTTGGCACTGTCCCCTCTGGCCATGGGCTGCTCCATCTCTGGCTCCTGTTTCACAACCCAGGGGGCTGTACTGCTGGGAGGAGCTGCTGGGGCCGAGTCCCCTCCACCATCCAAGCCCAACCCTCCACTACAGCTCCCTCACCACTTCTGCTGAGATCCTGCACCCCCAGCCTACTCCTGTATCCTACCTCCCCACCTAGACCTTTCTGCACCCCACCTCCCGCCCTGATCCTGTATCCCTATCTAGTGTTCCCTCTAAACTGTAGGGAAACACAGCATCACCGGTGATTAATCCACTCCACCCAGTCAGTCAGCTCTGTGCATGAAGCCCTGAGCCTCTGAAGGGGTGGGACAGATTACTTACCTATGAAGCTATGCTGCCATGCAGCTTAGAGGGAACACTGCCCTCATCCCTATCCCACTCACTAGCAGCCTTGTCCCGCACACTAAACCCTCATTTTTGGCCCCACCCCTGAGCCTAGGGGACCCACAAAATCCACTAAACCTGGAACTCCAGAAGAGTTAATCTGTCCTGAGTTGTCCCTGTTCCCCACCCTCCATGGGCTGGAACACCAGGGGAGTGAGGTGTTTCCATTGGGGGCCACATCAGTGAGAGCCAGTGAGATGTATACAAAAACAAGATGCAGCTATCTGGCACTCCAGGCATATCTTTTTAAAAGCTCCACCAAATCCAACATGATCAATGAGAAAAGAAAACAAACAGTGATCCCACTTCATGCAATAACCAGCTTGAATGAAGTAAAATACTTTCCCTTTCCTTCAGGCTCTTCCTTTTCCCAAAAGTCTAGGCTCATTTTTTATATGTAGGACCAAGTTTTCAGCTGAGAATCTGACCTGCAGGCACAGAAGTATTACATCAACACATCATTCTGTGTATTCTCATCTTCGCTTCAGGTGCCCTGTGCAATCTCTTTGCTTCATTCACCTTTCTGATCATGCCTTCAATGTGTACTCAGCAGTACTACTTCTGTGTTGACCCCAAGTGCATGCATTGTGCCCCCTTATTTTGAAACAAGTGGAGCATCAACACTATCAAGCCTGTTATTTTGAAATAACTCCTGCTTTCCATGAGGAATAAAGGTTATTTCAATATAGTTAGTTCAAAATAGTGTTAGGCTACGTCTACACTAAGAGTTTTCTCGGCAAAAAATATGCTAATGAGGGACTAATTTGCATGAGTCATTATCTCATTTGCATATTTTCTGCCAGTCCGTTTTTGCACTGGGGTTTTTGCGTAAAAACAAGCAGTGTGGACGTTTTCTTTTTGCGCAAAAACCCCTTTTTCCACAAGATTGGTTAACCTCCTTTTTTGGGGCATAAGGATCTTGTGGAAAAAGGGGTTTTTATTCAAAAAGAAAACATCCACACTGCTTGTTTTTGCGCAAAAACCCCAGCACAAAAATGGATTGGCAGGAAATATGCAAATGAGATTGTGACTCATGCAAATGAGTCCATCATTTGCATATTTTTTGCTGAGAAAACTCGTAGTGTAGATCTAGCCTCAGTGTGGATGCTCTACTGCTGCTATTTCAAAATAACTACTCCCCAGAGTCATTCAAAGTAAATACTCCCCATGGAGGGTTATTTTGGAATAATTTCCTAGTGTTGACATGCCCCCATGGACTATAATGGTCCTTGAATCCACCCCTATTCAAGAGTACATATTATATAAAAGTAGCATGCTTTTTTCTCAAGAGCACTTTCCTTCCCATTTTGAACCTATTATTAATCCTGTCCACTGAAGGGTTGCCTTCTCTTACAGGAACTCTTTTCCATAGCATGCCTTTTTGGGGCTGACCCTTAAAATTTGGCAAAAGCAAGGCACTACAGGACTAAAGTGGCACTTTTTCAACTGACTGTCATTTGCGGAATCTCTCTTCTCCAACTGATCACTATTCTAATAATTTCCTTTGTGCTGTCTCCCAGCTTGTTCTTTCTTATGCCTGAGGAGAGGGAACATTGGATCACTGCAGCTGTGTGCTCATATACTGTGGTGATGGGTTTCTATGTACAATTTTAGGTAACTACCATAGCATTTCCTCCCCACTACTTAGCTAGGTTTAATTATAACTGAGCAGAACACAGTTGTGCTTGGAATTTTCAAACCACTAGTGCATTCAACCCTGGCTCTACTTCAGTCACTATTTTTAATATCACAAAAACTGAACTGTGGTCAGTATAAGATACTACTTTTAATAAGTAGTAAGGGCTTGATCCAAAGTTTATTGGTGTCATAGATAGACTCCTCTTGAATTTAATGAGCTACTACTGTAATGTAGTAGAGGTAAGGTAGTTCTGGTTACGGGTTGTGGGTTATATTTAATATATATACTATAATTATTTTAAAGTGCTTTAAGGATTATCACTCTTAGATGTTAAAAACCTTCATGTGACTCCCTGCTGCTCAACGAGATTTGTGGCTTTCCTTGTTCTTTACCTTCCTGCTAATAATGATTTAAGTAATGGTTTATGTGAATCTTGTAAAAAATATTAAGAAAATGAATGGAAAAGAGATGGAATGTCTTTACTTTAAATGCAATCATATATATTCACAGATTAGACTAGGACTGGCTGACTAGTTCATGGGGGTTTTTTTAATTTAAATTTGTGAATTTATCAGCTAGGTACCTTTTTCCTTGGGGGCACTACAAATCTTCATGATTTGCTTAAGGATGTTGCAAAAGTTTGAATATAGTAGAATTAGAGGTAAGTCATGAATAGTATACTGTGATTTCATTTTTTGAAACAACCTGTTAGAGCAGGAGAGACTGAGAATAAAATTATATTCTCTAATCCATTGTGTATTTTTTTTAAATAAAGGCACTATATCTAAGCCTTGTTAATGATAAAATATGTCTAGCAGTGGGGAATCATAGTAAACATACATCATTTTAAACTTAAAAAACAACAAATGGTCTGGTAGAATTTTATAGGCTAACAAAACATGTAGATGGTATCATGAGCTTTCATGGGCACAGTCCACTTCTTCAGATGACCGGAGTTTTTGCTTTCTAAACCATTCTAAGGTCTTACATGGAATTTAGTTGTGCCTATATGCCTACACTGACCCTTTGTGTATATGCTCTCTAGCTGGCCCACATGAAATTGCATTACCATGATCTAGAATGCTCGTTCAGGCCAAATAGTAAAATTGAGGTAATTGCAAGATTAAATACTCCTTTATGAGCCTAAAAACAAGTTTGTTTACAAATTTTGCAGGTTCACTTTTAGAGGTCTATTTGGAAATTTGGTACCTACATTAAAGTTGCGTACACATAGATGTAACCTGTCTGAAGGTCACTCTAAAATACTGTGCTGATTAAAAACAAACTTACAAACAAAAAAACCCTGCTAATATCATGGATGCAATGGGGACAACATTTCATCCCAAATATTTGGAATATTGACTGCCTGTGACAGGGTGGACTAGGCCCTGAAACCCCAAGCTGAAGGCTTGTGGCCTTGCCACACCCCATCCCAAGAAAAGAGCAGTAGAGAAATCCTCCAAGCGCCCTGTGAGAGTCAGCCAATCAGGGCCCAGCAAGCCAGTATAAAGAAAACTGCTGGCAATTCCCCTTTGGAGCTTGAGGAGTGAAAACTGGATGTTTGGCTGGCTGAGCAAGCAGCAAGATCGTGGACAACTCACTCTGGAGAGTTTATTGCAGGCCAGGCTGAGGTCCAAAGTCAGCTACTGAAGACCAGGGCTTGGCTGGTAGGAGGAGCTGCAGGATCCTGGATAGCATGCTGCTTGAACTTTGAAAGAAGGGCCTGAGATAAGAGCAAGGATGGTGCAGGGCCATGGGGAAGTGGCCCAGCAACTGAGAATAGCAGTGGGACTTTAATGAACGGGTCGCAGCAGACAACTGCTATTTACAGGGTCCCTAGGCTGGGACCCAGAGCAGTGGGTGGGCCTGGGTCTCCCCCAACACCCTAGTAGCTTCTAGGGGGAGAATAAAGAAGTCTGATCCTAAGGCAATCCAGAGGAGAGAGCTCTGACACCACTCTGTCCCAGAGACACAACATGTAATAAGTGTGTGCAGGCACATGCCCTTGGCCAAAAAGGGATACTACACTATCCAACTGCTTCCACAAATGAGGTGGTTAAGTATCTATATACTAGTATTTGTATGTACAATTGCTTATGCACACAACATTTATGTTTTTGTTTTCTTGTCATAATGATGAATTATATAACAGTTTAAAGTGTCCTACCCAAAGTGCAGCACAGTAAAGTCGTTCTTATAGTTGTACTCATCACACTTTTCCTTTTGCATTTATTATCCTCTTACGTGAAGGGCTAAAACAGAATTTTGAAGACCTTCTGCTCAGACAAATTATTGATATTTCAGCTATAATTTTTGCATAAAGAGGATTTGTATTAGTGGAAAGTGTATGATTCTCAGTACTGCTTTGGTTTCTTTTGTAAAATCCTAATGAGTAGTGTTGATGTAACCCAAATGCCTTCTGGGTGTGGCATAATGACCCACCTATTGGCACTGAGGCCACTTATTGAGAGACTGAGTCTGCTCTACAGCCTTAGCTAAGAATCTGTTGGCTTTTAGCTCATGCAATAGACAGTAGAGGCTCATACTTTGACCTTCAGAGGTCCCACATTCAATTCTGCCCATAGGTGATTAGGGGTCTCTCAACGTTACATTGACATATTTGATATTATAAAACAAGAGGAAAAAGTAGCTCCTGAGAATGCTTGAGCCGTACACACCAGCCTGCCCACTTAGTGTAGTGTCAGTTGGCTCTGAGCATTTCAGGTAAATTGTACTGTATGCTTGCCACTGGAGGGATTTGGCCACTGGCGTGTAGCCTGGAAGCTGGCAGATCCCTAGAAATGAATCTGTCCCAGAGTTAGTTATGACATTTGGTAATATTTACTGACAGCATTTTGACTTAATTATGTCATGAAACTAGATCCCGCTATGTTTCACTTCTCAAACACTTTTGTATTAATGTTAGTGGAGTAAATGAGTTCTAATTTTGTGATCTTTTCCTCACCCTATCCCTATTTCACAGTTCAATTATTATCCTTCTTGCCTCAGGTCCCTTTGTTAAGATTAGCCAGTACTATTTAAATAGGAAGACAGATTGATTGTTTTATAATAGGCCAATAAGACTAGGAACAATACCAGATCATTAGAGAGTAGCATGGAGTCACATGTTTTAATTAAGTGCTAGGTGATTATTTACATTTCTTAGATCCATGTATAGAAGAGATAATAGCATTGTACAGAACTCTCTTTCTTGGTTTTCATTTACTTAGGACTACAGATAGGTTTAGGGGCTTACATATGAACATTAGTGACATTTATTCCTTAGAAATTTTCATACTGCATCCAATTAGGCCCCCCTTTATTCTGGGATTTTCATTTCTTTCTTCAACCTTCTCTCAGACCTTGTTGGTTTGCTTATAACAGGTGTATATTGTAGAAAAAAAATGTTGCATTTAAGGCAGCATTTCTCATCATAACGTCAGTATTTCATAAATCGGTCCAGCTCTACGTCTCAGCTTGAAAAGAACAAGACTTGATACTCCTCTCACTTTAATAACTATATAATTCCACTGAAGTAATTGGAGTAAATGCTGATTTACCCACAGAGAGAGGTACGATCCAAGGACTCTTGACAGTTTCTTTCCCCCAACATGCGGCAATTTGCAAGTGAAGTAAGTTAAATTGAATTAATCCCACTTTAATTCTGGATAAAAATGTCCACACAAAGGTTTAATGAGGTTTAACTAATACACTTTATATTTGCATCTTTAGTTAATTTGGATTATTTTTTCTCTGTGTCCCTCTGTAGACAAACCTGAAGACAGCTCTTCATTTTCTTCAGTAGCTTGAATAGTAGCACTGAGATTTTTAAAGGAGCATGGGGGAATTATGCATTGAAATCCCATTGATCTGTTTTAATAGGATTCATATACCTCACTCTCTGGGGCACTTTTAAAATATCATCCCAAATCTGTATTGCTCACAACTTTAATAGTAGGGATGGATGCATTCTCAGCCTCACGGTGAATTTTCTGTCTAAAACATAGACTGAGACTTAAATGTAATTATTGATCCTCTGTTCTTCTTAGACAGCATATGGAAAAAGAGTAAAGAAAGGTGAACTGACCTTCACTGCCCCACAGTGAACAGGTGTTAAAAGTGCATCAATTTCACAAGAAAGTAGGAGATGGAATAAATGTATTTTATGAGGGACTTGAATGAATCTGCATAAACAAGGAATAAACTCTACACAAGTGCCAGCAGTTAAATTTAGATGGAGGAGAAACTTAGGGAGTGGGATTTAAAGAAGATCTAGGGGTGACATATTTTGGGGAATGGATGGAAAAAGAGATTGAGACTAAGAAAAAGCACACTATTTCCGTTAAGACCTAACATTTCTACTTCTATTTCAATAAATAATTCTGTATTTTTGAAGTAAATTTGAAGGGAAGATTAACTTTCAAAGGGGAGGCATTTACACTTAATAGTCATTAACTCTTCTCAGATAGCCTTATCATTTACTGCACAGAATCTATTACAATTGTATGACTCAAATGTATCCTTCTCCTGAGATGCAGGGCAACGTATTTTTATCTTCTAAAGGTATTGACATCATTACCTCCTCCTCTCTCTTCGGACTCCACTTCATGTTGTAGGGCTTGATCTTGTACTACTGTAGCCACTGACTTCAAAAGGAACTGGATAAAGAAGCTTGGTTTGTCTTGTATTTGAAAATGATAATTGTGCATTAAATGGTCTCCCAAAAAGTGTTCTTTGACATTCTTCCTTTCACAGTCATCTTAAAGAAATAAAAACAAGAAAAACATTCCACTTTGGTGATAACTTTTTCTTAGCCAGCAAATGAGGTGTATCTCAAATCAATGGCGCATATAGTGTTATCTCAATTAATTATAAATTTGAAACCATTTTTATTGTATGTGACTATTATACACCATTCAAAGTTGCTCAGAAGTTGGATGTTTTTTCCACTTCTTTTTATGGCTCTGAATTGAGATTTACCAAGTAAATGATGGAATGCTGCTAAAAAACATTTTCTTTATTTCAGTCCAAACCTTAGATATATTTGCAAGAGCGGAGGTGCGGTAATTGGTGAATTACTCAATATATGTCTGTCTGCTTGATAAATATATCACCATAAAAGCCACACATGAGCATTTTAAGAAAATTGTCTTTTAAACTGCAAATATTTTGAAAAGTGCATTGTTACATTTTATTAGTACCTAACTCATAAAGCAAGACTTGAATATCGTGCATTCACAACAATTACCCTGTAGATACAAATACGTGCACAATGTGATTTCTTATTGGTGCTAAGACAGGTGCCATTACATTAAAATGGCCTTGAAATATAGGAGGGAAACGGTAGCTATTTTTCAGTGTTACCTTGTGCACAATAAAGGAATCATTTTAGATAACCATAGAAAGTGCTAAGAATATTGTTCTTTGGCTTCGTATTTCTTTGAGGAATAAAACTGTCAGAACTGATGGTTTCAAAATTATTAAAAACACCTAAGCAGTGTATTCATACACTTTTGGTAACTCTGACAACCTAGAACTTGTTCTGCATCTTTTTGGCTCTTATAATTTCCGCTGTGTAAATTGGATAAGTACCTTGGAATACTGGCAGGGGATTTGGCGACCTATTCCCAGGGTTGTTTTATGTGTTGGCATTCCTACTAAGTACCTGTTATGCCATGGATAATTCTTTACATTAATAATGAAGTGTGTCTAAGTGCTTTCTCTTTGAGTATTAGCATAAAAATAAGCAAGTCTTTAAAATCTGGGGACATGAGCATCCATTTTTGGGGAGCATACAGAATGAAATGCAAATTAAGTGTAAAATCACTGAAAAGGTAAAATAATTGTTGACAGTGAAGTATGTTTTCAGTAATCATATAAATAACAATACAGCACCTTTATCTGAGAATCACAAAGCACTTTACAAACAATAATTACAATAAATAGCATGTATAGTGCCTTTCCTCCTAGGATATTACAATACTTGTTTATAAGTAGACAAACTGAGGTACAAAGGAATGAAGAGATTTTCCCCAAAAGTCAGTGACAATCAGGAGGAAAGACTCAGACTCATGACTTCCTTCACATGGAGGGATCTTGTCTTTGGTTTTTATATCATTTTAGGTTAATGGACAAGTGATTTCTGTGAATGTTATAAACACTTCGTAATATGACTTCCATTAGTTACTTGAGTGATACTGTCCTGCACAACCTTAGACCCACGCCATAGTACAGACATGATCAATACTCAGGTAGATTTTAGATTAGCAGTTACTAAACATCACAATTTATCTACACCTAGTGTTGTCTTTCTGGAAACACTAATTTCCCAAAGCCATTTATGGAACATGTGTCATTGCTAGTGTGTTATATTATATAACAATGTACTGTAGCCAATGCATTGTGCAAGAATATCTGGAAACTGTTGACAGCGCAGAGATACCATGTATCCACCAAGATTTAATCGGAATTTTTGAGGCACTCAAATTAGATATCTAGTAAAAAGCAGGCTATCTGAATTAACTGGGGACGATTTGAGACCACAGACAATTCACTGCTTCCATATCTTTCACTTCAAACAAAGATGGTAATCACTGCATTCAAAAATATCTAGTCATGGCAGGCAGCCAGAAAAGATAAAGAACCATTATACCTATGAAAGTGTGTAGAATGTCAACAGTCTAAGAAATGCCAACATAAAACACGAGTAGACTCTAATACTAAACTAGTCTCACATTTGAAATTCTGAAATGTTTAAAAGGCCCAAGGTGCTTCTTTTATGAAACATGTTTAACATCCTTAAAATATTTATAAGACAGGCCCACTGAGATGTTATAATTAAAAAGAAAATTTTGATTTGTATGGATGATCTTTTGATGAAATATGCTGAACTCATGAGAAACAAGCTGGTGAAAGGTGCACTGCTGACAAGCTTTTCATGTCCCAAGCTTTTGATCCCCAAGTTTGCAAAAAATAGCGGGGTGGGTAACGTGTGATTTTTCTTGCTATCACACTCTTCCTTGGTTGAATGCTGCTGGGGGGGAAAAAAAGGACAAGTCACGATAGAGCCAACTACCAGCCTACATTAAACTATGTTGTAATTCAGACTGCTGCTCCAGTAAGATTGCTGAAAAATTCACTAGGTGGAGCAAGAAAATGATTTACTTTAGAACTAGGCAATTTACACATCCCTTTTCAGTTATCAGGAGCATGAGTTTATGTGGCCAGAATACATCATCACAGTTCACAATAAAACCCACTGGCTTTTCTAACCTAGGTTTCTACTGTGTTTCTTAGGCAACCACATTACTCTTAGCCTTTCTGTTCTGCTTCATATTTTTGTATCATTAACCAGGGCCATTAGTCAAGCCTCATTGTTGCTGCTAATGAAATCACACATTGTTTGATTCTTCACTGACTCACCCTTATGTCAGGAGTCAAAGCACTGCAGATAAAGGAATCACACTGGGGTAAAAACCAGTGTAAGTGAGAGAAGGATCAGATCTTTGTTTTCATATTTCTGTTCCTTGGAAAGATTTTTAGGGAGTGCATATGCAGATTGTCCTGAATAGAGAGTTGCTCTTTTTAGGGAAAATAAATAACAATTTTCAACTTCCATGAAAAGGAAGCAAGCAGAGTTCTTCCACCAAAAGCTTTTTGAAGAATAGACATGATAAAAGTGTCATCCCATTTTCTTGGAAAATGTGAAACACACCTCTTTATGACATGTCTGCAGTGCAGGATAGGATACTGCCGAGCCAATTCAGTTAAAACCTGGAGGTGGTAGCTGACAACAAATGTGCACTTCTCAGGCAGTGCAATGAACAGGCAGTGACCAAGTACAATACAATTACCTAATGGGATTGATGTGATGTACATTCAGCAGGCTACCCTTTCTCTGCATCAAGACTGGTAAATGAAGGGATTCTTTTTCAGCACACTACTGTAGCCTTGAATTACTATGCTAAAACAGGATACTTTGGGTCATTGTCTGTATAAACAGATGCTGCAACATCAAAAACAATATTTCAATTATCATTGTATACAGGACTTGATTCTTGGATCTTTGGACTGATGAAGCAGTGGAATGGAGGGGTTTGGTTCTGCACTTAGTATAAATCTGGAATATCTCAATGAGATTACACTGGCATAAAACTAACGAGAAAGTAGAATCTAACTCAAGAACTTCTGCAATTTAGAGGCTAGATTCTGGCCCCTATTCCATATTCTCTAGGTTATTTTTTCAATGCAAAGGCAATGGGAAGCAAGTTGAACTGGCTGGTTGGCAATTCTCCTACCATAAATAGAGTAATGCAATCGGCTGCATTATAGCTTTTTGCCTAGTCTCTGACCTTTCCCCATGTGTTTGAAATCAAGTTGGAAGGAGGGGCCTAATCTGACATTGTGTAAGGATGTCTGCATTTGGTCCAGGCCTATTGTAATACAGGTGGAAATTCTCTTAACTGGGATTCTCTCGTATGGCAACATCCCTGGTTCAGAAGGACCACAGATGTTCAGGACCAATGAGTCCTGTGGAGGGCTAGTGGCCGGGAGCCCTGCAACGGAGCTGGAGCCCATTTGCGGGGCTGCCCTGTAGCAGCAAAATCAAGAGCCCCACAGCAGGGCTGCAACCTGGTGGCAACACTGAGGCAGGGGGGAGGAGGCATCAGGGCTGGAGCCCAGCAGCAGGGCTCCTGCCCAGTGGCAAACCCACTGCCCAGCAGTGAAAGCACCCAGAAAGACCAGGAAGCAGTGGGGTCATCCAGCAGTGGGGCTGCCAGGCAGCACAACCAGGAGCCTTGCAGCCCTGCTACCATGCAGCACCACAGTTGCACGGTGGGGCAGGCAGGCAGGAGGGCTGCCCCATGGGGGTGGGAGCCTGATAGTGGAGCAGCATGGCGGTGGCATCAGGAAACCTGGAGTGGGGCTGCCCAGTGGCACAGCTAAGAGACTGGCAGCCCCGTTACTGCTTGGTGAGGTCAGGAACCAGCAGGACTTCCCAGCAAGGTTGAAGTCCAAGCAGGGCTGCCACCTTGCAGCAGAGCTGGACCCCAGCAGGGGGGCTGCCTCACGGGGCTGGGAGCTATGCATGTGGCAGTGGGGCCAGGAGCCATGCATTTAGAGGGACCAACGGCAGGGCAGGTGTGACAGGGAGCTGGGGGAATCGATGGTGGGCGGGGGGAGGGGGGGGGCAGAAATGACCTTCCCTGACCTGGCAAAGTCCCTCAGAGTGCCAGACCAGAGAGGTCCAACTTGTAACAGCTTTTTTATTTCCTTCTAGCATCACCCTTCAGAGGGTTCTTCTTCAGATCTGATTTGAATTTCCAGCAATCCATGATGCTATCTCTCCTCAAAAGACAATAGGAAGGCTTGTCTTTGAAGATCATCCATCCCCAATATAAGGTCTGTAAAGTTATCCGTGCAATGCTCCACATACTGCATACAGACCATGAAGAGTTGTGTAAATTCATTGGGCATTAAAACATTATACACCATATATTATAGACAGCTAACAGTGTTACAAAAGGGTACACTGATATTTTTTTCTATGAACTAGACTGTGATGCAAAGAGTGGCCTCATTTTGCCTTACTGTTTATCTTCACTACAATGTATGGTAATATTCAGTAAAGTTACAGCACCCCAAATTCTGATGACATATAGGCAATCTGTATTAGTGGTCATATATCAGAAGTGCGTGTACAGTCTGCATTACTGGTATCAATTTGAGTGACTTCTGTTACCACTACTTTTCTATCATTCAGTGTTAACCATTATTTCTCCCTTTGCAGTAGTTTCCGTCGTAATTTTAGAGACAATTCATTCCAAACAATATAAGTCAGATGTAGAAGTGACACACTAAATTACATATCATAGGGATTAATATGACCAAATTTGACATCTGGTCCCTGATATTCTAAAATAAATTACAAAAACTCCTCCCAAATTGTTAGTTTTCCTCTTCCAGGTTTTTTCCCTCCATAGGAAAGGTTAGTTTGAACTAAGAATAGCCACATTCCCATAGTACACTTGTACCTGGAAATAAAAGTGGCATTTGGTGCAATGCATAAATTTATTAACAGGAAGACAGCAGACACAGAGTTGAGCCCTGGGGGCCCCTGCCTAGGAGTCAGTCCTGCTATCACCTGGTCACCCTATAATCAGAACTTAATGTGGCACTGTTCTACTCTTGACTTCAAAAAATTATCTATTCCCACTGTAGTGGTAAGTACTCTTCCCAACTCCCCCTCTCTTCCTCACCAACACAAACATTTCCAGAATCTGATGGGATGTATCAAATTATGTTCCAAGTTTAAATTATCAGCCACGTACCTTTATATGCTAAATGAGATATTTTTTACGTCAGTAAGTCTTACGGTGGAGTCTGAATAAAGAAAAAGAAAGGTACCTGTGATGGGACCAACACCCACCTCTTGTGAGAACCTTCTCTGGTTGTGTGTATCTGTGTTTTTTATTTTCTGGTTATCCCCTTTTGGTGGTTTTCCTACAGTTTTCTAGCCCCTCTGGGGCTCTGTCTTTAAATAATCTCAGCCTCAGTGTAGGGCTGTATCCTAGGACTTCCCCTTTGGAGACACTGTTCTCCTGGGTCCCTCCCCAGGCTCAATCCAAGCAGCCAACTAGAAGCCTCTCACTCACTTCGTCCCTGCCTCCCCCACTCCACACTTAGCTCTCCTTGTGCTGCAACTTCTTCAGGCAGCTGGACATCCAGTCCACCTTCTATCAGCTGTTCAGCCCAGCTGCTCTTATCAACCTTCCCTGTTTTGTTCTGCCATTCCTTTTTATATGGCCCTCCTGGGTCCTGATGGGTTGCTTCCTTACAGACATTCTAGGCTGCTTGGAGGACCTCTCCACTGCTCACTTCCTGGATGGCAGTGGTAGAGCTTTGAGGTCTCCAACAGCGGGTGTCTTTGAGTTAATCCACACCTTCACAGTCCTTTTCACAAGGCTTGATACATGTCTGTACTAAGTGGTTTGCTTCTAATAGTTACAGTGTTGATAGTCTAAAATTTACTGTTCATTATATTGTAAGAACCCATTCAGTTTAATTTTCTTGTTTCTCAGTCAGGCCAGTGATTCTGATCATTCAATGATTTTTGGTGCCAATACAGAGTTTCTGTACTTACATTTATTTTATCAGTTCTCCACAGATGTATTGTTAGAGTTTTTTTCATATGCATGCCCTAAAATTTAGAGCTAGTTTTCACCTCAGTTTTTCCACATGTATAAATCTTACTTCCATTCATCCAGCACATCTCTGTTGTTTCTCAGCAGGTTCTGAAAGGGTCAAAGTTGTCAGACTTGTATTACACCTATCTGCTGCTCTACCACTGATCCCAACCATAGTATAGTCCTGTGCTGATTCTGGCTTATTTTCTGACATTCTGCTGAGGATACTAGCAGGCAGCTCAGCTTTATCAGAAAGGCCTTCCAGAGTTGAAAATTTAAATTGGTCACATTGCAGCATTTGCGAGGTGAAGCAAGTTAACCACATCAGAGCTCCCACTCTTCTTTGCTGTGCAGTCCATGTGACGCCCAACATGCTTCTGGAAATCATTCTAAATGGCCTTTGAGCTGATAAGACCAATGGAACTTATTCATTCCCTTAACCCACTTTGACACAGAAGGTACCAATTTATTCTTCCATTGACTCCCTGCAGGGAAAATTTCTGTATTGCCAGGGAGATGGATGGTGACTTAATAGGTATTTTCGCTTTCATATTTCTATGGGCTCAGTCACCATGTCACACAGGAATACCTGTACGTAGTGACTGGTGGAGGGGAAAAGCAATAGAGCAGTTCTCTTCAGTTTGCCCTTAGTCACTCCACTGAAAGTCAGGGGGATTGCTAGAGTGGTTCAACTCTAGCAGCTCTGCAGATCCAAACAGAATCTACAGAAATTCTGTATCTATTCTGAAACCTCCTTGTCTCTCTTGCCCTGCCAGCTTATTGCGTTAACTTTCTGCAGGTGTCCTGGAAGGCCAGTGCCCTTCCCTGTGTGCTTCTTCCTTCCAAGTCCTCAGCTACAGATCTCAGTTTTACTTTGTTGGGCCAAATTCTGTACTGGTACTGGCAGACCAATGTAATGAAGAGGAATGAAGGTTCTGGTACAGGCATTGACTTACTAAAGTATGAATCATTATGGCTGGCTACTACTGCAACACTTTTAGTATGTATCTGAGTAGAGGCAAACTTGGGGTGTGTCTAGACTACATGGCTCCGTCAAAGAGCCATGTAGATGAGGCAGGACAACAAAGGGAAATGAAGCGGCGATTTAAATAATCGCCGCTTCATTTAAATCAAAATGGCCGCCACACTGTGCCAATCAACTGTTTGTTGGCACAGCGCGGCAGTCTAGACGGGGATCTGCTGATCCCAGAACCCTTTCCCTTTTTCGAGTAAACTAATCTACATGGCTCCGCTGACGGAGCCATGTAGTTTAGATGTACCCTTGATGTTTACCTGGGATCTGCCAGCACTTGTTGTTGTGGATAACAGAATATACGTGAACTGGCTTGAGTATAAGCCCCACAGGGAAACTGTGTACTTCCTAATACATTCTTGTATGGAGGTATTCTGCATGCTGCATAGATTTTAGGAAGGTGTTCTGTAGATTCTCTTCCCCCAGTGTATAAAGTATAGTAGAGCTCAATGTTTCTCTTTTTGAAGGAAAAGGAAATTTTACTTCCATGGAGTGAAGCAGGATCAGCCCTGTAAAAGCAAAATGTAGATCTCAGACAAGAATCTGGAATTGAAATGCACACCATAGTCTTTTTTTTTAAAATAATATATGTAACCTGTGCTGGGATGTAATTAATGTCACCTAGTACTTAATATTTTTGATGCAATCTTATACCTCTTCACTTAATAAATACTAGTCCTCCGTACTAATCAGCATTCAAGTAGCTTTGTCATCTGTCCTTTAGTCCTTGAAAACAACCTTCATGTTTTCCATCTGAAAAATGTGAACACAAAAATTCGTTGGGATTTTGTTTAAGCACAAATTGTCCTGCTGTCCAATTGAGGGTGTTTTAGTTTAGGAAATAACTACTAGTCATATAGTGGAGAGCAATGTTGTTAACACTACTGGTTGATGGAAAACAGAGACTTAAAGTACTCACTGATTTACAAAATCTCATATTAGAAAGGGGCAGAAGAAATGGGTTATTACTATTTTACCATTGACCTGATTTGTAACTTTATAAGAGGGAATTCTCATTGACAATGTGATTTGTATGAATTGGTTGTTTAAAAATACCACTCGAACTTGGAAGGGATGATCTATATAATAAAAATTAAAAGTTTTTGATAATTTTAAGAGCTGGTTTCTGCTTCTCAATATGAACTACAAGCTCCTGCAGCAGTTACTGACTTATTCCCTTTTAATAATTAGACTCTCTCTCTCAGACCTTCCCACCCTCATAGGAGTGGAAATAACTTTGTATAGTACTTAGTGTCAGCCGGTGGTCAGGGCAGTGCATGTGTGTATGTTACACCCGAGTCTTCAACTGCTGAGACACAAGGCCCCATTCGCAGTGGGCAGTTTAGGTGAGACTGATGGGCGCCCCAAAGAGTTACAGGGAGAGCTTTACACCTCAGACTTTGACTGCTAGGATACACGATCCCTTCGCAGCGGGCAGCCTGGGGAGGCTGAGAGATGCCCCAGCGGATCTGTCCCCTGGAAGCGACACGATCCAACGCTCAAGCTCTCCCTATATCTGTCCCTTATGACCGGCTGGAGTTCTTTTTAAAATTGTGCTTGGTTCTGTTACAGCAACTGAAGGAGTCAGGTCACAGCTTAAACAGTTACTATTTTATTGTTACAGGGTAAACTTAGCTGTTAAATGCTACTACTGTGTTACAGATAACACAGCCACTACAAAGGACAGGACAGAAATTACACTAAGAAGTCACTTACAGGTACCATGAAACCCTTTTGGTTCTCTGAGCTCTTATTAAATGCATGCAAAAGACACCTAGCAGGTATATATTCTCACCCCTGCGTTCCAGACTTGGCGTGGCCAGAGTCTTTCTCTCAATCCCTCGGGAAGAAGTAGGGCGAGGTTGGGCGTCCCACAGACCTCGGGAGACAACCAATACCTGCCAGCAGGTATAGATGATTGGAGCTCAAATGGGGTGGGCTACTAAACCCCTCTTTATGCCCTTTGGGTCACGTAGGCTTCTTCCTGGTCTGAAGTGGCCAATTAGGGAAAATGGCTTTGAACGCCAAGTTTCCCACGAAGGGTGCAAAGCATAATTCACACCTGGGAAAATGCAGACAATGGGCACTTCTAGTATGTGATGGGCGAAGATTCCTTTCCTGGGACAGTGCAGGCGTGTCAATTACTGGTGCTAGCCATCAGGGCGGCAGGAGGTCCCCTGGTTGTCAGCTAGCCCATTTACTGTCTGGTTTCTGTTTATTAGAGTCAGAGACAAGCAGCACCCCTGCGTTCCCAGGGCATCAAAGGCTGACGGCCTTTCTCTTGCTCTCTGGGGGGGGGGGGAAACAAGATGGGGTTCATGTCTGGCTACACTTAGTACCATTAATGTGATATCAGGGATGGAGCAATGGATTGGGGCATGGGATTGGGGTGTGGGTTCACCCCCGCTGGCTCCCAAACAGTGTGACACAGTGAGGGTGCTAAATGAGGCTTCCTGCCTGTCCTGGCACTGCGGGCAATGCTGCACCCTGGAAGTAGCCAGCAGCTGGTCTAGCTCCTAGGTGGAGGCATGCAAGCAGCTGTGTGTGTGCCACTTTCCCCCACGAGCACTGGCCCCAGCGTCCATTGACTGGGAGTGCAGAGCTAGTGCTTGGGGTGGGGGCAGCATGTGGAACCCTGTGGCCCCCCCACCTAGGAGATGGACCTGCTGTTGGCTGCTTCTGGGATGCACTGTGATTGGTGGTGCCAGGACAGTCAGTAACCCTGCCTTAGAATTTCCCTGGTAACCTACCACCCTATAGGAAGCCATCCCAGTGCCTGAATTTTGAAAACTTCTGATCAAGGTCATATAAGAAGTCCATGGTAGAGCAGGAACCTCAATCTCTATCTCCCATGTCCTATACTAATCCGCTAACTTCAGAATAATCCTTCTTGTCTCTTTCCAAACAGCTTTAATTGAAATCTGAGATTCTACCTTGAATTTTGAGATACTCTTCCCTTCCCATAAGAAGGAAATCCTTCTAATTACAAAGAAGGACTCAGGGACTACAGGATTTCAAACCATATAAATCTAAAAGGATTCCAAGAAAAATCTGGTTTCAAATATGTGGATCTTTAGGCATTTGTGTACGTAGCAAGCTTCTCTCAACTCCTAGCAACACGACTTCACCAGGACTTATTGTAGACACGATTTAACATAGACAACATGTACATTTATGTTTTGCTCTAACTGAACATAGAGAGGGTTAGCTTTCTAAGGGTACATCTACACAGCAAGGGTAAACTTGATATAAGGTATGCAATTTGAGCTACGGTTATTGCGTAGCTTAAGTCAAAAGAGCTTATTTCAAATTTGGGCACGTCTACACAGCACTTATTTCGACAGAAGTCAAAGAAAGAAGCCTGTTATTTTTTTAATCTATTTTGAAATAACGGGCTTGCTGTGTAGATGCACAATATGTTATTTCAGAATAACTGATGTTCTGAAATAACGCTGCTGTGTAGACGTACCCTAAGAGTCCAGTTAGGGATACCTATAATCCTTGAACCAAAGAGTTTCACTGTCTCCAAGGTTATTTTATCCCTACATCCTTCTGAGAGAGAGAATCCTAGCACTATGCTATTTACCATGTAGGGCTCTTTCAGATGTTTCATTAAAAAGCAAAATATAGAATACCATGCATGGATATTAAACATCTCACCTCACTTTTTATACCTGCTCTTGTCTTGGTTCTACTGTTCTGTTGCATGATATGCCCTGTGCATACCTCTGAGAGCTGGCTGCCTTTCAGTGAGCCTTTCTGGATGAAACATGCTGGAAGAATAAATGATTATTTTATTGTGTGGTTATCGTGGTCATGAATATTTCATTTATAGCTTTTTGGTTGCAGGGAAACTCCATGTAAGAAAGGAAAAATAATTAAATGCTAAAATGGCCCAAGTCTTTGTTTTGAAGTCTTCTGTGTAATTTTCCTTCCCAGAGTTTGTTTTTCTTTGAGCTTTTATTTGTTATTAGCTTAAAAAGCAATTGAGCAATAAGGTAATTAGGTCAACACCAATTATGGTTGTACAAATTAAGATAACTTTGCAGGTTTCCAGCTTGTATCTTATTGTGATCTACATATTGCTGCTAGATTCATTATTTCTTTTGTGTTAATAGAATATATCAAGCTATTGACCTGGGCATAGTTAACTGAAAGCTGCTCATTTTGAAATGTGTTTCTTGGATGTTTCAAATAAATATTTAAGTGGGTGCTATTAACTTGTATAATTTATTAAACAATACAAACAGTTGAAGATTATATTTCTAAGGTTAGCTCTCTGTATATCTAGATTATTCCCTCCTCCTCTCCGCTTCATTTCTATTCTGTCTTGCTTAATTCATGCATGTGAAATCAGTGGCATCATTCCTAGAGCTATTGCATAGTATTGAATTATCTCAATAACACTGGGACCAAATTTACTGCTGATATAAGGGAATACAATACCACTGGAATTGCCCTCTCTTTCACCAACAGTGAACTTTCCCCATGTAGTTTCTCATTCTGTGTTCTGTTCCAAAATATGGTTTAATGTGGCCTTGCAAAAATGATTATGAAAATTTACCAGCCCAGACATAATATCTATTTACTCACTCCTACTGCAAAGGTGATTATGAGAAAATGAGTAATATTGGATCTAACTAACAAAGTCTCTTCTAGTAACTGGGTAGATAAAACTTTCAATGCAAGTTTAATGAATACAAAATATTTAGTTTTGATGGATTTTCATATTCAGATGGCAATCCTGAACTATCATGGAATTCTATGATTTTTAAGGGAGAGGTTTCAAATGTAATGTAAGATGCATGGGAAATAAAAACCTTTATTTTAGATTTTAGAGATCTCCTTGGTGTACATGTTGGCACTTCTGCCAAAAGAGAAGAACCTGGAGTAATGCAAGAAAATTATATTCTAAAATTCTCAGATTTCATTTCTTTAGTTCCATGTAGTATATGTCTATCCTTTTAGTCCTTTTCTTTCGGTATATTTGATTCATTTATATAAAAACTAATCTTTAGAATTTTTAGGCGATTAGCAAATAATATGTTGAATTCTAAGGCCCAGAACACTGTTGCTTGACCGATGAGTACCCTATACAGGAACTCTCTATGTTAGACCTTATCTAATAATCCCTGACATCTTTATGTCTGGCATCTCCAGTTAGTCTGAAAAATCATCTACTCTAACATATATAAACCTGGGAAATGGATGAGGGATGATTGTTGTGGCAGATAAGGAAGAATGATTATGGGGAAGAAAGATCTTCTGAAAGATATTTTCTTCAAGAATTATTTGTTCTCTCAGCTGTGAATAATTATGCCTTCGCACAGATATCAGGTAAACTGAGAATGTATAGAAATGATGTTAAAAATGTGTCTTCTAGTGAGCAGAGGTTTTTGTTCAAAAACCCTATATAATGACATTGATATGGGATCTTAGTTGGGGGGTGAAAACTGCTGTGTCCCTCCACTTATACTGAAGAAGACACAGACTTTATTCTTTATCACATTAGCACCCTTGTGGAAATTGTGTCTACTCTTTCTGTATTTTGAAAAGTGTTGATCTCTATTAACCTTTGATTTTCTGCAGTCTTGAGTTGAATTACACATGCAACACTTGGTTTGTGAGGAAGTGGACAGGTGGAGACAGGCACAAGAGGGTCAAGGACAGAATAACATAAAAAGATGCATTGATAAGCATAGCAGCAGTAATTTTTACCAATAATTCAACCAGATACCCAATAACAATTTGTATGACAAAAGCTAATTTAATTGATAACCAAAGACATACAATGGGGAAGTAGTGGAAAGAGAAAGGTCTGTTAGTCCATTTATGTGTAGCTGGAATTCTATGATTTTTAATGGAGAGGTTTCAAATGTATCTGTCTATGCATCTGACAAAGTGGGTCTTTGCCCACGGAAACTTATGCTCCAATAAATCTGTTAGTCTATAAGGTGCCACAGGACTTCTCGTTGATTATGCAGACTCAGACTAACACAGCTACCCCTCTGATACTTATGTGTAGCTGAAAATAATAATTTTTACTTTAACAGAACAAATTGACAGATGTAGATCTTGTGAGTTGCTAGCAATAGGATGCCCCTCAAAATTAGTCTCTCTAAATTATTGAAAAGACTAAAAGTATGAAAAAAAATGAATCAAGGAAATGGTATGTCATAAGATTTAAGGGAAAACTTATGCCACTTCTAACATATAGCTGTTAGAAAATGACAGGTTCTTCATTGAAATCTCTGAGGCTACTAAAAACCCTTTTACTATTTCCTAAATCATTTGAGATCTCAGATTATTCTTTAAACTCTTTCATACCTCATTAATAGTTTCCTAGGCCATTCCTATCCTATGCCCAGTAACCATAAATTCACTTCTTTGTTTGGTACAAAAGGACTTTCTATCTCTTCTTCTCTTGCAGAAATCTATTCAATGCTCCTTGGTTGTTCTGGGCCTCTTTAATCTTGCACTAAGCCATTCTGAATGTCTGACTGATCTGGGCATTTGTATCATCCCGCTTTCATATAGCTTTGATAGTGATACAGTTGCCTATCACACTCTAGTAAACTTAGCCAGTTATTTTCAATGTTAAATGTCTTATCCAATTTTAATTTCATTTCCATGAACTAATTCCTATCCATATAAACCACTGTCTGAAAAGAGTACACAATTATTTTCACCATTAATAGCTCACCATTGTTTCTTGCTGCTTAGGCTGAGGAGCAACCTTAACACATGGCAAAAAAAAAAAAAATCTAGCAATGGTTTTCAGATAATTTCTCCTTTGTTATTGTGGTCTGGATAAAGAATATACGTTGATCTGAAGTGATATCATCACAGTCTTTGGTTCGGATGCTGTAAACTAGTGGTGGGCAACCTGAGGGCCATATGTGGCTTATTAGAGTTCTATGTGTGGCCCACAAGACATTTTATTTACTGTTGCCAGATTCTGTTGGTGTCCATTCATGTGTTTTCCTGCCGGTATTAGTGAAGTGACATGCACATAAAGCAAGGGCATATGAAGTGAGGTGCATGGTGATTGCACACAACATTGACATCTGCTTCCTCTGCATCCACTTCAAGCACTGCTACAATTCAATCAGCACACTCCACAAATTCTAGATACACAAGCGCAGTAGCAAGACGATCCTATCCTGGGAGATTGTCTTGGTTACAACAATCTGAGATGGAGGCCACTCATGCAGCCCACTCACTAGGCTACCTTGGACTTGGGCTCTGATCCTGCAGTGAGCTCCTTTGAGATTGACCCAGGCAGAGCCCCCCCCAGAATAGTTTCTGACAAGGTGCTGACATCCATCCACATAGAATGCATTGTGGCATCAAGGCCTTGAATAGCCGTATTGAGCCCAACAGTACTACTCACTTACGTAAAGTTATTTATATTCATATTTGCAGGATCAAGTCTTTCATTATTGTGTTAATCTTGCGCCTACTAATTACTGTGTAGGGGGAAAATGCTGGTTTTGTGTTTATACTGTCTGTGACAGAAAAATTTGTACTGTAAAATACAGCCACATTTTCCTCCTCCTACAAAGAGCAGCATATTCACACAGCTACATTAGTGTTTGTAAAAAGGTGATTACGTGTGAGAAATGGCAGGATTTAGTGAAAATGCAATGATTATTCAGAATGAACTTAGTATTATGGTAACATCGTCATCATCTTTCGTTCTGTTGAGTACCAAAAGAATTTGAACTTTATGGGCTAAATTTAAAATAGGGAAATGCAGAGTTGGTCAGAAGAAGAAAAAATTCATTGTCAGAAAATTTTGACAATTATTTTCTTTTATTTTTCCTCTGGACAGTTTCCATGGAAAACGTTGACTTTCTAGTGAAATTCAACCCTCAAAATATTTCCATTTTAGAATGGCATTGTCAGTCCTCAGAGAGTCCCTGACTGTGGCACAGGATGAGTGTTTACAGCCCAGTCAGAGAGCTCAACCCATAGAGGAGAATTAGCATCATAGGATACCTGAATTGTACATTCCCTAAATCATGGCTGTACCATTTTGAACCTAAGCTGAACTGAGGGTGCTGAGCAGCTTTGGCCCTGTCCACCTCTACTCTCAGCTGATGTTGACAGTAAAGCCCAGCACATGGGACCAGCATCCAGGACCCCAGGGGCTGGGATGCTGGCTGTCCCCCTGTGTGCTGAGGGCTGAGCTGCCGAGCTCTAACCGGGACTCCTGCACACAGGATGGCAGCAGAACCCCCAGTGTGCAGGGCAGCAGCCAAGAACCCAGCGTGTGGGGCTGGCAGCCGAAAACCTGGGGTGTCAGTAGGGATCCCAGGCACTACTCCAGAAGCAGCATCCCCCACACTCCTAGTTCCTACGCCTAAGATGGAAAACAGATACATATAGTGAAAAATTTTCACCCACCCATACATGCTCCCTTAGTTCATATTTGGCTCTAAATGTAGACGGATGATTAACCCACTAATGAAGCACATCTGTTTCTGGAGTGGAGTGTGGCAACAATTGATAGGAGGGAAGTGAAGACTACATTTGCAATTTGAAAATGTGGAGTAGAATCTTGTTGAGGCAGAATGTAATGAGCGAAGACGGAAATTGGCAATGACATGGAGGTTAGTTCTATGTATGATTATGACAACCAGCTAGTTCTCATTAGGGTAAATTTCTTATTTATTGCTGCAAAAATATGAAAGCATTTGTGAACTGTTTTTAAACAACTACTTTTACCTTTGCATACATGCATGTGACAACTGGGAGATTGGAGGAGCTATGTCACCACTCTTTCTTCCTCTCTTCCCCTCCCAAAAATCAAGGTTTGCATTAATAAAGAAGGCACTGAGTTTGGAGCAGAAGCTCATTTATCTCACTTTATTAAAAGGTGACACGTTTAGTCAAGGTATAAAACTACTCATTAAAGGGATATTCAACCACTATTATTTCTTAACGTTTAGCTCTCCAAACTAGACAACTTTTTTATTTATTTTTATCTTCCTCTTTTTTGTAGATCTACAATAGTTGAAATTATTTTGCTCCATTATTAGACTATTCTTAAATTGAAAATAGATGCCACTAACATGTACAAATGACTGTTAGATAATATAGGGATTGAAATGGATTTAAAGAAGATTCATATATGGAAATGAAGACTGAAACTCTTTCTCTAAACTTGGCTATTTTGTGAACTGAAACATAATATTGGTAGCAATCAGTTACTGAAACAATGCAAATGCTAAAAAAAAAGCTTTGTTTGAAGAAAAATTCTGAAGGAAGGTGCTGTGGAGCACGGTAGTAATTTTAATTTTGAAATGCTAATGAGGTTCTGATCTGTTCCTTGGTTTTATTTGGGAGAAAAGTTGTAAATTTTAAAAAGCAGATGTGGAAATTAAAAAGAATAACTGAGTCCTTTCTTTCTACAGTGAACAGGAAACATTTCAGAAGGTATATGAATTTCATAGGTTTGGTTGACAATAGGGTAATATAATCATTTTAGTTGCCCTTTTCTGAACCCTTTCCAAGGCCAAAATATCTTTTTTGCCAATATCCCTTTTGCCAATATTAGTTTTGATTGTTTCTATTATTATTAACTCAGTTCCTCAGCTCATGTAAATCAACCTAGCTATATTGAAATTGATGAAACTAGGTTGTTGTACCCCAGATGAGGACTTGATCCATAATTTTATTATTTGTATTTGAGTAGTACCTAGGACTCTCAGTCCTAAACCAGGACCCAACTATGCTAGATATTGTACAAATGCACAAGGGAGATGGTACCTGATCCCAAAGTTTACAAACTAAAAAATGATTTTCTTAAAGTGCATAATTTATCACTTAACAATGTGTTATCTTACCAAAAAATGTAACAAAGGTGTGTTTATCTTTACAGAGAAGTATCTTCACAGTTACTCCCATTTACCATCACACACTTAATAAAAACATTCCCTGCATATCAACTCAGGTATCTTGCCCTGATAGCATTCAGTTCTGTAAACAATTACTACTAGACTTTGCGTACTACTAGAATTAGTCTCATAGACAAGGCCACAATTACATTTACTTCAAAGTTTCTCTTTTTGGCAGAAAGAGTGGAATTTGAAGAAGGGGATATTTTTAATAGATTAATATGTTGAAGTGAAGCGCAGATAGATGTAGGCTTATTAATATTATATTCTATTATTGTGGTCTTTATCGTCGCTCAGTATATGCAATCCTTTATAGATTGCTATTTTTATGCCCTCTCCCCCAAATTTATATAGATCCAGATGTTGCTAGAGCAGGGGGGAATACCGATGCTTACATTAGAGTTCATATCCATTAATGAAACTGCTTCTGTAAGCTCACACTATCTGCAGATGGAGAAACAGTTACTTCTGAGGATCATTATGAACTGCTTTTCTTATGACACAGTTAGTAACAAGGAGAGGTTGAGTAATGAGGGTGTAGAAAAATTGAAGGGTAAACCTTATGGCAGAACCTGTTCTCTCTGACTTGGAGTCATTTGCAATATGTGGTTGTATTTTACTTCATATCAATTTGAAAACCGTCTGTACTATATTTGTCTCTTCCTTTAATTGGGCTGTTTTCTTGGAATCTTGGCTATGCTTTTCTTGGTTTACTTTGGGGAAGTGGCTCAAAATTGTTTTAAGATTTCAAGGAGAAAAATTATAAAGAGTGTTGCTTACTTTTCACTTTGGGGCTGTACCAAAGACCATGCAGAAAAATTTTCAAGTGTCAGGCCAATTTTTAAAGTTGTTTTTAAGTTACATCAAGTAACTACCATCACTAGGAGTAATAAGAAAATTACAAAGTACAAATATGAAACAATATAGCTCAACATTTAAAGTAGTTTCCATGTAGATTTCCAAAAACATTGAAATAAAACCACCTCTTTGGACTGAGACATATTGGGTTGAGTGGATTAATGTAGGTGAAGCTTCCAATAAAGATAATACTTTAAAACAACCAGGTATTCCACTAAACTAAAGGAGCTACTGCTGGGGCCAGATGAAAGTAACAAAAATAGAGTTCAGAAATTCAGTTTTCTGGATTGAAAAGACAGTGCTGCAGAATCAGTAGGATGTATGAACTCCCTGGCCACACATCCTGTCTCACGTCCTCCATTCTGTTCCTTTTGGCCTACTCTGGAATTGCCTCCACCACAAAGTCATCCTTTGAGTACCGCACTTCTAGAAGAGCATACTTAGCAGAGCTCCTGCAAGAAGGCATGTTCTGTAGGAGGGAAGCAATTACACCTGCCCAATAGTCCCAATGTACCAAAACAGCTACAATAAGGCTGCAGTCCAATGCTGAATAGGCTCCATTGTTGTAATAACTAAGACAAATTACTGGAGGAAGAAAACTTCCCTTCTTTGTCTAAGTAAGAGAGAAGCCCAAATAATATTTCCAAAAAATGTTAATGGTACATTATCTATTAGCATTCAACATCTATATGAGAACAGGAACAAGGTACAAATAAATATGGATGAAAGAAAATGAGATAAAAAGGAGAGTGGAGAGAAGAATCTGAGTTGCACAGATAAGTAGATTTGCCTTAGCTGACTGGGGCAGGACTGACACTAACTGGCAGGTGGTACATGTATCTCTTAACAATGGAACAGCATTAATACATTTAAAAATAAAGCTAAAGCAAAACTGACACACAAGCATTTCTCCTGAAATGCTTGATAACTAGTTTGCAGAAGGGCTCACCATGAACTCTTCACCGACAGGGAGAGTAATTCTCCCACTGTGAATACATGTACTCATCCTCACTGCTTCCCAAATCAGACTCATTATTTGAGATATAAATTACAGAGGCAGATGTATAATCTGGGAACTATTCCAGATTCATCTTTTAAACAATGAGGTGCTCAACACTGATTGCACTAAGTATGTTCTTCTCTCTGTAACAATGCCAGCAGTAGCAACAAAGATCTGCTGTGAGTCATGCTGTTTGGTAGACAGGTCAGGTAGGATTTATTTATTTATTTATTTTGCAGCAGTTGGCTATAGATGATGCATCCATTGTCCCTATCGTGATGAGCATTTTTCTGAAACTGATTGAACTTGCTCATGGCATACTCAGTTTGAGTGTAGCAGTGGTCTGTTTTCAATTTTGGATGTTAACAAAAACATCCAAATTACACATTTTTGCTATAGTGTTATTAAGTGATTCCCATTATGATTTTAAACACAAATCATGTAGTTAGTATCTACATTCTATCATTTTCACCTAGACTGATGCTCCTTTAAAATTATTGGCCTGATGCCCTTTTTCCCCAGGATAAATCAGGAGTAGCTCCATTATAGTCATTCAAGTTACACTAGTGTAAGTCTGGTATAAGTGAGAAGAAAATGAGGCCCATAGACCACACTATGTATTATTTAGTGCACATATCATGTAAACATCCACTACATTGAATGGAAGTGTTCATTTTAGCTTTTGTTTTCATGGTTTATTCCTTCAGTATGTATTCTGATGGACTTATTGTAATATAAAGCTTATAGTGTTGTTATTGTGAGTTTGACTGACACTTCATATTATGTGGGCCACTGGACTTTGTGCTTCTAAACTGAAAATCATCCAAATGACCAGCTACTGATAAAGATATTTAAAATGGTGTAGAGATTCTTCTCCAACTTTCTAGCAGAAAGTGGAAACAATGCATTTTGTTCTCTCTTTTCAGTGTTGCACCAACTATATGTATTTGAGAGTGTAATTCAGTTGGTTGTAGTAAAAGACAATGTAACATAAGGAAATTGAACAATTAACTATACACTATACAATTATAGAAATTTGAACTGGAAAAGACTTATCTGAACATCTACTTCATCTCCCTATGGAAGAAGTATTTTTTCTATTGACCATATTTCTGCTGTATTATCTGTTTTTACAAGTCTTGGATAATGCAGTTTCCAAATCTTCACTTTGGAGATTGTTCCAAAACAGGGAGTTTTCCTCAATATCTAGTCTAAATTTTCTTCTTGCTGCCTGTGTCGGGAGCATGGCTGTTGCAACAGTGCACCAGAGGCTGCCCTGACTTACTCCAAGGCCATGTCAAGCATACAGGAGAGGCAAAAGTGGTTTAGAACCTCTAGTCACCATCATTTCTGCATCCAGCTCAGCTGAGCCGGAATTGAGAATCAGCACCAGTGTATGTAAAATGGTACAACTATGTATTAGAAGAAAAGAAAAGTAGAAAATTGTGAAAATAAGTTCCCTTTAGATCTTAGTCACCAACAGCTGCCTGATTTAAAAAAGCAATGAAGAACAAAGTGATGGGAGACAAAGAACGTTCCTTCCATTTTGTTTATATCATAATGTGATGTCCAGAAATAAATGCATTATTTTAGGTATGTTCTCAATTGAACGTATGTTGTAGTCCTTGATCCTTAACCTCTCATTGTAAACTTGAAGTACAACTCCTGTAGATTCTCATAAATGCCAGAATACTAATCCTTACTGATTTCCCCCCTCTGTTCCATATGACTGTTGATTACTTTAATATACTACTGTGATTCAGTTAATTTCAGCTTTCAATGGGATGTGTAACTATCAAGTGTATAAAAGCTTTATGGCATCTCAAGGGTATGTTTAATAACATTATCAGATAATTACAGTGCAGAAATAATATGAAATATAATGTGTTCTTTCTTTGGGATCTGAAATGCACCCTATCTCAGAGCTCTTAGAAGTAATATCCTTCTGCCACCTTACACTCATTTTTAATTCCAAAGGGCAATCTGAACAGATGCATTTACTGGTGCCTCTCTCCTTTACCCCAAATACATACCTGTTCTTTTCTCCCTTGTTCTAGTTCTTGAAAAGCTAATTCTGGATTAAAACCTCTAGTGCTGGAAACAAGTCTCCATTTTAACACCTGATGATGAGGGGTGCTGAGTGCCTCTCTTTCACATATTGCATTGATTTTGTCAATGATCAGGCCCTCTATCTCTTGTTTTCCTCTCCTCCCTTAGAAATGCAGCAGCACTGAGGAATTCGGACCCTTAGTGCAAAGCTAATTCATTTTACTCCTTGATCCACTGTATCAAGACAGAAATTATGTTAATTCAAACTGGAGAATGTAGTCATACTTGACAACACACAGGTACTGGGTGGGGAGAAAGAAAAAGTATGAATTTGCTTTTTGATTCCTCTGTGCCTACATGTGGGCTGTGTGGGCCAAGAACACAGGAATAAGTGGGGCCATATGCCCACTAACTTCCTCACCAGGGCAGGTAAATGAGGAGGAGTTATAAAAGAGTGGAGACTTGTCTCCATCTCCTATCCCTCCCACTGACCAGTCCCATCATAATTTTCTGCTAGCATAAGTCAGCAGCAATTTACTAATGCTTTATAGCATGGGGCAAAATATGGAAGATCTGTGACTCAAAAGAGTATGTGAGGGACAATGCCTTCTGAGACAGCATCAAACATGATGTAGCTTATACATCACTCCTTGCTCAGAGTAAGTTCCCCATACAGCAGCACGTCATGCTAATCTTGGATTTGAGGCATTGTATTAGGGCTCTATACATAAATGGACATCAGGTATGGTTGAAAGGTATTTTAGTTTGAGGGAGGAGAGAACATTTGGAATTTTGGTTGCTTTGAGCCGTCACCATTTTGCATATCCTGATATGTTGCAAATCAGACACTAGGTTTTAAAAATATCATTCCCTTCTCTGTTTTTTTAAGAACCATGTTTATATTTACTTGTATCCAGTGCTCACCCTCTAAACCATGGGTGGCAAAAGCCACTCAGCGGGCCGAATCCAGTCCACCTAGGGCTTTGATCCGGCCTACAAGGCTGTTCCAGGCCCCGCCCCCTAGCGCACTGCCTGGGAGCCGGGGCCTTGTGAGCTCTTTCACCTGCTTCTATTAAAAGGCCTTGTGCCTTTCCCCATGGAGGGCAGGTAACAGCCACAGGGAATGCGTGAGCCCTTTAAATAGAAGCAGTTGAAAGGGTTGGCATGTCCCCTCTCAGTTTTGTTAAATAAAGAGAGTTTGTGTTCATGAAAATATTTGTATGTTGTTTGACATCAGGAAGGGGGGGTTAGGGAGGGGTGAGTGGAAGGACGTGAGGGAGGAATGAGGCACAAGCCCCCACCGGGGCACACCAGGGAGACTGTTAGTGCTCCTCAGGGTGGAAGCTCTCCCACAGGGCCTCCTGGATACTGACAGCCCCCTGATGGACCTCCTGGATGGCAGCCTGCAGAAAGTGCAGCCAGGCTTGCAGCAATGTGTACAAGAGAAGCACCAGAGTGCCCAGGGGCAGCTCTGGCTCTGTGTTGCAGAGTGCTGTGGTGTCCCAAGTGAGGGCAACCAGAGCATGCAGAGAAAAAAATGCTTTGCTGTCCCTCATTGAGGTAGGCAGGCAAGCAGAGAAAGCCGAGAACCGGCTGTCCGGGGGGGGGGGGGTCCCTTTAAGCACAGGCCTCAGATAGCCTCAGGCAGCGGCCACACAAAGTAACTCCTGACCTCATGCCCTGCCGAGCCTGGTTCTGGACGGCCTTAAGTACAATTCAGTGTCCACTCAGTGTGGGCGTGCTATTTCGAAATAGCCAAATGCTATTTTGAAATGCATTTTGTGTGTAGACGTGTTATTTCAAAATATCTTATTTCGAAATAACTATTTTGAAATTAGATATTTTGAAATAACGCTGTAGTGTAGACGTACCGTCACAGACTAGCACAGCTGCCTCTGAGACAGTAAATAGGGTAAGCAGAGCAAATGGTGAGGAGTAGAAAGCTTTTTTTTAATGTGAGCGATGAGTCACTTACTGTCTTCTCACCACATATTCCAATTACCTCCATTAGATTTGGACAATATGTTCAGTATACAGTTTGAATTACAATGCCTTTTAGTTGTGCATATGTATGAAAATAGTGTCTGTGTGGTAAATCCTAGAGTTCTTAGTAAATCAAACCTACAAATTAAGGACCTAATTGTATGAAAATTTTGACTTCAAATGATTTGAATGCTATAGAATCAATCCATAAGTCACTGGGCGTTTTTCCCCAGTTAGGGGCTGAAGAAAAGTCTTGCAGAACTGGAGCTTCAGGGGGTAGCCAAGTTAGTCTGTGACAGAAAAAAACAGCAAGCAAATGGTCTGGTAGCACTTTATAGACTAACGAAACATGTAGATGGTATCATGAGCTTTCGTGGGCACAGCCCACTTCTTCAGATGACCGGAGTTATGACTAGGGGATAAGAAAACTTGAAATAAAGAGGAGAAGGGAAGGGGGGGGGGGAGAGAGAAAGGTGCTCTGTTGCCCACCCCCCTATCTCTCTATATAAAGTATCAGGAGAAAGGGTGCTAAAACTGAGTAGATAAAGATCAAAGTCAGCAGATAGAATGGTAAGGCAGGAAGGATACCATTCAGAAAGCTGTTAGCACCTTCAGTGATAAAGGGTTCACCACCCCATATCTTGATTAAGCCCATTAGTAATTGAATTGAATTTGCATATGTATTGTAATTCCTAGCTTTCCCTGTGTATTTGGCTTGTAGAACTGAGTTCTCTATTTTCAGAACTCCAAAAGATATTACAGTATGTCTGAAGTTCTCTTAACTAATGCAGGTTCTTTCCTTTTACAGAACACACTCTGTGACAAGACAGAATTTATAACCAAATACATAATACTTCACACATGCAGTAAAAATAAATAAAATTCCATTTCCTGGACAGAAATACTCATCTTCAACCAAACATGAAGTTTAATTTCTGTTAAGTGAACATGTCTGTACATTTTTAAAATGCAGCCAGTCTTCCAGAATTATAAAGTTAACTTTCCTGCTTGAAATTCTTGGGAGTTAATTAAAGAATATAGCCTAACAGGATATAGTTATTACAATATAAGCACACTGTGTAGGATTACAAGGCACAAGGGAGAGTCGGATGTCTCTAATACCCACGGGGTCTGATTACCTCCAGATAAAAATAGCCTAAATCTGAAACACTTTTTGGGAGGAGATGTAGTTTTGTTACTCAGTGAAGTTGAAGGAGGTATAGGAGAGGATAATATGGAATATTAGCAAAGAATGACTCTCCTTTGAGTTTGCCAGTTCTATCATTGCAACAGCTATCTGGCACTCAGAATCTGTCGTACTGTGTGGCATGATTGGAAGAGGAAAGTAGCAAATGAAAATTCTGGCCCACAGGTTTTTATGGTGCAGCACATACTGCTGTGGGGGATGCTGTTGAAGGAACCAAATGCATAGATATCACATTAAAAATTGTGCTGAGTCTCATTCAAGATTTAGACAAACAAATGTATGTCTCAAATCATCGAGTTTGAAAGTAAAAGTTTGATTAATGTCATAAAGACACACACATGAATCTGCCTGTGAAAGTTAAAGTGATTCATTGGAATGTTGGTTCAGAAGAACAAACCCTGGAGCTGAATTTTGGAGAATATAGATATTTTTTATAAAATTTGGAAGACACAGTGCTTGGAAGACACAGTAGTCTCTAAATACAATGTTGTATTATTATCTTTGCAACAACAAGGAGTATAAACTCATTTTCTCAAATAAAAACTGCTATTCTAGACATGTAATGAAATTTGTACAAAATCCACAAACAGTCCTTAAATCTTCAAAATTCACAACACTCATGAAAATAGTCACCTCAAGTATAGCAAAAATACAGATATACATGAGATTCTGAAAATAGACAGTAAGAATATTATTTATAAATACACTAGCTTAGAAATTGAATGATCAATCCTCTTGTTATATTAAGTAATTTGCAGTTTTGCACAAATAATTCTGCAGATGAAAGTTATCCCTTTCTCAAGTATATAACATGCTCCAGTTAATGTTAGTCTCATAGTACTTCGTGTACTCATTTTTATTAAGGCAGAAATCCTGGTCAAGGGAAACAGCAAAACCACCCACAATTCCATTTCACGTAAACAGGGCAAATGAAAGCTGCCTTCCGCTGTGGGGTACACCATCATAATAACAGCTTGCCTTCAAATAAGAACACTGAAGTATCTCTGGTTTTGATTCTGCTCTCAGATTGGGCATGTGTAGAAAATAGGATCTTTCATATATATCTGTAAGAAATGAATTGACTCATGACTACATTTACATAGTCATAGGCAATGTACAGAAACCACGAATGCCACAAGGAAAACAATTCTTTTCTGCTTGTTGTTTTTCTGCAGAAATGTAGCACAATAGGAAACTGTATGTGTAAACATCACAAATACAGCCCCCCCAAAGGAACAGAAATGAATTTATTCACTTCACCAATGACATTCTTCTCAGAAAAGGTCATCTCTCTGAACCTTTACAGAATGAATGGTTGATTGGCTGACTCATAATATTTTCAAGTCAAGCCAACTAGACAAGTTTGTAAATAAAATTATTTTCCTTCTCCTTGTTAGTCGGCTCTTAGGGGAAAAGGAGGTGCTTAGCATGTTCTCTATTTTTATTCAACATGAGCACAGAGTATATGTATGTTGTAACTCATATTTAAAAGATTGATGTGTTAACATTTTCTAAAGGTTTTCAATCTCTCCATTTGATTTTAACTTTGACAGCTATGTGTGATGAGCAACTAGTGCACTCCCATCTTTGAATTGTATAAGTAATTGGCAGGAAAAGGTCACTGTCTTCCTGTTTTTTTCTTCTTATGAACAATTAAAAATAAGTTTTACATCACGAACATCACAAAATGTCTGTTTGCAGGGTTCTATCATCTTAGAAAATTGTATGTGAGGAAAAATGGATACTTTGGAGCCCACTCATGGCAACCCTCCATTTATGTCAGTGGAGGGAAATTGGAGGGCTACATAAGTGTTGTCAAGCAGTCCTCCTGAGTTCTTTCAGAGATATCACATTAGAAATCTTTGGTAGGAATCTTTTTTATAAGATTTATTTCCTTAAAAATCCAGTAAATGCTGGCAGATAAAACCTATGCAGCCACAAATCCATAAGTTTACGGGTCCCTATATTGTATTTAAATGTCTATGAAAAACTTTAGTGCTGCTATTGATTCTTTCTGCAGGGTGCTTTAAGAACATAATAATGACCGTACTGGGTCAGACCAAGGTCCGTCTAGCCCAGTAGCCTGTCTGCCGACAGTGGCCAGCACCAGGTGCCCCAGAGGGGGTGGACCGAAGACAATGATCAAGCGATTTGTCTCGTGCCATCCTTCTCCAGCCTCTGACAAACAGAGGCCAGGGACACCATTTCTATCCCCTGGCTAATAGCCTTTTATGGACCTAACCTCCATGAAATTATCTAGCTTCTCTTTAAACTCTGTTATAGTTCTAGCCTTCACAGCCTCCTCTGGCAAGGAGTTCTACAGGTTGACTATGTACTGTGTGAAGAAGAACTTTCTTTTATTCGTTTTAAACCTGCTACCCATTAACTTCATTTGGTGTCCTCTAGTTCTTCTATTATGGGAACTAATAAATAACTTTTCTTTATTCACCCTCTCCACGCCACTCATGATTTTCTATACCTCTATCATATCCCCCTTAGTCTCCTCTTTTCTAAACTGAAAAGTCCCAGTCACTTTAACCTCTCTTCATATGAGACCCGTTCCAAACCCCTAATCATTTTAGTTGACCTTTTCTGAACCCTTTCTAAGGCCAAAATATCTTTTTGAGGTGAGGAGACCAAATCTGTACACAGTATTCAAGATGTGGGCGTACCATAGTTTTATACAGGGGCAGTAAGATATTCTGGGTCTTATTTTCTATCCCTTTCTTAATAATTCCTAACATCCTACTTGCCTTTTTGACCACCGCTGCACACTGTGTGGACGTTTTCAGAGAACTATCCACGATAACTCCAAGATCTCTTTCCTGATTTGTTGTAGCCAAATTAGCCCCCATCATACTGTACGTATAGCTGGGTTATTTTTTCCAACGTGCATTACTTTACACTTATCCACATTAAATTTCATTTGCCATTTTGTTGCCCAATCACTCAGTTTTGTGAGATCTTTTTGAAGTTCTTCACAGTCTGCTTCTGTCTTGACTATCTTAAACAGTTTAGTATCATCTGCAAACTTTACCACCTCACTGCTTACCCCTTTCTCCAGATCATTTATGAATAAGTTGAACAGGATTGGTCTCAGGACTGACCCTTTGGGGGACACCACTAGTTACCCCTCTCCATTCTGAAAATTTACCATTTATTCCTACCCTTTGTTTCCTGTCTTTTAACCAGTTCTCAATCCATGAAAGGACCTTCCCTCTTATCCCATGACAATGTAATTTACACAAGAGCCTTTGGTGAGGGACCTTGTCAAAGGCTTTCTGAAAATCTAAGTATACTGTATCTACTGGATCCCCCTTGTCTGCATGTTTGTTAACCCCTTCAAAGAACTCTAATAGATAAGTAAGACATGATTTCCATTTACAGAAACCATGTTGACTTTTGTCCAACAAATTATGTTCTTCTATGTGCCTGACAAGTTTATTCTTTACTATTGTTTCAACTAATTTGCCTGGTACTGAAGTTAGACTTACTGGTCTGTAATTGCCAGGATCGCCTCTGGAGCCCTTTTTAAATATTGGTGTCACGTTAGCTGCCTTCCAGTTATTAGGTACGGAAGCCGATTTAAAGGATAGGTTACAAACCACAGATAATAGTTCAGCAATTTCCCATTTGAGTTCCTTTAGAACCCTTAGATGAATGCCATCCGATCCCGGTGGTTTGTTAACGTTAAGTTTTTCTATTTGTTCCAAAACCTCCTCTAATGACACTTCAATCCAGGACAGCTCCTCAGATTCATTACCCAGAAAGGACGGTGCAGATTTGGAAATCTCCCTAACATCCTCAGCCGTGAAGACTCAAGCAAAGAAATCATTTAGTTTCTCCGCAATGGCTTTATTGTCTTTGATTGCTCCTTTTATATCTCGATTGTCTAGGGGACCCACTGTTTTTTTAGCAGGCTTCCTGCTTCTAATGTACTTAAAAAACATTTTGCTATTTCTTTTTGAGTTTTTGGCTAGCTGTTCCTCAAAATCTTTTTTTGCTTTTCTTATTACATTTTTGCACTTGATTTGACAGTGTTTATGTTCCTTTCTATTTATCTTACTTGGATGTGCTTGTAGTGTGTTTTGTATAATATAGCAACTAAATATAGGGGTAACAGCTGTGTCTGAACCACTGCTTTGTCACAGTTACTGGGTAACTGCACCTCTTACCCATCTGATCTCTTTGAATGCACCCTTTTTCAGGTCCTGGGGCTCACACCATCTTTCTCAGGATGGAATCATGTGATTCTCCCATTCTCAGGCTGGACTCCGGGATTCAGTCCCTTGTGATCAGCTGTGATCATGTCAGCAGGCCTGACTTATCTTCAGTTCCTGGAGGTCTGTTCCCTCTGGTAAGCAGTGACCAAGCAACTTCTTAAAGCCAAGTATGATTTATTAGAACAAATGTACAGTCTAACTTAGCATGTGTGTAATCCTCTTCCACCTGGGGACCTTGGTAATGCTAAGCTCCCTAGAGACTCCTCTGCAGAGCCTCTGTCTGTGTCAGCTTGTCTCCCTGATCAATTCATAAGAAGTGACAAGTTCCTCTTCCTCTCCAGAATGAACTTTTAATTGTTTAGGTGGTTTTGATCACCAGGATCCAAGCCTGGAAAAATAAAATCTGCATATTCTCTAGACACAGGATAAAGGATGTTTGAAGTCAATAGCTTCCCCCATTGTCAAAGGAAATTCTTATCTGAGGATTTATTGTATTGCCCAATACTGACTCCTTTGGAGGGATACCATAAGCATCCCACTTCCACCAGTATAAATTAGGAAAATATATTCATATAGGAAAGCCTTAAAAAACAGTGTTTGTTATCTTTATTTCACTGGCCAGGTCACAGACAATATTATTTTTAGAATATTGCATGGTAATTCCATTTCAGTTACAATGGCATTGATATGCAGATGAATTATATAATGGACAATAACCTTCTCCTCTTTCCTCTGCCCTACAACGTAAAAACATTGTTTTATAATTTTAAAAAAATGTATTCATGCAGCATATAATTGACTGAGGAATTCACTTTTTTGCTACTTTATATAACTGAAGCAAATAGCTTAGATAGCTTATAGTGCTTAACCACAATGAGGCAAAAACCTACTGGTTGACTAGAAGAGAAAAGAAATGTCCCTCGGTGGATATAGAGAGATATGTGAGAGAACTTGAGGCATAATTATAAAGAAGTCATTTGGAACAGGAATTTTGGGCTTCGGGAAATGAAAAGCAGGATTTTGGTCTAGATAGTCATTAATTGTAGTAATGCAAAAATTAAATGAGACTCATAGTAGACATTAAGGTAAATCTTTTCACTTGAACACCTAAAATTAGGCACTCGCTGTGAAATGTGTTTAGGCATCCTGATTTTTCACTTCATAAACTCTCAAAAGTCCCATTGATTTCAGTGGGAGTTGCAAGTGCTGAACTTGAGCACACAGCACTTTTGAAATAGAAAGTAAATCAGTGGTACTAAATATTTTGGGAGTCTCACCTGCATGAAAGTGACTATTTGAGGGCAGAACATGGAAATGTTGTATTGCACATGGTCAGCTTCTCCTTCTGGAACCAGAATGCCTAGACAGAGCTTCTGCTATAGGTGAGGTCTCCATGGCAGTGAATGTTCCTGATGAAAACAAAAATTAAGGCCCTGATCCTGCAATTGCTTTGTGCACAAATCTTATTAAACTAGCCAATTAGTCCGTCATAAAATGGGATTTTCAGGTCTCTCTTCCACATCCTATTGCCTTTCTATCTCGGTCTTCTCTCCTGAGCCTCCGGTCTCTCACTCCATCTCTCTCTCTCTCCCCTCCTCCTACTACCTCCTCCCCCTCTCTCTCTCTCAGCTCTCCTCCGTCTCCTGCCTCTCTCTCTATCTGTCTTTCTCTTCTCCCCCTCCTGCCTCTCATTCTCTTTCTCTTCGCCTCCTCCTCCTGCCTCTCATTCTCTCTTCTCCTCCTCCTCCTCCTGCCTCTCACTCTCTTTTTCTCTTCTCCTCCTCCTCTTGCATGGGGAGCGCAGAGCCCAAACAGCTGTTTGCACCACTTGCTCCCGCGGGGCAGCCCGGCTGAGCGGCTGCCCATGAGCTCCAGCTGCCCCCCTGCACCATTTCCCATCACCCCAGCACTGATCCTGCAGCCTCCCAGTTGTTCTCCACCTCCCCCTTCCCCTCGTTCCCCTGCCCTCCCCCCGGCCAGGATCTGTTCACGGCCAGGGGGCAGGGCCTGGAGCCGCTGTCACACCGCACGTCACCGCCCTGTCCCCCTTCGCCTCCTGCCGTGGTGCTCGGCTGACTTTTGCGCCACTCAGCCGGGCCACCACGGGGGAGCAAGTGGAGCAAGCGGCCATTTGGGCTCCCCCGCGATGGCCTAGCTGAGCGGCGTAGAAGTGAGCTGAGCGCCACAGCAGGAAGCGAAGGGGGGCAGGGTGGTGATGTTCACGGCCAGGGGGTGGGGCCTGGAGCCACTGTCATGCCGCATGTCACCACCCCACCCCCCTTTGCCTCCCACCGTGGTGCTCAGCTGAGCGGCACAGAAGTCACCACGAGCACCACGGCAGGAGGCAACAGCGCGTCCCAGAGGGAACAGCCAGCATTTCAGCATTTGTAGTCAGCAAGAGTAAGTCGAAGGTCCGACACTGGGTTCTCAAAGCAGAAAGGATGCCACACAGGTATCTGTCAAACACAAACAGTTTATTTCCTGACAGCTAACAGCTGTGCCCCATAAATGGAAGAACAATATAACAAAGAAGCGGCATATCTTATGTCCCTTCCTGCAAGCCTGGAACCCTGGGTAGGCTGCGGATGAAGTGGGAGGTTGTCTCAGCTTCAGAGGCGCCGGTACCCAAAGCTTATCAGTGAGGTCCAAATTGTTGTGCTCTGGTACAGCTTTAAATACTGTGTCTCTACCTTGTTTGTGGCAGTTTGGAAATTTCCAGAGATTACTCATTGCGTGCTGACATAGGGCTTAGCTGTTAGTTATCAATATGGTTCTGTTCTGGATTTACTTGTTCTTTGGCCCTGTTTATGTGATCAGTACTTTAGGGTAAACAGAGTTGTTTATGCTTTCTTGCCCTTCACCCTTATCTTATACTTGTTCTTGCTATACTGGCAACAATGCTCATCTTAAATGGCGTATGTTCCCAAAGACTTGCTTCTGGCTCATCAGTAGTAGGGAAAAAAGGTGGGGGGTGGGGAGAGGAGAATGCAGGCCTCACCACCCCTAAACTTGCACGTACAAAGTTCTTCCGCAATTGACCACTACAGCGTTACAGAGTCACAGACATTGGGCTACTATATATATGACTGAACGAGTACTAAACTAGTGTTAGGAAGTCATCCCTGAAATTAATGCAATTCAGACAAATTGTAGATTTGAAAAAAATATAACTAAAATAAATTATACTTCTATACAGCATTATTAAGTCACCCTGTACTATTTGCTTAATGACCATTATGTGAAAACATAAGGAAAAGTAACATTTCCTGATATTTTTTCCTTCACAAAAACATTTTGATATTTCAAGTGAGCCATTTTATTACAGCATTAAGCACTCCAGGGTGTAATGATCTGCTGCCTAATGATCATAATGTACAAGGCATATCATTAAATCCCACTTTCATACATGACTTGGACTCCAGGAAGTTTGTAATTATCAGCTGATGATTACTGACTCCGAGGTTATAGAATTTTCACAGATCTGGATCTTCAAAAAGTCACAAATTGATAAATGCAGAATTAGTTTGAACCCCCCCCCCCCCGCCAGGGGTTTTGAAAAATATTGTGCTAGATTTTCAGGCTGGCATAAATTGATAGAGCTCTATTGGCCCTGGTCTATTTTGAAATAACCCTCTTATCTGGAAACAATAAGCGGAGTGTCCACACTACCAAGCTCATTATTTCAAAATCTGGGTATTTCGAAATCTGTATTCCTGCTTTCCTTGGGGAATAACACTTATTTCTAAATAGTTATTTCAAAATAGCATTAGTTTCGATGCTCTGCTGCCACTATTTTGAAATAAATACTCCCCAGAGTAATTCAATATAATTACTCCCCAGTGCATCCTGGGGCTCTAAGTTGAGAGAGTGTCCACAATAACAAAGCCTACCTCAGAGTAATTTCAAGGCGCCTGCATTAGTGGGGACATGCTATTTCAATTTTTTGTTATTTCTGGGGTTATTTAGTTTAGAGTTTAGTTATTTCGAAATAATTTCCTAGGGTAGATGTGCCCTTGAAGGCAATGTTAAGCTAAGCTATTTTACCCCAGAAGAAAATCTGGCCTATTGTGTATGAAACAGGAAATTTCAGGAAAAGAAGGTACTCTGAGACATTTCTCCTAAAATCAAATGATGGCAGTTGGATTTCATCCCTGTTATATGCAACCCTTGCGATAGGTGAAATATTAAAAGAAGAAAAAGGAATCTAGTGTTGCACAGGAAAAGTACATTATGCATGAGCATCTACGGTTTGCACATGCAAAATGGATACTGTGGAAACAATAGAAAAACATATATTGGACATAATATAGCCTCAAAATTGCCAGATAGTGTTTTGCCAATTTGGCATAGATATGAAATTTGTTATCTGTGTTCTTAATGGTAGGGCTAAAAAGTACATCAGGACAACAAAGCAATTTTAGTTGTGCAATCTCTTTAGGTGGTGTCAGTTTGTAAATGGAAAGATATGCTTCTGGATCCTTTGAAGGCTAGGTCATATGACGCTCCAGCCTAGGAATTTTAGAGGATTAGGGAAATGTAGAAATGTCTAAATTTGGTATACTGTCCTCCTTCTTTCTATTGTCTATGTAAAAACTAATTTAACAAGAGATTAACTTTTTATGAGAAAATAAATTAGTTTGATCCTGTTCTAATAAATGTTAATAAAATAAAACATTATTTTTTTATGGAATCAATGTTTTCAGGAAAATAGAATATTATTTCCCAAAATCTAACAGAATAATGCATTTCTTTAAGGGTGATATATTAACTCATTTCACATCAGCCAGAAGGCCCCCCAGACACGTCTCTGGGAATGCAATGCTTTTTCTTTTTGAATTGTTGCTCGGTGAGGTTTCCTTATTAGTTTTGCTCCATGATTTTCTATAGGAAATTCCTGACACTGAGACTTAAATGTTCTGCATTGCATATACTAATGAGTCATATATACCATAGATTTGAGTACTAGCCAGACAAAGCTTTGGCTACTTTCCCCTAACAATATCATCTAATTTCCCAACTGTCCTATAATGAACTCTAGCAGTGCTCCATTAAAGTCCAATGGTACTTCACCTAAAGCAGACACTGCATGTACTTCACCTAAAGCAGACACTGCATGTACTTCACCTAAAGCAGACACTGCATGAAAGACTGGGCCCTTAATACCTAGTTACTAGGATATAGAAAATCTCATTCAGTGCTGAAAGGTTAATCTCATCTAAGGTTAATGAAGAAGATGAGCTATTGCTCTGTGCTGATATCTTTCTGAGAGGATTTCACATCATGACTCCAACAGCACCAGGTAACCACAAAAGTTGTGCAAGTCTCTGCAATGGTTCTGTCATCTCTACCATACAGTTTTCATTAGATTAGTCTAGGAATGTAAAGAATCACAGGCCACTGTTACATTGTAGCCTTCTTCCAGAAAAGCTTATGCAAATGAAAAAATGAGGAAGAACGGCTCTTGCGCAAGAGGGGTTTTTTGCGCAAAAAGGAGCCATCTACACAGCTCCTTTTTGCGCAAAAGCCTCTTGCACAAAAACGACCCCTAATTAATTATGCAAATGAAGTGTGGCGATATTCCACGCCATGCCTCATTTGCATAAGCTTTTCTGGAAGGAAGGCTACAGTATAGCCATAACCATATAGTACCTCCTGTATAATCCACTAGCATTGTGAAGTCCCTCCAGCAGAGGTTCTGGAAGCAATTCCTTTGAGTGGCTTCAGTAACATACTGCATGCCGAGGAAATATCTATTTTGCTTGGAAAATGAACAGTTTCCATTCACTAACCATATACTATATGTATCTATCCCACAGGTAGGATACACTGGCACACATTCTGTGTTAATTTAGACTGTTTTAAATCCAGAATTACTCCATTCAAGTTATTACAAGTTCACTTTGGTGTAACAGATCAGAATCTATTCCCTTGGGTGTATACTGTGCATTATTGTATATACTGTGAATTAAACTATTCTTTTATGTGATCATCAAGCCAAGGGATTCCATTGACAATAACAGAAAACCCTGATGAAAATTCAAGGTGTTACATAGATTTAGTAAGATTATTTTACTTAGATTTAGTAAGATTTAATAAGATTATGCCTGCTGTACTGTAGCTATCTACTGTGTTGTTTCTAATATGTAGGTTCTGTCATGCCTTAGATAATGGAGATAATATACCTTTTTATGGAATGCTTAATGTTGGGAGAGGGATCATGAGAGTTTCTGAATAGCCTTCCGAAACACTGGGAAATCCAACTTCTGAGTCGGTACTTGCAGAGTGTCCTGCAAAATCAGTGGGAGAGGAAATTTATTCTTATGAATGTTAAAATAGCTCAGAGTAACATGACCACTTTATATAGAGTTGTTGAAATATAACAAGAAATAGAACACCCTTGTGACGAGAGAAGGAAATATTTAAAGACCTATGGCCAAGAAGTCAATGTTTCTTTCTGTTTCCTCACTGAAGGACAAATTTTAAGCTGCAAAGCCTCAAACATTGACCATGCTTGCTGCTCATGTAAAAGAGTTACTTTATCCTAGTCAGATAAAGCAGATTAAAAAAAACCAGACTGTGCTCTTAAATTCAATTGTATTCCTCAGAGATGCCACACAGCTTGACAATAGTGACACCATGTCAATTCAGTTTCTTAAAATTACAGCCAGCTAAGATGCCCTCTAAATGTGTCCTAAAAACAAAGTCAGTCGATGCAGCAGCTAATGAAATTAGTGAACTAAATTTATCTGAGAACATTATTATCCAAACTCAGGAATCCCTCTCAGACTGTATTATTTGTTTGAACATTAAATTAAGCAATCTTCTTTCTGAAGAGCTTGGAAGAGCACTTAAAAGGAATAGTAGTATATCTTCTCTTCCCTCTGGAGGAAATATATTTACTTTGTCTGTTCATTCTGCTCTTGATAATTGAACTTTCATTGCAAATAGTGTACCAACTATGAACTGACAAATCTGGTAGGATGCTATTTACCAAAGTAAAATTAGACCTATGTCAGGGGTCATAAAATTTATTGCTGCATTCAATAAAAATGTAGATGCTGATTCCTGAGTTTGCCTAGGTATAGAACGAGAGCAATGTTGAGAAGGATATTTGACAAACTAGTGTAGTCAATGCACAATATATCCTCCTAGAGTCAGGAATGCTGCTTGCTGCGCTATAAATCTGTATTGGTCTGGACACTGCAGCAAATAAGATGACATATGCAAGAACTGGGATTAAAGTTTAAAGCCCATGAATCCAGCCTTAATGAAAGAGAAATGCAGACAGCTTCCTTCAAAAACTGCCTGTCAGAGCAACTCTACTGTGATTCTGTAGGAATTGTGATGAAGGTTAACAGAAGTGAATTAGAACTGTAGTAAATTGTGGTAATAGTCTGGCATGTTTGCTCCAAAACGCCTCACTTTGTCAGCACCAGTGTTCCCTCTAAGTTGAGCGGCAGCATAGCTCCATGGGTGATTAATCAGCCCCACCTAGTCAGTCAGCTCTGTGCACTGAGCCCTGAGCTTCTGACTGGGCGGGGCGGATTAATGACTTGTGGAGCTGTGCTGCCGCTCAATTTAGAGGGAACACTGGTCAGCAGATATTAATTTTGCTGGGGAATGTTAAGTGGGTTCAGTTTTTGCACTGATGGACGTGGCACACTAGAAAGAGGAGCTCTAAGGTATAGTTTTGAGCAGTCTTGAAAGAAAAATTAGGAGTTAAGATAGGGGACATAGTTTGAGATGAATCTTTTGTTACACAAATGTTAATTGATTAGTAAAAATCAGTCAGCTTTGTAGAGAGTGGATTAAGACTGAGTGCAGATTGGGTACAGAATACCTTCTCGTAACCCTCTTCCTTGGAAATATTTACTATGAATTTGGTTTTGAGCCCTTCAGTGAGTACATGTTATTCTTCGACAATTTATTCCAAATCACTTAACAAGACATTTTGTTCAATGAAGAAACCATATTCAGACCTCTTTGGAGACTCAGTGCAAGATGAGGTGACATCTTGAGACTAGGGGAAGAACTCTTTGATCAAGTCAGTTTTGTTTCCACAAAGCCTGTAACTACAGCTCCTCCAGGGGCTGGCTTTCAGAGAGCGGGCCCAGTTGCAACCAACATGGCATGGTTCAAAGAAGGAAAGAACCGGCTCCCCTTCTCACACACATACCCATCCTCAGCTTTTAATTTTATCAGGCTCTTATCATTTTGTCTTCAGAATGTCACCATTATCAGCCTAAATCCTGTAATCACTTTGGTATGTGAGTAATTTTATTGACATGAGGAGTTCCATTATCTTCATGAAAGCTACAATCGCATTAGGACTGTGAGCATCACAAATTAGATGTATTTATCTCAGAGCCTCTCAGAATGTTCGCAAAAACTTTTTTTTTGAAAATATAGAAAAAAATAGATAAATATATAGGAAATGTTATGTATTGGTGGTATAACATTATAAATCAAATATAGGTGAATGGAATAAGTATACAAGCTTACAAAAAATGGAAAGAAAGAAAGAAAGAGAAATGGTCCTTTTATCTTTTTTTACATTAATCTTTTAAGTATTATTATGGATTGTGCTCTGGACTGGATTGTTCCCGGGGGGGGGGGGGACAATCTCTCTATCCTAGTAGCTGGCTTCAGTGTGGGTCTTTATGGAAGTAGGGGGCCATTATTTAAAGTGCTTTTCAGGACTGAAGTGTGAATACTGATTTAATTTTAAAGTAAGAATTGTGATAAAAATGCAAAACATGCGGTAAAATAGCATTTGTGTGGGTGGGCTTAGCGGTGGGGAGGGGAAAATGAAACCATTTAATGAACTGCATTTGAATGTGTTCCTGTTTTTCACAAGACAGTCCTGTCCTGTCTGTACAGCTTGTTAGGCATGCAATTTATTATATTTATACCCAAACACATCTGGTAGCTGGCCAGTATGAAGCTAGTTATGCACTGTTAAGAACACATATCTAAAGGGCTTTTTTAACAAGCATTTTTGAAAGCATTGCCAATTAGTTTTAACTTCAGCAAATGAATGACAACCTGATGAATACGGAGACTGAGGCACATCATTACTTGCAAGTCTGGTTTTGTTTAAAAGGGATTCAAAAAGGCACTAATTAAAATTAGCAGCAGACTGCCTTGATGTGGTGTCTTAAATGAAATCAAACCCTTATAAGTTAATGATGGCTTTTGATAGTATTTTCAACAACTATTCTATATGTGAAGTACAACTTTCTTATTTACTGATCAACTATGACCTTCACTAATGCATGGAAATGAGACACTAATGTTCTACAATATAATGATAAACTAAAATAAAGGATATTTTATTTACTGAAAATAAAACTTTCAATTTTCACCTTTTTTAAGCACAATGATCTGCAGCTGGTGTCATTTCATTGGCTTCAATAGAGAAATGCACCTAATTATACTAGCTGAGGATGTAAGTGATAATTCTGAGATTTTGACCCAGGATTCCAAAAACATACTCCACATTGTAGGTTTCAACAGCATTTAAATGTTTATTTTTTCTAGACCTCCTGTGTACAGGATCAGAGTTACATTTATATTTTATTATTTGAGACTTTTAGTTTGGTTTTCAAAGACAACTCTTGCCCTCTAAACCTTTCTTCATTAGTGATCAGGTCTCATTTCCTTCCTGTTTAGGGTTGCCAGGTACTTGGTGGAAAAAAATTGGTTGAACAAAAAAAAGGACCAAAGTTGTTGAGAAAAAAAAAAGGGGGGGGGGGGGGGCGTTGAAGTTGTTGAGGGGGAAAAAAAACCCAACCGCAAAAAGAAGTCACTGTGCCTTTAAATCCCCACGCTCTCCCCACCCCCGCCAGACACAGCAGGGGAAGAATGTCCCAAGCGGCCTTCCGTCCGAGAAAAACATGTCAGCTATTTTCTGGTTTTTTTACCAGACAAAGGCCGCAAATACCGGAGTGTCAGGGCCAATACTGGATACCTGGCAACCCTAGTAGAATAAGAATAATTCATTTGGATGTAGACCAAGAGTGACTTTATGTAAATCATTGGAATTATATGGACACGAAGCTACTTTAAACACGAGGAAAGACCTATGATTTTAATTAGAAGGGCAAGCATTATATACATACATCTGGGTAATGGTGGGTAAATATGGTTCAGCTGGTGCGATACTGGCCTGGGAATCAGGAGAGCTGGATTCTGTTCTCATTGCCCATAGAGTTGCTGTGTTACCTTGAGAAATTCACCTCATATCTCTGGCTTTCTTTTCTTGCCTTTGTCTGTCTTCTCTAATTTAGATTGTGACATCTGCAGGGCTGAGAACAATGCCCAGTACAATGGGATCTGATCTCAGTAGGACATCTAGCCACTGCTATACTACTGCAAATAAGAATAATATTCTGCATGCTTTACTCACTGAAGCCAATGGGATTTCTGTGTGAATAAGGGCAGGAAGATCTGACCCAATCATGTAATATGGCATCCTGTCTTACTTGCGTAATAGTATAAAATGTAAAAGTCAAAAGAAAACAATCCCCCCCAATAAAGCAGCAAATTACATCCAGAATTGCAGAAAAAAACCCACACAACTGAACTCCATATTAAATGTGTTTTGAGTAATCATGATTCAAAGGGTACTGATAATAAACTGCATTTTCTATGCTGATTATGAAGAGATTGCTAAAATACCACACATTACGCAAAGTCTCCTTAGAAACAGATGTTCTCCTTGACCCTCCCTTATGTATCTCTGTGGCAATATATAGGAGTTCGATCTATGTCACGGGAGAATTCCTTCCTCTCAGACAGTTCAGGATCACTAGACTATTTCCCTTGAAAGCCCCATCACAAGGGGCATGCAAAGGGTAGGACCAGGAGAGATTCTTTTATTTCTCTCGTCTATGGAATTATGTCAGCTTGCATCCCTCAGAAAATATCTCTGTTTTTGTTTATCCTGGAGCCACATCTGTCCCATAAGCATTCCAGAATCCTGGGGGCATCAAGCCAACATTGTTCACCCTCCCATTGAGCTGCATTTTGCCTGCTGAAGGCAAAATGTCAAACTTAGGGTCTCACTACTTACTGAATATGCCTATCACATTTACTTATACTTGTGTCTAGTGTGTGTCAGTGCTGAAAGAATTTCTCTCCTTTCCCAACTCACTAGACACACCCTTCACTGGAAAAGAACTAATTGCCGCACCTGCTCAGGAAAAGCATGTTTACTGAGAAAACCTTTGCAATGTGCCCTCAAGGTCAACACATTTGGGCTTTGTCCTGCCAAGCACAGCTCAATGGAATACAACACATTTTCTGAATTATATAACATTTCCCAAGGAATTTAATGAGCATTCTGGGATAAGAACTGGATCCTATTCTCATTGCCCACAGAGTTGCTGTTTAACCTTGAGAAATGCACTTCATCTCTCTGGGTTTCTTTTCTTGCCTTTGTCGGTCTTCTCTAAATAGTTTGACATCTTCAGGGCAGAGTACAATGCCCAGTACAATGGGGTCCAAACTCAGTAGGACATCTAGCCGCTGCTATACTGCTGCAAATAATAATAATCTGCTGCCTTTACTCACTATATTACATTACATTAAGATGTCCCTTGTTATTTGGAGGTTCATATCCAGACTTCTTCTGGATAAGGAATGAACGCTTTGAATAGTTTTGAAATACCTCATGTGGTGAGGCCACATTTGAAGTATTGTGTCCAATTCTGGTCCTCCATTACAGAAAGGATGTGGATGTATTGGAGAAAGTCCAGTGGAGGGCAACAAAAATGATTAGAGGGCTGGAGCACATGACTTATGAGGAGAGGCTGAGGGACTTGAGCTTGTTTAGTCTACAGAAGACATGAGTGGGGGTGATTTGACAGAAGCCTTTAACTGCCTGAAGGGGAGTTCCAAAAAGGATCAAGAAAAGCTATTCTCAGTAGTGACAGATGACAGAATGAGGAACAATGGTCTCAAGTTGCAGTGCGGGAGGTCTAGGGTTGGATATTAGGAAAAAACTATTTTACTGGGAGAATGGTGAAGCACTGGAATGGAATGGGTTACATAGAGAAGTGGTGGAATTTCCATCCCTAGAGGATTTTAAGTCCCGGCTTGACAAAACCCTAGCTGGGATGATTTAGTTAGGGTTGGTCCTACTTTGGGTAGGAGGATGGATTCGATGATCTCCTGGGGTCTCTTCCAACCCCATGATTCTCTGTGTGGACACCTACAAGGATGTCAAGCATTACATCCTGAACTAAATACCTGTTATAATGGAAAATGCTAGGCAAACTTAACTATAGCTGCCAGATCCGCCTATACTGAACAAATGACTGCATTCTTCTGAAATTATTTTATTCCTAGAAGCAGATGGGAGTAATGTTTCAGGCATCATCAGACACTTAGTACTGGCTGACACTGGAATGTCCTTCCTAAAGTACCACTGTTAAGCACTTGAGGGGTATAGTATTCCCTTATGAATACATAACTCCCTTAGACATTAATGGGAATTATGCATGGGTACTGAGAGGAGACAATTACTTCCAAGTGATTAAAAAGCAATTTCATTATTTCACCCATTTAAAGTGTAAAAATCTCATTCATAAATAGTTTATACAAAGGTGTGATCATGAATATGTTTTTCAGCTTAGTTTAAAACTTATTCACAATAGAAATAACATATATAGTCTGTGTTTTAAACATAGCATTAGAACTATGTAGCATTCACATGCTTTTAGAACCATTTGTCAACCTAAAAAACCCCCACTGTCAGCTTAAAATAAAAATTGCGTAATTACTTGAGAATTATTTGTACCACATTTCAATTATAAACAGTCAGTTCATCAGAAATTGGGGCCCATAAGACCAGTGCTATTTGCAAGTTTGTACATTATCCAGCAACTCGAATTTTCCATTCCAGATGGAAAATATTGCATGAGTGGATACGATTATCTGCAGCTGAAGGTTCAGTTTTACATTTGCTGAAGCTAGCTGGTGATGAAAAGTTAGCTTGTACAGTATTTTGCTTGGTGAAATCTCTCCCAATCCTTTCCCTACCATCACATAATTTAAATTAAAGGTTGACAGCACATGCTAATGAAATAAAGCAATAAACATTTTCTGACAGTTGCAAAATATAGTACTCATTCAATAAAGTTATATTTTTGGAAAAATTCACTGTGCAAATCTGATTTGTGTCAGTTCAAAATTTGGCTTGAACATCTAGTTCTAATTTATTGAAACCACTAAAAAGACTATAACAATTTGTTTTAGCGCAAAGTGTTCAATCTATAAGAATGAGCTTCATGAAATGTAATTTTCTGAGCAAAAAAGACAATCGACAAAACTAAAGAAGCAAAAAGAAAACCCCTGTCATTTTACTATAAGCCAAATTTATAAAAAAAGGGACAGTGTGCTTATGAAAGCGCTGGGCCTGTTTTAGAGACGACCTTGACAATATCATATCTATGAAAAGGACTGTGCAGGAATTGGCAGAAAGTTGTCAGATCTCTTATTGATTTGTCACATACACTGTTGGGGATTCAATTGTACACAGTGAAAAAATCTCAGACTTGGGAATCAGTTGTACTGGAACTTTGCAAATGGGGGAAGCTTTGCAATTCTATATGCAGTTTATATGATCTCTATGATTACTCTATAGGTGCTCATTACCATAAGTCCAAAGAAAGAAAATAATCCTCCCAGCACATTGAGAGGAGGGGGCTGTTTTCTGGTTTGTCGGAAAAGATGTGTGCCCCGTAAGTGCTAGACTGTCAGAGTGTGACTTGCTGTGGCAGCAGAGGGATACTGACCCATCTCTCATTCCTCTTAAGTGACCAGAAGAAAGGGGAGATGTTTTATCTTCATGCTGGTGCAGGAAAAGCCTTCTTTTTCCTGGAGCAGAGAGAGCAGCACCGAGTCTCCTGCCCATGGAAGAAGTTAATTATCAGGTGTTGTCATAATTGGCTATCATTCTGTTTGTGGGCTGATGGGAAGAGTTTTTTCTTGCACCATCAGATTGTCTAGTGCAAGATGGGTTGACTTTGTCTTTTGCCTTCCCCACAGTGGGTGGGGGTTTAGCTGCAGCAAACATGAAAGAGGGGTTAGGTTATCATACTGTGATTCAATGTGTAAGCGTGTGATGGATGACCAGGGCAGGTACTCTGTAGAGAAGGGACATGGTGAGCAGATAAAATGGTAAGCATGGTGAGCAGATTGATAAAGGATTTAAGGGACATATTCTTTAAAGGAGTGGAACCACAGGTTCAGGACTCCCATGACTGATATAGCAGGGAGCCATTTGTAGACCCCCCCCCCTAATTTGAGAAGTGGGGGCAATGAGGCCCCAGCAACCGGTTGGTTGGGGCCAGGATAGATAAAAAGAGAGGTTGGACAGCAGCCTCCCTTTGCATATATGGAAATGGTGATGAAATTTCCTACACCATGCACATAGAAATACATTTGCAGCCAAATTAAACTGGACCAAGTATCTCCTTAGAGCATAGTAAGATAATAAGTTTCCTTGGTGTAGGGTTTCTAATCAGCAACACAATTTGCCCAGCAAGCCAATGAAACAAGAATAATCTTGCTGTTGTGCTGCCCGTTCTTCTATTTTCATCTTCCTATGTGTCTGTACAGCACTAGCAATGGGATTCTGATCTAGTTTTGGGTCTTAGGGTGCTGCTATTGTAGAAATATTATATGGTAGTAATGATGTGCTAATGAGCTAATGAGCTTTTATACTTCTAATTTATGGTATCAGCAGCAACTGAATATGTCCAGTAAAATAAATGGCACTTGTCCCACACTGTAGAAGATCTGTCCTACATTGCAATGTGCTAACATAAGGTATTTCTAGGTCAGTAATTATTCCTAGAGTCATGCAGCTTTGCTGGCTGAAGTACTTTGTTTTAATATGCACTTGGCACAAAAACTGCAACTATTTCTTTCTGTTTGGGCATTGCCTCTGTAACCTATTCTTCTGAGACTCCAAGCTGCATTATTGTAATAAACTGTATGGTGAGTACCCGTGAAGACAAGTCAGGAACTGCAGCTGGTGCAGATTGCGATGTTAATCTCTGGTCATGTTACTAGTGCTTCACAAATACATGGATTGCTATTTGTTGTTAGAAATTCATGATGTTCATGTTGATGGTCAAAGCCATGCCATACAAGAACCTGTCTACAATTCCATGTCAGCAGAAAACCATTTGCATATGAATATTTTTTTCTGTTTTTCTGGCCAAGCTAATCATTTGTGTACAAAAGCAACTATTTTTGCTGGATAGGATGATTGGTTTATCTCTGCTTATACTGTAGAGCTGATGCTTGCAGGGTCTCTATAGAAATATTAAATGTTGCATCCCGTTTATTATTTGTGTTTGCTAATAAACACATACATCGTGTTTATTAATCTGCACCCAGACACATTTAAAAATCAACAAATGAATGCACCAACATTGTTGAGAATTGCATATTTTCCTACCAGAGTCTTTTATAAACTTCTCCCTCTGGAAATGCCCCCCCTTAAAAGATATGGGGAAAAAATTGAGTGTGTAGTGCTGACCTTGCTAACACATTAGCTCCATCATGAGGATGGAGGTAGTTGGGGAAAGAGCACTTAGCAGTGCCCTTCTTTACAGAGCTCTGTGACACTCTAGCTGTTGCTTTTGCATACACAATTTTGAACAGAACATGCCTGCTTGACTGACTAGCTCTCTTGAGGCCTTACAGTGGTGGCAAGCATAATAGCAGAACCTGTCCTGTAGTGATCCTGAGCACTAGGTTAGAATGCTGCCTTGTTGCTTGCAGGTCTGACCTCTTTCCCCTTAGTATGGTTGCATTGATACAGCATGGGAATTAGTACATTGTCAGCACTGTCACATTTTTTAAATCAGTATTAACTTGCTTGACCCAAACTTATACACTGTAAAGATTCTTAAGAATTTAGGCAGTCTGAGAGCTTGTGTGTGTTCCTCTAAGTATACTTTGCCCTCTTGTCCTTCATAGCTGAGAATACAACGATTTGAGAAGTGGATGGCACTGTTGCAGCAGTTTTCATAGGTTTCTATAATCTTTATATTGTTTTATTTCTCTAATGCCAGGTTTCAACAGAGCAACCCGACTTCTTGCTTTCTATTGTCTGCCATTTCAAATAAAGTGGTTGCTATTAAAGTCAATACTTGCCATCTGAAATACTGCAGTTATTTATCATTTCCTCTCCAAATATACCAAGAAATAAAAATATGTTTGGTACCACTTTGTGAGAATGGTTGTCGAACAGTGACTTTTCATGGTGGCCAAATAAACATAGTGTTTTTAGTATGCAATCTGATAATAAAATAAAGGAATGGATAAGAAACCTGAAAAATAGCAATTGGATGTGTTCCAAATAGGAATTTTGATTCTAATTACAAGGATAAAAGCTGGTTGAGAATGATGGACCTGGAGTGAGATGAGGCAGAGTTCTGACTGTTCAAGTTCTTATGTTTGGAGTTAAAAATGGAAAAGTATGGTTATGAATTTGTCTTCCTTTCATTTTACTGTATTTTGGTGGCCGTTAGTTACAGTGACGACTATTGCCAAAACCTTAAAAGTTTGAGCAAAAAAATTGGCTGCCGCAAGTGAAGCAGGAAGTTGACCTGAAAAGTTATAAAGTTAAAAAAAGGCTTCTGTTTTCAAACTGAGGCAGAATCCTATAAAGGAAGTTGTGCTTCTTCTGCATCATTTCACTTTGGGCAGTCCTTTGGACACAAATGTGTCCTGCACAGTCCCAGCAGGCCTGGCAGGGCCAGATTAAAGCAGAAGAGCCTCAGGCAAACTCCTTTGTGGGGCCCTCCAGGCATAAGATGGACCAGTGGCAATGGGTCCTGGCCTCTTCCCACTACAACCTTGGGGCAATGATAAACAGGATGTCCTCTTTTCCCCCAAATATGAGCAAAGAACTTCCACCTAGTCAGTGGACTTGGTTGTCTTAGCCACTTTCTTCCTGTTTTCTAGTGGATGCTTCACTATCCTCTATTGGGGTCTGCCTATAGATTCAGGTGGAGATTGTTGAAGTGGTTACACTCTATTTTTATTGTGCCTGTGACTTGTATAAACATTGCATATTTTAATTAAAGATGAGTTTGTGTCATCAAAGATACTAGACACAGGCTTGTACCTTTAAGCAAAATCCATTCTACAATATACTCTGTTCTTCTGGAAATGTAAAGTTCCTGCTATATAAAACTGATTATACCCAGGCAATTTATAAACAGTATTAAAAATGACTTCCTTGATCTGTTTTCCATGTTGGTTCATTTTTGAGGAATGTAATACATTTTTTGGAAAAATAAGCAGTAATGATTTCTCTCAAGCCCATGGCTCATGAATTGGATGCAGATAGAAATGGCTACTATAGGATCACAGAGCACTAGTGTTTTGAAATAAATTAACTGGTCCTTTGACAATTAAAAAACATTCAACACTTTCAGGAGCAATTCAAGAGTATCATTATTTAAAAGCTCAGATAATGGACTGATTAGAGTAAATACATATGGACTAACTTCCCATATTAATTAAGCATGAATCATAGGATACTGGTTTGGTTACCACCATACAACCTGAACTTTTGACAGTATATTCAAGCTTTTTAATAAGGTACATCAATTCAGTATTTATGCAATGTTCTTACTGGAGTTTATCATTTCAAACTCTTTATTTTGTTTTTTTTAGGTTTGCAGGATTTGAAGTTGTTAATGGTAGTATTGTTAATCTGATTAAGCAGTTCAGAGAGTCTTGGCAGTGTAGTGTCTAAGCTGTGGACCAAAACCTATTCAGTGCTAGTAATTTTTCCACTGTCCTTAGGGTGCTCTGGATCAGACCCTTTTTTCATAAATCTTTCAGTTCTGCAGAAGAGGGACAATTCACTCTTGTGATATTAGAGGTTTCCATCAGTGAAACTCACTAAGATTAGTGGAGTATTGCCCGATTCCATTCACTGGAGTTCTTTTTGATACTGGTACTGAATGATATGTGTTGTTCAGGAAATGCAGAAATAAAGGTAAGATGGTGCAGTAGTATTGTACATTAATGATCAGGTAGTCTGTAAAGAAAGTAGAAGTGATGAAATGAATAACAGAGACTCCACTGAGATAGTGCTTCAGGTCTGCTACAGACCCCAATTTGGATGTGAACAGAGATCTCTAATATTTAAAATAAAATAATAATATTGGGAATTGTGTGATTATGGGAGATATAGATTGGAGGACAAATACTACATAATAATGCTACACACATAATAACTCCAGGGTGTGTTAGCTAACAGATATCTTCAACAAATAATAGTCATGCCATTTTAGATTTAGTACTGATAAGGTGAGAAAAGTTTGAACAGAACATAAAAAATTCCTACCTTGAGCAAAGGGGATATAAAGCTGAGAAACCAAACAATAAGGGCAGTTGTCAGATGCCAGGAGACTCTTCACTTACCTCTCAGGATACCTGCTTGAAAAATATAATTGACCAAGCATCTCAAATAGGTTATTAAAAGAAAGTAGGAAGCCTAGAAGGAATAGAACATAGGAAGAATCAGCAAGAAAACGACCTCTTGGGAGTCAAAATGAGAACATTCAAAAGCCAAACACAGTTGAATCTTGCAAAGGAAACTGAAATCAGTAGTAAAATCTTCTGTAGCTATACAAATAAAAAGAAAATAAGGAAAGAAAAAGTGCGACCATTAGACACTGAAGATGGGGCAGAGATTAAAGATAATCTAGGTGTAGCTCAACAACTAAGCAAATACTTTGCCTCAGTTTTTAAGGGTAAGAGGAGTTTAGGCATAGTGGTAGGATGACTAATGGAAATGAGGATATTGAAGGAGAAATTATCACATCTGAGGTGGCAGTCAAACTTAGACAGCTTCAGTGGACCTAATCAGAATATTAAAAGAATTTGGCACATGAAATTGCAAGCACAATCACAAGGATTAATGAATCCATAAACTCAAGGGTCATACTTTGACTTGAGAATTACTAATATAGTACCTATTTTTGAGAGAGGGAAAAAAGTGATTGGGGAAACTATAGGCCTGCTACTTTGACCTCAATTGTATGCAAGGTCTAGGATCAAATTTGAAAGAAAAAATAGTAAAAGACATTGAGATAAACAGTATTTGGGATAGAATACAATATGGTTTTACAAAACACAGATCATGCTTGACCAACATGATCTCTCTCTTTGAAAAGATAACTAATATTTTAGACAAAGGAAATGCAGCAGATCCAGTATACCTGGATTTCAGTAAGGCATATGATAAAGTTGCATATGGAAATTATTAGTTAAATTGGAGAAAATGGGGATTAATTTGAGATTTGAAAGGTGGATAAGGAATTGGTTAAAGGGAAGACTATAATGTGTCACAGTGAAAGGAGAATTGTCAAGCTAGAGTTGAATCCCACAGGAATTGATCTTGGGGCCAGTTTTGTGGCTAACACAAGTTGGGAGGAATTGCCAATACAGAGGAGGACTGTAATATCACCCAAGAAGATCTTGACAACCTTGAAAACTAGAGAATTTTTGCGAGGTGCTGGGGACATATCAGTTGGAGGTGATAGAAGAAGAGAAAGACCTGAGTGTATTGATTGAACTAACAGTTGCCAATATGATGAAGTTGTGACGGCAGCTAATGCAATCCTCAGGTGCATCAGGTGAGGTATTACCAGTGGAAATAGGGAAGTGTTAGTATAATTTTACAAGGCACTGATGAGATGTTATCTGGAATATTGTGTGCAGTTCTGGTCTCCCATCTTATAACAAAATGAATAAAACTGAAACAGGTGCAGCAGAGGACTACTAGAATGATCACAAGAATGGAAAACCTACCTAATGAAAGGAAATTTCATATGAAAGTTCTATGTGAATGAAAGGAAACTTCAGGAACTTGTTTGTTTAACCTAACCAAATGAAAAGCTGAAGAGCGATATGATTGTTCTGTGATATTATATGACTAAATTCCAACTAGGGAAAGGAGTTATTTAAGTCAAGCACCAATATTGGTACAAGAACAAATTGATATAAACTGGCTACCAGTAAGTTTAGGTTTGAAATTAGATGAAGTTTTCTAATCATTAGAGAAGTGAAGTTCTGGAACAGTAGAGCCAAAAAAAAAAAAATCTAACTTCAAGAATTAGTTTGATAAGTTCATGCAGAGGATGGTATGATGAGATGGCATATGGCCCACCTGTGACAGCTAGAAGCAAATATCCTCAGTGGCCAGAGATTGGGCACTAAATGGGGAGGACTCTGAGGGCACGTCTAAACTACGATTTTTTTCTAAAGAGGATATGCAAATTCCGTGGAAACTTGCATATCTTCTTCTGATCTCACTTTCAAAAGAGGATCTTTCAAAAGTGAAAGCAGTCTGGACACGTTTTTTTCGGGAAAAAGACCCCTTTTATGAAAAAAACACATAAACCTCCCTTTTTAAGGAAGAGCGATTTTTTCGAAAAGGGGTTTTTTTTCTGAAAAAAACGCGTCCAGACTACTTTCACTTTCGAAAATTCTATGTAGTCTAGACATAGCCTGAATTACTACAGAGAATTCTTTCCCACAGTGTGTTGCTGGTGTGTCTTGCCAACATGCTCAGGGTCTAACTGATTTCCATATTTGGGGTCGTAAAGATTTTCCTTGGTTGGACTGGCAGAGATCTTGGGGGAGGGGGAGGGGAGAGAGGTTTCAACTTCCTTTGCAGCATGTGTCATGGATCACCTGTTGGTTGGTTTTTGTACCTTAAAATCTTTAAATCTTTATTTGAGGACTTCAGTAACTCAGCCAGAAGTTAGGGTTCTATTACAAAAGGAAGTGGTTGGGTTCTATGGCAGAAATCAAACTACATAATCTCAATCACAGGTGCTGGAACTAGTGGCGGTGGGTTTGTTGACACACACTCTCAGAACCCTCACTGAGCAAATTGTTCCCGGATCACAATGGCCTCTTTTGGCCTTAAAGTCTGTGGCTATGTCTAGAATGCAGGCTTCTTTCAGAAGAAGCTTTTCCAGAAGAGATCTTCCGGAAAAACTTCTTCCAAAAGAGAGTGTCCACACTGCCAAAGCACATCGAAAAAATGATCTGCTTTTTCGAAAGATAGCATCCACACTGAATGGACGCTATCTCACATTTAAACTGTGATTACTATGGACAGAGTGGCCACCAGGGCTTTTTCCTCTTTCCTCTTCTTCCAAAAGAACTCCCTCTTCCCCATCCACACACGCCTTTTTCTGAAAGAGCTCTTTCGGAGAAAGGCTTCTTCCTCATAGAAAAAGGATTACCAATGCCATAAAAACCCCTGTGTTCTTTCGATTTTCTTTTGAAAGAAAGCGCTTGCAGTGTGGACGTAATTGAAGTTTTTTCAGAAAAATGGCCCGTGAGTCTATATTATTGCAAGAACATAATTACACACTGATGAATCAGGCCTATGTTGATCAGAACTAGAGTGGGGTGAATAACAGGTTTTTGGTACACTAGCAATTCAGAGCATATTGTTTAAAAATTGATTGGAATTGAACTGAAAACATTTTTAAAATAAATCTTTATTTGGAAAGACGAAAAAAATTGTGTCAAAATTGTTTCATTTTGACTGGTTTGTGCTTTACATACTTTTAAAATAAAATTAAAAAAAAAATTCCAATCCCAAAGTTAAAACTTTATTTGGAAAATGTCAAAAGAAAATGCTTTATTTTCTTGGATTTTTTAAAATAAAACAGTCTGGCAAAATCAACATCGTGAAGTGACTGAATCTGCCTTTTTCACTGAAAAATATCACCAAGCTCTATTTAGGACACACATGGTTTCATAAGAATCTTGAACGAATATTGGTTTGTGTGTCTAGCAATCCACACAATGCAGGATAATTAATTATCTCTATTCAATAGACACCAGATGGACTAGCAAGCAGGTCAGGATTGGGATGCATAGTAAATCTCTGTGAAAACGTTTTCTAAGTACTTGTTCCCCATAACACAGATCTTGGCCGACACTTATATTGTCTGTCTTCTGAAAATAAATTATATGTATGTTCAGAAATTTTTAAAAGCATAAAACAGAGCTAATGTCTGAAAGTGGTCTCACTGTTATATGAACAACATTCAACAAAAATCGAAAAAGTAAAATTACAAATGAGAGACAAACCTCAATCAGATGTATCTAGTTATTTGGGCTCTTGCTTCTGACTTTTTCTCAACTCAGTAACAAATTTGCATGAGCTCCAGCTCTCTTCAATTTACACCCCCACAAGTTTTGCAGATACATGCTGATGTTGGAGGTTAGACACCGCACTACTGTTAAACATAGATTGATAGTGATTGTCTTTTATAGACAGTGGGGGGTATTCAAATTCCTTTTATCTATATTAGTAGAGAAGTTTCTTCCTCACAACTTGTTAGTTTACACTCTACTTTTGTGCATACAGTATGGAATTGACTTAGCTTTTAGATGTATTTGAATAGAAATTGACAATATCGATCAATTTTGCCATTACATTTTTATTAAGCCTATGCTCAGATGAACATCTTCAGTGCAGCAGCTGCAAAAGTCATAAAATACACAAAGTACAAAAGTCACATGGGTGCTATGTCTAGTAAATTTTGCTTATTAAATTTCTGCAGGATAAAGAAGGATTTTTCCTATTTTATGTCAAAAGTTACAACTCTAATATCTTTTCTACATTATCTGCAGCATCACCAAATAACTCGGAGGTTTCACATATACATGTTGTATACATTTTGTGAAATAATAATTGATATCTTTAACTTTCCAAAAATCATAACTCAGTAATTTTTTTTTGGCAAATTCAGTGGTGTAGCATGTAGGAAGTGGTCTCAGACCTTCTTACTCAAATCTAAAGTAATATGATGATGTATCTTTCTGATGATGTATCTTCCATTAAATGATCATGATGACACTCTACCTGGAGTAACACCTCGGAACTCCTACATTCACCACTGTCATATAATTATGATATGTTTTATACAAAGTTTGTTTATGATGTATCCTTTTTAAAAGTCTTGATCTGTTGAATATTAATATCCTGCTGGATTGTATGTGATAGAATTACATGGGATGTTATTAAGTATTGCTGCATTTGTCACTGAAATACATTGTGAGGTTGGAAACACCCACAATCTGCCTTTCAGGTATAACAATGGAGTAGCTAGACAGTACTGATGACCCATAAAAGTTAATCCACCCACTAAAGGGCCATCCCAGAGACTTCTTAAGGCATGTCTATACTAGGAAAATATTTTGAAATAATTAAATTCAGCTTAATAGCTCCCGATTTTACAACATCGAAATAGCATTTCTCCACTGCGCGGAAGCCTCAAAATTAGTCCAAGGCAGGCTCCATTAATGAGGACACACTATCTCGACTTAGAGCCCCTGGAAGCACTGGGTAGTGATTAGTTCAAATTACTCTGGGGAGTGCTTATTTTGAAATAGCGACACTGGAATGTCCACACTAACACTATTTTGAAATAATTATTTCAAAATTAGCATTATTCCCTGAAAAAAGAAGGAGTAGGGATTTCAAAATATGTGGCCCATTATTTCATCATAATGATCTTGGAAACATGGATGCTCTGCTTATGAATTTGACCTAAGGGGGGTTATTTTGAAATAAATCCCTAGTGTAAAGCAGGGCTTAGTGGGAAGACAAACCTGTTTGGACCATCTATCAGGGTGAGATAGTGCTTCATTCAAATCCAGTTTATTTGTTAGAACTCAGGCTGTGAATTTATTTATTTTATTTCTCAGGTAACCACTGGTGAGACCAAAACTCTATGCTTGCTACTTATAATCTCTTGAAATGTATGTTTCTGTAGTTAATACATCTGATTGATGTGCTTGGGAAATCTCAGTTCAGTTATAAAGGCAAGGGGTGCCAACAGCCCTCTGTAGACCCCTGTGCAAGGTGGGGAAGGGGCAGCCTCACATTCCATGAAGGAGCTAGGCCTCAGGTAGAAGGGGTGTGGCCAGAGACAGCCAGGCCTCAGCACAGCGCAGAGCGTGGCACCCTCCTGCTGCCAGCCCTCAGGTGATGATTTAAAGGAACCAGGGCACCAGCCACTGCTACTGCTACTGTAGTAGTGGTGTTGGCCAGTAGCTCCAGGCCCCGATGATTCACTGGGTCCTGGGGTAATTGCCACCTTTCATCCCACAGGCCTGACAAAGGCTAATGTGTGTCCATTCCTCTCTGAGGGGGGTGGAGAACTTAATGAACTTACACTGTTTAGACTTCTGACCAGGGCAGCAGTACACTTCTGGGATGTCAGGCTGGAGTCCTGTGGGAATTGATTGGATGATGATTCATGAGTACAACCATACCAAATTAATGGCAGATGCATCACAGACTATGAAATCTGGCCTATTCCCATGAAATCTGAAGTTTTGCATGCTTTTACCTATGTTGAACAGATTTCACAGGGGAGACCAAGATTTCTCAAATTGTGAGTCCTGACCTGAAAGGAAGTTGCAGGAGAGTCACAAGATTATTTTAGGAAGTTAGTATTGCTACCTTTACTTCTGTGCTACCTTCAGAGCTGGGGACCCAGAAAACAGTGGGTGTTGGCTGGGTGCCCAGCTCTGAGGGCAGTGCCCCACCAGAAGCAATGTAGAAGTAAGGGTAGCAGTACACTAACATGCCATCTTTATTTCTGTGTTGTTTCTGGTGACAACTCTACCTTCAGAGCTGGGCTCTTGTCCAGCAGCTGCTGATTTTCAGATGCCCAGCTCTGAAGGCAGCACTGCTGCTTGCAGCAGTGTAGAAGTAAGAGTAGCAGTATTGCAACCCTCCCCTACAATAATACTGTAACTCCCCACTCCTTCCCTAATTCTTTTTTGGGTCAGGACTCCTACAATTACAACACCATGAAGTTTCAGATTTAAATAGTTGAAATCATGAATATTTATGATTTTTAAAATCCACGATCATGAAATTGACCAAAATGGACCAGAATTCCATGAGTGCCTGGAAAATCATTCATTTATCTCATTTAGATGTGTCTCGGTTTGTGGCTGTCTTTGAAGTGCAACAGCTTTATGGCTTGACACATTGTCACAACGTGAGAGGAGTCTAAGGCTGAATGGACAGAAGGCTCAGCAGTTTCACACCTCAGGCTGCACCCTGGGAACTCAATCACAGTCCTCTAAAGCATAGGAGTGTGACCTGAAGGTCTCTTGTGAAGCACATTTTATTAAAGTATTTGACTTTAAACACGGGCAGAATTTTCTCATCAGGAAAAGACAATTTGGGACAAGATGGGCACATTAGCTATTAGCCAGGGGATAGAAATGGTGTCCCTGGCCTCTGTTTGTCAGATGCTGGAGAAGGATGGCAGGAGACAAATCGCTTGATCACTGTCTTCGGTCCACCCCCTCTGGGGCACCTGGTGCTGGCCACTGTCGGCAGACAGGCTACTGGGCTAGATGGACCTTTGGTCTGACCCAGTACGGCCATTCTTATGTTCTTATTAAGAAGGGATCCGTCTCTCTCTTTTCTATCAATAACTCTATCACTAGTACCTGAGAAGCAATATTGTTTGCACAGTCTGTGTTAGTGAATATCCCCCCAAATTATCATAATACTAAATGTAAAACATCTGGTCATCCACTTTATGAAAATCTTGACTCACTAGAGTCAAGTAACCTTAACTGTACTCTAAGTGACTTTTCAGAAAATGTGAGTACTGAAAGCATCAGAAAGATGTACTGAGATAACACACAACTAACAAAGAACTTAAACCAAAGTAGCTGGAAGCTATAACTTAATCTTACACTTAATCTTACACTCAAACTGTCTTGTTAAATAAAAGGATGGGTGATCGGGTAGCCCTTGTGTCATTCTTTACACCCTAAAATTTTAAAGTATGGCATCTTGTTTATGTGCCCAAAGTTCAGTATTTAGTGCCACCAGCAGAACATTGACCTTGACTTCATGGCAGGACAGAATTCTTACATGATGCACTACTCAGAGACATGGCAAATCTTTGTGTTCCTCATGAAACTTGGGGCAAAGCCCACTTGAGGCCTGAACTGGATCAGTACACGATTACAGGCACACATATATGAAACATAACTTCATTCTAGCCATAGCCAGTGTTTCCGGTAAGCTGTGCACTCGTGCAGCTCCTCAGGAGAGATTCAAATGCCACCCAGCTGATTAGCAGAGCATCCACAACTAGGTTTTGTTTCTACTGTTGGTTCACATTTTCACATACCTTGGTGCACATACAATTTATTCTGCACATGAATGCAGAAGCAACTAGTAGCTCATTACAACAGATTCTGAACTGCAAGTCAGGAGCCAAACATTTATGAACTTCAAGGGAATTGTGGATCTGGACTTACTTTCTGGATTTTGAAAGCAACTGGATTCAAAACCCAAGAAAACCAATGCTAAATAGGTCCCGTCCTCCACAGACTCCACACACCTATGCTATGCCCTAAAAGGGAATTATATAGGGATTTCCCTCCTGCTGTGTATCTCAGGGGAATGGCCAGATCAAGATTTTCCCCTTCACACATGTTTTCTAGGGTTAATGTCTTTCCCATCCCACACCTTACACATACATTCAGCACTTGTGAAAATCAGGCTTGTATGATATGAGATTAAAACACTTATAATAGTCTCTATTATGATTTGTGTTGCACAAATTTCAGAGAATCAGAAATTATGTTCATATTGGTTATTGATCTAAAGTGCATGTAGGCAGAAATGATGTCAAAAGTGAATTCAGATATGTGCAGGTGTAATGATACTGGTTAAAAATGGGATATGGTTAAAGAATGGATTTCTTGTTGACTGTGTTTTGGGAGTGCACCTCTGTAGCATTGAATGGTAGAGTGAAAATGGTGCTGCTTTTCTTTTAATGGGAGCTGTAGATGTTCAGTTTCTCTGAAAATGAGGATGTGTATCAATATTATTGGATATCTGGATATCTTCGTAAAGTAAATATACAGTAGTATTTTCAGCAATCTAAAACTCCTAACACTTGAGGTGGGAAAGTGATATTACTTATGGCTGTCAGTCATTACAGAATTGAAAATGATGAACTTCTAGATAGTCAGAGGCATGCCAGCATATAAACCTTGATTCTTGGAAATGACATGGCTATCAGCACTTGTTGACAAAATTGAAGAAGAGAACCTTTAACCCACAATAATAGAATTAGCTTTCGGTTCTGTTTCTGCATAAGCAACAAAAGTAAGAACACATCCTGGGCATGCCAAACCCCTTTTGAAAAGTCTGTGAGGAAACATAAAGGCTTTCTAAACAGTTTGATTGATGGAGAATTTTAATTGCTAATTGTCTAGCACACAGGTGGAGTTTAATCTATTTGAACCACACAGTTCAGCTAACATTACTGCTCAACATTTCAAAAAGTCTGCTTCAAATTACATCTTCCACAGTTTTATATGAAAGGTTGCTTTACACACTGAAGTGATTCTCTACAATAGCAGTTCAATGCATCTAGTTGTCAGATGTCACCTAATCATAACCATTGAGGATAAGAATCAAGAAGATCAATGCGCTTAGGAGGCTAGGATTATTTGACTATAACTTGTTGCAATAACTTCAGTTGTTCAGATGTTATCTAATTATTCACAAAATGTAGTTTCTTGAAGGTACTACAGTGATGCTCCAATCTCTTAATTTTCAAAGCACTGCACATGGCTTAGCCATGCAACACTCATCGTTTCCAAAGGATGTTATGCAGTTCCCAATAACATCTTGTCAAATCTTTGACATTTCTCAGTTAATCACATTCTTTAGATGAAACATGGCAGATGTATATCAATTGTCAATCGAGCATGAGATTTATACACTATACCCCAGATCCTCAGCTAATGTACATCTGTATCGCTCCTTTAACTTCAAGAATCTAGACCAACAGGTTTAGCGTGATGCTGTCAAATGTTTTCAAAAAAGTATTTGTATATATTTATTAGAACTATTATATAAAAATTCCTTAGCAAAATTGAAAAGAGTGTTACATTTCTTGTCAAATTTGCCAAGAATGGTTTCTTGGTTAAGGTAGTTGAATGCCACCTAAGGATCTTGGTTCCATCCCTGTTTCTGCCGGACAGTTCCTATGTGATGCCAAGTGAGTTTCTTAGGCCACGTCTCCACTAACCAGAGGATCACTGTTATGGTGATCAGTCCTCTGGGGTTCAATTTAGTGAGTCTAGTAAGGACACACTAAATCAAATGCTGAGGGTGCCTCTGTCAGTGCTGATACTCCTTGCTGTCACAAGGAGTAAGGAAAGTCAACAGGAATATTTCTCCCATCTACCTCTTGCTGTGCAGACAGTGCCAAACTTAGTTTAAAGTACTTTGACTCCAGCTACATTATTTGTGTGGTGAGGAATGTGTACCTCAGGTGTGCATCTACACACTGTACCCTCAAAGTAAGCTACGCAATTTGAGCTAGGTGAATTGCGTAGCTTATTTTGAGTTAATTTCGAAGTAGCTTATTTCGTAATTTGGTGCTGCCTACACAGTGCCAAATTTTGAAATAAACTGCTATTCTAAAACGTCCCTTAATTCTCATCGAATGAGGTTTACAGGGATGTTAGAATAGCGAGCGGAATAGAAAGTATCCTGAAATAGCGCTGCAGTGTAGACATACCTTAAGTCAACTTTCTGGGTGTAGTGTAGACCTGGCCTAAAACCAAGCTTTGTACAGCAGTCACTACTTGTGTATTTTCTGGGTGCCTGACTTTACACCAGGGGTGGGCAAAAGGGCCTCCGTGGGCTGGATCCAGCCCACCAAGCGGGCTGATTTGGCCCTCAGAGGCCCTTCCGCTCCCCCGCCCCCAGGCTCCACTTGCACTTCAAAGTGCTACATGCTCCTCGCAGGGTGGAGGGAGACATCACGCGCTCCTCCACCCCCGAGTTCTGATTGGCTGGGGCGTGAAAGGAGCACGCAAAGTTTCCTCCCCCCTCCCCCCCTCGCCCTGCGAGCAGTGCACTGCACTTCAAAGTGCTGTATGCTCGCTCAGGGCGGGGGCAGGGTGAAAAAAGTTGATTGGCCTGAGGGTGAGGGGAGCCCCTGAAGCCTCCTTCTGGTTTAGGTCCTGCCCCTTCCGGGTGGCCCGGGGGCCACTTCAAAACTTTTTGAAGTGGCCCCCGGCCAAAAATTATTGCCCACCCCTGCTTTATACTCTGCGATCTGATTTGTAGAAGTGCTGACAGAGCATTCACAATGCAGCTGAAGTCAATGTGAGCTGTGCTTTGAGCATTTCTCCTGCTATATCATGCTAACTATTGTGAAAAATCAAATCAGCTGTTATTTTGATTTTAATCTTTCTGTTTCTCAGATAGCTGTGTTAGTTTGTTTCAGCAAAAAACAATAAGCAGCACTGATGGCACCTTGAAGACTAAGAATTTTATTGTGGCATAAGCTTTTCTGAGCTGCTACTCACTTCATCAGATGCATGAAGTGAAAGAAAAAGAAACAGATACGAGGGATACAGGGATGGGAATGTTACATCAGAGCTAATTCAAATAGGGTGGATGTGGATAGGAAGGTGAGAATAACTGAAGTGGGAAATTACTTATTGTAATGAGTCATTCCCTGTCCCTATTGAGACCCATTCTGATGGTGCCAAATTTGCATATGAATTCCAACTCAGCAGTTTCACATTAAAGCCTGTTTTTGAAGTTTTTGTTTTTATTTGAGGATGGCAACTTTCAAGTCTGTAATTGTGTGTCCAAGGAGATTAAATTGTTCTCACTTGTTTGTGTGTCTTACCATTTTTGATGTCTGATTTGTATCCATGTATTCTGTTTCATAGCGACAGTCCAGTTTGTCCAGTATACATGGCAGAGGGGCATTGCTGCCACATTAGTAGATGTGCAGGTGAATGAGTCTGATGGTATGGCTGGTGTGGGTAGGTCCAATGATGATGTCTCCAGGGTAGATGTGTAGACAAAGTTGGCAACAAGGTTTGTTGCAGGGATTGGTTCCTGGGTTAGTGTTTCAGCTAAAACCTAACCCTAAGGGTTGAAGGCTGGGTTCAGGTTACAATTAGGGTTACACAGAGGTAGATATGTGCTGGAAGGGCTCCAAGCATGCTAATAGCATAAGGGGTTTGATGGGGGAGTTTCTGGCTAGTTTCCATCTCCTTCATGATTTTTAGGGGTCGTGATATCTGGGATGCAATTTAGGACACTTCTCAGGGCTACTCAAGCCAGGAACAAAACTGCTGTCAGCACCCAAAGGCTACATCTACACTGTGCATTGTTGCGCAAGAAAATATGCAAATAAGGTGCGGCGATATTCATTTGCATACCTAATGAGCTGCTATTTTTGTGGAAGGGGCTTTTGCGCAAGAAGGAACTGTCTACACTGCTCCTTCTTGCACAAAAAACCCCTCTTGCTCAGGAGGGGTTCTGCTGCTTATTTTCAGTGTAGACAGCTCCTTCTTGCACAAAAGCCCCTTCTGCAAAAATGTCAGCTCATTAGGTATGCAAATATTGCCGTGCCTCATTTGCATATCTTCTTGCACAACAATGCGCAGTGTTGACAAAGCCAAAGATTGCAGAGGCAGAAGCCACATGCTTTGAATACTTGTGCCAGGTTCTGCCCCAGTGTAGGAGTGAATTGGAGCCCAAGTACAGGCTTCAAGACAGGGTTTGACAGTAAACTGGTGGACAGAGGCTTTGAGGCCATTGCAGATTTCAGCTAGTTTTAATTCTCAGGCACCTTAACACTTTCATAAGTTAACAAAGTATTATAAAAGCTATTCAGAAATGTTAATATCACTAAAGTGACACTCACCAATATATAAACCTGCCTTTTAAAGAATTATATGAGAGTCTTGTCTCAAGCTAATAGATGTAACTCATTAGCTTGAACATTATGACATCTATACATTGTACAATTAGGGCCTTTCTTCAATAATCTTAAGAAAAGACATTATAATGTTTCATCCATATAAAAGTTATTATTTAATGCTTATTAATTTATATTCCCTGTCATTATGCCACTGATACTATATATAACCTCCCATTTTCATACGTTATGTAAGATAGTATGAAAAGTCCTTGGTTACCGATAGAAGTATAACCTTTCTTATGCTGCCTGTCATTTACCTTTGGGCCAAAAGCCAAAAATGAATGTAGGCTCTGCATCACATGGAGAGGAAACAGGTCAGGCTCAGCTTTTGTCACAAGGGGAAAGACAGGACAGTCTATCAGAACAAGTCATTTAGTTACAAACTAGACAAGGGAAGTGAAAGTACTAAATATCAGTTTTTTGCTTTATTTTAATTAGGTGTTTCTTTGAGCTCTGAAAAGTCAATCTTAATGTCACATGATGTGCATATCTAACTATATAATAGGATTTTATTATTATTATTTTAATTTGCAAGGAATCAATAGAACCTATGTTTAAAATTATAATATTGGTTTTCAACTAGTGTCAACTTCTTGATTTAAACCAAACTGATACATGTTCAAGTGCTTGCCATTCAACTTACAGTTCTCTGTTGTATACACATTGCCAATCTCTATTTGCAGCACTTACTTGGAAGTTAAACAAATAGTAAATTAAGTTTGTGCAAAATTGTCATAAATTGGTGAATACTTCCTGTCTCTATTGTCACTCTATCCATTCTGTCTTTTTGTGGGACTTTATTAGCAAAATATTTTCTATATGGTCAGAAAAGTACAGCTCAGTAGAAATGAGGGACGCAGTCCATGTTAGTAACAGAAATCTGCCATCTAGGTTATATAGCTATCTTTTTGGATTTATTTTATTTCCCTTTCTTGTTCTTCTCCTTAATATTCATTTAGGCATTTGTTGATCATTTCTATGCAGTTTGATCCATATCCCGAGCTTCACATTGGACTCTACTACGTCTATGAAAGATTTAGAGCCTGGACTTGCAAATCCTTATTCATGAGAATATGCAAATAATGAAACTTAAATGCTACTCAGACGACAGGCTGTGCAGGATTGTGTCTGTTATTTTCTTTACAATATCTTAATGAATCTGTTTGGCCTAATCGTGTGCATACATAAGTCATTGGGAGTTTTCATTAAAATGAACAATAACTGATAGATAAATCCTTTTGCTAACCCAGGGGTTTTCAAACTTTTTTTATTCCAGGCCAGAATTTAATGCAGAGATTTTGTTATTATATTTGACCACCTGAACCACCACTCATTTACATAAATAACTTTATGGAGAAGGACTATTTGGAAAGAATTCAATGTGTTTTCTCCTTTTAAATGTGAAAATAATGCAGAAGAAAATGGCATCATGGCCATAATTCAGAAAGATACTTGAAGGTACATCAGTTTAAAAGTGAGTTGTTCCAACCAATCAGATTTCTCACATACTTCAAGTTAGACTTGTGCTTGAAAGCCTGGCTGAACAGGGGGCACCAGCAAATGATCCATGAACAACACTTTGTGAACCTCTCCTCTGAAAGATTCAAATATTTTTGAGACAAGAGTTCCTTTTTCTTGCAATATTCAGTCACAAGATGGCAGCTCTGCTTCACAGTTTTATTTCTGTATTAGTAATGGATTTTTGGACCAGCTACAAAAAGGCTTGTGTGATGAAATTTACCCACTTCTATTTCTGGATAGAGTAAATATTCTTTAGAATTCCAGAAGAGGAAATATTAATGTATGTATAGTTTTTCTTTTTAATGAAATCCTACACTGACACGTCCAGCAGGAATATTAATAACAAATAAGGCCACAAAGTTCAGACATACCCTTGCTGTGGAATTTGTAGTCTGGATCGCCATAATGTTCATCAAAATATGATGATTCCTTCTGGAAACTCTAGAAGATTGTTCCTGCTAATCTTTTCCATTCATTACACATATACGACATACACATGGATTCTCTGTACACAACAACATTTCTCTAAATTCTTTTACTCCTTGTGCCCCTGCTTGTATTTCCATCAGCTGAAATAGACTTGCAGCATGCATATATATGTATGCCTGTTCCCTGTAGAAATTTTCATTACTGAACTTGGATTTGGGAGTTGGTAGCAAAGCTCTGCTTGTTATATGAGTTATTGGAGTGCACCTGGCTCTCTTCTACTACATATCCTGGTGAATGGCCCATATGCACTAGTTCCCAACTGTGATTTGATAGTCCTATTGGTACAGTGGTAAACATTCTTCTGATTTATTAGATAACTGTACTTATACACTATGGAAAGTTAGAGTCATGTTTGGTGTAAAGCTCTTGTTCAGACATTCTAGGGCTTAATCCATCACTTATTTCCCCAAATCCTTCTCTAGTTTAAAACTTTGGATACATTGTGTGACCATTGAGATGTATGCAATTTCTTGCCTCTAGTCTCATTCCCTTAATCTCTCACAATCCTTACATTGTGACTAGCCATTGCACAGATGAACAAGGAGGGAGGGCACATGGACCTCTCTATGACATTTACACTTTCTATGCAAGGTCCTGGCAGGTATAGCTTTCTCCTTGTGCCTTCTGAAGCACTAACCACCACAAAAGAGTGTGAGTGAAGCAGGTTTATTGCCTGCCTTTCTTATACAACAGCCAATAGTAGAATTGTTTGGAGAATGTTTTATTTTTTCCCAGTGAGAATATTGACTTTTTTGAGAAAAATTGAAAAAAAAAATTTCAAACTGCCCCATGTCCCCATTCTTTTTATAAAACCACTCTCCAAGGGCAGCTAGTGGGAGACAGATGGAGACTCTGGTCCATAGAGGAGAATGAGGATGAAAGGAAACTACATTTCTTCTCCTGAGAGGCAATACTATGGCATACAGCCTTAGCTAGCAAAGCTGTTCTGCACCATTCAAAAGAGCAGTACAATGTGCATACCTTCCCCATTCATATGGAAATTCCAGGAAGTACTGTATCTGCCTTAATCTATCTTTGGGGTGGGTGAATGGATGCTACACCACATTCTAGATTCATCCTACCAGCATAACACTTGGAAGCATTACTTTATATTTGGGATGTGCTTAGACTACCCAAATCATTCTCGTTTTTATTTTCCTTTCCCCTTGTATACAGATTGATCAACTTCATTCTGTCATTAGCAAATTTCATCATCTTACTACCTAATCTTCTCTTAACCAAAGTACATTCAACCATTTTTCAGGGCTTCATAGCAACCCACCAGTACTCACATCTGTTTACTTGCAGCTGTTTCTATTCACAAAGTACATCGAGTCTTTGAAATCCAACATTGTTCTTTTTCCATTGCAATAGCTCAAACCTACTAACGCACAAAGTTTACTAACCTTGATGATGAGACTTTTAAGTCTAAAACAAATGATTTCTGAAAGGTAAATTATGGCCATAGAATCCAACTCTCCTCTTTTTTATTATTCAAAATTTCCTCTGACAATCAGAATCCTTGTTTCTGAATTTAATACCATTGACAAGTTGCTAATGGGTCTTTAATTATATCTGAATTAAAATATGCAGGTGTATTTTCTCTGTAAATCAGTATTAGCTAAAATATCTTCTCAAATATTATGTACATAATAAAGAGTATGTTCGATATTATTATTAATTCATTATAGTTTGCATAAAATCTGAAAGGCTAATACAAAACTAAAATCATCCCTAGAATTGCTAAGTGTACATATCTGTAACAATATCTTGGAATAGCAATGATCAGAGATGAAAGTAAGCAGGTGCACCCTGGTGCGCAGCTCCAGCAAGAGAGCTGGCTGAGCTATGGCAAAAACCAGCAGGGAACTATTTAAAGAGCTGGCAGGGCCCTGGGTTGCAGTAGGACGGTACCTGTAAAAAATTTGAAGTTATTTTCACTGCTGGCAATGATGTTCTATTCTATTCTGCATTATGAAAGAATCACAGCAGTTCAAATAAGAAAGACAAGAAATTGATAGGTCTGCAGTATATCTATCTTGCTATCTATCAGTGTGTATATATATATATATGTATATATCTATATCTTGTCTTATGACATCTATGTTAACTAGTATATTAATATGTTATTTTGTTGGATTTATCTGTTAAGAACTAGATGGGAAGGAAGACCAAGAATCTTTGGCTCAAATGATTCTTTGTGTGATGCATCCACTAAGAAATATTTTGTGAAAATACTCTTAGGTTTTTAATGGCAGATAATTGGCTTAGCAGAGTAATCGAAATCTGTAAAAAGTGCTATTTTCAAGATGGAAATAAATCCTTTTGAATATATGGTATGGAATGGTATGAGACCGTTTGCTTAACCATAACATGGAGGTGTAGATTTGCAGCCCTTACTGAAAGCAGTGGGAGTTATTCACGTTAAACACTGCAGAATCTATCCCATGTTTTGTCATGTAGTTTGAGATTCAAATTTCAAGTGTACTTTGATTGTTCATCACTTTGTAGTCCTAGGTCAAGATTTTCTAAAGCACTTCAATCTCAGTATTTTCAGCACTTCAGTATTTTCAAAACTGTCTTAGGCTTATCAACACTGCCGAGCAATTCTGTCTACAAAGGTGTGAGAAGTGAGCACAAAGTTTTCCTGTGTGTGGATGGTGTGGGTATGAACTAAAAGGTTCCCACTTTACATTAATGTAGTCCTGTTTGAAGAGGATTACATTAGTTCCCTTTTAATTTGCACCCACAGCAGCTACCGGAGAATTACAGTATAACACTTTGGTGCACACTGTTATTCACACACCCAAATAGTTTGAACTGTGGGGCAATGTAGACAAACTTTAAGTCTCACTGAACTTCAGTTGGACTTAGGCATTTAGGAGCCTAAATCCATTTGACACTTTTGAATATTTTACTCATACGATAGCCAATGAGGATTTATGTGCCTTTAGAAAGGAAAGAGTTAAAATAATTGATAAAAACCTGATAAAATTGTAAATATTTTGTTTATGCTTTGTTTTACAGTGTTGCCATCTTGATTCCTGGTTATCCCTATTTATTTATTATAGAAGTGAGTAACTATTGTATGTATGTAAGGTGGTTATGATATTGTGGCAGTCGAGATTGAAGCAATGAATATACAAAAAAGGAATGTTAAAGTACTTGTCGAGGCTTGCAGTAGAAAATTAGGTTGATTTAACTAGGTTTGTCAGGGATGTGAAAAATCCGCAACTCTGAGTGGTGTAAAAGAGACAGCTAAAAAGTAGAGAGGGATGATAGAGGCTATAACATCATGTTGAGTGTGGAGACAGTAAATAAGGAAGTGTTATTTACTTCTCATTATACAAAAACTAGGGATCACTAATTAAATTAACAGGTAGCAGGTTAAAACAAACAAATTGAAGTATTTCTTCATGCAGCACACAGTTGGCCTGTGGAATTCTTCACTAGAGGATGTTGTGAAGGCCAAGAATATAACAGGGATCAAAAAAAAGAACTAGGTAAGTTCATGGAGGATAAATCCATCAACGGCTATTAGCCAGGATAGGCAGGGATGCCGTCTATTGCTTCTGTTTGCCAGAAGCTGGGAATGGATGGCAGGGGTTCTATTCTTGTTTTAATTGCAAAACATATTTTCCTGCATCTCTTTGGAGGAAATACATGTTTTCATCTCTTCTTTTAAGGGTGATTGTCAGTATGAATTGAGTATTCATATGCATCTGAGTGGTGAACTGTGAATAACTGACATCAAATATAATTGTGCCTTACCATGTCAAACCATTACTGAGACATTTGCTATTTTAAATTAATTTTACTTTCTTCCATTTAAATCTATTGTGTTAGTGCATGTGCAGAATAATGTTTTATTTTATTATGGAAAACAATTGCAGATTAATCTCAAATATAGAAGTATAGATATAGATACACTTCACTTGGATCATTTTTTTTTCTGGAGCCATATAGTATTTCACACAAATGGGATTTTGATAAAAAAGAGAATCAGGTCTGCTTTATTTCTGAGCTCTAGTCTCCATGCCCATGATATCACATATGAAACTATTAAATTAGATTATAATACATGTTCTGGATACTGTGCTGATAGTTACAACTAACAACTAAATCAAAAGATGCCACTGATATATTCAAAAATAACAACTATAGGTTGAACCTCTCTAGTCCGACACTTTTGGGACCTGACCAGTGCCGAATCAGAGAATTTGCCAAACCCATGTATTGTTTAGCAGCATTACCAACACTTCCACTGCTTACTAGGCTCTTAGAAAACAGAAAAGAAGTCTCTTAGGGGTACATTGGCGCTAAATAACATCACAGAACTCTGAGATCCAGGACTGGTAGCTGTAAACAAACTTTATGGGACCACGGGAAACTTGGCCACACCCATGATAAATGGACATCTGGCTAACTAAAATAATCCCAGACCACGGATGTTGCCAGACCAGAGAGTGGGGGGACTAAAGAGGTTCAACATGTATTTGTGTGTCTTCTCTTCCCAACGTCCAAGTTAGAGAGTGGCACAGATTTGCAAAGCAGCAATAATGCATTTACATCTATATTTAACACAAGAAGGGCAAATTGTGTTTTCCAGTTCTAGCTAAGTGAATGTTAGGTATTGCCTTGGAAAATTAATGTTTGAAAACACAGTTGGTTTGATGTAGATACTATCCTCATATGCTTTAGTAATAGACTGTCAAAACAGATCATTAGATAAAACTTTCCTAGCTCATGATATTTTTAATACCAATAATATTTATATTGGTACCAAATATCTTGGCAGAAGACTACATCCAGAGAGATTTTTTAAAATAATATAATAGATCATTAATGACAATGGTGATGGGAAGGAAATACTATTAACAAACCTTTCCTACATCTTTTTTGTTATAATGACATTTTTAAATTCTTACTTTGTTAAGGAAAATAACAAACATGTAATGGAAATCCATGATAACACCTAGTGAGATAACTGATGCAGAATAGCAAGTTTAATTAAATTGCCTTAGAGCTGGCAATTCTTGATACTTTATTTCAAAGTAGAATTGGTTTACAGTATTACCAATGGCATAATTTCTGAACTCCTTTGTTTAGTTAAAGTACCTTTAAGCTTAATCAGCTCATATTAGCAATATTTTTTCTAGTCTTCATTATGGATGTTAAAATGCATTTATTTAGGAAAACGTGTAACTGATGAAAATTTCAGCGGTTACATGTTTACATGTAGGAGCGGGAGGCAGCTCTTGCAGGCTGCCTGCCCTCCCCCCTACCCCCGATGCTGGCTGCCTCTGATACAGGCTCATTGGTTGACTGTGTACATGTTTACACTTTCAAATCCCTAGTCTTTATCAGACATTTTTAATCAGCTGTTACGTGCTGTGTGAATTGTGTTTTTCCATATTTTCAGAATGGCTGTGAGAAAATAATAATAAAGCCCTGAATTCATGCTTAATAACATTTTTCTTGCTCTGTGGCCCCACATTTTAATTTGTGGCATGTATTTAGTCTCTTTAAATAAGAAAGTACAGTATATTTTAAAAGCAGAACAGCAAAAATAAGCATTGGCTTACAAAAAGTAAGGGACTTCTAGAAGTGATTATTATCACTGGACTTTCAGTATGTATACATGGGCCATTGCAATGCAAGTTTTCCATAGCAAGATAAAAATGGGTTTTAAATTAGCACAGGTGAAGCATTTCAGCACAATATAGGATTTTCCAGTTATGCTAGAAGAAGGACAGGAGACACTGGATGTGGTTTAACGAGGCTGCAACTTATTCCTAAATGTCAGGGAATAACCAGCAGATAAAAGTTTACAATGCTGGTAATTCCATAGTAATTTATCCCTTTGGGGTAGGGGGCTGCTGTCAGTCCTTCCCCTTTTCCCATCTGGGTCCCCAGCCAATTCCCTGTTGGCACCCTGCCACCCCTCCTCCTCAAAAGAAGGTGTAGTGGGATTATAAAAGAGAGGGTGTTGGCTTCCTGTTGTACCAGTTAAGTGCTTCAAATGCCTGGATGATATGCGATGTTACTATAACTATGTTGGTCCCAGGATATTAGGAAGACAAGGTAGGTGAGATCGTATCTTTTGTTGGACCAACTGAATCACCCACCTGTATTGTATCACCCACCTTTTCTCTCCAAAGCCTGGATGAAAAATGACTGATTCCATGCCACCTATAACTTTGGGTACCTCCCTATTCACATTCCTCCTACCTGTCTCATAGATCCCCACTGCACCTCTTTACTTCTGGAAAAAAATCCAGGATCTGCCCTAAGTCTCTCTTGGCTCTGATCATTAAGTCTATCCCTTTATATGTTCCCAAATAATTTCCTTTGAACTGAATCATAAACATGTTTGGTGCCTGCTCACAGGCCTCCACTATGTACGTAAAGCTGCTCCCATAACATGCATGCCCCTCCTCTCATGTCAGTTCAAGAGCTGCTTCATCACTGAATCCAGCTGAGAAACTCCAAACAACCCAAAAGAGTGCTTACATAGCCAATAAATAATGCTGTGGCCACAGATCCATCCCACTGTTTGTCTGGCCTACCTACTAGCCTTTGGAATAAAACACAAAGAAAATTAACACCAATTCCCCCTCTAGGGTCTCATCTGGGTTGTGTGCTTCAGAATGGTAATGTTCAACTGCCTTAATTGTATTAGCCTCTAGACCCAGAGGGGATGCTGCTATTGCTGCTCCAGTCCTGAACGATTGGGAAATAAATTCATGTACTGGAAGCCCCAACCTCATAATTCCTCGCCTTAAAACTAACAAATTGCTGTGTTGTGAGGGGCCCATTACCTCCTTGGCCATATTGCCATGTATTCCCTCATAGCCATCACAGGGCAGATCCTGTACTCACTACCCCCCTATAGGATAATGGATCCAGCCAGCCTTCTTGATAGATCTCTGATCTCCTCGAGGTTAATATCCCTGGTCTCCTTCCCAGTGTTTATCCCTTAATTCCAAAGCCTTTCCAAAAGAGTCACTATAGGATTCAGGTAGTAGTTTGCTGATCCTACAATCTCCCCCTCTTCCCTCCCCACACCAAGAAACAAACAAACAAATAAACAAACAACAACAAGAAAACAACCTGCTATGAGAAAAGCTATCCTGAACAAAACCACCTCTTGTCCACAATGACATATTGGTTCTAGGTGTCTTATCAGATCCCCAAATGATGGAATGATATATATATCCTCTTTATGGTCAGTGCTTTGAGACCCCACTGTTAGAAACCTAAAAACTAATATACCACTTTAAAGAGGTGGGTACCCATTCAGAAAATTGGCAAACTTAAGGGCCATTAAATGACTGGCTCCCACCTCCATGGATCTGTAAGTGACACTTGACTTGTTTCCCAATCTGTTTCCACACTGCTGCCTTCCCTGACTACTTTGGCAATTTTGGGTTTTATGGACCCCCAAAGCATATTTCACAATTATGCCTAGATTTGCAGATGGTAGTGGGGAAACACCAGGGCACGCCATTTTTTGATAGGACCTGTGCAAGTCATGCAAAAGAACTCTGCCTCAGAAGGAAAAAGTTTCAGACTCATGAAAACGGAAGTAGACTGGCATGTAGCTATTGTAATTGACTGTGCAAATCCAATATTGGACGCATAAGCCATGAAAGAAGTTGCATATCCAGGCACAACTCATAGATTGTCACTGCCACTGCTTATCACCATCTCTCGAGATGAATGGGCCATATATAGTGGGGAAAAAAACCCACTTTCATTACACGTCCGGCACATGTCATTACAAGCCTCAGACCTCTAGTGGGCTTCTTGTGGAAAGAACAGCCACTGTCAGTGTGGAAACCAGGCCTCCATTGTTTACTTTGGTTAGAATGAAAGAGCCCACTAGATCCTGGGTTTGTGCTGCTGTCCTCAATCTAAACAGTTTGTCATAATTTAAAAAGCTATGCTCCCGACATATTATTTGCACTGCTAGTTATAGTCAAATATTTGAATAATGCTGGGCTTCTGTCTCAGTAACCCTCTGCAGTTATGTCCCCATATAGATCTGTAAGGCAGTTTTGCAATTCTCTACATTGTAGCCACTTTCGGTTGCTTTGGGCATCTCTTTGCCCTGCTTATTCTCTGTCAGCACTTCCCTGTGCAAGAGTGATTACAAGTCTACATAGTCACCTCCCCAAATTTTTTCTTCAGTAATACTGAGAAGGTGAACTTCCATTGGGTCAGCCACTCCTAAATAACCATATTAGTGACTGACCATTGGGGCACCCTATCAGTGTGTGAGTTGTAGAATGCACATAAATTATCTCCCATTAAAGGCTCCTGCCTCTGGTGAGGGGTCTGCCCCGCCTGACTTTTACCTGTCTTCCAAACGTGGGCCCATGATGGGTTTCCATTAATTACACTTCCAGACCCACTCCCCCATTCATAGAAACTTCCAGCTGCTGCAACAACTGAAGGTTAGCTTGCAACAGTTGTGTAATGCCATTAGCTTCTGTACTAGGTGTATGTACTCAGACATTCCTGACACACCTCTTGGACACTAGTTCCCCCTTGTAGTCTATTTGCTAGTTCTCTTACCACCATGATGTTCTGTGTCTCCTGCCCTGAGCAGGAGGGGCAGAGTAATTGTCCATTTTGCTCTCTCACTTAGGTCTCCTGAGAGGTCACGTTCTTTGACCTCCATCAAGGCCCCACCTAGAGACACCCATTGCAACGTTGGACAAGGGGACTCACTTTTACACCCTGCCCTTGCAACCTCCATCAGTCACTCTGATGTTGATCTCCCGGCATGCAATCCATTCATTCAAATAGCCTGGCTCTGGGTGATCCAATACACCCTGTAAGTCTGGAAGTGCGTCCTCCTACCCTTTTGTGGCATGAAAACACAAAGTCTGCTTCTGTTGTGGTGGTGTTACTTCTGCTCCCCTAATACAAGTTAAAGAGTTTTGCTGCATTGGTGTGGACCTAAACAGTCTTCCCTCTTTTCCATCACCCAAGGATGCCCCATTCTGACTTGGTTTGTACCTGCTGCAGCATCTCTCTTGTGCACCTTTAAAGGGGCCACTAACCTTTTCCTACCAGTCAGACAGTGGTCCTCTCCACTTCCTGTGCAGAAGGGTCACATTTTTAAAGGAGAAATGATTTTCCTCTCGTAAGGTAGGCCTAAAACCATATCATAATAGTACATAAAAGTAACATAGCATGAACACTGGATATTAGAGGAACCAGGTTTTCTATCTCCCCACTCAAGGATGTCCTTATGATTTATGGGCCCCTATACAGTACTATTAAATTTGGGCCCCTATGCCCAATGGCAGCTTGGGAAGGGTGGGAAGTGATAATGATAATTTTAGAGATGTGATTTTAAAATGTTCAGCAATACACTAATGAAATAATTTTAAAGCAAATTTTAAACGAGGATCCTGTAGCCTAACACACTAAATTCAGAAATTGACGGTATATACCTGGGGTTGGCAAATGCCTGTTAAATGGGTTCATTACCACTTGAATGGCTCTTTCATGGGTTCATGATTCTGCTAATAGGTCTGTCAGGCTTTTTCTTTTTTAAGATTACTAGATACTTTCTGGAGGAAGCAGAGCCACAGAAAAGGATTAAGAAGAGGAATATGAGTGGATAGTAAGACCCAGTGGTGCCCTAAATTTTTGGCTTCTGTGTGTTCTGCATATGGGTAAGGTTGTCCCTGTCTCTGCTCTTCTTCACTCTCCCCTCATTTAACTTCCTCTGGTAAAAAGCTTGTTCACATTTCTGCAAACATAGGCCTTGATCCTTCACTTAAGTTTTGCTTTAGTCAGATGCCAATAGGACTACCCACATGACTAAAGTTAAATCTATATATACATATTTGTAAGATTGGGACCTTCAACTGTAACACTAAAAAGTTGATTACTTTTCCAGTCAGAGGGCAGTCTGGCAGGATTCAAAGAGCAAACAATGTGTAACCCTATTTTAGAATATATACACATGGAACAGTTAGAAATCGTTAATCCAGAGTAAATATGAACATTCCAAACATAGTGAGTGATGTGGGGCCTGAATAATCTCTGCCTATGATAACATATAAAATATGTCTGAAAATGTTTTACACCAATCAATATAGAATATATATAAATCATGCATCAAAATGATTTCTTATTGTGATTGTTTTTAAGCCACAAGTCACATGTTTTTATACCTTTTTGGAGGTGACTGTGTTAAAACAGTGAAAAAGAGGATACTGAAAATTGAAATATGTATGGACAGGCTCATGAGAGAACATAAAGAACTATTAGTAAAGAGCTAGGCCATCAGCCTCACTTAAGTCAGTGCAGAATCAATCCCCAAGAGAAGAGAAAAATATAATGGGAAAAAAAAACCCTGTTGGCATTCTGGGCCATGAGAGACAAGAGGCAATAATGAGTCAACAGTTAATTGGGAGCTTCAAGCGCACTAAGGAATAATATGCTGGGTTGCTGGTGCTCAGAAGTGGAAACAATGAAGTGAGGATGTATGGAGTAAAGGCAATGGTCTTGAAGCTCAAAAGATTTGTGCGAATACATAGTTTCACCCTACACACATGCTACTAACAGCTGGTGATGGCTTTCTGAGGAAAAGGTGGAGGAAGGCTCAACCACAGGAACATGTTATCTCTGACATAAGGAAATAGATTTAGACCCCAATGTTTTTAGGAGTTTCAGAATCAAGAATCACTAAGGGCAGGGCTACTCAACATGTGGCCCACGGCCCATTTGTTTGCAGCCCATGGTGTGTTTTGGTTTTACACAGGGCTCAACATGTGGCCCGCAGGTGGGAGCCAAAACAAAAAAGTAGTCCTTATAATGGTCTTCTGTTGATATATGTTTTAGTAGTTAAATTCCTGGACTGTCATTGCTCATTAAAAGTGCTGTCATATGGGTGGAAATTGGATAAATATTGCATTTTATTAATATCAGCAGAAATGACTTAAATGGGACCCGTGTGTTGTGTAGTCTTGCCTTAATCTTTATATTCATGCCTATTGGTGTGGAAGAAGCTATTTGCGTATATTTGCGTATATATTTGCATGTATATGCAACCACATTTAAGTTTTGGCCCTTGGCATGTGCTGTCAGTATCATTGTGGCCCCTTGGGCTTCCAAAGTTGAGTAGCCCTGACCTAGAGTACGATTATAAAAATTGAGCAGGCTTAACTAGTGAGCTGAATTCAGCTATATAGAATGCATGAGGACTGCAAGTTATTATACAACCATAAGCAGGTGTTATAGTTCACTCTTGACTTTTTCTGATCCCTAAAATAAAAAAGTTGGGCTTGTTGGCAGAAATAAAACACCATTTTTTTTAAACGCCTGTACCAGGTCTACGATAGAATTTTTTATCAGTGCAGCATCAAAGTAGAAGTAGGTCAGACTTTTCCCGGTGTGGACACATCTCACTGTGAAGACTCCAATCTGTTCATATGAAGAAATGATAGAAATACACTATTGTTCTCTCCTTTGGCAGAAGCCAGGCTGCCTTTCCTGCTATTCTTCACTGAGCAACATTGACCTGCACATGCTCAGCCAGTCTCTGTGGGCTTAATGAGACAGTCATAATAGTGAACTGCTAATCTGCTTATGTTCAAACCAATTTCTGCAGGTGGAGTACATATATAGAAAATGTTTGAGTCTGTTAAGATATTGATTATGGCATTTTGTATATATTCCAGTTACCAGGAAAACTGAAATGGCAGCATATTTTTGTTTAGCCTGTTTTTCTAGGAACTCTGAAACAAAGGCTGGATCCTTTGAGCAGACGGTGAAACCAGAAAGACAAATTTTAATCTCCATATGAATACCATATATATGAGATACGGTGGGAGGTTGTATGTAGATATTGTTTAGCTTCATCCATCTAATGATTCATGCCCATGTATTCCTTTTTTAAAGTTATTTCATTTTGTTACTAACCAATAACAAAATACATGCAGAAATGCCAGTCATCCAGTATCATGTGTACCATGCAGAAATTCATTTGTGCCATTTAATGTAGTTCCATATTTGTGGTGGTATACTTGTAGAAACAGAACTAGCAGTATCTTGTTAAGGGGATACGGCAATATGCCATGTTTATTGTGAAAGCAGAATTCACTTTCTATCCCTTCCTATTAAAATTACCCATCACACATACACACACTCATACACACAGTTTTACAGATGGGAGATAATTACCAGCCTCAGTTGCTCATGCTATTCCACTGGCCAGGTGATTGAGACATGAGGAGGGGACCCAGGTCATATCAGTGTGCACTGATGCTCCTAGAGGATGATTATAGAACTGAAAGACCCAATTCTATAGTTTTGCTCCTCTTTTTTACATTTTAGTCCATGGAGCCTGTCCTGTCCCACTGCCCCAGAGCACTGTATGACCGTGAGTCATCAGTTAACGGTAGATGGGACTTTGATATTTTTCTTTGCCTCTCTCTTTTTCTTGGGTGGATTCTTTCATAGGGCTTGCTCGTATTGTTCTTCAGCCATCAAGGTGGTCCTGGCAGCTGGTCTCCAGATGGGGGGCTTCAGGAACTGATTCTTTTACACTCTCTCACTCACTCACTGTTTTACATAGACACACACCTAACTTTAAACAGAGTTAAGGTAGTAGAAATTTAAAAATGTGGTTTCAGTAGGGGTCCAGGTGCCTGGTTTTCACCTGCCATGTTTGGGATTTTTGGTGAAAGCATCTGGCAAGCCTAGGTTTCAGTTACAATATATAAAAAAGTTTTTTAAAAGGTTATAATTACAGATTCTCCAAAAGCAATTCTTAACAGATAACTAATAAATAAATCCAAATCCCATTCATAAAAAGTGGGCCGCAATTATGAGGTTACATACATAATGTCATATTGGTAGATATAATTTATTAAAAGGGCAATTTCATGGTTCAGCTCAAAGTGTGAGCAATGGTGATCCAGGCGAGTTTTCATCCTGTGTGTTATGCTTTGAGTTTTAGACCTAAGTCTCAAAACAAAAGTCATGAAGGAAGATCTAGTTTCACCTAGTTTTTGACAAAATCTCGTACAAACCAAGAATTTTGCATGATATCTATCTATGCAAAATCACAAATCCACACAGGTAACGTGAAAAGATTCATGAACTTCAGCAAATTCTTTGACTTACTTGGTCCAAGTTTGTAGTGCAGACCAAACCCAGATGAATTTTGTATGGCTTCAGTGTTTGAGCTTGGATTAGAATTCAGGAGTCCTTTTTCTCTGTCTTGTGCCATTAAACAGCAGTCCTCACAGGACCCAAGAACTGCTCAGAAAAGATTGTGGGTCAGCTGAAACCCAAGGATGGAAAGTTGAAGTGGATTTATAACCATTGACAACCCAGGTGACAAGTGCTTTATTTTAAAATGGCTCTCGGTTCCTCACCCAAAATCAAACAGGAAGATTATGGAATCTGGCTTTTATAAATGAAACCTGAAATTACCCTTGATATTTACAGAGTCCCAAATATCAACATTCCAGAAACAAGGGGCCTGTGGGCCCTTGGGGTTTGTTGTGTATTATCTACACCCTCCCCCAGCCTCTTCACTTCTGTCTCTTCCAACTCACTTTCATTCAATTACTTTCCAATCCTAGAAATTCATTATAAACGCTATGTTTTGAAAAAGAGATGACAAAGGCCTTCAGGTGGTATACCTTTATTTTCCCAGAAAAGATAACATTTCAAAAGCACAGTGAAACAGACAGATAGGAAAATAAAATTAGTGAAAGACTCAGTATTATGGACCAGCACAGTGACAGAGACTGACTATAGTTTAAAAGATTTTTCCCTTAAAAAAAATCAAATCCTTCAATCAGAGCATTTCAGCAACATTATACAATAATTTACCCTCTAACTGGAGCTCTTACACTCCCCATGCTGTCTCCATCAGCAGTAAGTTTTAGTTTTTGATTAAAAAGTCTTTCTAACAGGAAAACCATTGAGGGTTGTCTCTGAAAGAAAATCAAGGGTATTCCTCTGTGCGCCTGTGTTACAGTAAAGTTAACTATTCTCTCCACAATAATGAGCTCTCTGTTCAAGGGAGCCAGTGTCACCCCGCTTCAGCTTCACTGATGTGTGTGGACCAAGCCAATGGTCATTGTTTTAAGTGAGCTTTGGTTGGAAAGAAGTCATTTTGATCTCTGAGGGGCAAGCTGATGAATAAATCCAGTCCAATTAGAAGAGAGCAATATAAGGTCTGGTGCAAAGAAAACTGAAGCCTGTGGCAAGACTTACAGTGACTTCAGTGGTTTTGGATTAGGCCTTGAGGTAGTTGTTAGGTGTGCTAAATGTGTGAGCCGAGATGAGTGAACTGTTTAGGGATTATATTTATGTGTTAGGCTTTATTATACTTTACATATAGATTGCAAACTCTTTGGGGTAAACTCTTCTTTGCTTTTATAGCAACCAGTACAGTGGGGTTCTGGTCCATGACTGGAGCTCCTAGATGTTATGAGAATACAAATAATAATTACTAGAAATAATATGGCTATATTCTCATCTCATCTGTGATCCACTTATCTAGCAAGTAACTGTTAAAATGCAGTACCATTACCTATTGCAAGTTAGATGTCACAGTCATGCTATATTTGGAAAATATATTTTGGGCAAAATTGATTTCAATGGGAATTTTGCTCAAGTAAGTCATGCAGAATTTGGACTAATACTTGTAATTTTCCTGTATTTTTCTCAGGCAACTCACACTGTTTCCAGTGTGCATCCCCATGGAAGCAATTTTAAAATCAAGGGCACTTGATAGAACTTGAAAATCTTCAAGGATGATGTGTGGAATATATTGTACTTCCTAAGGGATGGATTTCTCTCTTCTTGTCTTTTGCTTCCCAGGCCCACTGACAGCAATTCTGGGGCACAGGGCATTCAATGGGCCCCAATGCAAGCGCAAGTCACATCCATGCTGACACAGTTTTCCTGACATTTGGGCAGTGCTGCACCTGTGCTGTCTGGTGCCCAGAGAGAGCTGCCAGGTGCCCATCCCACCTCTTCTCTGTGGCCCTGCCACCAGCATACTCCATCCCACCTCATTCCATCACATCCCCCCCATCTCTCTTTCCCCAGGCTGTGGAAGGGAGCTGGAGATCAGGAGGGGGTATAGGCTCTTAGAGGAAGTTTGGGTGCAGACCAGGATTGCCAACCATCAGTAAATTTATGGACAGTTTGTATAAAAAGAGCTAAAATTGGACTTGTATGTACAAACTGTAAAAAACTTTAGATATCATTAAAAGAACACCAAGCTTTGCCGTTGAGCTAATGAGTACTTCTCCCTAAGCCCCAGGGTGAGTGCTGCACCTTGGGGCAGCTCCAGGGAGTCTACAATTCCCAGGGCAGGAGTGGAGAGAGGAATTCTCCTGGCCAGGACTCCCTCCAACCTGTGGGGGCTGCTCCTCTCCACCTCCAGGTTTGAACTCTTCTTCCTAGCGTCAGCATAGTAGCAGCTTTTGGTGAACATGTATGCAGCAAACACCTCTGCTGCTCTCCCTGGGCCTGTGGGGGGAACAGTGGGCTGGGTGCTGCCTCCCCACCAGTAAGTCACAGTGGGGTGGTCACATGCATTTAAGAAATAAACTGTCCACTCCTGTGCTGGAAGGATTTTTGACTGGAAATTTTGTATCTGGACAAAATTACTAAAGAAATGGTTGACAGAGTGGCTGCTGTCATGCATGATTGCAAAGTGGAGAACTTGGAGGACACTGATGTGGCTCGTAAGTAGGTTAAACTAGCATAATAATATTGTTGTTGTGATGTATTAATAAAAGCATTGAATATTGTTCACGTCTGTCCTTTCGAACCATCTTTATATTTTTACAGAATGTGTCTGTAAAAAAGTTTGTATTTTTTTCTGTACCGTTAATAAGAATAATTTTCAGCAGCTGGCAATCCTGGTGTGGGCTCTGGGTTGGGATAAATGCTTCTGGCAGCAGTTCCTAGGCGGGCCGCAGTCCCCAGCCAATAGAAGCTATGAAGTCGGCAGTGCACACAGGCCCCACCCCCCCTCAGGGGTTGCATGGACAGTGCCAGGCCAGCCTCTTCTGAGAACAGTGCAGCGGGGGGTAGAGAGGAAGCCTGCCCTAGTCCCACTGCACTGCTGTTGGTGGTGTCCAGAGGACCCTGGTCCCTGTAAAATTGCCCCCTTTGCCCACACATTGGTGGGCTTGTTGCTTCCAGAAGTGAAATTGCATCCAGCACTTGTATTGTTTGCAAGCTCCTTTGCACAGCTGATTCTATAATCACCTGAATATGCACTTGAGAGTTCAAAAAGGGTTGCTTGGCAACCAAATCAGAAGTGTTTTCACTAACACCTTCCTTTTTTCAGGTGTAATTTCATGTGTGTGAAGTCTCAGAAATTTCCGTATTTTATTTTATTCTATTTCATTGATCCCACAGCTATACGAGTTTCTAAAATATTTGACATCACGTCTGTTGGAGGCCAAGCAACAAAGAGTTTGGCGACCATCCATCTTTTAAAGCAGTCGTCTGCTCCACTGCTCTTGAGAGTACAGGGTGTTTTTGCTTGATGGTCATTTGGTGCATGCTGCCTAAGAAAAGGAACTCCTTTATAACCCCTCAGTGCTGAAGGATGTCTGGATATGTTCATTAGCATTCATTCTCCTATTAACTTTGCTGTGTGTTTGAGTGACTCTACAGAGAAAATTGCTACAGGAAGATGTGTGCATTCCAGATAATTCCAAATAAGCAATCATAACCTGAATTTTTAATGGAGAGAAAGAAGGGGAGAGAATGCCAAACCAAACATAACTTTTGAGGTTGAAAATATTTGGATACAGTTAAGATAAAGTATTATCTATGCCCAGGGTTCCAAAAAGAACTAGATAAATTCATGGAGATTTGGTTCATCATACTTATTAGACAGGATGGGTAGGAATGGTGTCCCTAGCCTCTATATATCAGAGGCTGTAAATGGATGACAGTAGAGGGATCACTTGATGATTACCTGTTCTGTTCACTCCCTCTGGGGCATCTGGCATTGGCCACTGTCAGAAGACAGGATACTGGGCCAGATGGACCTTTGGTTTGACCTAGTATGGCTGTTCTTATGTTTTTATATTCTTATGTACCTACACAATCCTGAGGCTTTCTCCTTAGACTGTACATATAGGTTTCTACTGGTGATATTTGTGAAGTCTTTTACTGATACGCACTCTTACCGACCAACAAATTTACGGGGACCACAATTCATTTATATTGGCAGGAACTGGGCATGTATCAGGTAACCATCAATCAAAGAACTGAACCAAAGAATTATGCTGGAAGTGTCTGTATGCCATTAACACTGCTCTGAATTATACCCACTAGTTCTCTGACTGCCTTATGTTGGCACAGTAAAAGTGGGACAGTTCGCTTTTAATGGCCATGCTACATGATAATGTATATAAACAAAATGATTAATTTTATTTATTGATGGTATATTAATAGCATTTTCCCATTGAATTATTCTGTTTTTCCTCTCGTTCTACCATGTCTAGCACCATAATGCATACAAACACTACACAGAAGATATTTTGTCTACATAGTGAGTGGGTAACAAACCAGGTTGTGAATTTACAGTTCATTAGTGTGTGCACACTAACTCTTTGTGTGGACCCTGTCACTGCACACTCACAATTCTATTGTACAGTTGGATATACTATTGTTTTAAGTGGGAGTTCTTGTGCTATGGAACTTTTAGTGTGCTGTACTAAGATCTATATGATGAGTGTGGGGCAAAATAGAGTGCTGAGATTCACACCCTGACTTGTCCTGCCCTAACTTAGCATAGACCGGTCCTATTGAGAAATCTTGATATTGTTTCACAGGTATAACAAGTTGACTAAGTTTTAGAGAGTGGCAGTAAATGTGATTACCATTTACACAATATTTATAATTAGAGATGGATCTGAGCAGATCAAACTTGGGCTCAAGAGCCTAATCTGAACTTTGTGGTTTGCTTCCATATATTGTTAGGCTCTGTTGGAAAGGGGAAAAAAAGTAGGGTCATAATTGAAAAACACAAAGGAAATACAGTATAGCTTTTATAAATTGGAAAACATACATATTATCAATAACTAACATCCTAGGCTCCTAAATGCCATATCACGTATCAAATATGAAGTTATGTTCTCTAATAAAGCAAAAGAAGAAGATGGGAAAGAAGGGAGGGAAAAAGCAAAGGAGAGCAGAAAAGTATGACAGGTCATCTATTAATGAATGTTCCCTCTGTGCTGATATGTAGAAAACACACTGTGGATATAGATTGTTTGGTTAACCCAAAAGTCTTCTAACAACTTAGTAGTGTGAGTGGTTAGAGGGAGGAAAAATACTGAGCTGAGTATTTAATTGACATTTTCATTTGTTGTTCAAATCATAAGATTTAAATTCTATGCAAAATATCACATCTATCACACTCAATGACTTCACTATAATTTTATTTTGGTGCTAACACACTGAATGATGCCTCAACACCTAACTTCTCCACTCATCTTTTATCATGTGGTTCCTCTCAGCTTGCCACCCTGGCTGCAAGTCTTGGTAATTAATGTACATGCTCCTCCTCCCCCTTGATACACCCTTTCACAAACATCAGCCCATGCCAGCTGGGGGTGAGGGAGCAGGAGCAAGTTTAGTCCTCAAGAGGGAATGAAGCTTACAGTTTGTTTTCATGAAGAGAGAAACAAGAAAATGGAGTGGAAATATCCTGGTAAAGAACTTGTAACGTCCCTCAAGCAGAACCATAATAAATACAGAGAGCCTCTAATTTCACAGGGATTTTGCAATCATGATAGTGTTCTTGATCAGCGTGAACCGCCTTGAACTCAAAACTAATCATGCACATTAAAATGTATTCTGGAATTCGTGGGGAGGAGCCTGGAATCTGGGAATTCTTTGTAGTTCCACTAAATATCTGCAAAGCCAATAAGGCTGAGCAATTAATTTATCATTAAATCCTGCACATACTGACATACTGCAAATGTAAGATCTTAGGTGATAGGAACAAAGGTAATGCCACCATAATTGTTTGTGTCTTTGCTAATAAATGACACTCAAATTTTATCTTTCTGGGGAGCCAGATATTACATGAAAATAATTTACAATTGAATGAGAGATATTGTAACATTTGAAACAATTGTGTTTGAATGAGTTATACAATATGTCTGCTCCAGCAAAAAAGAAGACAAAAAAAATTAAGTGTATGTTCCTCACTTGACTTGTCAAGTTATGGCCAAATATCAGAACTCATTGTAGAATGGATTCAAAAGATAAACAGACAAATTCTGTGAGACATTATATTCAGTGCATCCAACAGTATGATACTGATGATACTTCTGTGATGGTTTTAAGGATACAACAATTCACGATTGCTTAAAAAAATATAACTACCAGTTTTGTGGTTCATACTTATCACAGATGATTAGTAAGTGGTTAATGTATTCTTTTAGGGTGCATCTACACAACAACATTATTTTGGAATAACGGCTGCTATTCTGAACTAACAATGTGAGAGTCTACACTGCAATTTCATTATTTTGAAATAAATTCAGAATAATGGACGGCTTATTCCAACTTCTGTAAATCTCATTCTGCAAGGAATTAGGCCTATTCCAAAATAATTATTTTGGAATAGCAGTAGTGTGGACGCTCCACTGCTGCTATTTTGAAATAGCTCCTCCCCAGGACCATTCAAAGTAATGACTGTCTAGTGCCTCCTGGGGCTCTAAATCAAGGTGGCGCATCCACATTAGGGAAGCCTGCCTCAAACAAATTTTTTGGCTTCCCTCTTTTGTAGATGTGCTATTTTGAAATAAGCTATTTCAGAATAGAAGCGTGCACTGTAGACGAACCCTTAGCTATCATAGAACTGTTAGTTCTATATCAAAGCTTTTTCTTTTTGCTTTTTCCTTTTCTTCTACCCTACGTCTTTTAAATGTGCTTGTTATTTCAAAATATTTTTCAAAATAATGGACTTGGTATAGTGCTTATTTTGTACCATAGCAGAAACCCTGCACTTCTAGGCTTGTCACATCAGTTATGAATGTAAAATAAATTGCTTGTGCCCCAGCACCTCTTTTATTACAAATTAAGAACTGAGTAGGTTGTGAAATAGGACCCCATTAGGCACTGTATGAACACACAACAAAAAAAGACAGACCCTGCTCCAATCTAAGTAAATTTTATTCTAATTATTCTGTCCTATCCTCTTTATTAGCTGTTATGGTTGGCCTGGGCCTCTCCTGTTCATCTTCTTTCACCATTTTGAGGTATGAAACTTTAGGCGCACATATTCAATGGCATCAATTAAAGTTTATTTTACTATGGAATAATCATGACTGGGAACAGTGGAAGCCATTTTAAACAAGAATGGGTAAATTTCTCAAGAATATAAATGAGGACAAATTTCCAGAGACTGTTGTGCCAATGAGTGCAAGGATCCTGGGCAGGGTGGTGGGGGCCTTCTCCATGCTCCCAAAAGGGGCAGGGCCTTAGGCAGAAGGGGTGGGTGGGGCTCACCCCACCAGCCCTTCAGCCCTGCCTGGAGCAGTTGCCCTCTCTGATCCTCCCCCTTCTAGCCCCCATCAACAGGCCTGCCAAGTATACATAAATGAACACATGCCATGGTATTTATCTAATACACTGGGATTTGCACATGACAATTGCGCTTGTGTATGAAAATCAAGTAGCAAGGCATCTAATATTTGATGCCGATGTGCAAATTAAAATGTTAGCCTCCCAAACATGTGCAGAATCTTGACACAAGCAACAATTTTTGCTCCTAGAGTTGGACAAGGCAACCTAATAGGTCTTTTTCTTTTCATTGATTTTATGTGTATGCTTATAGCTGGAGGCTGTGAATTAAGAATAAGCAATTAGAGATATTTTTTAAAATGTCAGGAGAACTTTGTTCCTCCTCTTAACATTCTTTGTCAATGAAGAGAACAAATCTGAGGGAAACATGACTTTTCTTTGAGTTGCTGTTGAAGTAAACAACTGGAAAGATATCAAACACTTTTTATATACAAAGTGTTGTTGCAATATATTGCAATGCATGGCCTGAAAGTAAATCAATCTATGCTCAGGGCAAAGGCAATCAGATAATGGCAAAAGGACTGCTTTAAAGTCATTTAGAAGTAAAAAGTCACTGTTTCAAATTATACAGTACATATTGTGCAGAGAGAATACTGTCATAGTCTCTCAGTAATATTTGGCACTTTTAGCTTTGCTAGTCAGGTTCTAAAAATATGGTGCAAGTTATTTTATTTTTAAACTTAGGCATTTTAGTAACGAAATGTTCAGTAATTAGCTAGGGGTAGCTTCAGAAAGTAAATTGATTGCCAGTTCTAAGTCTATACTCCTGTGGGAAATTTTGATCATAAAATTCAAAGGCTGACCTTGGTTCTGATTTTATAAGGAATATTACATTCAGTTTGACCTTCACAATCTAGATTGAAAAAAAATGAAAGGATTAGCTGAAACTATGCCTAGAGTCTAAGAAGAAAAAAAAGTTTAAACTATAGCACCTATAAATTATACATGAGAATACTCATATGCTAATATTGTAATCTTATGTCACCAGCTTTCTTGCATTAGTTGAATGTGTAGGTGTTCAGTTAGGTAAATGGTAACAATGACTCAAAAAAGCATATACAATGAATAGCTTTGGAAAAAAGAGAGCTTGTTTTAAAGTATTTTGAAAATCTAAGCCATATATTTTCAAATGAATAGAGCTTTGCTTACAAGATATGTCTTTAAGCTGTAGTACTTTTCCCCTTAATTTTCCATTTTTAACAGCTGTGAACATATAAAATTCACAATTAATAGAAGGGAATGTGTAGGATTTTATATGCCCTCCAGTTAACACACACAGCCAGCTCATTAGAAAGCTTTGTCAGTATTATTTTTTAGCTGACTTAGACTAAAACCATGACTCAGAATATGGTACCTTTTCTAATCCATTTGATGGAATGTCTGTGGGCCAAATCAATCTCCCTTAGTTTCTGTGAATTGTCATTCTGAAGCCCATCACACTGCTCAGGTAGGGAAAGGTTTTGGATTAGTCCCTAAGCAACGTCGCAATCTGCAAGCAGGAAATACTGTTGTTTAACTAGTTCTATCTCATTCCATGTTTATAAGTGACATGGAGGTTGTGACTGAGAGCTCAGTGTAACTATGTGAACGAATATGCAATACAAAAAGTCATTAACCTTCAATCTTTTTTTAATATAGGTTGAACCTCTCTAGTCCAGTGTCCTTGGGACCTGTCTAGTCCTGAACCAGAGAATTTGCCAGACCACAGGAGGTCAGTATTGTCTAGCAGCATTACCAATGCTTCCACTGCTTATTGGGCTCTTAGAAGACATTAGAGGTAAATTAGAGCTAAATAACAGCACAGAACACTGAGAGCAAGGACTGGTGGTGATAAACAAACTTTACTGGATCACAGGAAACTTGGGCCACATCCAGGATAAGTGGACATCCAGTTAACTAAATCATGCTGGACCATGGATGTTGCAGGACCAGAGACTGCTAGATGAGAGGTTCAATCTGTATTCATTTCAGTTAAAAGTATGAAAGATTTTGTGGTGATTCCTTAAGATGGACAAATTCTGTCAACCCATTCCTAAGAATTGGACAACCCAATCCATTTTCACTTGGAACTTGCATCAAAATTTGAAACCTGATCTCTGTGAGACTAACAATTCAGATGACATTGCCCCTCTGTAGCAGTCTAGGTAGGAATGATGCAGAAACTGATTCAGCAGCATACAGGGAATATAAAGCTCTCACACTCACAAACTTCTAACAGTGATTAAAGGGGAAAGGAACTTCATATGGGACACCTGCAGCAGAGTGAATTTCTGAGGAAATAGCTGCAATAGGAGGCATTATGCTGAAATATACTATTCTGTAGTGCAACATTTGGTTACTCAGAAGAATTTCTTCAGAAATAGATATGACAGTGGGGTGTCAAATCTGCCTGACACAAATATAAACACGGATTGTTCTTTCTGTCTAATAGATTCATTCTCCAACAAACAAGCTTCTGTGTAGTCAAAAGACAAATTTGTATACTTGCTTTGAAAGCTTGATAGCTTGATCTAGATAACAATTCCTGCAAAGCTGTTGGTTCCCTTGTTGCATTATGTCTGCCTTCACAAATCAGTCAAGGAAGTTCATGTGAAGCAGCTACATCTGGCCCATGAGCAGATGGATAATAGTCTGTTCTATTTTTTTACTAATTAGTTAAATAGATCCAAGGCAAATAGGGCTCAAAGCGAGAGAAAGGAGAAAATAGGTTTCCTTTTTTAGCTTACCAAACTTTCTTAAGTATAAAAAATAGCAGTAGTCATTGCTTGCTGCTACCAAGGTAAACATCTACTTTACCCATACAGAATTCAACTATTTGTTTGGATTGTTGATTATGGCCAAAGGCATAATAAGATCTGTACCATAAAGTAATATGGTTGTCCATGTGCCAACTAGGTTGGTCAAATAACATTGCATTCAACTGATGGAGGGATGGGCAATTAGTGGATCTCTTTTTCCTCTCACTTCCACTGGTGTAAGTCAGAGTTAACTCCACTGAAGGCTGTGCATTTATGACTGGTGGAAGTGAGAGGAAACTAAGGACTGCCATCTTCAGTCTTTGGAAAGAATTTGAACTATCAGACCCTCACATTCATTATATGAACTGCTCCCTGAGAGAATCCCTCTGATATTTGTGGATTCCATGGTTGCTATTTAATGATTGAAACAAAAATTAGAGAGGAAATAGTACTACAAGAAATCTCACACCAATTTAATATTAAAAAATACAACAAACCTAGGTTTATACACAACAAGAAGTCTTGTGGCACCTCGTTGTTTATGCAGATTCAGACTAACACGGCTACCCTTCTGAATCTTGTCACCATGCTAGGTTTATACAGGCAGTGAGACTCATCCTCTATTCACCTATTCTAATATAGTGAAATTGACTTCAGTGCAATCTGCTGAAGACCTTCAACACAACGATAGCCCCACAAACCCCTTACTATATTAGAACTGGAGAGTAAAGTTACTAGCTCCGATAAAGTAGAGATACTGAATAAGCAAAAAAAGTAGGGCAGACACATGAACCGCAGTTTGAAAGATATATCTTTTTCTCTATATGCATTCCATTTCTTATATTTTGTCCTTTAAGTCCAAAAAGATTATTGTTGTTTATAACTTGCCAAATGTATAATTTATTGCACTAAATTGGATAACTCATTAAGCATAGAGTTAAATGCATGCACAAGTCTTTTGGCCTAATATTGTAATGCAAAGGCCTGTATCATCTCTTGCTTATGCAAGTGAAAATTTCTGCAATGAGAAGAAATTAACCGTATACCTTAAAAAAAGGAATTATGCAAGATCCTTGTAATCCCCCCCATACATGGCTAATAGTATATTCTATGCTATAGTAGAGTTACTCATTTGAATGTTTCCTGGATGTGTCCTTAGTATATGTGAAAAAGAATTGTGTACTGTATTTACATCCATTAACTATACATTTCCAGATTGACAGAGGAAGCAAAATACATCCGTGTTGGTACAAATTTATAGAAGTCACCACTGAGAAATCTTTATTTAACAGTCATCTGGTATGCTATTTTATCTGTTACACAGCAGCATATTATAGCATATAAACCAAAGTCATGTGATTAGAACTATGATCTGATAACCAGGTGCACTGTGACATGTTTGTTCAATTTATATGCTTTAATTGTCAATGTACATAATTTATCTTTACTACATCTAACTTTGGTTATTGTTATAGCATACTGTAACATGACTCTACAACATTGTCAAATAGCTGTTGTGCCAATATGCTATGTCTACACTTGTGGCTTCTTGCATGAGAAATATGCAAATGAGGCTAAGCGTGGAATATCACTGAGCCTCATTTGCATACCTAATGAGCCGCCATTTTTGCAGAAGAGGCTCTTGTGCCAGAAGAAGCTATCTACACTGCCCCTTCTTGATCAAGAAAAACCCTCTTGCGCAATGCTGTTACTCTGATTATTTTCAAGAATAACGACATTGCACAAGAGGGTTTTTCTTGCACAAGAAGGGGCAGTGTAGACAGCTCCTTCTAGTGCAAGAGCCTCTTCTGCAAACATGGTGGCTCATTAGGTATGCAAATGAGGCTCGGCGATATTCCACACTGAGCCTCATTTGCATATTTCTTTTGCAAGAAGCCACGAGTGTAGACGTAGCCCATGGAGTGCACAGAATTTCTTTCTCTATGACACTGAATTCCAATCCTCAAGTATTCTAATTTTTCCAACATCATGTAGGGTTGTTTAAAAAAAATCACAAAATCACAAAACTGATACCCTGCTTTACTGAGAACAACTACAGCCGAATGTGTCACTAGCAGCGTAACCGATTCTATCTCAGCATTGATAAACTAGGCAGATCTGTGTAAAATCACAATGTATTTACAGTGCTTATCTGATTTGTTGAGTTCTGACACAGAGGTTCTGCCAGCATATAATATGGTTACTGATTGATATCTACTCTGGTGTGATTTAATGGTAATGGAAGGCCAAGGAGAAATGGGTGCTGTTATGATACCAATAACTTTCAAACATTTAAATAGTAATTTACTTATTAAGAAAGTGATGAAAAATAGAATTGTCTGAAATCTTTAAAAGGGTAATGAGCATATCTGTGGTTTTATTAACCAGCCCTCATGGCAGCTGAGCCAAATTTTCAAAGGATCTCTCATCTGAAAGTAAACTTGAGGTATTGAACTTGTATGAACAATTACCTATTCCGAATAGTACATGGGGCATTTTACAGCTGCAAAGAGGTCCACTTTAGAAGGCTTCTCTACTTGTTCCCGAGAGGGATAGAACCCCTGCAGCCTCCGTGTCAGCTCAGGACTTCTTTTTGGTTCTGTCACCCAATGTGGGGATATCCCAGTGAGCCTGTTTTCTCTGCCACCTTGGGTCCCCAGTACCTTGTCTGGTTGAGTAAACTATGCTAGCCTGCTGCAACACAGACACAGTGTTTAGGCCATACCCCCAAAGCTGCAGAACTCAACAGAATACAGAACAGTGAGATACCTGTCTCCAGCACTCAAATTTCCAGCCTCTCTGGGATTTATCAGCACCCTAGATAAATCCATCTTATGCTGTTCAGAGACCTGCACAGCATAAGCTCATGAAATTCACCCTCCATGCCTTCACAGGTGACAGTCATTTAAACTGGGTTTATTAAAAAACAAAAGTGATGTATTAAGTATAAAAGGTAGAATTTAAGTGATCATAAGAGATAGCACCCAGAATAATGTAAGTTACTAAACAAAATAAAACTGGATATGCAAGCAAAGCTTAATATACTAAGGGACTGCTTACATGTAATATCTCACTCTCATTATTATTCTAATAAGCTTTTTACACAGACTTAAAGCCTTACAGCCTGGACCCAACCCTTCTTCTAGTTTAGGTTTAGATATTTCTTAGGTAGGGCCCTAGCAGAAAACTGATGACCCAGTTAACTTCACTGCCAACCTTTAAATAGGTTTTGCATAAGGTAAAAACTCTTTGTACTCAGTCTTAACTTTTCCTCTGCCCTTGTGGAAAAATATAGCCCCCAAGATGGACCCCAGAATCAAGTGACATGGCCACATGTCTTGGTAGGAGCCACACAGACCCACCCGAGGCTTACAGGAAAAACAAGTCCATTCATAGATCATTGTCCTGAGTTCTTTGAGTGTTACTAATGGCCCTCTCTTAGCAGGACTACATTAGTAACATGGGTTTATACTTTGTATTTCTAACTTCAAACACAGGAATGATACATACATATAAATAGGATAATTATACTCATTAGATTACCACATTTCCAGTAATATCTCACATGAAGTGTCCTGCATAAAGCATGGTGCATAAAGCATGGTCCAGTTATGTCATATTAATAAGCATATTCCCATAAAGAATATAGAAAGCCCCATCACTCCTCCCATTAACATCAGTGAAAGAGATGAGTGCTCTGCACCTCACAGGGTAAGATGTCTGTAGAGTACCTACAGTATGTGTACAATGCAGCTGGGTTGGGAGGTTGATTTGTAGCTTGTGTAGTTGTAACTGCATTAGCTTTGCTCTAGTTAGCTCACTCTACAATAACTGTGAAGACACAGCATAGCAAGCTTCAGCATGGGCTGTACAATTAAATACATGCTATTAGTGGTGTGAAGTAGGGGTGGTAAGGAAGCAGGCTTCTGCAGTTCCTCAATTCCATTTGTAGTGAACTAGATAACATAAAGCTAGTGGAGGTATGTCTACATAAGTGGCTAATCATCCTTCTCTTTCTCCTCCCCTGCCTGCATTTTAGTTGTAACCTAATAAAAATAGTATGTAAATGATCAGGCCCTGTATGCTATGCATAGATATTTGGATTCTCTTTGCCCGTTATTCATTTAATGCTGACACTCTTTAAACCGAAGTATAGTCCATCAGCTTGACAATCTAATGTTATTGGCTCTGAGTTGAGAAATTATTTATTTAGGGGTGGGGATTGAGTGTGGATGCTTTCCCCTCTTTCCTTATTCATTTCATTTATGTGCTTGTAATTTTGTGTGCCTGAATGTGTCTCCAGTTTGTAATCTGTTTTATTAGAACTTGCTGCAATAGTTTGAAGATTTAATTTCTTAACACAATAATTCAGCAATTAAAGTAAAACAATGTAAACAGTATGCTGGTCATCTGTTCCTTGACCACTTAGTCTATTATCCATCACAGGCCATGGATGGTCTCATTAGTCAGGATACTCAAAATGTACAAGACCTTGTAGTACAAAAGCAGTAAAAAAGGCAAATGCTTACAATATTTTAGACTAAACGAAATCTATATCTTAGTTTTCACCAGCCTCGACTACTGCATTCCAGGGGGTATTCATATCTTCAAGGAATGGCAGGCAGTATTGCCTCTGTTTTCAGTTTTCTTTATGTGTGAGAGCAGCTTTTAGGTGCCAGTAAAGTGTCACAGGAGCCCCATGAATTCAGCCTGATCACTGAAACAGCACATCCCTTGGTAGTACTGCCAAGTTTTGGGATAGAGCTCATCAGTATGGGCACAGGAAGGTGGAGTTTGTTTAATCATCAGTCTTCCCCTCAAGAAGATTTTCAGCCTTTGCAGATCTCCTCTAGTGTCTCTGCTAGAAGAAGCTGCCATAAAAATCAGGGTGAAACTGGGCCACAGAAGGTTTCTTCCAGCATATGCTATGGAACTGTACAAATTCCTCTTCAGTGAGTTGGATGATTTACCTGTGTGGGCTATTGTTTTAATTATCTTTAAAATATTCCATGAAGGAAATGCCTGAATCACAGGAATGTAAGTATTTATATTTCATTTAAAACATTCATTTTACATCAAATACACAGTTAACAAAATTCACTAGATCACAAGTTGCAATGCTTTGATCATCAAAGTGTTTCCTGTGGCATTCCTTAACAAGAAGCTAATCCATTAACTTAGACAAATTATTGATTTCCTTAAGCTAAGCACTTCAAACAGTACTTTCCAGATTACGTATATGGGCAGTAACTTTTAGGAAAATTTCTGGGCATGCAAGAAAATTCTGATTAAAGGAGATATTTCTAATGTGAGCTATATGAGGACTGAGAATGATGGAAGCTTTATTGCCATCCATTTACAAGTCCAGGTAAGGAAAGGACCATGAACACTGAGTAACTTTAGTCATTGGAATAGTTTCATTGCCTTTAAATTAGACAACTTTACTTTTGCATCAATGTTTGCAGGATCAAGCTTGAAGTGAAAAAGACACAGGCCATGCAATCCTTATTCAGTCTCCCCTCCATTGACACTCTTGATTCTTCAGGCTTTGTCACATCTTTAAAAATTTTGGTGTGTGTAATCACATCAAGTCTAGTAAGGTGTATTCCTGGTGATAAAGGTTCATTATGGCTAGGAGAAGCTATTTTATAAATAGGCTGAGACTTTGTTTGAAGGTTATTTTCTGTCTGTTCCCTGTGTACAACACTTCATTAACCACACACATTGGTTATTTTCTTACCCTGAACACCCATTTGTTCTCATTTGATTCAGATAATAAAAAGTAACTTCAGTGCAATGTTCTCTCCCAATTATGGACTCTAAAGAAAGGAATGTAGAACACCATTGAAATAGCAAACAAGTTCTTGAAATGGACCTACACACATATAGGATTCATGCTATTCCTGCAACAGTAATGACATTTTGTTCAACCAAAAACTTTAATTTGAAACTCTCATGGTGTAAGCTGAGCATAATTGAGCAACACAACATTTGTAGTGAAATTATTATAACTTTGCATAAAGACTAGATGAACCAGTTTAACAGAATTCTATTAAGAATATTTGTATTTAAATACTTCATTGAAAATGGATAGTCTTATGCATTCATAAAGTACACAATGAATGTTCTTACCCAAACATCTTTTAACTCTGGTTTCACTACAGAATGATGAAAGGCCTGGTAGATACCTTGTGGTCCTGCCTCATCACATCCTAGAAAAAAGGCCAGTAAAGAGGTTTTCCAAGCAGACTAGAGTGACTGCAGAGGAAGAAGCCAATCATAAACCAGGGAAGCCCTTTAAAAAGAGCTGCAGAACAGAGCAGTTAGTTATGTGCTAAGCTCAAGGAGTGAAAACAGGGTGACTGGCTGTAAGAGTAGTGGTGCTGTGGATATCTCAGTGTGGAGAGCTCATGGCAAAAAAGACAGAGCCCCGAGGTAAGGACAAAAATGGCACAAGGCCATAGGGAAGTGGAATGGATGTAGCAGACAGTGGCTAGTTACAGGGTCCCTAAATAGAGGGAGTGACCAGGACCCCCAATCCCTCATTAGCCAATGGGGGAAGTAGCCTGGTTCCCAAAGGGGTGAAGCATCCCAGAGGGGTGACAATGTAGCCTCCAGGAGGTTGCGGGAGTGTGTGTGCGTGCACACACACACCCCCACTCAGGCTAGAGGGTATTCATGAGTGGAGACACTCCTTGGTAGATAAAACGAAGGTAATATAATCATTAGAAAGAAAGAGTCCTCTAACCCTATTATAGATGCTTTTATTCAAGGGATTTGGGGAACTGGACCAAAACCTTGTACATAGAATGAACAATGAGCCATATCCCCTACTCCCCACTATTAGAAGCCAATTGAAGTCAATTTGTCCAAAAGCCTACTTGTCATGAAGCTTAGACCTTTCCTTTTGACACACTCCCTATGGACATTTGTTTCAATTCTGGGGGGCATCTGTATGTTAAATATATTTATGGGGGCAAGCCCTAAAACACTGTGCCAGACTAATATGTAACAATCAATATGGTGTGCCCTAAATATTAGGCTTATATTATCCTTGATTATTTCTGTAGAAAGCAAAAAATTACAACCTGTCAATGCATATTCCCATTTTACAGAAATGAAATATAATGTACAGAAATTGTAATAATGTGCCCAAGATCCTGCAGCCATTGACACTATCAGTCTGGAGCAGAACTCATGTTTCCTGAAACCCAGTCCCTTGTTTGAACAACTTGATAAAGTCCATGTTACCTGAAAATTTGTATAAAATCTCCTTATAATACAAAGTAAAAGTAAATTAAGTGCTCATACGAATAGCTAAAATATGTTGAAATACACTCCAAGAATATAATTTACAACTGCCTGATTCTATTATTTACCTTGATTAATGCTTTACTTTTGTCCCTGAATTTCTAAGGGCCTATTTGCACAGTAAGGTGCATATTAGGGCAGCAGAATGTGGTCCTAAACCGAGTTAGTTGCTTTTTGTTATCTGTACAATCATAATATGCAGCTCAAAACAACTTACTATGTCAAACAGAGGCTGGATTAGAATTTTTCAATATAAATGATCTCATGAATTAAATGATTATAGATCTCTAGAGAAGGGCAAGATGACAGAAAAGTTAATGTAGATCCGTGAGCTTGTGAACAAACCTGAAACATTTCTTGGGAGTAATTCCCATTATTGGCATTCTGACTGCAAGAAATTCTTTAGAATGGCTTGCAATATTTCTGGAGATAATACAAAATTATTCCCCTGAACAGTCTATTGAGCAACCAACAAGAACAGAGTGCATTTTGGACCTTGTGCTATAAAATGAGCCAAGTATGATGAATATGATGAAATCTGGGGTAATAATATTATTACATTAGACATTTATTTTGGGATATTTGTAACATAAGAAGCATTACCTGATGAATTTTACTTACATAAATTTTGCATGATGATAAAAAAAAAATCAGCGATACTAAGCATAGAAGACTTGTACAGAAGAACAAAAAGAGGTGAAAAAATCTCCAGTGCAATAGTTTGTTGGAAGAATGCTAGAGTTGGGCTCAGGCTGTGCCATTTACTGTTGATGCAGACTTAGGCAGGAGGCTGCCGTTGGGGAAAGAGTCACCTGGGAAGAAGATAATGGTAACAAAGTGTCTGCGATCTTTCTTTTGATGGAGATAGATGTTTTGTGGGCCATGGCTACCAGAAAGAAGTAGGCTGCACTGGTCACGAGAGAGGTGGCTGTAGATTCATTACCTCCCTTATCTGTTCCCAGAAATGGGGGGAATCAAAAGTGTTGCAGGAGGTGGAAGCCTTTGTGACAGTCAAAGAGGAACAATTTCATTGCGGGCAAAAGGGTGGTGATTGTGTTACTGAGGAGACAGGTTTCAGGGCCCATATAAGGAATTGGATTTGGGTAAGGCAGGAAACTGCAAATATTCTATTAATCCTGGCAGTGAAGGACACATTCATACTGCCATTGGGATGAAGTTATTACTGCAATTTATCTGCTCATGGTCTATGAAGAAAGATACAACCTTACTGCTCCCCTCCTCCCCTGCCTGTACACAATTCCCCCCAAGTCCAGCTAGTAGAATGTAGCCGTCAATGGGTAGGCACAAAGAGTTTGCTATGGAATCTGAATTCCTTACCTTTTTCAGGTTGCCAATATCAAACTTCAAGTCCCATTAATACAATTGTTGTTAGTGGTTAGTGCAGTTCTGTACCCTTAGGAAAATGAAGTTGTTTGACAACTGGTATATTGATATCCTTCTCTAGCTGAGAATTTGTACAGAGCTGTCAATGTGTCAGCATCATTATAGATAGATTTAGAACTGGAGGCGCTGACTCAGTTGTCTGAGAGTAATTATATCTGAGTTGGAGACTGAAAATAGAAAAAGCATCATTCAGTTATGGAAGAAGAGATAGTTGATCAAGTGTGCAGATGGTAGATCTTAGACTACATACCAGTCACTCAAATTCAGTAACAGAAATGGGAGGAACACTGAATTACTGATTAAAATACTCTTCTGGTCTTTGATACCACACTTCTTTTGCATCAAATCTGTCATTTGTACTCATTCAGACAGAATGAATGAAATTCAGCCCTTATGTATATGGCTGCAATTCTTTTTAAGTGAAACAATATTGCACCCATTTATGCCAGGGCTGAGTTTGTACCAATATTGAATTAGCCCAGTTGAGAGTATTTTGTAATTGTTGTATTTCTTTGTGTTAAATGAACACTGTGTACATTGTACCCTCTTTATACAAAACACAGTGCCAGGCATTTGCATACTATCAGCAGTAATATTACCCTCAGGAGCAATGCCATGGCCTTTATTAGCCATTTCCGAAAGTGTTTCTGTACTTCTACAAATGTGTTACTTTTAAAGATGAGGTGCTTTGGTAACAATTTAACTCCTTCTCTTGCCCTTTGGGAGGCAAATGCACCTCAAATTTGCATCTAATATTGTGAAATAACTGATGCAGGAGTTAGTAACCCTTAAGTAGATATTTTTTATGAATCAGTAATGCAAAGCACATATTATTAAAAGAAAGCAGCTGTCTGAGGCAAAATAAACACCAATATTTGTAACATCATCCAAATTAACACGTTTGCAGATACTCTCAAAATTTAGAAATGAAATGTTTTGTCTTAGGAAATTAATATGGTTGGTCAATCCACAATGAATCTCCTTGTTGACTTATCTGTGAAAAAAGTATCATATAACCATGTGACTCATAAAGGAAGTGTTTAAAATGTGCTTTGAAATCCTCAGATGAAACATGCAATAAATGAAAAAAGCAACATTACCACTGGGGCATGAGAAGTGTCTAAGCATTAGGTTTAGAATATCTAGATCGCAGGAACTGAGCATTCCAACAGGATTCTTAAGGTCTTTCTGAATTGAATGGTCTTGCATACCCAAAGCAGGCCCCAAGAAGGAGGCAAAAATACAAATAGCTACCTCACATGTCCTAGAAGTGCAATACTTCAACTGTGAGCCTGGACTTGCTGGGGTTCATGGCCAGAGCCGACAGCCCCCCTGCTGAGACTGAAGATCTTGGACTTTGACTTCGGCCAGGCAGTGGAGCTTGGGCTTTGGCTGACCCCTTCCCCATCTGGAGCTTGCCTCAGGCTTTATTTCCCCTTCCTGGGGTCATGTTGGATATTTTGTTGTCAAAATGGGGTTGCAGTGCAATGAAGCTTGGGGACCCCTGTCCTAGAATATGGACTTGCAAGAGCTAAGATGTTCTTATGTTAAATGTATTTGTCCTCAGCTAAAACACATTATTTACTGTTCTTCCCGAGTCCCATGTATTTATCTAAAGTACTTATATGGACCCAATTACTTCAGTATCTGAGTCCTTCATGATTTTAAATTCATTTATCTCCATGACACTCCTGTGGTTAGGGAAGTATTGTTACAGATAGAGAACTGAGGTACAAAGAAGACTAATTGCCAAATTTTAAAAGATAGGCCTCTAGTGAGATTTTCAGAAGCACCTAGTTGCCTAACTCCTGTTGACATTAAATGGCCTGCCCAAATTCTAGTTTGTGGCGGAGCAAAGAAATGAATTTGGGCTAAATTCTGCAGCCTAAGTATTGAACAATCTGTCCTTCTTTTAATATTTTAAGAGAATCATGGAAGATGAAATCTGAATTCTGTTTAATTTTTAAAAATGAACAAGTTAAAAATAGTTATTGTAATTAGATCATATTGCAGTTATTTCCCAATAATATTCAGTTTGGGCTTTTAGTGTTTTTTGGACTCGGGTCAAAATGTGCATTAAAATATTACAGTCATGTTAATGCTTATATATATATATATATATATATTATACACAAATGTCTGAAATATGAAACTAGGTTGAGGTTCTCAATGGAGGATTTGCTTTGTGAATAGTGTCCAGAACAAACAAACAAAAACCCAGAAAGAACTTTAAAGATTATACTTACAAAAGTAGTAAAATAGATCATAAAACATATTGCATATTTCATTGTGTTCTATCATTCTTTAAAGCATAATTATTGTGATTGCAAGGAATGACTTGAAAAGTTAATTGTAATTTCTAACATGCATCTCAAAATTATTTTCCATCATACTGAAATTCTGTAGTTTTTCTGGCTTTGATGTATATTTGCTACCCACAGGACCTAGAGTATAACTTTTTACAAAGGCTACAACAAAGATTATAGTTTCATTACTAATTCTTGCACTTTTGGTATTAATCATAGTGAATTTATTTGGTATTAATTTGAAAAACCTAACTACTTTTATAGAATTACCACTGTAAATCAGTACTAACAAAAGTACTATTATTATAAAGTATTATGGTACTCTCAGAAATGATATTTGAATCATAGTGCTGGAAAATAAATGAACCGGTGTACCAAATTAGAACATCGAACATCAGATCTTCAAAGTAATTGTAAGGGTTTCAGAACTTTATTTGCATAAATCAGAATGAGGACCCACAAAGGTTAGATAGTGCCTAAAACAAGTGGCCCTCTGATTTGGAAAATAACAATTTTGGGGATCTGCATTAAGCTAATTGTTGTCATCTGCCATTATTCCAGCAATCACTCAGATGTGTCAAGCTGGGGGTGACTAGAATGAAGAGGGATGCATTTAATGATGTCATCATTAACTATAAAATAGCTTATTATTACAATCATTAGACAAAATTTATGCATGGTATAACTCCATTGACTACAGGCTACTACTGAAGAACTGGGCGAGAGTGCATAGTAGTGGAGGCAGCCTGAAGGCATAAAGCCTCCAGTGGCCCTAAGAATGTGCTGGATAGTGGAGTTATCTACACCTGTATAATTACAATCATACTTTAAAATTAAATAATATTATAGAGTTGACAGAAGTCCTGTGATTCATGAGAAGATAAAGTATGGTGAGTTGGAATTTCCAAATATTCCAAAACTCCTTAATTCTTCTATTTCTCTGAGCCTTAGTGCAAATCCGTTATAAAAAGTATTTGAGTCAAATTCCATGCAAAGTCTAAAAATCACTGTCTCAAATTTCGATAGGAGTCATGGATAAAGTATTTGAGAACAGATTTTGGCCTTCTGAATGAAAAAAACCCAACCCCAATAGAAGTCTCCTATTTCCCTTTTATCCTCACAAAGACATGACTAAATCTTAGAGCAACCTGGTAGCAAAGCTAGAGCAGCTTCCAAAGATGGAAGAAAGAAAACAAAACAATGTTTGAGATCCACTGAGGATATCTACAGCCACTGGCCCAAATTCACTTTTAGCTTACTTAGGCCCAGTTCTGTTGATGGCAGAAATGAGTTTGGTTCTGAGTTTGTGGGACAATGTGATAATACAGAATGACAAGCTAAACTAGGAATAAAACAGTGCAGCAAACAGATCACACAACCATAATTGAAGAACATGATTAGCTGCCCCAAGGGAAGTATGCAAAGAGGAGACCTACAAAACTTATTATGAAGGTGCTGATCCTACTCCCATGAAAGTCATTGCTCTCTTCCTTTTAACTGTAGTGGAAACAGGTTCAGGCAGCTATACAATTTTTCAAAGGTTAAAACAAACCTGTTAATCTGCTATAATAAATAAGTGGCAAAAGTCTCTCTGTGGTGTGAAACTCGAGGATTTCTCCTGAGTCTCCATCCTAAGATCAGTGAAATCAATGGAAAAAAACTCCCATTCACTTCAATGGGAATGGGAGATCAGGAAGCAGGTTTTTGTGCTTCGTTTAAAATTATTGTAGAGAACTATCCCAGAAAGAACCTTGCCTCATTTCCTTTTTTGATTCAGTAATGCTGTGTAAGATGGATGACAGAAATAAAACAACAACTCCTACATAAGAACAGCCATAATGGGTCAGACCAAAGGTCCATCTAGCCCAGTATCCTGTCTGCTGACAGTGGCCAAAACCAGATTCCCCGGAGGGAGTGAACAGAACAGATAATCATCAAGTGATTCCTCTCCTGTCATCCATTTCCAGCCCCTGACAAACAGAGGCTAGGGCACCATTTCTACCCATTCTGGATAATAAGTATTGATGGACCTAACCTCCATGAATTTATCCAGTTCTTTTTTGAACCCTGTTAAAGTCCTGGTCTTTTCAACATCATTCTTTCTGGCACATATTAAAAATGACCATAGGTGGACATTCTCATTCTTTCTCATTTTTGTTAAGAAAATGTGCCATTTATCTCAGACTTTCTTTGCCAACTTTCAGCTTGGAGAGAAACTTACTTTACAAGTTTCAGATAACTTAGATTGGAGATGTGTAATGAAAGCATCTGTAAAGCTCAATGTATTCAAGTGTAACCCATACAGCCATATATGTTTTACTGAATGAAAATATGACATAGCTGCTCAAGTGGGTGTATTAGTATCCTGTTATTCAGGAAATGCAGCATTCATTAATTTCTAGTAATTTGAAATGACAAAGAAAAACCATGAAAAGCAGTTGAGTTGTAAGTATTTTGAGCTCTCAGAATTTTAAAATGCATATATATATAAGGATGACCAACAGAAACGTAGGTTCTGTATTTTATAGCAAAAGTTTCTTTTCCAATGAAGGCAAGAGAGCTGCTGGAATTGAAGATGGAAAGGGGATTGTGAAGGGTATTTTTAAAGTTCACTTTTGCCTTGGAATCTATATGATTAGCAACCTTGAACTGCTTTAGAATGACCCTTTAGAAGTGATCAATATGCCTGTAGATGCACCTGCTTTTTTGTGTGTTTTGTGACTATTGCAGGTTGAAACATCTAGCATTCTTTGAGATAATGAAGAAGAAACCCTGTACATACAGTGACACAAGGGGTAGTTATTTTAACACCAGAGTTTAAATGTCTACAGCAATCACATCATGGTTAGGCATGGAGAACTACAGACTTTGAAAAGATAGTTCTGTGAAAGGAGTCTGAGAAAGAAAAGGGTACTCATGACACAAAGAATAGAAGGATAACCATTAAACTTCTTCACAAGGTGACAGTTTATATATGGTTAAAATTGGCAAAGGGGAATGTTGGAAGATGGGACATAGAGTAAATTGTGTCTAAGATGTGGAAGAAATAAAAAAAACGTGAATTCCCCTGAATGGTTTGGAGACCTAAAACAAAACTAGTTCTGAGAAGGAATAGTGGAGACATTTCTTGGCTAAAATTCACTCGTGAAGTCTTTCCTTTGGGGAAAGCTAACATTAGAAAAAAGTGGTAGCTCCTCAGCCTTTACACAAGCAAGTGGTCCCAATGTTGAGTAGGATTTCCAGGTTCATGCCCAAGTTATTTGGAGGCTCCAAGAATGGAGTATAGAAGCCTCCAAAATGTTTGTGGATTTGATTCTTCATTATTTAATCTTCACCTAATGCAAAAAAAAATGGTTTCATGAGCATTTGGTTCGCTCAGATATTGACAAAGGTTGAAATTCATCTTAATTTAAAGGACAAAAGAAGCCCTATTCTAGTTGCCCTCTACTTAAACCCATATTTTAACCCAAAAGGAGACATTAAGCTAAAAAATATATCCAAGAAGGATCTTCATAATAAGAAAAGTACAAATGTTGAGTTTTGAAATTCAGACTAGAGCATGTAATTTTATATTTCTGTTATTGGTGAATTATGTATGTCATAACTTCAGAAACTGAGAATTACTGGAATTCCCACTGATTTATGAGTAATTAGCTGAGCATAAATTCTAAATGACTTGTTGATCAAGCTGTATTTGTAAAAAAAAAATTGATAAATCATTTCAAATGAGCAAACCTAAGAATTTTGAATTTTCTTCGCAGCTATCCTTCTGGTGTTGATATTTAAAAAAAACTAGTATAGTTGAACCATTGGGCATTTTTTGTGCAATATTTTGTGTTACTGTGAATTTGATTATGTGGACAGGGCAGAACATGTTCATATTTCAATGTTGTTACTAATGGCTTTACAGTATATAAAAATACATAGCCAGAGTTTATAATTTGGGGTATGTGGAAGGATTTTGAATGTAACAATGAAAAGAACATTGAGAAAATTGCCTTAAATGTTATATTTGCCTTGTGACTATTCAGTTCTACTTTTGGGAAAGAGCAGTTGGTAATGGAAACGGAAGCAATGAGACATAGGCTATGTCTAGATTGCACTGCTTTTCCAGCTGCGTCCAAGAACGCATCCACTTTTTCGGAAAAAAATTCGAAAAAGCGGATATGCTCTTTCGCCATTCCTGTAAACCTTGTTTTATGAGGAATAAGGGATGTGTCAAAAGAGCACTTTTTTCTGAAATTTGGTGTGGTGTAGATGCACCAAATTTCAGAAAAGCCTCTTTCGACAGTAAAGCAGAAAAAGATACACAATTTGCGTAGCACAAATTGAGTTTCTTTTTCCGACTTAACATTTCAGTGAAGACCTAGCAATAGATACCATATCACAGTTAATTGTGGTGACAGCAATTTTCATTAAAACTATAACTTAACTGTACTGATTGTGCCAAACTACCCAATAGGGTTGTTTAGTATGGATCTCAGTTGGCACCAATGACCCTGCTGAGCTATAAATCTGAGAGTGGTAGTGAAGGCCATAATCTCTTTAAATTGAGTGTACTGAAGGACTTGGATTAGGAGGCAAAACTCTGACTTTTCCCCTCCTCCATACTGGAAGTAGGAAAGATGGTATAAAGGGGTGTCACAAACCATGCAAATCATAGAGTAAGTCTACACTGCACTTAGACACCCTTGGCTGGACCCATGTCAGCTGACTCAGACTGATGGGCTGTTTAATTACAGTGTAAATGCTCAAGCTCAGACTGCAGTCCAAGCTCTGAAACCCTACTACTTAGCAAAGCCCTAGAGGCCAGACTTGAGTCCAAGCCCAAATGTCTATACCACAATCAAACAAAACAGCCCCTTATCCTGGGCCCTGAAAGCCTGACTCAGCTGGCAAGGGTAAGCCATGGATTTTTAATTGCAATGTAGACATATCCAGAGAGGCTAAGCTGGCAAGGGTCAGCGATGGATTTTTAATTGCAGTGTAGACATACCCAGAGAGGCTAACCCCTTTCATCATGGTGTGTGAGATTCCCAGACCCAGTGTCCCACTGGTCTATAGGGCCCTCAGTTGAAGTCGGTCTAACCCACAGAATAAAATGAAACCTGACAAAATTGTGACAGGTGTAATAACCCCTAAATCAGCTTTCTTGGATGCCAAGAAAAACATGGAGAAAACACACAGCAGTCAGTTTTGCCACATGGAAGAAAAATTATTTATAGGGCCCCAAGCTTGCAAACAGCTAAGCCTCTGGAATGACCAGAAGTCCAGCAACTCAGTTAAGGTTGTCAAGGATGGGGCTGCAATAGGGAGCCCACAAAGCCTACCCTATATTTCCCCACCTTTATTGTAGTTGCTATATTTATCCCCATAAATCACAGCGATCACTTAGACAGCTGCTTAAATGTAGCCATTATTTCATAATTTAGACTTATTTTATAAATTAAGTGAAGAGAGATGGTTAGGGTAATTCTAGAATAAAAAAGAAAAGAAGCAGATACTTTAGTACTGTGGCTTTCTTGTGCTGCCTGGGTTGTGTAAAGTGTCATAATGTGGTTAATAGCTGTTGAGGTGAAAATAAACTCTTTTGTGTATAGTTTGTGTTAATTTGAAGTTACTGCCTCAATAATTCATGTGACAGACAGCAATGAGAATATCAGTGTATTGATTTTGCAAAACCAGTTGTGGCAGTATGTTTGCATATGCATTCACACTATCATGTCATGCTTGCGTTTACTAACTCTATTATTATATAATGAAATTCAGCTCACTTTAATGCAATGCATTTTATTTTGGCTATCATAAAAAATGAAATGTGGCAGTAAATAATAAAAAAGATAGTTTTCTTTGTAGCACTACAGAACAAGCAAGAAAAAAACCATGATTTTTTCAAGCTATTTTTCTTCTAGTGGAAAAAAGGTTATTCTATTAATTATATACAGGAAAATACAGCCAATTTTATGAAAATGAGTGATCGTTGACAATTTTTAAATTATTAAATAATTGAAACTAATATTCATCCTCACAGGTGTCTTTTGATTTTTTTTTTGTTTTTTGCTATATAACATTTGACAAAAAGGACTGTCCATCATCCTGGTTTGACCGCGTGTCTGAAGTGCATTCTAAAAAACTCTGATACACAGTTACTGACAATACTATGTCTTTCAATGCATACTTTACAGTGTTTTGTAACGGATCCAGAAATGTATATTTTCCTTCTTTCCTAACAACATGTTCAGCCTTTTTTCTGATCATGTGATCAAATCTGGTTTAAGGGGGGTCTAGCTTCCACTGATTTCAGCTGTAATTGCAATTGTATATCTGGAGTGTATTTGAGAGAGCCCAAAGAGTTAATTATAAATAAGTAAATTATCCATAGAAAAAGGTAAAAGAGTTGTTCAAAATTATCTTTTTTGATGTTCATAAAGTATCCAGAAAGAAAGAAGCAGTTTTACTAAAATAAAATAATTTCAAACAAAATATATGTTGCCCAAACTGGTTTCTTTGCAAACCATTGAGCTGGTTGTGAGTGATCACAAAAGTTACATAGTTTTGGCTTTGGCTCTCTGAGTGAGTCTACCCTGCAACACTTTTTCGGGATACTGGAGTATCCCAAAATAGCTATCCTGCATCTTCACAACAAGCCTGTTATTTCAGGCTCGCTATTCTGACATCCCTCTAAGCCTCATTCTACGATGAATAATGGATGTTTTGGAATAGTGCTTTATTTCTAAATTTGACGCTGTGTGGACAGCCCCAAATGACAAAATAAGCTATTTTGAAATAGCATCGAAATAAGATCCACAATTTACATAGCTCAAATTGCATATCTTATTTTGAGTTACAGTGGCCAAGAGAATTAAATGTAGAGCAAATCAGAAAAGGAGGGGATTTTCCCACAGAAGAAGTATTTTTCTTTCTTTTTTGTTGAAAGTTTCAGCAGATTTTTGTCTATGCACTCAAAACTAAATATTTTTGATTAAACATTATCATTTCCACCATCTCTTATTAAGAAAATTGGTTTGGTCTCATTTCCTCAGAAGAAAATCCAGTTGTTCGAACAAATAAAAAATTGTCATCATCACAAACTTGGTGCTCTCTGCTATTGCATGCTCTGTTAGAGGTAAATTACAGGGGAGTCCTGCCCCTCTTCAAGATACCATGGCTGAACTGATGTCCCTAATTTTTCAGAGGAGCATCATGAAAATGTAGCAGAATGCCCACACAGCATCAGTTGCATGGCCTTAATTGGGTTTTATTTTGTTTCTGTATAGCACCTGTCCTGATCTTAGCTGGGGAATTACTGTAATTTAAATACAAATACTACTAATAAAGAAGAAGGTATCTTAAAAAAGAGAGAGTGAAAGAATAGCAACTTAGAAGACATTAATGAGATACATGTTCTAGAGAGACCAAGAATGGAATCTGAAAACAGCCAGTTGTCTAAACATTTCAGATCTTTAAGAGAGACCATGTCAGAGTTCAGGCTGGACACAGACTAATTTTTTCTGAACTGGATTAGCCATCCCTATTTGAAGCATATTGACTCAACCACAAACGTGATAGCTTACCAAGCAATTTTACATAAGCTCAAAAGACTGCATATTGCTCTGATCTTTAGCAAAACACTAAATATTCAATGTGTACAGACCACAGTATGGATCATTTTCTGCCAAGTGCATATTTAAGTTGCTTTCACAATAAATCAAAGAGTAATTTGCACAATTTTTTTTCTTATTCTGTTTACAGCCTTAAGGATTGTGCCTGTCTTTGGATGTCATTCTTACAATGCATCTTTTTCATTTGAGAAGGAAGAAGTAAATTTGGGAAGTAAATTTTGTCACTACAGAGGATTGATAATATTTTTTATATTTTCTGCCCCTCACTTGAGATAAAGGTAAAATTATGTTTCTATGAGTATTTGTTACAAGTGTAACAATTTCAAAGCATGAAACTTATATTACTACCATACTATTTGTTGGTTTTTTTAAGTTAATTAATTTTTATTATTTCTATTACTCCTGATCAAAATCCATTGACGTCAATGGAAAGCAATCATTGACTTCAGTAGCATTGAAATCAGGGCTAGGACTTATAGTACTACTGTGTTAGTCCTGTCCAAACAAGTAAGGAAAGAATGTTCATGTGCTTAAAGTTAAGCACATGCTGAAGATCTCAACTGAATCAGCACCTATGATATTGAATACACTGAGAGTTCATTCATACATAGCCTGTAATAATTCAAAGACAGCAATTAGTTGATATTTAACAGTTCACACTGTCTACAAAAGAGATTGAAGAGAGGTTATTTATTTTACTGATTTTTAAATTTTGAAACGTAGATTTTACAACAACCCTTCTTTCAGCATCAAAATATTTTTCCCTTAACATAGCAGTTTGTGTGTAGTTTTTGGAAACTTCTGGCGCAGTATTCTTATCAGGCATCTGAAGGGCTGACATTTATTCAATGCCCCTTAATCTGATTGTGGGAATGCCACACAAAGTCAGATCCTTAAGTAATGTAAACAGGAGCAGGTCTGTTAATGTATATCCCATCTAAACTAGCTAGGCTTAATAAGACAAAAATAAATACTTAATATATTCTGGAAAAAATGTTGTCATTTATGTTCCTTTGGCTGTGGGGGCAGGGAGGCTTGTGTTGATATTATGGCTAGATTTTGATCTAGAGATTTCAGATATCAGAGGGAGTTGTTATGACCAACCAGTCTGATCTACCATCTAAAATAGACTGTAGAATTTCATCCATCAAAAATTCACACTAGTGTAAATGTGTCAATATTTGTAATGTTTACATCTGGCATTAACATCTTAGTGCAGGTACTCCATGCCTAAGGTGGGTCCATGATGAGGACTCAGAACCAAATCTGGTTTGCTGATTGGATCATTATTTTCCAGGCCAGGTACTCATTGGGAGTGCAACAGAAACAGTGATCCCTGCTCCACAAATCTGAAGTAATTTCACCGAGTAAATCAGAGATTGTCTAGATTTTGATTACAGGAAATGAACATAATCTGGACTATATTTTCTACAAATATGATATCACTATTGGTAAAATAGGTTGATGAGATACTGCAGGCACAAATGATGCGTGAAGTCTATTCTGTGGAGGTTTCTCTTTGAAACTTAGAATTCCATGGGACACAGTTGAAAGAATACTTTAGAGCAATTTCTGGAGATTTATTGACACAATCTTTTAAAAAACAAAATTCACCAATAAAAGTCAAATAGAAGGCACACTTGGAGTATCAGATCTTGTTTCTTCTACAGTCTTGACCATAATGTGGCCTGCAGAATTGTAGCCTGTAGCCAGCCTCATTTTCAACATAGCTAAAGGTGCCAGTACATACCAAATTATGATTTTGGGGGGGTGGGGGTTGAGCTTTACCCAAGCTGAGTTTACCCATTTGTGTCCACATGGAGATTCTCATGGAATTTATGTTTGTGTAGATTATCTAGAGATAAGGTGTGCGTCCTTTCATAACCTCCTGCTTCATCACCTGTCTAACCTACTTGATAAGTTATGAGTGCTCCAAGCCCTTGGCTTGCTGTTGGGGAAAGATGTCGAAAACTGATATCACACAGCCTTCACTGTATCCTTTTTTTCTTCACATCTGATGAAGTGAGTTGTAGCTCATAAAAGCTTGTGCTTTAATACTCCTCACTCCCCAAAATTGTTAGTCTTTAAAGTGCCACCAGACTCCTTGTTGTTTTTGCAGAAAACTGATTTCCTTGCTGTGGCATAACACTGTGCGGTCAGAATGGACACTGAGTTCTAACAATCCATCATCATATGTGCGATGCAACTTTGCCAACTCATGGTGGATATACATACAGAGCAGCATGATACAGCAATTTTCAGAGTAACAACTTCATAACTTCACAAGGAGCAAACAGAATGTATACATTGAACATAGGTTGCCCAGACTTTAACACAGAACCAACAGAAAAAATTGGAAGAGGGACATGGATTACACAAGTAAGAGAAGAACAAGCCAAAGACAAAATTTCAAGGAGGCATTGAAGGCAACAGCCACTGCTACTGTGCCACTGCTGCAGCGGCGGTGCCTGGAGCCCCGGGCTCTTTAAAAATGCTGTGTGCTCTATGCAGCTTTAAGTGCTTGGGGGGGGGGGGGTGGGCACACGCTGAGTGACACAGAAGCCTGGCTGCCCCCAGACCTGCCCCTTCTGCCCAAGGATCCACCCCTTCCAGAAGTGTGGAGCCCACACACATTGCCCAGGGGCCCACACAGGCTATTGGTTATCCTGGGGAAAGCCAGAGATTAAAGGGAAGAGTAAGAGAAGGGAAAAGAGTGACTGTGAATGAGATCAGGAAGAAAAATAGGAGAGGCTCACTTGAGCAAGCAAAAAGGTAAGAGGTGGAGGGCAGATTAGAAGCTTTTGTGTCTGTGCCAGGTGAGGAAGGACATAGCTGTAGGAGAGAAAGAGAGAAGGGAAGGTAAACTGAGGAAAAGGGAAAGATATTGTAATCTTTTGTCAATTTTATCTTGGAAGAAAACAGTGAGGTCCTTGTGCAAACAGTGAAGTAGAGGCAGTGGAAGGGGAGTATTTAAGAAATTATTCAAGTTGGCAAAAAGGTGCCTGGGATGGTAGGCAAAGGATTTAACTAATTTAGAGAAGTAGAGTTGTTTAGCAAGGAAAATGGCAAAAATGATGGAAACAATTTGTAGTGCAGAAAGTCAGCCAGGTTACAAGATTCCCCCCAGAGATGCTCTTCAGCTTGAGAGGAGGAAGCGAGAAAACAGATATTGGGGATGAGCCAGGTTTGGGAGTTGGCAGGGTGTATCTTAAGTGGAGGAAACAAAAGAATTAAGAGTGAAGCATGGTGACAATCAACAACCTTAACAACAGAAGAAAAGGGTTCCGACTTGTTCAGGGCAGATTCAATGTTCAAAGGCATATCTGCAGAGTTCACCTCCCATCGTGCGTGGCGGGGGTGGGGGAGAGAGGAGGTAAGAAGGTATCTTGCTCACCCCTGATGGCCGATCATTGCACCTCTCTATCTCTGCCCTGCTGGCCACGCATTACATATCCCCATCACCGCTCTGCTGGCTGTTCATCATGCTGCCTTCTGCTCATCACATCTTCCACTGGATTTGGCTCTGGGCCAAACTTAGTGATTTCAGTTCTTGGTGCAAAGCACAGTCCAGCCACAAAAAATTCCAGCACCCACTGGAGTAAATTTAAAATAATAAAAAAGAGTCCTTAAGGAGTATGTTCTAGTTCTATCATTACAATAGGGAGAAGAAACCAGTTGAATCAGTCTTACAGTTCATGCCTGGAGGGCATGTAGCCTGCTGATTCAGAGTCCTGCCTCCTCCTCTCACTTCACAGAGCTTTGGCAGTGGAGCCCTAATCCATCCAAGGTTCTTTACACTGACAGTGTCTCTCCTTTTAACTGAGTTAAACACAGTCTGACTTTTGTGCATTCCCACAATAACTGCAAGCATTGGTGATCATATCTCATAATTCCTGCATTTAGTGTAACACAGTTTTTGACCCCCACAGTAGCCAAAATGGTTACAATGGGCAAAACACCATTGTAACAGATGAATATCTAGCAGGTCTAAGCAAACTGAGTGAACTGTATTTACATGCACATGCACGGAATCGCATTCTTTAAACAGAGAATGTTTCCCTCATTTGTGCCAGGTGAAGCACAGATTTTCTTCTTTTGTATTCCCCCAATAATTACAGACATTGCAATTAGTATTAATACTATTTGTTACCCAACACCAGCCAAGTTGATTGCAATGAGCAAAACACCATTGTAACAGCTGAATATCTAACACATCTAAGGAAAGCAGGGGCAAACTGTATTTATGTAAACACACCCAGGATTTCTTTCCAATTCTCCCTGGATGTAATAGAAGCATTGATTCAGACCCTGCTTACACTGCAATGGAGAGGATGTAGTGATTCCTGGCCCTCTTGCTGAATCCCTGTATTCTGAGGTCCCCCAACCAAAAGTATTTCAATCTGCATAGGATTCTCCTTCAGACCTAACATTCCATACAAGTTACTAGTGTGTACTTCCACTGGGCAAAGTGTGTTGTTCATTTTAAATGATGTTTGCAGCAGCATAGCAGGAAAGTCTTTAAGAGACCATCTTTCTCACTGTTACAAGATAAAATCCGTTTATAACAATTACATTATAAAATCAATATCATGAAACAGATTTTGTAACTTTAAGTGCACTGAATAAATCAAGGTAAAGGAACTCTCATGTGTAATATCAAGAGAGATGATCTCTCAGTGTTTCCTGTTACTCTGACTCAAACAAAATTTAGTGATTCATTTTTTATTAGAGATAAACAGAATTGTTGACAGTACCAGTCATTTTCTTAGATAAGTGTTAAGAGAGAGTGACAGATTCCAAAGGTAAGAGAATACAGAAAAGTTGAGGCAGTATAAATTATGGCTTTTCCAAAAAAATAAGGGCAGCTAACTTTGCCTAGCTGAGGGGCATGCTGTTAATTTGTCAGGACTTTGGGGGCTTCAGCAAACTCACACAGAGCTGAACAGAAGATATTCCCAGTTCTGCCACAGTATTGTTGGGTGTCTTTAGCCAAGTCACTTTACCTATGTCCTTCTATATCCCTTTACATTGTTTCTCTTTTTTGTTTATTAGCTAGAAATGGGCTGTGCTTCACTGTATTTGTACAGAGCCTAACTCTGTCCTAGCCTTTTTTGTGACCTAAGCTAGGACTGTCATGCAAACAAGACATATTGACTACTCCTGGTTCTCCCTGTGACCAAGTCACTGAAGTCATCTGTTTCCTTAGTAGAAAAATTGATCTCTTCAGTATGTGGAAAGGTAAAATGAAAGGTCTACATATTATCTGGAGATGCTCACCACAGTGCATTCACATAATGCCTCTGAAAATTCCTAAATCAGATGAAGGGGTAGATTAATAATTCACTGCATAGTTCTCTCCAGCCATCACTTATTCCCAGACTCTGTGGAAGTATACATGATTGCAGCTTCAAATCTGGGGTATGAGGAGAAGGAAAAACACAGAAAGCAACTGCATGCCACAGCAATCTTCCCACCGTGTATGTTTCCATTCTGAAATCTGCCAGGAAAACATACCGCTGCAATGTTAGCTCCTGATGGTGTTGTCCCTCCCTCAGACAGTAGCGAAAATACTTAAAATAAACATATTAACATAATGCAGTTATCAACATAATCAGACAATAGTGACAGGAGCTCTTCCTGATGCATAGACCCTGTTCTTCTGCTTTCAGTCAGAATCCAACCTATGCTGTTTTCACAAATTTAAACATTAATATGTTTATTTTAAGTATTGAAAAATAATTTATAAGAGAAGAGAAGTAATAACTGTAAATAACAAACCTGCAAATCAGTTCCAATTTAATTTCATAAGTAAACAAAAGGACTTCATGTAGACTTCAGTTTTTTAGGTGTTGATATTTGCATTATGGTATCCATATTAGAAACACTTTGCTAGAAGACGTAGCAAAATAACTGCACAAAGCACCAAGCTAATGAGCAGACTATCACAGTGCATCTCAGAAGATGACAAATTAGTATTAAGCTAAGTAACTGCATTTTATAATTATTTTTCTTTCCACAGCGCAGGTCAAAGGTTCATAACAAGAGATCTTTATAACAAAAAGGAGAACATCTGAGTCTTTATTGCTAGTGAGATGACAAACCTATGGTAACATAATAAATGAGATTTGAAGGGAAAGCTATCATTCTAAACCCGAGTCCCATGAAGGATTAGATTAAAATAGCTTAGATAGAAAACACAAGAAAAAAAGTCATGGCTGTAGATAAAAAAGGATGAGTAAGAGCTCCTCAATAAATACAAGACAAGAAATGGGAACCAGGATGAATGGCAAGGAAGAAAAAGTAAACTGCAAAGAACCAACTGGACTCTGACCTATTCACATAGCAACAGTGTTACCTGTCTGAAATCTGAGTGGAAAAATGAACAGTGTCTCTCTGTGACAATATAACAAGTTGTTACAGACCTCTAGAGAAATATGGATGTAGTTGGTGCCTCTATAGGACATTTGGGTTTCTAAAGAATCAAAATATATATGAGAATTTCATATTTAGTCATAATGAAGATATAAACTAGAATAATATATGATATTATAGAACTTTGAACTTTAGAACAATGAACGGTAGGATGATTCTGATGTTCAATTTCCACTTAAAAAACATTAAGTTTCCCAGAGTTCCATATTGCTCAGACTAATTAGATGTAAATTGATAATAAAAAACTGGATAGCCATTTTTTATGATGTCATTATTGTTTAAAAGGGAAGTGCCATATCTTTTGTTCTCTACGTTTTCCTTTTTTTAAAATCTCTCTCTTGGTAATATTCTTTTCAAAGCTTGAATGTTAAAAGCTTGAATCTTTAGTTGTTATAGCAGTACAATTTTAATGTGGCAAATATCAACATTTCTCCATGCGATTCTAATAGCAATTATTCATTTTGTTTATAGCTTCATTCATGCATCACCATAGTCGGGGATGGGAGAAGTGTATCTTTCAGAATGAATGTACCAAGCAAAAAGTGTCCTGATTTTAGGTTTAGTTCAAAACTCATTGTTAGTGTGATTCTTTCTCCTTGGCTCCAATGAGTTTCAGATCAGGTCCTTTCAGGTGTGCAGAGTAACTCCAGTTTCCACTTATTCAAGTATGAATTATTGGGTGTGCAACAACTTTGAAATTCTACTCACTTAGGTGCGTAATTTAGGTTGTAATTGTGAATATTTTTATGAAGCACTTGTATTTATCCAGTATACCTGCTCTTTTTCTTAAATTCAGTTAATACGTTTTTCTCTTTTCCTGATACTTGTGTTTTATTTGGTGGCTTTTTGCACCTTCTTAACATATAGAAGCAAAAGTAGGGGTGCAAAATAGTTTATTATGGGTTATCTGTTGGTTTTGTGGAAGACTGATTGGGTTAAGTGTGTATCAAAATGAGTAAAATGTTTATATTATTTCAATAAACATACAATGTAAATATAATTGAAAGGTACATATGCTGCCCATTTCTGACCTTAATCTCCATATATTTTATATTAAATCACATTCCACTTATAAGTCAAAGATTCAAAATGATCTTATATATGAATTAAAAAAAAGAGAGAGAACCATATATATACCTGCGATTAAGATCTATGAGCATCACTGCACAAGGCAACACTAAATAATCAGAGTGGACACTTCTGGGCTTGAAATATATGAATCTATGAAATTAACTGCTGATTTGGTATGTTCATATTTGGAAACCTTTCATTCTTTTCTTTTTCTTCAGTGTTGGTCCCATGTTTCCATAATGTGAAAAGTAAATGAATTATTAAATCACACCAAATATTAAGTGTGAGAATTCATTGGGTCATCTTGTACAAAATATTTGCATGACCTTAAGATAGATATTGCATGTACAAAGATTCTGGTACTTAAATAAGTAAATAACTTGATGTCTGAAATATTTTCAGAGACTATTTCCCTCTGTGATCAACAAAAGTGGTGTTCATACAGAATGCTACTTGATTCTCCATTGACAATATAATTCAGTGTAGTAGTGGCATATCAACATATTTGAAGACCATTCCAATGTCCACTGAAGTTAATCAGAGTCTTTTAATTGGCTTCAACTGATGTTGGAATGTACCCATAATTTCCTCCAAAACAATGCTAGCAAACTTATTGGATACATAATATTTACAGCCTCAAACTATCCAGATAATCAGAATATTATTAAATTAGATACTGTACAAACACTTAACAAGACTGAGTTTCTGCTCAAAGATTTTGGAGTCAAATTTAGACTGCAATAAGTGGATGCAACAGAGATAAATTACACTGATTTCCTTTCCACTATTCCAAAGTAAGGCTATATGAATCTAACCCAAATTATTAAAACTTGACAGTGAATTAATTTTCATTCTACTGATACAGAGTAGTCTAATAAAGTAAAGGAAGACCATGTTTTAGTGATAATTTTTTCAGTAGGTTTTACTAACCGTTGAGTAAAATTATAGTTTCTTTATTGTTTGTATTGAGCTTGCATTCTAATTTCAAACACAATGAAACAAGTTAGTGTGGCAAACAAAAGGAGAGTAGTGAGGAGTTCAGGGTACACAACACCAGGCCAAGCAATATAGTTTTTTAGTGTAAAATTAATGTGATGTTAGGAAAAAAAAGCCAATGGAACCAAAGATAAGATCATACTCTTGGGGATTAGATTGTTAGTTATTGCACCAAGTCTTTGTTCCCAGTCGTGACAAATTTTTGTTTCAAAGAATAAAGTGTAAGTAAAAACAGCAATTCCCACTTGCTGCCCAACCTACACATCATTTGTTGTCTAGGATACAAATAAAATATTTTATTTTTGCATTGTCTGATCCACAGTTTGCTTTGTCAATGGCATAATTAATTAAAATGGCTAGGCTATTAGACTACAAACCTGGTTGTTTATTTTATTTTATTTATTTATTTTTGCTTCCACAATTATCTTTGGAATTGCATTGCAAATACATTTGTCACCCAGGATTAAAGTCTATACAGTCCATTAATGCAGACAAAACCTTAACCCAACGCTTTATTTCCCATATGAAAAGTAAGTTGCTGTATTTTGTACCAAACCAAAACATGATTGCATTAAACAATTTGGTAAAGAATGTTTTAAAAATGAATGCTAATAGCAGACATAGAGGACACATGGAGAAGGACTTATATTAACTGTACAATCATACCTCAACAAAAAGAGAAAAGCAACAAACCTGAAAGTATGCATAATCCTCTCTGAATTGATGTTCATGTGCACAATGCAACTATTTAACTGTTTTTACAGTATTTGCTTAGAGGCATTTTTGTGCCAAGACAGACAATATTGATGTTTAACTTTTTTTCCAGTTTTTATCTATGTAAATTTTCACATTTGTGCAAAAATAATAGGCTTCAAGATTTTTTCAATTGGTAGTGATCAGTATGTTCACAGGTGTGGGAAATTATGGAAGTACCAGACTCTGATTTTCAAAATGTTCATTCTATAAAATCAGAAGAAAATGATTTTGCATGCTTACGGGTTATTGTCCTAACAGATAAAGGCCAAGATGGGTAATACTTAGCGTCTGTCATGGACCACCAAATCATACTAGGGAATAGGCAAAAACCTCCTCATGCACTTATCTGGCATCAGCTGAAGGTAGGGAGAAAAGGGCATCAGCTGAAGATAGGGAGGTGGAGGGGGTCCCTATGGCCTAATGGAAACAAAATTGTAATCATGGGGGACTTCACTTAGAGTGACATATGTTGGAGGCCCCATGCTGCCAGTCCTAAAACATCCCCGGAATTTCTAAACATTAGAGGTGACCGGGTGCTCGCGAACAGGGTGAGTGCTATCAGGAGGGAGTTTTGAGAGGCTCTCCTGGAGGAGGAGAAGGAAGGAGCAAACTAAAGCACCTTGGGGTAAGTGGCTGCTTATATTTGGAGGTTTTGGGCTTGTGTGTGTTTGTTTGGAGTTTGTTTGTTTGTTTGGAGCGTTTGGAGTGCTGAGCTGAGTGTGTTTGTTTGTTTGTTTGAAAGGCCGTGTGCTCAGGCACTATTTGGTGTCCGGGAGGTGGGCGGGCGTGAGCCCGCCCACATCAAAAGGACCTCCCCCCAGCTTGCGGGGAGGACCACAGAACCCAGGAGAACCAACTAATTACTGGGGACAAATAATGAAAAAACCTGGACGGGTGTGAGGGTCAAAGGGCTAAAACGAGGGAGCCGGATGGAGATACCGAGCAGAGAACCCCGGACAGCGCCCACTGCTCCCCGAAGGTCTCGAGAGAGCCAGCGGACGCTGCCCATTGGAACTCTGCCCGGATACGTGAGCGGACACAGCAACGGAAATAGGCCCCACAGTCGCAGGCCCCTCCCCCGGCCAACCTCTTTTCCCTGGTTTTACAGATTGCCGATTTGGCAATTGCCAGGAGGAGGTTGACCAGGAGGTCCCGCGACTTTGTGGGGCCACGGATGGGGTGTGCGTAAATTAACAAGTGGGGGGAAAAATGCAGCCAGAACCTCAACAGGAGGTTCTGGAGGAGCCGAAAGAGGGGCTGTAACCTGGCGCACTCGAGGTAGATGTGCACCAGGGTCTCCCTCACGCCACAGAAGAGGCACGTTTCGGGGGTGGGGGTGAACCGCGCCAAGTACACTCCCGTGCTCACCGCGCCGTGCAGGACTCTCCAACAGATGTCCCCGGTGGGTCGTGGAACCAAGGTCGAATAGAGGCTGGCCCACCGGGGCTCCCCACCCTCTATTGATGGTAGGAGGTCCCGCCACTTGGTGTCTGGGCGGGACACGAGGGTGGGGAAGTGGAGCGTGTGAAGCACGAGCGTGTACAGGTGACTCTTTGGCGCGGTTCGGAAGGAGACTGGCTGCAGCGAGTGCAGCCGGCTCAGGTGACGAAGGGGAGGAGGTCGGGAAGGTACGCGGGGCTGGGGGCCGATGGAGAGATCGGGAGGGCCGGGGGTAAGGGGTGGGCGGGGTGCACCCTCTCGCAGGACTTTGTTTAGGTACACCCGAGCAGTGGGCGGCAAAGCGTCCTTCACCTCCTGAAGTACGCGCCGGGGAGTACGTAGGGTGGAGAGCCCCATGCGCTGGGCGAGCGCCTGAGGATCCACCCAGTCTCCCCGGTCGTAGTCCAGGAGGTCTCCGACTCTGGTGACTTCTGCCAGGACCAACCTCTGGCGCACCAAGGGGGACTCTGCCGCCTGCACACGTAGATGGGGATTGTGTAGCAGGGGCTCCGCGAGGAGGTCTGCCCCCACGGTGGCTCCCAAGGACCTGGTCGCTGCAAGCAGCTTCCAGGTCCGGAGGAGGTCCTGGTAGAAGGCCGGCAGCCCGGAGAGGTCTCGCGGAAGACCTCTCAGATAAAGGAGCTGCCGGTCGTATCGGAGCCCTCGGAGGCGGCGAAGGAAAGCGTGCGCAAGCCTGCTCCATGCCGGACTACCTGCATCAAATAGGAGTCTCTGCAGGGCCCGGAGGCGGAGGACGTGAACCCGCGTGCGCAAACACGTCAGGCCCTGCCCTCCCTCCTCCGGGGGGAGATGGAGAACCTCTGCAGAGACCCAATGCAGTCCTGGCCAGATGAACCGCAGCATGAGCTGCTGGATACGGACCAGGAGGCCCGGGGGCGGGACCAGGGTGCCGAGGCGGTGCCAGAGCATGGACAGGACCAATTGGTTGAGTACCAGTACCCTCCCACGCAGGGAGAGGCACCGGAGCAGTCCCGTCCATCTCTGCAACCGCTCGACCACCCTGGCCTCTAAACCTTGCCAGTTCTCCGGCGGGGAGGGATGCGTGGCAGAAAGAAAAACGCCGAGATAGAGCAGCGGACCCGCGCTCCACCTGATGGCCTGAAGCGCGGGTGGGTGGGAGCCCGCCTGCCACCCGGCCCCTACCACCAGGCCAGAGCTCTTGACCCAGTTGACCCGGGCGGAGGAGGCCGCCGAGTAGACGGCTTGGCAAGCCTCCACCCGCGCCAGGTCTCCCGGGTCCTGGACCACGAGGAGCACGTCGTCGGCATACGCCAACAGGACCAGCCTCGTCTCCGGCTCACGGAGCGCCAACCCCGTCAACCTCTTGCGAAGGAGACGGAGGAAGGGCTCTATGGCCAGAGCGTACAGCTGGCCCGACAGCGGACAGCCTTGACGTACTCCCCGCCCGAAGCTGACCGGTGCGGTCAGGGTCCAGTTGAGCTTGACCAAGCACTCTGCGGAGGCGTACAGCACCTGGAGAAACCCCACAAAATGGGGCCCGAAGCCGAAGGCCCGCAGGGTGCCCAGGAGGTACCCGTGGTCCATCCGGTCGAACGCCTTCCCTGATCCAAGGACAGGAGGGCGAACGACAGACCGTCCCTACACCCGAGCTCTAAGAGATCCCGGACCAGAAAGAGGTTGTTGAAGATGGTTCGGCCCGGGACGGTGTAGGTCTGGTCTGGATGGACCACGTCCGCCAGCACGGACTTCAACCTTAGGGAGATGGCTTTGGCGACAATTTTATAGTCCGTGCTGAGGAGCGAGACGGGACGCCAATTCCTCAGATCGCGGAGGTCCCCCTTCTTGGGCAGCAAGGCGATCACGGCTCGCCTGCACGATACAGGGAGGACCCCGCTCTCCAAGGACTCGGCCCAGACGCTAGCAAGGTCCGGGCCGAGGACGTCCCAGAACACGCGGTAGAACTCCACGGTCAGCCCGTCCATGCCCGGGGATTTATTGGTGGGCATGAGACGGAGGGCTTCCGAGAACTCGGCCAGAGAGAGAGGCAGCTCTAGCCGGTCCCGGTCGCCCGCGCTGACCGTCAGGAGTTCGTTCCAGAGAACCCTGCGGGCGTCGGCGTCGGTCGGATCCGGGGAGAAGAGAGAGGTGTAGAAGGCGCGAGCCCTCTCGCGCATCTCCACCGGATCCGTGAGGGGGGTGCCGTCCTCCGCCAAAAGGCAGAGGACATGTTTTTTGGCCCCCCTCTTTTTCTCCAGGGCGTAGAAGAAGCGGGAGCCTCGATCCATCTCCCGAAGGAGACGGATGCGAGAACGAACAAAGGCACCCCAGGCTCGAAGGTCCTTGAGGGCCCGGAGCTCCTCCCGCTTCTCCCGGTACGCTCCGCAGAGGGGCGGATCCTCGGGGCCGGTGGCCAGCCGCTTCTCTAGCTCTAAAACCTCCCGTTCCAACTGCTCTATCGCCGCATCCCTCCGCCGGCTGGCCCCCCGGGCGTAGTCACGGCAGAAGAGCCGCGTGCGCACCTTCCCCACATCCCACCACCGCCGCGCCGAGGGAAAGGCACACCGCCGCCCACGCCAGGCCAGCCAGAACTCCCGGAAGGACGCTACGAAGCCCACGTCCTCCAGCAGGCTGTTATTGAAATGCCAATAGGCCGGCCCCGGCCTCTCCGAAGAAAGAGAAGCCCGTACGGCCACCAAGTGGTGGTCCGAGAAAGGGGCCGGCCGAATGCCAGAGGAGTGGGCCCGGAAGAGATGATGACGAGACACATAAATGCGGTCCAACCGGGAGTGGAAAGACCGACGACCCGCCACCTGGACGTAGGTAAACACCGTTTCCTCGCCCAGGTGGAGGTCTCGCCAGACGTCCACCAGGGAGTGATGGTCTATTATCTCCCTGAGGACGTCCGCGGCGGCCGGGCACTGCTCGAGCCCCGTACGGTCCCGCTCCTCGAGGGTGCAGTTGAAGTCTCCGCCCAGGACCAGGCACTCGCGAGGATCCAAAGTGCCGAGGAAGGCCGACGCCTGCCGAAAGAAGCGGAGCCTCTCCGGGACGGACGTCGGGGCGTAGATGTTGACGAGATTTAGTGTCAGCCCTTCCGTCCGAACCCGGAGATGCAGCAGGCGACCCTGCACGACCTCGGCGGTCCCCAGCACCTCGGGCTGCAGGTTCGGGGAGAACAGGGTAGCCACCCCGGCTTGACGGGCCGACAGGTGGCTAAAATAAACCCTGTCCCCCCACTCCAGCCGCCAGCTAGCCTCGGCGGCCGGAGCTGTGTGGGTCTCCTGGAGGAATATGACGGAGTACCTGCCCCTCCGGAGGAAGGAGAGGACCTGACACCTACGGAGGCCCGACCCGCAGCCCCGGGTGTTCAGAGTGGCAAAGATGAGCGGCGGCATCGAGAGGGCTGGGGAAGATCCTGATTGGCAGGAGTGCCGACGGCCCCCATCGGGCCCCGCAGCAAACCGCGACCGTTCCCAAAAGTGAGCAGGGCGTCACGGAAGCTGCGGACCCGCTGGTAAGCCGCGGCCCCCCGCCGCCCGGTCCCTTTACCCTCCCGCAAGAGGGCTCTGACTATTTGCAAAATGAGATGAAAATCTCCCCAGCGCTGAAGGGCGAGAGCGACCTTGTTCTTGGAGCCACGGATGTCTTCCAAGAAAACACGCATCTCGCCCTTCAGCGCGTCTGGCGTCGGGGCCTCGGGCCCTCGAACGCCTTGGGGCCAGACCCCTCCGTGAGCCCCGCGACCCATCGGCACGGGGACGCAGGGCGTTTGAGGTCCCTGCTGAGAGGACAGTGGCGGAGAGAGATCAGCCCCAGATGTGCTGGGAGCAGAAGAAACGAAAACCGCCTCCCGGGGGCCAACGTCTGGACTAAACGTGGCAACCCCAGGGGCGGCAGTAACAGAGTAAGGGGAGGAAAAGAGTTCAGGGAGGGGATCGGGAAAAGGAGGGAGACGAGGAAGGAGAGTAGGGGGAGGAAGAGGTGAGGGATTAGGGAAGAGACAAGAATGGCGGGGAGGAGGAAGAGGGGTGGGAAACTCGATTGAGAGGGCGTTTGAATAGGGAGCAGGAGAAGGAGCAGGGCGAGATGCCTCAGCAGAGGAGGCACCGGGGTGCGGTGCCTCCTCGCAGCGCAGAGAATCGATGGCAGTGGTAGGGGTAGTAATAGTCTCCCCAGCGCTGAGCTCCAGTGCCACAGAGAGTGCAGCACCGGAGGCCTCAGCGCCGGGGGTGACAGATATTAACGGGATCTCCCGCCCGCTGAGAGCCTCAAGGGTTGCCGCGGCCGCGGCCGAGGTGTTGTCGATGGCCGGGCAGACGGTCGCACCCCGGGGCAACTCAGAGGCAGGGAGAAGGGATAGCAGCGGGTCGGAAGGGGAAGGAGAGGTCGGTTGTTGTCCCTCCAGGACCTGATGATCCCCCTCCGAGGCAGCCGGGGTCAGCCCCAAAGCCTCCACCTCCTGAGAGAGGAAGGCGAGCCCGCCGCCCGCCACCAGGTGCTGATCTCTGTCGGTGGCAAGGTCAGCGGCCGCCCCCTCAGTGGAGGCGGGAACAGTGGGAGCATCCTCCATGGACACCCCCTCTTGCAGGGACCCCGGGAGGGAGGTGTTCACCTCTCCCGCGTCCGCCGCAGTCACCTCGACCGCTTCGTGGTGCTGTGAATCGCTTGCGGGCTCAGAGGGTGGAATGGCCCCAGCGTCCACCCCCATGGGTACAGGGAGGTTGTCCTCCCCCTCAGAGGGCGGGGTGGAACGCCGAGCACGCTTTCGGCGCTTCCCCATTGCGAGCTCCCATCCCTCGGAGGAAGAGGGCTGGGCCTGAATGGAGGAAGAGCCAGGGGACAAGGGCAGCGTCGGGGGGGCAAGGGTAGATGGGGGCTGGGCAGCAGGGGAAAAGGATACCTCCCCCCGAGGTAGGTCCTGCCCGAGTCCCGTCACTGACCCCGCCGCCCTCTCCTCCGCGGGCCCAGCCTTGCCGCTTTTGGCGGTGGCAGCATCAGCACCCGCACGCTCGTCTGGGCCCTGCGGAACCCGAGCGGGATTGACGACGGTCACGGTTGGAGGAGGGGCGACCCCAGGGTCCGGACCGTCAGGGCCACCGGCGATGGTAGGGCCGGTGCCCTCCCGGGCATCGGGGGTCCCGGGTGCCTCTCCAAACCGGGCCAGGGGGCAGTCCCTTCGGACGTGCCCCGTCGCCCGACAGAGAAAACACCGGGCCTCCCCCATGGTGTAGTACACCCGGTACCGGGCCCCTTGATGGGGCACCAGAAATGACCCTTCCAGGGCTTCTCCGCCACGTCCCGCCGGCAGTAGTAGGATTTGTACCTGCCGGCGAAAGGAAAGGACGTGGCGGAGGGTCGGGTCTTTACAGCCCAGAGGAAGGGGACTCAGGACTGACAGAGGCCTCCCCAGGGTGGAGAGGAAAGGCAGTAGGGCGGCATTGGGGAGGAAGGGAGGAACAGAGGACAAAACCACCCGTACGCCCAGGTCCTCCAAAGGCTCGAGGGGAACGTGGACTCCCCCCACCGCCAAACCCCTTTCCACCGCCTTCTGGGCGGCGGCCTCGGACGCCAGGAAGAAGACCACCTTCCCGAACATCTTAGAGGCCGCCACCACGGCCGCGGGCCCCACCACGCGTGCCAACGCCCGCACGTAGGTCTCCACGTGGGGCGAGGCCGCCACCAGGAGACAACGGACCCCATGCCTCCTGGTCAGGGTGGGGAAGGGGCCGCGGCCGCCGGGGATGGTATTCCGGGAGGCGGCTTGGGAGGCGACAGGCGGGGGGGTGGCGGCCACCTGGGCGTACGCCCTGGGGCCCGGGACACCGTTGCCCCCAGAGCTGGTGGAAGGAACAGGGGAGCGGGAAGGAGGGGGAGCCGCGGCCAACATGTGGGTCGCGGCCGGGGAGTGAGCCCTCGCCTCAGGAGGTTTTGCCTTCCGGGCGGGGCTCTTGCCCTTTTTGGTCCCCAGGCCCTTCCTACCCCTCAGGGGGGCATTCTTGATGGTAGCCGGAGGTGCCGCGGCAGAAGCGGTCGAGGCCCCGGGGTCCTCGTCCATGTCCGCCCCCTCTACCGTAGTGACGGGGGGCCCGGCAGCCTCAGAGGAGTTGTTGTTTTTAGGGAGGGGTGGGGAAGGTTCTGCAGGGGTGTCATCGGACAACCCCTTCATTGTGGTCATGGGTAGGGAGGAAAGGACAAAACAAACAATTAGGGGAGAACCAAAAAAAAACACCAGGGAAGGGAACAGGGAGGGAAAGAGAGGGGAGGAAGGAGATTTACCACTCCCCCCCACTAGGCTGGAAGTGGGGTGGGAGGGTGATAATTCAGAAGAAAGGGAAGGGGAAAAGGTGTAAGGAATACAGCTCCCAGCACAGAATGGAAAGAGTGGCTCCTCCGGCTGCACTGGGGAGATGAGGGGTAAATAATCATTAAAAGGACATGGGGACAAGTGAAGCTGTGTGTGTGGGAAGAGTAACTAAAAGGAGGGGGAAGCTCAAGCGCCTAACAAAAGAAAGCGGGGGGGGGGGAAGCACTGGCACCCAAAGGGGTGGATGGGACAAGCAGTGGAGTGGGAAGGCAGGCAGTTAAAAGATGCCTGTTCAAGGGCGGGAAGAGGGAGGAGACACTGCTGAGGGAAAGGGAAACAGTGTACCCACAAGCACCTGAGCAGCAGGCCCACAGTACCTGCTGCAAGGCTCAGAAGAGCAGAGAAGGGCAAGGAGACAAGCAGTGGGGCCGAGAATGGAAAGGCCCCTACAGCAACCGGGGCTTGGAGAGGGAGCAGCAGGAGAAGTGTGAGGGCCGATGAACTATGGGGAGGTAAACCACCCCCTGCCCTCAGCACCCCAAAGGAGCTGCACCGGCCCCCCCACCCAGGAGCCCTGATGGAAAGGGCCCCTAATCTCCCCTCCCCAGCACCAGGCAGGCTGTGGGGAGAGGGAAACCCCAGGGGCTGCTTTAAAGCAGCCCCCTTACCGTCTCTTCTTTGGGGAGAGCAGCAGCAGCAGGAAAGATGAAGGTCCGGCCTGCCAAGGTGGAGAAAAAGGGGGTGGGTCAAAATAGACCCCCAAGAAAATGGGAGCCGTGTGCTCAGGCAGGCAGGCAGGCAGTTGGAAGCTGATTAGGTTTGAATTGAAACACCGTGTGCTGATTGGCTGAGCTGTAGGCAGAGGGAGGAGCTATCAGGGAGGCCGAGCACTTAAACCCTGCTGGTAAGCGACCAGGGAGCTTTGCGACCGGGTGCTCGCGGACAGAGTGAGTGCTAACAGGAGGGAGTTTTGAGAGGGGAGTTTAGAGGGGGAGCTTGGGGGGAGCCAGTGACTTCTATTGCCCTTAAACTAAATCCTTTATAACAACCTCTATCTGAAACATTTAATTAACCCTCATATATAATTAGAGTAGGAAATGGAGGCAGAAGCCCAGCAGCAGAGTGGGGGCTATCCTGTTTATTGTGTCGAGTGCAGTATGTATGACTACCTACCCTGTGGGTGGGTGGCGTATGTGTGCGCTCGATGCAAGGAGCTCCTGGCCCTCAGAGACCGAGTGCGTGCTTTGGAGGCCAGGGTGGCTGAACTGGAGGAGCTAAGGAAGGCAGAGGTGTTTGTGGATGAGACATAGTAGGGCTGTCCCACCTCCAATCTGACAGTCCTGATGCTGTTACGGAGGATGAAAGGCTCAGGGAAGGAGAGCAGTCAATGGGAGCAGAGGGAAACCATCCCATAGTTGGGACCCTCCTTCCAGAGGGTGATGTTGTATCCTCTCGTGCCGAGGATACTTCTCCGGGGGAGGGAGCTCCAGCTGTTAGGAAGAAGCAGGTTTTAGTAGTGGGGGATTCGATCATTAGAAATATAGATAGTTGGGTTTGTGATGACCGGGAGAACCGTATGGTTACTTGCCTGCCTGGTGCGAAGGTTGCGGATCTCTCGAGGCATCTAGACAGACTTATGGGCAGTGCTGGGGAAGAGCCGGTCGTCGTGGTACATGTTGGTACCAATGACATAGGGAAGGGTAGAAGAGATGTTCTGGAGGCCAAATTTAGGTTACTAGGAAAGAGACTGAAATCCAGAACATCTTTGGTGGCATTCTCTGAAATGCTTCCAGTTCCACGCGCAGGGCCAGATAGACAGGCAGAACTTCAGAGTCTCAATGCGTGGATGAGACGATGGTGCAGGGAAGAGGGGTTTAGATTTATTAGGAACTGGGGACACTTTTGGGGTAGGGGGAGCCTATACAGGAATGATGGGCTCCACCTAAATCAAGGTGGATCCAGACTGCTGGCATTAAACATTAAAAAGGTCGTAGAGCAGTTTTTAAACTAAGAAGTGGGGGAAAGCCGATTGGTGCAGGGGAGCACCTGGATCGGACGGAGACTTCTCTTACACGAGGCTCCATAGGTAGGGATTCCCTAGAAGTTAGTCAGATAGGGAACGTGGGAAATAATATATGGGCAAGATCAGATGTGAAACAATCGTGCATAAAAAAATCCAATGTGTCTGTGAAAGGCGGACATATAAATAGTGGTAGTTTTCTAACATGCTTTTACACTAATGCTAGGAGTCTGTCTAATAAGATGGGTGAACTGGAGTACCTCATATCAAAGGAGGAAGTTGACATAATAGGCATCTCAGAAACATGGTGGAATGAGGACAATCAGTGGGACACTATCATACCGGGATATAAATTATATCGGAAAGACAGAACAGGTCATGCGGGTGGCGGAGTGGTACTATATGTGAAGGATAATATAGAATCAAATGAAGTAAAAATCCTAAAGGAATCAAAATGTTCCATAGAATCATTATGGATAACAATTCATTCCTCTAATATGAATATGGCATTAGGAATATATTACCGACCACCTAACCAGGACAGTGATAGTGATGCTGAAATGATAAGGGAGATTAGAGAGGCTACCAAAATAAAAAACACAGTAATAATAGGAGATTTCAATTATCCCCATATTGATTGGGTGCATGTCACCTCAGGACGGGATTCAGAGATTAAATTTCTTGATGCCTTAAATGACTGCTTCTTGGAGCAGCTAGTACAGGAACCCACAAGGGGAGAGTCGATTCTCGACCTAGTCTTGACTGGAACGCAGGATATGGTCCAAGAGGTAACTGTTACTGGACCGCTTGGAAATAGTGACCACAATATAATAACTTTTAATATTCCTGTGTTGGGAAGAACACCGCAGCGGTCAAACACTCTGGCATTTAATTTCAAAAAGGGGAATTACACTAAAATGAGGAAGCTAGTTAAACAGAAACTAAAAGGGAGAGTAATTAAACTAAAATCCCTGGAAGCTGCATGGGAACTGTTTAAAGACACCATACTAGAGGCCCAACTTAAATGTATACCCCAAATAAAAAAACACAGTAAGAGACCTAACAAAGAACCACCATGGCTAAACAGCCATGTTAAAAAGGCAGTGAGAGAGAAAAGGGCAGCTTTTAAAAAGTGGAAGTCAAATCCTAGTGAGGAAAATAGAAAGGAACATAAACACTCCCAAATTAAGTGTCATAATGTAGTAAGAAAAGCCAAAAAAGAGTTTGAGGAACAGCTAGCCAAAAATTCAAAAAATGATAGTAAAATGTTTTTTAAATACATTAGAAGCAGGAAGCCCGCTAAAAAAGCAGTGGGGCCCTTGGATGATAAAGATATAAAAGGAGCGATCAAGGAAGACAGTGCCATTGCAGAGCGATTAAATGATTTCTTTGCTTCAGTCTTCACGGCTGAGGATGTTACAGAGGTTCCTAAATCTGAGCCAGCCTTTTTAGGTGACAAATCTGAGGAACTCACTCAGATTGAAGTGACATTAGAGGAGGTTATGGAATTAATTGATAAGCTGAATAGTAACAAGTCTCCGGGACCAGACGGCATTCACCCAAGGGTTCTGAAAGAACTCAAATGTGAAATTGCGGAGTTATTAACAGTGGTTTGTAACCTATCCTTTAAATCCACTTTGGTACCAAATGACTGGAAGATGGCCAATATAACACCAATATTTAAAAAAGGCTCTAGAGGAGATCCTGGCAATTATAGACCGATAAGTTTAACATCAGTACCAGGCAAATTAATAGAAACACTAGTAAAGAGTAAAATTGCAAGGCACATAGAAGAGCACGAATTGTTGGGCAAAAGTCAGCATGGTTTCTGCAGAGGGAAGTCGTGTCTAACTAATCTGTTAGAATTCTTTGAAGGGGTTAATAAACATGCGGACAAGGGGCACCCAGTGGATATAATATACCTAGATTTCCAGAAAGCCTTTGACACGGTCCCACACCAAAGGCTTTTACGTAAATTAGGTGGTCATGGGATAGGAGGAAAGGTCCTTTCATGGATCAAGAATTGGTTAAAAGACAGAAAACAAAGGGTGGGAATAAATGGTAAATTTTCACAATGGAGGAGGGTAACTAGTGGTGTTCCCCAGGGGTCAGTACTGGGACCAATCCTGTTCAACTTGTTCATCAATGATCTAGAAAATGAGGTAAGCAGTGAGGTGGCCAAGTTTGCAGATGACACAAAGTTGTTCAGGACAGTCAAAAGCAAAAGGGATTGTGAAGAACTACAAAAAGATCTCAGCAAACTGAGTGATTGGGCAGCAAAATGGCAAATGAAATTTAATGTGGGTAAGTGTAAGGTAATGCATGTTGGAAAAAATAACCCAAATTACACGTACTACATGATGGGGTCAAATTTAGCTACGACAGATCAGGAAAGGGATCTTGGAGTTATAGTGGATAGTTCTATGAAGACATCCACGCAGTGTGCAGCGGCAGTTAGTAAGGCAAATAGGATGTTAGGAATTATTAAAAAAGGGATAGATAATAAGACAAAAGATATCATACTTCCCCTATATAAAACTATGGTACGCCCACATCTCGAGTACTGCGTGCAGATGTGGTCTCCTCACCTCAAAAAAGATATATTGGCATTAGAAAAGGTTCAGAAAAGGGCGACTAAGATGATTAGGGGCTTGGAAAGGGTCCCATATGGGGAGAGGCTAGAGAGACTGGGACTTTTCAGTTTGGAAAAAAGGCGATTGAGGGGCGATATGATAGAGGTATATAAAATCATGAATGGTGTGGAGAAAGTGATTATAGAAAAATTATTTACCTTTTCCCATAATACAAGAACTAGGGGACACCAAATGAAATTGATGGGTAGTAGGTTCAAAACTAATAAAAGGAAATTTTTCTTCACACAGCGCACAGTCAACCTGTGGAACTCCTTGCCCGAGGAGGCTGTGAAGGCCAGGACTCTATTAGGGTTTAAAAAAGAGCTTGATAAATTTTTGCAGGTTAGGTCCATAAATGGCTATTAGCCAGGGATAAAGTATGGTGCCCTAGCCTTCATAACAAGGGCAGGAGATGGATGGCAGGAGATAAATCACTTGATCATTGTCTTCTGTTCTCCTTCTCTGGGGCACCTGGCATTGGCCACCGTTGGCAGATGGGATGCTGGGCTCGATGGACCTTTGGTCTGACCCAGTATGGCCATTCTTATGTTCTTATGTTCTTAGGTGACAATAAAAAGCTGTGACCATCACAAGGATGTTCTTTATTAGATCTTGCCTTAACCCAGAAAGATGAACTGATCATGAAACTAAAAAATAAAGGTAACTTCGGTACAAGTGGTCATAACTTCATCACATTCATAATGTGCATGCAGTATAAAGACAAGACCATTAATATACGTATTTACTTCTTTAATAAGACATTTCAGGTTATGAAAACAATTATGAGTCAAATCGGATGGAATAATTTAATCTGAAAAACATCAGTGATAATTGAGAATAATTGGAGAACACCTTTACTTTATTGCAACTGAGGAAGAAGGCTGGTCTGGTTAAAAAATATCTGATTTAGAGGGGATGTGAAGTAGGCTATAAAAATATAAATAGATAAAAAATGTAATAAAGGGAATAGTAATGAATATAAATCAAAATGTAGGAATTATAGAAAATAGATAATGGTAGCAAAGGGACACAAGCACAAATCTGTGGCCAGCTGAGATAGACAATAAGGAGGGTTTTGTTTATCTATATTCAGAAGAAAAAGATATTGGTCCAGATAAATGGCAGAATTATCAATAATGTAGATATTGATATAACTATAGAAATGTTCAATAACTATTTCACTTCTCTATTTAGGGAAAAAAGATTACATTGCCTCATCACATAGTGATAACATTCCATATCCATGGTATCTCTGGAGGATATTAGACAGAAATTACTAATATTAAATACTTAAAATCAGAAACTGCAGATAACTTGCATTCAGGTATTTTAAAAGAGCTGGCTCAGGCCATTAGTGTGGTTTTCAATATGTCTTCTACCCCTGGGGAAGTTCCAGAACACTGAAAGAAAGATAATATTATATCAGTTTTAAAAAGAATAAATAGGATGACTTAGGTAATTCTGGACTGATAGTCTGACATTGTTACTGGGCAAAATAATGAAGCTGCTGATATGGAACTCTGTTAATGAAGACTTATAGGATGTTATGAAATTAATGCAAATCAGCATGGGTACATGGAAAATAGATCCTATTAAACTAATTTGATATATTTTTTATGAAATTGCAATTTTAGTGATAAAGGTAATAGTGTTGATATAATATTTCTAGACTTCTTTAAGTTATTTGATGATATTTGAATAAAAATTGGAATGACATAAAATTAACATAGCACACACTATATGAATTAAGTACTACCTAACCGATAGATCTCAAAAGGAAATTGTTAATGGGGAATTGACATTGAGCGAGAATGTTTTCCACGGGATTCTGGAGGGAGTAATTCTTGGCTCTTCACTATTTAAAATTTCTATCAATGACATTGAAGATAACATAAAATCATCACTGAGAAAGTTTGCAGATAACACAAAAATTGGGGGAGTGGTAATAATGAAGAAGAAAAGTCACTGATTACTTGAGCAATCTGGATCACCAGATTTTATTTTTGCAAGCTCAGTATTGCATCTGCAGTTTTTTGTTTCATTGAAACATAAAAATTTTTGAATATTGTAGAGAAATAAAACTGTAATTAAAGAAATGGAGATATAGTAAAAGGCAGCAGAAAATGTGGTTTGATATGCGGTGAAGCTGGTGTGGTAAATGGCCTATTATCTTGTTATATGATGAAGACTGTGTTTGCTGAAAATCAAAGGCCAGAAATACCTACCTAATACACTCCTAATAAATAAAAAGAAAGATGGTTAAAGGGAGTTTAAAGAAATGTGTTATCATAAAAATATCTTAGTGTGCAAAATTACTATATCAACTTAGTTTTTCTGGTCATTGTTTTCCAAGAGTGAAACCAAAGGCAGTTCTTAACTCCAGATTCATTATTTATCTTTCATGAGGAGATTTATTTACTTTCTTTTACTATTTTTGCATTAGGCTGTGTGTTTATCTTCCTGTTTCCTGACCATTCAGAACATCATCACTTTGTCTGTTGAGGCAGAAAAGAAACGGCATGGGCCAGTTCCTACAAGATCAGCTTGTACAGAACTCCCATTAATAAAGCCTGAAACAGGAAAATCAGATGTTGAGATAAAGAGCTTTATAAACAAAACGTGGTATATAAAATTAGTAAAACTAGGGATCTTAATTTGCTTATGTGTCTGTCACTCTGCTGTGCTGGGTTGAAATACCGCGGAAGAAAGCTCACATAAAAACATTGTAACGGAACCTATTAATTAGCAGGAAATGGTACCCTGCAGCTTAATGACTAGTGGGAGGTGGTACTGAGTGACAGTCTAACAGTAGCCAATTAGGTCAATCAGCAGGCTCTTTACTTACTTCTTTTAGGAAGCCTTTAGAAAAGAATGACTGCAGACATTTATAGGAATTGCTGCAGGAAGAAGAAGCCACTCAGCACAGTGCAGGAATATGCTGTAACCAACTGCTATCAACAGGAATGTCATTAATAGAGAAGTATTTGGCACCTGAGTAGAAATGGGTGTTGCACAAGTAACAGGCAAGTGGAAGGAAAACACTTAAACAAGAAGAGGTTTGATAAAACTTGAAGACTAGGTAAGAATGGAGAGGAGAAAAAAACTAAGAGGGGCAGAAAGAATGGAGAGTGTGGGGAGAGTGATTATGATTCTTTTCAGAAACCACACAGCCACCTCCATCATACTCACCCAGGAACCCACTCCTGCAGTCAACTCCAGTGCCACTTCTGTCCATACATCTATACAAGCGACATCATCACAGGACCTAACCACATAAGCCAACACATCAGAGTCTCATACAACTGCACATCCACCGATGTGATCTATGCCATCGAGTGCCAACAGTGCCCTTCTGCCATGTATATTGACCAGACCGGACAGTCTCTACGACAGAGGATTAATGGACACAAATCAGATATTCAAAATGGTAAGACACAGAAACCTGTAGGGGAACATTTTAACTTGCCTGGGCACTCACTAATGGAGCTAAAAGTGACGATACTATTACAAAGCAATTTCAAAAACCAGCTTGAGAGAGAAGCTGCAGAACTTGGTTTCATTTACAAGTTTGACACCTGTAATCAAGGTTTGATCAAAGACCTGACCTGGATGGGCTGCTGCATTCCACACCCTAATAACATAAAAAAGCTAAGCACTGGGTACTTGCAAACAACTCTATTAGCCTCATTTGGCACAGACACTCTAATTGACAATATTTTTCCTATTTTTTCCTTCTCTTTCCCTCTCTATCCCCTTTCTTTCTCTGCTATTTATTTATACCCTGGATCTCTTACTCCATTCATCTGAAGAAGTGGGTTGTGCCCACGAATGCTCCTGATACCATCTACATTTTTTGTTAGTCTCTAAGGTGCTGCAGAATTATTCCTTGATTTTTAAGTTAGTTCTAGCAAACCGAGTCCAGTGAACAATTTTAGCATTTAAAATTGTTGAAAAAATATTTCATATTTCATAACTGTAAATCAGTACCTAATTTGTATCCAAGTAATTTGCATAGTTGAAGTAACCTAGAAATTCTACACCTTCTCTTTATACATTTATAGAAATGTACTTGAAATAAATTAAAACATACTCATGAGATACCTGATCCTGCAGAGGCATACATATGTGTGCTTTATCTAAGTGTGACACTTTTCTTCCATACTTTTCGTGGAAATAGGTTTTGAATATCAATATACATAACTAAAATATGTTTTATGAAAAAAAAGTCAAGTAACCTATCGTTCAAGAGCCTGTGATCCGCTAAATGTGCATATTCTATTTGTGTGCATGTATTGTTCTTGTATATGATGCTAGAAATATGAAGGGTAAAACTGTTTATTAATCTTGAATTTCTAGTGAAAGTCATTAGTGGTATGTAAGGGGTTTAATGGCTTAGTGCTCAAGGTAACAATCTGTAAATAGCTTTGTAGTTGGTCCTACAAAGACATGTGACCATGCTACCTGTGACTGGAATCCATCTTCAATCTGGTATTTTTTCCTTTTTTCCCTACCTAAAGAGAATATTTAGGAAGCTGTTAGACCCAGGACAGAGAAAAGATCAGTTTGGACTTGAAGGAATTTATATATTTTGGCTTAGCAACTTACCTTGAGCTGTCTGTTTTCATTTGCAATCACTTAAATCCTACTTTTATACTGAATAAAAATGTTGTTTATTTTCAAGCCCAGAGTAAATAATTATTGCCTGGGGGAGAACCACAGCTGTGCATCTCTTATTGATAAAGAGAGTGAGCATCTTTATGAGCTTTCTCTGAGTAAAACTTTTATACACAGTAAGTTCGATTTATTTGGTTTTTGGTTCCTTTTGAGGGCAGTGCTCTTTGGTGCTGTCAAGTCCCTATAGCTGAGATGATTCAGTGTCTGTGTTGCTCTGCTGGGTGGCTCTTACCCCAACTTTGTGCCCTTTCATGGGGGAAACCAGAGCTTCTGGCCCAGCAGGACAGGGTGGTAGGATTCCCCCAAGGACAGGTAGGCAGGTTAGGTGGTATGATCAGCTCATGGATAATATTCTCAAGGGGATCACTGTAATTGAACCCATCACACTAAGAATTGTGAACAGTCTTCCTATAGCCAATCAGACTTCCAGAGTGAATAATATTAAGCATGTGTATGATAGGAACCTAGGATTCTAATCGTGACAAGGAATCCCTTTGTGTCCATTGACTTCAAATGGATTCCAAAGGGGTGTAAATATTTGTCTGGATTTATCAGACTGCAGAATCTTGGCCTCCGATTGCAGGATCAGGACATATATGTGTGCCGTAGGCATATAAGACATAGTAAAGACATTGAAGTTAGACCGTTAGTTCTTAAGCAAAATTCACCATTACAATAAAAGAAATGTGAAGATAATAAATGAAACATGACATTATCTTAAATATATAAACCTCTATAACCATCAGCAATTCTCTCAGGATGCTCCACAGATACTTAAGAGAAAAGAATTTAATAAATGTAATCATGCAATTTAAAAACAAAAAATAAAAACTCCATTCAGAATGGTGCCAAGATATTTCTCAAGGTTATTCTTTGAATCATAGAATCATAGCTCTGGAAGAGACCTCAGGAGGTCATCAAGTCCAGCCCCCTGCCCAAGGCAGGACCAATCCCAACTAAATCAACCCAGCCAGGGCTTTGTCAAGCCGAGACTTAAACACCTCTAGGGATGGAGATTCCACCACCTCCCTAGGTAACCCATTCCAGTACTTCACCACCCTCCTAGTGAAATAGTTTTCCCTAATATCCAACCTAGACCTCCCCCACTGTAACTTGAGACCATTGCTCCTTGTTCTGCCATCCGTCACTACTGTGAACAGCCTTTCTCCATCCTCTTTGGAACCCCCCTACAGGAAGTTGAAGGCTGCCATCAAATCCCTCCTCACTCTTCTCTTCTGCAGACTAAACAAACCCCAATCCCTCAGGGTATGTCTACACTACCACCCTAGTTCAAACTAGGGTGGTTAATGTAGGCATTCGAAGTTGCAAATGAAGCCCGGGATTTAAATATCCCGGGCTTCATTTGCATCTTGCCGGACGGGCGCCATTTTTAAATCCCCTTAGGTCGAACTCCGTGCCCGCGGCTACACGCGACACGGAGTAGGTAGTTCGAATTAGGATCTCTAATTTGAACTACCATTACTCCTCGTGGAACGAGGTGTACTGGTAGTTCGAATTAGAGATCCTAATTCGAACTACCTACTCCGTGTCGCGTGTAGCCGCGGGCACGGAGTTCGACCTAAGGGGATTTAAAAATGGCGCCCGCCCGGCAAGATGCAAATGAAGCCCAGGATATTTAAATCCCGGGCTTCATTTGCAACTTCGAATGCCTACATTAACCACCCTAGTTTGAACTAGGGTGGTAGTGTAGACATATCCTCAGTCTCTCCTCATAGGTCATGCGCTCCAGCCCCCTAATAATTTTGGTTGCCTTCCGCTGGACCCTCTTCAATGCATCCACATCCTTTCTATAGTGGGGGGCCCAGAACTGGACACAACATTCCAGATGTGGCCTCACCAGAGCCGAATAAAGGGGAATAATGACATCTCTGGATCTGCTGGCAATGCTCCTCCTAATGCACCCTAATATGCCATTAGCCTTCTTGGCTACAAGGACACACTGTTGACTCATATCCAGCTTCTCATCCACTGTAATCCCCCTGTCCTTTTCTGCTGAACTGCTACTTAGTCATTCGGTCCCCAGCCTGTAACAATGTTTGGGATTCTTCTGTCCCAAGTGCAGGACTCTGCACTTGTCCTTGTTGAACCTCATCAGATTTCTTTTGGCCCAATCCTCTAATCTGTCCAGGTCACTCTGGACTCTATCCCTGCCCTCCAGCGTATCTACCTCTCCCCCTAGCTTAGTGTCATCTGCAAACTTGATGAGGGTGCAATCCATCCCCTCTTCCAGGTCATTAATAAAGATGTTGAACAAAACTGGTCCAAGAACTGATTCTTGGGGCACTCTGCTAGCAACCAACCTCCAACCTGGCATCGAGCCGTTGATCGCTACCTGTTGGGCCCAACAGTCTAGCCAGCTTTCTGTCCATCTTACAGTCCATTTATCCAATCCATACTCCCTTAACTTGCTGGCAAGAATATTGTGGGAGACAGTATCTAAAGCTTTGCTGAAGTCAAGGTATATCACATCCACTGACTTTCCCATATCCACAGAGCCAGTTACCTCATCATAGAAGCTAATCAGATTGGTTAGGCACGACTTGCCCTTCGTGAATCCATGTTGACTATTCCTGATCACTTTCCCCTCTTCCAAGTGCTTCAAAATGGATTCTTTGAGGATCCCCTCCATGATTTTTCCAGCGCTGAGGTAAGGCTGACCGGTCTGTAGTTCCCTTGATTGTCCTTCTTCCCTTTTTTAAAGATGGGCACTACATTTGCCTTTTTCCAATCATCTGGAATCTCTCCCAATCTCCACGAGTTTTCAAAGATAATAGCCAAAGGCTCCGCAATGACATTTGCCAATTCCCTCAGTACCCAGATGCATTAAATCTGGGCCCATGGATTTGTGTATGTTTAGCTTTTCTAAATAGTTTCTAACTTCTTCTTTCCCCACCAAGGGCTGTCCACCTCCTTCCCATACCGCATTGCCTAGTGCATTTGTCTGGGAGCTGACCTTGTCCGTGAAGACAGAGGCAAAGAAAGCATTGAGTACTTCAGCTTTTCCCACATCATCTGTCACTAGATTACCTCCCTCATCCACTAAGGGCCCCACACCCTCTCTGATCACCCTCTTATTGCTAACATGCCTGTAGAAACCTTTCTTGTTACCCTTCACATCCCTTGCCAGCTGCAATTCCAACTGCGCTTTTGCCTTCCTGATAACTCCCCTGCATTCTTTAGCAATATATTTATACTCCTCCCAAGTCATCAGTCCAAGTTTCCACTTCTTGTAAGCTTCCTTTTTGTGTTTAAGTTTACCATGGATGTCCCTGGTAAGCCAATCTGGTCGCCTACCATATTTGCTTTTCTTGCTGTGCATCAGGATTGTTTCTTCCTGTGCCTTTAATAAGGCTTCTTTAAAATACTGCCAGCATTTGGTCTCTATACTATGGTGTTAACCTTCAAAATAAGTTCAGTCTTGCTGGCAAGGACAGCAAGGAGGAATGGCTACCTGTCTCATTCTCTTATCAACATAGACTGGATAATAGCTGATAGAACTTCTGCCAAATCCTTCAGCAATAGGTCTGAGTCAAGACCTATCACAGTTCTATGAGTGGCTGATAAGGAAACAGTTTTTCAAGACATTTTCCATAACATATTCAGTATGCTATTGCCATCAACATACCTCAGACAGCTACTGAGCAAGTAAAAAAAATAAGGTATTTCAGTTTAAGTGTAAGAGCAACATGGGAGAGAATAACAAGGAGTCCTGTGGCACCTTAGGCCTATACTAATACATAGTATCCAGAGATATTTGCTGCTTTGTGAGTATGGATTGCTACCCAGTCTTGTGATTTTAGAATTTGAATGGAAAAATGGAACCCACACTATTGGACCGCATTTTAACATAAAAGAAAAAGAAGAATAACACCAAAATTATTCAGGTATATCTGTGGGATCTCTCTCTCTCTCTCTCTCTGTATATATATATATATATATATATATATACACATTTTCCTTCAGGATCACAGAGTGACATCATTGCCTGTGTCCTCAGCTGTGCGGCCTCCCCGCTGTCCTCTCCCTGGTGTTCCAGGGAGGCAGGATCCATGTGGCCTCCCCTGGTGAGCCCCTCCTCCTCCCCCTCCCCTTGCTGGGGTAGTTTCTTGCCTGTGGGGTTCATCTCTCTGAGAATGGGGGGCTGAGAAAGTTGCCCCAGCCCCAAATCCCTATCTACTTGCCCCGGGCATGGGCCATCCCCAGAGCCTTTGCCTGGTGCAGCCACATGCAGGACCCAGGGCTCATGGCATAGGATCCAGGGATACAAAGGAGAGAGTGGTGGCATGTCAGGGGGCTGAATGAGGGGAGCAGGCATGCACAGGCAGAGAAGGCAGCAGGGAATCCTAGGTGCAAGCATGCGGCATCTCTACCTGAGACAAGAGGCAAGTCCTTGAGCCAGGGGTGGGGACCCAAGGGAGACTGACAGGATAGGTGGGGGCTAACAGGACAATAGAAGGTACTGGCAGTGCTGGGTGTTCAGAGGACTTTGAGCACAGGGACATGGGATAGGGAAGCATTGAAAGGATGTGGGTTAGGGAGGTGGAACTTGGATTAGAAGGGGACGTGGGGAGGCAATGCTGAGGGAATCATAGAATTATAGAACTGGAAGGGACCACAAGAGAACAAGTCCAGTCCCCTGCCCTCACAGAAGGTCCAAGCACTGTCTAGATCATCTCTAATAGACATCCAATCTACTCTTAAATCGCTCCTAGGCAATTTATTCCAGTGTTCCAGAAGTTTTTCCTGATGTCCAACCTAAACCTCCTTTGCTGCAATTTAAGTCCATTGCTTCTTGTCCTGTCATCAGAGGACAAGGAGAATTTTTTTTCTTCCTCCTCCTTGTAAACACCTTTTTATATACTTGAAAACTGCTATCATGTCCCCTTTCAATATTCTCTTTTCTAAACTAAACAAGCCCAATTCTTTCAGTCTTCCCTCAGAGGTCATATTTTCTAGGCCTTTAATCATTTTTGTTGATTTTCTCTGGACCTTCTCCAATTTCTCCACATCTTTCTTGAAATGTGGTATCCAGAACTGGACACAATACTCCAACTGAGCCTAATCAGTGCAGAGTAGAGCAGAAGAATGACTTCTTGTATCTTGCTCACAACACTCCTGTTAATGCATCCCAGAATCGTGTTTGCTTTTTTTGCAACAGCATCAAACTCTTGACTCATATTTAGCTTGTGGTTCACCGTGGCCCCAAGATTACTCCTTCCTAGATAGTCACTTACCATTCTGTATGTGTTAAATAGATTGTTTCCTTCCTAAGTGGAAATCTTTACATTTGTTCTTATTAAACTTCATCCTATTTACCTCAGACCATTCCTCTTTCGACTGTTCCACATAGTCTATTGAAGTCAATGAAAAATCTTTCAGGTACTTCAGTGGATATTTTTTCATTGAGTTCATTGGCCATTGGATTAGTTTCTTTAATCATTCATTTCCCTACATTTGGATATTCCAACCCACAATTCTTATTCAGATAAACATAATGGTGTGGTTTTAAAATAAGAAATGGTCTTTTTGGAATGATGTTCTAATGGAATTTGTGTGCCTATCTTTTCACCCATCTAGGTAGGTTTTTAGTTCCTATTTCTCCTAATGGAATGTGCTTGCTTTTGAATCCCAGTAAAGTTTGTCAAATATCTATGGATTGTTGCGCTGTATGATTCACAGCACTGCAGACAAAAAAACTTAGGATAATGATGATGATTTGAACCATCAAATAGCAGCTTGCTTTGAAAATAAAACAGTACAGTCAAATCCCCTCAGAAAAGTTTGAGAAAGGAGATAAGAATGGATTGAATACTTTTGTAATATGGGGGACACATTTAGATGAGATTCACACTCATAAATATCTCTTGGGATTCGTATAACTTCTTCAACATTTTTGCTGGATGATTCTATGAAATCACTTAATAGGCCTGTGTTTAGTGAACCCTTTTTTTTAACATCTATCTCCCTCCCCCTCCTTTGTTATCGCTTGATAAGAGTTCCTTTTTGTTTAGATTTCATGCTCTTTTCTTCCAGGGAGTTTTTTGAATCAGTTATTATTTCCTTGCCCATGGCTTAGTTACACCATTCTGCTTATTTCCTTTTATTGCTGCTGCCTTCATCATCTGGTCCACATACTGTATGTCTCCATTTTAAAAAAATTATTTTGCTATTGTGCTTTAGAAGCATTAATCATATTAGTTACAATTTCTAAATCATGTCTCGTTTTGTCCATATTTTGTATTACCGTGATAAATCTTGTAGTATCTTCTTGTCTGTGCAACTGCATATTCTGAATGAGTTTAAGAGCTCTCTGGGTTTGCTTATCCATATTATATTACCAATTACAAGTTTATCACCACCATGTAATTTGAAGGATACCCAGGCTATGTGTTTAACACATTTAGTATGTTCAGGCTGGCTTTTTAGCAAGTTCTTGACATAATTCTCTGCATCTTTTCATGCTAGAAATTTCTTCCTGCAGAATTTCAAGTCATATTGGGTGGAGTGCAACCTAACAAATAAGTATCAGTTTTTGATTGTGCTACCTCAGGAGCAGGGTGCACACCAGTGAGTCACAACCTGGTGCTTTCCCCTCTGGACTGGCTCAAGGGCACAGGCTGGTGAATTGCAGAGGTGGTATCCAGGCTTCTCTGGTTCCTCATGCACCTTTATAGATGAGAACCAGCAGTTCTTTGGCCAAGAGGGTAACTGCTGCCTTTACCTCCCTCCCCTTTTCCCCATCAGCAGGCCTGCCTGTGGCAGTCCAACAACACAAGTTTTCCATGCAGAAGCCTAAGTGGGTTCTTTATGCCCTCTGAATCCTTAGTACAAGCCCGCAAGTGGGTTCATAATTGATCCAGTAAGGGGGGGCACAAATCAAGTGCCTCTTTCTTTCCCCTGAACAGGGGTCTTTTCAGTGCTATCCATGTCAGTATCTCTCATTTTCACTGCTCACCTCACTGCTAGCATCAGTTGTTTTCAAAATATTATTTTTGTCCTCCTCCCTCTTGTATTTCCTTACAGTCATTGTGTCTCATTGCATCTGTCTTGCTTGATTGAGCCGAAATGTTTTCTGACAGATTCTATAGGTATCTAGTTGAATTGTCATTTGTGTTTTCATGAAGGCTCTGATTACCAGAGCCCTCTTTACTGGATGTTGGGAATTCTGGGTTGCCATCTCATAATGATATCACATAATTGCCTTCTAAATCCATGAAAGCATATTCATACATAAAGCATAAGTCTTATATACATGAGATATCACAGAATGGCACTCTGTTGGAGTACACACAATTATATCAGGTGTTGTTGAAATGACAGATTTCTGAAGTAATCATATGTTGGCAGATCTCAGACTAATGATTCTTCACTTCATGGTCTGTGGAAGTTGTCTGTCATAGTACAGGAGAATGATATATTTCTTAACTTCTGAAATATCTAGATGTGTACACTTGAGCAGTGGACACTTTATTCCACATATTGTTTATATGGAATGTTTATTTATCTGATACATGTATTTTACCAATTAGTACAAATGCAGAATGGCCAGATATGTTAGACATATTTTTATGTTCTCGTAACAACATAACAAGAGGTAAACAGATGAATATTAGTTGGGTTTACGTTATTTAGCTTTGGATATTTACTTAGGAAGCTCACAAATCTCAAACACAAAGATATTTTTAAGACCTGGTTGGAATTTTTCATTCAAAACTTTTTTTTCTGAAACTTGGGAGTGGAGGTTAAACTAAAAACTTTTAGTCAGAGCTTTTTGTTTGTTAAAATTTCCCTGTTTTTATTTAAAAAAATGTCTTTTAAAGCAGTGGAATGAATGATACTTAAGATTTGTTTAATTTTTTTCTCATTTTCAGCTGTGACTTTCAAAAAGTGTTAAGTCTCAGAGGGTAGCCATGTTAATCTGTATCTGCAAATACAACAAGGAGTCCTGTGGCACTGTAGAGACAAGGGGCTCATCTAGACTATGTGGAACAGTCGAAAGAGGATATGCAAATTCTGCGGGATTTCTTGCTGAAGGGTCAAAAAAGCTTGGCTGATCATATCTGAAAGAAATGGAGAGTCATCTTTTTTAAGCTTTGCATTTTACCTTTAATTACAATATTTCACACCAGTTATCACTTCTGCTGTGGGAGGCTTCAAATCTGCTGCCTAATTAACATCATTATACTGCTACAATTCAACAGTGTAACTGTCTGTCTCCCTCGATGGCCAAATGGAGAAGTCTTTGGCTATGTCTAGAGTGCATAGCCTTTCCTGGAAACCGGAGGTTTCCGAAAAAGCAGATGTGTTCTTTCAGCATCCCTGTATTCTTCTCTGTGAGAGGAACAAGGGATGTTCCGAAAGAGGACTTTTTTCCAAATTTTGGCTCACTGTAGATGAGCCAAATTTCAGAAAAGCCTCTTTCAGAAAAAAAGCAGAAAAAGATACGCAAATTGCAGTTTGCAATTTGCGTATCTTTTTCTGACTTTTCTCGGCAGTCTAGATAAGACATTTTTGTCTCAGTTGAAATGCTGCTGTCCAAGAAAGCTGTGACTCTATTGGTATGCTGCAGTTGGTGCCATCTTAATAAATACTTTATGAATGATGAAATTTAGCCACCCAGTTTTATAGCAGATTGATCTAACTGGAAATCTTGCTATGGTACAAGACTTTCCTACAGAAAATGTCACACAGGGGCCTGTGGAGATACCATTTTTATGATTTACCTTTTGTATTTAATCAGATCTCAGAGATTCCAATCTGGATCAGAGTCCAATTGTCTAGATGCCATCTAAGCACAAAGTGAACTACACTGAGTCCCTGTCTCAAGGAGCATAAGCATGTCTGCAGAGAGACTTGTGGAGCCACTGGGTAAGGTGGGAGGGGGGCCAACTCCATGCCCCTGGAAGGGGCAAGGCCTCAGGCAGAAAGGGTAAGGCTTCCGCAGTCCAGCCTTTCAGATGATGCTCTGGTGGCAAATTAAAGGGGCCAGGACTCCAGCCGCTGCTACAGTAGCAGTGGCAGCAGCTGGGAGACCCAAGCCCTTTTAAATTATCAGGCTTTCCCTCCCACACTTTGGCAGCCGCAATCTAATTCAAAATGAAGACATGCACTACAAGCAAATCGGGATAACAACAGTAGAAGCAAATGGTCACTTAAGCAAGTTCTATGTATGACTAGGAGTTAATTTAAGTTAGGAGTTGATTTTTCCTAATAATATAAATAAGCAAGGGATATTAATGACACCAATAATCCCTAATGACTCCTGTCAGGCCTCCTCTGTTTCTAGTTTTTGCTGTGCTACAGTGGTGCTTTCTTAGAAGTAGATTGTCCCTGCCTCTGAACCAGGTTCCTTGGGAGATGATGGGAGTGTGGAAGGACAGGATATTTAACAAGTGCAGTCTCTCTATGCTGTAGTAAGTGTAGAGGCAGGGGTGCTGAAACAATTTTTATAGTGAGCAGTGCTGAAAGACATTGAATCAACCTGTAAACCCTGATAGAAACCACTGATAGAAACCACTGCAAGCCAGTGGGTGAGGCATCACCCGCAGCAGCCTGAGTTCCAGCTGTTCATTCTATGCACCAATAAACTTCCAGTAAGCTCTGCCGCACAGAATTAGCAGAGCATTGTGTGAGCTTGTGTATTAAAGAGTGCAGTCTCATGACCATGTTAAATACATGGGTGGCCCAATACTTACCTGCTCTGAGAAGAAATACCTACAGTATTTTCAGCCCCAGACCCCGAAAACATTTATACAATGGATTGGTTTGCATAAATTAATATAAGAACATATGAATGACTGTCCTGGGTCAGACCAAAGCTTGATCTAGCCCAGTATCCTGTCTGCTGACAGTGGCCGATGGCAGATGCCCCAGAGGGAGTGAACAGAACAGGTAATCATCAAGTGATCCCCTCCTGTCACCCATGTCCAGCCCCTGACAAACAGAGGCTAGGGACACCATTCCTATCCATCCTGGCTAATAAGTATTTAAAAGCATATTACCTGAGTTTTTAGACTCAGGGCCTTTGGTCCCAGTCCTGCAATTTATTGTATGCGTTTCCCCCCACCCCAGTAGACTTTACCGGGGCTCTGTCAGGTAAAGGGGACCTCCTTCATGCAACACATTTCAGGATACAGTTCTTAGTAGCTCGGGACCTAATCCTGGTATAGAATGTAAGAACACTGAGATGTGTGTATGTGTGAGTCATCACAGGATCAGAATTTGCTTCACAGTGAAGTATAAATATAAAAAGTACAAGCATATTTTTAAAAAAAACTTTCTCTAATTAAAAGTCATGGCAGACTAAAAATTAAACTGCTCAGTTTTTAAAGTATTCTCTTAATGCCCTATTGTTATTTAAATGCTGTTGTCTTTCCAAGGCTGTTCTATTCTGATCTCAACAGAATATGCTGTCAGCTTTATGATTGTCTATAATTGTTCTGCTTGTCATTCTATGGCTGACAAAACATTTTTCATGTTTTTGACGCATTAGAAGATATCGATGTAGGTTCTAGACATCTATATTAAGGACATTGTTAAATAGTCTGCTTCATCTGCAATATCCAGTGTTCCTTCACAGATGACCCAGTTGTTATGCCCCTAGAAGTCCCTCATGATTTCTTAATATGAAGTTTAAAATCAAATGTAGCTACTACAAACAACTGCCCCCAGAAAAATATGTCTGTCCCATGTTTGTGGACATTTTTAAAATCTGTCATTCTTTATTCTGTTTGAGTTTTATATGTATGGGACCAAATTCTCTGGTGATAAGAATCAACTTCCCTGATTTCTCAGGAGCAGTGCTGATTTACACCAGCTAAAAATCCCCACCCCATTTTTTATTATATCTATTTCTATCTGGAAATATAGTATTTGATGGAAAGACTATTGTGATCTCTATTCTAGTTAGATATGAGCCAATATTTTCTTCAACAGAGTTAATGGTTCAGTTAATATAAGCAGTCAAAAGTGAAGTAAGATGGCATAATATATAAACCTATTTTCAATTCTATTTTTAAGTATGTGCTGTTTCTCATGTCTTCAATCAAGTGTTGAGCTTAGTATAACTAACTATTATATAATAATTTACTTGATTTTTCTTCTTCAGTTAATGGGGTTTTTTTCCCATACCATGTTCACCAACTACTCATAGCCCTAAATTTAACCACATGTTCATGTTTTTTACTGAATCAGGGCCTGAAAGCACATCTACTGGGAAAACCAAAAATAGAATTTTGTCATTTAACAATTATAGCACTTTAATTATATCACTTGTGAGAACAATACATAGGAAGATTACACATGGTCATAAGGATTACTCTGTTACATATTCAGTTGGTTTTGCACATGTAAGTACCACAAGTTTGCATGCATTTATCTAAACTGAATGCAAAAATCAGGGGCACAAAAAAACATGCATTTCTTATATGTAATTGGATTTTCACATTTCAGACATTCTGGCTGCTGTGTCCAATGTTTTTAGCCTGACTTTACAATACTGTACATAAACTTATAAATTTGCCATCTGTTACTACAAGACTATTTTCAAATTTATAATAGAATGTATGCTGCCTTTATTACTAACACAAGCTATACTACATAATATCTCTTATTTATAAAGGGCTGTGCAAATATGAAACAATTCTCACTATAACTTTGTAAACCAGTAATCATTTATATTGCCATTTTACAGATGAAGACAGTGAGGTGAAAGTTAAATTATAGATAAAACTTTCCAAAAGGTCTGAGTCCTGATGACTTTTAATGAGACTTAAATTCCTAAGTGCTGATGCCAGTTTTGAAACTGGATCTAAAGGCTTTGCATACACAGATAGGTGCCAGTTAAAACCTGGCATCATTGAAATCAGTGGGAGTTTTGATGTGAACTTCAGTGGAGCCAGTTTTTCATCCTATATATCTAAGATTTACTTGACATCATATCTGAAGAATTCCTGGCTCCCTGACTTACTCTGAGTACCCCTCTTTAATAAGCTATGCAAGTAACAATGATGGGCTATTATCCAGGAAGAAAATGAGCTGGCACAGACTGCCATGTGCATGCAGTGTCCCACAGAAATCAACCAGAGTTTGCACAGGCATTGGGTCCATGCCAGGATATAATTTTCGAATTGACAGAAGATATACGAGAGAACATACACTTTAATTAGCTGAATCTTTAAAATATAGAAATTGCTTTTAAATTCCCCCTCGTATTAACAGTACATAAGTTACAGAAGTGTGCACTGAAGAGTGATCATCTGTTACTACAAGACTGATAACTTTACTGAGGTATGGATATTTAATACAATGTGTTGCTGTGGTTTAGATGACATTAAAAAGGTAAATTGGGGTGATGTGCTCCCAAACCTCAGGGATTCTAACATTTCTGGCAAGATGAGTAATGCAGGGAAATCTGACTCCCTACATTGATCAGCCAGACTGACAGGAAAGTTGCCATGGCAACCAGATGAGAGTATATTGTTTTCATCTATCAATCATCACCCTAGGCTTGACTTGGGTGAGATTGTAGTCGAGAAGATGCTTAGAAAGTGCTTTAACACCAAGTGTTCAGCAAATGCTTTATGCTGTAATTGTTTTTATTATATAACTGCTCTTTGAACACTCACAACAGTTACTGTACAACATGAGGCAGTTAAATTTCACAGCATAGTTTTTAATGAGTACATATGAATTTCTAATCACAAGCACTTTTTATTTTCTCATTGAAATTGCAATAATCAAGACAGTAACTGGAATCCATGTGGACTAAATGAGGTTCTCAAGCCTGGGACTGACCTATCTTGGGTGAAAAGTATTTGCTAATAAAGTGAGACAGGTAAAGGGCTGATTGTTCCTTTAGAATAATCCATTAATTAACATTTTGTCACCTGTGACAGTCACAGGTAATTCCTAGACTGGAGGTTCCTTTCTTTGTGCCAAATGGACTTTAGTTATCCTCTTGACAACTGGACCATAAAATCTTATTTTACCAAAACAGTAAATGGTATTATAATTAATGTCAGGACTTCAAATCTATCAAAATGAGCAGAGAGTGTTACTACAGATAGGGATGGGAAGAGCTGAAATATATAGTTGCTTCTTTCAAGACAAGTAACCGTATTCTGACAAGAAATGACAGGAAGTAATTAATACGCAACACCACGTCTCTCCGGACACAGTTAGGGTCATGATCAATAAGACCACAAGCATGCTTACCGAAGTTGTTGAACAGCTGCCAAGAATCCACTAGCAGGTAAACTCTTGGAAGGAAAAAGGAAATATTGCCTGTGTTCTAACATCTGATAATTTGGAAACTATTGGTACTTTTTTTTATGGTGGGTAGTTACTTGACTCTTTAAACATACATCTAGCACAACCCTTCTATATAGCTCAAGGTATCCAAACACACACAAAAATAGTTCTTATCTCAACACCTTTACTAGTTGGGTACTAGCAGTAAGTTCTCAACATAGTAATATATCTGTAAAATACAAATACCATTTTAATATCCTGAAAGGAGTGTATGGGTAGAGAAAAAAAATGAGTAAAAAACTATTAACATGATAAACAGTGACAGAAATAGCAACTTTGATAAGAAATATACATCTCTTCCATACCAAAATCGGGAATAGCTAGTTAAATTGTACATGCTTAGGTAAGAAATCAGGAATGCAAGCGTTCTATTTGCTGTTCATTTCAGTGAGGTCAGAATTGCATCTCTTGAGTGTATATCTGTTTAGTAGTCATAAATGGTCACTATTCAATCTGGATGCAACTCCACAAAAGTTAATGACATTTTCCGAGCACCCAACAATTTTTAGTTGCCTTTAGTCACATATGGTTATAGTGCAGGAAGCTTTAAATGATCTAAGCATTTATTTGCATAAATAAGTGTCTATAATCTAGAATTCATGATTCGATTCAGCAGTCTTACAATAAGAATCCTGGGATAACACATCATCTGTTCGCAAAGTGAGGTAAATTTTGTTCTAAAAGGTCAGGTCCTCAACTAGTGTAAATTGGCATATCACCATTGAAGTGGGCTGAGGTTCTGGCCCAAGATGAGGCACAGTAGAGAAGCAAGCTGAACTATTCAGAAGAGGAAAGCAAAAAGGAGATTAGAATTCAATTTTTCTTTCATATTTTATTATGGAAGCTCTTTTCATATAACCACCTCTCTGGGCCTCCCATTCTCCGCCTGTCCTTTGGCTGTCTTGTCTACTTAGATTGTAAACTCTTTGCAACTGGGACAATCTCTTGCTTTGTAAATGCACTGTTCCTTGCCCAGAGAGACCCCTCTCCCAGTTGGGGTCTGTAGGTATTGTCCATACAACTATTAATAATTATATAATCTTATTTTGGCTTATTCTAACATTTGTACTTTCTATCAGAGTAGCTGATGCTAGACTTGAAATGTTTCCTTACATTGTCAGCAAATAACAATTCCATATTTCTTCATTTTCCATTTTGAAGAACAAGTATTTCCAGCAAAAGAAATTTTCATTATTTAATTCCTGACTGATATTTCTACAGCTTTCAAGGTTCACTGATGTTAACTTTACCACAAGCCATAAGATAGCAACTTCTGCTGTGTATATTAAAAGCTTTCTGGTGCATTGGGAATACTATAACATTCACATGTTGTGTTCATCACTCATCTGTGTACATCCTGCTGCCTTGATGGACGAACTTTTATCTCCTGAAATTTGTTGTACCTGTGGGGGTTTTTTGTTTCTGTTTTTGTTTTCAATATGAGGAAGAAACACTGGCTAGTACACTGCCATAAAAGTAGTTTATACATCAATCAGTAGTATGTGTGTGTTTGATTCTTAGCATCGGTGAAATGGACATTATGTACACCTGTTTAGGAAACACATCAAACTGTAGAAAAGTTTGTCCTTATATACAGTCTACAAATGTCAGCTTTTTGAAAGATTTACAGTATTTGATCAGTAACACGTCTCAAGTTCCTTTACAGCTATTGTGGAGTAATAGTCTCTCTTTATCCAGCTTGGCTTTTTGTGGTTTATTTTTTTTTAATCTTGCCAATTTTATTTTTTATCAGAAATTGATATTTCCCTTTATATTTTATCATCTCTACAGACTTTGTTGTACCTATTGCTTCACTTGGGGTTTTTTAATTTTTGTTCTGAAACTAAGGTAATTTAACTTTGCTGCATATGGTTGATGCATGTGGTAAAAATATTATGATTATTACACTAAATGAGAGAGAGAGAGTTTGTGTGTGTAATATGTGTAGGTAGCATTGCATTTGCTCCCACACTCCTCTTTGCCTCCTGGCAGACTTTTAAAATAGTTATGGTGTGGGTAGAGGATAGACTTTTTGGAAATCTACCTTTTTCAGTTAAGCCCCTTTTCTTGATGAAACTCAGTTCTCAAAGACTTTCAATCTCTGCTGGGCTTAGGCAAAAAAAATATTAATTGAATAATCCAACTTTTCTCTAATGCTAAACCTTCCTACTAATCAGCGGAAGTAGGGTTATGTTTTTATTTCAGAAATTCACCAAAACTCCAAAGTGTTGTATTTCTAGACTGTTTTGAATCAGATAGTATGACATTTGATCTTAGACCTAAAGTAACAATGTAAACAGTATCAAAGAGAAAAGACAATTCCTGCTTCAGGCTACTCCTAGGTCCTAAAGATATCATTTAAGTCGAAGTTATAATGGTATAAATAAGTAATGAAATAGGAGAAAAATTATCTTAGCAACTTTCTCCCTATTTACTCTATTATTTGTGCTTTTGTATTGTATTTTAGTTCATTATCTATAGTCATGTCCCTAAATTTTCAGTACAATTCTGATGCTGGCTTTCAAGGGATGTATTTTCAGTTTCTCTGTAAAACTTATATTTGCAAGATGGTTGATATACTAGCTAAACTTCTGCACTGATGCCACTGGCAAAATTCTCATTGATATCAGTGGGACCAGGATTTCATCCATTGTATTTTCCACATAGAGTGATTTTTATTACCTAGTTTAACAGTAAATGGCAATCATCATAGTATCTTCTAGAATTGTAAAACTGATTGGAGGAGCTGTCTAGTGCACTCTCAAAAAAACAGGGAGTACATCTAGTTCTTAGTGACACTTAAAACATACAGGCTACATCTACGCTACAAGTTTTCTTGGCAAAAAATATGCTAATGAGGGAGTCATTTGCATGAGTCGTGATCTCATTTGCATATTTTCTGCTGATCTGTTTTTGCACTGGGGTTTTTGCACAAAAACAAGCAGTGTAGACTTTTTCTTTTTTGCGCAAAACCCCCTTTTCCCACAAGATCAGTAAACCTCCTTTTTTGGGACATAAGGATCTTGCAGAAAAAGGGGTTTCTGCGCAAAAACCCCAGTGCAAAAATGGATCGGCAGAAAGTATGCAAATGAGATTGTGACTCATGCAAACGAGTCCCTCATTAGCATATTTTTTGCCAAGAAAACTCATAGTGTAGATGTAGCCACAGAGACTTATGCTGTTGTATTTTGCCTGCTATAGGTTCAAATGGCAATCCCTGTGTCTCAGACGAAAACTGAGTATGATACGATGGATGTGAGCAAGGATTTCAGGACCAAGCCTTTTTAATTATCATAAAAGTCCAAGGAAAAAAGGTGAACTGTGAAACAAGGACTGGATGAAGATTTTTCATCAAAACTGTTGTTTGATGGAAATTTATGTCTTAATGAAATTTTTCACAAACAGTATGTGCTTTCCATGGAAAATTCCAAAGAGCCCAACTCATTCATGAGAAAAGGGCTTTGAGGCTTTCATGTATCTGAGTGAGTTTTCCGTCTGGGCCATCTGTTAAGATTGCTGTGAGGGGACTCCATGCCTCTGGGTTGTGTTAAGTTTCTAGAGACTCACCAGGCTGCAGCATTAGCTCTTCCCTTGGCCTCTTTGTACATGTCTTAAGCAATGGCTTTGTGTCTGACAAACCTTAATTATTGTACCTATATGGTATGTATCTATTACAGGCCCTGTCAACAGTGATGAATCAACTCATAAAAGAGCAGTTTTTCATAAAGCGACTTCAAAATATCAGTCAGAACTACAGTTATAGCCTCAATTCATCAGGGTCATCAGAATTTCACTTCCATGAGCAGCCTTTCCCATTACAGTTTTTCAGTTTTCAGCCAAAGATTGTTTTGGGGCAGAAATTTTTAGTTTTTATTTTTGGCCAAGAGTCAAATTTTCCATGGAAGCAAAAAATCTTCTGACCAGCTTTAATTCCATAACTGAATGCATGAGTAAAGTGTATGCTTCTAGCCTAAGAGGGAAAAAACACCCTGCATCACTGGGGAAGACTCAGGAATTTATTTTAGGAATGAAAAGGAACTTCAAAGAAGAGATATTATGGTAAACATGGAGACACACTTCAGTTAAAATACTTTCATTTGTTTTCTTTTACTGGCTGTATCTCCTCATTTGGAACAAACATTTGGGTGTATTTTACTTGGATGATCTTAGTCTTAAGGCTAAGCTTTACACTGGAGAATTTGGGTGAGATTTCCAAACACTAAAGGGAAACACCCATTGGTTTTCTCCCTAGAATATTCATAAGTTTAAATATTTAATGCCTTAATTTATATTGCTTTCAGTTAGTTAACCCTTAAAAGATGGGGAAAATTCACTTGCTCTGCATTTCAGTGTATGTGATCCCAAAATATGACTTTTGGGGTGACATGCCATGTGAAATGCAGAAAAGGTCAGTATTACACCAAGGCTAACATACAGCTCAGCACACCTTTCTTTTACATCTAGGCCATCCTACTTCTTGTCGTTCTTTTGCTTCAGTATAATTTACTATAAAAGTGCTAGGTCTGTGTGCTTCCTATCATCACATTTTCCCTAATTGAAAATAAGACCTTTATAATGAACAAATTAATGACACCTAAACATAGTTAGAAATCCTCAGTTCTGAAAAACAGATTCCCCTCAAGACTCCTGAAGGATGAAAAACTGTGAGCATGTGTTAATCAATCCCCCATTCCCCTAGTCTCAAAGAGATGCATTTAGAATAACACTTAATTATTATGAAAAGTCTCAGAGGGGTAGCTGTGTTAGTCTGGAGGAATCCTCTGGCACTTTAGAGACTAAAAGATTTATTAGGGCATAAGCCCTCATGGGTAAACCCCACTTCATCAGATGAATTGGACTGGAAGTTGTAGAAGCAAGGGTATATATAAGGAAGATGTTGTGACGAGGTGGGGTCAAGGTGATATTTACTATGGACTGATGGATGAACTTCAGAAGGCTCATAGTTCACCTCATACTTCATATGTTTCTCAGCAAACTACAGGCAATGAGTGATCCTTTCAGCTGGGGAAAAACACCATGAAAATTCAATTTTCATGGTTAAGTTCTTGCCCTAACCAGAACAATGAACTGGAAAGGTGCATGGAAAAAATACATTGCATCGGAAGTGGGGGTGGGATAGGGTGGGGAGGAATAACCTGACCTGACCTCCAAAACTATTTTGGAGTGGTGCTGTCAGTATTATTTCAGGTGCTTCAGAGATATGAATCTTACCCTTGATTTCTGAAATCATAAGAGGTTCCGGGTGGTTGAACCTCTGGCTTCAATTTGAGTAATTTCCCTACAATTCATTTGCCTTTTGAGTTTCTGTTGCCAGCAAGAGTAATTCTCAGGTCCAACACTGGGTTCTCTAAGTACATCCCTTCTGCCAGCTGGGGACCCTGTTCAGCTGTGGACGAGTGGGAGGCTGTCTAGGCTTCCAAGGCACTGGTACCAGAGTCCATCAGTGAGGTCCAAATTGCCATACTGTTCTGCAGCTTATATACAGGTTTTCACCCTGTTTTGCAGCTTGGAACTTTCTAGGGGTTACTTATCACTTGTTACAGTATGGCTTGGCCGTTGACTATCAATCTGGTACTGCTTGTCCTTTGACCTTGTTTACATGATTAATACATCTGGTTAAGCAAGATTGTTATGTGTTCCTGTCCTGTCCTTTCCCCTACTCTTATCTATAACTTGTTTTTGTTACAATGGCACCACTGATTATCTTAAATGGCATGTGTTCCTGGAGGCTTGCTTCTGGCTCATCAGATATACGGGAAGGGAGGAATGCATGCCTCATCACACCTATGCTTTTGCATGTACAAAGTTCTTCCTCAATTAACCCCTCCAGTTTCCATCTTTTAATTTGAAAAAAAAAAAAAAAAAGAAATAGCAGTGCGATGAGTACTAAGCAAATTGCACAGGTACCCATGACAATGGCTTTTTCCCTCCCTACCTAATAGCATTTTAAAGTGTACACATGTGTGACCTAACCACTGGATACACCTGTTCACTTACAGATAGCTTGTAGGAGCAGCAGTCTGCCCCACTTTTCCTTTCTTGACTCTTCTGGGAACAAACAGTTGGCCCATTAACCCTTCTTCTATGCTGTGGAGGAAAGGAAGAATTCTGGAAAAAGCTACATTCTCATATCCCACCTCCGTTTCGTTGTAGTGAAGAAGCTCTCGCTATTTAGCTGTTTGCCACTTTTACTGCGTTGTGTGGAGAGATGTTCCAGAGAGCTGCCACATTTTACTATGCTGTTCAGCAGGACCCAAAGACTGACGAGGGTGATGGAAGCCAGGAATGCATATGTTGTGGTAGTTGTCAGTAATATTATAGAACTGGAGTAGCTAAATGAAAGAGGTGAATCCAGATTGCCTTAAGAAAAAAAATCTGACAGTTCTTTTACAAAAATACAGGCTTGCATGTCTCCTGTTGAGAGTGCAACTGACAGTACCAAAAACTTCTTTTTTTCCTTTCCTTTCTCATTTTCTCCAGCTTTTTTCTAGCCCCCCCCCCTTTCTGATATAAGAAAGGCCATACTGTGTGAGACCAAAGGTTTGAAATGTCCATCTACCTCAGTATTCTGTCCTCTGACAGTGGCCAATACAAGATGCTCCAGAGGTAACATAAGAAAACACAAGACACAGCAGCTAGAAAACTGGAAGGAAAACCCATTAAAGTTTTCCTGGTGTCAACCTGGCTGAGTTTCTGTAGTTTACCTTTATGAAGTACTGAAAGTTGTAAACACAGTGCTCAGGAATACAAACATATCCACCATTATATGATGGTATTGAAATGCTTCTTAAACACTTTTGATTATATGTTTCAGGGTTACATTAGCATAAATTCTGAAACATGTTATACAGAAACTGACAAAGAAACAACATGGGTGGCTCATTAAAAATGGAATGTCATCATTCTGACATAAATAAACACAAAGCAAGGCGGGGGGGGGCTAAGTTTATTTAAAAATGCAGCTGTGTCAAAATAGCATAAATAATTTGACCCCTTCTCTTGTGTTAATCATTTATCCTAGCTAACATATAAAATAATATTCATGACAAAAAAATGATTTTACTAGTGAGTGGGTGATTTTTGTTGTTCTTCAGTGATGTTATGTTCAGATGTTTCTAAATAACCCTAGTTGTTAGAGTTGCCAAAATTCAGATGATGAAACATGTTTTGATTCAGTTAATCATCCTTTTCCCTAGGGTCTTCAAAGTAAAGCAACAATTCATCTTTCTTGAAGTGTAGCAAATAGAATCTACAGCCCTTGAAGTCTGTCATAGTATTCGTTATCAGGAAAATGTGCCATGTCTCATTTATATAAAAGTGGAGATGGAGAGAACCAGTTTAGAGAGGATAGGTGGTTTGGAATACTTTTCAAACTTTATAGTGCTAAACATCCATTTCAAATGGATGGGGACATGAAGTGAGGAAAGTGCAGAAACTGATCTTTGGATATATAGATTTTAGATCTTGACAAAAAAAGCACTACAAGTAAAATTTTTAGACTGTATGCAGCCACAGCTCTCTACAACTTACTTTTAGCATGACAACATTCTGGATTCAAATGCATCATTATGACTATTTGCCTAAAATCATATCATCTGGACACAGCAGAGTTAGAGGTACTGTGTGTGTGACAGTACTGAAAGCTAAGTCCCCCCCACCATCTACAATTCTTCACTTGACCATTTCTTGCTAGTTGTCCCTTTGATTATTTTTATACATTTCCAGAGGTTAATGTCCTAGGCTATGTCTACACTACAGCATTAATTCGAGTTAACTTAATTCGAAATGTTAATTCGAATTAAGCTAATTCGAAATAACGCATCTATACACAAAAACTATTTCGAAATAGCGTTTTGCTATTTCGAAATAGTGCGTCCACACTAAGTGGACCCTGAACCGAAGTTAAGGCTGGCTGGAACTAGTGCCAGCAGGGCATCAGGTTAGGACTTAGTGTGTGGGGCTGCTGCCTGAGGCTAACTGAGCTCCGTGCTTAAAGGGACCCTACCGCCACCCCGGACAGACAGTTCTCAGGGTTCCCTGCTTGCTTGCCTACCTCAATGAGGGACAGCAAAGCCGTCCTGTCTTTGAGTGCCCTGAGTGCCTGCACTCGGGACACCACAGCACTCAGCCACATGGAGCCAGAGCTGCCCCTGGGCACGCTGCTGCATCTCGTGGGGTCGTTACCATCAGCCTGGCTTCACTTGCTGCAGGCTGCCATCCAGGGGGTCCATCGGGGGCCTGTCAGGATCCTGGAGGCCCTGCAGGAGAGCGTCCACCCCAAGGAGCCCTCAGAGCCTCCCCAGTCCTCCCCACCGGGGGCTCATGCCCCATTCCTCCCTCACATCCATCCACTTACCCCTCCCTAGTCCCCCTTCCTGATGTCAAATAAAAGACACTTTTTTCATGAAGACCAACTGTCTTTATTTAACAAAACTGGGGAGGGGGAATGAAACTCTGGGGAGACTGGGGAAAGGAGGTGGGAGACGGGAGAAGAGAGGATGGGAGAGAGGAGGGGGAAAACTGGGAGGAGGGAGCTGGAAGGGGGAAGCAAGGGGAGGGGAAGCTCAGTGCTCAGGGGTGGGGGTCTCGTCGGGCCACATGTCTCCCAGCACGGCGGGTGCACAGGCATCCCTGGGGGGATGGGGAGGAGGGTGTGGAGGTTGAGGTGGTGTGAAGATTGAGGAGGAGGGTGAGGAGGTTGAGGAGGGAGAGATGGGGGGGGCAGGAGTGGGAAGAGGAACAGTAGCTGGGGGGGCAGCAGGTGCTGGGCCGGCATGGGGCAGCATGCTCTGCAGCAGGGCCTGCAGGTGTGAGCACATGGCATGGTCCTAGGCAAGCTGCTCCCAGCGGAGCTGCAGGTCCTCCTGCACCCAGCCCTGGATGGTGCGGAACAGGGCTCGCAGGGCCCCTAGGTGCTGGTCCCGGTACCCCTGCCATGTGCTGGTGGTCCGGAGGAGCCTTCGGGTGCGGGAGCATGTCCCAGGCGGGGTGGTGCGCCCTGCACGTGCAGCTGGTGTGGCTGTGGAGAAAGAAGGGGAGTGGTCAGTTCTCCCTGGGGACACAGTGGATGATGCCCAGCACCCCCTGCGAGGTGAGGACGACTGTGCCCTGCACTGTCAGAGCCGACGTGCTTGCACAGAGGCCATGGTCAGGATGTCTGGCTCTCCCTGGGAGTGGGAGCTGCCCCCAGACCGCACCCATGCCCCTGTGCTGTGTATAGTGTGGCTGAGGCGGGGAGGAGATGTCCCCTGCCTCTGTGTAGAGGGGGCGTGTGAAGGGAGGGCATCCTGCTGGGTCCTGGTCCGGGGTCGGGAGTGTGTCAGGTCTCTTCACACATGCATGTGGCTATCGGGCCATGACCCCCGTGTGGCACACAGCTGGAGCCACCTGCCCAAGGGTGGCACGGCACGTGCCCGCATGTGGACAGGTGGCTGCGTGATCCGTGGGAGGCATGGCCCATGCATGTGGTCCCTGGTCTCCTCACCGCCCCTCCGCCCCCCCCCCCCCCCCGGTTAGGGGACAGTGATGGCACTTACCTGGTGTGGCCTCTCCTGATGACCCTGCTGACTCCGGTGCCGGGACAGCTCAGGGGTCCCGCTGGCGTCGCACCCTCCATGCTGGCCCCTCTGCTATGCCTGGGTCAGGGCCCTCTGGTCCCGGTTCGCTGCCCCCCAAGGTGATGCGGACCGTCCCGCCCCCCAGGATGTGGTCGAGAGTGGGGAAGTAGGAGCAGGTGTCCCGGTGGCCCTGGTGAACCCCTGCCGCAGCTCTTTAATTTTCAGGCGCACCTGCTCCTGTGTGTGCCTGTGGCCTTTCTGGGCCATGGTGGCTGCTATGCGGCCATTGACGGCTGCGTTCCTCCTCCTGGTGCAGAGATCATGGACATTGGGGGCCTCCTCCCAAACCTCTGTGAGGTCCATGATCTCCGCACCAGTCCAGACGGGCACGCGCTATCTACCGCCCCTGGCTGGCCCCTGGGTGCTGGGGGACTGGGCGGGAGATGGCTGGCTGGCACGGGCTGCCTGGCTCATTATGGGGCCACTGGGTCAGGGGCAGAGACTGCTGGCTGGTCTGGCTCTGGCACATGTCATCTGGCCAGAGTCTACCCCTTTAAGGGCTCCAGGGCTGGGGGAGAGGAGAGGAGTTTTCCTGGTTTGAACCAGAGTTGCCACCAGGGGAAACTGGGAAGGGCTGGAGGCCAGCTAATTCGAATTAAGTGTCTACACAGCAGTTATTTCAAATTAGCTATTTCGAATTTGGCGTTACTCCTCCTAGAATGAGGTTTACCAAATTCGAATTAAGCTGCATGTATAGACGTTATTGAAGTTAATTCGAAATAACAACTGTTATTTCGAATTAACTTTTCAGTGTAGACATACTGCTAGTCTCTTCAACTCTATTTAGCCTTTGAGGACATTTCTTCTTCTTGGGCACCTCACTGTGATTTCTTTCCTCTCAGGAAGCATTCAGACCCCTTCAATGGGTAGGAGAGATCAGAACAGATAAATGGTACTTAAGGGTACTAGTGTCATTTCTGTAATAAAGCAAATGAGATAAAGCAAAAAGACATTTTTAAGTCTTCCTATAGCAGCATTAACAATGACTTATTCTCATTGATCTTCTGACTACTCTTGAAATTTCATCCATCAGGCAAGATGGAGCAGATGAAGCTGGAGCGTTTGAACAGGAACTGCTAACTAATGCCACATGAAGCCTTTTCTTCCTCTTTGGAGTACTTCTTGTCCCTGGTTTCTTTTTTTGTAATTGGACTGCTTCTAGTAATAGAGAGCAAGGGATATTTCATATACTTAAGGAATTAATTTTAGTAATGTTCTTGAATTGTTTGTATGCTTGTTCTATATGCAAAGTCTCTTTAAATATATATACTATAGAACTTTTCATGCCAAAAACTATATAGCACTTTCTCTGAGCAGTTCTTTAATGCAGCCACTTCATTTCCTTCCAATCCCTCCTCAAGAATAGCTTCTGCTGCTATAAGAGATCACTCCATTAATGCTGGCTCTGGTGCATCATAAATAGGAATAGTTGATACTTTATATGTTTATAATATTATACAAATGTATATTATGCATACAAACATGTGTATGTGTATCTCTCCCTTCCCCACTTTCTACAGGTACATCTACACAACAGGGCTAAAGTAAAATTAAGCTACACAACTTCAGCACATCAATTGCGTAGCTTAAGTCAAAATACTTATAGACTCATAGACTTTAAGGTCAGAAGGGACCATTATGATCATCTAGTCTGACCCCCCGCACAATGCAGGCCACAGAATCTCACCCACCCACTCCTAGAATAATCCTCTCACCTATATCTCAGATATTGAAGCCTTCAAATAGTTCGAAGACCCCAAGATGCAGAGAATCCTTCAGCTGTGATCTGTACCCCATGCTACAGAGGAAGGCGAAAAACCTCCAGGGCCTCTGCCAATCTACCCTGGAGGAAAATTCCTTCCCAACCCCAAATATGGCGATCAGCTAAACCCTGAGCATGTGGGCAAGACTCACCAGCCAGACACCCAGAAAGTTCTCTATAGTAACTCCTATCATCCCTCTATTGACCTATTTGCCACTGATAATGAATGGTCAATTAGTTACCAAGATCATGTCATCTCATAAAACCATCCCCTTCATAAACCCATCTAGTTTAATCTTGAAGCCAGATAGATCTTTTGCCCCCACTACTTCCCTTGGAAGGCCGTTCCAGAACCTCACTCCTCTAATGGTTAGAAACCTTCATCTAATCTCAAGTCTAAACTTCCTACTAGCCAGCTTATATCCATTTGTTCTTATGTCCACATTGGTATTAAGCTTAAATAATTCCTCTCCCTCCCTGGTATTTATCCCTCTAATATATTTAAAGAGTGCAATCATGTCCCCCCTCAGCCTTCTTTTGGTTAAGGTAAACAAGCCAAGCTCCTTGAGTCTCCTTTCATAAGACAGGTTTTCCATTCCTCGGATCATCCTAGTGGCCCGTCTTTGTACCTGTTCTAGTTTGAATTCATCCTTCTTAAACATGGGAGACCAGAACTGCACACAGTATTCCAAATGGGGGTCTCACCAATGCCTTGTATAACGGCACTAACACCTCCTTATCCCTACTGGAAATACCTCGCCTAATACATCCCAAGACCGTATTAGCCTTTTTCACAGCCATGTCACAATGGCGGCTCATAGTCATCCTATAATCAACCAGGACTCCGAGGTCCTTCTCCTCCTCCATTACTTCCAACTGATGTGTCCCCAGCTTATAACTAAAATTCTTGTTATTAATCCCTAAATGCATAACCTTACACTTCTCACTATTAAATTTCATCCTATTGCTATCACTCCAATTTACAAAGTCATCCAGATCTTCCTGTATGATATCCCGATCCTTTTCTGAATTGGCAATACCTCCCAACTTTGTGTCATCTGCAAATTTTATCAGAACACTTCCACTTTTGGTGCCAAGGTCAGCAATAAAAAGATTAAATAAAATTGGCCCCAAAACTGATCCCTGAGGAACTCCACTAGTAACCTTCCTCCAACCTGACAGTTCACCTTTCAATATGACCCGCTGTAGTCTCCCCTTTAACCAGTTGCTTATCCACCTCTCAACTTTCATATTAATCCCTATTTTTTCCAATTTAACCAATAATTCCCCATGTGGTACTGTATCAAATGCCTTACTAAAGTCGAGGTAGATTAGATCCACTGCATTTCCTTTATCTAAAAAATCTGTTACTTTCTCAAAAAAGGAGATCAGGTTGGTTTGGCACGATCTACCTTTTGTAAAACCATGTTGTAATTTGTCCCAATTGCCATTAGCCTCAATGTCTCTCACAACTTTCTCCTTCAAAATTTTTTCCAAGATCTTGCATACTACAGATGTCAAACTAACAGGCCTATAGTTACCTGGGTCACTTTTTTTTCCTTTCTTAAAAATAGGAACTATATTAGCAATTCTCCAGTCAAATGGTACAACCCCTGAGTTTAGAGATTTATTAAAAATTTTTGCTAATGGACTTGCAATTTCATGTGCCAGTTCCTTTAATATTCTTGGATGAAGATTATCTGGGCCCCCCGATTTATTCCCATTAAGCTGTTCAAGTTTGGCTTTTACCTCGGATATGGTAATATCTACCTCCATATCCTTAGTCCCATTTGTTGTTACCATTATCCCTAAGCTCTTCATTAGCCTCATTAAAGACTGAAGCAAAGTATTTGTTTAGATATTGGGCCATTCCTAGATTATCCTTAACCTCCACTCCATCCTTAGTAATTAGCGGTCCTACTTCTTCTTTTTTTGTTTTTTTCCTATTTATATGACTATAAAACCTTTTACTATTGGTTTTAATTCCCTTTGCAAGGTCCAACTCTACCTGACTTTTAGCCTCTCTCATTTTGTCCCTACATGCTCTAACCTCAATAAGGTAGTTTCTTTACTGATCCCTCCCATCTTCCACTCCTTATATGCTTTCTGCTTTTTTCTTAATCACCTCTCTGAGATGCTTGCTCATCCAGCTTGGTCTAACACACCTGCCTATAATTTTTTTCCCTTTTCTTGGGATACAGGCTTCTGACAGCTTCTGCAACTTTAACTTAAAATAATCCCAGGCCTCCTCCACCTCAAAATCCATAATTTCTTTAGTCCAATCAACTTCCCTAACTAATTTCCTTAATTTATTAAAGTTAGCCCTTTTGAGATCAAAAACCCTAGTCTCAGATTTATTTTTGTTTATCCTTCCATTTAATTTGAACTGTATTAGCTCATGATCACTCGAGCCAAGATTGTCCCCTATAACCATTTCATCTATGAGGTCCTCGCTACTCACCAAAACCAAATTTAAAATAGCGTAATTCGGCTTTTGGCATTGTCTACAGAGCAGAAGTCAAAGGTTTCAGTAACCGGTGTTTGGTTCTTTAAAGGATTTGAAATTACAGACAGAGGAATACTTCTTTTTAGGGCTAAACAAAGATTTTTATTTTCTATTTACCTTTTAATTAATTTCTCACTTAAATCAATTCACTGTCTTTAATTCTTCTAAGACAGTGTAACATACAATTAAAAAATATAAAAAATAAAACAATTAAGACAAAAATGATAACTCCTCCTGCTGCTATACCCTCCAGATTTACCTTTGAACAGTTTGTGGAGTTATCTGTCATACCTATTTAATACTCACATTAAGACGGATAGAAACATTGTTTAGATTCAGGAGATATTCATTTTCTTTATCTTTCCTTTCGGATTTTTTGTTTGTTGCAACTTACGACCGGTGTTCCCCTTTCGGAGCTTATGAATGGCAATGAGATTCAGCGCTGGAGAGGGAGCCACTTGGTTGATCAGACCTGGCTTTTTGGATTCTCAACCCTTCCGCTCTTGATCTGACCTGTTTAACCTTATATACCTTTTTCGGTAATTTTCCACTTGCCTGACTATGCTGACGTTGGTCTCTTTGCCCTTATTTGGAGTTGTTTCTAATTTTTGTGGTCTGTGGTCTGTGTTACTTTTGTTTCCCCTAAAGCAGGGGGTTTTGTAGGTCATCCAATTAAATTTTGGTTTTTTGCTTATGTCTTCTGTATCTCAACATTGCTTCCTTTCCTTCATACATACCTGTACATTGAACTTAGTGCTCATTTAACATATTCTGGTTAGTGGTTTTACCACATCTTTTTCACAGAAGGAAGAACACTCTTCCTCCTCGTGAAATGAGGGTTATCATAAGTCAGAGTAAGAAGTTCTCCAGCTCAACATTATTTTGAAATAAAGGCTTGTAGTGTAGATGCACACTATATTATTTCAGAATAACATCAGTTATTCCAAAATAACGCTGCTGTGTAGATGTACCCTACATGTTTTTATAAGTCCAGATCCTGCAAATCTATATTGATATACACATGAGTATTCCCATTGAGTTCAAATGGAGTAGTGAAAACAACTCATGTGCGTAAGTGTTGGAAGAATAAGGACTTTAGTTTGTAAACTATTGAGGACAAGAACTGTTTTTCCTACTTACTGGTAAAAGATTTACCAAGTATGTATGTGCTGTACAAATAAGTAAATAAAGACAAATTCTAGCACTTATTCATTATCCATAATAGGGGGTGGTACAGAGCACCATTGCCCCATTGGAAACATAATTCACCCCGCCACCAGGCAATACACAAAATGACTGCTATGTCATTCATGTAGTTTGTGATGATACATCATCCTCTCTCCAATGTGAAAGGGAGGGAAAGGGAATGGAAGTTCTGCTTCCCCCCTGCACTTGATGCAACACTATAATAGGCTACGTCTACACTGCAGGCTTTTTGTGCAAGAACATCTGTTCTTGTGCAAAAACTTGCAGAGCGTCTACATTGCACATTCTTGCGCAAGTAAATTTACAGTAAGGCGTCGGAACAGAGAGCTTCTTGCACAAGAGTTATTCCTCTCCCCATGAGGAATAAGCCCTCTTGTGCAAGAGCGCTTCCACAAGAAGGCAGTGTGGACAGGCAACAGGGGTTTCTTGCGCAAGAAATTCCTATGGCTAAAATGGTCATCAGAGCTTTCTTGTGCAAGAGAGTGTCCACACTGCCATGGGTGCTCTTGCGCAAAAGCATATCTCTTGTGCAAAAGCACATGGCAGTGTGGATGCGCTCTTGTGCAAGAGCTTTTGCACAAGAACTCTTGCACAAAACAGTTCTTGTGCAAGAAGCCTGCAGTGTAGACGTAGCCTATGTGTATGTCTATACTGCAATTAAAAACAGTCAGCTAGCTCAAGACAGCTTGACTTGGGGTAAGAGGGCCATTTAATTGTGGTTTATATGTTCAGGCTCAAGCTGGAGTTTAGGTTCTAGGACCTTACAAGGAGAGCAAAACCCAGAACTCAGGCTGCTGCCACAATTAAACAACCCCTAGCTACAGCCCCATGTACCTGAGTCATTTTGCATGGGCCAGCCATGGGTTTTTAATTTCAGTGTAGAAAAACCTTAAGTGCCCAGAGCGGAAGCATTCCTGTGCTCCTGTGAAAGCAAGTGTTGCATGTGTATGTTTATACTCCTTCCATCTCGCATAAGGGATTATCACAATCCATTCCTAGATCATCATCAGTACAGGAATATTATGCAGATGACTGTAATTTGTTCTCTATTTAGCAAATCAGGCTGTTTTGAGAAACAAGTATTTGAATGTGGTTTGTGGATGAGACAGAACACAACCATCTCCTAGCATTTTTACTAAATTCTTATTTTAAGAATAAGCAATTGTGTGGAAAGATTGTTTCTGTCAGTTAATATAATGTATTTGCATAAATAACACATGATAAATGATTGTTTATCTATTTGTTTTCCTCCTCCTCTATTTGAATCACAAAATTAGCTGAAATTGAAATGCATCCCTAAATAAGGAAGAGAATTTTAAATCAGTTAAAGTAATTAGAGTTATTGTTTTGAGTGTCTGTAGATTCAGTTTTGAATACTGCATAGGTATTCATAAATAACAATATTAAATTAATGATAGTTTGTTTCCTTATATAATGTTGTGTGTGTTCTTCTATATCTTGCATTATAAATCATGCAGGATGTTTCTCTGGCTTATATGCTGAAGTAGCATTTGCTAGGTCATGAGTTTAGAAATTCATTTTTGCCCAAAACATCTGGTTTACATGATCACCTTCACCCCAAGTGATAACTAGCATAAAGAAAACATCATTATCATTGGAGCTGTGTTTAGTTATTTGTACAGGAGGCCATGACCTTATTGAAAAACATGAATATTGCCAACTGTAACAAGAGCATGCTGAGTTGAAAACAACTGAATGACATTTTCATCTAAAAAAGAAAATGTGGAAGGAAATAAAAAATTAAAGACTGAATGCCAAATGAATTCTATTGTGCAAAACTCAGAGTAAAGGCAAGTGATGAAGTCAGTGCAGAAATATTACAAAGGAGCTATTTGAGGATTTACTTAAAAGATATCTCTGAAAAGCAAAATTATAATAGACTCCTGGAAATAAGTGTTTTAGTTATGGAATCTCTAGATAAATAATCTTGCAGGTCCTTCAAGTGAGAAAAAAATCATAAGCCAATGTACCTAGGGATGCAATGCTGCAGTATCTCTGGCCAAGAAGGAAAAGTTGCTCCAACGAAGTACCCAGAATAGTGTCAGGCATTTGATATAAATGGAAGACAATGGAAAAGGTCATGTGAACAGTTGCTTACTATCGTGATTAAGGGGTTCACAGTCTAGGTCTATATTTGGAAGGAGTTTGTCTGGAAGTACATAAGGATGTATTGAACTACATGCACACAATACAATAGAGCAGGTATCTAGTGCTGTTCATCAGAGTTGTATCAATTCTCTACTGTTTTCAGGATGAATTGTGACTTTGTCTGCAGCCCTCAGCAAGGGGCAAAATGTTGTTGCACTGTCCCCAGAGAAGACCAAGAAGCAGTTTGTGATTCTGAGAGTCATAATCAACCTTCTGGTCTCTTGTTTGTTTTGACGGGAAGTAATCTCTGTCAGACCACAGCTGTAGTAGTCACCATGTACTTCTACCAATGTGCCAGTATGGGCTTGCTCTTGCACTGATGGGGGACGGACCCTTGACTTGCCTGCACTGGAGAGAGGTGGGGAGGAATTGTAGAATTTCTTTGGAGCTTGCTGTTCTCTCCATGTTCCAAGATGTGATGTGGACAGCCAGGCAATGGAGTTTTGGGGCATCTCATGCGCCTGGCTCCTTGTGTTACTAAGTAAGCTGGATCAGGATTTGACCCATGTGTCATATAATCAGGGCCGGACTGAGACATGTGGGCTCCCTGGGCAGGCTAATAATTTGGCGCCCCTTCAAACAGATACTCTATACATACATTTATTCTCGACATTTATTATTGTTTTTTTAAGTTCAATACTTATTTATTAGGTATTTTCTATTAATAAAAATTGTAAACAGTAAATTGTTTTTATTCAAAATAAGGAATTTATTACATTTCTGAATTATCTTTAATTCAGAACATTACATTTTAACTTATCTTTCACAGTGTTCCTGTATCTGAGAAATGAATGATAGAGGTAACTTACATGGATTGGAATTACAAAGCCTTATTCAATATATTTTTAAAAGTTCTTTTTTCTGGCTTTCAAATCGGCAAAACGTTTAATGCTTTCTGACACGTTCACTTTCTGAGCAGTAGCATTTTCAATCGACAATAACGCCAAAGAATTTAAACGTTCATTTGACATGGACGATTGCAAATACGTTTTAATGAGCTTAAGTTTACTAAAACTGCACTCACATGCAGCAACTGTTACTGGTATCATTAGCAAGATTCTCAGTGATATCCATAAATTAGGCAAGGATATATAAACACTTTGTTTATTTTTGCACATACACCTCGCGACACAATATGATCACGGATCAACGGATCACGGATCAACATTTAGCCTCTCTAGACTGGACCAATTGTCAGAAAAAAACCTTCTTTTGGTAGCCTCCTTATTCCTCATGGAACGAGGAATACAGAACTTGCCAAAAGAGCATGTTTGCTCTTCCACTAAAAAAACGGAAGAACAAACATGTCCCTGGATGCAGAAGAGTTTTTCTGGGCTATCTCTGGAATCCTGGAAAAACTCCTGCAGTCTAGCTGTACCCTCACTGGGTTGAGACAGGATGTGTAGGTTCTGGGGTGGGAATGAGGGATTTGGGTGTGGGAAGGGGTGAGAGGCACAAGCTCTGGGAGAAAACCTGGATGCAGGAGGAGGTGAAGGGGATGCTGGCTCAGGGAGGGGGCTCCAATCTGGGGAGTGTTGGGGTCAGATGGATGGTTAGGCTACTAAGCAAGCCACAGGCTTGTGGCTGTGAGGGAGCAGGAATTTGGGTTGGGGTATGTGAGGGGTTCAGAGCAGAGGGTTGCAGAAGTGTATGATAGGCTCAGATCTAGGGTCTGGGGGGTGCAGGAGTATTATAATGCTGTGGCCAGATGGGGGCTTGGCCCCAATTGGGGGTTTGTTGGCCAGGCTTCATTTTTAAATAAAAGACTAGGTCAAACACAAAAAGTTTATGCATTGTCTTTATTTATGAGAAGGGCAGGGAACCTTTTTGAGTCAGGGGTCACTGACCCACAGAAAAGTCAGTTGGGGCCACACAAGGGAGATGCAAAAAGACCTCTTCCTAAAACCCCCCAAGCCTCACTAATGTGGCCCCAACTGTGCTGCTGGGAGCAAGTGATGTAGTACTGGGACAGGGTGTTAGTAGGTGCTGGGACAGGGTGTTAGTGGGGGCAAGAGCATAGGGTTCTGAGGTGTGGGCAGGGAGTCCCCTGCACCTGCCTCCTCCGAGGACTTTTCCCCACTTCCCCCATGGAGCAGGGAAGCCCCAGCAGGCGCCTCCTCTGGGGCCAACTCCCCCCCTCCCACAGGGGATGATTCTCCTAGGCTGAACAACACCATGGCCAGCTGGCCAGGCAGGCCTCCTCTTTCCTCTAGCCCAGCTGGAGTGCAGTGCAGCCTCCCCGGGCTGCACTGCGCTCCAGCTGATCGGGAAGCCCTTCCTCTTTCCCCAGCCCAGCTGGAGTGCAGTGCAGCCTCCCCGGGCTGAGCGTGGGGCAGCTGGGCTTGAACCAAAGAGGAGCTGCTGCCCTGCCAGCTGCCCGTGGTTTTAAATCCAGGTGCATCGCTCCAACGTGGGCTGGACTGGAGGCTCAGAGAGGAAGCTGCCTGATCAGCTGGCCACGGTGTTCAGCAGAGGTGGCACCCACTCCAGCTGCTCCATGTGGAGCATGGTGCACCTGGGCTGAGCCAGCACCATGGCCAGCTGGCTGGTCAGCCGCTCCTCTTTGCTCTCCAGCCCAGCTGCACCGTGCTCAGCCCGGGGATGCTGCACCTGGGCTGGGGCAAAAGAGGAAGGGCTTCCCGATCAGCAGGAGCGCAACACAGTTTCCCCGGGCTGAGCGCAGGGCAGTTGGGCTGGAGGAAAGAGGAGCGGCTGCCCGGTCAGCTGGCCATGACGCTCATCCCAGGTGCACCACGCTCCACGTGGGCTGAGTCTGAGAAGCAGAGGGAGGGAAAGCCTCTGTCCCGATCGGCTGGTAGGAGCCTAGGGGGGCTAGACAGAAGAAAAACTGAGACTCCAGCAGCGCCCTCACCTTTAATTCACCGCCCCTCAGGAGCTGCGGAGTCTCTGGGCAGGAGCTGGGGCTGCAGGCGGGATGCATCTGGGCGAAGCAGCCGCCGCTCTGCTGAGTTCAATGGGCCACCACTAGAGGCGCCTGTGGGTCAACCCGGGAGTGTTTTACCGCCCCCCATAGGATGGTGCCCCAGGCGGCTGCCCGGCTCGCCCACCCCTTAGTCCGGCCTTGCATATAATATGCTCTATCTCACCTTGTACTTGGAAATTCTATAAAATAACTTTTTTGGGGGACTTTGGACCATAGCAGAGGTAACTGTGAGGGAGAAGATCTGTGCAGATTGGAAGATCTCAAAAATATCTTTCAAGCTGTATTTCACAAGATTGTTCTATGCCTTCCTATGTACATAAACAATTACATCTGTGGATTAAAAGTGCTTTTAAAATGCAAATTATGATTATAATTACTTATGTGTGACATGCTTGAATTTAATATTTTCCATAGCTGGGTTCTTTGGGTCAACATTAATAGATACAATATTGCTGTTTTCTCTTTTTCTTCAGGGACATACAAACATCACACATTTTCAATTTCTATATTTTCCAGGTTTTGAGGTGGGAGTTGTTTATCATATTTACCTTTGCAAGAATTTTAGCTCAAATAAACTAATGCAGATTGATATTAATAGATGTATACCAGAACTTTTAGATCACCTATCCTAGCATTTCCCTATTTGTTCCATGTAAGTTTCAGGAAAAAGAACAAGTTCTGAAAAATGAATCTCAGCTGTATTTTCCATTTCAAGTTAATGTTCCGTTTACCCACATTTAGCACTCCTAGCAGCTTGTAAATGGTTTCCCACCTGGGGGGGGGGGGATGGCACCTGTGACTGACTATTCAGGTATTTCCTGTTTTGCACTTGTTTATCACTTTCATCTTTTGACAGAATGATTTTTAAAAAGTAAAATGTGCTCCTTCCAGGTTCCTCTTAGGTTGCCGCCTAAGATTTAAGTTCACTGTTCCACAAAAAAAGTAAGAAAGTACAATGGGAAAATGTTTGATTCTCAGAAGCTATAAGAGAATGTGACATTACAGCCTGACACCTGATTCTGGTTCCATATGGTAGTTTAATCAAGTAGCACAGAAGAAATATGAACACAGAGTCCTTTGTAGAAGATTCCAAAATAGGGACAACATAAAAATGGCATTCACATTTTTCAACTCCAAAATGTACAAATAATAAAATTCAAACAACCTTGGAAATAAGACTTCGACTGTAGCTAGACCTCACTGGATATGCAAGTGGGATGAGGGAAGGGCATCTTTTTTTTCCCCCTTCAATATAATGGCAAACTATAATCCCAAATTTCATCTTTCCTGAACCCAAACTTGTTAAGTGGTGAGCATTTTCACTGAGATGCTTAATTCCTGTTTGTTGGTAGGGTCTTATTGCTTTATAGGATCACAGCCATTAAATCCACAGAGTAGGAAAGGCTAGCATCAGCATCAAAAGCTTTTTTCATTCCATACTGGCCAGAGAAGCAGTGACCAGTCCTAGAAGGGAATCCATGATGCACCTTATTAAAGGGTTGTGCATTTCCCATTCCACCATGTGATCCACTATGCTCTCCAGAGGCATTTTGCAAGAATCATCCAGAATATCCCATGATTCCTAATTGCTCCACATCCCCTTGATACATATAAAATGCTGTTACTTAAAGTCAACAATTAATCCATTAATCATCTGTTAGCAAATGTCCTTCTAGTCTCATGCATTTGATTTCTAATTCTGGCTGAATATTTGACTTTACATTGACATCTTGGGGTGCAAAAATCTTGCCTAAGGAGGTTGTGGAATCTCCATCACTGGAGATATTTAAGAACAGTTTGATCTAGACGGTGCTTGGTCCTGCCACAAGGGCAGGAGACTGGACGTGATGATCTCTTGAGGTCCCTTCCAGTTCTAGTATTCTATGATTCTTGTGGTAAGTGGCTGTCTTAGTGTGTGTTTGTGTGTGGGGGGAGTTACTTGCTGTGTGCTGAGCTTGTGTTTGTCTGTTTGGTGTGTTTGTTTGTTTGAAGGAGCGTGTGCTGTGGTCGGCAGCTGGAAGCTGTGAGCTTCTAAAGGTTTGAAATCTAGAAGCCTCTGTTAATTGGCTGAGCCTTAGTCAGGGGGCGGGGCTACCAGGGCTTTATAAGGCTGTGAGTCAGCGACCAGGGAGCTTGCGATCAGGAGCAGCAAACAGGGAGTTTTGAGAGGAAGGTTAGAGGGCACTAGTGACTTCTGACCTTCTTTAAACATAACTTTTATAATAATCTATATTCCAGACATTTTAAAAAGCTCAGTTTATAATTAAACTTATTCATGAGAAAAATGGAGACAGAGGCCCAGCAGCAGAGTGGGGGCTATCCTGTTTATTGCGTCAAGTGTAACATGTATGATTACCTGCCCTGGGGGTGGGTGGCGTATGTGTGCACCCATTGCAAGGAGCTCCTGACCCTCAGAGACTGAGTTTGGGCTTTGGAGGCCAGGGTGGCTGAACTGGAGGGACTAAGGGAGGCAGAGAGCTATGTTGATGAGACTTTCCGGGACACTGTAGTACTGTCTCACCTCCAGTCTGAGAGCCCCAGTGCTCTTAAGGAGGATGAAAGGCTCATGGGGGCAGATCATTCAATGGGAACAGATGGAAACCATCCCATAGTTGGGACCCTCCTTCCAGAGGATGTTGCGGTATCCTCTCGCACTAGGGGGGAGGGAACACCAGTTGTTAGGAAGAGGCAGGTGTTAGTAGTGGGTGATTTGATCGTTAGAAACATAGATAGTTGGGTTTGTGATGACCGGGAGAACCGTATGGTCACTTGCCTGCCTGGTGCGAAGGTTGCGGATCTCTCAAGGCATCTAGATAGGCTTATATGTAGTGCTCGGGAGGAGCCGGTGGTCGTGGTACATGTAGGAACCAATGACGTAGGAAAGGGTAGGAGAGACATCCTGGAGGCCAAATTTAGGTTGCTAGGAAAGAGACTGAAATCCAGGACCTCTATGGTGGCATTCTCAGAAATGCTTCCAGTTCCGCGCACAGGTCCAGGTAGGCAGGCAGAGCTTCAGAGTCTCAATGCGTGGATGGTGTAGGGAAGAGGGGTTTAGATTTATTAGGAACTGGGGACACTTTTGGGAGAGGGGGAGCCTATATAGGAAGGATGGGCTCCACCTAAACCAGGGTGGAACCAGACTGCTGGCACTGAACATTAAAAAGGCCGTAGAGCAGTTTTTAAACTAGGAGATGGGGGAAAGCCGATTGGTGTGGAGAAGCATGTAAATCGGACGGAGACTTCTCTTAGAGGAGAATTCATTGATAGAGATTCTCTAGGCTGTAGTGAGAAAGAGAGGAGGGGAGAGGACAAACAAGGGGCCAGAGCAGACAAACAATTACATACAAAGGAATCTAATACATCAGGAAAGGGCAGACAGATAAATAGTGGCAAATTTTTAGAGTGCTTCTACACAAATGCTAGAAGTTTGACTAATAAGATGGGTGAACTAGAGTACCTTGTATTAAAGCAGGAGATTGACATAATAGGCATCACAGAAACGTGGTGGAATGAGGAAAATCTGTGGGACACAATCATACCGGGATATAAAATATATCGGAAGGATAGAACAGGCCGTGTGGATGGCGGAGTGGCACTATATGTGAAAGATAACATAGAATCAAATGAAATAAAAATCTTAAATGAATCAACATGTTCAATAGAATCACTATGGATAGTAATTCCATGCTCCAATAATAAGAATATAGAAGTAGAGATATATTATCGACCACCTGACCAGGACAGTGATAGTGACACTGAAATGCTAAGGGAGATTAGAGAGGCTACCAAAATAAAAAACTCTATAATAATGGGGGATTTCAATTATCCCCATATTGACTGGGTACATGTCACCTCAGGAAGAGATGCAGAAATAAAATTTCTCAATAGCTTAAATGACTGCTTCTTGGAGCAGCTGGTACAGGAACTCACAAGGGGAGAGGCAATTCTTGATTTAGTCCTGAGTGGAGCGCAGGATCAGGTCCAGGAGGTAACTATTACAGGACCGCTTGGGAATAGTGACCATAATATAATAACATTTAACATTCCTGTGGTGGGAAGAACACCTCAGCAGTCCAGCACTCTGGCATTTAATTTCAGAAAGGGAAATTACACAAAAATGAGGAGGTTAGTTAAACAGAAATTAAAAGGCACAGTGACAAGAGCCAAATCCCTGTAAGCTGCATGGAAACTTCTTAAAGACACCATAATAGAGGCCCAACTTAAATGTATACCCCAAATTAAAAAACATAGTAAGAGACCTAAAAAAAGAGCTTAACCACCATGTAAAAGAAGCAGTGAGGGACAAAAAGGCATCTTTCAAGAAATGGAAGTCCAATCCCAGTGAGATAAATAGAAAGGAACATAAACACTGTCAAATTAAGTGTAAAACAGTAATAAGAAAAGCAAAAAAAGATTTTGAGGAACAGCTAGCCAAAAACTCAAAAAACAATAGCAAAATGTTTTTTAAGTACATTAGAAGCAGGAAGCCTGCTAAAAAAACAGTGGGTCCCCTAGATAATCGAGATACAAAAGGAGCAATCAAGGACAGTAAAGCCATTGTGGAGAAACTAAATGATTTCTTTGCATCAGTCTTCACGGCTGAGGATGTTGGGGAGATTCCCAAACCTGCACCATCCTTTGTGGGAGATGAATCTGAGGAACTATCCTGGATTGAAGTGTCATTGGAGGAGGTTTTGGAACAAATAGAAAAACTTAACATGAACAAATCACCGGGACCAGATGACATTCATCCAAGGGTTCTAAAAGAACTCAAATGGGAAATTGCAGAACTGTTAACTGTGGTTTGTAATCTATCCCTTAAATTGGCTTCTGTACCTACTGACTGAAAGATAGCTAACATGACACCAATATTTAAAAAGGGCTCTAGAGGTGATCCCGGCAATTACAGACCGGTAAGTCTAATGTCGGTACCAGGCAAATTAGTTGAAACAATAGTTAAGAATAAAATTGTTAGGCATGTAGAAGAACATAATTTGTTGGCAAAAGTCAACATGGTTTCTGTAAAGGGAAATCATGTCTTACTAATCTATTAGAGTTCTTTGAAGGGGTTAACAAACATGTGGACAAGGGAGATACAGTAGATATAGTATACTTAGATTTTCAGAAAGCCTTTGACAAAGTCCCTCACCAAAGGCTCTTGTGTAAATTACATTGTCATGGGATAGGAGGGAAGGTCCTTTCATGGATTGAGAACTGGTTAAAAGACAGGAAACAAAGGGTAGGAATAAATGGTAAATTTTCAGAATGGAGAGGGGTAACTAGTGGTGTCCCCCAAGGGTCAGTCCGAGGACCAATCCTATTCAACTTATTCATAAATGATCTAGAGAAAGGGGCAAGCAGTGATGTAGTAAAGTTTGTGGATGATACTAAACTGTTAAGATAGTCAAGACAGAAGCAGACTTTGAAGAACTTCAAAAAGATCTCACAAAACTGAGGGTACGGCTATACTAGCTCGTTAGTTTGAGCTAGGTAGGGTAATGAGGGCAAGCGGAGTTGCAAATGAAGCCCGGGATTTAAATATCCCGGGCTTCATTGGCATGTTCCCGGGCGCCGCCATTTTTAAATCCCCCTTAGTCCGAACTCCGTGCCCGCGGCTACACGCGGCACGAACTAGGTAGTTGGAATTAAAGATCCTAATTCGAACTACCGTTACTTCTCATGGAATGAGGAACTAACGAGCTAGTGTAGCCGTACCCTGAGTGATTGGGCAACAAAATGGCAAATGAAGTTTAATGTGGATAAGTGTAAAGTAATGCACGTTGGAAAAAATAACCCCAACTATACATATAATATGATGGGGGCTAATTTGGCTACGACAAATCAGGAAAGAGATCTTGGAGTTATCGTGGATAGTTCTCTGAAAACGTCTACACAGTGTGCTGCGGTGGTCAAAAAGGCAAATAGAATATTAGGAATTATTAAGAAAGGGATAGAAAATAAGACACAGAATATCTTATTGGCCCTGTATAAAACTATGGTACGCCTACATCTTGAGTACTGTGTACAGATGTGGTCTCCTCACCTAAAAAAAAATATTTTGGCCTTGGAAAGGGTTCAGAAAAGGGCAACTAAAATTATCAGGGGTTTGGAACAGGTCCCATATGAGGAGAGGCTAAAGCGACTGGGACTTTTCAGTTTGGAAAAGAGGAGACTGAGGGAGGATATGATAGAGGTATATAAAATCATGAGTGGTGTGGAGAGGGTGAATAAAGAAAAGTTATTCATTAGTTCCCATAATATCAGGACTAGAGGACACCAAATGAAATTAATGGGTAGCAGATTTAAAACTAATAAGCAAAAGTTCTTCTTCACACAGCGCATAGTCAACCTGTGGAACTCCTTACCAGAGGAGGCTGTGAAGGCTAGAACTATAACAGAGTTTAAGGAGAAGCTAGATAAATTCATGGAGGTTAGGTCCATAAAAGGCTATTAGCCAGGGGGTAGGAATGGTGTCCCTGGCCACTGTTTGTCAGAGGCTGGAGACGGATGGCAGGAGACAAATTGCTTGATGATTGTCTTCGGTCCACTGTCAGCAGACACCTGGCATTGGCCACTGTCAGTAGACGGGCTACTGGACTAGATGGACCTTTGGTCTGACCCAGTACGGCCATTCTTATGTTCTATGAATCAACCTTGAAAAATATGGGCAATTTAGATAAGAGAAAATACCAGATATGGCCAAAACCCAAAAACAAACCCAAGCAAAAATCAATTCACTCTACTGTAATGTTCTTTATAGTTCTTGCCCAGCTCTATTCATGATTCAACAGCACTTATTTAGGCATCTAAATAAGCAGTCAGTTTTTTAAAAGAGGTCAGCTCCTATTTACTCTGGTCAAGAATTCCTCTCTTTAGTCACAATGAAACTTTCTTCCAGGAAGGAATCTCCTCTATACAGGACACACAGCTTCTTTGGGGTTGGTTCATGACCATGGAATGAACCAGGTGCTAATTAGGAGCACAAACCTTACCACTTTACACTCCAAGAAAAAACATTCATGTCTTTGATTTTGAATTTTCTCATGCGTACATATTCAAATCAATGGGCTAACGAAAATAAAATCCTATTAAAATAAAATACTACCCTGCACACATAGGGTGCATCTCCATTGCACCTATAGCTCGAAATAAGTGTAGCTTATATTACAAATTGTGTAGTTTATTTTGAGTCAATTTTGAAACAACTTTAGAATTTGGTGCTGTCTACACAGCACTTATTTAAAAATAAATTGTTATTCCAAAATGTCCCCTACTCCTCGTGGAATGAGGTTTACAGGAACGTTGGAATAGTGAGCCTGCTATATTTAAAAATAATGGGCGCACTCAAAACATGTGGGATAGCTATATCAGGATACCAAAGGTATCCTGAAGTAATGCTGCAGTGTAGATGTTGCCATGGTGTCCCTGCTCCCTCCCCAGGGAGGATGAAAGAGAGATTGAACTACATGTAACAGATGTTAGCCATGTCTGCTGGAAGGCACTCAGATGCTATGGTGATGAGGTGGTTTAAGAACCTGAATACAATGGATATGGAACCTGGAGACTTATCTAATCTGCCAAGATTTTCAAAAGACTTCTTTCTGCATCCTACTTTCTTTACAGACTGGCCTGAGTCACAATGGGAATGCTATAGTGGTGAGTGCAGGAAAAGACCTTCACAGAATAGAAGCAGCTATGAATTGAACCCCTTTGAAAATCTGGTCTAATTTGTGTGAAAATATCATCCTACAGGTTGAACTTCTCTATTCTGGCACTCTTGGGACCTATCCGGTGCCAAACCGGAGAAGTTGCCAAACCACAGGAGGTCAATGTTGTCTAGCTGCATTACCAGCACTTCCACTGCTTACTGGGCTTTTAGGAGACATTTGGGGATACATTAGAGCTAAATAACAGCACAGAACACTGAAAGCAAGAACTGGTGACTGTAAACAAACTTTATGGGACCCATGATTAGCGGACACGTGGCTAACCAAAATCATGGCAGACCATGGATGTTGCCGGACCAAAGAGTGCCAAATTCGAGAGATTCAACCTGTAGTGTGCAGTTCACGTTTGAAAATCTTTCCCTAAAATAAACAAAACAATACTGCTATATTGCATGAGTGCAGCAGAGAAAACAGATCAGCTAGAAACTCTCTCTAAGATATAGAAGTAATACCAAATGATCAGAGTAAAATATGTTGCTGAAACCTTCAGGTACAGAACATAAAAACAATTAATATGTACAGGAAGTAATATGAATAATGCAACATTTTTCCAGACACCATGACTAACATTTTATAGTGGATTTATTTTGGGGGCATTAATAAAGAAGCCAGTCATTAACTTTCATTACTAAGGGATGGTATTGGTTGTTGTATTACTTTGAATATTTAGTACACTAAATTTGCTACTAAACAATGAATTATTGTTCCATTACCCTGTATCCTTAAAAGCAGGGTAATATTTTAATGTTTTCATGTTTCTGAAACTGTGTTTAATGTAGAAGCCTTGGAAAAACTTTGCCATCACTTGACTCATATTATGAGTCCCCAAGTATGTTTACAGAATAACTTTCCATTTCTGAAAGATCTAAGATTGAATGATATATCTTCACTATCTATATGAACACATTTTGTCCATGCTGCATATCTGTGACACAACAAATTATTTGTCAACTCTTAGGAGACCGAATTTAATACGTTGTAAAGAATTTCAGTTACTGTATTTTAAAAAATAATAAAATATTATTTACCGCCTTATAATTAAGATTGTTCTGTTACAAACTCCATCAATTAACAATTCACCTTCACAGTCAACAAGATGCTAAAACTTATTAGTTTCAGCTTTTGGTGAGATTTAGGAACCTCTAAAACCCAATAGAGAGAATGACAGCTGAGGACTTTTGAATACAGGCTGCAAATTCCTTTTCACATTCTTTGTCACACAGGAAATTTACTCCATCATTGAGCGATATTAAATTTTGGAGCTTAAAAACTGATTACATATCTGCATAAGGGAATATTAAATTCCATATACCATCTGAAGCTCAAGCTCTCAGCAGATGTGAAAAGCATTATAATATGACTGCTTTCAATAGCTTACGCAAAATGAGTTAGTGGTCTCAGGTCAGTTCCTACCTGACAGGTGCTTATGTCAAAAAACCCATCACAACAAGCTCCAACTTTCATCATGGCAGAGTCTCAGCATGGAGCAAGAATTAATACAAATGGAAAATGGATTATGGAACCTTCTTCCGATTTTTAGAGTTGGTCTTTCCAGGTTTGTGCTGTGATGTTTTAGACTTTATTAGCTGCTAAGCAACTACTGGAAAGCATCAAATGCCCTGAATTCCTGTGCTCCACAACTGGGGAAGAATTCCAAAGAGTACCAGGGATCTTTTTGGATAACAAGACCCTCCCTTTGCAGTCCAACTTCTCAGCAATGTAGAAGACTTTAGTGTGAGTGACCTCCTACATCAAGCTCCAATCTGGCCTCAGTAGTCTTTCAAGATGCTCAATATGTGGTATTATGGGGAAGCTTTCATGATTAGCAACAGGCTTAAAATAAATTTCTTGTGATTCCAGTCCTAAAGAACCTCCTTTTCTGGGAATCACCAAAGAGGGCCAATCTTATCCTTCTGTAGGGTTGGTACAATGCAAGAAGATGATGTTGGAATGCTATACCTTTGTCAAAAGGATTTCAGCAAAGTGGCGGCACTAGAAACAAAAGTGGTTAATAAAGGTACAAAGAACTAGGGTCAGTCCTACTCAACTTCTTTCTTCAGAGGTCCTTATTGGTTCAAGAAAACAGTGAAAGACATGGTTAAATTCATCTCTATTAATTTAAGGACCATGCTTCAGTGCTTTTCTCAATTAGGATTTCAGGCAGCCCTACTGAAATCAATGGGACTATTTACAGAAGGAAGGTAAGGACAATCAGGCCCATATTTTTATCTCTGTATATGAGCCCATATGTCTGTTGATGTGTGCATAGGTATAAAAAAAAAACATTGTTATCAAATTAGGCTTAGACAGATCATGTCTACTTTCATGGGTTTTTGTGTGCACATTCTGTATAGCTCCTATACTTCTGTTAAAGCAGAGACCATAAAAATTTCTAAATGTAAGGAATCAAAGGAAAGATTACTTAGAAACCTACTCAGAATTCCCCTTGTTTTGACATTCTGTGTTTAATAATTCCCCCTGCATGTTAATTGCCCTTTAGTTGAAAAGCATAACTGATGCTTCCAGATGTTGTCAGTGCTGGGTCATCTCCTGAAGTTCTTCCTATTTTCAGAAAATGTTTAGTTACCTTTCTGCTGCATGAGACTATTGGGACATCACAAGGATAATGCTCTGTTTTCAGAAATGTTTGTCTTCAAGTTTCCTTGTTGCCGAAATGTGATAATCCTTAAACAAAGAAATATTGCTTGTTATAGGCTATGTCTACACTTTAGAGCTATATTGGAATACCTCTGGTGTCCCAATAGCTATTCCATGTCTTAAGAGCAAGCCCGCTATATTGAAATATAATAAGCTGGCTGTTCTGATGTCCCTGTAAACCTTATTGAATGAGGGATAAGGCGACGTTACGGAATAGTGCTTTATTTTGAAATAAGATCAAGGTAAGGGTGCTGTGTAGAAGTACCCACAGAGTCTGGCTGGACTTCTGTTATATAGGAGCCATTTGTTTCTGCTATAAACCTACCTTCCTACATTATATTCTGCTGCTATTTTAAAAACATCTCAAATAGATTTTCTCCCCAAATAAATTTCCCCCTAATTACCATAATGGCAACTCTAGAAGGTGTTTTTCATCTCACAGTAACATCCCTGGAGATAAAAGAGCTAAGTCTGAGCTTAAATGCCCTAAAGCAATTTTCTTTTGTATCCATTCCTTCTCCCCACCACTATTCTGATAGTAGACTCAGCAATTAGATATGGGTAAGACCTAATAGGCCACCCAGTTCATCTCTTACCAATGCATGATTTGTTCTCTACAGTCTATTTATAATGTTTTGTCCAATCTACTTTTAAATATTGCCACCATTTTCTGATAATATTTTTCTAAAGTCTATTGAACTTGACTGATAAGAAATAGGATTTGTACTACACTATTCAGCCTAAAATTTTTCCTCTCTTGATTTCATGACATTACTTCTGTTTATATCCTCTTCTAAAGTAGGATTCAGTGAATGAAATATCATTGATTTTTATATGAAGTGTGACAATTCTGGGAAGACAAGTAATTACTGATTGTGGAATAATTGTATTTTGTCCACTCATGAGTACTAGGTTTTAATATACAAACATTTGCTTTTATGGGGAATATAACCTTTATTATTAGAATAAAAATTCATAACCATTATTGGGGCTCTTTTCCAATGTCTCCTACATTTTCTAGTTGAGGAACTTGCATGAAAAATGAATATTAAAAATATTGAAATGAATATTGAAATGAAATGAATATTGAAAATTTTGTGGCATTGGGTTTATGATTGGGTTGCATAATCAATAATTGTGTACAACTAATTGTCCTTAAGAAAATCAGAAATGGAGTATGCAGAATAAGGTAGAAGAGGAAAAGAAGGAACAAATTATGAATGTGAGTGTTCCCTGCACTTTCATATGTAAGCTAAGTACCTCCATCAAACAGGCCATTTTAGGCTGAGAAGGATTGTTATGAAGAGAATCAAAACTTAATATTTTTTTACAAATTGAGTTGGTAGATAATGCACTCTAAGGCTATATCTACACTGCACTGTATTTCGGGCTCGCTATTGTGATGGCCTTGTACACCTCATTCCATGAGGATGAAAGGATGTTTTGGAATAGCACTCTATTTCAAAATACACTCAAAATAAGCTACACAAGGAGAGGTTGGAAGTGTTTTGGAAGATAGAATGCAAATTCAAAATGACCTGGACAAATGGAGAAATGGTCTGAGGTAAATACGATCATTGAGGACAAATGCAAAGTACTCCACTTAGGAAGAAACAATCTATTTCACACTTACAAAATGGCTGTCTGGGAAGCAGTGCTGCAGAAAGGAATCTATGGGTCATAGTGGACCACAAGCTAAATATGACTCAATGGTCTAACACTGTTGCAAAAAAATCCAAATATCATTCTGGGATGCATTAGTAGGAGGATTCTAAGAAAGACATGAGAAGTAATTCTTCTTCTCTACTCCACACTGATTTGGTCTCATCTTGAGTTTTGTGTCCAGTCTGTGCATCGCATTTCAGGAACCATATGAACAAACTGAAGAAAGTCCAGAGAAGAGCAACCAAAATTATAAAAGGTCTAGAAAACATGCCCTATGAGGGAAGATTGAAAAAATTAGGTTTATTTAGACTGGAATAGAGAAGACCGAGAAGGGTTGTGATAAAAATTTTCGAGTATCTAAAGGCTGGTACAAGGAGGAGGGAGAAAATTATTTTCCTGAACCTCGGAGGATACGACAAGAAGCAATGGGCTTAAACTGCAGCATGGGAGGTTTAGGTTGGACATTAGGAAAATATTCCTAACAGTTAAGATGGTTAGCCACTAGAATAAATTGCCTAGGAAGGTTGTGGAATCTCCGTCATTGGAGACTTTAAGAGGAGGATAGAAAAAAACACCTCTTGGGGATGGTCCAGATGGTGCTTGGTCTTGCCATGAGTGCAGGGGATTGTATTTGATGACCTCTAAAGGTCCCTTCCAGTTCTATGGTTCTGTACACTTCTGCAGCTTGCATGTCCATGAATTAATTTTTATTTATCTTTTTGTTTTGGAAAAATAAACTTATTTATAATATTAAATATGGCCACGCTCTTTCAGCCTGATTCTTCATTAGCTTGTACCTTGGATTGCCATTTAAACCTATGCCAAGTGTATGTAAAATGCTACCACTGATACGAGTAGAGAGTTTTACTTTGGAACATTTTATACCTTCATTGCATAGATTTAAATGTCACCAGTGCAAGGTAATGGACAAATCATCCCCTTATAATTCTGTAATGTGTGTTTATATAGAGAGCGGAGAAGTGGTGGGGGTAGAGTAAGAGTTGATTATTCTCTGCTTAATTCATAGAACTATGCCAATATTGCCTGGTTTCTATGCCTATTTCTGCCAGACTTCCTGCATTACATTGGACATTTTCTCACCTTATACCTCAGTTCCCTATCTGAAAAGTGGGGTCCATTATGTCTGTTACTTTTCTCACAGTAATATTCAGTTCTTTAATATCTGTGATTTCTTTGAAATCCTCTAATAGATATTTTGCATTTCAATAGCACATTCTATCATTAAGATGAGTTTGAACAAATTTCTGTTAATGTGAAAAATTCATTATATTTTAGTCTTTGACTTAAATATTGAATGTCAGTTTTTTAAAAAAATTATGATACTACCTTACTAAATTAAAGCAAAATGCTGGGGTCATTCTGGCCCCCCAGTATGGAGAGATATTATGTGTTGTGCACTGTGAGTCCAGTAAGTTGAAATTCTTTATGTTGTGTCCATATTCTTCTCATTATCCCCTTCTTTATATTTATTGTTATACCATCCTGATTTCTGATTTTTTTGTAATCAAGATTGTAAGTCGTGCAAAGACACACACATTGCATTGCATTCATGTATAAAGTTAAGCACATAGATTTTCGCAGGATTGGGGCCCTAGACTGTAAACTCCTGGAGACCCTTCATTTAACTTGCATGCACTGCACTGTGCCCATGTATTTTACTAAATAAATTTTAAAAATCAAGACTTTTGCCTGGTAATGAGACATTACCCAGTGCTATTGGAGACTTTGACAGTAACAAAAGCAGTAAAGTCTAGGTAAAAGTGGTGAGGCTATGCAACCATGTGATACTATGGAGACCATCACAAAAGTGCAGTGTTTGCTGAGGGAGATTGCACAAGTCTGAAGGAAATGTATACAATAATAGACTTGTCTTCTAATGTGTCAGCTCCGGTAGAGTTCTCAGTATTTTGCTTTTCAGCAATCAATACTATAAATGGATCTTTAAAAATAAAATATAATAATTGTGATTTTCCTTTCCCATTTTATTATATTATTATAGTCAACTAACAATCCACAGTATCATAAAATTTTGTTGAGATGATCAAATGCTCACTAATATACCACTTAATTTAAAATTGCTTTTAAACAGCTTTTTAAAGCTTGTTTAATATTATTGTTTTTGTATTTATTATTCTTTTTAGAACATAAAATGGATGGATTCTAAAGTCTGAATTACAATTCTTCTATTTTTCTTTAACACTGTCAGTTGTCTACAAGTATTCTTGTTTACATTCCTTTAGCTTCTTCTGAAATAATAAAGTAACTATTTTTTATGCTCTATTTAAATTTTGAGTGCTAGCCAAGATTCTTCTCTTTCTGTTTTAGCATCCATTTAAAGTAAATTTTCTAATCAGCTGTGCCCTCCACATCATAAATCCTCTCCTCACTATCTTTGCTGATAACTCCAGAGATTTTGAGGCTGGGAAATTACTGGTCATGCTTCTCTAGTTATGCTTCCCCTAAGAATCTAGCCCTTAGGAAATTTGTGTTTTGTACTCCTAGTCCCTCATCTCAGAAATATAGATTCCATGAGCAGATGGTTACATGTAATTTAGAAGGTCAGCATTCAAGGAGTTTAGAAAACTTAAACTAAACACTAAAGCAAGTTTAGCAACTTTGTTCCTTGGTATTTTATATGTTCATTGGTGTTAAAGTTATAAACACTTCCTCTGTAAATAGTCTTGATTTCATTAAAAATCCTAAATATGATTTCAATTTTTTTAAGTGGAAATGTTAATTAGAACCAAGAATCCCATTGACTTGGCTCAAGCCCTAACTACCCCGTGCCATATGTAGTAAGTACCTCCTCCTGCAGACCCTGTGCACATTGGCAAGTGTAACAGAAAGGACTTGCTAGACTCAGAAATAAGTGCATTGACTTTTATGACTAATCAAACTATGGCTCAAAGAGTGTGTGCATGTGTGTGAATACTGAGTATTAACACAGAAGAGTTTGGATGCTTTAAAGCTGTTTTTCTCAAAGTAGTCTGCAGATCCATTCTGAGAAATCTGCCAATGGGCCGCTCTGGTTTGTTTATTTACTAGTGCCACAGCCATGGAGCCTCATGGCTCCCATTGGCCCTGGCTCTCCATTTGCAGCCAAGGAGAGCTGCAGGAAAGTGACATGGCTCAGGCTGCTGTTTCCTGCAGCTCCCCTTGGCTATAAATGGGGAACTGCAGCCAATGGGAGAGACGAGGCTTGTGGTTGCGGCATTGATAAATAAACAAACCTGAGTGGCTCATTGGCAGTTTTCTTTGGGTATGCCTACACTTGCAGCCTATTTCGGAATAGGGCTGCAAATGTAGGCATTCAGAATTGCAAATCAAGCCCGGGAATTAAATATCCCGTGCTTGATTTGCATCTTCCGGCCGGGCGCCATTTTTGAAATTTACAAGCCCGGAATAACTGCCCGTGTCTACACGTGGCAGTGAAACTTGCGTTCGAAATAAAGCCCTGTTTCGAACTACCTGTTAAACCTCATTGCAGGAGGAATAACAGGTAGTTCGAAATAGGGCTTTATTTTGAACGCCCGTTTCACTGCCGCGTGTAGACGCGGGCAGTTATTCCGGGCTTGTAAATTTCAAAAAATGGCGCCCGGCTGGGAAGATGCAAATCAAGCGCGGGATATTTAAATCCCGGGCTTGATTTGCAATTCCAAATGCCTACATTTGCAGCCCTATTCCGAAATAGGCTGCAAGTGTAGACATACCCTTAGAGTGGATCCGTGGACCACTTTGAGGAAAACCTCCTTTAAACTTAATTGTCCTTTATGAACAATTCTGCACCTAGTACTACTATCCTTACTGATGCAAAACTCCTATTCAATTTTTCTAGGACCTGTAAGACAGTCAGCATTTGTTCCTTATGAAATTTTCAGTAGCAGTTCTGTACAGTGCGATATATTATGTTCAAGTGACACAAAGTAAACATAGTGCATGCTAAGTTTAAGAATCAGATAATGACCATCACCATTAAAGAACATGTGATGGGCAACTCCCCTGCCCCTTCCCCCCCAAAAAAGAGCAAAATTCAAAGTAAATCTTCCCACAATAAAACCTTTTCTTATACCAAATTTCATATAACCAACAGAAGAAAAAAGAAAGCTAACATATACACCCTTGGCTCTTCACACCTTATATTTGTATTATAAATACAACAATGAATTGATATTATAAATAATAGCTATAATAAGCTAGAGAAAAAATATGAAAATAAGTTGTAGGAAAAAAGAAAACAATCAATTCCAAAATAGAGTGCCTAAATCTAGACCACCAACCATATTCCTCACTATCTACTTGTCAGTCTAACAGAGCATTTCTAATCTAGCCTAACCATAGATTTTCTGTACAGTCACATTAATTATCCTTTTGTTTTTATTTATTATTTATTATCATAGTGCTTATAAGTCCCAGTCGTGGATTAGACCCCTATTGTGTTAGGTGCTGGACAAACATAGAGTAAGAAGGAGGTACTGTGCTTAAAAGCCTTACTGTCTAAGTATGCTCATTACCCAGATATCAAAACATCTTCATACTGTGAAGTCAATTCTAGAAGTAACATTTCCAGCAGTCCATAATCTTAGAAATAAGGTAACTCCATCCCAGACCAGAAAGAAGTCACAGAACCACCAAGATGTGCACACTCCTGAAGTGAGACACTGACTGTAGAACCTCACCCTCCTGCATGCCTTCCCTTCTACACTACACTGCTTGCCTTTGTTACATCTTTAATTTTCACTGGAAGTTCTTTTTATCAAGAACTGTGCTTCTCTTATTCATCGAAAATAATAAATATGAATCTAGCACTGAGCATTTGCTGTGTTTCCAAGAGGTTGCACTCTTAAAAGTATGGTCCTCCAAGAAATGGCACTCAAAAGTACTGTGTGAACCATGCTGTTCAGATGGGTAGGCACACACCAAAATACTTCTCCTAATAACAGTTGTTTTATATAACTTTGTGTTTATGTGTTGTATTATTTCCTAGATAAGTTTGCCGCATATTGTAGATATTGCAGAACTATTTTTTTTTCTTCAAACAAGATGGGAATTTCTGGATGAATTTCTGTTGTTTAGAGAGACAAGCTTTTGATCTTACACAGCACTCTTCTTTAAAAAATGTCAGTTATCCATTCATGGAGCCAAAACAATTAGCAGCATTATTGGTGATGAATAGATAGATGTAATGAACAGTGAATAGCTTATATGTTTGCATGAACTATTCAGTAAGTACTTGCAAATAATGAATACGTGGGTTGAAATCTGATTCATAAAAATTTTAAAATGTTAGGGTAAGTTCATCCAATAACTTATTCACCAGGAATAATTTGATCAGCACTAGTCAAAAGCTTCAAGTAAGTTTTCCATACATTTTCTCTGACTGACTTTTCATATAGCATGTGTATGTGCTGCAAACACAGAGAAAGAATTGAAATATGATCTGCTTCACAGCCTACTTCTGCCTCTGATGAACCCGTATAAATTCAGGGAGACTATATAGAGTTAGATAATGGCAAACTTTAACCTCTTCCTTTCATTCACGAATTGCCAAAAACCAAACATGTTACTATTATGGAGGACTGAGATGGCACACCTGGTATATCATTTGTATGATTATTTCTACTGTATGGGAAATGTTCCTGACTATTGACCTCCAATGTTGCTACTGTGAAGCTAAGTTTCAGTTATAATAGCCATTATTAACATTTACAGTGGATTGGCAGCTTAAAAAAAAGTTCTGTTTGGTTACATTATATCCCCCCCCCCAAGCGATTTAAATAATATCACACTTTCACAGAGGGGATTAAAATAAAAGTAATTTTTTCTCTAAGTTGGTTGTTTTTGTTGTTACATGCTAGCAGCAAAGTACCTCAATTTCATAAAATATTGTTTGGGGGGCATTGCATCATAATTCTTGGAAATTCCTTGGGTATGTAACTTTTGTCAATAACATATTTAAAATATGAACTGGTGATAGAAAACTAGTGACTCAGCTAAGGTCTCAGAACAAGTAAAATTGTGAAATTGCCCAGATGACTGAAGTTATGGTACTTTAAAAGTATGAGATTATAAAGGGTATCCTAGAGGCTATGCTTTCCAAAAAGATATAAAAGAATGTCAAAGCTAGATATTTCACAACGCATGAAATGAAAGACTAGATAATTCAAACACAAAATATTACAGTAGCGAGTCTGAATGTGCAAACCTTTACTTAACCCCTTTGGAATCAATTGGGCTGCCTGGGTGTATAAGGATTACTGGCATGAAGAAAGGGTTGTGAATTTAAGCCCCTATATAATGTGAGCTGTTGAGCACTCTCAGCTGCCAGTAACGAGTTAGTGTTGATGGGCCTGATCCCAGAAGAGTGACGCTATCAGAATTTGGCTAAAGGACAAAAGAGGAAATTTTGAGCTTAAACTTTTACAACACCTGTGGCAGGGTGAGGCAACCCCGCCACTGCGACCAATGGGTAGGTGGTTGGGACGCTGGGGTGGCCCGTGCCAGCGCCGCTACAGAAGCAGCGGAACAAGCGCTGTCCGGGACGCATGGGGCGGGGGCCAGCAGGCAGGGTGCGTGAGGCCGGGAGGAGACGCATGGGGAACTGCCCGGGCTGAGCGCCCCGCCAGGCGCTGCGGGTGACGTCACCGGGGCACCTGGGGGCGGGGACGGAAAGGACGGCAGGGCGGAGGGGGACGATGACGTCACCCACCAAGCACACGCGGCAGGGGAGGATAAAATCCTGGGGGAGCACGCGGGAAAGGGGAGAGAGGACTGGGGTGACAGGTAATGGGGGTAAGAGCGGGAGCAGCACGGAAGGGCCCACTTGAGGGGCTCCCGGGAGGGTCCCTGGCGGCGGGGTTGAACGTTGGCCCAGGGCGGGTTCGCAAAGCCTGTGAGCAGGTGTGTTCAGGGGTAAACCCCCACCTGCTACCACAGGGAGCTCAGTTCCCTGTGTTAGGGCCCTGGGCCGGGGTCCGGGAGTGTGGGTGGGCCTGGAACCCCCTCCCTGCCGCCGACAGGCGACCTAAGGACCACAACCGGAGGCCAACTTTCTTCGCCTTTTGGCCCCACGGCGTATGTATAGAGGGCGGGGCGAATACCGCAGAGCGACACGGGTGTTGTAGACTAATAAAACAACTGTGTGGAACCGACAGCTGAACATAGACTCATGACAACACCCCTAAGGACATGATTCAGCAAAGTACTAAAGTCAATGGCAGTTAAGCATTTGTTTAAATGTTGAACAAAAAAGAGTTCTTCATTTTTAAAGCTAAACTTGTGCTTCACTGTTTTGCTGACTCAGCATATGAATTAACTCCATTGTACTAATCAACTTGTAGGATAAAGGCTTCCTTTTTGTTTTCAACTTTTTTTTTAAAGAAGATTCTATGCATTTCATATTTTAAAGTTGTTTCATATCTGAAAAGTGGAATTATTTATTTCATAAATGTCCTACTTTGACAATTTTCAAATTTTATTTTTTTCAGAAAATGTTAAGAAAACCTATTCCTGTGAGAATTTTCAGTTTCAATGGATCTGAATTTTTTATTAAAAATGTTTCATAAAAATATTCCCAACTAGTTCTAATCACCCTGCTGTTCCCTGTTTTGTATAATCTCATATCAGTAGGTGTATCTAGACTACAGGGTTTTGTCGACAAAAGTGGACTTTTGTCAACAAAACTATACCTGCGTCTACACTACCGCTGAGTTCTGTCGACAGAATGCGGCAGTTTTGTCTATGGTGGTAAACCTCATTCTACGAGGAATAATGCCTTTGTCGACAGAGTTATGTCGACAAACAGTTAGTGTGGATGCGGGGGAGAATTTATGTCGACAATAAAGGCCTCCAGGAAGAAGCCCTGGTGGACACTCCTGCCACGGCTTTCAACTCTATTCTTCCTGCCTGCAGCCATCTTTAAAAGGCACAGGCACCCAAGATTACCATTCTGGCAGCAAGCCAGCTCCAGCCAGGACCCTGACTGCACAGATCTTCCTTGTAGGGACACTTGAGAGACATGTCCTAGGGACAAGCCCCCCAAGAACCCCTTGGCCCCTCCACGAACACAGCCCTGCAGGAAGCCAGCGGCACCAAACTCCGGTCACCCTCCTGGTCTGGGCCTGAGATTAAAGCCCTCTTGGGGCTCTGGGCTGAGAAGGAGTTCCTTCAGGCCATGCCGTCCAGAAGGAGGAGGAATATGGACAGTTATGCCTGAATGGCAGAAGGCCTGGCTAAAAAAGGTCATCACCCCCACACACTGGAGCAGGTCAGGGCAAAGGTGAAAGAGCTGAGGCAGGGATACATCAGGGTCCATGAGCACAGCTCCCACTCCGGGGAAACGGCACACTATTGTGCCTACCATGAGGATCTGGACCAGATCCTGGGGGCAGGGGAACCCCTGCCTCTTGAGCGGCTTGTGGAGTCTGGGTTGGAGACCCCTGTTCAGCAGCAGCTGCAACTCCAGGCAGACGACCAGGAGCTCCAAGAGGAGGAACAGGAGGCGGAAGACAGCACCCGGAGCACCCAGGAGCCAGAGGCCCAAACTCAGGAGGCCTCCCAGACAACTTTGGACCCTGGGAAGGGAACATCACGTGCGTGCTGTGAGGGTCCAACACACACAGAGCACGGCAGGTGGGAGGAAAGTGGATGGTGCAGTACTGTGACATGTCATGCTGATCACAGCCTGGGAGGAGGGGCACACCCATGGCCACCCTCAGGGAGGGCTGTCCTACCCCTGCACCCGAATGGCTGCGAGGCACCACCTGCTCCTGCAGGCAGTGATGCCAGGTACAGGCATGGGTTGGGGACGCTGGGATTGCCTCACAGCTTCAGGCTTCTCAGCACTCTGTGGGAACCCCAACCGTGGCCTGATACTTGTCTGTGCTGCTTGGCCGTGGGGTGTGTGTGGGGAGGGGGGGGCAGGATGGTGGCCTGCACACCTTCTGGGCTCCAGGGAGGCCATGGCTGCTGACCAGGCCATACCATGCATCCTCTGAACCTAGGACAGGCACTGCCTGCTGAGAAGAAGGAGGGCATACCCTCTCAGGGAAAGCGTGAGCATGCATGACTGACGACTTTTCCCTTTTGTCCTCCACAGCCATACCAGCTGACCAGGAGGGGGGTGCCGCACTTGCCCCTCCACCCAGATGGCTGCAGGGAACCCGTCGGCACTGGCGCACGTATTTGGAGCTGGTGCGCCAGCACATCTCGGCCTTGCAAGGGATGCAGGACTCAATGAACCACAGGATGGAGGCAGAGGCAGAGTGGTGCAGGCACTTGCTGGAGGAATTTGCCCAGTAGCACACTGACATTTGCACTGCGATCCGTGAGGTCATGGCCTTCCCTGGTCCTCTGCCTGGTCCTGCCCCCCCCCACTCAGCCTACCCCCCCCCTCAGCCCCTACCCCCCCTCAGCTCCTGTCCCCCCCCACAGCCCCTGCCATCCCAGACTCAGCTACAGCCCCACTTCCTGTCCAGCCCCCTATTGTCCCAGCCTGCAGGAGCACCCATCTCTGATTTGGCCTCCGCAGCCAAGGTGGCAGGGGATCCTCATCCTAGGCGGCATCCTCAGCTGTGGGCCTCCCTTCCCCTTCCAGGCTGACATCCCCTCTCCCCCCTTGTGAAAGTCATTGAGGGGAGCACTTTATTTTGTTAACAAAAACAATTTATTTTTCTGAATCCAAGTTTTATAGTTTTGTAACAAATCTACAGTGAAGTAAACTGTACACATTTTTTTTCAACAACAACACCTGTTTCCATTCTCAGTGTGATTGTGTGCAATGTGAATGTGGGGCTGGGAGGGGTTTTGGGGAGGAAGGCACTGGAGGCATGGGGACACAATTGGATGGCCCTGGGGATAATCATCGGCCTCCTTGTGAGAACTGAACCTGCAGGGCTTCTCGGATTTGCAATCCTGACTGGTGGGCTTGCCGGATGCAGCTGTCCGGGGCTGCTCAAAGTACCTCCCCTCCACATCAGCCTGTGTCCCCCACACAGGGAAGAAGGCCTCCCCTTTCCTTTCTATGAGGTTGTGCAGCACACAGCATGCAGCAACCACATCGTGGATGTTGCATTTCCCCATGTCCAGCTGAGTGAGCAGGCATTTAAATCTGCCCTTCAGGCGGCCAAAGGCACACTCCACCTGGTAGTGAGCCCGATTCAGGCGGGAGTTAAAGAGTTCCCTGCTTACATCCAGGTGTCCTGTGAATGGCTTCATAAGCCAGGGCATAAAGGGGTACGCCGCGTCGGCCACGATGCATATAGGCATATGCATATCCCCCACCGCCAAGTTTCTGTCCGGGAAAAAGGATCCAGCCTGCAGCCTGCGGTACAAGTACAAGTTCTGGAATATGCGGGCATTGTGTGCCTGGCCTGACCATCCGACACAAATGTCTGTGAATTGTCCCCGGTGGTTGACCAGGGCATGCAGCACCATGGAAAAGTAGCCCTTTCTATTAATATGCTGGGGTGGTGCGCAGATGGGGATGTGCGTCCCATCGAGTGCTCCACTGCAGTTGGGAAATCCTAGCACCGCAAATCCGGCCATGATGACATCCAGCTTTTCAAGGCAGATAGTCCTGTGAAGCAGCTCTGAATTGATGGCCGTCACCACTTGCAGAAAGGGACAAATACAAAACACACAGAACAGGACATTAGAGGGGTTGGCTCAGCTGATGAGAGGTGCTCCCCCCCCCAGACCCCAAGAGCCCTCCCTCAGACAACCCCTCCCTCAGTCCCACAAACCATGGCAGGGTGAGGCCGAGAGGGCTTCTATCTCTGCCACCCCATCCCCAATTCCCTTTGCCTGGTCTGACTGCCCCCCTTAGCTGACCGCCCCTGCCCCTATGGACTGTCCCCCGAGAGTGACTTACCTCCATCAAGATGGCCCCTACAGTAGACCTCCCCATGCCAAACTGATGTCCCACGGAGCGGTAGCTGTTGGGGGTGGCCAGCTTCCACAGAGCAATAGAGACGCGTTTCTCCAGGGGGGATGGCGGGCCACAAGCGGGTGTCCTGGCATTGCAGGGCAGGGGCAAGCCAGGCACAGAGCTCCTGGAAGGTGGCCTTCCACATCCGAAAGTTTCAGAGCCACTGGTCGTCGTCCCACTGCTGCATAACAAGTCAGTCCCACCACTCTGAACTGGTGTCCAGCCTCCAAACTCGTCTCTCCAGGAATAAGTTTGGGGGCAAAGGCAGTAGTAGGGCTGCAGCCTGAGTGAGGGGCTCAAGGCTGGGCTCTGAATCCAGCTCTGTCGCAAACGTCATGATGCTCTCAGGAAGCTGCAGCAGAGCTTCCAGCATCACGGTGTGGGGCCATCGCCTGCCCAGGGGCAACTCAGACTCCATGGCCAAAAACACAGTGCAAAGCACAAAAAAAAATCTGAAAATAAACTGCTGTGGTGTCCAAGGAAGCAGGGCAACCAAAGCAAGAACTGCAGCAGCTTTGCTTTCCCTCTAGGAGGTAGGCAAGCCAGAAGCAGGAGCAGAGTAACGGCTGTCCGGGAGGGTCCCTTTAAGCATGCGTCTCTGCAAAGAGCAAGCAGCAGCTCCAGGAACTTAAGGCTGCCCCTGTGACCTTCCAGAAGCACTTCCGGGTGCCTTCTTTTGTCGACAGAGCGTCCGGCAGTCTGGATGTTCTTTGTCGACAAAGCAGATCGATTTTTCGATCCGCATTATGTAGTCTAGACGCTCTTTGTCGACAGTGGCTTTGTCGACAATATATGTTGACAAAGCCTCTGTCGACAAAAGCCTGTAGTCTAGACGTACCCAGTATGTTGTTTTGAGTATCACATGTACCTAGCAATAACAACCATGAGCTAAAAGTTCTATAACAACCTGGAATCAACATTGTTTGCTTTCTTGGGGACTTTGGTGTTTATGGTGATCTAATTTTTATACATGTGTTATTTCTACAGAAAAATTATCAAAATGCAATTTTATATGTGTTGAGTCCTTTTGGACAGATAGGAAGAAATCTGAACAATTTACTTGTGAAAAATATATTGTAGAGGATGCATTAGTGATAAGGCAAAACAAAAAAAATTCAGCATTCTTGCAAACACTGGAATTGCTTAGAGTTCTTTCTCCCAGTCGTGCTCTGAAAGAACTTTCCATCAAAGCCCAAAGAAACCTATATACAATTTTAGACCTTTATGTGACCTCTTTTTTTCTGAAGGGTTATACTCTCAACCTCTGGGTCCTTCTAGCTTTCTTTTTTCCTGTTAGAACTTTCCCTTTAAGTTGTCCTTCCACCCCCACAAAGCTCAAAAAAGGGGAGAGTACCTGTTTCTCTGGTTTCACATAAGCTAGATCCTACTCTGCTGGGAGCCAACATTGAAGGTCTTTTAGCTGACCTTGACTTCAAATACAAAAGGGAAAAAGAAATGGATGAAACTAACTGAAGCAAGCATAAGAATTGTACTAGGCAGGCAAAGGAGAGAGTGAAAGAAAAAATTCATATGATTAAATACTGGTAGAAGCTATAATTTACAGTAAATTGTACAATGCAAAAAGCATTTAAATCTATCTATGCAACCCACCTAAGAACAAATATTTCCCTTGAATCTTATTATGTCTTACAATATATGGCACACAAGCATGCCCATTATGAACTGCATTAGGTATGAAAGAATCAAATTATTATTTTTCTTACTGTTCTTACAAAAAACAAGAACAATTTGATTAATATTAGTTATGCTGCAATGTTTACTTGCCTTTTAAGAAAATAAAAAAATGTGTATGCAGGCTTATTCTAGCCATGCAGGTTCCAAGATATTCGAGAGATAGAGACATGGTGGGTGAGGTAATATCTTTTATTGGACCAACTGTTCTTGGTAAGAGAGATGAGATTTCAGGCTTACACAGAGCTCTTCTTTACAACAGAGAAATCATGAATAACAAACATGGAACAGTGAATGCTCTTGTGCATAAATGCCCTTGTCTGCATTCAGCTATGAGTATTTACATGAAGAACAGGCATTTCCAAAGCATTATTAGGTTCTGTTCCTACTCGAAGCAAATAAGAAACATGAAGATGGTGACATCAAACAGTGCTTCAGAATTCAAATATTTGATCGTAATCACTAGAGCTGATTGGGGAGGAAAAAACCCTGAAAAAAGCAGTTACTTATATAACTAAGCAACACAGAGAAAACTGAAAAATGTTCTCAACAACATAGTTGTAAACAAATTGTTCACTGAAAAAATCAAATAATTTGAACAGGGAAAACAAATATAACCCCTTTGGGGTTTAGAGAGCCTAGCCCCTTTAAATCTTTTTGCTGAGGGGGGAAAATGCTAAACATCCCAGAAGAAGGAAGTGCTCTTGGGCAGAGAGAGGGGAAAAGGAAAGGAAAGAAAGGTGTCTGGGTCTGGAGCTTCAGACAGAAGGGCTACAGAAAACAGGCCCTCAGTGAGTGGCGCAGCCAAGTATGTTCATGAAGGCTAACAGGAAGAGAGCATCCAATATGGGGCATGCCAGTACAGAGCCAGGAAGAACACTATGCTTGGGATAAATTGCTTGAGAAGAAGGCTAAAGTTGGCCCCAGTGTCACTGGTGCCCAGAGCTCTATGGGGCTGTGAGTACTGGGTCATGTATCTCTGTATTGAGAATAAGGAGAAAGGCTGTTAGCTAGTTCAGTGTGGAGGCAGTCGTTCTGTGTAGCTTTGAAGAGAGCTGCAGAAGAGGGCACTGTAGAGTTTGTTGGGAAAAGTTTACTGGCACCAAAGATGACCTGAAGCATCCAAGATTTACCATGGAAATTGCTCTTCACTGCATGCATATAATGCTTATTTATTTTAAGTGATGGGGAAAATTGCAGTTATTGCTGTAAGTGAAGAATGATACATCTGGTAAGAGTACAGAATGATCTGTACAGTGATCATTGGTGGGATGAAGAAGACCATCTTTGAATTTGTTGGGTAATTTATTAGTTAGTTTGAATCCCTTAGTTTTGCAGTGATTACTGTTGAAGCTATTGCTTTTCACGTTGATAGCATTCTAAAAAGGAAGGTTTTCTAAGATGCTCATGCTGGGAGCCACTCATACCTAAATGCTGCTGGTGACCTCTGCTGTGCAAAAGTGATTATGTAATGGTGCACACCAGCTTCCACACATGGCAGGGAGGAGTTAATGGGCCACTGAAGACCCAATTACCCACACATTAAAATACCTTGGGCAGAAAGCAAGTTTGTAGAAAGGGCCTTAAAAAGAAGTGCTGCTCAGCTGGAAGTATAGCAGGAAAAAAACAACAACCCAGAGGTCTGTCGTGGGAGACAAGGCTAGCTGAGGCCAGGGACTGGGAAAGCCTTTCAGGTCTCTCAGAGGAAAGGGAAGAGTATATGTTAGTGTTGCTTCACACTTGTTGAGTCCCAGAAGGAGTTGGAATTTAAGCTAACTAGCTGAACGACTAAGGCTGTGCAACTTAGAAGTTGGCACTGAAGGGTGGACAAAGCAATTGAAGACCAGTTAGACAACTGAGGCTGATTGGTGCTTGCCCCACACAGCACTGGACAGGAGCATTAAGGGAAGCATGTACTGTAACAAAGCCTCAAAGAGGAGACACCACAAAGAGGAGGCCATTTGTGGTTTTTCTAAGCAGTTCCTCCTTTGTAGACATGAACAGGATTATTCACCTTTCTTCAACACTGGAGAGTCTAAGGAGAGAATTACAAAAGGTGTGGGGCTTTTACTCTATGGTGAGAACGGGGATCCTGCCATAACTTAAGATGCTGTATGGGCTCTATGATTGCTTGTTCAGTCACATGCTCTTGCTACAAGGACTATAATTATCTTCCTGGTAACAGACAGGCTGGCATCTGAATCTGATTTGGATCCCATCTATTGGTTGGTTCCCAAAAACCCCTCTGGCTCCCTCATTGTCCATCTGTCTCCTTGACTTGGACTCCTAAATTCCCTACTGGTGCCTGCTACTACCTTCCTCAGAAACTGGCCATAATCCCACTTCACCTGCCAAATTCTAGAATGCTGTCTGCTTCTTACTACTCACTCTTGCCAGGGATGTCCAGGCCACCACTCCCAACACTGGTGCTGTAATCCTTGGATATGTCTACACATGGAGCTAGAGGTGCAATTCCCATCCTGAGGAGATGTAGTTGATAGCAGTCGCGGAGCTGGCAGAGTGGTTAAAATAGTTTCAGTAGCACAGGCAGCAGGAGTTGCAGTAGGGGTTAGCTTCCTTGCAAACCTGTCCAGACCATATGCGTATGTATTTGGGTGACTAGCCTAAGCTTCTCATACTACTCTGGCTACACCTCTGTTTTTAGCTTGATGAGGCCTACTGCATACATGTCTCCTTGTGCTGGGAATCATATCCCTACTTCCAAGTGCAGACATATCCCTTGGGTATTCCCAATACTATTTGAATTGCTGGCTACTCCTCTGCTAAGATGCCTCCAGATTCCATTCCTGATCCCTTTTGCAGCTCTGAACTCTTTCTCTAGACTAACTAGCAATTGCCCTGCAGCACACTTACTCTTCAGGAGTTGAAGGAAACCTTTCTTGTGCCCTGGATGCAGGTTCTTTTCACTGTTTCCATTCAGGTTCCTATGGAGACAATGTTGTTTGAACACAACTTCCTGAGCAAAATCTTGGTCCTCAGAAACATTTTCCCATTGTTGAAAACTTTGCACATTACTTGAGGGAAAAATTTCTCTAGCCGAGTTACAAATGTATGCAATTGGATACATGAAACAGGCCGCTGAGAACCTAATTTGATGGGCAGTTACAGTGATTGCACAATTATATGCACAATAGTGGAAATTGTGTGCACGGATCAGAGATGACGTTGGACACCTTGAGTTTTTATAAATTTGGCCCATTGTTCATGTGGTACATAACGATTTTCTTTTGAAATGTGTCCTGATTCCAACGAAGTATCAGCTTTGCAAAAATGAACTAACTATCATTCATTTTGTGGCTAAATTTGTTGTAAAATGAAGGCATTGTATTTTTGCTATATGTAAAGGTCAGCTATTGTCCTTTCCTTTCTCCTACTCTCTAGACAATCTTTTGAACAGTGAAACTTTTTGTCATCCTAAAGTGCTTTGCTTGCCTTCTAGACATTTATGTAAATAGCACTGAAACTCATTACATTTGAATGAATAATGACCCAGTTTATGTTAATTTATATACCAAAGTGTCTTCCTGGGGTACTTGGGCCAGATCCCCCGCTGGTGTAAATTGGTGGAGCTTCGCTGAAAACCAAGGAGCTAAGCAGATTCACACAAGCTGAGGATCTATCCCTCTGCTTTGAATTGTGCATGCCAGTCACAGTAGACTGGAAAAACTATTTTAAGCTCATTTGGCAAGATCTTAAAATCCATGGAAAATAGAGATAGGAAAGTCTTCTCACTCTTGTATCTCTTAGTCTAGTTTCTTGTAATACAGGAATGTTGGCTACAGTATGCAGTTTTCTGCTGCTGACCAGTAATGTCTTAACTCTTCCAAATGATAGGGTTTCCACTACTTCCTCTCCGAGACTATTCCAGTCTACTATGTCTCACTATCAGGAAGATTTATCCTCATCACTCTTAGCTGTGCCCCCTTAAATCATCCTACACAAATTCTTCCCTCCTTCCTTTTGCCCTTTAAATATATATATCTATGGGTCATACCTCCTTTTAGTCATTGCATGGCTTTAAAAAAGTCATTCAGCTTTGGTATTTTCTTGAAAATTTGAGTATAGCAATACAATATATGCTGATATTGATGTGGAAATTGTGGTGTGTAGGTGTTGGGCTTTTGTCTGTTTTGTGGAGGGGATTATTTTGCAGGTTTGTATATTATGCTAAACATGTGGAGCCAATATCTGTGTTGATTTACACCTCATTCACAATCTCATCCAATTCAGTATGATTATTCCAGGCTCATAGTGCAAAAAGTGACCATCATGCTTTGGCTATATTTGGTTGTTTTGAAACTTTATATGGTAACCAGCTGAAATATTAATTGAATGTGGCTAGTTTTGCCTCATAAACCTTTGGAAATACACATCTGCTGGCTGTCCATCAAATTGATTTGTCCTAGGGTAAGAGAAGACAATGGCTTTTTTCCACATGTATATGTTCAATTTTACTATAATATTCTCTATACTGAGGATGACAAAATCCTCAAATTTTGCATTGTTTTACTAGTCTGGGTGAGACAAAAAAATGGTTAATGGTGGCCACTCTAAATAAATGTTCTATATCCCATACATTGCAACTTGGCTCTACTTTGGGGCCTTACCCAAAGTTGACTGACTAAAAGACTTTCAGTTCACTCCAGTGGATCTTGGATAAGGTACTTTCTCACCTTATCTTTCTTCCTAGGTATTGTGAGAAATGAACCTTAAAAATATTGTACTTGATTTTTTTACTTGTACTTGATTTGAGAAATGATTATTTATTCCTGATTCTGACATAATTACTTTCAGGTAACATTGCTTTCCTACCTAATTGAAACAGAAGTTTCCTCCCTTGACTATATTAAAGGGTAAGTGACCCACTGCAAGCTTTTCTTGTTTTCACATTCTTATTATAATTCTCTAACAATTAGTTTTTTATTCTTGCTAAGTGATAACTATGAATACCCTGAAGAATCGCAGTTGAGCTTGCTAGTGGAGCTTTACTGTGAGGGAGGCAAGCCCTTCTCAGGCCTAATCATTTTAGATTGTCACAAGAAAACCTAAACCTAATTCCCTGGGTTTCAGCTGGCATTTGAGGGAGCAAGATGTGAGCCACCTTCCAGTATTGCAGTGGAGGGAGTGTTCTGTTGAAAGCACCCCACTGCTCATGAACACAGAGGTACTGGAAGAATTTGTATAGTAAACATAGAAACATAGAGCTGGAAGAGACCTCAGGAGGTCATGAAGTCCAGTCCCCTTCCCAAGGCAGGACCAATCCCAACTAAATCAACCCAGCCAGGGCTTTGTCAAGCTGAGACTTAAAAATCTCTAGGGATGGAGATTCCACCACCTCCCTAGGTAACCCATTCCAGTACTTCACCACCCTCCGAGGGAAATAGTTTTTCCTAATATCCAACCTAGACTTCCCCCACTGTAACTTGAGACCATTGCTCCTTGTTCTGCCATCCATCACTACTGAGAACAGCCTCTCTCCATCCTCTTTGGAACCTCCCTTCAAGAAGTTGAAGGCTGCTATCAATCCTCCCCCCCACACACACTCTTCTGTTCTGCAGACTAAATAAGCCCAAATCCCTCAGTGTCTCCTCGTAGGTCATGTGCTCCAGCCCCCTAATCATTTTGGTTGCCCTGTGCTGGACCCTCTCCAATGCATCCACATCCTTTCTATAGTGGGGAGCCCAGAACTGGATGCAATACTCCAGATGTGGCCTCACCAGTGCTGAATAAAGGGCAATAATCACTTCTCTAGATCTGCTGGAAGTGCTGCTCCTAATTTACGCTAATATTCCATTTGCCTTCTTGACTACAAGGGCACTCTGTTGACTCATATCCAGCTTCTCATCTACTGTAATCCCCAGGTCCTTTTCTGCTGAACTGCTACTTAGCCAGTCGGTCCCCAGCCTATACAGTGCTTGGGATTCTTCTGTCCCAAGTGCAGAACTCTGCACTTGTCCTTGTTGAACCTCATTAGATTTCTTATTATTGCTTGAAGCTGGAGGCTCCTGCCACAGCTTCAGTACCTCTGCTTGGCCATGGCAAAAGAGCCTGACTACAGCTGCTAACTACTTTTTCAGAAATGCAGCTGTTTTAATATTCTTTTTTTTCTGGAAATATCTCTGAGAAATATGAGGGAAGACTCTACCGGGCACTCAAAATCTGTATTTGCAACATCTTGGAATGAGCGGAATCACCACAAATGCTGTCACTCTTCTGGGCATCAGCTAGTGCCTTTTTTCCTTTCCTACATGCACATTTGGGCTACGTCTAGACACAGGCTTCTTTCAGAGGAAGCTTTTTTTGGAAGAGATCTTCTGAAAAAACTTCATCCGAAAAAGAGCATCCACACTGCAAAAGTGCATCGAAAAAGCGATCTGCTTTTTGGAAAGAGAGTGTCCAGACTGAATGGACGCTCTCTCGTACGTAAGCTGTGATTGCTATGGATGGAATGGCCACCATGGCACCTATGCTTTTTCCTCTTTCCTCTTCTTCCAAAAGAACTTCCTCTTTCCCATCCACACACACCTTTTTGCAAAAGAGCTCTTTGGCAAAAAGGCTTCTTCCTCATAGAATGAGGATTACCAATACCAGAAAACCCCACCCCCACTGTTCTTTTGATTTTCTTGCAGAAGAATGCAATTGCAGTGTGGACGTTCCTCAAGTTTTTTCAGAAAAACAGCCGTTTTTCCGACAAAACTCTGTAATGTAGACATACCCTCGATGGCCTTGGAAGGAGCCCAGTATGCCTGATATCCTTTTCCTCACCCTACACCTGTGCTGGTAGCTTTCAAATGCCAGAGTGCTGGTTACCTGATACTCACTCTGTACTGTGGAATGCAAGGTGTCAGTGTGCTGTGCAGTCTAATCAACTTGTATCCAGATAACAACCCAATGTCATAATCAAACACATTTATTTACTTTTAAAATTAACACACACATACACACACACAGAAATAATAAGAAAAAAAGTACATTATGATTGTGATTTTATGCACAAAGATCTCAAGCAATTCAGTTGTGGTTCCCATAGCAACCAAAAGAATTTGGCTACACTCTCACACTCACATTAAGACACATACACTGCTTCAAACAAATAACACAAGCTATTATATATTCTCAAAGATGCCAAATTTCTGTTTGTAAATTTATGCCCCTATTGTCTTGTAATGCAGTTGGCAATTTTTTCTGTATTTAATACAGAACTCTGCATGTTCACACTATTCCTCAATTACTATAAATTGTATGTGTAGTGATGTATTAGCATACTGCAAACCTCTGTCTCCCACTGAAGAAAATGATTAGTAAACACCATTCAGATACAAAATATGAGAAAAATAAAATCTCTGTTTTATTGATAATCCTGTCCCAAAATTTATGGGACTAGAAAGTGTTACCGAATTGCATAAAGACTTCAGATCCTTTTTCTGAAGAGGATATTTTGAGATATACCGAGGGCTAGGGTCTACCATGTCATCAGGGAATGTAGAGCCGGGTGCTGCTGTGTGGCATGGTGTTAGCAGAGTTTACGTCATGTCATAAACTGTTTCACTTGAGGCTGTGGCTTTAAGGGCTGCAGGGGAAGGGGAACTATAGAGTTCTGATGAGTGTGGACAGAGTGGCCACCAGGGCAGCTATGAAAATCCCTGGAGGCCACTTATTTTGAAATAACCACAGCTGCCCCATCTACACACACCCTATTTTGAAATAACCATTTCAGAATAGGCATTATTCCTTGTACAATGAGGATGACAGAAGTCGGAATAAGAAGCCAGTTATTTTGAAATTATTTCAAAATAATGGGCTTGCTGCGTAGACACTTACCTAGTTATTTTGAAATAACACTGCTGTGTAGACGTGCCCTTACAGACTAGAGTGAAACCTAGGCACAACAACAGCTAAGTGTAACATCTGTACAAGCATTGTGCTGGTTCTGATTAGCCAGTGTGAAGGATGGTTCTAATTTCTATCAGTTCAGGGACCCCAAACCCTTTTATACAGGGTCATGAAAATGTATGTGTTTTCAGCTACAAAGATTGTAATGTTGGGTTGTGTTTTAGCCCTGTGGTCTAGTCACAGGTTGGACAGGTATGTGGGATTTTCCCACACTGGTCGATAGTTCCCTGTATACAGCCCAGTTGTCAGATGTTGTGCTGAAAGGAGGGGTTCATTTCAGCCTCTCAGGAAGTTAACGTCTGCCTGGTTGTTGGGTTTTTTTTGTGGTTTATGCTTTCACATTACAATATTTCATTGTCTGCAATTTCAATATTTGCTTGGTTTCATTGGGTTGACATATTTTAAAAAGATTTTGTACATTGTGCTTATTTTTGTTGTTGCACATCTTATTTGCTCCATTTGTCTTGTCCATCTCCACCTTGCTTTAGGCAGCAGAATAATTTCTCTTCTGAGCTAAATCCTATCTTGCCATTCGAGTACTTCTTTTATATGGTAAAATATACAAAATTTCTCCCCTGAAGGAAACATGACTTTGTATTCTGCTACTATTCCATTATTCAACTGGGATGGGTTAAATAGAAAAGGGGGGAGCTATATAATATAGGAATTTATGATACATTTGGCATCTGGAGACATGGATCTGAATAGGGATGACTTATTTCACAAGTGAACTTTCATTACAACATTCTCAACCAGGCCTGGAACTGTGCAGCCAAAAGATAGTATTTTAGTGTTTGCATAAGAATATGATATGTATATTGAAGGTAATAAATCCTAAACAATGTGCCTTATTGTACCTTGCCAGCCATCCTTTTTGATTAGCAGAAAGGAATGACCTAGTGTCTTTGGTAGATGCATGTCGGTTAAGCTACCAGTGCATACTCCAATGCTAAGGCCGAAAAAGACAAGAAAAATCCTTGTGACTTCTAGTCATCCTTTGAGTTTCTAGGTAGATGTTTTGTTGTAGAAATCCTGTAGCAGTTATGTCATTGCAGGAGGAGTAACGGTAGTCCGAATTAGGGGCTTTAGTTCGAACTACCTAGCCCGTGCCGCGTGTAGCCGCGGGCAGGGAGTTCGAACTACCGGGCATTTAAAAATGGTGGCGCCCGGGAACATGCAAATAAAGCCCGGGATATTTTAATCCCAGGCTTCATTTGCAAGTTCAAATGACTACATTAGCCACCCTAGTTCGAACTAGGGTGGCTAGTGTAGACATACCCCCTTGTGCTTCTTATAAGCATAACAACTGCTATTTCAACATCACAGTCCCATCAGAAGGCTAGATAGACTTTTTGTAAAAGCCTATCAGTGTTCACTGAAGAGAAGAATTACAGGTAAAGATTCCTATCCAGCAAAGCACTGAAGGGTGAGAGATGTAGAGATCAGGGCTCCCTGAGTTTGGGGTTACGCTTAGGAAGGGTTGGACTACCTGAGCTAAGGTGAAGCTGATGTAGTATCTGACATTCTCAGCTAGGCTCTGGAGCACAGTTCTGAAGGATAAGGTTGTCTGCATTACGATTACAGATGTGGAAGGTTAGACTTTCTGGGCTGGGATTAGGGCTCTGGACAGTATCACTTCCCAGGATGGGGTTTGGGTCATGGAGGGTAAGACTTTCCAGGAAAGTTTTAGAGATGCTTTTGGCATGTTACCCTGGCTACAGATAGGGCTGAGGTGGATATGTCTTCCTGGGCTAAGGCTGCAGATGTGGAGGGTAGGGCTAAGGGTATGTTAGGATGGGTATTATACTTTTGGCAGGTGTTAAGAATGTGAAGGATAGGTCTCAAAGGCTCTAGTTTCTAGTTGTAGATTGTAACACTGCCTTGGTAATGTTAAATTACATTGGTAATGTTATGCATCCTCAGGGCAGGTTTAGTGCTACTCAGGGTCTTGTTATCTGGGTGACTTGGGAAATGGTGAAGCAGAGATACTCTAAATATGAGTTACATTCAACTGACACCTATCACTAAAAGATCAGGATCTTTAAAAGGAATCTCTTGTGTATTTAAGATTGCATTCAAAAACTACATCAACAGAGTATTCAGACTGAAAAGTCAAACGCTCATAAATTAGGAAATACAAGAATGAAGTTTGTCTATGCAAGCCTGAATTTGGCCATCTTGGACCTATACATTATTATAGTGTTAAATTACATAGAATCATAGAAATGCATGGCTAGAAGTGACCTCAAAATATGATCTTATCCATTTCTCCATGCTGAGGTACATTTAGACAATCTCTGATGGGTGTTTGTTCATATGGTTCTTAAAAACCTCCATAACCAGGGATTCCACAACCTCCCTTTGGTATCCATCCCAGGACTTAACTAGAATTATAAATTAAGAAGTTTTTCCTAATAGCAACCTAACATGATCACCTATCTTGATCTTTTATTATGTTAAGAGTATCAACTGCTAATTAAGAAAGGAAATTAGTCCACTCAATTTTGAATTGGCAAGCCGTTCCTGGAGCAAAGCATTTTGAACACCATATTTCTAAAAATGAAAAATAATCTGAAAGTCTGCAGAGGAGTACAAATAAAAATGGTAAGCAGTTTTCACTGTAAAACCCACAGGGCACGATGAAAAAGCTGAGATGGTTCAGTTTAGAGAAAGGAAGACTAGAGGCATGATGGCTGTCTGTACATACAGAAAGTGACGTGAGAGAACAGGACCAATCATTCTCATTCACCTACAAGCATAAAACAAAAACTTATTTGTTTTAGCTGCATCATGCAAAGTATAGGACAAACATTTAAAACTTTATAGTAACTAGGAACTGGAACTAGATAGCAAAGGAGATATCTGGTGATTAAATAGGGCAGATTTTTCTGAAAGCAAAATATCACAACCTAACTGGAATGATATGTACAACTTAAAGTAGATGTAGCAAAGAAGTATAAAAATGAAAAGAGAGTACTAAATTAATTTATTGTGGGTTTGCAGAGGGCTTTAGTCATTTTGATTATAGCTAATTAAACAAACTATGAATATATTAAAAAGAATTAGAATTGGCTAGACTTGAGCATTATCTTTTTACTACTGTTTCAGTGTATAATGGTGGGATGGTAGCACTGCTGTAGTAGAGACTGAAGTACAGCACATGCAGCATGGACAGTGTTGCCCACGGTTATGTTCCCTGGCACTTCCCATGTTAAGACACTTTTCAGTTGTTTATACTTGTTTAGAATGAAATTTTTCAAGCTAGGTGTCTGCCTCAGGCTGCCTCCATGTGTTTCTTTAATTATTTTTATTTAGTTAGAAAGTTAATTTCAGCTAAAATGGTTCAGACATTTCTAAGAATGAGCTCAAGGAAAGAGTTAAAAAGAATTAGAAAACAACACTTTTTAAATATTTAACACTAAGCACTGAATGTGCTACTTAAAAGTAACACTTCATTTTTTTTTAATGATCTTTCCCTTTAAGTGAGAGACAGTAACATAAAGAAACAGTCAGTACGAGGGAATGAAAGAAAACCTGTTTTCTGAATGGTAGTGTCAAAGTAGGGTAAAGTCTTTTTTTTTTCATACTCTTTTTTAAAGAAAAAATCAAAGGAAAAAGGATGGGAATATTTCAAATAGGGAATTTTCTCATGAAAATTTCCATTGGAAAAATTCCCATTTTCTGGCCTGTTCTAGCTACAAATACCTCTGAGCAAAATGTGCACGGGGTGATCTCATGCACTCATCGTAATCTGTTATCACTACTTATTCTCCCCCAGAGTCTCTATAAGTACTCACTCACCCTTGGCACAAATCTTTCTGTAAATCTTATAGGTCACAACACAAGAAATGACTGTCGTAGTTTCAAAGTAACTGCACCTTTATTCCCCCTTCCCGCTTGAGGGCACCCACTCATAGGCAACTCATGGTAGCACCCAGGAGGTGCACTCCCCCCCCCCCCAAGCTCCTGCCAAAATGCTGATTGCCAAATAGCATGCTCCCTCATGCCCCTTCCCTGTTCTTCTGCATTGCTCTCCATGAATCCCCTACCTCTCAGGCACTGGTTGCCTATGCACCCACTTATGTTTTCAGGCTAGTCACCTCTCTTGCCTGGAAACACATGTCACACTTCCTCCTGACCAGGGGTTTTCAGGCAGCCTAGCTTCCTGCTGTACAGTATTCATAGAGCTCAGAGAGAAAGCAGTTAGGACAGGACCTTCTGTTGAAGGGAGGCCCATTTGCTCATTCAAAATCAAGGATTCTCAGACTGTTTAAACTTGATCCTTTATACCCAAAACTTGGTTTCTCTCCCCCTAGTCTGAAAAAAAAAAATTGTAAAAATAGTCCCTCCCTCAACCCTTCAGAGGACAAGACTCAAAGCCAGCCTTGGGATTTTGCATTACTCACTCTCCTAGAGATTTCAGGAACACACAGATACACATGAGCTCTCTTCAGCAAGTGTAACCCGACAGAGACTTGTACTCCCAAAGGGAGCAAGGTACCCTTCAGCATCTGTAGGGACTCTCTGCTAGTGTTGCAGTAGGATTTATTAGATGTCTGAAACACAACAAAGAAAGTCCTATGGTTAACTTTGGGTGTGGCTACACAGCACAGTTATTTCAAAATAACAATGTGAGCATCTACACAGCAATTCTGTTATTTCAAAATAATTTCCAAATAATGGATGGCTTGTTTGAAATCTATAAACCTCATTCCTTGAGGAATAACGCTTATTCTAAAATAGCTATTTCAGAATAGCGGTAGTGTAAATGCTCCACTGCTGCTATTTCAAAATGGATTCTCCCCAGGGCCATTCAAAGTAATTACTCCCCAGTGTCTCCTGGGGCTCTAATTTGAGGTAGCACATCCACATTAGGGAAGCCGGCCTTGGACTAATTTTGAGTCTTCCCTGTAGTGTAGACGTGTTATTTTGAAATAAGCTATTTCGGAAAAAAAAATCCAAAATAGCTTATTTTGAAATAAGTGTGTTGTGTAGACCTACATGCAGACTATGTCTACACTACCAAAATAACTTTAAAAATAAGCTTGTTTCTCTTCACAAGCAGGAGTTATTATTTCAAAATAACAAGCCCATTATTTCTAAATAACAGGCTTGGTAGTATGGAAGCTCGCCTTGTTATTTCAAAATAAGGAGAGTTATTTCAAAATAACTCCCCAGTGTAGACATGCTCATAGAGAGCAGAAAGTTACATCATGGTCCATTCTGGTCACCAAGAGTCTTAGACAAGCAATTTCTATTCTTGGCTTCTGCTCTGTCTCCCTGTGAGCTCTTTGTTCAAGTTTCTAGTCCAGTCCTACCTGATCTTTCTTTAGTCCTTTGATGTCCTCCTGATCAGACACTGCTAGCCTCTATGAAGGGAGTAGGCCTCTGTGATAATTAGTTGCGAGTTGGTAAATTTGTCTGGTATTTGGTTTCACCATAGTCTCCATGGACTCTCCAATGACTTGAGCCCCAGATTCAAGAAAGCTAGGCACCATTCAGAACTTTGTCATAGCCTGCCCAAAACAGCTTTTTCTACCACCTAATTAACCATGCAGCATATAGCGGAACTGAGGCACACATAGAATTCATACAAAATATTTACAGAACATTCCCACACCATCAAAGTAATGATCATGTGTGAACAATTAATTTACACAATTGGACTAAACTATTGATCCTATTTTTAGCTAAGTAGTTAATTGTGTCAGAAGCCCCCTTTTTATGGTGTGATAGACACACATCTGATATTTTAACCACATTCCTTGCTTCTTACCACAACAATATTTCTATTTCTATTTTATATTTTTCTATTACCTTCAAGATTTCTGCTTGCATATATTTTTATCATTATTGTCTCTTTCTCTCCGGTACTAAGATACAAATATATGCACTTTTATCTCTGCTTTTTTATCATAAGGCCCTTACACCTCTTTTCCTTCATAGAGGCTTGTTTGATTATTGGACAAATTAGTGCTTCTGGTGGATTTTCATTGCTCTCTGCTTTTCCCCTCCAGAATGCGGATGTGAAAGGGAAGCCTGTCTCTCCTGTATTTAACATCCATGCCAGATGAAGGAGTGGAGGAGGTAAGCTTTTTAGATTGCCAGAATTGATGTTGGGAGGCAGCAGATTCATTATTGTCATAGAAGTTTACCTAGCCAACGCCGGGGCAGGAATCATGGAGAGGGGAGAATAAGGGGGCAGCCAGCTTCTCAAATAAGGAAGAAAATTGAGTACCCCATAATACTTACAAGCAACAAGAAGTTCACATACTTAGTAGAAATTCTTTCATTATACTGAATTTGATTGTTCAGCTCTAATGTTTCAGTTAAAGGCTACCAATGTGAATTATCTCTCTAGCTATTGAACCTGCTTTCTCTATATATGAAGCATTCTTCTCACAGAGCATAACTCATGTTTATGTTGTGGAATTGATTCTTACATGATAAATCTCTCTTAATTTTGGCTTGATTATATTTTTTGATCCAGTGGGAACCCAAAATACTACAAAAAACATTGTTGAGCAAGTCATTTACTTTGACAGTATTGGAAAAAAGTGAGTTGGCTACTAAGGGTCTGAGGAGCTTTTGGAGCTGTCTTGTCCATTGGATGGTTCGGGGAGGTCGCCCCAGGCCCCGCACTCTGGGAGGACACACCCTTCAGAAGGACACAGGGTGACGACCTCAGAAGGCTGTGCCCCATCTTGCCATCTCCTGGTGTCACTTAGAAAAGGAGGGGCCAGGGGCTTTGGGGAGGGGGCAGAATGGGGGCAGAGGAGTGGCAGGAAGAGGTGGGACAGGGCAGAGACTTGGAACAGATGATGGAGTTGGGGTAGGGTGGAACAGGGGCAGGAAGAGCTGGGATGGAGGCAGGGTCTTAGAAGGAGGGGGGCTTGTCCTGGATCCTGCACCCCCCCCCCCAGGGATGTCCCTGGGCAGAGGGACACCATGAGGACGCCATTCCACCAGCCACTGGTAGGCAGTGGAGCAATGGCTTTTTACAGGAGCTTCTCATAACTTAGGACACCCCTTTCTGTGACCCCATAGAATTCTCAGGCTGCTAAGTTAGTTTTACGCTACATTTAGAATGAGCTAAATATGTTTTTGTACGTTTCCCATTATGTGTGTGTGCAATATATGTGTTTGTTGAAATATTTCGGGACAAAAGCTGTAGTAATTTTTCAATGTTCTCCTATTATAACTGATGCCTGAGAATTTTTTTGTTTTGTTTTGTTTTGTTTTGTTTTGTTTTCAATTCCTCTTAGGAAGAGGCCAGTGAAAGTCCTGTGCTAGAAGTCACAGGAACACTTTCTTTTCCTGTTTAAAATATAGAGTTAATGAGCAAAAAAGCACACACATAGTGGTAGAACATAGATTACATTTGCAGAAGAAACATTAGTACTAGTATAGTATGCTTTCTGTTTTTCAATTCCATTTGCTTTTTGTGTAACATGGCAGAAGGGCTATTATATCACCAAAGGGTTTTTTTTGTTTGTTTGGTGATATTTTTTATTTCCCAGGGCTCTTATGGAGATTTCTTCTCAATTTGTTCAAAGCTGAGGCTCTTAAATCTCTCACATACAAACAATGAAGAGAATTATATTTAATGAGCCAAATTCTGTTCATTATTGCATTGGTATAAACCAGAGTAACTACATTTAAGATCATCTTTCGAAGCTTTATTTTCAACTCCTAAAGATTCATTGAAACACGTAAAAGTATTTCCATCTCTTTTCCCCAATAAGTACTAGGTTGTATTAGTACAAGACATACATTGTGTTGAGGTGCTATATTGTATTGCTTTGGGCAGCATCCTTAGGGCATGACTACACTACAGCATTATTTTGAAATAAGTTATTTTGAATAATAACTCCACCAAAATAACTATTTTGAAATAACATGTCCACACTACAAATCCGCATCGAAATAGAGCAGATCTATATTGAAATAGCATGTCAACACTGATTGGAGCATTTAAGGCCTGGCCTAGAGCACTCCAGACAGGGCATCAGGACAGCAGTCACTTCCTGGAGCTGCTGCCTAAGGCTGTCTGAGGCTTGAGCTTAAAGGGACTCTCCTCTATAGCCGTGTCTGAGATCCTTCTCCATTGCCTACTTCCTTGAGGGACAGTTTTGCCGTCATGGGCTTCTCCAACTGCAGAGGGGGAGGGGCATTGACAGCACCCACATCCCCATCTTGGCCCCCGACCACCGGGCCTCCAATTACATCAATTGGAAGGGGTACTTTTTAGTGGTTCTGCAGGCCTTTGTGGATCACTGGGGCTGCTTTACCAACATAAAAGAAGCCCTACACACTGGGCCCCTCAGTGGCCCCAGGGGAGGGGACTAGGAGGAGAAGCCGGGGGGAGGGGAAGCAGGCATGGTTGCGGGAGGGACTTGGGAGGAAGCAGGTGTATGTGGACTTTGGAGAGTGTGGATGTGGGGGGGACTTAGGAAGGACCAGATGTGGGGGGGCAGCTGCTGGACCACTCCATGGCAGTGACCATACTCTTGTGCTGCCTGGACAGCTGCTCCCAGATGGTGCAGCACAACTCCCGGTCAGCACAGTGGTCTTGGTGGATCTCCTCAAAGTTCCTGCTGAGGAAATAGAGTCACTCCAGGTGTTTCCCTCACCAGATTGTCATGGGGTTGCCTCCCCTGGCAGCCTCACAGGGTGAGGAAGATGGCAAGGGAGGTGTTGCACATGCCTCACTCACTGCTGGCCCACCTGTGAAGAAGAGCCAAAAGGCCAGTCATCCCAGGAGACAGTGTGCATGAAGCCTAGCCTAATGTGTGAGTCGACACTGAAAGGTTTTGGTTCAGAGGACCATGAAGTGCTTTGAGCAAGGCCATCTGTAGCCTAGGCAGCAGGCAAGGCCCTGCAGGAGCAGGGATGTCTCTGGGGAGCTGCAATACCCTCACGTCATGGGGATAAGAAGACTTGGGAAGGTGCCGGCCAGGCCAAGAACCTGTAGGCAGGAGGGGGGTGATGGAGTAGCTCGGCTTCCCTCTGTGTCCTGCACACACCAGGTCTGGCAGTGGTGGCATCCCACAGAGAGAAATTGTAACCCTGCCCACTGGAGGAGAGGGGGGAGGGTACTGGGAAAGATGTGTGAGGGGCAGACACTGCTTGCTGGGAAGGATGATACTGGGCTCCCCTCCACTTCTTCCCCCTGGCAGATTCCCCTTCAGGTGATCGGTGTCCTCCGCCTTGCCATGCTTGACCGGGAATGTGCGGGCATGAGCCTGTGCTGAGTGTGGCACTACTGTGTATTTCCCTGACCCCGCCCTCCTTAGTGGCAGCTTGTGGTGGGAAGGTATCTCACCACAGAGCCTGGAGTAAGGCAGGCCTGTGCAGGAACCCTGTGAAAAGGAGCAACAGGTTCCAGTGTGGCAGGAACTGGCTGCTCCGGACTGGCGCTCCACGTGCACCCACATTCACAGGCTGCTGTGTGAACCCCAGGCTGAGAAGGCCAAGTGAGGAGCATGCAGCCCTTTGTAGTCCACTGCCTGCCCCCACATGTAGATAGGAAAAGTAATGGAACTCACCCACTGATGGGTTTTTCCTGCATTCGTCCAAGGCCTGGGAGACATCCTGGGAGGTGATTACCAGCTTCAGGGAGATGATGATCTCCTGGCAGGCAGGCATCGTGTCCTGACTGGCTTCCACTTACTCCTCCACCTCCTCCTCATCCTACTCATTCACAGCCCCGCCCTCCTGGAGGCTGACGTTAGGTGTTTCCAGGCTGGAGTCAATGAGGGGGGAAAGGGACCAACCTCCCTCCCAGGATGCAATGCAGCTGCTCAAAGTAGTGGCATGACTGGAGTGCCACCCCTGATTGGAAACTTCATTCCCTGGCCTTTGTGTAGGTCTGATGCAGTTTTTTTATTTTCATGTGCACCTGCTCTTGGGTGCACATGTGGCCCTTCTGGGCCAGGCTGGCAGCCATCCGGCCATAGACTTGGGCATTCCTGCACCTGGTGCAGAGATCCTGGAGGTTAGCCTTCCCTTCCCATACCTCAAAAAGGTCCAGGATCTCCACACCAGACCAGGAAGGGGCCCTCTTCTTCCGCCTCTGGCTGGGGGCTTCGGAGCTGGCTTCTGCCTCACTTGCAGTCCTGGAGGGTGAGGGGTGGGAGGGAGAGAGGGGGGCTCAGTGGGAGTGCTGGAGTTGCTCATGGCTGCACTGATGGGTGCTGCTCTGTGGCACAGGGCTGGTAGGGCTGGTGTGGTGCCACAAACTCTTTCCCTTCTGCCTGCAACTTTGAAGGCTGCAGGGGAAGGGAAACTATAGAATTTTGAGGAGTGTGGACAGAGTGTCCACCAGGGCAGCAGTGAGAAGCTCTGGAGGCCAATTATTTTGAAATAAGCACAGTTCCACTATCCATACTCACCCCATTCCTAAATAGCTATTTTGAAATAGACTTTATTCCTCATGAAATAAAGAAAATAAGAAACCCGTTATTTCAAAATAATTTTGAAATAATGTGCATGCTGTGTGGACACTCTCCTTGTTATTTTGACACAAGGTGAGTTATTTTGAAATAACTCTGTAGTGTAGACATACCCATAAGCACCTAGTCTCCATAGACCATAATGGGAAAGTCAATAAACTTGTACTGCTTATATGACAGACTGAACTGTAAGAAATGTTCTGATGTGTTAGATCAATAATGCATGTTATAACCCAGTTCCTAAATACTGTCACGTTGTACATAAGAGAGAGACAATATCTGCTCCCCAGGAACCAATGATACTTAGTGACTTAATAAGAGACATGGAGATGGATCAAATGTCTGACAAATTCTTGTACTATTGAGTAGACAGAAAATGTTGCTGGTAGCCCACATGCCATGTATCAAAGAAACTGTCCAACACCTCAGTCTAAATATAAGTTGTTTTCCAATAAAGGTGAACAAAATAAAACTATAGAACAGCTTCTTTTTAATTGAGAAACAATTCTCTGTGGGTATGAACAAATCAGTTTTAAAGTTGCTTGAAATTCATGAACTGAGAATATGGAAAATATCATGAAAAACGGAGTGTCTGAATTTTGACAAAAATGGAAAATGAGAAATTAGTAATTCTTTTTCATTAAAAAATTCTCCTCTCAATTGAATTAAAGGTTATTCCTTTTCCAAACCTGAGGAATAAAAATTACTTTGAAATGCATCATAATTTTTGTCCCATTGCTTGACGAACTGCACTTATTTCAACTTTTATTGTAGTAACTTAAACAAACCACACATCTTTTTTCACAAAATGTTTTTGAAAGGTTATGCAGGTACATCTGGGCACAGACTATCACTTCATTTCCCACAGGCTTTCCATCAAGGGAAAGTAGAATTCCAGTTTCAAAGGCTTTTAAATTCATTTTGATGGCAGTGTGGTGAAGGCAGAGTTACTCATCTGTAAAGAATAGTAGGTAGTGTTTCATGGAAGGCTTTGGAAACATTCTATTGATAAAACAACCTGCTTACATATAATTTATGTGGGTTTTTTGCTTCTCTTTATAGTGCAGATGAAAATATTTTCATGAAAATGGGATCTTACTTTCTTAAAAGTTCATCTGTGGCAGTTGTTTATTCCCCATCTGACATTATTATATTACGGAAAGTTTTATAGTAAAATAATTATTATACAGCTTTCTCTGCTGTCTAGAACCAGGGGTTTGATGGATCACTCCCTTACAGTAATCATGGAGGCTAAGGGGGTAGGTTTGTGAGGGTTTTAAATGAGTAATATATTCTATTTGTATAAAATTCCTTAATGAGTCCCAAGGAGAGAGAGAAAAATAGAATCTTCATTTCAAGGTTTCCACTTCAGGGTTGGTTTCTCCTTTCCTCCTTCCGGAGAACAGACCACAGATTTACATATTTTTTCACTGTAATATAATATGCTGGGGAAGGTGGGAGGGGCCACTGTGTTTGCCACTTCATGTTCAGTGAAGTGCTTGCTCTCTTGCCTTTACCTGTTCTGGCCTAAGATAGTACCAGAGGCACCGCAGCTGAAAATACCCTCTTCCTGTGTCTTATCAAGGGCTCTAAGATATCTTGAAAACCTCAACCATCATCTACACTGACACAGCAAGGGGAGTGTTTACTTACAGTTATCACTTTTTGTGGCACCTGAAGTATTTGGGTTATCTATCTAAGGTACTGGTATGGCATCCAATGCCTTAGTATCTGAATGTCTCTCAGTTTTCAGTGTATTAAACTCTATAATATCAATTATTTTTCATTTCTAAGTAACTGCATGCTATTATTGAAGCAGAGATGTAGAAGTGATTCCCATTGTTTAGCACGGCCAAGAGATCCAGACTTTACCACCTTCACCACAAACTGCCTGGAGTCTTGGGGAGCTGGTGAATTGTTGCTCTTGAGCAAGATATGAAGCCTCAATAACTTCAGTAACTTTAGTGGAGTTACTCTGGACTAGAGCTAGTTGGAACATTTTCAATTTACCTTATTTTATTTTACTTTAGTCAAAATATGGTACTTTGTCTACTTTGAAATACTCTGTGAAGTTGTATGGATACTAAAAAAAGGTTTTGATAGAAAAGTTCCTCAGTTCCAGGGTGGACTTTCCAATTGCTACAAGAGGCAGCATGAGACCCAGATCCAAAACTGGTTCCTTCCATCTGAAAACAGTCATTTAGACAATCCCATTTGCAAAAAATATTCAAAAGGTATGAGGTTGGTTCCAGATTTTGAAACCTAGAAGTGGTCATGGAACAGAATTTTAGCTCTCTGTCCAGTTGTACACTGAACTGAAATGAGCATAATGGGAGGTTAATTTGACCCATGATTTTTATAGTCTGAAAGCCTTACGGCTTTCTTTTTGAAGGACCTTTTTGGCCTGGCACTAAACCATTACTTCCTCACCAAAGATGTTTTAAAATCACACTCTCTGCTGTGCTAGTGTCTGTTTGCAGTGTACCCTCATGGAACTGGCAAATTTGTGGCAATTGCCAACTTACAATAAATGGAGGAAGTAGATGATATTTGAATAGGGAAATTAGATATTGTGTAATTGAATAGTCATATAACCACATGAAATCTTAGTGGTTACATGACTATTTGATAGTCCCTGGGGATGGGATCAGCAGCCAGTGCACTCCTGGCTGTACTCTCCTGGAGCCCCCTGCCATCCGATGCTGCTGCCTCTGTATCAGCAGCTCAGAGTGGTAGGTGAAGCTGGTCTGTGAGGGGAGCCAGTTTTAAAACCAGCTAACCTCCTGGACTGGTTGCCTGCCAACCCCGCTGCTGCCCCTGATACAGAGGCAGCAGCACAGGGTGGCAGCAGCTCTTGTCCGTGGGGGTCCAAGCTGACCCCCCCACTGACAGGGGCTGCTGTCATAGACCAGCCTCTCTCTGCAGGGAGTTTGGATCCCCCATGGACAAGGGCTGCTGAGGTGGAGTAGCCTCTGTCCGCAGCGAGCCTGGGCCACCGTGGACAGAGGCTGCTTTATGTCTCCTCTGTCCTCCCATCCTGTGTTGCCGCCTCTGATAAAGGCAGCAGTGCAGGGGAAGGGGGGGTTCCAGCATTATGGAGTTGATGCTGGGGGGAACTGGCTCCCCCCAGTACTGGCTCCAGCCTGCCGTCACTGACTCTGTAGGAGGCAGCAAGGGGTGCGGGGGGGACAGGTAGGTCTGCAGAGCTGGCACGCGCAGTGTGCCTGCTTGAAAGCTGGCTCCCTGTGCGTATCAGCTCCAGCCTGCCCCTGTCACCCTCCACTCTGTTGCCTCTCTATAAGAGACAGCAGTGCAGGTGGTGTGTGTGGGGCAGGGAGGAGAGGCAGTTCCAGTGCTCATGGGGAGCCTACTTAAAGCCAGCTCCTCACGGGCACTGGCCCCCGCTCCCGCCCCCCACTCCTTGCTGCCTCTGATACAGAGGCAGCGGGTGGGGGGAAGTGCATGTAATCGATTAATCATGTAGTCAGCTACATTATTTTCATCCCTATATTTGAACTGAGTTCTCTTTCTAGAAGGTACCATTACACATCTGATCTAATCCCCTGTATAGTATAGTCCATAACACTTCACCCAGTTACCACTTTCATGAAACCAAAAAACCTGTGCTTGACTAAAGCATATCTTCCTGAAAGGCATCTTGCCTTGACTTGAAAATTCCATCATGCAGAAAATCCACTACTTCCATTAGAAGTTTGTTCAAAAGAATTACTATTTGTTCATGCATACTATTTGGGTAGAATGAACAATTTATATTTGAATGATCTCAGAAGGCTATCTAGCAACAGTTTCAACATCACACTCAGCACACCAGCTAATAGTCACATGAAATGTATGGATCCTAGAGAGCTCAAAAAACTGTGACTGAGTGCCTCAATAGACCACACCAAAAATACTACAGTCAGCTATAGTCAGGGCAGACTGCAAGGTAGAAGGCTGACAATCCCCTCAAAGGGTGCCTTATTCTCTTTACCAAGCCAGTAACAAAACAACTTCCACAATACTACACCAGTTAACAAGAAGCCAACTACTGTCCCCTTGAAGCATTCCAGAACTTAATTCCCATCTAGATTGTCAAGCCTAATGGAGTGAAGGGCTACTGAAAACTTATATGTGAGTTTCACCAATCCCAAAGGACTGGACACTTATTCCCAGGTCAATGACAGTCTCAGATCTTACCCAATAACCACGCTGATACTAATCCTTTAGGGTATGTCTACACAGCAAAGTTATTTCGAAATAACTTTACCAGCCTCTACACAGCCAAACCGCTATTTAGAAATTAAATTGAAATAGCGGAGGGCTTATTTCGAAATTGGTAAACCTCATTCCACGAGGAATAGTGCCAATTTTGAAATTGCTATTTCGAAATAAGCGCTGTATAGATGCTTATTTTGAAATAGGGGGCCTCAAACCCTTCCCAGGGTGCCCTGGTGGCTACTCATGGCACAACCAAGAAAACTCCTCTACTTCCCCCCCTTCCCGGAACCCTTAAAGGGGTAGACTCTGGCCACAGTGCCTGTGCCAGCTCCAAGCCTGCCAGCCCAGAGCCAGCAGTTGCTGCACCTGACCCAGTGGCCCCAGCATGAGCCAGGCATCTTCTAGGGCAGGGATGGGCAAAAGGCACACAGCAGGCCAAATCCAGCCCACCTAGGGCTTTGATTCGGCCCATGTGGCTGTTTGAGGCCCTGCCCCCTAGTGCATTGCCTGGGAGCCCTATCAACTGCTATTGAAAGGGCTTATGCCTTCTCTGTGCCTGTCAGGAAACATGGGGTATGTCTAGACTACATGCCTCTGGCGACAGAGGCATGTAGATTAGGCTACCCGGCATAGGAAAATGAAGCAGCGATTTAAATAATCGCCGCTTCATTTAAATTTAAATGGCCGCCGCGCTGAGCCGATCGGCTGTTTGTCGGCACAGCGCTATAGTCTGGACGCTCCACGGTCGACATCAAAGGCATTTGTCGACCTCCCCGGTATGTCTCCTGGGATGAGGTTTACTGGGGAGGTCGACAAATGCCTTTGATGTCGACCACGGAGCGTCCAGACTAGCGCGCTGAGCCGACAAACAGCTGATCGGCTCAGCGTGGCAGCCATTTAAATTTAAATGAAGCCGCGATTATTTAAATCACCGCTTCATTTTCCTATGCTGGGTAGCCTAATCTACATGCCTCTGTCGCCAGAGGCATGTAGTCTAGATATACCCACGTTGCCTGGCAGCTGTGGGGAAGGTGCGAGCCCTTTAAATAGAAGCAGTTGAAAGGGCTTATGTGTCTCCAGCTCCCAGGTGACCTGCTAGCGGTGCTGGAGCTGTGAGCCCTTTTAACTGTTTCTATTCTATTCACCCAAGCCCTTTAAATAGAAGCAGCTAAAAGGGTCTGCAGCTCCCACCTTTCTGCTAGCATGTTCTTTGTGAGCCATGCATGAGCCCTTTTAACTGCTTCTATTTAAAGGGCTTGCACCTTCCCCACGGCTGTTAGGCAACGCATTGTCTGACAGGCATGGGGAAGGCGTGAGCCCTTTAAATAGAAGCAGCTGAAAGGTCTCACACATCCTGGCTCCCTGGCAATGCACTAGTAAGGCTGGGAGCTGCAAGCCCTTTTAACTGTTTCTATTTAAAGTGCTCATGCCACCCGAGTGGCTGCAACAGCCCCGGGAAAGGCATGAGCACTTTAAATAGAAGGAGTTGAAAGGCCTTGTGTGTCCTTGGCTCCCAGGCAATGCACTGGCAGTAGGGCCAGGGGCAGCAAGACTTTTAAATAGCAGGAATTGAAAGGGCTTGCAGCTCCCATCTCTGGCTAACATGATGCCTTGGAGCTGCAGGGGAGGTAAGAGCCCTTTCAACTCCTGCTATTTAAAGCCTGCAACCACTTCAAAAAAATTTTGAAGTGGCCCCTGCTCAAAAATTATTGCTAACCCCTGTTCTAGGATATTCCAAAGCATTGTTTGGAAGATCTACATCTTACGACTTATACTTGCAAAGTTTAAAAAGACCATAGATCAAAAGGATCAGGTGCTTTCTTTATAGTTCTTCTAGCAGACTGACACGTCTTCTCACAGAAATTTTCACAGCAGGACCTTCCCCTAAGGAACAATAGGCAATGCAGATCTTTGTTTTGAAGGTAATCTTCTATGCCCTATGTATATGCAGGTAAACTAATTACATTCATTCACATAAGGCAATTAATTGGTTATTCATTATCACAGAGATGCTTAAACTGAAGACAATTTAGGTGATAATATTAGTTTCCTGCAGTATCTTACATCTTTGATCTTAAGGTTAACTGGACACAGTCACATACATAATTAAGGCTATTGAGACATGAAAGGCAATTAGCCACCACAAGCTAATCTGGCTACATTGTTAAACTTCTAACAAGAAATAGATAAACACACACAAATACACACTTAGCATCTACCCTTGATTTCCATTACTACAAATTAATGTGTTGATGATTACTAGTCTAGTACATCTTTGAAATTCACATACAAGTACCTTGTCTTGATTACAATTGAAATACTTCCTGCTAAGGTGTTATGGGTCATACACTGATTGGCTGGTCTGTCAATTTCACAGTAACACTGATTTTTTTATCCCTTCATTATTACTTTTTAAAAAATAATCCAATGTCCTTCCATAAGTTAGAGAAGATATAAAGCAAGTAAGACACTAATTCCATGAACACAGTAATTCTAAACATCTGAAATTAGTCATGGATTTATACAAAAATAAAGATAATTATGGATGGAATTTTCAACAGTAGTCAGCACTGAATTAATTCTGTTTTCCTTGAAGTCTATGGTTGACTTAATTAATGTAGCAGGAGTTGCGTATGTTAAGTCAACTTTCCTCTTTAGCATAGACCAGGCCTCTGATTGCCAGGGTCCTGTTTTAGAACCACTTGTGGCTATCAAGTAGGCAAGATATCAGACTGGAAGTGTAGGAACATATGTCTGAAGGTTAAAGAAGTCATTCCCTAATATATAATATGGTAAGGACATTCCATAGCATGGCTAGTGTATAAGACTTTTTTTTTTCAAGTTACCAGACTTCCCTACCTCCAGTATGGTGTAAAGTCATTTTAATAAAAAAGAATCTATGGATTTTTCTCGCTCTTTATGGCAGGTTTCTGTACTAATGATGACAAATTCTCTGCTAGTGTAAATTAAATTAATGGAACTGTGCACCTTTATGCCAATAGAGAATTTTTGGGGAGAAGTCTTTTGATGCGTAGAACACTCATGTGGCTGTGTGGTGGGTGAATTTTTTTTAACCCAAAAGATGAGAGAGTGTAGTCTAGATATGAATTTGTGTGTACTCCCCCTTTCAGTACACAGAATAATGCAGCATATTAATAGTTTTCATATTCTAGGAGAGCTTTGCAGGAAAGAATATATATATATATATATACATATATATATATACACACATACACTAGCCAATAGCCCATCATAAAACGGGATTTTCGGGTCTCTCCTCCATGTCCGTCTCTCTCTCTCTCCTCCTCCTCCTGCCTCCCCACTCTCTCTCTCAGCTCTCCTCCACCTCCTGCCTCTCTCTCCGTCTCTTTTTTTCTCTTTTCCCCCTCCTGCCTCTCATTCTCTCTTTCTCTCCTCCTCCTCCTGCCTCCCCCCTCTCTCGCTCAGCTCTCCTCCACCTCCTGCCTCTCTCTCACTCTCTCTTTCTCTTCTCCCCCTCCTGCCTCTCACTCGGGGGACCGCGGAGCCCAAATGGCCTCTTGTGCCACTTGCTCCCCCGTGGCGGCACGGCCGAGCGGCGCAGAACTCAGCTGAGCGTCACGGCGGGAGGGGAAGCGGGGCAGGGCAGTGACGTACACGGCCGGGCCCTGCCCCCTGGCCATGTACGTCACCACCCCGCCCCCCTCCCCCTCCTGCCGTGGTGCTCGGCTGACTTCTGCGCCGTTCAGCCGGGCCGCCGCGGGGGAGCAAGTGGTGCAAGCGGCCGTTTGGGGTCCGCACTCCCCATGCAACAGCGTACCCCAGAGGCAAGACTGTAACGCTACAGCATCACAGACATTGGGCTACTATATATATGATATATAAGAATTTCACCAGCCCTCTTTCAGGTGAATACTTTTGGAGCGCATAGTTAGACTGAGAAACTCTAGCTCATGTAATAAGGCACCAGATTATGGTACTGATCTTAGCACCTTTACATGCTTTTAAGAATCTTATCCATGATGATAATGTAGACTGTGGGGAACTGTTCTCTTCTTGATGAAGGTACTGTGCTCACTAACTTCAACAATATCCGTCAGCACTAATGGGAGTGTTGTCTGAAGTTAAACCCCATGCATGCAGAGAAAAGAACAAACCCTTTTGTCTCTTCAATCCCTAAGGGCAAGTTTCTTAATTCTCTTTCTGAATAAATATTTTATGGGAGTACAGAATGCTGACCCTGCACCACGAGGATGGATCATGGGGATTAATGACATTCATTTACAAGTTGAATACCTTGGAAACTACAGACCTAATTTTGCTCAAGACCCTTGCATTATTAATACTGTGTGTAAATAGGCTGTGTGGTGTGTGGATTTTTTTTGAACCCAAAAGAATTCTAGGTCCTTTTGTACACCTGGGTATATATGAACCACAGCTTTCAATTCAGGTTGTAAATAGGTAAAAGTCCAGAGTCAGTCAAAAATGGACCCATGCACCTTTGGGAGCCCTAACGACACATCACACAACAGTCTAAGAGCTGCTTGGTGCTGAAGAGCAGGGCAAGTAGGAGACTGTCATAGTTGATTGTACCTCCAGTTTTGCAGACTCAGAAGATTTAGGTTGTTCATAAAGAGCCTAGGCCAACGTTCACTGATGTCAATAAAAATTTTTCCACTGGAGTACTTGGGAATTAGACCAGGCTGGTACATTTGGATAAGCATGTGAACTTTAGGATTCATATCTCAACTGAACCTGGACACCAAATCTTTTGAGGCTCACTCTTCCCAGGCCCCGGTTTCATCTCTTGCCAAATCCAGACTGGTGAAACTGAATATTTTACTGTGATGCAGCAAGCTGCACCATCTCTGAAGATGAAGCACCTCATGTAGAGTGCTCATAAGCACCTTCCTCTGGCTAGCTAACTGAAAAACATTCCAGAAAGCCCAGGTGAACCCTCAACCAGAAGGACTATTACTGAGAAACATGGCTTTTCAGGAAAGTGGGAATGAAGGGGGAAATGGTAAAATTGGATATGTTATTTTTAAGATCTCATTAGAACTGGATTTATTCATTTAAACCATGGATATTTGTTGCCATGGTCACCCTTTTCAAAGCCTGTAGCTGAGGTGCCAGTATTAAAGCTTCCTGGGTGTGTTTTGCATTTTAACTTCTGACCTAATTACCCAAGAGGAAAGAAAAATTTGTTTTTAAGATAGACACACATCTACGGAGACCTCTGGAATAATGCAAATTCTATTTGAAATGCGTGGGACTTTCTGTGTTATTATTTTAAAAGGGTTATTCAAAAGTCATCTACTAGCTTTCTATTAAATGGACGCTATACAGATTAGTTGGATAAATAGAACATTCATAGCTTTTATCCTATAGCTGCAGATAATGATCTCATAAGTTATTCATCCATTCCCAGTTCTTCAGTGAAATGTATGTGGTTGGACAATAAAAGATCTCATTACAGGCAACTAGGTTTTCAAATTCAGAAAACTTTGGTTAGTGTTCTCATCTTTTGTTCCTCTCCGCTCTGTTAGTGCAAGGATTTCCAAACTACCTCCAGGAAACATGACAGACAAGGAGTGTGGAGTTATATTTTTTTATTAGATCAACTTTTATTGGAGAGAGAGAGAAACATTAACTAAAAATATGGGAAAGTAACTTAAAGTATCACTGTTAAATACAAGGTTTGAACAGATAGTTTAGCATAAATAGTTAATACATGTTTCAGTAGACCATAGAATCAGATATTCAAGACATCACACTACATTTCACTCTCATAATATAGGCCTTATGGTGACAGCATTGCCACATTCACAAGATGAAATATCTGTATCTTCTCAAACTTTAGAGAATTCAGAGGGACTTACTCATTTTGTGATCCAAGAACAAAGTGCCTGGAAACTAGAAATATTTCTGTACATCTCTCATTTTAATAATTTGATCAACAATCACAGTTCAAATAGCAGATGTAATTTTGGGACAGGGAGAAACATGCACCCTCCCCATATCCACAAACCCACACACTCTCTTTCTTTCTTTCTTTCTTTCTCTCTCTTTCTATATATATATATATGTGGCCAACCAGCTTTTAAAGTGAGGAATATGCCAATTACATATAAATACATTTCTCATGTGCAGCCAGGGCTCAGAAAAAGGACTTTGTAATAGTTTATGTTTCCAACTTCCAGTCCTTGGCCTGCAGGATTTGTCCGTTACTTTACTGCTGTATAAAGAATAGTGGACATATCCTGGTTTGCTTTCTCTTCACATTTTTTAAAAAATAACTTAGTGCCAGCTCCTTGACATCTCTCGTGTCACTAAAACAATGCTCTCTGGGCTCTCCCAATCCTTACTTAGCCTTTCAGGTTAACTTCATCCTAGTCCCCAAGTCCCTTCCAAGCAGTCCCCAGCTTGTTTGATTCTACTCAGGATCATCGTCTTCTACCATATGACCACAAGCTTATTATCAAAGATCAAGATTCCAGAGATCGTAAGGATAATGGAAACAGAAAGGTAATGTATAAAATAAAATCAATATGCATCTTCCAGAGACTAAATTTAGCAGGCTAGCCTCCTATCTAGAGCAATCTTAACTCACATAAAACTTTTTGTGCATAAAAAACTAAGGCTGGTTATGATCCTTATTTCATTAATGTATATGCACTGTCCGTTCACTTCCTAGTTGCAGGATTAGCGTGTGTTTTCCTTGTCCCACCATTATAATCCATTAAAATTTAGAAGTGCCCTCCTGAATAAGGATCCTTTCCCTATACTGTCCTTCTTTTCCCATTAAATCTCACAATCATGCATCTGCATTTTGCCTGGACTGGTAATTGTGAATGAGACAATACTTGATTTACATTTCAGTATATAGATGGCTAAATATCCCTAGTCTGGTAGGAAATCAGTTGTTTACCTTTGCTGGACAATAACACTTTGATATAAATTTTAAAAGCATAACTCTTTATACAGTATCTGTATAAATATTTTATGGCAATATTCATAACCAGGGTAATGCCAGCTTTCTTTTGATACCTTTCATGACATTCTTTGGTATATCACAATGTACATACCAGAATCAGGAGCTGCCTGTAACTTCTATGCAATCCCTCTGTGTCCCTTTGCCAGTTAGCATGAGTAGGTTTTGTGGTCACATTATGGTAAACCTTACAGTCATATTAAAAAAAGTTAACATGGATGGAAATAATGTGCGAGCACTTAAGATGTGCCAGCTCTCAGAATCATGCAGAGAAGTGGCACCCTGTGCTATGTGCTGAACTGATTGCACTCCCAGATTGTAGGGCTTGTTTATACTTGAAAGTTAATGCAGATTTAGGTAGGGTGTGAATTTAAAGTGCAACAGCTATTCCTGAATGACTCCATTTGTGGATATTCTTATTTTTGGATTAAGGATGCCTTATCCTGTTTAGATTAATCTGCTAAACCAGAAAAATACACTCTTCGGGTAAGGCTACACTGGCTCGTTAGTTCGAGCTATGTAGTCTAATGAAGGCAACCGGAGTTGCAAATGAAACCCGGGATTTAAATATCCCGGGCTTCATTTGCATCTTCCCGGGCGCCGCCATTTTTAAATCCCCCTCAGTCCGAACTCCGTGCCCGCGGCTACATGCGGCACGGACTAGGTAGTTCGAATTAAAGATCCTAATTCGAACTACTGTTGCCCCTCCTGCAATGAGGGGTAACAGTAGTTCGAATTAGGATCTTTAATTCGAACTACCTAGTCCGTGCCGCATGTAGCCGCGGGCACGGAGTTCGGACTGAGGGGGATTTAAAAATGGCGGCGCCCGGGAAGATGCAAATGAAGCCCGGGATATTTAAATCCGGGGCTTCATTTGCAACTCCGGTTGCCCTCATTAGACTACCTAGCTCAAACTAATGAGCTAGTGTAGACTTACCCTTCCTAAATAGAGAATCTGGAATAATTCCTGTTCTAGACAAGCCTTGTATTGATATTAAAGAAGCATGAAGGTTCATCATGGAGTTTTAGCAGTGATTCCCATTGAAATCTCCGTGAGCCAGATAAACAAAAATCGATTTCTGTTCTCATGACATTTAGGGGACATACTGTTTTATTTTAATTAAAAAAATCATCCAACCCAGCTATTATCTGAGGCAAAATGGGTCCTCAGCTTTGCCCATGCAATCTGTTATTTTAACTATGCTACCTTTGTAGTCTTTCAAGTTTTCTATTGTCACTAGGTCTAAGGAAGATATGAAAGAGTTGTATGCGAATGACAGGGAGATTAATGGACCTAGGAGCCCCTGGGAAATCTCTAGCTGTTTTACTTCAAGGGCTTAAAACTCATTTTGTGCTCATCCTCAGAAAAGGAGCTGATGTTGTCCAGTTTAGATCACGTTTTCTTTGTAATAGCTGCCACATTAAAAAACTACCAGAAAAAGCATTTGTTATGCACTAGTCAGTGCTATGTAAAATCGAGCCTTCAGTGTACTAATTGAGAGCAAGATGGTTTTATTTTTCATAAGCATGTTTCCTTTGCTTACAATAGCAATCACTTTCTAACTGGTAGGAGGTTTTAAAAAATAACCATCCTCAAGAATTCTTATAAAAATACTGAGTTTGTCTCCAGCTCTGTGATTAGTAATATATAAACTAAACCTTGATTTGTCGGCTCTCATGTTGGATGCTCAAACCTCAATTCATGCGTACTCAGGCTACGTCTAGATTGCAGGCTCCTTTCTGAAGAAGCTTTTTTCAGAAGAGATCTTCCGAAAAAACTTCAGAAAGAGAGCGTCCACACACAAAAGCCCATAAAAAAAGTGATGTGCTTTTGCGAAAGAGAGCGTCTGGAGTCATTGGACGCTCTCTCGCACAAAAGGCCACCCAGAACCACTTCAGCCAGGGCTTTAGGTCACCAGTTGCTTTTGAGTGCTGGTGCCGGAGCCTTGCAGAGACATGCGCTTAAAGGGACCCCCACCCCTGTTCAGCCATTTCTCTGCTTCTGCTGCGTGCTTGCTACCTCTTCGAGGGAGAGCAAAGCTCTAGCAGTGCCTGCTGTGGTTGCCCTTTTGTTTTTGGACACAGCTTTTTCCTTTGAGCCGTGGAGCTGGTGCTTCCCCTGGGCATGCGATGGCCCCACACAGCCATGCTGCAGTTTTTGCAGCACTTTGTGCCAGCTCCTGACTGAGCTCGACCCTGAGCTCATTCTGGGGATCCTCTCCCTGAGTGTGGCTGCTCCACTCTGGCAACTGCGCCCCACTGTGAAGAGGTGTTTTTGGAGGCTCGACACCAGTTTGGACTGGTGGGACCAGCTGGTCCTGGAGTGGTGGGATGACCAGCATTAACTCCAAAACTTCTGCATGCACCCGAAGGCCACCTTTTTGGAGCCATGAGCCTGGCTCACCCCCGCCCCACGGAGACACAATCCCCACCTGCAGCCTGCCATCCCCCTGAAGAAGTGGGTTGCAATAGCCCTCTGGAAGCTCACCACCTCCGACAGCTACCGGTTGGTGGGCAACCAGTTCGGCATGGGGAAGTCCATCGTTGGGACTCTCCTCATGGAGGTAAGGCACTCTAGGGCTGCAGTCTCTGAGGAGTGGGGGGTGGAGTGTTGGATAAGGGGGACCCTCGGGAAATGGTTGGGGATTGGGGGGTGGAGTGGGGTTGGGAGAAGCCCCGTCCCCGGGGGCTTGTGCCATCCTGCTCTCACATAGCCCTGCTGCTGGGGGGGGGGTGGGGGGCGGCCTCATAGGAGGTGGCTCCTGCGGTGTTTGAGGGGAGGCCGGGGAAGGGAGCAGGGTGGGCACCTCTGAAGGGCTCGGGTACCCCCTCTCTCATTCTCTGTTTTGTGTATTTCTTTGTTTCCTTCTGCAGGAGGTGAGGGCTGTCATCTCAATCCTGCTGCGGAGGGTCATCCATCTGGGAGACCTAGACATGACTGTGGCTGGATTTGCTGCCCTGGGGTTCCTGAACTGTGGCAGAGCCATTGATGAGACCCACATCCCAAACATCGAGCAGCCCAGTACAAAAATTGAAAGGGCTATTTTTTAGTGGTGCTACAGGCCCTGGTCAACCACCGGGGACACATTACAGACATTTTTGTGGGGTGGTTGGGCAGGGCACACGATGCCCAAATGTTCAGAAACTCTAGCCTGTACTGCAAGCTGGAGGCGGGCAGATTTTCCATCCGTTGTGAACTTGCTGTTGGGGATGTGCAGATGCTACTGTGCATCATGGGGGATGTGGCTTACCCCCTGATGCCGTGGCTTATGAAGCCCTACACCAGCCACCTAGATCCCAGCAGGGCCCAATTTAATGCACACCTGAACTGGGCCCAGATCCAGATGGAGTGCACCTTTGGCCACCTCAAGGCACATTTCTGGAGCCTGTTGACCTGCCTCAACATGGGGGAGCACAACATCCCCGAGGTGGTCACGGCATGTTGTGTCCTCCACAACATTGTGGAGAGAAAGGTGGAGGCCTTCCTCCCAGGGTGGGGGGTGATGCCGGCGGTGAGGGGCGAATGTTCGAGCAGCAGAGGACAGCTGCCATCCACCAGGCCCATCAGGCAGGAGTGCACATCGGGGGGCTCTGAGGGAGAAATTCTCTCAAGGACCCCAGTAACTCTTCCCAGGGCCTCCTCCCTAGGGGCTTCTAGCTTGCGGCCCTATCCCTTCCCCACCACAACCCCTCCTTTTGCCCCTTCCCTGATCTCTCAATAAACACACCTGTTTGGTTTAAAAAAAATGAAGTCTGTATTTATGAAACATTCTGAAAAGGTGTGCAAGGGGAGAGGGGCCCATAACTGGGATGGGGATGGGGGTCATAAATGGGTGGGGGAGAGGGGTTGCTCAGTGTGCCACCTCAGGTGTGGGACCTCGTTGGAGTTGCTGTTGTCTGGGGAGCACAAGAGGATGGACAGGATGGAGTCTGGGGAGGACAAGAGGATGGACAGGATGGGGGGGGGCTGGAGCAGGGTCAGGGTTGGCTGCGGGGCTAGGGGGAGGGGCTGTAGGCATCACTTGGGGAGGGGGCATGGGCATCACCTGGGGAGGGGGCAGAGGCATGGCTTGGGGGCAGGTGGATGGGGAATGGGCATAGCATGGGGGGGCAGGAGGGTGGAAGCCAGGAGCAGCAGCATCAGGCAGGTGTGCCATCATGCGGGACATTATGGCACACATGTTGTCACACCACTGCATCAACTGGTCCCATGCATGGTTCTGCCACACCAAGTCTGTGCAGACCTTGTGTGCCAGGGTCTGGTGGATGTCATGCAGGACACTGATGTGCTAGTGCATAAGCTCTTCTTGGACCCTGGCGTGCCTTCGGGTCCCCCCGGCTCTGGCGGGTGGCTGTGGTGGCGTGGCTCAGCCCTCAGTCCCAGCTGGTATGGCTGTGGAGAACACACAGGGGGAGAGGGTCAGTCATACATGCAATCACTGTCCCTGAGGCTGTGCCCTCCTCTTTGAGCAGCAACCAACAGCCCGCGGCCCAGAGGAGGGGGATATCCCAGGAGCAAGGCCATGTGTGGGCTGCACAGTGGGACATGCCTCACAGGGGCCCTGACATGCCCAGATGACTGTGCTGCCTGCTTCCCACACCTCCCCCTTGGCCCACAGACAAGCAGCCAAGCGAAGTGTCCAGCCACAGTGGGATCCCCTCATGGACAGCAGAGGAGCCGGGAGCAGCCTGGCCCTCCCTGGGGGCCGCACACACAGGTGCGGCTCACAGCGCTGTCTACAGGAGTGGCTGCTGTCTTGCATGTGTAGGCATGCCCGTGTGCTTGGTGTGGCACTCCTTGGTCTGTGTGGGGCTGTGTCTGCGTCCTTGTGGCTATCCTGCTTCCAACCATGGCGCTCCCCACCTCCCCCCGTGGCAGGATGTGTGTGGCCTCCCCTGAGCCTTCCAGCAGGATCGCAGGCGTGCTCAGGGGCTTCCTGCTGTGTACGTGCTGGACATGGTTGCATGTGCACGGACTGCAGCACGATGTCCAGCCCAAGCGACTCTCACCCCCCCGCCCCCTGTGTGCCCACCTCTCCCCGCCCTGTGTGTGTGACAAAAGTGAGACTACTCACCTGGAGATCCCTCCCAGGCATCTGAGGAGGCCTGGGAGACATTCTGGCTCACAGGCACTGGCTCCAGGGAGAGGGTCACAGTGCCTGTCTCCTCCTCTTCCTCCACCTCCGGCTGTCCCTGGTCATCCTGCTTCTCCTCCACAGAGACCTCTGGCTGGGCAATGATGGGGGTCTCCAGCCCAGAGTCTACTAGGATGGGTGGGGAAGATGTTTCCCCACCTCCCAGTATTTGGTGCAGCTCCTTGTAATAGGGGCAGGTGTGGGATCCTGCCCCAAGTACAAGCTGCGCTCTGTGACCCAGACATATCCCTGGAGGAGCTCCTTGACTTTACTCCGGACCTGTTCCAAGGTCTGGGATGGGTGTCTGCACTCTGCCAGGGACTCAACCATCCGGCCATAAATGTCCGTGTTGCGGTGCTTGGCCCAGGGATCCTGTAAGGTCTCCTTCTCGCCCCACAGTTTGAGGAGGGACTGAATCTCTGGCCTAGACAAGGACGGGGTGCGCCTCTTGGTTCCCCTGCTCCCTGTGAGGGCCAGGGAGGTTGCGGGGGGCTTGAGGCTGTGCCATTGCTTTGCAGGCCTGTGACAGGGAGAGCTGCGCGGTGAGGTGCTGCTCCCAGGCCAGCTTCCTGCCACAAGGCTTGTCCAGGGTTCCTGCATCTTTAAGAGGGGCCAGGAGGCAGGAACTATAGAGTTGTGATTACTTTGTATGGAGTGGCCACCAGGGCACCGCTACTATTTGCTGGAGGCCTCTTCTTTAAAAAAAAAACAACCCTCCTCCCTGTCCACACACACCTTTTTCCAAAAGAGCTCTTTCAGTAAAAGGCTTCTTCCTTGTAGAATGAGGATTACCAACGTTGGAAAACCCCTCTGTTCTTTCAATTGTCTTTTGGAAGAATGCAATTGCAGTGTGGACGTTCCTCAAGTTTTGTTGGAAAAACATCCGTTTTTATGACAAAATTCTGTAGTGTAGACATACCCTCAAAAACATACACAAATTATTTGTATCATAATCCTTTGATCTCTAAATGATAATGTATATACATAGAATGAGAAATAAGGTATGGATGTTAAAATGCTTAACACGTTAAATGCTAGCGATTAACCAGTTAACCGTTTTAACTTAGGGCCAGTCACCTGGCCTGCCACCTGACCCCAGCATGGCTGTGGGGTCCTGCTGTCCAGCCTACTGGCTGCTCTGCCTTTAGGGCTGCTCCGGCCCAGCATGACTAACCACCAATGGAATTCACTGGCAAGGGCCAGTTAACTGTTAAACTGGTAAGCATACCGGTAAGCTTCATGCTTACCGGTATGCTTACCACCTATCCATTCAACATTTATAAAGTAGTGTCAATAATACATTTTGTGGCTAGGCCAAGAGCTCAGTGGCTTCAGTGGAGTGATGCTGATGTACACCAGCACATCATTTGGCCCTTACATTTTAAAAACAACCTCTGTACGTTCTTAAAGGCAACCTCTGCATGTTCTGTGCTTCACATGACCAGCTAAATGCAGGCTAATGGGCAGATCCTGTGCCACTGAAGTCATGAGAGTTTTTCTGTTTATTCTGACACCACACTCTCATCTATGAAGCAAAATCAATAAAGCCTCTTTTTAGGGATAAGTTTATTGTTGAACAAATAACTTATTTTTATGAATTATTTAATCAACTTAAAATTTTTCCTCTTGTTGAAACAATATCCATCATCAGAGCCCAAATTCCTCAAATGTACCAATTATTTGAAATTATGCAAAAATTTCTGGTGTATTAGAATAATTCTCTGAGTATTTGATATTTACGACATATTACTCATTTGTGATTGGCCAGATAAGTCACGGTGTATTGTTTCTCTGATTGGCTGGGCACATAGGTATGTATGTCGGCTGCAAATATCATGTAGATAGGCACAAACTAGATTACACATGTGTTTTTCTGAATGCTTGAATATTTACAAAAGATGACTATGGGAGGAGGATATGGCTAAAGTGAATTAATTTTAAAATTTAATTGAATACTGTCTGAAAAGAATTTGAACTATTCACCTAGCTCTTCATATGAGTCTGAGAGAGCAGTCAAAATCCACTTTGAATGCTTAAGCTAAACAAATTTAATCTACAGATAATTGATGATGAATGAATAAGGACCTTTATGATGATATATTGACAGTTATCGTTCTGTTCACAACCATGCTGTAACCTCTCCAGTCTGTTCTTTTGTTTCTCATTGATCTACTATCTCTCCTTTATCTGTTTATCTGCCTTTTTCTCCTGCTGCATTCTGCAAGAATGCTTCTGAATGCTGATGGGTGAGGAGAGACAAAACTTGGTGTGTCTCGGGGCTGCATTTTTTAAATTACTACTTCACTATCCACTAGGAAATGTTTAGGATCCTGGATGTATTGAGCTACACAGCTCCTGGCAGAAGTTGTTACTTGCATAAGTCAGAATTACTTTGATCTTAAAGTGGCAGCTAAAGGGATCCAAATTATACCCTTTATCTCTTTCTGTGATGCTCAGCCTTTGACTTACCCTCACACTTTTTATTGGTCAAATTCTATGCTGGACACAGAGGCCAGATGTTCAGCTGGTGTGAACTGACATAGCTTCATTGAAATTAACAGATCTGTATCAGTTTACTACGGTTGCAGATCTGGCCTACCATATAAATCCCCTTTTGTGGCTATGGTCAGTGTGGAATTAATCCTGGAAATATTGGGGCAAATTCTTCTCTTATCTACAAGGTAAGAATATAGGGCCAATTTCTACTCTAATTAAACCCATAAGGTTGGTGGGAGGGTATCCATGTTATTGGGGATAGAATTTGGCCTACTTTCTTCAAAACAAGAGAATGGCTCCTGGGGATTGTACAGAATGATAAAACTGTGGTAACAGTTAACGTCATCTTCAGCGTTAGAGGCAGTTAAATTTTGTTTTATGGCATGGTGGCATGATTTTCTGTGGGTTATTTTAGTCTCTCTCTTTAGTGATTGCCACCATAACTGGCAAGTTGAAATTTTCTAAATGATGACATGTGCATGTAGCAGGAAAATAGGGATGGTAAATAAATCATCACAAATGTAAATTTACTGGGCAAAGCTTGTGAGTGTTAGCAAGAATCTATAAATCATTGGGAAGTAGATTCTGAAACTCCAACACAGATTTTTAGCTTTCTAAATTGCAGTTATGATTTGGACTGGTAACTTACTTCTGGCTAATTACTGTCATGATGGTGGTAGATTGGAAGACAGAGGAAGTTAAGATGTGAATATTTTACATACTTTAGTGTGTGCCAGTTAAGCTTATGTGGGAAAATGATTAATTTAGATGAGTATTTGAAAGTAAGCAAAGCTACTGCTGCAGCTTTACTCATAAGAGGATTCAAAGCAAGAACAGGGGATTATTTTTTTGCATTTTAGACAATTGTCAAATGAAGATTCATTATGTGTGTGTGTCAAGTCTGAATGGAATTATTTGAGGAATTTTCATTCAATGGATTGTTTCTTAATCTATAACCTGAGGGGTGGGGGAAGAGAGTTATGTCAGAGAACCTCAATAAAATATTTATTTGAATCCTGAAATAAAATGAAATACAGATGTATATATCAGAGGAGTGTGAAGTACGACATATTTATTAATTGGTTTGGAGAAATACATACAATCATGAAAACGTATTTTAAAAAACTTTACTGAAATTTGGTTACTTTTCTGAAAACATGTTGAGGATAGGTTGAGCTTTTTTGGAAGAGGGTGTGTGTGGACGCGGAATAGGGAGTTTTGTCAAAAAAAAAAAAAGAGGCCTTCAGGAAATTCCACAGGTGCCCTGAGGTGCCCTGCTGGTCACTCCATCCACACTCATTGGAACGCTGTAGTTTCTGTTCCCCTGGAGCTCTTAAAGCTGCAGACACAGGGGACAGGGCTTGTGGCAGGAAGCTGGCTCTCAGAGCCTCCAGCCTCAGTGCAGCTGCCAGTGCCTGACAGGAGGAGGAGGAGGAAATGGTGAGCACAGTGACCACCATCACCCTGGAGCCAGTAACCCACAGCCTGGATGTGTCCCAGGAATCCTCTGAGGCTGGGGAGATATCATCAGGTGGGTGCTCTAAGTTTTTCACACACACAGGGTGGGGGAGGCGCTCAGGGGCTGTGATGCAATCATTGCTCGGCCTTCTCGGCCTGGCCATAGCGCTGCAGTCCATGCACGTGGATGCATGTGCAGCGCCAGTCTGTGCCATACAGCTCCAGGAGGCAGCACCGGAGCACCCCTGGGCTCCTGCTCACAGGCCGTGGGGAGGCTGCCCACACTTCTGACCCCTGGAGGGGATGCTCTCCTGACCACTGGGGGGGGATGCTCTCCCACCACGAGCCACTGCTGGAAGGAGGCTGGGGACAAGGACACACACACATACACATACACACACGCACACTCTGGAGTGCCATACATAGCACACAGGCATACCTGCACGCTCAAGGCAGCAGCCACACCCAGGGACAGCGCTGCCAGGTGCAGGTTTATGTGCAGCCCCGATGGAGGCCCAGGCTGCTCGAGGCCCCTTTCCCAGCCATTGGATCGCAGTGTGGCTGGACACTTCCTTGTCAGCTTGTCCGTGGGACGGGGGTGGGGGAGGACAGGAAGCATGGTCCCCTGGGGATCTCTGGGCCCCTGTGAGGCAGGGCCTGCTCTCCAGGCTACACACGGCCTTGCTCCTGGGACATCAACATCCTCTGACCTGAGAACTGTTGCTCTCAGCTCACTGATGGGGGCAAGGCTTCAGAGACAGTGTCTCCTCTCTTTAATCTCCCCAGCCGGACCAGCCGTGACTGTGGGGTGATCAACACCACCTGAGCCAGCTGCCCGACCCCGCGGGAGCTGCAGGCACCACAGGGTCCAGGAAGATGTGCAGTGGAAGACCCAGATGTGGACTGAACTGCTGCAGCAGGGATGCAACATGTGTGTGACCATCTGGGAGCTCCTGACCCACCCGGAGCCAGCTCCTGCTCCTGTTTGTGCTTTTGCTCCAGTCCCAGTCCCTTCTCTTGCCCTAGTCCCTGCTCCCCCTCCCATGCCTGACTCCACTCCAGCCCCCCCCCCTCCTGCTTATTCCCCTGCCTTTCCTGCCCTCTCCACCTCCAGGGTCTCCGAGGTCCCCACACATAAGGCAGAGGAAGCACCCAAGCCACACGCCACACTCAGCCCCAGCCCTGAACCTCTCCTCCCCACCCCAAGGTTCTCAGCCCCCTCCTTCCACCCTATTTCTAGGTTCTTATTTGCCCTCCTCCCCAATTACTTCTATCCCAAATAAATAACCCAACAATTCTTTTTTTCAAAACAACACAGTTACTTTATTGTGTCTGCAGTGAAGAGAGGTGGAGGGGGAAGGGAGGGGTTGTTGTGGGAAAGACAGAGAGGGGCAAGACACAGGCCCCTAGTGGGCAGGTCCTGGGAAGAGTTATTGGAGTCCATGAGGGAAACTCTCCCTCAGGGCCTCCCAGATGCGCACCCCAACCTGACGGGCCTGCCAGATGGCAGTTATGCATGGCCGCTCAAAGGCCCATTCCTCCCAGCTAGCCTCTGCTCCCCACCACAGAAGAAAGGCCTCCCTCTTCCTCTCCACAATGTTGTGGAGCACACAACAAGCAGATATCACCTCAGGGATATCCTGCTCCCCCACATACAGGCGGTTCAAGAGGCACCTGAACCTCGCCTTCAAGTGGCTGAAGGCGCATTCGGCTTGCATATGGGCCCTACCTAGGCGGCCATTGAAGTGGTCCTTGCTCGGGTTAAGGTGGCCAGTGTAGGGCTTCATCAGCCATGGGATGAGGGGGTTGCCCATGTCCCCCATGATGCACAGTGGCATTTCAACATCCCCGACCCTGATGTTGCACTCGGGGAAGAAAGTGCTGGCCTCCAGGTTGTGGTAGAGGCTGGAGTTGTGGAAGACATGGGCGTTGTGCGCCTTCCCCGACCAGCCAACAAAGAAGTCCGTAAGGGAGAAGTTTTGAAGAAAAAGAAAGTTTTGGAGCCGCTGCTGGTTGTCCCACTGCTCCATCGGAACTGATGGCAGCGTCACTCCACCGTGGGGTGTGGTTGTAAGCACATCACTCCCACACACAGGCAGATGTGGACACCATCTTTCAAAATATCAAATCACTATTTCATTGCACTTTTTGCGTGTAGATACTCTATTTTGAAATAAGATTGCAGTGTCGATGTACCCTAATAGATGGAGAGTAATGGAAATATTCAACCTGTCAATCAAATAACTCATAAAAGTAGAGGAGAATGAACACTTATAAACAGAGTGTTAATCCCAATGTGTTTTCCAAGAAACCATTTAGAGGCATCGCAAAAATTAGCTGTAGTCATAGAAAACTTGTGCCCTATCCAGACATTTCAGCTGCCATTTGAGATTTCTTTCCACATAAATGGGAAATGTAGGTGCCAGCTTTAGAAAGCTTCTAAATAAGGCACTTTCCTTCTCTCCTTTGCCAAACAAAGGAAACACATAATCTGTGTCTATGTGTGAATCCTATGGGGACTCATGAGTTTGTTACAGTTTTAGAGTGGCAACATTGTAATTACCTCAGTAAAGCTGCTGTCTGGTTCCCTAATGAACCTACTAGAACTGAGGGGGGAGGATGGGAACCCAGACTCCTGCTGTCTGATGGGAATAGGTTGTCTAAAGCCCTTGAACATCTATTAGAACAGACCTCCAAGTGTTATAATATAGTGTACTGTAATTGCATATGAACAAAATTTTAATCTTGGAATTGCATATATGTACAATAAGCCCTGGTCTACACAAGGGAGTTATTTTGAAATAACCGACCTTATTTGAAATAGTAAGTGGAGTGTCCACACTACCAAGCTCGTTATTTTGAAATAACTGGCTGGTTATTTCAAAATCTGTATTACTGCTTTTCTTGGGGTATAAGCTTATTTCAAAGTAGTTATTTTGGGAGTTATGATTTCAAATGTATTTATTTCTAAATAATTTCCTAGTGTAGACATGATCTACATGAGAGCAAAATTTGGCCTTATTTTGCCAAAGTCATTAATAAGCAAGCAAAAAGAAAAGCATGATGCTCCTTCCTCCAAATATTATGTTGAACTGATTAGAGGGAATTGTTTCCCTCTGAAGAGAATGGCTCCATCTGAGGTTAAGTTTTGTAGAGGTTCTTCTGCTACTTTAAATAAGGCCAGTTGAATGTTTCGGATTTATTTTTACTTGTAATGGATTCTAAAGGGTATGTCTACACAGCAAAGTTATTTTGGAATAACAGCCGTTATTAGTATACTGGACTGAGACTCAGGAAACCTCAGTTATTTTCCTGACTCTGAAACAGGCTTCCAAAATGACCTTGGGCAAGTCATCTAAGCCAGCTCTACATTTCAAATTTTTGCTGGCATAACTATGGCAGTTAGGGTTGTGACTATTTATTTATTTACCAACATCACTATGATGGCCAAAGCCCTAACCCAGGGTTTCCCAACCTATGAGTTGGCACCCAAATATGGGTTGCCATTACATTTCAAAAGGGTTGCCAAGTGTCTCCCCAGGTAGCTCTGCTCCTTCTCTTCCCCCCGTTTTTGAATTGCCTTGGGTCACCAAGTCTTCCTGAATTGTCAAAATGGGTCCCCATCTGGAAAAGGTTGGGAACCACTGCCCTAACCTACGTGCACTTATATAGGCAAAAAAGGAGCTTTTCTTCTGTAGCTTATTCTGATTTGGTTAGGTGAATGAGTGCTATTTGGTAGTGTAACTGTACCTACACTGGGAAGGTATTGCTGATAGAGTTATGCCATCAAACTTTTTAAGTGTAGACAGGGCCATCTATAAAATGGGCACAGTAATGTTTCTCATTGTCACCAAGATGTTGTAGGATAACTTTGTTTATGTATGTGTGGTGCTCAGATTCTACAGTAATGGGGGTCATAAAATGCCAATAAACTAACAAGTAGCAAATCATTTCTTCTACTGAGAGACATTCACAGGCAGCAGAGTCTGAATCAATTCACTTCCAGGTTTGCATCCAAGTTTCTTCAGACAGTTTTCTGCCAGTATACACAAACAAGACTACCTGTCAGCCTACTCACTTGTAGTCCATTACTAAATGCACCCCGCCAAATGTGATTCTAACAGGACCTGAGACAATGACATATAACAGCTTGGCTGTGGGGGCCTGATTCTCCTCTCACTTGCTGATGTAGGAGGAACACCATTAAAAGCAATGAGGCTACATTAGTATGTAAGTGGTGTGAGTGACAATAGACAAAGGCATAATGAATGTCAATTATGTCAAGACCTTGTTAGCTGTGCAAATGTGTTGGATAGTTCCTACTCTTTGTTCAGAGTTTCCTTCCCATCTTTCCTTTCCATCTTGTGGAGCATTGTCCTTTGCTAAATAAATGTTCAATATTTTTCCATTTTTGCCATCAAATTATAATTAATAATAAAGCTTCTTAAACCTTAATTCTTATTACTGGGTTGTCCTTGACAATTATGGCCTACTGGGTTATATGAATGTGATTATACTACAAAATTGCACATTTCACGGTCCTTTCTTCCTTATACTCTAGGTGTTTTTGATAGATATCTTTAAAAATGCCAGTGGTTATCAGACCATTATGCCATATATCATCTTAACCTCAGCTGCTATGGCAACACAGAAGAAATAAATCACATGCTACATTCTAAAACCGACATTTTCTCCCTGAAAAAATATGATTAAGAATATATCCTCATTATTCTAAAGAGTTGATTTATTTGCCTTTCTTAGCTGGATTATTTTTAAATCCCTAATATTCAAAGATAAATATTTCAATAAAAGCCCTGTTTACCGTAGATCTTAAAATCAGTTCTTAAATCTTTTGTTTACAATTGTGAAAAGTGTCTGATGCAAAAACCTCCCGACATTTGCAGTTCATCTTTGGATAAGACTCTTACAAAGCTATTTGACATGAAAATACAATGTACTAACATGCATGTTGTATAGCCTCAGGTGTCCAAGAATGAATTATAGGATTTTAGACTTACTCATTTTCCATAGAAGCTTAAGACTGTAGAAGAATAAGTAAAAATGTTTACTTGTTTCCTTTTTAAAAAACTTCTGCCGGGATATGAAAGTAGGTCACTGCAGCATTTTTTGGGACTTATATAGCAGAAAGCAGTTGCAAAATAACTAAAGTTCTGCAGGCTTTATGAGCTAAACAGATAGAAAGGAGTTTGCTTTTCTTAAGGGATGTCAGCTCTTTAAGTAGTGGCCACTTAGGATATGTCTACATTGCAGAGTTTTTTCTGAAAAATGGCCGTTTTTCCAAAAAAACTTCACTTATGTCCACACTGCAATCCCGTTCTTTTGAAAAAAAATCGAAAGAACAGAGGGGTTTTTCTGATATTGGTAAATCTCTTTATACGAGGAAGACGCCTTTTTCTGAAAGAGCTCTTTCAGAAAAAGGCGTGTATGGATGGGGAAGAGGGAGTTCTTTCAAAAGAAGAGTAAAGAGGAAGAAGTACAGGTGCCTTGGTGGTCACTCCGTCCATAGTAATCACAGTTTAAATGTGAGATAGCGTCCATTCAGTGTGGATACTATCTTTCGAAAAAGCAGATCGCTTTTTCGATGCACTTTTGCTGTGTAGACACTCTCTTTTGGAAGAAGGGTTTTTTTTGGAAGATCTCTTCTGGAAAAGCTTCTTCTGAAAGAAGCCTGCAGTCTAGACATAGCCTTAGTGTTGATTTAGGAATTACCTGTTCTTCAAAATTCCTCTCTCTCATAAACAATGGCTACATTGGAAGCCATGATGGGGGGAAAATCTCACTGGTGCTATAACTATTTAAAATAAACATCTGTATAAGTGTGTGTGGGATTGGAGCTTGAGTCAATTAACTTTGTTCTTCAGCAACATTCTGATTACCAGGATTGAAAGGAAGGAGGATCCTTCCTTTGCTTTGCACGAAGAGATTCAAGTATCTGGCCAAAAGCGATTGATATACACATGTTGTCCCTTTGTTTAACCACAAACTTTTAATGTTTAGAATGTATCCTAAAAATCCTATTGCTAATCCTCCCCAACTGCTTAATCTAGCTCTGTGACCAGTAATGCTATAATGTGGACAAGAATAAGTTACATTTAAGGTTGGGAAACTAGCAAGATATTGTGTCTCAAACTAATACTAATGTACCAACATATAATAATAACTTTATTTCAATCTGTACTTTTCATTGAAAACAACATACACTAAAGGAATCCACTTAGGAGTGAGAAAATGGTATTAACTTATTTTAGAGTGACAGATCAGTGCTGTAAGATTTCACCTTGAACTACTAACATTTACGGAAACCATTAATGAAAAACTATAATTCTCTTTTGAAGCAATGTTTCACATGTTGAAGTCAATCTGATAAACCGAGACAAAATGGCTAATTAAAAATGGCAGAGATTGTGTTTTGGTATCATGGGCAATACTTTAACATTTTAAAAGCGTCCGATATACAGACTCTTAAAATTTACTACAGTAATTAAAAAAGAACTTAGCAGACAAGATAACATAGTTTCATTAATAGACATTGAGGACTCAATTTTTAAGTTTTTGAGCAACCGGTGGTGTTCAGCACCTTGCAAATTGATCCTTAAAATGGACGCTGAAAGAGAATCTGCAGAAATTGTTTCCAGCCACCAGAAACTAAAGTAAAGAACTGAGTTTAGAAATGCCTTTGTAAACCTAATCTGCGGAGTCTGCAGAGCTCCAGTAAATATGCAACTGGACTAAAGAATAGAAATGATCAGTTATTGAATACTACAGGTTTTACTTTAGGGCCTGATACTGCATTTTTTAACCACAATTGAAATCTGAGACCTTTTATTCATAATCATGAAAGTTCTCACCCAGAAACTCCTTGAAGATTGAGTGCACGTAGAATTTAGATTCAGCCATTTAATGAGGCAAGTTGAAAATAATTATAATAAACTCCTTAATTTACATAATGAGTCAAATAAAAAAGGGAACGGTCTAATTTATTCACACAAAACCCAAAGAGTCAAGTCACAAGGAGTTTCCCTAAAGGAAATATGAAGGACTGACCAGAGATGAAACAATAGAAGGAATGTTCCAAACACACATAACTGTGCGGTGATTTGTGGGAAGTTGATACTGGCCACAAATTTTATTTTATTTCCAGTTCCAGAAAATTCCATGAAAATACAGGTGATGTTAAAGTGCTCTGTATCTTTAAAATGTGTGTGTCATGTGGGAGTTTAATGGGTGCTTTAACAATTAAAAGTAACTGATAAATGTAAAATAAAATGGCTTGCACTAAGAACAGAAAAACTGTCAGATAAAAAATACATTTTCTCTCTAATCCCATTCACAGTGACTTGAAAATATTCCCATCAGGTATGGAAAAGAGAAAAATAAGGGCTGGATTATGTTACATTTTAAAAAAGCAGACAGGTATCACACTGTCCAAACAGTTCCAAAGTAGGAGAGTAATTAAGCATTTGCTTAAACCCCAGTTATATCAATGGGGTACTCAATATGAGCAAAGAAGGTAGAATTTGTGCCACATTATAAAGAAATAATAAAAGGAATACCTTTTCCCATTGTACCAATTAGTCAAAACACACCTAAAGCAAGTGGTACCAAAGGTAATTTGCTTATTTTATGAAACTGAAATCTCTGGAAATTCCTTCAGCAGCTTTATTCTGCCTTGTATATTTCCAGGGCTAAGTTCTGTTCATGATCCATTTAAAATGCCATGGAAGGGTTATGTTGTATCAGTTGTTGCTGTTAGAGAAAATGTTCAGATTTAGGCAACAGTATATTTAAAAAGTAAATTAATTACGTTTAAAATCAGTTTAATCTAGGTTTAGGTTTAAGATTGATCCCTATCTTTTTATAGGGTAAGGACAGGTTAGAAGGAATTTGACAGAGAGGAGGGTATTGAGAAAAACTAAATGGCCTCCATAAATCATGGCAGAAGTTAAAGAAGAATAATGGGAAAAGAAATGCTAGTCTATTAAAAATGAGGGAGAAGGGACTGGGTATTTTTTCCTTTAACAAAGCTGTCAAAATAACTCTTGAAAAAGAGCAAATGTCAAGCTAAAAGCATCCTATACACCATCCTTTATGACAAGTTCTGGATGTCATATGTATATGCATGTTCTAGGAAATAATTGTTATGAATCAAGTTGTGGTCAGATCATATTTTCAGTATTCTATGCATCTCTGCAAGTTAAAGAAATATTTCAGTCCCTGTGGCCATTTGATTCTTGGTATCAGGCTGAGAATTCTAATTATTATATGGATACTTGCCCACTAGCAACTGAAATGACACCTTCAATTAATATAATATAGGCTACTAAACAAATGCTGGCCAGAATGACTTGCAGACAAAGTGCTGGAAGGATCAATGCTGTGAAGGGTTATTTATCTCCTTTGTCCTCTCTTTAAATGACCAAGGTACAAGGTTGCTGTGATACAGCAGAGGTGAGTATACACGCAAACAACAACCAAAAAAACCCCTCTAACTTGCCTATTTAATCTCTTTTTCTGTATTCCTAGGGACATGTTTGAATTTAATTTTGAAAGTTCAGAAGCATTTACAAATGATTATCTCCAATGTCTTGCTATTGCATTTCAGATTTGTCTGTGTGACTATGTTCTCAATCTCATTTGAATCCGATCATGACTGTTTAGAGTTAAAAACTCATTAGCCCTCATAATACAATATAAAAGGGGGGCTGTCTATAATGATACAATTAGAGGGTGTGCAAAACTACTTGAGAAAATGCAGATACCTGAGAATACATTAATAAGGTTATTACAAAAATCCTATCTAAAATTCTCTGGAAATAAGTATGAAGTTGTTGAAAATCACTTAAAAATCAAATTAAAGCTTATGTCTGAAATGCAATTTTAAAATAGCCAGGTATTAGCATTCCTCAATACAGAGGGCTGTAAAGTAAAAGCACAAAGACTCAACATTCTTAGCCTAAAAGCCAAATCCAGATTTCCTGTGCAAAATCTTTGGAAAGCTGCATGTAGGGAAGCTCTGTGGCTAATATAGAGCATGACTGCAATTAGAGACTATGCTCCAGGACAGGGAGGTCATGTTTCCTTCTCCTGTATACAGGGAGAATTAGGTAACATGACCCATGACATTGTCTCCATGGAGTTTTGAGTTAATGTATCTGTGTTGTGTGTTAATCCCTTCTCCAGTGTGTTCTGGCCCAACACCCTACTGCATTGTCCTGCGTAGAAAACCACCAGTAAATAATGCATTATGAAGTGCAGGTAGTTGCTAAGTTCCCCATTGCATTTCTCCATTATAGGTCTACGCTGCTACATTTTTTTTCTTTAGCATATGTGGAAGGACAGACAGAAATTAACTTTTATATATGAACTTTTATTATAGCATAAAAAACCTTATTCATCTGAACATTTTCAATTTTCTTTTTCTTAACATTTGCTTGGAACATCAGTGGGTTAGTTTGAAAATGTAAATTTTGTTAAATACCACTACTTCTATAGAGGACCTCATGAATTTGGCATTGGTCCAGTCAAATACACCTTAAATAAAACCTAGCGTAGGACCCTGTCCAACTCCAACTGATTTCAGTGGAATTTGATTGGGCTCATAGAATAACTGTTTGACATTAGTATAATGACTACATTTTCAAAGCTTAAAATCTGTGTTTTTTAAAGAAATAAAAGCTGTTTTCTAACATAAAACACTTACATTTAAGTGGAGGGTTGGTTTTGCCATCTCTCAACTTTTCACCCGAGTTCACTAGAAATCAAGAAATAAAAAAAAGTATAGAAGGCTGTCATACATATTCTCCCCCCACTTTTTAAGTATTGTGATACTATAGTGTGTAACAATTTCTAAAGCATTCCTGCATAATTCTATTCACTCTTAATAGTTCCATGCTCTTCCATGTTCAAGAACCAGCAAATATAACATAGAGATAACCTTTCCTGCTGTGAATAAAATCACTACTGACTTGCACACAGACCAGTGAAATATGAGGAACACATTTTAAGCTGCACTTAAATAGTGCCTATGACATTATCAAACCAGGGGAAAAACTGACCCTATGTAAGGGTATGTCTACACTAGCCCCCTAGTTCGAACTAGGGAGGCTAATGTAGACATTCGAAGTTGCAAATCAAGTCCGGGATTTAAATATCCTGCGCTTGATTTATATCTTCCCGGCCGGTCGCCATTTTTGAAATTTACAAGTCTGGACTAACTGCCTGCGCCTACATGCGGCAGGGACCCGGTAGTTCGAAATAAAGCCCTAGTTCGAACTACCTGTTAAACCTCATTCCAGGAGGAATAACAGGTAGTTCAGACTAGGGCTTTATTTCAAACTACCGGGTCCCTGCCGCGTGTAGACGCGGGCAGTTAGTCCAGACTTGTACATTTCAAAAATGGCGACCAGCCGGGAAGATGCAAATCAAGCGCGGGATATTTAAATCCCGGGCTTGATTTGCAACTTCGAATGCCTACATTAGCCTCCCTAGTTCGAACTAGGGGGCTAGTGTAGACATACCCTAAGTAAGTAAAGCTTATATATCACTTAGGTCTAGATAATAAGACCTATGTATCACTTAGGTCGAACTGAAAGTCCTATCTGCAAATATTTCTGCACTGTTTTAACTCCACACATGTGAGAAATCTCACAAGGTTCAAAATATGGCTTAAGTGGAATTTCAAAGGATTCATAAGGCTTGCATAGTGAATCCACCTGATAATTTTATATGTCCACCAACATGGGTAGGTAACATTTCATTTGCAAACCAAGAAATTAGAAGGACAAAACTCTTAATTGAGCACACAGTGTTTCAGTTCACAAATATGGATTTTACATGCATGTGCCAATTTACATATTCTATTAAAAGGTTTGCTCAAGTTTTAGATCTATACATGTTTACTTGCTGTAATGGTAACATTTAACCTCAACCCTACTCATGCTTCGGTGCTGCTGACTGATATGCTGTTACGTATGCAGTTTTCATTATTTCCCCTGCAAGAGGAAACACTGCTTTTGTAACAACTAGGTCACCTTCTTAACTGTGTTACTACACTGTACTTCATACTTTTGCTTGTTGACAGAGTTAGAGCCCTTTGTGAAAGCAATAATTGGACTGGGATTTCAGCTGGCATGCTTCACCAAAAAGAAACTTGTATTAGGTTGCCTTAGGTCTTTCATTAACTGCTAAAACCAAAGCAATGTGGTACTGTAACTGCCATGTAGTTTCATTACAACATTGGCATGATCTTACAGTGGGAAATTATGAGAATTATGCATGAACAGTGCATATATTTCTCTCTCTCTTGTTTATGCTATGCCTTTTAGGAAATTGTTTCTAATACTAATAACAGATAGCATCTATATAGTAGATTTCATCTTCTGGGTTCACAAGTATGACTCCTCTTAACACCTCTGTATTGTGAGGTAAGGAAACATATTTCTTATCCCTATTTTACTGATTGAGAAACTGAGGCAGAAAGACTAGGGCTAATATGGAGCTTGCTTTGTGTTTGTGTTCAAGAGCTGAGGAGAAAGTGCAAAGAGACTTTTCTCTGTCCTCTCACTTAGAAGTAGAAATGGTGGCTTTGATCTCAGTTCTTGTACCCTCTTTCAACATGCAAGTTGCATTGATCTGTTGCAGAATGTCTAGTCAATACATCTGAAATAAAATTTTGTATAGCACCCAGTCCAAATCCCTTTGACTTCAGTGGAGTTGGATTGGGCTCTTAGAGTAATTGTGTTGACATGAGTGCAATGATTGAATTTCTCCTACAGCAAAGAGGACAGAGGGTGATACCGCTGGCTCTCTTTTTCCTGCTCTGCAGAGTGGCTTGGAAGCAGAACAGAGGTAACAAGGCTGTTCCTCACTCTGACACTTAGAATATAGAAGGTGGGGGCCCACAAGAAACCTTAAAAATACCCTGCCTCTAGAGGCTTCTGTTTTTAAAAACTTCCCAAGGTCACAGATTTCCTGACCTTGAGAGGTATGCTGCCACCACCCAAGCGAAAAAAAAACAAACAACCCTTTCTTCTTGAACCTAAGAACTTGGAACTTCTTTCAGAGGGGAACCTCAAGCTCTTTTAACACGAGAGAGATTGAAAAAATAAAGCAAACTGTAATGTCTGATAGTATTAGGCATGCATGCACAGACCACCTTCCAGGACACAAGAATCAGATCATAGTATTTAAAAAAAAGCTGATTTTATTAACAAAAAAAGATGTACTTGGTAAAGCATACTTGATTGCTAGATGTTTTAGAGCAACTGAGGCTACATGTACACTGCAGCACTATATTGGAATACCAGAGGTATCCCGAAATAGCTATTCCACGTCTTTTGAGCACGCCAGTTATTTTGATGCCTTGCTATTCTGACATCCCTGTAAACCTCTTTTCATGAGGAGTAAAGGACATTTTGGAATAGTCATTTATTTCAAAATAAGTGCTGTGTAGACAGCACCAAATTTCAAAATAAGCTATTTCAAAATTGTCTTGAAATAAGCAATGCAATTTGCGTAGCTCAAATTGCGTAGGTTATTTCGAGCTACGGGTGCAGTGTAGACGCACCCTAAGAAAAAAAAGATTAAAGCACAGAAAATTGCTAACCTGGGATTCAGCTTTAGTTATAGTGTAAGGAGGGGGATGGGGACAGGTCCATGGGCTCAGTGCATCAAAACAAAGAAAATAATGTGATTGTGTCTAACTGAAAACATTCACTATCTACTCACATGGCTTTACTTCCAAGGTCCAGTCCAGTTCTAGGCACGGGTATTCCTTTCCTAGGCACGGTGTTCCTTGCTAAGTTCAATTCATTTCACCCCCCACCCCCACCCTGTTCCTGTTTAAAAGAAAGCAATAGGCAGAAAAGAAAGACAAAAAAAAGCAATTTGAATCTTAAAACACTTTTCCCCCATTGGTTCTTCTGGCTCCCTGCCAACACTTAGCTACCTGGGTTTAACCCTTTAGTTACTAAATGCTGAGATGTTTAGAAAAGGACAGCACTCCTCCCATCCATCACAAGGGGAAAAAGTGAAAACTGTATTTCAAAGTGTGCCATAAGTGCCTTCTGGTGCACTCTCCAATAGAGATGCTAGCTGAGTCAACTTGATTGGTTGTCCTCAGGCTTCCCAATGCGATTCTTTCACATCCACATGCCAAAATGGAGCAGCACTGTAAAAACCAGAAGAAACACCTGTGTTACTTGCATGTTGAATCAGTACAATTCAGTGGTGGAAGGGAGAGGGATACTGTGCCAAACTCAGCCTAATTCTGTTAACTTAAACTATGTTGCTCCTTTTTAAACTATAGGTAGAAGTGTCAGGCCTAGACATGCCTCCCAATCCTCTATTTAGAACATTTGAGGGCTTCTATGTACAGAAGAAGAAGGGCTTAGGAGTTAGACTGGATAGAACAAAAGAGTGGCGTAGCTAGGTCAGGAAAACTGGGTGGGCTATAACCTTGGGGTGGATGAGCAAAGATGGGGGGTGAGGAGGAAGGGAGATACAAGAGGGATGGGGGCCCACCTCCCTCAACCCTCCTGTCTGCCCTTACTGCTGAGCGGGGACCAGAAAATGAGGCTATACATAGTCTGCAAGGTGAACAAATGGGGTAAAGGGAGGCCCTTCCAGGGCTCAAGCTGCATCCACCCCTGCTAACCCTGGCTCTGTGTTCATTCACCTGGTCAACTGCATTCATCTCTTGCTGGCATCACGGACTGCTGTCCCTATCCCAGCCCTAGTGCTTACCTTCACAGAACCACTCCTCATATGGGACAACTCAACCCCCCTACCCTGATTTGGGTGGGCCTGGATGCTAAGTGGGTTGGCCACAACACACACATGGCTATGGCCCTGGTAAAAAATGCATGTACCTTTTCATTTACTACATGAGTATCTCACTCAGTTGGACAGCCTTCTAGAATACTTCTGTCAGAGATATCAGCATAGTCCCTACCTTACTGACATTACATCATTTGCATTGTTATTCCCAACTACAGACATGAGAGAAACAGTTTTTCCATTACTGCAAACAATTTGAATTTCAATTCCCCTCCCCCCATCCTTAATAGGAATGAAAAGTTAAAATCTCAGATAGTTTAATTAAGCAAAAACATTTAAAAATGAGTTCAGCGATCAAAACAGTTCATTTCCATCACAATATTTTTTGAAACCATAATTATTTTAAGTTTCTAATTAACATGTCATTTCAAAATAAAAATGGATTTTTTTGGAAAATGTAGAAATATTTCATTTTAACTATTTTAAATGATTTTTCAGTATGAGAAATTGATTTAAAACAACTTTTTCCCAACAAAAATTTTATTTTTGATGAATTAACATTGTTCAAGAGTTTTAGCTGAAAAATTCCTGAGTGGCTTTTCTCCCAAACTCACAACTTGATGCTTGTTCTTAAATAGTACCAATGCATGCTGTTAGAAACAACATATTAAAAATAATGGCCTATAAATAAAATAGAATGGGCCAGCTGTATAACCATGGTAGACTCTAATTACAGCTTTCAGGAATATGATGAAAATGTACCTGTTGTCACTAGCGAGAGAAAATATTTTCCAAACTTTACTTTTTGTCAGAAAAAATAAAAATTTTTATGAAAATTTACACAACAAATATTTCTGGTGTTTATCTACCTTTAATTTCTAGTACAGATTGAACCTCTCTAGCCCAGCTCTCTCTGGTCTGACAATATCCATGGTCCAGCATGATTTTAGTTAGCTGGATGTCAACATATCATGGGTGTGACCAAGTTTCCTGAAGTCCCATAAAATTTGTTTACAGCCACCAGTCCTGGCTCTCAGTGTTCTGTGGTGTAGTTAGCTTTAATTTACCCCAAATGTCTTTTAAGAATCCAGAAGGCAATGCAAGTATTGGTGATGCAGCTAGACAATATTGACTCCCTGCAGCTTGGCAAATTCTCTGGTTCGGCACCAGTCAGTTCCCAAGGGTGCTGGACTAGAGAGGTTCAACCTGTAGTGAGAATGCCCACTGACTTACAGGTCAGGTAGTCCCTGCATACTGAAGAGTTATACTGTTGTGATGTTTTTTAGTGATGCCACAGAAATAGGGGAACAAGTGGCAGGTTTGGGTTACACAATTGATGGGGCTTAAAGATCCACCAGCCATTCCTCCTTTGGGGCACATTTTCTCCCCCTAGTGGATTCTGCAATTTTTTAGACAAATGACAAAAAATGGTAACCATTTCAATAATGTTTGCAGAAAAAAATCCTCCCACTTTTAAAATCACACATGTTGAAACTAATACACATTTTGAAGCCTTCCAAATTAAGACAACTTTGATATTTTGTAGTTTCTTCTTAAATTAATTTTTAATGTTTGTTTACTTCTAGTGTTAGTTACATGATTGAGGCTAGTAAGAGGTAGGCCAGAAATTGTGCTTTCTCATAGCCAAATGCACACTTATATTGGCATTAGGCTCCTATGCATAATTTCCTTCAGCCTTAATTAATTATTCCCTTATTTACATCCAACATACTTCTCTTTAAGCATTCTCATTCAGACAGACAGTAAAATAGATTCCATATGAGCAGCTCTGCATGCCTAGGAAAATGAGATGGCCCATCTGTGTGTTCTCTGACTAATCAGAAGGTGGGATGGTTGGAACTGCTTTTGGCATTTATACTTGACTTCAGTAAGTGTGACGAATGCAATGGTCATGACATTTGAAGAAAATGCCTTTGAGTATATTCACTGTGCATTTTATTCTAACTCAAATAAGTGAGAGGCGCCTTAGGCCTTGAAGTTTTAGTTATTCATGCACTTGACTCTACAATCATGAGTACTCCCTTTGAATCCATGGTAGGAAAGTTAAGCACTGTGGAATAGAATCATAGAATACTAGAACTGGAAGGGACTTCGAGAGACCATCAAGTCCAATCCCCTGCCCTCATGGTAGGACCATGTATGGGCTATATCATCCCTGATAGATGTCTGTCTAACCTGCTCTTAAATATCTCCAGTGATGGAGATTCCACAACCTCCCTATGCAATTTAGTCTAGTGTTTAACCACCCTGACAGTTAGGAAGTTTTTTTCTTGTGTCCAACCTAAACCTCACTTGCTGCAGTTTAAGCCTATTGCGTCTTGTCCTATCATCAGAGGCCAAGGAGAACAATTTTCCCCCCTTCTCCCTGTGACACCCTTTTAGATACCTGAAAACTGCTATCACATCCCTCTCGGTCTTCTCTTTTCCAAACTAAACAAAGCCAATTCCTTCAGCCTTGCCTCATAGCTCATATTTTCTAGACCTTTAATCATTTTTGTTGCTCTTCTATGGATCTTCTCTAATTTCTCTATATCTTTCTTGAAATATGGTGTCCAGAACTGGACACAATACTCCAGCTGAGGCCTAATCAATGCAGAATAGAGTGGAAGAATTACTTCTTGTGTCTTGCTCACAACACTCCTGTTAATGCATCCCAGAATCATGTTTGCTTTTTTGCAACAGTGTCACACTGGTGACTCATATCTAATATGACCCCTAGATTCCTTTCTGCAGTACTCTACACATTTCAAATGATTTAAAGGACTATTCATTTAGAGTATGCCCTTAAAGCCCATCGATATGAGTCTCCCAGCCCTGGTCAATAGATTCTGGCCACTAAGGCTCACACTAGCAGTAGCTGTGCAGACAATGCTTTGATGTTGCAGTGTAGCTTATGAAGCATATGGACAAGGCTTGGGTTCAAAGTTTGATCTCTAGTCTGACCCACAACCTCAAAGTGGTGTATACACAGCTATTTTTAGTGAGCTGGCAGGAGTGGCCTGGGTCTTTTGACTTGAGCTGGGATGCTCACTCTGACAGGCCATATAAACATCCCTCAGTAGTAAAGATGGTATTGTCGTGCATTTAAAAGCCACAAAATCCATTCAGAGCAACAGTATGTATGTAGCTAGGCCTGACATGCTTTTAAACACTCTTATCTGGAGCCTAACTGCGCCCCTCTGGTTTCCTTCATTTGGTTTTGTTGTGTAAGATATGTAAATATTTGCAGAATGAGGACCTTAGACTGTCTTTGAAGTCATAGAGGCCCAAACAAAGCTACCATTGAGCCAGTGCATGAAACTAACATGGCTAAATAAGAGCCAGTTTTGCTCTTGTTAAACTGGTCCTTGGGTCTCTAAACTTTAATATTCTGAGAAATTTTAAGTGTATTTTTACAGGACTCTTTTATCAATCCTTTCTTTGCTACTGCTTAATTTTAAATGTGTTTTCCTCTTTTGGAGATTGATTTTTTTACCACCAACAGAGCAAAATCACTTTTCATAATTCAAAGAAAGATGCTTTAAGAATTTAATGTGATGGGATAATAGAGAAAATGCTGGCCAAGGATATTAATGTATTAATTCTGTCTTTGGAGAAACTTTATAAAAAGAAACCAGAAACTTCTCCATATTTCTTGAGGACTTGCTCATAATACTGGAAAAGTAAAAAGCATCCCAGGTGGATTATACACATGGAAAGCATCTAATCTGAAAAGCAAACGTGAAATGCTTCAGAAGAACTGTAGTGAGATTTTGTATAAAATGCTTTTCAGATTTATTGTTAATAATTATGGAAGTGGTTACCTAAGGAGCTAAAAATATTAAATGTGCAACTACCCTGCTTTTACAGAATTAATGGGCAAAAGCCTAGGCAATATTGCACGGAAGAGGAATGTAGTCTAAAAATTAGAAGCTCTAGGAAAATACTATGAATAGTGATAGCTGTTTATAAAAGAAAACAGTGCATGTTAATAGTTCTCTTCTAATCTACTGCAATTAGCTTTTCTCTCTCTCTTTTAGCAGCTAAGTAACCCATTCCTATTTTCTTTCACTGGAAGTAATTTCAGTAATGATTGTAATTTGCCTTGTAACATCATATATATATATATATATATTAATTTACTCAAATTAACTAAGAAAGAGAAGAAGAATCATCGCAAATTATCCAGGTAAGAAATCCACCTCGGCTTAATTTCTAGTCTGTTTAGTGGAACTTTGAAAGCAACATGGTCTTTTTTTTTTAAGTTTGAGCTACAACTCTCTCTAAAAACCCTGATTGTGTGAATACTTATATGTATTTAACTCTACATTGAAATATTGCTCACTGTAGTAAAGATAAGCATGCATGGGTTTGCAGGGGTACTTTGGACCATAAACTGTTTATGGTCTTAGATCAGGAAAATATCCTTATTTAGGAAAGCACTTATGCATGAAGCCAGTAGGACTTAATTGCTTTTTTAAAAAAAAATAATCCTTAGATTTAGTCAGAATTTTACAAGGGAAAAAGCACCAGACAAATTAAATGATTGCCCTTTGCTTCATTAAATAATACTGTATTGCTAGTGATTTGCTTATAATTAATGAAATTATATGAATTTAGTTATAATGTAAACGTAACTTTCTTCCTGAATGATGGGTACCAATGTAGCAGTGTAGATACTACTACTACTACTACTACTACCCACCAACACCATTATAAAATAAATTCTGCTGACAAGTAAATATGGAAAGTTAATGTTAATTATTTATATTTTCCATTTATATTGATCCTGCTGTTGAATTGACTCCAATGATCGTTCCATACATGCAGGAGCAATATTATAAAATTCTAAAGGTCCTTTACCAAGAAATCTCTCAGTGAAGTCTCTAATCTGGGAGAATTCTTCGAGCATGTCAACAAAACGGTGTATAAAGGAGAACTGTCAGATATAATTTAGTTGGATTTTGGAAAAAGCCTTTGTAAAATTCCCTCACAACAGACTATTATAGAAGCTCATGAGGTGAGAGGTAAAGTGCTGTCAATGCCTATCATAGATTGGAAACTGGCTCAGAGGCAAAATACAAGAAGTAGGAAAAAATGGACAATTTTCAACATATCAAAATGTTGACAGTGGTGTGCTCCAAAGAGCTGTACTAATTCTGGTGTCATGTAGCATACTTATTCATGATCTGGAAAAGAAGGTGAGCCTTATAGTCACAAAAAATGTAAAATATATAAATCTATTAATACATTTATTAATATTAGCTAAGCCTATAAAATATTGTGATGACCGTCAGAGAAACCTAATGAAAGAATGGGCAACACAAAGGCATATGAAATTCAGTGTAGACAAATGCAAATGCAGTGTTGTGGGATGGGTGACATGTCCCTGAAACTTGTGAGTGTAATAGTCATCCTTCATCTCCGATAAATTAAGAAACAATTGAAGATTCAAACCATATCACCATTCAGAACAAAGGTACATGTGAGTCTGAAAAGAAGAAAAAATGGTGGGTAGAGGGGTTTCATTGTTTGGTTGGAGTATATGTGTCTATGTGTGAGAGAGAAAAGGGGAGAAAGACCAGAGACGCAGAAAGTAGGCAGTGAGGGAATCCAGACATAACCCAAACAAGCACTGAGAGGTGATCCTGAAAAAGCCTTCAAAGGTCACTTTTTGGATTTAGTGTTGGCTGAAAGGGGCTTTGAGCTGTGAGTAAATAAATAGCAGGAAACAGTTTGATTCCTCCTGGGTTCAGGGAAATAGCACTTTGTACATTCTTTGTAAATAAACAGGACTGTATCAAAGATATCTGACTTCAACATCACTTTCTCTTAGTACAAATGACCTGCAGGAACCCAAGGGTTGGCCAGCTGCTCACCTCAAAAGGCGGGGGGTAGGGAGGGGGAAGGGGAGAGGGGAGATTATGCATTTAGGAAAGAATATGTTGAATTATTCATACATGCAGATTGGTGATAGTAAATTAACTAGAAATGATCTGGACATCATTGCAACTATACAAGACCCCTCAATATGCAGCAATCTTCAAAAGAGCAAACTAAGAAAAAGGAAGGTACTTTCTTATGGAAAGCACAATTAGTCTGTGGAACATATTACCATGATATAGTAATGAGGACAAAAGAGGAATGAGAAATTCACACTAGGATGAAAGGACAGACTAGACATGCACATGGATAATAACATCCATGGAAGAGTTCTGCCATGAGTTTTCAGAAATATTTTTGTGCTAAATTGAGCTGACATGGCTGAAGCTCAGAATTTTTTTTTTTAACTGAAATACCATTATGTTTTGAAATACCATTATGTTTTGTTTTGTTTGTTTGGGGATCCTCCTCATTATTTGGTTGTCATGACACAGTTGAGCCAAGGACTAAAGAAGCCGTGACAGCTGCTTACTGAAACTGACATGGGTGTCACTTAAAAATGTAAAGCAAAGCCATGGCAGTGAGATTGCAGCAGTTCTTTAAACTGAAAGCATGGCTATGGCATGAGCACTGGGAGAGAGCTTTCTCAGTGCTCTGTTAAACCACTTCCATGAGGGGAGTAGCACTGGGAATGCAGCTCTGGGCACTGTTGCCTGGTTTACACTGGCGCTTTACAGTGCTGTAACTTGCTGTGGTTGGCGGGGTGTGTGCGTGTTTTTTCACGCCTCTGAGTCAGAAAGTTACAGTATTGAAAGTGCTAGTGTAGATATAGCCATTTTTCCTATCAATTTCCCGAGTAGCTGCAGAAATGAGCAGACCCTTTCCAAGCTGCTGCTGTTTGATGGTGGGCTGAAGTAACACCAATCAATCAATTTCATCAATTTCAGCCCACAACTCCCAGTGTCTAGGACTTGCAGGATCCTTGTCTCCAAAGCAACCAGCCTGTCAGGCTGTGTGGGACACAGGGAGCCTAAAGCAGAGTTTCCTTGATAGTTAGTCTGTGGCCAGAAGGAGAGCTGGGAGCCTGGAAGCTCTGTTAGTGCTGGCACCCAAGCACCATGGCTCTTGGCTCAGCAGTCTGATGAGGAGTTAAGTGGCTGAGCTGGCAGAAAACCAAGTACATTTCTGATGAAAACCTGCCTGAGGTCTATTGGAAATTCATTGAAATCAAACAGTTTCCACAAAACAGTTCAATTTGAGTGAACGGGCAAATTCTAAAAAAACTATATTTTGTCATAATTTTTCTGACCGGCTCAAATCCACATGAAAGGGAAACAAATCCTTATGTTCTTTTTCATGCTTCAGTTCACAAACCAACTGCCAGCTAACGGGGATCAGAAGAAAACTTCCTCCCCACTATAACTGCCCATGACATGGCTTCTTGCAAACACACCTTATGCTGACGACTGTCAGGGTATGTCTACACTGCAACACTATTTTGAAATAACTAATACTATTCTGAAATAACTTACACAGCAGGCAGTTATTTCAAAATAGTGTCAAAATACTGTCAAGCTGGAGGACTTCTTACTCTGACTCCTGTAACCCTCATTGTATGAGGAATAAGGGAGGTTGGAGGAAGAGTGCTCTATTTTGAAATAAGTACTGTGTAGACGCTCCCTATTTTGAAATAAAATATGCAATTGACGTAGCTCAATTTGTGTAGCCTATTTTGCGTTAAAGATTGCAGTGTAGACGTACCCTCAGAGACAGAACACAGGATGGAACGGACCGTGGTCTGCTCCATAATGGCAGTTCCTCTGTTATCTGAGGCTTTTCTTCAGTAAAGACTGTAGGGTTAGATTATACGTTTTTTGTGCATAATGCTTGATGAAAATGACAAACTAATCTGTGTATTATAATAGCAACAATGCCCTTACTGTTAGGGTTGGATTAACTCTTCTAGGGGCACCGGGCTAGTAGATTTGTGGAGTCCCCTAAGCTCCAGGGTGGGGCCAAAATGAGGGGTTCAGTGTGTGAGAGGTGGCTGACAGGGAGCAGGGTGGAGGAGCAGGGTCTGGGGAGGAGGTAGGGTGCAGTAGCAAACCGGGGGTAGAGGAATAGGGTCTTGGCAGAAAGTAGGCTGCAGGAATAGAGGGGGGAGTGGGGAGTCTGGGCAGGAGGTAGGATGAAAGAGTGGGTTGGGGGTGGGGGCAGGGTTTGAGAAGGAGGGAGGGTGTGGAAGAAGGCAGGGAATTGGAGCACTTACCCAGGAGCAGCTCCCATGGGGTAACAGGTGGCTCCAGGTAATCCTGGGTTTGCAGGCACCATCCCCTGGCTACTCCCATTAACCGTGATACCTAACCAATGGGAATGGAGGGGATGGAGCCTATAGGCAAGCCTGTAGCAGACACGTTTGCAGCTCCGGGGGCGGGGGGAGTGAGAATGGGATAGAGCAGAGCATCTTCCCCCACCCCCCCACCACAGACACACACAAACCAGGCCAGGCAGAGCCACAGCATGCAGGAGTTTTAGTGGCTGAACTGATGATTCTCCGGGCTGTAGTTCCTAAAGCCCCTTCCATAATCTGCCCCTGAGTACTATGTGCAAAGATGAACAAATATATATTGTTTGCCTAACTATATGCTTTGAAATGGTTTTTAAAACCCCACACAGACTATCTAGGGAGAATATTCTCTGTGAAATTAGAAAGAGATAGCTGAGACTTGGATTTTAGAGACTCTAAGGATTTATTTTCATTAGTGTGGTACCAGCAGAGTGCTGAAGGGGGCTCTCAGGAGCTGCTGTTAAGACTGCCATCAGATCAGACAGAGTTGGGGCAATTTAGATTTCCATGTCTCTGAATATGAATAAATCCCACTGCTAACTCCTCATTGCCTGAGATGGCTTCTCCCTGGGGCTCATAAATATACTTCAGAAGAACAAGGCTTTTGTCTTTTGAAAAGAACAGACGGCACTCTATAGGGCACTCAGCCTCAGGCCTTGCTTCATATCACACAAGAGGTGCACTGTGAGACACAATATGCACCCACCAACACTTTCAAACATGGCTGCCTATAGGTAGGTGCCCCGACTGATATTGAAACGCCTAAATTACTGGTGTATCTTTTCAAATTTTCAGGGCTACTGAGCAATAACACCTCGGCTGCGTCTAGACTGGCATGAATTTGCGCAAATGCTTTTAACGGAAAAGTTTTCCGTTAAAAGTATTTGCTCAAGAGAGCATCTAGATTGGCACGGACGCTTTTGCGCAAAAGCACTTTTTGCGCAAAAGCGTCTGTGGCCAATCTAGACGCGCTTTTGCGCAAGAAAGCCCCGATCGCCATTTTAGCCATCGGGGCTTTTTTGTGCAAAACAAAACTGAGCTGTCTACACTGGCCCTTTTGCGCAAAAGGTTTTGCGCAAAAGGACTTTTGCCTGAACGGGAGCGTCAAAGTATTTGCGCAAGAAGCACTGATTTCTTACATTAGAACGTCAGTGCTCTTGCGCAAATTCAAGCGGCCAGTGTAGACAGCTGGCTAGTTTTTGTGCAAAAGTGGCCACTTTTGCGCAAAAACTGGCCAGTCTAGACACAGCCCAAGACTTCCATAGCTACAAGGCTAGGAAAGATGGTGAATTAATTAAATGCCTGTATACTTACTTTTTTGAAGACTTTCTATTATTTATTATCAGCTTAAGCTGTTTTTAAGTTCACAAAATTAAAAAGTCAATAGTGTGACACTATATATAAATGATGAGAACTCGGAATAAAATAAATAGAAGATAAGTTGGTGTATTTCATAAAATCCAATAGTATATGAGTTCAGAAGAGACAACTGCTGCAGCCTGCAGAAAGAGAAGATATAGTCCATATACTTCTCTTTCCAGTGAAATCAAAGGGGAATTTTGCAGTAAAATTTGTAAGTGTTTCAGGAACATATACATATATACTCATTCTCTCTCTCTCTCTCCCTCTAATCACATTTCCATGTGGATGCGGATATCCACAGATCATTTTTGCAGCTATAGATGCAGATACAAATTTTGTATCTAGAACCCTTCAAATTTGTGGCTATCTGCTTTATAGCCACAGGCTATAAAGGATCTGTGGGTGTGGCTATAGATGCGGATGCAGATACAAATTTTGTATCCGCGTATGGCTATAAAAATGTAGTCCGTGATGCCTTACAAATGGTGGGGGGTGCATACCATTTGGGGGGTGCCCATCTCGTTCCTGTAGTGCCAGGACTTGGTTTTCTGGTGGCACATTTAAATAATGAATTTGACCAAGAAAAATTCTGTGGTGTTCATGGACAACTTACAAACAGAAAAAGAGGGGAAAATTCAGTCAATAAATTATTTGCTGCACATTATTTGTCTGGCTCTGTTTGGTATACAGCTCATTCCAGCACACTAAACTAAGCATCCTGGGAATATGCATTTACATTTCAGCATAGACCCTGTGGCGCAGAAGGCTGACAGATGCTCAACTGTCTAGCTGTGGCAGCCACTTCAGAGTGCTTCTGACTGAGTGATGCAGTTTACACTCTCTCCCACTCAAAGACTAAGCATCACTGCTGCTACCGCTAGTCTCTGCTGGTTTGAAATGCCAAGCCCTAAATCTGGAGCCATGGACTAATTTGAGTCTCCAAAGTGCCAGTGGAATGGCATATAGCATGTTCGTTGCACATTAGTTGACTGGTAAATAAATAAAATGATTTTAAATTTTACTCTGCTTCCTCTCTAATGGCTCTCCATCAATGAAAGTTGACTGTTCTGCAAGGAATCCTTGAAGAATCATATCCCTATTATTCTGACAGTCATTTTCTGTCTTGAATTTTTGTCAAAGGAATGAGGGCTATAATCCTTCACAAGTGTATACAAAATGGCAGGATACTCTGGTATTTCGATCTCAACAGTGTTCTGTAATTGGATTAACTGGCAATTTTTCTTCTCATCCTATGTAACGTCAGCAGCCTGCAAAGAAATGAAATGTCCAGTCAATGAAAAAACAGGCTATTTAAAAGGTTAGTGTAGATAGGCAAACTGTGGCGTACCCCCCTCCCCACTAACTAAACCAGATATTAAGATTCTCATGTGTCATCCTCAGACTAGAACGCCCACAAAAATAGCATATTAGAAACAGCACAAATCAATTCTCATGGTTATGAGCATAACAAGATAGGAAAAGAGTGAGTTCCTCCTTTTTACTGCACTATATATGTCAGGTGCATGTATGCTGCGAATTGAAATTCAGCTCCTGGGCTTCAGCTTAAGTCCTTAGAAACAACACGAGGGATCGTGTAACACCGTGACCAAAGTAGTTCAAACTTCACAACTTAATAACCAGCTTTGGAAAGTAGATTAAATATTTTATTATAATATTTCCCATTAAAAAGTGTGTGTGTGTGTGTGTGTGTGTGAATTTTATTTTCAGTTACAGAAATTCAATTTGTAAGTACATTCATTTCTGGCAGTGGTTAAAATTGATTGAAACAGGAAGGGGTTCTTTCACTGCATAAGCCAAAGGGGGCTAGAAAGAAGTGGTGCTTATCAAAGCCAAAGAAAGTAAGGGGGGAGGGAGGGGAAGAGAAGCTGCACCCAGGAGCAGTGGAACAATTTTTATAGTGGCAGCACAGAAATGATCTGTTTGAATATTATAACTTCAAGCCAGGGAGAGCTACTGCACTTCCAGCACCACCTATTTCCAACACCCGGGATGTACCACAGCATTCTGGTTTCTTAGGGAGGCCTGCTCCTCTTTTTGCTTGAATTAGTATAACCAAAAGCATCTTCTCCTGCTTTGGGAATAGAGCTAGGGTTTAGATAGGAGATAGGTGTTTGGAGTCCTTGCGAGGAGCTAGCAGCTCATGTGATCAGAGGCAGAAACTTAGGTGAAAACTTAGCTACTAAGGGTTTGTCTGCGCTACAGAAAATATCGAAGCTGCTGCAGTCAATATTCCAGGGTTCAAATTAACAGGTCTAGTGAAGACATGCTAATTTGAACTTAGAGGGCACTCCTGTCGATGTCAGTAGTCCTATTCTCATGAGGATTAAGGGAAGCTGATGGGAGCGTGTACTCCCATTCATGTCCCAAAGTGTGGACGGCACCAAAACATGATTTAAGATATTTTGACTCCAGCTACTCATTTAACGTTGCTGGAGTTGTGTATCTTAAGTCAACTTTCCCCGTTAGTGTAGATCAGCCGTGAGTTAATTTAGGCCTCAGGGTTAGGTAGCAGCCAAGCAGCGGATTTGTAGATCACTGTGTCACCCAAATATGGGGTTAGGCAGATCTTAGCAGCTCTGTGCATGACGTCCAAAGGTAGGCAACATGGAAAGGCACAGGGCTAAGACTAACTCTTTCTTGTGAAATGGACAGGACAAATGTTTGGAGTAAGGTAGATGTAGAATAGAGCAGTCTTTTCAGGGGTGAGTAGCAGCTATGCTCTTCTTCTACTGCATGAATACATTGTGGCTGTGTCTAGACTGGCACGATCTTGCGCCAGAGCTATGCAAATGAGGCTCAGCGTGGAATATCACTGAGCCTCATTTGCATAACTAATGAGCCGCCATTTTTACGGAAGAGGCTCTTGCGCAAGACGGAGCTGTCTACATTGCCCCGTCTTGCGCAAGAAAAACTCTCTTGCGCAAAGCCGTTATGCCTGAAAATAATCAGCATAATGGCTTTGAGCAAGAGGGTTTTTCTTGTGCAAGACGGGGCAGTGTAGACAGCTCCATCTTGCGCAAGAGCCTCTTCCACAAAAATGGCGGCTCATTAGTTATGCAAATGAGGCTCGGCGATATTCCACGCTGAGCCTTATTTGCATAGCTCTGGTGCAAGATCGCGCCAGTCTAGACACAGCCTGTGAGTTTTTCCATTGCAGATGTCATAGAGTTCCTCCTGGAGTGTCCCATTTTCACTATTGAATTAACAATTCCTTGATAGTACAGTATCTGCATTTGGATACATACTTCAACATGCTACCTAATGCTATCCTTCAAATCCACCAATTTGTATTAACACTAGTGCAATTTTTGTTCCAACTGGACTAACTACTTAGAGGCATTTTCAATAATAGTAACCATTGTGCTTGCCTTGCCACTTAAACAAAAATATTTTAAAACCTTACATTTTGTGTTTACTATTGACTTGGGCCATTGCTAAATTACTGTTATAACCTGATCATGTGACCATATATGTATGCAGTGCTTTTTTTTGTGACGGTACTGCCCAGTACGCAGTACCAGCACCTCCAGATGCAGTACCAGCACCTCCAGTCAGAGCTCAACAACTTTTCCCCTGGAGTACCGGCACTTTTTTTTTTTTTTTTTTTTTTTTTTTTTACAAAAAAAGCACTGTTAATGTATGTAAATACTAACTGTGATTTGTAGCCTATCACTTAAATTATCTAAAGATGACTAATGTGACACCAAAGGAATCTAGAAGTGATCCTGGCAATTACAGACCTGTAAGTCTAATATTGTTCCTGGGCAAACTAGTTGAAACAATAATAAAGAATAGAATTGTCAGACATACAGATGAACATAATTTGTTGGGGAAAAGTCAACATGGTTTTTGCAAAGGGAAATCATGCCTCACAAATCTACTAGAATTCTTTGAAGAGGTCAACAAGCATGTGGACAAGGGGGATCTGGAGGATATAATGTACTTAGATTTCCAGAAAGCCTTTGACAACTTCCCTTACCACAGGCTATTATGCAAAGCAAACTGTCATGGGATAAGAGGGAAGGTCCACTTATGGACTGGTAATTGGCTAAAGAGTAAAAAACAAGGGATAGGAATTAATGTTCAGTTTTCAGAATTCAGAGAGGTAACTAGTGGTGTCGCTCCAGAGGTTTGTTCTGGCACTAGTCCTTTTCAACATATTCATAAATGATCTGGAAAAAGAGGTAAAAAGTGAAGTGACAAAATGTGTCGATGATACAAAACTACTCAAGACAGTGAAGTCCAAGGCAGGCTGTAAAGAGCTACAAAATCTCTCAAAAATGGGAAACTGGGCAACAAAATGGCAGATGAAATTTAATATTTATAAATGCAAAGTAATTCATACAGGAAAACATAATCCCAACTGTATGGGCAAAATGATGGGGACTAAGTTAGCTATTATCACTCAAGAGTGAGATATTGGAGTCACTGTGGATAGCTCTCCACTCAATGTGCAGCAGCAATCAAAAAAGCAAATAGCAAAAAAACAAATACAGTAGACTTCCGATAATCCGGCACCTTTTGGACCTAGTTGGTGCCGGATTATCAGATTTGCCGGAGAATCAGGAGGTCTGGTACAGCTGCAGGGCTTAACAGCTGGCCAGGACACAATCTCCTTCCCTCTCCACTCCCCCTTCCTCTTCCTGTCTCCTCCGTGCTGTAACCTGATCCTCCTCCCCCTTCCCTCCCCTTTCCCCTTCACTGAAACAAAACGCCCTTCTCCATACTGTAACACAATCCCATTCCCCCCCTCCCCAACCTTATGCTCCATCTGGTTACAGCCAGCACTTGTGCTGAGTGGCAGGCTTTTTAATCAGCTGGTCAGGAGCGCTTGGCATTTTGATGCCGAGTATCGGGAGTGCTGAACGGTTGGATGCCGGACTATTGGAGTTTTACTGAAGAATGTTAGGAATAATTAAAAAGGGCATAGAGAATAAGACAGAGAATATTTTATTGTCTCTATATAAATCCATGTTACGCCCACATCCTGAATACTGTGCGCAGCTGCGGTTGCCTCATCTCAAAAAAGATAGCATTGTAAAAATTCAGAAACGGGCAACAGAAATGATTAGGCACTTGGAATGGCTGCCATATGAGGAAAGATGAAAAAGACTGGGTCTTTTAAGGTTAGAAAAGAGGAAAATAAGGGGGGATATGATAGAGATCTGTAAAATCTTTGCTTCCATGGAGAAAGTAAAAAAAGAAAAGTTGTTTACTTGTTCCCATAACTTACACTGCAAGTTTCTTTTGGAATAAGCTTTGCCAGAAAAGATCTTCCGGAAAAGCTTGTTTTGAAAGAGAGTGACCACACACACAAAGTTCAATGAAATAGCACTTTGCTGTTTTGAAAGAGAGCGTCCACACTGATTGGCTGCTCTCTTGCATTTAAGGCCACCTGGAACCAGTTCAGCCAGGGCATTAGGTCAGCAGTTGCTTCCAGGCACTGTTGCCTAAGGCTATCTGAGATGCGTGCTTAAAGGGACCCCTCTGGACAGATGTTTCTCAGTTTCTGCTGCTTGCTTGCCTACCTCAAGGTAGCTTTTTCTTGGCAGCAAAGATTTTTCAGTGCGTGATCTGGTTGCCCAGCTTTTGGACACCACAGCATACTCCTTGCCATGGAGCCGGAGCTGTCTCTGCGCATGCAATGACCCCACACTGCCATGCTGCAATTTCTGCAGTAGTTTCTGCAGACTGCCTTCATTGTCCTGCATGAGCTCAACACCTTGAGAACCTCTGCCTGTGTGTGGGAGCAATGCCCTTGCAACTGCACCCCACAGTGGAGAGATGCTTTTGGAGGCTGGACACCAGTTCCGACTGGTGGGACCGGCTGGTGATGGAGAGGTGGGACAATCAGCAGTGGCTCCACAACTTCAGAATGAGGAAGGAGACATTCAAGAAGTTGTGTGCCTGGCTCACCGCTGCCCTCTGTCGCTGTGACATCCAGATGCGACCCACCATCCCCCTGGAGAAGCGGATCACCATCGCCGTCTGTAACCTCTCCACCCCAGACAGTTACCTGTCGGTGGGCAACCAGTTTGGTGTGGGAAAGTCCACCTTGGGGACCTCCTCATGGAGGTAAGGCACTCTTGGGCTGCAGTTTCTAGAGTGGGGGGGAGTACTAGAAAGGGGGAACCTAGGGAAAGAAGGGGTGGGAGTGCGGGGGATGGGCTGTGGGTGATGAGGGGGAAGCTCACCCTCACACAGCCCTGTGAGGAGGCAGGCTTCATAAGGGGTGGCTCTTGGGGTGTTTGTGCGGAGCTTGGACGGTGGGCTTGGAGAACTCCCAAGGTCCCTTGCACCCCCTTTGATTCTCTGTTTGTGTCTTTGTTTTTTCTCCTTCTGCAGGTGGTGAAGGCCATAAACACCATCCTGCTGTGCAGGGTCATCTGCCTGGGTGACCTGGACCCCATCATGGCTGGATTTGCCACCCTGGGATTCCCCAACTGCGGGGCGGGTGATAGATGGAAACCACTTCCCCATCTGTGCCCCAGGGGATGGCATGGCAGGGGGAACAGGGTCAGGCATGGGAGGGGGAGTGGGTACTGGAGCAGGGACAGGAACAGGGAGTGGGACTGGTGCCAGGTAGGCCACCATCTCCTGGATGGTGGCACACATGTTGCGGCCCTGCTACAGCAGCTCAGTCCACATCAGGGCCTGCCATTGTGTATTGTCCCAGACCTTCTGGGCCAGTGTCTGCTGCATGTCCCTGAGGATGGACACATGCTCTCTCATTAGGTCCTCATGGAGCCTCCAACGCCTGTGGCTCCCCCAGGGTCAAGCTGCTGGCTCAGGTGGTGTCAATTGCCCCACAGTCATGGCTGGTCTGGCTGGGAAAATAAAGAGAGGTCGTTAGACATCTCTGGAGACACTGTTCCTGAGGCCTTGCCTCATCTGTGAGCTGAGGGCAACAGTCTTCGGGGCAGAGGACAGTGATGTCATTGGAGCAAGGCCATGTGTGGCCTGGACAGTAGGCCCTGCCTCACAGGGGCCCAGAGGTGCCTAGGGCACCGTGCTTTTCATTTCTCTCCCTCCTCCCCCCCAGTCTCATGGACAAGCAGGCAAGAGAAGAGTCCGGCCACACTGGGATCCAATGGCTAGGAGACGGGCCTCAAGCAGCCTGGACTTCCATTGGTGCCACACACACACCTGCCCCTGGCAGCACTGTCTCCGGGAGCGGGTGGTGCCTTGAGCATGCAGGCATGCCCATGTGCTGTGTGCAACACTCGAGTCTGTGTGCGGGTGTGCGGGTGCCCTTGCCTCTGCCTCCTTCCAGCGGTGGCTAGTGGTCTAAGTGCATCCCTTTGGGGGTCAGAAGTGTGTCTGGCCTCCCCAGAGCCTGTGAGCAGGATCCCAGGGATGCTCCAGGGCTGCCTCCTGGGGCTGTGTGACACAGACTGGCACTGATCATGCATCCACATGCACAGACTGCTACGCAAGGGCCAGGCTGAGAAGGCCGAGCAACGATTGCATCACAGCCCCTCAGTACTCGCCACCCCCACCCTGCGTGCATGTGAAAAACTAAGAGCACTCACCTGATGATCCCTCCCTGGCCTTGGAGGATGCCTGGAAGACATCCAGGCCCTGGGGTACCGGCTCCATGGTGATGGTGGTTATGGTGCTCTCCATCTCTTCGTCCTCCAGCTTCTTGTCCTCCTTCTCCTCCTGAGTTGGAACCCCTAGGCAGGTGACAATGTGAATTTCCAGACTAGAGTCCACCACCAGGGGTGGGAAAGGGGCTGCACCACCCCCCAGAATGCGGTGAAGTTCATTATAATAGGGACTGGAGTGGGGTCCTGGCTTGGAACTAGAGCAATGCTCCCTGGCCCTGGCATAGCCCTGCCTATTCAAGAGTCCGGTGGTGGCCCCTCATGGCCAGGGTCTCGGCCATTCAGCCCAGAGCCGGCACAAGGTACGGGCGAGGCGGGCTACCGCCTGGGGCGCCCCATTGTAACGGGTGCCACACGGGGCTGCTGGGTTGGGAGGGGGTGGGGCCACGCATGCATCGCACTCCCGCGGGCGGCGCCACACTCCCAGGGCCCAGGGCATGCGAAAGGCTCGGGCCGGCCCTGATTCAGCCATATATGTTGGCATTGCGCCATCTGGAGCAGAGATCCTGGAGGGTCTCCTCTTTGTCCCATACCCCCAGGAGGGCCAGGATCTCCACACCAGACCAGGATGGTACATGCCTTTTCTGGCACCTGTCAGGCTCCTGAGAGCCTTGTGCATTCTCCCTGGGAGGGCCAGTGGGCTCTTGGGGGGCTTGTGGCTGGGACATTGGCAGGAACTGGCAGCCGCATGGTGTGTTACAGCTCCCAGGGCTGGCTTCCTGCCACAAGCCCTGTCCCGGGTGTCTGCAGCTTTAAGAGCAGCCGAGAGACAGGAAGTATAGAGTTGTGATGAGTGTGGATGGCGTGGCCAGGTGAGCACCTGTGTTATTTCCTGGAGGCCTTTTTTTCAACAGAACTCCATCTTCCATGTCCACACACGCCTTTTTCCGAAAAAGCTTTTTCAGAAGAAAACTTATTCTTGTAGCATGAGCTTTACCGCCGTCGGAAAAAGCCCTCCGTTATTTCAATTTTTTGTGGAAATAATGCAATTGCAGCGTGGATGCTAGTATTGTTTTTCCAGTATAACAGCCGTTATTCCAGAAAAACGCTGCAGTGTAGACGTACCCTAGGTTTCACCAAATGAAATTAATAGGTAGCAATTTAAAAACAAATGAAAGGAAGTATTTCTTCTCACAATGCACAGTCTATCTGTGGAAAACCTTGCTGGAAGATGTTGTGAATACCAGGATTTTAATATGGTTCAAAAGAACTAGATAAATTCATGGAGGATATGTCTTTCAATGTCTGTTAGCCAGGATGGGTAGGAATGGTATCCCTAGCTTCTGTATGTCAGAAGCTGGGAATGGGTGACAGGGAAGGAATCACTTGATGATTACCTATTCTGTTCATTCCCTTTGGGGCACCTGGCATTGGTCAATGTGGAAGACAGAAAACTGAGATTGATGGACCTCTGGTCTGACCCTGTATGGCCATTATTTTATTTGAAGAATCACAGATTTTGTTACATTAAAAATAATGGTGATTTTGGGATAACTATTATCATTCCTAAATTAATTTGTGATATGGAGAAGAGATTATTGTTTTCTGTCTCTCTCTCTTTCTCCTTCTCTCTTGCTAGTAAAGGGTGTAACAAACTTCCTATTCTAAACCTGGTTTTAACATACAGAATGCTAACTTCATCACAACTAAACCAATCCACTTGATATTTATACCTGCAAGAGGAGAATTTCTTTGGAAGTATAATTGTGTGTGTGTGTGTGTGTGTGTAAATATGGGACAGCTATGACATGTTCAGAAATTATAGGTTTTCAATTTACATTTTCCTTATATTTTGGCTACCTCATAATTAAAATGCAGTGACACCCAAAAACTACTAATTTGGTTTATTGTGTTATCCTCTCTTTTGGGAAAGTTCAATGCTTTTTGTTTTGGAGTTGTTTGGAAATTTGATTCCAATTGCCATATTCAGTGCAGCGGAAGAGGCCAGCATTCCTTTGAGCCGGTAAACCTTGGCTGAAAGATTGCTGTCTTCTGGCTGTGGTTATCACTTAGACAGGCAGCAACTGATCCAGTAGGCTTGCCTTTAGGATTTCTATAGCCTCACAGGTTGTAAATTCATTAGTCAACATTCAAGATGGTTGAGGATATAGAGTTAAAGATGCCAGCAACTAAAGATTGCAAGAAGCATGAAGAATTATAGTAAGGGCTTCTTGCAGAGGTGAGGATTCCTGCAGGATCCTGGGGGAGACAGAAAGCAGTACTTTTTATGCCAAATAAATACTTGAGAATGTAGAGAAAATATATCCATGCTTTCACAACTTATTGTCAAAGGACAATTAATGAAACAAGTTCCCATTTCTTTTAAGTAAGGAAAGTTCCAGACAAGAAATGAAATAAATAAAAGGAAGCAGAAATTCAAGTACATATACATAATTTAAGAGTGAAATGTGAGAAAAAATGCTGACTTTAGGAAATTCAATGTTAAAGGGACACCATCAACTTGAAGTTTGAAAAATTGTTTTTTAGAAAAGTCCCTGACAGACCATTCTTCAAAAACAAACTAAATAAAAAGGAAACGTAACATAAGGGATTATCTGTGTCCCCTCCCTCCCCTGTGCCCCACTGAGATGTCTAGAAAAGACTTTTGAACAGGCTCAAGGGCAGCTCTTTCAAGCGCAGGCCCATTATAACTCATATGCAGCTTGTCTCCCTGTAGGACACGTAGTCTTCCCTCTTCTGTCCCCTTATCTGTGCCTTTCCATTTTCAGCATGGTTGCCAGTATTCCTTTTGGAGTGACTTGTGAACTGCATGAAAGTCCTGGGTAGCTTGTAGAGCAATACATGCACATAAATGACACTGTGTGAGGCAAGAAGTGAAAATGATCTTCAGTGCTAAATATAAATGTTATGATATAAACAGTTTTGACATCTATAATATTATATCTTTATCTCTATCTCTGTTCATTTTGACTATAAATATTTTTCCTTTGATGTTAAGTTTGGTTAACGATTAAATGGAATTTTTTTGCAGATAGCATCTGCTTTCTTTATAATTGTTTTTATCAGAAAACCCAAACAGAAAATGTTTCATCCAAAAACTGAAATCTTGTGTTTGGACAGTTTTCAGAAAAAAATATTTTGGTTGTGGTTTCCAAAAACTGAAGAAAAATGTTTGTTTGTTTTGCTTTCCAATTAAATGTCAAAATTTTCCATGTAGAAAAAAGGCCTATGATTTTTAAGTGATTTAAAGGCTGTCATTGTCCCTCTTACAAATAAAAACTTCTGAAGTGTGGAGATATAGAGTTTCTCTATATCTTTTAAGGTAACCTGAAAAGTCCTAACTTCATTCTCCTCTGTCCATCTCAACTCATAAGACATCATTTTATCTCCATAATGTGTATTTGGAAATGGATGAATTTTACCTATTTTGAGTGATTCAAAGGCAAATTACAAGTTTATTCTGTATGTGAGCCACGCGTAAGCCTTACTTTTAGGCCCAAAGTGGTTCAAAGGATTTGTACTGGCATTTTACAAAGGTACATACTTCCCACTACAGATCTTCCCTGATCCAGCAGTCTCAGAACCTGACCAGAGGAAGGAGTTTACCAGTGCAGGAAAGGTCAATTCCAGTCCCTCTGCTGATTAACTCCAGGCTCTCCCAGGGTCTGTCAGCTGATCCTTTCCTTCAGCTGATGCCAGATCGACCCCTAGGGCTCCTGGCTCCATAGCCAGCCCTGGGCTGCCAGGCTCCACTGACCCCTGGGACTGCTGGGGCTCCACACAACATTGTCTCAGGCCACTGGAGCTCTGCTGCCCCAGGGCTCCCTGCATCCACAACCCCAGGGCCACTTGACTTTGCTGCTCTGGGACTACCGGGACTCCGTGGACAGACAGGCTCTAATGCCTCCAGGCTTTGGAGGGCTCCGCAAAGCTCCCCTGCCCACCAGGCTCCCAGCTCTGTGGGAAGTCTTGTCCACTGGGGTCCTGTCTCTACTCGCTGCTGCCAGCCTCTTGTGGCTCTCTGGTCCTGCCAGACCACGGACCACAGAGATTTAACTTGTACTAGGGTTGCCAACTCTGGCCGAAGAGTTCTGGGAGATTTTTCCCCCAATATGATATAATGTCATTTTTAAAAACATCCTATTAAAATCACCTAGATTGTTTTCAGTAGTCACCGGGAGATTGATGCTGATTCCACTACAAATTATGCTCTGTACATGATCTTGTCTCATTCTTCCTGTACTAGATATACACCCCCATTTTACTCTCATGTAATTCATTGCATCTTCTCTCCACAGTTTCAGTGTAGACAGCAAAGTCTGGAAATATTTCCATGCTGGCCCAAGTTCAGTAGGCCCTACCTATTCATCACCTACATACAACTGGGCATCAGTCAAAACCCAGAATATCTCATCTACTAAATCTTTGGTGGAGAAATGATAGACTAGACATTTTTTTTTCTAATTCACATAGAATACAGATTAAAAATTGATATTTGATATAACTGGGCCCAATATACCAGTGATTCACTTCAGTTTTACAAATTTGAATTTAAGAAAACAACTTGTAATACATGTTTTTGGAGACCAGCATGGTATTGTTTATCCTTAGCCCTTCTTCAGAAATGTGTGATTATTTGTAAGTATAACTTCCTCGTAATGAATTATTTTTCAGCTAAGAGTTACTTTCATTGTCCTCTCAGATGCAATATCCACATTGCTGTTGATAGAATGAAATGTTTATATTTCTCAGAAAGCAGTTGAAAGGTTTTGGGATGGATTTGTGATGGGGGGATGGATGTCTTGTATTGTCTTTCAATTCATTGTTTTAAATCACCATGAGTGTTTTTCTTGACTCCCAAGTTTATAGATGTCCTCAGAAAAATGTGAAATAATAATAAGCCTTCACGTTAAGGGGTTTTAGTTTATTATGATTTAAAATGTGTTCATTCTATTATTAATAAGGACATGTTTTCACCAATTTAATTGAGAATAAATATGTTTTGAAAACATCAGAAAATAATAGCAGCAGCCCCATCTGAATAGTTTATCTTTGTGTGATTGAGTTGTTTTGTAAAAACAGATTATCATTATGTGAAGAAGTTACACTTTCAAATTCTGAAATGAGTTCCTGATACTTGGCACACTTACTGTCAGGAAGACCTTATTTTATGGTTACACAACCCTTTTGAAAGAACTTTATGGATCAAAGTATCCTAAGGGTGACATTTTATCAGAACTTAATGCCAAGAATTTTCCTCTGTGCAGGTCATCAAATGCTTATTGAGTGATTAAAATTCAGTACTGTGTCTAGCCAAGGATAAGTTGGCCTCTACCCTTCATTTGACTATGGTGAGGTTGTATTATACTGATATTTCCTGACGGATTTATATGGATGACTGATATCTGATGCAGTGTTCATCTCTCAGGTCTTTCTTAAGGATGAATGGAAGTTTGTTGAGCTCTCCCACACCCCCATTCAACCTGTTGGGGAATAATTAATTATTAAGATTGTAACATAAAAAGAACCCCATCAAATGTAATGAGCAAAATTACTGACAAAATTTTTAATATTTACAAATGTGATGTTGGTTTTTTAGTAAGAAGTCCCCTAAACATTCATGTTTGATTAAGATAAATATGTTCACATTAAAGATCAGAAAAATGTCCCTATTCAAATAAAAAACAAAGGTTATGATATTTTATACATAATATATTATGATATTGAAATATAGAAATGGAGAATTGCTGATGATAAAATAAATTATTAGTTATACTTTAAAAGTTAAAAATTATGGATAGTGAATCCATTTGGATGGGATAATATCTTGTGATAAGGTTTTGTCCTAGATTTTACATGGCATAAGGAATATTGTCTTGTCAATTTTTCTCTTACATAGTCTAATTTTATTAATGCACTGAAAAAATTAAATAAAAGGAAGTTATGTATGATAAGTATACAAACATAATGCTCAATGTCCCTAAGCTGGGAAAAACAGGAGCACGGTAATATAAAATCATGATGATAAAAAGGGTAAATAGAAAAAGTTATGCAAATACAAATTTGTGCATGTGTATCATACAGGCTACAGAAAACAGTGCTTAACTCTGAAAAAATTGTGCTCATAAATGTATAATGTGAAAGGTTCAGTTTGGGGAAATACCTGCCCAGAACTGAAGGGTAAGATGAAAGGACCTGTCTAGGGATCAGATACTGAAATAGGCATCATGGCATGGAGGAAGGCTCCTCGATACACTAGAATTCAATAATTTGAGCATGTATGTATCCTGACTTCTCTGCGCATTGTCTGGAATAGGCATATATCCCAAAACTATAAGTAACAATTCTGTCTAAAGATTTGTAAATAAAGGTAAAAAATAATTAAGTGTAAATTAGGTGGCCTTGTAACTCAGTTTCCCACTTCACATTCACTTCCCTCCACTTTGACTACAGTTTTCTGTCTATAATTGCCTTAGTTTGTCACTAAGCTTTCTATATCTATAAGTTCGGTTAGCTCAATGATACTGAGACTGAAGCTTGCAAGCAACAAGTGGCTCTTTAATGTGTCTCCTGTCATTCTTTTTGCAGCACATGATTATAAAACACTGTGAGATTAAATTAATCTATCTAAGTTTTAATCCATCAAGGTGCTTTTACTATGTTATTAACCAATAGTAATTGATAAAATAATAATATATGTTCAGTCATTTTGCCATGAGAATTATATATATAGTTTGTATATAGTACACACGCACACACTAAATATTTCCCCTTTGATAGTGTTTAAATATGACGATTTAGTACTATAGTAAATGAAACAATCAATTCATATGACAATGGCTCTTTTGAGTAATATCGATCATTAATTTGGCTCATGGATCTTTGAACATCACTGTTCTAAGTAATACTTGTAGTGATGTCCTCTTCACCTCTCTAATCAGATGCTGTGACTTCTCTAGTCATTACTGAGATATGTTAAAAATGTTCTTAATGATGCCCCAGTTCTAAAGAAGCCTAAAAGGGATCATTGTTAATTTTCATTATTGTATCTTATAAATCAAGGCCCAGAGTCTCTGTTGTTCTTGGCCTCATGTTATCCATTAAGATACTCCTTTGAAATTTGATTCTCTCCATGGTTCTATAATAACCCAAGTTTTTTACCCTCAGGACATGCTGGCAATCCCAACTTTTCTCTCTAGCTCATGAGATGATGAGGAAGAATAGAAATGAGAAGAATAAAAAGGTGAGTCTGGGTGGGCATTTCATGAAAAGGTTATTCAAATGCAATTGTATTCATGTTGTTTCCAAGGTATTCATATTTAAGGATACAGTTATTATCAAGGACACTCAGTGTATGTCTATGCAGCAGCATTATTTTGGAATAAATAACATCATTCACGTCTACACGCAAGCAGTTACTTCGACATAACATCGAATAATGTCCATTTGGAGGACTTCTTACTCTGACTCTTGTAACCCTCATTTTATGAGGATTAAGGGAAGTTGGTGAAAAAGTGCTCTTTTTTTGGACTTAGGTATGTAGATGGTGCCAAAAGCTGAAATAAGCTATTTTGACTTAAGCTACACAATTGATGTAGCTCAAGTTGTGTAGCTTATTTCAAATTTAGCCCTGCTGTATAGACTGTGTACCCTCAGAGCCCTGGGTGGATTCTCTTTGGCTTAGTAGAGTAGTAATTTAGATAAATCCATAAGGGTACGTCCACACTATGGGAGAAGGTCGAATTAAGATACGCAACTTCAGCTACGTCAATTGCATAGCTGAAGTCAAAGTACCTTAACTCGACTTTTGGCACTGTCCACATTGCAGGAAGTTGAAGGAAGAAACTCTCCCTTCGACTTCCCTTACTACTCATGGAAGCAGGACTACCGGCATCGACTGGCATAACCCTCTCAATTCAAATTAGCGTGTCTTCACTAGATCCGCAAATTCAAACCCTGGAAGATTGACAGAGGTAAATTCAATCTTCTCTGTAGTGTAGACATACCCTAAGAAACAGAAGTGCCTGCCAGACTGCATGCTTCAGGGTAAGAGATTGTCCTCCCTGTTTGAAAGACAGCATAAGGCATTGATTATTCTCCCAGTGTCCATGCCAAAACTGATGATCAGGTCCAAAATGTGACCAGCTATGTGAGGTGGTCCAGAAATAGTCCAGGTGAAATCCTTGGTTGCAATGGTAGCTGGAATGTTGTCTTGAGATAATCTGTTAGGGCATGTGTACACAGCAGCATTTCAAAATAACTACACGAACATCTACACAGCAAGGCTGTTATTTCAAAATAATTTTGAAATAATGGGCAGCTTATTTTGGAGCCTGTAACCCACATTCTATGAGGAAAAACGCCTATTCCAAAATAGTTATTTTGGAATAGGATGTGTGTAGACAAGGTAGTTGGAGTTACTTCAAAATAAGGGGCCTCCAGCCCTTCCCGCCCCTCTGTCCACCCTCAGCAAAACTCTATAGTACCCCTTCCCCTGCAGGCTTTAAAGGTGCAGTCTCATCTCCGAGCTGTGATCGAAAGGCCTCGGGTCAGATGAAGGCGATGTGCTTCAAGCAAGACCACCTGAGGCCTAGACAGCAGGCCCTTTCCTGCAGGGTCGCAAATGTCCAAGGGAGGAGCCTCACTACCCCACATCCCAGAGACAAGAAGGCATGGGAAGGTGCCAGCCAGACCAGGAACCTGCAAGCGGGAAGGGAGCCATGAGTAGCTGGGCTTCCCTCTGTAGCACACACATGCCAAATCCAGCAGGTGGTGTCCCGCAGGGTGAGGACTTCTATCCCTGGCCACTGGAGGAGAAGGAGGCAGGGCATTGTGGGAGGAGTGTGTGAGCTGCCCTGACAGTTGATCTCCCCACACCAAACTGGTTCCCGACAGATTGGTAGCTGTCTGGCATGGCGAGCTTTCAGATGTCAATGGCGACCCACTTCTGGAGGGGGATGGAGTGTCTCATTCCCCATGTGTCCCATTGCAAGAGGGCAGGGTCATGCCATTCACAGAGCTCCAGAAAGGAGTCCTTCTGCATGCAGAAATTCTGGAGCCACTGGTGGTTATTCTACCACTCCAGGATGGTCCGGTCCCACCAGTTGGAACTAGTGGCAAGTCGTCAGAACCAGTGGTGCACCATGTGCAAGGGAGGGTGGGTGGGGTCAAGCTGCATGAGCAGAACCCAGAGAGCAGAGAGGAATTGCCCCACAATGAGTTGGGGGTCCTGTTCCTGCAGGGCCTGGAAGGCAGCCGCAGAAACTGCAGCACTAAGACATATATAGAGCGGCAACTGCTGGGAGGCAGGTCTGGCTCCTTGTTTAGAGAGCTGAGGTATCTTTAAGGGCAACTACAGCAGGCAGAGAAAAGGCTTTGCTATCCCTCAATGAGATAGGAAAAGGAAAAGAACCTGAGACACGACTGTACGGGTGGGAGGAGATTCCTTTTAAGCTCAAGCCTCAGGCAGCAGCTCTAGGAAGAGAGTGCTATCCTGATGCCCTGCCTGAAGTGCTTCTGGGTGGCCTTAAATGCGATTCACTGTCCAATGAGTGGGGACACTCTATTTTGAAATAGCTCAGTGCTATTTTGATGGGCATTTGCTGTGTAGACACACTATTTCAAAATAAGCTATTTCGAATTATAAATATTGAAATAGCTTGTTTTGGAATAAGCATGCAGTGTAGATATGCCCCCTAGTGTGATCATTTCATGGGTACCAGAGTCGAATGAATCTGGAAGCATATTAGGCTCCTCATGAGGTTGCCTGCAATGACTAAGATTGAATTCGTAATGGAATTGGCATACCAAATAGCCACATGGCAAAGATCTGGATTGGGGAGTGCTTCTCTTCACTGAAGATATCATCACTTTGCTCCCACATGGTGCATCTGCGTGTAGTTCACCGGGTGAGTTGGGTAGAACATGGCGAGCATAAAAGATGCTAGACAATCTGTGAAGGATGGAGTGAGGAATTATCTATTAAAATATGCTGGGAGTACTTGATTAATTGCCCTGTGAATTAATCTGCTAATTGGAAAAAACTGCTAATTGGAAAAAACTAATAATGTTCTACCATACATTTAACTAATAATGTTCTCCCATACATTTAAGTATTCTCTGTCTAGATGATATTTGGTCCTGCCATGAGGGGACTGGAAACGATGACCTCTCAAGGTCCCTTCCAGTTCTAGTATTCTATGATTCTATGATTCTCAGTTTATCTTCACTTTGTGGAAGGGATTGGGCACATCAGTTTACAAAGGACTTGTTTGAACATCTTGTTTATTTCTAAGATCTTATTTCTTTTCAGTCAAGTCATTTTATTCTTGGGCAAAATCCATACAATTTTATTCATAGTGACTCTAAGCTACTTTCAGTGCACTTTGTACATATGTCCTGAGTTACACATAACAAGATTCCAGAAGTCTAAGTCTCATCTTTATTACTGCATACCATGTGTGTGGCTTCAGTTATAGTGCCCTGAACATTTCACTATAGAAACTGCATCATAAACTAGATTGACATAAATCTGCTTTAGGGCTCTTCCAGAAATTCTCATCCGAGTGCCTATTGAAATGAACAAATCAAAATCCTTAACTTTCTTATCTATCAGTTAAATTGTATTTATGGAAATTGTCAGATGGAAGCAGTTATTCACAGTTCATTTGGTAAACAGCTCTCCTATTCTATTCCTGTTTATCTTAGAATGTAGTTTAGAGTGTAAATATACAGTAGATTTTTCTCATTTTTTTCTATGCAGATATTTATAATTAAATATTTGTAATGGTTCATATCTGCACCTGCCAATTATTTTCTCCATCTTTTTGAAGAAACATTTTGCCATTGGTATTGTATACAGTATTACCTGTTTTATTCATTTATGATTTCTAACAGCCGAGGTTCTACAGTAGATTTTATAAATGTTTGTGAGAATGAGAAATAGTGAGGAACAAATGTTGAAGAAACTGGATTAGAAAATAAGCGAGAGAACAAATGTTGATAAACACCTTGAAATGCTTTCCCACGTACCACACTGAACAGCACACACCAGCCACAACCAAAGTCTGTTAAAAAATTAAATATTTCAGTTAACCCTGAAAAAATGTTTGTAATCATTATTTGGCACATGTAAGCCAAAATAACAAATTTTAAACATGTCCATGTATGTCTCTTGGCTAATTTCTGATGGCCTAACTTACTCTGAATAGCATTGTTCTTCACAAGAGGGAACATTCAATTACTTCAGCAGGAGTCCTTGCAGAGTAAGGTTCTACTTAATGTGCACTAGAGTATTGCATTCTTGATTTATGTGAAACAAGACTCCATCTTAATCTCTAAGGATTTTAATAATGTAAAATAAATAAATGCATCAACAACCAAAAACTCTCACAATCCAATCCATATTGTACAATACCAGAAAACCCAGCAAGTCCAATAATATATCCTAATCCGTAGACCAAGGTGAACCAATAATCTACATGAAAAAAAAAAACCACCCCACTCTCTACATATAATTGTCATACTGGATCAGACCAGCAGTCACATATCAATATCTTGTCTCTGAGAGCTGCTGTTGGAGAAAGTGCAAAAATTCCATTATAGGCAGTTATGGAACCTCTGGGCTCATAGGGAAAGATGCTTCCTGCTCCCATTAGCCTAGTGACTGACATATGGCCTAAAGCATAAGGCTCCATATATTTGCTATAATTCTTCTATATTAATTAATGTAAAGATCTCAGGACTCTCCAAATGCCTGAGAAAACAGATAGATCTTGCAGTGTTCCTTGAGTTAAAAAAATTACAAAAGAAGAAAGTATTTATTTTTCTTTCAGCTCCTCCTCCACAGAGAAGATTCAGTTCACAAAGGATCAGACAAAGAGACTCAGGAAAGGTCATTCAACCATACTTCTTTGAAACTAGAATAAAAAGAAAAATGATAATCCTATTTTAGGGTTGTGCTAGACACCTTACATTCCATTATACTGAAAGTGTCTCCAGGGGACTTCCTGACATTCTTAGAACTGAAGGAACCCTTTATGTCCACACCACGCAAAGGAGGCTTTTGTGACAATATAGAAAAAAGATTTTCTAGTCATATCTAGAATGTGAGAGAACATTAAACATGGCAGATATCAGCCCCTTGACATGGGGAACAACCATAGAAGGCCACTATACCCAGCAATCCTGGTAAGCACCAGAACACAAATGAGTACCACTTAGTTACTGCTGAATAGTAATAGAGATGTAGCCGTGTGAGTCTGATCTTGCTGAAACAAAAGAAAGGACTATGCAGCACTTTAAAGACTAACAAGATGGTTTATTAGGAGATGAGCTTTCGTGGGCCAGACCCACTTCCTCAGATCAAATTCTGGAAGAGAATTGGCATGACCATATATACCAAAGGAATACAATGAAAAAAAAGTGAACACATATAAAACTGACAGATCAGATTTAGAACAGAAGGGGAGTGAGGGGGAGGGCTAGTATCTATGAGACAATGATACTAGGGGTGATAATTGGGGAAGCTATCTTTGTAATGGGTAAGGTAATTAGCATCTGACTGCCAAATTTCAGAAACTTTCTCCAAGGAAGGTAATTTTCTTTTAATAAATAAATTTCATTGATATACTGCCATATAGGTACTGCACATAGTACTTTAACAATGGTTAGGAAAAAAAGGTCACTTGTGTGTGACTATGAACTGGGGACAGCAGTGAAGTGTTGTGCTCAAAGCCTCAGAGGGGATGACAGTCAAATTTAAACCAGAACTTTGCTGTGGAAAAGGAGCATGTGAACGAGCCAGTGGTTAGCCATGGAATTATGCCAGGGGATTGTGCAGATTTTTTTTTTTAGAAGAATAAAAAGGTCTGAGTGACTCTGGGCAAGATTCTGTGTAGCATGGGTGATTGATGGCAAGGATATAAGGATCATGAGCAGAAGCCCTGGGGGACAGACAACGACAGAAGCTGTCCACTAATTTAAAACAGAGAAGTAATAAAGATTACAGAATATAGTTAATATATTTTTCTTAATTGGAAGTTGAAATTAAGAAAGAGATATTACTGAGAAAGCCTCTTGTGTAAAGATCCAAGTTTTCAGTTTGCATAGCTTTGCAACAGGTCAGTTTTCCCAAGCTTCCTGTAGTGCTACCTATATCTATAAAATATTTTATTACATTTCTATATACTATAGCATCATAACTGTTAGCTTGGTACACCCTGTGAAACTTGCCAAGTCAAAAAGGGCAATATGATAACCTCTGATATATGTACACAAATCCGCACTGTAGTCAACGTGGATTGCACTTGCTTATCCTAATGTAGAATTTGACCCAATGTTTGCCTGAGCCTATTACTTCACTCATTATTCGTACCCACAGGTTTTTGCCAGTGAGTGTTCCTCTCTGCCCCATCCCACCCATTCAAGTGGTAGGAGGGATGTTGGAAGAGGAAGCCAAACAGGAGCAGAGTCTTGGTGCACCTCAGGGGAAAAGACTAAGCAGAGGCAGGGCCTCAGGGCATAGCAACGGACAGGGGTACGGCACTGCTTCCATATGAGGAGAAAAAGATTAATATGACTGGGCCTTTTCAGCTTGGAAAAAATACAAGTAAGAGGAGATATGATTTAGGTCTATTAAATCATGATTGGCATAGAGAAAGTAGATAAGGAAGTGCTATATAATTCTATTTACTCCTTCTCCAACACAAGAACATTAGTAGGCAGTAGGTTTAAAACAAACAAAAGGAAGCATTTCTTCACACAACACCCAGTAAACCTGTTGATTTCTTTGCCAGAGGATGTTGTGAAAACCAGGTTTAAAAAAGAGCTAGATAAATGAATGGAGGATAAGCCCATCAATGGCTATTAGCCAGCATGGGAATGTTTTGAAATGATTGTGCTTATTTTTTATTTTGTATAAAACATATACCTCAATATATGCTTTTTTTTTAGTGCCTAAGTCTATTGAAAAGGTAAAATAAACGAAAGAAGCACTGAAGTCCAAATTCCACCATTGGGTAATACTCTCATTCATGCCATTCTTCCTCATGCTGGAGGAAGTATAGCAGAATGTGATTTTGAATGACTGCATGGCCAACGGATTTTGAGAAATCACAAGATCTTCTAGCTTGATGCGTTCTAGAAAGTTCAGACAGAACTTACCTGCATTGGGATCTTAAATTTTGCTAAATTTCCTTTAATCTGCTGAGATTTTGCTACTTTTATGTGAAACTACTGAGTTTCATATTCTCCACTCAGAAACACATATGGCCATCCAGAAGCTTCAGTTCTTTAAAATGGAATTCTTCAATGGAATTCTAAACCTTGGCTCAGGTTTATAAGTATTAGTTTTACTCTGACTGAGTTTTGAGTTTTGATGTAACAAAACCTAAAATGAAGGCAAAACTTAGCTATAGCCTGTCTGATCCCCAGGGGAAGTTTTTCCATTGACTTCGATGGGCTTTGCATATGGGCACCAGATATGGGGGGTTGGCAATGATAACTTTACACTGCTTTGGTGCTCTGTGGCACTGGGACTAAAACCAGTTGCAGTCTTATATGGTAAAATAAACCCCAATTATTTTGACACATGAAGCTGAAATGTCACACAGCATCTGGAATTCTTTGCCTCTGTTTCTGAAACACACTTCCTTCTACCTGCTAGAGCAATGGTATAAAATGTCCCAAATGTTTTTTTTTCTGTGTCTATCATTTCAACATACAATATGAGACACCCCTTTGCCCTTCCACCCACACAGACCACACTCCAGCCATTAGGAGAATCTTACATTTAAAGAATCTTTTAAATTAAATGGCCTTTTTGATCATTTGCACCTTAACAATTTAATGAGGTCATATGAAGTGAGGAGATGTTAATTGATAGGGGGTAAACATTGCAAATTTAGCATGAAGCCTCAAGAGAAGCAGAATGCCTCATGAAATCTCCAAGGATGAAATTGAAAATTTCCTACTGAGGTAAACATGACTTGACAATACCAATGAACTTTGAGAGAAATGACAGACAAATTACAACATGCTTTTACTAAGCCATATTGAAACCCATGTTTCTAAAAGTCATACTGTCAGTAATTGTAAATATTGCCGTCTTCCATTGAAAGGAACATGCCTGCACAGTTGAAGCCTAGAAAATCCCAGTTCAGGCTGATTCTTTAAAAAAAAAAAAAAGGCCCCATATCAAGTACTGAAATATTTCTAGTCCAAATACATAATACATGTCTTTTGTCAATGAAACTCCCTTCTACACACTATTACTTTCCTATAGGTATGGACTTTCAGGAGGGTCTTCCCATGGTTCCCCTGTTTCCTGTACTTCTTCCTTTCTTAGGTAATTGGCTAAATTCTGCCTTCAGATCTATGATTTATGTCAATAGGAGGAACAAAATGACATTTGGAATTTGGCATCTTCATATATATGAAACTGATGATTTAGGGGACTGCAGTTTGGACACATTAAGTAGAGGTAGGGGTTCTGTAAGAATATGCCAAGTGAATTAAAAAGCAAAGTGCATGATTGTTATTAGGTTAGCCATGAAGTAAGGATCAGAATGCTGGTCAAGTTTTGTAATGAGAATGCTGAGGTGAGCACTGGATAAGTTGAGAGCTGATAGGCTACTCAAGGAAACAGTACTACAGATTCTTACTACAGTAAGCCCCTACTATAAAAAAGCTAATGAAGTGTCAGCTGAGATGGCTGGATCATATGAGGTACCAAGATACATTGTTCAGAGAGTATGAGAGCTAATAAGTAAGGTAATAAGACCATGAAGAAGACCAAGGAAAAAGTGGCTTGAGATGCACAAGGAGAACACAAAGAAGGTTGGTGACAGCTTGTAAGATATGCTTAAGAGGAAGGCTTAAGGAGATGAAGAATAAGAGCAACCAAAACCACCCCAATTCACAGGAAAAGGAGGATGAAGAAGAAAGGAAAGCATTGGGGCACTTAAAGAAAGCACAAAGGATGGGTGTTCAGCATTTTCAGACAGTTTTTTAAAGCTGTCAGATTGGGGACCTGAAAAACAAAAAATCCAAAATCAGTCACTTAAACACATATTGGATATATATACAACCTGTGTGCAAGTTATTTATATTTGTTTATGAATTAAGGCTGGTTAGATATTTCCATGTATACTGCTTTTATTTGAAAACTGCTTTCTGGCAAAATCATTTTTAAGGAACAGTTTCTTTTTCAATGAAAATGTTCTCATTTGCATCAGAAACTGCAGATGAAAAAAGGAAAACTTTCTGTTTTTATTGTTTTGATGAAAAAATGAAAATTTCCATGGAAAATATTAACTTTTTTAAAAAAATTTACCCATTTTTCTGGCAAGCTGAAATACATAAGTGTTTATGTATGTGTCTGTGAAAGAAAGAGAATATAAGTTAAGAAAGCAGCATTTTGTACTTCTATGTGCAAGTGGTAGAACAGGTTAGATTTCAACCCTTTTCCTCAGCCTAACCAATGCGTATAAAGTCTATCATCACTACTAAAAAGGAATGCAGAGGAAGTAAAGGTTGAGTCCCTAAAAGGCTAATTAAATATCTTTTGTAGTGGTGTTCCTGGTATTTTCTCTTCACACTTTTCATTACTGTTCTTCTATCCTTTTCCATCTAGCTATTATTGATTTCCCCACCTCCTACCTTTCCAAAGGAGCGAAAATTAACCCACTGCTTTGTTTAACAATAACTCCCACTCCGAACACAAACAGCACCAGGGTAAGTAATTGTGTGATATTGGCACGTCTTGGGTGCACATTGAGACGTAAAGCTAAAGGCTGACATTACCTCCCACAGTAGAGATACATTGCTAATGCCAATTTCACTGTGCTGAAAGCAGCTGCAACCCAAGCGTGAGTACTTAAAAGGCAGAACCTGCCAGATTTGAGATGGATCCCATACAGCTCATTCCAGCCAAACATGGAGAATTTAGACTCCCAATAAGGATAGTCCTTTTTTATTCATATTTTAGGACAATTACATGCATGATATCTAATTCTGTAACCACAAATCATGCTGAGTAATATGTACTCATATGAATAGTTTAATTGAACTGAATAAGACCACTCAAACGAGCAAGTGCAATTCAACATGTGAGAATTGGGTTCAAAATATTTTTGGAAATATTTTGGTTATCCAGTAGAAATATACACAAGGCAAGGGCTTGTCAGAGGAACATAGTTTTCAGTTTTATTTCTGTGAAAAAGTTAAGAGTTTTCATCAGAAAACTGAAAAAAATTCAGCTTTTTTGAGGAAGGAAAAATATTAATCCAAAATTGAAAATGAAATGAACACTGCTGAAAAGTGGGGGAAAAAGTGTAAAAATTGCCCAAAAAAGCCACAAAAAAGAAATGGATGGAAAAAAGAAAATAAATGAGCCAAAATTTTTAATTTTCAAATGGGAGAGTAGGTGCTTCCCTCAAAAGTTTATTTAAAAGCCCAATTAAAAAACCCCACCTCTATTAGCCACAGTTTCAGCCTCTCACATTTTCTCTTTTCTAAGATGCCAGTGCATTTTCTAAGATGCCAGTGCATCATTTAGTAACATCTTCAGAACCTGATTCCAAAAAAGTTTCATTGGATATTAATGAAACTAATTGTAGAGGTTCATTTATCTCAATTTTTAAGTTAACTGAGGGCGTAAGCTTCCAGGGGGATGCTACCTTTTAAGTTTTATTGTTAGATAAGTTATTCACTGAACAAAGCCAGTTCAGATTTTGGCTCATAGGAGAAACTTATAAACATCCACTGAAATGCATTTCTATTACATCGTACTCAATGCAGGAACTAGTGGGTAACATTCTATGGTCTGTGTTATACAGGAAGACAGAGTAGATGACCATATTGGTGCTTTCTGGCTTTAAAGTATATGAATCTACCTTTAAATTCTCAGATGAAATTAGGTAAATCTCTCCCTAGACACATGAGCATGTGCAACATTTTCTTTTAATAGAGGTTGCTAGCTAACCAAGTATATTTTCCAGGTCTCTACCAGTTCTATTTAACGTAGTTATCAAAAACACTATACTTATTTAGATTATGATAGCACTGCATTATGGTGTTAGGGATAAATGTGAAAAGAAAATAGTTATGGGGGTGCACAAACAGAAACCAATGCCTAAAGTATAAATGTGTTCCACAGAAAAAAATAAATCAACAAGAACACATTTTCATAAAGAATTACCCATGAATGTACAATTGAATGTACTCCATTTTTAATAATGTGACCCTGAAAGCAGAGTTGAAAGTAACTTTTAAATTTCTTAGAAGTACTGTATAGGGCTTAGGGAAGGGGCTTGGGGGGTGGGTTGTGATACAACTGTACTTGTAAGAAATTTAATTGTGGGGTTGGGTGTGAGGAGGTGCGGGATACAGGGTTGGGTGTAGGAGTTGGGAATGAGGAGGGGTTTAGGGTAGAGGGCTGGGTGTACTGGGGGGTGCAGGAGTCAGGGTTGGCACGTATGAAGAGGAGCTTAGGGTAGGGAGTATAGTGGGGCTCAGGGACAGGGCTGGAGGAGTGAAAAAGGGGCTCATGACACGGACCGAGGTATGTATGGATGCAGAGAATGCAAGGGAGAAAGGGCACTATTTAGGAAGGGTGGGGGGGGGGCTCAAGCCCCCCTCGTGATTCATATAAGGAGGGTGGTGGGTTCTAGTTCACCGACCCCGACCCGGGGAGCAGACAGACAGAACTGGAGCGGGCTCTGGCAGGGGGAAGGCAGGATAAGGGGCATCCTGAAGTTAGGGAGGTGTTTGTTGTTCCCTTTTATCATTCTTAGGGAGCAAGAAGGAAGCTCACAGTGTGGGTCACACACTCCTCTGCTCCCTTCTTTCCCTTCCACAGCCAAGAGAGAGAGGAATACACACAAGATGAATCTCAAGGCTTCAGCCCCCGCTGCCCTCCCTAAATGGCACCCTGGGAGGACCTTGGGCCTGGGGCAGTCCCAGACTGGTGGGGCACACATCAGCCCTTTTCATCTGCCTGATTGCTGCTTAGCAGGAAGCCCAGCTGGGAGCGTGCCACACCACCTCCTGAAGCTGAGAGCCCCAGATGGCTTACTCTTTCTTGCCGGAGCAGTGTACCAGCTTCCTTTCACCTTTGCTTGATGGACTAATGGTATTTCTCTTTGCTACTTCCCACTAGGCTTGGCAGGATTTGATTTTTATCAGTAAATGTCAATAAACATTGATTTCACCATGCACAAACAGCACTATAAAGAATATTTTCATTGATAATAATTACATTTTACAGACTAGGAAACCCAAAAATAAATGTCTTTAAAATGTATAGTTTTATTTAAACCTAAAATTTTGACATATGATGTTGACCGTTTGTGTTTTAATGGTTACAATGCTTTAACTTTATTGTCTGAGCGCAATTCCTATAACAATTAAAAATGCTTAAAATAAACAATAATCCAACAAAATTATGAAAAAAATAAAAAATCAAATTCTGCTTAGTTCTCTTGTGACCAAGGGACATTTATTCATATGACTTGGTCATCTAAATAAACTCTTATAGGCAATGTGAGATAGTGGAATGATTGAGGCAATAAAATGTTAAGTCTGCATGTGTAATCCATGTTAACACATTGAAGTCAATAGGATTTTTACCACTGGATTCACTGGGGCTAAAATTTCATCTAAAGTTTTGCTCTTGAGGCCATTGTGTTTTCCACAACAATGTAAAATAATATTTGGCATCATTTTTATTTCTGTTATAGTCGTGCCTATGTACCTCTATTAAGGCTCAAGCTAGTGGGTGCTTGATACTACGCAGACTAAAGAAAGTCCCTGCCTCAGAGAATTTACAAGTCTGTATAGAATACAACACTTTGACTTGCCATTTTATATCCTTCATCAACACATGTCTCTGCTGTCTGGCTTTGGGAAGGCAAAGGAAATAAAAGAAGGGCTTTACCAGCAGTGACTCCTGTGTTTAGAGCAGCAGGTCAGAACAGTTCGTCTGCGCCAGAAAGACTCCCCAACATGGGATTTAGCCAAATCCTGTCTCTCTCCATGGAGCTGCATTCCCCAAAGGCATTCACTCTCTGTCTTCCTAACAGCCAACACTCAGGCTAGGTCTACATTATAGCCATTTTTCAGAAAAAGCTATGCAAATTGCGCTCTGTAATTTGCATAGCTTTTTCCGATTGCTTTTCCAGAAGAGGCTTTTCTGCCATTTGGCCCTGTGGCCCTGTCTAGATGGGGCCAAATGGCAGAAAAGCCTCCTTTTTCGGAGGAGCCCTTATTCCTCGTAGAACAAGGTATACAGGGCTCCCCGATAGACCGCATTTGCTCTTCTGCAAAAAAAGCAGAAGAGCAAATGCGTTCCCTGGACACAGTGGAGTTTTTCCGGGATACTGGAGGTATCCCAGAAAACCCCCACAGACTAGACGTGCCCTTATAGATTCCTCCTGGACACCTGAACTAGGGGAAGAAGAACAGAAATTTTCCAGGGCTATACCCTATTATAGTCCTTTATTTATTTATACTAAAAACAGTTAGCTCTGATAGGGCCTGATACATAGCCCAGTGAGATCACTCCAGTGGAATTTGGACCTCATAACACTTTTCATACATAGCTCTCAAAATTCCTTATTTATGACGCGTCATTATCCTCCTGTAACCAAAGTACAGAGCGATGAAGTGGTTTGCCCATGGTCACATGTCCATTTAGACTAGGTCTAGAACACAAATCTCTTAGCTCCCTGTGAAATGGACTGCTCTGCCTTTTTCAACTGCTCACTTTTGGATTGGAAAGACATGTTATAATAAGACATACCAGTATTCTATTAGATTCTGTACAAGGGATACATGTCTGCATAGGTAGCATAGAAGTGCAAGACTTTAAAAAGACCTGGAAAATCAGAAGGTTTACTGGGACGATGGGGGACTGACATAAAGCTTATTGAATCTACAAAATAACGCCCAGATTGACTTCAGTGTGGTTTTAGATAAGGTCAGAGAACAGAGGGATCAGTCAGCCCTGTAAGAAGGATGAGGTGAAGATCAGAAACTTAGTAACATTTTGTACTTTGGGAGTAGACATCCTTTATTTTGTCTCACTGGGTCAGAATCCTATTCTCATAAAACTGTGCTCTCTCTGATCAAACATTGATGTGATTTATGAAAATACTACATTCTTCTGACATAAAATAAACAAAAGCATCAAGTAAAGGAAAGCAATCTGAGAAGAAATGGATAATGAAAAGAACTCTTTGGGCACCACCTGTTATTTGTAATTACTACACTACATCTCTGTATATTTTCCTTTCTCTCAGCTCGGTAAATTTTAATTGTCCTCTGAATAAATAGTTGTGTAGTTGCAGCCGCGGAGAGGAGAGAGACATGCACCAAAGGCAGTCTTCTATGCTGTCAGTACCAACTACATTAGTTTCTCTGTTGGAAGCTTGGGTATGACTTAAAAACTCAAAAAGGCATTTCTTTGACAGTTCATTTCCTTTAGGGTAAGTATCACCCTCATCACTTCAAAAAACAACAGTTTGGCCTAGCATAACAGATATCTGGAAATAGACTAGTAATACAGCTTTAATGACCTGTCCATAATGTTTACTAAACATTTTTTTCTGTTTCATAGAATTTGGATTTTGATTAAGATTTTTCCAGTTAAAAGAGAAACACAGCCCTGTTTTAATATGTGTTGGGTACAAAAATAAAAAAGATCAGAGATAAATCAGAACTAGAGATTGCTCCAAGCCACAACATTTGGATCAGTTTTGGTTTTCATTTCAATCTCCCTCTTTCTTAAAGTACATAATATCTGAATTTGGTTCCGTCTCTCTTCATAAACAAACTATGAAATAAAACTGCATTGAAGTGCAGGACAAATGCTACAGAAAGACTGTGCTTTACACTTGTGACTATGGTGACAAAAATATTTGAGATTCTGCATGACCCTATGCCTAAGAATCATATCTCTGAAGAACATGTCAATTTCAGAATTTTGCCTGTTGTTTTTTATTCATAATAGGATAATTCCTTTAATACACTGTATTTCCTCACAGTGGATATTCATTACCTTTTTTAAACAATATATACAGTACATACATGCTACACTATTTATTTATAGAAAGAGAATGACTGACATTGGATCCACAGTGAATAATTATTTCTCTGGCCTTGCACCATCATGTTTTTTTCCTACCTTCCAACTATCACTTCAAAACACTAGCCCCTTATGTGGCAGCTCAGGAAAAGGTGGTGGATAAAGATGGTATAGAACAACTAGCATTTGTAACAACAGTTTGGCCTAACAAGCATAAACATGCTAGTGCATTAATATTTAGGTATTTCTGTGAGCACGGGAATCTATATTGTTTTTTGGTTCTCAGTAGGTTTTGCTTCAGTTGTATGCCATACAGCCCATATAGTCTGTATGGTATTCAATAAGTGTTGTGTGTAAGAAATCATAAAAAAATCTATGTTAATAGACAATCAGTGTTCAAAAGAATGCTATTTAGGTTGCAAAGTGAAGTATTCAGAAGTGAAGATATGTTAGATGTGTGGTTGCCTTTGTATGCTTAGTTCAGTCTCTTGTGCATATGCATTATGATACAGTCTTTAATTTCTTGATTACATGCTATTTATTCTTCAAAATTCCTAACTCATTCAGGGCACTGGTTGGATAGTATTTTTGTTTGGCTTTATGTCAATTCCTGGCAAGTGTGCTAGAGTATAGAGCTGGGTATGGGCTGTTCTGTATAAAAACATAACAGAAAAAATGAAAAGCACAGGGGCCTAGTCTGAGTCTTCTAGCCATGGGATACTTCTTATGAAAGTGGTGTCAGCTGGGAGGACAGCCTCAGCTGCTCCACCAGCCTTCTGACCTCCTTGCTGTTAAGTGTGATCTCTGCTCGCTGACTCCAGTATCATCTTCCCTGGGCCACCAACCTCAGACACTACACTTTCTTACCTATTCCACACCCAACATAAGAAGCCTACTAGCTTACCCTCCTTCTGCCTCCTCTCATGCCCTCTTGCACTGAACACCTCCCCACAGACATGTGGACTTGTAACGCCTTCCCTTTCATCCCGTATCCCCCCAAACTCAACCTTCTCTGAACTATTATTTCCCCTTATTTCAAATCTCTCCATGAACCCAGCATTTGGCCTTTTCTCCTCCTCCTGATCCCTATGCCTCTAACTATTTGTAGCCAGACATGAACCCCATCTTGTTTCCCGCCCCCCCCCCAGAGAGCAAGAGAAAGGCAGTCAGCCTTTGATGCCCTGGGAACGCAGGTGTGCTGCCTGTCCCTGACTCTAATAAACAGAAACTAGACAGTAAATGGGCTAGCTGACGACCCAGGGCCTCCTGCTGCCCTGATGGCTAGTACCAGTAATTGACACGCCTGCACTGTCCCAGGAGAGGAATCTTCGCCCATCACATACCAGAGGTGCCCATTGTCTGCATTTTCCCAGGTGTGAATTATGCTTTGCACCCTTCGTGGGAAACTTGGCGTTCAAAGCCATTTTTCCTAATTGGTCACTTGAGACCAGGAAGAAGCCTATGTGACCCAAGGGGTATAAAGAGGGGTTTAGTAGCCCACCCCATTTGAGCTCCAATCATCTACACCTGCTGGCAGGTATTGGTTGTCTCCCGAGGTCTGTGGGACGCCCAACCTCGCCCTACTTCTTCCCGAGGGATTGAGAGAAAGACGTTGGCCACGCCAAGTCTGGAACGCAGGGGTGAGAATATATACCTGCTAGGTGTCTATTTTGCATGCATTTAATAGGAGCTCAGAGAACCAAAAGGGTTTCATGGTACCTGTAAGTGACTTATTAGTGTAATTTCTGTCCTGTCCTTTGTAGTGGCTGTGTTATCTGTGACACAGTAGTAGCATTTAACAGCTAAGTTTACCCTGTAACAATAAAATAGTAACTGTTTAAGCTGTGACCTGACTCCTTCAGTTGCTGTAACAGAACCAAGCACAATTTTAAAAGAACTCCAGCCGGTCATAAGGGACAGATATAGGGAGAGCTTGAGCATTGGATCGTGTCACTTCCAGGGGACAGATCTGTTGGGGCATCTCTCAGCCTCCCCAGGCTGCCCGCTGCGAAGGGATCGTGTATCCTAGCAGTCAAAATCTGAGGTGTAATAAGCTCTCCCTGTAAACTTCTTGGGGCGCCCGTCAACCTCCTCCAGGTTGCCCACTGCTAAGGGACCCCAGTCCTAGCAGTTGAAGTCTCGGGTGTATAATACACACACACCACTCACTGCCCTGACCACCGGCTGACACCATTCTAGGCTGTGAAACATCCCTTTAAGGATGTTAGGATCGAGACTTCCAGGACAATCATCACCTGCTGAGAGCTACATCCATAGGAGCTAAAATGAGAGGTGCTGGGGGTGCTGCCGCACCTATTGGCTTGTAGTTGTTTTCATTATATGCAAGATTTATAGTTTGGTTCAATGGCTCTCAGCACCCCCATTATACAAATTGTTCCAGCACCCCTGGTTGAAAATCTTGTTTCTTTCTGGGGAAAATCTCTGCCTCTCTTCTCACCTCCCAAGAAGAATTGGGAAGAAATTCTGAAAGGAGAGCCTAATAGTAAAATCTGTGCAGAGTCTGGGAAAATCTGTTTCCCATGTGCTGCTTCATTATCCATCCTCATTGCACTGATACATCAACAGATTATAGAAGTATGTGATATATTGGCATAATATTATTTATAAGTGACAAGGTTTGACTTTTGATGGGTTCAAATTCCTTTCCAATCAACTAGAAATTCCAATCAAGGTCTTTCCAAAACCATATGCAGCTGTTGTGCGCATACTAGTCTTCAACTTTGATTACTCATTTGGAAAATGGCAATAATTTCAGGACCACGGGGAAAAAATGATCCTGCATACACTTAGCTTTTGTTCAGTGGAGCAGTTTCAGAAGTCAAATAAAGTTTAGCTGTTTCTGCCACCTCTGCTTCTTAGACTGTTCTTATATTTAAAACAATAGTAAGAATTTCAGCATGTTTAATACAATCCCAATTTACGACAAAAAATTCTGTTTAGTTGGCACAGACCTATTAATTCAGCTGAGAAGAGTGACAGTAATTGCAGCTGGCTAACAGTTGATAAGAAAACTCAATCTACTAATTTAAAAGAAAATTTACAGACTTGTGAAGTTATGTCAGCTGATAGAATAATGATAGATACAGTTTGTGTTTTCTAATTCAAAAAAGGGGAGTATTTACTTCAATAATAAAAAAGACATTTCCTAAGAGATAATATTCAATCCCTTTGTATCTGAGTCTGTGAGCATATACTCAGAGATAAATGGACTTGGTGCTTACTGAAAATGACCCTGCTTGCTCAGTTAAAAAATAATCACAAATAAATGACATCAGGGTTGATTTAGTAACACTGACAGAAATTCTGGGCTTCTGGCAATGAGTCTGTGGCTTCTAAAATAAACCAGATTTCTATCTCTATACAAACAAAAAACCCCAAAAGAATTTGCTTAGCCCATTCCCTAGCAAAGTTGTTGAAGCATAATAGAGGATGAGTGCCCCTAGCTGCCTTACAGAGGGATTAGCACTGGAATGAAAGCAGATCTATATAATATTAGAATACTGTATAGGCCGACTATAGGCAATTTTTAATAATGAAAATTAGACAGAGTGGAAGCACAGCAGTGCAGTACAGAAAACTGAGCAGTATACATAATCAAGGTCTAATGATGAACAAAAGCTTTTCAAGCTCTTATGGAAATTCTTATGGAAAGCTCAGGGGCTCACATGGTTTGATTTGAGCTCTTATTTTTTTAATCTAAATTGGTTGTGAAAGTTTTAAAATACATTTTTTGCTTCTAGTAGGATTTCTGTCTGTAGCTTCCCTCATGAAATAAAAACTTAATTCCCCCCCCACACTCATCATTTTCATGCTCATCAGACAGGAGACAGCAAATATTCTTGCAGTCACACTGCTCCATTCAACTTTCATACACAAGTCTTTCTGTGCATCAAACTTTCTGGTAAAACAAATGATCATGTCTCATTAACTTCATTTAGTTCCTCTTTCCTTTTAAAGTAATCACCAGAAAAAAAATAGCTTTGTTTAGGGCTTTTGCAGATTACAATACTTATTAAACATTGTTAATTAAAAATAGCCACAGTGATATACTGTGGGAGATCTCTTATTTTTAAAATATATAGTTGAACAGTGGGTCAAATTCAAAGCACAATCATTTAGAAAATCTGACAGTAACAGGGCTCTGTTCCTTGCTATCAGCCTGAGGCAAGCTACTTAGACATGATGGGAAGAAACCATCTTGCCTCACACTCTAACCTCTCCACCCAAAAAGCAACTATATCTCTGCCAAAGTAACGTGGATTCCTCTCGCATGCTTTTGATTTTGAATAGCAGAGCTAATTTAGAATTTGTTGAGAAATATTGAATGCTACAGAGCACATCGCAACATTATTATGTTCAGTCTCAAGAGCTGGTTTCATTTGGAACATTGAGCTCTGTTTAATAATTAGACCTGGCACTTTAAAATATGCCCACTCCTGCTTCAATACTGATTTGAGAGATTCCCACACTGACACTGTCAATGCAGCACTGAAGTGAGAGAAGAAAGGTATGTGTTACGCTGACACATACAAAGAAGCTCAGTTTTTATAATCATGAAATTATTTTAGGATAGAATATAGCACTAAAGGTAGAACCCTATGTAATTTGATTTTTCCCAATACGTCTTTCATTGTATCCTCCAAACACCAAACACTTACTCTTACAAGCCACTAGAGGCAGGGGTAGATTATTTTTCAAAGTAGTAGCATAATCCAATCAACTGGATATACAGCCAAAAGTCAACAAAGAGGCAAGCTAATGTTTTTCATGTAGCTTTTACAGGCATTAGTGTACCAGAGTTCAGTCTTCACTGATCAGCTTACTGCTGCTCTAGTAATTAGTAACTGATAGCAAAGATCATACATCAATTGAAAAACAAACCCTTCTAGAATTTGATAGATTAAAGAAGGCATTTATCTAAGAAAAGCTCATAATACTCCATTAGTTGCCTTACTCATATCCCATAGAATTAGCATTTGTTGTTACAATAGCCGTTAGAATAATTCTCAGTAATCCATAGTTACAAAAGAACTTCCAGTTCAAATAGGCTTTCAGATACTACTGTGAAGGGCATGGTATAAGACATATTAACTGTAAAACATGCTTCTGAAATGCTTTTTATATTTGTTCCTTAGAAACAAAATAGTATTGCTGACCACTTTGGTTTTGGGGGATTCCTTTGTTCTATTCTGTCTTCCTTTTTTGTGCCAACACCCTTCCTCCCCAAATACAGGAATGCAAGTATTCTTGGTTGACTGAGACAAAGAACCAAGAAAAATAAATTTGACATAAAACACCTTAGAATGATATTTTTCCTTGTCAAGTGATGGGTAGGGTGATCATATTTCCCTATGACAAATACAGAACACCTGGTAAAATTGCTTGGATTTAAGCGAGTTTAATGACAATCAATCAGAACTATGCAGTTCAAACATTCAAAATAACATTAAGTTGACTGAGTGCCCATTAAAAAGACATACTACATTATTAGAACTAAAATAGGTAAAAAAAAATAAAAAATATATACTTACAATTAAGTGCCTACTGCTCTTTAGAAGTGCCTGCCTTGTCCTCATCTTGCTGTCCTCCACAGTGTGGGCTGGTAGTGTGAGGGCTGGTAGTGTGATGGGGAGCTGCATGAGTCAGGGCTGGGTGTGTGTGGGGTGGGCAGGAGACTGGGGTGGGGTGCAGGAGACAGGGTAAGAAGGTGTGTGGGAGACATGTGGGGTGGGGATGCAGGAGGTTATGTGGGAAGGTATGGGGTGGGGTGTGAGTCAGGATGCAGTTTTTTTCGGCAACCCCCCCTTTTTCAAAAAGCTGCATAAACTTCATTTTAATAATTAAAAAAATTAATAATTCTTGATAAACACTTAATAAACACTTAATAGTGTTTAATGTTCCTCTGCTCTGTATGGGTACGTCTAGACTACATCCCTCTTTCGACTGAGGGATGTAAATTAGGCACTTCAAAATTGCAAATGAAGCCGGGATTTGAATTTCCCACGCTTCATTTGCATAATCGTGTCATGGCTCTCTTTCGAAAAAGCGCTATTTTGAAAGTAAAACCACAGTCTCATTTTTTGAGGTTTACAGGATCTTTCTAAAAAGCCTTCCCTTTTTGAAAGAACCCCGTCTAGACTGCAGCTTTACTTTCGAAATAGCGCTTTTTCGAAAGAGTGCCATTATGCATTTATGCAAATGAAGCATGGGAAAGTCAAATCCCGGCTTCATTTGCAATTTCAAAGTGCCTAATTTACATCCCTCTGTTGAAAGAGGGATGTAGTCTAGACATACCCTACCAGAAAGGGTCAAGGAATAAGGCACTGGCCAATGGAAGGTTGTTATAGGTTGGCTATGCTGCTATAATTTAGAGGGGAAACACTATAGGGTGATCATGTAAGGTCAGCTACTCCAAACAGCTGAGCTGGATGCTACAAAATTGGGACCTGGGTCGCTCAGGTAATCCCAGAACCTGTACCTTTTTCTGGTCCTATGACAAACATCCTTTGTTAGTCTTAATGAACATCAGCACCATCCATTAAAATTGATTGATACTGTTAATTCATTAGCATCTATGGAGAAGATTATCTATTTTATGAAAAGATTAAAAGATTAAAACTCAGCTCACTTGTGAATTCTGTTAAAGCCACTGGAAGTTTAAAAATTGTCTTCAATAACAGTGTCAGACCTATGGTGGATAATAGTCTAGGTTATAGGGCAATGTATTATTATTACTAATAATACAGATTACTGTGTAGTGTGTATATGTTAAAGTATCTTCTTGTACTCACTGCCATGCATAGGCAGTAGAATTTGTGTGGCCTTTAATTCCTTTAATTATTTTGTTCCATAGAAACTTTTTCACTTTGTAGTAGCTACCCAGATATGATAAAGAGTCAGGCACTGTCCCAACATTAAATAACTGTCTAGCAGTCCTTCTGTCTTAGTTCTTCTGCCCTTTATGTGCCTTTGAAGATGTATTTGCAGAGGATATAACCTGGAATGTCCCTAAATTGCTTCAAAATTCCACTTGAAGAGGATATCCACTGAGATCACAAGCATAAAGCATTCTATATTTACATTTTACAATGAAATTCTGGATTACTTTCTCTTGGGAATAACGACAAGCACATTTTAAAAAATTAATAATGCTCTGCATGTTTTGCTGAACATTTTATTGCACATATTTTTAGAGCTTAATTAAATTCAGCTTCCCATTTGGAATACTTATATATTAAATCCCCAAGTCATGGTTCTTTTTTTTCCGCCTCACATACATTTAGTAAAAGAAACATTTCCAAAATTCCCATCTGTTCTGCATGTAAATTCAGCTAATTATACACTGATTGACAAGGCTATAAAAGGACATTCTTGTGAGATGATAGGTTTAGCGGCCTGCTACACTAAAAATTTATGTGCGTAGGCATTCTGCAATCTTCCCATGGAAGTTTTATGTAGGAGTCAGGCAGATACAAATATATATAAGAAAATCTGCTATGCCTGACACCCATATAGTGTAAATATTGTATAAGGTTTAGAGTTGTTTGCAAGTATATACTCACAGTAGAGCACTGTGGACATTGGGATAGATCAATAATACAACAATAATGACACAGTTTCAGCAGGAACAAAAATCAACCTTGCCAAACCATTATCTGAATCAGCAGGTTCTAATTCTTTAGAGTTCAATTGTAGGCTTGAGTGAATGCTGGAAAAAATCCAGTAGGCTGTCGATGAATACACAGACATGTATAAGATGGGCAAAATGGATGGGTTGTGTTCTACCCTCACTGGAAACTTGGAGCCCCATAGAGACTATTAAAACAGCAGGAGGACTAAGGAAAAAACAGGCCAGGGACTTACTGGTGGTTTGATTTACCAATTCCTTTATATTTTGTAGACACAAATAACTATATACTTTAAGGAAGATGGGGAACAAAGGTGCACAAGATTGCAGACAATATGAAAATGTGCCCAAGAACCATGACCAATTAATCCATTCCAAATAATAACTATGTTTCTCATTACTTTAGGCTCCTGCCGTTGCAGCTGTACTGTGGGTGTTGGAGCAAGGAGAGAGTGAAGGGGAGGTGTTCAGTGCCTGAGCAGGCCTCCTTTAGGCAATACTCCTGGGTTTATAAAAGGAGCTGTAAACATCTCCGGAAAGACCACTCAATGGTAGCCTCTAAGATATTTGCAGAACAGGTAGAATCTGTGTTCTCTCCTCCTTTCTGCCACATAGTACTAATGTACAAGAGAATGATATCAAGGTAACTTTCTGACCTGAAAAATATCTAATTCCCATGTGATAGTGAGTGTGTTCCCTCATTTGTCTTAGGAGATAGAAATGTATCATGGTTGGATTCAGGGTTCTAGCCTTAACCATTTGATTAAACCTGATGAAGTCTTTTCCCTCAAATTTACCTCCCGACTATGTCCTCTAACAGCTCAGTTAATCCAGTCCTCCCTCCTAAGCCCAAAAGGAAATGCTAACTCTCTGTGTGCAGATTGGCTCAGCTTGCTCTCTCATGCACCACTGTCCTTTGTGTTTTATTTCTGTTCATATTAGCGTGAGGTTTCCAGGTGTACGTAGGTGTAGACCCACCTGTGAGTAGCTATTGGCTGAGTGGGTTAATTTGTTCCTCCCAGTTTAGTCATGCCCTTAGCACAACTAGGAGCAGAGCTGAGCATCCGAGGACCACTGAATTCTGAGCATCTGGTCCTATTCGGAGCTGTTCACTTCCACCCCAATACAGTTTTAAAGATTGAAGTAGAAGATGGCTGAAGGAACAACTGAGAGACAGAGAGAAAGAGAGATTATGATGATGCCTGGTAAATTAAAGAAAAGGAAATAGAAGAGGGAAAACACTCCCTCAGAAATTTAGGAACTTTTCCTTTCCCTCATTCATGACCTTAGATGAGCGATGGATAACAAGGCTACTGAGTGGGCCACATGAGCAGCCCTCCATCTCAGGGGGCTGCAGGCATGTGCACTAAATCAAGCATGTATACTAACTATGACCCCAGGAATAAGATTAAATACATTGCACCTGATTCTCCTTCTTTATCATGCCTTTTCAACACAAAGTGATCCACTGTTGGGGGAAAACTAAATTGCAGAGGAAGCGCACGGCTCTCACAATGCTGTGTGCGATCAGCATGCACCGCACTTGTGCGTTTGCTTTAAATGCATGTCACTTCTCAATGGCCAGGAGCTGCTCAACCCTCCCCTCTGCTCCAGGCCTTGCCCTCACTCCACTCATTCCCTTATACTCCCCACCAGGCCTCTTCCCTGCCTCCACCCCAAAGTGTGCCTCATTCCTTCTCTGCTCCTTCTGCAGTGAAGGAGAGGGAGGAGTTGGCAAATGCAGGCCCTTATTTCAAAATAATGGACTTGGTGGTGTGGCCTTTAATTCTTTTAATTGTTATGTTCCATAGAAACTTTTTCACTCTGTAGTAGCTCCACTGCTATTTCGAAATAACTACACCCCAGAGTCATTCAGAGTAATTACTCCCTTGTGCTTCCTGGGGCTTTAAGTCGCGGTAGCCCATTCACATTAAGGGAGCCAGGCTTGGACTAATTTTGAGGCTTCCCTGTACTGTGGACATGCTATTTAGAAATTATAGTTTTGGGAGTTATTATTTCAAATCCACCTCGTATGCTGGCATTGGAAAAGTTTCAGAAAAGGGCAACAAAAATGATTCGGGGTTTGGAACAGGTCCTATATGAAGAGAGATTAAAAAGACTTAGACTTTTCAGCTTAGAAAAGAAGAGGCTAAGATGGGATATGATCGAGGTCTATAAAATCATGACTGGTGTGGAAAAAGTAAATAAGGAAATGTGATTTACTTGTTCCCATAATATAAGAACTAAGGATCATCAAATGAAATTAATAGGTAGCAAATTTAAAACAAAGAAAAGGAAGCTTTTCTTCATGCAGTGCACAATCAACCTGTGGAATCCTTGCCAGAGGTTGTTGTGAAGACCAGGACTTTAACAGGGTTCAAAAAAGAGCTAGATAAATTCATGGAGGTTAGGTCCATCAATGGCTATTACCCAGAATGGGTAGGAATGAAGTCCCTAGCCTCTGTTTGCCTGGAAATGGATGACAGGAGAGGGATCACGTGATGATTACCTGTTGTGTTCAATCCCTCTGGGGCATTTGGCCTTGGTCACTGTTGGCAGACAGGATACTGAGCTAGATGGACCTTTGGTTGGACCAAGTATGGCCGTTGTTATGAAATGAGTTATTTTGAAATAATTTCCTAGCGTAGACATGCCCTAAGTCTTTAAGGTGTCACAGGACCCTTCATTGTTTTTGCAGATACAGACTAACATGGCTACCCCTCTGTGACTTCTCATCAGGAAGACTGTCTGAATTCAGTGAGAATTGGATTTGGCTGAAATGGTCAATACAACCACAAGTAAATGCACCATCACACTATAACATGATAGGACATCACACAGTCTATGCGGCATAGGTGAGCCGAGTTCTGCTCCCATTTAACATCATGAGAGTTTTATCTTTGCTTCCAAGAAGTGCACAGGTAGGCTCAGTATCAGATATATAGCATCCTTTGTGCCAAAATGCTTACTAAACATGCTATCATATTTGAAGGACTACATCTTTAACAGTTTAGCATCCTGTTAGTACTGCAGTGCAGTACTGTTTTTAATTGTAATAAATAATAAATATTGGGTATGAGCCCAAGTCCTATAGAACGACGTAAAAGTATGACCTTTATCTAAAGACAAACATGATGCCAGCTGAGTCATTCAGTACATGAGTTAATGCTCAATCACATACCTTTTAAAATAATATGTTTGTCATTTTCCTTTGCCTTCTACTATAGCTCCCTCTCTATTTTTTCTCTGTGTAGACTATTTTCAAAACAGGCAAGGAGAAGAAGAACTTGAACTACAATAGCACTCTCTTGGGTACTCAAAAATAAGAAATAATAATTATTATAACTAATATGCTGTGTTCAAGAACAGCAAGGATGTTTACTAGAGACCCTGGGGTAAAATCACCAGCAAATTTGACAGAAACAAAAGAAAATTAAATTTAGGAAAGTTAAAACTGGAAAAGATATACAATTTTAATAACGAGGAAACAGATTACCAAGGGATGTGGTAAAGCCTCCATCTTTTGAAGTCTTTAAATTAAGATCATTTTCTAAAAAAAAATCCTCCAGTTTAAGCATAAATTATTGGGCTAGCTTTTGGAATAAGTAGGTGAAACTCTATGGCCTACATTATGGCGATTAGAGTAAATGGTCACAGTAGTTTCTTGTAACCTTGAGATTTAAGAAAAAAGGAAAATCCATCATGAGAAAATACTGTATAAAGTGAACTGATGACTACTAGCTGTGGGGTGAGAAATTAACACATTGTCCATGAAAGTTGCAACCTGGCTCCACATCCCATTACAAAATAACTTGAAGTAACTAGACTAGTTTCGGTTGCCACATTGCCATATGGAACAGTTGTTTCTAGAAGACAGTAAATTTAGGATTAACTTCAGAGTATTTGAACGTCAGGATTGTACAGGAAGTGCTAAGATACCACAACTGTGACAGTTATATAATAACCCAAGATTACAGCACATGAATCATTGTTCAGAGAAGTAATTTTCAGCGCAACACCTTCATTAAAGTGTGAAGATGTCTTTGGTATATGGGTCTCTGCAAGGGGTTTCCCCCTTGTAACTCCTTGCTCCACTAGTCCAACCCCCTCTCCTGTGCTCCCTTCCACCTACACCCCAAGCCTCCAATCTTTGTCTGAAGAGTCGGGGCCCTTGGAGCCAATCCAGTTTGGCAAGTAGAGGTATCTCCCTCTTGCGTGGACTGCTCACGAGGGAGAGTAGGGGGACCCAGACCCGCCCCCTCTCACGGGTCCCAGCCCAGGGCCCTAAGGACTAATACCCACTCGGTTTGGTCCAGCTGGTGTGGCTCCAGCCGCAATGCACCAGTCCTCAGGCTTTTGATTTCAGCGCCCTGACCTGGGCTACTTCCTACCCCCCTCAAGTACAGGCATCTCCTTGCTGGGAGTCTCCTTAGCCTCAGGGGGCCCTGGCCTGACTTCCCCGCTGTCCTACACCCCTCCCCTCTCTCCAGATGGTCATCCTTTTATCCTTCCTGCCGGGTGTCCTTCCTCCCAGCCCCTCCCCTCCGACCTTGCGTGCCCCTGCACGCTACCCTCTGGCTCCGCCCTCGGTCCTGCCGCACATCCCTCCGCTGCTCCCGACCACCGCCGCCACTGCTGCCCGCTCCCTCACTCCCAGCTGACACCACGACCCAGCTGAGCCACGGCCGCTGACCAAGCAGCGCAGGTGGGCGGCTTTACACCCGATTCCCCATGCAGGACAGGGATCGGCATGTGCAGACTGCGGTGCGAGCCTGCGTTGCCGCGTAAGGGCTCAGCCGCCCCGTCACAGTCTCATAACGTCAAAAGTCCTGCTAAACCATTCTGTTAAAGGCTACGTCTACATTGCACATTCTTGCGCAAGAAGATATGAAAATGAGGCGCGACGATGAATATCACCTCGCCTCACTTGCATACCTAATGAGCCACCATTTTGCGCAAGGGGCTTTTGTGCAAGAAGGAGCAGTTTATACTGCTCCTTCTTGCGCAAAAACACCCTCTTGCGCAAGAGCCGTTCTGCCACCATTCTGCCCTTCTGCAGTGTAGATGGCTCCTTCTTGCGCAAAAGCCCCTTGCACAAAATGGTGGCTCATTAGGTATGGAAATGAGGCATGGCAATATTCATCACCGTGCCTCATTTGCATATCTTCTTGCGCAAGAATGCACAATGTAGACGTAGCCTATTAGTCTTTAGTCTTGCACCTAGAGGAATACTGACATTGTTCTAAAGTTGATGGCATAGTCATTTTTATTTAAATATTTACTATCACATATTGTGGAGTAACAAGAAAGGAGACAGGTCCCAGTGAATTAAAATATTAATGTATTCGTAATTATCAATAACAACAACATTGTGCAGATCCCATTAAAATATTAATGTAACAAAGATTGTGATAAAAGAAGAAAGGCAGATTCAAACTGATTCTCTAACAGTGAATAATTAGGATCTAAACTATTGCTGATCTAAACCTTATCTGCTCTGCATCGTCCCTGAAATCCCTAGATTTACACAAGAGGAAAATCAGAAGAATTTAGCCCTTACACTCCATAATAAGAACCCTTATTGAAAAATGTGAATCTTGAAGCACTGTATTTTAATAAAGTGCCATTACATAATTCAATTGCCTTTGTCCTTCAGCATGTGACAGATGAAAAATCTGCTCCATACAGAGAATGTCATATATGTGCAATTAAGAAACAAGCAAACAAAAAACACATAACCCTGTCTCCTTCATTGTATTGTTACACAGAGAACATTGTTAACAGTGACCAAAAACGGGCTAAAAGCTGTATAGGTGATGTTTAATTTTTGCTAAATCAGTACTTGCAACTCCAGTGAAGCATTTCTCCATATAAGGAATGTTTTCAAAGCCCATGGACATCAATTCAGAGGCTTCCATTGTCTTCTCAGGGAGTTGAATCAAGTCCATAAACATAATGCTTTGTTAAGTAATGGTGTGGTTATTTTACAGAAAAACCAAAATACCACCGTGATTGCAATGTCAGGATAAAAGAAACCTAGTGATGAACATAGGTTAAGATGCAAATCGAAATGAATAGAATAGCAATAATCAAATAATAATGATTTTTTTTCTGTCAATGTTTTTATCCTTTTCTTTGCTTTCTTTACAATCTTAAATAAGACTATGAGAAAAATATGTCAGTGTAGTTTGGAGTATTAATTTATTTGGGTTCACTAAGCATTCTTAAGAGTATTTCCTGCAAAGTGGCAAACTCTTGGGCATGCTGAGATAAAGATGAAAGGAAGGAGTTTGAAAGGGCCTGTATGCAGGAAGAGCTGAGTTTAAACAAATGTTGCTCTTTCTGTAGCATGTTGTGGCACAGTTGGAAACTATGCCCAGTGCAGGGCAAATGTACCCATCCTTTGTAGGGAATAGGAGAGCACATGTGCAACTCCCAACTATGTTCTTCCCCACCCATGTCTATACATGTGCCCTTAGTCATCAGGTGGTATGATCTATTGACCAGTGAGTAAATTCATGCTTATCCTCAGGGCTACATGGCATAATGGTCAGAATCAATAAACTCACCACTGTTCACAGGGCTATGCAGCTCACTGGCCAGAGTTAATAAACTTGCCCCCGTTTGCAAAGCAGTGTGGCCCAATGGCCAGCATCTATAAATCTGTCCCATCAGCGATGGGTGTCTAATTGCAGTATAGACATACTCTGAGAGTAGGCTTGCCAGTTTTGGTTAAAACGTATTCCTGGAGGCTTCATCACATCTTATGGAGATTCCAGAACAATTCTGGTGGGTTTTCAACCCTTCTTGAGAGGCCAAACTGCTCTGAGCAAGTCCCACAGCATGGACAGTAATTGGCAGTTTTTTAGCGTTTCCTGTCCTCTTCCTATGACATGTCAGTGCCATTTTATGATAGACAAAATTACAATAACTAGTGTGAAATATGGCTTCAAGAAGCCAATGGGACTGTTGACTTCATGAGGGTCAGGATTTCACCTTGCATTTTGTATCTGCCTCTACAATAGAATCATAGAATACTAGGACTGGAAGGGACCTCGAGAGCTCATCGAGTCCAGTCCTCTGCCCTCGTGGCAGGACCAAGGACTGACTAGACCATCCCTGATAGACATTTATCTAACCTACTCTAAAATATCTCCATAGATGGAGATTCCACAACCTCCCTGGGCAATTTATTCCAGTGTTTGACCACCCTGACAGTTAGGAACTTTTTCCTAATGTCCAACCTAAATCTCCCTTGCTGCAGTTTAAGCCCATTGCTTCTTGTTCTATCCTCACAGGCCAAGATGAACAAGTTTTCTCCCTCCTTCTCATGACACCCTTTTAGATACCTGAAAACTGCTATCATGTCCCCCCTCAATCTTCTCTTTTCTAAACTAAGCAAACCCAATTCTTTCAGCTTTCCTTCATAGGTCATGTTCTCTAGACCTTTAATCATTTTTGTTGCTCTTCTCTGGACCCTCTCCAATTTCTCCACATCTTTCTTGAAACGCGGTGCCCAGAACTGGGCACAATACTCCAACTGAGGCATAACCAACACAGAGTAGAGTGGAAGAATGACTTCTCGTGTCTTGCTCACAACACCCCTGTTAAGTAGGTGGAGGGTTTTTGCAAAAGAGAGAAATGGGAAATGTGTCAATATATTCTTTTTAAAGTTTCATATAAAAAGAAAAATATATAGTTTTTCCATACAATCACTTTAGCTATATTTTACACCAACAATTCATTCTTATGAATCCACACAATCAGAGTTATATACAGTAGACTTCCAATAATCTGAGACCTAGGAGGTGCCGGATTATCAGTACTATAGGCTGTTTATATATATATAAGTATATACTGTGTATAAAGTGTTTTTAACCCTTTTTATTGTAGCACAAGCACTGTCCAGTGTCACGCAATGCCAGTGGCAGACTGACTCGGTCCCATCCAGTTTCACTTGGTTCAGCTGCTGCCGCTGCCTTGTGACTCATTTTTTGCCGAAGCTCACTCACTAGGCTCTTGCCATTTTGATGCCGGACTATCGGGAGTGCCGTATAATTGGATGCCAGACTATTGGAGTTTTACTGTATTATGACAACCGCTGCCAAACATATATAATAGCTTTCTGTTTGTTTTACTGAGATTTTCTTTGCCTATAAAACCCCAAATATCTGTTTTCTCTTCCTGACTAAGCAATATTAAGATATCTTTCCCTCAGATATGCTATTCTACCTTGAAGTCTCTACAATATCTAATTTGAGTCTTTTTGTGGCACTCTCTGTCTCCCAAGAACCTATTAATACTAAATGGCAAGGAAGTACTGGAGAAAGACAGGAAATCACTTGGGTCTGGAATGTACATTCTTGTTCCCCAAAAAGTCATCTGTGAAATCTCATATAAGTCTCACACTGGCCCATTTGTGAAATTGTGAAATGTATGTACAGATGTTGTATATGGAGTTATATATATGCACTGACAATTACAGCCAGTCCCCGAGTTGCGAACGGTTGACTTACGACCGTTCGCAGTTACGACCAAAGCCATCGTAAATGGTGGAACCTGAGTTACGAACGCGATCTGTGCTTACAAACAGTGTGGTCGCGTGTAACTCTATGGGGTCCGACTTACAAACAAACCGAGTTACGACCAATTGCTTGGTCCATAACCAGTTCGTAAGTTGGGAAGAGGCTGTATGTCTTTTGGGAAAAAAAAAACCCCTTTTTCAAAAGAACCCATACTCCTGGAAAAATGAGGAGTATGGGTTCTTTCAAAAAAGAGAGTTTTTTCGAAAGAACCCCGTCTAGACTATGCTTTGACTTTAGAAAAACCCTTTTTCGAAAAAGCATTCGGATGTGAATATGCAAATGAAGCGTGGGATATTTAAATCCACGCTTCATTTGCACTTTCAATTTGCCTAATTTACATTCCTCTTTCAAAAGAGGAAAGTAGTTTAAACGTGCCGTAAGGTGCCACAGGACTCCTTGTCATTTGTTTCTGATTATTGTTACTCACTATCATTTGTCCAAGTGCTATGGTGTTAAGGTGCTGATCCTGAATTCAAACATACAAGCTGTTGTATTTTGCTCCTCTGGGTACAATGGGCCCGGTAATTCTGTGAGCATTCAGTGGATTGTGGACTGGACATTGCAGAGCAGGCTCTGAAGACTTGAAGGTTAGTGTGAAAATTTTGTTACCTGTACAGAGAAAGAGAGGCCTTTGGGAGTCTGGAAGGGAGTGATTGTTCTGCCAGGGGCTGCTGGTAAGTAGCTAAACTCAGCTAAAGCAGGCACAGACCAGGATGGCTGACAGACTTTGCCTGGACAAAATGGGGGGGGGGACATCTCTGGGGCCCTGAAAGGGGCAGGGTCTCAGGCAGAAGGGATGGGGCTAGGAGGTAGCCGCCTCCAGCCAGCCTTTCAGTGCCTCCTACAGCTCTGGCAGCAATTTAAATGAACTGGTGCTCTAGCCACTACTATTGGTGCTCTAGTGATAACAGCAGCTGGGACCATTGGGCTCTTTTAAATTGCTAGGCCCTAAGGCAGCTGCCTCTTTGCCCCACTTTGTTGGCATTCCTAGCACAGAGAATACTTTCAAGCTAAGGACAGGTGGTGATGAGGTCCCTCACAATCCTGGATATTCCTGGGAAATATCACATAGATACTGAAAAGAACTTTCAATAGGTATCTGTGGACATGCATCCTATTGTAGGATTAGGACCTACATTTCTGTTCTGTTCTATATATGTTCTTATAATATAGTCTAATACCATTGTATCATCCTTATCTTCCACACATGACTCCTTATCTTCCACACATAGTTTGTTCTTGTATCTTGCAAGCTAGCTTGTTATATATTGTTGGACTAGATATGTTTAGTATCCATTTTCCATTTTTTCAGCCCATTGGTTTATCTAATTAGGCCGGTATCTAATTTTAATATTTACACTTATTACTAATGTTCCTTTAATATACAACTTATTTACAGTGAAATAATCAAGTACTATGTATCTTCAATGTAAATTAATACAGAGAGAACAAGTTGTATATCTTGTTCTCTAGTTTTAAAAACGCTCACTATCCCAGTTTCAAAACATGTATTATATTCATGGCTTTGCTAGTAGATCACCATAACCTATAAATTAGAACCCCTCAAGCACTAATTATATAAGTAAAGTTCAGGGGAAATATCCATCAACATATATTAATGGCTGTTTTATTTCCTGTGCTTTTCCCCCCTACTCCTTTCTTCTGATGGTATTTGGAGATGGGGGCTGATTCAGAATTGCTTATTCAAACTCCCCATAGATTTAAATTAAACTAAACAGAGCTCTTGTCTGAGTAGGAGATGTAGGGTTGTGTCTGTGTCTCTCTAGAAGATAGTGGGCACTTGTTCAGAGTTGTTAAAAGTGTGGTATTGGACAGGGATTTTCAAGGAATGATTGGCATAAACAATAGCTATTTCTATTGCAACTGTCACTTCAGTTTGTTGATAGTGATTCACATCAGTTTGGTGATAGTTATTTGCAATCATTTCTCTTTTGCACTTGCAAACACCTATAAAAAGATTCCATGACAAAAAGTGTAATTGTTATTATTTTACTGTAAGCTTGATTGACTATTGTACCATCCTGCTATTGAAGAAGCACCTAAAATATAGGGACAGTTACAATATATTTTATAGGTAAAATATTAAACAAAACCATCTTAGATGAATTCTAGAAAGTAAGAATTGGAAAAACACAAGCAAGAGCAGTCCTGTGTGTGTTTTTTCCCCTAAAAATATTGTCTCTTCTCCTAGGGGTTTAGTTTTTTAAACTATTATTGTGGATTCCATACTATTTTCACTGAAGTCCTTGGCAACTCTCCCTTTTACATTTATGGCTGTAACATTGGGTCCTAGAATGAGAACCTGAATAAAAGTATATTAAATTTGTAATTGCATTTACATTGAGTCCTACTGAAATAAATGAGACATAAGCATGTGCCTAAATTTAAGCACATGTTTAAATCATGTGTTGAACAGGGTACATCTACACTGCAACGCTATTTTGGGATACCGGAATATCCCGAAATAGCTATCCTGCGTCTTCACAGAAAGCCTGTTATTTTGAGCTCGCTATTCTTATGTCCCTCATACTACAAGGAGTAAGAGCCATTTCAGAATAGTGCTTTATTTCTAAATTTGGTGCTGTGTAGACAGCACCAAATGATGAAATAAGCTATTTCAAAATAGCATTGAAATAATTGCATATCTTATTTCAAATTACAGTGCTGTATAGACGCACCCATAGAGAGTTTCCTGAACTGGGGCTAGAGTATTACATCTGAAGCTATTTTTCGAATGTTAGTGCCTAAATTTGTCTTTGAATGTTGGACTCTCACTGATGTCAATGGAACTTATTTGCATATATCATTTGAATAATAAATTATATAGATCTATAGTTAAGACTCACTCAGGGGTGTGTGTTTCGAAGAAGGTATGCAAATTGCACTCATATTTATGCATATTTATTCCTCGTAAAACGAGGTGTACAGGAGGCTTCCAAAAGAGGGGTTTTTTTCTGATATTTGGCCCTGTGTGAACGGGCCAAATATCGGAAAAGCCTCTTCTGGAAAAAGAACCGGATGAAGATATGCAAATACAAGCGCAATTTGCATACCTTCTTCGAACCCCCCCCCCACACCCACAGTGTAGCCGTACCCATAGATAGTAGATAGAAAGATAAGAACACAAAACAGTCCATTCTGGGTTAGACCAGTGGCTCATCTGGCTCAGCATCCTGTCTTCCAAGAGTGGTCAGTGCCATATGTGTCAGAAGAAATCAACAAGGGCAGTTGTTGAGTTATCCATCTGAAGTTGTCCAGTCCCAGGTTCTGACAAGAAAAGGTTTACAGACACCCAGAGCATGGGGTTGCATCCCTGAGCATCTTGTCTAATAGCCACTGATGGAACTATAATCCAACATATAATCTATTGACAGAGTAAATTCTCAGTATTTTACATATTTATTTCCCACAGATTATCTTGAAACAATTATCAAATCCTTGGTAAAGTAATATCTCTGTTACTTAATATAATATAATATAATTACTTAAAGTAATATCTCTGTTACTTAATATAATCTAGCTTTGGTATGCACGAGAGTGTCATTTTAATTTATTTTTTTGATAAATAAGGAGACAAAAATATTTGGGTGTTCCCTTGCTCTTTTTAATTTACATCAGAATCTTTAATAAATACTTATTAGTAGTCATGAGGCTAAATTTGTTTAAATCAATATCTAATTATGTTTCTTAATGTATTACATTTCACTTTGGAAATCTAAAAAATCTAAGCAATTATGTGCCTGTACTGGTATCTTACTGTTTTCTATTGCTTTCTACTTGGATACCTTTTGTGAATAATTGATTATGGCTGAACCTGAGTATGTGGTTGATTTGTTTTAGTGGCTGGTCTACTTGTTTGACATAAAGGGCTGAGCTAACTGCATTTTTGGTGGTAAGATCTTTAAGGCCAATCTCAGAAGTTTTGGCCTGGTCATCTGAAGAAGTGTGATGCGCCCACGAAAGCTATCATCTACATATTTTGTTAGTCTTTAAAGTGCTACCAGACTATTTGTTGTTTTTTAAGTTTTTCCTCTTACAGACTAACTCAGTTACCCCTCTGAAGCGCAGAAGTTTTGTTTCACTTTCTATGTTAAGTGCAACTGTGAGACAATGGGTCATTCTCCTTGTGAATTTTGAAAGAGTTTGCAACCACCAACTATTTTTCCTTAGTTAAAACCCAAACTTTTTCCTTAACACTAGGGATCCAATCCCAAACTGCCATTCTGCAAAGAAAAGCCACTGAAGTCACTAGGAATTCTGTGCTTGAAAGATTTCCAGGACTCCCTAAGTAACTGCTCAATAGAGTTATATACTTGTACTAATAGACTGACAGCTGAAGTTACTGTATTTGGACTCTCACCAGTTGCCCAGAAATATAATTTGTAAACTAGGTCTCCTTTATTATATCTTCACACAAGTGGATAATTTACAGATTTCAAAGATTGTTACTATCTCTGTCTCCCTCAGAAATGTTCAATTTGAGATACAGGCAAAGTCTTCAAGCTCCTTTTTCAGAAGTTAATCTTCAACTGCCTGTCTTCACAGTTCTCCCTTTATCAATTCTCCTCCATTCCAGGTTTCTACAGCATTCATATATATAATATTGAGAAAGACTATATATAGAATGCACTTGTCAATCGAGTCTCTGATGTCATCTTTGAATTATTTTGGGCCCTGATCTAGCAGAACACTTAAACACACACTTGATTTCAAGCACATGAGTAATCAGGGCTATGCTGCTGTACAATCCATAACTTTCATATTTAGTAAACAGAAGAGCTGAAACTTTTTACAATCACAATTATAAGGGGCTTTATTCATTATTGAACACAGGGTTTTCTTTTATGTTGAAATGTCTGTTAATTATGAATTTGCCATAACCACAATAACCATGTGGCTAATATTTTAAAGCATATGTGCAAACATGAGCAACCACTTTTACATGAGCAAAATGCTCAATATATTCATGAAAGGTTGGTTTGCATGTGCATCAAGGTAATGTGTATAAATCCTAGACAATGAGTGTTTGAGTGTACATTTCCTAAGAACATAAGAACAGCCATACTGAGTTAGACCAAAGGTCCATCTAGCCCAGTAGCCTGTCCTCTGACAGGTGCCCCAGAAGGAATGAAAAGAATAGATAATCATCAAATGGTCCCTCTCCTGTCACCTATTTCCAGCCTCTGACAAACAGAGGTTATGGACATCATTTCTACCCATCCTGGCTAATAAATATTGATAGACCTAACCTCCATGAGTTTTTCTAGTTCTTTTTTGAGCCCTGTTAAATTCCTGGTTTTCACAACATCTTCTGGCAAGGAGTTCCACAGGTTGATTGTGCACTGCATGACAAAAACACCTTTTGTTTGTTTAATTTCATTTGGTAACCGCCTAGCTTTTGTGTTATGGGAAAAAGTAAATAAATTTTCCTTGTTTACTTTCTCCATACTAGTCATGATTTTATAGACCTCTATCATATCCCTGCTTAGTCTCCTCTTTTCTAATCTGAAAAGTCCCAGATTTTTTAATCTTTCCTCATATGGCAACTGTTACAATCCCCTAACCATTTTAATGGCCCTTTTCTGAACTTTTCCAGTGTCAAGATGTCTTTTTTTTAGATTAGGTGACCACTTCATTGCCCAATCACTTAGTTTGGTGAGATCTTTGTGAAGTTCTTCACAGTCTGCTTTGTACTTCATTATATTGAGCAGTTTAGTATCATCTGCAAATTTTGTCACCTCACTGTTTCTTCAGATCATTTATGAATAGGTTGAATAGGATTGGGCCCAGTACGGATCCCTGTGGAACACCATTAATTCCATTCTGAAAACTGACCATTTAGTCCTACCCTTTGTTTTAACCAGTTATCAATCCATGAGAAGACCTTCCCCCTTATCCCATGACAACTTACTTTACTTAAGAGCCTTAGGTGAGGGATGTTGTAAAAGGCTTTCTGGAAATCTAAATACACTATGTCCACTGGATCTTCCTTCTCCACATGCTTGTTGACCCCCTCAAAGAATTCTAGTCGATTAGTGGGGCAGATTTTTCTTTACAGAAACCATGTGTTGACTGTCCCCCAGCAAATTATGTTAATCTAGGTGTCTGATAATTTTATTCTTTACTATTGTTTCATCTAATTTGCCTGGTACTGACGTTAGACTTATCGGTCTGTAATTGCCAGGATCACCTCTAGAGCCTTTTTTAAAGATTGGGTCATATTAGCTAGCTTCCAGTCATTTGGTACAGAAGACAATTTAAAGGATAGGTTACAAGTCATAGTTAGTAGTTCCGCAGTTTCATATTTGAGATCTTTCAGAACTCTTGGGTGAATGCCATCTGGTCCTGGTGACTTGTTACTGTTTAGTTTATCAATTAGTTCCAAAACCTCTTCTAATGACACCTCATTCTGGGACAGTTTGTCACCTAAAAAGAATGGCTATGTTTTGGAAATCTCTCTAACATCCTCAGCCATAAAGACCAGTGCAAAGAATTTATTTAGTTTTGCTGCAGTGACCATAAGGTGCTTGAGTGTTCTTTTAGTATTTCAATCATCTAGTGGTCCCACTAGTTGCTTAGCAGGTTTCCTGCTTCACATATACTTAATTTTTGTATTACTTTTTGAGTTTTTGGCTAGCTGTTCTTCAAATTCCTTTTGGTCTTCCTAATTATATTTTTACAATTGATTTGACAAAGTTTATGCTCCTTTCTATTTTCCTCACTGGGATTTAACTTCCACTTCTTAAACAATGCCTTTTTATCGCTCTCCTTCTTTTACTTAGTTGTTAAACCACAGTGGCATTTTTTTGTTCTCATACTGTCTTGTTTTTTAATTTGTGGTATACATTTAAGTTGGACCTCTATTATGGTGTTTTTAAAATGTTCCCAAGCAGCTTGCAGAGATTTTACTTTTGGCACTGTACCTTTTAATTTCCATTTAACTAACCTCCTCATTTTTGTATATTTCCCCTTTCTGAAATTAAATGAGCGCGTTGGGCTGCTATGCTGTTTTTCTCACCACAGGGATGTTAAATATATTGTGGTCATTATTCCCAGGAGGTCCATCTATAAACCAAGAATTGCCTCTCCTCTTGTGAGTTCTAGAGCCAGCTGTTTTAAGAAGCAGTCATTTAAGGTGACAAGAAATATTATCTTTGCTTCCCATCCTGAGGTAACAAGTATCCAGTCAATATAAGGATAGTTGTAATACCCCATTATTATTGAGGTTTTTTAATTTTTATTGCTTCCTACACATGCAGTTACCACTAAATCAAGAAATTATTAGTTCTATTGAAGAAATATGGAATCATAGTCTTGTTATGTACATTTATCCACTTTTACCATGCCCTTGTTTTGACTTTCCTTTTGTGTTTTGAGCTCACTTATCCTTGACATTAAAAATAGCCCAGAAAATATTACCCTTCATTTAATAAGAATTAGAAAGTGATTCAGCACAAAGTGATTCAGTGAGGGAAAACAAACCTCTCACCACAGGTTTGTACCAAACCAAAAATAATTCTATATATTTTAATTAGGAAAATCCAATCTGTAACTGGAAACAAACATTTTGGACAGCGGTTATTAACTGTTTTGAGCCAATCTAAAGTAGCGGAAGAATAAAGAATCTAGCAGAAATATGAAGATCATTTAATGGTGGGTGAAATTCACCCCAGTATAGAGGAGCTGAACAAAGTTTATACAACTGCTTAGATCACATTTACACTCCAATTCAAGGGCCTAAATGAGATGTAAGTAGTGCACCAGTCTTGTGCTGACTCCCTCTCTGGGGTTACATCTACAGAAAAACTTATGCAAATGAAGCTCGGCCTGGAATATCACCACACTTCATTTGCATAATTAATGAGCTGCTGTTTTTGCGCAAGAGGCTTTTGTGCAAAAAAGAGCTGTGTAGACAGCTCCTTTTTGCACAAAAATCCTCTCTTGCGCAAGAGCCACTCTTCTTCATTTTTCCTCTTGCACAAGAGGGGGCTTTTTGCACAAAAAGAAGTTGTCTACACAGCTCCTTTTTGTGCAAAATCTTTTGAGCAAAAATGGCTGCTCATTAATTATGCAAATGAAACGCGGCAATATTCTACACCAACATTCATTTGCATAAGCTTTTCCAGAAGAAGGCTACAGTGTAGACATAGCCTGGGAGTGTATTTCCCTCTAACTTCCAGGATAAGGCATTTTGGTTCCACTTCAGGAAAGTACTTGAGGATGTGTTTAAATCTCAGCAACTTCCAAGTTAATGATTTGCATACACATGTTGCTGAATCACGGACATATTGGTTTCCTTTGTAATGGTTCTTTTCTTCCAAATTCTCTGGTTTTTTTTCTTAAGTAACATTCTCAGTATTAAGAGGTGAAATCCAGGTCCAATTGAAGTCAATGGTAAAGCTCCATTGGGTCATATTTGCACCCAAGGTTTACATGTAGTAATATTGCTCCATAACTGTGAGGCAAACTCACAGCTAAACCAACCAGCTGCTTGCTCAGGCTATGTCGAGACTACAATGATCTATCAGAAAAAGATACACTGGGCCAAATTTTGGAAAAACCTCCTCTTTCGGACGAGCCCTTCTTCCTCGTGGAAGGAGGAAGACAGGGCTTCTGAAAGAGCACGTCTTTTCTTCCACAAAAAAAAGTGGATTCCCTGGATGCGGTGGAGCTTTTCCGGGATACCTCCAGTATCCCAGAAAACCCCCGTAGTGTAGACTTAGCCTCAGCTGCTGGAAGGTTAGGATCCCTGGTAGAGCAATCCATATGCTACTCTGGTTCCATGGTCTGCCCAGGATATTGGCTGTTAGCTCCTTTGTGGAGTTGTGACCAGGGCACATGGGCATGTACTTGGCACACTTCATCAGCTCCCTCAACGCCTGTCCCTTCTGCCATGAGAGGGAGACCCTGGCACATATCTATATTGAATGTGCCAGGTCACAGCCCCCTTTTCTGGTTTCTTCTAAACCTTGTTATAAAGGTCTGGCTGCACTTTTCTCCACACCTCCTAATCTAGGCACCCCCCGCCCCCTCCATCCACAGCTCCACAAAGTCAGAAGACCTCCTCGTCAACCTCCTCCTGGTGCTGGCCAAGGGGGTTGTCCACCATACCACGAGAGAGAAGCTGGATGGTAAAGTGTTCTACAAATGCTGGGCTTACTTCTGATCCTCCCTTAAGTCACATCTCCAAACAGAATTCCGAAGGGCTATGTCCACTGGCTTTCTGGATGCTTTCAAGGAGCAGTGGCATTGACCTGCTTGTTCTCCGATCCCTCTCTGGATCCCTGCTTTTGAACCTGTGATCTTCACACCCATCCCTGATTTTTTTTAATGTATTCTCCCCCATAATCTTTTTGATGATTGGGTGCAAAGGCTTGGGACATTTTAGATGCGGGTTGGCTTGTGCCTGCCTATTCCCAGAGGCTCAGTTGGTGCTGCACTGAGTCAGCACTCAGGCATAGAGCAACAGCCCAGCAGCACTTACTTACCACTCTAACAGAGCCTTCAGAGACTCATCCCTCAGTGACCTATTGCTGAGCAGAGCCTGGGTTGGATGACTACCTGCCCTCTGGGGTTCAGATATTTCTACAATCCCATGAGAGCTGCACAGCAACAGTGCTACTTGGCCAGGAATTCTCCTGCTGCCTCACGGTCTTTCAGACTCTTCAGGGACTCAGCCTACCCCATACCTGACTGGAGTCTTGTCCCAGCATTGTCCTTGTCCTACACCAGCCTCACTCCATTCCCATCACTTACCCACACCAGCCTTACCCCTCCTCCTGATCCTCCCTCAGACTATGAATACCCAACATTTACCTTCGGCCTGTATCTGACCTCTGGCTTTGATTTGACTTGGCTTGTCACTGGACATCCAGCTCTGCCCTCTAACCTGCACCTTCACTCTGGCCACAGAAACTATGACTCTGGTTAGTCTACACACTCTGATCTCACTTTTGACTCTGGCCTGCCCCTTGCTCTCAATTCCAGGGTCACCCTTGGCCCAGCCCTAATCCTATACCTAGTTGCAACCCACATGCCAACTTCTAGGTCTGATTATTAGAGGCAGCACCTGACAATAACAAAAGAAATTAAGCCTGAAAATCAGAGTGAAATGGAGCTGCTCATGTATATCTGATTACAAATCTCCCATTTAGAATTGCACCTATTGCACATAATAGAAGCAGGATAGCCATCCATTAGGTTGTGTAACAGCTTCATCTAGACTCACTGTTGCCTTGCCACCTGCTGGTGACTTCAGGGAATTAGCTCTTCAGCCTGGGACCGCCTTCTGCTGTCCAGTGTCTTGACCTCAGTTAGCTGTCTCCTTCACTGGTTCAGGCCTTACGTCCTTTCCTGCCCATGTGTGACGGACCGGGCCGAGTCTGGTCACAGCCGAGGGCATCTGCTCAGGGCAAATTGCTCAAATTCGGAGCTCCTTACAGCCCCCAGACTGGAGACCTTCCCAAATAGGCCACAAACCAGTCCCCCAGAGTGCTTCAGCTGCCTGCCTGGCCAGCCAGAAGCCTCACGAGCAAAACCCCTCTAACAGCTGAGCGATATCCATGCCCCAGATGTCCCTAGGCCTAATACACAGGTGAGGGGTATTAGAGCCCAATCTCACCTACCCCAAACAAGTCTGTCCAGTTCCAAGAAACCAGCCACAGATCCCAGGTCAATTTACACTCTGGATCTTACCAACAAGATCACACTGAGCCAATCCTTTAGAATCTAAAATCTAAAGGTTTATTACTACAAGAAAGAAAAGCATGAGAGTAAGGTTGTTAAAGCATCATATATTACATGCATTGAATCTCCCCGTTCTTGATGCAGGCTTGCAGCAGAAATGTTATAACTGCTGGCTTAAAAGTCTTTGGTGTACATCCTATGTCAGGATGGGTCCACAGTTCTTTCCGGCTTGTTGATCCCTGCAATCCTGCGTCTGGGATGAAGAGCTGAGCTGAGCACCAAGATGGAGTCGGCCACATGGCATATTTATATCCCCCCCTGGCTTCTTCCAAGCTGGAGACAGTCACATGGTCAGTGGCCAGGTGTGTCTTTGGCCTTCAGAGGTCCATTGTTCCCGGGAGCTTTGCTCATTAGCATGTGTATGGGCTGAGCATTCCTTGTCTATTGCTCAGCCACAAACAGAGAAGTTTCCAGTATTGACACAGAATACATATTCATAATTCCACACCCAGATACTGTACAAGTATATGGATAGCATATACAGAACCAGTAGAAGGAAAGCTCTCGTTTGACACCTTACATGGCCCCCTTCGTATCAATTTTTGGGGCAAACACCCCCCCCCCCCATGGGTGTAGCAGCGATCTGGCTGCTCCCTTAAACTCCGGTAACATGACACCATGTTGCCCTTTCCTCACAGTATTACCCTATATCAATGCCCCTGCACTCTGGGTCCTCCCCTACACTACAGAGTTTTTCCGGAAAAACAGCTGTTTTTTCTGAAAAAAAACTTCAATTATGTCCACACTGCAATTAGCATTCTTTTGGGAAAAAAACCGAAAGAACAGAGTGGCTTTTCCAACATTGGTAAACCTCTTTCTACAAGGAAGAAGCCTTTTTCTGAAAGAGGTCTTTCAGAAAAAGGCGTGTGTGGACCAGGAAAAGGGACTTCTTTTGAAAGAAGAGGAAAGAGGAAAAAGCACAGGTGCCCTGGTGGCCACTCTGTCCACAGTAATCACATCTTAAATGCGAGATAGCATCCATTCAGTGTGGACACTCTCTTTCAGAAGAACTCTCCCAGAAAAGCTTCTTCTGAAAGAAGACTGCAGTCTAGACGTAGCCCCAGGGAACCCCCGTCCGTTGTCTTCATCTTGCTTCAGTGACCCACAGCCAGTTATCATCTAGCCAAACTGCAGTCTGAAATGGCCACTCATCATTGGTAGGAGGATGGACCTGCTGTCTTCTGCTGCCCTGGATTCTTCCTTGCAGCCTGAGTACCCTCAGGCCTTGCAGCCAGGCAGTGGGGTCAGGCCAAAGCTCCCCAGCATTGCTTGCCCCTTCCCAGTACTACTCGGTCTTAATGAAACCTCTGCAGCTTCCCTGGCAGCCAGGTCCCTCCTGCTCCACATCTGGAACAAGAGTGTCTTCTCCACTCCAGGAGCCCTTCTTCCTACAGCCCAGCTGGGTCCCAATTGACTGCTATATGACAGAGCTGCTGGCTCCACAGTCTCAGCCCTCTCCCAGGGTTTAGTTTAATCCTTGTTAGGCCAGTGCAGGGCAGCTACCCTGTCTACTCGAATGGAGTAATCATCGATCAAATTACCAAGAGGAGCTCTTTAATCAACTTTGAAAGTTCTGATTAAAATAAGGTTTCTTCAGAATTGATGCTTTTTCGAGGCAAAAGTGACACCACAGTTAATTTTCACTGGGATATGAATAGATACGAGCAGTGAAATCAAATCAGAAGAAAGAATCTTCCCTGAAATTAGCTATTTAGATCTGTGGCTTGATTTAGGCCCATATAACCTGAAAACTGACCAAAAATTATATTCAAGTGTCACAAACTGACTAGAAATCCCAATTTAGCTGACTTAAATGTAGTTTTATTTACATTCACTATTTATAATAATAGAATCAAATTACATACTCATTTACAGTATTTGTACGGGGTAAATATGTTATTTGTAGTATACAAGAAACTTAAGCTTTTTTTCATGGTCTTATCACTTGAACATGACATTGATTTGTTCGGGTACAAAATTCTGAATCTTGAAATGCTTTTGTGCCATTTGTAGTGACCTCTTAGTCAGTGCTATGAGATGGCTTTTCCCAAGACACTTCCTACAGAATAAATGAGTTTTTTGAACAGACTAAGCTAACACTTATTCTCATATGCAATAATCTGGTGTTAATAACATCCCTGAAATCATTCTGTGGTCATGACCTTAATTGAAGAATGTAATATGTGTGTCTGACTGCCTGACTTTTTGCAGTTTCCCACATATGTGAGTGGTCCGTTAGCATTGCAGGATGCAATTCTAAGACTTGTAGAGCTTAATTCTGCAAGGTGCTGGTAAGGGTCATCTATGAGATTCTGGGAGTTTTTAATTCCAATTGATTCATTGAGATCTTTGCATTCTGGTGCTCAGTCTTTGTCTAAAAAGTACAGGAAAATGTGCACAGAAAACTTGGTCCAGTCTTCCTTTCTCTGAAAAGTCCCTCAGTGGCCTAAGTGTGGAAACCCTGATTTGTATCAAAGCCTTGCATATACAAGTACAATGCTTAACAATATAAAGAACTGGAAAAATGACTTTTTTGGCATTGATCTGTTTGATTTTTCTTTTAATTTTTTTAAAGTGTTGCACATTTAATCCGCCCTAACATGAAAGGGCAAAAGGGGCAACTGCCCCAGAGGCCGGTGATAGTGGCAGTCAGGAGCCCCATGCCATTTATATCACCACGGAGCCCCAGGCAGCACTGAGAGCTGGCCGAGGGAGGCTACCTCCAGCCCCAGCACTTTTGACCAAGTCCCCACCCCTTCTAGGAGCACTGAGCCAGTCACTCACCCACCTTGCCCAGAGGCCCAGCAGTTTTGCTGGCCTATCCCAGAGCCTCAGTAGATGCCCAAAAGAGATGTGGGACTGTCAGTCTCATACAGTGTAGTGCTTGGGGGTCAAGTACAGAGCCAAATCTCTCGGTATTTGGTTAAGAACCTGACCTTGTCACTTTTGCTCAGACAGAGCAAACCACATTATGAGTGGTTCCATAATGTATTTCAGGGCTTATGAGCTCTAGCTGAAATTCAAGATTTCCCTCAAGGCAGGTCAGGCCCACGTGCAAAAGTGCCTATTTTGAATTTAATGGTGCTTTAAGGTCAAGCTAGCTAGCTGACATGGGGCATGACTTGAAGTTTGAGTGTTGCTTGGAGCTAGTAATGCAGTAGGGAAGCAGCAGCTTGAGTTATAATAACCCACCCACTGCTAATGTAATTGCTTTGCATAGCTCAAGTTGTTTTGGAGTGTGATCATTCATAGCTCTCACTCGAGCTAAGCTAGTGAAGTAGCTTAAGTGTACTAAATGTTTCAGTGAACTCAGACCCTGTGTGGAGGTCAGAGTTTAGTAGATACAAGTATCTGTGAAACAACTTTGAAATGAAGGCAGGTGTAAAAGGAAATTTTGGTGGATGGCCATGAAAAAATAAAACCTCAAATCCATTATACTTCAGAATTCTGTTGGGTTTTTTTTAATATAGTAAAGGATGTTAGGCTGTACAGTTTCAAGACACTCAGCAACATATACACATTCTAAGAATGCATGTTTAATAAGGACATGTTGCAGTAATACAAATCAAATGTAGACAAGTTTTTAATCTAATCTACTTCAAAAGGAATGACAGATTCATCTCAAACAAAATGAATAGTTGCGGCTCTTTTCCAGCTTCACTATCTTCCCAATCAGCCCTATAACAAGTTAAATAAATAAAGTCTGCAGATAATTGAAGAATGTTTTGTTTAATGATGTTGTCACTAAGTATGTTCTTTCAAAGATAAATGGACTTATGTAGTGCCCCTCACAGGATTAGAGGAATAAAAACAGATTAATTTAATTGAATTCATGTTTTGTAATCTCAAAATATCTTTCAGCAATTCTTATTTACCAACTAATAATAACATCCCCAATATTTTAATATTGAAATTTAATATTGAAAACAACAGAAGGGAGGAGGTGGCATTCAACTCATTGATTTAATAAGTTTATCATTGTCCTTTTGGAATCTGGATTATAATTTAGATGGAGTCCTCAGTTTGGTCCTAAATGTTATTCATGTATGTAACAAACAATAGGTTTCCTTCCCTTATTAGCAAGTAGGTGTGGTATAAGACAAACTGAAAAAAGTGGAAGTGTTACTGGTTGTGAAGGATGTAAGCACCCCTATATCAGGGCTGTGGCTGCATTATGTTACCATTAGGTTTTAAGACAATGTGTGCTCCTTTCATTTCTCTGGACATTTCAATGCTGTAGTATATTCAATGTGGTTTTTCTAAGGGAAGATGCTTGACACATTGGCCTGAACATGTAGAAAAAATGGCAAGATGCAAGGGAAGTGGTTCAATTAGGCTGCAATTGTATTAGCTTCTCTGGGAATTCACCAGCAATAATTGTACAGTGCAGGTCAGGATTTATTCTTGAATCATTTCCACCTATTGGGGAGGGCTGCCATTGTTAGTTCCCCGTCTCCCCACATTATATGAAGTGTTAAGGACAGGAGAAGTGTGTATGGGAGTATCTCCTTGTTGTGTCAGATAGTAGGAGCTCCAGTTCCATTCCCTAGCTTCTTACTCTAAAATCATTTCTAACTCCAATTTATCGGGGAACTAGAGCCCCTATGGATTGAGTACCCACAGTAGACACCAGATATCAGGGCACATTAGCAGTTAGCGAGAGAGGGCTCTGTCCAGCAAGACAAGTGCATATGTAACTTCCTCCTGATATGCAGGATGCCAGTGGCTTACATGGTCCCTCTGGCCCATTCCGAGATCTCTTGATGGTTCCTCTTCCCTCTCTACCTTACTGACCTGAAAAAGAAGGAGATTCTTACATGATTATACATAACACTAGTCCACACTCCACATGTTCTAATCACTGTAAAGATATGAACCCTTGTGGCACCCTTTGGATGGGTACATAAGTACTGTACTAATTTAACTGATGGGGAAATTTAGACAGGATACTCCAACTGAGACCAGAGGAGGATGTGAAAGGGAAAAAGAAATGGCCCATGGCCTCCCCTTCCCAATAACAACACTACCCTAGAGAAGATTTTTACCATCTACTGTAGCTTGCACCCAATCAAATAAATTGCACAGGAGAGGCCCAGAAGTGGATGCACTGGAAGATTACATGTCCTATAATGAAATGGAACAATCTAGCTTCATAGAATCATAGAATCCTAGGGCTGGAAGAGCTCTCAGGAGGTCATCGAGCCCAGCCCCCTGCCCAAAGCAGGACCAATCCCAACTAAATCAACCCAGGCAGGGCTTTGTCAAGCCGAGTCTTAAAAACCTCTAAGAATGGAGATTCCACCACCTCCCTAGGTAACCTATTCAAGTACTTCACCACCGTCCTAGAGAAATAGTTTTTCCTAATATCCAACCTAGACCTCTCCCAATGTAACTTGAGACCATTGCTCCTTGTTCTGCCATCCGTCACTACTGAGAATAGCCTCTCTCCATCCTCTTTGGAACCTCCCTTCAGGAAGTTAAAGGCTGCTATCAAATCCCCCCTCACTCTATAGTGGGGGGCCCAGAACTGGACATGATACTCCAGATGTGGCCTCACCAGTGCCGAATAAAGGTGAATAATCATTCTCTAGATCTGCTGGAAATATTCTTCCTAATGCACCCCAATATGCCATTAGCCTTCTTGGCTACAAGGGCACACTGTTGACTCGTATCCAGCTTCTCATCCACTGTAATCCCCAGGTCCTTCTCTGCTGAACTGCTACTTAGCCAGTCAGTCCCCAGCCTGTAACAGTGCTTGGGATTCTTCCGTCCCAAGTACAGAACTCTGCACTTGTCCTTGTTGAACATCATCAGATTTCTTTTGGCCTAGTCCTCCAATTTGTCTAGGTCACCCTGGACCCTATTCCTACCCTCCAACGTATCTACCCCTCCCCCTAGCTTAATGTCATCCACAAACTTGCTGAGGGTGCAATCCATCCCCTCATCCAGGTCATTAATAAAGATGTTGAACAAAACTGGCCCTAGAACTGATCCTTGGGACACTCCACTTGAAACTGACCACTAACCAGACATTGAGCTGTTGATCAGTACTCACTAGGCCCGAAAATCTAGCCAGCTTTCTAGCCACCTTACAGTCCATTTATCCAATGCATACTTCCTTAACTTGCTGGCAAGAATACCGTATCAAAAGCTTTGCTAAAGTCAAGATATATCACATCCACTGACTTCCCGATGTCAACAGAGCCAGTTACCTCTTCATAGAAGCTAATCATATTGGTCAGACATGACTTGCCCATGGTTCATCTTGGGAATTACATGACTCTGATTGCATTATGGGAGATGTATTCCTACCAGGGAGCTTGGCATATATTGGAGAATAATTGGATCTTAAATTTACAACTCCTATAAGCCAATGCTTACTAAATAAATTGAATTTAATATTGAAATTACTTGAAATGCAGATTTTCAGTTATTTCAACAACTTGAAATGGTCTGAAATATTTTAATTTCAGGAATGTTGAAATGTTTTGTTTTGACTGAAAATGTGAAATGTGTTGACTTTGCCAAAGTGAAATGTGTTGACTCTGCCAAATCTTTTTTCTTCTTCAGATTTCCATTCCCTGGAAGACTTCAGTTGCTTGATCTTTCATCCCAATTCAAGATGAAAATAAATTTTGAATTGTTGGAATTTTCTCAGAGAATACAAATTCTGTTTTCCAACAAGTTCAATTCAGAACATATGCAAAATAAGAAATAGACAGGTAGTGTTCCCTTTATCCACCTCAGAGGTAGTGCACATGTTGGAAAATGAATGACCATAACAATTAGGGCTCTGGTTTAGATCTAATCTGAAAGCCAGAACCTCCAGCAGCAAAGAACTACTAGACTGGCTTTAACACATATCACTATGCTAATATATGGCAGTTTGTGAATGTTATATTGGATAATAGTGTTGGTATAATACTTAGGTTCAGCTTGACTCAGAAAAAAAGTGTGTCTGATATTAAATGTAATTTATGACTCTCTATGGTGTGATTCTCTATGGTCTTCCAGCTTTGTTATCATATAGCTCTGTGCAAAATGAGTGCAACATGCTACCAATCTGTTTAGTAGCATTTTACAACACATTTTGCACAGATGTAGAAGACTAAGCAAAGTGCAAGGCAGTGGGGAAATCAGATCTTTTTGGCCTTTACCAATGTACATAGTCCAAAGCAGTCCTATTTTGTTTGTTATATTTTTTGCACAAAAAAGTCACTAGTTAATCTTATAAAGTGGGTGAAAAACAAAAGAAATGTCTGACATTCTGCACTAATCCCTGTTCTCTAAATGGGAATAATTTTAATATTTTAAAAGTTGTATGCATTTTGTCCCTGTACAGGGAAAATGTTGAGATTCAGAGCAAATTTTATTTAGGTGAATGTCTCTGTCTCAATCAGGTTTGATCTAATAATTGTCAGCTGACCCCCCGTTAAAATTTACCTCTTGTTGATTTAAATCAACTTGGCTGCTATATGGGAAGCTAAAATACATGCTATTTCAGACAGCTATCTGTCACCCTAAATTCAGTTATTTTTGAGAACTTTGATTGAATTCACTTACCAGGAAAGCATAAAAAGGTGAGTTTTTAAAATCACTTTTACTTACTGTTACTTTTAAATGATAAAGCTTGAAACAAAGATCCATATCCTTACTGTGATGTGTTTTGGTACCATGAAGACATATTACAGATTGAACATCTCTAGTCTGGCATCCTTGGGACCTGACTGATGCCAAATCAGAGAATTTGCCGAACCATGGGAGGTCAATATTGTCTAGCAACATTACCAACACTTCCACTGATTCCTGGGCTCTTAGAAGACATTTAGAGGTAAAGTAGAGATAAATAACAGCTCAGAACAGTGAAAGCCTGGACTGCTGGCTGTAAACAATCATAGAACCATAGAGCTGAAAGAGACCTCAGGAGGTCATCAAGTCCAGCCCCCTGCTCTAGGCAGGACCAATCCCAACTAGATCAACCCAGTCAGGGCTTGGTCAAGCCGAGACTTAAACACCTCTAGGGATGGAGACTCCACTACTTCCCTAGGTAACCCATTCCAGTGTTTCACCACTCTCCTAGTGAAATAGTTTTTCCTAGTATCCAACCTGGACCTCTCCCACCACAACCTAAGACCATTGCTCCTTGTTCTGCCATCCGTCACTACTGAGAACAGCCTTTCTCCAGCCTCTTTGGAACCTCCCTTCAGGAAGTTGAAGGCTGTTATCAAATCCCCCCTCACTCTTCGCTTCTGCAGACTAAACAGACCCAACTCCCTCAGCCTCTCCTCATAGGTCATATGCTCCAGCCCCCTAATCATTTTGGTTGCCCTCTGCTGGACCCTCTCCAATGTGTCCACATCATTTTTGTAGTGGGAGGCCCAGAAATGGACACAATACTCCAGATGTGGCCTCACCAGAGCCAAATAAAAGGGAATAATCACTTCTCTGGATCTGCTGGCAATGCTCCTCCTAATGCACCCTAATATGCCATTAGCCTTCTTGGCTACAAGGGCACACTGTTGACTCATATCTAGCTTCTCATCCACTGTAACCCCCAGGTCCTTTTCTGCAGAACTACTACTTACCTGGTTGGTCCCCAGCCTGTGACAATGCTTGGGATTCTTCCGTCCCAAGTGCAGGACTCTGCACTTGTCCTTGTTGAACCTCATCAGATTTCTTTTGTCCCAATCCTCCAATTTGTCTAAGTCACTCTGGACTCTATACCTGCCCTCCAGCGTATCTACCTCTCCCCCTAGCTTAGTGTCATCTGCAAACTTGCTGAGGGTGCAATCCATCCCCTCATCCAGGTCATTAATAAAGATATTGAACAAAACCGGTCCTAGAACCGAACCTTGGGGCACTCCGCTAGAAACCGACCATCCTGACATCGAACCGTTGATCACTACCTGCTGGGCCCGGCCTTCTAGCCAGCTTTCTATCCATCTTACTGTCCATTTATCCAAGCCACATTCCCTTAACTTGCTGGCAAGAATATTGTGGGAGACCGTATCAAAAGCCTTGCTAAAGTCAAGGTAGATCACATCCACTGACTTTCCCATGTCCACAGAGCCAGTTACCTCATCATAGAAGCTAATCAGATTGGTTAGGCACGACTTGCCCTTTGTGAATCCATGCTGACTATTCCTAATCACTTTCCTCTCCTCCAAGTGCCTCAAAATGGATTCCTTAAGGACCCCTTCCATGATTTTTCCAGGAACCGAGGTAAGACTGACCAGCCTATAGTTCCCTGGATCGTCCTTCTTGCCTTTTTGAAGATGGGCACTACATTTACCTTTTTCCAATCATCCGGGATCTCTCCCGATCTCCACGACTTTTCAAAGATAATGGCCAAAGGCTCCTCAATGACATTTGCCAACTCCCTCAGTACCCTCGGATGCATTAAGTCCGGATCCATGGATTTGTGTACGTTTAGCTTTTCTAAATAGTTCCTAACCTGTTCTTTACCCACTAAGGGCTCTCGATCTTCATCCCATCTTGCGTCACTTAGCGCATTAGTCCGGGAGCCCACCTTGTCCGTGAATACAGAGGCAAAGAAAGCATTGAATACTTCAGCTTTCCCCACATCATCTGTCACTAGGTTACCTCCTTCATCAAGTAGGGGCCGCACACCCTCTCTGATCACCTTCTTCTTGTTAACATGCCTGTAGAAACCTTTCTTGTTATCCTTCACATCCTTAACCAGTCGCAATTCCATTTGTGCTTTCACCTTCCTGATAACCCCCCGGCATTCTCAAACTATACATTTAAACCCCTCCCTGGTCATTTGTCCAAGTTTCTACTTTTTGTAAGCTTCCTTTTTGTGCTTAAGTTCACCAAGGATTTCCCCTGTAAGCCAATCCGGTCTCCTACCATGTTTGCCTCTCTTGGGATGGTTTCTTTCTGTGCCTTCAATAAGGCTTCTTTAAAATACTGCCAGCTGTCCTGGACTCCTTTCCCCTTCATGTTAGCATCCCAGGGGATTCTGCCCATCAGGTCTCTGAGGGAGTCAAAATCTGCTTTTCTGAAGTCCAAGGTGTGTATTTTACTTCTCTCTTTTCTTCCTTTGGTCAGGATCCTGAAATCTATAACAAATGTTATAGGACTGTGGGAAGCTTGTCCACACCCATGATAAGTAGACATCTGGCTAACCAAAATCATGCTGGATCATGGATGTTGCTGGACCAGAGAGTGTCAGACTAGAGAGGTCAAACCTGTAGCTTATTGGGGTTTGTGAATGCTAAGTTATGAGCAATGATCTGGGATTCTTTTAAGGGATGGGAGCATATATTATTTTTAAAACTAAGAAAAAGGCTCCTGTTTCTAAACAATGATATTTGATGTGCCACATTGTACCATGTGTCTTGTGAGCTAGACTATGACTGCCCTGTTCAAGTGTCACCTTGCCATGGCCAAATCCTGGTATAGAATGTGCTTAAGATCCATAATGAAGGACATCCAACTCAAACTGCTGCATGATGCATTCCTGTAGGGAACAAACATAAATTTCTGTAAAATTTCAGTTTCATAAGTCTCTATTTTTTATGCAAATAAGTTAAACATAAGAACATAAGAACAGCCGTACTGGGTCAGAGCAAAGGTCCATCTAGCCCAGTAGCCTGTCTGCCGACAGTGGCCAGCACCAGGTGCCCCAGAGAGGGTGGACCGAAGACAATGATCAAGCGATTTGTCTCCTGCCATCCCTCTCCAGCCTCTGACAAACAGAGGCGAGGGACACCATTTCTATCCCCTGGCTAGTAGCCTTTTATGGACCTAACCTCCATGAAATTATCTAGCTTCTCTTTAAACTCTGTTATAGTCCTAGCCTTCACAGCCTCCTCTGGCAAGGAGTTCCACAGGTTGACTACATGCTTTGTGAAGAACAACTTTCTTTTATTAGTTTTAAACCTGCTACCCATTAACTTCATTTGGTGTCCTCTAGTTCTTCCATTATGGGAACTAATAAATAACTTTTCTTTATTCACCCTCTCCACACCACTCATGATTTTATATACCTCTATCATATCCCCCCTTAGTCTCCTCTTTTCTAAACTGAAAAGTCCCAGTCGTTTTAACCTCTCTTCATATGGGACCCGCTCCAAACCCCTAATCATTTTAGTTGCCCTTTTCTGAACCCTTTCCAAGGCCAAAATATCTTTTTTGAGGTGAGGAGACCACATCTGTACACAGTATTCAAGATGTGGCCGTACCATAGTTTTATACAGGGGCAGTAAGATATTCTGTGTCTTATTTTCTATCCCTTTCTTAATAATTCCTAGCATCCTATTTGACTTTTTGACCGCCGCTGCACACTGTGTGGAAGTTTTCAGGGAACTATCCACGATAACTCCAAGATCTCTTTCCTGATTTGTCGTAGCCAAATTAGCCCCCATCATACTGTACGTATAGTTGGGGTTATTTTTCCCAATGTGCTTTACTTTACACTTATCCACACTAAATTTCATTTGCCATTTTGTTGCCCAATCACTCAGTTTGGCGAGATCTTTTTGGAGTCTCTCACAATCTGCTTCTGTCTTGACTATCCTAAACAGTTTGGTATCATCCGCAAACTTTACCACCTCACTGCTTACCCCTTTCTCCAGATCATTTATGAATAAGTTGAACAGGATTGGTCCCAGGACTGACCCTTGGGGGACACCACTAGTTACCCCCTCCATTCTGAAAATTTACCATTTATTCCTACCCTTTGTTTCCTGTCTTTTAACCAGTTCTTAATCCATGAAAGGACCTTCCCTCTTATCCCATGGCAATGTAATTTACACAAGAGCCTTTGGTGAGGGACCTTGTCAAAGGCTTTCTGAAAATCTAAGTATACTATATCTACTGGATCCCCCTTGTCTGCACGTTTGTTAACCCCTTCAAAGAACTCTAATAGATTAGTAAGACATGATTTCCCTTTACAGAAACCATGTTGACTTTTGCCCAACAAATTATGTTCTTCTACGTGCCTCACAATTTTATTCTTTACTATTGTTTCGACTAATTTGCCTGGTACTGAAGTTAGACTTACCGGTCTGTAATTGCCAGGATTGCCTCTAGAACCCTTTTTAAATATTGGTGTCACGTTAGCTACCTTCCAGTCATTAGGTACGGAAGCTGATTTAAAGGATAGGTTACAAACCACAGATAATAGTTCAGCAATTTCCCATATGAGTTCTTTTAGAACCCTTGGATGAATGCCATCCAGTCCTGGAGATTTGTTGACATTAAGTTTTTCTATTTGTTCCAAAACCTCCTCTAATGACACCTCAATCCAGGACAGTTCCTCAGATTCATCACCCACAAAGGACGGTGCAGATTTGGGAATCTCCCTAATATCCTCAGCCGTGAAGACTGAAGCAAAGAAATCATTTAGTTTCTCCGCAATGGCTTTATCATCCTTGATTGCTCCTTTTATATCTCGATCGTCTAGGGGACCCACTGTTTTTTTAGTAGGCTTCCTGCTTCTAATGTATTTAAAAAACATTTTGTTATTTCTTTTTGAGTTTTTGGCTAGCTGTTCCTCAAAATCTTTTTTTGCTTTTCTTATTACATTTTTACACTTGATTTGACAGTGTTTATGTTCCTTTCTATTTATCTCACTAGGATTGGACTTCCACTTCTTAAAGGATGCCTTTTTGTCCCTGTCGACAGAGAGATGTAGATTAGGCACGTCGAAATTGCTAATGAAGTGGGGATTTAAATATCCCGCACTTCATTAGCATAAACAAGGCCACCGCTTTTTTTCAAAACGGAGCTTTTTCAAAAGAAACCCAGCAGTGTGGACGCGGATCTGTCAAAAAATAAAGCCTTTCTCGAAAGATCCTGTAAACCTCATTTTATGAGGAATAAGAGATCTTTCGAAAAAAGCTTTATTTTTTGACAGATCTGCGTCTAGACTGCTGGGTTTTTTCGAAAAAACTCCATTTCGAAAAAAAGCAGTGGCCGTGTTTATGCTAATGAAGTGTGGGATATTTAAATCCCCACTTCATTAGCAATTTCAACATACCTAATCTTCCTCTCTCTGTCAACAGAGAGGTGTAGTCTAGACACACCTTGAGAGTTGGGGAGACTGTGCATGGAAACAGAGATTAAGCCATTACAGGATGTGGAGCAGAGTGGCTAAATATGTCCATGAAGCTGTTTAAAAATAAGGGAAGAGATGTCTGTAAAAAAACAACAACAACAAAAAACAAAACACTGAAATAGTCAATCCTCACCAAAGCTCTAAAGTCTAAAAGGTTGATAATAAGTTCATCAATACTCTCCCCCAGCTATAACAGTTCACCATGTCCAGTACTGTGGTTAAAACTTTAGGTGCTGCTCATGAATCTAAGGCTATGTCTACACTGCACCTCTCTTGTGCAAAGCCTATGTAAATAAAGTGTGGATTAGAATATTGCCGTGCTTCATTGGCATAATTAATTAGGGGCCATTTTTGCACAAGAGGCTTTTGTGCAAAAAGGAGCCGTCTACACAGCTCCTTTTTGCACAAAAACCCCCTCTTGCAGAAGAGCCATTCTTCCTGAAAAAATGAGGAAGAATGGCTCTTGTGCAAGAGGGGGGTTTTGTGCATAAAGGAGCCATCTACACAGCTCCTTTTTGCACAAATGCCTCTTGCACAAAAACAGCTCCTAATTAATTATGCAAATGAAGCATGGCAGTATGCTAATCCACACTTCATTTGCATAGGCTTTTGGGCAAGAAGGATGCAGTGTAGATGTAGCCTCAGTGTGGTATGCAGCTGCCCTTAACATGTTTGGCTCTGGTATTTTGTGACACTTTCTTTCTTTAGGAAACCCCCAGGAATGAGATGGAAAAGCAAGACTTCTTGATGTGGTTCAAAATAATTTACAAACCAATGGTTGAGAGAGAGAGAGAGAGAGAGAGAGAGAGAGAGAGAGAGACTGAAAATAAATAATTTCTTCAGTATGTCGCCTACAGGAAACAGACCATAAACAGCACCTGGGGAAGCACAAATAAAGGTAAATACCACTAGCCTGTGCAAACTGCAGACATTTTCTTCATAATTAAATTCCTGGTGTAACTATATAAATCTCTTTGTATAAAAATATGTGGATGCCTGGGTAGCAGAATAACTAGATTTATCTTTGCTGGCGAGTGAAGGGAAGAAGTTTCATAGCTTTCTAGAACTTTAGCAGCTAATCATTTAACACTTCCTTACCCTTTAGTAAAGATAAGCAGGTAGTCCTCTGTCAATCCTCACATAGGCTCTATCTCTGTAAACAATTTTAGACAAAAAAAGCTAATTTATATATATGTGCCACACATTTCATAAGTTGTGTGCAAATGTATGGGAAATATGTTATTCCATATGGGCAAGCTATATTAAAAAAAAACCTGACTTGTTACATTTGTTGACATAAGAAACTGACAAGTTAGATTATTTTCACGTTTGTTGTGCTGACATAACTCTAAAACTCAAGGCAGCTGTACAGAACATCGAGGAAACACACAAGGACAATCAGAAAGCAGTTTAGTTTGCTGGGTTTTTTTAAATCTGTTTTCACTATTTGTATAATATATTTTTTGTTCATTAACAGCATTAAACAACTGACATCAAAGCCACAGAGAACTACTACTCTAGGCTGGTTGATGACCTGATGTTTTGAAATTAATAATGACAATGGGTTCGACACTATGGCAGACTCAGAAGAATACAATTTCATTTCTTCATTACGCTCTCCAAAGAAGCAGTTTATGGGAGATGAATCTGTGCTACATAGGATAGAGTAAGTAATTTATAACAACATTTGAGTACACAAATTGGGCCTTTATAATTTATTGCTTCCCTGTGCTCAGAGAACAAGGTGTTCTAAATCAGTGAGAGACACCATGTTTCCAATGCACCAGCACATGACATCTGTGCAAGTTGTGTGTGTGACAAACAGACTTTAAATCTTGGGCTGTTTAGTAGGTAGTGGGTGAGAACACAATTTCTTGACTAGTGCAGAGGAAGCAAAAGAGGATGGTTGCAGGAATGGAATAACCTGAAGAATTTTCATTACCAATGTTACAAAAGATTGCTGAAATAGACTTTGAATGTGGAATGTAGGTTATGTGGCCATCCCTCCCTGTCAGGGAGGCCACACCTCACTGTTGTTGTACCAGCAAAGGTGAGTGCAGGGGCAGAGTGCAGGGTTAGTTTCACCAGGTGCCCCGGTCCTCTAGCCAGGTAGAACAGTATAGCATTCTATGAACCTCAGGCCCAGTCAGGGCAGGGCAGCAAAGCAATGGATAGACTCTAGCTTTCAATCATAAATGCCAACTCATAAATTGTAAAATAATTTGTATATTTGAGAGCACAGTGAGGCCTTTATAAGCTATTTGACTGCAGGTCATACAGCTGCAAGATGCTGAGTATAAGGGACAGACTGCGTCTCACTTCATGAAATAAGGACCCTTTCCTCATTTCCTTCATCCTATGTGCAGGGACTAGGCACAAAAGGAATTCTTGTGTGTGGAGTGTGAGAGTCCATAGGACTAATGTTGACAGCTGCCTGCCAAAGGGAGGAAATGGGTAGAACCTTGGTATTGCCTCCCTCTATGCTGGTTAGCTGACCTGACGGGCACGGAGATGAGTAGAGTCCACACCGTCTCAATAACTGGCACAGCTTCCCAACAAAACTCTTTACTTACTCCAGAGTAGAGTGGTGCTTAAAAGTACATCAGAGTCATCAGTCTCCAATTGATCCAGTAGCAGCCCTCCATTCTGAGCCACAGGAGAAAAAAGTAGCCTGAAACAAAACCTAGAGGCTACATCTAGACTGGCATGATTTTGCGCAAATACTTTTAACAGAAAAGTTTTTCCGTTAAAAGTATTTGGGCAAAAGCGCGTCTAGATTGGCACAGATGCTTTTGCGCAAAAGCATCCCTGGCCAATCTAGACGCGGTTTTGCGCAAAAAAGCCCCGATCGCCATTTTAGCCATCGGGGCTTTTTTGCTCAAAACAAATCTGAGCTGTCTACACTGGCCCTTTTGCGCAAAAGCTTTTGCGCAAAAGGACTTTTGCCCAAATGGGAGTGTCAAAGTATTTGCGCAAGAAGCACTGATTTCTTACATTAGAACGTCAGTGCTTTTGCGCAAAATCAAGCGGCCAGTGTAGACAGCTGTCAAGTTTTTGCGCAAAAGCAGACGCTTTTGCGGAAAAACTTGCCAGTCTAGACATAGCCACAGAGTTTTGCAAGAAAAGAGTGTTTCCCATTTAGAGTTTCTTCAAATCAGGTATTTTATCTGATGAAGGTGGCCCAGGTGTGATGTTTCACAGGAAGCTGAATAAATTTTAAACTCCTATTTTGTTAGCGATTAAAGCAAAAACCTCTGTGTTAGGACTCAGGGTACATCTACACAGCAACATTATTTTGAAATAACACTAATTATTTCAAAATAACTTAGTCCGTGTCTACACAGCAGGTAGTTATTTCAAAATAATGTCAAACACTGTCAAGCTGGAGGACTTCTAATTCCGACTCCTGTAACCCTCATTGTATGAGGAGTAAGGAAAGTTGGAGGAAGAGAGCTCTATTTAGAAATAAAAGCTGTGTAGATGCTCCCAATTTTGAAATAAGCTATTTCAAAATAAGCTACGCAATTGATGTAGCTCAATTTGCATAGCTTATTTCAAGTTAAGCCCTGCTGTGTAGAAGCACCCTGTGAATGCTTATAAGTTAATTCGCTGAGTACAATGGGCTTAATCACATGAGTAAAGAGGCACACAACTAGACTAATAATTGACAATTTACAATGGTTTTAGCATTTACTATTCAGTACAGTAAATCCAGAGTTTACAGAAATATATCTGATATGTAATTTGTTTCTCTAAGTGCTTCTGCTCCCCTCCCCATTATTCTAATTGGAGCCGGTCATAAATTTTCCAACAAAACTTTTTTTTTCCATTGGAAAATGCAGATTTGTCCAAACTGAAACTGTAAGAACAGGTCAGTTTTGAAAATCTTCCAATTCCAAAAATATTTGCAAAAGAAGTTTTGAAATTGTTGGTATGTCCCATTTTGGCATTTTTGAAATGGAAAGCTTTGGGGATTTTGTTTGAAAAGCCTTTTCTTCTTTTGAAATTTTAGTTGATGTATACTAAAAAAGCAGAAAAAAATTAAAAGGTCAGATCGGAAGGAAGTTTCTTGAAATCATCAAAACAAAATATTTCAACTGACCTGACTCTAAAAAAAAGTTTTTGGATTATCAGATTGAAAACATTTTTTGAGATTTTGTCCCAGTACATATGGGTCCTCTTATGTGACAGGACCAACATTTTCTGCCCATTTCTACTCAAAATGCAGAATCATTTTGGGACAAGGATGCTGTTATTTTCTACTAAGCATAGTAATTCTATGAATTCTCATTAGTGACATGCAATTCATTTTTTCTTAGAATCTAATTATTTTATTCTGTTTGATCTGTAGCATTGGATACTTTCATTTCTATATGAAAATATCATTTCTATGCTGCTTTAACCTAGTCTGATTAAAGCTCAGATTGCTTTGTTTGAAAGTTATATTTAATGTTAAAATTCTTGAACATCTGTCTAGCATGAGTACTTAAGTAGCCAGAAAATATCTAAGTGCCTCACAATTTTTCATCTATTTATCCTCCCACTTCCTTTGAGAGAGAAAAGTACTACAGGTTGAACCTCTCTAGTCTGGTACCTCAGGATCTGTCCGGTGCCTAACCAGAAAATTTGCCGAACTACTGAAGGTCAATATTTTCTAGCAGCATTACCAGCACCTTCATTGCTTACTGGGTTCATAGAAGACATTTAGGGGAAAATTAGAGTTAAATAACAGCACAGAACATTGAGAGCCAGGACTGGTGGCCTTAAACAAACTTTATGGGACCGTAAGAAACTTGGCCATGACCATAATAAGTGGACCTACAGCTAACTAGTAAATAACAGAATTGTCAGACACAAAGATGAACATAATTTGTTGGGGGGAAAGTCCACATGGTTTCTGTAAAGGGAAATCATGCCTCAATAATCTACTAAAATTCTTTAGATAGTCACAGGGATGTGAACAAGAGGGATCCAGTGGATACAGTGTACTTAGATTACCAGAAAGCCTTTGACAAGGTCCCTCACCAAAGTCTCTGAAGTCAACTATGTTGTCATGGGATAAAAGGAAAGGTCCTCTTATGGACTGATAACTGGTTAAAAGATAGGAAACAAAGGGTAGGGAAAAACTGTCAGTTTTCAGAATAGAGAGAGATAACTAGTAGTGTCCTATAAGGGTCCAAACGTATTCAACAGATTCATAAATGATCTAGAGAAAGGGGTGAACAGTGAGGAGGCCAAAGTTGCAGGTGATACTAAATTGCTCAATATAGTGAAGTCTAAAGCAATCTCTGGAGAACTTCAAAAGGATCTCACAAAACTAGGTAAAATGGCAACAAAATGGCAAATTCATTTTAATGTTGATAAATGCAAAGTAACGTATATTGGAAAACATAATCCCAAGTATACATACAAAATGATGGGGACTAAATTAGCTATTACAACTCAAGAGAGAGATCTTGGAGTCATTGCGGATAGCTCTCTGAAAACATCCACTTGATGTGCAGCAGCAGTAAAAAAAACCAACAAAAAAAAGCAAATAGAATGTTAGGAATAAAAATAGCAGAGCAGACTTGGGTCCAGCCCTGGCACATGGGAGAGCCTCCCACCACACTGTGTGGTGGCTGCTGGAGCTGGGACCGAGGCCACAGTACAAAAAATAGCATCACAGCCCTGGTCCTGACGCTAGAAGCAACTGGATTGAGGCCCCAGCACAACAGGCAGCTGCCTACCAAGTGGCCCTGCCTAGGGAGCAGCTGGACACTATGTAGCCCTTCTTCAGGGCCATGTGGCAGGTGGCTGCCAGACCTGGATCTGGGCTGTGGTGTGGTTGCTCTGGGGGCTGGTGTGTACCATGTCTCCAGCCCTGGCCCTAGGAGCAGCTGCCAGCACAACCCTGCTCCAGCTCCAGCTGCCACCACATGGTTCACCCTGGGAGCAGCTGAGCGGACTCCACGTGGTCCTGGCCTCATCTCCAGCCCATCCTCAGCCTTTCTATGTGATGGCTACCTGACTGCCCCTGGGGCAGGCTGCATGATGGCTGCTGAGCTGGAGCCTGGGCTGTGGTGTGGCTGCTCCTGGGGCCAGGGCCACAGTAAGGCTGTTCTTCCCAGCTTGGCTCCAGCAAGGAGTGGTTCAATGCATTGCCAACCAGGCAGGGGAGCACCTGTATGAGCCTCCTCCCGGAACATCTAGCACGCAGACAGGCCTATTCCTCAGGACCCGCTGGGTGCCAGGCTGGGCTGGGTGCCAGAGATGGCAGGCTGCATGCCAAGCTGGATGGTTTTCAGGATGGGTGAGCACAGGGCTGGAGCTGTGGCCCGGCCACATGGTGGCTGCCCAGCTGCTCCTGGGGTAACAAATGGCTACTGAAAATTGTGAAGTATTTTCTTTTTATTTGATTTCATCTTAACTAAATATTTAAAGTCATGCGCCTTGTTAATTATCCCTTGTTTTAATATTTTTTCTTCTTGGTGGTTGGGAGGGAGGGGGAAGGGCCAGGGCTAGGGCCCTTCCTAGAAGCCAGGGGGGAGAGCCAGAGTTGCCAAGCTGTGGCGTCAACCCGGCCCTCCCCGCCTCCCCGGTGGCTGGGGGGAAATCTGGAGCTGCCTCGGCCTAGCCCTCCTCAGCAGTTGTGGGGGGAGAGGGAGAGCCGGGGCAACTCTAGCTCCAGTGGCCAGGAGGGGGAGTCAGGGTCACACCAGCCCTCCCCTGGGAGCTGGCGGGGGGGGGGGAGCTGGGGCCACCCTGCCTTTTCCTGGAAGGTGGTGGGGAGGGGGAGCTGAGGAGGCCATGGCACAACCTGTGCAGTCTGCGGCTACCTCCTAGGTGATCTGTGGCTTGAGCGCAGCCCCCCTCCCCCACCAGCTCAGGCACAGGGCAGCATGGGAGGCACAGGTGTGGCATGGCATAGGTGCCGGGGCAGCCCAGCAAGAGGAGCAGGCGGCGTGATCCTGCATTGGCTTCTGCATCCCTGGGGCTGGTCATTCAGTTTCCAGTAGCTAAGGGTTTAACACCCCCCTACAGACTCTGCCCCCTGCTCTGGGAGGGGGCAGGGCTGGGGCTGCTCCACAGATGGGGTGGGGTGGCCGGTCACACGCTGGTGTCATGGCACCAGGAGCCTGTGCTGCACCATGGCTGATCCACGCAGGGTGTGCACGGGGATGGGAAGTCCCTTTGCCAGTGCCCCGCTGTGCCTGACTGGGCTAGAGCCAACCCTGGGCAGTCCTGGTCTCTGCCCACCCCAGGCCTGGAGGCACAGCCTGCAGTTGAGAAGCAAGCCACAAGCAAAGGACTGGGCTGGGCAGAGAAGTAACCTGCCACACACCACCCCTCCTCAGCCCAGTGCTGCTCTTGGTGCTGCTGCCCTGCTAATGTGTGCACTGAGGGGAACAGGGATGTGGGGGCAGGAGGGGGGTGAAGGAGATGTGGGAACAGGATGGGAGGCGGCAGGGACTGCGCTGAGGGGGGAATGGGGCGATGCAGAGGTATCAGGCTGTGGGGGGATCATGGGGCTGAGGGGAACAATGCTGGAACAGAGGGAGGATGAAAGTGTGTCACACAATTTTTCTTTGCAGAAGTTGCACTTTCCTTTATTCCCCACATCTTTGTCCCTCTTCCCCCATCATAGCACAATCCTCTTTGCACCTTATTCTGTGTGACTGAGAATTTCAGCCAGTTTGCAGGGAAGCTGGCAGGTCTATACATCGTTCAATAATCTGTAGTGCCCCCTAGCATTAGAGCTGGGACATTTGCTCTAGGTCTCCAGCAGAGTAGATGCTTTTAATATCAGTGCATATTTCTGCTGGCAGCTCAGACCTTCATTCAGTATTTTCCCCAGAGCTCTGCACTGTGTCTGTCTGGGGCTCGTTGCTTTTCCATGGATCAGTCTCCTCCAGCCCCTGCTCTGACCCCTTAGTTACTGATAACACCTCATTGGGATTGCCAGAAAACAAGCTGGGCCGAGGGAGACCTCTCCCCTCCATGATATTGAATGCTTGCTGGCTTAGGATTTTTAAGATAAATAGCTGCTTCAACATCTCCATATAAAAGTGAACCAATGTTCTTCTTTTACTCTTAGTTTCACATCCATATAGTTGCCATAGGAACCACAAATTTCCATCATAACCCAGAAAGGAACCAGTGTTCATTCCCCCTCCATGGATGGGAACACAATAATCAACCAGCCACAAGGGTTTTGATGTTCAGCTACTTGGCTGCGTTCTCACCCTCTCATCTTTTCTGCGTTACTCCCCCAACCCCTTCCACCCTCAAAATCTTTTTTGTACTCTCACCCCACACCCTCTCCTGCCATCAAAGTCCCTTCCAGACCTTTCCCTTCTCACCCCCCCCCACATTCCACTTCCTGTCCAGATCCTGCATCCCCATCCCTATCCCATTCACTGGCAGCCCTGTCCCGCACACTGAACCCCTCATTTTTGTCCTCACCACAGAGCCCAAGGGAGTCCACTAAATCCACTAACTCCAGAACCCCGGAAAAGTAAATCTGGCCTATGGGAAGCCTCGAACCTCAGTCCTCCATGTCCCTTCCCCTTGTCACATGGGGCTGGAGTGCCAGAAGAGTAAGGTGTCTCAATTGGGGGCCACATCAGTGAGGGCTGGATGTTTTTTAAGTATTTTTTTCTTCTCACTTGTGTGGTCTCCAACTGATTTTTCTCTGGGTCAGTGGCCCCCAACACAAAAAAGGTTCTCCACCTTTGCCATAGATAAAGAAAACATAGGAACCTTTTCTGTTGGACATAAATTAATATTTTACTTTATTTAAAATGAAATTTGATAAACTAACATGAAACAGTGCTGCAGCTGGGGAGAATGGTTTAATTTAATTTATTAAATAGATTACGTGTTTTAACTAACAAAATGACTCAGGAATAATTATGTAATTAACAGTGAGTTTCCATTAGCAACTGGTGGTCCACTCAAAGATTCACATTGAGCCAGGTGGCCCATGGACTGAAAAGTTTGAGAACCACTGTCTTAGAGGGAGCACTGGTCACCACTGCTATTTTTAGCACTGTAGCATTCCACTGCCTGATTCATTCTCCGCCACACTGAAGAGCTCTGGCACTGGGGACAAATTCTGGTTGTGGGAGGAGCTCCTGAGGCCCTTCCCTGCGGTGATAGGTGTGGTCATAGCCAGACTTCACTGTGGCATGTAGCTACATGTGTAATTCCTGTACTCTATACACCCTTTTAAATGTGGACATAGCCTTAATGACTTAGGGTACGTCTACACTAGCTCGTTAGTTCGAGCTAGGTAGGGTAATGAGGGCAACCGGAGTTGCAAATGAAGCCAGGGATTTAAATATCCCGGGCTTCATTTGCATCTTCCCAGGTGCCACCATTTTTAAATCCCCCTTAGTCCGAACTCCGTGCCCGCAGCTGCACGCGGCACGGACTAGGTAGTTCGAATTAAAGATCCTAATTCGAACTACTGTTACTCCTCATTCCACATACCAGTAAACCTCCATTCCATGAGGACTAAGGGATGTTTCAGAATAGTGATGTGTAGACAGCGCCAAATTTCAAAATAAGCTATTTCAAAATGAACTCAAAATAAGGCATGCAATTTGCATAGCTCAAATTGTGTAGCTTTTTTTGAGCTATGGGTGCAGTGTAGACACACCCTTACTGAGCTGCTCTCTGAAAAGGGTGGCGAGTGTGTTGGTTCTGGTACATTTAAATGAATTTGCCTAAATTATTATTTATTCTATATTTTTTCATTAAGAAAATTTGATGTTAGATGAAATTAACAGGACATATAAACTCACTTATTGCAGTTCACTCAGATCCAAATATATGGGAGGGGAGTGTCTTTTGTCTCTTATTGGTCCTGCATTGCCATACCCTTTAGGGAGCCCCACCCAGGTATACACAGGAAATAATTTCACCTGCCACAGTTAATTGTCAGCCAAAAGACTTCTTTCCATCTATGATCAAAGTGCCACAGCAATGTGCCACTTTATCACTCTTAATGCCCAAAATCTATTGCGTTGTTACTGAGGGGTATCGATTTGTGAAAAGCAACAGAAGCTGGTTGTTACTGTGTCTGCACTGAGCATTAACAGCCACATTACAGCAAGTACAGTGTTTGCCTTTAATGGACTGTGTTTTTATTTTGTTCAGGAAATGCAATCTAAATTAAAGCAGGGAAGACTTTACATGCTGGAGGAGCCAGTAATCAGAATTAATGTTTTTCATTTCTTAAAGACATTGCCAATTAATCAGCCAGCACTCCCTTACATAAAAATGCATTTGATCTGAAGATGTATTGCAGTAACAAAACCAAAAAGTAAAACAGGAGGGAGCCTACTATATTGTAGAATTGTTGTTGTTTTTTTTAAAAATAACTTCTGCCTGTGAGTTTGCCACCAGCTGGGTCACCAAAGTGGGGCAGAGAAAGTAGGCTACATAGCAACTAGGTTCTGTGTGTATCTGCTGGGAGTTTGCCACCAGCTGATGCCCAAAGGAAAACACAATTGATATGAGAGCAAAGGTAATTTCTACTGGTTGCACATTTTCCAGCCTTTATTGTCAACAGATTTAAAACATCAATTCTGATTTATTCTGATAAACAGAGCTTGGTGATTCCATTACATTTTTTCCAATAATGTTTACTCAGATTTTAAATGAGTTCACTTCAGGTGAGCATACTCCCCATGGGCTCCAGTGGGCACAGCTGGGAAAGGGTGAATGACTCCAGGATGGGGCATTGACTCCAGATTCAATGCCCCTTGCACTCCCCCCGCTAGAGTGAGGAATGTAACAACTGTTAACTTTTCCCTTGCTCCATGATGAAGGGGAACAGCCAGCAATGTTTCAGTAGGAATCGGAGAGAGAGGAGCTTCACACCCCCCCCCACCAGCCCTCCCAAAAGGGGGAGGGAGGCTCAGGATTGGGCCAGTCTTGGATGGGGTGGGGGGCCACACCCTCCTCCAGTCCCTTTCATCTGTGTGTCTCTTTTCTGTATAATATACCATCTCATAGAGCTGGAAGGGACCTTAAGAAGTCATCAAGTCCAGTCCCCCACCCTCATAGCAAGACCAAATACCATCCCTGACAGATTTGCCCCAGATCCCTAAATGGCCTCTCCTCAAAGAATGAGCTCACAACCCTGGGTTTAGCAAGCCAATGCTCAAACCACTAAGCTCTCCCTTCCCACAAATTGGGGGGATGAGGTGTGCCCTGCCACACCCTTCTTAAAGAGCACGGGGGACAGGGCAGTTGGAAGCTTGGAGCTGGTGCAGTCCCAGATCAAGGGTAGGAGGTATACCCCCAGCCAACCTCTTTAATCTGCCTGGTGATTCTGTTTCTTTTCTGTGTGTTTTATGAGAAGTATCCCCATTCCAGGCACAACCCCTCTTCCTGGTACAACCAAACATTCACCTTGGTTTAAACTATTATCAGAGGAAGCTGCATACCACCTTGGGTGGTCCTAGCTATTGTTTAGGAGGAGTTCTTGAACAAACACACAGACAAACAGATAGATTCATGCTCAGATGTACAGACAAACTCTATCAAATATATAGCTGATGTTGGTTCGGACCTTCAAAGCTGTCACATGGGCATTTAAACATACATCTTTTATTTATTGTAACCTGTAATGTTTTCTTTGAGTAACCCTGCTAGGGAATGGCAGGCCCCCTGATGGGAGGAGGGGAAGCAAAGGGGAAAATTGCCCCAGGGCCTGGAGATTCAAAAGGGCCCAGGCCTCCAGCTGCTGCTGAAGTAGTGCTCGGAGTGCCAAGCCCATTAAATTGCCACCAGAACACTGCCACAGTGCTCCACATGGCTCTTAGAGTTGCCTGAGGAAGTGGGGGCATTGTGGGGCTTGCTCCAGGCAGTGCTAGGGGGGCACAATGGTCTGGGCGGTGCCCCTTCCACTCTCGGTCCCATGCTTTCTGGGAGCATGGAGCCACCCCCATATACCTTGCCCAGGAGCCCAGCATGGCTGTCAGCTCCCTTGGGGATTGGTGGCAATTACGGACAAATGGCAGGAGGTACTACTGTATAGAACAGTGGGGTTACATTACAGCAGGCTAGAGCAGCAGGATGAACCAGTCAAGGTAAATGTGATTAACATCAATCTGGAGAAGGCCTGTTTTAAAATACAGTATATTTTATATCTGGCACAAAGCCAGTTTGTTGTTTGGACAAATGATGGTAAGATTTTCCTAAGACTAAAAGAAATTTTCACTGCCGCAAAGTGTTCACAAAATTTCATGACCTATCTTTAGATTTTAATTGCAAATGAGAGTTCTTCTACTGTGGACCTAGTAGAATATGTCCCTTGTGTCCCCCCTAGCTAAGGAAAAAACTTACCCCTTTCACAATCAGATGCAATGGACCAGTGTTTCTCAACCTTTTTTTTAAAGTACCCCTTAAAAAAATTATAAGTACCCCCCCTTTTAAAAAAAAATAAGTACCCCTGATACCTACAGTTTTCACACATTTTTTTTCTACCATTTCAACACATTTGTTTAAACAACTTAATCATAGCCGGGTGGGCGATGAAATTTTTGGGTGTAAAAAGTACGAAAATAATAAAGCGCTGTAAAACTTAAAACAAAAATTCAGTTTTCCCCAAATTTCAGTTGTGTTGACGTATCCCCCCCCAGACGTCTCTCGAGTATCCCTGAGAGTACTCGTACCACTGGTTGAGAAACACTGCAATGGACAACATTAACTGAATTTTCCTAACAGATTCATCTTCTCCACAGAGCATGTGAATGAAAATGGGTCCGTACCTTGAATGCTTGATTTAGAGGTTGTTTCTTCTTTCTGTATTTGTGAACCAATAACTCATATTTTAATTTTAAAATTTATAATACATGAAACGATCTCTTCATGTCATTTTTAAATTCCAGTATTCAGCTCACTTTATCTGACTAGTCTATAAACATGCATCACAGGAAAAATAATAATAATACTGGATGAGGAATCAGTGATGTATATTCAGCATTTTTTCTAACTGATTGCTATAATTGTAGCTTTCCAAGTCCTATTATGATTGGAGGATAAAATATATACTTTTATTTCAGTTTAGTATTTTGGAGCTATGCCTTGTGAGTGAGAAAGAAACTAATAATTTCTTGTCACTAGAAAGCTATAATTATGTGTATTTATATTTAACCTTTCCAGATACTACTCATTAACATCTACTTGGCACTGGCACAGTTTTCATTTTGATATACTGCTTTTGTGTAAAGGCTGTAATGACTATGTAATCTTTGACTTGCAACTGTTCTTGTCCTTAAACTGCTGGGGCTCTGTCAAAATGTAAATTGGGAGAACAAGGGCTGATTTTTTTCTATGTGGATACCCAAGAGCTCAGTAACAGGCCATGACTTTCTCTGCAGAGGCTTCCATGGCAATGCCCTGCTGGGGATTTCTCCAGGTATAGATGCCCTTGGAAACCTCATGGTGGAGCTCTACAAAGAAGAGATAGTAGAAACTTGGCTTGCCGGTTCTCATTCCATTTGCTCAGAACACACTCTGATGGGCCTGGAGAAAGGGGAAAGGATGTGCACAAACTTTAATGACCAGGAACTATGAGTGGATTGCCATTACAACTACCTTTCTAATTAAGAAAATGGAAAAATCATGAACCTTTCAACTTTGTCTTAGGAAACAGGTGAATGTTTGTGTGTGTGTGTTCAGTTTTTTAAGGTTTAAAAGAACAAAAAAAGAGAGTGGATTCAAGTGTGTGCTTAGATTGGGGTGGACAAAAATAATTTGGATTTGGCTCACCATATCCCTTTGGGCTGCTGCTGTCCTGCGGCCCAGCAAGGCACTCAGGCAGGCTGCCTGCCTGCCAAGGCCCCACATGCCACTCAAAGTGGCCAGGTGCTGGGGCCAGCATGTCTACATGAATGCCCATTCGGGGCAGGGAGGCATGGGGCTCTGTGTCTTGCCTCCAACCCCAGAACTGTTGTGGGGGCTGTGCTTGCAGGCACAAGCAGTATGCAAAGACCTTCTGTTCCCCCTCCCTCCAAGGGGTACATAGGGACATACTTGTCCCAGCAGCCGGCCATTTTGAGTAGCGAATGGGGTCTTGGGTGGCAGGAAGTCTGCCTGAGAACTGGGCTGCTGGCCTTGAGACACCTACAGTAAGCGCCTCCCAGCTACAACCTGCACTGGGTACCCCATCCCTCATTCCAACCCTCTCTCAGACCTTGCACCCCCCCCGTTGCACCCCAATCCCTTTGCCCCAGGTCAGAACCCCCTCCTGCATCCGATTTCCCTCCCAGACCTCACACTCCTTCTTGCACCCCAATCCCTTGCCTGAAGCTCACTCCTACACCGAAACTCCATCCCAGGCCCTGCACCCTCTCCATTAAGCAGACAAAGGACATGGTGATTGGCCCAGCTGAGCCTGACCCTTTCAAATAATTGTGTGCCAGCATTTGCCATTGGAGACGGTTGAAACTCAACTTTTTGTTAGGTGATACTGTTAGTGAAATGTTTGATCAGAGCCAATTCAAAGAAGCAGGTAAGGATAACTGCCCTGAGCTAATGCAGGTAATACAAGTAAAGCTCTTTCATAGAATGACATGTCGAACAAATGGAGAGGTATAGGAACAAACAACTCATTGACATTCAATGTCAGCGAGACCAGATGGTATCCATCCAAGAATTCTGAAGGCGTTGACGAGTGAAATGGCTGAGTTGCTAGCAAAATTCTGTCATCTCACAAAAATCTGTGTAAGTAGCAGAGTGTGCCCGATCTGGATGACCTGATGAACAATGACATAGAAAATTTTATGGATAACACACTATATTTATTTATTTTAGGTTAGTGAAATCACAAGAGCATTCTCAGATACTTCAAATGGAGCTAAACCTTGATGGAAAGCTTGGCAACAGGATAGCAGCTGAAATTCAATATAGACAAGGTAAATGCACAATGGAGGAAATAATTTAAATTGCTCATATGGAATGATGGGTTCTAAATTAACTGTAACCACACAGGAAAGGGACCTAAGCATCACTGTGGACAGCTTGATGAAAACATCTGCTCAATGCACAGCAGGGGTAAAAAATAATAAAAAGCCAGGAAAGATGTTTTTCTCCACTTGAAAAGAAGGGATAAAAGGATAGAAAACAATATTGAAAACTTTTATAATACCATTATATAAACTGACAGAACAGTTTTGACCTGAATACCATGGCCAGTTCTGATCTCCCCAGCTCCAAAAAATACAGCAGATAAGATCCCAAGAAGAGCAATGAAAATGATTAAATGCACAGAAAGTCTTCTCTATATGAAAGGACATTAAGAAGTTTATAGTTATTTAAAGAGGAGCTAAATAAGAATGGATGTGATAGAGGCATATGACATTAATGAAAGATGTGGAAGTGGTTTGTCTTCAATCTGATCAAATAGTTAAAAGACACTAAGGGTGTATGTAGACTACAGGGTTTTGTCAACAAAAGTGGGCTTTTGTTGACAAAACTATACCTGTGTCTACACTACCACTGCGTTCTGTTGACAGTAAGTCGACAGAACGCGGCAGTTTTGTCGACAGTAGTAAACCTCATTCTACGAGGAATAACACCTTTTTTCAATAGTACTCTGTAGAAAAAAGGTGTTATTGCATGCAAACTGTGCTTTTTCGAAAGAGAGCGTCTAGATTCTCTTTTAAAAAAGTGGCTTGCTTTGTCAACAGTACTAGTTGTACTCTAGATGCTCTTTTTTGACAGAGGCTTTGTCGACAGTATCTGTCGACAAAGCCTCTGTCGAGAAGGTGTGCAGTCTAGACGTACCCTAAGATTCACACATATATATGTGAATGAAATTACAGAGTTGATACTCTGTACAGGAGTCCATCCTTATTGCTTCTTCTCAGCAAACATTTCTTTTCTAACATCATGCTCAAGAAGGAGTAAATCCCATTTCTTCTGCACAATGCTCAAGAAGGAGTAAATCCCATTTTTTCCCCACCATTGTGGGTGGGGTTTGGTTTGGTTGGTTTTTTTCCTTTGGCATTCCCATTACTCAGCATGTGGCCATACTTTTCCTCCTGTTGTTTCTTTCTCCCCCACACAAACTCATTTCCATACATGATCTTTAGGTCTGTTCATGACTCATCTTAACAACAGCAAGGGTGTGTCTAAACTACACCCCTCTGCCGACAGAGGGATGTAGATTAGGCACATTGCTATTGCAAATGAAGCGGGGATTTAAATATCCCATGCTTCATTTGAATGGAAATGGCCGCCGTTTTTTGCCGACACGGCACTTTGCGGACAAAAATCGTCAGTCTAGATGGGGATCGGTCGACAAGGAAAGCCTTTTCTGACCGATCCTTTATGCCTCGTGCAACAAGGTTTACAGGATTGGTTGGAAAAGGCTTTCCTTGTCGACCGATCCCTGTCTAGACTGATGCTTTTTGCTGGCAAAGTGCCGCGTCCGCAAAAAGCGGCGTCCATTTCTATTCAAATGAAGTGCGGGATATTTAAATCTCTGCTTCATTTGCAATAGCGATGTGCCTAATCTACATCCCTCTGTTGGCAGAGGGGTGTAGTTTAGACACACCCCAAGTGCCCAACTGCATCCTTTGAGATTAGACCTCCACAGCCATGATGCTAACCGACAGCCATAGTGTGGTTTTGGCATAGATCCTTCCTTCGTTACTGTCCTTTGTTGCCATCCTTCAGAAGCCCTGAAAGCTTGACGTTTCTTCAGAGTAGACTGCAGAAATAATCTAATCTTAAAATGTCAAATAAAAAAGGGGGTTATTGGGAGAAGCTCAAATTAAATTAAAATTGATTTTAATTCTGCCCATGAAACACCCACATGATTGTGTATTATTATTTAATAGGGAGATTTGGACAAAAGCACATACACTGGCAGAGAACAATTATCTGCTTAATCTTTTATCTGATATATGCAAAATATAATAGAGGAGATTTCTTTTCCATGAAGCAAAGAAGAGGTAGGAATCTGAATACCTAGAGATTTATCCCAGGAGAGAAGGAACAGTTACCAGTGAAACCTTACAAAATCTATTTGTTTTAAGGACAAAAGAGTAATAGTGATGCCTAATGATGATTAAAGACAACATGAATCAAATGCTGTAAAAATGCCAAGTCCTTAATCGCTCTCAAGTTCATTAAAAAAGGCTTAAGATAAATTCAAGTCCCATTGAAGTCAACAGTAAAATTCCCATTTGCTTTAACAGGGGACTAGTTTTTGCCCTCAGTGTTTGTTCCACTCAGTTTTCTGTAAATCATACTTCTTGTTATTGGTACGATTCAAATGTCATAAAATTCTAAGACATCTGAATATAATGAGCATAAATTAAGCCAATTTTCCATTGCAGAATAGTCTTTGATTTATAAAAGCTTTAATAATTTAGGCTTTAGTAGGAATTAACAGTTGAGCACCTGTCAGGGTAAAGCTATTATATTTTCAGATGTAAGTTCAGTGTTTAGGGTTTTCATGCCTTCTGCACACAATGTTCTAAAAATGTTCATTGAATTTGGTCTTGTCAGGAATCAGGGCCTGAAGCAGAGCAGGTGGCTGAAAGGGAATAACTTCAATGTTGATGCAAAAATAGTTATTAATAAAATTATCATGTATTTTATAATTTTAAGTCATGCCAAACTTGCGTGCCTCTTTAATCAATTTTAACAGATACATCCTGATGTATTTAAACCCTACTTGTCTGGAGAATATAGCAGCACATTTTTGGTTACTTATTTTATTAAATGAAATGTCAGGATAATTTAATTAAATTCCAGGAGGTTTTTTTGCTAGGGCCAAGAGTCAGTGAAGATGACATCTCTTTGGGCATAAAACAGTGTTTATTGCCCTTAAGCTCTAAAATGCAGCTTTCATAATATCTACGTTGATTTAATTTACTATACTATTTTATTTTTATGCTGTGTTTGAAAATGTGTCTCATCATTGATTATTGTTGTGCTTTGTATGAAATATTTACTAGAAGTCTTTAGCTGCAAGTTGTAAATCTACTGCAAACAGCAGGTCAGAAAGTCAAGGACTTAAATAAATCACAAGAGGTCTTATCAAAGAAGAGGCCACCTCTTCTTATATCAAATACCAGTTGGTATAGAGATGATCTTACCTTGAATGAAAAAAAAAGTAAGATATTTATGTTTTTGAAGAAAAAAAAATCCCAACTTTAAAAGAATATAAGAATGCTGTTAATTTATGATACTTGAAAGATGAGCTGTGCATAAGAATGTATTTTCAGAAGCTATAAAGCCAAGACACAAAAGCAGGCCTGCTTCCTCCTTCACCTCTTCATAGAAAAAATACCTCGGTTTAACTCCCCACAAAATTCTTTCGGAAAGTAATTTCTTTTATGAACGCTGTAAATTTCTCTGTGCTTGAAACTACAAAAAAATGATTCCTGGAAAATGTTTTAGAGAAGATGTTAGGGTATGTCTACACTGCCACCCTAGTTCGAACTAGGGTGGTTAATGTAGGCATTCGAAGTTGCAAATGAAGCCCGGGATTTAAATATCCCGGGCTTCATTTGCATCTTGCCGGGCGGGCGCCATTTTTAAATCCTCTTAGGTCGAACTCCGTGCCCGCGGCTACACGCGGCACGGAGTAGGTAGTTCGAATTAGGATCTCTAATTCGAACTACCGGTACACCTCGTTCCACGAGGAGTAACGGTAGTTCGAATTAGAGATCCTAATTCGAACTACCTACTCCGTGCCGCGTGTAGCCGCGGGCACGGAGTTCGACCTAAGACGATTTAAAAATGGCGCCCGCCCGGCAAGATGCAAATGAAGCCCGGGATATTTAAAACCTGGGCTTCATTTGCAACTTCGAATGCCTACATTAACCACCCTAGTTCGAACTAGGGTGGTAGTGTAGACATACCCTTAGTTACTTCTATCTAATTTATATTTACTCTTTGTGGTGCAAACCTTGGTTGTCAAATGCTTAATGCTGAAGATTACAAGCTTCTTTTGAGATGCTGTGATGAATTCTGCATATTTGCAAATATTTTAGCTAAATGCAAAGCTTCTAATGAAATAACTTCCTGGTATCATTGCTAGGTAAATGGTAAGATGCTTCGGATACCAATATGGAATCCAGTGATCTTGTTGGACTGATAACTAATACAAAAAACTAATTAACTACAGAATATTTATATTAATTTGGGGAATTCATTAATTATCTGGCAATACTCAAGCAATGCCCTCACCTAACTCTGAAAAATAGGAGTGTCCTCTCCAAAGATTGTGAAGAAGGAAGGACAACTTTTTAAATGAATATTCAAGTTGAAAAACTCTATTAATTATGTATAAAAAGACTGTTTTAAGAACTCATAAACTTTTATGTCTGACATAAAGCTGTTTAGACTAATTGGAAACAGAATTTTAGTTCCTGGCAAACACCAGTCACACTTAAGAAATATATCAGAAAATAATAATAATAAAGAACTCTAAAGATGTTCTGATAATTTCCCACAACAAAGAAACAAACCCCAGACTCTCAGAGATATTTAAACATCTAACTTCCATGGATTTCAGTAGGAGTTAGATGCCTAAACACCTTTGAAGAACAACCATTAGAAGTGTGCTGCATATGCATTACACAGGCTACATATTCATGAGCTTAAAGCCCATCCATGAAGATAAGAAGCCAGTGTAAGGATGACAGAGCTAATTTTGTATTATGACAAATCCCTAAAAGAGATGTTTTTCCTCCTTTCATGAAATTAGAGGAAAGAGAGGTATAAAAATTCCCTGAGTTGAGCATCCAGCAGCTCACCAGCTCTCTTCAACCCCTTCCTCATCTCATTGTACTTAGCAGTTTAGATCACCTCTATATATAGATGGTTAAGAACAAGCAATGACAGAGAAGCATCAAGAAGACATGACTTTCCAATTTAGAAGAGGACATCCTCAGGATTTCAACATAGATTAGTGAGATGGAAGTTACCTAAAGCATGGGGAAGGCATTAGATTTCAATTTTAAATGGGTATTAAAAATGCTATTGTAACTTAAGATACTAATCGCTTTTCTTAAATACCAAAGGGTTTGGACCATGCATTTCTCAAGTGGAAGTATAGCCCTACCACTGATATGAGAGAAATAATGGGATTTAATTTTGATTTAAGATCAGCCTGACCAATATTGTGTCGTTGTTTCCTTGTACTCCTGTGTAGCCTGACCAATATTGTGTCGTTGTTTCCTTGTACTCCTGTGTCTGTATCAGTCTGTTGTCTCTTGTTTTATACATATATTGCAAACTCTTTGGGGCAGAGATTGTCTTTTTATTCTATATTGGTACAGTGCCAAGCAAACTAGTTCCTGACGAGGATCCTATAATGCTAATAATTAATAATAATTTTAATATTAATTAATTTGAAGATAATTGTTTGACTTCTTCTGAGTAACTGATTTATAAGTCTTAGTTACGCTCACCCACCTTGCCCCATTGATAAATGGTTTCTGTTTTCTATGATTCACTAAGAGAGGACTCACTTTTAATTTTGTGGAATAATATACTTTGGTCTTAATTAATGAGAAAAAAGACTTCCTAATCTTCCACCTCCACTCTCAAAGATGTAATCTCTGTTCAAAGAGCTACACAGAGGCATACAGCAAAGACATAGGCTTTGTCTACATACTACTGTAGAAAGTTTTGTGGGCAAAAGGCAGCTTTTGCCCACAAAACAGGGGAGTAGTACATACTTCAAAGCTACTTTGGTGGCAAAACTCTGCTGTTTTGTTTACCTTTTTTGGCAAAAGTAAAGCGACAAAGCATCAGGGTAGACACTTCTGTTTGTTTTGTCCACATAACTGGTTTCCACCAGTATCCCACAATGCCTGCCCTGACTGTTTTGATCTCTGCTGCCCTGCAGATATGCGCCCCTCCCATTTCAAAGCTCCAGGAAGTATTCTGACAGCTGAGCGTGCTGCTCTGTTTGGGAACAAAGAGCAAATCATTGACATGCGTGTGTGTGCGTGTGCACATGCTGATTAAAGCACTGCAATTAAAGCAGCATAACATTTGACAACAAAACTACATAGTTCAGTTGACATAAGGCAAGTTATGCTGATCTGATTATATCAGTGTACACACTACAGTCTTGCCCCACCACTGTAAGGCCTGGTTTCTACTAGACAAGGCAGGTCATCTTAAGGTACGCTATCCAGCTACACAAAATGCATAGCTGGATTCAGCTTACCTTAAGCTGAGCCATCGCAGCATCCATACTGCAGGAGGCCAATGCAAGCACATGCTTCTGCCAGCTTCCCTTACTCCTTGCAGAATGAGGAGTACTGGATGCTGGTGGGGACTGCCCTTAGAATTTGATTTACCAGTCCAACTGGTTTCTACTGCCCTGTACCCCATTTCCCCACTGGCAGCTGGACTCTGCTCCCTGTGGGAAAAAGGGAGGAGAGAAGTCCTGGGTGGTTTTCTCCCTGTTCTTGGAAGGTAACTGGGAGGTGAGATGCCCTGAGTGGTTTCCCCCTGTCCCAGGGAGGAATGGAGAAGTGGGAGAAGGGTGCATCTTCTCTGTGAAGTGCAAGCCTATGGGGCACCCATGCTCCCAGAAGGGAGCTACAATCCCCCCAACACTCCCCCCCCACACACACACACAAATTGTCCCTCTTTGGTCAATGGAAGTACTCCTGGTGAGCATGACATCACAGAACCAAGGAGGGTAGTGCGCACATCAGCCCTGCAGTAATTACTGTGATGGTTATAAATTGACCTCTAATAGGTTGAGTTAAGATTTTAGTGTATTTGTACCTTAACTGAAGTAACCACTTTTTAGTGTCTGCTCTCTGTTTTCTTCTGTTGAATATTTTTTTTTTCTAAATAATAACAAATGGGTTGTAGTTAATTGTGATTGCTTTGCTCCTCTTCATGCATAGTCTCCACTAATGTGTGGCTAACAAGCCCATCTGGCTAAAATGGTGGGAGTCTCCTCCCTAAATGGGACTGAGAGACAATTGTTAAGATTTGACCTCCAATTTCTTGTTTCTCTAGACTATACATTTGTACTATCTTGGGGATAAAATTATTTGGTGCTCACCAACATAAAACCTTCTTTTCTACCCCAACTGGGTGTGTGTGTGTGTGGGATCCTTTATTGAATATGCTTTTTCATCAGTGTATCTTTCCATACAAGGCAATGTCTATGCCTGTGCTGGATTTAGTACATATCTTTAAGTGTATAGTCTTTCTTATAGTGATAACATTGCAGCTTTGGTCTGGGCAACTATTCATATCTACAAATAGAGGAGTAGATAGGGAACCTGGATTTCTTTGTTACTCTGGGCATTGCTCCTGCCATATGGAAAGAATAAGACAAAAGTAGCTGTAGGAAGTAACTGTGTATCAATGCTATGTATTTAGTGTTTGTGCTTTTTGAAACTAGAATGGCCCATATTTCTAATGAGAATTATAAAGTAGTACCATTATTTCTGAAGCATGAAGGAGAGTGAACTGGGACCCTGATCTGTTTCTACTGAAGCATGAAGAAAAGTGAACAGGGACCCTCTTCTGCTTCGGGATACTGTTGCAGATGGAGATGCTGAAGAGAATCATGCAAGGATAGTTCATTTCTTTTTATTTTAGCTATTTATCAGAAATAGCAGGATGTAGTAGTGTGCCTTGTAGCAATGTTTTCCAGAATGTTTCTTTATTTTGTGAATCAGTTAACTGTCCCCAGCCTGAATTCTAACCTTTGCAGAAGCTTTTAAATTTTGCGTTGGTTTCAATAAACACCTCAACAAGTTCTCTGATGTTAGTAAGGCTTCCTGTTAGCCTACAAAATTGGAGTGAAACTGATGTCAGAAGGAATTTTAGGCAGGAGCAGCTGGCATGAGCCCATCAGAGATTGCCTATATACCCACAGATGGAATACCAATAAAGATGATATAAAAGATGGTCTAAACCATCATGCCATGGATTTCTTGTGAGTCCCTTGCTGATCTATAAAATGGGAATAATAACAGTTCCTCCTCAAGAATGTTTTGAGGATGAATTCCTTAACATCAGTGAGGTGTTCAGAAACTACAGTGATAAGGGCTACATAAGTACATAGGGAAAAAAAAAACCCCCATAGCCAGAATGTTTAAAGGGCCTGACTGAAGGATGAATAATCTGATCAGAGGCTTTCAATGCTTTTTTTTAAGCCTCAGTCTTCATAGAAAAGGTCAGCTCCCAGACTGCACCTTTGTCGTAGAGACTGTCCAGTATGGATTAATCGACACAAATCAGACATTTGAAATGGTAACACACAGAAACCTGTAGGGGAACATTTTAACTTACTCGGGCACTCACTAATGGGTCTAATTGCAAAGTGACTATAGTAAATACAAAGCAATTTAAAAAACCAGCTTGAGAGAGAAGCTACACAATTCCGTTTCTTTTGCAAGTTTGACACCTGTAATCAAGGTTCGAAAAAAGAACTGACCTGGATGGGCCAGTACCTTCCACAGCTTCATGACATAAAAAGCTAAGTACTGGGTACTTGCAGCCCACTCTATTAGCCTCATTTAGCACAAACACTCTAATTGACAATATTTTTTCCTTCTCATTGCCTCCTCATCTGTTCTCTTTCTCTGCTATTTATTTGTACCCTGGACCCCATTACTCCATTCATCTGAAGAAGTGGGTTGTGCCCACAAAAGCCCACGATACCATCTACATTTCTGGTTAGTTTCTATTGTGCTGCAGAACTATTTGTTGGGGTTTTTTAATTTTTTTTTTCAGTTACAGACTAACACAACTACCCCTTTGAGACGTTAAAAAATCTTGATATGCACAAGTCCATAGGGCCAGGTCTAAAGCAACTGAAGCTATGTCTAGACTGCGCGGAAGATTTGTTCATATCTTCTTCCAATCTCACTTTCGAAAGCCACATAAACCTCATTTTTTGAGGAAAAGCAGCTTTTCGAAACAGTGGGGGTTGCGGAAAAAGCCACGTCCCAACTACTTTCACTTTCGAAAGTTCCGCTTTAGAAACTGAGATCAAAAAAGATTGATCTGCGGGAATTTGCATATCCTCTTTCGAATTTTCCGTGTAATCTAGATGAGCCCTGAGAATGCTGAGAGAGTAGGCGGATGTAATTGCAGACCCATCAGCCATTAACTTTGAAAATGCATGGCAATTGGAGGCCCCAGATGATTGGAAAAACTCAAATGCAGTGCCCATCTTTAAAAAGGGGAAGAAGGAGAATCTGGGGAACTACAGATCAGTAAGTGTGACCTCAGTTCTTGGGAAAACCAAGAAGATCCACAAGAAATCCATTTTTCAACACTTGAAGGAGAGGGATGTGATCAGGAACAGTTAATATGGATTCACAAGGGCAAGTCATGCCTGACCAACCTAGTTGCCTTCTATAATGAGATAACTGGCTCTGTGGTTATGGAGAAAGTGGTGGACACGATAACCCCTGACTTTAGCCAAAGTTTTGATACGGTCTCCCACAGTATTCTTTTCAGACAGTTAAACAAGTATGGTTTGGATGTGGACAAATTGGAGATCAGTGAAAAAGATTAGATAAATCACACAGATAAATTTGTACAAGTCTTAGGTTTATTAATTTGAGACACACAGACACATAAGTTTTATTTTAAAGCCTGGTTGTATAATCCAGTGGGGAGCCTGTGTTACAGGTCCCTGTCCTTGCTAACAGGGACTGCAGACTGTGACTGCTCTCCTAGGAAAGCCTGGTAACTCAGCTCATATTGTACCTTGTTCTTTTTGGTTCTGGCAGTCAATCATTCAGTTGTCAGTGCACCAGTTAAGCTTGTTTATTGTGTTTCTTTGGGAGCAAGGCCCACAAGTATTGTCTTTTGCCATGGGGGCTATGTCTACACTACGAGGTTTTTCCTGGATACGGGAGGTAGCCCAAAAAAAACTGCTGCTGCCTCCAGGGAATGCCTCTGTTCTCCTAATTTTTTTTTGCGGAAGAGCAGACGCGCTCTTTCGGAACCCCTGCCTTCCACCTCCCACAAGGAAGAAGGGTTCTTCTGAAAGAGGAGGCTTTTCTGAAATTTGGTCCAGTGTAGACAGGCCAAATTTCGGAAAAGCCTCTTCTGAAAAAACTATGGGAAAAAGGTACGCAAATTGTGGAGCGCAATTTGTGTACTTTTTTCCGATAGATCGTTGTAGTGTAGACATAGTTGGGGAAATTTGTACATTATTTTATATACAGTACAAACATTTTGTATCTTTCCAAATGTATGGCCTTGTTATGATAAAAATGCTTTATGACAATGGTGTCATTAGCAAATGTTATACGCTGTGTATAAATGCAATGACACGTTCACATGCTTATACAATGTAAAATATCCCTTTCTTCCTGGCAGCCCATAATATTTAAATAAGATTATCTGAACAGCACTCTTTTCAGAGTGTTGGTAAAAAATATCTCTCAGATACCATTACTGAGAAAGGTTGTAAAACAGAGCCATCATGTTAATGTTTGGTTTTGAAAGTCAGGCAGTGATGTAGTGAAGGCATGATCAGGATATTTTACCATTTTTCTGTGTGCTGGCATTTTCTTTCATCCTGTCTCCTAATCAGAACAGAAAATAATTGCCATCTGGAAACCATGAACACTCTTGGCACTTCATATGAATACCATAACATAGTGCGAGTGGGCAAAGATGCTTTGATTAATGTACTGGAGGAAATCAATTTAACTCCATATAGCACTAGGAATTTTTTTACCATAGGTATAAAAAATTATAACTCTGCCTTTCAGTAGCACTTCCTCCAAACTTTCCCTCCTGTGAAAAATATGTAGGAAAAGCCACATACTATTTTCTTTGTCCAAATAAAATTAACAGTATGAGCATTTCCTTGTCCTCGAATTTGCTTTTCTATTTGAGATGTTTTGGTTTACTAATACAATATAAAATTCTCTCTGGTTTATTTTATTTACCTACTCCAAAGAAATCAAAGTTGCTTTAGAACTAATATAGAGTAGCTGGATGAAGTATAGAAACAATCTTTTGGTTTTCTTTATCATTACAAAACTTCTTGTTTTTGTGAATTGTTATGTAATTGAAATAGATTTTTTTTAAAATTGCCATTGTTTGATGAAGAATGTGTCAGAGAGTATTTTCACAATTGCTCCCTAACAAGAAGCATTTTTTTTTCCTTATCTCTTTTCCACTTTTCATGGGCTTGTTGAGACTGGTCGCATGTGTTGGCCCAGATTGGCTCATTGGTTAGGCCCCTACCTCATGTTCAGGAATGTTAGCAGAAGCTATTTTGATGAATACTTTCAGAGGGAATGGCAGTCCCAGAAGGCAGCTCTGTACAATACTCTGCTGCAGTGTTGTGTGAGAAGGATGGTGTGATGGGGTGGGCCAGACGTGAGGTCCCTGCCAGAGGCCCTGTAGTTCTGCCACACTTTGCTCCAGAGAACCTATAGAGAGGTCCTTCAAGCAGGTAAGAGTGGATGCAAGGGACCTGCAAATCAGGGGTCAGGAAGGCCCTATAAAAAAGGCTGCAGGACCAGAGTCAGGTCAGTTCCTCTGAAGATCTTCAAGTGTGCTGTTTCGGAGGGAATGGCAGTCCCAGAAGGCAGCTCTGTACAATACTCTGCTGCAGTGTTGTGTGAGAAGGATGGTGTGATGGGGTGGGCCAGACGTGAGGTCCCTGCCAGAGGCCCTGTAGTTCTGCCACACTTTGCCCCAGAGAACCTATAGAGAGGTCCTTCAAGCAGGTAAGAGTGGATGCAAGGGACCTGCAAATCAGGGGTCAGGAAGGCCCTATAAAAAAGGCTGCAGGACCAGAGTCAGGTCAGTTCCTCTGAAGATCTTCAAGTGTGCTGTTTGGGAACTGCCTGGCTGAGAGAACAGCCACATTACAGATAACTGCGGGTGGGGAGCTCATTGAAGAATGAAGGACACTATGGGCATGTTTACACTAGGAAATTATTTCAAAATAGCTTATTTTGAAATAATAACTCCCAAAATAACTATTTTGAAATAGAGTGTCCACACTAAAGGGAAGCCTTGAAATTAGTCCAAGTCTGGCTCCCTTAATGTGGATGAGCTACCTCGACTTAGAGCCCCAGGAATCTCTGTGGAGTAATTACTTTGGATGACTCTGGGGAGTAGTTATTTCAAAATAGCAGCAGTTGAGTGTCCACACTACTACTATTTCAAAATAACTATTTTGAAATAAGCATTATCCCCCATGGAAAGCAGGAATTATTTCAAAATAGCCTGTCCCTTATTTTGAAATAAGGGGCTTGGTAGTGAGGATGCTCCACTTGTTATTTTGAAATAAGGAGAGTTATTTTGAAATAAGGAGATCTATTTTGAATTAACTCCCTAGTATAGACCAGGGCTATTGGATTCTGAGAGTGTGTCTACACAGCAGGGCAAGATATGCAACTTCAGGTACGCCAGTTTTGAAGCTAAAGTAAAAATAGCTTAATTTAGTTTTTGGCTCTGTCTACACAATAGGAAGTCGAAGGAAGAACTCTCTTCCTTTGACTTCCCTTACTCTTCATGAAATGAGGGCTACAGGAGCCAGAGTAAGAAGTCCTCCAACTCGACTTTATTTTGAAATAATGGTTTGCTGTATAGATGCACATTTTGTTATTTTGAAATAACATTAGTTATTCCAAAATAACCCTGCTGTGTAGATGTATCCTCAGATAAAACCCTGAGATAAGGGTGAGATTGATGTCTCCAGGAGGGGAAACCCTGGGGGCACCACTCTTGTCCAAAGTGGGGAGCAGACTGAGTGAATGGACTTAGAGACACTAGAGAGGGAACTGAGATGGGCCCCTGTTAACAGTGTACCCTGGAAGGGGGTTTGATTGATTCACACACAGGGTGAGTCTAGACTACAGGGCTTTGTCAACAAAAGTGGACTTTTGTCAACAACACTGTACCTGCGTCTACACTGCCGTTGAGTTCTGTCGACATAACAACGACAGAACTCAGCAGTTTTGTCAATGGCTGTAAACCTCATTCTACGAGGAATAACGCCTTTTGTCGACAGAGTTATGTCGACAGAGGTGTTATTGCATCTACACTGTCCTTTGCGTCTACACTGTCATGTTGACAAAGCGGCTTGCTTTGTTGACAGAACTGGATGTAATCTAGACGCTCTTTGTCGACAGAAGCTTTGTCGACAGTATCTGTTGACAAAGCTTCTGTCGACAAAAGCCTGTAGTCTAGATGTACCTGCAGGGTGTGTGACTTGGCTGAAGAGCTGAATTGTTGAAGAGGTCTTTTGAATGGAAGAAAGGCACATTCACTTGTCCAGAGGAGGCATTCACAAGAAGTTACAGATGGGTGTCCCTTGCTTGAGGAGAGCCCAGGCTTATAGAGTGGCAATGGAAGAGAAATTAATTTGCTGAACAAGCTGCTTGTCCACTTGCAAGAGACCATTATCAGGCAAAGTTGGAGGCAGTTATGAATGGACAGAAAGTTACATATGCTGGGTGAGAGTTCCCAGGATGTAGGTTTGGATATTTAAAACAGACGTCCAAGTGCTGACCTTTGTTGATAAACTAATATGGAATTTGGTTTTGATGAAGATGTTTTTCAGAGTGCTGTCTCATGCAGTTCAGTATTTCAGATTTGCATGGTTTTTATACTGTGCTCCTTATAGTCATTGTGTGTAGGTTGAAACAACTGGTAACATTTTGGGCACACTGATGAGGCTAGGCGGGGACACAGCCTAACATTTCTTTTGCAACTCTATAAATAATAAGAGCTTTTTGCCCTCAGCCTTAGATTGGTTTTCCTCCTTTTGGTGTCCTGCCTTTTTCTTTCTGACTTAAAATCATTCACCACATTGTCTGGGGTAGGGGAATGTGCAAATATGGCATAGATTTCCATGCCAAGTGCAGAGGTGAAACAAGATTATTATCTTTCCCTGAATATTTTTATCCCTCCCTGTCCTGTCAGTGGCATCTGTATCCCCCTGTGGATGAAATCAAAGAATGGTGAGGCACTCAGCACCATACAGGATCAGACCACTATAAATTATTATGGGATGCAATAGGTATTTTACAGCTAAGATACATGTAAGCCCAAGTAAATAGGCAATAGGCAAGGGGCTTGGTTTGTGTGACTGCAAGAATGTTGTTCTCTGAAGCAAATGGATCCTTTCTCAAGTTCCCAGCATCCTAACTCCTCTCTTCAAATACCATTTCTGTTGCATTCAGGGCCTTCTTTCACAGTTGGGTTATTTGGCTACTGCTTGAGCTTTAGTAGTAGCTCCATTAGCACCAACAATAGCAGACTGCTGTTTCTTCTAAAATCCATCCAATAGGGACACAATGTAGACTTTGCCATTGTTTTTTATGCTCGAATATGTTAACATTATAGAGGCAAACTTTGCAGCCCCTATGTAGGCATTTAATGTTACACCATGGGTATAGGAGCAGGGCAATGAAAAACTTTCACAGACAATTGGGGTCTAACTCTACCTGGAGGACAACAACATGTGTCATGGCAACTTTTGAGGTTTCATTGCTTGTTTTTATTTGTCATTGAAATGAAAACAAATCCTTGTGGTCATGAAAATGAAATAGAGTTGGGGAAGACAGATGTATGCATGACATACTCTAATCTGGTAGTTAGCCTAAAATGTAAAGATTAAGGTGTCAGTACCTGTCAGTACCTGCCTATGTCAGGCCCTCCCACCTCACTCCAAATCCAGCAGAGCAGAGAGGTGAACATGGATCTTCCACACGCAGGTCAAAATATTATTGAGTATCTACCTGGTCCAATTACCTTTCCAGTGAAAGTTTTGTGGAACCTCCTACATCTCTGTGAAATGTCTTCACTTAGATGAAACAGCATATTTCAACTAACATGTTCCAGTCAACACTACTGATATATATTCTCAAGTACTGTTGAGTGGAGAATTTTCTTGTTATTAAATGTATTATGTTACACCCAAGTGACCCCAGCTATGGTTGGGACCCCACTGTGGTGCACACATAGTGAGAGACTCTGGCTGTGTCTATACTGGTGCAATCTTGCGCCAGAGCTATGCAAATGAGGCTCAGCGTGGAAGATCGCCAAACCTCATTTGCATAACTAATGAGCCGCCATTTTTGCGGAAGAGGCTCTTGCGCAAGATGGAGCTGTCTACACTGCCCCTTCTTGCGCAAGAAAAACCCTCTTATGCAAAGCCGTTATGCCTGAAAATAATCAGCATAACGGCTTTGCGCAAGAGGGTTTTTCTTGCGCAAGAAGGGGCAGTGTAGACAGCTCCATCTTGCGCAAGAGCCTCTTCCGCAAAAATGGCGGCTCATTAGTTATGCAAATGAGGTTCGGCGATATTCCACGCTGAGCCTCATTTGCATAGCTCTGGTGCAAGATTGCGCCAGTATAGACACAGCCAATCTGTCTAAAGAGTTTACCATGTAGATAGACAAGACGGCAGAAGCGGGGAAAAAAGGAGAATTTTTATCTCTGTCTTACAAATGAGGAAACAGAGACACAGACAGATTAAGTGATTTACCCAAAGTCACAAAGCTAGCCTGTGGTGAATCAATAAAGGGCATCCCAATCAAACACAATTAAACACAACCTGTCTTCCTTTCTCTTGCTTTATTAGACCATCTCATTTACAGGCTACAATCTAATATTGCAAGCATACATCTCTCAGCATTTTGTACAACTCTCAGATTCTACATATAAGCTCATTATTTTGTTGCTTCCAACTGGTATTTAATATTTTTTGTGCTTTTTCTACCTCCACCTCGGGGTTTTTTTGTTTTTGTTTTCTCTCCAATACTTTATATTGTACACATCCAATCTTTTCAAATTAAGGGAGTTGGTAAAATCTCAGTCAGACTTCGCAACATATTAAACATATTTCTCCAAGAGTGTGAAAAAAAATTAAAATGCTTACTTATTGTGCAACATCAGCACAAATGTGTTCAGACAATGAAGGGCTCTGTGGAAGGTAAGGTGGTTAATGAAATGTTTTGGGATAATTAATTTGTCAGATATCATCTATTTTTCTGTAAAAATAAAACTGATGAAGTAGTGTTATGGTTCTGGCTTATATGTATCATAGATATGATTGCCATAGTACCCCTTAGCACAGTCTCCTTATGCATAGCTATTAGGAGTCTCATCCTGCCCTCATTGCATTCAGGGTATGTCTACACTGCAGAGTTTTTCTGGAAAAACAGCTGTTTTTCCAGAAAAACTACACTTATGTCCACTCTGCAATTGTGCAGGGGTTTTTCCGACAGCGGTAAACTTCTTTCTGTGAGGAAGAAGCCTTTTTCTGAAAGAGCTCTTTCGGAAAAAGGCGTGTGTGGCTGGAGGAGCGGGGGTTTTTTGAAAGAAAAGGTTTCTACAAAAAAGCACAGGTGCCCGGGTGGCCAGTCCATCCATAGTAATCACAACTTAAATGCAAGATAGCATCCAATAAATGTGGATGCTAGCTTTCAAAAAAGCAGATCTCTTTTTCAATGCGCTTTTGCTGTGTTGACGGTCTCTTTCAAAAGAAGTTTTTCCGGAAGATCTCTTCTGGAAAAGCTTCTTCAGAAAGAAGGTTGAAGTCTAGACATAGCCTCAATGTTGCAATGTAATTCAATGGTGGCAGAGGTGAGTTCAATTTTAACCATTTCTTTATTGATAGTTATAAGATATGAGTTTATCTCTGTCATTTATACCAGTTTGAGTTTGGATATCCCCACTGAAATTGGCTTCTTCTACATGTTTGTAGAAAAAAACAGATTAAAATCAGGTCTTTTATAGATGAAGAAAATATTTCTAATAATATATTTAAATATTAACTTATCATCATCAACATAGGAGACAGCTTCAATTGAAAGTCCACTGAAGATAATGGAGTAACTGGTGACAGTCACTGACCATGAGAACAGAGTTAAATAAGAATGACATTGCAGTTCTGATTCTGGGGAATACAATTTTCAAATTTGAGAAATTCAATAGACAGAGGATTTGGTCCTTACAAAATATGTAAATAAAGCCTCAGTCAGTTGGGGTTAGCTTCAGAAATAACAGGAAGCAGAACTTACAGGATTGTTAATTAGACATTACATAATTTGGTCACTATTATAGAACTTTAGTTTTTATAATTCAGCTGTAGTTCAGGAAATAAAAGAAGCCAGCTGAATTTTCCTGTGACTATGTGGCCGTTAAGAGGTACCTTCTAGGTTAAGAGATACTGTCATGTTACATGTCACTATTGCACAGATATGCAGAACTTATCCCATGTAATGAATGTTTGAAAAATCACTCTTTGGCAATTCCATTTGACTTGGTTTTTTTTAATAGGAACACTACATTTAGGGCAAAAATTGATTTTTGTCTTGGCTTGGTGCTGGTCCTCTATATAGGTATAAAATGTACAGATAGGACTGTATTTAACATGCAGAAATCAATGGAAAAACTTAATGGACTCTTAATCAGCAGTACCTAAATTTCACAACTAGTGCATATCTATAGCTATAAATATATATATAGAGAGAGGGTGAGGAGGAGCTAAGGGCAGAGGGTTGGGAGGAGGGGGAACTCAGGAGAGATGGAGGGGAGCTAAACACAAGGGTGGGGATGGCCACCAGCTTCTCCCTGGGGGCAGCCCAGGGTGGTTAAGGACTGTGCACCCTGTCCATTGGCTTGTCCCCAAGTGGGATGGGGTGGGGGGATATACACCCTGACACCTGTTTTTCCTGGGGGCCAGGTGGGATGGGGAAAGGGGGTGTCTGGATTGGGATGGCCATGCAGGCTGGCCCCGCTGATGTTCCTTGGTCCCAGTCCAGGGTGGAGGGTGCCACACAGGCCATCCTGGACAAGGGAGAGAGATGGGACCACATAGGCTAGTTGTGGCGGTGCTCCCCAGGCCAGGCCCAGAGGAGGAAGTGGAGCCATGAAGGCTGCCTCCGGTGGTGCTCCCTGGGTGGGGAATGGAGTGGGGGTTGTGAAGGCCATCCAGGGGGAAGGTATGGTGGGTGGACCAGAAGTGCTGGGGCTGGGGAAAATGTGGACTGTGGCTCCTACAGGGAGTGGTGGGGCTGTTGGCTGGTGGGGCTTCCTTCTCCTGTCTGGTGGGGCTTTCTCTCCCTTCCCCTCCCCCCGATCCAGTGCTGTGGCCATGGGCTGGGGGGGGCGAGAGGGGTTTACGACTTGGGGCCACTTATCTGATGGCCAGCAAAATGGCTAGCCCCGGCTCCAGTGGACACTCTTGGTGGTATGGCTGCCCCCCAGTGATCACTTTGCAGCATAATTGTCCCGCCAGTCAGTACCCTCCTTTTCCGTGTTATGGAAAATACTCCCAATCCATGCTCTTCCCATTTTCCTGGCACAACCAAACCCTAACTTTGCTTTAAGTTATTAGATAAGAAAGCTGCATACCAAATTTAGTGATCCTAACTCTTACCATTTAGTAGGAGTTCTTAAAAAAATGGACTCATGGATGGACAGACAGATGAACATTTCTAAAATATATAGATGGATTTTTTAGGAAAATTATGGCAAATGATGGATAAGATATAAAATTTAAAAGAACTGCTTAACATTTTGTGAATTTTAAAAATTTACACTGTGATCACTTTCACAAGATAAAAATCTAAACTTTATTACATAGTTATTTGAGTTCTTTAAAATAAAATGATACTTATTATTGTGCTAGGTTATACTGGATGGATTTACAATAACTTTAGGGAAACATCCAGCAATTTGTCAAATTTGAATCCCCATGTCCATCACAGGGTAAGATTTGGGAAACTGCTTGTTTTTCCATAAGCTTTTTAACAAACAAACAGACTTGGTATCATTTTTTAAACAGACAATAACTAATTTATACCTGTAAGCAACACTGTCTGTTTTGGATATGCTTATTTTATTTATAGACCCAATATATATGAAGAGATGAGAATAAATATTTGCCTTTGCCTTGGGCATTTAATTGTGGACTACCCCTGTAAGAAAAATAAGTAAGTTTTCTGCTGGAATTAAATGTTATACAACTCATTCTTGGTATCTGCAGTTCTGTCACTAGATGGCATGTTGTATGTATAAATTCAGAACTGCTTTTGCTTGAGCTTCTTTTGAATGTTGTACTTTAGAAGAAGTTAAATAAAGCCAAGTAATGAGTTAATTTTTAGAGATACATAAATAGCCAAGGAATGCCAGATAGACAGCTTGCATGTAAAGAAACCTGGGTGAAAATGACAACAGCTGAGAAGACTATTTAACGGAAAGCAAACTTATGTAACACATAGTGACTGAGTGAATAGTTAGAAAGAAGTGACACAAATGACAAATGTCAATATGACAGGCTCTCATATAGGTGCATACCACAGACATCAACAACTCTTTGTCAGAGCATGAGTAAGAATGTAGTGATTATCTTATATGGGTCTGATGAAGAAACAGGTATTCAACAAAAAACAGTGATCTAGACTGGTATCTCATGGGTTTAAGTGATCAAAATGTGTTCATATAAAAATGCAAGCAAAAAGCAGTGACAGCTATTATAAGTATTTATGATGTAACTAATATGAAACTCTGCTAGTAAACCATTCCACTTATAAACAAGACTAAAACATATGCTGTGAGAATTAAGAAAAGATTCACCATTTTCCCTGATGCTGTGAAAGTTAGGTGCACAGTTCAAGCAGAGTAGTGTTATAATTTTATTTCTCTTTCTTACATTTTGAAAAACAAATTTTTTCATCCGGTCCACCAAGCCGTTTGATCTGGCCTGTGGCTTGCCCTGCTGAGACCCTGAGGCTGGTCAAAATGGCTAGCAGCTCCCCTTTTCCAGGGTGTATGGAACCTAGAGGGAGCTGCCAGCTGTTTTGAACAGTGTAGTGTGCCCCGGGTTGGGGGGTGCGGAGAGAGACTTAGTGCGCTCCCATGTACCAATTGGCCTGGGGGCAGGGTGTGTAGAAGGAGCCGCCAGCTGTTCAAAATGGCTGGTGGTTTCCTCTAGGCACTTCACATTCTTGGCTGAGGAGTGAGAGAGTTTGCATGCTCCCTTGCCCTCAGGCTCTGCTCCCAGCTGCAATGATTGGTCAAAATTCACTCCTGCATCCCTACTCCCTCCCATACTCTGTGCCCCAATCCCCTGCCCCAGGTCAAAATCCCCTACTTTACCCAACCTCTGTCTCAGACCCCAGACCCCTACCCCGAGCTCCCTTCTCCACCCAGCCTCCATCCCACACCCCCTCCATCGAGAAATGTGGCCCTTGGCCACTTTCTAAGGTTTTGGAGTGGCCCCTCGTCAAAAATTATTGCCCACCTCTGGCTTATAGAGTCAATCCCACAGCATTTTAAATTTCCCACATTAATTTTTGTATATGCCCTGGTGATGGCAAACACATGAGGGAACCTTGTGACTCTTGTTTTAAAGGTGTGAGTTACCACAGTTTGTGGTAAAGAGTCAGGCCCTTTGGCTGATAACTAAAACAGACTCACTTCTTCTGCAGTTTGGGTACAGCAGGGTTATGTCAGCAGGTAACACCTTGTGTGATGTCTGTTTCTCTATTATATCTGACATACAGGTCTCAACACTCTGAGAGCTATTCTAGAAATGTGTCACAATGGAATTTTACTAAATATTAAAATAACTTATTGGGTTATGTTACATAACAGGGGTGGCCAAACCATGGCTTGTGGGTCACATGCAGCTTTTTTACAGTTGAAGTGCAGCTCACGGTCCACACCCCTCCCCTCCACTGGGGGGGAGGGGCAGGTAAGAGCTCAGGACCTTTGCATGGCAGTTGGGGGGTAGGGGCTTCTGTCCAGTGGGAAGGGGATTTTGGTCAGGCCCACCAACAGCAATTCTAGGCCCCGGCGCAGATATCAATGGGTCCCTTGCCGTCTTTGCTCACCTAGAGGCCCCACTCCTCCCCCCACCTAGAAGCCTCATCCCCGCTCCTGCCCAGAGGACCCCTGGGTTGACCCAGTCCAATCCACTACCTGCTGGGAGGAGCCCTAGGGGAGCTGCACCACGCCTCACTTCCCTTCCTCAGACTCAAACTTCCTGCTCTGGGGAAAGCTGCAGCAGTGTCTCTTGATTCAAAGGATCTTTTGATAGGCTCCAGGCAGGTTCTGGGGCCCAGTAAGCCAACTCTGGAACCTGCACGGGCATATTAAAAACATCTTTGAATCAAGAAATGCTTTTTGGCGGAGCTACCACAGAAGTAGACCCTCCAGGACTTTTTAAATTGTCATGCCCCATGGCAATTGACCCCTTTGCCTCCCTGCATCTATAGCCTAGTCTAGGGGCTTCAGCCCTTTGGGACTTAAAGCCCTGAACCGAAGCAGGTACCTCCTGTGGGGCTGAAGCCCCAAGCACTGGCAGGTGTGCCCTGGCTCTCTATAGGCTCTGGGGGTCAGTAAGTTTGGTTCAAAAGGTCAGTAAATTTGGCAACCCCTGTTATATAATACAGTGCCTGTAATTACATTTGGATAGCTTTTGTCACCTTCTTTTAGCCCTGAGAAAGTAAACAAAACAACTTGAAATAAACTATTAATGCCTGTTACTGAGGGTGACAGAATCTGGCCTTTTGTTGCCTCCCCCTAATCACATCATAAAATACAAAGCATAACCCACAGACTTAACTTACTGAATTTTGTACTAAGTACATATAGCAAAAAAATTGCAGGAGTGTCATGCATGTGAAGCTAAAAAGTTAATGCAACCACGTAGTTAACCTCCTAGGTCTATTAATTTGGTTTTTTTGGTGGTTGTTTTTTTTGCAAGGGTCTGAAAGGATATTATAAATGGCAACCAAACCATTTTCTAAAGATGGAGAGTTTGCTTCCAGAGATTGAAAGCAGAAAAATCCAAGGCCAAGTTATTCTAAATATAAAGTTAGGGTCCTAAGTGGACTGTCTTTTCAAAAGCAATGAACCTGAAGCAGTTCCTATTGATTTAAGGTGATATAGGTTTCTCAGCTCTTCTGAAATTGAGCCCACTCATTAAGGTGCCTAAGGGATTTATTGGCCTAATTGTATGTGCCTGTTTCTGCAAATCTTGGGTCAAAATAAACATTTATTAATCAAATCCTCCTTTTATCCTCAGTATTTTTCCAGTCTCTCTCTGCCAGTCTCCGGCCTTCTTTCACAGATGATTGGCAACAGTGCTGCTGAAACTCTGTGATCCCATTGTCTGAGGTTAGCGGAAATAAAATTTTATTTTAGGTGCAAAATGGTTCCTTGTATCAGCCAGCACAGAAAAGTTTTACAGAATCTGCAGCCCTTCTTCATGTTGAGTAGTATTTCCCTAAGTGAATTCCCACAATGACTGCAGCTTGGCCCTGTATTTCTATGACAGGTTCAAAACTGCTGTGTTTTTGGAACATAAGCAATGGACCAGGACAACGGTGGCACACTTGCAGGACTGTAATGGCAAGCATCTCAAAGCAAAATTCAGTTACTTTTTTTAATTTCCCATCATCAACAAAGGCAAAATAGATTCCTTTGCTGCAGAGCTGATGTCAAGTGGGACAGAGGAGAGGAGAGGATTGTACTGGAGATTCCAGAATGTCTGGTACAGCTCTGCGAATGAAGTGAAATGGGTGGATGTAGGGCCCCAGCAAACATGCTGTATCTGAGCTCCAAGCTCTCCTGATAGACATGCTTACTCATAATGGGTTTCAGGTTAGACTATATGAAAAAAAATTCCACATGAAGATATTAGTAATCTTTTATACTTTGCACCATAAAATATAATTATTTAGCATTTAACTAAAACATTAAATACCTGTGGAGGATCTGGCAAAAAATGTAGGGTGAGATCCTAGCCCCTCTGATATCAGTGGGAGTTTCAGTACTGTCAGAACTTTAACCTTGAAGTCTATCTGATAAACAAATAGAATTATATTGAAAAGATGAAAATTGTCATTTCTTTGATGTATTCCACATTAATCTTGTTTAGATCCAGTCAAATATTGCTTATCCCACCATTAACAATTTGACAATACACATAAAGAACAAGTGTTGAGAATCTTGGCATAATTTAATTAGTTTTCTAGTCAAACAGACCTTGGTGAATTTGGCTAAGAATCTCTGAGCCCAACAAGGTTGGTAATGAAAGAAGACTGCAGGATTTTTATATCTGTGCTTAAAGGGGTTGGGCCAGGAAATTCTATTCTCTTTAATAGAGCAAGAATGTACCATTTTAGCAGCACTTTCTAAAGAACATGGGATGCTATCAAATCCTCATTTCTTTCGGATACATTAAAGTAGTTGATGGGTTTTTACAAGGAAAAAAAGAGAGGGGGGAGAGAGAATTTGATCTAGTGACTTAAATGCCTCCCAAACATAGGTGTGGGAACTAAGGGTGCAAGGACGGAGGAGAAGGGGAGGGGAAGGGAGGCAGAAGTGGTTTCCATTATATACAAGGTTTGCAGTTTGGTTCATTAGCTCTCAGGACTTCCCCATACATTGTTCCAGCACCTCTGCTCACAAAGATCAACAAAAATGCTACAGGCAGCTGTCAAATATTTACATACTTGTTGGTCATGGGAGACTGCATGAAATATACAGATCCATCCTCATCTTTACAAAGCCACTGCATAACAGCTCCCTGATCTAATCAGTTGTGCATCTACACTGCAACCCTAGCTTGAAATAAGCTACGTAATTTGAGGTAGGCATACTGCGTAGATTATTTCGAGTTAATTTCAAAATAGTTTATTTAGAAATTCGGTGCTGCCTATAGAGCACCAAATTTTGAAATAGAGTTCTATTCTGAATCATCCCTTAATCCTTGTGGAACAAGGTTTACAGGAACATCGGAAGAGCGTGCCCATTATTTTGAAAGCTATTTCGAAATAATGGGCACGCTGTCAAGATGCAGAAAACGCTATTTGGGGATAATGGAAGCATCCCGAAATAGCACCGCTGTGTAAACATGTCCATATCCAAATCCTAGTTGCAGTGTCAGCAAGACTCCTGGGAATGTAATATGCCGGGGTAATTTTTGTCACCCTTTGAAGCCCCTAAAATTATATTTGTATCCCCATCCCTACAAAAGAAACCAGATCAATTTAAATGCAGCAAAATCCAGTATCCAACATGAAACATTAAAGCCTAAGCCACATCCATGTACGTGATCATTACGAGGAGTGTTTTGTTTTGTCCTTTTGTTGTAGAAATCATTTTAATGAAAATCCTTATACATAACTAATATATAAGGAAAAATAAAAAGAGTGAAAATTACAAATGTGAAACAGCAAGAAAATATGGATGAGTCCTTTAAAGACAAGATGCCGCATAACACCGTTGCAAGATACCCACAAAGGCTTCAAATTAGATCCTATAGATTTCTGTTATTCTTTCTATAGATTAAGTGCTCATGTTCTCTATGAGCACAGTGTTATCTAATTCAGCCACTCATTCTTTGTAATTAACAGTGAGCTTTTTCCCAGTTTCTTCATATGATGCTTTAATACTGAGTGCACTTTCAAGACTACCCTAAAGGTAAGGCAAGGGAATCACAAAGTCAGAGCTTACAATAGGGAATGAGGTACCAATGGCAGGAAATCGTTAAAAATAAAAGCAGGAGAGGCTTCTTCAGATGTCCATCCAGCACTTCCCAACTTTACAGCAAGAGACTGTGATAAATTTGCAGGCTGCATCTAAATGTGACACCAGCAGCACTCTCCAGCAGACAAAAGATCCAATCAGAAAATATTGTTTTACAGTGGCAATCTTGTGGAAGAAAATAAGAATTAGTAAATTTAGGAACACTTGCTGAGACAAATTTTCCTTCTCCAAACCATATACAAATGTGCAATTCTTTCTCCTGTTTAATTTTAATTCAAGACAAAAGGTATGTGAGTGTATTAAACCATCGATGTATTTTTCTCCCAGTGCTTGAATCTAGAAACCTAATCAGAATTTACATTTTATATCCCACTTCATGAAGTGCCTTAATTGAGAGGCCTGAAGATGAAATGAGGCAGAACTTTTTGCTTAGTTGGAGTGAAATCCAGGCCCTGATGAAATCAGCCACAATCTCCCATTGACTGCAGTGGGATCAGATTTCACCATTAGCTTGGAATTGGATATTTACAGTAAAGTGTTTTGGGTTTTTTTCAGGCCCTTCCCATCACCTTTCTCTGACCAGCCCAACCACTTTTCCTTTTTGTTTTTTAATTAAAAATACATAGGGTTTGGGGACCTGAAAATTGAAAAACGAACATTTTTCATTTTATCAAAAATTACTTATCAAACTATGTAAATAAATTTTAATTATCAAAAATAATTAAAATATTGAATAAAGCATTTTAAAAGTTCATTACGTTTTCAATGGACATTTTTCACCCATTAAACTAATGAATCATAGTATGTGAGACAGATTTATTATTTATTTGTGATCTGCCTAAGGAGGAAACTCTTGCACTCTATAATGTTCTCTTCTGGCAATCAGAACAGGATGCTCAACACAAAACTCCTTGCTGCTCCACAGGTTCCAGCAAGATGGGGAAAAAGAAGCTGATTTAGACCCAAGCCAGATCTGTATTTTCCTGCTTGTTGTATAAAAATACTTAGTTCTTATTTAGTGCTTTTCATCCATGCATCTACAAACACTATACCAAGGTGGTTAGTAGTATTCTCCTGCTTTTACAAGTAGGAAAACTGAGGCATGGAGTGGTGAACTGACTTGGCCATGGACACCCAGCATATGCCCAGTGTCCAAGGGGCCAATAGAGCCCAGGTCTCCTAAATCTTAGCCCTGGTTTATCCACTATGCAATACTGCTACCTCCTAATTATTTGTATCTTTGCAAAGTGAGTTTAAAATGATACCAGTTTTGAATGTAGCATTTTACGCTTGTGTGAATGACTACACAAAATAATGCAGAGCCACGCCTAGAGTATTTATCTTCTTTTCTCATAAAGAACATTTTGCAATTGAAAATGGGCCAATTTCACATGTTATTTTACACAGTTAGGGTGCAACTACACAGCAGGGCTTAACTCGAAAAAAGCGACGCAAAATGAGCTATGTCAATTTCAGAGCTTATTTTGAAATTGAAATTGGGAGTGTCTACACAGCACTTATTCAAAATAGAGCACTTTTCCTCTGACTTCCCTTACTCCTTGTACAATGAGGGTTACAAGAATTGGAGTATGAAGTCCTCAGCTGCACAGTATTTTGACATTTCGAAATAACTACTTGCCATGTGGACGCGGACTAAGTTATTTTGAAATAATGTTGCTGTGTAGATGTACCCTTACCCTTATTTTCTCTGTGTGTGTGTGTGTGTGTGTGTGTGTGTGTGTTGATTCTGGGAAGGGTTAAACATGCAACCTGGTAGGCTCACTATTTTTTCCCAAAAAAGAAATTAGGACAACGGCATTATCAACCAACCAAACAATGAAGGTGACAATGGTTCTTTGTCCGTGTAATATCTGGTGCTATTACTCTTCTTCCTCTCTAATTGCTAACTAATGGTTCTTATCTGCTTCTTTTAACTAATCAGTCTTTAGGTGCTTATAGACTATCAGTTTTGCCTGTTACATACTAGCTCGGCTTTCTCTTTGATATTTATATACCCACTGCCTCTTCCCCTCCCTCCCATTTTTTTCCTCTCCCCCCACCTCCTTTCCTATTTATTTTTGGTTCTGGACATCCAACACTCTGGTCATCTGAAGAAGTGGGGTGTGCCCACGAAAGCTCATGATACCATCTACATGTTTTGTTAGTCTGTACAGGATAAACTTAAAAAACAACAAATAATCTGGTAGCACTCTAAAGACTAACTTGGCTACCCCTCTGAATCTTTTTTTCCATGTTTCATAATATTTAATGTACATTTACTTCATCGGTTCACTTGTGAGAGCTACTTCGTCAGTGGAACTGGAACAAGAAAATGTATTACAAATAGAGATAAGTACACCATCACTTGGGTTCTGGTTACAATTGTATAGGACACCTGTATGCACCCACAAACATACCAAATGTACATATATCAGATAAAATATGGATTATATTTTCTGACATTGCAGTGTTTAAGGATGCTGCTCCTAAATGTATGTTAAATATTGTTACAACTATTATGCATCTTGTCAGTCATTCAAGTCACTTTGATCTCAGAAAAAGAGGATCATGTCCTCATTTAGTGTAAAATGGTTGTGAAAGTATAAAGCTTTAAAAATCATGCTATACATTTTGCCATCATTACAGCTACATTTTCTAGTCCTTTAACTATGCTGCTACTACCACAACTAATGGCCGAATGCATATCAGTTAAATGAAAGGACACACTCAGTACACTAAGCAGCACAGAAGGTGTGTTCAGCTGGGTGTGCTGGTAATGTTCAGCAGCAATTAAGCATTTGCTGTCTTATCATTGTATATTTGTTTTTAATTATTTCCTTCCAATTCAGGTTTATAGCCATTGCTTTGTATGCAACACCTTTGGGAATAAAGGGCCAGGGAGCCTGATTCCAAATAGCCCTGTTCAGTTTCTGAAATCCAGTTGTAAAGAATTCAGTGGACTCCTGTAGAGGGCTGTAAGCTCTTAGCTGAGAAGGAGATGGGGTATTGTGGTAAGCCCTGATGCAAGAGAGACTCAGAGGCAAAAGGGAAAAGCCCCTTTGATACTGTAGCTCAGGATGGGCCAAGCAATTGTTTGATTTTTTTTTTAGCTAAATATAATGTTTGGAGAACAAAACTGTGCCTGGAAAAATACTGATCATGACAATCAGTCCTTCATATGCTGAGGAGACAGGCCTGCAAACTACATGTGGTAGATAATCTGGACCTTTGAGGAAACTGCTAGCCTAAAGCCAGACCAGATCAGGCACTACTATGAGTAGGGTTGCTACCTTGAAGGTACAAATAACCAGTCATTTGGAATGCTCCTGATCCCATAAAACTGGAGAACTAGCAGAGGCTGTTGAGTACTTCTAAACTTTAGAAGATTTCCCAGGACAGTTACTTCAACAAAGGAATGATTCTGGGAAAACCTGGGTAGGTGGCAGCTCTCTCTGTGAAATTTACATTTATGTCACCATCATCATCATTTGTGCAACAGATTAGTGATATGAAAATTGAGAATATTTGTCTAGTGCTAAGCAGTAATTTTTGTTTAGCATTGCTTGTACACTAATTCACATCACACATTACAATATGCCCTACAATATTTTAGTTGCTTTCAGGTCTATACATTTGGTGGGGTTCATTGAAGAAGCCTACTAATTGCTTAAAGAGTATTATAGAAATGTAGAATTCCTTTCTCCCTTGCCCCCAGTGCATTCAGCAGGCATCATATATCCGATGTGTAGTATAATTGCAGCTGTACAACTAGTCACTGGGCAGCATTGAATATCAAATGTAAAATAGTGATAGCTTAACTGTGTCTCTTCTTCTGTATCTTATTTTAGAGGATGTATGTACAAGTAGAAAAGAAGGTTCAGCATAGATCTATATAACCCAATATAGAATCTATCATGTGCTTTACTTGCACAAACTCTGAACAAACTAACACTTATTTCTCAAAACACATCTGATGAATCCTTTTATGAAAGATGGGGCATGCCTAGTCAGAGAAAATCTGGGATTAAACATCAGAAGCTTTTCGCTTCCCAGACTCTACTCCTTTAGACTGTGCTTTCTAAGTTAATCTTCCTTCTTAGGTGAAGATCAAGCAAATTAAGGTATTATGACTAGTTCTTGAAACTTAGTCTATAGAGCTTCTTGTTATCCCTGTCTGAGAGATAGCTGAAACAGTGTGGAACCATTCAGTAGATTGATCTACTTTGTCTGAACCATCCAGTTCAGAGACAAAATGCTTAATCTAAAAATTAAGCAACAATGGCAACTAAACTGAAAAAGATTGGAGTAGATGTTGATGGGGCAAACTATGCTTTACAAATTCTAAATGAGATAAATGATGGAAAAAGTAAAATGATTATTTGAAATCCTTCCATGCAATTAACATGGTAAGACACTTATCCTTGGTCTACACTAGGGGATAAATTCAAATTAACATACACAACTTCACACACATTAATTACATAGCTTAAGTCAAAGTATCTTAACTCATATTTTGGTGCCGTCCACACTGTGAGAAGTCAAAACGAGAACACTCTCCCTTTGACTTCCCTTACTCCTTGTAGAAGCTGGACTACCGGCATTGGTGGGAGCGCCCCCCCACAGTTCAAATTAGCATGTCTTCACTAAAACCACTAATTCAAACCCCAGAATCATAGAATACTAGGACTGGAAGGGACCTTGAGAGGTCATCGTGTCTAGTCCCCTGCCCTCATGGCAGGACCCAGTACTGTCAGGACCATTCCTGATAGACATTTATCTAACCTACTCTTAAATATCTCCAGATATGGAGATTCCACAACCACCCTAGGAAATTTATTCCAGTGTTTAACCACCCTGAAAGTTAGGAACATTTTCCCTAATGTCCAACCTAAACCTCCCTTGCTGCAGTTTAAGCCCATTGCTTCTTGTTCTATCCTCAGAGGCCAGGAAGAACAATTTTTCTTCCTCCTCCTTGTGACACTTTTAGATACCTGAAAACAGTTATCATGTCCCCTCTCAATCTTCTCTTTTCCAAACTAAACAAGCCCAATTTTTTCAATCTTCCCTCATAGGTCATGTTCTCGAGACATTTAGTCATTCTTTTTGCTCTTCTCTGGACCTTCTCCAATTTCTCCACATCTTTCTTGAAATGTGGTGCCCAGAACTGGACACAATACTTCAAATGAGGCCTAATCAGCGCAGAGTAGAGCAGAAGAATGACTTCTCATATCTTGCTCACAACACACCTGTTAATGCATCCTAGAATCATGTTTGCTTTTTTTGGAACAGCATCACACTGTTGACTCCTACTTAGCTTATGGTCCACTATAACCCCTAGATCCCTTTCTGCCGTACTCCTTCCTAGACAGTCGCTTCCCATTCTGTATGCGTGAAACTGATTGTTCCTTCCTAAGTGGAGCACTTTGCATTTGTCCTTATTAAACTTCATTCAGTTTACCTCAGACCATTTCTCCAATTTGTCCAGATCATTATGAATTATGACCCTATTCTCCAAAGCACTTGCAACCCCTCCCAGCTTGGTATCATCTGCAAACTTAATAAGCACACTCTCTATGCCGATATCTAAATAGTTGATGAAGATATTGAACAAAACCGATCCCAAAACAGACCCTGCAGAACCCCACTTGTTATACCTTTCCAGCAGGATTGTGAATCGTTAATAACTACTCTCTGAGAATGGTTATCCAGCCAGTTATGCACCCACCTTCTAGTAGCCCCATCTAAGTTGTATTTGCCTAGTATATTGATAAGAATATCATGCGAGACGATATCAAATGCCTTACTAAATTCTAGGTATACCACATCCACCACTTCTCCCTTATCCACAAGACTCGTTATTCTATCAACGAAAGCTATGAGATTGGTTTGACATGATTTGTTCTTTAGAAATCCATGCTGGCTGTTCCCTAGCACCTTATTATCTTCAAAGTGTTTACAGATGATTTCCTTGCAGAAGGTGGACTGTGGCTGCTTCAATCTTATCTGTAGTGTAGATATGGCCTAAAATAGTGGTGGGTCCAGATTTTCGCTCTGCAAAAAGGGCCTGATCCAAAACTCATTCAAGTCCAGGGGAGTCACTTCAGTGGGCTTTGGATCAGGCCCAGAGTTTGGAGTTGAGGGGTAGAGCAGTGTGCTTGCCTGGATATGTTTATCTGCCCACAGACTCCATAAAGTCCATAAAGGAGTTTGCTTTTGAAAATCAGTTTTTTATGGAAGATGTTTGGGTTCGGTGGTAGTGGTGGTGGTAGCAGAATAAAACCCCAGGATAGAAAAGTAGATAGATTACATCTCTCTAGTTTTTATGCCAGACAAATTTTCCTGTATCTCCTTCAAAGTTTCTCTGTAGCTCTTTTAACAAATTGGAAGAATACAGAGAAGTGGCTATTAGAAATTAAATCTGAATTGTAATAGGGAAAATTACTTATCACATTAATGGTCTGTTGCAAAGGTGTGAGAAGATCCAGTGTCACATATTTATACTTAACAGACTTATAATGAAACTCCATTTAGTTATGGGTGAATGGGCTTTAGACTCCCATTAAGAGCATTACAAGTCAAAGATGAAAAGATACACCATATGTTGCATAAACTAAAAATGTCCCTCCAATAATGGAGTGAAGAAACAGAATGTAGATTATATAATTTAGAATGGGATACAACACAGATAACATTCTTATGAGCAGTTTCTTTAATGGAAAAGTTGCTGTTAAGGGCTTTTTAAAATACATATATATGTCATATTTCTGATTTTATACTGCATTATCATTCTGATCACTCATCCATGTAAACCCCAAAGACAAACAGCTGAGATTTCTGGAGGTGAGGCAGAAACTATTATCACTCCAAACCTTAGTATACAAATCCCAAGAGACAGGAATGAATTCCTGAAATAAAACAGACTTTGCACTAACTAACTAACTAACTAACTATATATATATACACGATTATTTCTCCTTCCCCTCCTACACCCTCACCTCCCCCCCCCAAAAAAACCCCAATGTTGACTGTTGACTTGAGACCCTAAGTGTGGAAAATGCATAGCAGGAAAGCAATGTTGTTGCAGAGATAGAAAATATCATTTTTTTCTGGGAAAACATTTAAAAAAATCTTAGGTGGGACTAAGTCTTCCTTATTTACTCAACTATGGCCTTGTTAATGAGCTTCTTATATACAGAGCTTTGTAATATTACCAGCTCCAGTATAACACTTTTCATCCACAGATCTCAAGGCACTTTACACAGATAGTAATTATCATCATCCCCATTTTACAGATGGGAAAATCAAGACACGGAAAGATGAAGTGACTTTCCTGGCAGAAACAGGAACAGAATCTGAGCCCTAGTATCCTTAGCAGCATTGCTCACAAGTATGGTTTGTAATTGCACATTAATGGCTAATAATGTTAGGTGGGGCTATTTGGTCATTATCATTGACATATTCTTTCTGAGACCATCATAGAAAGGAAACTTGTTTAATTGTTAATTGTTTTCATTATATTCTGGCTGGTTTGCAATATTAGTTCATTCATGAACATTACAGTTCTACTCATGTGAATATTTACCGACAAAACAAATGTCTATGATGTTGGCAAACTGAATGTATTTACTCTTCGGGTTTTTTCATGAAAGGTTGCAACCGCTTTAGCCCTCTCCCTCTTCCCCCTCACTCTCGCCCCCCTTCCCCAGCTCCATCCAACGTCCATGTGGGGCTCCTCACAGTTGTCCTCCCTTTGTAGCTCTTCAAGACTCCTGAAACCAGTTTATGCACATAGAAATCCCACTGACTTTAAGGAGAAACTTAGAAGTATATCTAAGGAGAGATTTGGTTTTGGGCAACAGCTGGAAAAACGATTGATAAATTCTGTCTGATTTAAGTGGAAGTATTCCATATGGGTGTGCAACGAGGTTTACAGGATTGGTCGGAAAAGGCTTTCCTTGTCGACTGATCCCCGTCTAGACTGCCGCTTTTTGCCGGCAAAATGCCATGTCGGCAAAAAGTGGCAGCCATTTCTATTCAAATGAAGCACAGGATATTTAAATCCCTGCTGCATTTGCAATAGTGATGTGCCTAATCTACATCCCTCTGTCGGCAGATGGGTATAGTTTAGACACACCCTATGATTTCTATAAATAAAAGGTATAGCCTTTGCACCCTATATAATTTAAGTATGATTTCGCAGGTTGTGATTTAGGACAGAATTTGGTCCATTATCATTATGGTTTATACAGAAGAAAGATTATGGGAGTTGGATAAGGCATGATTGTATGGTTTGCTAGAAACAGGACAGTATCTGTGCATCCCAGTTTGCAGGAATGACACCAATGTAAATTAAAGCAGATTAAATTCTTCCTCTTTCTAAAAGTTATAGCCGATGGTCATGGACCTGTTTACTAACTGTATGCACTGTCAAGATAATGCATTCCCCCAAACAAATGTTGTGGTGATCATTCAACATACATGCTGCTGCAAATTTCTCAGTATAGTTGCAGTACTATATTGATTAAAATAAAGCTATGCAGTTTTCACTGTGCACTACAGACTCTGTATTTGCCTTTCTTGTATGATAAGCCCATGCTACCAAAGGCATAAATAAAGCAGCAAAGTCCTCTTATCACAATGTCTGCCAGTATTGTTGTTAGATTCTTCATCAGATAATGTTGTAATCTAATATAATTTTCATGCACATACAATCCTCCTGTGGCTATACAAAGTGCTCTAGGGCTCATTTCATATCAGCCACACAAACTGTACCTTAGGTCTGTTTGCAGTGTTTGATCTTTGCCTGTAGGGTTGCTTGGAGTTCTGAGTTCAATAGGAACTCCAACTACCAAGAAGAAATCTTGCCCGAGGGGACATAAGACCTAGATGCTTCTTGAGCTGAGATCCATTACATGCTGACCCTCCCTGTTATATTATCATTCATATCTTTGCAGACCCAGATGAATTACCACTTCCAGCTGATTTCTAAGAGTGGGTGGAGCCCTCTGTTTCTTGAAGTGATTTTCATGGGCACCATTTCTCTAAGCGTATGTTGGAAATAATGTGCCTTGCAATGGCTTCATCCTCTTTCAATATACCATGGTTTCTTCAGCATGAGTAATGAGTTGCCAGAGCCTATTACTAACAATCTGTTGTACACAGGGAATAACTTTATACATTTGCATTGCAATCTGATTGCTGTGTATTGGCTGGAACACTCTGTGGCCCCTAGTATGTGTTCACTAATTTCTTTCTTAGTGCTTATTAGCTACAGTGTCCTTGAGCATATGGGATATTCCACAACAGGCTCAGTAGGGTGTGGTTGGCAGCTCGGATACAAGGGATTCCCATCTTCACCTCTCCTAAGCTTGATGATGGAGAAGTTTGATGATGAAGGGATGCCTAATATAGTGAATGCTATTGGAAATGGGGGTAGGTTTAGAAATTAAAATTAAAAAAAGAAAAAAGTTAAAAATTACTTAGAAAAGTTAGATACGTGCAACTCACCAGGGCTTGATGAAGTGCATCTTAGAATACTCAAGGAGCTAATAGAGGAGGCATCTGAGCCTTTAGCTATCATCTTTGAAAAATCATGGAAGTCGGGAGAGATTCCAGAAGACTGGAAATGGGCAAATATAGTGCCCATCTATAAAAAGGGAAATAAGAGCAACTCGGGAAACTACAGACCAGTCAGTTTAACTTCTGTGCCAGGAAAGATAATGGAGCAGGTAATTAAGGAATTCATCTGCAAACATCTGGAAGAAAATAATGTGATAGGTAACAGCCAGCATGGATTTGTAAGGAACAAATCATGTCAAACCAATCTGATAGCTTTCTTTGATAGGATAACATTTCTTGTGGATAAGGGAGAAGTGGTGGACATGGTATACCTAGATTTTTCAAGGGTCTGTTTTGAGACTGATTCTGTTCAATATCTGCATTATTGAGTTAGATGATGGCATAGAAAGTATGCTTATTAAATTTGCAGATGATACCAAGCTGGGAGGAGTTGCAAGTGATTTGGAGGATAGGGTCATAATTCAAAATGATCTGGACAAACTGGAGAAATGGTCTGAGGTAAATAGAATGAAATTTAATAAGGACAAATGCAAAGTACTCCACTTAGGAAGGAACAATCAGTTTCACACACATAGAATGGGTAATGACTGTCTAGGAAGGAGTACTGAAGAACGGGATCTAGGGGTCAGAGTGGACCACAAGCTAAATATGAGTCAACAGTGTGACACTGTTGCAAAAAAAGCAACATGATTCTGGGATGCATTAACAGGAGTGTTGTGAGCAAGACATAAGAAGTCATTCTTCCGCTCTACTCTGCTCTGATTAGGCCTCAGTTGGAGTATTGTGTCCAGTTCTGGGCATACTTTCAAGAAAGATGTGGAGAAATTGGAGAAGATCCAGAGAAGGGCGACACGAATGATTAAAGGTCTAGATAACATGTGCTATGAGGGAAGACTGAAAGAACTGGACTTGTTTAGTTTGGAAAAAAGAAGACTGAGAGGGGACATGTTAGTGGTTTTCAGGTATCTAAAAGGGTGTCACAGGGAGGAGGGGAGAAAATTGTTCTCCTTGGCCTGTGATGATAGGACAAGAAGCAATGGTCTTAAACAGCAGCAAGGGAGGGTTAGGTTGGACTTCCTAACTGTCAGTGTGGTTAAACTGGACTAAATTGCCTAGGGAGGTTGTGGAATCTCCATATCTGGAGATATTTAAGAGCAGGTTAGACAGACATCTATCAGGGATGATACAGACCGTGCTTGGTCCTGCCATGAGGGCAGTGGACTGGACTTGGTGTGATGGGAAAACTGGGGAGGAGTAGGTGACAAGAAACAGCTGTGGGACATAGAGGAAGTATGAGCAAGAGGAAGCCCTTATGGGTAGCATTTTCTCTGGTTCATGACCATTTGTGAAGCTTTTGGGTGTCCTTTTGTTTAACAGAATCTGAACAAATCCTCATACAGGATTTAGGTTCTTTTCAAACCTTTCACTCAGAGGTCTACATGTTTCATTCCCAAAGGGTGGCTGAGGTGCTTTGGATGGAGGTGAGAGCTTTCAAAAGTACCTAATGATTTAAGAATACATTCCAATTGCCTTTCAAAACATTCATGCATTGCTTCACTCAACCCCCATCCACAGCCATCGGAGGCAGGGGGTTGGAATGGATGGAACCAATATTTGAATGAAAGCAACATGCCTTCAAAAGAAAATGTTTAACTCTTAAGAAGGAGTTGTTTTATCACCAGTTTGAAGAATGTCTGTTCAGACTGGCTACACTTTACCAATAATTTGTTTATCCCCATTGACAAAACAATAACAAAAATATCTTCATTAAAGTCAGGGTTTTTTTAAATTAAGGCAAAAAAATGTGGTGTGAAACTCAGCTATTGGTCTGGTGGCCAAGCACAATCACCAGCTGTCCAAGAAAAATGGCATTAGGTGTTATATTTTGGAGTAAGAGTTAATTGTTAAGAAAAGTCAGATAAGTGGATATATTTTACCCTAAATGCTTTTTTTTCAAATACTCAGAAAAGCTGTATTTACTCAAAGCATGAACACAGCAGAGACATCTTTAACGAAGTAATGTAAGTCAATGTATGATGTAAGAATATAAAAAAATATTTAAAAGCTTTTGTGACTGGTTGTATTTTGACCCACTGTTTCCAACTCCCTTTAATGTTGAAGAGAGGGTCACACCCAAACACATACACACTCATCCCCCTAGCCAACTGAAAGAAAACTAGACCCCATTATGTTCCTCTTTAATCAGACTTCTTACACGGTCTTTCAATTTTTGAACTGACACTCACCTTACTGATTTTTCTTCACTAATCTGGCCCTTCTGCTGTATATCTGCTCAGTTATAGAGCTGCCAGAATTTTATAACCCCAGCAAGTAAATCCAGATAAAAACGTTGACTTCTTTTAATGTTGGGCTGCTGTGTAGTTTAATAAGATCATCTCATAGCTAAGTTGTTTATGAACAAACAAAAATACCCCAGCTATCATTTCTGTTTCTATCAGCTGCAGGTATCTTATCTGGGAAAACTTTTAGGAAATACTTTAATTGCATAATGCAAGCTGTGAATTATTAATTGCCCTGGCCTTTTTTGTACAAGTAGACCTTTTTTGATGTGGCACACACTTGAGTGATAAGCCTGAGGGCATTCCTCCCTGTGGCACATAATACATATATATTAAAATATAAATATATATATATATTTCTTTTAAGGGAAAAAATACCCCCTCAGGTATTGAAAGGTTTTCAAAAATAAAAGAGGGCAACTTACTGCAGTCCCAAGGCAACAGTAATATATGTACCATAAACTACAAAGCATTTTTAACTAATCTGTAAAACAAAGTTTTATAATACTTATCAGTGACAAGTTTTCTGTCTCTGATCTCTGATATATGGTGAACTTCATGAATTAATAATCCACAAAAATTAATTCAACTCTGTTTAATAATGTCTGGAACTCTGGTAAGCAAACTGTTACAATTTCAAAATGACTATGGATTCTAGCTCTGTCCATCCTTTTGGGATGGAACAGCCCTGTAATTAACAAGAAAGGTATCTTCCTTTCCAATTTCTTCTACGAGCATGCTGAAAGCTGGGATTGCTTGTCACGGCTTTCAGTGAGGCAACTGATTGGCTAGCTGGAGCATTTTTTTTTTGCAATGTTATTAATACAATTGTGAACTTTTGAATGGAAATAATAAGCATGTGTGTGTTCCAGGGAATGATGAATGATGTCCTGGATATTGCTATTTTTAGAGGACAGATCCACAGAAAGTATTCCTTGGTAGAGTTTCTTTTTGTTTTACTCTGCATTAAAAATATCCAAGAGTGCTTTATTTCAAAATTTGTGTCATATGTACCTATTAGTAAAAATGTGAAGAAGACAGCTTCACTCTTATATCCACATTTACAACATCACATATCATAATATAATTCTGATTTCTCTATATTTCAAATAATTAACATACACATTTTTCTTTTTCTCTTAGGGTATGTCTACACTTGCACCCTCTTTCGAGAGAGGGATGCAAAAGAAGACATTCGAAATTGCAAATGAAGCTGGGATTTAAATACCCCACACTTCATTTGCATATTCACGTTATGGCACTATTTTGAAATAGAGCTATTTTGAAATAACAGATGATGTTAAGACGCGGTTATTTCAAGAGAAAACCCTTCTCTCAAAATAACCCTTATTCCTCATACAATGAGGTTTACCAGTTATTTTGAGAGAAGGGTTTTCTCTCCAAATAACCATGTCTTAACAGCGTCTGTTATTTTGAAATAGCGCTATTTCGAAATAGCGCCATAACGCGAATATGCAAATGAAGCACGGGATATTTAAATCCCAGCTTCATTTGCAATTTCAAATGTCTTCATTTGCATCCCTCTCTCAAAAGAGGGTGCAAGTGTAGACATACCTTTATTTCTTATTGTTGTTCTCATCTAACTCTTGCACATTTGTCTAGGCAAAAAATAGTGGTGATCCCAACTGGAGAAAACACGGTTTAGAAAACAATGTGATATTACTTTTGATCCTTTGACAACTACCTACATTAAGCCCTTAATAATCAATTCAGGAAGATGGGGAATAATCTAAATTTTCTGTTTCCTTCTTCCCCCACAAGCTCTATCACATTGTTTTCTAAACTGTGTTTACTCCAGTTGGGATCACCACTATTTCTTGCCTAGACAAATGTGCAAATACAGCTCCAGGGGTATGTCTATACTACAGTCATGGGCTGTGATTGCAGATAGAGTAGATATATCTGTGTTTGCTTTTAATCTAGTGATGTTGGTTTCCAGAACAGTGAAGCTGATGAAAGAACTCACAGGGCAGCCCATACTGAAGTTCATACTACTGGAGGTGAGCTGCTCCAGGACAGATCTAGCTAGATTAAGCTATCCTGGGTAGGTCCCCCCTAGCTGCAGTCAGATCTTGTGATTGCAGCATAGGTGTCATAGGCAATTTGTCCCATAAACCCAGCGAATTTGTGACACCGCTGCAGTTCTCGTTTAATTCTCATAAGCAAATAAAAGCATCTGCCTAAAGACTGTGTAACTCGAAACAGGCTTCCCTGACTTCTTCTAGCTCCATGGCAACACAGTCCCCGTGGGAAATAGGTTGATGTAAAAATTCTTTCTCCAATTGCTGCCCTAGAACCTCCAGTGTGTTGGGAGGGTCTGTTGTGCAGAGATGAAATGAATTAATTCTCCCAAGGTCCTCACTAAGAAGACACACAGGAATTCAGTGCCTAAGTGAGAGAGAAAGGATGCTTAAAAAAAGCATCCCCTTTACTTCCCACAATATATGGACCAAAACACACATCTCCAGGGTCTGTGGAAGAGAGGAAATGGAGACGGGCCTCACATTGTACGCTCACCTAGCTAGGTGCACTGTATTCCCATTTTTGGCAAGGATTAGAATATGAACCCTCAGAACTATTATCCTTTTGTCTTTCTATTCACTGTTCTATAGGCTTCTCTTTCATTTTTAGCCTCTGTGCTTTTCTGACAATACAGTCTTGTTTCATTATAATCCCGAGGACTTTCCAACAAAAGCTAAACAACCCTTTTAATATGCAGCATTTCTTATTCCTGTACAGAATTCCACATCACACAAATGTACAGCTTTCTAAACCCTCAGAGATGCTTTAATGCTATCATTTGAAATTGGCTCATCATAACTTACCTTCCAAGAAAGGAACATACGGCAGGTCAATCTTTATAAAACCAACTTTTATGAATTTCTGAATTCTTTGGTTTCTAGCTGATTCATTGTTAGATTCTAAAGTATGTTTTTTTTTCTTGGAGAGAAAGTCAAGGTTGTTTCATAGGAGTAGCAAAGACAGGAAATGGAGCAAAATTCATAGCAAAGTCTATGAATTCATAAATGTTTGCTTTCCCTTCTAAACTGATGAAAAGCAATTACAGGACAAATGATTATGACTATTTTTAATACAATAGTTTCAGCCATATTGGTCTCTAAGGTACTGTAGGACTATTTGGGGGTTTTTTAAGTTTTTTAAGTTACAGACTAACAAAAATGTAGATGGTATTGTGAGCTTTTGTGGGCACAACTCACTTCTTCACTGGGAGCAGAGGAAGGCCACCTGGGAGCAGCTGTCATGCCAGCATGAGGCCATGTACTCCTCCATAAGCTCTGTCATGGACCACATGGCCATGTGCATGGAGTGGGCCACCAGCCATTTCCCTGCTCCTGTACACCCAACCCTCCATCCCCACTCTCATCCCTGTACCCATCCTTCCCCTGAGCCCCTTGACTTCCCTTTCTAGGCCCCCAGGGGCCACCAGGGCACCCGAACACATGACAGAGGACCACTCAGGTAGCTGAAGCCTTCCAAGCTACCTGAGGCAGGAGACAAGTCCTAGCACCATTCCTAAGCCCCCTTGCCCACCCACCCCCTATTCCAGATTCTTTCTCCAGTCCCTCCCCTGTTGTATATTCCTCCAACTAAAATTAAATAGTTTTATTTTCAAAACAAAAGGGCTTTTTTATTTGGGCTGTGGGAAGTGGGAGAAGTGGGAAGGGAGGGCAGGAGAAGGTAGGGATGGGGAAGGAAAAGCACACAGAGGCAATACAGGAGCCCCTTGTGGAGAGGCCCGGGGGAGAGTCTCACAGGTGGCGTTGGCTGAAAAATCTCCCTCAGATGAGACCAGCCCCTTGATGCACTCTCCATATGGCACTTGAGTCCAGCTGCTTATAAGCCCTGGCCAGGCAATCAGCCTCTGCCCCCTACCCTGTCAGGAAAGTCTCCCCCTTGCTCTCACATATATTGTGGAGCACACAGCTGGCCGCCACCATGTAGGGAATGTTTCGCTTGCTGAGGTCCAGGTGAGTGAGGAGACTCCAGAACAGCCCATTTAAAAGGCCGAAGGCACAATCCACCATAATGCCACACTGTTGAGCCTGGCATTGACATGCTCCTTGGTGGGGTCCAAGCTGCCTGTGTAGGGCTTCATCAGCCAGTGGAGCAAGGGATAGGTTGTGTCACGCAGGATGCAGATGGGCATGTCCATATCTCCAACTGTCATGCAGTGGTCAAGGCAGAAAGTACTGGAGTACATCTTCTGGAACAGACTTGAGTTTTGAAATATGCAAGTAACTTGTGCCTTCCCCGACCAGCTGAAGTTAATGTCCATAAAGCAGACCTTGTGGTCCACCAGTGCCTGCAGCACCATCAAGAAGTGCCCTTTTGTTGATATACTCTGAGGCATGGTGCTCAAGGGCCAGGATGGGGATGTGTGTGCTGTCAAGCCCATGGTGACAAAACCATCCACGACAGGGTCAACATTCCCCAGAGTGACGATCCTCTGCAGCAAGATGGTGTTGATGATCTTGACTACTTGCAGGAGCATGGCCCTGACTGTGGATTTCTCCATGCCAAACAGGTTCCCCATGGAGTGGTAGCTGTCCGAGGTGGCGAGCTTCCAGAGGGTGATGACAATGTGCTTCTGTGGGGGGAGGGTCTTATGAGGGTGTCCTGTCACCTGAGGACAGGGGTGAGCTATTTCCAGAGCTCCAAAAAGGTGACCTTCCGCATACAGAAATTCTGGAGTCAGTGCTGGTCATCCCATTGCTGTAGGATGATACAATCCCACCATCCGAACTGGTCTCCCTCTGCCAGAAGTGGCATTCCACAGTGTTCAAGGGATTGAGGATCATTTGCTGCAGCAGGAACTCCAGGGTCTGGATGAAGGGATCATGCAGTTCGGGCTGCTCCTCATGGTGCTAAAGCAGCATGTGGGCAGTCTGGATGAACTGTGTGAAAAGACCCGTGAGTCTGGCACTGCTTTGCAGCAGCTCCGGCTCCATGATGTCAGTGCTGTGGCGTCTGCAAGGGCAACCAGAGCATCATCTCTCACTACCTCCCACCCCCGCCGCCAGGATGCCATTGGGCATAGGGGCACCAGTTTAATAGTACAGTGTAGGGCCCCATAAATCCTAAGGATGTCCCTGTAGGGGCCCATTGTATTAGTTGCAATAAGGGGGGCCATGCTGACAAGCTGTGGAAAGCTTGCTGCATAGAGATGGAAGAGGCAGCAGATCTAACTGCTGAGCAACATGAGAGAATGTGAGCCCATTACTTCAGTGCTTTATTGCACTTCACTGGCTCCCCATCCAATACAGAGCCAATCCAATGTATTGATCTGGGTATTCAAGCCTTCTATGGGATTGCCATAAAATTCTCCCTTCCTCCTTGACACAACATCTCATGACAACTATTCCACTGGAGAAATGAGACTGTTAACCTCTCAGCAGGGCAGTCGACATTCTCTGCAGGCACTTGGGCAAGGTGTGTGTGGGGGAGGGGTGCAACTCTGTGTTCCTGGAAGGAACAGGGTCTCAGACGGAAGGGGCAGGGACAGGGGCAGCCAGCTCTAAGTGCTGCCTGGAGTGAGACACTGATCCCCCCATCCAGGAGCCCAGGCCCCGTTGAATTGCTAGGCTCCAGGGCAATTGCTCCCATCCCACCTCCCACACCCGTCAGCATGGCTGCCTCTAAGGGAGGCTTATAAGCACATAGAGACAGAACTTTCAGAACAGCTGAACTTAGACTGAGAAACTGTCTAGAAGAGAAAAGGATTATTATCAACCTCACAGCTTTCAGAATACAGTGCACAATAACCCTTCAGCTACAAGAAAATTGTAATTGTTGTCTTGTAGATGAAGGAGTGGGGAAAAAGAGAGGGAATGTTATATCTTTAATAATTGTGAGGTGCTCAGATACCAAGTTGATAGATGCTGAATAAAAATCTGGAAAAAGATGAATAAATTAGATGCCAGTAGATCTTTACCACTATCTATCCATCACTCTAGGTACCTATATACACCCCACACTGGAGTGTGATATCTGAATATCCCTCACTATCTAGGTGCCTACAAGTCTCTCATCACCACAGTATCTGATCGGATCCTAATTGTTTGATACCATTGTACAATCTTTCTATGAAAGGCTAACATAGAGTGAGGTTTCCTCTTTCTTTGGAAACCACCCTGGGACTTTTTGCAGTTTTGAGAGATTTGTGGAAAATATTTTTTTTCTTTTTTAGTCACACTTTGGCAATATTATTTGCTTTTTTTCACCATAAGGAAATAGTAAATAATTCAGGGAAATGACATTGCATTTTTAAATATCTTAAATGGTTTAAAACTATTCTTGTGCCCCACAACTCTCAGAAGTGCATGCAATCCTTCTGCTGGTGTGTAGTTGTGACTCTGGTGGGGTGGTGGGGTAACAGCATGGGCAAGCACTGTCCCTATTGCTTTATAAATATGTTTTCCTTGTTTCATGCTTCCTTGGGATAGATAAGCATGTAACTGTACCTACCCCCCATTCACTCAGAAGTATACATTCAGGGTCACATCTCCTTTCCCCTTGTAATTTGCTAACTTAAGGAATTGTGTGATGTGAGAACTGCCTACGTCAACTAAAAAGCTGTAAACAGCACACAGGGGTGGGTATAATTATACTCATCACATGGTGATTATGCATTATATGGGAGTTCATATTACTAAATGAGGGCTTAGAATGATGTAATTGATGAGTGTATTTACACACTAACGAAGATAAAAATGTGTACCTGTGGTTAATGTGTTGCTCACTCGGATTCCGAGGCTGGGGGAGTCCGAGACAGACTGAGCATCTGCAATAAAGGAGCCTTTCTCCCTCACCTGCCTCTGGGTAACCTGTTGTATTCTAACACCCTCGTATGCCTGAATTGGACAAATTCTATAACAGCCTTTAGGATTGCATGCTGTGGCACTTGGTCATTGATCACTGCCTATAGCCCTAAGCTCTTGAAGGTGACAAAAATGTGGGAGTGTGAGATAGGATACACAGCCCAAATCAGCAAAGCACTTAAGCATATAGTTAAGTCAATCTTAAAGCGATAAAGCACTAAGCATGTGCTTAAAAGTAATCATGTTCTTAAATGTTTTGCTCAATGGGATGGATTGCTGAACAGATGTCAGTTTAAGATGGGTTGAGACCCAAAACTCACTGGGTTCTTTCCTTTAACTTAAATGAGCATTGAATCAGCTTTAGCACTATTCGTTAGGGAAAACTGAGTAAAGGACTTGAAATTTGTGTAAATTCAGAAATAATTTATCAGCATACAATACATTTTTTCTTATCACTTTGTAAAGATGGATCAAGCTGAGTTTATTAAGTTTTAGATTGCCTATTTAAAACTTTGGGACTGTCATTATATCAATAGTTTCAAACTTAACCTTGGATATTTCTTTTTATTGTACTGAACTACAAATCAATTAAGCTCCACAAATAAGCTCTATCAATTTGAATATTTTTGATATTCATGTTATCTTCATTTTAGAAACTACAAATTTTAATAGAGATGACATGAAGTAGTTTATCTGGAAGGATATTAGTTGTATATGAATTATATCAACCTGTATTATGTAATACAGAGCAATATCTTTTAATATTTTTCTACTTCAGTGGAATACTATATAAGGGATATAATATTCTGTGAAATTGTGTAGGATAGTCTAAAAAACTATAGAGAAATTATTTGCTGTTTAATCTCTTGCAGAACAGTCCTACAGGTATTTATGAAAAATGGCTAGAAGGCTGTACAGCAGTGTTTCTTTAACTTTTTAAGACCGAGGAACACAAAACAATATATTTTTTTATGAAGAACACCAAGGATTTTTGTTTGAAAAAAACCCCAAAATGTCAGGGGAAAAGTTATTGAGCAAAAAAAAAAAAAAAGGTTGCCTGCCCCTTTAAGGGCGGCCATTTTGCTCTCTGTTGTTTTCCGTGGCACACCTCCAACTGCCTTGTGGCACACCAGTGTGCCATGGAACACAGTTTAAGAAACACTGGTGTACAGTGTTTCCTGCAGGAAAAGTATATATATATAGTCACAGATCAGTGTTATGTACAGAGGGAAAGCACAGATGGCCATAATTTAAATTAAAAACAAATATACAGATTTTCCATATATAGTGTTAAAGTCTTTTATTTCATTCCCTGACTGGGTTAAAAATAAAAGCTAGGAATCTTGCTGCTTTTCAGTGATATGAAATTCCCTTTTCTATTCCTGTGTGTCATGAGATATGTACATTAAATCTGTCACTGATCCAAAACTGAGACCAGTATTGTTTCAGAAGACAAGAAAGAGACATTGCTGTGACAAATTGATTTTTAAAAAATGCTGACTGAAAATGCTGAGCTGTGCAGAATGTTAGACACTAGTGTAGGTTAAGTGTCCAAAGGAGCAAAATGAATGTTAGGGCACATATGTAATAGAAACATGTGTCTGCAGCATGCCAATGGTTATCCTATGACATTTTTGGTTGTAGACAAATTGTTCCATAGGTAACAAGATACCCAGATTAACTATAGGTCAGCAGAACACCATGCTTACAGACACCTGAATCTTTGGTATGGGAATATGGGATATCTCTAATACAAATACACATTATGAAAAAGGTCAAAATTGTAGAACACAGTATGAGTCAACATAAAAGTACTGTTTTCTTTTAGTAGAAAACAGTACACTGGGAGCAGAAAATATATAAATAGGAATAAATAGCCAGAGTATCTCACTTCTTTTCTGGAGAGAAAAGGGTCTCTTTTAGCCTGCTAGTCTGTTTTTAAACATCTCAGAAAACAGCTTCTTGAGAAGAGAAAATGCCATAGTGTTAATCCTTTCTCATGGCAAGAACAGAAAATGGCACATCAATTATTTGTCCTGACAAACTAACAAGAATGGGGAAAGGTACAATCTCATTACTAACTTAATCTTCCGGTGGTTCTTGGATGCAGTACAAGTGATTCTATCAATCTAGAAACAAAAGGATTATTTTTGCACCAATTACGCAAGCTCATATACTCTCAACATATGAAGTAGGCTGATCTAAAAACCCATGGCACCATAGAAGTTTAAGGCAGACGGTATTCTGTTGGCAGTGTGTAATTTGTTTCTTTAACGAGACTATTTTTCATGCAAGTATGCATAGCTTCTTTTGTTTCAAATGTGTGTGTGCGCTTTAGCTACTGCCATACAATTTGTATTGTGACTACTGACATCTTTAGCAAAAGAAGTGGCTGAACTTTGGCTGACGTTGCTATGAGTTTGCTTTTATAATTAGGCCTTTGTTCCTTTATTGTTTTTTCTCTCCCTCATCTTTGGTTAGTTGTCAATAAAAGTGAAATGGATATTCTGTGTACTATGAAGGCTGTTTTCCATAAAAAAATCCATGTGAAATCATGTCTGCTAGCAGAAAGAATTAATTCGGCTCAATGCTACCATTTATGCCAGCCGTGGACAACCTGTGGCTCATGGGCCAGTTCATTGGGGAAGCCGCTCATGGTGTGCCAGACTGGTTGTTTACCTTGTGTCTGCACATATGGCCAACCATTGGCCGCGGTTTACCACTTTATTGTCCAGGGACAGTGAACTGTAGCCAACAGGATCTGTGGGCAGGCATACCAGTGGCCTCAAGGTAAACAACTTCTTGGGTGTCCCACCAATGAACTACATGTGCCCCAGAGACCACAGATTGCCCACAACTACTTTATACTCATGCAGTGTCATTGACTTCAGTGTGGTTGTAGAAGTGTGTCCAGAATATGGCCCACTGACTCTCGGTTGGAGTTAAAGCCTCTCATTCAAGAAATAGACTTATGTGTCCAGTGAATTGAAAGATATCAGGCTGTCCCTCTTCAATTAAGATGGCAAGTGTTTATCCAAGGGAAATGTAAGTAATTGGTTGTAGAGGAGATCCAGGCTGCAGATGTAAAAGTATGGAGTTAATTTTTCCAGAAGATACATCCTTCCTTGAAATGGAATTTCCAGGCATCACTTGGACCAGCTTGGAGTTAACCTTTTGAACACATCTACAATAGGAGGCCAGGCTATCTTAAGGACTGTAAGCAGGATTTGCCTTTTCTTGTACAGGGGATAATTTATGTTCCGACAGGTGGTGATGAAATAAATGATTGAGTAACATTTAGAAGTATGTGTTAGAACTGCTGAAATAAGAACATTCACTCTGATTTATGTTGTAGCTTTTTAGAAGCTGCCCTGAGTAAGGAGTAGTGCATAGATGTACTGGCCTGGAAAAAGGCCAAAGAATAAGTGGTGACTCAGTGTCAAGTTTTCTTCCTTTTTTCCCCTTCACCTCTATTCATGGAGCCGGTTATTTTTTCATATGTCTAGTGAGCTACAGTGACTGGATTCCTTCCAATCCCAGTCCTCACCACCATCTCCTCTCACCCCAACAGGCAGGAGAATCAAGCTAACATGTTCTTCTGGACTGTGCTGGAGTCAACTCTTATTAAGGGACTCAGTGGAAACTTTTATTCTCCCTAAAACTTCAGTTGGAAGAATAAGGGTTGGGACAATCCAACCCTCTCTTTTTTAAAATGTCTGTTTCTTTTATATAAATGTACACCTTTTTTTTGTAATTTCCACTCCAATTCATCTGATTGAGTGTGTTTTATCCACAAAAGCTTATGCCCTAAAAATCTGTTCATTTTTAAGGTGCCATAGAACTCCTCATTGTTTTCTTGGTATCTGATAGCTTCTGAAGTTAATTATCGTGAAGTCTACATTGCTAATACAGATGCACAACAAAGTTAAGGATGTGACACCTTTCTAGTGTGAAAAAAGAAACTCCACCCATGTGTACAGGTTTCTGTGTCCAAATTCAGATTTTGAACAACTTACAAAGTTATGATTCTGATTTGGGCCACCATTGAAACTGATCCTAATTTGCCACATTTGGATCCAGGGTTAGATTTGTAATTTGCATCTTCACCCCAATATTCAGGAGTGTTCAGGTTTAATGAGTATATCTTTAACTAGGTACTTGAAAACATTAAAATAGCTCCCACTGATAAATATTTAGGATGCCACTCGCAGTTTTTACTGAGACAAATCACTTGTTCATGTCAATGAATTATTGGGTTGAAGGCACATTCACACATAGTTAGATTAAAAACAAATATTTATGATGGGAAGTTGTAAAAGAACACTTCTAAGAAATGAAGCATTCAGAATGTTAACGCCAAGAACCCCAACATGGAGAGAGTCACAGCAGGCTGCTCCCTAAAACAAAGGCACGTAACTGACAACGTTGTTTGCAGAAAGACTGTGGTTGGGTACAAAATGCTTACTTCTCCACAGAGCCTCCTAGTCTGCAAGCAGGATCAGGAAAACCTCCTGAGCATTGCAAGAGAAAGAATGCAATTTTACTACAGTTTTCAATACATCACATGAACATTCATTTGTTATTCAACTGCTACAGGCCTCAACAGGCTCAGATCATTTCCAGACTAGCCACCAGTTATGTGACTTACCAACACACTAGAAACTGAAAAAGGGACTTCTAGACGTGAAAGCATGCAGTTTCTATGCCTGAGACTCTGTACCTGGGGGCTATAACAGATTTCTCCTTCTTTGAATCAGGCACAGATAGAAACATTATAGCTCTCACTTATCAGAATCTTAGAGCTTTCATAAGTAGGAAGTCAAGGCAAGGCAAAAGAAATCTATCACCCCATGCTTGTTCCTCAAAAGAATTAGTGACAATTATAGTTCCTGTGGTTATGAGTAGCACAAGGATTCCTCTCTGTTCACTCTCTTCCCCCCACAAAGGACCCTATCTGGGTACTAAAAGAACGGGGGGCGTGAGCACCCAGATCTATGCCTTTCCAGGTGTAATCTGTACCTCAAATATGTATTGCTGAATGTAAAAAAACCCTTATTTTTAAATGTTATAAAACCATATTAAATAAATATATCCTGTCTTGTACTCACTCCCCTTTCAAAATCATTCACTGGGTAATAAGTATGCACAACATGTACTCAGGATCAGTCCCTTTTGTCTTTTGTAACCACTTCTGAGAAAATTCCATACCTCGTTATGCATAGCCAACATTCCCATTGTGAGATATACCAAAAAAGATTTCTTAGTGTCAATCCTCAAGCTGAAGTCTCTGTTGTGATATGTCTTTACTTTTGTTTATTCCTTTACACAAGTGTTTCAGAGAGACCCTGTGTATTAGTCTGGTATTTGAATTTTCAGGCATTTGTCAATGTGTCTATATGGTAACATTTATATGCAGTTTTTGTATTTAATTTTAGTCTAAATGAGTAATTTCTGTAGCAGTCATAATACCATGCAGAGTAGCATATGTATATTCACCCATTTTGACATTTCTTCTTTCCTGTCAGTAATCTGACACACAAAAAAGAAGTAAACTAGAAAAGGGAGATCCATTAATCACACGAGGTGTCTCCTGCTGCTATGGCAATAAAATTATCTTCCCTGTACTACATTTCAGTATTCTTGACATCTGTCATAAAACTAAGATCATGCATATTTATCTGCTATTAAAATAAGAACCATCCTTTAAAAAAAATCCTTTGCTATTCCTAGGGCCATGTCAGTTGAAATCATCAATGTATTGTCAAGCAGCCCAACATTTTACATTACTGTTAGTTTTATATATAATGCTCATGTTTGCCCGGATGATTTTTGCTTGTGACTGTTTTCAGGCTGGAAGCTGAAGATCAGGTGTGGACACAAGACATTGATGGTGCTGACCAAGGTTCTCAGCTCCTCACAGGATTGGGATCTGTGTCTTGGCTATAGCTAAATCCTTTGTGGGACGGGATTGATTGCCCTAACTCTGTTCCCACTGAAGCCAATAGCAATAGTAATGCTTTCAACTTAGTGACAATTTCAATAAAGGACTAACCCCCTCTGGCCCATCAGTGAAACCACAAGGAAAAAAGATAAAAAGCAAAGTCTTGCTCTGATTGACACTTTTGCAATACAAATTTGACCACATGTAGATAACAGGCATATATTTCCCATTTGGCTAGAAAACTAATCTTTGACCCCGCCCTGTCAAAGCAATGATTAAAGCAATGAGCTGCACAAAATCAACAGGTAGCTCTGCAGACACAGGATCTGATTCCCCATTGCATTGTACCTTGAGCAGTTATTAACACCAGTGCAAAGCATCATCAAATCAAAATGGTAATGTTTTACATCATTTCTACTAATATAAACAACTTACAGACTACAGGGGAATGGAAAATCAGCTCCAGAGACTGAATATCGCTGTTCAACATACAGAGGCTAGGAACACTCCGATTCTCTTCTGGGATGAATGTGTGACAGATTATCACAGAGTCTGAAAGGTTTGGTGTAGCTGGGATAATTTAGTACAGCTTTACACAGCAGACTTCACATAGCAGAACACCTTGCTGAAGCTTTTCCAACTCATTCCTGAACTCCCACTAGAACAGATTCTTTTATCAGATTTCAGATATCTCCGGGTTCCTGAGTTAGGTAAGCTGCAGCCAAAGGCTCCCTCACTTATTTTACTGGACAACCCCTGGAAATTCAAAGTGCTATATTATTTATTATTATTATCATTAATAATAATAATAATAATAATAAATAACAATAATAAAAAAGCCAAACTTTGTAAATTTATACCAAAGGTTTTGGTGTATTGTTCCAGTTCCAGGCGTTGCTCATTGCATACAAATCAGCACAGACACACACTTTTATTGCATGAAGAAATGTCCTCTCCCTCTGAAAATTTGTTGGAAAACAAAGTTTATGACATTGGATATGGGCGTTTCCTTATCTCTTTCCTGTCTCTGCAAAGGGCAGGCAGCAGCACATGGAAATAAAGGCTGCCCCCATGCCCTGCCAGAAGCACTTCCAGGTGCCTTTTTTTTTTCGAAAGAGCATCCGGCAGTCTGGATGCTCTTTTTTGAAAAAGCGGATCTATTTTTTGGTCCGCGTAATGCAATCTAGATGCTCTTTTTCAACAGAGACTTTTTCGAAAGATACTTTTGAAAAAGCCTCTGTCGAAAAAGGCGTGCAGTCTAGACATAGCCATAGAGTCGACTTAGATGAGAAGAGCAACTAAAAGGTGTTAACTTTCATCTACAAATAGGAAAAGGTTGTGGTTAGTCAGGGTAGCAAAAATGTAAGCTAATGTTAATCAATATCAGCTTTTTTCACAATCTAAATAATCCCTCAGAGGGGGCAAACCTACTGAAAAAAAGATGACTGTGGAATGAAACTACAGAGCTCTGCTTAGCTCCACTAGTACCAGATACCCATAACAACAAATGGGTGACAAACAACAGTGCTACCTTCTGAGATGTGAGAACAATTTAACCCTCCTGGACACACACTACCAGATTTAAAAGTAGCCATCCTACACAAAAACTACAAAACCGGACTACAAAGGGAAGCAGCAAAGCTGCAATTCATTTGCAAATTTAACACAATCAAATTAGGACTAAATAAGGCTTAGCATGGTTATCTCACTACAAAGGAAAATTTCCCTCTTTTGGTAGTCACACCTCCTCAACTGCTGGCCTCGTTAATATTGGTCCTACACTTGATAAATCACTCCCTTCTTTTGATATTCTAGTACATATAGATAGAGATATACCCTAATCTCTGTGTTTTCTGCTCCCTGCATCTGAGAAAGAGGTTTTTACCAGGAAAAGATTATGCCCAAATAAATTTGTTAGTCTTTAAGGTGTCATAGGACCGCTTGTTTTAATAAATGGGTGCAATTTTAAATCCTTCCACAAGTAGAAACAAAAAATGTGTTGTTAAACTGGATCTGAGAGATGCATCTTGGAGAATGTATCTCAAAATGTTAAATTCATTAGATTAGTTTTGAAAGGCCTTACCTTTTTGCTTTTTGCCTTTTTGATTGCTTGTAATTACTATCTGTAAGCATGCCAATACAATTTATCTAGGTTCCTAGGGAATTCACAGGAAATGGCTTTCTAATCAATGCAGGCTTTTATAAAGACCTATAACTAAGTTTAGAAATCATTGTTTACTTTATTTCTTTCAATGTTTGTTGGGCAGCTACAGAAACAGAAGTATATGTATGCTTGTTAGAGCCACATATTGATGTTACAGAATTATAAAGCACCCTATATCAATGTGAAAATGACTTGGTTTTAGTTGGATCAGAAGAATTTCACAATTAAATATTAAAGAAATTAAATTAAAGGAAAATGGATATAACGAACTCAACAGTAAGATGATTTCCTACAAAGTTTTTTAATTTTTTAGTACGAAATTTGATTTGGATTTATATCAAACTACCCTATTTACTTGTATTCAGTCATGATTGACACAGGAGAATTTGTCAGTTGGTTTTCAGTTTCTCTGATGGTAATTTTTACCTCCATTTTTTTCCTCATTCTCTGTTCAGTGGCTTATTCTTACCTCAAAAAATGATTTTTTGGTACTTGTTCCTTACTTTATGAATCAAGTATGTGTTGCTATCAGGGGGAAAGGGTGGCACAAGCCTGCATAGAACAGCTGGAGTATGTCTGATGTGGCAATAATACTTACACCTGTCAGATGACCCACATTTCACAGGTCACTTTTTCACTCAGATCTGTGTGCAATTCCCCATCGTTCTTACTGCAGCTCAGCTGTTCCCTTTCTTGCTGTCTGCCAACCTTACCTACCACTGCTGTTCCTGATATAGATTGTGTTAGACACAATGGATGGGAGAAATGTGGCAAACTTTCAGCTTCATCTGTGGGGGGAAAGTCGAGTGGCACAGTGAGGCAGGAATAAGAAATATTAAATTGCATGGAAAACATAGTTGTGATAGGATTTGATTACTTCAATAATTTAATAAACTGGGAACATATTCTATATTTCAAGCTAATGAGATCAGATACACATTTAAGTTTAGCTAGAATGCAGTTCTGAAGCCTCAACATTTCTTCTCCCTAGAAGGATGAATTCCATTCAATGAACATTGACCTCCTGTTTAAAAATTTCTCTTCTGCAGGACAAGTGGAACTTTAAGAATTCTGCCTGCAAGCCATTGATTCGTTGCTTCTAACAACTTCTTCGTATGGTTCCCATGACCTATCTACCTAGCTGAAAAGACTTAAGCTGGGACTTTGGAATGTTGAAGATAAATGGTAGGGTTTGGACAATTTAACTGACTTTCTCAGTGGTAGCTAATTCTGTTAGGTTTCACTTTATGATCCTGTACATGCAGTTCGGCTATACATGATAGTTTCTGTTCTTCTGGAGGGAAAATGACTCTCATATGATTCCAACGAAAGAGTGTTGCAGTTTCATTTAGATATAATATAGAAACCCTGCCAGTGGACAGGATAAATTTCAGTTACTTTGGCTATTAAGAGGAATCTCATCTGAAGCAGAGCACTGAACTGCATTGAAATAGCTGCAGTGGTGTTTGAAAGTTCTTATCAAGCAAGAGCTATTTGAATATCATTCTAGCAGCCTGGCTTGGCTCTCTGTGGAAGGAAGTGAATTCTAAGATGATAATAACAGCAAAAGGATTTTCAGTAGGAGAAAAGTTTAAAGCCATAAATCAATAGTGAATACTTGAAAAAAGGGAACGGGTTAAAAATTACAGGGTGCTTTGCCCCTTGTTACTTTTGAATTAGCGTTCCTAGGGTCTGGGAACCCTTTTTGAAGCAGTGCTCTGTATAAGAACAGCATTTGAGACCCTGCAGTAGGGGGTTATCAGATCCAGCTGGGTGGGTTCAGGGTCTTCTTGGTGAGCACTGATTCTACAAAAAGTGAAAGAATTTATTTGTGGGGGATACCAATAGGAAGCAGATTGCCTTTCCAACGGGCTCTGGAGTTGAGGAATTGCAGTGAGATGGCCTGTGTGAGGACTGAAAAAGAGCTCTTGGGAGCAGATGGGCTCTGGCAAGATAGCCCTGGAGTCATGGGGAAGTTAATGATTGGATTTAAATTGAATTATGTTATTTTGGTCTTCCTAAAGATTGTTGGTGCAATTAATAAAGCTGAAGCTCTGAGGAAAAAGGCCTGAACCTGACTCTGGCAGTAAGGTTCAGTCCTCCATGGGCTAGGGAGATAGGCCAGCAGCTTACAGTTCCCCTTCCACCCGGCCACATACAACTTTTCAGCCTTATGAATCAAACCACATTAGAACAGGGGTATGCAACTCCTGGCATTCTTCTGTGTGTTTTCATGGATCCTTCCTAGGGTTAACTGGTACAGCTTACATGCTAGTTAAAGAGTATGCATGAGAGAGAGAGAGAGATTTACTGTAGACAAGGCCAGAGGGAACAAATTAAAGAGGAAAGAGAACAGAGCCTTTGGAGCTGAGCTGAGCTGAGCTGGTTGGAAAATGGAGTTTTTATTGAAAGCTTTAGTTAAAAAAAACCTTAGGGTTTGTTAAAAAGTTTCTGTGGATAATTTTTTGTTGACAAAATGAAAACCAAATATTTTTCAGCTAAAAATGGCCAAAGTCCAGAACGCTTTTGGTTTTAGCATACATTTTTTCCAACTAGCCTTACTTATGAGAGAGAAGCTAAACTATTAAATTTGTTATTTCTGCCGCTTCTATGTTAAAGCTGCTGCTATGTATAAAGTGGATCCTACAGGGAGATATGATAGTACACAAGGGCTTTGTACATGCCTACAAACCAACATATAGTCTTGGGGTTGGGCTAGATGAGCATTATTTGATTATTTAACATCTGCATAGTCATCTAGACAAGCAGTGGTGTCTTCAGTGGTGTGATGCATTCCTCTAGACTACTGCTGACCCATTCATTGATGTGTGTCATTGTCTATTTATTTAGAAACTGGACCTTTAATAACTTGATTAATCTGAAGAAGTGTATTGTGCCCATTAAAGCTCATGATACCATCTACATGGTTTGTTAGTCTCTAAGGGTATGTCTATACTAGAGCACTAATTCGAACTAACTTAATTCGAATTAGTTAATTCAAACTAAGCTAATTCGAACTAGTGCATCTAGACCTAAAAACTAATTTGAATTAGCGTTTTGCTAATTCGAACTAGCATGTATGTCCACATTGAGTGGACCCTGAACCGAAGTTAAGGCTGGCCGGAACCAGGACTTAGAGTGTGGAGCTGCTGCCTCAGGCTAGCTGAGGACTGTGCTTAAAGGGACCCAAGACCCCACCCCGGACAGACAGTTCTCAGGGTTCCCCGCTTGCTTGTCTACCTCGATGCGGAACAGCAAAGCAGTCCTGTCTTGGAGTGCCCTGAGTGCCCACACTCGGCACATCAGAGCACTCGGCCATCAGCCAGGCTGCACTTGCCACAGGCTGCCATCCGGGGGTGTCAATCGGGGGGCTGTCAGGATCCAGGAGGCCCTGCAGGAGAGCTTTCACCCCGAGGAGCCCGCAGAGCCACCCCAGTCCTCCCCACTGGGGGCATGCCCCATTCCTCCCTCACCTCCTTCCACGTACCCTCCCTAGCCCCCCTTCCTGATGTAAAAAATAAAGGACACGTGTGTTCAAAAATAGAAACTCTCTTTATTTAACAAAACTGGGGGTGGAGGGATTAACCTCTGAGGAGACTGGGAAAAGGAGGTGGGAGAGGGGAAGAGAGAGGGTGGGAGAGGGGAGGGGGAAACCTGGGAGGAGGGAGCTGGAAGGGGGAAGCCAGGGGAAGAAGGAGGAGGGGAAGTATAAAACTATGGTACACCATATCTTCAGTATTGTGTAGAGATGTGGTCTCCTCACCTCAAAAAAGATATTTTGGCCTTGGAAAGGGTTCAGAAAATGGCAACTACAATGATTAGGGGTTTGGAACAGGTCCCATATGAAGAGAAGCTAAAGAGACCAGGACTTCTCAGCTTAGAAAAGAGGAGACTGAGGGGGGATATGATAGAGGTATATAAAAGCATGAGTGGTGTGGAGAGGGTGAATAAAGAGAGGTTCTTCATTAGTTCCCATAATATAAGGACTAGAGGATACCAAATGAAATGAATGGGTAGCAGGCTTCAAACTAATAAAAGAAAGTTCTTCTTCACAAAGCAAATAGTCAACCTGTGGAACTCCTTGCCACAGGAGGCTGTGAAGGCTAGAACTATAACAGAGTTTAAAGAGAAGTTAGATAAAGTCATGGAGGCTGGGTCCATGGAATGCTATTAGCCAGGGGGTAGGAGGTCCCTGGCCTCTGTTTGTGGAAGGTTGGAGATGGATGGCACGAGACAAATGGCTTTCTCATTGTCTTCGGTCCATCCCCTCCGGGGTACCTGGTGTTGGCCGCTGTCGGCAGACAGGCTACTGGGCTAGATGGACCTTTGGTCTGACCCAGTACGGCCGTTCTTATGTTCTTATGTTCTAAGCTCAGGGCTCAGGGTCGGGGGTCTCACTGGACCAACTTGATTTTCATGCAGACCTGCTCCTGGGTTTGCATGTGGCCTTTGGTGGCCAGACTGGCAGCTATCCTGCCCTAGACGGCCTCATTCCTGTGCCTAGTGTGGAGGTCATGGACGTTGGAGGTCTCCCCCCAAACCTCGATGAGGTCCACGATCTCCACACTTGACCAGGCGGGTGCCCGCCTCTTGCGGCCCCGGGCAGGCTCCTGGGAGCTGCCAGCCTGGTCCTGGGAAGAGGCGGAGGGCTGGGTGGCAGCGGGTGGCTGGCTCATGCTGTGCCAGGTGCAGGGTCTGCTGGCTGGTGCTGGCAGGCTTGCACCTGGCATGGGCATTGTAGCCAGACCGTGGCCCTTTAAGGGCTCCGGGGCCAGGAGGGGGACAGAAGAGTTTCCCTGGTATGGCCCAGAGTGGCCACCAGGGCAAGCTGTGAAGAGCTAGCCTCCAACTAGTTCGAATTAAGTGGCTACACAGCCCTTAATTCGAACTACTTAATTCAAACTAGGCATTAGTCCTCATAGAATGAGGTTTACCTAGTTCGAATTAAGCGCTCCACTAGGTCGAATTAAGTTCGAACTAGCGGGTTGCATGTATAGCGCCTATGAAAGTTAATTCGAACTAACAGCTGTTAGTTTGAATTAACTTTGTAGTGTAGACGTACCCTAAGGTGCTGCAAGACTATTCATTGGGGTTTTTTAAAGTTTTTCCAGTTACAGACTAACTCGGCTACCCCTCTGAAGCTATTGTTTATGTTATACCACAGGTGCACTAAGGGCTATCATGAAGTTTCATGATATTGCTTGGCTGACCCTTGTGGATCTTTCTAACCCTGTGATTCTATGAGTTTTGGGGTGTTTCCCCTTTATTGTCACAGAGTGGAAGGACTATGTTCTGTGGGCCCAGTGCTTCAGCTACCATTCTATCTAACATCTTTTTCCTCTGGCTCAGGGACATGATTGATCTTGTTCCAGATTATTTACTCTAGCTAAGTAGAGCTCCATTGTTTATCTGAAGGAATTCTCTTAAACCAAGAATGAGATAGGACCAAGAGAGTCAAACACAGATCTCAGTTACACTAGTGTTAATCCCAGTGTACTTGCTTTTGTAAGAAATGCTTCCTAAAATCCCAAATGCTAGCTCACAATGAGGAGTGTAGAAGTTATGTGAGGAATCTATCAAGGATGGTTTGGGCCTGGGAATCTACTGAAGGCAAAAGGTACTAAGGCTACTTGCTTCTGCACGGTTTCCTGATTTTCCCCTTTTGCTCTGAGTTTCTAGGAATCTGAACAGTGGGTGACTATAGCTGGCTCCAGAATTTGAGGCAGGGGTGTGATGGGATGGACAAAGCCTGACATCCCTGTTGGAGGCCTTTCAGCACCCTGGCCAGCAACAGGAACAGTAGAGAGGTCCTCCGAGTAGAACAGACTGGCAGCCCCTGCCGCCAGGGGTGGCAGGTTTGTATAATTTTTGGTGGTACCCCATTAGCCATACCCTCTGACCCCCGTTAACCACACCCCCTGACCCGTGTTAACCAGGCCTCTGGAGGTAACACGCTCGGGGCAAGATGGACACATGACCAGAAGTAAAAGGTGTCATGTCACCCCTCTTGAAGGACTTTTCCCACCATCCTCCTACCAACACAGATTAGTTTGGCCCCCACCAAACCCCCCTCATGCAACTATCCTGCAATTGCATTAACCCAACGTGTGTGACATTAACTCAGGGGCAGAGAGGCTGGAGGAAGTGTTCCCTCTAAGGTTGTGTGTTCACTCATGGCTTCTTGCGCAAGTACAGCCATTCTTGCGCAAGAACCTACAGAGTATCCACACTGCCCGCCTGCTCTTGCACAAGGAAATTTACTGTACGGCGTGGTAAGAGAGGGCATCTTGCGCAAGAGCTACACTCTTTTCTAACAGGTGTAAGCTCTCTTGTGCAAGAGGGCAGTGTGGATGCTCGGCAGGGATTTCTTGCTCAAGAAACCCCTATGGCTAAAATGGCCATCGGAGCTTTCTTGCGCAAGAGAACATCCACACTGCCATGGATGCTCTTGAGCAAAAGCATATCTTGCACATGGCAGTGTGGATGTGTTCTTGCGCAAGAGTTCTTGCACAAGAACCCTTGCCCAAGATGTTCTTGCACAAGAAGCCGCCAGTGTAGACATAGCCTAAGAGTTTCCTCCCATGAGCAGAATGAATTTTGTGTTGTGCACCAGTACTGAGTTCATGTGGCTTGTTTGGATGTGCCACTGTGGCACCCAAGTTATTAATAAATATTTTATAAACCTTTACCTTTTTTCTCTTTTGCCGTGTCTCCTCCCCTTGCTCCATCAGCTCCCCTGGTGCCTGCTGCCCCCCAACTCCTCTCCCTCCTCTGCTGTCCTGACTCCTCCCTTCTCACTGCCCTCAGTCCTCCTGCGACCTGCCCCCCTCCACCAGCCCTTCTTTGCCCCCTGTGCCCACTCCTCCAGTAGCCCTAGTCTGATCATGTGAGCTACCCCTACTCATCCCCTCTTCTAACACCTCCCTCTACACCTCTGCCCTGCCTCACTCCTCTGGTGCTGGTCCCTCCCCTGCAGGTGTCTGCCCTTCTGCTTCACCCCCAGAATCCCCTGGCACCTGCACTTTCCCTTAGCCTCCTGGTGCCTCCCCCTTCCCTTACTGCCCCTGCCCCCTTTGCCCTCTTTTTCCCTGATGCCCAACCCCTCACCACTCTCTGCCCCATTCCCCTCTGTGCCCTCACACATGACTTGCTCCATCCCCACCTTTCTCATGCCCACCCCTTCTTTCAAGCCTTCTCCCAGCACCTCCCTCTAACCCCCAATGCCCTTACTCTCTCCTCTCCCAGCATCACCCTGTCCCCCCTCCCACTGACACCTTCCCTCCTGCCCTTTTCCTCACTGTCTGCACTTGGACCCCTGGAATTTGTCTCTCCTCCACCCTGTCCCTTGGTGCCTTCCCCTTTCTTCCCCTTCCCCCTCCCCCTCCACACAAGCCCCTTCCTCTCTCACTCCTTCCCCTATTTCCCCCCCCCGCTCCTCTTCCCAACAAGTCCCTTCCTCTCTCACCCCTTCCGCTATTTTCCCCCTCCCCCTCTGCACAAGCCCCTTCCTCTCCCACACCTTCCCCCTAGTTTCCCCCCTCCCCTCCCTTACCTCACCTTCTGCCTTCCATTTTGCGGGGCCAGTGTCTGCGCTCGGGCCCCAGAAGTCCCCCAACTCTGAACCTGGAGCTAGGCCATGCGGCACAATGCCACGCCAAGCATTTTTAAAGTCCCAGGCCATGACATCACGTCATGCCTGGGCATCTCCCCGCTCACCGGTAAACGCCGCACATGGCAGCAGCTGCCAGCAGCATGCACCAGCAAGGGGGAGCTGGACTGAAAGCTGCACATGGCAGGGACAGTCGGGTCCAGGTCTGGGTCTGGGTCCAGGTCTGGGTCCGGAGGGGATGCTCTGGGGCTGAGGTGGGAGGACACGTGGGGGGGCCAGCAGGTGGGGGGCCGGGGCCCACTCCAGGCAGGGCCAGAGGAGAGACCCAGCTCCAAATATTGGTGGAGCAGGGCCCCCAGCTCTGAATATTGCTGGAGCATGGGCACCACAAGCCCATATAACTCGCCGCCCATGCCTGCTGCAGCCAATCAGACTGCAGGAGGCTGATATCAAAGGAGCTGCTAGCCCAGGGCCTGTCAGTTCCTTCCTAGAGCTTCACCCAGGCAGACCTCAGGGCTGACGGGGGAACACTAGCACTCTGGACAGCTCCTTCTATATCAGCCTGCTGCAGTCTGATTGGCTGCAGCGAGAGCTGCCAGTCTGTTCTACTCGGAGGACCTTTCTACTGCTCCTGTTGCTGGCGAGGGTGCTTCGTCCACCCCATCACAAGGGGAGAGAGCAGATTCTGAAGTATTTTACCACAGTTTGGAGAAGGTAGGCTGGCAGGATGTCTGGTTAACTGCTCAGCTGCACACTTCTACCTGCACCTTGAACCTTCCCCTTCCATGGATTAGAATAGGCTTGAGCAATAACAGCGGCAGTTCATAGCCATAGGTACCCACAATTGTGGTGCCTGTTGGCCATGGATCACTGTTCCTGGCCAATGGGAGCTGCGGGAAGTGGCACAGACTTTCTGCAGCTCCCATTGTCTGGGAAAGGTGATCTGTGGCTAACAGGAGCTGTGATCACCGGTATCTGCATCCATGCAGGTAAATATATCTGTTGGTGAACCAGCTCTGGCCCACAGGTTGGTATTTGCCCATCCCTGGATTAGAAGCTGTCTGGTACCTCATGGTAGACCGTTTCATGTTGCTGGAGGGAATAGTGTAAGCATCTCCTCATAAGCGTGCTTTCTCCTCTTCCTCAGTATTATGCTTAGAAGTTCTTTTTTGGCTCACCTCTGGTTGTAGAAATGGTGTTGACAGTGGTTACTAGTAATTAGAAGATTTTTCTGTGCTCTACAGCATGTTTTGAATTTTCAAAAACAGTGCAAAATCTTCCAGAAATGACCATTCTTAAGCTCACACATGAAGTCTGATCTATGAGCGCTACTTTTTCAGAGGTACTTCAGTAATGTTATGAAAACATCAGAAAATCTCATTGTCTATTCATGATTTATTTCTTGCAGTGAGTGACAGCCACAATGGCCTATTTGCATGTCTTGCTAATGTACATCTTTGTCATATTTGGAATAGGCAGTCCATATTTAAAGTACACCAAAAGGAATTTTTATTTTTATATGAGAAACCGAAATGTCTGGAAACTGAAGCATTTGTCTAAATTAAGATACATTGCCCCATTTTGTTTAGCTGTGGATAGAAACATAAATGGTGCTCTATATTTTGCTGATGGTGAAATCTCTTCATTTTTGCTCAGATTTGGCATGGGTAATCTGTTGTACATTTGAATTACACTGGAATTAAGTTTCAAGTGGAACATTCTGGTAGTCCTTTCACTAGCTATGAATTTATTCCAGAATTATGAAAAAAGCATTTTCAAATTTCATTTTCTTATGTTGCTTCTTGAGTTGGTACTTGTACTTGACAGGTAGAGATGCCATATGAACACTTTTATGTATTAATTTGAAGAAACAGTGATTGCCATGTTCTGTGTCCTGCCATGAATACATACACATATTTGCATAACTTTACTGAACTCTGTGAATTAGTCAGCATTTAGGCTGGGATTTTCAAAGAGGCCTAAGGGGAGAGCTGCCTCCTTTCAAAAGCTTCAGCCACAGACATACGTGTGCATTGTCTTGAATAATTTAGCTGCTTCCCAAGTCATGGTATTGTAGGAAATAAGGGTGTGTCTGCACTGCTCTAATAGCTTGAAATAAGCTATGCAATTTGAGCTACGCACCAAATTTGCAGACAGCACCAAATTTCGAAATAGACTGCTATTCTGACAAGTCCCTTAATCTTCATGGATAGAGGTTTACTGGGATGTTGGAATAGCACACCTGTTATTTCAATTGCATTTCAAAATAATGGGCATGCTGTAAAGTCATGAAAAACGCTATTTCGAGATACTGGACCCGAAATAGTGCTGCAGTCTAGACATACCCTAACTGCCCTATATTATGTGTAGCACAGTGACTGCTCTGTCTTTCAAGTCCATAACTTTGCAGTCCATTTTGACTCCTTGCTCTCCATTGTGCTGCATGCCTAGGCTGTGTGTCTAGATCTTACTGCTTACTCCTATGTAAGACTTCTGAAATTCTCCTTAGCTAGCTGAAAATCAATAGGACAAAGCATGGTTATTGGTTTGGTTCTCCTAACCAAAATTTCCCACGCTTATGTTGTTTAGTATCCCTGTTTCTCCTTGCACTAACTTTCCCATAAACCAACTCTTCCAACCTTATGCAACCACCTTACATCATTTATTCTACTGGCTAAGTGAGCTTGAGCGATGTGATTTTGACCATGGAACAGATGTGGGTTGCTGCTCTGCAACACAAACAGAAGCCCGCTGGCATGCAGTAAACCTGAGCTGCCCATCAGCAGTTGTTGCCTGCTGTTCTCACTGAAGTACCTGTATGCTCTGACCATGCAACTTCTTTTTCTCAAACAAGCTAGCTATAGTAGGAGCTGCCAGGACTCTTGACTGGTTTTTGCAGCTTCTCATTGCTGATATTTATTTCAATAAAACTATTAGTTTTATATCTTTGCCACCTCAAAAGCAATCAGAACTCTTATGGCCGATACAAAATATGGAGACTCAAGATTTAAAAAATGTTAAACCTTGCCAAAGGCACACAGTGCCACCTTTCTGAGTCATTCCCTCTAGGTACAATATAAAAACTCTGCATGTGAAAGAATCCACCTCTGTTATTTTGATGGCTAATACTAGAGGCTTGATCCTGCATATCATAAAGAGCTCTGAACAGACAGAAGGATTTATTTAGACATTTGCTTTCATTGAACAAAGAGCCCCAGTTTCTTAAACTGCTTCCAACGACAAATAGGTTTTTAACACACATGAATACACTTCCAAAAGCAGCATAAGTTGGTTTGCCCAAATAATTGCAGTGTATTGGTAAAGTGTTAAGCATGAAATAAAATGTGAGCTCTTAATAATTAATCTAGTATATATAGTTGAGAGTTTGTCTATCTGTCTGTTAAAAAACTCCTCCTAAAAGGTAAGAGCTAGGTCTGCCATCTTTGGTATACAGCTTCCTCTTATCATAACTTAAAGCATTGCAAGGCTTTGGTTGTGCCAGGAAAATGGGAGACACCTGGAATGGGACTGCTTCTAATAAAACCATACAGAAAGGAGACAGAATCACCAGGCAAGTGAGAGACACTGGGGGGCACACCCCTTCCATACATGAATGACCCAGCCCTGAGCCTCCCATCCCCTAGGCACTCTTTAGGAAGGGTGGAGGGGAGCTGAACGTCTTCATGTGGACATGTATTAGAAAGTTCTTAGGAAACTGGACAGCAGATTCAACTGGGCTTTTATGAATTGAGTGAATATTAATATTTAATAGAGAAGTTGTAGGTGTAGATTACATATTATATTACATATCAGAAACCTAAACCTAGGATTTCTTAAACCTTTATGCTAAAGCTATTATCTATTATTAAGATACAGATTCATTCATGAGTTTTATCACAGGTGAAACTGGACCTTTCCAGAAGGTTGAGGTTCAGCCTCATCTGGGCCAGGGGAGAATAGTCACTCCAGTGATCATACAAGTAAAACCTGTGACCCAGAACCAGACTGAGTTAAATGAGGTCAGCACACACACATAAACACACACACACACACACACACAAATAGAAAGGCTTTGCAGCTCCAGGGCAAAGGACCTAAGAAATACGAGCCTTTGAAGCAAGACTCACTTAGGAAGGATGAAGTGAGGTGTGGAAGAGAGCCCTCTGGAGTAGAACCACAGCAGGGATAGAACTAAGAACCGTGCACTGAGGGTATAAGCCCTGGACCATGGGGGGGACCCTCAGCTCTGGGCCCTGGAAGGGGCGGGGCTAGTGGCAGCCAGCCTTCAGCACTGCCCAGAGTACTTTGTGTGGTGCTCCAGAAACAATTTAAAGGGCCCGCAACTCTGGCCACTGCTGCGGCCAGAGTAGCAGTGGTGGCAGCCTGGAGCCTTGGGCTTTTTAATATTGTGAGGTTATGGGGCAACTTCCCTCATTGCCTCCCTTCCTCTGTTTCTCCCTCCCCACCCTTACTCCCCCCCACCCCTCCGTCCTGTCAGCAACCTGAACAGGACAGACTGAATTTCTCTTTATTTTTTTTCCGAAAAAGGAAGTTTACTTAATTTTTTTCAAATATTTTTAAATTAATCAGAAATGTGTCCTCATTTGAGGAGTGAAAAATCCAAAAAGCACATAAGTGAAAGAATCCTTAGGAACATGAAGGAAGTCAAAAGCAACTATGAGGTATGTTCCTTGGATTTTACATTTTACAATTTCTCTCAACTTTTTTCAGATCATTGTACCTCATTCAGGAGTCTGTTTTGCCTTACATATCCCCAAGTTTCCTCTTACTTAAAAACTACTTATTTACAAAATCAGACATAAAAATACAAAAGTGTCAAAGCACACCACTACTTAAAAATTGCTTACTTTCTCATTTTTACCATAGAAGTGAAAAATAAATAAATTGTAATCTAAATATTGTACAGGTTGAACCTTGCAAGTTGGGCATTCTCTAGTCTGGCAACATCCACGATCTGGCATGATTTTATTTAGTCAGATGTCCATTTATCATGGATGTTGCCAAGTTTTCCATGGTCCCATAAAGTTTATTTATAGCCACCCGTCCTGGCTCTGTGTTCTGTACTGTTATTTAACTCTAATATACCCCCCTATTGTCTTCTAAGAGCCTAGTAAGCAGCGGAAGTCTTGGTAATGCTGCTGGACAGTATTGGTCTCCCATGGTTCATCAAATTCTCTGATTTGGCACCAGTCAGGTCCCAAGGATGCCAGTCTAGAGAGGTACAACATGTACTTACATTTTGGTGTAAAATATATAAAGCACTTTCCATATGAAATTTTAGTTTTTACAGACTTCACTAATGCTTTTTATGGAGCTTATTTTAAAACTAAGCATACTCCTTGTTGAGAACCACTGTTATCGGAAATAAAAAAGCTGCTACTAAATTCAGTTGTGGTAGCAAATGCTAAGTGCAAATAAATTAGGAACTGGTTTATGAAAAACTTTTTTGAGAATCTACAAACCACAGCAGAACCCTACTGTGTCTTGCTTAATCACATAGCTAATTTAGCTTTCCGTAAGCTAATTTGAACATCTCTAGCCAGACTCTCTGTTCCATTCAACTTCTGCTTGTGCAACACAGAGTTTGAGGCCATCAGCAGTATTGCGAACCCCAAGTGTTCAAAAATCTTATCAGTGCCTATTAAATCATGAGATTTTTAACCAATGTAATACATTTTGGGAGCTTGGATTAGTGAAAGCTGAGACTCATAAAAAATCAACCTTAATGGTTCAGAGATCTCATCAGTCAATTATTTTAATACTCTTGGGTAGAAATTAGCTAGTCCTACAGATTTAAAAAATGTTTAACTTCAATAGCTGCTGTTTAACATCCTTTCAGGGTTTCTCTTGATATTATTTAGTGCTTATGGTTTCTAATGCATCATTTTCTTGAGTCTGCAGACTGACTGAAATAATAGTTCCAATTGTTGAAAAATACTTAAGAGTCACAGAAGATTGTGTTTTGAGCAATCTTCCTGTGATTGATATAACAAAAGTAGATAATACAAACTGCTTGCACCAGTTTGTGGAAAAACTGGTGAGAGAAAAATGTGACTTCTTTTAGTTAGGTTATTGGAGAAGGGAAATTGTTTCTGAAAATGCTGGAAGTTCTGGAGCAGTACACCTTGATAAGGAAACTTATTTTTAAATGATCTCCATTTGATGTAAGCCAATGTAGGGGAGCTAATGGCCTGAAAGAGCTTTCATTCCGTTTTGATGCTTAGCCAGTTTTACCTTCACTGTAGACTGTTTCTTCAAATAGAGTGGACAGATGGAACTATTACAAAATACATAAAATCTCTCATTTATTTTTGTGATGCCTATAAACAATATGATTATGGGCAGTCAGCTACTATTGTGGCCACTGCTTATTATGTAGATTTCAGTCATCTGTTACCTTGTACTTTCTCCATCTGTCTGTATTGTTTGTATCCACCTGTTGTCTCTCATCTAGTAATTAGTCCCTGCCCCAAAGAGTTTACAGTTTATCTTTTTAATATGTCTATGCAATGTCTCTCACAACAGAGTTTGGCCTCAACTATTTTGTAATATAAAAATAACAGCTTTGTGTACACTGCGCATATGTATTTCATTGGGATGCCAGCTGTTTACCCTTAAGCCTAACAACATTAGCATCAACATTAACTATTTCATTCTGATCATTTTAGCAAAAGAATCCAGCTGCATTGGGGTTCTGAGCAGAGTTTGAATGGGATTTTGCAACACACCTCTTCTTCTCTCAGTTCACCCACTACTTTTTAAAATTCTGAACAGAAAGCTGAGATCGAAGGGTTACGATTAACAAAATAAAATGAAACAAAACACACTGACACTGACAACTGCTAGCCAAAATAATGATAGCTCCCACTCAGGTTTTGACAGAGACTGATGTTTTCTTTCTATGGTTCAAAAACATTCTATTCTTTGCACACAGATGTACTATAGCTATCAGGGTAGAGGAAAAATGATAGAATAATGGAAGTGAACGGCCATAGAAGCTGTTACTAAGTTCATTAGTGGCTTAATTTAAGTATTTCAGGAAGAAATGTAAAATGGCACTTCTCATACTACTAAAATCAGATTGCTGAAGCATTTCTGTTCTAACACTTTATTTCTAAGTTTTGTGTCTCTCCCCCCCCCCCCAAAAAAAATATTCTGGACTTTTCAGGTTGGTACATGCGATACTTTAGTACAGTAGTGGGCAACCTGTGGCCCATTGGGTTTCCATGTGTACCCTGTGAGACATTTTGTTTACCATTACCAGGTAACGCTGCGCAGGATTACCAGATTCCACTGGGTTCTGTCTATGTAGGGTTTTAGTTTTGTAGTACCCGTATTACTAAAGTGGCATACATGTAAAGCAAGGGCATATAAAGTGAGGTGCAGGCTGATTACATACAATATGGACTGTGAGAGCAGTGCATTCTCTCTGCATCCAAGTGCTGCTATGGTTCAATAGGAATAGCCTGCAAATTCTAACTACACAAGCGCAGTTAGCAAAACTACCTTATCCTGAAAGACCATCTTGGTTACAACAATCTTGCTGCCCACTGAGATGAAAGAGGTCCTCTCATGTGGCCCACTCACTAGCATAAATTTAAGTTACCCACTGTTTCTTTAATACAAAGAGGACATTTGTTTAAAATACATATAGTAACCAATTTTATTGTATGATCAAAAAGTATCATCATTTTCTGCTCCTGTAAATTAAAAATGACATAATTATATACATAATGAAATTTGGTCAGCAATTAGTACATATGTGTGCTTATTACTTAAAGGCATATCAGCAATCTAATATATAAAGGAGAACGTTTGTATGTTTGTGCTCTAATAATTTGGACACTATAAGAGCTACTGCAACCAAACTTTCCATGGGATAACCTTTCCTCCAGGAGAAGGTTTTAAGGTACTGTGGAAGGGAAGAGATGAGAGACTGACGCCTCTCCCCAGGGCAGAACTTGGCAGTGCAGGGAGAAGCGGCTTCCCCGCCATTGCTAGAAGCATATGGAGGCCCCTCTTCAATACTGTGATTGGCTCGGGGCCCAGCAGCCGACCAATGGGTGGGCGGGTTGCTGCCGGGGCTCACTCTAGGTGGAGGGGGTGGGGCTGGTGTTACTGCTCAGCTGCCACTTTGAAAAAATGTCCAGAAGGAGGCGCATCGGGGACCTGGAGGTGAGAGCAGGGGGGGAAGGAATGAAAGGGGGGAGGGGCTGGTCCGGGGTGGCTGGACTGCTGGGGGCAAGTTGGGAGTAGGGCAGGACTGGGTAGGCTGGATTGTTGGGGGGCAGGCTGGTCTGGGGGGGCTGGACCATTGGGAGTGAGTGGGGGGAGAGCAGGATTGTGGGGGGGAGGGCCTGGACTGTTGGGGGTGTGTGGGGAGGAGGGCAGGATTGGGGGGGCTGGATCATTTGGGGGCAGGCTGATCTGGGGGCGCTGGACCATTGGGAGTAAGTGGGGGGAGGGCAGGATTGTAGGGGGATGAAGGAAGTGGGGCTGGACAATCCTGCAGGGAGTGAGTGAGAAATGAAGCCCATGGTGGGGGGGGGGTCTCCTTTGAGGGGCACTGGCCCAAGGGGCAGCACTGGATAATGCTGGGTGGGTGAGAAATTAATCTAAGGCGGGGGGGATCCCTCAAATCTGGGCACTGGTCCTGGGTTTGATACTGGATGATCCCGGGGGGGGGGGGGTGAGAGATGCAGTCCATGGGAGGGGCAGCTGGTCAAGGGGGTGATGCTGGAGGAGGGACTATAGAGGTGCCAGCAGGCTCAGGTAGTTGACTCATAGTTTCATCAAAACAGATGGGAGAAGAGTTTGAGGTGTCACCTTGAAATCTCTCAGATTCAGTAGGGCCAGCCCCATTGATTGAGGCATCCCTATACTCAGCTTTTGGATGAGAATTTGCAGACCCAGCATGCCTATCCCCTACTTCCCTACCAAAAAATCATTAGCTTCTACAAGGCTAATTAGCAAATATACCATCTGATAGGAAGCAAAACATTGCACTATTGAAGAGGGGCCTCCATATGCTTCCAGCAATGGTGGGGAAACAAGCCATGGTGATTTGGGGGCTCTCCCTTCCACTGTGCTTTTAATGGCTCCAAGATTCATGACATGGGAAGAAAACAGAGACATAGTTTCTATTGTGACTTTTGTATCTAAGTTTGCCAAGTCAAATAGCTCTGATTCTCAACATTGCAATTCCTCTTCTTTGAGTCAGAGATTTTGCTTTATGCAGCAGTAGAAAAAGCATGGGGGTCTGCCATAATGGCCAGATGTCAGGCACTGGCAGCTGCAGTGTGGCTGGAGGCTGTCAGGACCAGCTTCTGTTTTTCTAAATTTTGTTCCTCCGGTTTCCCGGGCAATGCCGGGTAAGTCCAGCTAGTTAGAACATATGTGTGATTATTACTTAAAGGCATATAGTATAAACATACATTTCTGATTTCCTGTATGGTGTAAAAGTAGTAACTTTTTCTTCACAATACTTCGTGCATGTTGTTGAAAAGCAATTATAGTAGAGCTGTGATTTCTTTATGCACAGGTCATACAATGATGCTCATACCATTAACAAAAATTAAGTGGCAGCTGCAGCAACAGGAGAATAGCTCACTTCTGCCTGAAACCTGTAGTCTAATTTGAATGGGTGCAAGACTCTTACATTTGAAATCATGCACCTTTTGCATGCTCATTAGACTGAAAAATTAGTGCATTAAATGACAACTGGAACTGTTCAGTTTTTCTGAAAAGCTTCAAAGTTGTTCCATTTTACAAGATTCAAGTAATCATTTTTTTCATTGAAGCAAAACTTGCTTTTTTATTAAAACATTGTCAGAAATGATCACTTACAGAACTGCATTTTTCAGAGAGCACAAAATGTCAATAATTCAAAAATATATTGAAAGAATATTTTAATTTAGGTGACACATGTTTGATTTTTTAGGGGAAATTAAAAACAAGAAAAAATCAAGCTTTTCCATGGGTGAGGGGCCTTGCTTTCTACAGTAGGTTAACTTATGGTAAACCTTTTCTGAGAAAAATTTGTACCATTTCAAATGACAATCCTTTGAAATAAGTGTTTAGTCCTCAGCATGGATTCCCTCTACTATAGAAAGATATAAGGGTGTGTTGCTTCCTCAATAACATGAGGAAAAAAAATGAGTTGGATTATGTCCTATTATGCATTCCTGCAGAGGAATAAGAGGATTTAAGGTGCTTCTTTACTTCCTTGTGCTTCCTGTGCTACCTCACTTCCTGTGTGGCTAGGTAGGAAGTGGATGGAATTTATATTCCATCTGGCAATATGCTGGACAGCACAGTACTCAATGAGTTTGGGTAATCTACTTGCTTATCACAGAGTATAGCATCTTTTAAGGAAGCCCAGTAGTTGTGCCATATTGGGGGGGCGGGGGTAGAATGTTCTGAAAGACAGAGCTCATAAGATGTCCACTACTCTTCCATAAAACATGAATCCTATCTAAATCCCAAACACCAGATCCTCAGCTGTTCTAATTGATATAGCACCGCTTCTATGGCACTACAATTTACAATTTACTGTAGCCGAGAGTCTGGTTCATTGGGCTTATTTTTTTCCCCCATTTGCAGCCATGCAGTCTCATTGACTTCATTGGCATAACACTAATGTAGCTTATGGCAGAATTTGACAGTCTGTGGGGGACCAAAAAAAACCCCAAAAACCCAACCCTATAAGGATGTGGTTGGAGCTGTCCATATGCAGTGACAGATCTTTCCTTACTCTACCGAAAGATTATAAAAGCTCTGAATAATCAACACAGGATATAGTCAGTCAGCAAACCAGTCTCCTGTTTATTCTTGTTTTATATACAGCATAACCAAAGGGCTCTCCTTTTTTTTTCCACTAACGCATTGAGCTACTGTTGGCTACTTCAAGTACCAATGATGCTGTGCCTGATGTGGCCCTGTTACTTTTCTGGAGGACCAGTGATGTGTAATTATAACCTAAAGGTGTTTTAAAATTGCAGGAATTTTACTGTATAGTTTTGTTAGTTTTCTTTATTTCAGGGAAGTCCATCTTCCCAGGCTCCTGCCACAGGGGAGTCTGCTCTCCACTCAATAAGCAGATATACAGTAACTCCTTCTGACACTAATGGGAGCTGTGCCCACATAAGGAGAGGATAATAGATTCCATATAACAAAGCTCACAAATACTAAACTTAATGGAAACAGATAAAATCATAAGAATGTGGGTCTGATTCTGCTCCTACCTACACCTGTTATACAGCAATGGAATGCCATTGCTTTCCATGGAGTCACTGCTATAAACAAGACCTGAATTGAGATTTTTTTCCCCCATTGTCAGTCTTATTCACTCTACTGTCTCAGGCTCTGCAGGTTCTTCTGGTTCATCAACCAAACGCGAGTTAAGGGCATGCTACTGTCACCTCAGCAGTTTCTCGTCCACTTGTAGTGGGACTCCATCCATCAAACAAACAGCTTGGAGAAAAAAAAGCAGTGTCTGTCTGAGCTACCAACCTGAGAAAAATCATATTACTGAACAAGTGCCCATTCTTTCTTCCTTTCCCGGCCTCACTTTTAAGCAAGCTACAAAAGTCCATTTAACTAATTAAAAGGGACAGAAGAATATGGATCTTGCTATTTGAATTGTTCTGTCCCATGGAGATTTGGGCTTAAAAACAGACTCATGCTCTCTGGACAAACAGGGGCTGGAAATGTTGTGTTAGCAGCATGCTTAACCTGAGGAGAGAAAGTGCCTAATGCACTCAGTAGCAGTTCCTCTAGTGAGATATTATCATAAATTAAGTGCTGAAGGCAATATCCTCATCCTTAGGCATTCAGCAACACATGGTGCTTTACTTCTGATTTTCAGTTTTTCTAATAATTTATTTCAATTTATGATCCGGTGTCTGTTAAATGAGCTGCATACATTATACTGATTTACATGTGTCAAAATTTGCTGCATCTACTCATGTAGTGTTATTTGAATTCCCTAATCTCTACCTGAGCAGAGTGTACCAAACTTCTATAACTGTAACACTTCATTTGTAGACTTGTAGATGCAAATGGGTATAGGACATTTTTTAAAGTAATTTGAATAATCCAGGATCAGTAAGAACACAGAGGCACCTTGCAGAAATGCAACACACAGTGATAACGTTAGAAGTGATAATAATTAAATTAGCAAAGTCTGAGATAATGTGTGTATATGTATATAAAGAGATTCACTTAACCTGGTGCATGAGGTGAACATCTGTACCCATAGCATTTCCATGGCATTCACTCCAACTCCTCCATTATTGTCTCTATCTGTAAGTGATGTGCACCCCACCAGACTTGTCCTAGAAGAACAACAGTATGATAGAGGAAGTCAAGATCGTGATACAACTGACTAAGCTATAAGTCTGACAGCCTAGAAACAGGTGTTGACATTCTGAGGGCAGCTGTCACCTATTAAATATCATGGGCCAGGCACAGAAACTAAGGTAGTCTCTAGATAATTACATCTTGTGGTATAGTAATGCTATACTATACTATGTTAGTCATAACCATGAATTAGCTCAGCACATTTTCCTTTTGAAAATATAGCAGGCCAGGGGTAATGATTGGCCCACAGAAATGCACCTCTCTGCTCTCTTCACTATCAGCCAGTGTTTAGAGTTACCTTATCTGATTCCCACATCAAATGGCTACATTAGCCATTATGATTAAGTGCATTTGTATAGTACAAGCAGTAGATGAAAAACTATAAGCACATTTGCACTTTTGTTAGTTAAGTTTATATGCCAAAACTGAGCCACATCTGGCTGAAAAGCACTTGTGTGGCAAGATCCACAGTTCATTGTATCTTTAAATCATATTTCATTTATCCTGCTCATCAGGCTGACCAGGGAATGATTCATCCACAAATATAACAGAGCAACCTGTAGGGTGCTCTATGTTCCGCCAACAGAGAATTGCCTGATTTCACTTTCAGCTTCCTCTGACACCACCTCTGTGGAGGGGATGAGGAGAGGTAGATAGCTTTAAGCTAGTGAGGCAGCCTTCAGTGAGTTCGGTACCACTTTAGGGATTCCCTTAGTTTAGGGGTGTCACTTGCTGTTGATTTAGGGTATGTTTCCAGCTGCTTTATGCCACCATAGCCCAGGGTTTCTGCTTTTGCTAGCCTTGCTATCTGAAGTGGAGTGTCAAATGTGTAAGAGTCACCTCTTAAACATGCCATCTATTTGCCAATGTAGTTATTAAGCAAAATAATACTTTGTGTTCTTGCCATCATACAGCAGTGCTTGATCTGAGAGTGATGATTTGGATGGGATCTTTTGTTATAGTTCATACTTGGTAATTATAGCAAAAATACTTCAGGGAAAATGATTCATGCATTTTTTTCATTTAGATTATTAAAGGAGAAGGATAGTTATCCATGAAACTATTTTCCTGCAAATGGAGGAATGTGGCCAAAGCCAGTAGTTTGGGTATTCTGAAGTAACTACTAGAGAAGCTGGAATCTTGATGGCAAATTACTGAGATCAAGCACACAAAAAAACCCTACTCTGCTCTTTTGAAAATCCCACTTTGAGCCTATGCACATTCATAACTTGCCAACTCCACTTCTGACTATTCAACTCCCATGCACCTAACTATGTGACCACAGTGATGCTCAATAACTTTAAAAATAGCTAATCTCAGCTACCCACATTTCTTTATGCACTAATCCCTAATGATGTTGGTGCAGTGTTTCAGTTTTGAAATCTGACTATACATGGTTGTCGGATCAGTCTGTGTTTAGTGACATTAAGTAAAGGTCCTGATGTGTTGAAAAGTTTGATTTATTTATTTTGAAAAGTGTATGGACCTCCCTTAGAACTGTTCTGCTTCACAAAACAATCAATGATGCTGGACAAGATGGAATGAAATGATGAATAGCTCTCTAAACATCTATGATCATGCTGCACAAACATGCATGCCCTCATGAATTATCTTAAAGGGAGATAAACTAAAGCACAAAAGAATTGCAATTTATGAATACACTAAAAAGCAAATCCCACGGGATAAGGCTGCTTATTAGTGTGCAGGAGAACCAATAAATCCGTTTCACAACTTGATATTCAAAGCTAATATGACACATTGTAGCATAGAAAAAGGACATGGCTCATATATTCTCTTCTGTAGCTGTGAAATTTAATGTCTGAACAGAAATTTATATGAACACAGAGCTTAAAAAATATATCTAGACTGTTCTTTCTTTATACAGGATGTGAGCCGCGGTAGTTCTTTTTGCTTTATTTCCATTGCAGTTGTTCCTGGAGGTCCCAGCCATGAGATCGGGAGCCCATTGTATGGACACTGTACAAATATATAATGAGGGAATTCTTGCCCTAAAGATCTCAATATAAATAGACAATGAAGATAAAAGATGGGAGAGGACACAGGGGTAAAGTGACTTGCACAAAATTACAGAGCAGATCAGTGGCAGAACTAGGACGAGAATCCAAATCTCTTAACTCCTAATTCAATCCCCTATCTACTGTATCATGCTGCCTCTCCTGTTCTTTGATGTTAACTCTTGTTTCTACCCTTTGTCCCTTGATGACCATATACAGAAAAGCATCACTCGCTGTTCTTGTCAGACACACAAAGTGAACATGGCTTTATTGTCTGCAGGGCCTCATCTTTCCTATTCCAGTCACTACAGCTTCCCAGAGGAAGAGGGAACATGAAGAACAAACCTGAAGGAATAAATTGGAAAACTGCCACTTATTTGTATGGGATTTCCACTTCCAGAGATTTTTGTAGGAATATGCCTCTTGCTTTCTACACTCCTCTGGAAATATAAACAAATTCTTGGTATCTTACTCAAGAAGCAATATATTCCTTTGTGACACACTGATGTGTGTAGAGAAGAGTACTGTGCATAGTGTGACCCTACTCACCCACATATTAGTGTTGCATGGCATTCTATAGTCGGATAACTGGAAAAACATCTGAAACTAGAAATGTCAAATATGGCATCCTTCATACCTTTGTAGCCATTAAACAACAGCCAGAATTTTCAAATGAGACCATGTACCTAACTTATGTACCTAACTCCTTTAGACTCTTGAAAATCCTAGCCTAAAGTATTTGAACACATTTTCAAAATTTAGTAGTGGCAACCATTTTATATTAATGCTTTAAATATTATAGCAGTTTGGTTCTTCTTTCCCACAAATACAGCAATTTTGTGCAATTTTTTTGACGCAGCAGTTAAAAAAAATACTAATTAGCTCTCTTCAAGTTGGAGGAATTTTGATTAACATGCAGCCCTTTGTATGCATTTTTTCACATCAGCAAAGCTTATTTCAGTGATTTCCTTATTCCTAATTTATAGTATCATAAAGAACTACTGAGGTCAATGAAGTTTGCCTTCATATATTATAATTATAATTAGAGGAACAGAAACACCCTGAAATGTTTTCACTGTGTGAATGCCCTACGAAATCTGTAAGAACTTCCTTTAGAAGCTAGAGCTATGATGGTCACATGGCTGAAATCATGTGGTATTTAGCTTGAGTCATCACAGTCTTCTAGGAACTGGTGGTTGGTGGTGTCTGTCTATAGCATGACTTGGTGTGAGCTATGGTTTAGAGCCAGAAGTTGGGTTTTTTATATATACATGAAATCCATACTGAGGAAATTTGTTTTTTAAGATCTGGCTTGTTTATGCCTACTTGGTAGAATATCTTAATCGAAAAGATTGGTATAATGGGTTTTTCAATACACAGGTTGTGGTGGTAGTGGGCAAGGGAAGTAGAGGTCTCATAGGTGGCATAATTACTTCAATCATCCATTCTTTGCCGTTATCATTGCCAAGAGAAAGCTATTACAATTTGGCATTATGTTAGACTCATTGGAATCTAGTTGGATAGACGCACTCCCTTGTTTCCCCCCCTTCCCTTGATCCTGTCTCTCTTAGCTACAATTTAGGTTAGGTGCGAAGCCATGCAATTTATACTAGGCTTTTTGTTATGTCTTCTTGTTATGTTAACCCATACCATTTACGTTAGGTTTTTTGTTCCGTCAAGGCCATAAGATGGGACTTTGCCTAGAAACCATATTACTTAATGTATGCTTACGAATTTGTATTTCATTTATGGAATGTGTGTGGAAGTGTGAATGAGAAATTCAGAATGAGAAATACCCAGTTGTAAGGCAGTCTAAAATCTGTAACCTTTTATGGCAAAGAAGGACCCTGCAATGTAGATAAATTAATTGACGAGTAGACAGGAAATCATCTCCTCTTGGAAGGGATGTAACAATCTGTAAAACCTGGGATTGAATCAGAGGCAGTAGCCTTCTTCTGGATCCAAGAGACTTTAGGGATTGCCGTAGCCTTGCAGTTGATGTCCAAGAAGCTGATGCCTGGCCTGCTCCAGCTTCTTGTGAAATCAGAAATAATCTACACCGCACTTGCAGCCTACCTTCAACGGTCAGTAAGAATGCAATGTGTGTGTATCACCATATCCTTAAGAGTCTGTACTAATAAATTAGCTCCAGTGTTGCTCTAGCTCGCCCTTTGTCTAAGTTATTTCCTTGGCAGGGACAGGTAACAAGGACAACTCTGGTGCTGCTACAAATAGTGTACACGGAGCTGAGTGCTAGAAATAGTCATCTTTTCTCTCCCCACTTCTCTATCTTTTCTTCCATCAAATCAGGACAGAAGGAATGCATACTTTGGTCCACTAAGCTACATTCTGTAGCTCTACAACTCAGGCAGTTTTCTCCTTACTTCATTTATACCCTATGCAATCCTATCAAGGGTGAATGGGAAATATACCAGGACTCATTTTGGATGATGTGTCAAAACAGTGCTTACTCAAAAATTCTAATTTAATACATACTTAAAAGTAAGGGTAGGCTCATTATACATCTTTGAATTTGATTTGTAAACGCATCATGTAACTTGTTAGTTCTTCTACTTCTAAAATACTAAACATGATCACTAATGTCTTAATTAGCCAATATTTTTCTACATTTCATTTACATCAGGCTATTAAGTCTAGGAAAGTAGTGTGATAAAGATTAAATACAGCACAATAATGATGTTGGAGCTCAAATCTTGAAATTGGTGGTGATGATGAAAAATTCTACAATTAAGGAGATGAGTCACCTAACTGAATTACCTTTATGCTAAAAATTGAGTTACTTTTTGAAAATGAAAATTCAGCCATATAATTCTATGACATGAGGCTCAGGGGGAAAATGTCCAATCAACAGATTTGTGTTAGTAATATGCAAAGAGATCCGAACTTCCTTCCGTTTATATATTTAGTCATGAGAATACAAATTCTGTTATATAAAATTAATGGGGGAAATCTGCCAGAACACAAAAAGTCGATGGGCTTTTTTCTGTTAAAACTATGAAGCACAAATGATGTCTAAGTGCAATTGCTCATGTAATACTAAGAGGAGAAATTATCTCATTCCAGGCCAGTTTTAATGCCCTTACCCACTGATTATGGTACCTTGCTTTTCATGCAGTCCCACTGAGATCAAGAGAAGTATGGCACTGTGTGTAGGCTCACTAAGGACATGTCTATACTTACGAGAAGATTGATGCTCCAGACATCAATCTTCTAGTGTTCGATTTATGGGTCTAGTACAGACCCATAAATCAAACTCTGAGAGCAACCCCTGCTGGTATCCGGTACTCCTTGTTCTGTGAGGAATAAGGGAAGCAGATGGGAGCCTGTGCTTCCATCAGCCTCCCTCTGTGTGGCTGACGCCCCAACTCAGTTTAATATAAGCCAACTCCAGTAACACATTTTGCATAGCTGGATTTGCATATCATGAGCTGACCTGCCTGGTCTAGTATAGACCAGGCCTAGGTGTACCCTGGGATAAATAAATTCAATTGAGAATATTATGCTCATTTATAGAAATGTATATGTGCAATTTTCAAACTATAACATTACAAGGAAAATATTTGAATAAAAAGGACCTTTTAATTTGCAGGAGACCAAATTGGTTTTCAACTTAGCCAGGTCATTTGGGAAATGTTTTTCAATCTAAATACTGTGATGTCTGTTTGTATATCCATGTACAAACTATCTGTGTATGTTTGATATGACTGAGATACTATAATTTGTATGCATAAATGTGTGCAGTTGGGATGCATCCAATATTACTGCTATATTTAATACTATATATATAAGATATACTAATATCTTTAATGTTGGACAAAGAGCAGGCCATTGGGGAATCCTCACCTTTGCAACTGCAAAAAGAATAATCTTAAATTATTTTTAGAAGTGGTTGACAACTATGTACTACAGACACCTTTACTCTACAGTGTAAATGAAGGGTGTTGTATTTTTTGATTCACATGTATTCTTAAAAATCTTTTTATTTTATTAATCATCAGCGTTAAAATAATACAAACATCCTATTGGCTTCAACTGATTATTTTTAAAATATTCAGCATTAAGCCAGATGTGATTTAGTTCTCCATCAGTGCAGTCCCTGTAGTGAATCTAGCCTCAGGGTGCTTTTTTTTTCATGGTTTGGGTCTTACTGTCTAAATGTGACTGATAAATTGGTAACAGTGTTCACCGCTACACAATTTTGCAATGGTTGCTTTTGATGCAACCATATGTTCATTGTTAACAGTGTCTGGGTACATCTATCAAGTGCCAAAATGTCTGCAACTTTTCCAGTTTACAAAACTAAATTTTCAACCAATAGTAGGATTTGTCAAAATATGGAACATAAAAGCCTTGATTTCCAGCCATCTGACTTAGGATTCAAGATCCTTCTTCTTTTCTCTTGTGTAATTCAAATATGCTTTTTGGTTATAGTGACAATCTAAATAATTCATACATTTAGGTATTTCTGGTGTTTGAAAGGCTTCATTTTTTTATGAAATCATGATTAAAGAGGCATATTTTGTGCCTTTTTCCCTTATCCTCCTGATCTGGAACATTTTTCACTGTGAAACTTTAGTCATTTCCTGAGATTTATCTACATAGCATTTAAGTAGTTTCAGCACTAAGAGTGTATTGGAATAAAGTGGTGATGAGTGAGGTTTTCTTCAATGGAAATATTCCCTGTGGTAACTATGGTAGAAATGTGCTTGCAACCTGATTGTCTTCTATGACAAGGTAACTGGTTCTGTGGAAATAAATTTGAAATAATGAGCTTCTTACTCTGACTTCTGTAACCTTCATTGTATGAGAAGTAAGGAAAGAGTGTTCTATTTCAAAATCATTGCTGTGTAGACAGTGCAAAAATTGATGTACACAATTGATGTAGCTGAAGTTGCGTAGTTTATTTTGACTTTAGCCCTGCTGTGTAGACGTACCCTTTTAGACTAATACATCTGTTAATCTCTAAGACCTGGTATATACTAGATCAGGCAGGTTGACTTAGGGCATACAATTCCAGCTATGCAAAATGCGTAGCTGGAGTCAGCTTTAGCCCTGCTGTGTAGGCATGCCCTTAAGGAAGTACAGATTGGATAAATGGACTGTAAGGTGGACAGAAAGCTGGCTAGGTTGTTGGGCTCAAAATGAGTAGTGACTGACCACCAACCAGATATCAAGGGGAGTGCCCCAAAGGGTCAGTTCTAGGGCCGGTTTTGTTCAACATCTTTATTAATGACCTAGATGAGGGGATGAATTGTACCCTCAGAAAGTTCACAGATGACATTAAGCTAGGGGGGAGAGGTGGATACATTGGAGGGTAGGTATAGGGTCCAGAGTGACCTAGAAAAATTGGAGGATTGGGCCAAAAGAAATCTGATGAGGTTCAACAAGGACCTGCACTTGGGATGGAAGAATCCCAAGCATTGTTACAGGCTGCAGACAGACTGGTTAAGTACCAGATCAGCAGAAAAGGACGTGGGAACTGCAGTGGACAAGAAGCTGGATATGAATCAACAGTGTGCCCTTGTAACCAAGAAGGCTAATGACATATTAGGATTCATTAGGAGGAGCATTATCAGCAGATCTAGAGTAGTGATTGTTCCCCTTTATTTGGCACCGGTGAGGCCACATCTGGAGTATTGCATCCAATTCTGCCCCCCCCCCCATTACAGAAAGGATCTTTCTGTAAAAGGATGTGGATGCATTGGGGAATGCGGAGGGCAACCAAAATGATCAGGGGGCTGGAACACATGACTTATGAGGAGAGGTGGGGGATTTCTGCTTGTTTAGTCTACAGAAGAGAAGAGTGAGGGGGGATTTGATAGCAGCCTTTAACTACCTGAAGGGAGGTTCCAAAGAGGATGAAGAAAGACTGTTCCCAGTAGTGACAGATGGCAGAACAAGGAGCAATGGTCTCAAGTTGCATTGGGGGAGATCTAGGTTGGATAATAGGAAAACCTATTTTACTAGGATGGTGGGGAAGCACTGGAATAGGTTACCTAGGGAGGTGGTAGAATCTCCATCCTTAGAGATATTTAAGTGTCATCTTGACAAAGCCCTAGGAAGATTTAGTTAGGGCTGGTCCTGCTTTGGGTGGGGATTGGACCTGATGACCTCCTGAGGTGTCTTCTAACCTTATGATTCTATGATTCAGAGGGTTTTTTTTTAATCTAAGTGTATTATAATTGCACCAGGAATATTATAAAATTTGGAATGTTTCTACAGTTGTACCTTTCTAGACTGGAAACCTTGGGACCTGATTGGCACCAAAGCAGAGAATTTGATGAACCATGGAAGATCAATACCGTGTAGCAGCATTACCAACACTTCCACTGCTTACTAGGCTCTTAAAAGACATTTAGGGGTAAATTAGAGCTAAATAATAGCACAGACCACTGAGAGCCAGAACTTGTTGCTGTAAACACACATTATGGGACTGTGGGAAACTTGGCCACACCCATGATAAGTGGACATCTGGCTAACTAAAATCATGCCAGACTATGAATTTTGCCAGATGAGAGTATTGGTAAAGAAAGGTTTAACCTGTGGTATCAATATATGGTGGCAGAGATCTACCATACTATACATTTTCTATTACTAGTCCTTACCATGTGTAGATCAACAGCTGCTAGAATCTGGATATATCTGCAGTATATGTTCTGTTCATAGGTTTTCTATGCAAGAATAGATTTTGAATGTTAAGATGGATATCAGTGCTTCTCTTCATTATTGAGGACAAACATGATATGCCTGAAATTCTTGGGACATTATAATGGAAGATTTATACTTTTGTATCAGTCTATTTGAAGACTCAAAGGCTGTGTCTACCCTGGCAAGATTTTGCACAAAAGCAACTGCTTTTGCGCAAAATCTTGCCGCCTGTTTTTGCGCAAGAACACTGACGTTGTAATGTACAAAATCAGTGCTTCTTGCGCAAATACTCTGATGCTCCCACTCAGGGATAAGGCCTCTTGCGCAAGTATTCTTGCGCAAGAGGCCAGTGTAGACAGCAATGTTAATTTCTTGCGCAAGAAAGCCCGATGGCTAAAATGGCCACCGGAGCTTTCTTGCACAAGAGAGCATCTACACTGGCACAGATGCTTTTGCGCAAAAGCACATCTTTTGTGCAAAGGCACATGCCAGTGTAGACGCTCTCTTGCACAAATACTTTTAACGGAAAAACTTTTCCGTTAAAAGTATTTGCACAAAATTATGCCAGTCTAGATGCAGCCAAATACCCTCAAATTTTAGAATGCTCGTGTAAGAATTTTGTCATCACACCATTATAAAGACATTTCTGAGAACAGTAAAATGACTTCTTCAGTAACTTCTGAAAAATGAAGAAGAAATTTTGTTTGCATTGAATGGACAATGTATAATCCCGAATACTGCAAATTTCTGGCTTGTATATAATGTCTTTGCTTACTTCTTGAACAAACAGTCCAGCTAAAACTTTTAAAAACCATGAAATACTGGTAGTTTGTACATTGACTTGCTGTTCACTTCTAGGTGCAATTTAATATATTGTCAGTGATCTTTAAAATGCAATTTAAAAATTTGGATTGAAAATTTTAATCCTTTTTTGTATTTTGATCATTAACAATGCAAAAAAAACCCACACAAAAAATGAAACAAACTGATTAAATGTTCATAAATTATTTTTCTCTTTTTTTTACAAGTTTTACTTTACTTTACCTCGCTACGGCAGCCCAGACTGACTAAACAATATTTTAAATTCTGGAATCTAAATAAAATTCAAGAGGTACACTTTTGGAATTTGTTACCAAGCAAAATTGGTTATATTCACATGAATTACAGAAAATTATGTCAAAAACATCTATTTTGTTTACCTTTTGATTATGTGTTTTAGGTTTCTTGTTTGCCTCTGAATCTCTGTAATTAAAACACCTGTTTCCTATGGTAATGGTGATTTAGAAATTAGTAAAAAAAATCCACCTACTAACACTGTTTTAAAATTTTATAGAACATTCTGTTGAAAATTCTGAAAAAACTTTACAGATATTAAATAATAAAATCTCGAGTCCTCTATTATACAGGGTAAGTATTATCTTTCCCATTTTATAGTGGGTAATAGACACAGACGGATGTGATGATTCTTCTGTAAAGTCATATTAGACCTCTGTGTCAGAGCAAGAAGTGGAACCCATGTTGCTTAATTAATAAACCTGTAACATAATTAATTAATAATTATTATGTTCAATACAGATGTTTAGTAAAATGCCAAGCATTCTAAGGAATATATATAATACTATAGAATTAGAAATATTTTTTAATAACCATTTATGGCAAGTGAAGAGTATTTACATTACTATAATATAGTATATACAGTGAGAGATGTCAATATCCATAATTAAAGGCTAATATGCAACCCACAAATTTAATTGATTGTGCCCAATTGGAATTGAAAAGTGTGTTTCAGGGAGCAAAAGATGGTCCTTATTACATAATGCCTGTTTAGTGGACTTGTTCGGTAACTATATTTTTGCTTAGATTTAAGGACAATAATGAATGGCAAAATTACATTAAAAGTCACTATTTCTTCTTTCAAATTGTCAAAGAACAAAACTATACTTAAATGTGGCAAAAATGAAATTCATGGAAAATGGTAAGATGGAGTGGGGAAAGCTTGTTACTCATTTGGGATGACCTCATAACTTGTGGCTATGTCACTCCAGAGTAATGGAACCGTACAAGTCCGTGCTACCACAGACCCACTACCATGTTCTCTTTCTAACCTGCACTGAGACAGAAGAGGTGTGTATGTCCTTGCATGCACATCTGTAATTCTGAAACAAAATCAGATTTCTTGGAACAAACAACCATAAAATGCTACTAAATATATATCCTCACCCAGGTGCCATATAAAAGTAAATACGAATGTGTCTGCTAAGCTTTGGACAAAAGGATCTTTTCTGAAAATACAAAGTCATATAATCCCTTGTTATTTCTAAACGTTTTAACAGCAATGTTTCATATAATTTACATCTATTCATCTGCTTATGTTACATCTATCCTTATACTTTGGAGGGATTACATGAGGAATGGGTTAATGATGCCTTTATCAAGTGGCCTTTTTGGGAACGAATAATGATTGAGAATAATTGTGTGCCATTCCTATGACACTTGGTAGATGAAAGATAACCTCAGAGAAGTCAAACTCTTTGTAGTAGTGTATCAATGGTGAAATGTGAGTGGAGACAATACGGGTGACTTCACTCAAGCAAATTAGTTTACACTGACGTACATGGTGAGTGCAGTGAATAAAATAGATCTCACTGATGCAAATTAGAAATATGTTTCTCTCCAATATATGTAGAGAACAGATGGTATCTAAATGAATAAGTAGATAAAAAATAAGGCAAATGATATGAATGACCTAACTGAGGTTAATATAAAAGAGGTCTGAGGCAGTAAATCAATCAATGGGAAATTAGTAAAACAAAGAGCACAACTAGGAAAAGACAGGCTATAGGTTCCATAATTAGCACCAAAATACAGTTAGAAACATAATAGTGATAAATATGAGAAATAATAACTCATATATCAGACAAGTTAAAAAGAAGACACAGAAACTAAGTTGTTAAGGGAGTGGTTTTAAAACTTGCCTTTCCTACTGCCTTGAGTAAGTTAGAATTGAAGGAATAGATATATGTAACCAGTAGCAAATCAGAGTAAAAAAACCTCATTGCTATACACATTGCTAAACAATGGCACTAAATGGTTATAGGGACAGTGAATATTGAATACCTCAGAATCTCGAATTCTAGATGTGGGTACAGGAGCTTACAGCTTAATAATAGCAGAAATGCCATCTAAATTGTGCAGGTACTCACTCGCTAGATTGAAGCTATAAATCACAATCTCAGTAGAAAGGAAGGGAAGTAGATAACACCAGATGCGAAGACTCGCACTCTTTAGAGGGTTGAACTGAGACAACAGTAAAATAAAACTTTATAAAAATGCAAAACAGTATTTTGAAGTAAAGGTGAAAGCAGCAGTGTTTGGGGCAATTACTGTATCATAAAGTAGTAGGTTTTTTTAAAATAAGGGAAGCATTTTGAGGTAACAAAATTACACTCATGTGCCTACTGTTTCTAGCTAGCATTTCAAAGGGACTGATCATGGAAGTACAATTACTTGGGGAATTCAGGATGGCCAATCCATCTTCCTTATTTTTGACCAGAGATGTTCCAGCTATTTTCATTCATAAACATTTTAAATTCACACATTACATTACATATTTAATTTACTTATACTTTTTTTAATTTCCACAATCCAATTATTCAAACTGTTTTTCAGTGATGTGCCAAGAGAACTAAAACAAACAGAACTGTTCATTTTGGAAATAAGAACTTGGCTTTTCCTTCTTGGCTTTTCCATGGTGATGACATAGCCTCGTTCTCCCTTGTTTCTATTAAGTGTCTGACAGTGAAATCTAACAATGACAGCTTGAATGCCAATAAGGTTAACTATTTTGCTTTTGGTTAATTCAGCAACAATATTTATCTAATGTGCTTGTACAGGATGGCTGGATGTCAAAGAAATTAGAGATGGGAAAAACTTATCAAGTCTTCAGCATACAAACTGCAGACTTCAGACTGCTCCTTGTCTCAGAATGGAGGATCAATGTGTTTGAAAACCTGTATCAGAGAAAAAAACAAAGAACGCCAGGTAAATCTTCCAGAATTCATATAATTCAGACTTTGGTGAGGCAGTCTGGATCACACAAGTGTTGTCTGGGTCCTTACCTCAATTTTTCCTTTTTGGAAAACAAAATGAAAATGTACGTGCCTTATTTAAATCATTGTTCTGAGGTGTGGCTGGGGATGAGGGATTCTGTATACAGGCTGCCCCAGAGATAGAGGACTCTCTCAGCCCTCTCTGACCACAGCAGCTTGGGGCCAGGTCAGAATCACCTCTCCATGGTCACTGCATCTCCGATGTGCAGAGCCAGGAAAGGGGTGCATGTCCCCCGTCTGGGACATGTCCTGTTTTGTCTGCCTGCTGCACTCCCCAGCCAGACTGATGAATGCAGCAAACTATGTACTAATTCTCCTTGCTGCCTGACTAAGGGGAACAGCCAGTAATGTCCCCATATGAATTAGAGGAGAGGAGCTTCAGCCCCCTCTTTCCCTAAAGGGCACCTGGAGAGTGGGATGCTCAGGGCTGGGGAGGTCCTGGGGCATCCCAAGCCAGACCCTTTCACCTGCCAGGTGATTTGGCCTCTTTTCTGTATGTTTTTTCTAAGCAATCCTATTCCAGGCATATTCCATTATCCTGGCCCAAACAAACCCTGATCTTGCTTTAAGTTATGAGAAGAGGAAGCTGCATTCCAAATCTGATGAGCCCAGCTCTTACAGTTTAGGAGTTCTTGAACACATGGACAGACAGATAGATGCATATATCTAAAATATATAGTAAGATTATATACATATATTTATAAAATTGCTTTCTATTTATCATCTCAGGCAATTAGTTAAGTTTCAAAATAAAGTTTATTCTGCTTTTCCCTTGAAAACCAGAGCTAACAAAAAGGTTGCAAAATCTTAGACAAGAATTTGAGCCTGTTAAGAGTTCTGCATAGTCCTCCAATTCCTCTTGATTTCTCGTGTTGTGATGTTTAATAGAAACACTAGAATATCTGACTTAACCCAAGACATATTGGTTGAAGCATATACAGATGAGGAAAGGATCAATGTTCAGTTTAGTTGAAGATGCATTATATATGAAAAATAGCTACTCTTTTGTATCTATTAGTTATAGTACCTTTTCTTTTGCAGGAGGAAACTGAATCTGCAACTGAGTTGCAGGACCATAACTTATTACTTGTACTTCCAGTTCTGACAGTCTGATTGTGGGCACTAATGTAGCTGAAGACACAAGTTACTCAGGTTAGTACTTGCATTCAGGGAATCAGGCTCTCAACTTTTCTTAAATAAAGGTGTTGCACAGTGCATCCAACCCCTTCTTTGGCTTTATTTGCCTGAGGTATTCTGTACACATGATGCAGTAATAATGAACAAGTCACTCAGGCTATGTCTACACTGCAGGCTTCTTTTCTGGAAGAAGTAAGCAAGCAAAAGCACAATGAAAAAGCGATCTGCTTTTTTGAAAGATAGCATCCACACAGATTGGACGCTATCTCACATTTCAGTTGTGATTAAGGTGGATGGAGTGGCCACCAGGGCAGTTGTGCTTTTTCCTGGAGGACTCTTCTTTCAAAAAAACACTCTGTTCCACGTCCACAAATGCCTTTTTCCAAAAAAGCTTTTCTGGAAAAAGGCTTCTTCCTCGTAGAAAGAGGTTTACCATTGTTGGAAAAACCACTCCATTCTTTTGACTTCCTGTTGAAAGAACACAACAGCAGTGTGGACTTAAGTGTAGTTTTTCCTGGAAAAACTCTGTAGTGTAGACATACTCTCAGAGTGAGACACTAGCACTGTTCTGGGCTGCTACCTGCCATAGAGGGCAGCTAGGTATCCCTCTGTCACAGGGAGGAATCCCAGGAATTCTCTAGCTTGTGACTGACCATTGAGTATATATCTGTGGTGGGGAAGGAGATACAGTGAGGTGTGGTGCAAGCTAGAAAGGGAAGAGGTGGAACACAAATAGGTTCTGTCAATTCCCAACCAGTGGAACAGTCCCTGAAAGAGCATTCTGACCATCATAGTTTAGAGCAGTTCTGTGGCTGTTGTAAATTACATCGGAGATGTTTCAACCCCCCCTTGTTGCAGGAGTAAAAAAGTGACTAAAAGCCACCTCTCTCACCCTCCTCCTGCCTGGGTTTCTGTGCTGTTGCCAAATATATTGTGAGAAATACTTCAAGTGCACTTTATCTTTAAAGATTTGTTCTGTGGGGAAGCCATGTTTATGACCTGAATAGATTCATTGCCACCATTCACTCAGTGGGTTCTCAAGATATGCATTCAGTTTAAAACCATGGTCCAACATTTTCAAATGTAGTGACTTAAAGTTAGCTGAGATTCAGATGTTGACATGTGAATAATAATAACTTGCTTTTCAGAATGGCTTAATAGCCACACCTCCATCTGAAGCCAAAGGGAGCTGCTGGTGCTTAGCAATTTTTTCTCTAAAAGGTGCAAGATTGGTTACCTCTTTTGGATCCAAGCAGGGGCTGAAGTTTAGGGACTTGTGGGTTGTTTCCATTGGGAGGAAAATTGATAGTAGGGTCAAGTGTCTGTTGATTCAGTTCTGTTTATTTGTGAAGAATGTACAAAGTTGTTTCCTAGAACATGGTAGGAATCAAACTGATAGGGACACATATGGCAAATGCCGGCAATATCATTGAGCAAGCTTGCGGAATTAAGTTTCAGTATACTTGGAGTCCATCGTATTAAAGGCAAAGATTGTATTGTTGTTTGCCCTGGAATCTGTTATGAACTTTAGAGGACTACACTGAACAATGGGTTAGATAACACTTAGCCCAAAGTACAAAAGTGAGAATACACTGAACCAGGAGGTAAGGCTATACTTGGAAAAATTGGCAGGACTGATGTCTTGTAAGATTGGCTTAGAAAACCCCAGAATCTTGAAGGGTGTCTTGAAAAATACCCCAATCCACTGAGCTAGCACCAGGAGACGCGTGGAATGGGACAGCTTCCTAGACTTACCCACAATGCCCTGACAGAAGCACAGTTTTGCAACAATGGTACATATAAATGAAGAAATGCAGTTGACAGATGTGTGCTGAGGAAAACAATATCCACTGTATGGATTGTACTGAACTGCTAGCTCACCTGAACCAGATGGACATGGCAGGCACTGATTATAATTTTAAAAAGAGTCATTAAAATTGTCTCCACTTTCACAGAGCACTAACCGTGACACAGTAGGAAAAGGTGGGGATGTCTTTTGCAGCAGGAAAAGGACATAGTGATGCAATGGGGTTGTGGAGAGAAAGAAGTTTCTTCTAACTAAATGAAGTTCCAAAAAAGGATGTCAGTGACAGGGGTTTTCAACTCCAGCCCATTGCAGCACCAGCAAATGTGGAGCTAATGTAAAAATTGTGCAGCTGTGTGTCTGCATTCAATGAAATTCATAAAAGTGTCCATTATTCCCTAATTAGTTTAGTTAAGCTTGCACAGGTTGCTTTTTATTGACAAAGAAAAGGAAAAGGATCAGCTCAGATTGTTTCTGACCTCGAGAATATATTCAAGTGACTGAGAAAAATAATAGTCTCCAGTTGTATTTTATTTTTAATAAGCCCTGGAAAATGTAAATCAAAAAAATCTATTTCTCAATCCTTTTTCAACTGAGAGCCTGTAATAGCCTTTTGAAATTGTTGCATTTGATTGCCTCCAATATGCTAGTGGTCTGTCAGAAAGCAAATTACATCTTTGCACACCCAAGCTGATAGATTTCTTCTGCAATAGGTTTTCCACTAGTAACTTTTACTTTAATTAAGTTAGGGAACAGACTTCAATTATATCTTCCTTACATCAGATGACAAAGTTGATATGGTTAATCTTTTGCCATATGGAGTAAAATTATATTGTATTTTTAAATATGTAATTGGTTCTGGACACATCTGATTAGCAGATTTCAAGGCCTTCAAAGAAAACAGCTTTTCTAAGCATAGCAGAAATTAGTACAGGAAATTGCATGCAAGTCCATCTTGTAACAGCCAACATGAGTCTAAAATAATTATCATGGAATAAAATTTCAGAAGGAGCAGCTGCAAGACCTTTATTTGAAGTGAACCATATGTTCTAACCCTTTGTTTTCAACTGCTTATACATTTTCAAACCTTTCACCTAGTGGGCTGAGATTTTTCCCAGTGGGGTCTATGCGTCAAGGTCAATTTTTGTGGAGATTTTGAGCAGAAACACTGCAGTTATTTCTGACTGGTAGAAGAAAAAACACACTTTTGCTACTTTGTATATAAATGTTCTTGCTGTTCTTTAACAACTCTGTAGCTAAAGATTAAATGGTAACATTTGGTAAGCCCATTCTGAGAGAGATGTGTCTTTGCATGTTCCAGTGAATAATGATTTTCACTGATTTTTAACTCAGTGAGTGATAGATACACTTTACAAATACTGATTGCAGTGTACTGGGGTTTTTTCTTTTTAAGACCTTGAACCTTACAAGTTGAGTAAAGTGGTGCCTGACACCCACATGGCACCTTGCAGGAGTCAGTAGAACTCTATGAGGTAATTAGGACTCTGGTCAGGCAGATCAGTTTGCAGAATTGAAGCCTATTCTTGTAGAATGCATTCTGGAAGACTATGGTGCAAATGAATGCATATATAAAGCAAAATCAGCATGGCTTCCTCCAGCAATACTTTTATTTAATTGGAAACAGGTTTTGGTTCATTCTCTGTGCTCATATGGCTTAAAGCTTCACAAAAAAATGCAAGCGAAATGGGTTGCTTTTGAATCCAAACTATCCTTGAATAATTCAAAATGTCCCCTCCTCGTAGATTCTCAGATTTGCAGCACTGAGCTCTCATAGAGTGGATTTCTTGGACACTGAGTTCAAGGAGACCCATGATGACACTGCAATATTAAGGGTGTGACAAGAATAGATTGGGTAAGCACTGTGTCCAAAATTATTAAATTTTATGAGCATGAATTTAAGTTGTCCCATTAAGAATTCGGGTTGCTATTTTTGTCGCAGCAAGTGTCAAAATGTTAATGCCTAACATATTCTGAGAATTACAGCTGGCTCTCATGCTACACTGACCTTTACAATATTTGTAATTTGATTAGGTGTCATTCCACCTGTGAAAGCTCACTAACCATTTCAGGAATAGATGCAGTACTGTGACACTTCATTGTACGTTTCACTAATGCAAGTGGCTAAACTCGTTTTGCCCAAAGTCTTAAAGAAAAACAAGGTCACCTTCTCCTCTCCTCCCTCCCCCCCTCACCCCAGACTGGGCATGAAATATCTCAAGGTAAATTAGGCAATCATTGTGGAGTACTGTAAAGAGGGATTGTGGCTGACTCAACCTTGGTTTTCAAGGGTTGGGAATGGGTGTAAGGAGCCAGTAGCAATCCTAACAGAGCACAAAGGCTGCACGAGTCTAGCGCTGTTGCTAAAGGAATGCACTCTAGGCTGGGCCTGAGTATGGACAGCACTTCATTTCAGAAGGCTGCAACAAGAAAAAGGAGACACAGCGGTTTTAGTGCAATGCAACACCGGGAGAACTGAAAAAAAATCTGCTGGATGTTACTGCCTCTCTGGATTCATGTGGTTGCAAAAGGACTTGTCTTGGGTACAGGGTGGAAGAGGAAGGGAGGCTTGCTCAGAAGACTGTAAGAACTGCTTCAGCAGCTTCAAGGATAAGGTCAATATAGCCCAAGGGGTACTAATTATGCTTTACACACCATTGCATTATTTTCCAACCTAGAAAATATCTTCCTATTTAGAGAATCTATATTCAACAGTGCTGTACAGCTGATTTCAACAGCAGCTGTGTTGTGTGTTTTTTTGTTTTTTTTTTTTAAATTCTGAGGATTTCCCCCTATTCTACTGCTTTACATCCTTGCTTATTTGAGGTTCCCATGACACTGATGCCATCCTGGTAAATGAGACTTCAACAGGTGCTCTTAGAATCCTTTAGCTCCTTAATCTGCTGGGAGTCCTGAAGCATTGTCTTCTCCAAAGGACCATACGTGCTGCCTTTAGAGCTTTTCCATTTCCTGGTATGGAAAGCAAGCTGCTTTTCCAGAACAACAGAGACTGCTAGTTCATAGGAAAAGGGCTACCCTAATGCCAAAGCCTCTTATTGATAACTCCCTTCTTCAGTGAATGCCGTTTTACATGCAAGCCATGTATCCTGATAAAAATCAGAGGAGTAACCAAGATTAATTCTCCCCAAGTTTCTAAAGAATGGAAGTATGACTTAGGACAGTGGTTTTCAAAGTATGGATTGCAACCTGGGACTGGGTCGCAGCATGCCAGGCCCTGGGTCACCTTGCTGTAGGGTGACCAGGTGATGAGACGAGAAGTCAGGCTTCCTGTCTGTCTTGGCACCATGAACCATGCTGCATCTGAGAAAAGGCCAACAGCAGGTCTGGCTTCCAGGTAAGGGGGCCCTGGAGCTCCGTGCTTGGCCTCAAGCCCCACCTCCAAAAGGGGCAGAGCCTGCCAATGAGAGCAACATGCAGAACCGCTTGCATGCCTCTGCCTGGGAGCTGGACCTGTTGTTGGCTACTTCCAGGGTGCAGAACGGTCCAGGGTGCCAGAACAGGCAGGAAACCTGCACTAGCATCCCTGCTGCGCCACTGACCAGGAGCTACCAGAGGGAAGCCTGTGTCCTAGCCTCATACCCTGATCCTCTGACCAAGGCTGGAGCCACCTCCTGCACCCCAAACCCTTCATCCCTGGCTTGACCCTGGAACCCAAACTATGATCAAAAGACATAATTATGTTAGGTCATGGGCAACAATTTTTCTTCAACTGGGTCACGAGAAAAAAAGTTTGAAAGCTACTGACTTAGGATGAAGCAGACTGCCCAGCAGTTTGTGTCTCCTTTTAAAAATCTCGTACGAGTAACAAGTGAGCTATGTGAGATGCTCTGAGAAATGGAATCTGAATGCTGTCTACAGTTTCTCTACTCTGGCTTTTCTGGCACTATTGTTCCAGGTCCTATATGCAGTGGAACTGAAGATCCAACTTTAGGTTCTGTTCGACAGTGTGGCCATAACAACAAAGTTATGCTCCCCTGAAGGCTATGAAACATTATAATTCTTGAAAAAGTTCCTAATTAAAAAGAACATATAACATTAGTGGCAGCCAGGTTTCATATCACACATGGACTCCTTGATGCACTAATATGGAATTAAGAACCTGATTTAAGGAAGCACTAAGGCATTTGCTTTTCTTTAAAAATGTCCTTAAGTTCCATTTACTTCAGTTTATGTTTTTGTAAAAGTGAATTTGCTTAAGTGCCTTGCTGAATAAGTGTGCTGAATCAGGACCCAAGTGAAGAGTTCTTGTGTTCACATGGTTTACAGTAAGCTGTGGAAAGCTCATGGCTGAGAGCAGAAGGCCCCCAGCATCCATGTATGATGCTCAATGCTACACAGAGAAGCGGAGGGACATCCACTGGAGTTTCACTATTTCAAGGGTAGCCCCATTAATAGCCCATTACAATACTTGAGACTGGTGATGAGACCATGTACCAAACATGATAAAGTAAACTAATAATCTGCTAACTATGGTGCTGCAAACTAATGCAAATGCACAGAAGCTGATGGTAGATATGTGATATTTGAAGCACTATCAGTTTGGCGGTAAATATTACAAGATATACGCTTCCATTTCTTTAGTGTCCATGAGACCGAAGGAGATGAAGAATTTAAACTAGACTGCTCCACAAAAAGTTAGACCAAAATGTAAGTGGTAATATATCCCTTATCTTTTTATCTATTTATGGGCATTAAAAACTGCAGAAGAAACTTGATGGCTCTTATTAAACATTATTTTTAAGATTTTGGAAAAGTTAAGTGGCACTAACAATCCCAAGGTCAGCCCCGAGGCATTTCAATGAAGCTATGCATCAGCTGCAGATTCATCCTGTAATTTTTAATTCTTCCAGTGTTTGGGAGTTTAGAAGACATAGAGAATTGTTCTTTACGTCTGTACTTTTCAACACAATTCTTAACTATTTAACACAAAATTATCATACTAAACGTATCTTTAAGATAATTTCTTGGAAATGTGAGTTGATTTGGGAAAGTCCCTGTAGAGGAAGCTCAGGGTCAAACTGATAAAACATTTGGTGCCAGAAAGAAATTTCTACCCAGATCACATTGGCAGTGACCTTTGGGAGTTTTTCACCATCATCTGCACCATTGAATGTGGTTCACCTGTTGGGATCATCTGGGCAACCACACCTAATCAATCACCATCAATTGTATGCACTGCAAGCATTTGTGACACCTTGGTCATTCTCCTATTGGCTGACAGTGGCACAAATTGGTTTAGTTTCCTGATAACTGCTCTAATCTGACCCTCATTATTGTGGTGGGTGTTTAGGTAAATATCGTATAGGGGTGTTTAGGTAAATATAATGGCCTGGGATGCACAGGATTTCAAAGGAGATGATTTAATCATCCCTTCTTGTCCTCAGCTCAGTGAAACATAGGCTTGGATTTAAGACTTCTATTCCACATGAGTTTTGGTAGTGCAAAAAAATGTGATCCACATTTGCATGCTTAGAATAAATGTTTATAGATGTTTATATATTTACATAAGATTTGGAATGTAGCAGCAAAATAGAGACAAGAAAAGAAATACTATTTCTATTGTTATTCAACCCACTTTATTTTAAAGTTTCAATTACAATTATTCACAATGGGGAAAACAAAATATTGTTTGCAAACTACTCAGGAATAATTTGGAGCATATCAAAACCTAAATGAATAAAAAGACCTAATTTCTCTGCTCTGAGTTTTGAATTGATTCTTTTTTATTTTGTTTTTAGAGAACTGTTGACAATGCCTAATGAGAGCACTGACATAGTTGCCCAGATGCCCTAGTTGCTGACTGTATAAAATACAGATTAGGTAGGCAGGCAGAGTGATGGTCTATGCCTATCCTAATCAGGGCTATTTCTCACCCCATATCTACTTAGCTACTGCACTAAAATAGCTATATTTTTTACTGTCTGCTAAAATTAAACGCAGTTCAAGGCTTTCATAAAAGTTTTGAAAAACGTATTTTAAAATTCTGCTGCTGGGACTAAGATTTGTATGTCAAATTTCAGCCTAGAGCAAATTTTTACAGTTGTTACCATATAAATCCCTGAAAATAGCAGCATAATTGAAATGCAGATAGCCCCTTAACTGCAGCAGCACTTACGAGTACCACTATTTTATCAGTTTTGTCCACAGAGGGGTCATTATTTCATTTTTACAGGGCACAAATCAATCAATTACTATTTGCTAGTGGCTCTTTTAGAGGTTTCCAGTGGTTCATGGCAAATCTGCATACAATTACTGTCATCCAAAAGACATAAATGGCAGGGTAATTGTTCAGATAGCAATTATATAGCTATTTATGCTTTATAAAAACATTTTTCATACAACTGCATAATTGTAGTTAAAAATGATGTAGAATTATAACCATAGTCCTCTTGTATGTTTATGCTATTCAAAGGTAAACATCCTAACACAGTGCTGACATTGTGTGATCCAGAACTGCTACATTATATATAGTAAGACTTTCACATCACACTAGTACTGTTTCTGCCTATTATAGCCTATTAAATACTTCATTCCAGGAAAGAAGTTGATGATGCATATGAAGTTAGGAAGAAAAGGTATTTATCCTTGCCAGTAAATATTTTGGTGCTATCCATGACAATATAGATTTTAACATTACAGATGGAACAAATTAAGTAATCTAGCTCATTCGCTCTTTTTCTACAGTGTTTTGTATTTACAGTATGCTGAGCAGTCTGATGGAAAGAAGATTTTGTCAAAGGTCCATTTATGCAAACATCATCAAGCTATGGTTGCTAGATGTTTGTGAAATGGGCCACAGCTCTCAAGTTCAACAATCTTTGAATCAGCAAATAAAACAGTAGCATTACTCATTGTTAACAGAGTTATTTTTCTTTCATGAATCAGGCACCAGGAACTCTCTTCTATGTAACATTGTTACATCCATCAATTAGTCTCTAGAAATAGATCTAGATTCAGGTAGAGCTGCATACTAAAAGGCTCAAAAGGAGGAAAGAGAGAAATCCAAACTAGAATCTATCCCAGAGGTATATAACTATCTACCAGAGCTATATAGAATCAAACCAGAACTATATAACTATCTACCAGAACTGTCACAGAGGAGAAATCCCATAGGAACAGATTGGAGCAGGGACAGTGGATCTAGTATAATTTATTGTAACAAGTCCAAAAGACACGACTGAAAGAAACTGAAAATGATACTCCAAACTTGTCATACGATATGGTTTGACACAGTTTCCCATGTTACAAACTGGATAGATTTATCGATGTTTGTTTGCTTGTGAACACAAACTGCATTAAGGATGGAATTCACTTCTTGCAGGGAGTATTGCAAAGACTATGACCGTGTAAGTCCTTCAAGACCACAAATTAGAGCTCTAAGTGATGCACATGCCTGGCTCTGGCAATCTTCACATGGGTAAACACCATCCAATGCAGCTTTTTAATGAAGTAAATAATTTCTCTTGCAAGAGGTTTATAAATAATTTCAGCTGTTATACAGCTTTTTTGTGTGGGCTAGTTCTCAATATGTACATGATGTGTCTGCAGACATTTCCATTTTACATGAGGTGTAGTTGTCATGGTTAGGTCATGGTCATGGAGGACAATGTCGCTCTTATGTGACTTTGGTTCACCTCCTTTAAAGATTTGAAGATTGAAAATAGGACCTTGGAATATTTATTCCAATTTAAAGGGATCTAGTGAAGTAACCGGAGCACTGGGATAATCTATTGGACGATAACAGCGTGTCTACACTGAAGGGCTTAACTCAAAATAAGCTACACAAATTGAGCTAAGTCAATTGTATATCTTAGTTTGAAATAGGGAGTGTCTACATAGCACTTATTTTGAAATAGATCACTCTTCCTCCAACTTCCCTTATTCCTCATATAATGAGGGTTACAGGAGTCGAAGTAAGAAGTCCTCCAGCTTGACAGTATTTTGACACTATTTCAAAATAACTGCCTGCTCTTGACATGGACTAAGTTATTTTGGAATAGCACTAGTTATTTCAAAATAGTGTTGCAGTGTAGATGTACCCTAAGTTAGCTTATCACTTCTTGACTTACATGGAGCTTCTTCAAAGTTCCTGTTTTCAATTCCAGTCAAACTGCTGATTTAAATGCAGTACAAATATTTTCAAATTAGATTATGGTGATCATGAGTCCCTCTCCTTCCCCTCACTCCTGCCATCCAACCATATATCTAAGGCATTCTTCTCTACTATGTATTTCAGTCTCACACTGTAAGGAAATATGTGGATTGCTGGGGAGTTTTTGAGAATTTTCTACTCAACTGTAGCTTGTAAACTATCGATCATTCATTCCTTTTTGGGGGACATTGATTTGATTCCTGCCAGTTGGTTATGTCTATTTATTGTAAAGAAATGCTATGTCTGCTCATGAGGTGGTCAAATGTGATTGGTAGGTAGACTAGTGCTACGGAATAACTCATAAAGATCGTAAACAAAAGATTGGTTGTATTTCAAGACTCAAGGTATGTGCAGCAAAGAAAAAAATGGGATGTTCCTATGTGCTGGTGCTTGATACTGTACTGATTCAGAGACAAATAGTGATGATTCAGCTCAACAACCTTCCTCACAAGATCTGTTTTCTAACTTTAAATTTGTTACTTTGACGCCCAAATGTCAGTTATTTGATTATCAAAAGGATTCAAGCTTGCAGAATTCTTTGACAACTGGACATTATTCATGCATTTGGAGTTCCCAGGAACAAAATTCAAACTAGATAGGCTCAAAAAACAACGAACAGTTCTACAGCACCCTAGAGACTAACAAAAATTGTAGATGGTATCGTGAGACTAGATAGGCTCAGATATTCTTGGCTTCCTGACACAAAATGATGTATAGTTATGATCTTCTACCTTTCTAGTTATATAGATATGGTCATACTCGTGGAGTTAGTTCAAAAATAGCAGTAACAACTCACCTGAGAACTAAAGACCTTTGAGTTTAAAGATTCTTTTCAGTTCATTAAAAAATCAAAGTAAGTAGAAGGTGACTACAAAGTAATCACTGAATTTCTAAGACTTCCTTGTCATCAAATTTAATCTGATCTTCAGAAGCAAAGGCACTTAAACTCATGTAAAATTGTATTTGAAACTCCTTTCTTCCTTCTGAAGAAGAGTCTTTTGCTCTGTCCACATGATATTCTCTCTATAGTGATGTCTTGCCTTATGCCCCATGGTAATCTTGTAATCTTCAACCTATTCTCTGGGAAATATAGGCAGCGTAGGACAAGGTCTGAGATTTCCCCCCCCTTTTTTAAACTTGATGTAGGTGGAGGGATTTTCAAAGACATAACTGATATATTGGCACCAAATACCCATTCAAATAGGACATGAGCTATTTTCAATTAAATTTGAAAATCTCCCTCATAATCTTTAACTGACAAATGTATCACTAAAAATAAGGAGGAGTCCCATGGCACCTTAGGGCATGTCACTTACGAGAAGATCAATGCTCCAGAGTCTGATCTTCTAGCATTCAATTTAGTGGATCTAGTATAGACCCCTAAATTGAACACTGAGGGCAGCCCTTGCCAGCATCCAGTATTCCTTCTTCTGTGAGGACTTAAGGAAGCTGACAGGAGTGTGTGCTCCTGTCGGCTTCCTGCTGCTTGGATACCGCCATGGCTCAGCTTAAGGTAGGCCAACTCCAGGTATGCATTTTGCGTAGCTGGAGTTGCATACTCTAAAGTGACTTGCTTAGTCTAGTATAGAGATTAACAGATTTATTAATTTCAAAGGGCATGTCTACACAGTAGGGCTAAAACCGAAATAAGCTATACAACTTGAGCTACATCAATTGTGTAGCTTAAGTCGAAATAGCTTATTTCAACTTTTGGCACTGTCTACACAGCAGGAAATCGAGCACTTTTCCTCTGACTTCCCTTACTCCTCGTAAAATGAAGGTTACAGGAATTGAAGTAAGAAGTCCTCCATCTCGCCTTTATTTCGACATTGTGTCAAAATAAATGCTTGTAGTGTAGACATGGGCTATGTTATTTCGGAATAACCTCAGTTATTCTGAAATAACATTGCTGTGTATATGTACCCTAAGGTGCCGCAGTACTCTTTGTTGTTTTTGCAGATACAGCTTGACATGGCTACCCCATGAGACTCTTCTAAATGTATCAGTGACATTTTCAAACCATTCACAAGATATGTGAGAGTGCCTGCTACTACAAATAAGTATTTATTCTAAAGACTTATCCCCACGTTCATGGGCAGTGACTAGCAAGTTAGTGCCAGTTTAGAAACTTCATGTTTTCCAGTTCGGATTGTGTGTGTGTGTGTGTGTGTGTGTGTGTGTGTGTGTGTTCTGACAAGCTTTGGATGCAGTTATTTGGTATACAAGAGTGGAAGATTTTTATATTCCCTTCCTCTTGTCTCCTCTTCCTTATTACTTAGTTATATTGAGTCTTGTTGGATTTTTTCTTGTTTGAGGATGGCTGCCCAGGAGAGAGTCACTACTTTTTTTTTAATAATTGCTTCTTTTCCTTTTGTACCATTACATTTTCCTGAGAGTTTACTGAAAAATTATGGGAATTATTTTCTTAAACCAATATGGCTTTATTCCTCTGATAGAAACTGTCTGTAGTTATATATAATTGTTATCTGATTGTTATATATTATACTTTCCCCATTTAGTATAATCTCTTTTTATTAACCTTGTGCCTAATTAATTTCATAGTATTTCATATGATGGATAGTGGCTTGCTGATAGTGCACTGAAGCTATTTGATGTACCTTACTTTTCTCTTGTCTCTAACTTGGAGACTTCTCTTCTTCTCCTCCTTGTCCATCAACATTCTCAACTGATATTGAGAATTTTCATGTCCATATCAGTGCCTCTGCTGCCTGTTTCTATCTCTTGTTGACCTTCTTGGTCCACTTGTTATTCCACATGGTGTCCATCTGTGCAGAGCTTCTAGTCTAGAAGAGACTCTCTCTTCCTATTAATATTCTGTAAAGCTTTCCTGGAATATAAGTGGTGAATAGATTGTGCTGACCCTCTTGGAGATGAGTGAATCCTATCATATATGGAGGGGAATTTTGTAAAGTACTCTGAGATATTATGATTATGAATGGTAGTGTGTAGAATCAAGTTGGATTAGATTGTTTTCCCTCTGTCTCAGAACTATAAATAGGGACACCTAAAACTAAAGTAGTTAAGCATTGACCCATATCCACGCAAATATCACATATAGCAACAGGCTAATAACATTGTTATTAGGATAATTTGTTTGTTTTGCAAAGCTAAGTGTTGCAAGTAATTTTTCCAGTATACGGTTATCAGATAGATTATAACAGACTGGTCATTGTTCCCATTGTCTTGGCAATTTTCCTAATTCTTTGTAGAATGCAATAATTCTTCCTCTGAATCAAATTCTTCTCCTCAGATATTTACAGTTCCACTTACCATGTGAGTTACTGAACTGTTATTGACTGCACAGAATTAAATGTCAGATAAAATCAGTGCCAATGTTTAATGGCATGAAATAAACTTAACTGTGGCTTGGGGATTTCTTGGTATTGCAGTTACAAGAGTTGGAGCTAGAATAGAATTTAAATCCAGATTCCTGCAATTACACTCATTTTCCAAGACATTTATTGGTTAGTAGGGAGGGACACTGAGTTTAATAAAATCAAGTCAAGAATTATATTTTGATATTTATTGAGTTTTAATGAAATTTGTACTCCTTAATGGTATCTATCTCTTGACCTTAAAGCATTTTAAAAATGATTTTCCTATCCTGAAAATCATTTTGTATGATAAATTTTGTTTTAATCAATAAATATTCAAATTATAATTTGATAGCCCATTTTATATATATTTCATTTCTTTAAAGCCTCTATAATTGGTCATATGAACTTTTACAAATATTTAAAATTATACAGAAGATTTATACTGACCATAAATACATAACAAACTGTGCTCATTAGCACAGCCTGATTATCAATATTAATATAGGATATGATTAATATCCATAAAATAACTCCATATCAGTCATCCCATTTCCCAAGTCACATATACAAAGCCTATTTAGAAGTCAGAGAAAATAGATACATTTTTGCCATGCCTTAAATTTAAAGAAATCCAGACTCTTTTGTAACAAGGAGGGAGGAAGATTCCCATGTCAAAGGTCATTCGTTGAAGAAACTTGTGACAGCAACTACAGGTTGAACACCTCTAGTCTGGCACCCTTGGGACCTGACCGGTGCTGAATCAGAGAATTTGCTGAACCATGGGAGGTCAATATTGTCCAGCAGCATTACCAACACTTTCAATGTTTACTGGGTTCTTAGAAGATAGTTAGGGGTAAGGTTGAGCTAAATTGCAGCACTGAACACTGAGAGCCAGGTTGGTGGCTGTACACAAACTATGGGACATTGGGAAACTTGGACACACATATGATAAGTGGACATCTGGTTAAATTAAAATCATGCTGGACCACAGATATTGCCTATTGGGAGAGTGCCAGACTAGAGAGATTCAGCCTGTACTTCCTTTTGAACCGGACAGGTGTCACTTTCAGTGCCTCCACTGGTCACACCTGCAGCAGTGTCACAGAGAGAGAAAAGTATACTATGGCAGCTATGTAGCTAAGCAGTGTAAGTATTTAGGTCCTAAGTAAATTAGGAAACCAGTTTAAAATGAACAAAATAAAATTAGTAATCAAGGCCAATTACAGAAAACTGACAGTTTTTTTCTGCACACAGCCCAATTTATTAAGCAGAGAGAGGCACAACTTTATGGCTGTGGTCCTGCAGATATATATTGCTCACATACGTCTACACAGCAGCGTTATTACAAAATAATGTTGAGATGGAGGACTTCTTACTCCAACTTCTGTAACCCTCATTTCATGAGGAGTAAGAGCAGCCAAACGAAGAGTGTTCTTCCTTCAACTTCCTGCTGTGTGGACAACACCAAAAGATGAATTAAGCTATTTCGACTTCAGCTACACAATTGACATAGCTGAATTTGCATAGCTTAATTCTTCTTTTGCCATGAAGTGTAGACATGACCATAAAGAATCCCTTTGATACCAATGAGAGTACTGTCATCAAAAAGATGATGTACTTTTATCAGATTTGCAATCTTATATCCCAACATGAATTGACTTGCTCACACCATTCAAGTGCTCAACTGTTCTGCTGGATTGGGGTACAACTGAGCCAGCCATTGCTGTGTTGCATATGTTATTTCTTCTTTGCTAAAGCTCTGTTCTGGCTGAGGAGGAATCCAGAAATATGGGCTGTTTTACGACAAGGACAGTGTCAAGTTGTTCCAATGATGGCAGCAAAAAGGGGAAAAAATGTGAAAACGCAATGACAAATACCTGACATAAGATTAACTGATTTGGAAACCCCTCAGAGAAAGGTTTCTGAAGGGCTGGCTGCCAAGAACATAAAGTCCTCAGTGCTGTTGTGACATTTAGAAACACCAAGAAACCTGAAGGATTTTTGGAGAAGATCTGAAGCCCTTGAAAAATCAACAAGGCTTGATTATTTAGTCTGGCAACATCCACACACAAACACTTCAGTCATCTCAGCTGGAATATATGAATTTCAGAAGAGAATAGAGTGAATAGCACTGCAGAAGATTTTATTCTTCCCTTTACAGTAGACGTGGTTTGAAAAGTGATAGGGCTTGGACTGATACTAAATTGAAAATAGTGCTTTTGGCACATTGTGTTGCATCATTGACTTGGCTAGGGATGTCAAAGAACAACTACTTTCAAAAGTCAGGATAAGAGACTAGCTAGGAATTGATGAATCAGCTTGCCTGTTCTCTAGCACTGATACTTGTGAAATAGCCTTCTGATATTTCTGCTGACAATGACTTGCTCCCTTTGGGTATGTCTACACTGCAACGCTATTTCGGGATACTGGAGTATGCTGAAATAGTTATCCCATGTCCTGTTATTTCGGGCTCACTATTCTTACATCCCTGTAAACCTCATTCTATGAGGAGTAAGGGATGTTTTGGAATAGTGCTTTATTTTGAAATTTGGCGCTGTGTAGCCAGCACCAAATGACAAAATAAGCCATTTCTAAATAGAATTGACATAAGATAGAATCATAGAATTATAGAGCTGGAAGAGACCTCAGGCGGTCATCAAGTCCAGCCCCCTGCCCAAGGCAGGACCAATCCCAACTAAGTCAACCCAGCCAGGGCTTTGTCAAGCCGAGAGTTAAACACCTCTAGGGATAGAGATTCCACCACTTCCCTAGGTAACCCATTCCAGTGCTTCACCACCCTCCTAGTGAAATAGTTTTTCCTAATATCCAACCTAGACCTCTCCCACTGTAACTTGAGACCATTGCTCCTTGTTCTGCCATCCGTCACTACTGTGAATAGCCTTTCTCCATCCTCTTTGGAACCTCCCTTCAGGAAGTTGAAGGCTGCTATCAAATATCCCCTCCCTCTTCTCTTCTGCAGACTAAACAAACCCAAATCTCTCAGTCTCTCCTCATAGGTCATGTGCTCCAGCCCCCTAATCATTTTGGTGACCCTCCGCTGGACCCTCTCCAATGCATCCACATCCTTTCTATAGTGTGGGGCCCAGAACTGTACACAATATTCCAGATGTGGCCTCCCCAGAGCCGAATAAAGGGGAATAATCACTTCTCTGGATCTGTTGGCAATGTTCCTCCTAATGCACCCTAATATGCCATTAGCCTTCTTGGCTACAAGGGCACACTGTTGACTCATATCCAGCTTCTCATCCACTCTAATCCCCAGGTCCTTTTCTGCAGAACTGCTACTTAGCCATTCAGTACCCAACCTGTAACAATGCTTGGGATTCTTCCGTCCCAAGTGCAGTGATATTCCCAAATATCCCACTGAAATTTGCCACCCACCATAACTGGTTTTTGCCTTGTCAATCAGCTGTTTTTAAGTCTAGAACTGAAAATAATGATTTTTCAGGTGTGTACACATATTTACAAGGTGAAAAAGGCTCAGTAATGACCATATTTTCTGGTTTAGCACCTCATGTTGAACGTATAGTAGGAAATAACATTAGGAGTTTCTTTGGTCCTTAACAATTAATTTTTGGTTTTTGGAAAATAAAATGAAAAATGCTCATGCTTCATTTAAATCATTACTCTGTAAATCTTTTGATGGAGTTACTTCTGATTTATATATATATATATAAGTGAAAGGAAGTTTTGTCGTCCAGGATCTAACTCATTGCTAACTTCTCTGAGATATCTTTCATATTAGAGGTGCTGTAAAAAAGTCTAAATTGATGCCATTCTAGTATAATTCTATACCTAGACAAGGTAAGGAAGTAGAGAGAAAATGATTTATCACTGGCAATTACACAAAAAATCATAAATCCAAGATGCAAACTTTTTTCTTAAAAGCAGAGACCGGTGAATTATAATTTGAAGTTTCCTCTAGTTCATTTTCAAAATATGAATAAAACATTTCCCTTGCACAAATCATTTTCCTCTGTGGAGCCTAATTGAAAGGTTGCTGAAATGACCCAAGAAAGGTAAAAATGTTCTTGAAGTGTCTCCGTGGTGAATAGCCACCATAGAAAGTGAGGCTATGAAACAAAATTGGAGGAAAAATACCACCACCCCTTTTTGACCTGAGTGATTGGACATAATTCCTGGCACCCGAGATTGTCGCTATTAGGAACAGATACTGATAATATGGTCATATACTTCTTTCATGCAATCTTAGGGTGTGTCTAGACTACAGGGTTTTGTCAACAAAAGTGGACTTTTGTTGACAAAACTATATCTGCATCTACACTACCGCCGAGTTCTGTTGACAGTAAGTCGACAGAATGCGGCAGTTATGTCAATGGTGGTAAACCTCATTCTACAAGGAATAACACCTCTGTTGACAGAGTTCTGTCGACAAAAGGTAAGTGTGGACGCAGGGAAGAATTTATGTCGATATTAAAGGCCCTCAGGAAGAAGCCCTGGTGGACACTCCTGCCACAGCTTTCAACTCTATTGTTTCTGCCTGCAGCCATCTTTAAAAGGTACAGGCACCCAGGATTACCATTCTGGCAGCAAGCCAGCTACAGCCAGGACCCTGAGACTGTGCAGCTCTGTCTGGTCAGGAAACTCGGAGCCATGTCCCAGGGACAAGCCCCCCAACTTCCCCCCTGGCCTTTCCAGGGACACATCCCCCCAGGAAGCCAGGAGCACCAAACGCTGGGCACCCTCCTGGTCTGGGCCCGAGATAAAAGTCCTTTTGGAGCTGTGATCTGAGAAGGCTATTCAGCTTCCACAGTCCAGGTGCAGGAACACAGACATCTACGTCAGAATGGCTGATGACCTGGCAAGGAAAGGCCACCACCCCTGCTCCTTAGACCAGGTCAGACCCAAGGTGAAGGAGCTATGGCAGGGGTACATCAGGGCCCATGAGCTCAGCTCCCGCTCCAGGGAAACGGCACACTACTGTACCTACTATGAGGACCTGGACCGGATCCTGGAGGTAGGGGAACCCCTGCCTCCCGAGAGGCTTGTAGATTCTGGCTTAGAGACCCCTGTGCAGCAGCAGCCACAATTCCACGCAGACGACCAGGAGCTCCAAGAGAAGGAGGAGGAGGAGGAAGACAGCACCAGGAGCACCCAGGAGCCAGATGCTCATTCTCAGGAGGCCTCCCAGACAACTTCGGTCACCGAGGAGGGAATATCAGGTGAGTGCTGTGAGGGTCCAACACACAAAGGGCAGGGCAGGCAGGAGCAAAGTGGATGGTGCAGTGCTGTGACATGTCATGCTGATCACAGCCTGGGGGGGGCACACCCATGGCCGCCCTCAGAGAGGGCTGTCCTACCCCTGCACCTGCATGGCTGCGAGGTACCACCTGCTCCTGTAGGCAGTGATGCCAGGTGCAGGCATGGGTTGGGGACACTGCGTTTGACACAGCTTCAGGCCTCTAAGAAATCTGCGGGAACCCCAACCGTGGCCTGACACTTGTCTGTGCTGCTTGGCCATGGGGTGTGTGTGTCGGGAGGGGCAGGATGGTGGTCTGCACACCTTCTGGGCTCCAGGGAGGCCGTGGGTACTGGCCAGGCCACACCATGCCTTACTGAGATGCACATGAGCATCCTCTGACCCTAGGACAGGCACTGACTGCTGAGAAGAAGGAGGGGATGCCCTCTCAGAGAAAGTGTGAGCATGCATGACTGACGACTTTTCCCTCTTGTCCTCCACAGCCGTACTAGCTCACCAGGAGGGGGGAGCGCCACACCTGCCCCTCCACCCAGATGGCTGCAGGGAACCCATCGGCACTGGTGCACGTATTTGGACCTGGTGCGCCAGCACATCTTGATCCTGCAAGGGATGAAGGACACATTTAACCGGAAGATGGAGGCAGAGGCAGAGTGGTGCAGGCACTTGCTGGAAGAATTTGCCCAGCAGTGCACTGAGATTTACGCTGCTATCCGGGAGGCCATGGCCTTCCCCGGTCCTGTGCCTGGTCCTGCTCCTCCTGCTCAGCCTGCCCCCCAACCCCATGCCATCCCAGACCCAGGTACAGCCCCACCTCCTGCCCAGCCCCCTACTGTCAGAGCCCGCATGCACGGCCGTGTGCGAGAAGGCCTCTGCAGCCAAAGTGCCAGGGGCTCTTCATCAAGGCAGCACCCTCAGCCCTGAGCCTCCCTCCCCCCTTCCAGGTTGACATTCCCCCTTCCCACCTGTGAGAGTCACTGAGGGTATGTCTACACTTGCAGTCTATTTTGGAATAGGGCTGCAAATGTAGGCATTCGGAATTGCAAATCAAGCCCAGGATTTAAATATCCTGCGCTTGATTTGCATCTTCCCGGCCGGGCGCCATTTTTGAAATTTACAAGCCCGGAATAACTGCCCGTGTCTACACGCAGCAGTGAAACGGGCATTCAAAATAAAGCCCTATTTCGAACTACGTGTTATTCCTCCTGCAATGAGGTTTAACAGGTAGTTTGAAATAAGGCTTTATTTCAAACGCCCGTTTCACTGCCACGTGTAGACGTGGGCAGTTATTCCGGGCTTGTAAATTTCAAAAAATGACACCCGGCTGGGAAGATGCAAATCAAGCGCGGGATATTTAAATCCCGGGCTTGATTTGCAATTCTGAATGCCTACATTTGCAGCCCTATTCCAAAATAGGCTGCAAGTGTAGACATACCGTGAGAGAAGCACTTTAGTTTGTTTACAATCACTTTATTTTTCTGAACAAAAGAGTATTTTATTTTGTCTGAACAAAAGAGTATTTTCGTTTTTCAAAAAACCAACAGTGAAATAAACTGTATTCATTCATCACATACTGAGAACAGAGACAGGTGTTGGTGAAAAAATGTTTACAATGTGTGAATGTGGGACCAGGAGGAGTTTTGGGGAGGAAGGCACCAGGGGCATGGGGCAATCCCACATTTGGAAGGGCCCGGGGAAAATCATCAGCCTCCTTGGGAGAATTGCTCCCCCAGGGCTTCTCGAATGCGCAAGCCCAGCTGGTGGGCTTGCCAGATGGCAGCTTTCCGGGGCTGCTCAAAGTGCCTCCCCTCCACATCAGCCCCTGTCCCCCACGCAGGGAGGAAGGCCTCCCCTTTCCTCTCCACCAGGTTGTGCAGCACACAGCATGCTGCAACCACGTCGGAGATGTTGTGTTCCCCCATGTCCAGCCGAGTGAGCAGGCATCTAAATCTGCCCTTCAGGTGGCCAAAGGCGCATTCCACCTGGAAGCGAGCCCAATTCAGGCAGGAGTTAGACAGTTCCCTGCTCGCATCCAGGTGGCTGGTGTAGAGCTTCTTGAGCCAGGGCATAAGGGGGTACACCGCGTCGGCCACGATGCACGTAGGCATCTGCACATCCCTGACTGCATAGTTCCTCTCTGGGAAAAATGGCCCAGCCTGCAGCCTGTGGTACAGGTAGGAGTTCCGGAATATGTGGGCCCGGCCTGACCACTCAACACAAATGTCTGTGAAATGTCCCTGGTGGTTGACCAGGGCCTGCAGCACCGTGGAAAAATAGCCCTTTCTATTAATATACTGTGCTGCTCGATGGGGTCGTGCGTGGATCGGGATGTGAGTCCCGTCGAGTACTCCACCACAGTTTGGAAAACCCAGCCCCGCAAATCCGGCCAAGATGGTATGCAGGTCTCCAAGGAGGACAGTCCTGTGAAGCAGCTCCGAATTGATGGCTGTCACTACCTGCAGAAAGGAACACATACAAACACACATAACAGGACATTAGAGGAGTTGCGTGAGCTGATGAGAGGTGCTCCCCCACCCCTCCCCTCCCAGACCCCAAGAGCCCCCCCTCAGGCAACCCCCCCAGTGTCCCCCGCACCACCGCAGGGTGAGGCCAGGCAGGCTTCTACCACTTCCACCCCATCCCCCCATTCCCTGTGCCCGGTCCTGACCGTCACCCTTATCCGCTCACCCCCTCCCTCATGGACTGTCCCCCGAGAGTGACTTACCTCCATCAAGATGACCCCAACAGTAGACCTCCCCACGCCGAATGATGTCCCACAGAGCGATAGCTGTTGGGGGTGGCCAGCTTCCACAAAGCAATAGCGACGTGCTTCTCCAGGGGGATGGCGGCCCACAAGCGGGTGTCCTGGCATTGCAGGGCAGGGACAAGCCAGGCACAGAGCTCCTGGAAGGTGGACTTCTGCATCCGAAAGTTTCGGAGCCACTGGTCATTGTCCCACTGCTGCATAACAAGCCGGTCCCACCAGTTGGAACTGGTGTCCAGCCTCCAAATTCGCCTCTCCAGGAATAAGTTCAGGGGCAAGGGTAGTAGGGCTGCAGCCTGAATGAGGAGCTCAAAGCTGGGCTCTGAATCCAGCTCTGCCACAAATGTCATGATGCTCTCATGAAGATGCAGCAGAACTTCCATCATCACAGTATGGGGCCATCGCCTGCTCCGGGGCAGCTCAGGCTCCATGGCCAAAAACACAGTGCAAAGCAAAAAACCAAACCTGAAAATAAACTGCTGTGGTATCCAAGGAAGCAGGGCAACCAGAGCAAAAACTGCAGCAGCTTTGCTTTCCCTCTGGGAGGTAGGCAAGACAGAAGCAGGAGCAGAGCAACGGCTGTCCAGGAGGATCCCTTTAAGCACGCATCACTGCAAAGAACATGCAGCAGCGCCTGGACTTTAAGGATGCCCCTGTGACCTGCCAGAAGCACTGCCGGGTGCCTTCTTTTGTCAACAGAGCGTCTGCCAGTCTGGATGCTCTTTTTCGACAAAGCAGATCGATTTTTCGATCTGCGTAATGCAATCTAGACGCTCTTTGTCGACAGAGGCTTTGTTGACAGTATCTGTCGACAAAGCCTCTGTCGACAAAAGCCTGTAGTCTAGACGTACCCTTAGAGTCTTTGTAAATAAACAAAAGTCCTGTTTCTTTGAACACAAGAAGAATCAAGTAAGTCCACAATTTCACTGCTCACAACTCCCCTTTCTAGACAGCACTCAGTCCAAAAGTTTTCTTACTTTTTTTTTTTTTTTGCATCATGCTACCAGGGCTGTAGTGTTTAGTGCTTCCTTGCTGCCTTCTCTCTCATGATTCTCTGATCTTTCTGCCTGTCTTTACAGACCCACAAATTCTCAAAAGCAAAACACGTCCACCAAATGTGCCTCTTGTGACTTTGTTCTGGACAGTGACATGTGCCTATGTTTTGGACAGAGACTGATTTATATCTATATAGAATTTAAGATGTCTTCTTAAAACTATGACAATATAAATAATGTGGGAGGAGAACAGGGTGTGTTATTTAACTTGATGTCATGGCTTATTTGATACATAATATAATCTTGTTTTTTATATGTAAAGAAAGTTTTGGAAGGATCTAGAATGCTCAGTTTTTAAGATATGGGTTTTAAGTTATATTGTGACATTTTGTACCTTAGAGGAATGCCCTATAACTCCCATATTCCTCATTCATATATCATTGTATTCTTGCATATAAAGCACACCTTGTAAGATATTGGGGCAAAGATTATGATCTGCTGAAAGTCATTTTTCTATATAAATATGAATATCATTAATGCATATAAAATTGTAAGAATTGTGTTGTATGGTTTTCAATAAAATATGCTGTGGGTTCAGGACGCACCCAAATGCTAACTCTACACAGACAATGACTGAGGTTCTGCACCGGGGTCGGGGCCGGGGCCGGGCCGGGGCCGGGGCCGGGGCCGGGGCCGGAGCTGGGGACTTCATCTGGCCACAACCAGCCTGGCTCCCATTTGGGATTTCCCACAGCTCCTGTTGGTCCAGCTTCCACTGGGAATCCCCCTGCTGGCCCCGCTTCCAGCAGGGATCCCCCTCTCAGCCACTGGGGATCCTGGCTGAGGATTCCATGCACCCGCCACTAGCTCAGGTGCCACCTGGGTTCCCAGCTGGGACCGGGGATTCCTTTCAGCTGCTGCAGGGGCTCCCTGGCCTAGAGCTCCCCAGTGCTGGACTCCACAGACACCACAGGACCAGCCCCTGCCAGCCCAGCTCCAGCTGACTCGTGTTTCTTACCTCCTGGGCTCTCTTTTGCAGCAACATCTGTGTTCTTTCCTTCCAGACCTTAGATGTTGCCAGACCAGAGAGTCCTGGATTTGGGAGATTCAACCTATACAGAGAAATTTCAGCTAATGGCACTGGCCCAATTTTCAGTGGTGAAATCTTTGTACGATGGACCTGCAATATCCAGTGGGAAGAGAAAAACTGCTTGTTCTAGTTGTTGGCCAGTCTAAAAGGGTTGATAGGTTAGACTGAGTGCTTACATTTTACTTTTTTTCTTCCTCTTTTCAACATCTGAGGAAGTGAGTTGTACCTAGTGAAAGCTTATGCTCTAATATCCTAATAAATGTATTAGTCTTTAAAGTACCGCCGCAGTTCTTGTTGTTTTTGCTTATATATTTTCTTTTCTTTTGGTAACTACTCTGATATTTGCCTAATGCGTAGAGTCACTTAAATTCTATCTTTGTAGTCAACAAGCTTATTTTCCTGTTTATCTTTACCAGTGAGTTTGCCTGAAGTGTTTGGTAAATTTGCTCAGGTTTTACAAAAGCTGATGTATATCCACTTTCCGTTGATGAAGTGGTGAATCAATTAGTAAATTAGATAGAGTGCTGGGAGGGATTTGCTCTTGTGCCTTTCTCAGTGTGATTCACGAGGGCTCTGGGAGCAATCTAGTTGGGTGCGAGATGTACACATGTAGTTATGGTGCATGATAACAGCTTCTCGAGGGATTGTGGATGGTCATGATTACGGCATTGTGAGAGATAGCCCACGCTGGAGAGAGTGCAGGGGGGCACAAGGGTTTCCCAGTTCTAGGCTGCACCCAGGGGAGGGGGATTCTGTCACACTTCTGTTTGGATTTTTTTTGGCATTGTAACCCCAACTCTACAGAGAGAATCACTATATCAGAATGCAATAGGTAAAGATGTGAGTAAGGCTCTATTGTTCAGATACAACACTTCATAATTCACAATGCATTAAACTACATGGGTGTAAAACCACTCCCTGCCTCTGCCACACTTCCTCCCTGCCCTTGTCCTGCCCTTGCCCCACCTCTTCCCCAAAGATGCGGCCTGGGGGACTAGCGAGGTGGGGGTTCCAGCCCCAGCAGTGGGGGTTCAGCCCCTCTACACTCACTGGCAGCAGCAGAGGAAGCAGTGGTTCCACTTCCTGCCAGTGAGTGCTGGGGCAATCCCTCTCCTCCCCTGAATGGCATAGCCTGAGAAGCAGAGCAAGCTGGGGCCACATTGCTCCACTTTCCCCACTGCTGCTGGTGAGTGCGGTGGGACTAAATCCCTACTGCAGGTGTCAGAGAGTCTGGCCCTGTCGCCTGCTGTCAGGCTTCTTGCCCCATCCTGCCCATGGCATGGGTGGCATGTGCGCCTTCATGCCCCCCTCACACACACACATTGCTCCTTGTGTAATACATATCAGGAATATGTAAATCACACTTGAAAGTATGCAATCCTGTATCAATGTTTCATTGAGCAGTGTGTTCATTATATAATCAAAGCTACTTAAAAATATGTTAAATAAAAGTTACTTGAAAAGAAATTTGCTGAAACATTTGTAATTGAAAACATGGAATGTTCAAGCAGAATCAGAGATACTTATTACAAATCTGATTTTAAAAACAATTATAGATTTACTTGCTCAATAGAAACCACGGAGCAATAATTTGAGATCATAAAACTACACTACAAGGCTCAGCACTAGGTAGATAGATTAATATATGCTACGGTATTAAATTCTATTATAATAAATCTGGATTTATTTTTGCGTTATCAGATAACCCCCTTTCCTCCCATTTAATGGGGCTACAATAATGTTGTTAGCAAGGGTTTATTCATTTCATGTTGAATCAAAGAAAAAATGCTCAGGAGCTATTTAATTTTAAGTAAAACAGTGACAAAGATTTAAGGAGAATACAATACATATTACACCCTGGAGGCAAATCTCGTAGAAACAGAATTGGAAAACTCCATATAGATTGACAGTCGCCTGAATTTTCATTGTTTATCTGTGCAGTGGCATATAATTATGCAAGTGTTTTTTTCCCATATGAATTTTCCAGTATTAATAAATATTGGGTTCCCATGCCAAGCCAAAGAAAAAAAGTCATTTGTCTGGAGGCCAAGTATCATGCAGAAAGAAAATGTATAACACTTTCCTTTTTTTTACATTAATGTATTACAAGTTCATTTTTGTTACCCTTTCAAATACTGTTGCCAAAAAGTCTGTAGAATCTGGAAGCTCAGGAAAAAACCCCCAAACATTTGCAGCAGCACACACTTTATCTCTGTGAATGTATATGTGAAGAATCAGACCAATAGTTTGGTTAATGAAATCAACATGCTTACTGGGTAGGTAACAGAAGCTCTGTATTCTTTTTCTGTTACTAATATTTAAAATAGCTTATAAAAGAAAAATAACAGATGGCCTCAATCCTGTTACTCCTTGCTAATTTCTTCTGGGGTACAGCCATGTTTCCCCATTTTTCCAACAAATATATTTGGGTATGTCCACACTGCATGGCTATTCTGGGATACCAGAGGTATCCCAAAATAGCTACCCTGCATCTACACAAGCCACCCATCATTTTGAAATATTTTTGAAATAATGGGTATGCTATTTCACCATCCTGTTAAACCACATTGCACAAGGGATAAGGTATGGCTCAAAATAGCGCATTATTTTGAAATTTGGCACTGTGTAGACATGCCACATTTCAAAATAAGCTATTTCAAAATAGATTTGAGATAAGATACATAATTTGCATAGCACAAATTGAGTATCTTATTCTGAATTTATGGTGCTGTGTAGACACATCCTTTCTCTTCTCTGTGGCTATGTCTACACTACAGGATTTTTGCGCAAAAACAGCTGTTTTTGCGCAAAAACCTGTGGAGTGTCCACACCTCAAATGAGCTCTTGCACAATTAAATGGGCAGTTAAACAGCAGAACAGAGGACTTTTTCCGCCATAGGTAAACCTTTTCGCACTACAGCTATTGTGCAAGAAGGCATGTGTGGATGCTCCAGAGGAGTTTCTTGTGTAAGAAACCCCTATGGGAAAAAGCACAGGTGCTCTGATGGCCATTCTGTGAATGGCCATCAGAGCTTTCTTGCACAAGAGCATCCATGCAGTGTGGACAGTCTCTTGTGCAAAAGCACATCTCTTTTGCGATGTGCTTTGAGGTGTGGACGTGCTTTTGCGCAAGAAGTTTTTGTGCAAAAACTCTTGTGCAAAAGGCTTCTTGCACACGAAGCATGTAGTGTAGATGTAGCCTGAATGAATGAATCGTCTCTAAGGTCTTATCTGGTCTCCAATGTAGGTGAACTGGCATCATATGGAACCCTTAAGTTTGGGGATGGGCCCCTTTACTAGTCATGACAAACCCAGCCTATCTGATATGATGCTAAGTGTAAGGGAACCTCCACAAGGATTTTCATAATTTAAGGCGCTGGTTCAAAGGTAATTTAAAGGCTCCCTGTCACAGTTCAAGACAATGGTACTTATATTCCCCACCTTTGTGGTTTCACTTTTAGGCGCTTCACTCTTTCAGATGTCACCTCTCTTGGGTAGAGATACATATCTCTGTCCTTCCTAACCAAAAGTTGTCCAAGCTGCACATCTCCACACTAGTTCTCCAGCAAGCCTGGCTTTCTAAGAGCATTTCTACATTAGGGGGTTATTTCAAAATAACTCCCCTCATTTTGAAATAACAAGGCAAGTGTCCACACTACCAAGCCTGTTACTTAGAAATAAAGGGCTTGTTATTTTGAAATAATAATTCCTGCTTGTGAAGAGGAATAGCTCTATTTTGAAATAGTTATTTTGGGACTTATTATTTCAAAATAGGTTATTCTGAAATGAACTCCCTAGTGTAGACATGTCCTAAATGGCCCACATCTGCTCTTTGCATTCTCCTCAGAGGCTATAAACAGCATAATTGAAAACAGTTATAAGTTGTCACACAGGCTTTTCTGAGTAAGCACATTTATTCTTAAGGAAAAAGCATGTGTCGAAAACATATTACAATCTAAAAGACTCTACACACATACTAATAAGGTTTCCAGAGATCACCAGTCAACCTCAAATGCCACCAAGATACCATTTAACTGGTAATCAGACCTTCAAATGCCACCAAGATATTTTTGTTGTTGTTGCTACAGAAAAAGTTGTTAATTCAAAGGAGAAAAAAATATGAATCTGTAATTCTCCCTTTTCTATAGATCCCGACTTTAATCTTTAGATTCCTGGAATAGATAGCAAATAAAGGTCTCCTCCTCAGGGCATAGCTGCAAAAGGCTGAACTTTTGCACAAGCAGAGGTTATACCTTTGCATACATCTCACTACCACCCAACCACTAAAGATTTCCCCTTTTAACTTTTCCAAAATTTCATTCTTCTCTGGCCCATTGTTTCAAAGAATCTTCTGAAACTCATAGCACTTCTCATAAACAGATTGTCTGCCTGCTACCCTATTCCCCTTAGTTGAGCAACTGCATATAATCACATAATAAGGTATACATTTTACACTTACAATACAATGGACTCCAAAGCTACTTAATTCAATAAGCTCTCCTAAAGATACTGCAGGAAATAGCCATATCTGTCATGCTCCCAATAACCTCAGTGGGCTATTCATCAGACCTACAATCATTATTTTTAATTTACAATTCTTTTGTATGATATTGCACTAAAACAATACATTGAAAATGCCCCTGTCAAGGGACTAAAGGAACATACCAATAGAAGAGTTTGAATAATACAGAGATACATAATGATAATTTTTCCTTTGGGTTCTAACCAACAGATAGCACTGTTTCTGCATTACAGGCGCCACTATTAACAGGCTTTATTATTCTTGTCAAATAAAATATCTGATAGGTAGTTCTTATTTTTTAGCCCAGTTCTTTGTAGTATATTAAATTAAAATGTATAGGGCCAAAATCATTCTAAGTGTACACTCACTGAAATCTATTATTAATCAGAGCTGAATTAGTCCATTATTAATTATATCTGACTATTTATTCTAACCCCAAGTAATATCATAACATAACAGTATCCTGGCCAAATTTGGACAAATACATTTTGTCTTCCAAACATTCTCCCAGAAATTTCAGTTAGTTGAGTTATTCTTCTGTACTTTCTTCACTGTAATAGTTATTTTTTAATATTATTAAAGAACTGTATAATATCCTCAAAGTGGTTACATTTGGCAAATTAAGTAATTTTTGAAAATTTAAGCTAGATGAGTGGAACTGCTTTTGTGAGTAAATTTGCAGATTACTACTTGGTTTAACATGCTTCTATAACTATCGCTGGATATAATTTTTTTTAATTGAAACATTAATTGGCAAACAGCAAATATTGGACCAAATTCATTCCTTGAAGTCAATGGAGCTACTGTGACAGGGAATTCAGTCAGCATTTGTCTCCCTCCCTCCCCTGACACAACATTTTCTGTCTAAAGTTTTACTTACATAAATGCATTTTGGTTTAATGAATATATTTTATTATATTTGTAGCTAATTTTTTCTATTATATTATATTTATATATATTCTGAGATATTTCAATCATTTGTATAAAATCTTGGGAAACTACCATTTATGGGAAACAATTAACACCACTTAATACCTGTTAAAAAGATAATTGCCTGCTATCATCCTCACATAAAATCATTCCAAATGCTAATTACATACAATTTACTGTCCATAAATGCACCCTTATTTCCAGGTAGGTTGTCCTTTCTCTGGATTGGAAACTGAAACTGTGTGTTTGTATACACAAACATATATATTAGGGACGTTGATTGTTCACAGTTTCCTCACACAATTGACTCAAAAAAAATCACAGTTTGAAAAATCTATACCAATTAATCCCAGTGTTAAACAATGGACTACTAACTGAAATTTATAAAGTGTACAGTGCTCACTTTATACATTGAGGAGAGATATCTTTACCCTGAATGTGTAACTTACAAATGTAGATATTTTGGTGTTACGTAACTGCACAAAACAATGTAAAATGTGAGAGCCTACAAGTCTACTCAGTCTTACTTCTTGTTCTTTCAATTGTGAAAACACACCCTTTGTTTACATTCACAAGAGACAGTACTGCCTGCTTCTTATTTATAATGTCACCTGAAAGTGTGAACAAGTTTTTGCGTGTCATGTTTGTAGCCAGTATTGTAAGTTATTTACTCCCAGCTGTGCTAAACGTCCATATGTTCCTTCATGTTTCAGCCACCATTCCAGTGGACATGCTTCCATGCTGACAATGGTCTTTAAAAAAACGCATTAATTAAATTTGTGACTGAAGTCCCTGGGGTGAGAATTGTATGTTTCCTGCTCTGTTTTACCTGCATCCTGCCATGTTATAGCAATCTCAGATGATGATCCAGCACATGATCATTTTAAGAATGCTTTCACAGCAGATTTGACAAAATGTGAAGAAGGTACCAATGTAGGAGTTCTAATGATAGCTACAGCAGTTGACCAAGATTTAAGAATTTGAAGTGCCATCCAAAATCTAAGAGAAACGAGGTGAGGATCATGCTTTTAGAAGTCTTGAAAGAGCAACACTCTAATGTGGAAATGACAAAAAAAATCAACCTTCTTTAGGTGACATTTGATGCAGATAATGAAAATGAACATGCATCAATCTGCATTGCCTTGGCCCATTATCAAGAATAACCCATCATCAGTGTAGACCTATGTCCTCTGCAATGGTGGTTGAAGTACAGAGGGACATATGAATCTTGAGCTCATCTCTGACATAAATATCTTGCAACACTAGCTACAACAGTGCTATGTGAACATCCATTTTCACTTTTAGGTGACATTTTAAACAAGACACAGGTGGCATTATCTTCTGTAAATTGTAACCAAAGTTGTTTGTCTATGTGATTGCTGAACAAGAAGCAGGACTGAGTAGACTTGTAAGCTCTAAAGTTTTACACTGTTTTATTTTTTAAGGCAGATTTTTTTTTGTACATCATTGTAAGTTCATCTTTCATGTTAAAGAGAATGCACCACAGTGCTTGGATGAGATGAATTGAAAAATGTATATTTTTTGTTCTTTACCGTGCAAAGATTTGTAATAAATATAGTGAGCACTGTACACTTTCTAGTCTGTTGTAATTGAAATCAATATATTTGAAAAGGTAGAAAACATCCAAAAATATTTAGTATAAATGGTATTCTATTGTTAACTGTGCAATTAATCATGACAATTTTTTTAATCACTTGACAGTCCTAAAGACGCACATATACATATATGTGTGTATATATCTACTAATATTTGCTCCGTACGTGTGCAGTTTGGTGGTTCCATGACTCTGTCAGTATATCAGAGCTAAGTTAATAGTGCTAAAGTATTATCTCAGGTATGGTACCAGCTTGCTTGTGGATTTCAGTCAAGAATTAAAAAGAGAAGGGGGAATCCAACAAATGATAAGTACCTAAAACTTTGTGGATGTATTTCAGAGAAAGGTGTTATGACAGTAACTTTTACCTTCTTTATGAGCCTGCTCCTGGAGACCTCCTCCCTGTACTCACAGAACTCGTTTTCACTTCCCTGGGAGCTCTCCATGTGGAGAGTTTACTGGATTGGACCAAGTATCAGTTTTCAAAAGCCAGACACTTGATGGCCTCAGTGAATTCCACAGGGTTCATGAAGAAAAAAAACCCCAGTTTGATTTGTTCTATATCCACATACTAACAGCAATCTAAACTTCTCCAATTCATATGAATGATTTCACTTCAGTTAGGGTGACCAAACATCCCAATACAAAGGGTTTTTTTTGTCTAATATATGCCCCCCCCCAAAAAAGTCCAATTTTTTCACACTTACCATCTAGTCACCCTAGTTTCAGTAAAGGATTATATTTTGATTACAATAGCATGAATTAGCATAGATACAGTCCATTAAATGTTAGCATTTTACATGAAAAATCAAATTTAAATAATTGACTTAAAAGAAAGTAACTTAAACAAATCATGGCCACTGGAAAAGGGAATCACAATTTCATATAAAATTAGATGCAGAATCCTTGATAAGACAAGTTAAATGAATAACTGATGAATGGATGGTTTACTTTGTGAGTGGAAATCTTATTAGTTTGTGTAGATTATGATGGCTGATAGCTAGAAAAATAATTGATCCTCTTTTGTGAAAAGAAGGTAATCTATTAAACTGCTGCATGTAGAGATCAAAGGAATTTTATGCATTCTATTAGTTTAATTTTTTCATGACTTTTAACTCTTTTTCCAGTTATCAGCTAATTATAAATGCTTAGGAAGGCATCAGTGATATACATGCACACAAAAACATACCTGCCTATAGATATTTGTGTGCGAGTATGTATCTAGATAGATAGGGACTGTGTTATATAAATGGAATTTTTTGGCCTGTGATATGAAAGAATACCAGCACTTCTTTGGGATGGCCATAATCTCAGTGGAAATTCCCCAACTGGCAACATTCGGACAGATTGTTTTTTATAATTTGTTTTATTTTAATGATGAATGTTTTGAAGCTGTGAGAAGTATTGGAATGTCAGAATAAATCCAGAAATAGGCATGTTATATTTTTCCCCTGTTGGTATTTCCACTGAAGGTGAAGGGAAGGGAGGAGGAGGAAGGAGGCAAGTTTGCATTTGCGCAAGATTCTTCCATTGCCTTGCACTGTGGTGTCTTGAAAATGGTTAAAATTGTAGGTGACCACTTTAAATTTCAATAGGTTTCCTGGTCCTGACTGCAGGTTAGGGAGCTTTGTAGGGAAGTGTGTTATCTGGGTTTAGGAGCAGTCAGTCAGCAGACAGAAAGCCTAGGCTGGAAAAGGTTGAGTGAGTGGTGCCTCTCTGCTTCAGAGAGCAGCCTGCTTTGTGTGTGTGTGGGTTTGAGTTCTTGTTTATTGTTCTGAATTCTGATAAGCAGTGTTATGATATAATCTTCCAGCAGGAGCATGTTATTCCTTTTATCTAACAGCTGTGTGTATTCCATGAACATAGCATGTACAGCTGTGTAAGAACTGCCACAGTTTCTACAGTCCTTGCACTTGGGAAGTGATACTTTGTGTGGGGGAAGGAGTTGCCATGAATGTTGGCCTTGGAATCCTGAATATGGGAGGGTTGAAGTAAGAATGTCTGCAAGGTCATGGTTAAAATCATAGGTGCTGCCTTCTGCTCTAGCCTGGAGCTCTTGATACACCCCACAGCCCCTGCCTTCACTCCCACCCCATCATTTCACCAACCTCCCACCCTGCCTCTTCCCATCCTGGCCTGGTCCCTTCCTACAAGCCAACACACCTGCCTTTCCACCCCTATTCCAAATACACCTGTCCTTGCTCCTCCTCCTCCCTCCTGCAGCCTCTGAATGCTGTGAAACAGCTGTTTTGTGGCTGGTGGGAGGCACTGAAAGGAAGGGGGCAGTGGAGGGAGCTTGTCTGGAGGGATGAGGGGGGAACTTGGTTGCTGGTGGGTGCTGAATACCTGCTAATTTTTCCCCTATGAGGCTTCAGCCCTGGAGCACCCATGAGTCAGCACCTGTGGTTAAAATGGATGGTGAACATATGTGGCACCAATTAAAAGTGTGTACTTTAGATAGCCAAGAATTTCTTTAGGTGCCATCCCTGCCAGATGAACTACTTTTCATCCCATCCTATGGTAGTAAAAACCGCAATAGAGACCAGAAGCTGTAAAACTGATGTTTCTGTTTCAAAAGTCGAGAACAGTAAAATGTTCCTCACAATAAACATGCTAGCCCCTTTTATTTCTCTATTGGAGAAAATATTTTTACATGTGGTCAAGTATATTTTGCTGCTAATGATCTCAGAGATAGTTGATATTTGTTTTGTAGTTCTCGAGTGGGTGTCAGAAGGGAAGAGAGGTGCTCTCCAATTGTAGGAGAGCAGCAATTAGGAGAGGAGCGCAAGTGGAAACATTAAGGAAGGACTCAGTGTCTGAGTGAAGAGAGTTGGTGCTATCTTTGTTTGAAGAGTGGCCTTTGATGAAGGAGGGAAGTATTTGGGAAAAAGGACAAGTTCAATTTGTGAGGCAGTTACACAAAAGGAACAATGGATAATTCATGTCTCCTGATAATGGGGAAGGGAGCACAATTGTCCCTGTGCTGGGCCCAGCTGGGGAGCAGGCTGCCGCCACCTTCTCAGATAGGCTGTTTCTCAGGCAGCTGCCATGCTGCACGGAGCTGTAACTTAGAGCAGCTGGCATGAAAATTGTCTGGTTCTACCCCCTCTGTTCCTTGCACAGGCCCAGCTTCGAGGGGCAGCGGCCAAGCATACCAGGGGGCAGGCCCAGCAGGAGAAGGGAGCCCTTGGCACGTCTCCCTGGAAGGCCAAATAGAAATGGGGGGGATTCTTGATCCCATATACCCTTTTATGCATCAACTATGGCGGGATTAAATTTGGTGGATACACATTGGAGATGTCTTCTCTTTCCCCCTTTCTCCTCACTGAAGAAATTGTCATTGGGAAGGAGAATCTCTCAGAACATTCCTTGCTGTAGAAGTCAGGTTGGGTAGCTCAGGTTCCCATTTGGGTGGTCCTTCCTCTGCCCTCCGTGAGGTCAGATTGCTGGCTCCTGTCCACAGACAAAGTTGGAGGCCATCAGCTCTACTTAGGTGGTTCCTGTGAATCACTGGCATGGGACCTACATAGTTATGTATGATTTGCAGACAGACTCTGGTAGTTGGACATTATTCTAATATTTGTACTGATAGTTGATTTCAGAAGCAAGATTGTGAAGCTGCTTTTCTGAACAGTCTCAGGATCTAGTGCATTCAGACATATGCAGATATAGATGCTTAATACTCACAAACTCCAAAGAGTTAAATTTGAGAGAGCTGAACAATTATGTTTTTATCTACCTAGCCTAATACTTCACAATGACAACCCAAGTGACATATTGAAGCAACAATTTGTACCTTGTATTTATATATGTGAAAGGAATTCAGAGCAAGAACATGAATAAAATATGTCCTATTTGGCTATTTCCAGTACTGAAATTGTAGAAAGTAATTGCTAACTGATGGTATTTCTGGGAGGCGGAGGGAATTGTTAAAGTGGAAATGCTTCACTGACAATAATATATTTGCTATAGTTTTGATAGAAACAAGAAGATTGATCTACTCAGATGCCCTCTCAAATTAGAGCAATTTGCCATATGTAAAATTTATTAAGACAGAGATTAATTGGGTATCATTTTTTTAATTTTAGTAATGAGATATGACCTCAGCTGAATCCTTTATTGTCAGTTTCTTTCATGTTTCTGACTTTTTTTCCAATGGAACACAGGCTTATATTTTTTAAAAATTGTGGAAATGTTTCTCATTAATGAAGCATACACTTAAAGCAGATTTGTCTCCATATACAATTACACAGATTACTCATCAATGTGGACATTTTCATCTTTTCCCCTCATGGGATTTTTCTCCAACAAAGATAGAATCATATGAATGGGAAGCTTGAAGGGACCTCAAGAGGTCATCTATTGCAATAGCATGCGCTAAGGCAAGATCACATATATACCATCCATGACAGGTGTTTTTTAAAACTTCCAATGATGGGGACTATAGGCCTGCTCGTCCTTACAGTCAGAAAGTTTATCCATATAACTAACCTAAATCTCTTCTGCTGCAAATTAAACCCATTACTTCTAGTGCTATTTTCAGCAGAACTGGAGATATTTGCCAATGCATTATGCTGAATCATATTAAATTTGTGATTCATTATAACCCCCAGAACCTTTTGAACAATACATCTGCCTAGCAAGTTATTCCCCATTTTATAATTGCTCATTTGTTTTGTTATTCCTAAGGGTTGTTGCCTGATCTAACATTATATGTGAATGTCTAATTGTCACCTTTAGTGTTGATGGGTCCTTTGTCCCAGGATCAGGCCTAGTATGCAATTGTTCTATACTTGGGATCGCTGGTGTACATAGTTGCAACACTCACACTATAGGAACTCTTGTATATTTGCAAATATAGTTTATTAATACAGTTAGCACAGCCACAAAACCCCAGTTTCATAAGATGGATAGAGAATGTACGTCCATATTTCCATACCATATACTTACATCATTCCTTCTAGAACAATCTTAGGTGTTATCCCTCCTTTACCTCAATCCCTTCACCTTTCCCATCACCACCAGAGGCCATCATTCTGGCACCTTCCAAGGACTACATCGTCTTCTCCTACTGCCCCTAGGCTGGGCCTACTGTCTCAAATCAGCCTGAACTGGTTATTTTGGGACTTTCCATGTGATGATGCATCTGCTGATTCTGAGGGTATTTTTCCTACCACCATCCATTTTTGCTACCTGGGTGAAAGGTCCCAGACATAAGTTCCCTTTTTCAATCCAGGGAAGCCATGAAAAAGCTATTATCTGTGTCTGAGTGAGGGGTCTCAGCTATGGAAATTTTCTCACCTTAGCTTCAGCTGAACTTGCAGTCGGCCTTTTGCAGATTTTTTGTGTTACAGTTTTTAACTATTACCTCTATACTAAATCTACCCATTAATATATTAATACATTAACCGAAATCAACACAATCATATTATTAGCATGATAGGCAAGCAGGTAGCATGACAGGCTACAAGGTGGTACCTAACACTTGTCTTATTAAATGTCATCATGCTGCTTTCAGACCAGTGCTCCAATTTTCAAGGTCATTTTGAATTCTAATCCTATCCTCAAAAGTGCTAGCAATCCTTCCCATCTTGGTGTCATCTACACATTTATTAAGCATACTCTCCACTCCATTATCCAAGTCATTAATGAAAATACTGGACACAAGACAGACCCCTGTGAGAAGCAACACTGACCATAAAGACTTGCTGGCCACTGCTTCCCACAGCTCCCATTGGCCAGGAACAGCAAATTACAGCCAATGGGAGTTGCAGGTGACTATACCTGCAGATGCAAGGTAAACAACTCGTCTGCAGCTTGTTGCAGTAAACTGCTGCAGATTGCCAGATTGTCCACTACTGTCTTAGTTGCTTACAAAGTGTTCAATAATTTGTTATAGTATCTTTCCAGGTATCAGTCTGGGTACATCTATACTGCACCATTATTCTGAAAAAACAATACTAGTGTCTACACAGCAATTGCGGGTTTTTTGAAAGAATATAGAAATAACTGAGGGCTTTTTCCACAAGGAATAACACCTCTTCTGAAAAAGCTCTTTTGGAAGAGGGTGAATATGGACACTCCAGTGCTGCTATGTCAAAATAGCTCCTCACCAGGTCCATTCTAAATTATTTCTCCCCAGTGCCTCCTGGGCTCTAAATTGCGATAGCGCATCCACATTAGGGGAGCCTGCCTCAGACTAATTTTGAGGCTTCCCTGTAGTGTGGATGCTCTATATTGAAATAAGCTATTCCAGAAGATATATACCCTGTGAGTAGTATATAATTCCCCTGTTCCCCTTTTTAATGACAGTTAAGAACTTTAAGGATTAAGAATTTGTTTCCATTCCCAGCCCATCCCCTATTCTAGGGATGGGGAACAAATTAGATAGCACAGACACAGCTACTTTGGCCTTTCACTGCCATATAAAATTGGAATGCACAGTTGTAAAACAGCTGGGGTTGGGAGAGATGTTACATTCTTCTCCAAAGTGTTCTGAGAAAAATAACTTCCAAAATGCCACAGTACAATTATAGGCAGGGCCTACTGAAGCCATTTTTTGTTATGAAGCTGCATGTTACTGCAAATATGAGCGCTAGGATCAAAGAGCCACCTATGGAGAAACCAATGCTTCTGTCATGACAAAGTAGATTATTCAAAACAACCAAGTGACTTAGAAGCAGAAGTCCCATTGAAAGTCAATGCAAATCATTTCTTTAAATCATGTAGGTGCTTTTGAAGTGGTGGTATAGTAAACACAGCCCACCATTTTCTTTTTAGTCAAAAATGATAATTTGATATGTTCAAAGATAATTTTACCCACTAGAATTTTCCCCTAATACAAATGTAAAAGGCTGTTTGATTGTGATGATTATATACAGCAAGACACTACATTTTAAAAATATACACTACTTTTTTTCATTTCACTCATTCCCAAGCTGTGAAGCACCTGCTTTTATTTTGCATACTTTTTTTTCCAAGGAAGAATCTGTTTTTAATCTGACAAAATGAAACAAAGTAGACATATTCCAAATGACAGTAATGACTAGAACCATTTGAGGAGGAAGAGGGAACAGATTTCCAAACTTACTCAACATTCAGCAGCTCCCATTGTGGCACTTATGGACAGATTTGCAAATTAGCTTGGCACCTAGTCTGCTGAGGTCCTTTGAAAATCCAGCCCCTTGGTGTGCTTCATAAATGGGAGCTGAGTCTAGCTAACGGTCGATAAAATTTTTGCAAATCTGACTTCAAAGTGAGCATATATACTGTACCTTTATTCATTTCTTTGCACAATCCTGTTCTAGTATAAATTATTTATGCCTATATTTCCTAATGTGGTGGTAAACTGGAGTGTAATGTCATATGCTTTACAAAAGTAAAGAGGACTTAATAGTATATGAACACTACAGCACTTAGCTTTTACACTTTTTCTGTCAATGTTGGGAGAGATCGCTGGCGTTAGCATAAAGAACCATGTTTACAAATTAGCTGGGGGGAAATTGTTAGGTACTGCTTCAATTTTATTAGAAATGTAAAGCTAAAAAATGCTGTTCTCATTAGATATACTATGGGATTGAAGCAGACAAACTCTGGCATAGATGTTTACGTTTGAGTGTATGTATGTGTGTGTGTATTTAAGTAGATGGGTTAGATATAGTAGAAACCAGACATAATTCACACAAATGTGGAGGGCCTGCCCTAGGCATTGAATCCTAGTGAATCCATGCAATACTGACTTGCTTGAGGGTGGTGGAACAACAGCAGTCTTCATGACATGAAGCATCATATTTTTTGTGTGTCCTTGAGTAGGGATGTCCTTCATCTGTCGATTTAAAGCTATTTTAAAAATGGACTCTCTAAGTTAGGCAACTAAGTTTATACTAGGACCACCAAGACCTAACATCCTTTAGGAACAAATTTCAATATCTTTAATATTGAAATTTAATATAAAATGTCAATATCTTTAATATTGTTTAATTAGCCGGGACTGCCTGCCGGTCATCTGAAGAAATGGGCTGTGCCCATGAAAGCTCATGATACCATCTATATGTTTTATTAGTCTATAAAGTGCTACCAGATTATTTGTTGTTTTTTAAGTCTAACTTTAATAGTTTGTTATATCATAGGAACATTCAGAAATCATTGAGTTTATTTCAGTGTCTCTCAACTATAGATACTTGAAATACTGTTCTCTGTTCAAACAAATGTGCAAACTTAGCGTGCTTTCCAAAATGCCCGTAGCAACTCAATTTGTCACAAAAGAAAACTGGTAGAAGGTAGAATTACTTGGCAGAGAAGAGGAAAAGAATTTAGATTAAGGATGGTTGATGTCCCTCAATTAAAAATAACTCTCTGCTAGTAATAACTGAGGACGCGATCCTGCTACCTGCTTAGCATCCTCCACTGCTATTGCCTTCAGAAGTGTATGCCAGAGGAAAACCCACAGATGTTCAATAATCGGACCATGAAGCAGGCCTTCTATATTCCCCAAAGATAAATTTCTCTTGTAAGAAAAAATACTCTACAGCAAATGCTAATCTCAGATTCCTCGCTAAACATGATCTCTTGGGACAAGTGTCAGGAATATTATAAATGCCATTACATACTTTCTAAAATGTGAATTGATCAGTGTAATTTTGCAACCACTTTCAGTTTCATGCTAAAAAGGTGATTCACTTTGTGGCACTCTTATCTGTTCAGACTCCTTATTCTTTTGCCAAGTTGTATCAATCTCAGTATGTCCTGATAGCTGGATCTTTCTGATCATTGCACAGAGCAGTAAATAAGTGGAACACAGGCTTGAATAATATATTTGCAATAGCTCAGGACTATTTAATAATGAACTATGTGACTGCAAGAATTTTTCAAACACACAAAATTATGTACATAGTGCAGGAGACAAAAATATTCTAAAAAAGATGGTTCCTTGTGTATGAAATGTTCATTTTGATTAAACATATTTAAATCATTTCTACATTTAAAATAGAATAAAACCCTAAAATGTTCTAAAAACTTAATACTGGTGTGGAAAAATTTATGTTGTTATTCAACTGTTTTGTAAATTTTCTGTCCCAGATGGAATTGTAATGCATGCTGGAAGCAATGATCTAGGCAAATTGAAATACATTGGAGCTGATAAGACAGATGGATAGTGGGGGAGGGAACATATTTACAGAATGCAAGAGACAAAACCAAACCTGTTGTAAAAATATTCTCAGTCATTACCCATTTAAGAAACTGGGGGAAATGTGGAAACTTCCAGATGAATAAATAATGCATGTAACTTTTAAAATGGATACATATAGAATTTGCTGCATTTCTAAAGGGCCAGAAAATAATGTAAATATACATTTTGTATAGTCATGACAAAAGGGTTAACTGGTTAATGATAGTGTGTAATAAATTAACCATTTTAAACTAATTCACGCTACACAGCCTGCCAAGCTATAGCAGGCTCTTTTGAAAATCCCTCACATAATATTTGCTGCCTTCCAAGCAGGTGTGCCATGGGGCATCTCTGTTTTTTACCAAGGTATGTTACCAGAGATGAGATGAAAAGGCAGACGAGATTAATGAATAAAAGGCAGGTGTATGAGGAACAGATCATAAAAGTCATTTCTCAAATGACAAAGCCTCTGAAATTCTAGATGCATGAGGTAGGGGAAAAAGCCAAGTCAGTTTATTATACAAAATCATCAAGTTCTTCAGTATTATTTGCTTTAATTTTGCTTGTGTTAAGTATTTTTTTCTGGAATACCTTTTAGATCAGCAATGGGCAACCTCAGATAGTGATTGGGCTTTATGGGTGTCCCTCATTCCTCTCAGTAGGTGCAAGATTATCCCAGTCAAGATGGTCTCCTGTGATAGGCTAGTTTAGCTAATTGTGCTTGCTTACCAAAAATTTGGAGGATGTGCTGATTGAACCATAGCAGTACTTTGATTGGATGCAGAGGGAGTGTAGGGCTCTCGTAATCAATGTTGTGTGTGATCAGCACGCACCTCACTTTGCATGCCCACCCCTGCTTTAGATGCATGTCACTTTAATTTAATAATAGCAGTAGGAAAATACAATGTGAACATAAACCAGTGGAATCTGGCAACCCTGTGCATGGGCAACAGTAAACAAAATGTCTTGTGTGCCACACATAGAACCCCAATAGGCTGTATGTGGCTCTCAGGCCATAGGTAACCCGCCACTGGTTTAGATGCCTTAAATGACATTATTAATTAAAATAGTAAATTAAAGTAAGCAATGCCACCAGGTACGACAGTAGTTCAACCACTGTTTTTGATGGCTCCATCAATCATATGAAAATTCAGATTAAAACTCATTGAATCTACTGTACTGATGGCCACCACACTCTGGCTCTGATAAACCATGGAGCAGAGTTCCCTAAGGCTATGTCTACGCCACAAGATTTCTGTGCAAAAACCCGCGGAGCGTGCACACCTCAAGAGCATTTTTGTGCAAGAAAATCCACAGTCAATCGACAGAACAGAGGGCTTTTTGAGGTGTAGGTATACCTCCTTCTATGAAGCATAACTCCTTTTTGCGCAAGAGTTCTTGTACAAAAAGGTATGTGTGGATGCTCAGTAGGGGTTTCTTGCATAAAAAGAGCCTATCAGAAAAAGCACAGATGCTCTGATGGCCATTCTGTGAATGTCAGTCAGAACTTTCTTGTGCAAGAGTGTCCTTGCAATGTGGATGCTCTCTTGCGCAAGAAGTCTTTGCAGAAGATCTCTTCCACAAAAAGCTTGTTGCACAAAAACCCTGCACTGTAGACAAAGCCTAAATGTATGAGCTCCCTTTACTTCAAGGGAGTAATGGTTCTCAATCCCGCTGGAAAGGTATAACAAGTGGGGTTTTGCAGGGGTCAGTTTTGGGACTGGCTCTGTTCAATATCTTCATAAACGATTTAGCTATTGGCATTGAAAGTACGCTTATTAAGTTTGCAGATGATACCAAGCTGGGAGGGGTTGCAACTGCTTTGGAGGATAAGGTCATAATTCAAAATGATCTGGACAAATTGGAGAAATGGTCTGAGGTAAACAGGATGAAGTTTAATAAGGAACAATCAGTTTCACACATACAGAATGGGAAGCGACTGTCTAGGAAGGAGTACGGCAGAAAGGGATCTAGGGGTTATAGTGGACCACAAGCTAAATATGAGTCAACAGTGTGATGCTGTTGCAAAAAAAGCAAGCATGATTCTGGGATGCATTAACAGGTGTGTTGTGAGCAAGATATGAGAAGTCATTCTTCCGCTCTACTCTGCGCTGGTTAGGCCTCAGTTGTAGTATTGTGTCCAGTTCTGGGCACCGCATTTCAAGAAAGATGTGGAGAAATTGGAGAGGGTCCAGAGAAGAACAACAAAAATGATTAAAGGTCTAGAGAACATGACCTACGAAGGAAGGCTGAAAGAATTGGGTTTGTTTAGTTTGGAAAAGAGAAGATTAAGGGGGTACATGATAGCAGTTTTCAGGTATCTAAAAGGGTGCCATAAAGGGGAGGGAGAAAACTTGTTCATCTTGGCCTCTGAAGATAGAACAAGAAGCAATGGGCTTAAACTGCAGCAAGGGAGGTTTAGGTTGGACATTAGGAAAAAGTTCCTAACTGTCAGGGTGGTTAAACACTGGAATAAATTGCCCACGGAGGTTGTGGAATCTCCATCTGTGGAGATATTTAAGAGTAGGTTAGATAAATGTCTATCAGGGATGCTCTAGACAGTACTGGGTCCTGCCATGAAGGCAGGGGAATGGACTCAATGAGCTCTCGAGGTGCCTTCCAGTCGTAGTATTCTATGATTCAAACTCCCTGCAGATAGTCAGAGAACTGTCAGGAGAAGCACTTCTTTCTAATTATTTCTCTTGCAGAACATAGAGATAGTTTCTCAGATAACTAGGCCCCAAAACATGACAAGAGGAAATAAATGAGGAATAAGTTCAAAGCATAGGGGTTGTATATACATATGGCAACCTACTTTAGTTAAGAAGGTGGTGGAGAGTAGGTGGTGTTCTGCACCAGTTGATTCTGCCAGGTCATCTTCAAGAACAGCTCTGGGCAAATTCCACTGCAGTTCTTGAGCTTGGAAGTGCCAAAGGGATGTATAAGCATAGTACACTTCATTTCAGTGCAATAGAACACAGAAGTGCCCACTCCCATCCCAGCTCCTTTCCCCCATAAACATTCCTCTAACAATTAGCCTTACTTCAGTCTTATTTCTGTTGAGTCCCTAACAGTTCATTTGCATTTACTTCTCCACCTCATACCGTGGGAAGCAGAAATAGTACTGAATTTGGGTTCACTGGCAGAGTCAGAAAGATTACGAGTATTAGCATGCTGATAGGGCTACCGTCTAAAACATCTTCCAATGACTTTACCTGAATATTGAACAGAAGTAAAGATGTTCCCTTTCAGATAAAAAAATGGGGATTTTTTGAGGGGGAAAACTCAAGAAGCTATGATTCCCTTAGTCTTAATCAAATTCAGCATGTTGCAAGCCTCTTGATGGAACAAAACTAGTATTTTGTTTCTCAGACTGTGCAAGAAAATGAATATTAAACTCACTCTACCCATTACCTTGACAGATGTTACCTTGCTAACTGTCTTTGCTGTCTGACACTTGGGAATTTCAGGCTTCAGAGGCAAATAGGTTTTGAAGCAATACAGTAATAGGTTTAAAAGAGTGAGATGCAACAGACCTGAAAAGAGACTGGACTGTTAATATCTCCTAGAAAAGGTATTCAATCAATTTAGGACAACAGAAAGGAATCAAAATAATATTAGCTCTGAAGACTGATCAAATTAATATACTGCTTTACTTCAGACATTCTTGCATACTTAGTGTTAAACAATGTGTGGGACATGATAACCAAAATGTTGTGTGCCTGTGGGTGTAATAGCTGCTGATTTCTCTAGCATTCTGGGGCAGCAGACAGCATGCATATCTGTAAGTTCAGGTAAACAGAAAGACTTTACTGAATTTAACATAAAGCTCCGTGTTATGATTAATGCAGCACTATGTGTCTTATTTGCTCTCATATTAAAATGAAGTTATCTTATGCTGCCCTTGAAATGTCCCATTGTCAGTATCCTGCAGAGACATGCACAGTTAAATAAACAACTGAATTGCAGAAGTTGCCAGCAGAGAATCTAGAGATTTTGGCAGTTTGATAAAGGACAATTGAGGCTATTGGTATCTAGGATATGTGAAGTGTGAATATGTTCTTTGGTGCATATATCTCCTCTGTACCTCTCCCTTGTGGGCAGGGTCAGAGGCAATACACTTTTTTGGGGGAATGGGAGGGTAAGGTTATGGGAGTTTGCCCCACTAGCAGCCTTTGAGATTGACATCACCCACCCAAGCAGTATTGTAGGCGAGTACATCCAAATACCAGAATGAGCCCATTAGCTATTTGTGGTGATCAGCAATGAAGGTCTAATGTCCATATTGAATAACATTTCTTGAAATGAAATGGGGGCAGTTCACTGGTATGTTATAGGTCATCTGTAGGCTCAAGAACACCGTTACTATTTTTAGGATGACTGCAAAAACATAAGGACAAATGTTCATGTTACATTTTCAACTTCTCAGTAATTTGCAACTGTTCCTGTGTCAGGTTGTACTGATAAATTCCACTGCATTGGTTCCAGTTCAGTGATTGCCCAAGCCTATCTGATACTCATGTTGGTTAACAGATATATTTTTGGCTCAGTTTCTCTGTAGAAAGATATATTTGTGCAAGAGAGAAAAATAACATTAATTAATAAAACACTTTTTGTAATAAAAAAGAGCAGATATCTGAGTACTGACTTATTTCACAATTTGTATTTCTTTTTCAACTTCAGTGTGTTCTCCTTTGCTACTATTACAATGTTTTGCCTGAGTAAGTCTTTGCGACCTCTTAGTTGCATAAAGACACCATGATTCTCTTTGTTTTCACCGCACTCTTCACTTTTACTTTTCATCACATTCATAAAGCGTGCTGTCTCTGTCAGGATGGATCTGCAAGTACATGCTATTTCCAAAGAATAAATGTTCTCTCAGGCCAGGTCTACACTAGGAAACTATTTCAAAATAAATAAATTTGACTTAATAACACCCAATTTTACAAAATCAAAATAGTGAGTCCCCACTACAGGGAAGCCTCAAAATTAGTTTGAGGCAGGCTCTGTTAATGTGGATGTGCTACCTCGACTTAGAACTCCAGGAAGCCCTGGGGAGTAATTAGTTTGAATTACGCTGGGGAACATCCACACTAAGGATATTTTGAAATAACTATTTCGGATCAGCGTTATTCCTCAAGAAAAGCAGGAGTGCAGATTTCAAAATAAGCTGCCCTTTATTTAGAAATAATGGGCTTGGTAGTGTGGACGCTCTGCTTATAAATTAGACCTAAGAGGCGTTATTTCAAAATAAAGCCCTAGAGTAGACCAGGGCTCATTTAGTTTCATTTATTTGGCTGGGCCATTATTTCAGTTCTCTCTCATGAAAATATTAGTTTAGACTGTTCTATCATGTCGAATTTCTTCTCATCAGCCAGGAGTCTGACAGAAGTTTTTTGACTTGCATTTCTCCAGTTTATTACGCACCTTCCACCCTATCTGTCTGTCTACCAATCAAAATACTTATTGACTATGTTTTTTTCTGCCCTTCATTTGCTTCCACCAATTTTACAGCAGTGTAACTCCACTAAAAGGAGAACACACTGAAGTTGAAAAAGGTTCCTCCAGATTTAAAGCAGCACAAATACAAAGGGAATCAGGCCCCATGTCTTTACCTGCTTATACATTGGCTGCAGTAAACATCACCTAACTTCTTATCCACATGTAGAGGCTTCATTCATATTATTCGATACATAGAGACACAAAATATCACTGTTGTGACATTCCTAACTCTGATTCTTTCAGTTCCATTGGCTGTGTATCATTACATCTTTTGGGTTGTAAGTGCACATTGCTTATGAACCAGAAATCTTATATTTTACATGCTGAATAATGAAACAGGGGGAAAAGGTAAAATATTTCATATGTATTTAGCTGAATTATAAATTACTGCTACTTTGCCAGCATTAAACTTGTATTAGAAATAATATTAAATGATGGTAGTGTGTTTGTAATTTTCCAAGTTGCTGAACAATATTTTCCAAGATTTTATATTGTAAAACTATTTTTACTTGATAGGCTTCCCGTTCAGATTCTCTAATTTCACTGTATATTATGCATTTACATAGCAAATAATTTTGGAGAATACCCGTGGGAAGCTGGAAGAGAGTTAGTTAAACCCTTTTCAATTTACTAGTCAATGATGAGTCTGAGCCTGGCTTCAGGGCATAATTAGTCCCAGGGTAATTTGTGGCTTTTTAACATTAGATTTTATAAAACACTGAGATGTGATGACTGGGCAGTAAAACTAAAGGAATCCTCTGTTTGAAAATGTCATAATGATGATTATCTTCACTGTAAATTGCGGAGTCTCAAGTTCAGGCTTTATCAGGCCCGCCGATGGGAGTGGTAACGAAAACAACATCCCCAGGGCCTAGTGATTTAAAAGGGTCCAGGCCCCTGACTGCCACTGTCACCACTACTGCAGCTGCAGCAGCAACTGCAGCCTCAGGACCTTTAAATCACCACCACAGCCCCATACAGTGCACTCTGGGTGGTGCTAAGGGCTGGCTGGCCCCCACTGCCGCCCTTCTTCCCAGGGCACAGAGCTATTCTGAAGATAAATCTTTGCATTAAGTCTCTTTATAATATAGAAAGTTTGTATTAAGTCAAAAAGCAAGCACCCTCTTGTGAGGAAATTGGGAGTTAAAAGCAAACATACTCTTTGACAGCCTCTTTGAAGATGAACATGGCAGCATTGGGGATAACACCCAGAAGGAGCCACAAATCACATTAAGAATTGACACACCTTAAGTGCATAGATTTGCTCAAGAGGGAAGCTTTTATAAATGGGGTGTGTTTTGCAGGGGACCCAGGCCTCTTCTTATCAACATTGGAACATTGGTCCAGACTTACAATAGCCCGGCTCCTTCCCCTCCCTCATCTAACTCACCCTGTCAGTGAGCTAAGGTGAGCAACAAGATGGTAACTAAGCAACAACAAGATGAAAAGTGTGTGTGTGTGTGTGTGTGTGTGTGTGTGTGTGTGTGTGTGTATGAGTGCATGAGTATGATATATTATATACTATAAATATATTATATGCAATAAATATGGTGTTTTGCCTTACCGCCCTGAAAAAGATACTGCGCAATTTTTTAAAATACAACAATTCTCCCTCCCTCACCTTGTACAGGGGCCCGGCAAGTCTGTCGGACCCCTTGGGCTCTATATATTGTAACAAGGAATATGAATTCAGTCATGGAATTTATTCAGTTTGATATGCAGTGTATAGGTCTTAGTATATTCATGTCAACTACATATATTCAATAGTTGACTGATGACCCCTGGTCAACAGCTTCTAATTCAAATTAATCAATAGATGTGTGTCTGCATTGCAGTAAAGTTAAAGGTTTATGGATGTGTAAATTGATGTAGTTCACCTGAGGAAAATAGAAATATGCCAACTGACACCAACTAACACACTCCAAAAACTGCCATTAATACATTCCTACATTAATAAAATCAAAAATGTCCCAATCTTTGTCCTGTGTCATTTAAAAAGGATGCATTTTTGCAGCTGTAGAAATTATCTATTGTTCTGGTGGAACCAAAATGTGGTTTCCTCTTCCCAAAAAGTTTGCCAGCAAGGAATATTTTTTCCCTTTTTCCTCCATTCACATTTCCATGCCTGAAGATATGACCTGTTGGAATAATATGTCAGAGGCATCTTTAATCTATGAAAAATAGCAGGTACTCTTTTACCTCCATTGGTTAGAACAAACTTTTTGATTGTCAGTGTCCAATTATAAGTTTGTAGAAGTTAGGAGAGAAAACTGGCAAGGATGTGTTGACAATTCAGCCAAATAAATTTAGACTGGAAATAAGGTGTATATCTTTAACTGTGGAGAGTAATTAGTCACTGGAACAATTCACAGTGGATTCTCCATCACTGACCATTTAAAAATCAACACTGGATATTTTCTAAAATAGCATGCCTTGAGCATTATTTTAGAAAAATATTCTTTGGCCTGTGTTGTGCAGGAAGTCAGACTAAATTATAACAATGATCCCGTCTCTCCTTGCAACCTTGAGTCTCTTCTTATCATTTTCTGTCAGCTTTCTTTCTTTTCAGCATTTTTCCTATTGAGCTCAGATCCTGTTATTGGACATGCTGGGCAGCCCAACATTGGCAGTTCCTCTGGCATGGCTGTACCTGTTATTACTCCTAGGAATACCCTGCATCAGGTGCATGGCACACATTGGGCAGCCACTATTTATGGTGCTGCCCAAGACACTGGAAGCCTCTATTTTTTTTCTGTGAGACCTATATATGATCTGAAAGACCATAGTTATGAACTGAAAAACCTTTTACAAAGGGATATGAAGCACGATGACCTATACAAATATTGTGCGAGACAGTACTCACTGAAACTTGCTCACTTTTTTGTACTTGCTTAAAACGATGCATTCAAATTCATCTGTGAGATACATATCTCCAGTCCAGGGCCATATCATATTGACACCTATTCCACAGGCTCACTGACCTGAATTACAATAGAAGTTGATCAGAGGCAAGGATTTTGAGCACTTTTCAGTAGCTTATAAGATTGGACTATATTGGTTCACCTAGACTGCATTGCTCTTTCAGGATACTGGAAGTATCCAGAAAAAGCAATGCCGTGTCTTTAAAAGTGCCTGTTATTTCCCGAAATAGCGGGCACACTATTCCAGCGTCCCTGTAACCCACGTTCCACAAGGGTTAAGGGATTTGTCAGAATAGTGCCTTATTTTGAAATTTGGCACTGCGTAGGCAGTGCCAAATTTCAAAATAAGCTCTTTTGATTTAGACTCGGAATATGCTACGCAATTTGAATAGCACAAATTGCGTAGCTTATTCCAACAGAAGGGTGCTGTCTAGATGGACCCTGTGTGTCTAAACAGCCATAAAGACAGATTCTCTGGCTTGGCTGAGCTATACCTCTTACAAGACTATAATAATGGAGGCAAGCCATCTTCTTGGTGTGTGATCCTGGCGCAGGCTGGGGTCTAGTCTGACTCTGGCCTACCTCAGAGCAGCCCCGTCAGTCATGACCTTCAGCTTTTTCCCAATTCTCTTCTCTGTTTCACTCTGTCCTTCATTTCTGTAGTCCTTCTGTCCTCTTCCTCTTCCAGTTCCCATCCTCTATCCAGACATTCTCCTACCCAAGAGGAAAAAGCAGAAAGCCTGGAAGTCTCTAAGTAGGAGCAGATTCTTGTGATCTAGAAAAAAGTCCAAAAAAACAGAGTCTCCAGCCCAAAGTTGGAGATGATGCAGCTCTGAAGATAGGGCTGCCAAGAGCATATGTAATATGTAATTTGTTATTCTGCTACCCATGGGTATGCTTACTAATTAAGAAAGCATCAGGATATCAGTCCTCTCTGCACAGCAAAAGGCCATTGCTAAACAATAAAAGATACGTTCTAGGAATCATCTTTGAGAAATTCTATGGCTTTTTATATAGGTGGTCAGATTTATTTCTAAAAATGTAGCCAATTTATTGATTTTTAACTTGTATTTTTATCAGTGGTGCAAGTAGAATCCATGTATTACTGGTATAGGGGGGCAGCACCAGTTAAAGGGGGACATGTAACCTCCTCACATCACCCTCCATAAGACTCCACCCTGGGTCCCCATGTTATCCCCATCCTCTTCCCATGATCCATCCCATGTAAGCTGGGGGAGGGGGAGTTGTATAATACAAAAATAAAAAGTTAATAGTCTCTAAGGTGCCACCAGACTCCTCATTGTTTTTGCAGATAAAGACTAAAGCAGCTATCTCAGATTTATTGGGGTATAAGAATTCTGATGAAGTGGGTTTTACCCATGAAAGCTAATAAATCTGTTAGTCTCCATGGTGCCACAGGACTCCTCATTGTTTTTGAAAATCTTAATATTACCAATCTTTCTGGGAAGCAGTTCTTACATCACGTAATTCACCTTACAAGCAAGGTCTATTCCCAACTACATATTTAAGTTAGTCATATTGATAACATGATCGTTTACCAGCTAAAAACACATTATACAGCACTAAAGACTAAATTTTAACAACGTTTGACCATGTTTTCATGTATCAGTGTGTCTTTTCCTTACCTTTTTTTTGCAGTGGGTACCACATTCCAAATTCTAAAAGCTTTCAAGCTATCTCCAGTGGAGCACCAAAACAAATAACTGTATTTTGCCTTTGACAGGTTTTGTATTCATCAGCTGCAAAGTGTTATGGGATACTTGACATGAGCAAACAGAGTTGTGGGAAGAGTATAATATCAGCTAGCTTAACTACTAAACCTTCATATTTGATATAAAATATACAATATGGAGACTATGCATGTAAATATTTATGTAATGTGTATGTGTGTAAGTGTTGACTAACAGGCTGGATTACCACAATGATGCTGTCTGTGCTTGCAATCTATGGATCTATAAACCAACCTAGAATGCTTTGGTTTCTTTTTCTCCAGGGAAGATGGGAGAGATTCACATTGGACTGATTATTTTAAGCCCTTTGAGTAGCAGTGTTAAGTAACTCTATACATATGCTGCATACATGGAGACTAGGGTTACATCGATAAATGGTAACTTATAATAAACTGAGGATAGATAATTAAACAAGAATGGTTGTAAATCAGAGAACTGGGGAAAAAACAATGAGGATGAATAAGGAAGTAAATTTGAAGAACTCAAGGGGAAGGCAAAATGGTCCTTGTGGGCAGGATGTGGGAATGAGAAAAATACAAGAAAATGACTGTAACAGGAGACTTGTAAGTACAGGTACTTGAACCCTTCAGGGTTCCAATAATGTGCATCTCTGACATGAAAGTTTGCAGCTTAAATGGCTTAGCCACAAGTCATCCTTTGGAGGTATATTATATGCTATATACTAAATACTTCTTTGCCATGAATGCATGCTCACATTGGGTTCTTTGCTTTAACCTTAAAAACTATGAAAAGTGTGTGCCCTGAAGATGAGTTTGAATGGTGGACATTCCTGGTGAGCTTAAGGTTCCATTCCTACTTTGACTGACTTACTATGAGACTTTAAAGTGTTCCTTGTAGTTTACTCATCTGCCGGAAAAGGTATTGTCATTGTGAGACTTAAATAACACTTTAGTGTTTTAAAAAGACAGGATGGGCAAATTATATTTTATTGGACCAACTTCTGTTGGTGAGAGACAAGCTTTCAAGCTTAAACAAAGATCTTGTTCAGGTCCTGGAAATCATTCAGTGTCATTGCTAAATACAAGGTGGAATACATTGATTAACATAAGTAGTTAACACATATCTTAAGGGACCATTCCAGTCATAGGGAAGAAAAAGGGAGTCATAACATAACTATGGTGTATGTGTGTGGGGGTGTTAGTAGGTTATAGATTGTTGTAAAAAGCAGTGTGTCTATTCAGTCCGGGCCTGGCAAAGTTACAAATTTAAGCTCACAGGCTCATCTTTTGTGCAGCTTTCCACTGAGGATGGGGACTGACAGGTCAGATGCAGAATGATTGCTCTGTGAAAAGCGGTGATGTGATGATTTTGTCTTTTAACGTTTCCCTCTTAATTCATTCAGGAGCAGAGTGATTGCCTGCACCCTCATAGCTGTTGCTGGTGCTCTGAATGAAATGTAGACATGTTGGGATAAGCATGTGTAGGACTCATGGCTCTTGAAAGATGTACTGGGGGGTGTTGATTATTGTAGCAGTGGAGATATGTCTGCAAGGTTCTGCATCTGTTGCTCTGGCAGGATAGGATGCGCCTTTGTGTTATGTCCTGGTCTGTGAGGGCTTCCGACAAAAAGTACAATGTATTTGTACTAAATAAGAAATTCTGACCAAATTCTGACCTCTGTTACACCTGTGAAGTCATTTGGGTATTACATATGTTACTGAGGGTAAAACTTGGGCTGCTAAGGGACAGGTTTTTCAAGGCATTATGCCTAGAGATGCAGATAGGTAATGGGATTTTCAACAATGCATTAGTGCCAAATTTCCATTGATTTTTGCATATTTAGGTACCTAAATGCCTTTAAACACCTATCCTTAAGTTGAGTATATATGTGCTGAACTAGCTGTGTTGAATTTTTAACATATCCTCCTTCTTTTAATAGAAAAATAATCCTTCTAAAAGAATGTCAGGGTTTTTTTGGGTTGTTTTTTTTTTGTTTGGTTTTTTGCTTTTTGCTTTTGTTTGTAATGTTCATTTGGACTGGTACTTTATATTTTCAACATTTTTAAGTTCTGTTAGCATCATAATGTATTTCAGAAGATGAAACTGATTACTTAGAACTGATTTTTGACTGTTCACCAGAATCTTCCTTATCAAGCTCTGGCATGACTCAGGGGACACCTGTAAGACATTAGAAAGTGTTTGACATCTTTCTACAACAAAGGAATTTGAGTATAATTAGCTTTACTCAAGAGGCACACAGCATCTCACAGAATGGTGTTCCTATTTGCTAACCAATCCTTTCTACAGTAATATAGAGTGAATGTGAGTATCTTAAAGTTCAGGGTTTGGATCTTATACCTATAAAAGCAGCTTATATAAAGTACTGTTATCATACAGAATTTGAAATAAAGGCAGTTGTTTAATGTAAAGTGACTCTTAAATGATAAGAGAAAACCATAATTATTGTAAGCCTTTGTGTAGTACACCCTGCTATTTCCAATCTTTTGCAAATTAACAGTTTCTCTCTGTGGCTGAAGCACTATTGATATGGAATTCATCCATGCTGTTCTGTGTACTATGTATTGATCCCTGTATAAGGGCTGTACAGGCGGAGTACAAGTGAAGCAATTACATACAGTACTGGTGCATGTGGATGCATCATAAGGGCAAGCACAGGCAATTGAAATGCAGGTGTTCTGTGGGCAAAGGAGGATCCATGGGGTTCATATTCCTGTAGACCCAAGTGGCCACAACACTGCCACAGAAGAACTGTTGGACCAACGGATGGTGATGATGCAGAAAAACCCAGAGCACGATTGAATTTCACCTCTCTCTGTCAATTGCATAAAGCCTGAATACTCTGGCTTTATACTGATTGAGTGGATATCACCCTTAAGTGAACATATGTAAAGCATATTCATTAAGAAGATGTGCTGCTCCAGCCCATAGATCATATCACTACACAATGACATAGAAACGTCAGTCTAAAACCTATTACTGTGTGGTCCAAATTCAGAGTTTTTCCTCCCCTTAAAGTATGAAATATTTTCAGTATGTTTCCCACATCAAAACACAGACAATTTGACAGAAGTAGTATGGAACTCTGCACTAACATCTGGAAGAGTAGGTGGTGACTGTGATGGGTCAGGGCCCCCTTGAGATTGTTACCTGATGTCCTGAGACCCTACTGAGCCTGTTTTCCCTGACAGCCTGGGCATCCTGTAACAATGTCTTTTTGAGCCTGGCTCTTCAGCCTGCCTCTACCGAGACACAGAGAGGGTCACACCCCCAAGGCTGCAGATGCACGCTGTAAGCCAGGTCTATACTAAACCCAGAAGGTCAGGTTAAAGTATACAACTCCAGCTATGAACCTAAATAACGTACCTTAAGATGAGCTTGGTACCATATCCACCGCAGGAGGTTGACAGGATTAAATGCTCCTATTGACTTCCCATACTCCTTGTGAATTGAGGAGGACCGGTGCTGACCAGGGAGACCTCAGTGTTCAATTTAGTGGTACCCGCTGCCCATGGTACTAAGTTGACAGCAGAGCTTTTTTGGCTGCAGAGCTGCTGCCTCTTTTGGAGGTGGATTAACTCTCCCATCAGTGTTCCAGTAATGCAGCTGCACCGGTACAGCCATGCCATTGCAGTGCTATACATGTAGACGAGCCCTCAGAGTGTCACTGCTAACTGCAAAGGGAACAGGTTGGTTAGAATATGTAGTTAACACATATTTCATTGGACCATTCAAGGTGAAGGGACTCATCTGTTAACCCATCTCCAGCCATGTGGGGAAGGAAGAGGAGGGAGGAGGCAGCTGGGTGAGTTGACATACACTCTAAGCCATGCAGATACATGTCATTTTACTGTATGTAAGTTACAGAACTTCTGCTCTGAACTTCAGTCTTTGATTTGCCAACTCCTGGGCTCTTAAGGGTTTGTCTACATGGGGAGTTTACATTGATTCTTAGCTGCCAAGAAAAATTTTAACCTGTTCAGCACCATGATATATGGAGGGTTAAGGATGTTTTCCACCATCTTCCTTGTTACCTAGTGTTTCACTCTTGTGTGCCATGATGGCATCACTTGCAAAAATGTAGACCAGTTGATCACAATACTGGCCAGTAGTGAGGATGTTACCAAATGTCCAATGTTTGTCCTGTGGCTCCTGCTTTTGAGTAGCTTGGCTTTGTCTCAGTACTGAGACCAATCTTATAGTGCCCCCCACCTTTGTCACTTCAGTGTCTGACATATGAGTGCAGACATCTATGAGACACTGGCTTTTCTCCAGGTAGGACAGGACATGCAACTCTCCAAAGAGGACAGCCAAGTCCAGAGCCCTGTAGGGATCCATAGGAAAGCTTTAGGATGGCATAGCTACTGAAATGGGTATGTGAATTCACCACTAGCTGGTATCAAAATGGGCCACATCTGGCTGCATGCCAGCATTTAAACACTGAAGTGACATCTGGTCAAGATGAGTCCAGAGCAATGGAAGTCCCAAATATAGGAAATCCAGGTGTTAAGCAATGCAGTCTGGGCTAGATGAGGGAGGACAACCAGAAGAACATTAGTTAGGAATGCAGCCACACAAACTTTAAAATGAACAAGCACTGCATAAGTAGATGCATTCATGCTCCAGAAGAGGATCCATTTCTGTGACCTAAGACACTAATTCATTCACTTGAAAAATGTTTGTGACTTCAAGGCACTGTAGTGTGAACACTAATTTGAATCTGATGTAACATGCCTGTGTGGACAAGTCCTGAATTCCTCTATTATACTCAGAAAAATGAGAAGTATAATCTCTTCCAATTGAAAGAGTAACATTGTAGTTATACATTTATAGGTTCAGGGGCAGTAAGACATTAACATTTTGTCCTCTCCTCCTTGGCAAGTTTGTGTTCAATCCTACACGTATTAATGCAAGTAGTCCTATTGGCTTCAATGGAAAATCCTGTATGAATAAAGTTACAGGAATAGGGCCATGGCTTATGTGTTCTAAACATAATTCACATGATGTTTTATACAAAAATGGACATTTGCCTAAGAGAAAGACATGCCATTTCCTTTTCCTAACTATAAAAGGTATGCATATAGCTGATGAAATATGAAAGATAATATGTTTTATTCATGAACACAGAAAGTTGCTCAGCAGCGGACATCAAATACACTTTCTGCAAGAATCCACCGTGATAAGTAATGACATGCTAACATCTTGGAAAGTTAGAAATCTGTGTTAATTTTTAAACAGAGACAATTCAAGTGAGAGACTGAATGAATATTCTCCCAAAATGTTATCTTTTGTTAATCAAAAAGAGAAAGCAAAAATAACGGGAGATCTGTTGTGAAAGTAGCTATATAATTATGGTTTTGTTCCAATGTACAACAGCTTTGAATACATAGGAATCTGATGTCCAAAGAAGGCAACTACAATCTTCTGAGGCAGAGTTCATATTGCAGAGGAGATAAACCTTGTGGTCTTGCCTGAGTTTTTGACTTTTTTCTGTTCTTTCCCAGTTGTTTTTCCTTATGTAAAAGAAAATCCTTCAAAATGAAAAGTTCTGGTCCTTTTCTCACATATAGACTAGTTACTCCTCATTTCCCCTCAGCATGAGCAGGGAATCAGATTCAAAAGATATGCCTGGTTTTATGTATGGAAAACATAAAACAAAAAGAAAGAAAAGGAAGTGAAGTAGAATTAGTAATGGACAACCTCAAAAATTTGGAAGTTCAGCTCAATTTGGACAGACACTCATAAATTCAAGTACAGTTTAGTTACCTGATCTTTATTGGAAGTGTTTGGGGGCCACAAAGCATGGCGCCATTTCATGTTTCATGTGTGGTTCCATTATTGGCCAGGTTGAAAATATGCTAAAATGTTGCTTTTCTCATAGGATATGCCTATACTGTGGGATAAAGTCGAATTAAGATACACATCAGCTATGTTAATTGCGTAGCTGAAGTCGAAGTAAATTAGCTCAACTTTTGGCACTGTTCACACTGCAGGAAGTTGAAGGGAGAACTCTCTTTGACTTCCCTTACTCCTCATGGAAGCAGAACTACCGGCATTGACTGGAGTGCCTCTCTCAGTTCGAATTAGCGTGTCTTCACTACACACACTAATTTGAACCATGGAAGATTGACAGTGGCAGCTTCTATTTTCTCTGTAGTGTGGACATACCCATAGCGATTAAGATCACACATCCAGGGTTGGATTCTGTAGCTATAAAGATATGCGATAATGAAATATAGTGTGCAGGGAAAAGATTATGAGGACTTTTCACAACCTCACAAAATGTGGTTCAGGTTCATTTTGAATTTTACCAAAAAATTAGGGTCATTTCCTAAATCTTCAGAGGGGTAGTCTGTAACTGGAAAAACTTTAAAAACAACAAATAATCTAGCACCACCTTAAAGACTAACAAAACATATAGATAGTACCATGAGCTTTTGTGGGTACAACCCACTTCTTCAGATGACTGGAGTATTAAAAGGTCAGATCCAAGAATAAATAAGGGAAGTGTGGGGGGCGGGGGGAGAGCAGGAGGGGGAAAAAGAAAAAAAAGAAAAAAAAAGTGAATTGGATTGTTCCAATTACAAGAATAAAGAATAAAGTTATTGGCTGGCTTGCACACTACCTTCCACATCCTAATGACTTAACTAGCCAACCAACCAATGGGTACTTATACAGGTGCAAATTGTTCTTATCAGCGTCTTGTAAACTGAACAATCCAATTCACTATTTTTTCTCTTTTTTTTTTCTTTTCCTTCCCCTCCCCCCACCCCACCATCCCTTATTTATTCTTGGATCTGGACTTTTAATACTCCAGACATCTGAAGAAGTGGGTTGTACCCATGAAAGCTCATGATACCAGCTACATGTTTTGTTGTCTTTAAGGTGCTGATAGACTATTGCTCATTTCCAACTCTGTCAATCAGTTTAATCTAATCTGTTTCCTCAAATCTAATTATCTTATTAGGTTTTAAATAGTATCCCATTGGTACAATATTTAAGGTCCAAACTATTCCCCAATCCTGAATATAATAGGGCACTATATTAATGTATGTAGTTGGACAAGCTAATCACATGGAGTCAACCTATAGAATTGTTCATTACAGATCTGGTAGAATTATACTGATAACAATCCTATTTTCACAATTGTATGTCAAACTTATATGTCTAGATGTTGTGCCTTAGGCATTATAGAGGATACCCCTGTAGAAAGAAAAGTAGAAAGACTGACCCTAATGGGCATTCTAACAAGATAATATCTTAATGGGAGTCACACTCTTGCTTCAGTACCTCATTTGATATTTAGTGCTGAATAGTTCCCTCACTTTACACCCTTATGGGAAAATACAAAGAAGAGATTTCTACACAATGCTTAAATTTTCAAAAGAAAATCTATATAATTCCACAGCAGGGATATAATTCTCTATGAAATGCTAGCTAGTCTGTAGAGAGAATTCTATTGTCTATTATAGTCTATAGATTTTGTTCCTATTCAACTCTACAGGATCTTCCATAAGGAATTGTTCAGAGAAATAACATGATGAAGGCAGAGCCAAAAGAAGCTCTGAATAGCAAATGATCAGAATCTTGTGGTTAAAATTTTTAAAACCATTTCAAAGTGTCATATTGTCTAGAACATTGACATGTAGTCAGTGTTCTATGATGTGGTCTTTCAGGGGGTCTTGACTGTCCCCTGGTCAGTACAGTTCTTGGGCTGTAAAATCTAATTAGAACTACTGATCTAGTTACTGATCTAACTACTGACCTTTGCACTGTGTCTCTGGAGGCAACATGATGCAGGAGTGTTGCCCCTTTCTTGTCCCAGGCCTTTCTAGGGATGTGAATGACCAGTCGACTAGTTGAATATGCGATAAGCAAATGCTTATTGGATAGTCAACAAACTAGTCGACTAGTCGCTTTCCCCTCACCTCCCCCCCCCCGCAGCCTCTATCAGAAAGGGGCAGCAAGAGAGAAGATGAGGAGGGGGTGCTTCAAAGTGGCAGCTCCGCGTGGAGCTCGGGGTGAAATGCCACATGGAAACCGGGGCCAGCAGGGAGTCCCCAGCTGACCAGGGCTGCAAGCAGCATTTCAAAGTGACAGCACAACATGGAGCCTGAAGTCTGCTGCTTTGAAATGTCATGTGCAGCTTGGGGCTGCACGTGGCATTTTAAAGCGGCAGCTGACCCACTGACCCCAGGCTCCATGAGGCCCTGCCGCTTTGAAATGTTGTGCAGAGCTTGACACCATACTCCCTGTGGCGTTTCAAAATGGCAGCACCACATGGAACATGGGGTCAATTGCATTGCTTTCTCCTTTGAAGTGTAGCAATAGCCCCGGGGCTGTTGCTATACTTCAAAGGCAGAGAAGCCTTTATCAACTAATGAAATAGTCGATGCAATTTGCATTGACTATTCGATTAGACAATTAATCAAAATTTTACATTCCTAGGCACTTCTGCTTCTTTTCCCTGTTTGAGCTCTCCTTTTATATCAGACATGTTCCCTCCCTCCCTATTGGTTGCAGATTAGGGTGCCAAACTCTATGATTAGCAGTTGTGAAAGCTATGTGGTAGTGTGGGCAGGTTGCTTGCCTTTAGGCAGGAGAGGCTCTGCTTGCCCTTCTGCCTCTGATAAGTATGGGGTTTATAGACCTCTTTACACGTGTATAACCTACTAAGATGTCGCATAACATGTTTTGGAGCATATTCTGTAGCGCTGGGTCACCGTAATAAGAAGGCACTGTGGTCTAGGAGACAGTGTCCACTGGCTATAACTACTCGTGCTTAACTAAGAATATAACATTGACTATATCATGTGACCACCAAAGGGCACATGATTTTCAAACCAAACTTTTCTCCACTTCTGTGCTTTTAAATGCATTTGTTATCCCAATCTGACTTGTATGCTCAGTGACTAGCCATCAGCCTTACGCCGTACAGTGCATGATCTAATTATATAAACATTATGCCAATGTCAAGTTCTTTTTTGCCCTCAATTAAAAATATGAATTATCTTATTCTCCTCTTTCTGCTTAGCTGTAAATGTTATCTTCCCTACCAGTACTGCTCTTAAGTTAAATTCTTATACAATGTGACAAAGGACTTGGTATCACAAGTGTGAAGAACTGATTGGTATATAATGAGGCTTAGGATGATTAGATTTTTATCAGTAAATATTGGTGAAGGTTGATTTTCTCATACATGCACAAACTGACAAAAATACTTCCATTATTTGAAATTTCAGATAGGCAAAGTAAGAAAAATACTGTTTGAGAACATATGAGTTTTATTTAAAGAGATTTACTTTGTATATTTTGACTTGTGATGATAATTTGCATGTTAACTGCTATAAACCTTTAACTTTTGGAATCTCGGTGTCTACGGTCATTAAATAATTCTGACCCCTCACATAGCTGACCCCTTCCTGTAGCTGTGAACATGTATTATTTTAAATAAGAAAAATGCTTAAACCCCATAATTTTGCAAGACTGTGAAAATTTAAATCAATAGAAATGGGAAAAATCTTTAAAATAAACATAAATATCTGTCTAAATTACTAAAAAAAAGTGCAACTCTGCCAACCCTCTCTATAACCATTTACAGAATTCTGCCTTCCTTTATTCTTTCAATCTAGTTAGTTATCTTTCCTATTGAATGAAAGAGGCCAAATTTTGTTCCTGTCTCCCATTCAATCTCTCTGATGTAGAAGAGGCTGTAAAGGGGCTATACTGGACATCAGAATGTAGCTCTGTCACTTTTATAGTGTTATAAGTCATTAGTCCATTTGATCTATGCCATGATTAAAGATGATTCAGTGGGGTAGCCGTGTTAGTCTTTAATTGGAAAAACTTAAAAACCAACAAATAGTCTAACACCGTGGTCACCGACCCGTCGATCGCGAGGCATTCGGGCCCCCTCCGATTTCCCCCCACCCCCAAGAAGCACCACTACCTACCTCCAGAGACAATGGAGGTAGTGCCAGCTTCCTGCTGGGTGGACAGAAGTCCTGCAGCTGTATGCCACTTCCGGGGGTTCCAGAAGTGCACTGGCTGCTCCCCTCCTCCAGGTCTGTGGCATGCTGGAAACGTGTGGGGGGGAAGAGTCCCCAGAGGAGGTGCGTGCCGGGGCTTCCCTGCTTTGTGGGGAGGGAATGGGGAGGAGTCCTGGGAGAAGGCGGGTGTAGGGGACCCCCTGTCTCCTGCCCCCTGCCCCCAGCAACACCCTGTCCCCTGTCCCCACTGGCACCCTGTCCCCTGCTGCAGAACCCTGTCCCCTGTCCCTCACTGGCACGCTGCCCCCACTGGCACCCTGCCCCCACCCCAGCACCCTGTCCCTTACCCCCACTGGAACCCTGTCCCAGTGTCCACTAGCACCCTTTTCTAGTACCATGTCCCCTGCTCCCACCAGCATAGTTGGGGCCACATTAGTGAGGCTTGGGGTTTTTTTGGAGGAGTTTTTTTTTGCATCTCACTTGTGTGGCCCCCAACTGACTTTTCTGTGGGTCATTCACCCCTGACTCAAAACAGGTTCCCTGCCCTTCTCATAAATAAAGACAATGCAGAAACTTTTTGTGTTTGACATAGTATTTTATTTAAAAATGAAGCCTGGCCAACAAACCCCCAATTGGGGCTAACCCTCCATCTGGCCACAGCATCATAACACTCCTGCACCCCCCCACCCTAGATCTGAGGTTATCATACACTGGACTCCCCTGCCCCAAGCCCCTCACATACCCCAACCCAAATTCCTGCACCTTCACATCCACAAGCCTGTGGCTTGTTTAGTACCCCAATCCTCCATCTGACCCCAACACTCCTCAGCCTGGAGCCCCCTCCCCAAGCCAGCATCCCCTTCTCCACCTCCTCCTGCATCCAAATTTCCTCCCAGAGCTTGCACTTCTCACCCCTCCCCACACCCAAATCCCTCATTCCCACCCCAGAGCCCACACATCCTGTCTCAACCCAGTGAGGGTATGGCTAGACTGGAGGAGTTTTTCCAGGATTCCAGAGATATCCCAGAAAAACTTTTCCACATCCAGGGACACATTTGTTCTTCCGCTTTTTTTAGTGGAAGAGCAAACATGCTCTTTCAGTAGCCCCTGTATTCCTCGTTCCACAAGGAATAGGGGGGCTTCTGAAAGAAGGGTTTTCTCTCACATTTGGTCCAGTCAAGACAGGCCAAACGTTGGAAAAACCTCTTCCTACAGAAGAATCGAAAAAAAAGTTGCAGTGTAGAGTGTATAAGGGCTGGGGATAGCAAGTGATGGAGAGGAGAATAGAGAGGGCGGGGCTTCAAGGAAGGGGTGGGGTCTTGGGGGAAGGATGGGGTGGTAGATCTTGGATTGTTCTGACATTTAAAAAGTGATCTTGGGTGTAAAAAGGTTGGAGACCACTGGTCTAGCAGCACCTTAAAGACTAACAAAATATGTAGACGGTATCATGAGCTTTCCTGGACAAATCATACTTCTCCAGATGAATGGAGTTAATAAAGGTCCAGTTCCAAAATAAATAGAGGATGGGGTGGAAGAAGGAAAAAGGGGGAAAGAAATAGTCAATGAGAGTGTTCATGCCACATGAAGCTGATAAAGAAGGTGCAAATCATTCTTAAGTTACCCATTGGTTTTTTTTTTTAAGTCATTAGGATGTGGAATGTAGTGTGCTAGCCAGGTAATGTCTTTGTTCATACTTTTGTGATGGATCCCAAACTTGTAAATGAAGTTAAATTCCAAGTTCCTGTGTATTTGGCTTGTGGAATTGGCTTGACACAACAGGGTGACTTTGAGATCCATTAGTGAGTACTCCTTCAAGTTAAAATGTTCTCCAACAGGTTTCTGTGTGTTGCCTTTTCGGATATCTGATTTGTGTCCATTAATTCTTTTCCAAAGAAACTGTCCAGTTTGGCAAATATACATGGCAGAGGGGCATTGCTGGCATTGATCATATGAGGATGTGCAGTTAAATGAGCCTCTGACGTGGTGGCTGATGAGGTTGTGTCCAGTGATGAAATTGCTTGTGTAAATATGTGGACAGATTTGGCACCAGGGCTGATTGCATGGGTGGGTTCCTGGATGATTATGACGGAGGTGTGCTGCATGGTTACTGGAAAGAATTTGTTTGAGGTTAGGGTAATTTTTCATGGAATCAAGCTGGTCAGCCTTCTGTATTTTTAAAGTTGACAAAGGAAATCTATGAACCCCAAACCCAATGAATATCTGTCCTTACAAGGCAAGAATTTACATGCCTTCTTTATAAATATATCTAGAAGATTTACATATTTGCTTGGCCCTGAATTCAATTAATTATTATTTAATAGAATGAAAATGTACATGCTTCATTTAAATCATTACTGTGGGGTTTGGCTGGGGATGAGGGAGTCTGGATGCAGGCTGCTCCAGCCCTCTCTCACTGCAACAGCTTGAGACAAGTTGAGACACACTTTTCCATGGCTTCTGCAGCTCTAGCAGGTACAGCCGGGGGAGGGGTACACGTCCCCTGGCTGGTGCAGATCCAGATTTGTCTGTCCCCTGCGCTCCTCAGCAAAAGTGAGGAATGCAACAAACTGTGCACTTTCCCCTTGCTCCCCGATGAAAGGGAACAGCTAGCAATGTTCCCATAGGAATTGGGCAGTGGGAGCCTAAGCCCTTGGTGCCCTTCCTAAAAGGCTCCTGTGGGGGTGGGAGGCTCAGGGCTGGGTCAGTCCCAGATGGGCTCACTGGGGGCCATTCCCTCCTCTTTCACCTGCCTGGTGATTCTCTCTCTTTTTTCTATGGTTTTCTGAGAAGCAATCCCCAACACATCCCCTTTTCCTGGCACAACGAAACCCTGATCTTGATTTAAGTTATGGTAAGAGGAAACTGTAAAATGAAGTTGGTGGTCCTAGCACTTACCATTTAGGAGGAGTTCTTGCATAGACACACAGACACACAGATGGACAAACTCTCTCAAATATATAGTAGATTATTATACTTTATTAATTATATGTATGAAATAATTTTTTTAAATTAATATCTATTTCCTCAGTTTCTTATCAGAATTATTAAGGCAAAGAGTCTGACTTCAATGAGAGTTTTACCACAATAAGGACACACCAACCATTTCATGTTAGGCATACCTACATTTCCCAAATACTTTGTAAATGGTACCCAGGAAATCTGATCAATAAACCCATTGGACGGTATTCACATAGAGCCATGAGGAGAATCTGGTTATGAATGTTCATAACTGGAATATTCTAATGGCTTTGTGCCATTGAAAATCTGACAGATTTTCTTCCTGAAGAATTGTATTGAGTCCTCAAGAAAACCAGAGGGTTTTATGGCTGTGATACCTATATTCTATACACTCCCTTTGTCCTAAGCACTTACTCAAAGTTAGGACTCTGTGGGTTGTTTCTATTAAGAAGAGAAATTGATGATGGGGGTCAGGTACCTTGATAAAATTCTCTTGATTTACAGAGAATATATAAAGTCACAGCAGGGATCAACAGCAAGGAGTCAGTTTCTTTATTCATAGCTTCAAGCTCCAAATGTTTCACTCTACATTTTTCTCAGGTCACACGCTCAGTGCTCTTTCAGGCTGTCTGGCTTTCTTCTTCTTCTCTGTAATCATTTCCTGTGGTCTTCCACTGATCATGTTAGCAAGTGGAAATGAAAAGATTTATTGCTGTCATTGTAATGCTCTTAACTTGTACGAATTCTTAATTTGTTTTAATTAAATTGGGGCTTGACAGATGTACCCGGTTGATTGCCCTGGAGAATTAAGTGCTGTATTTATTCAGTGATGAACATGCAAAACATCAGTACAAGTTTCTCCATGTTGTTCTGCTCCAATCTTAGGGGGAGGAGAGGAGAGGTTGTTTTCTCAATGTCTCCGCTGAGACTTCCAAGAAAGATCCCAATTCATGACGTGGTTTTATACTATAGACTGCTAGAACTGATGGAGAGAACCAATTAATTTCACATAAATTACTTAACTGCTGTCAGAGGGTAACAGCTTTCAGTCACTGCTAATATAGTTGGATTTCAATCAGCAACCTACAGCTAAAAGGCTCCATATGCCACCATCCAATTCCTGCAATCATCTACTTCCCTTAGAGACTTTATTTTTCAATTCAATAATGTAAATCTTTCGACTTTTAAACTTTAGGTCCAATCAGATTAATATGACAGTTTTTGGCTGAGTAACTTCATCTGGGAGAGTGGTGCTGAGGGGCTTGATTCATCCCAACTGGCATGAAGAGGAATCTGATGGCTCCAAAATGATAAAAGCTGCTCATTGTGTGATTTTTGGCATCCTCTTATGCAGCAACCTGTCTGGAATTTGGAGGGAAAGACTGAAGGAGTATCCTGTCTGTGTGCATGTGGCTAGAAAACTAGAAGCAGGTGCAGAATCTCTGCAAGTGATTCTCTTAATAAAAATGCGGTTATTATCTGACACATAGTATATGAAAGATCTTGAATGGTAGAGATCTTGCAAAATAAACTGCACTCCTGCCAGCTTGGGTCACATCTAGGCACTTTCCAGTTTGGGATATGGTCAGAATTATTCGATGACTTAAGTCTTGGTGGTATTTGTCATACTGATTTATAGCTGTCTAGAAGAATAATTCTTTATACAAGGCCAGTTCAGACGTAGTAATTTAAATCCATCTCTCTCCCCCTACATATACCAAAATCAGGGGTTCATGCTTGTTTGCCTGGTTTGGAAATATGAGCAATTTATATATGAATGAAGTCCTCCTGAGGGATTAATGTTTTCAAAGTTCTTATCATTTGAGTAGCCCCACAAATATTTCTTGGATTTCAAGGATTTTCATTCCAATTTTGACCACTTTTATTTATTTGTTTATTTTTACTCTCATTGGCTTAAGTTTTGAGACAAAGTTGTTTTAAATCAAAAAACAGATTTTTTTCCAATTACAAATGTTGAAAAGGGATGTTTCAACAATTAAAAAAATCAGACGTTTTCTAGTTGACAAATTTACAAAAAATCCTGTTTTCCTTTGAAATGTTTTGATTTTGACAATCAGTATTTTTAATTCTAAAAGCACTGAAAAATTCCTGACTAGGTCTCGGTGATTTTACAACCTAGTTCTAGATTTAAGGATAAGGAACCCACTCCCTCATTCTGGTCACTGCATACATGGAACTACTATTGCTTCATTGCTACTGCCTGAAGTTTTTGGAATACTGATCCATAAAACATGGTTTTTACATAACTGGCAGGCCATTGCATCCTCTAATCCAAAACTTTGTCGAGCCAGATGTACCTATAGTCCTTCAAATATGTACTTGTAATACATGGAAATGAATACAGAGATTGTGCATCTCTGAGGGAAATTGAAGGCACAGATACATGATCGAATATATTATATGGATCAAAAACATTGAAGTCAGCAAGAGAATAGAAAGTAAAGTGATGGTGAATGGTACTGTGTGTGTGCACATGCTTGGAACCAATTTAGAGACAGTGTTTGAGGGCAAACTTTTCTGTGCAAGAACTTTTTGTTATCTTTTTTGTAAGTGAAGAACAGTTTTCTGTGAAAGGTTTTTTTTTTCAAACTTTTTTTTGTCAATTCACTGTTTATCAAAATGAACTTATACTTCTGATTAGAGCCAAAATGGGTAGCTACTATACAGATTTTTGCTACTCTCTTGAAAGTGTAATAAAACTTACCACTACAAAGTATTTCAGAAAAAGATGTAAAATGAATAGCTAGATCTCAATAAACTTTAAAGTATTGGATGCTATGGGAAGTAATTTTCATGATCATTAACCATCATGGTAAACTAATTTCAGGAGCAGCTTTATTATGAACATTATTTAAAAGCACAAAATACTTAACTCTTTCTGAAATAATCTTTCATAGACTAAACCTTCTAATGGTTTCAGTTTCTTAATGCTTCTCTCTCCCTTTCATTCTTTTTTTCTCATTTGTGTTGCAATAGTGGAGATTGTGACACAAGATCAATTTCTTTAGTGCATGCCATTTGGGTGTGCCACTCTTGACTTGGATTCAGTACTAAACTCCAAAAAACCAGGATGGTATTTTGAGACAGGGTGATGCTAGAGGTCCCTTTTTTCATGTGACAAATAAATTCAGTTCCTGAGTATGGATCACTAGGGAAGCTATAGAGCTCTTTATATATTAGGGCATTGAGCCTAATTTCTTGAACAAAATCTAAATTACTTATGAAATGTTAATTGCACAAGTCATAGGTTATTTATTTGCATTGTCTATGTATCCCTTACTGATGATACAGGAAACCAGGTAGTTACATAATATTCGCATTTTTCAGCTGCTAAACTGTTCAAAAGAAAGCCAAGATGTATGTTTGATGTAAAGAAAATTCTACTGTTGACAGAGGTGGTGATCTTATTTGTGAATGTGAAGAAAAAGGTAGTTCTTCTTGTCATCATGAAATCATGGATTGTCTATGAGATGATTTATTTACTATATTGTGTTCTATACCATGGAAGTATGAGGACCCACAAAATTAATTATTCTTTGTTTCCATTCCAGAACTGGTCTATAGTTTTGTGTGCTTTGTTAAACAGTCACTGCATGTTGTGTTCTCAGATTTCAATGGTGGATGAAGTGATAGTTGCCTGTGAATAGCTGATATATCAATTTAAGCATATTTAGCTATTAATTAAGACCCTTTCTTTTTGCATGAAAATAGATTTCTTTTCAGGGAATTAATTACAGAACACATTTTAAGCTCATATATCTTTGCAGTTCAATGTAATGTTAAGCAATATTTTAAAAATATAGATGCCATAACTATTTCATGAATTCCTCTTCAATATTTTTCTGTCATAATTTTAACTTCTCCCAAATTGGGCAGGGGTGAGGGAAAGGAACAGATCGATGTTTACTCTCAATTATATCACTGAAAGTCCACTGAGGTCAGTAAATGAGAACAAGAATTGGCCCATTCAATATGGGTCTCATGCCCTTTAACTGGGATAGCCCAAAACAAGGAACTGGTTCTACTCTCACTGAAGTCAATAGCAAACTTAACCAATGTCTTCTATGAGAGTAAGTTAAAACCCTACGCTCAAAAGTACATTTTTGAGAATTGTAGCATCTTGGATACCACTTTACTTTTTACTTTACTTTATCACTTTTTTTTACTTTACTTTTTATTATTTTTTTTAAAGACACCTGTAAGACAAAATGTCCATGTGAACTAACACTGTCATGACTAATTTGGAGGAACAGGTTGGAATTTGAAGGTGGAAGGTAGCTTGGATGAAAGTGGTCATGAAATGATAGTGTTTATGATTCTAAGGAATGACAGAAGGGAAAACAGCAGAATAAAGTAAATGGACTTTTAAGAAGACAGACTTTAGTAAAATCAGGATATTAGTAGGTAAGATCCTGTGCGAAGCAAGTCTAAAGGCATGTTTATACTACAAATGTAAGTTGATGTAAGGCAGCTCACATTGACCTGTCTAACCATAAACACTATAGTGTGGCTCCTTCCATGGTGAGGTACTTGCTACACTGACCAAGTAAATCTACCTCGATGAGAGGTGTAAGGCTTACGTCAATGCAGTTTGGGTGACAGTGTCTATATAGACATTGCATTGCTCACATCCAGACCTGTTGTGGGGAGAGGGGACTGAAGGCGACAGTTGCCCTGGGGCCCAGTGATTCAAAAGTGGCCAGAGCTTTTGGCCACCACCACTGCAGCAGCAACTTAAGCCCTTGGCCCTTTAAATCTCCACTGGAGTGCCAGGTGGCACTGGGGCAGGGGAAAGGCAGGGGTGCTACAGTCCCAGCAGCACCAAGGGTTGGTTGCCATGGCCCCACTCCATCTGTCCGAGGTCCCACCCCTTCTGGCAACAGATCTGAAGGTAACATAGGGAAAGAATAAATTAAGGGTTACTTAGCCAAATTAGATGTCTTTGGGTTGTCAGGGCTTCATGGAATACATCCTTGAATATTTAAACATCTGCCTGAAAAGTTCTCTGAGCCATTAGTGATTAACTTGTGGAAATTCCAGAGCAGAGGAGAGATCCCAGAGGATATGAAAAATATACTCTCTATCTATAAACAAGGGACTTTATAGGGATTTATAGACCAGCAGTAACTTTGGTATCTGGGATACAATCAATGCATAAACACCTAGAAGATAGTAGGGTGATAAAACAGTCAGCATAGATTTGTCAAAAACAAATCATGTCAGACCAACCTTACATCCTTCTTTGATAGGATAACTAGCCCATTGGATGGGCTGATGCAGTATATTGTGATTTATCTTGACATTAGTAAGGCTTTAGATATAGTCTGACATGAACTGTTCATAAGTGAGCTAGGAAAATAGTCTAGATGAACCTACTGTAAGGTGGACCCACAACTCATTGGAAAATTGTACTCATGGTGGCAGAGCACATCAATTCAGTTCCCATGTGGATTTGTCCTGGACCCAGTGCTATTCAATATATTCATAGATTATTTGGATAATAATATAGACAGTTTATTGCTAAAGTTTTCAGAGATAACCCACTAGGAGACACTGCTAATACTCTGGAGGACAGAATTATCATTCAAAATTATTTTAAGAAACTGGATAAATGACTGAAATAAATAGGAAGAAATTCAATAAGAACAAACACAAGGTCTTACAATTACAGAATAATCAATTGCACAAATACAAAATGCAAAATTACTGCCTATGATGGAGTACTCTAGAAAAGGGTCTCGGGCAGGGGTGGGCAATAATTTTTGATGGGGTGGGGGCCACTCCAAGATTTTGGAAAGTGGTTGAGGGCTGCAGTCTTCCATAATATTAATGGAGGATGTGCGGGGTCTGGGATGGAGGTTGGGTGCAGGAGGGAGAAAGGGATCTAAGAGGGGGTTTGGGTGAAGGAGGTGTTAACTACCAGCCCTGTGCTCTTGGGGAGCCAGGGAGTGACACTCATGGAAAACCATCCCCCTCCCCCAGGTCTCTGCTAGAATCAAAGACAAAGCAAGGAAAAGGCCTGGGAAGACACACCTAAACTGCTTCAGACAAGGGTGATAGAATTAAGGAAACACCCCAGCCTCATCTGCATTGAAGATAGAAGAGAGAGTCATCTCTATTAGCATACAGAATGGAGACCAGCTCTTCCAAAGCAGGAACCGCACTGAAGAAAGAGTTACTTACCTTGTGCAGTAATGGTGGTTCTTCGAGATATGTCCCCGTGGGTGCTCCACTCTGGGTGCTGGTGAATCCTTGAGCCGGTGACCGAAGACTTTCAGCATTTTCCACCGCGCCACGTACGCATCGTAGCACCCCCTTGTGCTGTTGGAATCCGTTAGGCGCGCGAGGTGTAACAGTTAACTCGAACTAAGGACTTAGTTCGAGTTAATATTTGACTGCCGCATGTAGCCGCGGGCAGTTAGCTCGGACTAGGGGGATTTAAAAATGGCGCCCGGACGGGAAGATGCAAATAAAGCCCGGGATATTTAAATCCCGGGCTTCATTTGCAACTTCGAATGCCTACATTAGCCTCCCTAGTTCGAACTAGGGGGCTAGTGTAGACAGACCCAAAGGCAGTTGTAGAAGACATCGCCCTGGTGGAATGAGCTGTGATGGTTTCAGGTAAGTCTTTGTTGTATAGTGTATAACATGTTTGAATAGAGGAGGAGATTCATTTCGAGATCCTCTGAGATGAGACTGCTTGTCCCCTGGATCGTTATGTGTAGGACAAAAACAGCCTAGGGGAGACCCTCCAGGCTCTGGTGTGGTCCACATAAAACGCAAGTGCTCTGCAGACATCAAGAGTGTGCCATGCGGCCTGCACTGGATTGGCATACGGCTTAGGAAAAAAGGCAGGTAAGTGTATGGGTTCATTGACGTGGAAGGGAGAAGGGACTTTGGGGAGGATCTTCAGGTGGGGTCAGAGTATCACTCTGTCCTTGGTGACCACCGGGAACGGGGGTTCAGCCATAAACACGGCGAGTTTGCTCACCCTCCTACTGGAAGTTATTGCAACCAGGAAGGACACTTTCATTGAAAGATGAGACCAAGAGCAGGTGGCTAGTGGTTCAAAGGCTGGCTTTGCAAGCTCTTCAGAACGTGGTTTAGATTCCAGATGGGAACTGGAGGCAGACAGGTGGGAAAGTGTTCTGTAGACCCTTAAGGATCCTTTTTGTTATCGGGTTTGTGAGGAAGGAAACACCTTCACTGGCGTAGTGGAAAGCTGCTATAGCAGCAGCGTGAACTTTGATGGTGCTAAGAGTGAGGCCTGACTGTTTCAGGGATAATAGGTAGTCCAACAGGATGGGAAGGAGGGCGGATTCCGGGCGTGTTGTGTGTGAGCATTTAAACCAGTGAGAAAATCTAGTCCATTTATAGAGGTATGTTCTCCTGGCGGATTGTCTTCTACTGTTAATCAGTATCTCTTTCACCAGTTCTGAACAGGTATTTTTGGCATCCTGGAGCCATGAAGGAGTCAGGCGAGAAGATGAAGCTTGTGGAGTTCTGGATGGAGATTCCTCCCATAATTCTATGATAGGAGGTCGTGATGGAGTGGCATACTGGTCTACTATCGCCATCTTGTGAAGGTAAGGATACCATGTCTGTCTTGGCCACACTGGTGCCAATAGTATGACGTGAGCTTGGTCTGTCCTGATCCTGTTGAGGACCTTGTGTAGGAGGGGAAAGGAAGGGAAGGCGTAGAGGAGAGGAGCATCCCACCTGAGAGAAAAAGCATCACCGAGGGAGTGCTTCCCTAAGGCTGCTCCGGAGCAATAGAGGTGACACTTCCTGTTGCTTTTTGTGGCAAAGAGGTCTATGTCTGGATGGCCCCACTAGTGAAATAGTGGAGCAAGTGCGTGTCTGTCTATCTCCCATTCGTGTTGATCGTGGAACGTGCAGCTTAGGGCATCCGCTGTGACATTGAGTACCCAGGGAAGGTAGAAAGCTATCGGGGTGACCTGATGTGCCAGGCACCAGTTCCACAACTTGATGGCCTCCTTGCAGAGGGATGGGGATCGTGCACCCCTCTGCCGGTGGATGTAGTACATGCAAGTAGTGTTGTCTGTCATTATAGTAATGGACTTGTGAGCTATGTACGGTTGGAAGTGTTGGCATGCATATCTGACAGCTTGTAATTCGAGGAGGTTGATATGAAAAGTTTGTTCCATGCAGGACCATTTTCCTTGGGCTGTGATGGTCCCTAAGTGGGCCCCCAACCCATGAGTGTTGTGTCAGTCATAATTGTAAGTGTGGGGGAAGGATGGTGGAATGGTACGCCGTCTAGCATGTTTCAAGGATTTGTCCATCATTGAAGGGAACTGAGGATGCGTGGTGGGATAGTCACTATTTTGGACAGCTGGTCCCTGGAAGGCTTGTAGGTTGTGGCCAACCATGACTGCAGGCCCCTCACGTGGAGTCTGGCCAACTTGACGACATAGGTTGTGGAAGCCATATGTCCAAGGATTTTGAGACATTCGCGTACCATCATGGTTGGAGCTGATTGTGCACTCATGATAATGTTAGGATTGAAAGTTTTATTCTTTTTATATTTCTTATCTTAGGTTTAGTAATGTAAGATAATATATATAATCATATTTAATATGGTAGTAAGTCAAGTTTTTAGTTATGTATATATCTTCTATAGTTCCTTGTTCTAAAGTTTTAGTAAGTAAAGAGACAGGATCTCATATTGTGTCTATGTTAATGAGGTTAGAAATATCGAAGGCCCGGGCCTTCGATGTGAATTGTTTTGATTTTGATTTTGCTTTTACTTAATATAAAACAGTATTGTTTACCGTTGAAGGATTCTGTGTGAAAGACTGTTTGTATGAATGAGATATGGAGTGAAGGTCATCGTTAAAGCCAGATGGCCAGAGAAGGGGGAGAATGTGGGGTGAAGACAAACTGTAAAAGACAGACTGCAAAGAGCAGTGAAACCGTCAGTGCATACCCACGGTCAAAGAATGGATCAGATTGGCAGACTGACGAACTTTGAAGTGGAGCGGGCACCCCCAAAAGGACGATTGATTACAGGATGAGCCCTGAAGAGATGTTTGGGAACGATTGACATCAACAAGATAACATTCCGGTCACAAGCTGACAGAGTGGGATCCCTGGATTTTAACAGAGAAGAAGGATTATAAATAGCAGGGTGCTTTGCTATGGAACTTCGGGTTCGTCTTGCCAACACCAAATCCAGAGGAGCATCGGATCAATCGACCGACGAGGCCCTGCTCCCCCCGTGCTCAATCTAGCTGGCCACTAGATTGACACAGACTCTGGACTGGTAACTATATCATCTGGCAGAACTGCGTATGCATGATGTTTTGTGTGTATGTGTGTGTTTGAAAAGCATATGCAACTGTTGTATTCTCAATAAATGCGGCGTACTGCCTTTTCCCCCATAAAAGATCTTGTGTGCTTCGTTTAAGCATAACAATAAGGTCGCGAATGGTGTTGAATCTGTGTTCAGGCAGAGTAGCCTTTGCTGCTACCGTGTCGATGAAGGCCCCTATAAACTCCAATTTCTTGATTGGATCTAGCGTGGATTTTGAATGGTTTATATGGAAGCCAAGGTTGACCAGAGTGTCCATGGTGGTATCGGTCATGGCCTTGGTATCCTGAAGGGACGACCCTTTTATGAGGCAGTCGTCCAGATATGGAAATATCATGACTCCTTGACACTGAAGTGAGGCCATTATGACCACCAGAGTCTTAGAAAATACCCTGGGGGCAGTTGAAAGGCCAAAGGGGAGCACTCAGTACTGGTAGTGTTGGGTGCCCACCATGAATCGTAAGAAGCGTCTGTGTGCGGGATGGACCATGATGTGGAAGTAGGCATCCTGGAGGTTGAGAGTCAAAAGCCAGTCCCCTTGATCCTGTGCGGGGATAATTGTTGCTAGGGTTACCATCTTGAAGCAGTGGTAGGCAATGTATTTGTTGAGTCTCCTCAAATCCAATATAGGTCGCCATCCTCCACTTTTTCTGGGTTAGGAAGTAAGTTGAATAGAAGCCTCGACCCTGGAATTCTGGTGGTACTTGTTCTATGGCACCCAATTGTAGAAGGTGGGAGACCTCTTGGTGGAGAAAGGTTTCGTAAGATGGGTCCCTGAAAAGGAATGGGGTGGGAGGGTGGGTAGGAGGCAAGGAAATGAAGGGGATGGCATAACCATGTTGGATCAGCTCCAGGACCCATTTGTCTGATGTGATTTGGGTTCATCGATGGAAAAAAGCTCGGAGAGGGTGGTTGAATTGAGAAAGACTGGGTGCAAGTAGTATTGGGGAGGCTTTCTGGCTCTCGACATATTTTTCAAATTTGTTGTTTGGCCACGGGTGCGTGGGTCGCAGAGGAGTGTTGTTGATGTTGGCGTTGGGGTCTGCGACGTTGTGGCCTTTGTTTTTGACAGAAGTCATATCTGGGTTGTTGTCTAAAAGGCTCCCTAGGCCTCTGGTAAGTTGAGTACCTCGTTCTTTTAAAGGAGGGAGTGTACATTCCCAGGATCCTGAGAGTGGTACGGGAGTCCTTCATGGAACGTAACACCTCTTCTGTCTTAGTGGCGAAGAGGTTGGTCTTGTCAAAGGGTAGATCTTCGACTTTCTGTTGTAAATCTCTCAGGACTCCTGACGCCTGCAGCCATGAGATCCTGCGCAGTACAACTGCAGATGCTGTAATACGGACTGAAGGACAGTATGGGAAACGGTGTGGCCTTCCTGCATGATGTTAAGTAGAGTTGGCCTCTTATGTTCTGGTAGGTGTTGAACCAGGTCCTGAAGTTTGGAATAACTGGCATGGTCATAATCTGCGAGCATTGCCATGTAGTTTGCCGCTCTAAGGAGCAAAGTGGTGGAGGAACAGACTTTGCGGCCTTGTGGAGTGGTCCTGAGGTTAGGCTGTCTTCCCTTATGCTGAACAGAGTCCATGACTAATGAGTTTGGTGGGGGATGAGTAAAAAGAAAATCCATGTCCTTGGGAGCAATGAAGTATTTGCGGTCTGCCCTTTTGTTAGTCAGGGTAATGGACGCAGGAGTCTGCCAGATGTTATCCGCAGGGTCCATAATAGCCTCGTCCTGGGGAGTGCTATTCGGGAAGTAGTTGGAGGTTACAGTGTGCGTAAGAGCCTGTATTGCTTCACTTGTACCTCCTGAAGGTCTCGCTCTTGCGCTAAGGCCACTCTTTTAAAAAGGGCTTGGAATTTTCTAGAGTCGTTGCCGGATGGTGGGGGTTCGGCTGTGACTGCCTCATCGGGTGAGGATGAGGAATTGTGCAAGGGAGCTCTGTCTTCCCCTTCTGAGAGGGAGTTCTGTATTTCGGAGTCAGCTGGAGAATTCGGCTCAGTTACTGAAGTAGTAATAGGAGGCGAAGCCGGTGGTGGTCTGGAGATGCTGGAAAGGGCATGATGGTGGCTTTTCTTGGGGTATGGTTCCCACGGCTACCACTGAGTGGTGTATGGTGGTGGTGGGTAGCCATACTGTTGTGCATACCATGGTGGTGGAGGAGGAGGGCGTATTGCACTGAGCTGGGTTGCCAGGAGGGAGGTCTGTGAGTCAGACTGGAGTGTTGGGAGGAAAATCTCCTGGTTCCGTGCCCACCTCACTAGGAGACCATGAGACATTTGACGATCTGCGAGACCACACCGACTGAATGGAGGAGCCTGGCGAAATTGGTGCCATTGGCGTGTGGCTTTGCACTGGGATCAGTAGCGTGCTTACTCTTGAGTCGGTGCCGAGGCGTGTGGTTTACTCGGTGCTGATGGTGGCACTGTCGCCGAATGATCCGGTGGAGGCATGTCGGTGCGGAGCTTCTTCAGCACAGACAACGGTGCCATTTGGTCATGATGTTTCGGCACCGAGCGATCCTTATGTTGGCCCGCTGATGCAGCCGGTGCCGTAGGTGTACCCAGTGCTGCTGGTCCAGGCGGTGCCACTGGCCTCAGTCTCGGCTCCGAATGGGTTCTCTTGTGCTTGGACGGTGCTGTACCAGATGTACCAGGCCTATCCATGGTGCTGACCTGTGTGGTAGTTGGAGCTGAGGGTAGTGACCGGGTTGGAGAAAGGCCCATTTTCGATGCCATAAGGCCAGAGGGGGCAGAGGGACAAGACTTATCCATACCCTTGCTCTGGGAGGCCGGTTTTGGCAGTTCTGTAGTGTCGTCTGACAGTGGTCAAAGAGACGTCTCATAGAGGAGAGTCTTCAGTCTGTTTGCCCAATCATGGCATGCTCTAGCCGTGAGTTTTGAACAGTGGGGGCACTTTTGTGTCTAATGTGACTCCCCCAGTTACTTTATATCAGAAATGGGCATAGCATTTCGGCACGCCTCACACCTCTTAAAGCCGGGAGAACCTGGCTTGAGGCACAGGGAAAAGCGGCAAGCTGCAAAAACGGAAAAGCGGCAAGCTGCAAAAACGAAAAACTTTTTTTTTTTAACTTTTGACTAGGACGGATAGAGGGGTTCAAATAATTTGGATGATGAGGTAACTGGAGGGATTAACAGGGTATTTATCTAATTTTTTCACAAAGGTCTTGAGAGGAAAAGAGGCTCCATCTGCTGCCGAGGACAGGAGAGAAGGAACGGAGGAGCCGCACCGCATGCGCGTCTAACGGATTCCAACGGCACAAGGAGGTGCTACGGTGTGTGCGCAGCATGGTGGAAACTGCTGGAAAAGTCTCCGGTTGCCGGAGCGAGGACGCACCAGCACCCAGAGTGAAGCACCCATGGGGACCACTTGAAGCAGAACTATGGGATACCGAAAGCAGAGAAGCACTGACTGATGGGAAATCTCTGCTCCAGATGCTAATGAACCCAGGCGTGCTCACACCCAAATTAGTCATTATCAGACCAATTCTAGTAATAGATCCTATGGACATCCAAAATACTGAAACTGCCTAGTTGCTTTGTGAGCTCCTTCAAGGAACATCACCCATAACCAGATGTGATCAGTCTCTATTGTCTCGCCTCTGTTTACCCATAAACAAATCCAGTGTTCTCTTTGAACTATTGTCCTACCCCTATAAAAACTCCTACCCTTGCTCAAGAAAAACTGTTCTGATACCTGGATTTAAACTGCATCAGTTCCATTGAGACTTCTTCATCTCTTGTCTGATCGTGCTGGGGGCTCTTCTCTGCTTGTCTCCTGCCCTCTGGACCCCCAGCTCCCATCACCATCTGGGAACCCCAATCAGTGCAAGCTCCACGGAGTGGTTAGGTCTCTCTCTCTCTCTCTCTTCCTCACCCCCACCCCTACCTCTCTCTAAGCATAGCCTCCTGACTCTGCCCTATGTAAACTGTTATATGGTTAGCTAGCCCTAACATTTGTAATCAGTTTCAATTTAGATTTAATACTGTAACTGTTAGATGCAATATTGTAACTGTTTTGTGAATATATATATTCACTATCCATAAATAAATAACTTTCATTGTTAAGCTGGTTGCTTCTCTCTCTTTCTTTCTCTTTCACTCACTCTTCCACAAGGGGTGTTGTTTTGGCTTCCCTATTCGTTCTGCAACAACGCTTCTTGTAGCCAAGCTAAAGATCCCTGTAGTGCCCCAAATCCTGTGGGCTTTGCTCATTGTGTGGTTTACCAGTGAATGATTGTGGTGTGAAAGTGGGGATAGGGAGGTGCTGAACCTGGGGGCATATGAGGATGGCAGCTTAAAGTGCTGTTTATTCTAGCCCACTGAGTCTAAAGGCACATGAGGGTGCAGTGTGGCATTGCTGTTAAACCCCGCCTGCTGAGTCCAGGGACATATGAGGGGTCAGCTTGTGAGTGCTGATTACCCAATCCTCTCAGACTTGCTCTGTTAGTGGGTGTGAGTGTCTGTGTGTGTTGCTAAGGTGGGAAGAACCCCGTCCTGAGGAACCTAGTTCCTGCAGGAGAGCTCCAGTGGGAGGGGGAATTGGCACCAGGGAGATTCAGCTCCATATGAGAGCACAAATAAGCACAAGCAGCATACTGATAGAACTGTTAACCTCCCCACAGCCCCATAAAAGTAACCCTAATATATGAGCATACCCCACAGTGTTGAGCAAATCTGGTAACAGAGGTGGTTGTGACCTAGGGCAAGAGTCTGGGATGCAGGATTTTGGGATGTGACCTAGGCTAGGAGAGGCTTGTGATGTGGAGAAGAAGACTGGGGTTCCAGATCTGGGAGGGGATTTGGATACAGGAGGTGGCAGAAGGTTTGAGTATGTGGGAGGGGGCAGAGGGTTGGGGAAGGGAGGGGCTGGGATGCCAGAGGCAGGTTGTCGCTGAAGGTGGCATGCTGTTCCATGTGGCTGTGCTCCGGGCATGAGAAGGAAGGGAAAGGGGCGGGGGAACAAGGAGGGAGGGAGGCGGCTTCCTACACTGGCCCTGCTCCCAGCAAAAATTCTTGGCTCCTATTGGCCAGAAACTGAGAGACTGGCCAATGGCAGCTAAGAGATTTTGCTAGGGGATGGGAGCAGCATGAGAAGTCTTCCTCCTTCCTCCCCAGCCACCCGCAGTGGAGAACAGCTGGTTTTCTAAAACATGAACTGATCTCTGCCTAAGGGTTCCAGTGATGGTGCTGCAGGCCGGATTTGGTGGCTTGGCGGGCCAGATCCAGCCCGCTGGCAGCATCTTGCTCATCCCTGGTCTGGGGCTATAATATGCTACAAATACTGTTGCAAAAATGTAAACATCATTCTGGGCTCTCTTAGGAGTGTAAGCAAGACACAATGGACAATTTTTCCACCCTAACCAGCAATGATAAAGTGATAACTGGAGTGTTGTGTTCAATTCTAGGCACCACATTTCAGAAAAGATGTGGACAAATTGGAGAAAGCCCAGAGGAGTGCAACAAAAATTATCTATGATGAATGACTGAAAAAAGTGGGTTTGTTTAATTTGGAGAAGAGAGTACTTGGCAGGAGCGGGAGGGTCAGGGGGACTTGAAAATGGTCTTCAAATACATAAACACTTGTTATGAAGAAGAAAGTGACCATTTGTTCTCCTTATTCACTGAGGGGAGGATAAGGAGTAATGGTATTAAATTGCAGTAAGGGAGGTTTAGGTATGACATTAGGAAAAACTTCCTAGCTTTCAGTGTGGTTAAACACTAGAATAAATTGCCTACGGAGGATTGAGGAATCTTTGTCATTGGAGGTTTGAAGAACAGGTTAGAAAAACACCTGTTAGGGATGGTCCAGAGTGGCGGGCAACCTGTGGCTGCTTGTGGCACATCAGGGTAATCTGATTGCAGACCATGAGACATTTTTCTGACATTTACTATCTGCAGGACTGCCCCTGCAGCTCCCACTGTCCACAATTCTCTGTTTCTAGAGTTAGAATAGTATCCCGTAGCATGAAGGCTCTGCTAACACTTGTGTGCATGCTTAACTATGCTGGCAAGAGTAGTCTCATTGAGCAACTGAAGACCATCAGACAACTCACAGTAGTAAATTTAATCATGTAGTTAAGTGCTTGCAGAATCTGGGTGTGAAGCAGTTAGAAAAATGATGAAATAAATTGTATGCATTAAGACTACATTATTGGATACATTGCTTTGTGCAAACAGAGCATCTCTGGAAACGCAGCTGCCTGGTGCATATATCTATTGAACACACTGCAAGGTGAATTCAGTATATCCATGGCAACCAATTTAATAGATTATATAAAAACACAATGTAAAGAAGTATTCTTATTCAAATGGCTTCAAAAGCATGATAGTAAGTTGGCTGTTGCACACTTTGGCTTCAATTGATGCCACCGAAATATTTGCTTTTTGCTTTACTGTCAGTCCAATTTTTCTATACGTTTCGGAAAATTTATAAATCTGCATCACTTTTAGTGGGGGCCTGTTTTTAACATATTTTAGTTTACCTGCATTTTACTTCTCTAGAGAAGTCCAGATCACATTTCCCTTCTTTCCCTTTTCCCACCCCACACCTAAACTACAGCATGCCCTTTTCACCAGATTGGAAGTAATTATTGTTTTGAGGTCTTACTGACGGCTTTCCTCTGAGACTCTAAGTATGAATTTATATCACTGCTGACTTCACCGTGCAATAATGAGTTTACACTTCCTTAGATTGCACCCTTCATCTGAGTAGCTCAAAACACCTTATCACTAAGTTTACCATTAAGCTTGTAACTAGTTATAGTTCACATTTTTGAGCTGTTCATATAATGGGAAGATCCATTTGTGTGCATGATTGCTAAATCTGAATCACGACTCTCAATTTATCCATAATGTATCCTCTTTTGATGAAAATGTCTTATGCATGAATATTGGTGGATGCACAGGTCATTTGAATATGAGTACTCACACATATATGAGCATATGGCATGGGAAGGGGGACTCATGACCTCCTAATGTCTCTTTCAACCCTATGATTCTATCATATGGATGTGTAAATAAGGCCATTCATATAAAAAATTCCCCCACCTATATTCCCTGGAACTATGAAGTTCAGCAGTTAGGAGGCAGAGAGGGACATATAGAATGAAATCTAATGTTCTAGTAATTAACATGAGAAGCAAAAGAAAAGATATAGCATAGGACAAGATAGCCCACTAGGAACAATCTCTTCTTCAGAGACACTTTCAAGGTATCTAGGCCTCCGAAAATGTAGCAAGTTGACTAAAATGCGTTTAGACAATGAGATAGAGAAGCAGTGCACAGAGGGCTATCCCTACCTGTGGCACAGAGCCACATATAAACAACTGCTTTGCTTGTGACTGTGTGCATTTAATTAGTGACTGTGGTGAATTGATGAGGAATAACGCCAAGCAAAATGTATACCAGCAATAGGTCTAGCCATGCATTCAGCCAATATATGAAAGAATATAACATTGTAGTATAGATGATGAGGATAGCAGCTCCTCAGAAACTCTTTGACAGTTCTCTGATACTGTGACAGTCAAATGTATCTGAAAAATGTGTCTGCAACCTTTCTGAACTGGAGTTGCGATGAAAGTACACTATGAGTTAGCATCAGTATAGCAAAGAAAGTAAATATATAGTCTGCTAGAATTTGTGCCAATATTTGCTATTACTGTGGGATTCAGCCATGATGTAGGGAGGGAAACATGCCATTTTCAAGCTTCAGCTTTTCATACAGACTAGAAAAACTAAACATGTTGTTCTCCTATGACTCAAGAAAATTGAGAAGAGGTCTATGAGAATTTATATCCAAACCAGCCTCACAAAAGGTCCTGAGCAACTGAACAATGAGCACACTTAGGCTACGTCTAGACTACATCCCTCTGTCGGCAGAGGGATGTAAACGAAGCACTTCGAAAGTGCAAATGAAGCCAGGATTTAATTATCCCACGCTTCATTTGCATAATCACGTAATGGCGCTCTTTTGAAAAAGCGCTATTTCAAAATTGAAAACACAGTCTAGATGTGGTTCTTTCGAAAAGGCACCCCGTTTTCAAAAGAACCGCATCTAGACTGCGGTTTCAATTTCAAAATAGAGCTTTTTCAAAAGAGCGCCATTACGTGATTATGCAAATGAAGCACGGGATGTTTAAATCACGGCTTTATTTGCACTTTCGAAGTGCTTCATTTACATCCCTCTGCCGACAAAGGGATGTAGTCTAGACATAGCCTTAATAATAACTTTTTTCCCAAGTGATATATTTATTATTTTGTACTTATCTTTATTTTATTGATTTAAAAGAGGCTTTCTGGTTTCCAATATTTACATCAGACAAACTGCTTATAATGATTTACCAGGCAGCAGAAACAAGACTTTTTTATAGTTTCTAGTATTTTAAATATAGCAAACATCTTAAGAAACCATGCCTAAAAGTTCTGTGAGGAATTGGTTGCTATATGAAATTATATCATGCTGAATTTTCTTATGAGACAAGAAGTTCCCATTTGTGGTTTTGGGCAGCAGTCAGCTGACTGCTGACTCAACTTCATGAAATTTGGAGTTGTAATGTGTATAAATATAATGGAGCTCAGATGCCTAATATATCCATTTCCTATATTACAAGAGAAGACTAAAAGTATTCGGCTTAATTAGCCTAGCAGAATGAGTGCTGAGAGGAAGTTTATGCTTGTTCTCTATAAATACATCCAATGGAAAACACTAGGGATTGAGACAAATTATTTAAGCTACAGAACAATGTTGACCCTAGAATAAAAACTTGGCATGAATATGTTTTTGACTGGAGAGTATGAGTGAGGCTCTGGAACAGCCTTCCAACTGGAGTAATGAAGGCAAAAAAAGCCACCCTGGTTTTATGATGTCACTTTACAAGTTTATGAACAGGATTATGAGAGGATAGCAGGAGACTGCATTCAGTGATTTGGGAGGTACCTTCTAGTCTTATGTTCCTCTATGGAAGGGGATGTGAGAATGTATAGATTGTTCCCTCTTCCCACCTCTTTGTTTCTTCTAACTTGTGATATCCCTTGTACCATTATTCTGTACTGCTTTGTAGCTTTCATCAGCATATTCAGGAGTAGATTGCAATTCCCCTCCTCTTTGTACAATGAGTAATAATGCAGGCCATTTTCAAAGACAGTTATGCATCTAATGAGGCAAATAGGCACTTATTGCAAAAACTGCTATCGCTACAAGTCCAAAAAACCACCAGTTATTGGTGGTATTATGTATAGGGAATATCCCCTCAAAAGGTATTAGATTTCATGTTCTTTCCTTTAATCAAAAATTAGGGTTCATTTTCCAGTTTTGTCATTTAGGTTTCTGCAGTATGAAACTGAATGGCCTGATTTTGTCACTGTAATTGTGCATTAATCATTAGTGGTTGAATGATTCAGGGCTGGCCTTTATTGTTATTATTATTAATATTATCCCCTTATTATATTTCCCAGGTACAGAGAGAAAAGAAGAAAAATAGCAACCAGCTCCGTTATTTTTGGTGGAAGGAATCCAGATTCCTCTGGGGAGTCAGTGAATGCAGAAAACCACCCGGCCTTTCTGTCCTCCTTCAATGGTTATCAAATTAATCACTTCATTATAACAAAGGGAATGACATTCCCACCAACCTTTCTTCCCACCTTCTCTACCTGATGCCCTGCAGATAGCCTCAAGGCACCTGAGCTTGGGTCTCTATTTGAGATTCCTTTCTGCCTCATTTAATTAACTACAGTTGGACTTCCATAACATCTTTAACCATGCAGGACTGTTTTCATGATGCTATTGCTTCTGCTAGCCCTTGCATCAGTGTTGTGTTAGTCCTGTACTCCTCTCTTCAAGATAGCCAACAAATTTAATCTATCATTATTGGTACAAAAAGTCAGAACATGTAGAATGTTATACTAGGGCACATTCATTATTAAGTCTCTGAAAAACACCAAAGCATGCTGTTGGTGTTGTATAATTGTTCTTAATACTACTAGTAAATTAGTTTCATTAATATATTTTATAGCTTGATTAGCATTGATTGTAGGTTTAGCAATCCAAAAATTCAAGCCTCTAGTGCGCTGCATGTTAAGTATCTTGGATCTTTTCCTCTCTGAAATTCTGATCTCCTTGCAAAGTGAACTTGAGAAGTCTCATACTTCAAAGGGAAAAGCAGCAGTGTATTTCTGTCTGTGTCTCCCATGTTAATTACTTCAATCTGTATCTGACTTGCTAATCAGAACAAGGGATTTTATCTTTTTTTTAAACTGAATCTGAATCTGCTTCCCTAGCTCTGCCAAATGAAGCTGATTTCTGATACTGATGCATCTCAAATACTGGATTTAAGAAGGAGGAAGCCACATAATTTGTGCAGTAGTCATAATTAGTTCTATTTGGTGCAGACTGCACCTTCATTTTGCAGAGAAAGGGCATCCAAGGAGCATGTTATTGTTTTTTAAATAATGCCCTTGACTCCAAAAGATGACTATGATTTTTTAATGTTCATTCTGATACTAATATTCAACATTGGATAGACTGTAATTGTTTTTATATTACATTTTTTTAAAAATCATTAAAGAATAGATTTGTGATTGTTTGGTGCTTGTGTCTAATTTTTAAAGCCTTTTTTCATATTAGATGTTTCCTATTTCCTTCAAGTCATCCAGGTTCTTCAGACATAATAATTGAATGTCATTGTGGTTTAACAGAATAATATGGAAAACATAAAGTCTCATGGATTATATAAAGTCTGAAATTCTAATGTGTATTGATGTGACGAGTTTGGAAATCTTCCGTTACCACAGTCCACTTATATCATGAAAACCAATTCTTCAGTTCATCCCTCATGAGAGCATGCTCCATTCTGGGAAATGCATTAGAAAAGTCTAAATTATTCAGTGTACATTGCTTTTAAAGTTCTGAAATCAAATTCAAGTGTGGCAAATCTCTAGTTATGTATTAATATTGAAATAAAGGGGTATTCTCCCAACTGCCAGTGAGTTTAGTCTAGATTTCCATTTATGCTTTCCTTTTTTTTCTCCCTGTCCTTGTAAGTCTCATGTTGTCTCTTCACATTTAGTTGGATATGTGTTATCCTGTTGGGAGAACACTATGTTCCCGAATCCTTACGGTGGTGCAGCTTCATTGACTTGAGTGAAATTGCTCCTGAGTTACATTGGAGGAAGAGAAGGACCAGGCCCCAGTGCTTGTGTGTGCTTGTGACAGATGTGGCAATTTCCTGCAATATCTTTGAGAGATCTTACTATAAAAATTTCATTGATCATTGGGGGTCAGGGTTTATATGCAATTGCATAGCAAAGGGTTGCCACACTACTCTAGAAACTAAGAACAGTGTGTGGGTAGTTGGAGGGGGGTTATAAGGCAAGTTCACTCAGTTTGTAAAACGACCAAAGAGAGGCTCATACATGAGTTCAAACCGGATCATCCAGAGAAAACTTGTTGATAAGAAGCCTAGTTTAAACTGTTTCAGGGCCTTCTCTCTGATCCAGCAAAGTTCAGCACCTTCTTTCAAGGCATGGTGACACTTCTTCCTGGGAAGGGTCAGTAGGATTTTGGCCCACTGAGATCCTCCAAGATTGATAGGTGACCTTTGGTAAGATTTCAGTATATGTAAATTAACTTTTATTGTTTTCAATATGTTTTCTCAATATGTGATCACTTTAAGAATAAATGTGCTTGCTTCTAAAAAGCTGCGAGATAATTAACAGCTGCAGATAATTATGTCTGGCTTGCTGGGAATATTACTGTGCAGCCTGGAAAAACTCTAAAAAGAGACACACACAAACACACACACCCCTTGCTCTAATATGTTTGTTCAGTTTTAAAGCAGTGATAGGCAACTTAGGCTAGTGAGTGGGCTGTATAAATGGGCCTTCTTCATCTGGGTGCACCACAAGATTGTTGTAACCAAGATGGTCTCCCAGGATAGAGTAGTTTTGCTAACTGTACTTGCATATCTAGAATGTGTTGGGGGTGCCGATTGAACTGTAGTAGCGCTTTAATTGGATGCAGAGGGAGCACATGGCTCTCACAATTAATGTTATGTGCAATCAACATGCACCTCACTTGACATGCCCTTACTTTATGTGCTTAGCACTTTAATAATACCAATAGAGGCAAAAAAAACCCCCCAAACCCTATGTGAATGGAAATCAGCAGAATTTGGCAACCCTACATACGGACAACAGTAAAACAAAAGTCTTGTGTGCCAATGGGTCATCTGAGAGTTGTAGGTTGCCCAACACTGGTATAAATGTGTATTCAAAGCCTCCTTGAATATTTTAAATAGAAAGGCGGGGTAAAAATATTTAAATAAATAAATAAATATAAATAGAGGCCACTGTAATAAACTGAGTTCTAATTGCAATATGGGGCATAACAGAATTATTTTTTAGCTTCTTCAAACAACATGTACCATTATTTACTACTTTTAGTGATCACAACGAGGACTGACACTCAGTTATGCCAGGGGGTGTACAAATACATGCCACAGTGTATCACAGCCCCTGTCCTAAAGAGCTTATAATTTAAATCAACAAAATGCAAAGGGAAGCAAAGGACAGAAAGGTGAAGTGACTTCTCCAGGTTCACACTGCAGGTCAATGCTATGGAGAACAAGAGTCCAGGTTTCTGACTGCTGGTCCAGTACCCTAGCGACTAGACCATAAATGCATAATTCTCATTGTATACTTTGCAATCACATGTTGGAGAAATGAAGATTTTGGAACCTTCTCTCTTTCCTGAGCCACAGTACACCTCAGTCATTAGCTGTGCTTACAGCAATAGTATGGACAGAGCTGTAAACAGTTGTATTCTCTGAGTCAAGTAGAACAATGGTATAGAAATTAATAGTTCTTAAGTCCGGTCGGCCCTGGTGGATTTTCATTTAAAAAAATTAAGAATTGGAAAATGCTATGGAACAGCTGCATTCCCTCAGCAAGAATGGAGGAGGATGGATAAAGGCTAAGAAGAAAGTTGAGGACGATGCCTCTAATATTCCAGTACCTATCCTGGGACTACGTCCATAATCCTCTGTTATTTGGGGGGTTCTGTCTGGGTCTGTCATTTTAAAAGTGAGAGCTTTCAACAAAGTTCTGGTCTTTGTGAAGAACTAAAAAAAAAAACTATTTTTGAATAAATTGGAAGATAAGGTGAATTCTTCATTTCAATTCTGTGTCTGAGACCTGTGAACTCAAGATAGGAGTTATATCCTCTGTTTAGCCAAGTCACATGAATCATAAGGAAACCTTGACATGAGAAATAAGGAGTTGTTTCCTTATACATACGAGATAAGGTTCTTTCCTTTTTAGTGAACTTGCCTTAAGGCTATGAAAGTGCTTATTTTGTAGATAGGAATAAGAGAGATTCCTCAGATAAAAGCAACTGTTTGGAATGCTCTGCTTATTGCTGAGATTTTATAGAATTTGCTAGAATGACTATTATTAGTGCTATTTCCTTGTATCTTTTCCTCCATTTTTAAAATGTCAATAAACTTCCAATCCTTGGTTTACAAAATTGATATTTTTTTCTGGTACAGATTTCATATACACAGCAGGGAAACTATAAGGTTGCTAAAGGCTCATGGTGGAGTGGTGTTGTATGCACCTTCATTCACTGAGACTTACTGTCAATGTGGTTTGTCCTTCCTCGACCTTTTGAGATATTTATGCAGAGCTGCTATGTTAATAATGGCTGCTAAAGCAGGCTACTGCCAGAAATCAGGTGCTGTATCTACAAATCACTGTACACCACCTCTGAACTCAGCTGGAAAATTGAGAAAACACTGTTAACTTTGGACAACCTATTAACCACCTACCTACAAGAATAAAGAATGTTAATTTTATAGCACTTGTTAATGATCACTTTGCAAGATCAGATAGAGGAGAGAAAGACACTTAAAATACACAGTATTGGCTAGCAGACTTCTCTCAGTTTTCTCCAAAACATACAGAAAATATCAAGTAAAAACACTAAATCGGGGTGTTTAAATAGAGAATCAATTATTATGAAGAACCTATCCACTGTTTTTTAAACACAAACACTTAGGGTGTGTCTATATCAGAAGTGGGCAATAATTTTTGATGGGGGCCACTCCAAGATTTTGGAAAGTTGTCGAGAGCCACACTCTTCCATTATATTAAAGGAGGAAGTGCGGGTTCTGGGATGGAGGTTGGGTGCAGAACAGAGCTTGGGGTACGGGATTGGGGTGCAGGAAGGAGTTTAGGGTCTGGGAGGGAGTTTGGGTGATGGAGGTGGTTGTGACCTGGGGTACTGGACTGGGGTGCAGGGGTTTGGGTTGGGACCTAGGGCAGAGGATTGGGGTGCAGGTTCTTGAAGGGAGTATGGGTGCAGGAGGGGTGCAGAGGGTTTGGGTTATGTGGGATCAGGGGGAAAGAGTGGAGGGAAGAGGGTTGGAGGAAGGAGGCACTGGAATAGCTGTGTGACTCCTCACCAGCAGCCCAGCACATTTCATAGGATGCCTTCCTGCCTGTCCTGCCCCCGCATAGGCTGCAGTGGTCATGTGCGCATGTGAATAATTACAAACCGGGGGGGGGGGGGGGGAGCATGGTACTTTTCAAAACAGGCCAGAAACTGGCCAGTGGGATTGTTTTGGGGTGGGAGCAGCTCACGAAGCCTTTCCCCCCTCATCTCCAGGTTCACAGTTATGAAAGAGAAGTGGCCGTGGCAGCTGCTTTTCTGAGCAGTGTGCGAGTGGGGAAAGGCAAGCAGGGAACCAGCCTAGGGCTCCCCGCTGCATCCACAGGCCGGATTTGGTGACTTGGCGAGCCATATCCGGCCTGTGGCTGGATTTTGCCCAGCCCTGGTCTACATTGCACCCTTAGCTTGAAATAAGCTATGCAAATTGCATAGCTTATTTTGAGTTAAATTTGAAATAGCTTATTTAGTAATTTGGTGCTGTCTACACAGCGCCAAATTTTGAAATAAACCACTATTCCAAAATGTCCTTTAATCCTCATGGAATGAGGTTTACAGGGACTTCAGAATAGCGAGCCCATTATATTTCAAAATAACAGGCTTGTTCAAAAGACATGGAATAGCTATTTCGGGGTACTGGTCAGTTTTTATAGGAGGAGTTCTGAGAGTCATTGAACCAAAGTGTAAACCTCATAAACCACAGGTGATTAATTAGCCCTGCCCAGTCATTCAGCTGAGTGCATGGAGCCCTGAGCCTCTGAGTGGGCAGGGCTGATTAATCACCTGTGAAGCTGTGCTGCCCTGCAACTTAGAGGTAACGCTGAGTATCAAGCCTGTTATTTCAAAATAAGGGTTATTTCCAAATAATAACTCCTGCTTTCCACGAGGAATAATGTTTACTTCAAAATAATGATTTTGAAATAGCTGTAATGTGGATGCTCCATTGTTGCTCTTTTGAAATAGTTATTTCAGGAGTTATTTCAATACAGACATGCCCTTAGAGACTAACAAACATATTAGACAATATATAAATATATAAATAACTCCCTCATGTAGACCAGGGCTATGGAGCCACAGGTCTGCTCATTTTTAAAGTTAGGGTGCATCTACACAGCACCCTAAACTAAAAATAAGATATGCAACATGTGCTATGCAAATTGCGTATCTTATTTTGAATCTATTTTAAAATAGCTTATTTTGAAATTTGACATATCTACACAGCATCAAATTTTGAAATAACATACTATTTCGAGCCATCCCTTATCCCTTATCCCTCGTGGAACGAGGGTTACCGGGATGCCAACACAGCACACCTGTTATTCAAAAAATATTTTGAAATTACAGGAGGCTTGTGTAGATGTGGGATAGCTATTTTGGGATACCTTTGGTATCCCAAAATAGCTGTGCAATGTAGACGTACCCAAGACTCATTTCCGTTTAATTACTCTGCTGGAAAGATTCTTTTGGAATGGTGATCCCCTTTAACATTTCTAGCAGATTAACTTTTTGCAATCAGTCTCTCAGCTAAGGTAAGAAAGCTCAGGTGACTTGTCCCCCTGCTCCACCCTCTTTTCAGTGAATAAATTGTTACTTTAAATAAATGACATCAGCTGGTCCGTGTCCTTCTCTATATTTTAGGATAGAATCTTCTCTTCTTTGGAGTGATATAAATCCAGAGTAACACTTACATCTTTACTGGAGTTATTTCAGTTTTATATCACAGTGGCAAACAGCAAAATTTGTTCCTTTTTAAAAAATTATTTCCTTAGGGTGACATTGATTTGTTAACTTGAGGGATTCATCATATGGATTGGCTGTTACTAGCACATGGACTGGATGCAGAGACACGCCTGTACTTCTGCTGCATGCCATAAAGGTGCACTGCTTGTCATCTCCATGTTTGTTAGTGTAGAATACAGTGTTAATGTTGGCAAAGGGAGGAGTCATTGGATCCATGTAGTGGAAACCCAATGCAGAGGTGCAGATGTAGAATGGCCCCTGTTCTAGGTTTGCGGCTGGCAGACCAACCACAGGGAGCAACAAATCTTTGGCAAATCCAGTGAGGCTGGGTGGTGAATTCTATGATGGGTTATATCACAGAGCTCCCCTTGAGACTGTCACTTGATGGGCCAATCATACTACTGAGCCCATCTACCTACCCTCTGAGATGCCCCACCACCCTGTCCTGCTAAGCCAGAAGCTCTGGTCTCTCCCAGGAAGGCACAGAGCTGTGGTAACAGCCCAAAGCAGAGAAATGCAGAAACTGAGAAGCTCAGGTCTGGGAAGGTTCAGTTACAGGGCCTTGACACATCAGCTGGATGCACAGACCGAGAGGGATCAAAACCCTCATCTTACTCTGTTTAAAAGTTTAACACAAAGAAAGCTCATGAAGTTTTCTGCATTTATCAATAAAAGAGATGTGCACAGCTGTTATCCCCATCCAGGTTACAATTATTTACACTGGGTTTGATTAAAAAAAGTTATTGTATTAAGTATAAAAAGTAGGATTTAACTGGTTGCATGTGTTAACAGACAGATCAGAGTAAGCTACTAAGTTAAAATAAAACAAAGCACGTCAGTGTAGTGTAATACAAGTTGTACCTCTCTAATCTGAACTTCCCTAGTCCAGCAACACCACTGGTCCAGCATCACTGGTGACCTAGTGATGTCAGAGAAATATCCCATGTTGCTTCTGTCACTTCTGTCTCTTAGGGTATACCTAGACTACATGGCTCCATCGACGGTGAGTTTACTAGACATAGGAAAATGAAGCAGCAATTTAAATAATTGCCACTTCATTTACATCAAAATGGCCGCTGCTCTGTGTCCATCAGCTGTTTGGCAGCACAGGGGGCAGTCTGGAAGCGCCACGATCAACAAGGGAAGCCTTTGTCGACCGCTCCGGTAAACCTTATTTCACGAGGCATACCGGAGCCGTCGACAAAGGCTTCCCTTGTCAACCACAGTGCATCCAGGCTGCCCCGCTGTGCTGCCAAACAGCTGATCTGCACAGCGCGGTGGCCATTTTGATGTAAATGAAACGGCGATTATCTAAATCGCCGCTTCATTTTCCTATGTCTAGTAAAGTCATCTACATGCCTCCGTCGACAGAGCCATGTAGTCTAGACATACCCTTAAACAGGTAATGATCAGATGTCCATGATGGTATTAGCTCTATCAGGCTACATATATTCACACTGGCCAGGAAGTGCTGGTGACTCTCCTGTTCGCCCATGTGGACTGAACTATTTGTGGATGGTTTTATTTTGTCTTGAGAAATCTGAGAGGGTTCTATTAGATATTCTGTGGTAAGGAGTCCTTTTGGGGGTACTTAGTCTCTTTGGATATGTCTACTCAGCAAGGTTAAACTCTAAATAAGCTACACAACTGGAGCTACGCTAATTGCATAGCTTAAATTGAAATAGCTTATTTCAAATTTGGGCACATCTGCACAGCACTCATTTCAAAATAGAGCACTCTTCCTATGACTTCCCTTACTCCTCATACAATGAGGTTTACAGAAGCTGGAGTAAGAAGCCCGTTATTTCAAATTTATTTCAAAATAACGGGCATGCTGTATAGGATGCGCAACACATTATTTCAGAATAATCTCCGTTATTCCAAAATAATGCTGCTATGTAGACATACCCTTTGAGATTAGACTTCTGTTGCACTTCGTACGGCTACACCTCAAATCCATTTGGAAACTGAACTTGGTGCAGAATTCGGAAGCCTGGTTCTGAAGTGGGATTCCCTAAATGTGTTAAGGAACACCTATGGCACATTATCTTTCCCCATGCAATGCTGGGAGCAATCACAGTCAGTCTTCCATCCAGTGCCCCTTGGTTTCAAAGAGTGGAGGCTGCAGAAAAAAATTCTGCTTAGCAATTCATTTCCCCACTCTGGTCTCAAATATCTCATATCTATTGACCTTCAGAGCACGCTGTGTTAGCCCATTTGTTTATCCTGGCATTTGGGAGTGAATGTGGCTATAAGCTATGACAGGGAACTTGTTTACACTATTATTGTGATTGCTTTGCTGTGGGGTTCAGCTGACTGAATAGAACTGGCTTTTTATATTTTATTGAAAATTCTTATGATTATGATCTTCTAATTGCTCTCATGGTATCCATGTGAGGGATAAGCACTTTACATAATTAGAAAACTAAATTAATAATACAACCAAGAAGGAAAGTGGTGACGGTATTTGGCAAAGAATCATATGAAAATTGCCACATGCAGGAACTCTGCATTTTTCTTGACAAAAGTCCTGCTTCACAATTCAAAGTCTAACACTATGGAAAAGACGCATGATAAGGAAGAGGAAAAAATGGAGTGAAGATTGCTGTGAGAATAACAGGAGTAGCCTCTTCCCTGGATGAAGCTGCTCAGGACCTCTCACATCCTTGTTCTGTGCAGGTTTCTAAATGGTATTTCTTTCTATTATTTTCCCTCTCTTTGTATTACTCATCTAATAATTTCTGATTTGTTTTCTCTCCTCTCTAGCCAAACTCAATAGGCCAAACACACATTCTAGCCCATTTGGGATGTATTTTTGGTCATGACTTTTGGCCATGGTCACGGTAAGCATCTAAAAGCTCAATCTGAAACACCGCACAGTTACCTCTGTTATGATGTTTTAAAGTTTCTGTATTGATTGGTTCAGTGTTTTCTGTGCAGCGACTCCTTCAATTTTTTCTCTGTAATTTACTCAGATGGCTCTGTGGGAATGTCTCTACAGCACACATTTCATACAATTGTATCCTTGCTTGTTGTGTACATTTTTCAACTGATGTATTTCTGCCCGTTTAGGACTTTAAATTTTATTTCTAAATAATTTTTTTCCAGGATGTGTGTCAAGTCCAAGCTTAGTGAAGCAGCTCATGGATTTCTCTCCGTGAATCAGCATGAATTAGACTTCTGTAACTTCTTTTGTTGCAACAGCATTTAAACAGGTTTGGTCATGTGCATGGAAGTTCTGTGCCTCTAGATTGCCGCCTGTCCTTTGCCTAAATGACTCTATAGCATCACAACTCTTGCAAGAGGAGGAGTTTCCTGGACTTCCTCTATTTTTTTCAGAACTGGAATAGGAAACTGTTCATTTGACACACAGAGAGCCAGCATAATTTAATACTGATAGAGTCAGTATTCATTTGCAATATCTGGGAGTAGGGTGTGGGTTTTCCCCTCCTCTCATGGCTGATGTATGGAACAAAGCTTATGAATCTGCTTTTTCCTCCATATTAATAGACTATATCATTTAAGCTGAAGAAATAGATTCTCATCTTTTCAGATAAAATAGTCCCAGATTCAGTACTCTGTAAGGGAACCTAAGCCATGGCATCATTGAAAACAATCTGTGGCTATGTCTACACTACATAGAATTTTCGAAAGACGATACGCAAATTCCTATGGACTCTAAACTCCTATGGAATTTGCATATCTTCTTCCACTCTCACTTTTGAAAGAGGATCTTTCAAAAGTGAAAGTAGTCTGGACGCGTTTTTTTCAGGGAAAAACCCCTTTTTTGAAAAAACTGCTCTTCCTTTAAAAAGGAGGTTTACACGGTTTTTTAGAAAAAGGGTTTTTTCCCTGAAAAAAAATGCGTCCAGATTACTTTCACTTTTGAAAGAGGATCTTTTGAAAGTGAGATAAGAAGAAGAATTGCATATCCTCTTCTGAACACCTCCCCCCCGTAGTTTAGATGTGCCCTACCAATCCAACATACTCAGGAATGGGGGACTCTACCTTCTAGCCATGCACCCTTCCAGCTAGACATATCTAAAATCCATATAGACATATCTATAGTTACCCTTTTTCATATAGAAGGACTGTCTGCATCTCAGGGATAAGGGATCAGGTTAGTTGCTATGTTTTACACAGCTAGTTCTATTTTTCTATGATTGGTGAGTTATGTGACAGACCCCCATGCTTTATGAAATGGACTTATGGACACAAATATGCAGAACTCAAAGATGCTTTGGACAAATTACCTCATGTAACCTATCAATCTTAATGTCATAGTCGAATGGGTCTGTATATCTTATTTTGGTGAATGTATCATTCTTGGATGTAAAGTTAAATTTATGGAGAATGTAATGCTTTATGGTTTTAAAAGTGCAACAGCCCTTTTGTCCTTTAAGTCTTAGCAGTGGTTGGTCTTTGGAAGTCACATGTCCACCCCAGCTGGTTGGGGCAGACCAAGTAATTGTTTATGGAAGGGTAGAATGTACAAACAGAATTTCCCCCCAAAGTAGAATCTATGAAACAAAAGGAAGATAGCAGTTCCTTTGTCTTTGGCTGGCACGGCACACTGAGGATGAAGCAAAGACCCAGGGAGAAGGATTTTCCCTGGCTTGGAGATTTAGCTGAAATATGAACAGTTTTAGGGTAAGTTTATAGTGAGGTTTTCATTTCAAAATTAGCTGTGCATTTTTTGTTATTTTAAATTTGTAATCTACTTTGCTCTGCCTTTTCTCACTTTTAACCAATTAAATCCTACTGCTTGTACTTAATAAAATCACTTTTATTTAATATCAAGCCCAGTGTAAATAATCGTTACCTAGGGGAGCAATCAGTGCGTACATTCCTCCTTTCATTGTTAAAGGGAGCTTACTTAAATAATTCATTTGGGGTTCTGATCCATTTGGAGAATGGGATCCCAGGAACCTGGGCCCCAAACTGCATTTTCCTTAGACCTGAAGAGTTTCAGTGTCTGTACTGCTCCTCGGAGTGGCGGCGGAGGGTGGGGCGTGGAATGATCTCAGCTCTGTGCCTTGGCTGGAAGCAGATCAGATGAGCTGGCCCAGCAGTACAGTGTGCTGAGAAGCCCCAGAGAGCAAGGCGGCAAATGTCAGTGGCTTTGTCAGCACTCTGGGAAGCACCCCCAAAGGACCTTCTGTGACCTCACCCCATTACAAGTTGATTGCCTTATATTTAACACAACATATGGAGGAACATTTAAACTCTGTCTATTGTAAGAGACAGTAAAAGACACACATGGTTAATTGAGTCTAATAACAACAAGTAGTCCTGTGGCACCTTAGGGTATGTCTACACCGCAGGGCAAAAGTTGAATTACGCTATGCAACTTGAGCTACGTCAATTGTGTAGCTTAAGTTGAAATAGCTTATATTTGGGGTTTGGCATTGTCTACACAGCAGGAAGTCGAAGGAAGAACACTCTTTCTTCAACTTCCCTTACTTCTTGTGAAATAAGGGTTATCATGAGTCAGAGCAAGAAGTCCTCCAGCTCGCCATTATTTTGAAATTATGACTTGTAATGTAGACACGCTCTTTGTTATTTTGCAATAACGTCAGTTATTCCAAAATGACACTGCTGTGTAGATCTAACCTTAGAGACTAACAAAAATATATAGTATCATGAGCTTTCATGGGCTTTACCCATGAAAGCTCATGATACTATATATTTTTGTTAGTCTCTAAAGTGCGACAGGACTACTTGTTTTTAAAGTTACAAACTAACACGGCTGCCCCTCTGAGTTTAATAAGTCTATAACTATGCCCAACAAATGCTTAATTTAGTAATGTATTAAACACCCCTGCAATAGCATATGGGGCAGATTTCTGTATGTTACTACTAAAGCTGCAGGTCAGCAGAGATGATCTTTTGAGTTTTCAGTCCATCAGAGAGCAATTGGATGCTGCCCTTGCTGGCCAAAAAATGAATTATATGACAGGGTAGAGAGGCACGGAAATGGGCTACATCACAGAGATAAGACCCCAGTGCTGGTCAGCCAGTAGCAGTCCTTCTTTGCTCAATCCCACAGCTTCAGAATCAGCATTGGCCAGAAATATGGCTCTCCAAGCTCTAGCCACACCACAACAAATGCGTTGTCAATTCTGCTTTAGAGGGTAATAACTGAACATACTATGACATGTTCAACTGTTATGGCTGTGTGTTTGTGGGATTATGTGTTGTTTACAAGGATGTCATGAGGTTTATTGGAACATGGAGGTACCTTTTGGATTTGGAAGCAATTGTATAAGTTTGCACTGCATGACATGAGCTGCTCAATGAAAAATATGTATGTGTTTTTCACAGTTAAAATCAATGAAAGTGTGGGTTTTTTCACACTGACATTTCAATTGCTTTATTCTGACAGCAGGGAATTGATTCCTTGTTGCGAGGTTGGAATTCTGGTGAGGGGTGAAGGGTGAAAGATAAAATGAAGTTAGCATTTGTATTAGTCATCATTGGCCACCACAGTGTCTTACATTTTGGGCCAGATTTTGCAATCCAAATCCATACATACATTTCTGGTGATTTCTATAGGTGTTGTACGCATATTGTTTCTGTAGGTTCTTTAATATGGCACCTCTGTAGCTAGTGAAAAGTGCACACAGCAGTACTGGATGAAATCAGTTCCAAGTTTTAAATCTCTTTTCAGATGTTTTTACTCTTAGAATTAGTAGGCAAGACATTCGTATATTTATTTAACTTATATGAGAAAATAATTTCTTGTTCTGTTCACTTCTATTCACAATCCAAGTATTTGACATGTGAAAGATAAAACCTCATTCTTGGTCATAATACAAATTCTCAGTCCGATTTGTTTTCTACTAAATATAAACATAATTAATATTATACATGGCATTGTGTTTTAGCTAATTTCATGTGATAAAACAGGAAATATTGCACACACACATACACCGATACAAATGTAGCTTTTTATATAGGTTATGTATTTCTTTCAAATACTGGATAACTTAAGATGTATTGTCTAATTACCTGAAAATCTCTCTCTTTCTCTCTCAAAAGAATTGTATAAATCTACAGTATTTAATGGACAATGATCACTTTATATAGGTTTTATGAACCATTCTTTATAGCAGAGATAAGGTTTTCAATTTAATTTTATAAGATATTTCAAGAACATCAGTAGAACAGTTATTTTATATGGAATTGCATAGAACTTCTCTATCAGGATAAAATGGATTCCATAAACTTTTTAGATTAGTTTAATTTCAGACGAGATAAGAAATCTAAGAAAAATGTCCCCTGGGGCCCTGTTCTCTCCCCAAACACAGGTACAGAACAAATGTAGTTCCTAGTGTTTAATAGCACCAACCATCAGTTGTTTTTGTAGTGTTATGGTTTATACATATAACCCTTCTGCCAGGCAGTTAACAGCATCAATCAGGGCTGAGTATCCAGGATCCCTCTGGACAAATAATTAAACCATCTCGTGCTCCCAGCCCAGAAACTAAGTACTGCATTCCAGACTCACTTAACAGGCAGCACTTCTCTACGCCCAAGCACTTTTGACAGTGTCCAAACAAGGATATTTTTGCTAGGGGAAGGAAAATATAGTTACCAACTTGGAAAAATACCACCACACAGTAGATTTGCAGATAAAGAGTAAAAGAAACCCCCATGCTTCCAGGCTCATGACCACACCACATCACCCACTCGCCATACCCCACACAGAGTTTGCAGCCATGAGTAGCACGAGTCCAAGTGTCTCTACAGATCTCTCTCCCGTTCCAAGAGAGATATTGCTTGGGGGTGCTGCTGCCTAATCCATCAGAGTGTTTCAGTGCTGTTGGGGTGCTGGGTAGGTGGAACCTCATCTCACCAATTTCATGTATAATTATGGTGACTCGTGACACTACCAGAATTGAGTGTAAGTCACCTGTGCAAATGGAACTCTGTTGCAGAGCTCCCCTCCTTTAATTTAGCTAGCTTGCTAAAAACAGAGGTGAGGATATGATGGCATGGGCTAGCCAAGCTTGCCACACAGTCACATGTACTTGTGTAATCTGAATTGTAAATTACACTTCTAACTGTAGTGTAGGTGCACTTCAAAAGTGAAAGTATTATGAGGCAGGTACTGGCCAGAGTCCCAAGACCTGAGATGGCCACACTCAAAGAGAAAGGGGTAGAGCTAGCCTAGTAACCACAATGCCACATTTTCACTGAAAAGTTCAGTGTGTAGTAGGGCCTTATGATACTGAATGAAGCTTAAATGGAGTTCGTTGCTGTAGTATATGAAAAGTTACTTTTCTGAAAGTGCACTAAGAATCTGTGCTATTGATTGCAGGATGGCTGGTGTATTGCAGAAGTTTAACAGTGAGTTGTTACTGTAAATGTTCTTACGGATCCTCTGGTATTTGGCTGTCACTCAAGCAAAATTTGATATGAAGTTTTTGCTGCACACATCCTAAAACACTTTGGCACCTTTTCACTGGCATTTAGTGCTCCAGGTTGCAGCAGCAACCTAGACAGGAAGATTGGTATAAGATGTTTTCAGAAGCAGGGGCTGGCAATACTGCCTCTGAATGTTCCTTTTAACATGGAGCTATGTTTTCTTTGCTTATTTTCAGGCTGATTGTCACTGTCTCTGTCAATCAATTGTGTTTGTCAGTGTTCTTCTTCTTTGTTACAGTACCAATGCATTTTTTTCAGTGCAACCACGGTATGAACAGCTAAATTACTCTTGGCAGGGTGGTATGGAGCTGGGTGCTAAAATCTCTAGGAAAGAAATATTAGAAGTAGAGTGGGAAGGTGGTGGCAATTAGCACTTATAGAGACAAACATCCCCATTAGGAAGAAGAAAGCATTGTGGGGGGCAAGGAGTGTAAAGGAGAAAAATGATATGAAAATTTGGTTGTGTGAAAAGCAGTGACTCAGAATTGAGTAGATATTGCTAGTGAAATGAGTAGTTCTGTGGCACCTTCGGGTATGTCTACATTGGAGGACAAAATTGAATTAAGATATTCAACTTCAGTTAATTGCGTAAATGAAGTCGAAGTAGCTTAAGTTGGCTTTTGGCACTGTCTACACTGTAGGAAATTGAAGGAAGTTGAAGGAAGAACATACTTCCTTTGACTTCCCTTACTCCTCATGAAAGCAGGGTTACTGTCCTTGACCAGAATGACCCTCTAACTTTCAGTTCGCTGTCTTAACTAGACTGCTAATTCAAACCCTGGAAGATAGACAGTGGCAGCTTCAATCTTCCTCTGTAGTGTAGACGTATCCTTCGAGACTAACAAAAATATATAGGATGGTGGTGGCATCCCACAGAGAGAGAACTTCTATCCCTGTCCACTGGAGGGCAGGAGGAGAGGTGTCGGGGGAGGCGTATGTGAGCGGCGGAGGCCACTTGCTGGGGAGGGTGATACTGGGGTCCCCTACACTTCTTCCTCCAGGCAGGTTTCCTTGAAGGGGCTCAGTGTCCTCTGCCTCACTGAGCTTGACTGGGAGTGGATGCTGCCCTGAGAGTATGGGCATGAGCCTGTGCCATGTGCGGCACTGCTGTGTGTCCATGACCTCAGCCTCATTAGTGGTGGCTTGTGGTGGGAAAGTATCCCACCACGGAGTCTGGAGTAAGGCAGGCCTGTGCAGGAACCCTGTGAGAAGGAGCAACAGGTTCCTGTGTGGCAGCCTCATGAGGCTGTCTGCTCTAGACTGGTGCTCCATGTGCACCCACATGCACAGGCTGTTGTGTGAGCCCCAGGCCAAGAAGCCCAGGCAAGGAGCACACAACCCCTCGTTGCCTGTCAGGAAAAGGTAGAGGACTCACCTGATGAGCCTTCCTTGGCATTGTCCAAATCCTGGGAGACATCCTGGGAGGGGGATACCGCTCCAGGGAGATGATGACCTCCTGGCTGATGGGCATGGTGTCTTGGCTGGCCTCCTCCTCCTCCACAGTGCTGCCCTCCTGGAGGCTGACAACAGGCACCTCAAGGCCAGAGTTGATGATGGGGGGCAGGAGGGACTGACCCCTCTCCCCGGATGTGATCCAGCTGCTCATAAAATCAGTAGGTCTGGGGTGCTGCTCCTGATCAGGAACTTTGTTCCCTGACCTTTGTGTAATCCTGCCTCAGTTCTATTGTTTTCATGTACACCTGGAGATCCTGGAGGTTTCTCCACACCGCTATGAAATCCAGGATCTCCGCACTAGTCCAGGAAGGGGCCCTATTCCACCCCTGGCCACAGGCTTCACAGGTGGCTGCCAGCATGCTTGCAGCTGTGTGGGGCTCGGAGGGAGCACTGGAGTCACTCATTGCAACAGGGAAGAGCAGTGCAGAGGTCTGCTGCATGGCACTGTGTGAGCAGAGCCTGTGTTATGCCACAAGCCCTTTCCCTTCTGCCTACACCTTTAAAGACTGCAGGGGAAGGGAAGCTATAGAGTTTTGAGGGGTGTGGACAGAGTGGACATCAGGACAGCTGTGAGAAGCCCTGGAAGCCAATTATTTTTAAATAAGCACAGTTGCACCATACACACACAGCATATTTCAAAATAGCAATTTTGAAATAGGCATTATTCCTCATGAAATGAGGGTTTATTATTTTAAAATAAGAAGCCCATTATTTTGAAATATTTTTGAAATAACAGGCTTGCTGTGTGGACACTCTTCTTATTTTGAAATAATGCCGTAATGTAGATTTGCCCTTAGAGAGCAATAATAAAATCAGAACATCTATACAAAGGGTCCATCTAGCCCAGTGTCCTGTCCTCCACCAGTGCCAAGTGCCTCAGAGGGAATGAACAAAAATATATCATTCATTATTTGTTTCTTCTCCCCGACCCCCATTATCCTGCCCCAGCTTCTGGCTGTAAGAGGTTTAAGGACACCCGGAACATAAGGTGACAGTCTTACTAATAACCACTGATAGACCTATCCTCTGTGAACTTACCTAATTTTTAAAAACCCAGTTATATTTTGGAACTTCACAACTTCCCCAGGCATTAAATTCTACAGATTGACTGTGTGTTGTATGAAAAAACACTTCCTTATGTTTGTATTAAAACTACTGTCCATTTATTTCATTGGGTGACCCCTGGTTCTTGTGTTATTTGAAGAGGTGAATAACATTTGCTTACTCACTTTCTTCACACCATACATGATTTTATAACCCTCTATCATATTGACCCTTGGTGCACTCTCTTTTTAGCTGAACTCTCAATATCTTTTTAATCTCCCCTCATACAGAAGCTGTTCTATATCACTAAACATTTTTGTTCTCCACCTCTATACCTTCACAATGCTTACTGTATCTTTTTTTGAGATGGGGGCAACCAAGGTGTAGGCATACAATGGATTTATAAACAGGCATTATACTTAGTTTCTTCTTATCTCTCCCATTCAAAACATTCTGTTGCTTTCTTCATTGCCAGTGCACTGTAACCACATGTTTTTAGAGAACTATCCAAGATCTCATTCTTGAGTGGTAATAGCTCATTTAGAACCTATCATTGTCTATGTATAGTTGGGATTATGTTTTCCATTGTGCATTGTTTTACACTTATCAACATTGAGTCTTGTCTGTAATTTTGTCACCCAATTACCAAGTTTAGTGAGATCCTTCTGCAACTCTTCTAAGTCAAACTTTGGACTTGATTATTATCAATAATTTTGTATCATCTGAAAATTGTATGGCCCCATTTTCTAACCTGTTTTCCAGATTAGTTATTAATAAGTTGAACAGTACAGACCTTTGGGGAACCCAACTACTTACCTTCCTCCACTGTGAAAATTGACCATTTATTCCTACTCATTGTTTCCTGTCTTTTAACCAGTTCCTGACCCATGGGAGGACCTTTCCTCTGATTCCATGACTGCAAAAGCTTTACAGGGTGGGAGCTTGTCAAAGGCTTTCTGGAATTCTAAATACACTGTATCAGCAATTCTCAAACTTCATTGCATTGAGGCCCCCTTCTGACAACAAAACTTACTATATGACCCCAGGCAGGGGAATGAAGCCTGAGATCTGCCACCCTGCTGGGGTGGGGAATGTGTAGAGGGGAAGGAAAATCTGAAGTCCCACTGCCTTGGGTGGGAGGACCAAAGTGGAAAGCCAAAGGCTTCAGACCTAGGCTGGTGAGGCGTAGCTCTAGGTCCCAGCAAGTCCAAGCCAGCCATGGTGACTGCATTAAAACAGGATTGCAACCTACTTCTGGGTCTTAACCCACAACTTGAAAACCACTTCACTATATCAACTGGTGCACCCTTGTCTACGTGCTTGCAGACACACAGAAAATTCTAGTAGCTTTGTGAGGCTAGGTTTCCCTTAATAAAAGCTGTGTTGACTCTTGTCCAATATATTGTGTTCACCTGTGTCTGATAATTCTGTTCTTTACTGTAGTGTCTATTAATATGCTTGAGATTGAAATTGGGTTTACTGGCCTGTAGTGTAGGAGGTGCCACAAATGGAAAGTGGGTAAAACAGTGCTGATGGAAGGACATATTTATTTATCACCCCAATTCCAAAATACTGTTAGAACCCTTTCTTAGTTAAGATAGTGTTAGGGCACCATCCTAGGACTTTGGAGACCCAGATTAAAGCCCCAGCTCTGCCATAAACTTCTTGTGTGATTTTGAGCAAGTCACTTAGCTTCACAGTGTCTCCATCCCCCATCTGTAAAATGGGATGAATAGCAATGCCATACCTCAGAGAGGTGGAATCAGGATAAATACAAAATAAAAATGTGAAGTTTTGCTTTGAAACAACAACAATAAGTAAGAAATGTGTGGATATTTTGTCTTGAATTTTACATCACAAGGGATTTATAACAGGTTTTTTATCAAATAGGTTTGCCTGGTGGTTTTTTTCAGCTACTTATTCAATAGGGTTAATACAACTCTGTGTCATTTTTGCCATTGACAGCTCTTTTGTCTCAATTTTTCCTTTAGTCGTCCTTTTCATTAATTTCTCCTCTAAAATATGTGTTAATTTACTGAAATCTACTAGGGAATTCTTTGAATATATTTCTGATTTGGCTACCTACTGTGCATATGTTCTTTTCACTGACTTTCATCATGTTGATTCTTTTGATCAACATTACATTTAAGAGGATTTAGATTATATGTTAAAAACTCAACAGTTTCACCATCAGAGCCCTATCAAGTCCCCTTTTCTCTAAAGGAATGTCTACACAGCACAGCTATTTTGGAATAACATCTGTTATTCTGAAATAACGTTATGAACTGTCTACACAAGAAGCCCGTTATTTCAAAATGAATGCAAAATAATGGGCTACTTACTCCAACTTTCTGTAAATCTCGTTGTACAAGGATTAAGGAAGTCAGTGGAATAGCAATTTATTTCAAAATGAATGCTATGTGGATAGTGCCAAATTTTGAAATAAGTGTAGCTCAAATTGTGTAGCTTATTTCAAGGTATGTGCTCCTGTCAGGGTTATCTCCTTGGATCTTCTTTTCATTCACTAGCTCCCTCTTCTCTGCCTCATCATTTAATTTTTTTCTGTCTTATTCATTATTTATCCTTTCCCTCATTTACAATAATCTCAAAATATTTTACTGTAAGTTAACTCAGATTCTGATACTCTTAGAGTGAATAGTATTCAGTTTCCTCAAAAATAGTTCCACTGACTTCAAACAGTATTTTGTTGCTTCTGCAAAATGACAAAGAGTAAACACCTATAGCCAAAAATTGCCCATTAGCCCAAACTACTCCTTTCCATTCTGCTCTGCTTGCCACCACTTACCATAAATATACTATCACTTACATTGATAAAAATAACCCTTGTTCTTCATGCCCTAAGTCCAGAGTCTGCCATGTTCATGTTCATAAACATCAAAAGAGGGGGCAACTACGGAGCCACATGGTCTCCACTGAAGCTGTTCTGTTGCCCCTCTTGCCTCCTCTCCCTCTGAACTTCAACATTTCTGGGGATTTATCTTGCTGCACATACACTTATTTTAAAAAGAATTTTTCTTAGATATTGTTGATTAGACTTAAACACAAAAAAACTAATCACTAATTCACCAGCAAACCTGATTGCTTTCAGTCTCCTTAAATTCTCATATCACCCTCTGAGGTAAAAGGATCTTAGGTAGTCTTTAAAAAATCTTGATCATCATTCTCTCAATTTTAATGTTTTATTATACAGTTGAGTGTGGCTGGGAATGTGTCTGTTGTCTTTCCTTATGGACATCTGATCAGTTCACAACCAGTAACAATGGTGGCATGTTCTGGTGGACAGAGCAGCAGGCTAGGAGCCAGAAATCTCTGATGCCTAATGGAGCTTCACGATGTGACTTTAAGTAAGCAACATTACTTCTTGGTCTCTGTTTTTCCTGAAGACACTTGTTTCCTTCATTAGAAATTGTGGGGATTTATGTACAGCTTTGAAAATGTACAGAATTAGATAATTGCTGAATATAAGATAGATAAGTGCTGCTAATAGACATACACTGTGCTTATTTAACTATGGGATAACCCCATGAAATAGGGCTTATATATATATTTCTGGTTCAATTCTTTCAGTTGGCCATGAAGTAGTTGTATTGATTGAGATTTTGTATTAAGTCTGGTAATTCATTGGCCTGCTTGAGAGTCTAATTTTCACTATGAAATATTTGTCCTTATGCTTCTAGTGTGTCCCACATTGCTCATAGAGCCACGCAGGGATCATTTTGCTTTCCATTCTCTTCTGTATTTATATGCTTCTTTAGGGCATTATTATTCATGCTCATAGGCTTTAGAGTTCCTTTTATGCTGACAACTCCCACATCTATTTTTCAATACCTACTGACCCCGTGCTGACTTTCCCTTTGCTGTATGATTGTCTTTGACATAATGTTTTGGAATGGTTGTCATTTAACTTTCTGTATGTAGACAAGAATGAATTGTAGCCCACAGGACTGTCTCAATACCATTCTCTATATTCCTTATTAGTCATTGACTTTGATGGATGCATTACAGTATTAAACCTTACTTTCAAACTACATAAACTTCAAAATAGCTTTGGTCGAGCTTAGTGTGATATTTGTTATTGTTACTATTTACGTTACTGTAGTAGAAAGGATAGGGGATTAACTTAATAGAAGATTAAGTTATGATCAGGGTTGCTTTGTTAGATGCTGTACAAATATTTATGAGGTTGTCTATGCCCCAAGGTACTTGCAGTCTGAATAGACAAAGGATGAAAAGGGATACAACACATAAGTAGAATGACCATGTTAGTTCCTTGTTTGTGTTTTGGTGGAGGATGGTGTTTCATCTTCTTTGTTCATGTGCCCTCTCCCCTCCCTCCTTTTTCACATATATATATATATATATATGCATTTAGGGTCACATCTTTTCTCGTTCAAAACAATATAGCTCAACAAAATTCAAAAGCACTCTGAAAACTCAGTCTATAGATGTCTGAATTTGGGCTCCCAAAATTAGTAGACAATTTTGACAATTCCAGCCTTATTATCCCTGTGTTTCAGTTTTCCAGCTGTAAAATCTACTGTGATAAGGGTGTTGTGACAATCGTTCATGTATATGAGAGAAAAGGTGAGGGAAGTCATATCTTTTATTGGGCCAGTTTCTACTGGTGGATGAGACAAGCTTTTGAGCCATGCAGAATGTGAGAAGCATAGAGATATTTTGTGAGTACCATAGAATCAACATGAAATTAATAATATTGCATTCACATTAAATAGGACCCAGTGCCTCACATTACATCAGGTGGATAAAAAGAAATATTAATCATTAACTATGCATTCGTTGAATGATTCAGGGGTCTTATGGAAAAAATAATATGTGCTCCTGGACTTAATGTCTATAACAGAATGCAGACACACAAACAGGCCAAATTAAGGATGAACAGGCAAAGAGAATTCTGGCATCTTCTAACTTTAGAGTGCTTCATTTTTCAACCTTAACAAGTCATTTTTGAGAGTAATATGCAAAAATAGAATCATAGACATGTAGGAATGGAAGCGACCTTTATAAGTCGTGTAGTCTAGCCTCATGCACTGAGGCAGATCTAAGTGTAACCCTTTTGCCAAGTAGCGCTGGCAGAAGCCAGGGCCGGGCTCAATATCTAGGGTTTCCTTTTCATCCATCTCACATAGAACTGGCTCGAACCCCCACCCAGTAGCCTGGGCACCTCTGAGAGGCTATGCTTCCCCACTCGCAAGCACAGGGTCTGAGCATAGAAAAGAAACTTTTAATGAGAGAGGGAGAGAAGTAACGTGGCATTAGCTTGGAAAAATACCACAAACTCAGTACATAATCAAACCATGAGTAAACGTCCCAGCTCAAATGGATTGAGCAATGTCCTTTGCCTCTCAGGCACACAGATCCAGCAAGGTAAGTGTCTCATTCACATGCCCAGACTTTCTCCATACCCCACTCACAGTTGCTGCCCTCGGTCAGGGCAGATCAGAGCTCAGGGGTTTTCAGAGCTCACCTCCCACCCCTGGGGGAGGGAGGGGATAGGAGGCATCTCACCCACTCCGTTGGCCACTCACTGCTGCTCCTGCCAGCCTCCCACCAGTTGCCCTGATGACCCACCTGCTCCTGCTAGCCACCCTGCTGGCTGGCTGTCGCTGCTCTTACTGGCTTCCCACTGGCCACTCCCGCCAGTTGCCCTGCTGGCTGACTGTTTCTGCTAGCCACCCTGCTGGGCGCCTGCTGCTATTCCTACCAGCCAGCCACTCCCACCAGCCACCCTGCCTGCCGCCTGCTCCTGACAGCCATCCTGCTGTCTATCTGCTGCTATTCCTACTGGCCACTTGCTCCTGCCAGCTGCTGCTTCTGTGATGGGTCTGGCTCTGGGCCAAACCTAGTGATTTCAAATCTTTGTCAGTTTCTCAGTGATTTCAACTTTTGGCCCACCACTTAGGCTGTCCAAAAGATTCCAGCTCCCACTGGAATAATATTTCAAAATAACAAAGAGACTCCTTATGGAGTCTGTTTTAGGTCTATCCTTAGACTGGGGTGGGGGGTGAGGGGTGGGGGGAAACAGGTTGAACCAGTCTTACAGCTCATGCCTGGAGACCATGTAGCCTGCTGCTTCAAGCTCCTTCTTCCCCAATCCAATCCACTTGAGTCTGGAAGGGGAAGGCTTGTCCATCCGAAGCTCTTCGCAATGACAGTGTCCCTCCTGAAAGCACTAGTGGTCACAGTTTACAACTCCTACATCTAGGATATGTCTAGACTACATGCCTCTGCCAACAGAGGTATGTAAATTAGACTACCCGACAAAGTCAATGAAGTGGGGATTTAAATATCCCCCACTTCATTAAAATAAAAATGGCCACCACACTGTGCTGGCTCAGCTGATCATCGGCACAGCACGGCAGTCAAGATGCGGATCGGTCGACAGGGAACGCCTTTGTCAACTGCTCCCTTATGCCTTGTGAAACGAGGTTTACATTTACATATTTAAATTTACATTTACATATTTAAATCCCCACTTCATTGACTATGTCGGGTAGTCTAATTTACATGCCTCTGTCGGCAGACACATGTAGTCTAGATGTACCCCTAGTGTTAACATAGTTTGTGACCCCACTACAGCAAAATTAGTTACAATACACAGCATTCCATTCCAACAATTGACCATCCATCAGGCCTATAGCACTGGATGAACTGGATTTACATAACCATACCTCGGATGTTGAAAATAATGTTGACAAATATAAAAGTGTCTTTTTTACTAAGTATGTCCCTTAGGGCATGTAGATCATTGTGATGCGAGCTAAGGGACATTTCTTAGATTTCTTCATCCAAAAAAACCCAGTTTCTTAGATTTTGGTCACGAATGTTTCTCTAAAGAAGGCAGTATGTTAAACTGTTTTACAATCTGCAGTTACAGTCATGAGGCCCATTTAAAAGAATAAAGCTCCAGTGCTTGGAAGTGCCAGCATAATAATGCTCTTTTATTTTAAATTTTGCTTGGATCTCTACCCTGACTTTTTTTATTGATCACTCTGCTATGTTTCTCAGGCTATGTCTACATTACCAGGTTATTTCAAAGTAAATTATTTTGAAATAATAACTCCTGAAATAACTATTTTGAAATAAGCTTATTCCTCTTCACAAGCAGGAGTTATTATTTTGAAAAAAAGCCCATTATTTTGAAAAAACAGGCTTAGTAGTGTGGATGCTCACCTTGTTATTTCAAAATAACTGCTCGGTGTAGACATGCCCTCAGTTCTTTACTGTTCGTGAGAAACACAATTACTGATTTCATTATTAAGAGATCTCTTGGCTAACTTCATGCAAAGAAAAAGATTGATTTAAATATTCTACCCCTTGCTTATACAGCAATGCTCTCTGTCTGTGGGATCTCCTCTGCTTCTGAAAAATGGGTTTTAAATATAGGGCCATTTGAAAAGGATCTGTTATATACATATACTTAATTATCTAGGGTTTTTTTTATTCAAAGACTGTGCCTGTCATCAAACTGTAGGTGCAGAAATCATTCCTATTTAAAAACAAACACAAACATAACAAACAAGTCAAACACAATATATAAAACAAAATCAAGCCAACATGCAACCCTCATTCATGCAGAGTCCCACTTAAACCAATGGGCTGCCTGGCATGAGAAAATGCAGAAGAATTGGGGTACGGGATATGTTGGACTGTCTGGAAGTAAAACACATATGAAGAGGCAAAATTAGAGGACATTTCCCCATTATTTTCTGATGGGTTATGTGTGTGGCAGGATGGATTTAGCCTCTCCACAGAACAGGCTTTGGTAGCCACCTCCAAATGCTCAGAATTCCTGGTGCATGTGTGGATCATGGAGCATCAGAGGCTAGTAATGCCTGGATGAGGAACCCTTTGCCTTCACAGAAGTTTTGTCCAACTCTGCTGGACCTGTGGCATCAGGGACTGTTCCTGGCCAGAGCTGGAAAGTTGTTGCTGAAAAAGGGTACGGCCGTGAAAGTTTAGCACTCATCCAGATTGCCTGGATGCTCTCTTTTGAAAAAGCGGCTCACTTTTTTGAAAGAAGTGGTTGCAGTCTAGACGCTCTCTTTCGAAAGAGGCTTTTTTGAAAGATTCTTTTGAAAAAGCCTCTTTCGAAAGGGGCTTGTCATCTAGATGTAGCCACAGAGAAACCATAAGAAGGGATAGTGGGCACAGAGGAGACTGAGCTCCATTTCTACATGGAAATTTGGTTGTTGGAGTTAGTGTGAGTGTTCTGGCATTGGTGGTCTGTGATATACAATAGAACAGACTAGATGATCAAATGGTCCCTTTTGGCCTTAAATTTATGAAAACTTTCATGCTTAGAGTGGAGAAATGGTATATTGTATATAGCTTTATTGGTAGAATTCTCTTCCTCCTCACATTTTTTATTTCAGTCTTTGGATGCATAGAGGTGAATGTTTTAGGTTTGAATTTTCACTGTGCATTCCCTAATTGGATCTGATTTTCAGAGGCTATGTACAGCTTCACAATGTTGACAGAGAGGACACTGAGCTGTGAGAAATGAATACATTTGAGTTTATTAACCTTACTTTTTTGTCATAGTGTTTTGCATTCTTTGTTCCATAGTTTGATTCATTTTAACTTCTTTAACATTTTCCCTTCTTTAAGGAGAGTCTCAGTCATATACATGAACTTAGAGAAATGTTCATTATCTTTATAAATATTACCATGTTCGAACTGAATATAATTTTAAAAACTAACTTACATTTTAACCAGTTATGATCAATTGTGGGTCTCACCCAAAAAGAAGAGAGTTTTGTTCTGGAGATTTTCAGGGTACACTGCACACTTATTTCGAAATAAGCTATTCTGGAAGAAATACTTTGAAATAGCTTATTTTGAAATCACACGTCTACACTACAGGGAAGCCTCAAAATTAGTCTGAGGCAGGCTTCCCTAATGTGGACATGCTACCTTGATTTAGAGCCCAGCAGGCACTGGGGAGTAATTACTCTGAATGGCCCTGAGGAGGAGCTATTTCGAAGTAGCAGCAGAGGAGCATCCACATTACTGCTGTTCTGAAATAAGTATTTTGGAATAGACATTATTCCTCATGGAATGAGATTTCCAGAAGTTGGAATAAGCCATCTGTTATTTCAAATTTATTTTGAAATAACGGAATTGTTATGTAGACGCTCTCATTGTTATTCCGAAATAACGCTGCTGTGTATATGGACCCTCACAGTATCTATAGGAGAATGAAATCTTCCCAACAAGCAACAAACCACATAGCTTCTCCATTGCTTCTCCTGAACTCTAGGGCCATGTCTACACTACGAAACTATTTAAAAATTAATAAATTTAACTTAAGAACTCTTGATTTAACAAATTCGAACTAGCGTGTTCTCACTACGGGGAAGCATCGAAATTAGTCCGAGACAGGCTATGCTAATGTGGACATGTTACCTTGGACTTAGAGCCCCAGGAAGCAGTCTGGGGAGCTGCATGAGGCCTCCCAGAGGCCAGTAAGTTTGAATTAGAGGCACCAGAGCATCCACACTAACATTATTTCTAAATCACTATTTCAGAAGCAGTGTTACTCCTCGTGAAAAGCAGGAGTACAGAGTTTGAATTCCATGGTTCATTATTTTGAAATAATGGGCATGGTACTGTGGATGCACCACTTATAAATTTGATCTTGGGAGGGTTATTTCAAAATAAGGTCCTAGTGTAGACTAGGGCTAGTGGTTTTAACCACCATCAAGCAATGCTTTGTGATACACACAGAATAGTCTAGATCCTTTATTTCAATTGAATTTTTTCTGTTCCACGTTAGCCTGGGCTTTGCATTTCCACAAAGTGGGAACTGAACTAGTATTTACCTTTTATTATTGTACTTGAAATTAGACAAATCAGTTTTACTTATATTTATAGTCAGCTCTTTACAATAGTAGTGAACTGTCACAGGATTTTGTGTGAATCCTGGAAGATAGGAATGGATAAGACTTCTTGTGATTGGTCCTTCATTTTGCCATTTACAACAGTATACTGCACTGCATTTTTCTAGTGTTTTATCAACTGTAATTTTTACTGTCCAAATGATGAATGCTCAGCAGTTTTCTTGGGCGGTTATTCCACAACCTATTATAAGCTCAGTGTTGAATCACAATACATAAAAAAGCTTGACTAGTAATAACTCCTGCTCATTTACATAATTAAAAATACATATACCATCATTAGTCAGTTATCTTCAGGTTGGGCTAAACTAATCTGGTTGTGTGCTTTTAATAACACACTTTCTATAGAGGTAACTTAAAACCACCATACCTTCTCTCCCAATTACTGTGCACTTTGTTATAATTAGCTGAAATTATAACATACCAAACACTTTGCCATTAAAATTATTGTAAAGCGAGCAGAAGGTAATTGTTTTTAAGTCAATGGATATTAATTAACTACATTGAAAAGTCTTAGAAACTGACTCTGAAGACTGAAAATAGATTAAATAAAATGTTTACAAATGGAATATACGTACATGACTAGAAAGCAGACTGTTGTCAGTGCTGGTCTTGTATAGTTGTAAAGCATGTCTTAGATAATTACATTTTGGCTTCATGAATAGAAAAAAAGAGGCTATTTCTTTTAAGTTAACCCTTTTTTTTAAATCCAATTGCATATATTTTATATTTGTTTTCATACATTTCTGTGCAAAAGTAAAAATACATTTTTAGAAATGTGGGTAAGAGTAGAAAGGGGGGTCAATATTCAATATGGAATATTCCCCTAAATTATGGCTCTCAGGAGTCAGATTTTCAAAAACATTTAAGTATGCAATTGCTATACTTGCACATACACAGTGGGCATGCTGTTGTACACTTAAAATTTGCCCCATCTCCATCTTCATCTCAGCTGTGGTGTTGACTTAGATGATGATCTTAAAAATATCTTGCATTTATACTGCATTTTAATCATGAAAAAATGTGCCTTACTTTGCAAACTATGTATATGTGAGCACATGTGCTCATGCAAGATCTCTCTGAAGTAAAGTCACTTCTGGATTAGTCTTCCTTAATTAGTAATTGATCTAGAACTGTCCCCTGTCTGGATGTTGTGTGCTCACGACTGAATTTGAGTAGGGTGCAAAAGGGATTTCATAACACTTTAAGCCTCTCCCCTTAGCTTAAGGTTGGCTGTGGATTTGTGTGGCATGTTTGGGAAGTATAAAGGAATTGGATGGTAATGGAGACCCAGGGCAACAGTTAGAGTGAAGCAATATGCAAGCAACATATTAATTTTCTTTGTGTCCTGACACATACCTATCTCTTCAGGTATCTTAGAGCTGACTATGATGATTGTGCAGAAATTCTCTCGTGCCAGGTGTGATGGTTCCCCCCATGCTTTATGAAAATTGGCTTATGAATATAAATATGCATAACTTGAAGATGCTTTAGACAAAATATCTCATGTAAACTATCAATTTTAATGTTACAGCCTGCTGGATTTGTATATCTATTTTGTTAATCTATCATTCTTGTATGTGAAGTTAGAAAAATAAAGTGTGAGTCTGTTTATAGTTTTAAATGTGCTAATGAGAGCCATAATTGGTGCCCCGGAAGCCAAATAATTTGGTAATTTACTTAACAACTGTGAACATAGCATGTGGTACTGAATTCTATTTTGATCCTCAAATTTTTCCATAGAAGGGGGGAATGTAAAACAAATGGTTCCCACAGTTGGGGAAAGACTATTTAAGCAATGGGAAGCTATGAGGTCTTTGTCTGGCTTTTGAAACTGCTTGGTGCACTTTAACAGGGGAAAAAGAACTTTGGAGGGCTAAAGACCCAAGACAGAGTAAAAGAGTGTCTCTCTGATTTGAAGATTATGCCTGAAATAAGAATAGCTCTTGAAAGTAAGAATCTTCATGCAATAAGTTTCTTAATGAATTAGAACTAGCTACGGGTTTTCTTTTCATTTTAATTTAGTAACTTACTTTGATCTGTCTGTTTTCACTTACAATCACTTAAACCACGTTGTTTCAACTTAATAAAAATGCTTTTCTTACTGTAAGACCCAGTGTAAATAATTGGTACCAGGGGGAAGAGGATCAACCAGTGTGCACTTTCTCTTTAACTGACAAAAGGAGTTTACTGAACAAATCTTCCCTGCATAAAACTTTTACATAGAAAAAGACTGATTTATTTCAGGGTTTTGGTCCCATTTGGGGGTTGGTTTCCAGGGTGCTGAGCCATAGAACTACATTCTCCCAGAGCTGAAGTGGTTCAGGGAAGTGTTCTCTCTAAGATTTTCCATCCATGAGTGGAGTGAGTTTTGTCTTGTGCACCAAAAATGAGGTCATGTGTGCCACTGTGTCACCCACCCATGAGAGAATTCCCCTGACAAAGGAGCAGCTCTGTGCTTCCCCTTTCTTGCAGCTCCAAGCAAGGGGCATGAGGGTGTGAAGTTGAGGGCAGGGGTGGCATGGGTATACATTTGGTGCTTTGGAGATGGGGAGGAAGCCCATAGCTTGACCTACTAAAATGAGATTAGGCACTCAGTGTAGCAGATAACTGCTTCCCCTTTTGTTGGCAGTCTCATGCCACTTTGCCCACATTAAATGAACATGGAATCCCAAACCTTCGGTGATGTTTTTGAGGCACAATGTCCCTAATAGACAGGGAAACTGCTTTTATCTGTGCTCAGCTCTGCTTATGACTTTGTGTGACTTCAGGCAATTTATTAACTACTCCGTGCCTCAAACTGCAATACCTTCTCTCCTCCAGTTCACTATACACAATACTTCCTACACTTCAAGGCTGTAATAAAAGACACAGTACAGCTCTTGGCTCCAGACTAGCTTATGGCATGGATTCTTGGGCAGGGATCCATTCATCCAGCATATACAGCAAGAGGGCTTAACATCCAGGATCTGTTCTCAACTCTGAGCATTTTTGGGGGTACCTTTCCTTTCTCTGTTTTAATATTAGGATTGAATAATCCCTTCAACCCTAACCCCTGATGGCAGCAACCCCCTCACCTGCAGCCCCAATCCCCAGGAGCAGCAGCAGCAGCAGAAGCAGCAGCAGCAGCAGCAATCTGCTCGCCCATGGCCCCAAACTCTGGCGGCAGCAACCTGCCTGCCAATGGCCCTAACCCCGGGGGACAGCAAACCCCCAGAGGCAGCAACCCACACATGGCTCCAACACCTGGTGTCAGCAACCCTCATGCCTGTGGCTCCAGCTCCCAGCAGCAGTGATGCACCCACCTGCCCACCTCCGGCCCCAAACCTCAGCGGTGGCAACGACCCTGCCTCCTGCCACACTGCTGCACAGCTCTGCTTAGGAGGTGAGAGGAGTAGAAATTTCCATTGTGCGTGCGCAAGCACATAGCTCAGAGGGAACTATGGTTCACGGTCTGCATTGCTCTGCAAGGGGGCAGTAACCACGAATCTGTATCTTGTTTCGGGGAGACCAGAGGATCTGGGCCAGCAAGACAGGGTAGTGGGAAGCCTCAGAGAGCAAGAAGGTGGATGTCAGTGGCATGATAAGCATACTAGAGAACAATCCCAAGGGGATATCTGTGACCATAACCCATTACACCAGAGAAAACTTAGGTGGACAATTAAGCCGGGCTTACAGCCCCCTTTGCACTGTTAAAGCTGCATAGATGAGTTTGAGTTGGATCAAGGGACCAGATATGGCCCATAATTTTCCCTTCCTTTGTAATCTTCTGTTCTTTGATATACTAAAGAGAGGAAGCTTTATGGACTCCTTTAGCAATTGGGTTTCTGACAGTTTCTAAAATGCTTTGAAGGAAACAGGGTAACATTAGATTGCCAGATACTTATTCATGTAAATAGGCTTTCCAGGCACAAGTTAACTTTTCAAAAAATCTGACAAAACAATCACAAACCCAATTGAATGCAGTTTTATTTTGATTGTACGGAATGTGTTCCTTGTTCTCTTGTTTCAGAAAAAAATCTATTTAAGTTGATTTATTTCAGGAAACAAATACAGTACAAAACACTTTCACAGGAAAGAGAAATTGTTTCAAAATAGTCATGTAAATTTGCCATACATTTACATTCTGTATCTAAAAGAGAACTATTACTGGCACTAGCTTATACAAGCGGCTATAAGCTTATACAAGTGACTATAAGGAACTTCTTTTAACGTGCAGATTTTCTGAAGATTTCAGGCTAAAAGAGTAACTTCAAATAATGGTTCCATATGCAACTGAATGTTTTACCTAGGGTATAATTCTGCAGAGAAGGGCCAAGTGCTCTCTGTTCCCACTGGAAAAAATGGGAATTGACAATGCTCATTATTGAAGTGCACTGACCCCTTTATTTGTTCGTGTCTAGGGAGGAAGAAGAAAAAAAATCATGTGCTGACAGAATCTCTCACTCAGCTACCATGTTTTTATCTCATTTCCCCTATTAACAATATATTCCATAGATAATATAGCTGCCCTGGTATTAATTTGTGGTCTATGTAATAGAGTTAGGGTAATTGTGTCCCAAGTTTGGACACAGAAATAAGTGTAAGTCACTTGGATGGCCTCGTAAAACGAGGTATACGGGATCTGTCGCCAAAGGCTTTAGTGAGTGATAGAACCGCAGCTAGACTGCCGCTTTTCATCGCCAAAGCTCCATGGTGACAAAAAGCGGTGGCCATTTTTATGCTAATGAAGCACAGGAGATTTAAATCCCCACTTCATTAGCAATTTTGGTATGTCTAATTTAAATCCCTCTGGCAACAGAGGGATGTAGTCTAGACATACCCTCTGTGTTCAGTGGCCGTCAAAAAAGCAAAAGAATGTTACAAATAATTAAAAAAAGAGATAGAGAATAAGACGGAGGATAACTTATTGCCTCTGTATAAAACCATGGTACATCCACATCTTGAATACTGCCTACCTCATCTCAAAAAAAGATATGTTGGCATTGTAAAAGTTTCAGAAAGGGAAAACAAAAATGATCAAGGGTTTGGAATGTGTCCTATATGAAGAGAGATTAAAAAGACTTGGACTTTTCCGTTTAGACTAATGGGGGATATGATAGAGGTCTATAAAATCATGACTGATGTGGAAAAAGTAAATAAGGAAAAGTCATTTATTGTTTCCATAACATAAGAACTAGGTGGTCACCAAATTAAATTAATAGGTAGCAGGTTTAAAAGAAAATGAAAGGAATTTTTTCTTCATGCAGCACACAGTCAACTTGTGGAACTCCTTGCCAGAGGATGTTGTAAAGACCAGTACTTTAACAGGGTTCAGAAAAGAACTAGACACATTCATAGAGGTAGGTCTATCAGTGGCTATTGGCCAGGATTTGTAGGAATGTTGTCAATAGCTTCTGTTTGTCAGAGGCTGGAAATGGGTGACAGAAGAAGGATCTCATGATGATTACCTGTTCTGTTCACTCCCTCTGGGGCATCTGGCATTGGTCACTGGTGGCAAGACAGGATACTGAGTTAGATGGACCTTTGGTCTGACCCAGTATGGCCATTCTCATATTCTTCTGAATTCGCCAATTTAAGGCATCTTAAAATAGTCCTATATAATATAACAGCCTTAACTACTTTAGAATATTTGCAGCCTCTAATCAAACAATATTAAGAAAACTTCTTTACTGAGCACAAAGGCACAATTACCAGAAGTGTGTACAATAATTTACTTTAATTATTTACTTTACTTTAATACATGCATATTTTCAAGGAGCCATGTCTCCTTGCATTAATCATGACTTACTCTTCATGTTGTGCCACTGAAGTATGAGCTGGGCCATGTCTACACCACAGTCAATCTTCCGGGGTTCGAAGTAGCGGGTCTGATAAAGACACGCTAATTTGAACTGAGAAGGTGTTCCCGTTGATGCTGGGAATCCTGTTTCTATGAGGAGTAAGGGAAGTTGAAGGGAGACTGTGCACCCTACAACTTCCTGCAATATGGACGGTGCCAAAATTCAACTTAAAATACTTCAACTTAAGTTACACAATTAAGGTAGCTGAAGTTGTGTCTCTTAATTCAAACTTATCCCCTAATGTAGACTAGGGGTCTGGGTGATAGAGTTAGTCCCACAATACTCTTTCTGCAGCTGGATAGTTCAAGGACTGAGGACCAATTCTAGTGATATTTTCATGTAAAGTGGATATTTGCATGTAGATCTATGAGTGATTTTGTGAGGAAAACTTTTGTAATGTAGCCGGACAACTGAGATTGAAATCCTGTGTGTACAGATAAATGCACGCTCAAAGCTTCACTGGTTCTGTCAGAGACAGAACTTTCACTATAGAAATGAGAGATTATATTTATTGTTACCATAGAACTGTAACAATGTGTGAACCCTTAGCTGTTTGTTTTTTCAATGAAATTGATTAAGACTTTCAGAACTGGATCACACCCAGTATAATGTTCCTTTACAATACTTTGCTATACAATAATTAATGGCTGGAAACCATTTATATTCTTACTGATCAGCTCAGCTAGCCATCATGATAGTTCCATATCTAACACACATGCTAAAATTGAACATGATATGAAAATCTACAACTTGTCTTATTCCTGTTCTTTTCTTTCCAAGAGTGTGATGTATTTTTAAAGAACAATTGAAAACGTGTTTCTCTTTTTCATCTGTATAGTTGTATTTATCTAAACAAAGGAAAGACAAAGTACTTGCCAGACTGTTGCATGCCATAAAGAATTGATTTGTTATTCTATTACTCCCCACCCCATTCTGCTATTCAAAATATATTACTGTATAGTTGATATCTGCATCAAAACCACAACTAAGAGCCACTAGGAACAAATAACTGATAAAAATGCAACATATATAGTTAAAATCAAGTAAACATATATGAGGATTTAATCTGGTCCATTTGGATAAGGGTTATACTCTACAACTGTAAGTTATTGAATTTCAGGGTTTTTTTGTACTTTGTGTTCATGTAGGTCACTGCCAAATGTGCAGCTCAAATTAAAAATGTACTTGAAAGCCATTAATGTTCAAGTTTGATCTGCATCTATGAAACTACAAGGGTTTTCTGAAAATTTTATATTTTTGCACAATTGTAGTTGACCTACCTGATATCATCATATTTGTAACTTGTAATATCATACGTATTTTGACACTGCTTTTCAGTGGTGAATTTAGAGTTTGAGTCACATTTTGTGTGAAAACTTTCACTATGGCTAGTAAAATTGCTACTAGGTAGGAATCTATATTAATCTATATGCAAATGTGATAGATTTTGTTTATAGATGTGAACATGTCTCCATCTAGTGACCTGGAGTAAAATAACCCACTATCAAGCCCCAACTACAATGGATAGCTAGTTCTTTAGCTCAAGTGATTTGCGTTTGAATATCACTGATGATTATAGATTTGATATGAAGCTGCTGCAATTCAGTGAAGAAACTTGTGTGAACCCATTTTACCTCTTTTCCATTGGCTAAGAATTAGACTGAGGAAAGAAAACCATTTCCATCCTATTTGAAACTTGTGGCTACTACACTATGTGAATTGATTCTGATAGGCAAAATTTGGAAGCACATTTCAGACAAAACCAGCAGTGTTCTGCAATTCTGTTTTCCAGCCATTATGTGCTTTGTATGTATCTTGCTGACTACAGATGATAAGGTGCCAGTTATGTTATATGAAGACTTTAATCACGGGAAGATGAAAGGCAGTCAGATTTTAAAATAATTTTGGTAAGAGTTTCTAGATCTTTGTTTCATAATATAAGAGAACTTTCCATTTGTATAGCACTTCTGAGGAGTTTAGGACACATACTGTGCAATTTGTCAGCTATTACTTTTTTTTTTTTTTTTACAATACCAAGGAACCCAAAGTACTTTAAAACTATATACACAATGGAATTACTTCACTAAAATGGAGTCATATCTGAAGTAGAGATGCAGCAATGGCCAACTGGCTCATGGTATATTGCAAAAGTGTGTGGAAAACTTTTGCAAAGAACAGGAATCTCAGGAGAGCTCAATCTTGCCTTTAGAGTACAGCCGCATGCTGGTAGAGTAACTCCTTTCTAGTAGCAAGACGCTAGTGTAATGCCCCATTTGTATACTGGGGATTTCATTAAATACATATTTCTTCTGACATGCTCATTCTCTGACCATGCCTGCCCTTTCATCTTGAGAGTGAACCGCAGTGGCATTTTTAAGAGTGGACGTGCTGACACCCTTCCTTACCCCTGTCTCTCTCCCCCGCCCACACACACACACACACACACAGGTGAAATCAGGAGCAAAGCTATGGTGTGCGGGGCCAGCAGCTGGGAGACAGGGCAGGCAACAGAGCCCCATGGTGCACAGGGCCAGTAGCTGAGACCACAGGCCCAGAGCCAGCAGCAAAGTCCTCAGAGAACAGGGCTGGCAGCAGAGCCCAGGGCACATGGAGCAGTAGCTAAGATACCCTGGGTGCGGAGCTGTCAGAGCCCCCAGAGTGTGGCGAGACAACTGGGACCCCAGGTGCAGAGTCCTTGATGCACGGGGAGGCAGCAGTTACTCTGGGTGCTAGGCCAGGAGCCCAGAGTTGCTATAGCTCCTGCTGCTCCCCTTGTTTCTTCACCTATGGTGAACCGGTGGGTCAATGTGGTACTTGAAACTCACTGCTACTCAACTTCTGGAACTGTGCTTATTCCTTCCCTTGCAGCCACACAAGGTCCCCCTAGGCTTTATGACAATTGGCTATGGATATAAATACGCATAACTCAGAGATGCTTTGGATGAAATACCTCATGTAACTTACCAGTTTTAATGTTACAGTCTGTTGGATCTGTATGCCTTATTTTGGTGCACGTATCATTCTTGCGTGTGAAGTGAGAAATATGAAGTCTGAATGTTTTTATAGTTTTAAATGTGCTAATGAGAGCCATTTCTGGTGCCCCTGGAAGCCCTAATGACTTCGTGATCAGCTTAGTGACTTGTAAACAGCCTTGTTCGTCCTGTAAGCCCAAAGGTGATTGGACTAGTAACACATGTGACCATAGTGGGCCCTATCTTGAACCTGGTAAATTTCCATGGAAGGGGGAATGTAAAACAAAATATTCCTGCCCTGGAGAAGAATCTCATTAAGCAATGGGAAGCTATCAGTTCTTTGTCTTTGGCTGGCCTGGGGAATAGCCTGGCATGCTCTAAAAGGATACAAAGGGGGCTGGAGACCCAAATCAGAGTAAAGGAGTTTGTCTCTGACTTGAAGATTATGCCTGAAATAAGAACAGCTCTTTAAGGTAAGAATCTGTATAAAATAAGTTTTTTTCATAAATTAGAACTAGCTATGTTCTACTAGAAAAATTAATGGAGGTTAGGTCTATCAATACTTCTTAGCCAGGATGGGCAGGAATGTTGTCTCTAACCTCCGTTTGTCAGAGGCTGGAAATGGATGACAGGAGAGGGATCACTTGATGATTACCTGTTCTGTTCACTCCGTCTGGGGCATCTGGCATTGGCCACTATTGGAAGAGAGGATACTTGGCTAGACGAACGTTTGGTCTGACCCAGTAGAACCCTCATTATGTGTTTTCTTTTCATTTTAATTTAGTAACTGAGGGTATGTCTACACTACAGCGCTATTTCGAATTATCTTAATTCGAAATAGTTAATTCGAATTAAGCTAATTCGAATTAATGCATCTACACACAAAATCTATTTCGAAATAGCATTTTGCTATTTCGAAATAGCGCATTCACACTGAGTGGACCCTGAACCGAAGTTAAGACTGGCCGGAACCAGTGTCGGCAGGGCATCAGGTTAAGACTTAGTGTGTGGGGCTACTGCCTGAGGCTAACTGAGCTCCGTGCTTAAAGGGACCCTACCCCCACCTCGGACAGACAGTTCTCAGGGTTCCCCGCTTGCTTGTCTACCTCGATGAGAGACAGCGAAGCAGTCCTGTCTTGGAGTGCCCTGAGTGCCCGAACTCGGGACACCACAACACTCGGCCACATGGAGCCAGAGCTGCCCCTCGGCACGCCGGTGCGTCTCGTGGGGTCGTTGCCATCAGCCCAGCTGCACTTGCTGCAGGCTGCCATCCGGGAGGTCCATCGGGGACTGTCAGGATCCAGGAGGCCCTGTGGGAGAGCGTCTACCCCAAGGAGCCCTCAGAGCCACCCCAGTCCTCCCCACCGGGGGCTCGTGCCCCATTCCTCCCTCACATCCATCCACTTACCCCTCCCTAGCCCCCCATCCTGATGTCAAACAAAAGACACATATGTTCAAAAATAGAAACTGGGTTTATTGAACAAAACTGGGTGGAGGGGGGAAATGAACCTCTGGGGAGACTGGGAAAAGGAGGTGGGAAAGGGGAAGAGAGAAGGTGGGAGAGGGGAGAGGGAAAGCTGGGAGGAGGGAGCTGGAAGGGGGAAGAAGGAGGAGGGGAAGCTCAGGGTCCAGGGTTGGGGGTCTTGCTGGACCAACTTGATTTTCATGCAAACCTGCTCCTGGGTTCGCATGTGGCCTTTGGTGGCCAGGCTGGCAGCTATCCTGCCATAGATGGCTGCATTCCTCCATCTAGTGCAGAGATCCTGGACATTGGGGATATCCCCCCAAACCTGAATAAGGTCCATGATCTCCACCCTGGAACAGGAAGGCACCCGCCTTCTCCAGCCCCTGTCAGCTTCCTGGGAGCTGGCAGACTGCTCCTGGGGAGTGGTGGAGGGCTGGCTGCCAGTGGCTTGCTGGCTCATGTTTTGGGGCCACTGGGTCAGGGGCAGTGACTGCTGGCTCTGGGCTGGCAGGCTTGGAGCTGGCACAGGCACTGTGGCCAGAGTCTACCCTTTTAAGGGCTCCAGGGAGGGAGTGGAGTGTTCTTGGTTGAGGCCAGAGTGGCCACCAAGGCTCCCTGGAAAGGCTGGAGGCCCCCTATTTCGAAATAAGTGTCTACACAGCACTTATTTCTAAATAGCTATTTCGAATTTGGCGTTATTCCTCATAGAATGAGGTTTACCAAATTTGAAATAAGCACTCTGCTATTTCGAATTTATTTTGAAATAGTGGTTTGGGTGTGTAGACGCTAGGAAAGTTATTTCAAAATATTTTGCTGTGTAGACATACCCTTAGACACATCCCCCTTAGGTGGCAGGGGGCTCAGTGAACTATAGAGCATTACAAAGATTTTGCAGAAAGGACCATCTTTGTTTTAAAAATGAATGTGTTTTAAGATGTGCCCACTAACCAAATACAATTTCCACTTGACAGCCAATAATCACTTGAATTAGTTTACATGCATACTACAGATTGAATCTCTCTAGTCCTGCACGCTCTTGTCCAGCAACATCTGTGGTCCGCTATGATTTTAGTTAGCCAGATGCCCATGCATCATGAGAGTGGCCAAATTTCCTGTGGTTCCATAAAGTTTGTTTACAGCCATCAGTCCTGGTTCTCAGTGTTCAGTGCTGCTATTAGCTCTAATTTACCCTTACATTAATCAGTAAGCAGTGGAAGTGTTGGTAATGCTGCTAGACAATTTCAAATTTGGCATTACTCCTCGTAGAATGAGGTTTACCAAATTCAAATTAAGCGCTCCGCTAATTCAAATTAATTTCGAAATAGCGGTTTGCATGTATAGACGCTATTAAAGTTAATTTGAAATAACTGCTGTTATTTCAAATTAACTTTGCAGTGTAGACATACCCGTACTTTGATATGTCTTATTTGATTTGCAACCACTTTAATGCTACTGTTTGTACTTAATAAAAATACTTCTCTTTACTTTCAGGCCCAGCGTAAATAATTGATGTCTGAGGGAACAACCATTTTGCATCTCTGTTTCATTGATTAACGGAGTTTACCTGATGAGTTTTCACTGTGTAAAGCTTTTACATAGAGAAAGATGGATTTATTTGGGGGAGGAGATTGGTTCTATTTGGGAGTTGGTTTCCTGGGTGCTGAGCCCCAGAACTGCATCCCACCAAAAGCTGAAATGATTCAAGACAGGGTGGTGGGGAGCCTCAGAGAGCAAGAAGGTGGGTGTCAGTGGCATGATCAGTCCATGGGGGAACAAAAGTCTTGTTTTCCCTTGTTCCATAGTCTGTGGGAACTTGCAGAATTAAGACTCTCCTAGTATAAAAAGTGCAATATCTGTCTCCTTACTCTGCTTTCTTCCATTGTAGCCTTTTGTGTCACTACACAGAAACACTCCTGCTCTTCCTGACTTGACTGGCCCTTATATTGTTTCTCGAAATAGGGACATTCCAGAGTGTTCTGGAACTAAGGGAATCAATTGTATTGTGCTGGAGATCTTTCCTAAAATGGGTGGGATGGTGGCCATACATCATTCCTGCCACACAAGAAGTGCATTCTGTGATCTTTCTAGACTTCAAGACTAAGGATATCAGCCATCCAACTCAGACATCACATTCCTCTATATTGTGAGGCATTGCGGACAATCATCTAGGTATGCCTCACTTAATCAGTTTCTTGCCTCTGCAGAAGACCGTGGGATTGGTACACTTTGTTCCCTCCTGTTCTCTGCATGTGGCATATACTAGTCTCCTGGGAACTGTAGTACTCCTGGGTAACTTTTGTATTCTTTGATATACAGGAGGTTAGACTTGATAACTTAGTGAACCTTTATGGCATTGAATTCTGACTCTGAGTAAAGGGATGAGGGGTCACTGCCTTTACCCCCCCAAAATAAGGGAACTTGATAAACTGATAGAAGCCGACAGGAAGCTGGAAGGGTAGTTTTAGGGGACAGCTTCAGAGAGATTGCAAGAGTGGGCTTCCATGACTTCCCCATCCCATCTGAGAAAGGTTCCCTAAGCAGAGTAGGAAAGGGCAAATGATGATATTTGTATTCTGGGGTCAAACATTTTCTATCTCAGAACCCTTTAATATAAATATAAGAGAGTTCATCTATTCTAACTATGGAGTCACAATGAAAATGGATGTGAGCACCATTAACCCCTGCATTTATCATGATATGTCAGGACTCGTTAATAGAATCATTCACCAATTTACTTGTACTACTACTATGTATCAAACAATATATCACATACATGAATCCAGGAGAAATGTTCTGAGTTAGATCCTCTGAAAGATTTGCCCTTTCAAATATATCACACTACTGGCATGTGCTACATGTAACATTTACATAAAGAAATAAGAAGTCTGTTGACCAGGAGCATGATATGGGTACCTTCTCTAATCATAACAGATTAGAATACTATCAAACAGACTATTATGTAAATAATGCACTGAAGGAAAAAACTAGACTAGATCATCAGCTGTTGTAAATTGGTTATGCTAATTTATGCCAGTTGAGGATTTGGCTTACTGTTAATTATCTCAGACCTATCAGCTATTAACCATGTGTGCGGTTGACTGCGCAGAGTGAGGGCATAGTGTGCACATAGAAAAGTCTGCAAAACAGAACAGAGCAAGCAACCTAGTTAGAGTGAAACACTACTGGGAATGTTCCTGCAATTTAAAGCTCACTCATATATTCTCTCAGGAAACACATTGATATATAATTAAAGTAAGATAATAAATGATAATGACAACATAATGAATTACAGAACCTTTCTGACTTATTGCCACTTCCTGCTGTGAATTAAAATGTTTGAGTATCTGTGAGTGACATTTGCTAATATCTTCCATAATGCATGTGAGGAGAATGGTAGAATTGTATACTATGATTTAAATCCAAATGATTTATGTAGGTTTTTCTTTTTTTTTTCTTTTATCATAAACCTGGAGCTAAAAATATCTTACTATTAAATGACTTTTTATGCCTGTTATCTCTGTACTTGAGGGCATGATGTCATTGAATTTTTATGTCCAAGAGGGTTTTGTTCTTGTTTCTTGCATTTTGAAAGTTTGTGACTTTTTCTGTATGTTTTAATTTAATTTAATTGACTGGCCTTGATACCATATTCTACCAGTTAATACCATTAATCACATAAAGGAGTAGAATGGCCATTCAGTCAAAATACTAAACCTTAAAAAGGTCAAAGTTACTGTTGCATGACACCACTGCTGCACTGCATGTAACTACATCTCCAACATATTGCCTTGCTGGAAGATATTTTATCACTCTTCGAATTAGAGAGACTATGGATGAAATCCAGGCCCTGTGATGAGAGGTACAGACACAATCTTGTACCCATTGATGTAATTGGCAAAACTCCCTTTGATTTTATTTATGACAGGATATCACTCACAAGCTTGATTCTTTGTGCCCTTTCGCCTTATCTAGCGATGTATACATGTGCAAAATGCTTTCAATCTGACATAATGACATTTTACGCTTGCTTTTCTTGGATGGATGAAAAGATGCTAGGCCCAATTTCTACAGCTCTAGGTATTGTGCCAATTTATGTACTGGAGTAAATGGATGTAGCTCTGTTCTAACTAGTGAAGGTAATCCTGCATTGACACAGAGACAATGCACTGGTTCCCATTGCTACTGCTGATGTTTTGGTCTCAGACTAGAATCAAAAGTATATGTATGCCTTTCCTTAGCTAGGCTGTGCTTAGCATCTGGGCCCTAGATTTGCACTAGCATTCGAATTTTCCCACAACAATGGGAAATTGTATATGTACAATTACTTACCCATCTGGGGACACACAAAACTGACCTTGCATGTAAAAATGAAGTTTTCTCTATGGAACTGCATAGTCATAAGACAACTTTACTTCCCAGTGCTTTTTTAAGGCTAACTGTAAACAGGCCTCAGTGTTCATATAGATATTTTGCATTGTTGTTTACTGTACATCTTATACCTATGGAATCAAAATTCAGAATTAGGGTCCAAAATCAAAGTGATTTAGACAAACTAGAGAAATGGCCTGAAGTAAACAGGATGAAGTTTAAAAAGGACAAATGCAAAGTACTCCACTTAGGAAGGAATAATCAGTTTCACATATACAGAATAGGAAAAGAATGTCTAGGAAGGAGTACTGCTGAAAGGTATTAGGGGTCATAGTGGATGAAAAGTTAAACATGAGTCAACAGCGTGACACTGTGGCAAAAAAAGCAAACATGATTCTGGGATGCATTAACAGGAGTGTTGTGAGCAAGACACGAAAAGTCATTCTTCCACTCTAATCTGCGCTGGTTAGGCCTCAGTTGGAGTATTGTGTCTAGTCCTGGGCACCACATTTCAAGAAAGATGTGGAGAAATTGGAAAAAGTCCAGAGAAGAGCAACAAAAATGATTAAAGATCTAGAAACATGAGCTATGAGGGAAGACTGAAAGAACTGGGCTTGTTTAGTTTAGAAAAGAGAAGACTGAGAGGGGTTATGATAGCAGTTTTCAAGTATCTAAAAGGGTGTTATAAGGAAGACTGAGAAAAATTGTTCTCCTTGGCCTCTGATGATGGGACAAGAAACAATGGGCTTAAACTTCAGCAAGGGAGGTTTAGGTTGGACATCAGGAAAAACTTCTGTCTGTCAGGGTGGTTAAACACTGGAATAAATTGCCTAGGAGGGGCTGTGGAATCTCCATCACTGAAGATATTTAAGAGCAGGTTATACAGACACCTGTCGGGGATGATCTAGACAGTGCTTGGTCCTGTCGTGAGGGCAGGGGACTGGACTCGATGACCTCTCGAGGTCCCTTCCAGTTCTAGTGTTCTATGATTTTATGTGTTCTATGAATATTTAAAAAACTGTTAAATTATTATTAGACTGAGTAAAGACATAATAGGTAACCTCATAAAAATGCAGCCTTTACATGAAAGGCTATGCCTTGTGATTTTCAATGCCTCAGAACTTGGGTGACCAACTTCAAATACCCCAAAGTGGCTTGTGTTTCACAGATCAGGGAGCGTCAGTCCTTTAAAAATGTAGGCCTGAACTCTATGTATTGCTACTTCCATTGAGCCATTCAGCCAGTTTTGTTAGGATTGAAAGTGCCGTTCCTGAAACCCTAGGATGAATCAATATGTGTAATCCGAAAAAGTGTAAATTTCCAGTAACATATCCCAGGACAAAATTAAATATACTAATTACTTAGCACACTGAAGAAAGGAAATTATATTTTCTTATTATAAAATAGCTATATCACAATATGTCATTTTTCCACCAATAATACTCTGTTGTAATAAAACTCTCTATATCAATATATTATCAAGAACAGTATGGGTTGCCACCAAATAAAGAGCTAACTTAATACACAGGAAAAGAGAACCATTGTGAAAGAAATAACATTTTTACTTGAGTTCTTAAAGAAGGCAAACTATTTTTAAAATAACTTGCGGGAAAACTAAAAATATTAAAACTGAAATATTATCTCTAATCACAAGGAGAAAGTGATAAGAAAGATGATGAGAGGAAAGGGCAGAATAAACAAATTTCTCTTTAATGAGTGCTCCCTCTTATGTATTTTGTTTTGAAATGTAAATATAACCCAATATACTGCTACCCACGTTGTTAAAAAATACTTGTAAGCAGTGCCAAATTAAGGTCCAAAATTATGTTAAATTTAGATGAAATACAGTGCTGTAGAAAAAAAGCTTTTTGAGTGAATACATCTGTGTATAAGGAGACCAGAGATCAATTATTTTCTAGCAGAGTGAGTTGGAAACATTTATTTTCCCCTCCTCTGGAAAATTTTTATTTTTTGTTCAAAAAACTGAAAAGCTGAAACCTTTTTGTTTTGTTTTGAGGAAAAGTCAATATTTTTTTCATGGAAAGCAGATACTTTCTATGAAAACTTCTGTTTAGTCCTTGGAACTATTTAAATAAAAATATTTCAACCAACTCTACTTTTTTACTAGGGTTGGTTTTCTCTACAAAAAGGAGAATTTAACATATTATAACAAATCGAAGAACAACTTCATGATTGACATGCTTAAAAATATGAGGATTTGAAACTTCATAACAACACCCAGGACATAGAATATCCTTTAGCAATCAAGTACAGGTTCCTACTACTTCTTCTAAACAAGAATACCTGTTATTTTTATGGCCTATCAACCATAGTTGAGTAGTTCTACTTCCATTCAGTGGAGGAATTAGAAATAGGCTAGGGCCCATCCCTTGTAGTATATTTTATAACCTGGGCCCAATTTCTGCAGGACATGACTACCATGGAAACCAGTGAGAATTCATATCCAAAATGACTGTAGGCAACAATCATACTTAAATGTGGTGAGATGCTCAATTGTATGCTTTCCAATATACCGAAGGGTTACGAATCCTTGTCATGCATTTAGTATGACATTGGACGCAACAGCACTTAGTTATTGTAGTACTAAAGTGAGCAGATGAATTAGAATGAGCAGAGGAGAGGGATTGTAAAACATTATGTTCAACATTCCGGACCACCTCTGCCATGTAACAACATGGTTTGCCATGCCCAGACAAAGATTCGCTTACTTTCCAATAAGCAACAAAATGTGATAGGAAAAATGGGTCACTTGGGCATTCACATGAGTCACATATAGTGCAAAAGGATTATGATAATAGATATAAAAGTCAACCAGGACCATTATGATAATCTAGTGTGATGCTGTGTATAACTCAGGCCAAAGAAATTCTCCTCTTTCACAAACCTAGCCAGACTTGATTTAAAGACTGCAAGTGATGGACAATTTACCACATTCTTAGATTATTTTTTCTAATGGTTGATTACCCTCACCTAAAAAAATGTACATCTGAGTTCTAGACTCAATTTTTCTACCTTTCTTTTCCAACTACTGTGTTTCGTTGTGCCTTTTTCTGCAAAATAAAACTACTGCCTGCTATCAGAAATATCTTCCCCCATAGGTAATTGTAGACTGGTCAAGTCACCTCTTAACCTTCTGTACAATGAACTAAAGTGATTGAACTTCTTTAGTCTCTCACTTTAAAATATGTTTTTCAATCTCAAATCCTATTTGTAGCTCTCTTCTGAACCTTATCCTTGTGGAATTAGCTTGAATATGTGCTGACATTGTAAAACTATGAGCAACATAATGCTATCTTATGTGGTATTTTACTTTTCTAATGATTCCATTGAAATCAGTAAAACTACTCAGAATAAGGTGCTACTCAGTGAGAGTTTAGCAAATTGTGACCTAGAGTTTGAATGGCATTGCAATCCTTCATTACATATAAATTGTACAAATTTTTCTATGAGGATTTTTTTAGGTATGTTCTTCACATTTTTGTCTAAAATGTACTGACTTTATTGGAAATGCTTGATTGCTGCATTGTCTTCATTTGAAGCTTTCAAAAGCTTAATTAATGTTTTGCTATTTTCTTTTCATTTCCATGGTAATTGTTAACCAGAAAAAAAGGGGAAAGAGGACGGCATTAAGTAGACAGTTCAGTCTTTGTCTGTTATAAAAGCTGATTTACCTTACCTTTTTACATTTTTTTAAATTAAATAGAGAAGAATCTTCCAAGACATATTCACCATTTAAATATGCAGATTATGTTTGAAAGATTAATTATTTCGTCAAGATCACCTCATAAAGAAGCAGTTTGTGAAGAAGTAAAATCATCCCCCTAAAGGAAATGAATACATCCAACTAAAAAGCAAGTAAGTAACCTATATTCACCAATCTAGCATGTTACTAATCTCAGTACCACTAATTTACATCACAGTGTGCTGCAACCATGGTAATTAAACTGGATGACATTATATGACTGTTTTTTTTCAGCAAATGTAATTTTTCCCTCAGAAAGCAAATAACTAAAGCCTAGAGTTTATTCACAGGCAGGGAAGACTTTGGTCTGGCCTTTCAAATGACCAGGGAAAACAGGCATCTGCATGTCAGCAGAAGGGCAGGAGAAAGCAATGGCTTCTTCTGCATAAAGTGTGTGTGTATGATGGGCTCATTATTAGAAAAAAGAGGAAAGAGCATGAAACAAAAATAGCAAGAAATCTGGAGTTGTAGAGATTATGAAAGCCAAAAAGAAAATCAGCCTAAAATTAGAAAGATTTCTGTGTGTAGACAGAAAAGGGTCTCAAGGTGTATCATTAGATGAAGTGTTGCTATGTGGATATTTCTATATAAAGCCTTGTTTTGAACTCATACTGGCAAAATTCAATACAAATATATAAAAGTAAAGAATTAAGTGTAATCACTAGCAATCAGTTTTCTTTTTAAATCATTTTATCATAATCCTTCTGCAAAACTAATTTAGTAATTCAAATAAATGGCATTCCCCTTCCACAATGTACATATATGAACCAAAATACATATTTTAACATATATAGGAGGCTATCCAAATAAATGGCTTCAGAATGTCATGGCTTTGGTGCCTTAATGATAAGCTTCCTTATGCTGTGAAATATGGATAGTTTTATCAAGAGAACCTGAAGAGCAGAATTCCAGTGGCATGGTTTATTTACTGTAGCAAAGTGGATGGTCTAGAATTTCTTAGTTCATGGGATTGCTGAAATCTCTGCCATTTGTTTCTGCAGTCAGTAAAAGGAGAAAAAAAGAAATTGCCAAGCCTTCATACAATATCTTTTTAAAATTTTATTTGTTGCTGCTGTACTTCTGGGAACTTCTTGGCTCTTGCATTGGCTAAGAAGACAATTCTAATGACTGCATTGATGTCTTATTTTGAGCTGGAAAATTGAACCAGCATGTGATCACAGGTAGACAACAGTTTTATTGCAATAGCAAATAGTTGCATGATTATTGAAGTATAGCTGCCACTGGCATAAAAAAGCTGCAAGAAGTCAGTCATAAGCTGTCAAGCTTGTAACATTTTAAAACCAGAATTCAGTAATTTGTGGTAGATATATTTTCTGATTTTTGTGGTCAAATTTCTTATTTTTACTTAACCATTTCAATTATATGATTCACTGTACAAAAATTGCATGGTTCCCTTTTTATGCAGTATGTCATCTGTTATATTCCCCGAACAATTCAATTTTGGATGAATTTGAGCCGTAGATAGGAAAGGGGAGAGATATATGTTCTGCAAAATTTTGCAAAAATATGTTCTTCCACCCATAGCTGGAAATCATTACTCTTGTTACAATTGATTTTAGGCTATATCTAACCTCTAGTAAATGTAAGTGTCTTTTGGCACATTAAAGATTTAGAAGAACTAAATAAGCAGTGCAATGTTTTATTACAGTCTTGATTTGAAAGGTTAATTTGGAGATCACACTCCCATCATTCTAATAATTAGGGTTTTTCTATTTATGGGTATTTTTAAATAGTTTGTTTACCAACCCAATCACTAACAGATGGCAATGCTGCTGCTGCCTTTTTTTTTCTGTTATGTTCTCTCCCATCTGACCTCATTCACTCTACAGCAGAGAATTTCTAGTCAGCTGTTTGTTAGTTAGTTGGATAATAGTTTTATAGATTCAGTTTAAGACTTCAGAATCAAAACAGTTCTATCAATGAAATGCAATAGCATTTCTACACGGTCAGGTAGGTTGTTAAAAATGTTGTTTTATTAATACAAACAAACATTCTTTCACGGCCCTTGAAAGGTTTTCATCTGTGAAACCATATTATCTGCAGAAAATGTTTGAGGAACAATCTAGTCAGGCTGAAGTCTCAAGAAAATTAAGGATCGCAAACAACAAATATATTTTGATTCTCTTGTATTTTCCATTTAGGAATGGTATAACAAGATTTACTTATTCTGAATACATTTCACCATTGATCTAGTCCTTAACCCCTAAGATTTATATTCAGCAACACAGATACATCATACTTGATTGCTAGTAAATATTCATGAAAATAGACTGCTAACAAATATTCTTATAAAAAACTGAGGAAAGATAATTAAGTTTTCCTTCATATGATGATTCAAATGGTAACTTGGATTAAGCAATATTAGAAGCACCATATAAGAGTTTTGGAAGTATTGTTTCTCCCCAAATATTTTTGTGCTATGCAGGCATCTGTTTGCCTACAAGTATAGGCAAAAGATTTTGTCCTGACCTCTGATAGATAATACTGCTCTTTGTCACCTGCATCTGCTACTATTTGTTTACAGAGGTGCAATTGATCCCTATGAAAAGGCCTAAGAAGACTCTCCATATAATTTAATTCACACTTATACCCTAAAATAAGGGGTTTTATTGTATTTCTGACTTGACCATTCATTCTTTGGTGAAATCCTGGCCACAAAGGAGACAATGGAGGTTTACTATTGGCTTATGTGGGCCCAGAATTTCACCCTTGTACCAATTTTTGTTTAGTGTATTTCTCTAAGCAAAATGTATATTTGTAATACCTTTGATAACTTTTACCAGACTGTCTCTCATTACATGTTCTTTCAGTGCCAACCACAATGAGGATCTGATTTCAGCTGAGCCTCCATATATTGCTTCCATACAAATAAATAACAAAAATGGTGGGAGTAATTAGTGGAATTAGCAGGACCAGGCTTTTTAGAATCATTGGATTTTTAGGGCATTGTCAGCTTTTTCTAATATGTGAGTCAGGGCCTGCTTCAGTCCCTACTACTAGAAAATCTGGGCCATAGAAATATGATACGATGAAGTGACATTTAAAAAACAAATCTTGCCACATTCACATCAAATAATTGTAAGTAGCATTTCTGTGCATTTATGCTAGGCAGAGAACACATGACCAGTTATAATTTGTTTTGCTTATATGAATATGGATGTCCCAGGGCTCTGGCCAGGGGTGCTGGAGCATTGTATCTCTGAAGGGTTCAATTGCACATCCTCATTAACTCAATTTATCTGGATAGAAGTGTTATCTATGCCAGTGCACTAGAGGGTGGTCTGGGGACATGCTACAAATCTGCATTTATGTGAATTCAGTGACCCTAACATCTCAAATAGCTGGTACAGAGGTACTGAAGCTGAAATTCCAGGCTGGAGAGGGAATAATTTTAGGCCAGAAGAGGGCAAAACAGTTGCTGTGTACAGCAACTGCACAATGTGTTGGGAGGTGGAGTTCATTGTCCCTGTCCTTCCACACCTGAATATTCTGGCTTTATGTGGGTGGAATGAAATTGCACACTAAAAAAATTAAGAAATACAGAATTCATAGCTACTTTTTACAAACTACATTTGGTTTTGCTTTTTTCTTGGACAATTGGCAATTTTTAAATTGTTTAAACATTCTTACGTTTGAAGGCATTTAATGTTGTGTCACTGAATGATGTTTGTGTTGCATCAACCAGGCAATCTGTCTGAGTATATAGTTGCCTTGCTGATCTTTAACTACTTTTCCCCCATAACTCACAAGTGGTGGTAGTATTAGGCTGTGTTTACATTGGCATGATTTTGCGCAAAAGCGGGTGCTTTTGAACAAAAACATGCTGCCTGTCTACACTGGCGGGGAGTTCTTGCGCAAGCACACTGACGTTCTAATGTGTGAAATCAGCGCTTCTTGTGCAAAAACTATGATGCTCCCGCTCAGGAAAAAGCCCTCTTGCGCAACTGTTTTTGCGCAAGAGGCCAGTGTAGACAGGCAACATGAATTTCTTGTGCAAGAAAGCCAGATGGCTAAAATGGCCATCAGAGCTTTCTTGCACAAGAGAACGTCTACACTGGCACGGATGCTTTTGCGCAAAAGCACATCTCTTGCGCAAAAGCACAGGCCAGTGTAGACGCTCTCTTGCGCAAATACTTTAACACAAAAACTCTTGCATTAAAAGTATTTGAGCAAAATCTTGCCAATGTAGACGTAGTCTTAGAGTTTTTTTAGTTTAATTTCTTAAAGAATCAGTTGCCTGTAGGATTCTGATATGCAAGAAATATGAGATAGGAGATGCCACACAGACTTTTTGTGTGAAGCTACTAAGAGGGGTTTTGAGAGTGGACTGGCTTGATGGAAATATGTGTCTATCTCAGGGTATGTCTACACTGCCACCCTAGTTCGAACTAGGGTGGCTAATGTAGGCATTCGAACTTGCAAATGAAGCCCGGGATTTAAATATCCCGGGCTTTATTTGCATGTTCCCGGACGCCGCCATTTTTAAATGCCCCGTAGTTCGAACTCCCTGCCCGCGGCTACATGCGGCACGGACTAGGTGGCTCGAATTAAAGCTCCTAATTTTAACTACCGTTACTCCTCACTGCAGGAGGAGTAACAGTAGTTCGATTAGGAGCTTTAATTCGAGCCACCTAGTCCGTGCCGCGTGTAGCCGCGGGCACGGAGTTCGAACTACGGGGCATTTAAAAATGACGGCGCCCGGGAACATGCAAATAAAGCCCGGGATATTTAAATCCCGGGCTTCATTTGCAAGTTCGAATGCCTACATTAGCCACCCTAGTTCGAACTAGGGTGGCAGTGTAGACATACCCTCAGAGTTTTCTATAGCACTGATCACCAAAGACCTTCTCCATAGACTTCCATAGATCAACCCCAGCACACAACTCAGTTGCTCAGAATGGATAATATACATCTTCACTGATTTCTATCTCAGCCCACCCAGTTCACGTGCTCTGCATCCCCTGCAAAAAAAAATCTGCTTGTACAGAGCTACTTTTGCAAGGACAGTGGGGATGGGACATTTCTGGAGGGCTGGCTGGCCCTCTCTCCCCTTCCATTTCGTGGTTCACATGGATCTGGGGGCAATAATCTCACACCTTTGGAACTGACCCACTGTGTTTTCCAGTCAGCACCTAGTGTTCCTGTTCTGAAATACAGTAACTTTGTTTGATTTTTCAGCCTTTATAAAGCTTAAGGTCATTGTATGGTATATTATCCTCCCATAATTGTAATTTACTATATTCATTGACAACCTACAGTAGATTTTCAGGAAGAACTCTAAGGTGACCTCAGCCTGTTTGCTTAGAGTATGTCATTGGTCATTATGTATGGTTTAAGCTTTAATCCTTTTTAAAATCTTCCTGTAACTACTTCCATTTTTTCACTTAATTATAGCTGTTTGCTCCTTTTAGTCCTTCAAGAGACACAGGTTTTAGACCATTAGCCAATCATGAAATATTGATTCTACTATAGAAAGAATATATGGATCTTGCTCTTTAAAATGGGATAATCTCTTTTTATTTGGACCCATAAATAGGGGAATAGTATCCCATAGCAAACTTTAGGTTGAACTTTATCCCCCATCATCATAGTATTTGTATTTGGCAATACCCTATTTTAACCCTTCTGTGGTATATCACTAAACATTTCCTGTACATTATTTGGATTCTGATATTTATTGTCCAGTTATGTGACATGCTTCAAGTGGTATTTTTTTTTAAGAGAAACACTCTTTCAAACCTTTGTAGTGTATATTTGTTCACAAAGTCATTTTATTTAATACAACAGATTTGACAGATGAAATCAACTAGCAAATTGGCACAGAAACCAACAGGATTAGAATTTGTGAAGGTCATAGATAGCAAACAGATTCTAGTAATCATTCTCAAAATTAGCAGTGACCCATATACGCATCTCTATTGTAGAAGACATCTGGAGGGAATTTTGAGAATTATTACATAGTCATGGTTAAATGATTCAGACCACAGTTCAGAGAAATCTACTACTGTGTTACATTCTCTGCAAGAGGCATTTCCCTCAGCCAAACATATCTCAACATCTTTTCATGCAGCCAGGCAATTTAACTCCTCACAGAAAGCACAGACCAAATGTAGATCATATTTTGGCAGACTGTAGTTTGGTTTCTGGGGAGGGGATCAGCAAAGTGTAGAGCTCATTTTACAAACATCAATGATTTGGGCCAAACTCTGGTCCCATTGAAGGTCTCCCCCTAAAGAATCTGCAAGGCTGCCTCAAATTTCTCCTCCAAATCTCTGCTTAAATCTCACCTCTGCCATGTTGCACCTCCCTGTTACTTTGTGCTCTCCATGAACATTTTTCTAGCTACCTGTTGTATGTCTCTGTGTATTATTCTGTCAATTACATCCTAAAAAGCACTGCATAAAGTATGCAAATGTCTGATACATTTTTGTCCAAAACTGGGTCTTTTGTTTAAAAGATGTGTAAAATGCTGTCAGATCACTAAGGGCTACATTGTGCCATTTAGGCAAAACCCTGCATTGTCAGCAAAGCAGAAACACATTGCCCCAGGGTCGATCTTTGAAAGGGCAAGCAATGCAGGAACACGTACCCTTCTGCAATGTAGATGGGTTTTATCCTGGCTTTATTTCTAGGATGGTGTAGCCTGTGCCCCAAGTGTGTCAAGACTGCACAGTGACTGGGACAGAGGAGGAGCTGGAGTGATGAGCCTGCCTCTTCCCCTTCTTTCCTTGAATCATTTGGCATGCAGAGAGATCAGCCTCCCTATTCCAGTGAGCATAAGAACTTAAGAAAGACCATAGTGGGTCAGACCGAAGGTCCATCTAGCCCAGTATCCTGTCTGCCAACAGTGGCCAATACCAGATGCCCCAGAGGGAGGTATCACAACACGTAATCCTCATGTAATCCCTCCCCTGTCACTCACCTCCAGAGAAACAGAGGCTAGGGACACCATTCCTATCCATCCTGGCTAATAGCCATTTATGGACCTAATCTCCATGAATGAATCTAGCTCTAGCACTGGCTCTCTGGTTGTCGATGGACCTTCACGTACTTGATACTCACCTACTAACTTTCCATTTTAGATCTGAAAATAAATAAGATCTGATTGAAAAACACTTTTTTGTAGTTGTTTATTCAGTGAATATTTGTATTTTGTGTTATATGTATGGCTTTCTCCACTGTTTTAATAACAGAAAACATTTGCTTTGAATCAGTTGCAAAGGGTTTGTCTACATGGGGATAAAAAGCCTGTGGCTCTCTCAGTCAGTTGACTCAAGTTCAGGCTTGGGCATTAGGACTGAAAATTTTCTGTGTGGATGTCTAGCCTTGGGCTAGAGCCCAAGCCTGGGACACAGTGAGGATGAAAGGTCCCAAATCTGAATGTACACAGTCATTTTTTAGCCCCACAGCCCAAACCCCCACACCTGAGTCAGCTGACGAGAGCTACGCTTAGCCATACCACAGAGCTTTTATCCCCAGGCAGACATAAGCAAAGGGTTGGATCACCAAGGCACTGACATCAGTGGGAGATTTGACATTGACGTCAATTTTTATCATTGTAAATTGTATTGTGGTAGAACCTAGAGGTCCAAATTCCACTGTACAAAAATTTGGACTCTGTCCAAAAGAGATTGCTTTCTAAGTATCTGGTGAGAATCTAAAGTCTATGTCCTCATAGTATTTAGCAATGATACTCCACATGTCCCACAATTCTCATACTATAGGTCAAGTTCCATTCACTTTAAATGAAACAGTAGAACGATAGACTTCAGTGGGAAGAAGCTTGGACCAAATGATAGTTATACAGGCAAGTAGTGCATTTCACATCTATGAGACTACTTATATGAGTAACATGAGCAGGATTTGACTCTAAATCTTCTGTACTAGGAGTTCTTATTGCTTTCTTTTAGTCATATTTAGAAAGCATATTTAATGCTTATGTTATACCTTTTGGCTGCCTACAGTCTTGCCCTTCTTCAGGTACAGGACATAAAACAGACCTGGTTTTGTGACTGGTCATGAGTTCACTGCCATTTCAATAAAGCCAAGAGATTCCTAGCTAGAAAGTTTGGTATTTGGGTTTGCCATTGCCAACCTTCCAGGATTGTCCTGGAGTCTCCAGGAATTAAAAGATTAATCTTTAATTAAAGATTATGTCATGTCATTAAATCTCCAGGAATACATCCAAGCAAAATTGGCAACCCTATGGTACTTAAAGTAGAATGGTACTTCTCAGCTGGAAGTTTTTAATGAGCTACAGAAATGACATATTAGTATCTCATGCCTCTTTCTTTGATATCTGTTAACATCAGTGTATCAAGAAGTATGATTTATGCAATGAAGAAAGGAAAGGCATAGAGAACAGTGCTCTTATGACTGGCCTTCTGGCTTTACTCAGGGTGGGTTGTATTACAGAATACATACATCTGAAGACAGTTTCATAGACTCCAAACAGAGCTAAATACTGAGTTCCTCAGTTCGATCTGGTCTACACTAAACCAGACAGGTCGGTTAAAGGTATGGAACTCCAGCTATGCAAAATGCGTAGCTGGATTCAGCTTATCTTAAGTCAAACCATGGAGGAGTCCACAGAGCAGGAGGTTTATGGGAGGACACAGTCCTGTCGGCTTCCCTTACTCCTCACAGAATTAGGAGTACCAGACACCGACGGGGGCTGCCCTCAGCATTCAATTTAGGGGTCTACATTAGACCCACTAAATCAAACGCTAGAAGATCAACCTCTGGAGGGTTGATCTTGCTAGTGTAGACATGCCCTTAGTGTTTTACTCAGTTCTTGTTCAAGCAAGCTCCCAGTGAAGTGAATCTGAGTTTGCTCCAGCAAAGAGAGTACGAGTTTCCAGAGTTGGCCCAGGGTGAGAAAGCATTAAAAGATGAGTCATAAACATTGAGGACCTAAATCTTAACCTACATTTTGAGGAAACAGCCCAAGAAAGTCTTTACCTCTAAAGTTACAGAATATTGGCCTCTTGAGGAGCCTTTAGTACTTGCAGAATGTCTTTAACTTGCACCATAGTACAATGGGATTTTGTGGTAAACATACACTACTGTTACACCAGTGACAGGGGTGATGGAACAATTTGTATGGTAGAAGTGCTGAAAGACACTGAACCAAACTGTCAGCCCTGAGTATGATGGAAACCATCAAGCCGGTGGATGCAGCAACAACCACATCACTGCTAGTTGCAGTATATATGATCAGTGATTGTTGAGAGGAGTGGAACATCAGTACAGAACTCAAACCAAATTCCTGGTCCTAAATCCATCTGCTGATGCTGGGTGTGCTAACTGTCTGCAACATACTCATCTGCAATACAAGCAAATCACTCACTGAAAATTTTAAAACTCTGTTCCACTGAAATATTTCTCTAGCATGCATAGTTTGTGCCTTTTTAAACAGTACCAAATATGGAGCACACTCAAACAACAAAGCTATGCTTGCTGTGTTAGACATATTGTAATAGGGTGAATCCCTGCAGGTAGCATTGCCAAGTATTAAGGCATCTGCTGCTTTAGTGTTGTATAAATGCTTGGTTGAATCTAACTGCATCAGGCATTCCTGAGAAGCATTACAGTCACTTTCACAAAGGCAGTGAAGCAGAAACATTGGCATTTCAGACTGATGAAGAAACAAAGTAAATTGTTCCTTTAAAATTGATCAGTGCAGTTAAGTTATAGATTTGTAAGTGAATCTGTAATATATAAAATCTGGTCACTGCTTCTTGATGGCCGCATTAAACAATATGCATGAAAGGAGAGTGGGAACAGGAGAGGATGGTCAGGTCTTTCGGGTGCTCGCGAACAGGGTGAGTGCTAACAGGAGGGAGTTTTGAGAGGCTCTCCTGGAGGAGGAGAAGGAAGGAGCAAACTAAAGCACCTTGGGGTAAGTGGCTGCTTATATTTGGAGGTTTTGGGCTTGTGTGTGTTTGTTTGGAGTTTGTTTGTTTGTTTGGAGCGTTTGGAGTGCTGAGCTGAGTGTGTTTGTTTGTTTGTTTGAAAGGCCGTGTGCTCAGGCAGGCAGGCAGGCAGTTGGAAGCTGATTAGGTTTGAATTGAAACACCGTGTGCTGATTGGCTGAGCTGTAGGCAGAGGGAGGAGCTATCAGGGAGGCTGAGCACTTAAACCCTGCTGGTAAGCGACCAGGGAGCTTTGCGACCGGGTGCTCGCGAACAGGGTGAGTGCTAACAGGAGGGAGTTTAGAGGGGGAGCTTGGGGGGAGCCAGTGACTTCTATTGCCCTTAAACTAAATCCTTTATAACAACCTCTATCTGAAACATTTAATTAACCCTCATATATAATTAGAGTAGGAAATGGAGGCAGAAGCCCAGCAGCAGAGTGGGGGCTATCCTGTTTATTGTGTCGAGTGCAGTATGTATGACTACCTACCCTGTGGGTGGGTGGCGTATGTGTGCGCTCGATGCAAGGAGCTCCTGGCCCTCAGAGACCGAGTGCGTGCTTTGGAGGCCAGGGTGGCTGAACTGGAGGAGCTAAGGAAGGCAGAGGTGTTTGTGGATGAGACTTTCCGGGACATAGTAGGGCTGTCCCACCTCCAATCTGACAGTCCTGATGCTGTTACGGAGGATGAAAGGCTCAGGGAAGGAGAGCAGTCAATGGGAGCAGAGGGAAACCATCCCATAGTTGGGACCCTCCTTCCAGAGGGTGATGTTGTATCCTCTCGTGCCGAGGATACTTCTCCGGGGGAGGGAGCTCCAGCTGTTAGGAAGAAGCAGGTTTTAGTAGTGGGGGATTCGATCATTAGAAATATAGATAGTTGGGTTTGTGATGACCGGGAGAACCGTATGGTTACTTGCCTGCCTGGTGCGAAGGTTGCGGATCTCTCGAGGCATCTAGACAGACTTATGGGCAGTGCTGGGGAGGAGCCGGTCGTCGTGGTACATGTTGGTACCAATGACATAGGGAAGGGTAGAAGAGATGTTCTGGAGGCCAAATTTAGGTTAGAAGGAAAGAGACTGAAATCCAGAACATATTTGGTGGCATTCTCTGAAATGCTTCCAGTTCCACGCGCAGGGCCAGATAGACAGGCAGAACTTCAGAGTCTCAATGCGTGGATGAGACGATGGTGCAGGGAAGAGGGGTTTAGATTTATTAGGAACTGGGGACACTTTTGGGGTAGGGGGAGCCTATACAGGAATGATGGGCTCCACCTAAATCAAGGTGGATCCAGACTGCTGGCATTAAACATTAAAAAGGTCGTAGAGCAGTTTTTAAACTAAGAGGTGGGGGAAAGCCGATTGGTGCGGGGGAGCACCTGGATCGGACGGAGACTTCTCTTACACGAGGCTCCATAGGTAGGGATTCCCTAGAAGTTAGTCAGATAGGGAACGTGGGAAATAATATATGGGCAAGATCAGATGTGAAACAATCGTGCATAAAAAAATCCAATGTGTCTGTGAAAGGCGGACATATCAATAGTGGTAGTTTTCTAACATGCTTTTACACTAATGCTAGGAGTCTGTCTAATAAGATGGGTGAACTGGAGTACCTCATATCAAAGGAGGAAGTTGACATAATAGGCATCTCAGAAACATGGTGGAATGAGGACAATCAGTGGGACACTATCATACCGGGATATAAATTATATCGGAAAGACAGAACAGGTCGTGCGGGTGGCAGAGTGGTACTATATGTGAAGGATAATATAGAATCAAATGAAGTAAAAATCCTAAAGGAATCAAAATGTTCCATAGAATCATTATGGATAACAATTCATTCCTCTAATATGAATATGGCATTAGGAATATATTACCGACCACCTAACCAGGACAGTGATAGTGATGCTGAAATGATAAGGGAGATTAGAGAGGCTACCAAAATAAAAAACACAGTAATAATAGGAGATTTCAGTTATCCCCATATTGATTGGGTGCATGTCACCTCAGGACGGGATTCAGAGATTAAATTTCTTGATGCCTTAAATGACTGCTTCTTGGAGCAGCTAGTACAGGAACCCACAAGGGGAGAGTCGATTCTCGACCTAGTCTTGACTGGAACGCAGGATCTGGTCCAAGAGGTAACTGTTACTGGACCGCTTGGAAATAGTGACCACAATATAATAACTTTTAATATTCCTATGTTGGGAAGAACACCGCAGCGGTCAAACACTCTGGCATTTAATTTCAAAAAGGGGAATTACACTAAAATGAGGAAGCTAGTTAAACAGAAACTAAAAGGGAGAGTAATTAAACTAAAATCCCTGGAAGCTGCATGGGAACTGTTTAAAGACACCATACTAGAGGCCCAACTTAAATGTATACCCCAAATAAAAAAACACAGTAAGAGACCTAACAAAGAACCACCATGGCTAAACAGCCATGTTAAAAAGGCAGTGAGAGAGAAAAGGGCAGCTTTTAAAAAGTGGAAGTCAAATCCTAGTGAGGAAAATAGAAAGGAACATAAACACTCCCAAATTAAGTGTCATAATGTAGTAAGAAAAGCCAAAAAAGAGTTTGAGGAACAGCTAGCCAAAAATTCAAAAAATGATAGTAAAATGTTTTTTAAATACATTAGAAGCAGGAAGCCCGCTAAAAAAGCAGTGGGGCCCTTGGATGATAAAGATATAAAAGGAGCGATCAAGGAAGACAGTGCCATTGCGGAGCGATTAAATGATTTCTTTGCTTCAGTCTTCACGGCTGAGGATGTTACAGAGGTTCCTAAATCTGAGCCAGCCTTTTTAGGTGACAAATCTGAGGAACTCACTCAGATTGAAGTGACATTAGAGGAGGTTATGGAATTAATTGATAAGCTGAATAGTAACAAGTCTCCGAGACCAGACGGCATTCACCCAAGGGTTCTGAAAGAACTCAAATGTGAAATTGCGGAGTTATTAACAGTGGTTTGTAACCTATCCTTTAAATCCACTTTGGTACCAAATGACTGGAAGATGGCCAATATAACACCAATATTTAAAAAAGGCTCTAGAGGAGATCCTGGCAATTATAGACCGATAAGTTTAACATCAGTACCAGGCAAATTAGTAGAAACACTAGTAAAGAGTAAAATTGCAAGGCACATAGAAGAGCACGAATTGTTGGGCAAAAGTCAGCATGGTTTCTGCAGAGGGAAGTCGTGTCTAACTAATCTGTTAGAATTCTTTGAAGGGGTTAATAAACATGCGGACAAGGGGCACCCAGTGGATATAATATACCTAGATTTCCAGAAAGCCTTTGACACGGTCCCACACCAAAGGCTTTTACGTAAATTAGGTGGTCATGGGATAGGAGGAAAGGTCCTTTCATGGATCAAGAATTGGTTAAAAGACAGAAAACAAAGGGTGGGAATAAATGGTAAATTTTCACAATGGAGGAGGGTAACTAGTGGTGTTCCCCAGGGGTCAGTACTGGGACCAATCCTGTTCAACTTGTTCATCAATGATCTAGAAAATGAGGTAAGCAGTGAGGTGGCCAAGTTTACAGATGACACAAAGTTGTTCAGGACAGTCAAAAGCAAAAGGGATTGTGAAGAACTACAAAAAGATCTCAGCAAACTGAGTGATTGGGCAGCAAAATGGCAAATGAAATTTAATGTGGGTAAGTGTAAGGTAATGCATGTTGGAAAAAATAACCCAAATTACACGTACTACATGATGGGGTCAAATTTAGCTACGACAGATCAGGAAAGGGATCTTGGAGTTATAGTGGATAGTTCTATGAAGACATCCACGCAGTGTGCAGCGGCAGTTAGTAAGGCAAATAGGATGTTAGGAATTATTAAAAAAGGGATAGATAATAAGACAAAAGATATCATACTTCCCCTATATAAAACTATGGTACGCCCACATCTCGAGTACTGCATGCAGATGTGGTCTCCTCACCTCAAAAAAGATATATTGGCATTAGAAAAGGTTCAGAAAAGGGCGACTAAGATGATTAGGGGCTTGGAAAGGGTCCCATATGGGGAGAGGCTAGAGAGACTGGGACTTTTCAGTTTGGAAAAAAGGCGATTGAGGGGCGATATGATAGAGGTATATAAAATCATGAATGGTGTGGAGAAAGTGATTATAGAAAAATTATTTACCTTTTCCCATAATACAAGAACTAGGGGACACCAAATGAAATTGATGGGTAGTAGGTTCAAAACTAATAAAAGGAAATTTTTCTTCACACAGCGCACAGTCAACCTGTGGAACTCCTTGCCCGAGGAGGCTGTGAAGGCCAGGACTCTATTAGGGTTTAAAAAAGAGCTTGATAAATTTTTGCAGGTTAGGTCCATAAATGGCTATTAGCCAGGGATAAAGTATGGTGCCCTAGCCTTCATAACAAGGGCAGGAGATGGATGGCAGGAGATAAATCACTTGATCATTGTCTTCTGTTCTCCTTCTCTGGGGCACCTGGCATTGGCCACCGTCGGCAGATGGGATGCTGGGCTCGATGGACCTTTGGTCTGACCCAGTATGGCCATTCTTATGTTCTTATGTAAGAACTAGAATTCTCCTGCTGATACATGTCAATTAATGTGTTGGTATGCCAATTCCAGCAGAATGACTAATGTTTTAGGTTTGCTTAATTGTGGCAATAAGTACTATTCTTGTTTATATTGTGGTAGCACCTAGAAGTCCCAGTCATGGACTCCATGATTCTATGAGCTGTACAGCACAGAAATCATGTTAGTGATGTACATCATTTGGACATAAGGAACCTAGTGTGCTTTGCAGACTTTTGCTAGGATAAGACTCAGGTTAGACATGGGCCAGCCCTTTCTAACTAAGTCTGCATGCAAGTTTGAGTACAATAACACAATTCCCTGGGGATAGCACGTACCACACTTTTCAGGGGGGTAAAGGGCAAAAGAGAGAACAATAGTGAGCACAAAGGAAACAGCTGCTCTGTGGTTGTCATATTATTCCTCTAGAACATTAGCTAAAAAGTGGGATTTTTCCAAGCTGTGTATAGATGGCCAGTTGGTCACGAGGGAGGACACAGTTTAGTGGGCAAGAACTCTGACTGCCTCTTGCTGAGGCTAAAACAGGGGTACATGGGAAATGAAATTGATATGGTCACTGATTCTTTGCACATGCAGCAACAATTCAGCTGAGCATGTGCCATTTTATGAATGCCTATTCCATGAGTTCTTAAAAATCCTTCAGATCTGCAGGTAAACAAGAGCCTGTTGGTTTGTTACGCACATTTTTCATTTAATGTGTGTGGTGCTTCTGCTGTACTGTCAGAATCAGTACAGTCCAATTTCCATATATGTCCTGTTAAATGCAGCTCTCCTGTGTTTAGCCAAGAAGAGACTGTTAAGTGACTAGTGGGTAGACTCTCCAAAGATTGTGACTTCACTAAGTAGCGAGGTCGGCTTTTGTCTATTTTCTGCATTGTGCTTCTTTTGTACAGTAGCGAGGGAATTAGGCAAAGAATCTTCAGACAGATTTGATCTATTGGTTAGTTTAAAAGGTTCCTTTAGTAGTTCTTTCTTTGCAGCTAACAACAGGAGGGGTTTTTAAGCCAAATTATACTATGATGTACATGTAACAACTTTGGACTATTATTTTCAAGTGATTGTCTGACTTTCCTTCATTCTTTGTCTTTAAAGGCAATTTATGCCTATGTCCCATCTGAAATGAATTTCTGAAGAAGTGGTACTTGTGTCCTTATTTCTTTATTCAAATGTGCTCCCACTATCTCCTTCTCAGTCACTTTTAGAATGAGTCTGCTATAACTCTTTTTACATTCAGAAGTGTGTGCGTGCGTGTGTGTATACATAATTTTAACAGAGGGAGGGCCATCTTCTTCATTCTGCATGTTTGCTGGAAAATAACTCACATCTGTGCTGTTTAGTAGGATGGTTCATATAATAAAGATTAATATGAAAATAATTTTATGTAGGCAACTCTATAGGAATGCACATTTTTCTGTCCTGATTAATCACTAATTAATGTGCTAAATTAAATAATCTAGCACCAGTGGCATAGGCACATCAATAAATTAAATCATTGACTGCTTGGTAAGAAGAAAATGTAGCATTTTAACACTCCTTTTTTGGTATCCTGCTCTTAACTCAAATTATGAATTATGTCCATTATAACTGGATTTGACTTTATTGTACAATCCGTATCTTTTGGAGTCTGTAATCTGTTGTTTACTTGAGTTGTCATTATTTGTGTGAGAAAAGGTTTAGAAGATTGGGCTCTTTGTAAATAGCAAAACAGGCCAAGAAAGAGAAATATCTGAAAATAGGGGAACTATCATCTTCACTGAAACTGCCTGTGAGCTCTTCAGGGCAGGAATAATCTTTTTATTCTGTGTTTGCATGGAACTTAATAGTATGGGGTCCTGGTTCCAGACCAGTTCCTCAGCCCTACCACAATACACATCCTAAATAATAACATTTAATTTCCATCTTATAATTTAGCATTTTGAGTCACTCAAGCATTTTTTACTTTACAGATGTAATGGCAATAGATGCACAGGTTGCACAGTAAAGATACTGTGCAATATCCATTATACCTGTATTATGGAAGAAAAAACAAATACCAGCTGACCAATTCAAGACAAAGGCAACTTAACATCAGAAAAATTAAATATATGGAAGCAGTACTTCAATCAACTAAAGAAGATCTGGATGTCGAATTATGGATGTCAAATTAGGACCAATCTCCAGAGTAAAGGGAGAGCAGTGGTAGCAAGGCCCCAGAGTGAACAACGTTCCAAAAGAAGTTCTTAAAGCAGATTTGAAGAAGGCAATAGAACATTTGGTAGACCTCTTATAAAACATGTGGGAAGAAATAAAAGTATCAAACAAGTAGGAAAAGAGGAATACAGTGAAGCTCTTAATGAATGTCTTATGTCTTCCATGTTGTTTTTACTGGTAGTGGACTGGCCAATGAAAATACTACAGTAAAACTAAAAGGTATATGATGGACTTCACCCAGAATTTAGAGGACTTGCCTTTGCAGACAACAGTAGCTTGCTTTACCAAACTCATCAATCCATGCAAACTAACACAAATGTCTTCCAGGCATATGCACAACTAATTGGATTGAAAATAAACACAAAGAAAATGAAAACGGTGAGAAACAACCACAATGAGAAACATTAATAACACTTTTTTGGACTGATACAGAAGATGTTGGATATTTAACACGAGAGCATGGTAAGGGCAACAGCTGGAATGGATGAAGACATTAAAAACAGAAGAATGAAAGCCCAGACATGCCTTTGCAATTCTGAAGCCAATCTGGAGAAGCAGAACTCTGGGCCTCCAAACTAAATTTCAAATATTCAAATGTCATACGATTGTAAAGTCGGTCTTAGTACAAAGTGCTTAAACTTGGAGTCTTATTAAGACTTTACTACATAAACTTCAAGTTTACATAAACAGCTGTGTCATGGGGCGGACTCACCGCCACAGCACCTCGTGCCACTAGCCCTGGGAATTAGCTCATTAGCCTGCAGGGCACCTCCTTCTGGCTGGTGTCTCCCCGTGTTCTCACTCCCTTCTCCAATGTCGGACCCATGTCACTCCCAGACCATGGCATCCTCTTCAGGACACTGCCCTCTGGCAGTGCCCACTCCAGTGGTTTATCAGCCTCTGCACTCTGGGGTCCTCCCCTCCCAGGGAACCCACAATTGCCCTATACCCACCTGGCCTCGGTGACCCACTGCCAGTCGTCATCTAGGCCCTGCCACAGGGGCAGACTGCAGTCTGAATGGCCACTCATCATTGGCAAGCATGTGTGGACCTACTGCCTTTTCCAATCCTGGCTACCCCCCACTGCCGTAGGACACTCAGGCCTTGCTTCAGGCCCTGCAGCCTGGGAGTGTGGTCAGACCAGAGCTCTCCCACCCTGCCAGCCTAGCCTGCCTTTCCCCAGCAATGCTCTGTCTTGGGAAGCCTCCAAGCTTCCTTAGCAGCCAGGTTCCTCCTGCTACACAGCTAGAGCAAGTGTCTCTCCCTCCCTCCAGGAGCCCTTATTTATACAGACCTCGTCTGGGCCCTAATTGACAGTATCTGCCTCAATTGCAGGGTTTGCTCTCAGCCCTCTTCCAGGGCTGGGTTTTACCCTTAAAGGGACAGTGTGGGGCAGACACCCTGTCACAAGCTGCAATAGGCAAATCTTCCAGAAAAAAAATCCCAATGAAGTCTAAAGGAGGAAACTGATAAGATGATGTGGAATAAAATGAGGATGGTTGTCATATACACAGAGGTAAGAATAAATAACATAGGACAAGCATTGGACTGGAAACCCCATGGCAAGAGATGGTGAGTTAGACCAAAGGTAATATAGAAACACACAAGAGAGCTAAAAATGGAAATTGACTGCAGCAGGATACCAGGAAAGATTGAAGCCAGTGGTGAATGCTCTATATTCCACATGGAAAAGAGAGGCATAAGAAGAGAGAAATCTTTCATATGTGTTAATACATTTTTATTAGTGTATTTTTAAAGTTACACACAGTACAGTTTGGTTTTCTAATTGTAGCTCACCTATCATCGATATCATGTTATGATTAGAGGTGGCAAGCAATAAGATATTGTAAATGTTATCCTCGGTGCCACAACAAAAGTTTAAAAAACATAAAAAGATGAACCTCATATTATAAAAGCAATAAGACATAATGTGGAACATTTCATAAGGCAGTAAAACATGCCTTGTGCAGTTAACCATAACACACTTGAAGCATGAGTAAATGATCCCATAAAATAAGTCCTGACATGCTTAACTGCTTCAATTATTAAAACATTTTTTTTAAAGGGAATCTTAATAGAAGGTGTTGCTAAGCACTGGAAAAATTCACATTCAATAAAAATTTATCTTAGTGAAATAATTTCTAAGTAGATTTGATTTAACCATTTGCTATGGCATTATATATTGGCCCAGATTCGGCCAGGATTACACAGCTTCATGTAGAGCTAGAAAAGGAAATGAAGCAGATCTCCTCAGCAGCTTCCATATGAGGGGCTCCAGTGAAGCCCAATGACAAATTAAGCAGATTCTCTGCATCAAAACTTCCCAAGGAAGAATGAGGTTGGCCCTAGGCGTTCTGTTGCCCAGGGAGGAAAATAATTTTAGTGCCTTCCCTGCTGCCAAAAGACACCAGCAGAATAAGGGGGATTTGGCATCCCTAAATGTGCTCTGATGCCCCATAAAGTTGACACTTAGGGTACGTCTACACTACAGAGAATATCAAAGCTGCCACTGTCAATCTTCTAGCGTTCGAATTAGTGGGTCTAGTGAATTCACACAAATTTGAACTGAAAGGGAATTTCTGGTCGATGCTGGTAGTCCTGCTTCCATGAGGAGTAAGGGAAATCAAAGGGAGAGTGTTGTGTTTCTTAATTCAACTTTACCCCGTAGTGTAAACATACTCTTAACGTGGTTACCCCATTTTTAAGGCTCGTCCTGGGAAGAACAAAAAAAGACACTTCTGTTCTCCTTCTTGGAGAATCACCCTGTGCTACAAGGGGATTAACTGGTCCAGCAAGGTTCCACTGATAGCAAGATCAACCTCTGTGCCTTTACTCGGTCTTCTTTGCTGGGTAAGAGTTGCAGCATAGCTGTCCCATCCTAGGATACCCCAGAAAGTGAATTGTGACTGTTCTTCCCCCTTGCCTTGGAGGAGAGAGGAGTTATTTCATCTCTTTTCCATAGCCATAAATGCACTGTCACTCACTGGAGCTATAAAGGTGCTGCTTAATTTAGTGGACTTTGGAATATTACCCTCAGTGCTGTTTTGTTCCTACCAGACTGTGAAAAGAAATCTCACTTTTGGTATGAACCTCTTGCAGAATATGCTATGTGGAATCACAGGCATGAGAACACCTGCCATACCTAGATCATTCATCTGGAAGAGCCATTTTGTCATATTGACAGTTAGGAATGGCTCATAAAAATTTAGCCAAGGTACATTTACTCACATGTATTTTTTTCCTATTTTTTTCCTCTGTGGGATAGTGCCTAAAGTGCTCCAATGGCAGAGTGCATAAGCAAGTGAACACAGAGTGTCAGTGGACAAGTTACAGACAGGGACAGAGCTGTGTGTTGGGAAACTCAATTAATAAATATCTACAAAGGGCTCTGAGATCCTCTCATGTAAGGAAATGTATAGTCAGTGCAGTTTTATTAATATAGCCCTGCATAGTGTGAATAATTAATTTTGTCAGTAAGCTAGTCTCAGCACTACAACTCAGAGGGAACAGACCAAGTATATAAATACATAAATACATTTCTTTATTTGTTTGTCTTATTTTGGCAGAATAGGCACCATCTCTTCTTTTAGGGTATGTCTACACTAGAGTGTTATTTCTAAATAGCTTATTTCAAAATAATGCTTTTACACACAAAATGCATTTCGAAATAGCATTTTGCTATTTCGAAATAGCACATCCATACTGAGTGGACTCTGAATCGCATTTAAGGCCGGCCGGAAGAAGTTCTGGCAGGGCACCAGGTCAAGACTTACTGTGTGGGGCTGCTGCCTGAGGCTATCTGAGGTCTGTGCTTAAAGGGACCCCCCCGGACAGCCAGTTCTCAGGTTTCCCTGCTTGCTTGTTTACCTTAATGAGGGACAGCAAAGCATTTTGTCTCTGTATGCTCTGGTTGACCTCACTCGGGACACCACAGCACTCTGCAACACAGAGCCGGAGCTGCCCCTGGGCACTCTGGTGCTTCTCTTGGACACGTTGCTGCGAGCCTGGCTGCACTTTCTGCAGGCTGCCATCCGGGAGGTCCATTGGGGGGCTGTCAGTATCCAGGAGGCCAAGTGGGAGAACTTCCACCCTGAGGAGCACTAAGAGCCTCCCTGGTCTGCCCCACCGGGGGCTTGTGCCTCTTTCCTCCTTCACGTCCTACCACTTATCCCTCCCTAACCCCCCTTCCTGATGTCAAATAAAATACACGTATTTTCATGAACACAAACTCTCTTTATTTAAGAAAACTGGGGGGGAGGGAATGAAACTCTGGTGAGACTGGGGAAAGGAGGCGGGAGAGGGGAAAAGAGAGGGTGGGAGAGGGGAGGAAGAAACCTGGGAGGATGGAGCTGGAAGGGGGAAGCAAGGGGAAGAAGGGGAAGGGGAAGCTCAGGGCTCAGGGGTGGGGGTCTTGCCGGACCAACTTGATTTTCATGCAGACCTGCTCATGGGTTCACATGTGGCCTTTGGTGGCCAGGCTGGCAGCTATCCTGCCATAGACGTCCACGTTCCTCTGTCCTGTGCGGAGATCATGGATGTTGGGAGCATCCCCCCCAAACCTGAATAAGGTCCATGATCTCCACCCTGGACCAGGAAGGCGCCCACCTTCTCCGGGCCCTAGCAGGCTCTTGGGAGCTGGCAGAGTGCTCCTGGGGAGCGGTGGAGGGCTGGCTGCCAGTGGCTTGCTGGCTCATGTTTTGGGGCCACTGGGTCAGGGGCAGTGACTGCTGGCTCTGGGCTGGCAGGCTTGGAGCTGGCACAGGCACTGTGGCCAGAGTCTACCCTTTTAAGGGCTCCGGGGGGGGCGGGGGGAGGGAGTGGAGTGTTCTTGGTTGAGGCCAGAGTGGCCACCAAGGCTCCCTGGGAAGGCTGGAGGCCCCCTATTTCGAAATAAGTGTCTACACAGCACTTATTTCTAAATAGCTATTTCGAATTTGGCGTTATTCCTCATAGAATGAGGTTTACCAAATTTGAAATAAGCACTCTGCTATTTCGAATTTATTTTGAAATAGTGGTTTGGGTGTGTAGACGCTAGGAAAGTTATTTCAAAATATTTTGCTGTGTAGACATACCCTTAGACACATCCCCCTTAGGTGGCAGGGGGCTCAGTGAACTATAGAGCATTACAAAGATTTTGCAGAAAGGACCATCTTTGTTTTAAAAATGAATGTGTTTTAAGATGTGCCCACTAACCAAATACAATTTCCACTTGACAGCCAATAATCACTTGAATTAGTTTACATGCATACTACAGGTTGAATCTCTCTAGTCCTGCACGCTCTTGTCCAGCAACATCTGTGGTCCGCTATGATTTTAGTTAGCCAGATGCCCATGCATCATGAGAGTGGCCAAATTTCCTGTGGCCCCATAAAGTTTGTTTACAGCCATCGGTCCTGGTTCTCAGTGTTCAGTGCTGCTATTAGCTCTAATTTACCCTTACATTAATCAGTAAGCAGTGGAAGTGTTGGTAATTCTGCTAGACAATATTCACCTCCAGTGGTTTGGCAAATTCTCTGGTTTGGCACCAGTCAGGTCCCGAGGGTGTAGGACTAGAGAGGTTCAACTTGTAGTTATAATCTATACATTTATAAGTTCAGACTTTGAAGCATCTTTTACCATTGGAAGTTATTTGCTTAATAAATGCATTTTATTAATTTTATATGAAAATTAAATTTTACTAGAGGCAGTATGTGTGCACGTAAATATACATGTAGGGCCCTGAGTTAATGGGTTGAGTATCCTGGTTGAGTATATAATTTTGCTGATTACCCAATGTTGGGCCAGATCCTGTGATTCCTATTAATTGAAACAGTCTTATGTAATAACTTCATTAGGGCAAAGGATTTTGGCAATGGACCCATTTTTATTTGCCATATGATACATAGCAAAATAATTAAAGGAAGGTCAGGATCAGACATATACAAAGTAATGGATGCCAAGCTGGCTTCATTCTTTTGTTAATATATGATGATCCCAGTGCAGTGAGAAACCATCATCCTCATCTCCAAATATGATTTGGGGTCCTATGATTGTACTCTTAGATTTTTTTTACCTAGAAAAGAACTCTCCTGAAATGTATCTAAGAAGTTGACTTCTGAATTTCAGGAACAATTTCATCTTTTAAAAGGCTTTTGGGAAAATAAACATGATAGTTGTTACAGTTTGACCTCTGTAAGCCATAGCCTGAAATCTTGACAGGGCAGGAGGATTGTGTCCCTTTACAGTGGTTTTGTTCTATTATAATTACTGGAGCAAGGTTTAACATTGTGGGTTAGCATAACAAAGTAAAAAGAAATGAGAAGGCAGGAGAAAATAAGGAGTGCAACTTTTGGAAGTCATATAACAAGGTGCTAAATACAGAGCCAAAATCTTCTTAGATCTTCAGAGGTTTGTGTAGTACATAGTATGAAAGTTGGAATTATTTACTTGCCATTGTTCTGTAAACTACCACTATTAGCTTGCAACTGTCTTTCCTGGTAATTACTATTATAGATACCTCTCAATCTTTTAATGCATTTATCTTCACAGTCAGTGCTGGATTTATACACAAGCTATGTAAATTACAGTTTAGGGCCTCAGATTCTGAGGAGCATCTAAATAAAAAAAATTACTAGTTCTTAGTTGCATACTCACCTAACTAAAACTTTATTCTTTCTATTTTCACTGTTCTTTCTCTTAAAATAATACACATTTTTTTGGTAATGCTTTGGGTCCTCTTAAACTCGACATAGTCGAGGGCCTCAGAATGTCTTAATCTGGCCCTGCTCACAAACCCTTTTGGGGAAGGGAAGTGCTATTATCCACATGGACACTGAGGGTGCATCTACACTGCACCATAGGCTGAAATAAGATATGCAATTTGAATGACACGAATTGTGTATCTTATTTCAATGTTATTTCAAAATAAATACCTATTCTGAAATGTCCCTTACTCCTCATGGAATGAGGTTTACAGGGAGGTCGGAATAATGAGCTCGTTATATTTTTAAATAATGGACATGCTTAAAAGATGCGGAATGTAGACGTAGCCTGAGGCACAGTGAGGGAAGTGACTTTCTCAAGTTCACATGGGAAGTTTGTGTCACTGAAGGATTGAACCTAGGACTCCTGGCCCATCTTTCTTCTCTTTGAAGACACTGTTGTGCTAAGGAGTATACAATTTCTGTCTTTTGAACTAATATTTGAAGATATTTGTAAGCCTCATGTTTGGCTGGTAACTGAAGATTTAAATCAGGATCAATAACTCTGTAACAATCTGGATTATAGTTTTAGATTTTCTAAAGAAATAAATGGAAACTAAAGTGGGGGTATGTTAGTGTCCCCCTAGAACTTTCTTAAAATTAATTTTTACACCAAGAGTTACAACTTTGAAGAAAAGTCTTTATCTTTTTTACTTAATAAAAAAAAGTCAAGACTGAATGACCTGTGCATGCCAGAAGCTGGTAGCACCTTATTTTTCAAGATGAAAAACACCAATAATGAAGGCATCATATAGTCTCAAAAAAGAACTTGCAAAGTGGTGCCAGTGAACAACACAAGGCATTAGATGTTACCATAACTTGACTAAGAAACCTCTGGACTAAGGGCTGTGTTATCTGATATATTTGTCCAGTGCCTAGCACAATGGGACCCAGTCCTAAGTGGAGTCTTTGGGTATTACTGCAAGAATAACTACAATGACATAAAACCAATAAAAACGGAACAGGGAGCCTGTGGAACATGTTCTGTTTTAAAACTATAAGTCAGACCTCCCTTGTCCACCATCCTCGGGACATGAGGGGTCCCAAACCATGGAGTTTGCTGAACAATAGGAGGTCAAGGCTCCCCACCTAGCTGTAGGCTCTGCTCTCAGCTGAGGCTGCGCTCCTGGCTGCCAACCATGCTGCCTCCAATACTTGCTGGGGCTACACTCTTCACCGCCAACCCTGACCTGGGCAGAGTCCCCTCCACTGCACCAGCCCCGACTGAGGCTGTGTTTCCTACTGAGCCAGCGCTGGGTAGGGCTGCGTTCCTGGCCGCTGACTCTGCTGCTTCCAGCCCCAGTTGGGGCTGCACTCTTTGCGGTCAGCCCTGGCCAAGGCTGTACTCCCCACTGTGTCAGCACTGCTGGGGATCCGCTCCTCACTGCCAGTCCTGACCAGGCTGCGCTTCGGAACCTGGCCAGCCCACCTTCTCTGGTCCAGGAACATGCTGGACCATGGATGTTGCCAGACCAGAGAGTCCTGGATTTTAAAGGTGCAACCTGTATTTATTTTAAAGAGAATAAACTATGAAATTGGAAGTTCATTGAAAAATGTTACTTCCCAGGTGGGACCTCTCATGGTCAGCTGCACTGGTAGCACTAGTCTTGTTGATCATTAATTCAAAAACATAAAAATAATCACCTGAAAGGGTTAAAATAATGGAACAGAATGTAGCTGTAGTAACTGCATGGAACTTGGAAGAAGAGCACAGAGTGCAGGAGGGAAGAGTTTGGAGAAGGCACCAGTTAGTTGGTCTGTATGCCTATGGCCTGAATACTAGCAGCAATTGCAGCGTCTCTGTAAATAGTTCTCTTATTAAAGAGCTAGTTTAGTTTTGGAAACATGTAGCTCTTCTATGGTATTGTCCAGCATGTGGTACGCAAAGCAATAGTGAAGCAATGAGTCTGAGGATTAGTAAAGGCAGCAATAAGACAGGCACATGTAGATTTCAAATGATACCTCGTGACAGGGTTTAACATCCATTTTGTAGAGATGTCAGTGAGAACACCAGATGAGAGGTTATGGAGAATCAGATCTTTGAAGAGCATGAATTAAGTTACAAAATAACAGCAGTTTCTCCATTTGTGGCATTAGGAGGTTCTGTCCAGTTCTCCAGGCGCAGCTGGAAGCGCAGTCCTCCTTTGCAGACATTTATGCAGCCCATGAACCAACTTGAAGTAGGGTGGGAACAATTTCAGCTGCTCTCAGAAAAGAACTAGTGTTCATCATTAATCTAATCAATCAATCAATCATAGAGAGTGAAAAGCTCAGATGGCTTTATCTAGGGATATGCAAGCTTCTGAGTAGCACATGATACTCACTATTGCTGTCTACTGAGACCAAAGAAACATTATAGAAACATTCAAGGTAATAAAAGTTAATGGGCCCCAGTTCCCACTTGTGGAAGCATCTGGGACCACCATTAGGTAAAGTTGACTTTCAGTCATTTTCTCACTCCCCTAATCCTGAGATAGTTCTGAATTTGAACAATTCACTTGTGCAAATCAGAGCATCCCTCAGGCTGATCTGGCTAACACATGGTATCTCAATGATAGCATGGGATTCCGAGGAGAGGTCCAGTCACATATCCCTGAAAATGTCCCTATGTCGGCTTCAAGGAAGGGGAATAGGGCAAAAACCATTACAAGTCTTTGTGCCCTTTACTTTTAAGGCTGGTCTGTCTTCCAGGAGCAGCACAAAATAGTCATAATGGAACCAAGAATCAAGACCAATGTTCCCACAGCAGTATTAACCAGGCAGAGTTGTTTGGTGCTGACTGTAGCTGGCTTTTTTAACTGTGTTCTTACTGGATTGACTTGGATTTTCTTGGTGCAACTACTGTTGTGGGTACCTAAATGTGCCCTTTCTGAGGAGCGACAGAATCGGGTGTGTAGTGCACACATGGAACACAGAGCCCTTTGTGCTGTCTGACAGAACATCTGCATCAATGAAAGTGCAGAGCCCTAGAGCCAGGGGGGACTCTATTGTGGAAATGAGTGCCTTAAGAAGGAGCTTACTTGTGAGAATAACTGCTTACTCCTGAGACGAAGTCTTAGGGGGATTTAAAAACAGCCACCACAGATGATTGTGTGCTGTTACCAGAGGCTGAGAGCCTGCTGTTGCTGGTAATAAGAGTTGCTGTATTCAGTATGTGAGTTGTTGTTCCCTGGCACTGAGAATCCCTGTAGTCAAGGAGAATTGCTGCTGCTGCTGAATGAAAATCACTATTCCATAGGATTAAGCATTGCTACTGCTGCTACTTCTGTTATATGACTTTCCTGTTGTTATTGCCAATGAGTGATGCACCTTGGTTTGACTCACTCTGCACAGTTCAGTTTTGCTGAGTTGATGTCAAAAACATCATTTCCACCTGTGAAGTTGCTAATTTCCCCACAACTGAGGCTTAGTTCCCTTAGCTTTCCCCTAAAATTCAATAGGGATTTTTATTTTCTTGCTGAGGTTGAACAATTTGTGCACATTTATTCTGAGCACATCCATAACAAGTTAGATGGTGACTAGCCCCATACCACATGCAGAGTAATAGGTAGCGGACACCCTGTTTGGGAAGACAAGCCCCCCACTCCTGCTCCTTTTGTCCCAGGCCCCATTCCCCATGATCAGAGCCCCAAGTCACCACCATCCCCTGCCATCCCCTCATGGCCTGAGGAGCCCTGAGCTGTCTGCAGCCCCAGTCCCCTCCTGCCCTCTTCATGACTGGATGATCCCCAGCCTGGCCCAAGCCTCCCCAAGCTACCCGGTGGGAAAAGCAAACACTCTTCATGAAGAGCTGAGCTTTTTAAATGCAGGTTTCAGAAGTAGCTGAGGAGGCGGTATCTGCTACTCAGCTCCGTGGGTTCATCAATAATCTCTGTGGAGCTCCCTGATTTATTATCCCCACTTTCTATGGATCTACCAGTCCTTCATGTGGCTACGTTAGAGATACCATGTGGGGGAGGGATGGGGAGAGGGCTGCATGCCAGATGAAGAGTAGGCAGAGATCTAGCTCTTCCCTATCTCTGCCTACCACTCATAGGCCAGAATAGCTGGTTTGTAATGTGGGGAGAGTATTCTGAATCCATAAAGGGAGTGGGGTTTGACTGCCTCCTGGTGCCTCCCCAGATGTGTTTGTGCCCCATCCTTTATCCAGGGCTGTGTCTACAGATACAATCTAGACCCTTATGAGGGGGACATGTAGGCTACGTCTACACTGCAGGCTTTTTGAGAGATCTTCCGCAAAAACTTCTTGCACAAAAGCACATCCACACTACAAAAGCACATCACAAAAAGTGATACGCTTTTGCACAAGAGAGCATCCACACTGCATGGACGCTCTTGCACAAGAAAGCTCTGATGGCCATTAGAGCACCTGTGCTTTTTTGCACAAAAAACCCCTCTGAGTGTCCACACACAGAACTCTTGCACAAAAAGGAGTTATTCCTCATAGAAAGAGGTGTACCTATACCACAAAAAGCCCTCTGTTCTGCCATTTTACTGTAAATTTTCTTGTGCAAAAACGCGCTTAAGGTATGGATGCTCCACGGGGTTTTGTGCAGAAACCCTGTAGTGTAGACGTAGATATAGACGTAGAGATGTTAATGGGCTCACACCTCAGCCCAGCATAGTAGAACTCTAGCAACTAATGACTATTTGGTGAACAGCTTTTCCCCAGATGTTTTTTGCTGCTAATGAACCAAATGAAAAAAAAAAACCTTAGAGAGTCCGAAAAGCATTTTTAAACAAAATGATAGATGCAGGAATTAGCCAGGTTCTGGTGTTAATAGGATTTTTCTTATAGTTGAATAAATAACTTGTCCATACTGCTCTGGAGAACACATTCAAAGGGAAAATATTTGGATGGGAAAATGTACAAATAATTATTTGTTTTTTCTGAAAGACAGACTGTGCAATCTAAGCAAGCAGAAATAACAATCCTAAAATAGCAAATATTGTTTCTGTTTGTATTGCTTCATCAGCTAAACTGCTTCATGATACTGTTTCTTTATCAAAAAGACATTTAAATCAAGGCAATGATTTTTAATACTAGGGCAGAAATTAATTTCATGCATCCACTAGCAAATGCCTACTCTCTAGAACTGAATAAACAAACATTTGCACATCTGCTACTGTTATATGCAATCAGAATATAAAATTGTAAAGGGAGCTGGATCTTCCTTTTCATTTTATAACAGTGCTTTACACTGTTGGGAATACATGTCATCACATATATGCTATGTCTACACTGGCGGCTTCTTGCACAAGAACATCTTGCGCAACAGTTCTTGTGCAAGAAGTCTTGTGCAAGAACACGTCCACACTGCCATGTGCGAGATGTGCTTTTGCGCAAGAGCATCCATGGCAGTGTGGATGCTCTCCTTGCGCAAGAAAGCTCTGATGGTCATTTTAGCCATAGGGCTTTCTTGCGCAAGAAACCCCTGCTGCGTGTCCACACTGCCCTCTTGTGCAAGAGCTCTTACGCAAGAGAGCTTACACCCATTAGAAAAGAGCTCAGCTATTGTACAAGAAGCCCTCTCTTACCACGCCATGCTGTAAATCTTTTTGCGCAAGAGTGGGCGGGTAGTGTGGACACTCTGCGGGTTCTTGCGCAAGAATAGCCGTTGTTGCGCAAGAACCTGCCAGTGTAGACATAGCCATAGAGTTTGGTAGGATAAAGTCACCTATATCTGTCTTGGCAGAGAAGGGAGGAAAAGATTACAGGGAATTTCACTGGGCACTTATTGCTGGATTTTATCCATTTATCTTCTGAAATGGGCAGGGCTTGGGGAAGCACACAGAGAGCAAATCTTGAAAATCCCACCAAGCTTATTTGCACCTGTCTGAGCAACCACATGTGCAATGCAGTTAGGAGTGGTCCATTCAGAATGTTCCCCAACATCTATTCTGATAGCATGGTACCCCTAGGAGCTATGGTCCGATTGTTTTTCCTTTCCATGTCTGCTCCTTCCCTCACAAGCAGATAGTGTGGTGGAATGTAAATGTTGGTAAGCCCATCTTTAACTACAATGCCATTTGAATAGGGTACCATTTGAACTGCTGTCTGACCCTGGCATGTTCCTTCTAGCCAAATCCATGGAGCTTTTACAATGTGGAGGGGCTTCTGTTGGCTTCCAAGGAAGGAAGAGCAGAGACAGCAAAACTCCTACCTGGTCTTGGGACCATTCGATCCTTTCTTATGGCCTTAGCTCCCTTTTATGTAGAATGGAAGGAAGCATATTGCACAGTGGTAGGCACCCCACTAGGCCCATCAGGATTCCATATGTGGCCCACAGGACATTTTGTTTACCATTGCTCAGGGTTGCCAGATGCTGCTGATTTCTTTCTGTCTTTTTTTTTCATACCAGTATCACAAAAGTGGCACACATGTAAAGCAAGGCTATGTGAATTGAGATGCAGGCTGATTGTACACAACAGTGACTGTAAAAGCCATGTGTTCCCTCTGCATCCAATCAAGCACTGCTATGGTTCAATCAGCTCACTCTGCAAATTCTAAGCACGCACAGTTAGCAAAATTACCCTGTGTCGGAAGACCATCTTGGTTACGACAATCTTGCGGCCACTCGTGCAGTCCACTCATTAACCTAGGTTGCCCATTGCTCATATAATGTATTATGATCTCTTGCATACTTGAGAACTACTAATGCAGTCCAACGGACCATGTCCAATGTCCATTGAAGTCAATGTGAGTCCTTTCATTTACCTCCATGGCATAGGATTAGAATGATGATGGGTAACTTCTGAAAAGCCAAGAAGCTTTTACTGTATGTCCCAGTGTCTCATTCCTGAGGAAAAGAATGGCTTCTAAAGTAGCAATAGTTAAGAAGTGATAGATCAAACTCTTATCTGTAAATATTATCTGTGCCTCAGGAACATGGCAGTTTTGTTTCATGTATGTTATGCTCTGTGATAAAAATCTAGAATGTTGACAGTAAGCTTGAGAGGATCAGTCCTCCCCTACAGACATGCATAACTCTCAAACGTGAGCAAGAGCCACAAATAACTCAAAGTGGCAACAACTCTGAAGTTGTTGTCCTTAACCCATTTGTTTACAATGACTGAACTTTTTGGAGTCACTTACAGAACTGGGCAAAGTGGGAAAATGATAAAATGTCAAATTTGTTCTCACCCTAAGTCCACACTCTTGATAGACACTCTCTTCTGGAATTAGAGTAGCCTCTTGTGCTGTCCAGCTGAAGCTCCCAAAAGCCAGCCCAGAGCAGTTCATCCACTGGACCATGTGGTCTTTTCCTGGTGTATCACCTCTCCAACTCTTTCCCACACCTCGTTTACTCCAGTTTCTGGTTAGCACCTTTAACAAAGCTTGGCTCTCATTTAAAAGAAGGGAAGCGTGTTAGAAAAGAAAAAGAGTGCTACAATGCAGAGCAGGTAGAGAGCTGCCTGTGATGGACCTACATGTAACCAGAAAAATCTCCACAAGAAAAAACACTGCTAGGTATTAAACAAGTGCAGTATCTGCTTGATGTCTGTGTAGAAGCCACCATTAAGAGCAGGAAATCTGACATGTAGGTAGCCCACACACTCCTTGATAAAGTTATATAGGGGTGTGATTTCCCATCCAACTGGATGAAGGAAAACATGAAGCCAGGAGGACTATGTCTGAAACCTGTAATATTCAGGCCACAGGCAAGAGTCCTTTCAGACCAAACAAACTGAAGACATCCCTCAGCAGAGGACCAAGTGCTGCTGACAGGAAAGATCCAGCATTTCTATTTGCCAGAAATGTTGCCTTTGGACTTGCAGTTTGCTTTTGGTTTTTGAAAATTCAGATTACACATGACCACATGATAGACAAGCATGAGCAGCCAGCAACCCAGCCATTGGAGAGACCATCCCCTGCTCTTCTTCTCAGAGCCTCCTCGCCTCCTCTCATTTTGTCTCCTTCCCCTGAAGGAGCCCAGAGTATCCTCACCCCAGTTTCAGCACCAGGTGGCATGACTGCAGAACCCCAACCCCAGTGTGCAAGGTGGCTAGGAAGCATAGCTTCATTGCCAACTGCCCTAGTCCCCATGGCAGGCCAACCAGTGCCAGCCACAGCCAGCATGAAGGAGTGCAGTGAGCAGAGACCTGCAGGTGGTCACCTGGCGATGGAGGTGGGCAGAGCTGCAGCCTCCCCCCAGCCTATGACACCTTCCGCCATGTAGACAAGTAAGTGGTCTCTAGGGAAACTGTTTTGTACATATAAGTGAGTGCTAAAACAATGGTAAGTGAGTATTCAACTACAGCTCTGTATTCTGATGCAGGATTATATGAATAAGATCAGAAAGTGAGTGAAAGTCTATACAGGAAGGATTTCATTGGTCATCTTATTCCCTAGTAGCTGTTTTAGAAATAACTTCAAATATTTTTAAAAGGTTTTTAAAAGTCATTATTACACTAAAGGTAAACTTTTGTAATATGTAATTCTCCCTCAAACAGTGACTGGAAACTAGTTAGTAAAACCTAATCCCAAAGTTTAAATTCAGTTACCTTGAATTGGATTATGTAATCAGTTAGTTTATTTTAACATCCATTGATCATTGTTTTGTGTGATATTATGGACAATTCATATGCTATTTTATATATTATCAATGAATGCTAAATAGATTTAAATTGTAGGATTATAGATATATAAATTTGACAAGTATTTATGAATAATGAGTGTGTATTGCTTATATAAATAAAGCATGGCTAAATACAAGACCTACAGAAACCTGTAGGATTTTAGTTTAGTTTTACTGGGTCATAGATTTAAAAATGCTTGTCATGAGCTGGTGACCAAGGAATAACCCTATGCCAGTAAGGGCATAAGACTACTTTAAAGATGTGCCAGCATATTATCCAAGACTATGATGCACCTAATTGTAATATCTTTAAACATCTCTCCTGACTGCAGGATAGATATGACACATAACGCAAAGGAGAATAAGAGATATTACAAACATTGGGCACCCCATATTCATGTGGTATAGAAGTAAGGAAAAGAGGGTTGAAACTTTCATCAAATTAATAGGGTGCTGGGTATGATCAGAATTTCAATATAAGAGAGAGTTCTGTGGTTGGGTAAAAGTGGGAAGATGCAAGGGATGAGTCTACTGAAACCCCAGCAAGAACTATTCTTCTAGAAATGATCATCTATTGAGCAATCCATTGGACCCTACAATATCTTTGAGGCTGTAAGGATGACTAAGTAATACCTCTTGCATGGGTTTGTGTAGGATTTCTATATGTCTAAATAATTGTAACTTTACTTACACAATTATTAAAACTTCAGTATATATAAGACTTAGTACTTGTGATTATGTCTGTGGTACCTGTGGTTATGTCTTTGTGGGTATGTCTACACTACAGCGCTATTTCAAATTAACTTATTTCGAATTAGTTAATTCGAAATAAGCTAATTCGAAGTAACGCAGCTATACACAAAAACTAATTCGAAAAGGCGTTTTTCTAATTCGAAATAGCGCGTCCACATTGAGTAGACCCTGAATCGAAGGTAAGGCTGGCCGGAACCAGTGCCGGCAGGGCATCAGGGTCAGACTTAGTGTGTGGGGCTGCTGCCTCAGGCTATCCAAGGTCTGTGCTTAAAGGGACCCTACCCCTCCCCCCCGTCCCGGACAGACAGTTCTCAGGTTTCCCTGCTTGCTGGTCTACCTCGCTGAGGGACAGCAAAGCATTTGTGTCTAGGAGTGCTCTGCTTGCCCTCACTCGGGATACCACGGCACTCTGCAACATGGAACCAGACCTGCCCCCGGGGACTCTGCTGCATCTCATAGACACATTGCCAGAAGCCTGTCTGCAGGCTGCCATCCGGGAGGACCATCGAGGGGCTGTCAGGATCCAGGGGACCCTGTGGGAGAGCTTTCACCCTAAGGAGCGCTAACAGTCTCCCCGGTCTGCCCCACTGAGGGCTTGTGCCCCATTATTCCCTTTCATCCTTCCACTTACCCTTCCCTAGCCCCCCCCCCCCCGTTCCTGATGTCAAATAAAATGCACTTTTGTCTCAAAAATACAATTAACCTCCTGCAATGAGGTTTACCACCTAATTCGAATTAGGGGCTTTAAATCGGAAGCTCGTTTCACTGCTGCGTGTAGACGCGGGCAGTTACTTCAGGCTAGTCAATTTCTAAAATGGCGACCGGCCGGGAACATGCAAATCAAGCATGGGATATTTAAATCCCAGGCTTGATTTGCAATTTCGGTTGCCTTCATTAGCTTCCCTAGATTGATCTAGGGGGCTAGTGTAGAGGTACCCTTATAGAATAAAAAGGAAAAACAAACAAATAAAAAACAATGAAATACAGGGTAATGTAAAGCATGAAAGGTAATGGTATGTGGACAGGGTCACTTGAACAGTTTTCTATAGCGCTGAGAACCATTGAACCAAATTGTAAATTGTGTATATAATGGAATCAAGCCAGAGGGTGAGGCAGCACCCCAGTTACACAAGTTTCAGCAACTATCCTGTGTATATTTTGTATGTATAAGGAGAGAAGGTAAAATTAACGGTTATGCAAAAAATAGAAACTAATACTGATATAACTGATTCAGGAATTTACTCCTTCACAGTTTGGTTTTGCGTTAATCCAGCATTTCATAAAATGTAACAAAGCTTAAAATAATTAATAAATCAGAGGACTCATCAATGCTATCCTTTTGTAAAATATTGCTATCATCTATCTGGCTACTGTTTGTAGTATTCTGTCTATTGATAGCAGTGGGTAAAAACCTGGTCCCATTGAAGTCAGAGTTTTGTCATTTTATTTCATTCAGGCCAAGCTCTCACCCTATAAATTTCAAACACAGAGCCTGATCTAAGATGAGATAAGTCAGTGAAAGGCCTTTTACTGATGGGCCTCGTCTACACTAGAACCTTAGTCCAAAGTAATCCCCCCACCAGTTCAAATTTGTAAGTGGTGTGTCCACACTGCCAAGCCTGTTATTCTGAAATAAGGGACCATGAAATTCCAACTCTGTAATCCTGATTTTCATGAGATACAATGCTAATTCTGAACTGTAAGTCTGAAATCACATTAGTGTGGATGCTCTGGTGTCCTTATTCGAAGTAATTGACCTCCAGGAGGGTTCCCGCAGCTCCCCAGAATGCATCCTGAGTCCAAGGTAGCACATCCAAATTAATGGAGCCTGCCTCGGACTACATTTGATGCTTCACCGTAGACATGGCCTTAGTGTAATGTATATAATGGTAACTCTTGATGCTGAGCTCTCATAGAGATATTTTAAAAACCATAAAACACATGTTATCAACAAGAAGTCTGATGGTTTGAGGGGCTGAATATCTACAGCCCTGATGACTTCAGAGGGACATAAAGTTGATGGGCTCCACCTAAAATAAGGCTGCAGATTTTAATAGTAACCCTAAACAAACTTGTTAGTTGCTACAGCATGGAACATGTTTAAACTATGACTATGCAGAGCTCACAGAGAAAATAAAAGAAGAAATAAGCCACAACTTATTCAGAATTAAAGGACCCAAATCTTAATAGGGAGAAAAAGTGTAAAACACAAATCTCTTGAATTAAAATAACTGACTCTCAGGAGGGGTGAAACAGAGCATGGAGTAAATCTCCTCAAATGAAATACCAGCACTCTAGAGGATTAGTTGCATGCTCTATTTCCTTCTTATAAATGTGCCTTGGGGTGATGGGCAATCACCCTTATTCAGTGCTAGGGAAGGTGTGCTATCACTGTGATGCAGAGATAGTCAATCATCATAAACCTGTTGAACTAGGTCCTTAAATTGTAGTAGCCTGTTAAAGATTTCAAAACGATCGGGCTGCGGAAAATAATGAATTTCTCATTGCACATTTCAAAACCATCTGCTGGATTAAACAGCGATGTTTCAATTACTTGGAGCCCATCATACACAAGCAACGCAGGGCAGTTGCAGATATCTCAGTTAACGATCAGACTAGCCTGCCCACTGAGATATCTGTTGCCCTCAGTTTGCATCTTGTTACCAGTAAAATGTTTAGGAAAAGAATGTATCTTACAGCCTGCCCTATGCAAGGGAATGTTTCTAGCCATTTTGCTGGCATTCCTGTTCCCTCACTCCCCTGACCCAACCCTAAGTCAACAAGCAAAAAAGAGCTCCCAAAATAAATGAGCAGCACAGGAAATCCAACACTGCCTACCTGTGCATGCCTCTCATATCTGTCCGATGAAGAAGCTCATCAGCCAGGCATGATGAGAGGCATGCACGGAATGCAAGTACTTTCCCCTCACTCCCTTAGCATTTGGGGAATGGGATGAAAAGCAAGCCCCATCCCAGAGTGTGCAGCTGCTGCCCCGCTACCCTCCCAAAATTTTGCCCTTGTCGTTCAGTAGGGGCAACTGTCTTCCTTCCTGCTTTGGTTCATACAGTACATGTAGAAAGTGCAGGGGAGTAAGAGAACACCTTCAGTTTCCCATTTTGGTGAGCAGCAAGGGTCGTTAAAATGGAATTTTGGCTGAGAGTACCTATCAGGAGCTTACGGATCAAGAGCATTATAAAGATGTTGCAATTATCGTAGAATGAAGCACTAAAAATACAGGACATTTAGAGTTATATTTATGCTTCAAATATTCTACATATGTTATGGCAAACCTCAGATAACCTCATCCCCGCTTTGTAGTGATGCTCTACAGAAACTATATGATTCTGATTAAGGTCCTTGATTTTGTGGTCCCAAATTAAACTAATTTTTTTAAAGACACCTTAGATTTTGTTCATGTGTGTGCCTTATCCTCACCCTTGCTAGCATGATAGATAACAAGCTTGTCTTGAAGACTTTACAACATAAAAAAACAAATTGCATTTGAGTTATGCACGGGGGCTGGGCAGAGGGGCGGGGCAGGGATACAATTAAATATCAGCATTTATGTCCAGGCCTGAAGAAGAGCTCTGTCTGTGTCACCAACAGAAGAGGTCCAAGAAAAGATACTATTTTTACCCACTCTATCTCTGCATAGTTGTATACGTTCTCAAAGTTTAAATAATTATAATGTAAATTCTAACTATCCCCTTTTGCCCCGAGTCCATCATTTAGCTGGTGTTTCCTAGTGGCCATTATATTAGGTCTTGAGGAGGAACATTTTAGTGCCTTTCCTGCACTCTAGCTTGAATTCAAGTCAAGCAGTTGGTAACTGTTGAAGCAAAGGCCATCTTGTAGAGGTCTCTCTCAGGCATTCCTGAAAACAAAGTGAGACTTTTATTTTATAATGCCATTTATAATGGATAGAGGAAAGGATTTCAATCTCTCTATCCCATGCATGAACGCATTTTTGCTTACATAATAGCTATCAAGATGTACAAATGTGCATCAGTGAATATCACGATCTCATTTTCTCTTAGGTCACTTTCTCTACATACTGAGAAGCAAATACTTTCTAGATCTAACCCATATTTTCTTTTTCTAATATTTCCTCATCTTAATGTACAAGAGCCCAGAGCCTCAAAAGTATGTAAGCAGCCAAATCAATGGGAGCTAGGTGTGTAAATACCTTTGGGGATCTGTATGCCTTTCACTAAAACAGTAGCGCTAAGGACAGGCTGATGCCCGTGTATTCCTGATTATGTAAATTCATGATTACAACTTTGTACTGTTCCTTTAACATGTGAATGAAAAAATGTGCAAAAGTCAGCTGCTCTCAACATTTCAACAAATTTCATGGGATCATAGGTTTGTGGACAAAAAAAAAAGTTCTCTTTTGACTGGTCTCCCAAGCTGATAATGCTGCCAACACTTGACGCTGGTTTTTTGCTCATACATCCAACAGTTCCTATATGCTCCCAACATACACTCTTCTCCTTCAGTCTGCATGTGTCTGTAAAAGGCAAGGAGCAGACAATAGTGGTCACTAGGGGATGGAGCTAGTGGCAGTAGTTATTTGGCCAAGGGATGCTCTCCTGCCAACACAGTGCTGTCCACAACGTGGTGGTGTAACGTATGTTGCTTCGGAGGTGGTTTATTCACATCTCCAAGTGACATAACTTACAGTGACCTAAGTTGTACTGTGTACAAGAATGTGTTTTGTCTATCTAAAAAACTCCTAGAGCTGGTCAGGATTAATTTATTAAAGCTACAGCTACAGTTAAGATTATGTGAGCATGAATCTGCTAACTCATTATGAAACAGATTGTGGGAGTTTCACTGTAGCTTCTGTTCTTTTGTACCATCTGCTTCTGCATGACAAAGTGTTTTCATATATACCTTGGAGGGCTTGGCAAGCAGATTTCCCACAGCAGTGGTAACTTTGTGTTGTAAAGCCAGTAAGAGGTGCTCCAAGAATATGAACTGGCCCACCATTTTCACTACAGCATCTGTCTCTCTGCTTCACTGGGTTAGGAAGGTATAATCCGTGTCTATTCCACACATGTCAAGATGAAGAACTGCAGTCCTCACAGAAAAACAGCTGCCATTCCCAAGTGCCCAGCCTGAGTGTCTCTGATGAGCATTTAGGAGGATCTGCAGCAGGAAGAGAGGAAAGAACACCTGCCTGCCAGGCTGTAGAGAGGATGTGAAGCAGCACCCCATACTTTACCGCAGCCCCAAACACAAAGAGTCATTCCAGAAATAACAGGTTTTGGTCATTTAGATATTGGTTTTGGGAAAACATTTCTGTGAACAGGTCACTAAAATATGTGCTCTGGTGCAGCTTGTATCAGTTGCTGGCAACTCTTTCCCAAAAGATCAAATCCAGGGGGTGGTGGGGGAACTGTAGCGTAAGCAAAAGTTATGCCTATAGATGCTTTTATTTATTCCATTTTTATATAATCTTCTGCTGTAGAAAGAGATAATAAATGAGCAATCTGAAACAACTAAAACAGCATCTGTCTCATCCTGAAGTGGTGCTTCATAATAATGTCGGGTTACTGTAGATTACTTTTGTGGGTATAAAAAAAATACAAGAAATAGGTGTAGCTGCAGCAGTCAAACCTTTGATTGACCCCCAGATTAAAGTGAATTAGACTGGAGTCTAGCATAAAACTAGAGCACAGAAATGCAAAGATAGTTTCTTACTTGTATAGGACATTGTACTGCAATGCAACAGAAATCAGAGGTCTTAAAATTTAAGGATTATAGTCATAATAAAAATTTAAATTTGGGGCAGAGCCATATGAATTACTATAGGGCCATTAATTTCAGTAAATCTATGCTGATAGGCCCTTTGAAATTGTAGGTGCTCATGTTGGTGTAGTGCACCTGAGGATCTGGCCCGTATATCCAAATTCCCTGCTGAAATACGTTGTGTGTGTGTGTGTGTATGTGTGTGAGAGAGAGAGAGAGAATGAGAGAGAGAGAGAAAATTATGACTAATATTCTAGTTAGTGCTTTACACAATACTAAAGTTTAAAAAAGAAAACCTGAGTGTTTGGAGCCAATGATCTTGTACGGCAGTAGTAATTGCTTTTTTTATGGTAAAGAAATGCCTTGGAGGAATAGTGCTTAAAGAAAGGAATTGTAAAAGACATCAATGTATTGCCTGTGACTACCTAAGATATAACTTAACTGCAAGGTAATTAAGAATGTCCAAAAACTAAGTTTTTTCAGAATAGATTTTTATCTTTATCTTTTTTTGTTATTGTATTACAGAGGGAGGAAAAAAAGTATAATTGATTTTGGGACTCTTCATAGTGTAAATGAACTAATTGTTGACCAAAATGCCAACATTTTAGGCATTTAATGTAAGCCAACCTAATGTAGCAATACTAATACTATCTTCTTTTATTTAATATATATTTGAACAGATTTGAACAGTTAACTTTAAAAGTAGTTTAATGAGTTACTATTGGGGAATTGAATTACACATTATAGAAAATATTTGCTTACAGAGAGCACTTAGATCATTCACCTAGCCTTTCTAGCATACACAAAATTATTATTGATCGCACTTTTTTTCTCTGCAAAGCTCTCTTCATGCTTTCTCCACTCAGGCAGAACTTTCAACATACTTCCAAAAGAATGGGTAAGGAAAGCAGAACCAGACCTGTTATTACTTGGCTATGGAGATGCAAACTGTAGGGGAAGGTTAAAGAATAAGGAGGAAATGATAGGATTAGTAAAAAAAAAAATAGTAAAGGAAATTGATTCACAGACAAAATATTCTGAACATAGATAGTCTGGGCTTCAGGGAGAGTATATCTTGATAACTTAGGATTCATATAATATGAGCTAGAATTTATATAACATGCAAACCAAGCTGACACTGATTTTGTCAGCATTGCAAGAGTCTGCTATACCGTTCTTTATGAATGTCTACACTGTATGAAGCATATGCTTTATTTGCAACAAAAATAGGCTTTCCGCCTAAGTTATTTTTTAAAAAAATAATTATTATTGGGAGAAAAAAATCCTTCTAATTTTGACTGCATTCTCCCCAGTCTCTCTTGAGGTATTTCAGGGTACTGTATAAATACTAAATATTATTCCAAACTCACATTTGGGTTATGTTGCCAGCAAGAGTAAGTCTCAGGTCTGACACTGGGTTCTCAAAGTACAAAAACATGCTGCACAGGTATCTGTCAAACACAAGCACTTTATTTTCTGACAGCTATCAGCTGCACCCCTTAACTAAAGAACAACATGATAGGAAAAGCGATGTCTTACATCCCTTCTGCAAGCCGGGAACACTTTCAGCTGCAGATGAAGCGGGAGAACATCTAGGCGGTGGTACCAAAGCCCATCGGTGAGGTCCAAATTGCTGTGCTCTGGTGCAGCTTTAAATACAGTGCCTTGTTTGGCAGTTTGGAAGTTTCCAGGGATTACTCATCACTTGTTACAGTATGGCTCAGCTGTACTGCTTGTCCTTTGACTTTGTTTACATGATCAGTACATTTGGGTAAGCAGGATTGTTATGTTCCCGCCCTTATCTACAATTCGTTCTTGCTACAATGGCGTAAGTTCCTAGAGGCTAGCTTCTGGCTCATCAGATATAAGGGAAGGGGAGTGGGGGAATTCAGGCGTCACCACCCCTATACTTCAAACGTACAGAGTTCTTCTGCAATTAACCTCTACATTCCACCCCTGGGTGGTGGGGCACTGCACCTCACCCCAGTAGACCCCTTAATTAGGGTGTCAGACGTTTGAGGATGACCTGGTGTTTTATTTGTTGAACCAATAGTGCTGTGTGGTGGGCCAGACGACATACATAACATGTTAGCATACTAATTATAATAAAAACTATTATAAAACCTAATAATACAACAATAGGATGGAGGATCAGGTTAAATAGCCCCTTTCAGACCAGTGTATCTCCCCCCGGAAAAATATAATACCAGCGATGCCCTTACACTGATTCTAGCTCTGCTGTTAGTTTAAGGAGTTTCCCCTTCTGATGTATTATGTGGAGACTAGATGCTCTCTCATTAGCAAGGGCTCCCTCATAATGCTGTATCATTTTGTTAAGGGTGTGGATCTGATCCCACACTGTTTGCCATTTTGGCCCGAGGGAAAGAGAGCAATTTGGGGGAAACATTTTAGCCAAAACCTCAGATTGCTGATACACTGGCTTGGCATAAATGTGGCTGCCAGCTTCTAGGGCAGAGGCATTGCACCTGCATTCACAGACGGGGGGTAAACTAGGTGTCTGGTCACTCCAGGTAACAGGTGTAGTAGATACCACACGTAAGCACCCCACACGATTAGTGAGCACCACAGTGGTTTGACTGAATATAACACACTCCCCCACTGTATCAATTTCTGTTCTACAAGGATTCAGAATGTGGTGTTTAAAGGGACATGTCCATTCATTCCGGGGTGTTTACACAAGCATGCCTCTCTTTGGATGTCAGTCTCCAGCTCCTGATTAGTTCACAAGCCTGAATCCCAGACGAGCCCCCATATTCTGACTGGGATGTGTAGGAGTGGTAACGGTGTCTTCCCGATAGGTGATAGGTGTGGTCCATAGGTGCTTGTCTGGGGGTATAAAGCAAAAACAAAACAAAGAAAGATATGCAGCAGCGATTGTTTATAATATGTCTTTGGTAAATTAGCAAGTTGGGCTCATGAAAGGGGGACCCTATTTCTAGTTCCTTAGCAACAATTCGTGGTTGGCCTTAAGAGGTCAGCTGGGTGTCTCTTTCCCATGCAGACTGTGGGGCACCTCTCAGGGCCGTAAACTTGAGTGTGAATGTGAAATTCATGATAGTGGTATCCAATTATGGCTGTCTGTTTGGTGCTGTGCTGCCTAGCTTATAAACAGACAGGGCTGATTTTCTGTGTCCGTCCTGTTTTCTCCAAGCTTCCTGTTATCTGTTTTGACTTCAGCTAGGCCTGCTAGGCCTTGTCTCTTTGCTTCAACTGAACATCAGGCTTCTGGGGGGACAGCTTAGCCACAGACCATAGTTTCAGGTTTTGCCTATATATCAAAGGGCTACTGGCTACAGTGGGTTAAAAACCTGTTCCTACAGTCCGTCCTCTTAACCTAGGGTTCTTTAACCCACCAGGTTAAATACAGCAATTTTAATGTTTTTAGCCATAGTGCCATTCCAGATCCCATGTTAGGTTACCCATCATTGGCGGAGTACAGTAGAGCTGCATCCTGTCAACGGTCAGGGTTGCTTGTCAAGGGACCATCATGCACACGGATAGGTGTGTTGAGGGGCAGGGCTTTCCATTTAACTTGATGGAGTGGTTCTGGGCAGTCACACACCAGTAGGTACCGTTCATTTGGACCAACTCTGCATGCGTTAGTTTCTTGGTAACAGCCACCTCGAACCTAGACAGATTCGTTAAAGCATTATATGGACATGTACATAGAATCTCATTGTCTGAGTGGGTGCAACATTCACTGGGGTACAGTGCCTTCCCAGCAACTTCGCAGTATGCCACACCTTTTATTCTGGTAAAGTGACCTCACCTTAACATTAGCAGGGAGGTCACCATTCTCGCTAGTTGAGTGTGAGGGATGCCCATGGATGCTTGCCCACATTGTGCGCCAGGTGCTAGAAGGGTAAAGATCACGCTATAGCCTGTCCATATCAGCCTTTGTATTCTCATGGATTCTCTGTTTCCCCATTCCCACGGAGGGATATTGGGGAGATGGGGGGTCTCACCACTTCCATAAGGGCTGGGTGGACTCAGCCATCTAAAAGGTCTGTTACAATTCCTTGTGTGCTGATAGCTAGAGCTTGCCCTATTCTTATATTGCTCCTGAGAACTCAGTTAATTGTTCTCAGCTAAGGGCACTTCAACATGGGCCATTGCTTCACAAAAAGATTTGCCATGCTTCCGGAGTGACCTCTGTCTGTGCTTTAAGTGGGAGGCCCCATCCGGAGTTGGCAGGCCTGACTTCTACGGGCACTATGCCAGTGTAATTAACGCATGACTTGATTTCAGTGTTTGGTTTGTTACCTATGAGATCCTACTCAAGTTCTAATACAGAGGATTGTGTCATTCTTTCAATGCCAGTGTTGTTACAGTATGCAAAGTAGTTGTGTTTAAATGAGGGGTAGCTCAGCACCTTGCATTTTCCTTGGCTGTCAATACGCAGCTGTCCTTTTAAAGGTGATTTAGATACTGGTTGCATTAATTGCAAATACCATCCCCCAAGAGGACCACAGTATGGTTTAAGAATGTCTTTCATTATTAATGGGGAACCCATGCAATTCCCTGATTCTCTCCAGGGAGTCTCGAGGCCTTTTAAGGTGCCAGGCACCTGACACCAGCAGGTAACTGGGCAATTGGCTGTTATTACAATGGTGAGGTTACTAGTTTCCCTATTGTTGTGAGCATTGGTCTATGATTTTATCCAAATTTTCTGATGTTCCACTTGTCCATGTCCTAGTTGCAGATTTATCGTTACCTCTGGCCAAGCCCCTTTCATGGTTAGTGTGCGAGTTTTGCAAAAGCTAAATATTTCATTAGTGTGGCAATTAAAGCAACCCGGTGGAAGGGGGTTGGTACCCCACTCCCAGTCCTCCTTTTTACATGGCACACTCCTTGCTCCCTCCGTCAGGCTCCATAGGGGTAACAGGAGCTGTAGCAAGAATGGCCTCATGGTTACCTTTTAGTTCCTTTTCTTGTTCACCTGTGGAGACATTGATAGCATTCAACTAGCTTAAACAATTACCAAGCTATTATCCTTCCACTAAGTTTTTTAGAGTTGCCGTTTGACTGGGCCCAATCTTTTTCTTTCCTTTTCTCTTTCTGAACAGTTTTTTTCCCTAGATCACGCTTTTGCTTTACTTAGAATGTCCTTTCATTTAAAAAACAATACACAACGTTTCCAATACATGTGCCAGAAGACAAAACAAAACAAGACAAACTTAGACAGAACACAAAACACAACTTGTGATATCATGACAGTAGAACCATTTTTTTTCTCTTCAGCTGGTACGAGCTCTTCTGATCTTCTGAAAGACAAAAGAACATTTTCCTACCCTCATGGGGGTGGCACGTTATATTTTGTTAATACTCCTTTACTTTACAAGTATTCTTGCTGACTTCTTGATCAGCCTGCTGTTACCCAATAATTACTTATGCTCTTATTTTGTAAACCAGCTTTTGAGGGTTTGGGTAAAGTACTTCACTGCTCAATTATTAAGTTAAAGGTGGTATGCCTCAATTTCCCTTTTATACCGCAGACCAGGTTTTTAATAGTCTGTCTGTTGTGAAGCTCCAAATTTATTCACAGGTAGTAACTGAGAAGCTTTACTGCTATCGCGATTTTCCTTAGCGCAAGGTATTTGCTAGTTACCATCCCAGCAAGCGTAAAAGCCTTTCTCTTTGAAGTACATGAGGTGTTTTACAGGTTGTATGTAGCTTATTAGCATAACAGTTTGTTTTCTTAGAACTACCTTAAGGGTTAAATGCCCCAAGACAAGCAGCACTAGCTATTTGTGTCTGGTGCAAAGAGTCTTGTCAGTTTGCAATTTTAAGTGAGAGATACAAAACAAAATAAAACCAATTCATTTGAAACCTACCAAACAGATTCACGAATTTGCAATGCAGTCCCTGTTATGCATTTGGCCAGTTAAGTTGTAATAGGACCCCTTATTTCTCATTTAGCAAATTTAACAAAAGTGTCCATAGCCAACTATTTAAATTAGATTGTTTCTTTGCCTGGATTATTTACACATTGCTTAGGAAAGAGGCCACAAAGAAACAAGGAGTCTTTTTATAGCAGGTTTCCTTCTAACACATTACAACAATTGCTTAATTCCTTCCACACTCCAGAATCAACTTCTCACCTTCTCATACCCTTAATCACTTGCGTTATTCCTTAAATGAAAACTTTCCTCATTCCCAGTAATTTAACTTTCCAATGCCTGTATTACTGCTTTCCTTATTCATTCTACTTTGCCCACACAGAGCCCCAAACCTCTTACCCCCTTTCACATGCTTATTTCCTTTTTATTGTCTGTACCTGATCCTGCTTTTCTGCTAAATGTCTCCTTTCCAATGACACAGGTTTTGTCCATTACTAATTTAGTAAGAAGGGTGGGCTCTTTAATTAGCCATCATACCTTCTGATTCCTTTACTTGGGTAAATCCAAATGTTAATTTTTACAGTCAGCTAATTGTTTTTTTTAACTCCTCAGTACAGGGTTTTTCATAACAGCCAGACTGTAGCAGTATCTTTTGAGTGAGATTAAGGGTTTGTAAATGTTTGCCAATTTGCTTTCAAGGTCTGCATAATATAAACAAGTTACAGTATTATCAGACCATGGGCCGTGCCTAAACTTTTGCAATACTTGCTTTAAAAACATAGTTTACTCCTTCTCCTCTTCACATACACAGCGGAGTGTGCTTAGGAATAGCCCTCCGGCCTGACACACCCCCTTATCTTTCTTATGTACTTCCAATGCCTCCACCACCTTTTGGATACCGGAGGGACTGACTCCTTCAGCTAGTTCCCCCTCAAACCGCACAGCAGGCGTTACATTATACCAGATTTGAGCAACCGAACCCCAGGCTGATATGCACGGCCAGCCTAGAATTAGGCGCTCTACCCTATTCTCTCCCTCGCCCTTCTGCTTCCCCGTCTTCCACATGTTGAGTGAGTTTGTATCAAGAGAACCCTGCTTGCTGCGCCAAAATGTTGCCAGCAAGAGTAAGTCTCAGGTCTGACACTGGGTTCTCAAAGTACAAAAACACACTGCACAGCTATCTGTCAAACACAAGCAGTTTATTTTCTGACAGCTATCAGCTGTGCCCCTTAACTAAAGAACAACATGATAGGAAAAGCGACGTCTTATATCCCTTCTGCAAGCCGGGAATCCTGTTTCAGCTGTGGATGAAGAGGGAGATCATGTAGGCTTCCGAGGCGCTGGTACCAAAGCCCATCAGTGAGGTCCAAATTGCAGTACTCTGGTGCAGCCTTAAATACAGTGTCTCTACCATGTTTGGCAGTTTGGAAGTTTCTGGGTTTACTCATCGCTTGTTACAGTATGGCTCAGCTGTACTGCTTGTCCTTTGACTTTGTTTACATGATCAGTACATTTGGGTAAACAGGATTGTTATGTTCCCACCCTTATCTACAATTCTTTCTGGCTACAGTGGCGTAAGTTCCTAGAGGCTTGCTTCTGGCTCATCAGATATAGGGAAAGGGGGGGGTGTAGGCCTCACCACCCCTATACTTCAAACATACAGAGTTCTTCCGCACTTAACCCCTACAGGTTACTAGATCCCCTTTTAGGAAACCATAGTCAAAAAGTAATGGTAATGTTTAGAGCCCTTTTGCACCACTGATGTCATCAGTTGAGGACAAAAGTTTACTTTATTCTTTTTGGAATCTGTAGAGATAGCATTGCACTGCTTAAACCAAGGTCTGGGAGCAAGTCTGCACAGCAGCACTGACATTATTCCGAAATAATAAAGAGCGTGTCTACACTCCAAGCCATTATTGTGACTCCTGTAAGCCCTCATTTCAGGAGGAGTAAGACAAGTCGACTTTCTGCTGTTTACACAACGACAAAATCCAAAATAAGCTATTTCCACTTAAGCTACGCAACTGACGTAGCTCAAGTTGCATAGCTTAATTTGACTTTGCCCTGATATGTACATGTGCCTCGAGAGAATATAAGGAAAATTAGTAGAACTGATTCCAAATTAAAGCATGGAAAAATTATTATGAAATAACGCTTCAATTTTATCAGGAACATTTACCTGATGTACACTCCAGCAAACTTAATATATGTCCACAGCATACATAAAGGTGGGTTTGGGATGAACATTAATACACTGCCTCAAATATAAGACTGAAGATGGTCTCCTTTTAATTCTACTTCTCCAACAATACTCCCATAAAACTATAGTGAAATTTTTGTTCATTTCTTCAATACTGCTTATGCAGTTCTTTGTGGTTTTGTTTGGTTTGGTTTTTTGGGACTGCAGCTTATTTCAAAATTTGGCGCTGCCTACACAAATTTCGAAATAAAGCACTATTCCAAAATATCCCTTAATCTTCATGGAAACAGGTTTACAGGGACGTCGGAATAGTGAACACGTTATATTTTGAAATAACGGGCACACACAATAGACATGGAATAGCTATTTCGGGATACTTCTGATATCCCAAAATAGCTCTGCAGTGTAGATGTAGCCTCTGTATGCACCTGCTCTTATAACCCACACACTGATAGGATATGGTGTGGTTCACCATCCCATTTAGTAGCATATAGGCCACTTAGGTGATGGCTACACTAGTATCTGCACTGTGGGGAAGAATTCAATGTACTCTGAAGTAGCGCATCCCCATTAGGGAGCCTGCCATTCGCTTTGAGAGCAATGTACTGTGGGTAGCTATCCCACAGTGCCTGCACTATTTTGCATTCTGAGCTATGCTCCCAGTGCACACTGGGACCAAAACTGTGCAGTGGGTGGTTATGAGTTCATGTCGTCAGCATCCCATAATGCATTCATCTAGTTTCTACCCCCTTGCTTGAACAGGAAACAGTGTTTTGGTGCCTTTTTTGGCTCTGGTTGCCCGCACACTTGCCATAGCATGGATCCCATTTTGTACCAAAACATTGTGAAGTTGTGTCCAGCACATACGGATTCCTGAGAGAGTGCTACTTTCCCAGCCCACAGGAGCCTGCAGGTGAAGGCGGATGGGGTTCAGTCATGCTGACAGGACAGGGTAGTTTCCGGCACACGTAGCTTCCCAGGGAGAGTGCTACTTTCCCAGAGGCAGAAGCCAAGCGGCAGAGGCTAATAGCTTCCCCTCCTCCTTCATCCAGGTTGCCATGCAAGATATCAGTCTTCTCCAAATCACACAGAGTGACAGGGAGGAGATGCTGACTGAATGTGGAGAGATACCCGGGCTTTATGCTGCACTGCTTTGTGGTTCAATGATGCCAGGCCACTTACTGTTGGCGTAGGGTGGGAAGGTGTCTTACTGCAGAAAACAGAATAAGGCAGGCCTCCCCAGAAACCTTGTGAGATGGATCAAAGAGTTCCTATCTGAGAGCTTCACGGAGATATGCAGGGCGGATTCCTGGTCCACCTCCTGACAGCCTTAATCCACTTGGGCTACATCTAGATAGTGGGGCTATTTTGGGATACTGGAAGAATCCTGAAATAGCAATTCCACATCTTTAAACATGCCTGTTATTTTGAAATAACAGGTGTGCTATTCCAGTGTCCCTGTAAACCCTCATTCCATGAGGGTTAAGGGACTTGTCGGAATAGCTCTTTATTTTGAAATCTGGTGTTGTGTAGACAGCGCCAAATTTTGAAATAAGCTATTGAGAGACAAGGCTGCTGTGTAGACGCACCTTGGAGTATAAAAAAAAAGCGAACTCGCCAGAAGTGCCCTCCCTAAATCAGTGCTTGACTGGGAAACATCCTGGGAGAAAGGGACTTGCTCCAATGTGATAAAAAGTTCTTGGCTCTCACTAATAGCCAGCTGGCCATTCTCCTACTCTCCCCCACCATGCTGTCCTCTATGCTGATGCCAGGAATGTCTTGGCCAGATTTCACGGTCAGGCTTGAGAAGCTAGTTGGCTCCCCTGGTGTAGACCAGGTCTTACAGAGAGAAAGAACAAATTTCCTTTACAGCCTTAGCTGTGAGTTAGCTGGCCTTTAGCGCAATCTGTAGGGGCTCAAGCACTAAGCTCCAGAGGTTCCATTCCTCCTGTCAGCATTACACTTTCTCTTGCCTTCTCAAGTCAATGAATTCACCTTAATGGTGATAATACCTATTTCAAAACTGGGTTATCATTATCACACTCTTGTTCATCAGTTCCTATTCTGATTTAATAAATATTAAACAATTCATTGGATAATTTGGAAAAGTTTGAAAATAATCTTGCAAATACACTAGGAGGCTGTGCCCCGTGCTCACTATGCTTGCCAACCCCCCTCTCTCTGGGAGTAGTCAGACCCAGCTCTCCCCACAGCTGCAGAGAAAGGCCGGGTCTGCGCCAGTCCCGATCTCTCAGTTCCTCCCCTCCAGCCGTGAGGGCGGCCAAGGACTCAGTCCATCAGCCGTGGTCTAGGGGAAAGGTCGGGGGTGAGGCCTCGCATGTCAACCCCAGTCTCTTGGCCCCCACCCTGACTCCCAGGGAGGGCCAGGGCCAAGGCCTCCATGAGCCAGCCCTGGTCTCTCAGCCCCACTCTGGCCATGGGAGAGGGCCAGGCCGAGACCGTGGTGCAACAGCCCCATCGTGATGACATCACTCTGTTGTCCCATAGGAAATTTTTTATATATATATAGAAGGAGAGATTACTGCTTTAGTCTTTAGTTAAATCTAGTCTGTGCAAATGGTAACTACATGCCCAGAAACTGATAGTTCCATCTCATGAAAACTTTTGAGGTTTCAAAATTTGTTTTCATTCCAATGCAGAACAAAAAACATTCTGAAAGTTTTTGTGAAATGAGATTTTGTTAAAAGGTCTGTTTTCAGACAAAAAGTAATCAGACACATCATGTGTACCTCAGAAACTTTCCCATTGAAAATGTATTAAAAATTGATACAGCTTCAGTGAAACAGCATATTTTGACAAAAAGTACATTTATTGAAAATGCTCCATCAAGTTCTAATGGTAACCTTAGTTTATGACATTGCTGAAATACAAATGTGAAACACACATTAATTTAAACCAAGCAGTAAGTATAATTTTATAGCCTTGACATTAGTATATGAAACATCTACCAACTACTTGATTCAAGTATAGGATCATCTATAGCAAGTTCATAGAATCATACAATACTAGAGCTGGAAGGGACCTCGAGAGGTCATCATATCTAGTCACCTGCCCTAATGCCAAGACCCAATACTGTCTAGAGACTGTCCCTGATAGATGTCTGTCTAACCTGCTCTTAAATATCTCCAGAGATGGAGATTCCATAACCTCTCTAGGCAACTTATTCCAGTGTTTAACCACCTTGACAGTTAGGAAGTTTTTCCTCATGTCCAACCTAAACCTCCCTTGCTGCAGTTTAAGCCCATTGCTTCTTGTCCTAAACTCAGAAGCCAAAGAGAACAATTTTTCTCCCTCCTTTTTATAACACCCTTTTAGATATCTGAAAACCACTATCATGTCTCCTCTCAGTCTTCTTTCCAAACTAATTAAGCCCAATTCTTTCAGTCTTTCTTCAGAGGTCATATTCTCTAGACCTATTCTAAACTTTGTTGAACTAAACTCTATTGAAGGTTCTGCTTCAATAGTTCTGCTTCAATAATTAATACAAGGCCCACATATAGAAATATCATTTTAATTGGGATTTTGGTTGAGTGCTGAAGTATAATTTTCTATTTACTGCTAGATTCGTCAATTTCTTCCTCTAATGTACTGCCTATAGGTGTTTATCAAGCACATTATTTTACTTATATCACTCGTGGTTTGGACAAATGTTCTGCATAGGAACAATGGTGAGGCTGTTATGGGAAATGCCATGGGTCAGTACAACCTCAAGTCACCTTAGGTACCTGCTTCATTGGACTGCCACTGTCCACTTTGGAAGTCTCATTGACTTTACACCCTTGAAGTTTATAGGCACATTCTGATGCCTCATTTTCTATATCTTTGCAGACATTCCATATCCATCCATGTCAATTCTATCATCTACTGGAGAGTTCCTTACATCATTTTGATGCCAGAATCTGTAGTACTTAAAAAGAAAATGATATTACATGGTATTTTCATGTTAAAGTATGAAGAAGAAATTCTATAAATTATGTTCCAGTAAATCTATGCTCAACTTCATGGACTACATAGCTACTGAAAAAAACAAAGATTTATATCAAGAAAGACTTACCTGTTATCTTTTATGAGGCCACTTTATCATATATATCATCACTCTTTTCTTCATATATTATTAAGTAAAATGATCTCCTAATTTAGCCATCTAAATCACCAATATTGCACGAAGGTGATTGCAATTTTAAAAAAGTTATGAAACAATTAAATGTCTTTTGAAAATGTAACTTGTTAGTATTAATTTTATTAGAAATATTAAACTGTGGAAGGCCTTGCTAAGGTTGATATTTTAGAGGGAAAAGCAAGTCCTCAATAACTGACATTTTAGGGAACATGCTAATTCTGGAAGTGGCTGAATGTTGTTTGAAACATCATAATATTTCCAGAAATGAATATTCCAGCAAATGATTTGTACCCAATACACCAATTGGAGTGAATCAGCATATATTGATATAGCTAATCAGCATATTCTATGCAGTTTTTTCTTTAATCAGAACCAACTTTTCTACTAGAAAACAGGAATTCTTGTGAAAAATGAGAAGTGTGAGAAATCAGAAAAAATCTCCTCTCTCCCACTGTCTGATGGTTTTCAATTGTCAAAGGTAGAGAAGCAGAATTCATTATGCATGATGGAGACTGCATATATTGGCATGTGAGGGACTGAAACAATGACTTTTTCATCAGTAATTATATAGTTAAAAATTGTCTTTTTGTAACTACATACTGTTGTCGTTCAAAAGAGGGGAGGGATAGCTCAGTGGTTTGAGCATTGGCTAAACCGTGGGTTGTGAGTTTAATCCTTGAGGGGGCCATGTAAGGATCTGGGGCAAATCTATCAAGGATGGTATTTGGCCTTGCTGCGAGGGCAGGGGATTGGACTTGATGCCCTCTCAAGGTCCCTTCCAGTTCTATATCTCCTTATATTATTAATAGAGCTGCAGACTTCCACACACGCCCCCCTAAAAAAAAAAATCACTGAATATCTGCAAGATGCATTTGAACCATTATTATTGTTTAATTGGTGCTGTTATCTCCTAGACTGCCAGTTTAAGACTCAAGACACCATTGTGCTAAGCAATGAACAAATAACAAAAATATGAGCCCCTGACCTGAATAGCTTATATGATTTTCTCAGAACATTATTCAGGGCATCATTTTCACATCATTAGATACTAAAGCTGCCAATTTAAAAAAAAAAAATGGGTTCCCACATGTCTATAGAACATACACAGGGGATTGCAAGTAGCTAGATTTGTTGTTGTTGTTGTTGTTGTTGTTTTTGTAGAATTTGCTTACATATGGATTGATAAGTGCTAGGTTGTGCTCAGAACTAAATACCATATTTCCAGCTGGTGTAAATCAACTTAGCTGCATTGACTCATTGAGTGAAATCCTGAGCCCACTAAGTTCATGTCAAAACTCTCATTGGCTTCAAAGATCAGGATTCACCCACAGATTTCAATGGACCTTTCTGAATAAAAATCTAACTCATATACAATTATCTATTCTATATTGCTACATGCAACATTTAGGAACTTTTACAAGTTTTTAAATTGAGCCTTAATGTTAAATATCAAACAAGCCATATCTGGCCATTTTTGTGAAATCTATTGTCCAAATTTTCAAAGAGGAGTTACCTGCATTTTTGTGCATGTCCAATTCAAGTGTGCAAACCCTGATATCTGTGCATATATGTCATGGCTGGCATGCAAGACAGACAGACACGTGGAAAAGGGGGTCATGCACATCCTTGAAAATGTAGTCCTGATCAAACACTAAAATTAAATGAAATACCTGAATTTTACTGAACTTCAAACCTAAGTTTGAAGCTATTGACAAAAAATTGTCATAGCTCTTTTTAAGACTGGTATTCATATTAATATAAATGGTTTATTTCAAAATAATTGACTAATCCTGGAAATAATCCATTTAATGTTAGTTGTTGCATTGATCTGAAAGCAAACTTAGATTCACACAAATCGTAGGGACGAGCAATTAAAAAGAAATAGACGAGTAATGTGTTTACATGTACGACAAAGAATGGCAGGATAAGAATATGTTAAGTAAGAATGCTATGTGAGAGATGCTGTGAATGAAGATTTCATTATCTCAGAACAAATATTTTGTTTCTGAATATTACTATTAAGGGATAATTCCAAAGTTCTTTCAATACCAACAAGTCTGGGCCCCAAATTTCCACAGTGTTATGTTTTTTTTTAAATGTACTATATAAATCCCAGTTTAGTATTCTTGGTACAACATCAACAACATTTAAAGCAATTTGTTTAATTTTATGTAATACATAAGCAGCTATGTAATTGCATAAAATTGAAATGATTATTTGGTGACTTAAAATAGGTACAAAGTTCTGCAAAGCATGCAAATTAGTCATTTACATATAAGTCACTAGTTCTATTAATACCGTTACGTGGCCAACAGGCCCCCAAAGTAGTTTTCTAGTCAGCTTGGACTTGTACTGTAATGAAGCATTCTTAAACTGTATTACTTTCCCTGTGGTAGTCTGCTCCCAGAGAGAGATGGCTAGCCAAGTGGTATTAATCTGTGGGCTAATAGAAACATTTCCCAGGAGAGACATTAAAGGTGGGTTATAGATTTGCAGAGGTGAGACTACAGCAGCTACTGAGTCAATTCAAGCAGCTTTAATATAACCTTCTCGTTGATTAGTTGAAATAAGCCCTAATTTAGGGAAATGAAAACAATTTTTCTCCCTCCTTTTTATAACACCCTTTTAGATATCTGAAAACCACTATCATGTCTCCTCTCGGTGATATATTGGTGATTCATATTAAATGTTCCTAATTTCTGGTTTAAGAATGATCTGGGAGACTTATTTATGGAGGTTTATTCTTACATAAAATGTCATGAAGTTTAAGTTGATAATGAAAAAGTGTTCAAACGCATGAAGATTGGTGAGCACAGTCTGAAGCAAATAGTTTGTGGAAGGTGGGATCATTTTTCTATGTTCCAGTCTACAAGTCTACCATTTCTTCTGGTTGAGAAGGAACCAACTGACCTTTTCTAAATTATATTTTTCAATATTTCTTACAGAGATTACTCTAAACCTTGGCCTCATACTATTTTGTTCGTGAGATAAAACAGTTTCACAGCATATAGAGATATGGTTGAAAGGCTAGTCTTGACAGTTACACTTATGTTCTAAAAACGGGGGAAAGTTAGGGGGAAGAGAATCCACTGGTCTACATACATTGCTTCCCTGCATTCCTCAGCTACCTTCCCAACAACACTCAGTACTACCGTCATGCACTATGAAGTTGGCAAATGGGAACTTGAATATCAAGAATTCTGGGACGAAATTCTTCCCCCATTTTATTTGACTTCAGTGGAGCCAGGATTTCATCTTTGGAACGTAATGTCTTTTTACCACTCAAATCCTTGCTGTTTGTAAGTGATTTAAAAACAAATACACCATACAATGAGGTCAGCTCACAAAGGTAACCTAGTCCCATGATAAGGCATATGTTACCAGTTTCTCTGAATGTCTGTGTCTAATGCAGCCATAGCTAGGGCAGCAGAAGCCACATTCCTTGGGAACAAGGGATTACCACCCTCTGATGTGAGATTGATGTAATTGTAGAACTTGCTTCCAAAAGAGATTGGAATGATGATGAAGCTTGGCAACTTCAATGCCAAATTTAACATTTATTTCTTCAACCTAGTCTTTCCCAAACAATCCCATAAAACGTATTTTTAAAACAGTCCCTACAGAATTGAGGCATCAGAGGAATAGAGAAAAATACATGCATCAGAGACTATAGTGGTGGGCACAAGCTAAGAATATATACTTTCACCCTCACACAATACCTGCAAGAGATTAGCAATTAGATTAAAAAAAATGCTGTCTGAAAATATACCTAAGCAAAACTGAAGTGATTCTTTGAGGAAGAGAGGGGAAAAAATGAACCAAGACACATACCTCACCATTCACTGAAAGCCTCTGTCCTCCAACCATCAATGCTGTACAAGTCCTTGAAGTCTTACAGGACTTGATTTGTTAGTGGCAGGAAATAACATGTCCAACTTGACAGGAAACTTTGTGCCTTCTACTGCTCATTGAAATATTTTAATATTTTCATCTAATTTTTTTCAACAAAAATAGTTCAGTTTTTCATCGTTGAGTCTATTCACATTGAAACAAAAATGGGTTTGGTTTTTCAATGCTTTTATGTTTTTTTTTTCTTTTCTATTTCCAATCCCCTTTCCTCATATTTTTCCGCAGCAGAGGAAAGGCAAGGGAAAGGGAGAAAAGGCTGGGGGAGGGACACACAATTTTTAAAAATTCTAATGGAATTGAAACAAAGCCCTTTTAAAATTAGGAATCAAAGGTAAGTCAATTTTCACTTTGGAAGTGACTGAATATGAAAATCAAAGAGAAGTGGAATAAAACTATTTTAAAAAAATTAATCAAAACATTCTGAGAAAAAAATGAGTTATTTTAAATGGGAAGCACATATGTTTCAATCAGCTCTAGAACCTTCATCTTGAATAAGGGATCATTTGTCATCTCCAGGATTGACTATTGTTATTGCTTGGAGCAGTAAGTAAAGGGACCATGGAAATTTTAGTTTAATACCTTTTGCATACCAATAAATATTGAGAACAGTGTTTTTCCTAACTGTCAACAACTACACTTTCCAGCAGATGAACAAAGACAAACAACTTCAGAAGACATATTTTCTATTGTAGCTTTCCCATATAATTCACCATATTTTTGCTACAAAGTGCCTTTCTTACTGACAGCTGATCATGTACTTGTGCTGTTGTCCAAAGAATTATTCACCAGAGACAGCATTTGCTTGACTATGTAGGTCAGCCTCAACTACATCGGTTTACCTTTTGAATCAATCTGAGAGCTCCATTAACACAATGTAAAGTTCATTATCTGGCACAAAAGCAGGCTGCACATTTGACTGTGTTGGAAAGGGAAAGTAAACAATACATCCTTTCAAATATTAAGCATGCTCAAAATAAGGCAACTTGCCAGTTTTCATCTTTATCAAGAAGTGGGATAAAATTATTTTAATTCACAATGTGGTCAAGAATCAACAAATCTTGCATGCAGCACAAATTGTACGTCCTGACCACACACTTATAACCATCATAATCAGTGGTAGAAAACTTAACCTCATGGTAAAATGAATACAAATATCTGATGAATCAAACTGGTAATAAGTAAATAGAGTCTTTGTTTTATTAATAGTGGTAGCATTTAATTTAATTATATCTCTGTTCTTAAACTTGAAATACTATTTTCAATCATAACTGTATCTCTGTAGGAAAACTGCCAAATGTTTACACTTGTTGAATACTGAGAGAACTATATTTACATAATACTAAAATGAAATATTTTGCTTCTATTTTTCATTTTAATAAATTGGAAAGTTCAGAAAAGCTATAATGGGACCTCAGACAAAGGAATGAAGACTTTGAAGGTATATTGGATCTTCAGAACCCAAAACTCCTATGATGGAGACCATTGTAGATACTAGCTATAGCCATGCGATAAAATGAACCTTTGCCTTACCAACACTCTGCCCCCCTAACCCAGCTGAACTAAGTAAGTCTGACATATACATGCTTGGATCTACCCTACCAATTCACTGGCTAGGTAGGAGAAGGAATTGTGTTATAGTTCGTAAACACCAGTAGAAAACTACTCCCCTCAGGTGCAAAGAGGGAGCTCTCAAACACTGAGGAAAGGTTCCATCTATGCTGGTAGATGGAATGAGAAAATGAATACTATTTACAAATGAAAAGTCAATATAAGAAAACGAAGGAATGGATCTTACAATGTGTTAAATTCCTCCCATGACTTTTCTTATAAACAAGGATAGGGAAAATATACCAAACAAATGCCTAGTTTTACTAGGTCTTAAAATAACAAAATCTTAGTTTTGTTTACTTATGGGAAAGATATAATTATAAGACTCAAAAGATGCAAGTGAGGTAGGACTATATTGTTCAGAAGAGGACAGGGAGTTGTTCAGTGTGCTCGACCATTCAATAAAATGGATGGAGTTAATTGTGTTTTTTAATTTAAGAATTATTCTGAAGTTCTTTTTGAATTAGTTTCATTGTTTAAATCCCACCCTCCCTCTACACTGCCTTGCTGCTATAGTGAGCTACATTCCTCCCTGAGTTGGCACTGCCATTACTAATTATGTTTTCCATTATTTAGAAAGTTGGAAGTTGAATTGCATCTTTTAGAGAAATTTAAGCCATGCCAGTTGCCGAAAGGGCTTTTCTCTGAAGAATGGGATTTGCAAAAACATTAAACCAGACTACATTCCTCTCATAGCTGCCATTTACGTTGCTTTTAATTATTTATAAAAATAATTTATGTGATTTTTTTTTATGGAACTGCAAGTCTCAAAAGGCTGCCGTGCTAAATGGATGAGATACCATTGCTGGTATGTGTAGTCCTAGCCTGTTGACTGGTTTCCTTGGTTGAAAGAGAACCAGTCTAGAGATTTGTCTCACCACCTGCATCTATCACTGGGGTTTATCATGATCCAAAACAAAACTGACAGAGATGTGTGGATGTTTATTTAACCAAACAACGGTTAAAGAAGGAGGGATAAACAAGTGAATTGGTAAAACTATAAGTACTCCCTGCACAGATGGTACAAAGGTAATTAAGGGTTATAACCTGATATGTTGTGACCAGTGATGTATTCCTATCCTAGGACAGGATCCAGGTAAAAGAAATGGAGGAGCAGAGGATCTCTACCATATCTTGCAGCTTTAGAAGGACTTCATGACCAGGACCCGCTCCGGATTCCCTCCAGATGGAGCTGACAGGCAAAGAGTGGATCTCAAGAACATGTAGGTGTTGACTCGGCTACAGTGATGATTCATCAATTCTTCCTATCTGCATCATCATGGGTGCAAATAAGTCTTCAAACAAAGGATGGCAGTTGGCAGATGCAAGTAAGATAGCCTCCCACAACTAGTAGGTGCAATGTTCTGGCACACCTAGGGTAAGTCTAGACTACAGAGATTTTCTGGGATACCGGAGGTATCCCAAAAAAGCTCTGCCACATCCAAGGAATGTGTCTGCTTTTCCCCAAAAAATTTCGGAAAAACAGACGTGTTTTTTCGGCATCCCTGTAAAACTCATTTTATGAGGAAGAAGGGATGTTCCGAAAGAGGTTTTTTTCCCCCCAACATTTGGCCCCGTGTAGACTGGCCAAATGTCAGAAAAGCCTCTTTCAGAAGAAAAGTGGAAAAAGATATGCAAATTACCGTTCACAACTTGCATATCTTTTTCTGACTTTTCTTGGTAGTGTAGATATAGCCCTGCTTGAGGCAACCTAGAGACCCCTGGCAGCTACGATGTTCTACTTCACATTACAGCAGAGCAGCAGCACCAGGACTCTACCACCGATATGGACAGCCCTGCCGCTCTGGTGATCTGGCCTCTATATACCCAGAAGTTACTGGGCAAATTTGGGTTCTGTCTATTTTCCTGCCTTTTAGGAAAAAGTGTGCCAAAGAGTACTAAAGAAGGGAAGGAGAAGGGCAACCAAAATGGAGTCTAGGTTGCTGTTTGTTGGATTTAAAAGTGGTGTGCATACGATATTAAACACCACGTTTTTCCCTTACTCGCCCACATGTATAACTAAAATGTTCAGAAAGAACAGGGTCAAGAAAGTATATGTGCAAAGTTGCATAGAGTTAACAGTAAAGCCAGAAATGGTCTGATGCTTGTGTTTACCATTGACTAGTTCTGATGCCTCAGCCATTATCACTGACATTGGTATCTCAGCTGACATCACTACTCTCACTTTGAGTAGCAGAGTAATAACTCCATACCTACTTTTCTTTGTTAATTGTGAGAGGTGGACTGTGACATTGTGCCAGGTAAAAGTCTGTTAGACTGTGTGCATTTCCTTTTTCCCAGCCCCCTTTTTTGTTGTTGTTTTTGTTGGGTTTTTTTTGTTGTTCAACAAGTGGCCATATATCTCTGAAAGTCGCTCTTAACTTTTCATGCCTTTTTACATGCCATAGGTATCATTTTTGGACAGCTGAGTCTTTGTGGCACCGTTCATTCATTTACTCTAGAAGAAGAGGTTTTAATTTTTATTTAGTGTTAGGAGAATCATGAAATAATATATAAATATTATAGACTTATAGCTACAACTCTAAACGCCATCCTGTCATATTGGCTGTCTAGATTTAGTGTAGCAATATCTGTTTTCAGAATTACAGAGAGTGAACAAGTTCCCAATCTTAAAAATACCAGTCAACTACTGTAACAATAAAAAGTGAAACATCGGCAGCTAATCTAGCAAAACCTATTTGCACTATAAACGTTCTGGATTACACCTGTAATCTAATCTAGTCCAGGGTTCTGTCTCAGAGTGCTGACAAACTAGATGCTTTGGAAGAAAGTGCAAGCAACCTTGCAATAGGGTAGATATAGGATAAACTGCCATCCAGAAAATACTAGGAAGCTATGCCCCCTGTTCACTATGTTCACTAACCCTCCTCTCTCTGGGGATAGGCAGCTCCGGCTCTCCCCCCCAGTCACCAGGCTGAAGATGCACCAACCCGGACTCTCCCCCTCCCGCTGGAGCACTGGGGAGGGGGGAGGGAGGGAGAAGGCTGAGTGGCTGAAGGAGGAGGCAGGCAGCAGGAAAAAATGGTTTTTGAGAGAGAGAGAGAGAGAGAGAGAGAGATGTAACCCCTAGTGGCCAGAAATTGAGTTAAATTCAGAAACATGAGATTTTATGTTCTTTACTAATTTATATTCTAATGATCCATATAAATGTACAATCATTCTTAGAATCTTACAGTGTTCTTGGTCTCAATTCTATCCTATGGTAATGGGTGCTACAGATGTGTTGTGTGAAAAAAGGTATTTAATCAATTTTCTAACCTTCTATAAAGAATGCCCCAATATTCTTATATTACAGGACTAGACAATAGAAGAAGTTTCCTTTTCTATCACATTAGTTATTCAGTATAGTTAAATCACGTTCCCTCTTATTATTCTTCCTCTCTAAAGTCATCAATGCCAATCTTTTAAATCATTCTCCATATGACTTTTCCATGTCTGTAATCTCTCCCATTTCCAGTCTCTGAATTTCTTTAATTCAGTCTGGTCGGAGATAGCATGAACAACACTGAACACAATAATCCAGATGATGAGAGTGAAACATTGGTTTATATAATGGTGTATTTTGTTCTTTTCTGTATAATTGTCCATCTCATTATTCATGCATCCCATCAATTTATTTGTTGTTTTTTTACTGCAGTTGCACAATGAACAGTGCCTGTAGTACTCATGTCTCATGTCCAGTCTTTCACTTGGGTGATACAGTTAACTTAGAATTCAGTCTGGTAGCTCAATTTTTCCTCTCCAATATACATTACTTTGTATTTATTAACACTGAATTTAATTTTCCATCATCTTGCCAATTCACATTGCTGAACTTTCATTGAGATGTAACACAGGCATTGGGAACTGAAAATGCCTTCATTAATTCATTATTATTGCATTTTTGGGTGCTTTTCTTACTTAACATTTAACTTATTTCATGTAGAAGTTCCCTATGTTCATTTTGACTCAGCTAGCTTTTAGGACATTATAATGTTTCCATTGTCATATCATATGTTTTGGGAGACAAATGATTTTCCAAATGCCAGTGGAATTCCTATGAAAGTAAACATTTTGTTCTCATTAATACCAAGACAGCTCATGACCATTATTGCTAATACAATTTCCAAGGGCAGAATTTCGGGCAGGTGGTGGTGGTGGTGGTGGGGTGGGGGGACAGCTCCTATGGGCTCTGGGATGCAGCTTGCCTTGCATTCCGTGCATGCCTCTCAGACCTGGCTGGTGAGGGAAGCTCACCAGCCAGGTCTGAGAGGCACGCACGGAATGCAAGGACTTTCCCCTCACTCCCTTAGCATCCTGGGAATGGGATGAAAAGCAAACCATGTCCTGGAGCACACGGCTGCTGCCCCCCCTACCCGCCCAAAATTCCACCCTTGAGATCAATGCTGCCATGGTCAATCTTCTGGGGTTTGATTTATTGAGACTAGTAAAGATGTGCTAAATCAAACACAGAGGGCACCTCTGTTGGTGCTGGTACTCCTGCTCTTCACAAAGAGTAAAGGAAGCTGATGGGAATGTTTGTTCCCATCAACTCCCCGAAGCATGGACGGAGATTTAAGATATGTTGACTCCAGCTACGCAATTAATGTAGCTAAAGTTGAAATCTTAGGGTGCGTCTAGACTACATGGCTCCGTCGGTGGAGCCATGTAAAGTAGTTTACTCAACATAGTCAATGAAGCGGGGATTTAAATAATCCCCGCTTCATTAAAATAAAAATGGCCTCCACGCTGTGCCGACAATTAGCTGATCCGGCACAGCGCGGCAGTCTAGATGCGGCGTGGTCGACAAGGGAAGCCTTTGTAGACCGCTCCGGTAAACCTCGTTTCACGAGGCATACCAGAGCGGTCGACAAAGGCTTCCCTTGTTGACTGTGCCGTGTCTAGACTGCCGCGCTGTGCTGGATCAGCTGATTGTCAGCACAGCGCGGAGGCCATTTTTATTTTAATGAAGCGGGGATTATTTAAATCCCCACTTCATTGACTATGTTGAGTAAACTACTTTACATGGCTCCGTCGACAGAGCCATGTAGTCTAGACGTACCCTTAGGTTGACCTTCCACTCCGGTGTAGACCAGGCCAAAGTGATTAAGTAAACAGGATTAATTCCACAAGTTCTAAATGGAATCTTGGCCAAAATCAAGTGACTTGGAAGTTTAAAACAAATTTCAGTGCAGCTGATGATACCTAATCTGCATATCATACTTCCATAAATGGAGCAAAACCTATGTGCTTGAAAGCAGAATGTTGTCTATTCTCTTTGAGGACATGCAGAATTGCCCTTTAGTTAAATGCTCTAGTTCACATAAGGTTAGGTCAATCATTCCAGACAAGTCATTTACTGTGGACACTCCTGTGGACTGGATCCTCAGCTATGCAACTGAGTAAGGGAGGGGAAAAACCCAGCTTTTCTGATCTGGAATGCATTCAGACCCTCAACCAATCTCTGTTGCAAAGAACAACAATCACAGGGATGATCTCCATTTAACCAGTTTGAAAGTGTCTCCTCTTACTCCTACACACCCATACAAGGAGTGGGGAGTGGAGGACTGACTAAGTCAGTGAAAGGTGCAAAGGAAGCTTAACTAGGCCTGAAGATCTAACCTTCTATTTCTCCTCCATTTTGTACATTGCCACCACAGCTGCATATACACAAGAGGCATGGCATGGCACAGTGCAGCCAAAAGCTCATGTGTTTTTTTCCATGGACAGAGCATGTCTGTCACGATGGAAGAGATGAAACCTCATCTGGAATTCACCACTGGCTTTTAATGAAATTGAAAATGATAATTTATAAGTTTATTCTAATTGTCAGAATGTTCCAAGCTTCTACTGAGAATCACAACATCATTTCAACTGATGTTAGTGTAGGTTTTAATATGCCTGCAATACACAGTAGGTTGGAGGGGACCTTGTCTGGCTTGCTGGAGGAAGGTGTATGCCTTTTTAAGGATAGGCATGGAATGAATTTGCAGTAGCTATAGAAGAGGCCAATATGGGCATGTTGACCCATCCCCCAGAACCATCAAAAAGAGAGGAGGGTATATAAGTACATGCCGGGCAGGAGAAGCCACTATTACGTGACCAAGTGGAGCAGCACCTGGATTTCCACTCATGGAAGTGGAGAAGTACCACTTTAGGTCATTATCTTCTATGGACACCATGCTAGTCATGACTTTCTTTCCCTCTGTGTCAGATTGGCCTAGGTGAAAAGTTTTGGGGTTTTTTTTTTTTTGGTCTTCTCCACAGTGAATTCAGGAAGGGTGTACTTAGTTGGTGGAACAAGAGTTGATTGTGGAACTACAATGTTGCAACTCATTATGTTGCCATGGGACAGATATCTAGTGCAGGTACTTCCAATAGGAGGGGTACAATTATCAGATAAGTGGATTAGTAAGGGTCTTGAAAGAAGTATTTATTAAATGAATGGAAATGGGAGCAGAGTCTGGAGCTCCTATGACACAGAAGGAAGCCAGTACCTCCTCCTATATAACCCACTTTAATTCTCATTTGATGGGGGAGATGGTGTAGTCCCAGAGACAGGTAGGCTGGGGATGAGAAAGTGAGGGAGATGGTTGACAGAAGCCCTCCTACTATATACTAAAGTGTTCATGGAATTATCTGCATTTTTATCTGCTGGGTACTCCCAGATACTTGTAAATGAAGTTGATGCCTATTTAAACCACATCCAGTGTCTCCTATCGCAATTCCAGCATAGCCTGGAAAAGGTTATATGTGAATTTGAGGGGGAATTAACTATATTTCTGAACTATTTAAGCACGACATTCAGAAACTCGGGGTATTCTATTTTGGAAGACAACTATAGAAATAAAGAATAGCTTCACTGTATCATAAATACTTTACTGCCCATCTCCCCACATCCACAGTTCCTCCCCACTCCCTGCCAATCTCACAAAGTTTAAAAAATGTTTCCAGAAGAAACTTTCCCAAAGTGTGTTTTATTAAAATTGTGCTCACTACTGACACATTGATGAAGCTCTTCTTTCAAGTTGAAGCTTCGGTGCTTTTCATTTCATCAAGAGAAAAAAGCATTAAACTCCAATAAATCATTTAAAACAAATTAAAGAGATGACTGAGCTGACATATTCCGTTTTCAATAAGCCAGATTTTCAACAAACTACAGACATTATTACTCACAGATTTAAATCTGGAAAACACAGTTCTGCTTGTTTGTTCACACTTGAGTACACAAAATCAATCTGGTGGCTGGGTGATAAAGCAGAACACTAACAATGCTATACCATGCAAGAGGGTAGCTTAGTGAGTTGGGACACCGCTAGTTTTTTTATTACTCAGAGCTACTCTTGGATCATGACAAATGGTGGAAGTTCTACACATGAATGATGTGAGAGATTAATAAGATCAAGTGTTTGGCTTTTAGGGTTAGATATAAAGTTATATATTTTAATGAGAATTGAATAGACTGGTGGGAGAGAACTCAGAAAACTATATGCTTGGAATTTCCACTGTTCATATATCATTCTCCACTGAATTATGCTAAACACACACAAAGAGGAGATCTAATCATGTTTATAGGCCCCTAGAGTGGATAAATGCTTATGAGCAAACAAAGCAATTCAAGACTGGAAAATGCCTGTACGAGTTGCATTACTAGGAAGCATATGATGTAAATAAAGACAACATTGTACATTTCACATTCGGTAGGGGCCTGAAAGTGTTGTACAATGATAGTGACCTTTTCCAACATATCTAATGAGTTCCATAATTCTCAGCACTGTGTGAGTATGTCATTGGCTGTATTTTGACACCAACTGAATCTTTTGTTTTCAAGCTAAACATTTTCTGGTCTTCCAAGTATGGAACAAACATTCACCCTAACATTTCTTGTGATCTTAGTTAGCATTGTAGGGAACTCTTTTATTTAAAAAATATTGGAGGGCCAGATTTCAAATAAGCTAACAGTGAGATTTCCAAGTGCTCAGCACCCACAACTGAAGCTAGATTTTGAGAAGAGCTCAGAACATGTTTAGGCACCCAAATAAGGGCAAATTTTCTAAAGAGCTCAGTGACTAGGAGCTCCCATTGTGACAGTAGGGCAAATAATCAAAATTGCTCATCCCCCAGCATGCAACTGATAGTCTCAACTTTTCTGTGAGCCTGGCCACATATGTAGATGCTTGAATTAGAGCCAGTCTTCTCAAAATCCAGTATTGTTGGATAAGGTTGGTTGGAAAAATTTCTGTCAAAACTGGTTTTAGATGGAAAATTGAGTCTTCAGCTAAAAAACTTATTTCATTAAAAGTATCTGCTTTCTGCTTAACGTTTAGTTATTTCATTGAAATATTTCAGCGGAAACCTTAAGATTTTGGATGACAGTGGAGTTGTAATGCCTCATGAGAGTTGTAGTTTTCTCCCCACACCCTCATTCAACTGTATGCAAAGATATGGCTCCCAAAAAGCACCTTAGGAAGGGATTTCATGCTGAACAGCTTCCCCTCACAAAAAGTGGAAACCGAGATGCAGTTCAGTTGCATGTAGTTTAGCAGGAAGATCCTCGCCTATCAGAGGGACTGACAGAATTGCTGGGCCTCTGAGCAAAGTTGAGATGGGGCAGTCTGTGGTTCCAGAAGAGGCAGGACCTCAGGTGGAAGGGACAGAGTTGGACGCAGACAGCTCTCAGCACTGTTTGGACCACACCATGCTCCCATCCCCCATCACACCTCAGTGCCACCTAGGGCTCTGGCTCCAGGGCTCCAGCCTCCACTGCTCTCACAGTAGTGACAACTGTGGCTGGGAGCCCCAGGCCATTTTGCTTCACTGGGTCCTAGGGCAGTTGCCCCCTTTGCCCTCCTGTCGGTGGGCCTGTGGCCTATAGAGGAAAATGGAGAGGTAACGCACAAACTACAACCCCTGTGAAGCACTACAAACCCCATACTCTGCAAAAAGGTTTTGGTTTCAAATTTTCACTGTGAACTTTGAAATTTCCTGTGAGAAGTTTTGATAAAAAAAAGATGTTTTCATCAAATTTCCATAGGAAAAAAAAGTAGATAAGCTCCAGTGCTGAGCCTTTCTGTAATTCTGACTATAACAGGAATTTCTCCACTATCCCATAAAAAGTGTCTATGTTCAGTGTAACAATAATCTATATCAGTCCCCCATATCCTATGTATAGGGAGAAACTTAACTCCAACACAATTTTCTTCTATGTCAGGGGTGGAAATAATAAGTAATGAGCTTTTTTTCCCTGACCTAAAACTTTTTCCGTAGACACACTGCCGTAAATTTAGTCATTTTTGAAAAGACAGCAGCTAAATTTCATTCCAAAAGGAATAACATTATAGCACTAGGGGGAAATTATTTTTAGTTGGTTCTATCATATCAAACTATGGCACTTTGGTGGACAACCTTTTCACATGAGAGGGGTTTGTAGAATGCCCAAAAGGACACTGAGGTGTTAATGGTTTCAACACCTTTCTGTCACAAATGGAAAGATAATTAAATCCCATAACAACCTAGGTCAGCCACACACAAAAAATTACAGCCAGCACACTTTGTCTGCATTACATTCCCGTCATTTGTTTCTCTCTCCCATATGTCATCGTGTCTCATACAACCCGCAATGAGGTGTGTCTGCATTTATGATGAACACCTAATGAGTGACTAAGAACAGCGTCAATCACTCTGACTTTACTGGTACTCTCAGCTTGATGTGCTTCTGATTAAACTAAGCAGCATTTTTCAATCAAGAAGCAATGTTAAAATATTCTTTAAGTGTTGTACAGTAGATGTCATAAATCAATGCATATCTTTTCCATCCATGTGCAAAATGAACTTTTATGTGCACTGAGGAATGTGCAAATGTTCACTACCAGTAGAAACAAAACCTAGCTGTGTGTGCTCTGCTAATCAACTAGGTGGCATTTGAATCTCTCCTAAACTGCCATGAAAGTGCACAGCTTACAGGAAACACTGGTCATTATAATTACAATTCAGTTTGTTCATGTGTGGGATCATTAGTGGACTCCCCCATTTTGAACAGTTTCCAAACCTTATTGTCTTCAATGCTGGTGCCAGGATTGATTTATTACAATAATGAACATAGATAACAAAAACACATGGCATGGGTGCTAGCAAAGGCAGTGTGGGAATTCCAATTTTAATATGGGATGTTGAAGCAAAAGGCCTCCTGTTTTCCCATGGCTCAAATGTTCCCTTCATTCTTACTCTTGGGTGGAACAATGTGGGGTGTATTTATCAATTTATCTATTTATCAATGTGAGAAGAGATATTATTTTAATTAAAAAAAATAGATGCTACATGAAGCTACTTTCCACTTTTTATGAGTAAAGCTCAGAGAATCTCTTGTATACTGTACATAAATCTTTAGTGGAGATAGGGTATTTGTAAGTGTGCCATAAAAGCGACTGTTAAACATTTCTACTAATTTGCAACATGATTCAAAGGTCAGCCATCAGCCTCTGAGAGGTTAAGAAGCACATTGTTCAGTTACCATTTTTTTCTGGAATTTGTCTGATTTCAAGTGTCTGTCAAGCATGACAGCAGTGTTTTACCAGGAGTTAATCTTCTAGAATTTTTAAGACTTTTGTGACTATCTTGACCTAATCTTTAATTCAGTCACATAGTTTCGTTTTCTAAATTCAAAAGACTGATGTGTTAAACAGATGGATCGTTTCTTGTGTTTCATGTTAATGGTTCTGTTACTGCACTCTTTTGATTCTATTGGTATTGATGCATTCTGGTCCCAGCCTATTAACCAAAAAGCCCTGCAATCATGTCATTAGTTTAAAGCCCACTAGGACAATAGTAATAGAAATGTCTTGAATAATTATAGGGGAATTATGTGGATTAAGCAAATGTTCAGTCATTGCATTACCAAGACTAGCACTATAGGAAAGAAAACCCACCCAAATGATATCAATTCCACAGAAAGACTTACAGTAAGACTTTTATTTCAGAATACAGTGATTTTTACTGAGCAATATAGTGACATTTAAGGTTAATGTCACTACAAAGCTACTTCTGCATTTCAAAACACTTTTCAGTGCTTTTCTGCACCCCTCCACTCATTATTTTATTGTAAGAATCCAATTTGAGTTTGGTTACTCAGATATTTTAAATCAGAAATCAACTGTCATGCAGGAACCCACCATCCCACAGAGAATCTCTGAATTTGATAGCACATGGCTTGAAAATACCAGCACTGGAAAATTCAAATGCCTATGATACTTCTGACCTATAACCCTGCCTCTATGCTGCAATATTTGCATTTCTACTCTTGGTCATACATGGGTAATTAAAATGTAATAAAGACTGTATATGTGAATATTTTTTATTATTGCAAGTGAGGGGTAAACTGATTTAAGAAATACTGTATCTGAACCTACTTCCAAAACTAGAAGTGAACAGAACTGAGGCTACTCTTGAAGATTGTCAGCAATACTTCTGGCTGTAAATCTGCCATATTTGTACAAATGAGTCCACGTACCATTTTGCACAATTAGTACATTTGCATTGCTCATTTGTGCAAAATTTCCAGAGTCAAACCCATGAGTTTTGTCCTCTTGCTCCCCATCCATTAATTCTCTGCTTTGACTCCTCATCAAATCCATAATTCCTCTTTCGAATTTTCTCTCATTTCTCTGCTTTCCATGCTTTCCCCCTTAAGTTTCTCTCATGCCCAACAGCACTTCCCCCAGCTTCCTCTTGAATCTGCCCCATCACTGCTCTGGTTCTCCTCTCTACAGCTGGTTCCTTCTGGTTCCATCCCAGACTGTATCTTTGGTAATCATTGTGAAGTCTCTATTTTACCTGTAGCCATAGACATATGACTAGAGCAATGTCTAAATAGCAGTATTTGGAGGGGAAATGTGCTGGGTATTGTTCTAGAACAAAGGTGGGGAAGTTACAGCCTAGGGGATGCATGAAGCCCCTGGCTTGCCACACACTGGCACTCCAGCCTTCCCGCTGTCTCCATGCGGGACTGGAGCACACAAAATCTACTAGCCTGGGCCACCCCTAGTCTCTGGAATTCAACGGAATGTGGGGGGTGTCTTTTTCCTTCTCAGTCAGGGCCATATCAGTTTTTTTGTTTTGTTTTTTGCTTTTCACTTGTGTGCGCCCCTCCCCCCGCAACTAATTTTTCTGTGGTTTAGTGGCCACCAACCCAAAAAAGATTCTCCACCCCTGTCCTAGACACATGTCAAATGGGAGACTATGCTGTGAGATGGGAGATATTTGTATCTCTGTGCTTTAAGTCTTCAAGAACTTTAGTCAAGATTTTTGTAGTATGGATTTCTATGCCTAGACACCTGGAAAATCAGTCAAAAAGGCAATGTCTTGTGCCCCTCCCACACAAGTCCCTGTTCTTCCAATCAAAATATTATAATAACTGCCTAGGAGAGGTCACCCAAAATGGGGTAACTGAGAAAAAGTTATGAATGATTCTGCATTTCCTACTTTCCTTTTGGACTGAACGCAGAAATCCCACAAGAAAGAGATATTTACAGGATTACTCAAACCTGCTGATAAATTTGTAGAGACAGCCTGTTTTTTCCAGGTCTCCAGCTTATTCTAACTAAAATTAGGATACACATTTACATGTTAGGGTCTTTATCTGAACTAGCCAGTCAGTCCTTTAAACAGGTGATATCTCTTCTCCCGTGCCTTCCATTACTATTGTCTCAATACAGTAGACAATGTCTAGCTCTAGAAGTCAAGCCAACTGGCTCTATGTTTGGCTGATTATTATTGGGGGAGAAAGTCAAACTGAAGATGGAAAGTAAAGAAACCAAAACAAAACAGAAAATCACCTCAGTGCATAGGCACCAGTTTGTTATTGCAGCATTGCTTAAGTTGAGGAAAGCTCATTTACAGAGGATTGAGGAAAGGGATTGCTTGCAACAGTGCTAGTAGTTTCCCCCTCCTTTGCCACTCACACAATATTTAGCCCATAAATTTATCTTCATATGGGGCCTGAGTCTAGGGGGTGTTGAGCAGGCACATTCTATCAACAATATCCCTGGCACCTTCCAGGGTCAGGCCCATAACATCTTTCACCCTAAGGATTCCCAAAGCACCTTACAAATGTTAATAAGGGATTTCTTCCTCACCTTTAGGGATTATAATCCATAAAGGTATCCAAAGCACTCTTCTCATTAATGACGTGCAACCATCTCTTGGGTGAAATATAGCAACAATTTACTGGTGCAGAGCAACAGTTCATGGCATATGAAAGCATAATGAGAATAAAGGTACCCAAACTACCATTAACGAGTCCTCATCTGAACTGTTTGTTTGATTTGAAATAGAGATGATCTTCTGAGTTTAAATCACACTTTATTTTAACATTTTTTCAAGGTTTAATCAATGCAACTTGCATGATTCCACAGTTCCAGCTTATCACTCTTGTTCTTTAACATTGTTTGTTAATTACAAAACCATGTTTAATTATGGAACATAAAAAAATTGCAAGCCAAACAAAATGAGGTTTCTAAAAGATCAGAAGCAGCAAATATCTCTGAAAGCCAACTTCACAGTTTACAAATAATAATTAACCAATTAACACCACATATTTGTACTTTAGTCTAAGTAATTGGAAAACCACAAAGAACACTTACCATCACTTACTAGAGTACAAAACTTCTTGTATAATAATGAGCTACACATTTTTGATAAGTCTCTATTCTTAATGTATGGTAGATCAAAAGGACCATAATGAGGCTTTCTGTACCACACTTGCATGCCTGTAGAATGAAATATTCTTCTGTTATTTATTTTATCTAAAGTTTTCAGTGCCTACGGAGCACCAAAGGAGAAATAAAAGTTACATTGGAAAAGGAAACATTGGAAGGGAGGTACATAAAAAGGATGAAAATGAAAGAAGGTATATAACTATGTGAAAGTGTATCAGACAAAATCCTCTTCTTGTTTTTTTTCCTTATCAATAATACTTAACCATGTGTTTAGCTTTCTTACGAGTAACATAAAACTAATAATGTACACTTATTCTTTTGGAGAATTGCAAAGCATTTTCTAAAAACTGTAGTAGCCAAGTATTATTGCAATTTTGACAAAGTTTATGCACAACTTACAATATCTACATTATGGAGTATTCTTAGCATTATTTTTTGCAATTATTATTCTGTTAATTGTATTCATTATAACAAGTCATGTTAAACATATAATGTGGGTGATCCTCCCTCTTTGCTGGAAGTGTATAGCCTTAAAACTCCTCTTCATGTTTAAGAAATGTTTTCTTTAGAGTCACTCACTATGTTGATCAATATGGCATTTGCAAGTATCAATCTTGATTACAAAGTTGTCTCTACTTGAGTTTATGTATATTATGAAAAATTGAGAAAGTGTAGGTAGTGGCTTATCAGTTTTCAAGCTTTCAAATCTAATCATATTTTTAGACATGGCATTAAACACTGGAGGTTAGACATATCACAACTCTAGCCCATTCTATTTGCTGTAATAACCCTTCTTGATTAAGACTTATAGTTAAATTATAGCAGAGATCAGCAGTAATTTCTCAGTGGAGTGACATTTATATTTCTTTCTTTAAACAAGCAGGAATTACCGACATTCAAATGAAAATGAACATTTTAGATGCTTGCATCAGACTTGTCATTTAAACATTTTTTCCTTGTTTATTGTTTCATTATTTCAGGAAATAATAGTTTGCACCCTTACTTTAGCAGGTGTAAAATAATATTATAATTTCATCTAGCAAATGTTCAAGTCACTATTGTCACTGAAATATAATGCCCTAAACTGCCACTGCATATTTAGTAATTCTGATAAGTACAATATATTTTCATTGCAAATTCCTAAAGCTTAAAGACAGCAGATATTTTAATGAAGGTACAAGTGAGAGCTTGCTTTGTATACTTTCTGATCAGTGCAGAGATCTTTAGGAAGAGACAGCAGAATTGAGTACAGATGATGGAATTCATAGACTAACTGTTGCTTTAAGGCCTTTTCCAGTTCCCAGGGAAGTCAGTGGGACTTTTTCCACTTTCTTTGATGGGAGTGTGATTGGATTCCTTGAAAAGATTTAACAATAAAATGAGAAATAAATACATGGAATTAAATGTAATAGTGTACACAAGCATTCAGCATGGATATTTCCTGGGTTTCTCAGCCCAAAGGAATAAAAATACCATGTGGCTGATAAGATTTCTAGATAGGGTGACCAGACAGAAAAGTGTGAAAAATCAGGACAGGGAGGATGAAGGTAATAGGGACCTATATAAGACAAAGCCAAAATATTGGGATTACACCTATAAAATTGGGATATCTGTTCACCCTTTTTCTAAAGGCTCCCTATAAAGGATAGTGTTCCATCCAACATTACTAATTTTGAATGTGTGCCTAGATTAGATTTAGAGGGAGGAACTGTATACACTGCAACCAACAAGGGCACTACTCTGGTATACATCTGAGCAGTCCAAAGTAGCACTCTGCTGGCACTCACGATGAATCAGGATGCACAGTCACCCTTTTTAGGTTCCTACTAAAGGCTTATCTTCTACTGAACACACCAGGCTGTGAATTTACAGTGCACTAGCTTGCCTCAAACTAAGTCACTGTACCGATCCCACAACAGTGCATTGCAGCAGAGAACCATGCAACTTTCAGTGCTCTGCAGCAGGATCCACACAGTGAGTTAGGGTGTGACAAATTAGTATGCTGGACATTCACACCTTGGCTTGCTACACACTAATTTGCTATGTAAGTGAGCTGTAAGTTCAAAACAGCTAACAGTGTCTTTACTGTGTAAACTGGGCCATTGTATTGATAGTTGCGAGGAAAATATTTAGTTTTGAATGATGTATTACTGGATAAAAAAGAAGTCAGAGTGAATAGGTGCTATTGGTGCCTATTACCTCTAACCCTTGGTTTCTGATCATCCTGTTTTCAACCAAGATAGTGGCTAATGACGTATTTATGGTGTCAATTTTTGCTGAGAGTCTAGCAAATGATGTGAAGTGTTAGCAGTGAAGAATGAAATATTTGGTGCACCCAAGTAACTATGTCTACCAGCAAAATAATCACATTTAAATCAAATAACCTGACATCCTCTACTTCAGAAAACTTTCTGTTGCACGTCTCGTACTAAAAAGAATGCCATGAAATATGACTGGTTGGCATTAGCCCAAATATTATTTCCTGATCATTCTGCACAATTATACTATACTGCGAGGAAAAGAAAGAAAACCATGCAACAGGCTTTGAGAAGAGAAAAATACCTGGGAAGAAAGAGAAGAATGAAATTATGGCGTGAATTTCTTTGTTTAAGAAGTTGTCTTTTCATTAAATTATTCTTCTGTCAAGCAGAAGTAATGTATGTGGATTATTATGATTATCATGGAGTAAATTAGTAGCAAGTTTAACCTTTTCACTAAGAAACTCCAGTAAGTGAGGTCCAGAGGGATCATCAGTTCTGCCTCTGATTCTGTTCAATATCTTCACCAATTATTTAGGTAATGACTTAAATAGAGAGTAGCTTATTTTGTTTTCAAAATAAGTTGGGAGGGGTTGTAAGTGCTTTGGAGGATTGGATTAAAATTCAAAATGATCTGGGTAAACTGGAGAAATAGTCTGAAGAAAATAGGATGAATTTCAATAAGGACAAATGCAAAATACTAGACTTGAAAAGAAATAGTCAGTTGTACACATACAAAGGGGGAAATGATGGCAGAAAGGCTTTGTAGGTCAGAGTAGATCACAAGGTAAATATGAGTCAACAGCATAACACTTGTAAAGAATAAAACAAAACAATACAAAAGCAAAAATCATTCTTGGATGTATTAGTAAGAGCACTGTAAGAAAGATACAAGAAGAAATTCTCTCCTTTACTCCATGCTGATTAGGCCACAACTGCGATATTATGTCCAGTTCTGGGTGCCACATTTCAGGAAAGAAATGGATAAATTGGAGAAAGTCCAGAGAAGAGCAACAAAAATGATTAAAGGGCTCAAAACATGACCTATGAGGGAAGACAGGAAAAAATTGGACAGGTTAATCTGGAAAAGATAAGACAGAGAAGGCATGATAACAGTTTTCAAATATACAAAAGGTAGTTTCAAGGAGGAGAAGGAAAAAATCACTCTCCTTAACCTATGATGATAGGACAAGAACCAATGGGTTTATATTGCAGCAAAGAAGGTCTACAATGGACATTAGGAAAAAGTTTCTAGCAGCCAGGGAATTTAAACATTGGAATAAACTGGCTACAGGGGTTGTGGAATCTCTGTCATTGGAGATTTTAAAGAGGTTAGACAAACATTTGTAGGGGATTGTCTAGAATAATACATAGTCCTAGAGCTCAGGAGACTAGTGATTCTATGATTCTCTAAAAAAGCAGCATTTATTGAATTGTCACACCCCATTAAACATCAGTGGAAATATAGGTGGCACATGGGGTACAAAACAAAATGCTTTCCACTTATGTCGTGAATACTCAAGAGATTAAAAACTTAAAAAACAACAAATAGTCTAGTAGCACTTTAAAGACTAACAAAACATGTAGATGGTATCGTGAGCTTCCGTGGACAAAACCCACTTCTTCAGATGACCGGAGTATAATGAGTCCAGATCCAAGGATAAATAAGGGAAGGAGGTGTAGGGAATAGGAGAAGAAAAAGGGAATGGGAGGGGAGGAAGAAAAAGAGAGACAGTGAGTAGATAAAACTATGGGTCTGTCTCCTATAGACAACCACCTAACCTCAGGATGATTCTTACCTACAACTACAGGACATACCACACTAATACCAACCCTGGAACTTTTCCTTGCAACAAACCCCGGTGCCAGCTTTGTCCACATATTTACTCTGATGACACCATTATTGGCCCTAACCATGTCTATTACAAGATCAAGAACACATATTCCTGTTCATCCAGAAATATAATTTATGCCATCATGTGCCTAAAGTGTCTGTCTGCCATGTACATTGGACAAACTTCTCAGACACTTTGCCAAAGAATCAATGCACATAAAACAGACATCAGACTCTCTCACAGAGAGAAAGCTGTTGCTTGCCATTTCAGCCAGACTGACCATTCTCTCAATGACCTTAAAACATGCATATTGCTTCAGAGCGATTTTAACTCCAGACTTCAAAGAGAAGCCTCAGAATTGTCATTCATGCTTAAATTTGACACTTTGTGTATGGGTCTCAACAAAGATGCTAATTATCTCACCCATTACAAAGATAGCTTCCCCAATTATCACCCCAATGTCATTACCTCACAGACACTAACCTTCCCCCCCTCACCCTCCTCTGTTCTTAAACCTGATTTGTCATTTTTATGTGTTCACTTTTTTTTTATTGTATCACTTTGGTATATATGGTCGTGCCAATTTTCTTCCACATATTGATCTGAGGAAGTGGGTCTGGCCCACGAAAGCTCATCACCTAATAAACCATCTTGTTAGTCTTTAAAGTGCTACATAGTTCTGTCTTTTGTTTCAGCTAGACCAGACTAACACGGCTGCATCTCTATCACTATTCTATTGAATTTAGTGAGTCACCTTTCTGGCTAGTATGGTGGATCTGAAAATAATCATTGTAAATAAAATAATGAGTCAGTAGTGCATTATGAAAAGTATTCCAAAGTAAATTCAATAAAACATGTAAGTCAAACGTAATTACATAACACTAATACCTTCTACCTTAAAAGGGATCATAAATATTAGAAATCAAACATTTAATTGTAGTTTCTAAAAGATTTTATGTCAGGTAAGACATAAAAAAGTGCCTACTCCAAAGAGCTTACCAACTATATACACATAAGAGTTAGCATTATGTAGTATTTAAAGACATCTTAAAAGGATACATTAGTCAAACAAATATTTCAAAATTCTGTGCAAGGACACAAGGAGTGAACTGGTGTAATAAAAGCTGTCATGAATATTCTGAAATATTATTAAACAGTTTCTTTATGAAGTGGCTTATGTGTCAATTGAAAGCAGCTATATTATAATTCTTAAGTCTTAAGGATGATTACTTTTAAAGTTAATAATAAAAACATTTTCTATGTAAATAATGGATATACTCTTATGCTTAGTGAAAGCAAGGTTTTTCAAGAGACGATGTTTTTTCATTAATGATTTTTATGCATATAAATAGTGGAAATGTTCTTCAACATATTACTAGTTCATTCTATTACTTGGGTAATTTGAACTGGATTGCAGTGGTATTACTACACGATGGCTGTGTCTATACTGGCGTGATCTTGCGCCAGAGCTATGCAAATGAGGCTCAGCATGGAATATCGCCAAACCTCATTTGCATAACTAATGAGCTGCCATTTTTGCAGAAGAGGCTCTTGCGCAAGACGGAGCTGTCTACACTGCCCCTTCTTGCGCAAGAAAAACCCTCTTGCGCAAAGCCGTTATGCTGATTATTTTCAGGCATAACGGCTTTGCGCAAGAGGGTTTTTCTTGCGCAAGAAGGGGCAGTGTAGACAGCTCCGTCTTGCGCAAGAGCCTCTTCTGCAAAAATGGCGGCTCATTAGTTATGCAAATGAGGCTCGGCAATATTCCACGCTGAGCCTCATTTGCATAGCTCTGGCGCAAGATCGCGCCAGTATAGACACAGCCGATATGTTTTATTGCAGTAAATATAGATAATGATAGATTAATGTCAAAAGAACATCAGAACATAAGAACAGCCATCCTGGGTCAGACCAAAGGACCATCTAGCCCAGTATCCTTTCTGCCAACAGTGGCCAATCCCAAATGCTCCAGAGGGAGTGAACACAACAGGTAATCATCACGTGATCCCTCTCCTGTCATCCATTTCCAGCCTCTGACAAACAGAGGCTAGGAACACCATTCTTACACATCCTGGCTAATAGCCATTGATAGACCTAACCTCCATGAATTTATCCAGCTCTTTTGTGAACCCTATTAAAATCCTAGTCTTCACAACATCCTCTGGCAAGGAGTTCCACAGGTTGACAGTGCACTGCATGAAAAAATCTTCCTTTTGTCTGTTCCAAACCGAGGCTTGGGATTTTTAAAATAAGCATGTTTTATTATTTTTAATTGGATAAGAAACACATTTATCCCACTAATAAGCCATTTTTTAATTTTTCATGTTCTATACCAGAAAAATGGGTCTCCTGTTAGATAGCTGTCTTATACTGACCCTGAAAAAAGGTTAAAATTCTTTTTTACGGTTGTTCAAACCTCTCTTATTTATGGTAAGTATAATTTTATATTAAAGTCCTTATGATGGAAGAAGCAAAAGCCTCAGAACTCAGCTATCTGTGGTCTATGTTTGAACTAACACAAAGGGCATTGGTCCTCCCCTGAGAGATATATGTCAAGCTAACAGCCTGGGTTTACTGTGTGGCAAATCCACAGCACTTTTTTATTATAGCATATCTAGAGTTCTGTCTCAGTTGTTCTCCACACATTTCTTTTATAATCATGAAGAAATGTATTTCTCTGAAAATAATTAATGTGTTATTTCTATTCAATCTACTGAATAAGAGAGCATTCTTGTGTATACAAGTATATCTGTATGATAACAGCAGGTAATTGCTCCCTGATGCTTATCTTCATATTTTTTTTAGCAACTCAGTTCAAACATCTTTGTCATACAGTTCAAAAGTGAAAATTCTTTTTTTTAAGTGAAGGGAAAATATCTATGGCGTGGTAGATACAATTTCATTTGGCTTTCCAGCAATAGGCTTTTTTTGCTAGATGTGCTTATATCTACTTAGTATCCATTTACCTCTTAAAATCAGTGCTACTCCCTGAAGCTCAGTGCAGAACATGGCATTGCCAATATGGATAAATAGTGATGGAGGATGGATTCTTGAAGTCTTTTTTAGTCCTTATTAAGGCAAAACTTCAGCTTACTTCAATGGGAGTGCTATTGGAGTACTCATTGGACTGAGTAAAATCTTTAGTTTGAAATGTGATTTTGAAAAAAACCCACCCAAAACACAAAAACAAAACAAAACAAAAATATTTTCCCCTAACAACAATTCTTCAAAAAAGGTATGCTCATAGCGTATCACCGCCAGGTTAAGGTACCTGTGGCAATTATATTTACAATAAACTCATCTAGTAGCTTATGTCCTATGGCCAATTAAGAACATAGAACCATATCTTCAGAAGAATAAGAATGGACATATTAGGTCAGACCAAAGGTATATCTAGCCCAGTATCTTGTCTTTCAACAATGGCCAATGCCAGATGACCTAGCTGGAGTGAACACAACAGGTGATCATCATGTGATACTTCTCCTGTCATCCATTTCCATCCTCTGACAAACAGAGGCTAGGGTCACCAGTCCTACCCATCCTGTCCAATAGCCATTGATGGACCCAATCTCCATGACTTTACCTAATTCTTCTTTGAACTCTGTTAAAGTCTTGGCCTTCACAACATCCTCTGGCAAGGAGTTCCATAGGTTGACTGAGTTGAGTGAAGAAAAACTTCCTTTTATTTGTTTTAAACCTGCTAACTATAAATTTAACTTGGTGACCCCAATTCTTATATTATGGGAACAAGTAAATAATTTTTTCTTATTCACTTTTTCCACATCAGTTATGATTTTATAGACCTGTATCATCTCTCCTCTTTGTCTCCTCTTTTCTAAACTGAAAAGTCCCAGTCTTTTCAATCTCTCTTCATATGGGACCCATTCAAAACCCCTAATCATTTTTGTTGCCCTTTTCTGAACTTTTTCCAATGCTAAAATATCTGTTTCGAGATGAGGCGACCACATCTGTACACAGTATTCAAGATGTGGGTGTACCAGGGTTTCATATAGAAGCAATAAGATATTCTCTATCCCTTTTTAAATGATTTCTAACATTATTTGCTTTTTTGACTGCTGCTGCACATTGGGTGGAGGTTTTCAGAAGACTATCCACAATTACTCCAATATCTCTCTCTTGAGTAGTTGTAGCTAAATTAGTCCCCATCATATTGTATGTATAGTTGGAATTATTTTTTCCAATGTGCGTTACTTTACATTTAAAAACATTAAAATTCCTTTGCCATTTTGTTCCTCAATCACTTACTTGGGTGAGATCTTTTTGAAGATTGCAGTCTGTTTTGGTCTTAACCAGTTTAGTATCATCTGCAAATTTTGCCACCTCACTGTTCACCCCTTTCTCCAGATCATTTATAAATAGGTTGAATAGGATTGGTCCCAGTACAGACCCTTGGGGGACACCACTACTTACCTCTATCCACTCTTAAAACGTACAGTTTATTCCTATCCTTTGTTTCCTGTCTTTTAACCAGTTATCAATCCATCGGAGGACCTTCCTTATTATCCCATAACAACTAACTTTACTTAAGAGCCTTTGGTAAGGGACCTTGTCAAAGGCTTTCTAGAAATGTAAGTACACTATGTCCACTGGATCCCCTTGTCCACATGTTTATTGACGCCCCTCAAAGAACTCTAGTAGATTAGTAAGTGATGATTTCCCTTTACAGAAACTATGTTGACTTTTCTGCAACTAATTATGTACATCTAAGTGTCTGACCATTTTATTCTTTACTATAGTTTCAAATAATTTGCCCAGTACTGACGTTAGACTTACTGGTCTGTAATTGCCAGGATTACCTCTAGCGCCCTTTTAAAATATTGGCATCACATTATTTATCTTCCCGTCATTAGGTACAGAAGCTGATTTAAATCATAGGTACAAACCACCTTTAATAGTTCCGCAATTTCAGAACACTGACATTTCCAAAGAACTGCAAAAGGTTTTTTTTTCAGATTTCGTATCAAGGCACCAATATTTTTGGTACTGCAACCTGTATACTAGTTCAGAACAAGAACGTGGCAAAGAACTCAGGTGTAGTTATACATTAATTTCATTGGTTGCATACACACAGAGGACAAGAGAATTGCCTAGACACAGCAGTATACCAAACTCTCTGAATTTTAACACACCTGCAGCAACAATTATAGGTGCATGGATGTGAGCTGAAGCATATGAAGGTGCACACAGTTCTTAGAAGCAATATGCATCTTTGGAAGGCTCTTGTGGCTAGAAACCCTAAAGCAGTTATAACCTTATTTACCAATGATATGATGTGATTATACTGAGTCTGACTTTCCAATCCCCCTGTTATCTCCTCACAATTACAGATTAAAAACTATTAAGCCAAATACTACATCTGGAACAGTTGATGGACTGTCAGCTGTCCACCAGAACTGTTTGATGCACCTAACTTTAGGCACATCTCATGCATTCTTGTTACTATGTCTGATGTTTTTCCTATCTTTATTCTTTGTAATGAGAATGAGACAGACATTCTCATTACAAATGTCCTGAATATATCTGGGAATTTAAATTGTGCACTTTAGGTATTGACAACTCATCTCTGTGTTCTTTTCCTTTATTATTTTCCTCCATCTAAAGAGCTTGCACATTGATCCCTGCGATTAATAATGCTGTTTACTAAATACTGCATGAATTATGTGTGCATAAACATCTCTCAGGGGCCACACTACACAATAACTACAACTAACTTTATTACTATCTGTACGTAGATATTATACCAAGGAGTTGGTTACTCAACTACTGTGAGCAGAGGTACTTCAGTGGACAAACCATACATAGTCAAATATGCTTTTATGTGCTGTAGCAAGGCTCTTACTCTTGCCAGACTCAGCTATTCTCCCTTTGGTGAGAAGGGCCTCAGACAATGCACCTCCTGTCTCTCATGACAGAGCAGTCAGCCTTCTCCTCAGAAGCAGGTTAGCCTGCTAGTCTATCTCTAAAGGGAGGGGAAAGGAGGAAGCCCAGCCTTGCCTCGCCTCGCCTCACCTTGCCTCCTAGAGCTCCTCACTCCCCTCCTGTTTCTCACTCTAACTACAAGCATGTCTCTATGCTTCAATCTTTTTTTTTTTTTTTTTTTTTTTTTCCCTCTCCCCCCACCTAACAGGGGAGGCTTTTAAAAAGTCTCTAGCAGGCCTGAAGTGAAGTCAGCTGGCCCTAACTGAGTCAAAGGGAGCCTTGTCTCAGCTGATTCCTAATCTGCCTGAGCCAGTTCCTTCTCAGCTGTTCCTAATTGGCCCACTCATTAGCAAGGGAGTAGGCTTTTTTTTTTCTCCTAGGGCTGCCTGTCTCTAGCCCTCTGACCTAACTGTGTCACAATGGATATACCTATCAAGAGAGCTTAGAAAGTTTTCTGGCACTTATGTAAAATGATGTAAAAATATCATTAATTTAAAAATGCCTTAGATTTAGAGATCTCAAAATATGACCACATTTTAGGCCACTGTCATCAAAGTCAATTTATCTGCCTGATGCAATGACAAGCCCTGTTTCTAACACCTGCTTTCCCCCACCCAAGTATCATTTGTTGACTGTGAGTGTTACCCATGTCAACATAATATCTGTCAATAACTTGCCATTGTGATGGTTCAAACAACTTCTTTCCTGTCTCGAATCGCAAATGTCCAAATGTTATGAAAAATTGACTCAAAACTTTAAGGGAAGTAAATTTGTATGGCAGAAGGTTAATATTTTATTAGGAGTGATAAAATGTGTATAGAAGGCAATGTACAGAACAATAAAATCAGATTATAAGACGGAGGGGTTCAAGATATCCAAGGTAGCTTCAGACAGTCAGGTACAATAGGATGAGGAATACATACTAAAATGAAAGGTCACATAGTAAGTTATACAGTAGTGAACCTGTGGCAGCAATGTGATGAAAGAGTGAAAAATAACTTAGGACAGAAAATTAAAGAACAATACAACAAGAAAGCAGAGCTATTGGATAAGACAACTGGGGGTTAGCAAACCAAGCATGTGGAAAAACTAATGAAAGGGGAGGCAAGCAGAAAATTAATTGCATGATAGACAGCACCAGCTACAGTGCATTGAAATGCTGAATGCTTCTTATGGAATGATGGCCTTAATTGCTGGAGAGTTTTAGCAGAGTCAGGCCTGGTAAGACAGAACCAATTTTGTAGGCAGAGGGCAGCTCTCAGTAGCCAAAGAAGACATTCTTTTATTGAAGACATGGCTTTGCTAGTAGTTAAATTGGAGACCTTGCTATCCACTGGAAGATTTTTTTTTTTTTTTAAATACTGAGACTGTGTTATTCAGAATAGGGACTATCTTTTTGTTCTTGACTCACATGTAGCCTAGTATAACGGGGTCCTAAGTCTAAGGCTGGGACTTTTGAATACTACTGGGTAAGACCCAAATTACCTCCTGTATAATTAGGATCTGATCCTGCTTCCAGTGAAATCACTGAGAATTTTGCCTTTAATTTCTTGGAAGCATGACTGGGCTGCTAGCTGTAACTCATTCGTAACTCCACTGTCAGGCAATCAGCAGAAGGGTAACAGTCATTCAGATTTAAAAGCAGAAAGGTGAGTCAGTAGAAATTAACATGCTTTAAGAATGTTTAAATTGCAGAGATCCCCTGTCTGTAATAAGAAAAATTACTACTGTGGGTCATGATGCATTGTAGTGGGTTTTCACTGTATAACATCTTGGCAACCCTGTGGCATTTTCCCCCATTCAGACAAGAAAAAAGATGATATATTTACAAGTGTAGTATCTAATCTACAATGCAAAATCTAACAAACCTTTAACTTGAAATACTTGCTTTGTAGTACAGTATTTGTCAGTATTTTCCTGCACTCAATTAGCAATTCCTATGCATCTCACTATGATATTTTGAGTCATGTAAGGTTCATTCATGCTTTTATTTTAAGCTTTAAGTAGAGTTTACTAAATAACTAATATTTGCATTTAAGTTCATTATAGAGCACTCTAAATTAATAATTAATAACTTTATTGCCATATCACATTTTATTGGCATTTTATTTTTCACTGTATTACAACCCATCTTATGCTAATGTTTGAAATTACCATGATCAGTGCCTACAGGCAAATTCAGTAAGAATCAGTTTGGCTACAAATAAACCAGCCTAAATATATAAATAAACTGGCAACTAGAAAAGTGCTATGTGATAATGGGAAAATACACGTTTTTATTAGGTAACTGTGCTTGTTAAATTAACAACTTTTCATTATGACATATCTGTTTCAAGTCCTTGAGAGTTGCAGAAACTATTTCTGGATTTAAAAAAATGATTTTTCCCCACTTGCTCTTTGTCTGTTAATGATTTTCTGACAAAATTCTTCTTCTAATTTCCAACACGGTACATTCAGCTGTTTGGGTCTCTTAGCCCCATGTCATTGTCATTTTCCTTTTAAAGTTATATGGACTGATTCGCAGTTGGGGTAAATTGGCACAGCCCCGTTAGTATAAATTCATGAAGCTCCACTGATGTTATCTGAGTGTTTGAATGATTAAAGGTACTTAAGTGCTTAAAGATGAAAATAAGCACCTAGTGGACTTTTCAAAAATTTCTAGGTGCCTAACTCCAACTGATTTAAGTGGAAGTTAGGCATTAAGGCACTATTATAAATCCCACTAAGTGCTCATCTACACCCTTAGGCATTGAAATATATTTAAAAAGTCTGACACCTGACCCATAAACAATTTATTCAATATATAAAAAGGACCTGAATTGCTCATTCTGTGGACAAAAATCCCTGGAAAGGGCTTCTGAGGGAGGAGTGGGATATTTTCCCCAGATTTTTTTTTTTTTTTCTTCTAAAGGACTGATCGTAAATAGGAGATTTGGAACCAAGAATCTAAGTTCTTACAGAGCCTCAGAAGCCAAGGCTATCAGCATGGAGGTCTCATAACTTCTGTATTGGATCTGGATAACCACTGCCCTGTTTCCTGCTTCCCTTGATAGCCCCCTCAATAGAAGATTTCACAGCATGAAAGGTGAGCATTAACTCAGAAGATCTATCTCACCACTGCTTGTGAGAGATTGTGTGCTATTACTACCAACAATGGACAAAATAAACATGATTTATTCAGGTGTCATAGGCACTAAGAATTCAGAGTCCTCTTTGAGTGCATATCAATATCTTTGATAACAATATATGCAACATGTCTACAATTCTAGTGCCAAATTCTGCATGTTCATATCAGGAATCAGAGTTATTAACAAACAGAAAATTCTTCCAGTTCTCTCTCTTTAAATAAACTGACAGACAGAACATCAGCAGTAGGTGTACTGCTGGAAACAGTTTGCTGATGACTCCGTATTTCAAATCCCAAATTTATTTAGTCTAAGGCTCATGGCTAGATTATCGGAACAGAATGCTCTTTAACGAATGGTTATATGTCTCCTCCTTCTGTTGAGGAACTGACATCACAGTGCAATAAGATGCTCATGTAATGAAACACTACAAAACAAGTATCAGAATACTGTGATGTGACGATCTTGACAAAAGGAGTTACTTTGGCTTTATGGTGATACACAAGATGGGAAGCTGGCCGTATACATGATTCAAGTTTTATTCAGTTCAGCCTTTTCAAGGCCATATCTGGTTTTATGCCTGAAATATTTGCCCAGACCCACAGAAGCTACGAAAATTTTGGGGAAGCCATTAATATTACTTGTAATCCAGATTTGATACATAAATCTGCCAAACAGTATAGATGTGTAATACACTTGATTTGTGAAGAAGATTTTAATCTTCACAGAACACACTTTTTTTTCTTTCAATCATCAATTCTTCTTTGTCTAGGGAAAAAAACAGTAATGATAATCACAGAAAATCTGTTTAGTGCTTCCTTTAAACTGAAAACTATTGCCTATTCAGTACCCGAAATGTACTTGAAACCTAATTATATTTCCATTGGGTTCTCAGTAAAAGTTCTGGTCCAAAATGAATCACAATATGAATGTGTAAGTTTGGTTCACTATAACATCTCCAATAGAAAGACTCTATTTTGAATGAATAACTTCTCTGCCTAACCACAAATGCTAAAATTACAAAGGAATAGATAGTGATACTAGGGGCATTTATATCAAATGTACGTCCAAAGTAAATCAAACAAAAGGAGCCGTACAGCTGTTGCTAAGTCAAAGAACATCTATCTTCAAAATATGAAGATCTGCTGGTATTTCTCACCTCCTGGGATTCACAATATACTATTGTTATAGTCTGCATAGCATGCATGTTATATGTTTGTGTGTTTCCTTTAATGTGGTCTTTTCTTTGGGTTAAATACATTGCATTTTCCTATGTGTAACAGTAATGGCTTTTTATTTATTTTTACAATTGTATGCCACAACTGGGATTTTCTTTGAAATAAATATTAATGTAACATCCACGATTCTTCCAGCTCCCTTCCATTACCTATCTCTTATTTCAGCATTCTCAAATATAAAACATTTTACACCATGAAGAAAATGTTAGATTTATGGAGAAGTGCACTAAACTTTTAGACATTTTTCAGCTTTATTTCCTGTTACAATTTTGAATGTGCATTCTGCAATAATGACAGGAGTTGGAGGGTTGGAAATTTGAGCTTTGCAAACTAGAGACAACACCGTGGCAAGGAATCTCTAATAAAAAGGATCTCCAAGTCCTCAAGGTTTATGAACCTCAGCAAAACCTCAGCATCAGTATATTACTGAAAAACAAGCAACAACATATTAGATACATAACAATGCTGTTTGAGGATGAAAAAGTAATTGAAAAGATTGCTATTATGATTTTGCTTGGGAAATGTATTGCCTGGATATTGGAGTCCTCAACACACACTTCTCAGTAGTGTTTATTTTTCTCTAGTTGGTTTAAAAATCACTTCCCTCATCCTCGTCTTCATCTTTTTGATGCTATACTTGGAGAAAAGGGAAGTACTAATCTGTGATGCTCAATTTTCCCTCTCATTCTGTTACCCTTTTTGCACACCAATCCTGTACAGACTTCTCACAGACATATAAAGCCCCCAAACAAACCCATGTTAAATGTCACCTTCACTGTAATATTTTCTTCAATTATGGCAGCTCTCTTAGACTCACTGAATTCCATGGTTATGCTGGCAAGCATCTGGACTCCACTATTCTTTATCAGGCATTTAAAGTTGATGTCCAATCGCATGAAAAAGACTGAAGCTTACTGCTTTTTGCTCCGAAAAGCCAATATGACTGTATCAGTGGCACCCCTTTGAATGTGCTGCAGCAGCAGCTGTCACTTAGGAACCTAACTGAAATCCCATTGAAGTCAATGGAAAGAGTCTCTGATTTCTGTGGGCTTTGGCTCAAACCCACAGTGCAATTGTAACTTGTAAAAAAAATGTTATGGAATATACATTCTCAGAATCCAAAGTGCTCCTCCTTGCTTTTTTCCATGATAAATAATGAATACATCGGAACTATGGATTGACATCTTTATTTTGGAAAGCATTGTACAGGGTGTTTCATGCAAGTTCAATTGGTTTAATGAATCTCACATGGTGAAAACACACGTCAGTCCTTGGAAACTACCATTATAACCCACATGCCTTGGACCATTATTCTTGAGAGACCCCATTAAACAAAATACTTCTGAAGACAGAACTTGCTCACCAGATATGGACAGTCCCCATGAGAGATTGACATTGACTTGCTGGTACATGGATAGATTGTCCTTTCGGGAACCAGGGTGTTTTTTGTTTTTGTTTTTTTTTTAAATAGAACACCTGAGGATAGTCCTGGCTCGGATGAGGCACTTGTCAGGGATGTCAGTGACCAGAAAAGGAAGCTGGCATCCTGCTTCCCTACTCTGTTGATTCTGTGGCACAATGAATCTTTTTGCTCTGTGTTTCTGCTGCATCTAGTACAATGGCATCCTGGTCCATAACAAGGGGCCCTCCATGCTAACACAATAAAAATAAATCACGATAAACACCATAATAGTAGACTTTTTGCTTATTTTAATTAATGTACATTTGCAAAAAAGTGCACAGAAATAACTGATTCTCTGTTAAGGAGAGTGGAACGCTTCTGTTAAGGCTGCATCTGCTAATAATTTGTAACATTTCAATTTAGGTTGCATTCAGTGTTGCAGTACTTGTGTTGTCTCATATAATTTCTTTGAAGGAACAAGTTGTTATTGCGGCTGTTAAATGCTTAACTCCAAAAGCTTTTGGAAACAATGAAGATAAGCTAATGTTTCATCCTTCTGTAACCTGCATTTACAATTGTACACATTCATATTTATATTCCATATTTTACTTGTTAACTGATTTCACATCAGGTTTGTTGGTATAGCAGAAAAGAAAAGTTATTTTAATAGGAAATGATAGTGTTGGGTATTATTTTTTTGGAGGAAGAAAGGTGCTTGTTATGTTAGTTTCAATTTTAAAAATGCAAGTGCAATGGTAAGTTCACTAGTGGGAATGAAAGCTGCTTTGTCTGAATTTGAACTGTAGACTGCAAAACCACAAACAATAATAATCACTTGTAGGACTAGTTGGTGGGTTCTGTGCTGTGGCTTTGCATATGGCGCAGTACAGAGTCAGAGCACTGGAACAATTGGTTCAAAAGGCAGTCTGTGTTAGTGCCGCTGCTCTTCACATATATTGAAATATTGTGGAGTGCTCCAGTTTTGCTCTCTGGATTGGTGTGGCCCATTTCCCTTTTTGGTAAGAAGAGTGGCAAGAAAGGTCCAGAGAAGGATTGCTTCATGGATGCTACTGAGCCCCATAACTTTACCACACAGGTTGATTCACATTTACCCCTTCCCTGATCTGTCTGTATTTCACCTCCAAGTTCCCACTGCATGAAACTGGGCATTGAGCTGCACCAGAGCTGAACACTGTTTAGCTCCAGAGGTAACTGTCTCCAAATTCTGATCCAAAATGTTGCACAACAAAAGGTGTGCTGCAAGGTGCCATCCACATCAGTGAGGTGGGGACAGAATTGGTGTCATTGTTCCTTTTAATCCTAAATCTTCAAAGGTATAAAGAGAATTTCTGCACTCAATTCCCATTCAAAACCAAAGGTAGTGGGGTGCCTAAATCCCATACATGTATTTGAAAATCTTCTTTTTTATAAATTGCGTGGAAAATTTCAAACCATAAGGAGTCATTTAAGTGAATACTGAAATGCGCCATTTCTAGGTGATGTAAGGTACCTCTGATGCAGCAAAGAAAGAATTGTTACTTGAGATGTGTTTTGTACTTTAACCTGAAAACTTTCATGTTTTTTCTTTTGTCTTGCTGGTCTTACCAGCAGCTCCAAATATTTATTCATTATATTTGTTTTTTTCACATCATAAAATCTGCTCCTTGTGGCAGTGAGACATTCTAAGACTTAATGTATTGATACTCAGACAGCTGTCTAGTGATGAAAATCGTGCTGATAAGTGTCTTGGTTATATGTATGCAGTATAACTCATTTTTATTAGATCAGTCAGGATCTAAATAGATGTAATTGCAAAATGTTTATTGATTTGAATACATGGAAAAATACTACTTTGTGCTTTTTTCCCCATTGCAATATATGTATTGGCTTTCAGCTTATAGAGAGTACTAACTTAGAATAAGTTGATCTGGAACATAGGAAGGTTTTTTTCCCAGAAATTACTTGGGGGGTGATCTTCCAATAGAACCTTTTAACCCTGAAATGGTAGTTATTTTTATTTTATTTTGTTCTAATAGTTTACTTTTTTTTGCAAGAAAACCAGAGAGAGTACTCAGAAACAAAACTCTGTCTTCCAGGGGAAATTGCAAATGACAATCTCTTTTTGTAGCATTCGAAATAAAGTTCAGTTAAAGCATTTGGATATTACAAAAGTACGTCTATTTCAGAAGATCCAGTATTATTCAAAATAAACTTTTTAGCATTAGAGAAACAAATAATTTTACCCTGTTGAAGCTAATGAAATGGCATACTACATTAATGACAAATAAAAGTCTAAAGAAAAAAAACAGATCCCCATGGACTATGGTCAATAGCTAAGTAGTTTAGGTAAAACCCTGACCCTGTTGAAGGCAATGGGAAATTTTGGTGTTGATTTCAATGCCAGGATTTCACCATTTGTGTTTAGAGAGGTACTTTACAAATAATGTAATTGAAATTTGGTAAAGCAGATAGGGTTTTTTTTTTTTTAACAGGTTAGCATATGAACCATCAGTTGGGAAATCAATGGGAATCAGGCTTTGAAGTGTTTTTGAAAACTTCACTAGATGTCTAAATTACTTTAAAGTCCTTAGTAGGTGTTTTGGTTGATTGGTTACTCTACTTCAGGTGTGGGCAATAATTTTTGAAGGGGGGCCACTTCACAAATTTCAGAAGTGGCTATGGGACAACCTGGATGGGGCAGAGTTGAGAGCTACCCTACCGGAGCTTTGCTTGGCCTGGGGTCCCTCCCCCTTGACTTCTGGCCAATGGAAGGGACCTGGAGCAGATGCTAGCCCCCAGCACCCCCATCTCTCTCAGGCAATGCAGCTGTTCAGCGAGAGCCCTTTAAATAGAAGCAGTTGAAAGGGCCCACGCGTCTCCAGCTCCCTAGCAATGTGCTAGGGGCTCTCATGTTCCCCAGGGCTGTCAGGCAACATGTTGCCCAACAGGCACGGGGAAGGCACCTCTTCTGGTTTCTTCTGATTTAGTGCCAACAGCTGTTTTAGCATTGTGCTGGCTGGCTTCTTCTCATGACTTAACCTTCTTGCCAGGTGATTAATAGTGCCCCACCTTCCTCCGAAAAGGTCAATAACCTGAACAGTGTCCCACATGACAATAGTCATCAATGTGAAATCCTCCGCCCCTCGAGGGCTTCTTTTGTCTCTTCTGTCTGAGTAGTGGACCTAGGTCTGCTTCTGAGAGTGTCTCAACCAAATAAAAAGTTAAACAAAAGCAACTTCTTCCACTTCCTTAGGCTAAAAGTTTGAGCCTATCCTTCACTGCTGTCCATTCTCTGCAGAACACTGAGTTTCAGGGATTTCCTCTCTGGACCCTTGCCCCTAGTTTGGATCCTCACTTCCCATCTGCTCCCAAAGTATCTGCCCTCAGATTGACCTTTTCTCAGGCCCACTTCAAGAGTCTCCTTCACCTCCTTCCCTCTTCCAGCAGTACTAGTTCCACTTGTAAATTTGCCCTGAGACTACCACTGTTGGTAGTGTGCAATGTAGGGTGTATGTAGAAAGAAAGAAAAAAGGCTGCTACATCCACAATGGAGTGTAGCTCCCCATGTCATTGAAAAGGCTCTGGCAGGGAGCAAACAGTAAGGAAAAAGTTCAACAGGTCCCCACTGCCACAGTCTCTTTTTCTCGTTACTGTCTTTCCCTGAGGCAAGCAAAGGATAGGTTCTAGCAGGAGGAAGATGGTGGAGGAAAAAAGCTTCATCCCTTTCCTGTTGCTGGAACCTTTCACTGAAGCAAGGAAAGGCTCTGGTAGGGGGGAAGCATCAGGGAAGCGCCGAGCAGCGAACTGGCAAGCTTTTCCCATTGCCAGAGTCTGTCACTGCTGTGGGGAAGGGCTCCAGGAATGGGGAATTGGCAGAAACTTTGTCCATTACCAGCATCTTTTCCTCTGGCAAGGAAGGGGAGGCAGTTGGAATCTGTACTGCTAAAAATAGCAGTGCAGATGGGAGGTACACTTGGGAAATTAGTCACATACATATTCACACTCTTCAGATGTGTATTCTGCATGGCCCTGAAAGCAGCATGCAATGTAGAAACAACTTCATCTGAATGCTTCCCTGGGTTTCTTTTCTCGAGGTCCAAGCCCTGCCTTTTTTATCAAGAGCTTCAGAGGGGTAGCCGAGTTAGTCTGGTTCACCATTAGCACTTGGCCTGCCCTAGTTGCCAAGAAGGGAACTACAACATTAGCAATTTTATTTTTCTTTCTTCCTTTTCTATGCAAGACTTCCTCCTTTTATAGTAATCACCCAGTTCCTTCCCCAGCTGTGACTCCTCTTTAAATGGATCAACCCTGCCTACCAGCTGCTCTGATTAAGCTCTGTCATCTCTTTGCAGAAAACCTCTGCTGGGTTCAATCATTACCCAAAACCACCTTATCCCAGGTGATACTCATCAGAGGCCTGGCTGAGTCTGATTTTCCTTAAAACACTATCCTGCCTGTAGCAACCTCTTGCACTTGTTTTGGCTCAGAATTGAAGGTCAAAATATGGACAAAATGCTTTCTTGCCATAGGTCACTTGCTCTATGATATTCTGAAGCTCCTCAGTCATATACTCAGCAGGATTTTGACATTAGGACAGGGGAGTTTCATCTTATGTGCATGTATGTTATCCTGCCCAATGGGGCTCTGATCTTAGTTGGGACTTCTGGGTACTATTGTAATAGAAACCTATTGGACCTTTTCCTGCTCATGTGACCATTAGTATGTTGGTTGACACACTAAGCAATGCTAACTGAGTCTTCTACAGGATGATATAAAGGGCTAGGCTCTGTCACGGTGGGGGGAGAAGCTAGGCAGTCATCCTCTGTAGATGGCACAGAGAGATTAGTAGGTTACACAAGTGCTTGGAGTCCAGAATCAGGCTCAGCCTGTGATCGGGCCATGGAACAATTGCTGGATCAGGCTTTTAATGTGTAATTTTGTTCAGTAAGAATAGTTGTTTGGTAAGAACTGTTATTGCTTGAAATGGTGCAGTGTACATCAGACCCCAGAGATAATTAAAAATACATAATGAACATGTACATACAGAGGTTTGTAAGTAAATGCCATGGCAAGAATACATCAAAGTCCTTTATGCTAAATGAGTTTATAATTTGAGAGAGAAAAATATTGATTAGTTCATCAAATATAAAAGAAGAAGTAATGGTGGTATTTATTAAAATCTTTACTATAATGCATAATTAACACACACTGCTTTCATTTCAGACACTGCCATAGCAAAGCATGGCTGCTGGGCTAACTAATAATAATAAAAAGAAGAATTAATTATCAACCAAAGAAAGTGGGTTGTACACACGAAAGCTCATGATACCAGCTACATTTTTGTTAGTCCTGAGAGGCAGACTAATATAGCTACCCCCCGGAAATTTGTGCAAGGGGTTAGAGGTTTGGCAGTCTGGTTCCTTAATATATTAAATTGATGTCCTTTCCCTAGTTTGGTATGTCTCATCTTATATTCTCATCAGATAATTGTAAATCAACTTTTGCTGAGCTCATTGCAGACTTGCCTCAACTACTTTTCATGGTATTTTAAGAATACATTGTATTAAGCACTCGTAGCCAATAACATCCCAACACAGTTTAATTATTACAAACCCCTTTCTATCTTTACCTAGTTGTTCCCTTCTGATTCCCAACTAAGATCACCCATTCCATGTTGAGATCTATCCCATCTTTCTAACAGGGAACCTCCTCTGACTTCAGTTAGCAGAGCAAGGTCTAATGACTCTCAGACATTTGGTTGCTGCAACCACAGACAGAGAATTGCTTTTGCAATGACTATCTTATAAAAATATCATTATTCACTGAGTGCTATCACATGCACATAGTGTTCTACAAATTACTGCATGCCAAACTGATGTACTGAAGGTTAACATCCTGACTTGCCATGTGGTAATGTAGAAGCCTCAGTGCCTAAGTCACTTTAGAAAACAGGACTTAAGCTCATAATTCATGTGGATGCTTTTGGCAATTTTATCCTTGAATTGTAAATAATTGTATTATTTGAACATTATTTCTTAAAAATGGTTTTTCAGTACAGGGCAAGGATCCTGCCCTGCAGAACTTCTACCCTTTCATACAACATTGATACATTGGGACAGCAGTGAAGATATGGAGACATTGTAAGTGTTTGTGAAATAAATGGGTTTCCAAGAGAGGCACCGGAACTGGAAGGGCTGGTCCAAGTGTAGAGGTAAGCACTGAAGACAAGTCACTGAGTATGAGCAGAAGATGAAATATATGCCTTAGCGAACTGGTGTGAAGGTGGTTCGGTGGGAAGCATCAAAATGATGTGACATAGATGATCTGGAGAACAATTGTAACCAGGAAGCGGCAAATCCTAAACCTAACTCTACCCACAGAGGATTCCTTGGTTGTAGATGAGTCAACGTTGAAGAAATGAGCAGGTTCATGGATGGAAAATGGGAGGGGATTGAGGAGACAGGAATCCTCCATTAGACAGATCCTTGCATCCTTCTCCTGGGAGGTGCTATGCAAGGAACAGTATAGCATCCTCCATTTCCATAACTGATTTAATTCATTCTGGGCATCATATCAGACCTGAGATCAAAGCATCATAAAGGTAACAAAGTTATTAAGTACATCTTGGTTTGACCACAGGATTCAGCACACAGAAACCTTTGTTCCAAATATTCATGTTAAGATCATTTCTTTCAAATCCAATGGACTTTGAAACCAGAAACTAATTCAAGGCAAGTTAAAAGGCTTATTGTATTTATTTAGTAAATGACTACCCAGTACTCTGGGAGTTGCATGGAATATTACAATCAATGCATTTCAATAGACCCTACATCCTTTTGGAGATGTGCACTTTGGGTAGCTTTTACAATAGATAAGCCATTAATAGCTTCATACCTAAGACTTTCCATTGTGACTAATAGAGTCAAAAAGGTCCAGAGAGAACCTCTGAACAAACATCAGGCTTTATAATGGTAACAGCGATTGACCCTTCTCTGAAAGGTCAGAAATGCAGTTGTTATAATTAAAATGTTCTTTTGTACTGCTGACAGCATGTTTTTCTCCCTATTGATACAGGCAGCAGACATAAATCCCAAAAGATTATAGCACACTATTGTCTATCACTTTATATATTTTGCTGAATGAAAAAAATGGGCCTTGTATTAAAATTACAAGAATAAATTCAGACACCTGACTATCATATTTACAGTGGAAATGAGAGAACATAGCTGAGCTGATCCTGCAGCATTTATTTATAAAAGTGTAACCCCCTTTTTCCTCCGCGGGTTACTCGGGAGCAGGTCACACTCACAGGTGTGCCTGGGCGCCTGATGGTTTTAACCCAAAAGGAGATCCTGAGAACCCCAGTGGTGATGGTAATGGGGAAAACCCTATCCACCCCCTGGCTCCTAATGAATGTACAATGGCAGTGCCTCCACTGGCTGGCCTTGTACACATGTACTGGTGTGCCTTGAGAGCCTCCAGGAATATACTCATTCCAGCTATAATATGGATCTAATTCCAGAACAACAACTACAAATCATATACATCTAATAGATTACTTTAAAATAAACAATCTTTACTTAACTTAAATAAACAGGGGTTAACAGATTAACAATGAATAGCCTTAACAAAGTGCACAACAATAATTGGAACTTATATATCTAGCATTTGTACTGCCAATATTGATCCCACCCCAGAGTGTGCACACCCCTGGACTCATGGTCCCAGACTCTTGCTTGTGTGGGCACGCTTGAAGAACTGCAGCTGTAGTGGAGATCTGGTCCAAGCTAGACAGCAGCTCTGTCCCAGGCAGCACTCTCCCAACAAGGCCCAATTACTTACTGACTCATTGCTGTGCCTATCAGAAGCAGCCTGCTAGATCCCAGTTCCAAAAGGCATCTAGTCCCAGTCTGTAGCTGCACTCTAACAGCCCCTGGACTGCATCAAACTCCTCCACAGCAGCCTGGCTCCCCTTCGGTTCCAAACTCCAAGGCAGAGTCCCAGACTGCTAAGCCTCTCTCCTCATGCTCATGGAGAGCCTCTGATCTCCCCCACAAGAGTCACTTCCTTCCTGTTTTTCCCAAGGGCTCATGGGAATTGTAGTCTGGATTGCAGCACACAGGGTCTTTCCAGAAAAAACAGAGACCCCTTTAGTAAGGGGACTACAAAAGCAATTCCATTGAACAGAATTATGGCCTCATTTGCGCTTGTTTTACACAGTTAATTCATATGAGTTGAGTGGAATTAATCCTGATTTACTCCAGTGTATACATTTGTTTTGCATTTGATTACAGTCACAGAAGATAGAGTATGAATGTGGGTCATGCAGTTCAGTGCCTCCCAGGGCCCAACACTGAACAGCCAACCTCTTTATAGAGTGTTTATTGAAATACGTTGTATGAATATGCTCTGGCACCAAGCCTGCATCATGATCCTCTATGAGAGACTCCTCCTGCAGTGCAAAGCTGATGAAAGTTGTGGAATTCTACATAGGTGCCAAGGACCATGATAATGTTTCCTGGTGCAGGATTATGGTGTATTTCTGGAGTTGTCTGTCACAAAATAATCCCAGTCAGAACTACATGGATGAAATCTAGGGTTTGTCTACATGATAAGTTACTGCAATGAAAGCCAGCGTGTGAACATACTGCACAACAAGACGGAGTGTGAATCTAGCGCATGCCATCTTGCCATGCGGTAATGTCCCAGTGCACTGAGGATACATCTACACAGCAACATTATTTTGGAATAACTAACGTTATTCCAAAATAACAAAGAGAGCGTCCGCGCTGCAAGCCATTATTTCAAAATAATGGTAATCTGGAGGACTTCTTACTCCGACTCCTGTAACCCTCCTTTCAAAATGAGTAAGGAAAAGTGAAGTTGAAGGAAAAGTGTTCTTCCTTCGACTTCCTGCTGTGTAGACAGCGCCAAAAGCCGAATTAAGCTATTTTGACGTCAGCTACACAATTGACGTAGCTGAAATTGCATCGCTTAATTCGACTTTTGCCCTGCTGTGTAGACATGCCCTGAATGTCGTAAAGTGAGGTGTATAGTGCATTCTATAAGTGTCCATACTGCAAATTACTTCATGCAAGCTGATAGGTTCACATCCTGATGTGCCATGCAGTATTGTAGAGTCCTCAGTGCCTAAGTCACGTTTGAAAAAAGGATTTATGTTCATAATTCATGTGGATGCTTTTGGCAATTTTATCCTTGGATTATAAATAATTATATTATTTGAACATTATTTCTTAAAAACAGTTTTTCAATCTTTGTTATTTTCAAAGCTGTTCCCCACCCTGGCTCTTTGAGTGCAGAAGGTGGGGTCCTACAAGAGACCTAAAAATACTCTGCCACTAAAGGCTTCTGCTAAAAAGCTCCCCAAGGTCATAGACTCCCTGACCTTTGGTGGTACACTACTACCACCCAAATGGAAAAAAAATAAACCCAACAACCTTGAAAGCCAGGAAGAAACACTTGGGAACTTCTTCCTGTGGGGTAAACCCAAGGGCTGCGTCTAGACTGGCATGATTTTGCGGAAATACTTTTAACAGAAAAGTTTTTCCGTTAAAAGTATTTCTGCAAAAGAGCATCCGTGGCCAGTATAGACACGATTTTGCACAAGAAAGCTCCGGCGGCCATTTTCACCATTGAGGCTTTCTTATGCAAAAAATTCCTTCCCTGTCTACACTGGCCCTCTTGCGCAAGAACACTTGTGCAAGAGGGCTTTTTCCCGAGCAGGAGCGTCAGAGTTCTTGTGCAAGAACACTGACAATCTTACATTAGATCGTCAGTGTTCTTGCGCAAATTCAAGCAGCCAGTGTAGACAGCTGGCAAGTTTTTGTGCAAAAGCAGCTGCTTTTGCGCAAAATCTTGCCAGTCTAGATGCAGCCAAGCTGTTTAACTCTCCCTTAGGAGAGAGCTTGAAAGCAAACTGTAACTTCTTAATTACAACTGCCCTTTCAGTCTGAGGCACATGCACACTGAACCTCCTGCTTTTTTAGAATACAAGGAATCAGCTCATAGTCTTAAGAAAGGTAATTTTATTAACAAAACAAAGAAGACATTCTTTAAAAGCATACTAGGTTGCTAGGTGTTAACAGAGCAACAGCAAAAAGATTAAAGCACAGACAATTGCTTCCCTGGGATTCAGTTTAAGTTACAGTCTACAGGGGCAGAGGAGGATTAGCACAGAGGAATTTAACCCCTGCCCCCAAAAAAAACCCAATAAAAAACAAACCCCAAGGAAAATAACCTGATCGTGTCTGTCTAAACATTTCCTGTTCTACTTTTGTCTGTTGCTCCAAAGTTTAGGTTTCTTTCCTTAGACATGGATTTTGCTGGGAAACCCAGGCTTTATTCCTGCTTTGTCCATTTTGCTCCCAGCTCCGCTGTGAACTCACACACAGGAAGGAGACTGAAACAAGCAAAACTTTTTCATTTCAAAAATCTTTCCTTTCTTCCTATTGGCTCTCTTGGCTCCCTGCCAACACTTCCTGGATACCCTTTATTTCCTGAATACTGGGATGTTTAGAAAAGGATAATAACGCTCACATCCATCAGTCATGTAAATAAAAGCTGCATATTAGATAATGTTGCATAACGTCATATGTGGTATGTTATCTGATGAGAAAAGAAAAACTACATAGAAAATGTTTTTCAATGGCAAATGTATAGGCTTGATTCTTCACTTCATTACTCCACTCTTGTAACAGTGTGACCTACTGATGTTAATGGAATTACACTATTTCATTGACATTATAAAGTAGTAAATTCAGTCTGTAGTGTTTCTTCTCATTATCAAAATGCTTTAAAGCAACATTGATATTAAAGCAAAATCATCAGATGTGAGTAGATATTGCAAATTAGAGTGTTTGGCTAGTGTGTTTTTTAACATTATTTTATTCATCTTGACTTGTGGTACATGATATCAGGAAAACAACAAAAGCCTATTGCTTGCTGTGTTGTTGTAGTAATGTTGGTCCCAGGATATTGGAGACAAGGTAGGCAGATAATAACTTTTAATGGACCAACTTCCATTGGCAAAAGAGACAATATTTTGTGCTATGCTTCTCACTTTATCAGACATTCAGAGACCCAACCCGATTCCCCAACTTCTTTAGGAGATGCCTTCCTCTTACTCCCCTCCCAGTTCTGCTTTACAGAGAACCAGACTCCTTATTGAACAAGTTCATACACCTGAATTTGACCAACTTGAATTTTACCTCTTACCTTACCAACCAAGAGGCTGCACAATTGTGCGAAGGCAAAAAGAGGGAAAAATTCCTTCCCAGCCTCAATTCCCACAGCAGACCCCAAAGCTCAATCCTATACCTAACCCTGAGGTACGAGCTGCTGTTTTGGCAATGAAATGGTGCCTTTGTTGATGGGAAAAGACTTATGTGGCTGCCCCCAACGGTGCAAGGGAGCAATGGCCTTTTGCTACATCCCTAACGAATCAGCTAGACCAGTGTTTCCCAATTTTATTTTGGCCGAGGAACCCTTTTCAGCTTTTCAGAATTTCAAGGAACCCCTAGGTTTGTCAATCAAAAAAAAAAAAAAAAAAAGGGGGGGGGGGGAGAGGGACCCACCAATTCATGAAAATCCCCACCAATGCATGAAAATCACATTCCTTCCCCAAGGCTCCCTACCCCTTCCTTGAGGCCTCATGCTCTTTGTTCCCCTCCTCTCCATCATTTGCTATCCCTTACCCTTATAGACTCTCACTAGGTTGAGACAGGAGGTGCAGGCTCTGGGGTGGGAATGAGGGATTTGGATGTGGGAAGGGGTGAGAAGTACAAGCTCTGGGAGGGAATTTGGATGCAGGAGAAGGGGATGTTGGCTCGGGGAGGGGGCTCCAGGCTGGGGAGTGTTGGGCTCAGGTGGAAGGTTGGGGTGCTGAGCAAGCCATGGGCTTGTGGATGTGAGGGTGCAGGAGTTTGGGCTGGATATGTGAGGGGCTCAGGGCAAGGAGGTTGTGAGCATCATGGGCTCAGGACACAGATTTGTGATGTGTGGATGGTGCAGGAGTGTTGTGGCAGAAGACTGAGGATGTGGGGTGCAGGAGTTTGGGGATGTAAGAGGCTCAAGATGGGGTTCCACTGTATGATAGGCTCAGATTTGGGGTCAGGTGGTGCAGGAGTGTTATGATGCTGCAGTGAGATGGGGGTTTGGCCCCAATTGGGGGCTTGTTGGCCAGGCTTCATTTTTAAATAAAATATGTCAAACTCAAAAGGTTTTAGCGTTGTCTTTATTTATGAGAGGGATGAGGAACCTGTTTTGAGTCAGGGGTCACTGACCCACAGAAAAGTCAGTTGGGGCCACACAAGTGAGATGCAAAAAAAAAAAAAAAAAAAAAAAACAACAACAACACCACCACCCTCCAAAAAACCCCAAGCCTCACTAATGTGGTCCCAAATGTGCTGGTGGGGGCAGGTGTCAGAGTGAAAGTGGGTGCTTGGGCTGGGGAGAGGGTGCTGCTGGGTGGAAGGATGCTGGCTCAGGTGGCGGAGTGCTGGGGCAGGCAGGTGGCAGGGTCAGGGACATGGTCCTGCTGGGCACTGGGGTGGCTGGCAGGGTGCTGGGACAAGGAACAGGGTGCTGCTGGGTGCTAGCGTGGATGGCAGGGTGCTGGGGCCAGGGACAGTGTGGTGCTAGGGTGGATGGACTGGGGCTGGGGACAGGGGGGTACTGGGTCCTGGGGGGGGGTGGCAGGGTGCTGGGGCCAGGGACAGGGTGGTGCTGGGTGCTAGGGTGGATGGCAGGGCTGCCAATGCAGGATCTGGGAGGGAGGTGGGGAGTGGAAGGGGGCAAGGTCTGGGTGGTAGGTAGAGTGCAGAAGCAGGCTGGATGTAGGGTGTCTGGCCAGGAGGAGGCAGCAGGAGCAGATTGGGGGTAGGGTGTCTGGCTACGAGGGACGGTGCAAGGAGGGGACTTGGGTAGGAGTTGGACCTCCCTGATCTGGCACCCTCTGGACCTGACTGGTCCTAGATGAGGGATTTTTGGACCAGGGGAGGTCATTTCAGGGCTCCTGGTTTCCCCCCCCTCCCAACTAGGCTTCTTTGCACCTCCATACCTACAACCCAACTGAGCTGCCCACCCCTGCTGGTTCCCTGCACCTCCCCCAAAACCATCCCCCACAATCCAAGGGAGTGCAGCACCAGTTCCCTGCAGCCCCTCACAGCCCAGCTGAGCTGCCCGTCTGTTCCCTATGCCCTCCCCCTTCCACCTCAGCCCAGCTGAGCCCTGCACTGGTTCCCTGCATGCCTCCCCCACAGCACAGCTAAGCCCTGTTTCCCTGCACCTCCCCCAAGCCCCGCAAAACTGCTGAGCCAAGCGCTGATTCCCTACCCCTTCTTCCCCTTGAGTCTAGCCCCAGTTCCCGGCACCTCCCTCCTCCTGCAGCCAAACTGAACTCTGAGCTCCACACCTCCCCTCCCCCACCCCCAGCCCAGCCCAGCCCAGCCCAGATCCCAGGACCTCCCCAGTCTGCAACCCAGCTGAGCTCCATTTCCCCCAAACCGTGCAGACATGCTGAGCCAGTGCTGATTCCCTGCCGCTCCCTCCCTCCCCCACCTTGAGTCCAGCAACAGGTTCCCGACACCTCCCTCCTCCTGCAGCCCAGGTGAGCCCAGCGACCCGCACCTCCCTCCCCCCCCCCCCCGCAGCCCAGACCAGCGCCCCCCCTAGCGTGGCACCCAGGGGCAACTGCCCCCTCCCCCGCTCCCCCCTTACTATGCCTCTGGACCAGTACCTGGCAATCCTGGGTTCCGGGAAGTGTGCAACTATACTCCCCCTCCCCAAACAGCTGGTGTGCGTGCTACCTGAGCAGCAGGGGCTGTTGCACCCCAGCAACTTACTTCCGCGATGCCGTCCTGCAGGGGGGAGGGCGTGGGGAGTCCCAGGGCAGAGTGCGCTCCCTGCATAGTTTCGAGCTGCACAGCCCCGGGTCTCCTGAACTTCCTCCCTTCCCCCGCACTGCACAGAAAGGCCCTGGAACTAAGTTGCTGGTGCCACAGCCCCAGCTATTCAGGCAGCGTGCACTGGCTCCTTTGGGGACGGGCAGTGCTTCCCTCCCCGCTGTGGGTCACGTGGGGTCACTCCTGTCTGGCACTCCCATGGTGTGCCGGCTGGGATCAATTATTCCCTCTGCCCCGCCTCCCTACACCTCTGCTGGCTAGCCAGCTCTCTCTCTCTTTCAGAGCGGGAGGGGGACTGCCGGCTCCTTGCACGCCTCTGCTGGCTAGCCTGCGCTCTCTTTCAGAGGGGGCGGGGGAGTGCCAGCTCCTCGCGGAACCCCTAGTTTTGCTTTGCAGAACCCCAGGGTTCCGCAGAGCACCAATTGGGAAACACTGACCTAGACTATTTCTCTTCCCGGACCCACATGATACCTTATAATCCAAGAGGAGGTAGGACAGGTGATAGGCCTTTAAAAGAAGCCACAGAAACCCCTGTTAGGCCAGACACAGTGTCATCCACCTCTGGAAGTGGTTAGCAGTTGGTCTGGCTCCTAGGCAGAGGGATGGGGGGGCTCCACACTCCCACTGGCCAATTCCCAGCCAATGTGAGCTGGGAGGTGGGTGTCTGTGCTTGCAGGCAAGAGTAGTATGCAGAGCTGTTTGTGTGCCTCCACCTAGGTACCAGACCTGCTGCTGGCTTCTTCTGGGGCACAACATGATCCATGGTGTCAGGAGAGGCAGGAAACCTGCCTAAGCACTCCTGCTGATCAGGAGCCCCTGGAGGTAAGCCCATGCCCAACCACAAGCACCAACCTCCCTGACCTAGCCCTGAGCCCCACACCCAACTTGAAACCTCCTCCTTTACTTCAGATCCCTCATTCCCCCACACTCACAGAGCCCGCACTCTAGTCAAAAGATATAATTATGTCAGGTCACAAGCATCAACAACTGAGTTGCAAGAAAAAATATTTGAAAACCACTGGTCTAGTCTAGAGTTCTTGTTTAGTTGGTTGCTTTTTATTTTATAGGAAGGGAATCGTTCAGCTTTTAAACCTTCTGTGTACCAAATAATAGTTCTGCACAGAATTTGCTATATCCTTAACTAGAGATTTTTCTTTGAAAGGAGTCCTCTAAAACTCTTCCTGGTTACTGATTAAGCATTATTCCTTCAATTATTATAACAGCATTCAGACATTCATGCTTGCCAGGGTTGCTATCAGCATGTGAAGCATTCAGCATAAGCAGAGAAGTTTCTTTCAGTGGTAGTAAATCCTTTAATAGTTTGGAAGTGTTATATAACCTTCTAATGCACAAAACATAAAATTCTTGTTCAAGGAAGAGATGAAACCATACATTTAGATAAGATCTGGATAAGCTTTTTCTGTAAATATGAAAGACATTATGACAGAGTATGAAAGATTTAATAAACTGATGCCATTTTACCTTTTTAGGCATAATAGCATTAATATTCCTGCAAATCCCCAGACATCTATGTCTGCAACATCATAGACTGCATAATGTGCAAACTTGTTGGTGCTAAATTATACAGCAGGTCACCCAAACTATAGAGTTAAAGAAATTTGAAAACAGTTGAGCAAAATTACACAGAGAAGGAGGAAAATAAATCACTTTGTCCTGTTAAACTACATAATTGCTTGAATTTTTATTTTTTATTGCATTATCCCTTCCAAATAACTTTTAATTTATGAAGTAAAAAAAAAAAGAAAATGGCAGTTTCAGATTTTGAAATTAAACAAGTTAAATATTAAACTTTTTCCAGAATCATGAAAAGTACATTCTTCAGAAAATGTAAGTACTTTTGAAGATTCTCATGTTCCAGTATTTTTGACAGAAACTTTATGTAGAAACAAACACGCTGGGATTTTTGTTCTTTTTTTTTTTTATTGCCACCATGTAAATTTTGGTTGGTCATTTTCAGGCTTTTCAATAAAAGTCTGGAAAAAGTTACATTTTGGCAGAAAAATCTGCCCAGCTTTGCTAAGAAGTAAAAAGAAGAAAAAATAACTATTGGCCTGGCTGCAGATGGCCACCAAGGAGTCCAAGGGCAATGTAATCAGTTAGTTATGCCATGAGCTTTTTTCTGAACAAAGAATAGAAGAGCTTCATAAGTGTGATGTTCTACATTGGTTTCCCTTCCCAAGGGACTAAAGGAGAGAAACCAAATGGCACAACACATGAAGGACAGAACTCCCACAGAGACATTGAAGATTTAGACCGCACAGGAGCTAGTGATGAATATGGAAGGGAAAATAGAATCAAATGATACATAGAAATAGTATGTAAGAGTAATGGACAAACATCCCTGGGAACTTTCTGTCTGTCTTCCTCAATGAAGTTCTCCGGCCCTACATGAGGGTTATGAAATGGAGACTGAAACTCTGGTTCATTATATCTCTGTAATTCTCTTCTGTCTCAACTTTTGAAAAATCTCGGTACAGTAATTGTCTACTACTGGTTGACATAACTGTTGATGTGTAATAAATTAGTTTTAAAGGACTAGCTCATTGCCCTTTCTGGTTCCAGAAAAACACTGCAAACCTGTGCGAATTAGCATGCTTCCATCAAACCTGAATTCTCTTGAGTTGCTAACAATGGGATTGTTCATGCAAACCTGATCTTGGGAAAAAAAAACCTGTTCAAACCTATTCTGAGCCAATTTTGGATTGGCTCACATAGCTTTCATGCAAATGTAACCTAATACTAGTCAATTTGTCTTAGAAAAATGGTGATGCAAATTAAAACTGAAAGATGACCTATATCAAGCAGTTGCAGTCTACAGTGTGAAAAATTGTTATTAGTGTGCAATTCTGTTTATAAAATTCTTGCTGTGAATTTTAATATATGTGCCCAAGGCTGTGTGTGCCGAATTCCTAACTCAGTCATTTCCATTATATGGAATGTAATCCAGATTTTAAATTACTCAGAAACTATGAAGTGGAAGCCTTTATATTTCCTGTCTGTGGGGAATTATATATGCACACTATATTTAGCTATCAAACTATTTTCAAGTATTTCTTGCCATCTTTGCTCTTGTTTAAGATTAAAAATACAGTACAAGAACATGTGTCTCACGACCATGAGTGCCCACCTCAGGTCAGACTGTAAAAAACAGGGCAGAACCCCAAACTGGTGGTATGTTCTGTAATTAAATTTCACAAACCAGTAACAAATACAAACAAGCTCCTGGATCACTATCTTAGTCTTACCTTCTAGTTACAGACAGCCCCCTTAATCTCTCTAGTCTATCTTGCCACCCAGGAAAGCTGTACTTAATGATAAATAATCAGTTACAACAAAAAAAATCACAAAACATTCAGCATGTTTCTAGTTCCAAGAGACTAATTGTTTACCTCAGATCAATTGGTAGCCAAGATCCTACATGAAAGCCACCACTGATAGCTAATCCTATAATAAACTATTTAAAGATTTACTAAAGAGGAAAAATGAGGATTATTTACAGGTTAAAGCAAGCAAACATACACATACAAATGGGTTGCCTTCTATGGGTGCATCTACACTGCACTTATAACTTGAAATAAGCTGTGCAATTTGAGCTATGCAAATTGCATAGCTTATTTCAAGTTAATTTTAAAAAATATGGCACTGTCTACACAGCACTTATTTCAAAGTATATTTCTATTCCAAAATGTCTCTTACTCCTAGTGGAATGAGGTTTACAGGGATGTCGGAATAGCAAGCCCGTTATATTTTGAAATAATGGGTGTGCTCAAAAGACCTGGAATAGCCATTTCGGGAGACCTCTGGTATCCTGAAATAGTGCTGCAGTGTAGATGTAGTGTATGATTCCTAATGATGACAGAAATGTGGCAACCTGTCCATTCACAATGTTTTTCAGTGTGGGCTCAGATTGTCTCTGAGGATCTCTGCTTTTGCATAGTGTCTCTGGCTCTCTGAGAGTTCAAACATCAAAGATAAGATCATTTTTCCTGCTGAGGAATTTTTTCAATCTTCTCTCCTCAGAAATCAAGTTGATAGCAACAAACAGGCCCCTTCTTCATGGAGCTGATGAAGGAAGGAATGCACTTAACAAAAGTTTTTGATCCTTAATCTTTCACCATGGCTCATTTGTGTTTAATGAACAGGATTTAGCATCTTCTTGTTAGAGAACATAATTTCCATTATATAAGATTTTTTCCCTTATTTGAGGTTACATAGTACTCACAGCCATTTACAGTAAAAAAAATCTTGCTGTCAGTTTATAAAATGGGGTATATTGGAGTGAGAGCAAAACATGCAGCATTCTACAAGCATTTTATAAAACACAAAACAATCTTATCAACCTCCCATCTAATATTTACTTTGATAATACTACCTCTGCAGTTGTAAGTGTTCAGTGAAACCTGGGACTGTGGCATGAGCTGGGATCTGATTTCCCACTGTCACAATAGGAAAAGCTTTAAAAGAGAGAGAAAAATTAATTATATTTTGAAAATCAAATAAAAAATGATAGCGAGGCCAGAAGTTCCTCTGAATTCACATGAATCAGAATTTGAAAAAAATCAGACACCTATATTTGTAAGATATCCATTTAGAGATTTGTCTTCTTCCATCTCTAGAAAGGCTTGTGTAACCCTTCTGCCAATAGCAGTTGACCTTTTTTTAGGATGTCAAATTTGCATATGAATTCCAGCTAAGCTGTTTCTTTCTGCAGTCTGTTTTTGAAAGGTTTTTTTTTTGCTTGAGAATGGCAAAGTGCAAGTCAGAAACTATGTCCAGGGAGGTTAAAGTGCTCCCCCACTGTTTTTTGTACTTTGACATTCATGTCTGATATGTGTCCATTTATTCTTTTGCATAGAGACAGTGCAGTTTGTCTGATGTACATGGCAGAGGGGCATTGCTGGCACATGATGGCATATATTACATTAGTAGATGTGTCAATTAGTGAATGAGCCTTTGATGGTCTAGTTGATGTGGTTAGGTTCTGTGATGGGGTCACTAAGGGTATGTCTAGACTACAGGGTTTTGTCGACAAAAGTTGGCTTTTATCGACAAAACTATACTTGCGTCTACACTTCCGCTGCGTTCTGTCCACAGTAAGTCAACAGAATGCGGCAGTTTTGTCAACAGCGGTAAACCTCATTTTACGAGGAATAATGCCTTTTTCCAAAGTACTCTTTCAAAAAAGGGCGCTATTGCATGCAAACTGTGCTTTTTTGAAAGAGAGCGGCTAGACTCTCTTTCGAAAAAGCAGCTTGCTTTGTCGACAATACTGATTGTAGTCTAGATGCTCTTTTTCGACAGAGGCTTTGTCAACAGTAACAGGGATGCAGTCTAGATGTAGCCTGAGGTAGATGTGTGGACTGTGTTGGCCATAGGGTTTGTTTCAGAGATAGTTCCTGGATTATCTGTTGGGGGGTATAAAATCGTCTTAAAACTGAAGGTGTCTCTCTTCTTTGAGCCAGGTTAAGTATAGTCTTTCTTTTCTGTATTACCATAACCGTTACAGACATTGCAATTAGTATTAATACAATTTGTGACCTAACAGCAGCCAAGGTGATAACAATGAGAAAAATGCCACTCCATCATCTGAATATCTATCAGCTCTAAGCAAAGCAAGAGAAAATGGTATTTACATAAATGCACCCTGGGTCGATTCCCCTCTTCCCAGCTACCTGTCCGCAAACCATTCATTCAGATCCTGCTTATACTTGTTTAGACTGGAACAGTCAAGAAAGCCAATGCACTTTAACATCACACTTTTAGTTCAATCATCTTAGCTTTCCTTAGTGCCCATACATAGACAATCCAATTTGCCTAAGAGTCTTGTACCAGTTTGGCATCATTGAACAGATCTAACTCCCATATAAGTCAATAGTCCTCTTTCCATTGATTTCATTGGAAGTTATGTGGATGATAATAAAAGAGCAAAAGAAATATGGAGCAAGGCTACTTTAATACATAACTACTGTATTCTGGGAGTTCTCCAGGTCTCCTGAGTCAGTCACACAAGACACTCTGGAATGATTCTATCCCAGGGAAGCCCAACTTCCCTTGCTGGCAGCCCGCCAGATTGCTGTGGGGAAGCAAGCCTCTGGGTTCCCGATTGTTTTAAGCTTCTCTGGATCTCACTAGGCTGCAGCACTGTTTCTTCCCTTGGCCTATCTTGCACAATTCCTGGGTACCACTTTTAGTCTGTTACTCCTTCACAGAAATGGGGCCTGAAGCCCTCCTGCCTTAGGCTCCCAGACCAGTGTCGACCCCCCAAAATATCTCAGTCTCTCAAACACACCTTCTCCCAGAATTCTACCATAGGTATAAGCCAGCTGGGTTATAGTTTAACTCTTTCAGGGGGCACAAAGTAGGTGTGGCATATAATAGTTTGCATGGATGTCTAACATATCATTGCTTTATACTTAATTATGTCCATACAAAAATAATAAAGCATTACGTGTATTTTCCTTCATTCAAGTGCACTATCCCCTTGAGAGTTCTTGGGGGATCATCTAGATTTATATACGGACAGCTCCCCTATTCCAACAGTCAAGTATAGTTATTGGCTTTTCTATGATAACCTTGGTATTTACACTACAGTGTACTTAGTAATAAAAGAGTCTTATTCACAAAGGCTATGTCTAGACTGCAGAATTTTATCAGAAAAAATATGCTAATTTTGAACCGCAATTTGCGTATCTTTTTCCGCTTTCTTTTCAGAAGAGGCTATTCTGAAATTTGGCTTGTCTACACGGGGCCAAATTTTGGAAAAAACTCCTCTTTCAGCACATCCCTTATTCCTCTCACTGAGAGGAATACAAGGATGCTGAAAGAATGCACCCGCTTTTTTGGAAACTGTTCCGAGAAAGCAGACGCATTTTCCGGTATCCCGGAAAAACTCTGCAGTCTAGACATAGCCATAGTAAATTCATACCCTATGAAAGTTTTATTAATGACTGAAGCCACATAGGTGCTAAATTTGCAATACATCAGCATGGTGGATTTCAACAATTATTAATTTTCATGGCTAGAGTGCAAACCAACAATTTCTCCCCATACTCCAACAGAGGTGATCTGTAGTGGGAATACAGAAAGATTGTATTCCCATTGTAACTGGTGAGCACAGTTATACCTGTATACTTGAAAACTCTATTGTGTCAGCTTCTTTAGAGCAGTCTTAAAGTGATTGCTTTGTCAGCTGCATCAATAATACAGGGCAAAGATCAATCTGTAATGAGAGAAGATGAGATAATTTTCATAAGTGTAGTACTGTGATTCCTCCCTGGTAACTGAAAGCTGCAATTACAGTGGTTATGCTGCATATTACTCTTCAAATGTACTGTAGGTCTGACATTCGGGATATCCAATGATAGTTAAAATGAAACTATGTTAGTGACATATATCTAACTAGCAACAACTTTCAAAAACAGGTCTTCTTGAGTATCTGGAATATAATTTAAATCTATGAAGCCTATAACTACATCCTCTGTTTCTGTTTCATTGCTACTATGTAACACCAATGTCTATGGTCTTACTGTTGTATTTTCCTGTAAAAAAATTATACGTATGAATGCTCAGCACAGGTAACCTCCAGTACTGTAATCCAAGTTACATATGTAAATATCTCATTGTTAGCCACAACACTGTTTCTTGCTCATGTGTAAGGTTATTAGTGACAATGTATACTTTTCTTTCTCTGTTTCTTGTATTGTAACTGGAAATATATTTATTGTCAATAAAGACTAAAAAAATCACTTTTCTTGTTCCCATACAATCTATTAATTAAGTAATTCTCAATTCTTCAGGCAAGGAACTTTTGCAGTCTCCCACATCTTCCAACTTGTGAATTCCCATCCTATGCAGAAAGAATTTTCGTAAACACGATCTTTAATGAAAATATCATCTGCCTGCCAACACTTTTATTTTTGTTGTTATTATTTAATATCACGTTCTCCCTCTAATCTTCCTGGAACTGCTGTGGGTGGCTAGCCTTTTTGTTTTCTTTGCCCTTCTTTCACCCTTTTATTTTGTAGGTGTTGCTATGGGAGCTCAGTATGTAACTTGTCAGGTCTTCTCCTTCCATCCCCATCATCCCTAATTCTGTCACTGCTACATATTATTGCTTTTCTTCTCCCCCCTTCCCACCATTACTCCTTATCATTATCTTGATTAGAGCTGCTATTGAAGATGGTGTTTATTAAGACTATCACTTTTCTTGCAGCAAATGCGTTGGGGCCTCTAACAGGAATGATGAGGTTCTGATCACTACATTAGTGCATCCTCTTCGTCTAGGAACTATGTATGGATAAAGCCATATCATCTCTGCTCTATGTCAGACTTCATTATTGCAGAGAAAAGAATAAACATGGCTTGTTGCTATAGGGAACAAACCAAAATTAAAGTTAGGAAGAATGCTGGAATAGAGTAAGAATTCCCTGACCTCCACCTCTTCCTCATCTTTGGCAGATAGGAGGAAAAAATCTGTGTCCTCTCCGTGATTATAAGAAAAAGAAATCAAAGCCCAGAGACATCCTTTCCGGACACAGATATAGGCTAATAGCCGTATTTTAACATTCCCAGGACTGAACTGATCTTAGGTGTCAGAGAATAGAGTTGCTCCTTTGGAACTCCAAGAAAGTCTTTCACCGCAGCTCCTGCTTTCTATTTCAGTTCTTACACCACCCTTATCACTGGATTATTTGAACTCCTTCCAGCAATTCATTAAATGCTTTCACACTCTTTAAAAAGTAACTATGAGGAGTAGCTGAAGCATAATCCTTAACAGGGTGCAAGTCTTGAAATACACTGTATTAGCACATAGTGTAGGTAATATCTAGAGAGACAAGGAAACAACATGATTTGAAGGCTACATTGTCACTCCTTTACACATAGGCTGCATCTAGACTGGCATGATTTTGCGCAAAAGCAGCCGCTTTTGCGCAAAAACTTACCAGCTGTCTACACTGGCCGCTTGAATTTACGCAAGAATACTGACGTTCTAATGTAAGAAATCAGTGCTTCTTGCACAAATACTTTGACGCTCTCGTTCGGGCAAAAGTCCTTTTGCGCAAAAGCTTTTGTGCAAAAGGGCCAGTGTAGACAGCTCAGATTTGTTTTGCGCAAAAAAGCCCCGATCGCGAAAATGGCGATTGGGGCTTGCGCAAAACCACGTCTAGATTGGCACATACGCTTTTCTGCAAAAAGCACTTTTGCGCAAAAGTGTCCATGACAATCTAGACGCTCTTTTCCGCAAATGCTTTTAACGGAAAAACTTTTCCGTTAAAAGCATTTGCACAAAATCATGCCAGTCTAGACATAGCCATACTGTTTGCTACCTTTTCCTACAAGAAGTCCTGCAGAATTCAATGGAATTACCAGGAGTTTAAGGTGCTATTCAAAATCTGAGAAAAGATATCACAAACTGTTCTGAGAGAGCCAGACAACTATCACTAGTACATTTTTTCTTGCTGTATCTAGCTCAAGTTTTCACTTTCCTAGTGAAGGATGGAGAGCAAGGGGAAGAGTGTCATGATGAAAAGCAAGTTGAGCCGTCCAGCTTGTTGTGACAATACAACAACGAATATATGGTGGCAAGGTATCTAGTTCAGTAAAGCTTCCTCCAGAAGAGTAGTAACAAGAAGTGGTGATTTGGAAGGCAAAGTAAAGGAATTTGCTTGCAGTTTTTTCTAATAGCTGTACTGTAGAGAGAGAAGATAAAATTTAAAAATCCAACGACATATCACATATGCAGATTATCAAGACAGCTCAACTATGTTTCGTTGAAACTGGATTGATATATTGGATTTTGAGTGAATTAAGTGATAAATTACTTTTCTTTTTCTAGGATCATTTCTGTAATTTAAACAATTGCATTGTAGTTTATTTGCTGTTGACGTACAACTCTGCAGCAGATGCACCACAGCATTTCATGCACCCACCTGAAAGTTGATAACAAACAAGGTGTATAGTCTCATTCATGATTGCATAAAAATGACTCACTTCTGTTCAATAAATAATTGCAGGTTGGCATTATGCAAAACCTGGAATATATTATTTGTTTTTCTTTTTGAACCAACTGTGGTTATGTCTATATTCCCTTAGTGTTCTAGTTTTACAGTGTATGTTTATTGAAAACATATCCTAATGAACAATGCTGTATATCATGATCTGTTGCAATATTTTCACTACCATTTTTGGATGCATTTTCCCATTTTATTTCAATCTTTACAATAAGGCCTTGAGGCCTCATCTACACTAGACCAGGAAGATCGGCTTAAGGTATACCACCCAGCTATGCATTTTGCATAGCTGGATTTGGCTTACCTTAAGCTGAGCCACAGCTGCATCTGCACTACAGGAGATTGATGGAGCACATGCTCCCATCAGCTTCTTTTACTCCTCGCAGAATGAGGAATACACAGTGCCAGCAGGGTCTGCCCTCAGCATTTGATTTGGGGGTCTATACTAGACTCACTAAATCAAACACTCGAAGATCAGCCTCCGGAGGGTCAATCTTCTCTGTAGTGTAGACTGATTTACAATTTTAAACTTTTATTCCAGTATTTCTGTCCAGTGGTGTTTATATCTAAAATGACTATCCATTCTTGATGATCTAAGACTGGAATTTTGCCTTCCATGTTAGACATCCAGATCTTGACAGTTTTTCTTCTTCTTTAGAGGTTCACCAGTTGTATTGTAGATAGACTATCTATTCATCTGCTGGCTCCTGAAGGAAGCATGCATCGGGAAAGATCTTGCCAGAATAGAGTGCCCAACCTTGAAAAAAAAATGTGATTATGGGGGAAGCACTCAAGAAGAAATGTAATCAGTTTACAGGCTTCTTCTAATTCTATTGTTTCATGGTAAAGCCGGGGGACAGCCACTCTAAAACTCTGACGTACTTCAGATGTATATTTCTATTCAGATGTATACAAAATGTTGTGCATTCTTGCTGCCATGAAATAGCACAAAAGAAGAGAACTGAAGAGATAAAGAAAGAGAATAATGAGCTGAAGCCAGAGATCCAATATCCAAGCACTTTTTAAATTTTCTGGTTTGTGGACTCAAAATTAGCAAATCCCCCTCTGTTTACAATGTTTTCAAAGATTCTGGGTTTGAAGAAGCCCCAATAGCATGGGTAGTGGAATGTAAACCTGTTTAAGATCATTAATGATGCTGCTCACACCAGAAGGATCACATCCCTGAAATGTCTAGTCCAACAGCAACTGTTTTGTAGAAGTTAGAATAAAAACAAGTTGTGCTGAAAGTGCAAGGCCAGGGTTCTTAACAAAATTTCTTATAAAACTCTGGGTGTCTTTTGACCTACACATAGCCCTTGCCACTGATAGTATTTGAGAGCCCCCAACTAAGTCCCACTCACAATATCTCATGTTCATGGTGTACGTTAAATACATTGTTTCCACTATCAGAGGGGAGCCGTATTAGCCTGTATCTGCAAAAAAGAGGAATCCTGTGGCATCTTAAAGACAAACCGAATTATTAAGTAGGCTTTTGCCCTCAAAAACTTATGCCTAAATAAATCTGTTCATCTTTAAGGTGCCACAGGACACCTCGTTATTCAGTTTCTAGTTTCCAGCTACGGCTCAACAGACAGAGCAATCAAAGAGTTTTTCCTCTGTGAGAGTTCCACAGTATAACTGAATCATTAACTGAACTCATTTATCTCTTCCCACAGTAAAGAAATCTATAAAAATAAGTTTGAAAAAATGTGAAGAATGATGAGAAGGGTTTGATTTAAAGGGACTTAAGGAAGGAAATCCAGAGATTTAGGGCTATCATGTTGACCATAACTCTTTCTATTGTGCTGAGTGTCTCAGAACAATGGGCAATCTGACACATCATATGGTTGGGAACTCCAATAAATTGACACAATGGTGTAATTATGGATGCAGAAGCATCCATTATAGGAAGCAAGCTGTGCATAATATATGTATTGATATACTTACTGGTTCCTATATGTAGTATTTCTGCAGCATTTATATTTTATTCCAGGTACATGAAGAAAACTTGTCAAATTTATTCCTATGGGTGCAACTAATCCATTCCTAGGACTTTCTAAATGAACAGGATTGAAACTTAGCTAGGTGGGGGTGGAGTTTTTGACAGTGTAGGGAATGAGCATATCTGGTTTAAAAAACTGTTTATGACAGAAGAATTGTATTAACTCTGTTGGCAGCCAGTCCATATATGGTGATCAAGAGGAGGAGGGAAGAGTGACACAGTGACCCCTAGTCAGTAACTCAATGGAGGGTAGAGAAGAGGAGGAGAGGAACACAGTGGAAAGGAGGAAAAGAAACACCCCACTCACGAAACCATCTTCCAAGGATATGAATGAGGGGAGAAGAGGATTTCCTGCTCATAAATTTCATAAATCAATATTTGTTCCCTCTTCCTATCTGGGTGAGGGAACAAATATTGAAGTTGTGAGTAGAATATCTGAGGCACATCTCAGAGTAAGGCACAATAAAGTTAAAGAATGTTAGAAAAAAAGAAAAAATATATTTATCTATCTAGCTAATTTGGGATGAAGGAAAGGAAAAACGGAGTGATAATTGATGTAACTGAATTAAATATTACTAATATAACAAAATAATTATAGTAGAGTTTCTGAATATTGGCTCCAAAGAGAAAATAAATCAGTTACACATACTAAATACTTTAAATTTTACACTTCTCTACTATTAAAAATTCTGAGTGAAATCCTGGTCACAATGAAGTCAATGAGAGTGGACCCAGGATTTTGATATGCATACTAAGATCTAGATTATCAAACCCTGGAACTCCTGTTTTAGGTACAAATAATTTCAGTAACAAGTTAAGCTTTCATATGTCTAAAAATATGAGTAATAGGCACTTCAAATACAATGCTTTTTTAAGTTATAAGAATTGTGCTTTTGCACAAAATTCTGGATCCCAAATTGTTAATGGCAGTGGTTCCCAGCTGTCAGATTGCAGCCTGCTGCCTGGGCCATGGACTTCCAGCTGCCGGTCTGCGGTGGCCCTGGGAGCTGGAGCTGGGGGTATGGTGCTCTCACTGCAGCTGTTGGGAGAGGTGTTTCCTGCCCCTCCTCTCAGCCAGCCAGTGATGAGCAGAGGCACTGCGGGGCCCTTCCCCATGCAGGGAAGCACTTTTCTGTGGCTGGTGGAGACCCCACCCTTGCCCAGTGCTGGTTGGCTGAGAAGTGGGGCAGGACACGCTTCTTCCAACAGCCGTGGTGGGAGGGGAGGCACTGGGCGGTGGTACCCCAGCTCCAGCCCCCAGAGTTGCTGTAATGCAGGCAATAGCTCAGGGCTAGGTTAGGGACTGGGGCAGGCACTGGGGGATCCAGGAGCGGGGCTAGTGCTGGGGGACTCTGGAAGCTGAGCTAGTGGAAGGGCTATGGAGGCAGGGCTGGCACTGGGGGCTCTGAGGCCAGGGCTAATATTGGGGGCTGGCACTGGGGAGGTTCTGGAGAGGGTGGGTGCAGTGGGGCTTTGGAAACAAGAGTCTCATACTGGGGGGCTTGGTGGTTGGGAGCTCTAAGGGTGGGGGCTGGCACTGAGGCATTTGGGAATGGGGGCTGACATGGGGAGGTGGGTGGAGGGGACTCTGGGGTCAGTGGCTGCTGCTGGGGGGTAGTGGAGGGCACTAGCGGTTAGGGAGGGCACTGGGGACTGGGCTTTTAGCAGACAAAACATGATTGATCTGAATATTTCATATTCAGCATTTGAATATTGAATGTGCAAATATGGAAATAAAATATTGCTGGTCCACCAAAGGTTTGTGAATGGGTCTGCTGCTCCCCGGTATCTAAAAGTTTAGGAACCATTGGTTTATGGCACTGTTTATCTCCACAGAATTTGCAGGCACTGAAAAAGACAACCAGTAAAGATTGATCTGAAAATTCGGCATTAAACCATTAATCATAAAGGTGATTATATGACAAAACTATTGTGCTAAGTCCTCTTAAATCTTGTCATCCATACTTGGGGTTTGGAGATATTAATGGATTTTGTTGTCAATGGAAAGGTCTATAGATTTGCTTCAAACCTTGCTGTGCTGAACTATTCAGATGAGAGAATATTTGGACACTTGTCTAGCAGTACTATCCTTACTACACGTTGAGCTCATTTTGTTTATATGGTACTGTGCACATGTGGCAGAAGACATGGTCCTTGCTCTAGGAATTTATACTCTAATATAGACGAAGGCAACATAGTTCAAACATATAACCAAGCCCAGGCCTGAGGAAACAAAGGGGCCTCAATTTTTGACATTTTCCTACCAAGTCATTTCCATTTATTATACACCTGGCAGTTATAACAAAGACAACAAAAGAAGCTATATATACCTGCAAAAATTGATTTAAATCACTCTGGGAGCTCAGGCCTTTGCCAATTTTTCAGTCACATCTGAGTTTTCATCTGTGTGAATGGAGACTGGAGTAGCTTCTATGACTAGTGATTCTACATTATGAAATGCTGTTTACAGTCTTTGCATAGTTCAGAGGTTTTGAAAGTCATAATTAATTACGATACTGTAAAGTGATTTTGCTTCATCTGAGGGTGAGTTTCACCTTTAAATTGGATGTTTATCTCTGCATAGGAGATTTTTGTATTCCTGGGTTTTTTTCTTTTGTGTCTTCATATACAATAACCATATCAGGCTCAGCTGTAAGCTATCTCTTCGTCCAGATTTAGATTCACCTTTAAAGGCTTTTTGTGATAATAAACTTTTAGTTCTAGTTTAATAAACTTTATATCTAATTTGGCAATCTCCCAGTGTTCATATTCATAATAATGCACCAGTTATAAGAATAATTTGATAATAGGAACATGTTAGCAGATGAAATTTCAAGACTTTGAAATAAGGCTATAAGGGCTGTAGTAAATAACAACTCCAAACCATATAATATTTATTGTAAAGTATGTACACAATTAAAAATTTGTATAACCAGTAGCCTTTAGTGAATTAATTTATTGTGTGTTACTGTGTTTTAAAAAAAACCCTTTACAAAAATGAAGCAAAGATCACTGGAAATATTTAAGAACGGGTTAGACAGACATCTATCAGGGATGACATAACCTGTGCTTGGTCCTGCAATGAGGGCAGGGGACTGGACTTGATCTCTTGAGGTCCTTTCAAGTTCTAGTATTCTATGATTCTATGATTTGAAAATGGTGAAAGTAAGAGATGGTGAAAGCAACAGTGTGAAGCAGCAGTTAAGAGTTTAAAGCCAATAACATCATTTCTCGTAGAAAAGACATGTCAGCCATTAGACAGTGACCATACTGACAGTGATACTTCCAGTTTTGATGATGATAACTTTGTACCCACAAACGACATTTCAATGCCACTGCCTCAAAATTAGGTGGTCATTAAGCAAAGCACAGAAATGCCAACAGTAGCAATAGATGCAGAATCTACACTCGATTTAGAAACTGTGAGGGACCTTGGAGATGTTGCGCAGCAAGAGCAAGAACTTATGACTAGCACAGGATATGGTGTAACTACAGTGGCATCAGAACCTGATATTGGACTTCTTGATAAGAACAATGTTGCTCAAATGCAGTCATTTCTCAAAATTAGTTGTTTTCAGTTTCCAAGTAATATACCAAAAGATGCTGAAAATCATGCCTTTTCCACTTGTCTGCTGACAAAAACTCTTCTGAATGGAGCGATCTACACAACAGACTGGCTCTGCTGGAGCATGGAAAAGCAGGCTCTGTACTGTGTACAATGTTTCATTTTAAACAGTAATACTTTCAATGCATCAGTACTGTCTGATCCATCCGGTTGGAGCATCAGTAGAGGTTGGAAGAAGTTGAAAGGCTGAATACCTGCACATGAAACTTCAGTATCACATAAAGATAACCCTGTTACTTGGAAATCAGCTAGTCGAGCAGCACAAGCAGACAGTTCAAGAAAACTTACTCCTGAGTGAAATAAACACAGAAACTGATAACTAGTAAAAACTCCAGGGTGCATAATGAATGTCACTCTTTTTCTTTCTGAATGAGGATTGGCTTTGTTTAGTTCCAGTCAATGTATTGATAACACTACAAATGGAAACTTTCTTGGTATGCTTGAGCTTCTTCACAAGTCTGATCCACTTTTATCATGCCATATTAAGCATGTTCATTAATTACAAGAGAGTGGAAAATGCATGCAAGTCCATTATCTGTCTACCAGAATACAAAATTAGTTTATTGAACTGTGTGGGACATTTGTGCAAACAACAATTCTTGGAGAGATAGGACATAAGAAGTACTTTTCAATTATTTTTGATGCAACTCCAGACTGTTCTCATAAAGAGCAGATAACCTTGGTTGTTCGATATGTTAAAATTGCAGGAAGTTCAAAGGTTTCGATTGAAGAACGATTAGCAATAATTTCATGAAAAAAATGGAAAACGCCACTCATGTATTAGAAATTCTGGAAGGCTTCAAATTAAATTTTCAAGTCTGTATTGGCCAAGCCTATGACAATGGATCCAATATGGCTGGGAAGTACAATGGAGTACAAGCAGTCCTTCTTGAGCAAAATCCAAATTGTATTTTCTCCAGTTATGGCAACTACACATCAAATGTTGTCGTCATTGATTGTGGTGAATCATGCAAGGAAGTAATCACATACTTTGGAACAATCCAGCAATTGCACAACATCTTCAGCAGCAGTCCTCAAAAGTGGGAAATTCTGAGGCAGCATCTGCCTGTTTTCCTTCACGGCATCTTGACAACGAGATGGTCTGCATGAATTGATGGCGTTAAACTAGTTGCATAACATTTGGAGTCTGTGAGAAAGGCTTTAAGTGAGATCAAATCTTTTACTCTCACAGCACAAGCTCGCACTGAGTTTAAGTCAAACCAGAAGTATACATCCAAATCTGAATGTATTTTAATATCATCCATGTGGATGAAGCTGCTAAAAATGATCCATGAAACGAATCTTGTAATTGAAGCATGCAGTACTGTATTTTATGTTGAGAGGGATAACATTGAATAACTTCTTGAAGATATTCAAAAGATTCATGATCAGTGGGACACAATTCTTTCCGAGTCCAAATCAGTAGCACAAGGTATTGATATTGCATCTGAGTTTTCCACCAATCACAGCCTAACATCACAATCTAATGCAGAAAGGCACTATCAAGTCAATGTTGGTTGTTTTTTGTTTCTTTGTTTGTTTTGTTATTACTGACTCCTTCAATCTTGTCTTACAAATCGATTTGAGTCACTGCGACAAACTTGAACTCTTTTTGGATTCCTTTGGGAATTCAGAGAACTAAGTGATGACGATCTATATTCAGTGGCTGAACAGTTTCAACAAAGGTACAACAATGAAATTTCTGTGACAAGATCATTTTCCTGAAATGTGTACATTCCACCAATTTTAAATTGGACTGCAAGCCAAAAAGAACTACTTCAAGAAATATTCGATCTCAGCCTGTTGACTGTATTTCCTAACATCACAATTGCATTACATATTTTTGTCAGTCTCCCTGGATCAGTGGCTTCGGGTGAATGCACATTCAATGTGTTAAAACAAGTAAAGAACGATCATCGCTCAACAATGGGACAATAGCATTAACAGTGATGTTGCATGTAAATTAGATTTTTTTTAACTTATAAATGAGTTTGCCCCCAACAAAGCCAGAAAAGCATTCCTAAAATGAAGAGTTTTGTTTGAAGTGGAAACTCACAATTAAAGTTACATTTTTAATATACATGCTATTGGTATAATCACATAATTGTTAATAAATAAATGCCTCAAATGTTCATTTTCATATATTTGTTTGGGTTTAGTATGATTCTGTGGATGAGAAGTTAGATACGTCAGGGGTCTGGGGCAGGGGCTGGGCTGGGACCTCTAAACTGTAAGTGGCCCAGGCTCTGTCATTCTCTGACACATTAGGTGACTACTCAAGCTTGAAGTGAAACAAATCTCTTGAGCAATAATTGTTTACAGTCCAGAGAGAAGAGTTTACCTTTTCAGGAGCAATTGGGAAGAAAATTACTTTAAAGCATGTGGTGACCCACACCACTTGTGGATAGATTCTCAAACTGACACTTTGAGCACCTAAATCTGAGATTTAGGCATCATTAATTTACAAAACCCCTGCTCAGTTGTTGTCTAACACTGTAGATGCCTATGTTTTTACAGTATATTTCCTATATACTATAGTACCTATATTTCTGCCTCTGGACAATAAATACTTCAGCCTCAAAGCTATCAGATACCTAAGCTCCAGAGCAATTCACAATCTGGGGAAAGATAAGTGCTATTTTGACTAGCCTGCAGGGCCTAATCTGCCCTCCATGTATGTCCAATTCCAGGAAAAAAAACCAACAACCCATAAGTGGGGAAAGAGAGAGGATCACCCTAATAACTTTTAGCTCAGTGGGGTTAGGATATTCCCTGAGTTATGGGAGACCTTCTATTCAAGTCCCCCTCTGGCTGATGAGGAGAGAGAACTTGAACAAGCACCTGTCGGGGCACGTCAAAAACCACTGGGGTACAGGATATTGTTATGGATCTCTTTCACTCTTACTGAAGTTTTTCCACATGGGATAAATAATGAAGACAATTATTTAATGCCATGGCATTGAGAGAGAGAAAGAGAGACTGAGTCAGATTTGATGAGTTGACTAACTAACTCTATCACCCAAGTACTCACCCAACAGGTAGTCAACCTAAGATCCCTTTGCAATGAGTCCTTAAAAGTTTATCCAAAGTGGAACATTGAACTTCCAGAGAAGAGAAAGGACTTAGGATGCACTCCTCTCCTTGGCATCTTCTATTGGCTAGCTTAAGCAATTATATGCCTAGTGTCCTGCTTTCATGATCCCACTTTTGGGCACCAGTCTCTCTGCATCATTGTATAGGAAGCTGAGCACCTAACTTGGGGTGTGTGAATCTAAGTACCTAAAAGAAAGGCATTGCAACACCTAAGTCCCTTGTGAGTCTAGCCCTTAGTATCCAAAAAAATTAATAAAAGAACTGTGTTCTGCCTTTAAAATACATATATACACTCCCATTGAAGTGCAAAAGCTGTGTTCATCTATTAGATGGCAGTATATTTCACAAACGAGACAATACAGTTGATGTGGAGTTACAAATCATTCTGATATAAATCATGATCAGTCACTGAATGTGCAGGTGTGGCTTATTACAATTCAAAAATCTGGTATGTGTGGCAACAGTTGTAACCTTGAGAAGGGAGTGAGTCTTTTTATCTTCCTGCTTGGGAAGAGGAGAATCAGACATCAACACGGACAGGCTTTAGAAACAAATAAATGTATATTGGATGAGTTCCAACACTAGTTTAAAACAGATTTTTTATACATGTCCAATTTTATAATTCTGTGCAATTGGATGCCCTTCTAAGCCATCCAAGGTGGATTACCTTCTAAGGTTACTAGATGGAAAAAGTAGCCTTAAGGCATCTGTTGAGTTGCATGACAGTGAATGCAGGGGGGGAAAAATCACGAAAGTTATAAATGATGCACAAAAATCAGTTCTCCACTTCACTGTGTGCAAGTCATTGTGACAAATAGCCACAAAAAGCAGATTCTGTGAATTCATCTCTTTAGAATATTTCAAAATTAACATGCCAGTCCAAACTAAATGAATTATTAGCCCGCAACACTTGCTCAAGATATATAGATTAATCAACCAGTTCCATTCTTTATCTTTTGTTGGAACTCAGTAAGAATGGCATTTAGAGTAGGGCATTTGTCCTAAGAAAAATCCAGGGATGCAACTGACTTACACTAGACTTAAAAATGATTTATCCTCTTTGCTTCATTTAGTCAGAAAAGAGACTGTGATGTTAAGCAATGTTGGTTTTAGTCTTGTCTGAAGTTTATGTAATTTTCTTGAAGTCATTCTCTGTTTTACCAGTATAAATTCACGGACCCCTTCAAAATCTCATTTGTTTTGGTCTGTGTCCAGTGTTCCCTCTAAGGTTTTCCATCCATGAGCAGAGTAAGTTTTGTCTTGTGTGCCAACAATGAGTTCATGTGCGCTTGTTCAGATGTGTGCCACTCTGTCACCCTCCCGTCGGAGAATTCCCCTGCCAAAGGAGCAGCTCTCTGCTTCCCTTTTCTTGCAGCTCCAGGAAAGAGGGCGTGAGGGCGTGAAGCTGAGGGCAGGGGTGACATGGATATACATTTGGTGCTTCAGCAATGGGGATGAAGCCCATAGCTTGACCGACTAAGGTGAGATTAGGCACTCAGTGTAGCAGATAACTGCTTCCCCTTTGTGCTGGCAGTCTCATGACACTTTGCCCACATTAAATGAACATGGAATCCCAAACCTTCTGTGGTGCTTTTGAGGCACAATGTCCCTATGTTATAGACATACAGAGTAGTCCAAAAATTGCCTGAAGTCACACAGGAAGTCATCAGCAGAGATGAGCCCAGATAAAAGCAAACTTTAATAGCTCTAACTTCTCTCCTCCAGTTCACTATACACAATGCCTCCTACACTTCAAGGCTGCAATAAAATACACAGTACAGCTCTTAGCTCTAGATTAGCTTATGGTGTATATTCTTGGGCAGGGATCCATTCATCCAGCATATACAGCAAGAGGGCTTAACATCCAGGAACTGAGAGCATTTAATTTTTTTGGTACCTTTCCTTTCTCTGTTTTTAATTTTAGGAATGAAGCAGCCCTTCAACCCTAATCCCTGATGGCAGCAACCCTCTTCCCTGCAGCCCCAACCCCCAGCGGCAGCAGCCCACAGCCCCAAACTCCACTGGCAGCAACCTGCTCTCCTGCCCATGGCTCCACCCCCAGGGGCAGCACCGCACCTGCCTGCCCACCTGTGGCCCCAAACCTCGGCGACACCAGCCACCCACCTGCCCACCAGCTACCTGAGTCCTCCGGCCCCAGCCACTGGAACAGCTGCCTGCCTCCCGCCACTCTACTGCACGGCTCTGCTTAAGCAGTGGGCACAATAGAAATTTCTTTTGTGTGCATGTGCAAGTGCGCAACTTAGAGGGAACTATGCCTATGTCATGAATTCTGTCCATCTGTTTATCTATCTGGATGAGTTTTGAATCCTGTCAGACTCTCATTCTAAGTAAAAGTGACACTTTATATCAAACATGAATATTATAGGAACATTGACTAGATGGCACATAAAGAAAAAGAAATGAACCCTTTGAGTACAAAGCAAATTAAATAAAAAGAAGGAAAGTGAACTTGCCTTTGATGCCCTGTACAATTTCAAACTATCCACCACCAGTTAGTACAAAAATCTTCAGCATTGCAAAAATGAAATGCAAAGAGAAGGAGGATGGTGCTACAAAATCATTTTAAATGATGACCAAGAGAAGCTGCTTGTGACACCAGAATGAGGAGAGGTGAAAACAATACTTTCAGAGTCTTAAATAAAGCAAAGCCCTTAAGGAAGACTTGCAACATGTGATCCTAATGTGGTAGCTGAGGCTGATATAATGGATAAAAGGTGAGAAATAAAGTGCAAGTAATGAAGAATGATAAGGCATAGGACACAATGAGGTGAGAGCAGACCTATTGAAAGTTTTGGTGAAAGAGGCGTAAAATGGATGAGCTGAGTGGTTAAAGCCATACAGCAAGACAGGCAAATTCTCAGAGACCAATGCCAGTCAATCAATATTGATTAGCTAAGTCATCAGGAATTAGGATGGCAAAAGGTGAAAAGTTGCTATATGCAAATACCATATCATGCTCAAAAGAAGTCCCAGAGGAAACAGTGAATAGTAATATCACCAACTAAGCTGATGTGGGATGAAAATGAACATGACCAAAACTGAGTTCATGTGAGTCAGTAGAGGTGCTACAGGGAAACTGGATATATATTGTAGAACTACTAAATCAGACAGACCAGTTCAAGTACCTAAGCAGCTGGGTCACAGAAAATGGCAAATTTGAATGTGAGAGAAAGTCCACAGTGGGGAGTGCTGGAAGCAGGGCCGGCTCTAGGCACCAGCAAATCAAGCACGTGCTTGGGGCGGCACATTTCCAGGGGCGGCATTTCCAGGTAAGCCGCTGCCCTGGCAATGCCTGGCCCTGCCCCGCCTCACCGATTTTAAAGGGCCGTGGGAGCTTGGCTCTGGCTGTGTGTCCCCGGGAGCTGGCTGTGGAGTGTGGCGCAGCCAGGCTCCGCCCCGCACCTCTGGCTCCAGTCCTGCTGCAGCCCCAGCCCCCTTCATTGGTGAGAAACTGCTCCCTGCCAGCTGCCTGGCTCGCTGTGCCCACCCCGCCCTGCCCCGTGCCCCTCTGGCTCCATGCTGCCGTTCCCCGCACCGCCCCTGCACCCTGAACGCTGCTCCCCTGCACTCCGGTCCTCCTGCTCTCCCTGTTCCCTGTGACTCTCTGGCTCTGTGCCGCCTTTGCACCCTACACCCTGCTCCCCCCGATCCCTGCACACCTCTAGGTCTGTGCCGCCTGTTCCCTGCGCTGCCCCTGCATCCCGGTCCCTGTGCCCCTCTGGCTCTGTGCCCCCTCTGCACCCCACAGCCCCTTTTCCCTGCACCCCTCTGGGTCTGTGCCCCCCATTCCCCGCACTGCCCCTGGACCCCAATCCCTCTGCCCCTCCCATTCCCCACATCCCATTCCCCATGCCTCCCCTGCACCCCTCACCCTGCTCCCCCCAATCCCTGCGTCCCTCTGGCTCTGTGCCTCCCATTCCCTGCACCACCCCTGTACCACCCACACTGTTCCCCACACCCCTCTGGCTCTACACACCCCAGCACCCCAGTCCCCCTGCTTCCCCCGGTCCCCATTCCCCTCTGGCTCTGCGCCTCCCATTCCCCATGGTGAACCCTGCTCCCCCTGTTCCCCATGCCCCTCTGGCTCTGCGCTGTCACTGCACCCTTCTCCCCCTGTGGGTTGGGAGTGAGGGGTACTTGTCCACAGGGAGGGGCTGGACAGGGCAGGGAAAAGGCTGTTGTGACCCAGCAGCAAGTAAAAGGGGAGGGGGAGTTTACTTGAAGTGCCTTTGACTTTATAGAAAAAAATAGTTAAAATTATATTTGCTATTTATAGGGCTAAAATGCCGGGACGAAAATGAAAATGAAAACAACAAAAAAAAAAAACATTGCAAAGTGCAAACATGTGCAAAAGCCAACAAAAAAAAGGGGGCAGGTGGCCAAAATTTGTTTTGCTTGGGGTGGCAAAAAACCTAGAGCCGGCCCTGGCTGGAAGTGTGTGGACTAACACCTCAGATGTTCTGTATTACAAGCATTAGCCACTGAGACTAAAAGCCCTCTGAATAGACCACTGGCACTCCCTGCTATGCTTATGGCACAGAAGCATGGGTGGTAAAGCACTGGCAGTTTCAACACCTGCACATGTTCAAGATACACTGTCTTTATACACTTAAAAAGTTTTACAAAGGGGCAAATTTTAAAATGAACTCATTATGATAGAAATCAAACGCCTAGAGGAGGCTGACAAAATCCCAAAATGTGCAAATTCACTGGTTCAGACACATACAAAGGATGAATGGAGGGCACATAGTGAAGATAGCATGGCAGGAGAAGGACCTTGAGAAAACAGTAGATGGATTGCATCAAAGAAGCAGGTGGAGCCTTAGTGCTAGTGATGGATGCTTGCACGACAACCCAACCTCACATGACGAGATGGGGTAAGAAGACGACTGGGTTGGTTTGTTTCCTCATTTCTTCCTGTTATCTTATAAGCCTGTGCAGTGGTGGTTTTTGGCCATGACCAAAATTAAAAGTGGTCAAACAGTAAGCGAATGTTCTGATACTTCCAGCATGTGGGGTTTGATGGGGTGAGGATATAGAGGGGGAAGATTTATGTGCTCCTGAGTCTACATCTTCACAACATTTGCTGTTTGAAACAGGGAACATCTTTTTTTTTCTGAATTTATAAAGCATCTATCCTGATAGGGTCCTGGTCCTTCCTGGATCTCCTAGATATTACCACTATACCAGTTGGACGACATATTTTGTGTTTTTTTAATAGACAAAGAAGGGGAGGCAGCATGATTTTTGCCCTGGTAGGATTGCCTGTCTCCTGTCATTTATCTGCCTGTTTGAAGCTCACCAGCACATCTCTCATTTTCCTTCTCTTCTTTCTTTTCCATTCTCATGACACAATGATAAGAACACTGGCAAATTACGATCAGTAGCCTGAAGGTAGGCATTAATCTAAAGCAGCACAGCACTGAACATTTCTCAAGTTTTCAGTGTTTATTTGTTGTGTGGTGGAGGACAATTCTTTGCATCCTAGAGAGGAGTAAACTGCTCTTGAACATATGTACTGCCTGGTCATATTGATCGCTTATCTATATCCTGGGTCTTATGAACTCCACAGCACAATAGGACCTGGTGTTACAAGCCCCCCATCACCTTCTATTCAGGAACCCCTAAATTCTGCAGTGTAATTTATTTTGTCTTCATGAACTATTTTTTTCTTGTCCCTTCCACACAAAAAACAGCCCAACTACAGCTCATAGTTGAAAATATTCATTGATGTAAATTGAGTCAGTAATATTGCAAGAGTAGTTTTTTTTTTTTTGGCTAGGTTTTCCCAGAGACCCAATTCCACACCTCTAGCCAAGGATCCCACAATTTAGTTCAGGTGGTGTGGTTCAGACTCATCCCCTCTCTGCGTCTTAGCTTCAGCAATTCATCTCCCCAGAATCCCTAGCCTGTAGCTGGTATACTGTTCTCAGGCAAGCTACCTAGCCAGTTTACACATGATGTTACAGGACCCCTGTTCTGGTTCCAGGACCTCCTGCCTGGTTCTATTGAACAATGCTGAGAATGTAGCAGAGTATGGTACTACTCAGCATGACTAAGGCAATCAGAATCTGAGCCTATGAAAATCGTCCTGAAGTGCCACTTTTCTTAAGTTTGATGTCCGAATTCTGTATACTTACTACCAATATTTTATTTAATCACTTCTTGCTCAGTTTCATTTATATCACTCCTATTACTCCTTTAAGGCAAATCAGATCCAATATAACCTACAGATAAAACATGTTTTACAGTAGGGTTGTATGGATACTATTTACTATAAAATAATTTTTCTGTGCTTTCCCTGCACAGTGCTACCCATAGCTGTGAAAAAATAATATTATATCTGAACAAAATCTTTAATTGTCCAGAAATGGGAAATACATAAAAGAAGGAAAATAATAATTAAATAAAAAGACAAAAGTATTTAAAATTTGTGAAACAAATCCATTTTCCTTTTCCTTTTCTTTATTTTAATTGATATTTGGTCTCTATAGAACTTTCTTCTAGATCCAATATTAATATTGTGAATCTGGGTTAAAAGGACACAACAAATACCATAGTATGTTGATCTTATTGCAGTGGCTGTCCCTGTTGAACAAACAGGGATTTTTTTCTTTCATATATCACTCACAACTAGCTAAACTGATTTCACAATGCCAACTCAAAATATAGTCTGAGCATAAAGAAAAGAAGAAAGGAAAAATCTATCTTTTGTTGTTTTGATTATTAGCCACACTGACTCTAGACTTCATTTCCTCTGCCCTACATCACAGGCTTCATTGATAGCAAAGGTTTTATATATATATATAGGAGAGAAAAATAAATATAGCATTTTCTGCTGTTTTCTGGAAATTACTTCTATTGTGTATGCACACAGTACACATATATCACTTTGCTGATCTATCCAGAAATGCATTGATTACTGTGTTTCCTTGCCTGCATTTTCATCCCAATTAAGATGATTCCATAGGCAGAAGGGCATTTAGGTGACCAGCTCTTGTTGAAAGTCAATGGGAGTAGGGAGCTTAACATTTATTTGTGCCTTTGGAAATCTCAACCTATATGATTTCTGTTTCTCTAGTGATGCATCACAGAACAAATTAGAGCATGCCAAAAACCAAAAAGACTCAGAAATAAGAATCTAAATCTGGACTCCTAAATCCATATTTTGTCCCCTGCCCAATGGGGCCAAAACTGGGGGGCCTTCCAGGTGGGACATGCCCCCTTTAATATGGTCATCATTTGCCCATTATCACCGCTCCTGTGGTGAAGCACAGTCCCTGATGGTGCCACTCCATGTTTGCCCAAAGCTTTCCATTTGTGAGGAGCAATGCCACCCCATTCCTCCCCAACTATACTCATGTTATAAAGTGGGAGCGTGACTTTCTGCCTGTCAGTTCTGGTGCCGGTGGGCCCCCACTTCTACAAATGTTCTAGCACCTTTGCAATCTTCAAAAATGTAGCTCATCCAATAGCTCCTACTGACCAGCACTTTTACAAATTGGGCAGATGCCTCAGCATGGATTTAGGATCCCGTCTTTGAGCTTCTATTTTTGAAACTCTTGCAGGAGTCATTGTCAATGCCAGTGATGTTTCCTCACCTTATATAGTATTGACCCAGCTCACACTAAGAATGAGGCAGTGGGGTGACAAAAGGAGGACATACACAGGAGCCCTGCCTCCTCTGTGGTCCCATCCTCACTTCTCCTATTTTTCCCATACTCCTTCAATGCCATCCCAGGCCATGCCCAGGCCATGCCTGAAGTTAGAACCTGGCCATGGTAAGAACTTCCCAAAGAGCCCAGGTCACAGTAGAGAACAAGAGCACCCACTACCACGTCCCTGCTCCCCAAATATGTTGATCATCATTTTAATTACATTATAGATGCTGTGGGGCAAAGACCACCTCTGTGTATTTGGCATTGCCTGATATGAGGAGTCCTGATCCTGACTGAGGGCTTTAGGTGCTAAAAGAATATAAATAATGTTACTAATAATAATTAAAATAAGCAGTTGGAAGTATTCAGTGGGTGGGACTAGGTGAATTCAGAGACTTTGTTTTGGAGTCACATCGGCTTTTGTTGTTGATTTTTAAGTTTTGGATGTTGATCCAATGTTATGAATAGTATTTATTTGTATTTGCATATTAGGTTTGTGCACTTAGAACTCAAAATGTGCATATTTTAAATAAGTAGGAATGAAGAGTTAATTTCTCTGATAGGAGTCAGCACTTATAAAGAGATTGTTCTAAATAATGGCAATTTTTATTATGGTGGAGCTTGTTCAGACCATGGCCTAAGTTTGACAAGGTACGCATCTAAGAAGTCAGTGCTTAAAGTTACAGGTATTTCAGCATTTTGCTGAACTGGAATCTTAAAAACAATCCCAATTTTGTTCTTAAAAATTTGCATATTGTAAAAATACACATTTATTCACTATAAATGAACTGTTTACCCCCTGCCTCCATGACAGTATCTTTGACAGAATAGCCAGAAGGAATGGCAGAGTTTGCCTCGAAGCTGTTGATGATTCAGTTAGATGGAGAGCACTGTATGGATCTCTACATGCCTCTTCCACATATCCTCCTCCAGTCTGTTTTAACACAGCCTGGGCAGGGGCCGGACAGGCAGGATGAAGAGCTAGTTGATCCTCATGAGGGAAGCAAGGGAGTGGAACCAAGCACACCTTCTTCATCTCCCAGGCAATTCCAGCTTGATGAAGAACAAATGCAGAGTGGAGATAGCTCCCACAGCAGAGAAATTCAAGCTGGCAGGAGCAGACACAGCAGCAGCTTCAGCAAGCTCTGGAGTAGGGACCACAGGCTGCTTTCTACAAACTTCATTGGCTCTTCTCTCCCCTATACTGTTTGCACCAATCCCCTCCATCAGTTTCTCTTCCCCTTAACCTCAATCCACTTCCATTTGCTTCCCCTTCTTCTGTGCCTTATTCCCTTCCCTTCCAAGGAGCATCTCCTTTCCTTTTTCTTTCCATTTAGCAAATCAACTCTTAATTCCTCTCCTCCCCACAAAATTAACATGACATTTCCAAAATGTCACTCTGTATGTTCCTTCCCTTTCCTGCACCCTTTATTTGTCTTGTTTATATGGACTGTCAGATGTTTGGGTCAGGTACTGCCTACTATTCTGTTTTTATAGTGTTTAGTTGTAATGGGGCTGGACCCAAAGGCCAAAAGAGCTACAGAGAATTCCTACAAGTAGCTAGAGTGGCTAGGAAGAAACCAGCCAATCAGAGGCCAGGAGGGACTATATAAGAAGCTGCAGGCCTAGTAGCAGCTCAGTTGCAGCCCAAACCTGGAAGGAAGAAAGTCAGAGGGCTGGCTGGCAGGCAGAACCATGTACAGCTCAGCGTGGAAGCTGCTTGGAACATTGTCTCTAGGCTGAGAAGCCCTGGAGGCACCATTCTCATACTGAGTGGGGAAATAGACTAAGAGAATAGGCTACAGGTGGCACTGGGATGGGTCCCTGATAAAGCATATACCCTGGAAGGGGTCATGATTTCACACAAAGCTGTGTCTTGGGCTGAATAGCCAAAAAGGCTGAAGACTGAGGGCAGTGCTGGTACACACACTCGGACAAATGGTGACACTCGCAGGAGGTGAGTGCCACCCCATTACACTAGTACACAAGGGTTCTGTTCTTGTAATACAATTAATTACTAAGAACTAAAACAAACAAAGCAGGACATCTCTCATATTGCATAGTTGGGGATAAAGTGGGTTGGAATTGGAGTATGAATTAGAAGAGAGATGATGAGTTGGTTTTTCTTTTTAAAATAGCTGATTTCCCTGATGATACACAAATCCCAATGAGGTGAAGTGCTTTTCTGCAAGAACAGATGTGGAAGAATATTTCAGAAGAAAAGGGTGTTAATATTTTTCTTAGAACAGAAAAGCTTAAAATGAACTCATTATAAGCCTCTGTATTTCACATACTGCTCAAAGTTCTGTTGCAGTTTTGTAAAAGTCCAGATTTCCAATGCACTTAGACAGCTGCTACAGAGCAAAGCTTGACAGAGATGTCATATTCCTAATCCCTCTGAAAACCTTTCAGAGCAATTTATCATTCCACTGTTTAGTGCTGAGCATCAGTTTTCCTAGCCCCTTACTAAAGCTAAACCTTAACAGTCCACTTATAAATGAGGGAAACATAATAATTTATTGGGTAGTTGTTGAAAAGTAATATAAAAAAATCAATTTAGAAAATGATCTTCTCTGTATCTAACCTGCAAAATTTCCAAGACTGCAATTTCCCTGGAGTGAAATCTATTTCATTGAAAAATGTTACTATATATGTTGGCTACTTCTCCATGAATTATAGCCAAACTGTTGCATAACCTTTTGACATTTTACACAACCACCTATAACAATGGCTCAAATATATGAAATTAAAAAACAAAGGAAAACATAAAACAGCCCTTTCAACATTATTCCGTCATGCTTTTAAGCTTACTCTGTCCTTGTTGAAAAAAATGGATGCACTGCAGAATACAGTTAGTCCTGCATAGGTTACTTTTTCAATTAAATACAATTTTTTTAATTTTACAAATTTCAGTGATAACCCTAAATGATGTACAGGATCACTGTCTTCTCATCTCCGTATAAACTTTTAAAGCCATTTGTTCTTTGGCTACGCATTTCTCCTTATTTCAGAAATTGCTTTCCTGTGCAAAAGAGGAGTGTGGAGTTCCCCTGGAGAAAATATATGTCTTCGGGGCATTTTATAATGAATGACTTGCCTTTCTATCTGGAAGTGCTTGTACTATTTTGAGAAATGGATATACATAGGATGGTTACCAGCAGTTCACTTTGTCTAAAATAGAGCTTCCCGCGTTTCAGATAACAATTGATTTTTTTTAATAGAATTCCCTTGCCTATATGACTTGTATAGCTCTCCCCGCCCCCCCCAGGCTTAATTACCTTTTTGCAATAGTACACAGAATGAAATCATACAGTTGCTAGATAGGTGGTTTCCAGTATCCCTTAATGTCTGCAGGGAAAAAGACACTGAACTTAAATTCTTTCTTTTTTATTGCAGACATAGTAACCAGGAGATAATAATTCCCAGTGATAAAATTAAGGTTTTACTTTCAATAAACTAATATTCATACACAGGAAACAATGTTAAAACCTTGTTGAAGGTTTGGCTTTATCCACTGAAGTCAGGAAACTGAGACTTGTGACTTAAAATGTATGTGTATGAATATCCTCTTGTGCCTAAATATTGCATATCATACAATATTATACTGTGTGGAACAAATACAATTGTCATCTGAAACCCCATGATAGAGAATTCAAACCCTCAATAACTAGAGGGGTAGGCCTGACCAAGGCAAGTAGGCTTTAAAAAGCTAGAGGCAGAGTTACCAGGGGGCTGCAGACGGGGGAGTTTAAGAAGGAGTTTGACAGAGGGAGGCCTAATATGGTTAGGAAGACTCGCAACACCAGTGCCAGCACTGCTGCTGTCTCTTCCACCTGAGCCTGAAGCCAGACAGAATGCCTGAGCATGGATGCCTCTACCCAGATCCTGGTGTGGTTTTGCAGGGACTGTGGCATGCAATTCCCACTTACTGATATCCAGGCTTGGGGGACCATCCAATGTGAAAGGTGCCTGCTGGTGGAATCTCTCAGGCAGCAGGTGGGAGAGCTACAGGAGGAGGTGTCTAGATTGAGGAACATCCAAATCCATGAGCAATTCCTGGACAGTGTTCATGTGGAGGCAGCTGAGGTAGCTGTCCCAGTACACAGGACTGCTGACACACCACTAATGGAGGAGGAGATTGCTCAGGATGGACACTGGCAGCTGGTTACTTCTGGCAGCAGGCAGTGCTCCACCCCTGTGCCGAACCCTCCCACTGTGGTACTAGGAAACTGTTATGCTCTTCTTGATACAGGAGATAAGGAATCACCCTTACAGTAGAGGAGAAGCCTCATACCCGCAAGGCTGGGAGGTCTGCTGCCACCACTAAAAATAGGAAACATAGGGTAGTGGTGGTCAGAGACTCTCTTCTGAGCGGGATGGAGGTGCCCATCTGTTGCCCTGACATCATCTTGGGAAGTATGCTGCCTGCAAGGGGCCTGTATCCAAGACGTTATGGAGGCATTGTTGAGGATTATCTGGCCCTCTGACTACTACCCCATGCTACTCATTCATGTGGCACTAATGATATTGCGAGGTGTGACGCTGAGCAGATCAAGAGTGACTACAGGGCTCTGGGAGTACGGGTGAAAGAGTTTGGCTCACAGGTGGTATTTTCTTCGATCCTTCCTGTCAATGATAGGGGCCCAGGTGGAGACAGGTGCATCCTGGAGGTGAATGCCTGGCTGTGAAGATGGTGTCACCAGGAGGGCTTTGGCTTCTTTGACCACGGGGTGCTATTCCAGGAAGGACTGCTAGGTAGGGATGGAGTTCACCTTTCAAGGAAGGGAAAGACTGTACTCGGATACAGACTGGCTAACCTATTGAGGAGGGCTTTAAACTAGGTTCAACGGGGACAGGTGACCAAAGCCCATGGGTAAGTGAAGAACATGGAGACTTGGGAATGGGTCGGAAGTGGGAGGGAGTGTGGGCTATAATAGCAGAGAAAAGGAGGTACAAGGCAGAACTGGGAGGCAAGATCAAATTAGTATCTTAGATGCCTATATACAAATGCAAGAAATATGGATAATAAGCAGGAAGAACTGGAAGCGCTAATAAATAAATACAGCTATGACATCATTGGCATCACAGAGACTTAGTGGGATAATACATGATTGGAATATTGGTATAGAAGGATACAGCTTACTCAGGAAGGACAGGTGGGGAAAAAAGGGAGGAGGTGTTGCCTTATATATTAAAAATGTACACACTTGGACTGAGGTGGAGATGGATGTAGGAGACGGACGTGTTGAGAGTCTCTGGGTTAGGCGGAAAGGGGTAAAAAACAAGGGTGATGTCATGCTAGGGGTCTACTACAGGCCACTTTACCCAGGCGGAAGAGGTGGATGAGGCTTTTTTTAAACAACTAACAAAATCGTCCAAAGTGCAGGATTTGGTGGTGATATATATGTTGGGAAACTAACACAGCGGGGCACAGACTATCCAATAAGTTCTTGGACTGTCATTGAAGACAACTTTTTATTTCAGAAGGTTCAAAAAGTTACTGGGGGGGAAAACTGTTCTAGATTTGATTTTAACAAATAGGGAGGAACTGGTTTAGAATATGAATGTGGAAGGCAGCTTGAGTGAAAGTGATCATGAAATCATAGAGTTTGTGATTCTAAGGTATGGTAGAAGGGAGAACAGCAAATTAGAGACAATTGATTTCAGGAAGGCAGATTTTGGTAAGCTCGGAGAGCTGGTAGGTGAGGTTCCATGGGAGGCAAGACTGAGGGGAAAAACAACTGAAGAGAGTTGGCAGCTTTTCAAAGGGACATTATTAAGGGCCCAAAAGCAAGCTATTCTCCTGCATAGGAAAGATAGAAAATATGGCAAAAGATCACCTTGGCTTAACCAGAGATCTTGCATGATCTAAAAATAAAAAAAGGAGTCATATAAAAAACAGAAACTTAGGACAAATTACAAAGGATGAATATAGGCAAACAATACAGGAATTCAGGGGCAAGATTAGAAAGGCAAAGGCACAAAACAAGCCCAGACTAGCTATAGGCATAAAGGGAAACAAGAAGACATTCTATAAATATATTAGAAGCAAGAAGAAGACTAAGGACAGGCTAGGCCCATCGCTCAGTGAGGAGGGAGAAACAATAACAGGAAACTTGGAAATGGCAAAGATGCTTAATGACTTCTTTGTTTCGGTCTTCACCGAGAAGTCTGATGAAGGAATGCCTAACATAGTAAATGCTAGTGGGAAGGAGGTAGGTTTAGAAGATAAAATAAAAAAAGAACAAGTTAAAAATAACTTAGAAATGTTAGATGTCTGCAAATCACCAGGGCCTGATGAAATGCATCCTAGAATACTCAAGGAGCTGATACAGGAGGTATCTGAGCCTTTAGTTATCATCTTTGGAAAATCATGGAAGATGGGAGAGATTCTAGAAGACTGGAAAAGGGCAAATATAGTGCCCATTTATAAAAAGGGAAATAAGAACAACCCAGGAAACTACAGACCAGTCAGTTTAACTTCTGTGCCAGGAAAGATAATGGAGCAAGTAATTAAGGAAATCATTTGCAAACACCTGGAAGATAATAAGGTGACAGGGAACAGCCAGCATGGATTTGTAAAGAACAAATCATGTCAAACCAATCTGATAGCTTTCTTCAATAGGATAACGAGTCTTGTGGATAAGGGAGAAGCGGTGGACGTAGTATACCTAGACTTTAGTAAGGCATTTGATACGGTCTCGCATGATATTCTTATCAATAACCTAGGCAAATACAACTTAGATGGGGCTACTATAAGGTGGGTGCATAACTGGCTGGATAACCATTCTCAGAGAGTAGTTATTAATGGTTCACAATCCTGCTGGAAAGCTATAACAAGTGGGGTTTTGCAGGGGTCTGTTTTGGGACTGGTTCTGTTCAATATCTTCATCAACGATTTAGATATTGGCATAGAGAGTACGCTTATTAAGTTTGCAGATGATACCAAGCTGGGAGGGGTTGCAACTGCTTTGGAGGATAAGGTCATAATTCAAAATGATCTGGACAAATTGGAGAAATGGTCTGAGGTAAACAGGATGAAGTTTAATAAGGACAAATGCAAAGTGCTCCACTTAGGAAGGAACAATCAGTTTCACACATACAGAATGGGAAGCGACTGTCTAGGAAGGAGTACGGCAGAAAGGGATCTAGGGGTTATAGTGGACCACAAGCTATATATGAGTCAACAGTGTGATGCTGTTGCAAAAAAAGCAAACATGATTCTAGGATGCATTAACAGGTATGTTGTGAGCAAGACATGAGAAGTCATTCTTCCGCTCTACTCTTCACTGATTAAGGCCTCAGTTGGAGTATTGTGTCCAGTTCTGGGCACCACATTCAAGAAAGATGTGGAGAAATTGGAGAATGTCCAGAGAAGAGCAACAAGAATGATTAAAGGTCTAGAGAACATGACCTGTGAAAAAAGACTGAAAGAATTGGGCTTGTTTAGTTTGGAAAAGAGAATATTAAGAGGGGACATGATAGCTGTTTTCAGGTATCTAAAAGGGTGTCACAAGGAGGAGGGAGAAAAATTGTTCTTCCTGGCCTCTGAGGATAGAACAAAAAGCAATGGGCTCAAACTGCAGCCAGGGAGGTTTAGGTTGGACATTAGGAAAAAGTTCCTAAGTTTCAGGGTGGTTAAACACTGGAATACATTGCCTAGGAAGATTGTGAAATCTCCATCTCTGGAGATATTTAAGAGTAGGTTAGATAACTGTCTATCAGGGATGGTCTAGACAGTACTGGGTCCTGCCATGAGGGCAGTGGACTGGACTCGATGACCTCTCGAGGTCCCTTCCAGTCCTAGTATTCTATGATTCTACGTAATCACCAAAATTCTAGCCCAAATTTTAAACCTTTACTCTGATACTTCTAGCATGTGTGGGTTTAAGATGTTGTAGAAACTCATTAATATAATGGTCCTGCATCCTAGAGTCCCTATGCATGGCAAATCTCCTATGGTTTTGAATTGGAATTATTCATACAAAATTATCATATGACCGGTCTGTTACAGATTTATTCCCTTGATGCTATGTACTCACTACTCCCACTAACATCAGCTGGAATTAACTTTGCATGTGGAAGTAAAAATGAACAATAATTTGTGGCCAATTTTGCCACCAGACAAATCTGAGTAATAGATAAAGAATCCATTTAATTCTCGCAAGATTTCTCAGCATGGGTAAGTTTCTTAGTGGAAGATAGGACCATGAACTGATTATAATAAACAAAATTGTTCCGATCAAGGGTTTAATTTTGTTCTCTGATCTAAAGATAAAGATTGGAAGGAAAGAAGAAGGAATAAGGAGTATATCCTTATTCATTATACCTTTGTAGCCAGTGGTACAATATACCCTACCTTCTGTCATGCATAGAAATGTATTTGGAAATGAATTCTCGATACTTTCACACACTAGGTCCACAGAGAGGAACAGTCCTATGAAGTATGTCTTTTCATATTATACCAGATAGCTGGATCATTTGCTGCCATCCTAGCAAGGTATATTTAGGGTCAGGAAGGAATTTCTCCCCAGAGGATTTTTTGCCTCCCTCTGCAGCATGGGTCACTTGTAGGTTTAAGTTAGTGTAAGTGCAGGATTCTCCATAACTTAAGTTTTAAATCATGACTAGAGGACTTCAGAAGCTGACAGAGATTGTGGTCAATTACAGGAGTGTGTGGGTGAGGTTCTGCAGCCTGAAATGTTCAGAAGGTCAAACTAGATAATCATGATATTTCCTTCTGGCTTTAAAATCTGAGTCTAAGAGCTCTAGTGGGTAGGTGGGAAGTGGGCATTTGGCTGTAGATCAGGATGCAAAATGTTCCCTTTAAACTGGAGCCCTGGAACACCCTATGAAGCTTTCCTTGATCTGCAGGAGTTCACTGGTAAAACTACATTTCTGCTTTCCAGGGCAGTATTTATCCTTATATTATCCAATTGCTCTTGCGTTACTGTCTGATTTGTAACTTGAATACAAAGTTCATTTTAGACACACATGTTAACAGCTTTAGTAAGATTTTTATTGCACTGTATCTATTGGCTTAAAAGTTTCCTCTGGTTAGAACTCTAAATTAGTCCAGAGAGGGTAGTGGAATCATCTCAAACTAAAACAAGTAAAGAATATACATATGTCATTAGAGAAATTCTCAGGCCCAAATGGCAGTAGAGCCTTCTGAATTTCTTTTCTCTAGTAAGCAGCTTTTGAGGCAGAAGGAGAAATTTTGTAACTGAAATTGCAGCTGCTCATTGTATCTACCTCTCTTCTAGCTGGTTAATGTTAATGCCTGATATTGTTTTTCTTTTGTTGAGTGAGATAGCACATTCTATAAGCTACTGCTGTGAAGCTGCACTGTGGGAAACCAGGCAATAGAGAGAATACATAAGGGACCTCATAACTCCTAAACAAATTTGAGCTTTGTTGCAGCATACTCTGTGGGAACAGGGGTGGGACAGTTTGGGTCTTTCCTGAGCAGAAAGTTCTTGATCTTCATAGACCCACTCACTGTCTATATATCCCACTTGGACTGCACAGGCATGTGCATACTGTGGTCTCATTCTGAGTAGACTCCACCTCTCATTCTGAGTAGACTCCACCTCTCCAAGGACATATATTCTGACTTTGTTTTACATCTATTTATCTCAGAATGGCTTGTAATCATTTCTAAAGCTTGCTTTCCTTAGCCAGGAGTGCACAATATGAAGACAGATGTCCGTCTTAAGTAAGTTCCACATTAACATTTTACACTATTAGCAACAGAAAGTGATCCTATGAATGTACATATTCTTACCTTCTTACAATATATTTGCAATTATATAGTAATTCACCAAAGAGTATTGGTTTGATCCAGTTCAGCTCAGGCTTTGCTCGTTGCATGAAAAACAATGAATATAATGATACAAGTATTGTTAGACTATATGTGAAAGTTTGTAAACCATGCTGACATTTTCAAAAGAACAATGCTCAGTAAGTATCAATTGTTTATATGGGGACAAATAATGCATCCCTTTGCATGCGAAAGCTCAGTCATAGAGGGATTTGTGAGTAAGGACTTCAAATATTTTATCCTCTCTAGCATAATTGTGGATATTTTTATTATCCATATAAAGCTTGAATCTTTTTTGAATCATATCAAGTAATTAGCATTTTTGTTCTCTTGTGATAGAATTCCACAGATTATAGATCTCTTGAACTCTACACTATTAAAAATAATACTATTTCAACTTTTCACTGAGACTTTATTGCCATGAGTTTAAGATCCTTTCCATACTGTGAGTCAAGGAGGCAAAAAGTAGTACATCATCCCGCTTATTTCTGCTGCTCATTGTTCCTTTTAGGCATGTAGGGTGAGGTCAGTATGTTTTGGGAAGTCACTGTTTCTCCCTAAAGATAAGACTCATGGGTACAGTCAATGCAGGATGGACAGTACAATGCTTAATGTAAGTGTAGTCATCTTGTTCTCCAAATTGGAACAGCTATACCATGTTCAGACTGAATCTCTCTGGTCCGGTAACATCCATGGTCGGGCATAATTTTAGTTAGCTGGATGTCCACTTATCATGGATGTGGCCAAGTTTCCCTCCATCTCATAAAGTTTGTTTACAGCTTTCAGTGTTCTGTGCTGTTATTTAGCTCTTATTTACCCCTAAATGTCTTTTTAGAGCCCAGTAAGCAGTGGAAGTGTTGGTAATGCTGCTAGACATTGTTGACCTCCTGTGGTTTGGCACCAATCAGGTCCCAAGGATGCTGGATTAGAGAGGTTCACTAGAGAGTTTCAACCTGTACAATATGTATAAACTGTAGATACAGAAAAAAATAATCAGCGATGCTGATGGGGGAGGGGAGGAGCAAAAGGAGCAGATGCCCCAGGGCCTGGAGATTTCCACTGCCACAATACTGGCAGCTGGAGTCCAGGGTAGTATAGGCCAGGAAGCACTAAAGAGCCCCATTCCTTCCACCTGAACCCCTGCCCCATATGGTGGGCCCTGAGCAGCCCACACACACCTTGCCCCAGAACCCAGCAATTCTGTTGCTAGCTTTGTGCATAATAAATACATTAGCGCTACATTGAAATGAATACATACTGATAAAGGTTGAATATATGTAAGTCGTGTGCACATTAATGTACACATTAGTGAAAGCCATTTGTAAATCTCTACAGTGGTACTGCTTCCTTAGCATGACACACCAAAGCAGAGCTATCCCTTCTAAACCATATCTCAAACACAAGGATACAGATTTACATTCAGTCATGCTGAAAACCCTTCAAATGAAAAGCAAAGTTGATGACTTAAATCCCCCCGGACTACTAGAGGCAGCTTTTTGGTAATATTTCTGACACCAATTCTATTGTGTTTTTTTTTCCTTATAATGCACTGACCTAGATCTGTTGGTATAATTTTTCAGCTTCTAATACTGATAATATTGCTTTTAGACAGTGGTTTCAGGGCCCTTTTGAGATGAGTTCTTCAAAGCTGTGGCTTAATCCGTTCTTTATTAGCTTCTGTAAAGTGATTATTTCTTCAGGGCTGGATGGAAGTACTTAAAGGAAATGAGCATTCTGTTAGCAAACATTGCTGCTTCACTTCCAAAGTATTTGTTGGAATTTTAGCATATTAGGGTTGAGTGATGAGGATATAAAACAAAAGAGGAAACCAATAGAAAAGTTTCTTATGCTAACCATGTTGACTCTGATTTTTTTTTGTATCAAATCCCCAATGTGACAGGTGTTCAGAGACTGATAGTCTGTGACGGGTGTTCTTGAGGTCACTGAAGCTGATACTGCTGTTGAGGTGTCAGGTTTTTTTAGTTCAAAATGAAAAATAGCCATGTGGGTAGGGCTTTATTTCACTCCCGTTGCAGACAGAGTGGTGCTATGGGAAAGGAAGTCACATCACATTGTAGTTTATCTTTGCAATACCTGAAGCACTGCTTACAAACAGTGATATAAATCCAGTTTATAAGCATATAAATCAGATTGTAATTAGATGCAATATAAGACTATATCCTCAGCTGGTATACATTGGTGTAGCGCCATTAACTCCACTGTAGCTATGCTGATTTACTTCAGTCAAAGATCTAGTCTGCAGTGATGGTTATTTAAGGCATAGTTACAGAAAATCAGTAACACCTGCTAGCATTTGGGCTGGTCAGGTAACTTCCAGGTGCCTTTATGACCATTTTCCTGCACTCATCCCTGTAAAGTAATATGAAGCTAAATCATGAATCAGGAGGCATTTCCTTTCAAGGCTGGCAGTATTTACTCCCCTTTGTAGCAAAAGAGTCCATGGTCCATCTTCTCTCTGTTTAGATGATTGCAATCACTAATGGTGCTAGACTGTGCAGTATTTATGACAGTGAGCATACGGACTGTGATTGTGACTGACCTCTGGATTTAGGGGAAGTGCAAGATGGCTTCTTGAATTGCTCCCTCCTCCCCCGCCCCATTGTACACCCATGTAGTGGTGAGGCACAATCTGGCCAATAGTATTTATAAAACTTGCACACCAAAGCCCACAAACCAGGGTCAGATTCTACCACTGCCTAATGTGGGCGTGGATGGCAAAAGAGTGGTATCTAAATTATGTATATTTTTAAAAGGATGCTCATGTAGTTAAGGCATTACACTGGGATTCAGACTGTTTGGATTCAGGTTCCTGTTGTGCCACAGTCTTTGTGTGGTGACCCTGAGCAAGTCATTCAGCCTCTCTCCACCTGACTGCCCCATCTGTAAAATGGGAATCATGATGCTTCCTCTCTCCTCTTTGTTTGCTTTGTCCAGGTAGGTTGTAAGCTGTCTGCGGCTAAGACAGTTTACTGTTGTATGTCTAGTGCTTTGAGGCTCCAGTTTCAATTTGGACACCTAGCTGTTACCATAATACAAGTAATAAAATATTGTCCATGCAGTTTGAAGGCTCTAAAATGTGAGACCATTTTAAAAAAATATAGATCATAGTCTTGGCATTGCCTGAATCACACATGGAGAGGAAAATTATCCATAACTCAGTTTCTTTATTTTTATTTCTGCTCATCCTCTGTATTTTGCATGTCATACCCCAACAAAAGACTTTCAGTATCAGGCCTGATACAGATTTCATTTTTATCAGTTTGGTGCCATTTGTGACTCCATGGATTTCAGTGCATTTACTATTGATTCTCACTGATGTGAGAGGTGAAACAAGGCCTATCATGTCTAAAACTGCCCTCTTATTCTCTCATATGTTTCTCTTTGCTTGGAGTGCAAACTTTTTTTAAAATTTGTGTTATGGGTTTTTTTTGCTTTGAAAATGTAAATATAACTACCTTGCACCCAGCTGTGTCAATCTAGATTATTATGGTACACATTCTCTGTGCTTTGCTGTCTAATAGGAAAGAATCAGGAAAACCTTTTTGTTCCTTCTAAACACTAGATGAAACTGAATGAAAAATACTTGCTTCAGAGTTTTCAATAAAAATCTGGAAAAAATGTGAAATTGTCCTTTCCTTTGGAAATAGGTGTTTTGACAGACTTTTTTTTTTTCAGTCCCAAGTTTTTGACTAGCAATATGATGCAGCTGCAAAAAAACACCTAACATTATTCTGGGATGTATTAACAGCAGAATTGTCTGTAAGACATGGGAGGTTACTCTCCTAATGTACTCAGCATTGGTGAGGCCTCTGTTCTGGGGCCATACTTTAAGAAATATGTGGACAAGTGGAGAGTTTCTAAAGAAGAGCAACAAAAAATGATGCAAGTGTTAGAACACCTGACCTATGCAGAAAAGTTAAACTGTGCATGTTTAGTGTTGAGAAAAGAACATTAAAAGGGGACCTTAAAATATGTTAAGGGCTGTCATAAAGACAATGGTGACCAATTGCTCTCCCTGTCCACTGAAAGTTTGGCAAGAAGTAAACAACTTAATCTGCAGCAAGGGAAATTTATGTTAGATTTAAGGAAACACTTTCTAACTATAAGGATAGGCAAGTATTGCAGTATACTTGCAAGGTAAGTTGTGGAATCCCCATCATATTGTTGTTTTTTAAGAACAGGCTGGACAAACATCTGTGGGGAATACTCCAGTTCTTTCTCATCAACCTCTTGAGCTCACAGCCAGCCCTATGTTTCTATGGGTATGTCTACACTACAGTGTTATTTCGAAATAGCTTATTTCGAAATAACGCATCTACACACAAAATGCATTTCGAAATAGCGTTTTACTATTTTGAAATAGTGCATTCACACTGAGTGGATGCTGAATTGCATTTAAGGCTGGCCAGAACCAGGTCCGGCAGGGCATCAGGTCAGGATTTACTTTGTGTGGCTGCTGCCTGAGGCTATCTGAATCCTGTGCTTAAAGGGACCCCCCCGGACAGCCGGTTCTCAGGTTTCCTTGCTTGCTTGCTTACCTTGATGAGGGACAGAAAAGCATTTTGTCTCTGTGTGCTCTGGTTGCCCTCACTTGGGACACTACAGCACTCTGCAACACGGAGCCAGAGCTGCCCCTGGGCACTCTGGTGCTTCTCTTGGATGCGTTGCTGTGAGCCTGGCTGCACTTGCTGAAGGCTGCCATCTGGGAGGTCCATTGGGGACTGTCAGCATCCAGGAGGCCCTGCGGGAGAGCTTCCACCCTGAGGAGCACTAACAGTCTCCCTGGTCTGCCCCACTGGGGGCTTGTGCCTCAGTCCTTCCTCATGTCCTTCCACTTACCCCCCCCTCCCCCAGGTCCCCTTCCTGATGTAAAATAAAATACACGTTTTTTCATAAACACAAACTGTCTTTATTTAACAAAACTGGAGGGGAGGATGAAACTCTGGTGAGACTGGGGAAAGGAGGCTGGAGAGGGGAGGAGAGAGAGTGGGAGGGAGAGGGGGAAACCTGGGAGGAGGGATCTGGAAGGGGGAAGTAAGGGGAAGAAGGGGGAGGGGAAGCTCAGGGCTCAGGGTTGGGGGTCTCACCGGACCAACTTTATTGTCATGCAAACCTGCTCCTGGGTTCTCATGTGGCCTGGGTGTCCAGGCTGGCAGCTATCCTGCCATAGACGGCCGCGTTCCTCCGTCTAGTGAGGAGATCATGGACGTTGGGGGCATCCCCCCAAACCTGAATAAGGTCCATGATCTCTGCCCTGGACCAGGAAGGCGCCCGCCCTCTCTGGGCCCTGGCAGGCTCTTGGGGAGCTGTGGAGGGATGGCTGCCAGTGACTTGCTGGCTCATGTTTTGGGGCCACTGGGTCGGGGCAGTGACTGCTGGCTCTGGGCTGGCAGGCTTGGAGCTGGCACACGCACTGTGGCCAGAGTCTACCCCTTTAAGGGCTCCGAGGAGGGAGGAAGGGAGAGGAATGTTCTTGGTTGAGGCTGGAGTGGCCACCAGGGCACCCTGGGAAGGCTGGAGGCCCCCTATTTCAAAATAATTGTCTACACAGCACTTATTTCAAAATAGCTAGTTCGAATTTGGCATTATTCCTCGTAGAATGAGGTTTACCAAATTCAAAATAAGCGCTCCGCTATTTTGAATTTATTTTGAAATAGCGGTTTGGCTGTGTAGACGCTAGTAAAGTTATTTTGAAATAAGGGCTGTTATTTCAAAATAACTTTGCTGTTTAGACCTATCCTATGACTCTATAACATCGATGATCTTAGCAACATAATGTGGAGCAGGCAGTCTCTCTGAGATCTAGCTTTCCCCAACCAGAGGTTCAGGAGCCACCCATGGGTCTCTGGGCTCTGACTGTGGGTGTGGGGAGGGGGTCAGGGCTCAGGATATTGGCGGGGGGGAGAGCTCCACCCAACACCCATGATGGCAGGGAAATGATTAAAACTGTGTCTACACTGCCACATTTAGCATTGAAAGTGGCAGTGTAGACACAGCTTTAATTAGCCATTCAAGGGGTTGGAAACACACACCAAAAATTTTAGTGCTGAAAGCGCCAGTATTGACAGCACTTTACTGCAAATAGCTGCTACCAACCTCCATTGAGGGAGTTTATTTTTTATCACAAGTGATAAAGTGTGGCTACGCTGCCCATGTCACTGCTGCAGCCATGCTGTAACGTGGGTACTGTGTATATACCCTAAGTGAGAGAGACCTGATAATCCTGACCTAATCCCACACACTGCAGAGGAAAAAATAAATCCCAAACCCACTGACAATCTAACCTGGGGAGGGGGGGAGTTCCTTCCCAACCCCACATAAGGGGTACGTCTAGACTACATGGCTCCATCGACGGAGCCATGTAAAATAGTTTACTCGGCATAGTCAATGTAGCTGGGATTTAAATAATCCCTGCTTCATTAAAATAAAAATGGCCGCCACGCTGTGCCAACAATCAGCTGATCCAGCACAGTGCGGCAATCTAGACGCGGCACGGTCGACAAGGGAAGCCTTTGTTGACCGCTCCAGTATGCCTCGTGAAACGAGGTTTACCGGAGCAGTCGACAAAGGCTTCCCTTGTCGACCACGCCGTGTCTAGACTGCTGCGCTGTGCCGGATCAGCTGATCATTGGCACAGCGTGGTGGCCATTTTTATTTTAATGAAGCGGGGATTATTTAAATCCCCGCTTCATTAACTATGCCGAGTAAACTATTTTACATGGCTCCGTCGACGGAGCCATGTAGTCTAGACATACCCATGGTGATCAAATTATTCGTTTCAATTGTGAAGGGGCCAGACCCTGAATTAACAGTTTTATAACAAAAGATTTGTTTGTCTCCTGGCGAAAAGAGAAAAAATCCCCTTTAGTGTACCGTTCATGTAAGAGGCAATGGGATATGTGCTCTGATTTATGGAGAAATGCTGCCTGTAAGGAGTTCCAAAGCAGAATAACTTCACTATAGATTTAGTGATAGTCAAACTTCTGATCCATTTGTCAAAGCACTTATGGTTCCTACTTCAAGGTGAACCAATACTTAAAAAGGACAGTTAATCTTGATCCTAATCATTTTTTTAAATTATCTGTTACATTTTTTAAAGAAAGAGCCAGAGTACATCCAACTGATTCTTGCACACTCTTATTAGTGAATCATTTCATCATGGTTGGTGCGTGAACCTCGGGCTGAGGAAGGCAAGCTGCCAAGTCTATTCCTTCTGCTCAAGGCCCCATCCCTTCCACCAAGGACTCCCCTAGCCAACTGCCTCTGATATCTGCCACCCATGCATTCCCGCTTGCTGTACATCATGTGTAAGAAAGAGCCAAGCAAACAGCCAGGACATTCTTTTAATGAGAGAAAATACAAGGGTCTCAAACTTTATTTAGGGATACTTGAGAAACCATCTTTTAAAAATGGACAAAATATTGTTTCTTAAGGAGCTGCTAGTTTTGCTGTTCTATGGGAAAATTCTGACTTTGGATGAGATATCAGAACTCTATAGGTCCGATTAATAGGCCCTACAACTCATCAGGTGAGCAACATTTTTAGTTTTATGAGGGACGAAACCACTGTCTTAGTTGTGCAGAAGTAGCTCTTTGGTGGGATGGCTGTGCTCCTTCTATATTTGAGAGTACACAGGATAAAAAGGAATACTTTGTGCTCAAATATTACCAAATTCCTATTTGTTAGAAAAAGAAAAATAAGATATACATCTTTCGAAGGACAGACTGAATGTTAAGGCTCTAAAACGGCTATACTCATACTTACCTACCTCCTAAGCAAACTGTGACACTTTAATTTATTAAGAATCATCTATGACTGTAAGGTAGAGCTAGGAATTGTCTACAGTTGCTAAAGGAAAAACAGGGAGCTCCCAGGTGTGCAGAGGTAGCAGTCCTATATGTATACATGTTCCTGGGTTGCAACAGATTTCCATGTATGGCTGGCAGGGGGAATGTAGCCCTGGTCTCATCTTCTCCTCAATTCCACTTTTGGGGTGCATTCAATGTGGGTTTTAGTATGGGCTGAGGAGGAGGCTTCCTAGTGTATTTTTCCTATCTTGACATCAGTTTGCAGGCCAGACATATTCTGGCTGTAATTTTCAGGGTGCTTTGAGATCTACAAATAAAACAGCTATAGTTATATATCTGAATGTTATTTAGTAACATCTCAAAATTATTTTGTAAATAATATCACTTTTTTGAAGAGCAGGGAAAGAAAGGGAAAAATATTCTGTCGTCTTATTGTATTACTTTATGAACTGGCTGTTTAAGACTACTAAAAATCAGCTGTGATTACTCCAAGTTGAAAATAGCCAGTGTTATGCCACCTTTGTGTGAAAGCAACCTAATTTTGCCTCAGACAGTAGGTTTTTGTAAAGCTAAAGCAAAGGGCAGAATGATTTGTGAAACATCAGTGAGATAGAATATACCCCTTTTCCCACCTGTTGCACTATTGTAATAATGATTGAACAAGTTACTCCTTGTGAGGTATCATTGAGAAACTCCTAATTTGCCGATCAATAATATGGCTAAATGTGCGTTGTAGCATTATATGTGAAGTTATAACAGAAGCTGAAATCATGACTGAAATCATGTTTTCCAAATAAGTCTGGTGAGTGCCCTGCTTCTAGGAAGCCATGTGGAGCTGGGTAGAAAGCCTGCCAGCCCTGCCATCTGAACTTATACCAACTCTGTCAATAGTGCTGACCGGAGTGCTTTTTCAACTGGGTATTCCATTTGAAAACCAGACATCTGGCTACCCTATTCTCTGCATTTGAAGAGATAAAGGAAGTAGCAGTGGACTCTGGGACCTAAAGCATTTAGTGAATAAGACTGCATGTGGTGAGAATTTTATTTTGGATCTAATACAGTACATTAAGTTAGGCAGCAATAAGCATTTTATCTTTACTTTTCTTTAAAAAAATTCTGGCTTGTAGCACACATTATTTATTCTCATGTAAAATCTCTTTGTAGTGAATAAACTTGTTTTATTGTTTATCTATTCTTGATTATTCAAATGGAAGTATCTGAATAACTCTGTGGAAACAGATTTTGTGCATGGTATTCTATTAGGCTGTGTCTACATTGGCAAGTTTTTGTGCAAAAGCAGCCGTGAGTATTTGCGCAAGAACACTGACGTTGTAATGTACAAAATCAGTGCTTCTTGCACAAATACTCTGATGCTCCCGCTCAGGGATGAGCCCTCTTGCGCAAGTATTCACGCGCAAGAGGCCAGTGTAGACAGCAACGTTAATTTCTTGTGCAAGAAAGCACGATGGCTAAAATGGCCATCGGAGCTTTCTTGCGCAAGAGAGCGTCTACACTGGCATGGATGCTTTTGCGCAAAAGCAAATCTTTTGCGCAAAGGCACATGCCAGTGTAGACGCTCTCTTGCGCAAATACTTTTAACGGAAAAACTTTTCCGTTAAAAGTATTTGTGCAAAATCATGCCAGTGTAGACGCAGCCTTAGGGTATGTCTAGACTACATTTAAAAAAAACCAAAACTGCTCTTTTTTCGAAAAAACTTCACCTGCATCCACACTGCAATTGCGTTCTTTCGAAATTAAATCGAAAGAACGCAGGTTTTTTTCCAACATTGGTAAACCTCAAATTACAAGGAAGAACGCCTTTTTCAAAAGAGCTCTTTCGATAAAAAGGCATGTGTGGACACACAACAGGGATATTTTTCAAAAGAAGAGGCAATTGAAAAAAGCACAAGTTCCCTGGCGGCCATTCTGTGAATAGCTATCAGGGGTTTCTTTCGAGAGAGCATCCATGCAGTCTGGACACTCTCTTTTGAAAAAGCAGGTCACTTTAGATCCGGTTTTGAGGTGTGGACGCTCTCTTTTGAAAGAAGCTTTTTCTTTTAGACATACCATCAGAGGAATAACAGGTTAGATATATTCTGTTCTGGATTGAGTTGGGTGGTACAAGACATGTCTTGGGGAGAAAACATGGGACTGGGATTCTTTTTGGATCAGTAATCTTTAAGGCTGGTGAAAGCCATGGGAATGACTTACTTGCTGGAGACCCTTTGTGGGTAGTCGAGTTTGGATGCTTGTAAAGGGTACCCCAGGTTACAGGGCAGGGTCTGGATTGTACCCTGGTATATCACAATCAGATAAGAGAAGAACAGGCTATTTGAGACAAGTACTTTAACAAAACCAGCTTAAAGTGCATTTCCATTCCACATTCTAGAGTTTATAGATTATAAACTGAAATTTCTTGTAATAAGAGAGGATTGGATTTTTAGCTCTTCGTGCACTTTGAGATGTTTGGGGAATTCTTATATTGACAAAGCTTGGCCTTTGGAGAAAGTATTCTGTAGCTACTACTTTCACCTTCACCAAGATTTGTTTCCCCCCTTTAGTTGTTCTGCCCATTCAAATTCATTTCGACTAGTGCTATCTTCCTTTACCTATTCTTTAAACCATGAGTGGGCAAATACTAGTGTGTGAACTCCTGGCAGGCTCCCACCACTATACATACTTGCACAGCTGCAGGTGCCAGGTACCATTCCCAACTGATGGGAGTTGTGGGAAAGTGTGTCTCAGTCCGTGCCACTTCCTGACGCTCCCATTGGCTGGGAACAGTGATCTGCAGCCAATGGGAACTGCAGTCACTGGTACCTGTGGCCATGAAGGTAAATATAGCAGCAGCAACCAGCCAGATGCTACCCATGGCGAACCACCACCGTGTTATTGCCCATCCCTCTCTAAACTTTACTGTGAATGTTTATTGAAAATATAGCATCTTGATGTTGAAAGCACTGCTCTATCAGAGAAATCTTTCTCTGAGTTTGAAGTAAATTTGGCATTGCAAGCCAGAATATAAAGTTTTGCAAAGCTATTAGCCTTCCTTTTCACACATGAAATTTTAGAAGCTCATGTTTGAAACAAACAGTTCACAATTTTTATGAATGTGTTCTCCAAACCTCATAAGTTTACTATTTTTTTAACTAGCATGCTTGTTTAACTTGTCAGATTGAATATCCTGGAGCAGAGTGAGCTTTAATAAAGAAAGAAAAAGTTTTGCCATTAAGGCAGAAGAATGTTACAACAATATAAACCAAGGAATTGATTAACAAAGATAAATGTAAGTAAATATAGGGAGGATTCTAAGAGACTATAACGATGAATATTAAAACAGCAGAAAAAACTTGTTTGCATTCAAAATAAAGCATGGAACACATCGGTCTCATTCTCAAAACTGAATCCCCATTTTTTCTTTTATTATATATACTTCTGGATGAGCTCTTTGAACCTAATACAAGAATTAAATGATGAAATACATGTTGAGTTTCCAGGCAGCAACAGTAAAATGTATGGTGAATTACATGGTACCAAATGTTTGCATAACTCAGCACTGGCAAATAACACTGCTCTACAGCCAAAATGCTTCTGAAATAAATGTAGTCAAACTTTACTAATTCTGGGTCACTGAGAATGAAAATGATGCTTAAAATTGTTGATTGGCTCTAGTTTTCAAGATATGCTATTGGGTCAGTATATACGACCCTTGACTTGGGAATGGTGGAGGATAAGTGAGTTATAAAGGGAAGGGATCTCAATTTAAACCAGAAATGACTAAAATACATCTTTGACTGGATCTATGAATAAATCTATGACTGGGTTTGGACAGTACTTGCTTTTTAGGCAAAACAATGAATGATGCAATCTGAAGCTGGAATTGCGTCATACATGATATGAATTGCATCATGTTATTCCTAGAAGTCATGGATGATGCAATCATAACGAAGCTTACATCACTCTGCTGAACAAATTGCCCTATATCAGCTCTAGAAATCATACAGTGTCATGCTCTCTTATTTGTCAGTGTTTGATTTTGCAAAGGGACACATTTCTGTTTAGCCAAAGTGAGCAGAGATGCCTCGTACTTGTGTGAACAGTGCAGATAACTTCTGCTATGTTTGTGGTGAAGTGACTTTTGCATCACAAAAGTGCAGGATAACCACTATGGTTAAGAAAGCCTTTTCACCTTTATTTTGGCTCCAAAACTGGAGATCAGGACAAGAGGTGGGCCCCACACATATGCTGCAAGACTTGTGCAACAAATCTTCGCCAGTGGTTGAACAGGAAAAGGAAATCTATGCCTTTTGCAGTGCCAATGATTTGAAGAGAGCCAACAGATCATACCAGCAATTGTTACTTCTGCATGGTGCCTCCAGTTGGGAAAGGTGTGTCAAAGAAGAAAAAGTGGACTGTGCATTATCCAAACATTCCATCAGCTATACGCCCAGTACCCCACGGAGAAGGACTGCCGGTTCCTGATGCACCAGAATCATTCTCACTTGAGTCAGATGAGGAAGAGGAAGAGGATGAAACTTCTGGTCCTGAACCATCAATGTCACAGGACCCACATTTTCTCCCATCCTCCTCCTCTGAACCACACCTCATAACACAGAGTGAACTGAATGACCTTGTCAGGGATTTGGAACTACCCAAGAGTAAGGCAGAGCTGTTGGGCTCCAGACTACAGCAGTGGAATCTCCTGGCAGGTGATGTTAGGGTTTCCATGTTCCATGACCGTCAAAAGGATCTTGTCCCATTCTTCTTCATGGAAGGTGCTCCATTTAATGAATACAAGAGACAAGCCAAGACACACCGAGTAGACACTGAATAGGACTAAACTATGTACATAATAGTTTTTTGCCTTTTGTTTCATAATAAATTTTATTGATATAACCCTTTTGCTGATTTTTAAAGTATTACATAAACAGGACAGATGAAATATTATCATGTAAACCAACCATAAACATATGAAAAGACCTAGGTTTGCAATTTATGATTAAAACTCTACTATCTACACAATATACATAGACGTAAAATGTAAAAACTTAAATATCTTGGAAACAGTAGCCAATCAGTTGTTTTAATTGTCATATTTGAATTCAGCACATCAAAATACATAATAAATAGCACATTTTATCTCTGAAACAGACGACTTCTAAAAAATTGTAGATCAGTGTAATTCAAGCATCTCAAATGTCCATCTATTTTGTTCTTCTTCTGTCTTTTCTTTCATTGCATTACAAATAAATGGAGAAATCTTGTGGTTACTGATGAAGATGCCCTAACTGTTTCATATGCCTTCCAAAAAAACCCGGATTAAGCTCTGCTTTGAACAAGGAAGTAAATTGGCTGGTTAGGCTATTTTATCAGTGGCATTAATAATATTCCACCTCTTCATTTAAATTGGGGATAAACCAAATAGAGGGAAAAACCCTTTTGACTCCAATTTGTTTTCCAGAGCAAACACAACTTGGGAGACAATGTAGACCATAGAATACAGCATAGTGCTGGGATTTTCTCTGAGAACTTTTCCACTCAGTTTCTCCAGAATACCTTGTCCATTTCTGGGAGAACAATTCATCCAGTTCTCTGGAATCCAATAATAATAATAATTAATAATTAATAATTTGAATATTTGTATTGTATCATCTTCTTCAATTAACTCTGAGAACTGGTTTGATAGTGATTGGTTAGCTAACTGTGTAAAATTTTCATCAGGATTTGCTCACTCTTGAACTCAGCTTTGCTAGATATTTGTCTGTGGGGTGCGCTTCAGACATCAGTGTGCCTTTTCATCATCCCATGATATCACAGGGAATCATGGGTAATAGTTTCTTTTGGGACATTTTCATTCTTATGGAAAAATCCAAGATCAAATACACTCTGCCTTTGCACTGCTTGTGCAACATAAAAAACCCCTTACAAGTAGTGTAATCAGGCAATTGTTAGGTTTGTAGCTGTTTTGCATTATTGGAGTAGTGCAAAACAGCTTAATGTCTTAATTTCTTCAGAGCTCAAGAGATTGAAAAAACAATTAATATTGTTAACATGATGGGTTTAGTATTGGCTTTCATTAATGTTCTTCCATCCAGCTGTCAAATTCAGCAAAATGTCCAATACATTATTTATAGAAAAATGGGAGCATTGTACAGTTGATTCAAATACAGGTCAAATCTCTGTTTAAAAATGTTTCTTTGATGTTGTAATATATAGATATGACTATAAGATACAAATGAATACACACATAAATATGATTGAGATTGTCTATAACCCTCACAAAGCCACATTTAACTTCCCTAATTTCAGTGCTCACAGTACCATTGTCATCATGTGCCAATTTTATGAGAACTGTTCACATATGCTTTCTAAAAAGCAACCTAGTAAAGGCAAGATCTACCTGTAGGTCTCGCAGTGGCTTGCTGTATTGAACTTCCCGTAATTGTTCAGATGATTTCACTGACCCGCTTTTAATGTAACTGAGCCCTTTCAGTTTGTGGATACCCTACAGAATTATTTTCAGATACCATTCAATAGCTCTGTCTGTTCAATGTCAAAATGAGTTCCTCTGAGCTGGGTAGCCTAAAAGTTGTAAACACAGGTATATAAAAGAGCTTCTGAAAAGAAGCTTAAAGGTACATCTGGTTTACAAAGAAGTGGTGGGTTTATAAAGGAGCTAACAATTTAAACATGACCAGTTTTATGTGCCAGGTAAAAATACTGCTTCTACTAATCAGCTTCTTTCCCGTGACATTTAAAATAATGGAAACCACAGGGATGGGCAAGTTAGAAAGCAGTTAGAATCATTTTAATAAGAGGAAGAACATGCATAATAAACCTTCCCAGTGTTCTGAGGAGGTTATGGACAAGAGCTAATGGCAGTTCATATGTTGTCATTTATTTGAATTGCCAGAAAATCCCTAATAAAATTCCCTATGACAGGATTCTAAATAATTCACTGGTTAAATCTCAGGGACTCATCACAGGGATGGATGGACACCTGGTTGTGAAGAACAAAAATTGGAACAATACTTGCAACAAAATGCTACAGGAATGGTGTCTATGATTGATTAGGTAGTACCCTTTCATCTGAGTAAACTGAATCACTAGCAGTAAATAGTGTTACAGAGGGGCACTTTGCTGCTGCTTCTTCTAGAGGAGGTATGAAAATCTAACCCAACGGTGATCACTAAATATCCAATGGCACCTATCAAAATAATGGTGTTAACTTTGCTGCTGAATAGAATTTCAATTTGGGTACCTTACTCTGTGTACCTAAAATCCCCTTCCCTTCCAGTTGTAATTAAACTGTTCCTGACTCTACTCTTAGCTTGTACATAACTACAACCAGGGATGGCAAGTTTGTATACATTTTGATATATATACAACCCTATCCACCCTAAACTTCCTCTAGGCCCTGTCCTAGAGCCTGCAACCCTATCCACCTAACCTCCCTCTCCCTCCCCAGCCTAAGGCTCTGAGAAGTTGGGTGTGGGCAGAGGGAGGTACTTTGGATGGGGAGAGGATCTGGGTTGCAGACTCTGGGACAGAGTTTGAATGCTGGGTTCAGGCCCGGCCTGTGGGCAGGGGACTGGGGTGTGGAAGGTGGTACAGGATATGGGGGGGAGTTTGGAGGTGGGAGTGTATGTGTGTGTGTGTGGGAGGGAGTGTTGAGGGAGTGGCTGAGGTGCAGGCACTGGGAGTGAGTTTGGAGGTGTGAGGGGGTGGGGTCACAGGCTTTGAGAAGGGGAAAGGTGCCTGGGAAAGGGGTGAGGGGTGCTATGCATATCTGGGGTATCCCCCTCTGGCAGCAACTCCCAGGCAGGGAGTGCCAGGGAGTCTGTGTTCTGTACCAAGCTCCCATTGGCTGCAGGGGTGTTTGGGATAATGACAGCATGTGGAGACACATACATATGGCCAGAAGCTGCATGGATGTGCCAGCAGCCAAGCAGAGCGAGCAAGTAAGAAGCCACTCTATCCCTGTTGCACTGCCAGGGCTGGTGGCCAGGGACCCTGGGCTGTTTTAAATCTCCAAAGCATGGTAGGCAGGTTAGGGTATGCACCAGGGGAAGCAGACGGGGGCAGCAGGCAAGGCCGGGGAACACCAAGCCCGGAACTTTTCTGGAGCCAGGAATATATCTTAACACCTCTGACTACCAACTTTCATCCCAGAGGTGACTTATGACATGTGAAGGTGCTTTTGAATAATTATTAATCCTCTCTCTGGGTGGGCCACTGACATAGTTTCTGTAAAAGATATTCTGCCTTAGGAGGCAGTCTGGGTAGCAGAGCCTACTATCTTAGGGAGGAAGGATGAGGCTCTTATTAAGTCACCTAACAACTTCCATTTAAGGATTATTAAGGTACAATGTCAAAGCCATTAAGGCTAATGACTCTAGTTTCTTATCCCGAGCAGCACACAAACCAATTTGACCAGGCGGGTTGGGGCCTAGTTGTATTAATTTAGATGGAATATATAGGCTAATGGTATTAACTGACCTACCTCAGTCACTGCCTAACATTAAACAATGTTAAACAAGGTTCAGGACTTAGTGTACAGAGATCTCAAGCTGTTTAGTAACCACACCATTAAAAAATCCTTTTAACCTCTTATTAAAAATACAGAAAAGAAGGATAAACATTTGAAATATTAAACATTTGAAATGCTTTAGTTAAAGCATTTGATATATAAAGTACTAGCAGATTTGCCCAGCGTTGCTCGTGTCCATAATTCGGAAATTCCATCAAGTGTATTTGGTTTCTTCATCCCTATTAACTCAGATCATTAGCTATGTTTTAACAACAACAACCAAAAAGCTATAGTCAATTTGGTTTCCAATAACAATTTCTTCAATTTTCAAACCTTAAGTATTGATTTAGCTGTGCCAAAACAAAGCACTACTCCAAAATTCTCCATTTTGCCTCTATTCTGCAAGGTTTATGGAGAAGCAATCCTATTCCATGTTCATCCTATTTTTCTGACTCATTTTGATTCATTGTCTTTCATTATTTGATCTGTTTTATGCCGATTTTGAGGACTATACTTGCTTTGGGGTCAAATCTGGAGTAAATAACTGAGATCAGGAACAAGGAGTAAGATGATGTAATAGGAGAAAGAAATGGGAAGGAGTCAGGAACTTAATCATAGTGCCTGGCCAGCAGCTGGTCTATCAGTCAAGGGGTGTGGAAGGAACAGGGAGTCTATGAAAGGTGGTTATCAATCAGCAGTTAGCTGTGAGCCAACTGACCTTACTGAATCAGTAGGGATCAACTCTGTTTGTGGGACGGGTGTGGATAAGAGCATGGGTATGGGTAAGAGTATCAGCTGGGTGCTCTCAGAGGGTATGTCTACACTAGCTCGTTAGTTCGAGCTAGGTAGGCAAATGAGGGCAACCGGAGTTGCAAATGAAGCCCAGGATTTAAATATCCCGGGCTTCATTTGCATGTTCCCGGGCGCTGCCATTTTTAAATCCCCCTTAGTCCGAACTCCGTGCCCGCGGCTACACGCGGCACGGTCTAGGTAGTTCGAATTAAAGATCCTAATTTGAACTACCGTTACTCCTCGTGGAGTAACGGAATTCGGACTAAGGGGGATTTAAAAATGGCGGCGCCCAGGAACATGCAAATGAAGCCCAGGATATTTAAATCCCGGGCTTCATTTGCAACTCCGGTTGCCCTCATTTGCCTACCTAGCTCAAACTAACGAGCTAGTGTAGACATACCCTGAGAGACTACAAAGGATAGAGGCTCAACTAGCCCCATAGCTATGACATGACTGCCTGCCCATGGTGGAAGAAATGATTTCAGTCTTTAGGTTCTACCTCAGCTTATGTTTATAGGCACTGATGATCTTTCTTCTTATGCCAGCTTTACACTGGAACCACTCTATTGACATTATTGCAATTACTTCAGAATTACACCAGTGTCATTGAGAGAGATTCTAGCCCATTAGGACTTTTCTCACAAAAGATCCAATGGGTCCCATATAAAGTGTTTGTTTTTTATTCATAATGACTTAAGTTCAGAGGTAAACATGCAAAACCATATAAATCACTTTTCTACGGTATACATCCAAGTTGGAAGGAATGCACACAAAATGAGTCACAGGCTCAAGAAAGTGGCATAAAACAATGTTACTGATGTGGAAATGTCAGAGCAGAAAAGAATCAAGGGAGAAGGAGCAAACACAACTCTTGCACCTCCCTGGCACCCCAGAAAGGAATGCCACAGTGGGTTTCTCATTAATCCCCAGATAGTGGAAACATCTTTTTTAGGCTCGGATTTTCAAAGACTTTTGGCAAAATTCCCTTTGATATTACTGAGCATAGGAAAAAGGGAAGCACTGAGCTCTTTTTACAAGTCTACCCCTAATAAATTTCAGATAGTGTTTTCTCAGCACTGAAGATTTTGAAATTATACAGAATATCTTGACTTCAAGAAGAATTGAAATTGATTTTTGCCCTTGAGTAGATGCTGGCCACTTCACGGAATCAGGTCCTGACTAGAACTCATGGAGAAACAAATGTGATGTTCTAATTTCATTTACATATGCTTCAGTATACTCATGATCTCATTGCTACCTACTTACAAATACATGAATGCCTTTGTTCATTTGTATGCCATCACTTGAAGGCTATATGAATTTGACCTCTGAAAATCATTGACATGCCTCTCAAAGGAACAAAGATGAAGCAGATTCCACTGAACATCCATACTATAAGCAAATTGCAGTATTTGTTGCAGCCACCATTTATGTCAGGAAAACAGAGGTCACTCAGGGGTGTGAAAAATTACACCCCGAGTAGCATAATTTTTTCCAGCATAAGTGATAATGCATTATGTCCTTGGGGACTTGGGGAGCTTGTTCTGCTGACATCTCTACAACCACCCGTGAAAGTGGTTTTATTATGTCAACAGGAGAACTCTCTCTCAAACAATCTTACAGCTGTGCCATTGTAAGCTCAACTACTGTAGACGTGGTCCAACATAACTATCCCCATGCAGTGGTCCTCTGTGCACTGAAAACAGTGACAAATTCCAATGATGTAACTTATTCATAGTTACCCATTTTCTTGTTAAAATGTACAATTCAATCACCACTGCATAAGAGATGCTATAAACATACAGATTACAGTTTCCTTATAGAGGTACCATCTGGACCCATATATTCTTCTTCTTGACATTCAGTGCTGCAGTTGTGTCTTCATATATCTTTTAAAAACACGATTAACTTTTATATATATAAAAGAAGACAGTGTCATAAACATGTATGAGGGGAATGCTACAGAAAGGGGGGTTAGCATTGATCTTTATTTCCAGTTATTTGCATCAAGAACACAAACTACTAGAAACACTTATGCCTCATTTCATGAACACATGACATTCCCTATTTTTGCTTGGATAATGCACAGGAGCCCTCTAGATGCATTTTTAATTGGGAGCTCTGCCTACATAGAATTTACACCTAGTTCAGAAATGTAAATGTAAAATCTAATTCTCAGGGACAAAATGTGGGTTTATTAATCCCTCTGGAGGACTGTGTATCTTTAAAACCATGAATGAACTATACTCACTTATTTAGGCTTATTTATGGAAAAAGTTGATAAGATTCTAATGTGACAACAGCTAGTCAAAAAAATGGAAAGAATTGTCATGATTTGTTTTGTATAAAATATGTCCCATTTTATTGGAAGGATTTGCAATTCAAAATTTTTATCCCCTCTAGCAGCTTTTTTAATTTTACAGTTTGCATTTGCCTAGCAGCTTTGGTCAAAGTGCTTTACAAACATTGATATAATTAATTTCACCAGATTCATGTAAGGCAGGTAGATATCCTCACTATTTAATTATAAAGAAGTTATTTGTCTAAGGAAACAGGAGAAATCTGCAGCCAAACCAGGGATAGAACCCAACTATAATGTTATGATTTTACCATGTTTTGCAAATCTCAGACTTTAGCAGGTTTTAGATTACATTCAAGAAAGCTATGGGTTTTAGCATCCATCCTGGAATGATCCCATATTTGGAAATAAGGAATGACCAAATCACTGACCCAAAAGTGGCACAAGAACAAATAAAGAAACTCAGTGAGATTTGCACATATATGCATCTTCCAAAACAAACTGATTAGTCGAGTGTGGATAATACATTGTTTTGCTTTGATAATGTGTAGATATGCCATTTGTTCTAGCTATTTCAATTTTATTACTGTTGTTCAAGACTGTTGAACCTTTGGCTGGCTAGCTGAAGAACAAGAATGTCCCCCACCCATAGCCTCAAAGATGGGGAGGTCTAGTCTAGGCCAGCAGGAGAAAGTAACCTCTGTCCCCTTTCAGGATTGTAACCCTCTTGTCTCTTCCTTTGTGGTGTTGAAGAAGGGAGAAGGTGGATGGATTGGTTAGACAGAAGGACACAGCACAAGGTCCCTTTCACCTGCCCGGTGGCATCAGTTTGCACAATGAAGTAAAACTGAGCAGAGGCAGGAGCATCAGGGTGAACAGCAGGGCGGGTCCAGCAATAATAAGCTAGAAATCACCTTCAGAGAGGCTATCGGGGTAGCTGGAGACCATGTGGACAGATGAGGTTCCCATAAGGTCTCCCTTGGGCAGGAGCTTAGAGGTTCCTCTACATAAATATTGGATAGTCCCCTTTTCTTGAGATTTTTCAGGAGGTAGCTGCAGCCTATATTGTAGACTCCAGATTCTGCAGCTGGACTGCCAGACTAGGATGGAAATATGGATTTCCTGGGTGCTAGTTATTGTTCTTCTTAGAAGGCACCATAAAGTTACATCACAATGAGCATAAGCACACCACTCAAAAGTAATTAGCCATTAATTTTCCTCCGTGTTTCATTGTCCTTCGCTCCCACTTGAGAAGCACAACATGCCATATCCCAGCCTGTCAACTGCATCATTGAATTACACTTGCCATGGGCTTCCTCTGCCTCTCTAAGGGTATGTCTACACTACAAAGTTAATTCGAACTAACAGCTGTTAGTTCGAATTAACTTTCATAGGCGCTACACACGCAAACCGCTAGTTCAAACTTAATTCGAACTAGCGGAGCGCTTAATTCGAACTAGGTAAACCTCATTCTACGAGGACTAACGCCTAGTTCAAATTAAGTAGTTCAAATTAAGGGCTGTGTAGCCACTTAATTCAAACTAGTGGGAGGCTAGCCCTTCCCAGGTTGCCCTGGTGGCCACTCTGGGCTAAGCCAGGGAAACTTGTCTGCCCCCCTCCCGGCCCTGGAGCCCTTAAAGGGGCACAGTCTGGCTACGGTGCCCGTGCCAGGTGCAAGCCTGCCAGCACCCAGCCAGCAGACCCTGCACCTGGCATGGCACGAGCCAGCCACCCGCTGCCACCCAGCCCTCCCCCTCTTCCCAGGACCAGGCTGGCGGCTCCCAGGAGCCTGCCCGGGGCCGCAAGAGGCGGACGCCCGCCTGGTCTAGGGCGGAGATCGTGGACCTCATCCAGGTTTGGGGGGGGGGCCTCCAACGTCCACAATCTCCGCACTAGGCACAGGAAAGTGGCCGTCTAGGGCAGGATAGCTGCCAGCCTGGCCACCAAAGGCCACATGCGAACCCAGGAGCAGGGTTGCATGAAAATCAAGTTGGTCCAGTGAGACCCCCGACCCTGAGCTTAGAACATAAGAACATAAGAACGGCCGTACTGGGTCAGACCAAAGGTCCATCTCGCCCAGTAGCCTGTCTGCCAACAGCGGCCAACACCAGGTACCCCGAAGGGGATGGACCAAAGACAATGGCCAAGCCACTTGTCTCATGCCATCCATCTCCAGCCTTCCACCAACAGAGGCCAGGGACACCATTCCTACCCCCTGGCTAATAGCACTCCATGGACCCAACCTCCATGACTTTATCTAACTTCTCTTTAAACTCTGTTCTGGTTCTCACCTTCACAGCCTCCTGTGGCAAGGAGTTCCACAGGTTGACTATTTGCTTTGTGAAGAAGAACTTTCTTTTATTAGTTTGAAGCCTGCTACCCATTCATTTCATTTGGTGTCCTCTTGTCCTTCTATTATGGGAACTAATGAAGAACTTTTCTTTATGCACTCTCTCCACACCACTCATGATTTTATAGACCTCTATCATATCCCCCCTCAGTCTCCTTTTTTCTAAGCTGAAAAGTCTCAGTCTCTTCAGCCTCTCTTCATATGGGACCTGTTCCAAACCCCTAATCATTTTAGTTGCCCTTTTCTGAACCCTTTCCAAGGCCAAAATATCTTTTTTGAGGTGAGGAGACCCCATCTCTACACAATACTGAAGATATGGCGTACCATAGTTTTAGACTTCCCCTCCTCCTTCTTCCCCTGGCTTCCCCCTTCCAGCTCCCTCCTCCCAGGTTTCCACCTCCCCTCTCCCACCTCCTTTTCCCAGTCTCCCCAGAGGTTAATCCCCCCCCCACCCTCAGTTTTGTTAAATAAAGAGAGTTTACATTTTTGAACACACGTGTCCTTTATTTTTTACATCAGGAAGGGGGGCTAGGGAAGGGTAAGTGGAAGGAGGTGAGAGAGGAATGGGGCTCGAGCCCCTGATGGAGAGGACTGGGGTGGCTCTGTGGGCTCCTCGGGGTGGACGCTCTCCTGCAGGGCCTCCTGGATGCTGACAGCCCCCCGAATGACCCCCCGGATGGCAGCCTGCGGCAAGTGCAGCCGGGCTGATGGCCGAGTGCTGTGATGTGCCGAGGGTGGGCACTCAGGGCACTCCAAGACACGACTGCTTTGCTGTCCCTCATCGAGGTAGACAAGCAAGCGGGGAACCCTGAGAACTGTCTGTCCGGGGTGGGAGTTGGGTCCCTTTAAGCACATCTCTTGGCTAGCCTGAGGCAGCAGCTCCACGCTCTAAATCCTAAGCTGATGCCCTGCCAGCACTGGTTCCAGCCAGCCTTAACTTCGGTTCAGGGTCCACTCAATGTGGACATGCTAGTTCGAATTAGCAAAACACTAATTCGAACTAGTTTTTAAGTCTAGATGCGCTAATTCGAATTAGCTTAGTTCGAATTAACTAATTCGAACTAAGTTAGTTTGAATTAATGCTGTAGTGTAGACATACCCTATGGGGTTGTTAATGCAAATGCCCCTTTGGTGAAATCTGGACATAGCAGGGGGAAGGATTAGGGTAGAAGCAGCAGTCAACAAAGTAGAGGTCTTCCTAGCGGATAGCTGGATTTATAGGTATTTGATCTGTAATATTCCAAGAGTGATAATATAGGTATAGCGGCCAAAGTCATAGAGAAGGCTGTACTTGTATGAGGGGGCATGGAGAGTGATGGATGTCATTGCAGCTAACAGTCCCGATCTTCCAGTGAAGGAGGCTTAAACAAGCATTGACGACTGCTCCAGTCAAAATTTGGTTTCTCAAAACTTAACATTTGAAGGGTAATAAATATAGAAATAAATACCTTATGGCATAAGGAAGCCATGAGAGAAGGTTGGGCTGCTTGACATAAGAAGGGCATGGAGACTGACTAACTTGTGTGTGGGAAAGGGGACCACCCTCCTGCTATGTACATATATATTGCCAGGGAGGTTTGGCCTTGTCAAAATACTGCTAGGCCCATAATATCTTTAAGATCATACCATGGGCTCTTTTGTAGGGATTGATGTTGATGATTGCGATCTAAACAGGAAAGAAGTGGAACCAGGCTCATATAGACCTTTGATTAGACTGGCTGTCGTTGGCTATTCTGATGGTATCCAGTGCACAGAGAGTAGTTTATATGTTCCATGGCAGTCAAACCAGAGACCTGATCTTAGCAAACAGTTATTCTGATTCTTCACTAACAGCAAATGTTGGAACATATGCAGCCATACTACGTAAAATGTTGGCACCTGCACAGCATGTTTGGTCTGGCTCTCGGGGAGGTGACACTCTATTAGATAGCATCAGGCACGTCAGAGGCTTGCCATCTAGGTGCAGGACCAGTAGAGGGAGTCTGTAGATGGCCTCATTTGCAGTTGAGCTATGGGTGCTTTGGTTACTCCTGTGGGTTTATCATGGCAAAGGAGGACATAGCTTTAGTGCTACTGAACACTGTTCCGATGCTATCGTATAAAGAGGCAGGCTCGATGGAAGAATAAGAGGAATAATTAAAAGGAAAAGTAATGTATTTTATTTTGTTTCCTTTTGGGATAGTGGATTGCTACCTGGGGAACACCACTTGGATCATGACCCTCCCTCCATGTGAAAAAGTTAGTGAATGATGGGAAGGACCTTGAATAATATCACTCTTTGTATACTTTGGGGTGAAACTTTGTAGCTTAAGTGACATTCATATAAAGCAGCTTCCTGACTATTCCCAGTCCTCCTTGGATGCTAATCTGCTGGTTTTTATTATGCAGGTCAAGTTATTTGCAAAGGCCAAGGGCATGAAGGCTCATGGTCATGCTCAGCTTCTCAGGTTCAGTATGGTATCAGGGTAGCCATTGGTATGCAGAGTAGGTTTGTGCCTTACAGGTTATGGGCCCCATGGATAATTTTGCATTTGCAGAAAAGGTGGATTTGAGGAGATATAGCCATTGGCCTCATTTCAAGTTGTCTGATAGATTGGGAGTTTAAAAAAATACAGAAAGAAAAAGAAATACAGAAAGCCCCCCCCACACACACACATACACACACACACACACTCTAAGTCAGCGTGTTTGGACATTGAGTTAGACACAGAGGCATGTAACTCTACTCTGAACTAATAAATTGACAGGATTTGGGGAGCAAGGCAACCAAACAAATTGCTGGCACCTCTGGTGGCAGATTCTCCGTGCACATAATTGTTCCGGGTCAGAGGTGTCTGGTTTCCTGATAAAACGCAATTGGAAGCAGATTAGAAGAAGGCATCTCCTACGGCAGGTAGGGAATGGGGATGAGGCTCCTATTGTCTAGTACAGTGAGAAAACAACTCTGTCTTCCCCATCCTTTTAATAATGTCCTCCTTTCAGACAATCAGAGTTCCAGCAGTGGTATAATTAGGTTATGGTATGAAGAGGGAGCTGAGGGGAGCCCTCTACTAGGTAGAATGGATATCATCAGTGGGACATGTTATTGAGGACAATTCCCAGATGTGTTGTTTAATACATTTGTGGTCCTAACATAACATAATAATGGACATACTAGGTCAGATCAAAGGTCCATCTAGCTCAGTATTCTGTCTTCTGACAGTGACCAGTACCAGGTGCCCCCGAGGGAATTAACAGAACAGATAATCATCAAGTGATCCATCCCCTGTCACCCATTTCCAGTTTCTGACAAAGAAAGGCTATAAAATCCATGAGTCCTGGCTTACCACCCTCCAGTCCAGTCATTAGATCCCACTGCCACTGTCCTGTTAAACCGCATAATCTGTATAATTTCTTTGATATGTAAAAAGAAAACCTGCAAACTGTTGAAGCTGGCTGGCTTCTCCAATCTTCAAGTAGATATGAGTTTACAGATTCTGCCAGTTACACGTGCCAGGTAATACCTTACTCTGGGGGGTAGCTCCACTGAAATCATTTGGGCTACTCATGGAGTGAGGAGTTTCCCAGGATGAAGAAGGTGGTAGAATTTGGTTCTTTGTTATTATGAGGCAGTAAGAGGGAAGAGCTGTAGTCCTTATGTTTTATTTTCAGGAAGTGAAAAATCTGCTACTTCCTTTAAATAAAAAAAATGCTGAATTTTTATTTCCTTCCTCTAGTAACCAATTTACTACATATACATAATTAGATCAATATGCCAATTAAAGTAATAATCTCAAACTGAGCATTTGGTCTCAATAGATATACAAATAATAAGATATTAATGACATAGCCCCTCCAGAGACTAATGGCACCTAGATTATTAGTAGTTACTTGTTGAACCTTTCTGATCGGGGACTCTCCAGTCTGGCAACATGGTACTGAAGGACAATGGATGTTACAGAACCAGAAAGCCCCAGCAGCAGGGAGCAGGGGCCATCTGGGAGCCCAGAGGCAGGGGGATAGCAGCTGGGAGCCTGGCAGCTACAACTGGGAACAAAGCTGGACCAGCACGCAGAGGGTTTGGAGTGGAGCTGGGACAGCAGCTCAGGGGCAGGTAATACAGTGACAAGCGCTGGCAGGAGGGGAGCCCAAACTCTGTTGTTCGGGACCTCCATCCTGAGGGTGCCGGACCAGGATAGTAAAAATGCAATATACCTACAATATCTCAGCAAAAGCTCTATTTTCTGTCATTTTCTTCAAATGCCAGAACTTTCCCTTAGAATGGCAACATTTTAAAATATATACACATGCATTTGGTTGATTTGGGGTTTCTATATTTAGCAATGACAGCTGGTCTCAGTTTGATGTCTGTGTGTCTATATGTTTCCCCTGCCTCCTCCAATCTGTTAGATGATAGTGCACATAGTAAAAATATAATAAATTTAACATTGGATACACTCCAAAATGTTCATAGTACTGCTGTGTCAGAATGCATTTTAATGCAGATTATATTGATCAGAGGCCTACTGCTAAGTAACCAGAGCTGCTGACCTTTGATATGTGCTTTCTGTGGCTTTGTAGGTGACAACAACTTGGAAGAGAAGGAAAGGGCATTTACAAAAAGTTTAAAAGCTCAGCTACTGAGAACCTCATTTAATTGAGACTTACTGAAACTGTGTGAAAGGGAGGAAAGGAGAAGGGATCAACAACACCAAGGGAAAATTTTAAAACACCCTCCTCCCCTCTTTATAGGGGGCTGATAAACTGTCTCAGGATGAGAATAAGTAGTTCAACATGTACTCATAGAAACTCCCATAGGGCATTCATTATAGCTAAGGCCAGCTTTGATGGTATCAGGAAAAATGTTGGATGTGATCCATTTTGAATATGTTTATAAATAACCCTGCAGCTGGCCTTGAGTTGAAATGTAAGACTGGTGCCAGGGAAGTAACTTTTTCTCCTCCAAATCAGTTGAAGTGGGAACATCATATGTAAGAACAAACAGCTACAGCTTCTGTGGCTAGATGGCTACTTTAATACAGAAGTGAGTTCACATTTAGTGGCTTCATCAGCAGTAGCAATTTGAATGAAAATATATTCTATATATGGCTCTTAAACTGCAATGCCATAGTGAGTCAGAACATACAGAGATTAAAGTAACTATCTTTAATGTTCAGCCACAATTCTAGAAAGAATATAAAGGGTAGGAGGCTGGCAAATAAAGGTTATGAAAATTATGTTAGGGATCTCAAAATCTAAGCTGCTTTTAATAAGATTCCAAAAGGGATTGGGTGTGTATAAATGGATGCCACAAATATCCAGAGATGAAACAAATTTTAGAAATAATTTTAAATCTTGTGCCTTGGAGTTTAAGATAATCTCTAACTATAAGATCTCATCCTAACCTCTGTATGGGGCAATTACTCCACATCTGTTATCTGCAGGGTTCTGACACTGTCCTCTAGATCAGTGTTTCTCAACCAGTGGTATGAGTACCCTTAGGGGTACTCGAAGTCTGGGGGGGGGGGTACATCTACAACTGAAATTTGGAGAAAACTGATTTTTTTAAAGTTTTATAGCGTTTTATTATTTTTGTACTTTTTACACCCAAAAATTTCATCACCTGCCCAGCTATGATTAAGTTGTTTAAACAAATGTGTTGCAATGGTAGAAAATTTTTGTGTGTGTCTGAAAACTATAAGTACTGGGGGTACTCAATTTTTTTAAAGAGGGCACTTTATACAACAAGGTTGAGAAACACTGCTTTAGATTGCCACTGTTGGAGATAGGATGCTGAAAGAGGAGTACCTCATCTTAGTCTGGTGTGGGCACTCCTATGCAGTGTTTCCTCTAAGCTTTGGGGCAGCACAGCTTCACAGGTGATTAATCAGTCAGAGGCTCAGGGCTCAGTGCATGGAGCTGACTGATTGGGCAGGGCTGATTAATTACCTGTAAAACTGTGCTGCCCCACAGCTTAGAGGAAACACTGTTCCTGTGACACTACAGTGCAAACTGAACTACTACAAGAAACAAGGTGTGTAAGGTACTATCTTTTATTGGACCAGCTTATGTTGGTGAAAAAGACAAGCATTTGAGGTACATGGAGCTCTTCGTTAGATCTGGGAAGGTGACACTCTGAGCACAAGTAAATACAAGGTGGTACAGATTCTTTAGCATAAGTATCTGACACATATTCTAAGGTGAATAGCCTGTTAAAACCACCTCAGCCATAGAACAAAGAAGGGGAACTGTTGGGTTACAGATTCTCTCTATAAAAAAACCCCACTTTTCCTGCAGAATGATAGAATGATATCAGCACCTCTCTGTATCCCTTTGCCCCTCTCTCTTCAGCTGTCCGGCATCCTTCCTCCCTCCCTGGGGCTCCAGACGGTAGGGTGGGGTGGGAGCTATGCCACTTCCCCAGTATCCCAGGTGCTCCGAGGGTGGGTTGGGGTGGGAGCCGCATGGCCTGCTCAGTGCTTGGGAGGGGAGGTGGGCAGGAGCTGCATGGCTTCCCCAGTACTTGGGGGGGGGAGCGCATGGCCTCCCCCCTCCCTGGTGCTCCCAGGGGGTCTGAGACACATGGTCTTCCCCTTCCCTTCTGTCCCATGCTTGGGGGGAAAGGGGGGTGAGAGCCCTGCAGCATCCCCCTCTCCAGTGCTCGGGGGGAGAGGGAGACAGGTTGGCGAGCATAGCGAGCAGGGGGAACAGCCCCCTAATTGTAGTAAAACATAAGTCCAGTGTCTTTAAGAGCATGATTTGTAGTGTTTAGGAGATTACGGACATAAACTCCACGGCTTGTCTTTTGCAGGTGGTGTTCAGGTTTCCTTTGAGGATGAGGTTTGAGAGATCAGATGTGGGGTGACTATTTTGTGAACCTACAGGTATTTTTGTCTTTTATTATTTTGTCTGTAAATTTATTCAAAAGCATAGTGATTTTCGGGTTTCACTCACATAGTCACTGATGGGGCATTTAGTTCACTGGATGAGATGTACCAAATGTGATGGTAGGAACCATGGAGCTTGAGAACTATTGAGAACTATTATCTCTCATTGTGCAAATGGAGATAATGTCTGCCGGTTTTGTATCTATTGTTACAGCAGGACCTAGTGCTTCTTTGAGATAGTGGGATATGTTCTGAGGGGAGCTTGCTTCTGGTCCAAGAAAGTCAGAATGCCTGAGATCTTCCAAGACTTGCTCCCTTCCTACCCTTTAAGGAGAAATGGACTAATTTAGCAGGATAGATCTATATGATGCCTACGTTTTTTTTGGTTTTTTTTATATTTGGGGTTCAGATTTGTCTTTAAAGTCTGACAGCATCTTATATACCAGTTCAGATCTGACAGCTCAAGCAAAAGGTTTGGATTATGTTCTCACTCCTCTTGCCCACCACAGATATCAAGCAGTAGGGGGGAAAGCACCCCACTGCAACTTCAGATTCAGGCTCTTTCCTGTTTCATATATTTGGTGACTTGGCGTGGACTCTCATTTGATTAAGAGGGTAGTGACTTGATGTGGCCACCCCACCTGCACAAGGTGCAGTGTGTGAAATAACCAGCAGGCAGGCCCATACTGAAAATATAGAGGCGTGGACTGGATGGAAGGCTGTAAACCCTTCTGGGATAACAAACAGAACCCCGTTTTCTGCTTCTGAACCCCAGCAGCACTAATTAGCCTTTTCCAGTTTCTGTTTCCGTTTGGCTATATAATTTAGAAGATAGTTTGGAAGTGACCATCCAAAGGAATGGAGGTGTTGTGATTGTAAAAATCCACCCATAAGTGTATGTTTCAGATCCTGATCTTTGAACATCCACACAGGATATGAGTTGTGTGAAAGACCCACGGCAGCTGGCTACGGTAGCTTTGTGGAGGGCAAATACACATGAAACTGGATGAATAGTTTTCTGTTCCCTGAGGAAACTGGCTAGGCACTGCTGTCACATAATCAAGGCAGGCAGGCACCTGGTGCCACTTAAGAGCTTGCCTGAAGCAATAAGCTAATTGAGGCACTTGCAACCAATTAAGGCCTACCAGGTACAGTTTAAAAGGCTTCCCCTCAGGAGGTGTAGGAGAAAAGGCCAAGGAGAGAGTGAGCCGCACGCACGCGCGCTATGGAGGAGCACGAAGGATTGCTTGGATACTAGAGAAAAGGTAGTAGGAGGGATGGTTGCAAGAATGGGAGTTGAGGAAACGCTGCCAATTGCCACTGCCTGAGGGTCCCTGGGCTGGAACCTGGAGCAGTGGATGGGCCTGGGTTCCCCCAACCCTTCCTATACCACTATGGAGTCTGCCCCTGGGCGGGTGGGGGGGGGGGATAAGGACTACTGAGTGGCTTCACCCCAAATGATGGACTAGCCTATTATGGAAATGGTTCAGTAGGCTGTGACCTTTGCGTCTAAAGGGCCAGAGGCTATGCGGAGGGTCACAGTGAGCCTCTGAGGCAAACAATAACTGCCAGTGCAGGACTCTCAGGGCATGGCCAGAGCTTTGTCACAGTTGTTATAGAGCCTTACATCTTTGGCTTGAGCCATAGCAGCTCATGCTTTCAGGTATAAAGGTTGACACACCACGAATTGACCTCAAAACCAAAATCTCACTACCACAGAATGTTTACTGGACAATGGTGTTGGTGTGTTCAAATAAAACAAATTTAGTGAAGCGGGCATTTAAAACCCATCTATCTTAGGACACTTAAGGGGACTGTGTCAGAGTTCTTGGTGGTTCTTCTGTCAAGGATGTAGGAATCTGATCATGCCCAATTATCTACACTGGGGCTGGGGTCTCAACACAGACCCCACTTCCTACTATTTGCAAAGGGGGATCTGCTCTTTGTGAGCCTTCTTGAGTCTTTCTGTCTGGCGAATCAAACTGAAAGTCATGCTCCCACACACTCAGGCTACGTCTATACTGGCATGATCTTGCACAAAAACTCTTTAGCGCAAGAGTTCTTGCGTTAAAGTAGTTGTGCAAGAGAGCGTCTACACTGGCATGTGTTTTTGTGCAAGAGCATCCATGCCAGTGTAGACGCTCTCTTGCACAAGAAAGCTCTGAGGGCCATTTTAACCATAGGGCTTTCTTGCGCAAGAAATTCATGTTGCCTGTTTACACTGGCCTCTTGCGCAAGAACAGTTGTGCAAAAGGGCTTATTCCTGAGCGGGAGCGTCAGAGTTCTGGCACAAGAAGCCCTGATTTCATACATTAGAACATCAGTTTACTTGCGCAAGAACTCGCGGCCAGTGTAGACAGGCAGCAAGTTTTTGTGCAAGAGCGGCCGCTTTTGCACAAGATCGCACCAGTGTAGACACAGCCTCAGGGATAGTCCCTCCCTGCCATCACAGAAAATGGGAGGGATGGTAAATTTACAATGTTGCCAATGATCCAGCCCCAATTTAATGGGTTTGTGGGATTGCTCTGGCTGTCTCTGAAGCAGGCTCAACCTGTCTATCTTACTCTGGAGTCCATGCTATTCAGGGTCAGGGTGAAGGTCTCCTGCCACAGCTGTCCCACCCGCAGACTGCTACTTGGAGCAATCCTGTTCCTTCACCTCCTGCTCACTGCAGTTTCCTGCCTTTTAAGCCTCCTTATTGTCATGCATGATTGACAGATTGAGTGGGGCTAGCCCTGTACTTGGGCCTATCTACCCTCTTCCTCATCTGTGTGGGGCCAAAAGAAGCTTGGGAAATGCACTTGGTGTGGCTCTCTTTTCTTTATTCATGTCATATGTGCGGCATGGACAAAACTATATACATAAGGGGCAGACTCAACCTGAAAGATGATTTTAGGATCCCTTCCACTGCAAAACTGTTCCCGTGTTTTAATAAATAAAATGCTGATGAAAGGAGATGGAGTGATCGTTAAACTATGTGTATTCAATTTAAAATAGATCATAGAGCAGTTTGGGTATAAATGCCACACTTTGAGCAAAGGTTGTATTTCAACTCTGAATAAAGCATATTAAGTTTCATGTTTTCATTTTTTTGTTTCCTGTGATGAGGGCTTAATCTCATCTTCCAATATTTGCACTGTTATTAGAGTTTCTCATTGAAATAAATGGAAGGGCATAAACAGACTGCTGTTCCTCTTAATTCTCCTTCACACACCTTCCCTCTGTCCTCTCCTCCTGCTAATCTTCAAGAGTGCTGTTCCAACCAGAGACATAGGAGAGACCTTCATGCAAGAAAATAGAGGGCACAGTCCAAAAGCATCCTCCCCAAAGACTGGGTGCACTTTGTACAAACCTTCATATTTTGGCTCCCACGAACAAAACCAAACTACCAATGCTATTGCTATTCAGTCCTCACTAGTGAATGACCCTTTGTAGCAGATTTGCCAGGGGAAGGCCATGAGAAAACGTCTAGTCTTGTGCTTATGGTGCTGAGCTGGCATTCAGGGGATCTGGCTATTCCCCTGTTATGCTACAGGCTTCCCATGTAGCCTAAATTGCTTATATCCAGACCGTTAAATCTACTTAAGCATCTATCTAGTATTTCTAGGTGCCCACCATTTAGGCCCCATTTACTGCCTAACCTTGTACACTAAGTTTCCATCTGTCATGCATTTGCAAAGCCAGATACTTAAGCTCTGAAGCTACCCCAGCCCCAGAAAATGAACAGCCCAGAAGGACCCTTTCTCAAGCCAAAGCCCATGTCCTTCAAAGTGGGATTCTTAAGCAGTGCACAGGAAAGGCTATTTTGACATCATTCTCCAGTTATGTTGGTATAAGCTGACAAAATACCTGTTACATGCTACTGCTTTATCTAAGGGTAGCCCATTTCTAGATTCAGGCAGTTAGGCCTGAGTCTAGAGATGGACTACCCTTAGATAAAGCAGTAGCAGAACAGCCATGCAAAGACAGTCAGGGTTACAGAGAAATGTAGGACAAGTGTGTGAGCGAGTTTGACTATGAGACAAATATATATAGTGAAAAATAGCTTGGGTTGCTAAGAAAATGAGCTTCCTGTGTGGCTTACCTGGTTTAGGTGTTTAACTCCAGGAAAGGTTTCTTGGTTATCATCCCTCCCCACTTTTCTGTGACTGCAGGATTCTTGGTTCCTGAGCTCTCTGATGCAGTAGGTCAGTGGTTGTCAAGCTACGGGTCACAACCCAGCACTGGGTCATGGAATGTCAGGCACTGGGTCTCGTTGCTGCAGGGTGATCAGGTGACTGGTGGGTGTGCTAAGGCAGGTTTCTTGCCTGTCCTGGTGCTACAGACTAAGCTGTGCCCCAGCAGCAGCCAGCAACAGGCCCAGCTCTAGGTGTGTGTGTAGGGGGAGGGAGAGCACACAGGGCTCCAAGTACTGTCCCTGCCTTGAGCACCAGCCCCGCACTCCTGTTGGCTGGGAACCTGCTGGTGGCTATTTCTGGGGCTCAGCATGGTCTGTGGTGCCAGGTGTGACAGGGTGGGGGTCACAGAAGACCCTTCGAGGGTGTTTCCCAGGGTGCTGACAAAGCCACTGACACTTACCTTCTTGCTCTGTGGGGCTTCTCACTACCCTGTCCCGCTGGGCCAGCTCCTGGGCTCCCTCAGCCAAGGCACAGAGCTGAGATCACTCCTTCTCTTCCCCCGCTCCCCTCCCCGTCCCCGGAGCAGTATCGACACTGAAACTCTTCAGGTCCAAGGAAAATGCATTTTTGGGTCCAGCTTCCTGGGATACCACCCCCCAAATAGGATCAGAACCCCAAATGAATTATTTAGGTAAAAGCCCCCCTGTAACAATGAAAGGAGGAATGTGGACACTCATTGCTCCCCCACGTAACAATTATTTACACGGGGCTTGATAGTAAATAAAAGTGACTGTATTAAGTACAAGCAGTAGGATTTAAGAGGTTGTAAGTGAAAACAGGCAGAGCAAAGTTGATTTCAGATTTAAAATAACAGAAAATGCTTAGCTAATTCTAACACTAAAACCTTATTATGAACTCACCTAAAACTGTTCTTTTTCCAGCTAAGCCTTCATAACCAGGGAAGTCTCCTTTTCCCTGGGGTCTTTAGTTATCCTCCTCCGTGTGCCACGCCAGCTAAAAACAAAGAAACTGGTAGCTTCCTATTGTTTTATAGATTCCACTTTAGGCTGGAATTCTATTTCTACATTCCGCCCTGCCATGGACAATTACTTGGTCCACCCCTACCACTTGGGTAGTTGCACTGTGACTTCCTAAGATCAACCACTGCTAAGACTTAAAGGACAAAGGAGACTGTTTACAGTAAGTCATCTAGACATTGAGGGTAACACCTTGGATGGCTTTCATTTGCACATTTAAAACCATAAAGTATTCCATACTCCATATATCTAATTTTACACACAAGAATGATACATACACCAAAATAAGATATTCAGACCCAGTGGATTAAGACATTAAGATTGATAGGTTACATGAAGCAATTTATCCCAAGCATCTTTGAGTTATGCATATTTATGTCCATAAGTTCATTTCATAAAGCATGGGGGGGGGAGGTTCAATCACACCAGGAGAGGCAAGAAGCCTGCTCTTAGCACCCCTGCTGCACTGCTGACAGGGAGCCACTCAAGCTAAGCCCCTCCTGTCACAATCCTGAAACTCCCAAAGCTGAAGCCCCCTACTACACTCTAAAGCTCTCTTACTCAGCCCAGCCCCCTGGAGCCCACACTCTAGTCAAATTATGTTGGATCATGTGCATCAACAATTTTCTTCAACTAGGTCATGAGAAATTTTTTGGAAACTTCTGCACTAGGTCATGTGCTTAAGCACCTAAGTCCCTCTCCTCTCCCTACCCCTTTGTCTCCTGTTTAGCTTAGGCAACTTTTTGTTCAGCTGGAGAGCTCTTGAAAACCTCTTCCTTAGGCTCTTAACTTTCCACATGCCTTATGTGGTGATTCAGGCCACTTGGGGCTGAAGATTTCATGAGGCATCAAGCTGCCTCAGGATTAGGCATTGCAGTGTTGAGCTATGCCACACCTTAATGTTTCTGGGCCTTATTTTTCCATTTGCAGATGTAAGCCAGGGCTGAACTGATGCTTGCTATCAGCCAGCTAGAAGGAGAGCGCTGCCCTGGGGGGGGGTTTGCTCACTCCAAGGCTACGTCTAGACTGGCATGATTTTCCGCAAATGCTTTTAATGGAAAAGTTTTCCATTAAAAGCATTTGCAGAAAAGAGCATCTAGATTGGCGCGGAGTTCGCATTATAACGATGCGCTTTTGCGGAAAAGCGCGTCGACATTGGCAGCACGCTTTTCCGCAAAAGCAGAAGCCCAGAATCATTTTGCGGAGGGCACAAGGGCACCAGACCTTTCAGGGGTCGGGGGCTGGAGCTCATTTCAGACACATGCTTAAAGGGATCTCCCCAGACAGCCGTTTCTCTCTGCTCCGTGCTATAGGGCCTCTTGCAGGGACTGACAGCCATAAGCGGGTTTGGTAGTTGCCCTCTGATTTTTGGACACTGCTGCCTTTGGCCACCTACTGCTTTTGCCAGGGGTTTTTTTCCTTGCCTTGTTTCTTGTGCCATGGAACCAGGGGTGGCCATGTGCCTGCTCTGGCCCCTGTCGGACATTTTCGAGTGCTTGCAGCTGCTGCTCCAGGTTGGTGCCCTCCTCTTCCAGGACCAGGAGGGGCACATTGCTTTGGACTCCCTCACCAGTGAGGCCATGGCGTCCCTGTGGCACCCCCACCCCAGGGTGGAGAGGCGACTGTGAAGACTGGACACCAGTACCGACTGGTGGGACCGGCTGGTCCTAAGGCGGTGGGACAACCAGCAATGGCTCCAGAACTTCTGCATGTGAAAGCGGACATTCCTGGAGCTCTGTGCCTGGCTTACCCCCGCGCTCCAGAAACCTACCACCCGGCTGCGGGCACCCATCCCCGTCAAGAAGAGGGTCGCCATCGCAGTCTGGAAGCTGGCCACCCCGGATTGCTACCGATCGGTGGCACACCAATTCGGGGTGGGCAGATCCGCCGTCGTGATGGAGGTAAGTCCCAGGGGGAGTGGGGAGTGGAGTGGGGTGAGGGTGCTGCACTCCATGCCCAGGGGCAGCCAAGACTCCATGCTGGGTCACTCAGGGGTTCGGGCCGTCCCTCCCTTGCACAGGCCTGCTGGGGGGCGGGTGTAGGGCGAGGGGGCTGTGGCGTGTGTGTGCGTGCGTGCGTGAGGACAGAGGGAATCACGGGGAGGGGGCCAAGGGAGCGCACACCCACCCCTGCCTTATGTGATGTGTTCCCCTATGTTTCTCTGCACCCTTCTACAGGTCGTCCACGCCATCAACAGCGTCCTGCTCCCCAGAGTGATCCACCTGCGCGACATGGACGCTACCGTCGCCGGCTTCGCTGCTCTGGGGTTCCCCAACTGCGGGGGAGCACTGGATGCAACCCACATCCCCGTCCGGGCCCTGGAGCATCGAGCGGCCCATTTCATGAACAGAAAGGGGTACTGCTCCATTGTTCTGCAGGCCCTCGTGGACCCCTGGGGCCGCTTTCTGGACGTTTATGCGGGCTGGTCTAGCAGGGCACACGACGCCCGCATCCTCTGCAACTCCAGACTGTTTCGCAGGCTGGAGGCGGGCACTTACTTCCCCCGGCGGGAGTTGACTGTCGGGGATGTGCCTATGCCCATCTGCGTCATCGGGGACGCAGCCTACCCCCTGCTGCCCTGGCTAATGCGGTCCTACACGGGGCGGCCGGACCAGAACCGGGCCCAGTTCAATGACCGCCTCAACCGGGCCCGCAATCAAGTGGAGCTCGCCTTTGGCCGATTAAAAGCCCACTTCCGGTGTTTGCTCACCCGTCTTGAGATGGGTGAGCGGAATGCAACGGAGGTAGTGGCCGTGTGCTGCATGCTCCACAACGTTGTGGAGCGGAGCGGGGAGGCCTTCCTTCCCGCATGGATGGCAGCGGAGGGCCAGGCCTACGAACAACCCCACACAGCTGCCAGCCACCAGGCGCACCAGGATGGGGTGCTGTAGCCAGACATGAACCCCATCTTGTTTCCCCCCCTCCCCCCAGAGAGCAAGAGAAAGGCAATCAGCCTTTGATGCCCTGGGAACGCAGGTGTGCTGCCTGTCCCTGACTCTAATAAACAGAAACCAGACAGTAAATGGGCTAGCTGACGACCCAGGGGACCTCCTGCTGCCCTGATGGCTAGCACCAGTAATTGACACGCCTACACTGTCCCAGGAGAGGAATCTTCGCCCATCACATACTAGAAGTGCCCGTTGTCTGCATTTTCCCAGGTGTGAATTATGCTTTGCACCCTTCGTGGGAAACTTGGCATTCAAAGCCATTTTCCCTAATTGGCCACTTGAGACCAGGAAGAAGCCTACGTGACCCAAGGGGTATAAAGAGGGGTTTAGTAGCCCACCCCATTTGAGCTCCAATCATATACACCTGCTGGCAGGTATTGCTGGTTTCCCGAGGTCTGTGGGACGCCCAACCTCGCCCTACTTCTTCCCGAGGGATTGAGAGAAAGACGCTGGCCACGCCAAGTCTGGAACGCAGGGGTGAGAATATATACCTGCTAGGTGTCTATTTTGCATGCATTTAATAAGAGCTCAGAGAACCAAAAGGGTTTCATGGTACCTGTAAGTGACTTATTCGTGTAATTTCTGTCCTGTCCTTTGTAGTGGCTGTGTTATCTGTAACACAGTAGTAGCATTTAACAGCTAAGTTTACCCTGTAACAATAAAATAGTAACTGTTTAAGCTGTGACCTGACTCCTTCAGTTGCTGTAACAGAACCAAGCACAATTTTAAAAAGAACTCCAGCCGGTCATAAAGGACAGATATAGGGAGAGCTTGAGCGTTGGATCGTGTCGCTTCCAGGGGACAGATCCGTTGGGGCATCTCTCAGCCTCCCCAGGCTGCCCGCTGCAAAGGGATTGTGTATCCTAGCAGTCAAAATCTGAGGTGTAATAAGCTCTCCCTGTAAACTTCTTGGGGCGCCCGTCAACCTCCTCCAGGTTGCCCGCTGCTAAGGGACCCCAGTCCTAGCAGTTGAAGTCTCGGGTGTATAATACACACACACCACTCACTGCCCTGACCACTGGCTGACAGGTGCGCATCCGGGAGGCCCTCACGGACATGTTTTCACAGGCCCCGCAGTAGGGTCGCCTCGGTTTCCCTGGACAGCTCCCTCCCCTCACCTCCCAATACACAACAACACAGTTTGGGGGAGAGGGGGATGTTGTGCAGAATGTTCATGATTGTTATATGAAATATGTTTGAGCAGTCTAGTTCAGAGCAGAGTACTCTTGTTCTGTTAAGGGTTTGGTCAGGTCAAGCGGAAGGCTTGTACCTACCAATTAGGATTAGGTTTAGATTTAGGTTTAGTTAGATTAGCTATCGTTGTCAGTTCAAAGCATTTCGGCCGTTGTCGAGTTTGTTTGTCGGGCGCGTCGGCCGTAGCTAGGGTTTTCTTTGAGTTCAGGGTTAGGTTTAGGGATATTCTAGGCCACCATCATCTGTTCTAGCTGTCCCGAAGAACAGGAAGAGGATTCGAGGTTCGTGCGGAAGGCTCGAGTCAGCGCACCCGATTCCAGTCATCTTCGAGGGATCTCCTGGCAGTTCCTCTCCTGAGGCCCGGAAGGACCAAAGGATTGAGGTCGCCAGTGTCACCGCAATCGCCCTCCGCGCCTAGACTGTGTTTAATGTATTTTGTGTTGTGTTTACTCTTTTGTAATCTATCCCTTGCTTGATTGTGATTTTCTGCATGTCAAATATAGTCCTGTGGTTAAATTTTATCTTCAGAGTTGGTATTCATTTATGCATCACAAACTCATAACCCTTTAAAATTATTTTCCTTTTTTTTTTTTTTTTAGAAAACCCGTGATAGATATGGAATTTGGAGTCCGCATTTATCATCTTCATGATTTTATTAGGTTGATCGGCATTCTAAATTAATTATTCATGTTACCTCGCGTAACAGGGAGGAGACCTTGAACTGGGAGGGGGAGGGGAGCTACTCCTGGGAGGGGTGGCCCCTGCGACCACTCCTGCAGGGGCGGACCTGGACCAGGGGGGGCAGGCTGAACGGGGAGGTGGGCAGGAGGAGCAGGAGCAGGAGGGGCCATTGCAGGAGGGGCAGGAGGGGGCAGGGGCAGTGTTAGGGGAGGGATGGCAGGGGCATGGGGCGAGGCCATGCCATAATGTATGGCATGGGCAATGTGTGCGGAGAGGCTGGCAACGGAGTTCGCCATCAGCGCACAGTGTCCCTGGAAGGTGGCCCAGGCCTCCTGGCACCACTGGAGGTCTGCCTCTGTGCATCTCTGGATGGCAGCCTCTATTTGCTCGACAGCCTGCACCGCAGGAGCTGGTCCCAGTGTCGGACGTGTTGCCTCCACGGTTGGGCAGCTGGGGGTACTGCTGCTGCCAGACTGGAGGGTCCCCCGCTCCTGGTTGGTCCCGCTGCAGGGAACAGAAGAAAGGATGGGTCAGTCAGGCAGCCCCGGCCACTGTCCCCACACCTCATGCCTTCCACCCCACCCCTGAGCCCAGGTGACACCACAGGGGTAGTGTGGCTTGGGCCCCCTCGGTTCCCCTCCTGCCCCCCCCGTGTTGTATGTTTGCATAGAGGATCGCCCCTGGAGTAGGGTCCTCCTCCATGTATTGGAACCCCTGGTCTGTGTCCTGGCCCCGTGGAGGGTGGGAGGGCGCTTGTGTTGCGTTAACCTGTGCAACTCCCTGTCGGTGGAGGCTGTGAGGCTTTGGGCTAATCAATGGTGTTTGACAGGGAGCGAGATGAATCCCCACACAATGCCTGGGAGCACGTCTGGCAGACGTGGTCTGGGCTCTCAGATCCCCATCGCGTGGGATATCTCCTGGATGGAACCAGGAGAGTGACTGGGGAGTGTCCCATCCTTGCATCAAAACTCAGGCGGCCCTAGGGGTGGCTCGAGCACTTCCCCCCCTTCTCCCTCCCACTATCCCTCACACACGGTAGCCCAGGGACATGTGTGGCCGCAGGGGGGACTTCCCTCGGGGAGCCAGCCAAGGCACCGGGAGCAGGCGAGGGGCTCAGGGGGGGCCACGCTCACAGGGCTGTGATGCTGCAATTTTCCCAGGAGCAGCTGGCTGTGCCTCATAGCCAGGCATGGGGACAGTGTGCCATTTTGCCTGCTACACCCTTGCGGAGGTGCGGGCTCTGGCCTGAGTCCCTGGGGCCCTGGCTGGTTCCAGCCGGTATCCACCCTTCCCCCCCCCCCCCCCCAATCCTGCCCGATGTGTGTGAGCAGCACGGTCCCAGGCATGCCCTGGAGCTGCCTGCCGTGGCCACGTGCCGCTCAGTCACCAGGCTGCATGTGGTTGCACGTGCTGCTTGCTGCCTAATGCTACACAGCGTGCAGCTCACGTGGCCCGAGTGACATGCTCTCCCCCTTCCCCCTCTGGGTGCCTGGCTCCCCTCCCGCCCACCCTTGTGAGTGCAAAGTGCAACACTTATCGGTGGATCCTTCCCCGGCCTCCGAGGACGCACGGGAGACGTCGGGGCTGCCGGAGGGGGCCTGCTGGGTGGTACTGCTAGCCTCATCCTCCGATGAACTGCTGCTGCTGTCTCCGTTCCCCGTCGTGGTGGTCCTGGTGACAGGGGGGCACACGCAGGTGTCTGCTGTGACGTCCGGGGCTTCTGGAGCTGGCTGTCCCAGGATGTGGTGGAGCCAGTCATAGTGGGGGCAGGTGTCTGGTCCTGCTCCCTGGCCCTCGCTGGCCCCCACATAGCCCAGGCGCAGCTCCTTCACCTTAGCCCGGACCTGTTCCAGGTTCTGGGCTGGATGTCCCTTCTGGGCTAGTGCCTGGGCCATGCGGCCAAAGATGTTGGCGTTGTGGCGCCGAGGACCGGGTCTCATGGAGGCTCTCCTCCTCCTCCCACAGGTCCAGGAGGGTCTCCAGCTCCCCCGAGGTCCAGGAGGGGGCTCTCCTTTTGCGGCGCCTCCTGCGCTGGGGGTGCAGGTGGCTGAGCGCCCAGAGCTGCCATGCTGGGCTGTGAGGTGGCTGCTGGGCACGGCAGGGGCAACGTGGCAGACCTCAGGCCAGAGGTCTGAGGCACGCTCCTGCCATGTGCGCTCAGCAGCCTGCGTGTGCTTTAAGAGCCCGGGTTACCAGGACGTCCGGGGCAGCTACGGGGTCTCCCAGCGTCCAAACAGCTTTTTTCCGTTTAGTCTGCTTTTGCACAAAAGTCTTAGCTAGCTGTCTACACTGGCCCCTTTGTGCAACAATTTTTCGCAAAAAGGACTTTTGCCCGAACGGGAGCGTCAAAGCTTTTCCTCAAGAAGCACTGATTTCGTACATGAGAACATCAGTGCTTTTGCGGAAAATCAAGTGGCCAGTGTAGACAGCTGGCAAGTTTTTGCGGAAAAGCGGCTGATTTTCCGGAAAAACTGGCCAGTCTAGACACAGCCCAATTGTTTAGCTCTGCAAGATAATTAACTGTTAAGTGTTGATATGTAAATACAGCTCATGCCAGGATGGGGAAGGAATCCGAGGTGTGGTTATGTAAATCCAATTCAGCCAGGGCTGATGGAGGATCAGTGTTGGAATGGAATGTGGTGTATTGTAACTAATTTGGGGCTGTTGTGGGGGTCACAAATCATGCTGCCCCTAGATGTGGGAACTGTGAAGTATGACACCGGTGCTTGCGGGAGGGACACCATCATTGTGGGGGGGTCTCAGAGGAACAAGCCGCCCCCCTGCCAGAGTTGAGTGAACTGAGTGGGGGGGGGGGGAAGGGCTTGAGGGCTTGAGTCAGCCTGCTTCATGCCTGCCAAGTGTGAGCTGTAAGACTGGCTCAACCTGCCCCTTTCCCCCTGGTTTTAAGGACAGACCTAAAGCAGACTTTATGAGGTGTCTTTTTGCTAGTCCAGTGGAAGCTGGAATCTTTGGCCAGCCTAGGTGGTGGCTAAAGAGTTGAAATCACTAAGAGCTGAAATCACTGGTTTGTCCAGAAGCCAGACCCATTGCAGCCAGTGGAGCGGCTGGCGGGAACGACCGGCAGGCGGCCAGTAGGAGCGGCAGCAGGCGGCCTGCGGAGGGAGGCCAGCAGAGCGGCTGGCGGGAACGACTGGCAGCAGCCAGTAGGAGCGGCAGCAGGCCATCAGCGGTGCGGCTGGTGGGAATGACCAGCGAGCGGCCGGTAGGAGTGGCGGCAGGCGGCCAGCGGAGTGGCTGGCGGGAACGACCGGCAGGCAGCCGGTAGGAGCAGCACAAAGGTGGCATAGCCTCAGGCTCAAGGAGTAGAGTCACCAGGATGATGTGTCAGGGTCTGCGCTGACTGGACAGAGCTGTAAGTGGGGCGTTTGACATGGGGCACGGAGAAAGTTTGGGTAAGTGAATGGAACCCTTACTTTGTTGGACTGGTGAGCTTGAGAGGCAAAAGACATTGCTCAATCCTTTTTGAGCTAGGACAGTTACTCATGGGGGAGGAGGCTACGAACTCTGTTTGTGGTATTTTCCCAAAATAATGCCATGTGACTTCTCTCTCTCTTTCATTAAAGGTTTCTTTTCAACACTCAGACTCTGTGCTTGCGAGTAGGGAAGCATTACTTCTCAGAGGTGCCCAGGGGTGTGTGAATTTCACAGGATACTGAGTGGGGGCTTGAGCCAGTTCCGTGAGAGATGGATCCCTAGATATTGAACCCGGCCCTGGTTGCTGCCGGGCCTACCCAGAGGAAGGGTTACACAAATATGAGATGATACTACTTTTCTCCTACCTTTGGTCTGTCTTATCTATTCTGTTTGTAAGCTCTTTGGGGAATGGTCAGTTTCTTAGTATTTATTCAGCTTCTATCACAACATGGCTCCAAACTCTGTTGGGGCCTCAGGCCCTATTGTGATGATGATAATAATTATTATTAATGCATGGTTCCATCATAACAGTAGTTGAGACAACAGGGATTACAAGTATCTCACTTTGTCCCATTGTTACTGTTGACAAGTACTTCTGAAGCAAGTGACAGGAATTTAAATGCTTGTATATATTTTATGCTGTAAGTGGATCTCGCTTAAAACACAGTGTAGCAGCTGTGTTCTCCATCATCCAAATTGAAGTGATTCATTCCAAACCAACTCTGCAAGTTCCCTTATAAATCATGGCGTGGCATATTGATTTTTCCATTCATACTTTATTATACCAACTTTCCCTTGAAACTAAACCATTGTGTTTTCTCCTTAAATTATTATCTTTTCATTGTAACTGAAAACCTTAATTCAGAGTTTTCCTTTACATTATTTGTGTGGATGAGTGCATACATACACATGCATACATATATTCCCCTCCCCCAAAATATAATTCAAACAGAACATGGATGTCCATTTTTCATAGCTTTCAGATGATGGTCGAAGTGATACAACCTTAGACTACAGATCTTGTCAATCCTGTCAATCAAAGAAAGAGATATCATCTTCATCATTTCACCTACATGTTTCCTCTATTGACTCAGCATCGCATCAGTTTGATCTGGTTTGAGACTCAGCCAAGGATCATGGGGAAAGCCAAGGGACTGCAGTGACTCAGTCTGTTAAGAAACAGTGAAGAGGGACTAATGTGTTCTGATGTCACTGCAATTGGAAACATCTGACTTTCTCTCCTAAGACCTTCATGCAGACATTAAATATAACAGCTGTTTCACTGTAAATGTTTTATGTTCTAAATTTTAGGTATAAATAGCTATTTTAATCCAGGAATTTTAAAACAATACATATAAACAACATAGATGTAACCTGAACTAATGCTCAGCCCCATCCACTGCACCTCTTGTGCTGTTCTCATTGAGTATTTACATTGACTAGAAGACTTAGCCAGCATTGCTTGGGTCCTTCAGGGCATGAGGCTGGCAGTGTGCAGAGTGCAGGAGTCAGGCAAGGGGCTTGGTGTTGTGTGGGGCTCAGGACAGGAGATCGGGTGTGTAGGGGTAGAGGAGGGGCTCAGGGCATGGGTCTGAGGATGTGAGAGCCTGTGGGAGTCAGGGTTGGGGTGTGAGGAGAAGCTCATGGCAGTAGGTGGAGGATGCAGAAGTCAGAGCAGGAACTGAGGAGGGTTTCAGGGCAGGAAATGGGGGTGCAGGAATCGGAATGGGGGCTGGCAAGGGGAGCTCAGGGAGCAGGGTAGAGGAGCTCAGACCAACGGGTGGGAGAAGCCACCGGCACTCCGCCTGCTGGCTCCTCCATGGGAGAATGGGACTGCACACCCTACCCTCTGGCATCTCTCTGGGGCTGACCCTGGGGCATGCACCCTACCCACTGGCTTCTCCCTGGGGTGGGGTGGGGCTGTATATGTTCATTTTGGGGCTGGCCTGGGGGAGGGGGGCACAGGCTGCTCTCTGGTGCTCCATGGACCTGGCTCAGGGCTGGCTGTGTAGGCCTCCTGCTAGTGCTCCCTGGGCCTGGCTGGAGTGACAAGTGCTGCTAATGAGCGACTGCTTGCTGGAGTGCTTGCTGGCCCCTCTGTGGTCATTCTGTGCTTGCTGCCCTCCCAGTGGTCATAAGTGAGTATAACTGTCCTTGCTCACACCCTTCCCTTTTCATCTGAAGGAATTCCATTCCATGCTCATTCCATTAGCCTAGCACAACCAAACCCTGACCTTGCTTTACATAATGTTAAGAGGAAGCTGCATACCAAATTTGGTGGTCCTAGCTCTTACCATTTAGGATTCAAAGACTGACTGACAGACAAACACACATTTCTAAAATATATAAATAGATTTTTAAAACAATAATTATTTGCAAACTGCTTTGAGAAGGGAATGGTTTGGGTTCAGTGTGAGGCCAAAGAGCTACACTCTTGTTTTTGTGGTGATATTGGACCCTCAAGGAGTATGTATTTGTTTGTTTGTTTGTTTGCAAGCCAGTCGGCAACATTAGGAAATTTTATTGACTGGCCTCCTGACTGTTTGGATCCTCTTCAAAGAGCCCTGGTAAAATTGTGGCTGGCCAGATGGTAATTTTTTTAATAAAGTTCTGTTTTTAAGGAAGTTATGCCTGGATTTGGATCTGAGATTTCCTGAAATCTGGATTTGAGAAGAGTTAGAATAAAGCCTTTTCGTGTTTATCCAAAACACAAAAATATTTTACCCTTTACAGGGGAGCTCTCCGGGGAGATTACCAATATCCAGTCATATATTCTGTGGTCTCGCCAAAGAGGAGAGAACAGAATTAATCAAGCACCATTCCTTCAGTCTCTGCCTGGTTCTGGATTTATCAACAGTACCTCATGGTCAATTATATCAAAGGAGATGTAAAAGATTACTATAGGTTAACTTTGTCCATGAATAAGAGATAATCTACTCTTTATAGTTGTACCATCTCCTTCCTGTAAGATTGAAAGGGTCAAGAGTCTTGAAGATTTCAGATAGCACCAGAGCAGCTTTACAGGAACTTTCTTAATATCCTTCTTCCCCCAAAAGGGAGGTCATATGCAAAACTGAATTGATTGCATGGGCCCTAACCATTGCCTATTGAAAAATACTAATATCTTCCTCCTCTGAAGAGGAGGTATTTTAAATTTACATAGGTTTTCTCTCAGTGTCCTCTTAGGATAACTAACTTCTCTAAGGGGCCTGAATCCACATAGCAGGCTCACAGCCCTAAGCTCCTCCAAAAACTCTGTAATGGAGACTAGGACAAAACGCATCCAGAGAAACAATGTTTGAGGTGCCTGTTCTTTGTTACAGGGATCTATCCCCTGACTAGTGTCCTTCCTCCCCTTCCCCCGCACTCATTTGAATACATCAGAATTCAAGCCTTCATTTGAAAAAATAAAAATAAAAGTAAATTTCTAGCCCTTATGGTTATGAAAAGGGCTTGAGTGTGTGACCTGAGAACTCAGTAACATTGCCTGAGTCTGCAAATTGCTTGAAACATTAGCTCCTAGAGAAATGAACCATCCCTTGCATCTAAGTACCATGTTAAATACTGTAATACTTGCTTACAGAATCACAGAGCTGTATTAGAATACTGCAAGCATCAACTCCAGTATACACAGGCAGGATTGAACTTCCTACTAATCCATCGGGGCAGATCAACAACATGGCAACATACAAATTACCACTAAAATAAATAATAGCACCATCATCTGGAGAAGATGCAGTGTACACTAATTACAATATACCAAGAAGTTATAGGGACTGGGAGCCCTGCCAACACTATCCAAAAAGAGAAATCTGTGTGTGAGGGAAGGAGAAGAATGCAGTGTGTGTGGCCCTGACACCCCAGAAAATACATCCTTGTTGCTGGAATACATAACGAGAGCTTCCTTGCTGTCATATCTGTTTCCAGGGAAAGAGAACTCCTGAGGCTCCAAAGGAGAGGTAAGCTTCTTCCACCATTCTTGGGAGGAGGAGGGAATCCATGCTACTGCTTCTGGGAGGGCAGGGAAGAGATGCATGACCCCTGCTATTACAACTTTAGGGAGTAGGATTATGCTGTGGTGGTGGTCCCACAAGGAATCCTGTATTATGGAATTACAGCCTTGTCTTCATCTGGTTCTGATCAGACAATTAATTCAGAGTCCAGTCAGTCTTGACCTTGGAAGGGTATGACACATCTCATAGTGAGAAACTTTTATGCTATGTCTATACTGCAGCGCTTTTCCGGGATACCTGAGGTATCCCAGAAAAGCAATGCTCCATCCAAGGAATGCATCCACTTTTCAAAAAAAAATTTTGGAAAAGCAGACGCATTCTTTCACCATCCCTGTAAACCTTGTTTTACAAGGAAGAAGGGATGGCTCAAAAGAGCAGGTTTTTCCAAAATTTGGCACCGTATAGACCTGCCAAATTTCAGAACAGCCTCTTCTGACAGAAAAGTGGAAAAAGATACGCAAATTACAGTTCTCAATTTGCGTATCTTTTTTCAACTCTTTCTAGTGCAGATGTAGCCTTAGGTAAGTTTCTGAGTGAAAACAGACTAGATTTACTATACTCTGGGGCTAGATGGGCTGGAATTTTTGGGAAATTATAGTGCAGAGGAGAAAATCTTCTGTATTGTCACAGCATAAGTGTGGCAATATTTCTTTGTCATAAGTGTTTGATTGCTATAATTTCATTTATTAGTAATTAACTCTACAGTGTCAGGAAATAAGGTTCTAAACAGGGCTGAAAGTGACCTAGAAATCTCAAAGTGTGGAGGTTAAGGGAATATCTACACTGTGAGCTTGGGGTTCCTCAATTCACCTGTGAAGCCCAGAAGATACCATGGTGGTCATCTAGTCTGACCTCCTGTCCTGTTCTATTTTGGCAATAGAAATTCCCCAAATAATTCCCAATGCACATCTTTTAGAAAAAAAAGCCTGATGAAGAATCCACCAACAATTGGTAAATTGTTCTAATGGTAAATTACTCTCACCATTAAAAATGTATGCCTTATTTTCAGTCTGACTTTGTCTAGCTTGACTACCACTGTACCATGTTATATCTTTCCCTGTTAGATTGAAAAGCTCATTGTTCAATATAGGTTCTCTATGATAAGTAGTTATAAACTTTAATCACATCAAACCTTACTCTTCCCTTTGTTAAGATAAATAGATTGAGCTCCCTGAGTCAGTAAGGCATGTTTTCTTATCCTTTATTCATTCTGGAAGCTCGTCTCTGAATACTTTGTCATTTGTCAGCATCTTTCTTGAATTGTGAAAAACATAACTGGCCACAGTATTCCAGCAGTTGTATCAGTACCAAATACAGAGAAAAAGTAACCTCTCTACTGCTCGAGGTTCTCTTGTTTATACATCTCAAGACCACATAAGTTCTTTTGGCCATAGTATCACACAGGGCACTAATTTTCATCTGATTATCCACTATTACCCGAAATCTTATTCAGTCACTGCTTCCCAGGCTAGAGATCTCCATCTTATAAGCAGTGCCGACATTCTATGTTCCCATATTTATACATTTAAATTTTGCTGCATTAAAATGTGTATTGTTTGCATGTGACCAGTTTATCAAGTGATCTAGGTCACCTTTAGTCAGTGACCTGTCCTTTTCAATATTTACCATTCCCCCAATTTTTGTAAAATCTGCCAAATGTTATCAGCAATTATCTTGTTTTTTCGCCTGGGTCCTTAATAAAGCTATTAATTAACATTGGGGTAAGAAATGATACCCACTTGAAACAGACTAACTCAATGATCCTCCATGTAAGTTACATTCTGAGACCTAACAGTTAGTCAAATGGTAATCCATTTAATGTGTGCCATATTAATTTTATACTGTTCTAATTATTTTAATCAAAAAGTCATGATACCAGGTCAAATACCTTATAGGACTCTAAGTATATTTCACTGGTTTTTTTCATTTGGTTCTTTATCAGCCAAACTTGTAATCTCATCAAAAAGAGATATCAAAGTAGTTGGACAAGAACTATTTTCCATTAACCCATGCAAATTTGCATTAATTTCATAGCTTTCCTTTAGTTCTTTATTTATTGAATCCCCCTGAATAACAGCCACTTCATTATCTTCCTGGGATTGATGTCAGGCTTAGAGACCTATTATGACCTGGTATCCCATTTACCCTTTTTAAAAAGTGGCACAACACTGGCTTTCTTCTCTCTTCTAGAACTTCCTCAATGGTCCAAGACTTACTGAAAATCAACCTTAATGGGCCAATGAGCTCCTCAGTCAGTTCTTTTAAACCTCTTGGATACAACTTATCTAAACTTACTGATTTAAAATGCTAAACTCTACTGGCTTCCATTTAACATCATCCATAGATACTAGTAGAATGGGGAAAAAAAAGTATTATCTCCATGAGTTGAGACTGCACCATCTGTTTCCCCCATCATACAGAGAACAGAAATAGCTATTGAATATTTCTGCCCTTTGTGCACTGACAATTCTACCAATGCCATCTAAGTAATGGACCAATACCATTGCCAAAATTCTTTTGGATTTTTAAAAATCTTCATATTTTCCACAACAGTGGTCATATTTTGTCCTTGATCTCAACTATCTCAATTTTGTACAGTTTTTAACTTCCAATTTACATTCATTAGTATCAATTCTCCCTTTCATCCTTTTGGTTTCACTCCTCTCTACACCATTTTTTAAATCAACACAGCTTTCTTTACTTGTGGAATAGTGGCATTTGGGACATCTGGTCTGTGTATATTATTGCTCTGGACTTTATTCTGCATTTTATAATTGTGATGATCATGGTCACTTGTAATTAAACTTGGTGGGATTCTCAGTTCAGGGACACATATCAAAGCTAGATGTTATAGAGCTAGCATACTAAAAATATAAGGTAATTGAGGCATTAAGAGCAGTAGGTATGACTGCCTTTAACAGTGCCCCTCAGAGATGCTAGGTATGTACTCAGGCGGCTTGCCAATCCTTTTGGTCATAGTGCCAGGGTTACATTTTATGTTTAGTGTGCTAACTTGAAAGGAGCTAATACAGCTCTGACTCCTTAATCTATAAATCATAACACAGCTCAAAGGGTTATACATACTCTCAGATACAGACCTGTCTTGCAGTTACCACAGTGATTTTGGACAGGTTAGACACCTGTCAGGTCTGGTCTAGATGGTGCTTGGTCCTGCCCTGAAGGCAGGGGACTGGACTTGATGACGAGTTCTAGTGTTCTGTGATTCTATGATTCTAAATATCTGACTGCCAATATGGAAGTTCAAAAAAAAAAAAGGCTACAGTGAAGGTTACAATAAAAATGGCAGTCACTAATGAAAATGGAGTTCACAATTTGACAAAGATATGTCCCCAATGTGTGTCTCATGCTATCTTTTTTTTAAACTGGTATGTGTTTGGAGGGATCAAGACATGGTAAAATTTACTTCCTGCATAAGAAGTACTCTGAGCTTCACAGAACTAGAGATTTGTTTCCATTGACTTTACAAAATATGTTTTTATTTGGAAATTTCTGGAAGCTGAATTTGCTCTTGGGAACTGAAAGCAAACTTGCAATAACTTTTGTGATATGGAGATTCCCTAATGAAAGATTTTAGGTTTCCTAACTCTGAATCATTGAATCATGTTCCTTTCAGATAGCATCAGAGCTTTCACTGGGTGACTGGCCCAGATTTTTGTTTTACAGGAGGTGTACTAAAATTGTAAATGAGAATTATATAAGCATTATCTTTGGTGTTTCAGAGAGCTATTTATTCAGACTCTGGAAAACAAGCACCTGTATGTTTGCCCACACAAAATTTGGGCCTAGGATTTAATTTCACCTGAAGCTCATATCAGTTAGACTTTTACATTTCTGAATTCCTTCCTGTTCTGTTAATATCAGTTTATCATCTTTTCTTTTTCCGTTTTTCATATGATTTTTTTTCTATGTAGATAAAAATGTAAGCCTGCCCCTACATCATCTAATAGTTAGCTAGGAATTGCAATTTCTGCTGGTATAACAATAGTTATTATGTCTGAATATTGGCTGGATTTAGGATCATGCTTTTAGGTAACATGGCACTTATGTCTGTCCATCAGTTTCTACAGTTTTATGTTGCATCCCAGTTTTTAAGAAGGATAATGGATTCTGTGTTAACTACACTATTCATTCTTATGCAGGGAAAAGAGTCAGGCCTCGAATTTCTAAAACTTCATTACTTTTGAAGACTATTATACATAGTACAAACATAGTAATATACTCTGAAACTTCACAAATTAAAACTAAACTGCAATTCTTAAGATTAACAAAGTATACTTTGAAGTATTAATCTAGTTTTTAATTATATTGTTAAATGTAAAGAATGTATTATGTTATTTGCAATTGGTCTCCCGTTTAATAACAGCAAATCAACTAGCTTCTACAAAATTTCTTTTAATGTCAAAGTTGAAGGTAACTGGAAAAGTTTAAAAAGAAGGTTAAATAGTAAAAATTAAACTAAGTATGCCATAAAATAGATCTTAACATTTATTTTACTTTTAATAATATAAAATAGGATTAGTAATATATGGTAGGAAAAGAAAAAATCATTTTACAATATATCCTGACAGTGCCTCATTTTATCAGGCTCCCTTATTTGTACAGTAACACAGTAATGCAAATGACATACTGCTTTGGTCAAGACATCCTTTATGGAGCGAGGGAGGAGATTGTACTTTAAGGTCTATAGAACTGGAGACTGCAAAGAAAAATGACTCCTGTAACAAATTTGTTTCAGCCATCCTTAATTTTCTGTGTCCAGAGTCAGTTCCCAACCACTTTTCTCCTTATATGTTATACTAATAAAGTCAAAAGAATAGTACCTTCTCAGAAAGTCCTAAGATGTTTGAAATTACTATGTTTCTGTATTCAGAACATCTGTGTGAAACAATGACTGTTTGAATTTCATTTTTGTAACAAATGCCAAGAGACCAAAAAAAGAATAAAACAGGAACTCAGAAAAAAATACATTATTTTTTGAACTAGACTCAAGAATTTCTTCCCCATAAAGGCTAGACAAATAATCTTTTCTTCTAGTGGTATTATGTACTTAATTACATTATTAACAATTAGCGATTAGGTAAGAATTCATGAGGTTGCGTACATATTCCCTAAATTTATATCTGGAATACCATGTACTTCAAGGGCATGATGTGAGACCTTCCGAAATAAAAACAAAAGAGTGAGGATTGTTAATAGTCAAGGCTAGAGATGACTAAGGGGTAAAGTTTTAGATGCAAAGATAGAGAAGAAAAAAGACATAACCTTGTGATTCAATAAAGAATAAGAATAATAGAAGAATGAGTAATTTGATAAAATTGAGTCTTCATGGTTGATTGCATTGTTTCCTCATATGTGAAAGATGGATGGTATTTTTGGTCATATTTGTAATGTTAAGTATTCTGAAATATACAATGAACAGTTGCCTAGATGCTAGTGCATGATGCTAATTTAGATTGGAGATGATATACACTGAATGATAAAAAAATGTATTTGCCTTGCCAGGTAGAAGATCTATTGAGTAAACAGTTTACATCCTCTGTCCTGAATACATGAACCAGAATATCATCATTAGGATACCCACAGATCTTATTACTGCTAAGTAATAGTCATGCTTTGCATGTGGGGAGGTGAATAACTAGAGGGGGTGGAGCTAAGTCATGATGAGTAGACTGGAGGAGGTAACTTGAAACCCAGAGTACATAGACAGGGACAATGGAAAGAGCATGCTACAGGGGCAGTGTAGACTCCTGCAAGGAAACCTCTGAGATTGGGTTTGTAAGTAAAGAAGAAAAGGCTTCAGTAGCCCAAGAGGGTAGGAGAACTGTTCAGTGTCATTTGAACTTGTTTGATACCCCAGAAGAGATCAGAAATTAGGACTGAACCACAAAAAATCTGGGGCCAGAGGCAGGGAGCTAACTGGAGGCACTAGAGCCAAAGATAGCATCAATATCCTGCACCAATGCAAGGGGGCATTCTTGAATGAACCCTGCCAACCTTCCAGATGCTTTCTGTTACTGTCAATGAACAAATATAGTTAGGTAACAGAGACATTGTCTTAAAGAATTACCCTTTTGAAGACGTCTCTATTGAATTCAGATAAAATTCCTCATTCTAGGTATTTTCTATTTCTGTCTATACAGTTCTTTCTCAAACTCCAAAATGCGATAAAGAACAGGTTAACAGTAGAAAGGTATTAAATTTCTGGGAAATATGTTAATACTTTCTTGAGAATCTCCTTATTAGTTTCTTGCTGCGGTATTTTTTTAAACACAAAGTTGTGCAATCATCCATCATCTCATATTAAGGTAATATGATTTTCCCATAGCATAACTCAGTCAGTGTTATAATGAAGACTGATATGAAATGTAATCCTCTGGTCATCTAAGCACCATTTTTAAAACAATTTTACCATATTGTATTTAATTTAAAGGTGTTTTAAAGATCAAATCTGAAACTTCCATTGATGTTTCCCCTGCTAATCCTATGAATGAGTGTTGGTATTATTCTTGGAGTAGCTAATTAAAATTTCATCATTTAAAAACTTTTGAGCAGCTATAATTTTAGACTTGCTGTCTAAAATGAAAATAATACTGGTTAAAGATTTCTAGAAGCATAGGAAAACCAATATAAGAACAGAAAAAAGAACAGTTGTTTCTGGCCTAATAGCATTTTCTATACTAGAAGCTTATGTGGAAGCATTAGAATAGAATAGAAGCTTATGTGGAAGCATTAGAATAGAAAATATATAGACAAGTCTGTACAAAGCTCGTCAAAATTCATTTTGCAGAAAAGTCTGACCTTTAGAAATTTGGATATGTTTCAAACTGGATTTAAAACAAATATTTTTAAAAATCCTATAAAACCAAAATTCTGAAAAATCTGTTCTGAAAATTTCACTTAGGAAAAAATATGTAATTTACTTTCAAGCAAAATTTAAAAAGAGAATGAGGTAAGATAAGATTAGCACCACACTAATGGAGTGGCTGTTTTCAATGTTGCTGTGCTATCCTGGAATCAGTATCTAATATATTGAGAACACCTGCTGTTCTAATTGGTACAAAGTATTTAGCTTATTTTCTTATTCAACAGAATGCTGGATCAGGGCCATATATTGCTCTGAAATCAAAATAAAACTATGGGACTTTGTTTACACTGCAGGGCTTTTGCACAAGAAGCTTTTTGCGGAAGAGATCTTCCACAAAAACTTCTTGCGCAAAAGTGCATCCACACCTCAAAGCTCATTGCAAAAGTGATGTGCTTTTGTGCAAGAAAGTGTCCACACTGCAAGGACACTATTGCACAAGAATATTCTGACTGCCATTCACAGAATGGCCATCAGAGCACCAGTGCTTTTTGTGATAGGCTCTTTCTGCGCAAGAAACCCCTGTTGAGCGTCCACACACATCTTTTTGCGCAAGAACTCTTGCGCAAAAATGAGTTATTCCTCGTAGAAAGAGGTATACCTACACCGCAAAAAGCCCTCTGTTCTGCCATTTTACTGTAAATTTTCTTGCGCAAAAACGCGCTTAAGATGTGGACACTCTGCGGGTTTTAGTGCAAAATCCCTGTAGTGCAGACATAGCCTGGGAGTCCTCCTCACCCATCATAACTGTCACAGATCAGAGCAACTGTATCTGTATTTCAATGGTCTGTTCAGTGAAGGGCACCCACACTCAGACTTCCAGCTTCCCTACCATTGTCTTTCTTGGATGGACACCTCATTCCATTCTGACCAATGTATTCTCAGACTACACCATTCCCTGCCTCCACCATGTTATTCCCAGAAGACACAGGCTGTCCTACTTGCTTTCACTCTGATAACAGAGTGATTGATAACATTTACAGTTCTTTCTTTTTTCAAGCCTATTTTATTTTAAGGTAAAAAGCACTACAGAGAAAATGTATGTTTAAACAATAAAAGAACTTACATGCATGTTAACAGGGTCACCAAACAGCCAAGGATTGTGGCTCTCCATGAACTAGGGATCCTGGCCATTTTCTGGAACAGTAAGATGGCAGTAGGTCAGCCTCAACTCAGGTTTTTTACCCAGAAATCTTTTGTTTGTCTGTGGGTATCTAGAGAATTGAGAGTATCTATGCACAAGTCTGCAAGTAGTGACTTCAAAGGCCTGATAAAAGAGGAAAGACATTTTATCCTCTTGCTATTAAAGAAGGTACATATAATTCCATAATAAAGCATACAGTTTTATTTCTAATACAGTGTACTCCCCAAAAGTAGTGACCATAATTTAATAAGGTTAAACTTAATTCAGTACAGATTTCTCCATAAAGTTTGTGCAGAATATTATAGGATACTGTCAGTCTGTCCGTGATGGGGTGCACTAGGGCCTAAAGCCCCCTGCTGGAGGCCTCGTGGCTGCCCCAAAAAGGGCAGAGAGATCCTCCAAATTGCCTAGAGCGGCTTTGTGGGAAGGAACCATTCAGGGAGCTGCAGTGCATATAAGAAGAGCTACTGGACCAGAGCAAGGGTGGTTCCTTGCTAGAGCTGGAAGAGAACAGATGAGCTCTGGGTTGGCTGCTGGGACTCCACTGGGACAAGTCCCTGAGCTAAGGGCAATGTGCTAAGGCCATGGGAAGGCAGTCCCAGGGAATTATAGCAGCAACTCAGTTATTTAAAGACACACTGCAGACAGCTGCTATATACAGGAGCTGTGGGCTGGTAACCCCCCATATTAGCCATTGGGAGAAGTGGCCTGGACAGCAAGGTACCCTGGGGGGGGGGGGGGGTTGGTGGGGACTGAATTATAGAGGATTTGCTTTATTTTATTTCACATTCTGGCTGTATGTGGCTTGGCTGGAGGGCCACCATACATAGAGAATGAGTGCTGGCATATACACTCAGCAGGGGCTGCTCATCAGAGATGAGTGCACCCTGTTACACTGTCACATTACATTTCATCCACAAGTGTTCTTTAGTTGGAAAAAGATGGTGCCTGGGATTCAAGTTAATGCCAACTGGTCCAAAATATGTAGACATTTTATCTAAATACATTTTATTGTCTAAATACCTGTGTTTAGCTCTATGCATAATGGGTGTTTACATACATACAAATAGACACATACATCATATATAAAAACCAACATATGTCTGTTATGTTTATAAGAAGGTGGAATTTTCCAGTCTTCTCTCTCTGCTTTTAAGGAGTCAATAACTAGGAAAATGTACAGTTTTACAATGCCAAGGCACATTTAATATATGTCTTATTCATCTTCTGCATATATTAGAATCCACAGTGGTGGCACTTTACACAATTCCGACCATGCTCTCTCTATATAAAATTTCAAAGTCTCTTTCCACATCTCTGAAGCAACCATTACGGACACAGTAAATTGGCTATTATAGAATAGGGAGTCCCAAATATTAAAACAATTCTTATTTTGTTGATGCAGCAGCAGATTATAATGTAGGTACCTACCCTAACCCTAATCTTGAACTGCCATGTATCATAGCTTGATCCCATTGAAGTCAATGGAAAAGTCTTATTGAACTACTCGTAAGAGCTCATTCCATGGGTGTTCCAGCTCTGGAGCACCCATGGAGAAAAATTAGTGGATGTTGAGTACCTGCTGGCAGCCAAGCTCCCCCTCTGCCTCCCTCCCACCACTCCTTTCATTTGCTGGTGGCTTCACTGACCAACTTCTCCTCTTCCCTCCCAGTACTCCTGGAGTGTCACAAACAGTTGATTTGCAGCCTTCAGGAAGCTCTTGGAGGGCAGGGGAGGAGTGGGACAGGGTGCACTCAGGGGGAGATGAGTCCTAGGGTAGCAGAAGGGGGCCTAGCAGCACCCTCTAGGTAGAGAGAAAGTGAGGCCCATGATTTAACTGGAGGCAGAATGGGTCTCACTTTAATTTGCCTTTGCTTGTTCACCTTCATAAAATTATTTGCTTTGTGAGGTGTATGTGATTGCTTTGTTGCAAACAATAATAATTCATATTCATTGGATTTAAAGCCAGAAAGGACCATTAGATATGAAAAATCCAACATATCTACTGGTATCTTGTTCTAATGGTTAATAAAACCCAATGTTAAAAACTTATGCCTTATTTCTGATTTGAATTTGTTTGGCTTCAGCTTCCAGCAATTGATTCTTGTAATGTCTTTCTGTGCTAGAAAGCCCTTGAGTACATGGCATTTTCTCCCTAGGAAGATACTTCTACACAGTAATTAAGTCACTTTTTTTTTGATTAACTAAACAGATTGAGCTCCTTAAATATTTCACTGTAAAGCATTTTTTCCAGCCTTCATAACATTTTTGTGGATCTTTTCTGTGCTTGCTCCAACTCTTAAGTAGTCTTTTTAAAATGCAGACACCTGAACTGTACTCCAGTATTGATTTAACCAAGGATAAAAAGTTAACATCATCGCCCTACTTCTACTCATTACTCCCACTTACACACCCATTAGTCATTTTTGCCACACTGGAGGCTCAAATGGTATATTGTCCACTATGTCTCTTGGATCCTTTTCAGAGACACTGCTTTCCAGGACACTGTCCTCCATTCTGCAGGTGTGATCTATATTCCTCATTCCTAGACCTATAATTTTGTATTTGGGTCTAATAAAACACATTTTATTTGAAGAGCTCAAGTGATCCAAATTTCTCTGTGGTAGTGTCCTGTCCCTAAAATTGATAGAATTGCATCAATAATGTATCATTTGCAAATTTATCACCAGTGATTACATATTTACTTCCAGATCATTAAAGAAAATGTAGAATGGCACTGGGGATAGTATACAACCCTACTAGAAATGCTTCCATTCAATGATGATACCCTCCCCACATTGTTTTCTGAGATCTATCAAATGGCTAGTTGTTACTCAGTTTAACATATGCTATCTTTATATGGTATAATTCTAATTAAAAAAAATAGAATGTCATCAAGCACTGAGTCAACTGTCTTACAATAGTTTAAGAGTGTTAAAGATATCTGCATAGATGTATTGACCCAACCTGTAATCTCTTCAATCAATGATAGCAAGTTTGTTTGGCAAGACATGTTTTCCATAAAATCATGGTGACTGGCATTATATTCCTATGTTTTAATTCATGTAAATATTCTATGAATCTATATTCCATACCTTTTACCAGTTCTCTTGAAAACATTTGTTTCTTAAAGGCTTTTTATAAAAAACTACTTTTTGTTCAAAATGCTCTCTGATTAAACATGCTGGATGGAATTTTGTATTGCTTTGGAAAGCTAAGTGAAATTTTATAGCACTTTGTCATCAAAGTTTCATCTATGAGGACATTCTCTTGAAAGGGGCAGAGAGCAAGGTTTGGTCTACAATGTAGACCTATATCGGTATAACTATGTTCAAGGGTGAGAAAATTCCACACTCCTGAGCCATGTAGTTATGCCAGTTTACCCACCCTGCATTTAGACAGCTCTGTATCAGTGGGAGAGCTGCTCCTATCAACACAGCTACTGCCTTTCAAGAAGGTGGCTAAACTGCACCAAAGGGATTGTTTTCTCCCATCAGTGCAGAGTGCATTCATTGAAGGGCAGCTGCACCAATGAAGCATTTTAAGTGTAGACATGTCCCCAGTGAAAAGGTTAATTTCCTGGCAGAACTTGATAGTTAGTTGAATGTTCTAGTCAGGATCAGGAATCAATTTTGTCAGAGAAAGTAAAGCTGTCTCTTTCTCTTCACTCATCTGAGGAAGTGGGTTTTGCCCACAAAAGCTCATAATTCTATATGTATAATTTTGTTAGTCTCTGTGGTATGTCTACACTACTTGCTTATTTCGAAATAAGCTATTTCAGAATAAAAACTCAGAAATAGCTTATTTTGAAATAGCGTTTCCACACTGATTGGAGCCTGAATTGCATTTAAGGCCACCCAGAAGCACTTTGGGTGGGGCATCAGGATTCCAGTCACTTCTTGTAGCTGCTGCCTGAGGCTATCTGAGGCTCATGCTTAAAAGGACACCCGTTCCCGCCCCCATACAGTCTTGTCTCAGGCTATGTCTTGACTGCAGAGTTATATCAGAAAAAGATATAACTGTCCACATTCCTGTGCCTGGTGCAGAGATCCTGGAGGTTTGCCTTCTCTCCCCAGACCTCAATGAGATTCAGGATCTCTTCAGGATCTCTGCACCAGACCAAGAGGGGACCTCCTCTTTCACCCCATGGGCAGAGGCTTAGGAGCTGTCGGCTGGCTCCTTTACAGCTGTGGAGGGCTCAGTGGGAGCACGGGATTCTCTCCTGGTGGCAGCAGGGCTGGATTAAGGGGTGGGTAAGCCGGGCAGCTGCCTGGGGCGCCAACCGATGGGGGGCGCCTAGTGGCAGCTGTAAGGGGTGAGTGACATCCCTTATTGCTGCCATCAGGCGCCACGCACCTGGCTTCCGCAGCGCCGGCCTGCCCCCATCCCCGCGGTGCCGGCCAGCAGCGCCCTCCCTCCCACGGCCGCGGGGCCCTGCACGGCCCGGCGTGCATGCCAGCAGCGACAGCCGGGCCAGACTGGGCTGCGCTTGTGGTGTGTGCCCCAGGGGCGGGCTCTGGGCTGCGCGCCAGCAGCCGTAGCCGGGCTGCGCATGCGCCATGCACCCCGGGGGGCAGGCCTGTGCACCCTAGGGGGGCAGGCCCGCTCCCCATGGGTGGGCCCGCTCCCCATGGGTGGGCCCGCTCCCCATGGGCGGGCTTGCTCCCCACGGGTGGGCCCGTGCATGCGCTGTGCGCCCGGGGCGGCGCTGCGCGCCCATGCCTGGGGTGCCAGAATGCCTCAGACTGGCCCTGGGTGGCAGCAAAAGCTGTGAAGGATGCTGGTGTGTGACACAGGGCTAGCAGGGCTTTCCTTGTGCCGCAAGCCCTTTCCTCTGTAGCTGCAGCTTTAAAGGCTGCAGTGGAAAAGGAACTATAGAGTTCTGATGTGTGTGGACAGTGGCCACCAGGGCAGCTGTGAGAATCCCTGGAGGCCACTTATTTCCAAATAACCACAGCTGCGCTGTCTACATACAGCCTAATTTGAAACAGCTATTTCAAAATAGGTGTTATTCCTTGTGAAATGGTTAGATTTCAGAATAAGGCTGTTATTTTGAAATTATTTCGAAATAACGAACTTGCTGTGTAGATGCTCACGTTGTTATTTTGAAATAACATTGGTTATTTCGAAATAAAGCCGCAGTGTAGATGTGCCCTCAGGTGCTACAGGACTACTTATTTTTTAAAGTTACAGACTAACAAGGCTACCCCCAAGACTTTTGAAGGGAAGATTAGCTAGTAATTGTGAAGTGCTATGTATCTTTAAAGAGCCACGTAATCATTAAACATTTAATCCCAACAGCATATCTATGAAGCAGTTAAATAGCATGAGGGAGTTTTTTAGAGGTATCATGGGGGTTTGGAACACAACTCCCACTGAACGTCATTATGGGCTCAGAGACAGTTGTCCTTTTTTTGCCTTTGGAAATGTTCCCTCAATTCCTGCTTTGCAGATTATGAAACTGAGATATAAGGTGCTAGATTCTGTCCCCACCTAGATTTTGTACAGCTCCATATACCAGACTGTCAGTCAGTGTAATACAGAGGTACACCACACTATACTGAAGCTAGCAGGCCCACTGATGGGGGAAGGGGAGAAGAGGAGACAATTGCCCCAGAGCCTGGTGATTCAAAGAGGCCCGGGACTCCAGAATACTGATACTGCTCCTGTGGCAGCTGGAGTCCTGGGCCCTTTAAATCGCCACAGGAGCACTGCATGGCTCTGAGGGCAGAAGAGGGAGGCCAGTGCCACACAGAGTGCACGGCACTGAGAGCTGGCTGCCTCACCCCTTCTGCCTGAGACCCCACTGCTTCTAGGAGCATGGATCTGAACCCCCCACCCACCACCAAGTGCCTGTTGGAGGCTGTTAGCCAGCCTCCAGTTGAGTCATCTCCACCAGCTGCATGTCCCTGGGGCAAGGGGTGGAATGAGAGTTGGAAAGGAAGAATGAGTAGGTATATTTATGTCCCAGTCGTTCTGTGCTCCACAGTCCTAGGAATAGAGAAAGGGTATGGTCCATCTTCTCTATGCCTGCACATTAGCTTCCAGTTAGGGGACAAAACCAAGATTAGAGCTGAAGAGCTTTTGGTTTCCAATCTTTAGTTTAATTCACTAGGCCATGCTGCCTGTCATTGATAAATTCTCCCAAGTGAAGTGATCTAGCAATCTGGGTGCTGGCAACCTTTACAATTAGAATGAGAGCTTTGTGATGATTGGACGCTCTAGTTTCTCAAATGAAGTAACTTCAAGGTTTTTTACTTGTATCCCAATTAAAATATCTGATTTAGGTCTGAAGGAGAGTTAATATCTTTCACCACAATCTTTGTCCTGCCTTTTCTTTCAGAGAACAAAGGGATTGCATTAGCTCCCCAGTGTTCTCTCATCAACGTTGACAGACATTAACTCTTGCAAGATTATCACCCTCAGAGCTTTATTTTTGCCCTTGTCTAGTTCAAGTTTTGAAGCTGACTGAGATAAGATTTAATCATTCCTCATTCTGTGGGCTGGTTAGTATCCTTGTTTGTAGAGAGTGATAGGTATATGCATATAGGTGCAGCAAGTATAGAATATATATTTTTGAAAAGTATTACCTTGTCTCATTAAATATGCCACAGTACATTTAACATGATTCAGACTTAATTCAAATGTCTGGGCCAATTTTCAACTCAAGTATGTATCACTGTGATCCACAGACCTCTTGGGGCCAATAGGCAGAGGTCACAATGAGAGTAAATGGGGGTTTTATAGATGCCTCTATCATCAGATATATGCAGAATAGTTTATATCTTTTATACCACCAAATGGTGATATGTAAGGCATCTATGTAGCCACAGTAGCTCACTGGTCATTGTAATCATTGTCACAATTATGAATATTTAAGACTTTCTGCATTTACACTGAAACTTGTTTTATTAAGGTCTTGGAGTGAAGACAGATCATCAGAAGATAATATTCCTCAGACACATTCCTTTCAAGCAGAAGGTGACAGATGCTTAGCTCCCTGTCTGTTCATATATGTACGGCCTCACAATGTAGTCCTATTTTCATACTGAGCACTGGCAAAAGAAAAGATTGTGAAACGTACTAGAGAGGAAATCAACAGGCTAAAACAAACAGCAGAGGTGACCTGTTATGACTAAGAACAAAGGATTTTTAGTATGTATATATAACAGGCAAGGAAACATACAGGATCTTCACCTACAAGACAAGCTGACAGTGTGCCTGTCCCACAAAAAGTGTCACAACTAAGATTGCCTCTAAAATGCTACAAGGGTTTTGGGTGAGCAATATTCTACAATACATGAGAATACCTAGTTAATAATGTCTATGTTCTGGAATGTTCCTTAGGGTTTTATTTTATACGTATCAATTTGTTTTCATTACTTCTATTTGCTATTACTTGAATCTCCATTCTTTGTTAAATAAACATATATTTGATTTTACTGTAAATGTATCTAAGTACTGCATGTTAAATGGACTCAGTAAGCTGAGGTGTACCATTTCTCTGGAAGCAGTAAATCTGTGAATACTCTGAGGCTTTGTCTACACTGGCGGCTTCTTGCGCAAGAACATCTTGAGCAAGTGTTCTTGTGCAAGAAGTCTTGTGCAAGAAAACGTCCACACTGCCATGTGCGAGCTGTGCTTTTGGGCAAGAGCGCCCATGGCAGTGTGGACGCTCTCTTGCTCAAGAAAGCTCTGATGGCCATTTTAGCCATAGGGCTTTCTTGCGCAAGAAATCCCTGCCAAGCGTCCACACTGCCTTCTTGCGTAAGAGCTCCTGTGCAAGAGGGCTTACACCTGTTAAAAAAGAGCGTAGCTCTTGCGCAAGGAGCCCTCTCTTACCACGCCGTACTGTACATTTCCTTGCGCAAGAGCGGACAGGCAGTGTGGACGCTCTGCAGATTCTTGCGCAAGAACGGCCGTACTTGCGCAAGAAGCCATGAGTGTAGACATAGCCTGAGTGTCTAGTGGAATGGGCTGAACTCTATAGGGAAATATTCAGAGCATTTGTGGATTCGAGGGTCCCTGTCAGTTACCTGCAGAGAGATTGCAGTGTCTGCCTAAGTCTAGAGGGAATGGTTGTGCTGCCTGTGGGTTGTGGAGTTGGGGAGCTAGCCCCCAGCAGGCACAAACAAGATTGCCTCACACTAGGCACAGGTGATAATGAGGTACAACACAACCCTGGGTTCCCACAGGAAACATCATAATCTCTCCCCAAATTTTCTCTGAGGCTTCAGTTTTTGCCCTCATTTTCTGTCCATGGCTGTAATTTAGCAAATCAATGATCTAACTTTAAGTATATGAGTAGTTCCACTGATTTAAAAAGAAATGCCCTGTAGTTAAGGTTAGGCAAATGCTTGAGGACCTTGCTAAATCAGGTTGCTAGTTTGCAGCAGGGCTTCTGTACGTTTCAACAATTCAGCAGTCTATTGCTTCATGTTCACAAGCATTGTTTCAAGTAGCTCAGTGTGATGATACTCTGCCTGAATTCTCATCAAAAGAAAACAATTCAGCACTTTCAACAAAGTGTCTATAGAAAAAGGAACTAAAACAAGAACAGGAATAAAAGTTTGAAGCCTTCCACAGCATTTCAGACAGAAATGTGAATCAAATGTAAAATAATACAGAAATAGGGAACTACCATAACTAAAATATGTTTATAGGTTTTTTTAAATTACTTTTACTCATAACAGCTAAATAAATAATCAATTGCAAATTAAATGAGGTAAAAATAAACCTGAACAAAACTGTTCAGTTCATTTTTGTATACACCTCATTAGTGTTTGTCTATAAGGAATGTGTTGCTTAGCCAGCAGCCTTGAATTAAAAATGCAAATGCCATTAGTAACAACAGGCCAACTCCTACTTGCTTTAAGACTACAAAGAACCATACTAACTGCATTGGGATTACCAGGAACAAAGCAGGTAGAATTTGGACTTCAAGCAGCCACTGCAGTCATGGACCACTTTACTTTTGCGGCTGCCCTTTTGGGGTATCAGCTCTTAGAGTTCTAATATAGGACCTAATTTCTCACTAGCTCACTATCCTCTGTCCCAAACTAAACATTTTCATACAATGTATTCAGAAGAGACATGTTAACTTAAAATTCATGTGCCTCTCAACTTTCTTGCTTTGATTCACACTGGAGTCTGAAAGTCTGCCATTACAAGAGCTCTATCCCCATTCCCAAACTCAAGAGGATTCCAAAAGTGGTGTGTTGGGGGTTTTTTTGATAACTTTTGGATGTTTGTGTGAAGGATTTTGCTGTTAACTTAAGTGAAAGCAGGACAGTACACTCCGCTTCTCACTATTATATACATTATGAGGCTTTAGTCTATTTTTGATGTTGCCAAATTTGTTTTTAATCTGAATGATTTTTAAAGAGTTTCATTAGCTACTTTTTAAAAATTGTGTCCCTATTACTCTTGTTTTAAAAAGCTAATTATAATATGTGACTGTTAGATTCCTCTTTTGATAAATGCTTTAAAGATGCACATTAATGGTGTCTTAGCAATGAAAAGTGTATGAAAAATACATACTTTGACAATAGAACATGATTTCTGCATACTAGGCATATTTTGTATTACTATCACTCCACTTAATCCAGACATACTTAATAAATCATAATTCAGACCTCCGTAAAGATTTGTTGTTTAACTGTAAAATCTCTGCTGTGTGGAAATGTGTAAGGCCAGGTCCAAGTTGTTAACTTGTGTTTAACCAGATATTCAAAACACAACTCTAAATTTTGATTTATTAATACAATAGTTACCAATTACAGATTACAAGAAATGCAAGCATAGAATATAGTGGTAAATTTTATTTATCCATAGAATATAGTGGTAAATTTTATTTTTTTGTTTTTATTTGGTATATTTTATGCCAGATTCTTTCTTTAACATGTCTTCTCTAATCTTAATAAAAGCTGCTTGATAGGATGGAATTATAGTTCCTGTACTCAAGATTTGTGCTCCTAAGTTTAAAAATTGATTCATATAGAACATCCTTTCAGGGCATGCATATATATACTGATATTTTAAAAGTTTCTCAGTTATCAAACGTGTAGAAAAGCCCATCGTTTTATATAGTTGACCCTGATACTCTGACAAGGCTAACGGAACATTCTTGTCTCCTAGTTGTCTTCAGTACACAGTGGATCAATGCTGCAATGATTAGTCCACTGGCGGTTGATTTATCATGTCTGCTTAGATGTGATAAATTGATCTCCAAGTGCTCACCTGTTGACTCCAGTACTCCTCCAGAATGAGAAGATCTCCACCAACCTTACAGCATGTAGGACAGTATGGTAAGCCAGTTGACTTCAGCTACAGTATTCACTATTTGCATCACTGAAGTTATTTGCATAACTTAGATCGATAGGGGAGGGGGCATAGTGTAGACTATGCTGAGGGTATGTCCATGCAGTCTCTGATGAGCTTCCCAGCCTGGGCTAAAAGAGCTTGCACTACTGTGCTTGCAAATGGCTGTGAACCCAGAGTTTTGATGTTATGAACTGGACTGGAGCTCAGGCTCTGAAGCCCACCCTGCTCTCTAGGCTTCAGAGTGAATGCTCCAACCCATGTCAACTCTCATATTTACCAGATCCACAAAGGTATTTAAGCTCACCTTCCACTGCTTTAGTTAGGAGCCGAAATACTGTCGTGTACTTAGTGTGTTTCTTAAATCCATTGCTCCTGGACTCTTGTTATTATGAGCATGTTCCAGCTTTCACTTAAGGAAAAAGGGGGTTTCTCACACTCTGATTTCTGCAGAGTCGCTTGAAAACATGAATCCAACAGGCTTAAAATCCATAAGATAAATGAGAGAATCCCATATTTATTCATTTTTTCCTTCAAATTTCACTATTTAAGACAATACTATGTCTGGAGGGAGAGAGGGCTAAGTCATTAATTTTGAATTCTTGGGGCTGACAAAATTGTATAAAAAATTCATCATGGATGGATCTGGTTGTGAATTTTTTTGAAGGAGCATTTTTACTCTGATCATACAAATTCTTTTAAAAGGAAACTTATTACAGAAATATATCCATTTTCACTAAATTTTTGTCAAGATGTTTTCTCAGATCTGGAGAGGAGAGGAGAGAGACTTGAATCTGGGGTTTGCACATCCTGGCAAGTGCCCAATCCATAACCTACACCTACAGTATGATAGAGTATAAATTAACAGTTACCACTCAAGAAAGAGATCTTGGAGTCACTGTGGCTCATCTTCTACAAATACCTGTTCATTATGTAGCAGCAGTAAACAAACAAACAAAATGCCAAAAAAAAAAAAAACCCCTAAAAGAATGTTAAGAACCATTAGGAAAGGGACAGGAAATAAGACAGATAATATGATCAAACCACTACACGAATCCATTATATGCTCATAACTTGAATACCATATGAAATTTTGTTTGTCCCACTTCAAAAAATGATATATTAGGACTGGAAAAAGTCAGAAAACAGCAACAAAAATGATTAGGGATATGAAACACCTTCCAGATGAAGAGAGATTGAAAGTCTGGGACTGTTCTGCTTAGAAAAGAAATGGCCAAGAGGCAATATGATAGAGACTTATAAATCATGACTGGTGTAGAGAAAGTGAATACGAGACCAATATTTACCTCTACACATAAGCCAAGAACTGAGGATCATCCAATGAAATTGATGTATAGCAGGTTTAAAACAAACCTAAGAAAGTTCTTCACATGATGCACACACAACCTGTGGAACTCATTACCAGCTGGCCCCAGAGCCTTCCCAGTGGCAGATGGTGCAGCTGGCCCCAGGGCTGCCTGAACAGTGGACAGTGTAGTTGGCCATGAGGCTGGCTGTTGGAGGAGCCTTGGATCACCTGCACCAGCTGCAGAAGTCCTGGAAAATCAAAGAATCCATGATTCCATTACCTCTGACAGATTTAAATCCTTATTCATAATGGTAGCATCACTTTAACTTCCACCTTTCCAAAGTCTTGCTTCATAGGAATGTATAAATTTTAGACCAAAGTACATAGATTTCATTGGCTGTACTGTTTATTATTGTGCTTTATTTGTCTCTCTATATACCTGGGCTTGTGAAAGTAAAGTTACCTTTGCCATTTTTCATTTTGTTTCTATTGTTTCCCCGATCATCTTTCATTATGGCATCTATATAATACTGTAATATGTTGTTCCCTTTAGCTATATTTTTAGAATGAAAATAGGTAAGTAAACAAGTGGCAGTAAGGCTGAGATTTGATTGGAGTCTTATATGAAGCTGCCTCTGTATTGCTATTGATTCCAATAATTGCAGTGGAAAGTTCTTTTTTTCCTCCATTTCTTAAGGGGAAATACATACAGCAGATAACCTGCTGCCTTGGCAATATATATATATATATATACATATATATATATATATATATATATATATATATATATATAGCAGTACACGTATTAAAGCTGTGATAGATGGTGACCAAGTTGATTTAGATTTAGTAGATTTAGATGGACACACACAACCTATATCAATCAACAATAATTATACTGACTATATATATATCCCCATAATTCTATTCTGAAGATGATGCAGTAGGTTCATTCTGTGTATTGCTTTTATAGTCTAAACAGCTCCAACGGTTCCTGTGATCTGAGCCATTTGTATCTTTCTAGAAGCTTTGAGTAGGATTCACAAAGGGGCTATTTAGAGGTCTTGATGTATCATGGAATTCACAACCCTGATGCTTGCCAAATGCCATAAGAAAAAATGCCTTCCACAATTAATTGTTTTACATCTGCTAATATTAAAATCCCTAAGCCATCTCAATGTTTTTAGTGTTCTAATATTATCTATAACTTACGGTACAGATAATACTTATTGTATTAACAAATAGGTAAATAATTTAAAAATCATTAAATGTAGATAGCTGGATAAGGCCATATTCTTCTTATACATGTGAAGAACTTTTAATGAGAGTTGAGCTTATGGAAATGTAAGCAGAATTAGTCCCATTGTCACGGCACATGCCTTGCAGCTTTTTATCAGCAGCAAAAATATGTTTCTGCAACTTTGCAGCATTATTGTCCAACATTATAATTAGTAGTCTATATACTGTTCACTGTGACAAAACATTGCTTTACAGAAACAAATGTTGCAATTACTTTCTTTTCCAATGGGAAGAACAGGACAAAAAATGCAACTTGTTCAGGGAAACAAAAATCCCCAAACCTGAGAATGATTTCTTATAATTAAAAAGGAACTGGATTAAATTTTACAAGGCCAGCCATAGTGGTAATTTAGTCATTTTACTTGTCATTTATGGCTCAGTGCATAATTCTGAGCTTGTTTTCCCTTGGCTTTTCATTATGCTTTATGGGTCAGCACTCAGCACAGTGAACATGAAACAGTCAGCATTTCCTTTCACTCTACCTGTTGGCAATCATCAGCATATAAGACTCTCCTGAGTTCACTAAAGGCAACACTTTTTTTAGCATCTCTGGAGAATGTGTGACCTTTAATGCTACTTTACAAATCTAGTTTATTGATGTTTCCTATGCATATTCCAGAGCTTACTCATTCTCACCAGCCATTACTGCTCTAGCTTGCAATATTTAGCTTGGAAGCAAATAAGCAAGCTGGACAGATGTTTAGGGGCATGTGAAACTGAAATCATTATATTAAATACAATTCATTTTTAATATCCTTCATTATCTTGTACAGATTAGAGGATGTAAAAATCATATCTCATTATACTTTACAACAGATTGTACTCAAGAGTGAAATATTATACAGAAAATTTTGGACTCAGAAATATTGCATCTGCCAGATTTCGCCCTTGATTACTTTTAATTTAAAATTATTTTCAGTATTAGGCCTAAGTGATTGAACTAAGTTACTTCTGTGTTCATTGTTTCTAGAAGCAGAAAATATCTCTCGATAGCTGAAGAGTCACCACTTTTGATCTGTAATTCAGCATGTAGCATTAAGAAGCAATTTTAAATGTAGACATTTCTTCAGCTAGAAAAAGAAGACTCCTGCACTGGGGTCTTTTGTAACGTCGTGTCCATTCAGAATACAACTCTCTAAAATTATCTTCCTTACCCATCAATCTGCTCTTATCCCTATCCTCTCTAAATCCTTCCACTGACTCCCCCTTGTTTAGCATATTAAGTTTAAACTCCTTATCCATGCACTTAATCCATGTCTGTCAACTGTCCTTTTCACTCAACAAGGACAGAGAAAAAGGTACTCCCCACTGAGTCATGTTGCATAGTCTGGCTCAGAGGGATTAGAAGCAGGTGACGTTGAGAGGGGAGATGAAATTGGACCTTCTTCTATGTATCATGTGAAAATGAACCAAATACAATGATTAAACAAAAAATGTTCACTAATGCCTTTATTAACCATTACTGTACATACTGGACAAAAGACCAGTTCTGCTCCCATTGAAGTCAATGGAGGGCTTTGCTGTTGACTTCAGTGGAAGCAATAGGACTAAATTTATAATTGCATAATTTTGAGGGCATAGCATCAAATATATCCAGTCCCTTTAATAGAGAGATGGAAGAAAACGGTACAAAAAGGGATGCATACATATAGGATTGTAGAGCAGGGCATGAACTTGTTAATGATGCCAAGCTAAATATACATTCGGGATGACACTAAATGGACTTCATTCTTTATGCAAAGAAGTAACAGCAAGAAACCACTATCTATCATGCTGACGAACACTCTCTTATTTCTTTGTACTCCATCCACCTGTGGGTATCCATCTATCGTCTCTTGTCTTATATTTAGACTGTCAGCTCTCTGGAGCAGATCATTTTCTTGTTCTGTTTTGTACAGTGACTAGAAAACAGGGACTGGTCCATGACTGGGACTTATAGGCACTGTGGTAATATAAATAATAAGAAGGATGGTTGACTTGCAAATAGATTTTCAGTTTTAAGTTTCTGCAGTGAAATGATTAATAGGAAAACTACTTAAAATTTTTAAAACTCTGATTTAAGGGATGATAGTGCACTAGTAATGTTTTTGTAATAAAAAACACAGAAGATCTTTCAGGCTTTGAAGCATTCATGGTTTTATAACGCACGCATTTTACACTGAAGAGCTTGAAAACAATCTAAGTTCTTTGAAACTTAGGAAGGTCATGTATATAGCCAATGACAATAACCTGCATACCTCATTTCTAAGAGTTATGTCAACTTCAACTATCTATTTATCTTACAAAATAAAAATACAAGAGGAACTTAGTATCTTAGGGTATGTCTACACTACAGCGCTATTTCGAATTAACTTATTTCGAATGAGTTAATTCGAAATAAGCTAAATCAAAATAACACATCTAGACACAAAAACTAATTCGAAATAGCGTTTTTCTAATTCGAAATAGTGCGTTCACATTGAGTGGACCCTGAATCGAAGGTAAGGCTGGCCGGAACCAGTGCCAAAAGGGCATCAGGGTTGGACTTAGTGTGTGGGGCTGCTGCCTCAGGCTATCCGAGGTCTGTGCTTAAAGGGACCCAACTCCCCATCCTGGACAACAGTTCTCAGGTTTCTCTGCTTGCTGGTCTACCTCGCTGAGGGACAGCAAAGCATTTGTGTCTTGGAGTGCTCTGCTTGCCCTCACTCGGGACATCACGGCATTCTGCAACATGGAACCAGACCTGCCCCCGGGGACTCTGCTGCATCTCGTGGACATGTTGCCAGCAGCCTGTCTGCACTGTCTGCAGGCTGCCATCCAGGAGCACCATCGAGGGGCTGTCAGGATCCAGGGGGCCCTGCGGGAGAGCTTCCACCTTGAGGAGCGCTAACAGTCTCCCCGGTCTGCCCCACTGGGGGCTTGTGCCCCATTCCTCCCTCTCGTCCTTCCACTTACCCTTCCCTAGCCCCCCCTTCCTGATGTCAAATAAAAGACACGTATTTTCAAAAATATAAACTGTCTTTATTTAACACAACTGGGGAGGGGGAATGAAACTCTGGGGAGACGGGGGAAAGAGGTGGGAGAGGTTGGGAGAGGGGAGGGGGAAAACTGGGAGAAGGGAGCTGGAAGGGGGAAGAAGGGGGAAGGGAAGCTCAGCACTCAGGGCTGGGGGTCTCGCCGGGCCAACCGCCTCCCAGTATGTCAGGGGAGGGGGCCTAGGCGTCCCCGGGGGGATGGGGAGGAGGGTGTGGAGGTTGAGGAGGAAGAGGTGGGGGGGGGGGCTGGAGTGGGAGGAGGAACAGTATCTGGGGGGGCAGCAGGCGCAGGACCGGCACGGGGCAGCATGCTCTGCAGCAGGGCCTGAAGGTTTGTGTTCATGGCTCAGTCCTGGGCAAGCTGCTCCTGGAGGAGCTGCAGGTCCTCCTGCATCCAGGCCTGGATGGTGCAGTGCAGGGCTCGCAGGGCCCTGAGGTGCTGGTCCCGGTACCCCTGCCACATGGTGGTGGTCCTGCTGAGGCCGCGGGTGCGGGAGCATGTCCCGGGCGGGGTGGTGCGCCTTGCACGAGCAGATGGTGCAGCTGTAGAGAAAGAAGAGAAGCGGTCAGTTCTCCCTGGGGACACAGTGGATGATGCCCAGCTCCCCCCCCCCGCGACATGAGGGCAACTGTGCCCTGCACCATCAGAGCCGATGTGCTTGCACAGAGGCCATGGTCAGGATGTCTGGCTCTCCCCGGGACTGGGAGCTGCCCCAAGACTGCACCCATGCCCCTGTGCTGTGTATAGTGTGGCCGGGGCGGGGGGGCAGATGTCCCCTGCCTCTGTGTAGAGGGGGGCGTGTGAAGGGAGAGCGTCCTGCTGGGTCCCGCCCCGGGGTCGGGAGCGTGTCAGGTCTCTTCACACATGCATGTGCCTATTGGGCCACGGCCCCTGGGTGTCACGCAGCTGGAGCCACCTGCCCAAGGGTGGAATGGCATGTGCTCGCATGTGCACAGGTGGCTGCGTGATCCGTGGGAGGCATGGCCCACGCACGCGGTCCCTGGTCTCCCCTTCTGCCTCCCCCCTTGTAGGGGACAGTGATGGCACTTACCTGGTATGGCCTCCCTGGATGACCCTGCGGACTCCAGTGCCGGGACAGCTGGTGGTGGCCCCTCTGGTGCGCCCGGGTCAGGGCCCTCTGGTCCTGGCTCACTGCCTCCCGGGCTGGCGCGGACTGCCCCGCCCCCCAGGAGTCAGTCGAGGGCGGGGAAGTAGGGGCAGGTGTCAGCCCCTGCTGCGGTGCCACCCCTGGTGGCCCTGGCGTATGCCTGCCGCAGCTCCTTCACCTTCAGGTGCACCTGCTCTTGGGTGCGCCTGTGGCCTTTCTTGGCCAAGGTGGCCACTATGCGGCCGTAGACGGCCGCGTTCCTCCACCTAGTGTGGAGATCATGGACGTTGGGGGCCTCCTCCCAAACCTCAATGAGGTCCATGATCTCCGCACTAGTCCATGAGGGCGCACGCCGTCTACGGCCTCTGGCTGGCCCCTGGGTACTGGAGGACTGGGCGGGGGACAGCTGGCTGCCACTGGCTGCCATCGTGTGGCCACTGGCTGAGGGTCTGCGGCTGCTGGCAGGCCTGGCTCTCTCATGTGCCCAGTGGCCAGACTCTACCCCTTTAAGGGCCCCAGGGCTGGGGGAGAGGAGAAGCGTTTTCCTGGTTGTGCCGAGTGGCCACCAGGGGAAACTGGGAAGGGCTGGAGGCCCCCTAATTTGAAATAAGTGTCTACACAGCACTTATTTCGAATTAGCTGTTTTGAATTTGGTGTTATTCCTCGTAGAATGAGGTTTACCAAATTCGAAATAAGGGCTCCAGTATTTTGAATTTATTTCGAAATAGTGGTTTGTATGTGTAGACGCTATAAAACTTAATTTGAAATAATGGCTGTTATTTCGAATTAACTTTGTAGTGTAGACATACCCTTATTGTGATGGTAAATTCTGTATATTCAGTGCTGTGCTATGAGACCACCAAGAATTTGAAAATTAAACAATGGGATATCTGTTCCTTCAGTACAATAGGGCTGTGTCTAGACTGACGTGATCTTGCGCCAGAGCTATGCAAATGAGGCTCAGCGTGGAATATCGCCAAGCCTCATTTGCATAACTAATGAGCCACCATTTTTGCGGAAGAGGCTCTTGCGCAAGACGGAGCTATCTACACTGCCCCGTCTTGCGCAAGAAAAACCCTCTTACGCAAAGCCGTTATGCTGATTATTTTCACAAGAGCCTCTTCCGCAAAATGGCGGCTCATTAGTTATGCAAATGAGGCTCGGCGATATTCCATGCTGAGCCTCATTTGCATAGCTCTGGCGCAAGATCGCGCCAGTCTAGACACAGCCTACGTGTATGATGTTTCTATCCTAGTTGTTTACTACAGGTTGGACCATTCTAGTCTGGTATACTCTAGTCTGGCAGCATCCATGGTCTGGCATGATTTTAGTTAGCCATGTATCCATTTATCATGTGTGTGGCCAAGTTTCCCATGGTCCCATACATTTTGTTTACAGCCACCAGTTCTATACTGTTATTTAGCTCTAATTTACCCCTAATGTCTTATAAGAGCCCAGTAAGCAATGGAAGTGTTGGTAATGCTGCTAGACAATATTGACCTCCAGTGGTCCATCAAATTCTCTGGTTCAGAACTGATCAAGTCCCAAGAGTGCTGAACTAGAGAGATTTAACCTGGACTTTATCAACATGAATAAGTTAGATTAGTACAAAATCAGTGTATTGGATATACTTGTTCATTGTAGGGAAATTGGAGGGCTTACCGTGAAGACTGATTCACTTTTTTATTAATTAAGGCAATTGTATATTAATATCCCTTACATTAGTAAAGAACAAAGTTTAAGAGGTTAGTAGAAAATAACAACTACTGAGTAGGTTAAGACTACTTAAAATGAATGCTGAGACTCTGGTTTACAAGTGTTGGGCAATATTCACAAGGGGCTCAGATGAGTCATTGGTAGCTCTTCATTGGAAAGAGAAAAAGATTAGTTTAAGAACATAAGAATAGCCATACTGGGTCAGACCAAAGGTCCATCGAGCCCAGTACACTGTGCCGACAGTGGCCAATGCCAGGTGTCCCAGAGGGAGTGAATCGAACAGGTAATGATCCAGCGATCTCTCTCCTGCCATCCATCTCCACCCTCTGACAAACAAAGGCTAGGGTCACCATTCCTTACCCATACTGGCTAATAGCCATTTATAGACTTAACCTCCATGAATTTATCTAGCTCTCTTTTAAACCCTCTTATTGTCCTAGCCTTCACAAGCTCCTCAGGCAAGGAGTTCCACAGATTGACTATACGCTGTATGAAGAAGAACTTCCTTTTATTTGTTTTAAACCTGCTGCCCATTAGTTTCATTTGGTGGCCCCTAGTTCTTATATTATGGGAACAAGTAAATAACTTTTCCTTATTCACTTTCTCCACACCACTCATGATTTTATAGACCTCTATCATATCCCCCCTTAGTCTCCTCTTTTTCAAGATGAAAAGTCCCAGTCTCTTTAATCTCTCCTCATATGGGACCCGTTCCAAACCCCTAATCATTTTAGTTGCCCTTCTCTGAACCTTTTCTAATGCCAGTATATCTTTTTTGAGATGAGGAGACCATATCCATATGCAATATTCAAGATGCGGGCATACCATGGATTTATATAAGGGCAACAAGATATTCTCTATCTTATTCTCTATCCCTTTTTTAATGATTCCTAATATCCTGTTTGCTTTTTTGACTGCTGCTGCACACTGCGTGGACGTCTTCAGAGAACTATCCACAATGACTCCAAGATCTCTTTCCTGATTAGTTGTCGCTAAATTAGTCCCCATCATATTATATGTATAGTTCGGGTTATTTTTTCCAATGTGCATTACTTTACATTTATTCACATTAAATTTCATTTGCCATTTTGTTGCCCAGTCACTTAGTTTGGTGAGATCTTTTTGAAGTTCATCACAGTCTGCTTTGGTCCTAATGACCTTTACATTATCTTCTTTCAAGATTTCTGCTTTCAAGGAGTTGGGATTTCCTAGGGATAGTCCGTATCCTCAGGCCACGTTGGCATTCTCAATACTAGTTGCTTATAATCCTGCTCACTGGCCATGAAGCAGAGTAAAGGCACCTTCATCCACCATAAGCACATTCCTGGCAGATTTTTCTACATCCAGGACCCTCCACCTTGAGATTTACTAATGTAAACCAGAATTTAGCCACACAGAATTAAATCAATGTAAAGTACAATTAGCTGAAAACATAAATATGAGCACTTGAGAGAACTGAAAAAAAATATTATGACATTTTGACTAATTCTTGTAAAGGGGAAGATCTGGTTCTTGGTAATGTAACAGTTGACCTGCCAAGTTTATAATTATAGACGTATTTATCTATAGCATTGTCTTCATCAATATATTGTCATTATTAATATATATATTTTCTGAGCCCTGAACAATTTTGTGCAGCAGTCTTATAGGCAGCAGATCAATCAGAGTGAATTGGTCATTCATGGTATGTCTACACTACAGTGCTATTTTGGGATACCAGAGGTATCCCAAAATAGCTATCCCACATCTTAACAGCGTGCCCATTATTTTGAAATTTAACAGGCTCTCTTTCTGACGTCCCTGTAAACCTCATTCCACAAGGAGTAAAGGATGTTTTGGAATAGTGGGTTATTTCCAAACTTGGTGCTGTGTAGACAGCACCAAATTACAAAATAAACTATTTTGAAATTGACTCGAAATAAGGCCTGTGAGGATAGAACAAGAAGCAATGGGCTTAAACTGCATCAAGGGAGATTTAGGTCGGACATTAGGAAAAAGTTCCTAACTGTCAGGGTGGTCAAACACTGGAACAAATTGCCCAGGGAGGTTGTGGAATCTATATCTCTGGAGATATTTAAGAGTAGGTTAGATGAATGTCTATCAGGGATGGTCTAGTCAGTGCTTGGTCCTGCCATGAGGGCAGGGGACTGGACTTGATGATCTCTCGAGGTCCCTTCCAGTCCTAGTATTCTATGATAAGCTACACAATTTGCATAACTCAGTGTAGATACACCCTCACTGATCCCATCATTTGAGAAGTTCCATTTGAGAATAAGCCATTTCAGGATCTGAGTTTTATTTCAGTTTGAAAGGTCTCCATTCCTCTACGCCACAGTATAACCAAATTTCAAAACTTCAGTGTACTTTATTTATTTATTGGAAAATGAAATCTGTTTTCCACCCAGTCACATTTAAAACAATCACAGATACATTTCAGCATTTGCTAGATGGAACTATAAGATAGCAAATGAACTCCCCACCCCCATCAAGTTCTGTGGACCTTATAAACAGGAGAAAATTATTAGCTGTGTGCCAGCAATGATGCAGATGCATTGGTTCTGAATTGCTAGCATTGTTATGGCATGAAAGGTTTTTTACTGACATGTCATGAAAACCAGCTCAGAGTAAGTTTCCATGGCATGATGATAAACAACGTATAGTAAGATGTGGGCTTATGTTTCAGGCCCGTGTATGAGGCCTGAGGCCCAGACAGCAATGGTCAAGACTTTTGCTAATATAAAGCAGAGTGAAGCTGTGAGCTACTGGCAGGCCCTGCTCACAGAAGTTGGCAAGAACAGAGCTGATATTACAGAAACTAAGCACAGTCCATAAAAACATTCCAGAGGAGTCATAACAAAACACCTCATGAAGAAAGATTGTGGTACCAACACCCCCCTTCCATCCCCCCACCCCCAGACAACAGAAACATACTGCTCCAGTTTCAGGACAGGGTCTAAACTGAAAGCATGATAGAGAGCTTCAGGATATGTCTACACTACAGAGATTTTTTTCAGAAAAAATGTCTGTTTTTCCAAAAAAACTTCCATTACATCCACATTGCAATCATGTTCTTTTGAAAGAAAATCGAAAGAACAGAGGGGTTTTTCTGATATTGGTAATACTCTTTCTACGAGGAAAAAGCCTTTTTCTGAAAGAGTTCTTTTGAAAAAAGGCGTGTGTGGACGAGGAAGAGGGTTTTCTTTTTAAAGAAGAGGCTTCCAGGAAATAACACAGGTGCCCTGGTGGTCACTTGGTCCAAAGTAATCACAACTCTACGGTTTCTGTCTCCTGGCCTCTCTTAAAGTTGCAGGCACCCTGGACAAGCCTTGTGGCAGGAAGCTGGCCTGAGAGCAGTACCCTGACCACGTGGCTCTCCCATGCAGAGACTGCAGCCCGAGAGTGCCTGACCTCCATAAGCAGGGCCCTGACAGTGAACTTCCCCACGCCGAACTGGTTGCCCACTGACCAGTAACAGTCTGAGGTGGTGAGCTTACAGATGGTGATAGCAACCCACTTCTGCAGGGAGATGGCGGGCTGCAGGTGGGTGTCACGTCGTTGGAGGGCAGGGGCAAGCCAGACACATAGCTCCAAAAAAGGTGGCCTTCTGCATGCGGAAGTTTTGGAGCCACTGCTGGTCATCCCACCACTCCATGTCCAGCCGGTCCCAGCAGTCCAAACTGGTTTCCAGCCTCCAGAAATGCCAATGAGGGTTATGGTGGCAAGGGTGTTGCTCCCGCACCCAGGGAGAAGGTCCCCAGAATGAGCTTGGGGTCAAGCTCGGTCAGGACCAGGAAGGCAGCTGGCACAAAGTGCTGCAGAAACTGTGGCATGGCCATGTGGGGCCATTGCATGCCCAGAGGCAGCTCCGACTCCATGGCACAAAGGAAAAAGCTGTGGCATTTAAAAAAGCTGGGTAGCTACAGCACACACAGCAAGAGCTTTGCTGTCCTTAGAAGAGGTAGTCAAACACGCAGCAGAAGCAGAGAAATGGCTGTCCGGGGGGGGGGGTCCCTTTAAGCATGTGTGTCTGCTAGGCTCCAACACCAGCATCAGCACTCGGAAGCAACTGATGACCTAAAGCCCTGCCTGAAGTGGTTCTGGGTGGCTTTTTATGTGAGATAGTGTCCGATCAGTCTGGACGCTATCTTTCAAAAAAGCAGATCGCTTTTTCGACTTGCTTGGCTAATGTGGATGCGCTCTTTTGGAAGAAGTTTTTTCAGAAGATCTCTTCCGGAAAAGCTTCTTCCAAAAGAAGCCTGCAGTCTAGACATAGCCTCAGAGGGGTAGCTGAGTTAGTCTGTAACAGGAAAAACTTAAAAAAACATGATAGATAGAGATCAAACCCCTATGCATAAGGTAATGGGTGGATCTAGGTAAAATCAGGCAGCTGGCAACTTGATATATTAGGAGTGATGTGTAACTTGTTTGTCCCTGTGTATAAAAGTGTACCCCAAAGAGTTGTCTTTGTCCAACCTAGGGGGCAATGTCTCTTTCCTGACATTGTCTGAGTTGGTCCATTGACAGAAGGTACATATGTGTAGTGGTTTGGCAGAGTCTACTGACCAGTATTACTGTACTTTGACAATAAACCTGTCTGGTCACCTTCGATCCTTACTTGATTTTGTGGTCTCTGAGGGCTCTTTTGGAGTCTGCTGTGGTGGCTAGTTGCACAAGCCACCACAACACACAGGAGCACACACATGCAGCCGAACAGGTGGTATCATAGACGGAGCAGGAAACCTATAAGGATGCCACTGGTGATGCCTGACTACTACACAGGGCTGAGTCATATCTACTGCAACATATATATACTGTGTAATGTAGCTGCACCATATTAGCAGTTGCTGCAATTACCACGTTCTTTTTTTTGCATGTTGTTCAGACTAACATGTACTCCTGTTCAGCTAGCCTCGTATGTGTAGGACTGGTACCATTCTCAGGTTAGACAAGAAAATAGCAATTATGTATTTAAAAGGGAAAAAAAACCCAGAACATTTCTGCTGCTTTATTCAGTATTAAGCAAACTAATGAAGGCACAAAACAACCTCCAGAAATTACATAAGGCATCAAAATAAACATGCTGACTCCTGTGTCTGGCTATTCATGGGGAGAAAATGCATAGCAGAGGAAGGGAGCAGTGTACTTGGTGTAGCTAGGAAGGGAATAACTTTTGTCTTGACCTATTCAATCGCTGTACAGAAAACTAAGATGGAATTATTATCCAGAAGCAATAGAAGCACTGCTTATGGCTTAGTAGAAATGCCAACATTTCTACACCTTCCTAAGAGTTTATATAACATGCCTCTTACTGCTTGCTTTGTTCTCTATTTTGTAAATACCAAAGAAACTCTGGTTAATAGAGACAGGTGTTATGATTCCATGTCTATGCACTAGTGCAGATAATTCAGGCAGGTATTGGGGTTGATCTGATTCTAATTCATCTGTATTACCTTATAGGCAGAAGTTTAATAAACCAGCAATGGTGGAAGGATGAAATATGTTTGTGTAACTGCAAAATGGTCATATTCTAATACCCCAGGTAGAGTTTGAATAAAAGGGTTAGAATAACTAGATGGGTGTTGGTAGTGGAAGAAGGAATCTTCCTATGCAACCCATTGTGTGGGGTAGTGCATACTTTTTACTTGACTTTAGCTCGTGTTATATCCAATGCAGTGAGGCTGTGTCTACATTGGCATGATTTGCGCAAAAGCGACTGCTTTTGTGCAAAAACATGCTGCCTGTCTACACTGGTGGGGAGTTCTTGCACAGGAACGCTGACGTTTTCATGTGTGAAATCAGTGCTTCTTGTGCAAGAACTATGATGCTCCCGCTCAGGAATAAGCCCTTTTGTGCAACTGTTCTTGCGCAAGAGGCCAATGTAGACAGGCAACATGAATTTCTTGCACAAGAAAGCCCTGTGGTTAAAATGGCCACCGGAGCTTTCTTGCGCAAGAGAGCGTCTACACTGGCACAGATGCTCTTGCGCAAAAGCGCATCTCTTGCGCAAAAGCACATGCCAGTGTAGATGCTCTCTTGCGCAAATACTTTAACGCAAAAACTCTTGCGTTAAAAGTATTTCTGCAAATTCTTGCCAATGTAGACGTAGCCGCTCTGTGTTGCTTGCAGACTGCCACATGCTGGCTATTTTCTACCATGCCCATAATCTCGCAGTCTCTGCACAGTGGTATTTCTGAGCACAAAGAGTCACTGCAGAGTTTGCTTTCTGAGTACTTAGGTCTGCAGTGCAGAGTACTCTTGTACAGACGCTTTGCTCCTCAAGCCTCCACAGTGTGTCCCTGTGGAAACACAGCATTTGCTGCACACTTTGGGCCTTCTCCAGCTATACTGTTGTTAGTGGTGCAGGTGGGTGGGTGTGGTACACTATACTAACAAGACATTTTTAGCTGGTATGGTGCTCTGGAAAGACATCCCCAGCTTCTCTACTGGCTGCCATATGGCCCCCTCACCTGGTGTGCCCTCCCTCTCCTGTACCAGTAAGAACTTTTGTTTACTTGCACCACTGACTGTTTGGACCACTACATGTATCTAGAGAGAGATAAATATATTTGTGATTTATAACTGTATCATTTTCTCTATAACTTCTAGTTGCTAGTTACTAAAAATCAGCATGGATATTTCTTTACTGGCTTAGAGCATTCTCAAATCAATCAAACAAAACCCCCTGAAAACAAACCACAAAACTACATCACTCTTAATTTAATGTAGTTGTATTCTTGAAAGTACTCTTACATTTGACCAATAATTTGCATAAAGTGTCCTTTAAAAAAAATATGCTAAATTACTGATTAAGCCACTTAGCATGTGTAAATTAAAATGAGCATGTCCTCAAGGAGGAATCCACATCATTGATGATCTTAACCTCTTTTAATTGGATTCTTGGAACTTATTTTATCCCACAGGTGCTGAACAATTTCTGCTTTTTAAGATGATGGCCATGCATACTGTGCATTATACACAATACTCAGACACATTCAGAATAATCTGAAACATTCTCTGCGGAGTGAATGGAATGTTAGACTCACTAAAGATTTTACAGTTTTCAATTTTCATGCATGGGTCCTAAGTAGTCTTCCTCTCTCCCAGCTTTTAGTGTATTTCAATGTATGCCATCTGTAACTCAATTTCCCTTTCTTCAGAAATTGCTGATGTCTACTTATGTGCCAATATCTCTGCAACTGCTTGAAATTTCAACTTGGTATCACTTTATGCTTACAATTTCAGCTTTGAAATAATGCCAAGCTTTAGCCAAAATACTTTATTTTGCTGTTCCTGACACTTTTGCCGATCATCTCTTTTTCTTTCTTTCCTTTTTCTTCCTGCATTTAGTAAAACCACAAAATCATTATGCACCAGGATTTACTTGTTCTTTAAGGAACATATGAACTATTGTGTGTATAGAAAGAGAGGAAAAACAGGGTTGCTTTTTGCTTTGTTTGTTTTCAATTTAGTTTTTTTAAAATTTTAGGGTACCTGTGGTGGCTGTGCTGTAGCAGCAATAATAAAGGACATTTAAAAATCATACATATAATGAGATGCATTAGAACGATAGAGCTACCCTTCCTGTGCCAAGCTTCTGGCCTGCTGTACTGTCTCCATTACTTATACTCCTTTTATTCAGGAGAAATACCTCATGGAGCCATACAGTTGTGAATGAACCTGCATTATCTTTCCCATTCTTTGACCTTGTTTATGGAAACATCGAAGAACAGAGCTCTGAAAGTAGAAAAGAGGATTGTATGCCTTTGTGTGGGATTTTGAAGTGCTATTTCCCACCTCGTGTCCTGAACAGTGACAATGTTTTCCTAGGTCTAGGGACCCTCTGGGGACATACAAAAGGATGTCAGCAAAAATAAGACTAAGAAGGGAAGTTGAAACCAAATAAAACTTTCCCCAAAGCATTAGAGGCTTTCCTTCCATCTTTTTCTTCTCCTTACAATGTGTTATAGTGATTTTGTCCAGGCACAGTTAATGGGGCTTTCTCTAGTGAACAGGGATGGATTAAGGCATAGCACTCTAGAGCCACACCTAGGGCTTTGGTTGCTGGAATCAGATGTTCAAATCAGAATCTCAGCTTTCATAAAAAAAAGTTTCTAGTCCTCATGGATACAAAGAAAGCTTATACATAGGAACCACATGTAACTGACTCAGTAGCTTGAAGCAACAGCTCTGGAAGGAATGAACTGACCCATTCATCTGAAACCTGTAGTCACCTGTGCGAGTAGCACAGCTATAGCAGAGGTGCAGTTAGTAGCATTTTACTCTGCAATTTGTCTCATTTGTCTACACAGCAGCGTTATTTTGGAATAACAACAGTTATTCCGAAATAACAATTCGAGTGTCTACACAGCAATTCTTTTTTTTTCTAAATAAATTCAAAATAACGGACAGCTTGTTTTGACTTCTGTGAACCTCATTCCACAAGGAATAACGCCTATTCTGAAATAGCTATTTCAGAATAGCAGTAGTGTAGACACTTCACTGCTGCTATTTCTAAATAGCTCCTCCCCAGGGCCATTCAAACTAATTATTCCCTAGTGCTTCCCGGGGCTCTAAATCAAGGTAGCATGTCCACATTAGGGAAGCCTGTCTCAGACTAATCTGAAGGCTTCCCTGTAGTGTAGATGTGCTATTTTGAAATAAGCAATTTTGGAGTATTTCTTCTGAAATAGCTTATTTCGAAATAAGTGTGCAGTGTAGACATACCAAAGAGACTACTTGCATGGTAAAATACCAGGACCAACTGGAGTAATTGCAAAGTAATGTACCACTCAGTATAAGAATGTAAAGATCAAGACCATACTGACTTTTCCCTCTCAGTTAATATTTCTTGTTTTTTCTCAGGAGTGAACTTAAATTTAAAGATAGTACCATTTTAAGAAAAAAGAAAAAAAATAACCCTCGCAATTATTGTTCTTTCTGTCAAACTTTCCATGTCTCTGCAGATTGTTCCCAAATATTTGTCCATAATAGTAATGTCAGTGTTACTTTAATAGCAGTATTTGTGAAATAAGGTGCTACTCAGAAAATGATATCCTAAATTGATCCTCTGTGGCAGTGGTTCTCAGTGTGACCACAACCATCTTGCAGGTGGGCCATGGACATGGGGCACGGAACCCCTACAGCAGGGAGCCCTGCACACCTCCCCCCCCCCATGGGGTTGAAGAACAAGCATCAGCCTTCTGCTGTGGGTAGGGGGGAAGAGAGCCCTGAGCCCCATGGGACAGATCTAGCTCACGGGCAGAGGGGGAGCAGTAATGCATGGAGCCACTTCTGGCTCATGGGGATAGGAAGCAGCTCTACACCCTGGTACTCCACCTCTCCCTGACTGAGGGAACAGCAGAGCAGGAAAATGCTTGCCTGGAGTCTTTCCCTGCTGCTTCCATTGGCCAGAATCATGACCAACGGGAGCCATGGGGAACGGTGCCTGGGTGTGGCACGGTGCACAAACACCCCCTCCTACTAAGACCTCCCAACCTAACCCTAGCCCTGAGACCCTTTAAGAGTTAATCTGGCCTGTGAAAAGCCCTGATCCTCTATCCCCCCTTCCCACTCCCATTCCTACCCCATGGGGCTGGAGCATGAGGGGAGTAATATATCTCAGTCGGGGCCCACATCCGTGAGGGTTGGGGGTTTTTTGTTGCTTTTTTTCTTTTTAACTTTTGTTTGGTTCCCAACTGATTTTTGGTGGGTCAGTGGCCCTTGAACCAAAAAAGGTTCCTCACCCTTGCCATAAATAAAGACACTGTTAAAACCTTTTGTTTTCGATATAAATTAATATTTTACTTTATTTAAAAAGAAGTTTGGTAAACTAACATGCTAAACTTAAAGTGCTTAATCTTTTGATGATTTTGATTAATAATATTTCCTTTCTTGCCAGTTATATACACCCCTTTATGTTATAGTTGTTTACTTGTACATTTTTATGTTCCAGTAGCCCAATATGAATAATTTAGCATTTACGATATTAAAGGTAAGTGAAGGCATTTTGTCAGCATGCGTTGTTGGCTGAGAACCACTGCTTCACAGGAAGGAGACATGTTTTTGTCACCTAGAACACAACAAAATAAGCTTTTGTTATAAGCAGGATGTGTTCTAAAAGAAGGTGAAGGTCATTATCTTCCCCTCCCCCTTCCATGATTAGGTTATGCTTTTTCTCAAGGGATAAAAAGAAAAGCCATATTCCTTTTCTCTTGCTATTGCCAAAGCAGATTGACAGGGAATAGGGACATCTTCAAGATATCATATGATATTTCATTTCAACATGCAGGGGAAAATCAAATTATTCAGAGGTAGAAATTTGGTCTTGGGTTAAATGCCAGAAGCTAATATAACCCAAACCCAGGGTGATGGAAGAAGAATAGCTTCTAGAGATATGGGAGAAGAGGTGAATTCTTCCTCTTAATGTGTCTTTTGCTACTGGATGCAGAGTCGGCCAGCACAGCAATTAATGTGGCTTGGGTTCCTAGGAATGCATTTATTTTGGGTAAACCATAGAAAGCCTTCACTGACATATGTCCTATGGAAATTTAAAACTGCTCCTGCCTGGCAGATTCCCTCTGGGCACGCAGGGTAAATTTCCCACAAGTCTCAGTGTCTGCTGCTTGTACTATCATACAAGAAAGTGAATTTAACTTAATTTCCCTGTTCATTGGGTCTAGTCACAGAACATTAGGTGTTACCTAAACCTAGACCAAAGCCTGTTAAAATCAATACCTAATCTAAGAGGCTTGTAAAATAATTTAAGCACACCTTGGTGAAGTACACAGGAATTGAGAATGCTATTTTAACTCTTTTTTTTTGTCTGATACATTTTTGTATGTAGGCAGCTCTAGTGGTCCTCAGACTTTCCATGGGGCAGTAGAAAAACTGACATTGTGTTGGTTAGATACAATTAGTCCAACTGACCTCTCTTTTCAGAGTTTCCTGCAGACACCCTCTTACTATTGTTCTTGGATGGAAGATGTGAATTTCACCTAGAACCAATCAGGCATCAGCAGAATTAATCAACTATGATAGGATAGGGGGGTGAAGGAACTTTGTCAATGGTAAAAGCTATGAATGCACACCACAGATGGAGAATAAAAAATATCAATAATAGACAATTCTTTTTTTCAATAAATCAAGAATTATAAACTGTGATTTTTGCAGATGTTTGTATGTACATCCTGAGCCACTCTGGAGTGTGTGTGGTTTATTATTCTAAATAAAGAGATAATAAAATATCCTGTAATATGCATTATTCACAACCAAAGAGTCCTCCTCTGTCTGAGAAGAAGGCTGGTTAAGTTTTAGCAGGGCAGTTAAAAAAGTTAAATACAAAAATAGCCTATTTTGAATTTAAATATTTATCTGAAACTTTTGAATCTATGAATTCTTACATAGACCTGAATCTCATCAAAACAAATTTAAATTTAAGATATTATTTTGTAATAACAAGATAAATAGAACATTTCCACATAGACATGTTTTTTTTCCAAGAGGCTTTTCTGAATGAAGTTTCTAGATGAATTATATAATTAATTACAGCTAGGTTATTTCTAGAATTCTTTGTGTGGCTTCACTAAGATTTATTAATCCAATAACATTCCCTACATTCCTTTTACAATCAGATCTTGACCTTAAAACAAGAATGTTTTAGGTAGTTTGTCGTCTTGAAATAAGAGTTAACTTTATATCAAGTTGAAACCATATAAAAAGGAGATTTTCAAATCTAGGAAAAAACATTCTTAGGATTGTCTCTTGAGAAGTCCATTTAGAGTTAACATTTTTCCTATAACAATTAAACTTCTATTAAAGATTTTGCTAAAAGTTCATATTTCAATAACCAATATATGAATATCAATATGTAAGGCCAAGATTTTCTTTCCTGATGTTTCTTCATCTTGGGTCATAAGATAGAAACTTCTTAAAATTCCTTTGAACAGAATATTGCAAAGTAAGTAGACAAACATAACATATTATATTTCAAGCAACCTGGTTATGACACATTTACAACTATATCAATAATTATAATCAATAAAGATGCAAGCATGTTTGTAACAACTTGATCAAAAGTTATAATTTTAGTAGCATAATTCTTGAATCATTTGGAGGGGTCTCTTACATGGGAACATGTTCATTAGGTTAAGAACTATTCATTGGCTAAAAACTTCACTTAAGAGGACCAAACCTCTGCCCCTAATCTCTTGCTCCATATTTGTCATCTGAAGAAGTAGATTGTACCTACGGAAGCTCATGATACTATCTACATTTTTTCTTAGTCTCTAAGGTGCTACAGGATCACTCGTTTTTTAAGCTTTTTTTTTTTTAAGTTACAGACTAACCCAGCTACCCTTCAGAGACTCTGAGTTATAGTTACAGTAATTACTTTGCTTAGGGTCTGTCCCTTCCTTCTGAATTGCTGAATTACCATTCCCATGGAAACCCCATACTTACCTGGCTCAAGGATTATTTCTAGGATTCTTCACAAGGATATAATTCCAACAATTTATGATAAATGAAAGCTGGATAGGATTAGAAAAGCTAATTACCTCCTTTCTGGGGTGCATCAGAGTGAAACAAAGAGCCTTTTATTCCATGTGTGTCACACATAGGGGGGCAGGCAAAAACTAGCTCCTGGCATTAGGGAGTACAAATGGAAGGTCAGTAATGTTAGCAGCTAAGGACTAAAGGTGATGACTTATCTAAATTAGGCATGGGTGAAGCTAAATTTTACCTCTACATGACTGCATGTTTTTACCTCTTACAAAGCTTTGAAGTACTGAGGGATTCTTTCCCCAGTGCCCTGAAGGAATTATGTCTTTTATAGAAATAATGCCATCACCTATGTCTGCTTGGACAGCATGGTTCATCCTCTCCCAAAGCAAGAATAAGATTCGCAAAAATGAGTAATTGAGCCCTAAAAATCTTAACTTGTAACCATTGTACCTACACCAATGAAGTCTTCCTATCAAAAAAACAATGTTTGCAAATTGCAATGTTTTCTGCTCTTCAGTATATCTCAATCTAAATGCTAATTACTCTTTCATGAAAATATCTTCATGAAAAATTCTATTGGAGTACACTTTCCTTAGGTCTTTTTGAAAGACATATCAGTTCAACACACTTAAAATGTATGCCTTTGATTTTCCTTTTATCTGGCTGTTGTCAATGTAAGCTAAAGTTTCCAGTAAAATAAAAACATAGAACAATCTTTCCATAATCCATTAGGATTTAATGCTTATAGTGCATCCACATGAATTATGCTATTTAAAAATGGATGTGACTCAGTGGAAGAGATTGGTTTCTTTTGTTTTAATATCACAAATGCTGCAAAGTAAAGTATAATGTGAAATAAATCTCACTTGTTTAGTTTTTGAATATAAGATTTCATGGCTTGCTTTTCAAGATAAAATGTATTTTTCTGTAAGATGGAAAAATATGTATTGCAACCTTGTTTTCTTCTGTCCTGCTTAAAGACTTTTCTGATGTCACCTGCAAAGTGTCAAATCCCTCTAAAAATCTCTTGCTGCCAACAACATATATTAAGTGTTCAATAAAGCTGGAATTTGCTATGCTACTTTGGCAAGTATAAAAAAATAAGTTGGTAAAGGTGCTTTCAATGTTCAGAAGAAGGAGCTTATGTCATAGCCCAAACTAGTTAAACTAAATCCTTAGAAAAAGAATATGCATATTTATGAGTTCTCTGCAACCTGACTCGTTCATTCATATAAAAATACCTTCCAGTATTTAAATACCAAAAAAAAAAAAAAAAAAAAAATCCTGAGGTCAGGCAATGAGTCTCCATGTCGACGGCATCATGTTATTCTGCTATTAACATGCTGAGGAAAAAACACTTCCTTAAAATAAAGTGAGTGTCAGAGCGAATCTAAGTAGTTTATAAGCACATATACACACAGACAACACAAAAAGGACATTCTAACTAATTTAGCTTAGTACTGACAGTTAACCACATCCTTTTAGAATGTGAAATTAAAGACTATGCTCGAGTTTTGTACCTCAGTGACTTCAGTTTATTTTACTAGCACGTTCTTTACTATGTTATGCTTCTCATGCTAACACATCATATCTTCAAAAGTCTATCTTTGTTTTGAAAGAATGGTGCTTTTCTGTCAAGAAGGATACTATAATTTCCTATAAATTAGTACAAAACATTGTCAGAAGATGCTATTGTTATACTTACTTTACAAATCACTTGTAACACTAATTTAACATAATCCTCCATAAGGTGAGATAAAGTTTAAATTCTTCTGCATTTTGCAGGAATGATGGTTCCACTGGTCTGTAAGCTTGCATGATGATGTGGGCTCTGGTAAACAAGCCCTTATTGTCAGGAGTGGCCCTAGACGAGCCGCCGGCAACTGGCGCCCTAGGCGAAGCGCGCAATCGGCGCCCCCGCCTCCAAAGCCCCCAACAGTTTATCTTGGCGCCCTAGGCGACCGCCTAGTTTGCCTGTATTGACGGGCTGCCTCTGCTTATTGTTATACCTGAAGAACATGGATTTGTTTTAGCTCATTGGGTAAGTGTGGTAACTTTATTTTGTTTTAAAATATGCATGCTGTCATCAGTGTCTACATCAAATCACAGCTTCTGGTTAAGTGTAACCTGAGAAGGTTGAAATTGTTATTCAGTGTGGGCTTTGGACTTGCATAAAATATCTTAAAACATAGTTCATGAGAGAGCACTGGACTACAGTACATCAAAACATTTTCAGTTACGAGGATTTTTTCACCGAAATATGCTAATAAGACCAAAATACCATAATGCCTCTATATAAATCCATGGCACACCCATATCTTGAATACTGCATACCGATCTTGTGATCCCATCTCAAACATAATATATTGGAACTGGAAAAAGTAGCGAGAAGGACAATAAAAATGATTTGGGGTATGGAACAGATTCCATATGAGGAAAGATTAAAAAGACAAGACTTTTCAGCTTGGAAAAGAGATGACTGAGGAGGATATGGTTGAAGTCTATAGAGTCTTGACTGGTGTAGAGAAAGTGAGTAAAAATAGAGGCCAACTTAAATGTATACCCCAAATTAAAAAACACAGTAAGAGAAATAAAAAAGTGCCACTGTGGCTTAAGAACCAGATAAAAGAAGCAGAGACAGATATCTTTTAAAGAGAAAGATATCTTTTAAAAAGTAGGAGTCAAATCCTAGTGAGGAAAATAGAAAAGACCATAAACTTTGTCAAATTAAGTGTAAAAATATAATAAGAAAAGCCAAAAATCAGTTTGAAGAACTACTAGCCAAAAACTCAAAAAGTAATAGCAAAATGTTTTTTAAGTACATCAGAAGCAGGAAGCTGGCTAAACAACCAGTGGGGGCCTTGGATGATTGAGATGCTAAAGGAGCACTCAGAGATGATAAAGTCATAGCGGAGAAGCTAAATGAATTCTTTGCTTCAGTTTTCATGGCTGAGGATATTGGGAAGATACCCAAACCTGAACCATTCTTTTTAGGTGATAAATCTAAGGAATTGTCCAAGATTGAGGTGTCATTAGAGGAGGTTTTGGAACAAATAGATAAACTTAAGAGTACGAAGTCGCCGGGACCAGATGTCATTCACCCAAGAGTTCTGAAAGAACTCAAATGGGAAATTGTGGAACTATTAACTGTTGTTTGTAACTTATCCTTTAAATCAGCTTCCGTAGCTAATGATTGGAAGATAGCTAACGTGAAGACAATGTTTAAAAAGGGCTCTAGAGGTGATCCTGGCAATTGCAGACCTGTAAGTCTAACGTCAGTGCTGGGCAAATTAGCTTAAACTACAGTAAAGAAAATTGTCAGACACATGGATGAATATAATTTTTGGGGGAAAAGCCAACATGGTTTCTGTAAAGGGAAATCACACTTTACTAATCTGCTAGAGTTCTTTGAAGGGGTCAACAAACACGTGGACAAGGGGGATCCAGTAGATATAATATATTTAGATTTCCAGGAAGCCTTTGACAAGGTCCCTCACTAAAGTCTCTTAAGTAAAGTAAGTTGTCCTGGGATAAGAGGGAAGGCCCTTTCGTGGATTGATAACCAGTTAAAACACAGGAAACAAAGGGTAGGAATAAATGGTAAGTTTTCCGAGTGGAGAGAGGTAACTAGTAGGGTCCCCCAAGGGTCTGTCCTGGGACCTATCTTATTCAACTTATTTATAGTTAAAACCAAAGCAAACTCTGAAGAGCTTCAAAAAGCTCTCACCAAACTAAGTGATTGGTCAACAAAATGGCAAATTAAATTTAATGTTAATAAATGTAAAGTAATGCACATTGGAAATAATAATCCCAACTATATATACAATATGATGGGGACTAATTTGGCTACAACTACTCAAGAGAGAGATAACTTGGAGTCATTGTGGGTAGTTCTCTGAAAATATCCTCTCAGTGTGCAGCGGCAGTCAAAAAAAAAAAAAACCAAATAGAATGTTAACAGTAAATGGCACCCTGGATGGATCACTTGATAATAACCCACAAAGGCAAAAAAAAAAAAGGCTAAGTTTTGTTTGGTCCATTCTAGACATAAGCCACAGTTGAGAAGAGTGTTGCCATTATTGTTGTCTACAACTTTCTTGCTGATATTGAAGGGAAGATTATTTTGGATACACAATCAATGGGGGTCTATGTCTCCATCTATAAAATGGGGATAATGATACCGGCCTACTCAGCTCACACAGTGGATGTCCTCCCCCAACCCCCAAAAAAAGCAGTTAGTGGAGTACCATAGTAACGTTTTTGGGAACCACTGTTTTAGGGATTCATGTCAGTTTAAAGTGAAAACTAACAAAGCAAAATAAAGTTCCTTAATTTGCCTAATTTTTCTCTCACCCTGATTTGCTTTGGCATCAGCAAATAAGTCTTAGCTTTCTTATATCTAATAATACCACATATATATGACTTTCTCTTGTACTGTGCAATCTCTGAAGATGTTTTCCATCTCAAAGAGTTTATTAACCTATGGGCAAATTTAAAAATGACAGTGTATTTTTGTACTGGTTAAGTTAGAAAATGTTAGTGTCTTTTTTACCTACACTTCTCATTAAACCACAGACAAAGTTCAAAGGTAGCTTAGAATGCTTATTATTCTTATGCAAATTCTTCATATGCAGTTCGGGGTGAGCAAGAGAACAGAGAATTGGTTCTTTTTCTCAGACTGCTTATCCACCCACAGGCTAAGACTGAAAATCTTTAATAAATTTTCAGGCAAACTCTGCTCTCAGTTATGTTGTGTGAATCTGGGATAATTCCAGTAATGGCAATAGAGTTACTTTTAATTTACGTCAGTGTAACTGACAATAGAATTTTGTCCATTGATGATGTTTGTTTTGTTTTTAATTGAGAACACACATTTCATATTCATGCCGTTGGCATTCAAAATTCCAAAGTGATGCAGGTTGAAGTGAACCCTAACCCCCCATGAGGAAAGATTTTGTAGTTACACTGCATAAACAGCTGATCAACTCGCAGTCAAGAGGAACATCTGTATAATTAACGTCTATTATTTCTACTAAACCAAATCCACTGAAGGAATATTCTGGACAACAATTTTGCTGTGTCCAATTGCAGTATATCCATTAGCCCAGAGGCAATGCACAAATGTGCCCCAGGAGGAAGTGAGTCATGAGAAATGAAGTTGTGATGTACTGCTTTCAGTAGCAAATAAACTCTGGCTCCTGAACCTTGGAAACCATGACGAGCTACCGAAGCCATTAAATATTGATTTCCCAATGCACTGCAGCCCTGCTTTTAGTGCGGAAGGGGCCTGCCTTCAGTGGCTGTACACTAATACATGATAAATAATAATGCATACATGCAAATGAGGAAATCCTCAACACTTTTATGAATGGTGTTCAACAAAAAAATCACCATTACTAGGAGGCTAAATGGCTGAAAGTTGGTCAGGAGAGTTACAGCTTTCACTTCCCCAACCTGCTGGTGAAAATGGCTGAAATGAGGCCTAAAGGCTTGATCTTGAGCAGTGCTGAACACACTGGTCGTGGTCCAGCAAAGCACTTACCCACAAACTGAATCTACAGCCCTTTAATAGCTCCATAAGAATCAATAGCACTGCTCCAACCTGACAGGTAAGCCCATGCCCAAATGATTTGCTGGATCATGTCTGGCATGCTCAGCAGTGGGCAGGACTAAGCCACGTGGGATTATCTTCTGCTGTTCTTGGATTTATTTCAAATGATGGCTGGTTTCAGTCCCCTTCTAGAGAACAGTCTAGATGGAGAATTCGTGTCCATATCACGACTGACATTACCTTGCAGTTTCAGTAGGAGGCCTAAAGTTTAGGTATTATATTAGGTATCTTCTCTCTGCTAACAGCAGCCTTTTTCATGTCACTGTAGTACACTCGTGGGCTTGTTTGAAAGCTTGCCCTACTGCTGCTGGTTCTGTGGTTTTTCTGTAATTATGTAGAATATTTCAGTCTGCATAAGTGAGTTTAGTCTGACAGTCACTAAACTCACTTATGCACAATGAAATAAAAAGAATCAGTTGGTATTGTTGCTGTTAATAATATTAAATGTGTAGTGTAATGCACCTAAAAACATTTTATTTCACATAGTGATTTGCATGTATCTCTAATTCAATGAACAGATACTGATGCACACTATTCATTTCTAATACATAATTTTCAGTAAATAAAAATGATAAACACAATTGATTATGAAATTGCCAAATCAAAATAGTTCACAGTCACTGTGATAGTCTTCTGTGCTCTTAACAGAGCATTTACGGATAAACATGAAAGAAGGAATTTTCAGAAGGACATAAGTGATTTAGGAGCATACATCCCATTAATTTCACTTTGGAAAATGTTATCTTATATCTGAAATTAATGGGATATATGCTCTTAAATTGTCTGAGAATTCTATCTGCAAATGAAGATGCTATTGTAAACCCATACTTCACATATAAGATACAATTTTCGAAAGTGCCTAATGTCTGAAGACATTTTCAAAAGTGACTCAGCTATGCAGGAGCTAAAGTCCCACTTCACTTTCAGTGAGGCTCTTGCATGTTATTTTAGGTGTATTTGAAAATTTCTTCATGGAGAACTCAATAAAATATGCAAATCTTACTGTTGGGTGCTGTAATTGGCACTCAGATTCCTTTCCTCAAATGTCACTCACCTGGCATTGTTTGAAAATTTGTTTTCCAATATTAAAAGTTAGTATCTTATTTGAATATGATTGCAATCTCCTGTGAATCTAAAAACCTTGGTGATGAGGTCCTTGTAATTATTTATATCACTGGCCAGTCTTAATTTTAAAATGGGCCACTTAACTGTGATCATAAAATAGATTCATTTGTGCGTACAAATTCTATTTACATTTGAAAAATACTCATTAAATATGACTCAGATGAGATTAAATTAGAATTACTTGAATACTCATACTAAGGATACAAAGCATTCAGTATATTGAAGCGTGAAGACATAACATTGCCAAATATTAAGGCTAAGAAGAATGATGCCTCATCACAGTCCTCTTTAAAAGCATGATGGTGCCAGTTATGGAAATGATATTGACAACCACACCTGAAGCAGATTCAGCCTCCATTCTTGAATATTTTCTGACTCTATGGAAGGAGGCAAGAATGAGTCTTAGTAACCCAACAGAGTAAGTAAAGGAACGGTGTATGCTGGATGATTCAATTGTGATAGAGTTTGGTGCTAGTACTACTAACTCAACAGTCTGATTATGCTGCAGTGAGAATGTTTTTATTACATTAATGGAGATTAAACACACAGTTAACTACTATTTCCCTTTGAAATAGCACAATCATGTTCTCAGAGATACTGTAATAAATCCAACTGCTATTGAAATGATAAAGTTGTTCACATTCTACTTAAGTCACCTATGCTGCACAAAGGCTTTTTCATTAGGAAGGTGGAGAGGAATCAGCCAAAGAAATGCAATAAGAAGGACTTGATTCATCTCATGTAGACATTATCATATATATAGTAGCTCAATGTCTGTGACTCTGTAATGCTGAAACGCTGGCTGTTTCCTCTGGGTGGCGCTGTTGCCTCCCACCGTGGCGCTCGGCTGACTTCTGCGGCGCTCAGCTGGGCCGCTGCGTGGGAGCAAGCAGCGCAAGCAGCCGTTTGGGCCCTGAGCTCCCCATGCAGCAACCCCATGCTGCATGGGGAGCACGGACCCCAAAAGGCCGCTTGCTCCCGCACGGCGGCCCGGCTGAGCGGCGCAGAAGTCAGCTGAGCACCATGGCGGGAGGTGAAGGGGGGTGGAGCAGTGACGTACACGCCCAGGGGGCAGGGCCTGGACAAGCGTGAATCCCCAACGGAGACAGAGGAGAGTGGAGAGAGAGTGAGAGGCAGGAGGGGGAGAAGAGAAAGAGAGAGACGGAGAGAGAGGCAGAAGTCAGAGGAGAGCTGAGAGAGAGGTAGGGAGGCAGTAGGAGGAGGAGAGAGAGAGAGAGAGAGAGAGAGAGAGAGAGAGAGAGAGACCGGAGGCTCAGGAGAGACATGAAAATCCCATTTTATGGCGGGCTAATTGGCTAGTCTATAAATAACTGGTGAAGTTATAGAAGGAATTACCATTTAATAAAGCCAAGTTCTAGAGCAAATAATCTAGACCTGATACTTGATCAATGAAGGAACATTTCTTCTTAATGATTTAAGTTCGAAAAAGAGATTCTTGAATACAAGAGCCTTCTGTTTTCTCTTTCCACCTGACAATGTTTAGAACAGGAACAAAGACATGTATTTGTGTAAGCTTAACTTTTATATGGTTGCCAATGTATAACAAATGGAAATGTTCAGAAAAGATAGTAAGAAACTTTTAGAGGTAACAAGAAATCCTCTTGAAGTAGGAGAAATAAAGATTTTACTGCAATACTCATTCAGAAAAAAAATTAGATGGTCCCCAAACCATTGTCTGATCCCAGACAGAAAACTACCTGGAGACACTGTTTCTGAATAAATTTGCTACACGGTAGCCTGCTTGTTATTGCAAGAATGGGTTCCTATATGCTCCCTATCTTGCACATTATTATTGCACCTGGTGCTGGCATGTGCAGCATTCCATATCTCATATGTGGAATAAAAAATGGTAATTTCAATAGTATAGAAAGCAACTCATCAAGCTAATGAACTATAACTTAAAAAATAGGCATATCAAACTAAAGACCTATTACAATATCTAACACACATCTCAAATATTTCTCATTTTGATGGACTAGAACTAATCTTTGTCCAACAGCTGCCTTTGTTTCACCTATATTTGGTATCCTCTCACATTTGCAGTGGAAAATTATTCACATCAAAAATAAAGCATGAAGTAGCTGAGGGTAGGGAAATAATTATTTATACTATAGAGTATGTCTAGACTACATGGCTCCATCGACGGAGCCATGTAAATTAGTTTACCCAGCATAGGCAAAGAAACGGGGATTTAAATAATCCCCACTTCATTAAAATAAACATGGCCGCCGCGCTGTGCCGATGATCAGCTGATCCGGCACAGCGCAGCAGTCTAGACACGGATCTGTCGGCTGGGGAAGCCTTTGCCAACCAATCCCTTATGCCTCATGAAACGAGGTTTACAGGATCAGTTGGCAAAGGCTTCCCCAGCCGACAGATCCGTGTCTAGACTGCTGCGCTGTGCCGGATCAGCTGATCGTCAGCACAGCGCAGTGGCCATGTTTATTTTAATGAAGCGGGGATTATTTAAATCCCCGCTTCTTTGGCTATGCCGGGTAAACTAATTTACATGGCTCCGTCGATGGAGCCATGTAGTCTAGACATACCCATAGGAATGACTTGCTCAGCATTTATTCCCTCCTATATATTTCATATCTTATTTTAGGTCTGTGTCAGGCATTGTGTCCCATAGGAGGCCCTTGGCAAGTTGGGAAGTATGACTGCAGGTATTGTTTTGGTAGTAGTGATAGGATTATAGACAAAAGGAAGAAGAATTAAAACAAAAGTGATATGATGTCTATGTTGACTAACGTTCCTGACTTTAGGGAAAAGATGACATCTGTGACAAGAATAATGTCGGTGGAATCACACAATGCTTATCTGAAAAGATGTTCATTTTTATATTCATTTAGAACCTGTTTCGCCTTTAGTGTGATTTCAGTGCACTCATCGTTTTGCACAAATGTCTGAGGACCACAAAGATTAGGGCCTTTTGTACTTTCCTATTTTGTGAGCATTGATTTTTTTCCTTCTCCCAAAACAAGCTGATATTAACACAGCTGGACTTTACAGTTTCAACCTACAGAATACCTTATCTTGCCAAAATAGTTTTGTTTGTGTAGAAGCAAAATCAATAAAGCTTACACAGCTGTAGAAATAGTGTCAATTAGCTATTTCAAAAAAGTAGTGTTTTATAGTGTCATCAGAACTAGCAGTTATTAAAACCAGAGAACCCCACAGTTTCCTCCCATCCTTAAAATGAGAAATATCTGTGCTACCTGTAGTAGGAGTTGACAGATGTTGATTTTTAATAACTACTTATGAATTGCAATGGAGAAACAGAAAATAATTAATAGGCATTTCCAACTAAGTGTCTTTTACAATGGAAAAGCTGTCTACTTATACTCATTTTTTCCCAAAAAGGCTGCTGTTTGGTGCATGCCCAGTCAGTTGCACATACAAGTTCTATGTGCTGTATACATCTCATGGAGGATAGGTCTATCAAAGGCAGTTAGCAAGGATGGGCTGGGATGGTGGCCCTAGTTTGTCAGAAGCTGAGAATCAGCAACAGGGGATGGATCACTTTTATGCATTCCCTCTGAAGCACCTGGTATTTGCCTCTGTTGGAAGACAGGATACCGGGCCAGACTGACCTTTGGTCTGAACCAGTATGGTTATTCTTATGAAAAAATGATGGTCATAAGATTGTATGCATAAGTATCCCCAAATTTAGGTGTTTGAAAATCTGGCCTTTTTAGTGAATTCTCCTTATTCAGACATTCAGGCATTCCAAAATGTGTGCTTAAATAGGTATTGGAATAGTACAGTATAATTTAATTGTACATTGTGCACACTCAATCTGTGCATACACAAAATCACATTCTTGATGACAGAATACCCTTGCCTATTCCCATTGCCCCAAAATCTTTCACACGTCTAATACATCATGATGTGGAATAAAGATTATTAGCAACCTTAATTCAACATGCTGAGTTTGGGATGAAGTGTAATATCACTGCCTGAGGCAAAGCTGTTGTAGTAAGTTGAGGGTCAGTAACATGGAGTCTGCAGGCCTAAATAGAGGCCTGTAACATGAAAACAGCAACAGGCCTGCAATCTAGTGAGCAAGACTTTGGTTCAGTAACAGGAGCCAAGAAAGAGGCCCTACTGATAACTGTGTAATTGAGTAAGTTAGGTAGAGCATGGAAGGACACAGGGAGGCACTGGGTACAGACTGTAAGCCAAAGGGGAGTAACAGAACATCTTAATAAGAAATGTCTTGTTACAAAGACTCCCTAAAAACTAATGTACATACCGACCTAGGTTCAGGACCAGGTCGAGATTGACAGCATGAAGGATAGTAAGTAAGCCCCCCTTCCATAAGGTGAGGGGTGATAACTAGGCAACAGAAGGTGGTAACCTGGTACGTAAAGAAATGATGTAAGTTGTTTGTACCTGTCTATAAAAGGACACCGCAAAAGGTGCTCTCTGGCCGACCTTGGGGGGGGGCACACTAGGTGCCTGAATGGCAGGTGTCATTGCCTAAACTTACAGAATGCACAGTAACTTAACTTTGACTAACTGCTGTTAATATCTGTTATACGGCAATAGGCCTGCCCGGTGTTGGTACCTTGTCAACGCGGGCCATAGTGCCCAGTGGTGTAACATTGTACTGATCTCTGTTACCAACTAGTAGAGTTTTGCATTTGACAATAAACCTGCTCGATTAATTTCAAACCTTGCCTGCATCTGTCGTTTCCGGGGCCTCTCAGAGATCTCCTGTGTTGACCCAACTGCACAGGGTCTAACACTCTAGATAAAGGGAGTACCGATTGTTACGCATGCAGCTGAAAGTTTATCATCACCGACGGAGTAGAGGTCCTGTCAGGAGCGCGCCAGGACGACCCTGAACAGATGACACTGACACTGACAGCTCAGACCACCGAAAGTACCGAGGTACAAGACACCGAGGTACGACAGCTGTGTTTACTATGGATGGAGTGGCCACCAGGGCACCTGTCCTTTTTCCTCTTTCCTCTTCTTGTGAAAGAACTCCCTCTTCCCCATCCACACACACCTTTTTGTGAAAGCTCTTTCTGAAAAGGCTTCTTCATCGTAGAAAAGGTTTACCACTGTCGGAAAAACCCCTCTGTTACTTTGATTTCCTTTTGGAAGAACACGATTGCAGTGTGGACATAATTCAGGCTTTGTCAGAAAAACAGCCATTTTTCCGACAAAACTATAGTGTAGACATATCTTCAGGCAGACTCTCTGCCTGCTGTTCCCTCTCACGCTCTGCAAATCATCTGGCTGCAGGGGCTATGTGCTCTCCACATGGTGGGGAAAGGAGAGGGGGACTGCATGCTGTCCCTGACCCCAGCATAATCTCATGGCTTCCATTGGCTGGATACCAGCCAATGGGATCAACCAGGGCCATGCTTCCAGTGCAGGCGCAGTGACACATGGCCCTTGCAGCCAGCTGCTTTGAGCAATGCGCAGGGCCATGGCAGGCAAAGAGCCTGCCTGAGGGTCCTGCTGGACTGCTGGCTGGAAGCTGCCTAAGGTAAGCGCCTCCTAGACAGAGCCAGCACCTGGCAACCCACCTCCTCCTGCACCCCAACTCTCTGCTCCAGGTCAGAATCCCAACCCTCTGCACACCCTCCTACACCCCTGCTTCAGCTTACAACTACCTACCAGGTGCTGCACCACTCCCCCCCACCACACACACATACACACCACTCTTCCAGATCAGAATCTCTCCTGCACCCATACCTCCTCCCATCCCCTCCCAGACCTAGCACCCCTTCCTACATTCCAATCCCCTGCCCCAGATCACAACCCCTTCCTTTACCCATGCTTCCTATTAGACCCCACACCCCCTCCTGTACCCCAAACCACTACCCCAAGCTCCCTTCTGCATCCGACTTCCATCCTAAACCCCACACCTCCTCCATTAACATCACTGACAAATGCGGCCCTTACACACATACACTGTAAATAGAGAATTTCCATTTCTATGTTCAAATTCCAAAGACCCTGCCCCCAAAGGACCAGTAACAGGAAATAGGGTTTTTCACCTGTAGTTTCTTATTGCATACTGAGAAATTCAGTCTACATTGGTAGTGGTTGAAATTTATTACTATCTAATGATTATTTCTTAGCCATGTGTAGTGCATTTTTGTTCTTATTCTAACTCTTCATGGACATATGTTCATATCATAATACCCACAATTTATATAACCTTTGACACTAATCAACACTTTTGTTAACTGTCAGAGACATCAACAAATGATTGAGCATGCCAAATAAATTCCCTTCTCTCTGAAGCCATCCCTCCAGAATAGGATAGAAGAAATTTTGTGGGCAAATCCATGCTGCAAATATTTTGTTCATGAGTAGAGGATTTCATTGGATTTCATCTAGCAATTTTAAAAAGTAGTGCATTCTTTTTCTTTGTTGTAAATCAAATTTGGGGCCTGTTCCTTTACATAATTTATGCATCTATTTTACTATATTTGTCACCAGTTAGACTAAAGCTTTTTGGGAGTCTAAATCCAAGGTAAAGTAGAACATCACATGCTTTAACATTATGTTCGCTAAGATTAATTCTCTTGTATATTTGTGAATACAACACTCATCATAGCTTGTACATAGCTGTAGGCAGGGAGTTCATTTCATACATCATTCAAAAGTTTCTGTAGTTATTCACAACATTTCACCTAACCTTATTGTAGAAACACATATTAACACAAATACTTTTCCTTTCTCTTCTTCTGTTTAGAAAGTCCAGTCCAAGTCTAAATGTTTACACTACAGTTTTATAGACCCACAGTTTGAACCCTGCAAGCCCCAGTCAGGTGGCCCAGATCACTTGTAATCCACACACCTTCTGGGTGTGATGTACTGTTCCACTTAGTGGCATTGACACCACTTACAGAGAAAACAACAAGTCTTCTTTACAGCCTTAGCAAAGAGCTAGCTGGCTTTTAGCTCATGCAGTAGAGGTTCATGCAATATGCTTCAGAGGCCCCAAGTTTGATACTACCTGGCAGTGTTACACAGTAACAATGTAGACATACCCAAAGTGACTATGGGTACAGCTACACGATGTGCTTATTTAGAAATAAGCTATTTCAAAATAAAAACTCCCCAGATAGTTCATTTTGAAATAGTGAGTCTACGCTACAAATGCCCATCGAAATAGCGCAGAGCTATATCAAAATAGTGTGTCCACATTGATTGGAGGCTGAATCACATTTAAAGCCTTCTGGAAGTAATTTGGTCAGGGCATCAGGATAGCAGTCACTTCCTGTAGCTGCTGCCTGAGGCTATTTGAAGCTCATGCTTAAAGGGGCTCCCCTCTACGACCATGTCTCAGGCTCTTCACCTTTACTTACCTCCTCAAGGGACAGCGAACTCATCTCACTGCATGCTCTGGTTGCCCTTGCAAATACAGCCTCTCTCTGACTTACGAACTGGTTACGGACCACGCAATTGGTCGTAACTCGGTTCGTTCGTAAGTTGGACCCCATAGAGTTACACACGACCGCGCTGTTCGTAAGCGCGGATTGCATTCGTAACTCGGGGTCCGCCATTTACAATAGCTTCCGTCGTAACTGTGAATGGTCATAAGTCGACCGTTCGCAGCTCGGGGACCAGCTGTACCACAGCACTTCTGCAATGGAGCAGGACCTGCTGCAAAGTACTCTTAAAACTCCTGTCGCACCTCCTGGTGCAGTTACTGCAGGCTGCCCATGTGGCTCTGCAGGATCAGAACCCCACAGCTCACTGTGGGGTCCCTCCTTCCCTCTCTCCACATGCTGCTCATGCAGCACAACCCTTCGCACCCTTCTGTACATCCCCACTTCTGGCACCAGGACACCAGTACAGACTGGTGGGACTGAACCATCATGGAGTGGTGGGACAACCAGCAACGCCCCCAGAACTTCCGCATGCAGAAGGACACCTTCCTGGGGTTCTGTGAGCAGCTCACCCCTGCCCTCAGGTGATGGGACACCCACATGCAACCCCTCCTCCCCCCAGAAGCGTGTTGCCATCACACTTTGAAAGCTCGTCATGCCAGATAGCTACCACTCCATCAGGAACCAGTTAGGTGTGGGGATATCAACTGTCAAGGCCATACTCATGCAGGTTTGGTTCTCTTGTGCTATTGTCCCAGGAGGGGGGTGAACCTCTGGAATGGGATTCCCTAGGGTCTCCCTCCCTGGAGGTTTTGCAGTCCTGCTTTCACGAAGCCCTGCCAGGGATGGGGTAAGTTGGGGTTGCTCAGGCTGTGGGAATGGGGTTGGGCTTGGGGAACTCCTGAGGGCAGTCATGAGCCTGTACCATGTGCAGCACTGCTGTGTTGTCTATGACCCCAGCCTCCTTAGTTTGGCTTGTGGTGGGCAGGTGTCCCGCAATGGGGTCGGGAGTAAGACAGGCTTGTGCAGCAACCCTGTGAGCAGGAGCCCAAAGCTCCTGTGTGGTAGCTTCATTGTGTTTATGTCAATGCTGGCTACCGCCTCCTCCTCCTCACCCATGGGCCCGCCCTCCAAGCGGCTGACGATGGATGTCTCCAACCCAGAGTCCACAACAAGGGAGGGGGAGGGACTGACAAGTGGGGTGCCACTCGGGAATGGGAACTCCACTCCCTGGCCTTTGTGTAGGCCTTTCACTTTCATGCACACCTGCTCCTGGGTGCACATGTGACCCTTCTGGCCCAGGCTGCCAGCCATCGTTCACTTTCCTATGCCTGGTACGGAGATCCTGGAGGTTTTCCTTGTCTCCCCAGACCTCAGTGAGATCCAGGATCTCTGCCTCAGGCCAGAATGGGGCTCTCCTCTTCTGCCAGGTTGGGAGTTAGCTGCTGGCTCTCTTGCAGCTGTGGGGGATTCAGTGGGAGTGCTTGGGTCTACCGCAGCAGCAGGGAAGGCAGAGCAGGGTGCTGCTGTGTGGCACGGTGGTAGCAGGTCTCACGTTGTGCCACATATCATCTCCCCTGTGGCTGCACCTTTAAAGGCTGCAGGGGAAGGGGAGCTATAGAATTCTGATGAGTGTGGACAGATTGGCCACCAAGGCTGCTGTGGGAAGCCCTGGAGGCCACTTATTTCAAAATAACCACAGCTGCGCTGTCTACACACACCCATTTTTGAAATAACTATTTCAAAATAGGTGTTACTCTTTGTGAAATGAGAGTTTATCATTCTGGAATAAGAAGCCCGTTATTTCAAAATTATTTCAAAATAATAGGCTTGCTGTGTAGATGTTCAGCTTATTTCAAAATAACGTGAGTTATTTCGAAATAATGCCGTAGTGTTAACATGCCCTACGTGCTTAAAATACAGGTGGGTTTTCCATCATATTGAGTAGTATCACCTTAGTTCTATGTCTGTTGGTCAGCCACATGCAATATACTGGCCAGGGATTTCATTACTTGATATCAGAAGTCAGAAATAAAATCTTGTCATTTATTTTCATTCAGATTTTATTTATATGGATTCTGTAATGCTTATAAAGCTTAGCTTACACACCTCTGTAATGAAAAAGGCAGAGTCAAAGATAATGAGCACTGCTAAATCTATGAGATGTAGATCAGCAGGCTTTTCAGTTCTATAATGGCAGCCCAAGTACTGCCCTGAATGGTATGGGAAAGTAATAGTAAATGCCTTTGTTGCATAGTATTATCTTCCTCCTACTGGGGCCTGAATTAAATTCAATTCACAGAGTTATATTGAATAATATTTTGTTGAAGTTAGTATTGATTTATTAGAAGTAGGTGTTTTGTGTTGTTACTTATGTGACCATATCACTGTGCTCAGTGCTCTGCAAACACCATGGGTATGTCTAGACTACATGGCTCCGTTGACGGAGCCATGTAGATGAGTTTACTAGACATAGGAAAATGAAGCGGCGATTTAAATAATCGCCACTTCATTTACATTAAAATGGCCACTGCGCTGTGCCGATCAGCTGTTTGGCAGCACAGCAGGGCAGTCTGGATGTGCCGCGGTCGACAAGGGAAGCCTTTGTCGACCGCTCCGGTAAACCTCATTTCACGAGGCATACTGGAGCGGTCGACAAAGCCTTCCCTTGTTGACTGTGGCGCGTCCAGACTGCCCCGCTGTGCCACCAAACAGCTGATCGGCACAGCGTGGCGGCTATTTTGATGTAAATGAAGCGGCGATTATTTAAATCAACGCTTCATTTTCCTATGTCTAGTAAACTCATATACATGGCTCCGTCGACGGAGCCATGTAGTCTAGACATACCCCATGGGAAAAATGGGCTTTATCTCAGGGAGTATACAGTTTAAATCAGAGACACACAGACATATGCTCTATGGCAAAGGTTTGAGTTTAATCTAGTTTCCTGGATTACCTTCAAACAAATATAATATAATGTACTTGTCTATATGAACAATACTCATCTAAGACTATCTACCAGCCCATACTCAGATGCACCAAAAATTTAGCTTTGGAGGTATTCATTATTGTTTTGGAACTTTCACTATTATGACTGCTGCTGCGCCTATCAATGTCTTATGCAATCAAATGTAGGAAGTCTCTCTCACGCTCCTTTTTTAACAGCCCAACCTTTGGAAGATGGAGATAACAAAAGGATTCTGTAACGTTTATAAAGCTTCTCCTATTAAAAATGCAGCAATATTGAGACCCTTGGTCTAATTTCCTAAAAGGGGTTAAAATGATAGAGATTGAGAGAGGCAAACAATAAAGTGTGCATTGGCTTTTATTCAAAGAAAAATGGTCTCTCTTTGTTAAGGCTTAGATTTAAAGGAACAGAAGTATTTTGTTTTAATAAAAAGACATATAGGAAAAAAATCTGAAATACTTTTTCCAAACACTTTTTTGGTTTAGATTTTTCTTTGTAATTTATTGCAGATCATTTTTGCACATTTAAATCCTTTGTGGTATTTAATAAGACCATAAGACCATAATACAGATGAAAAAGAACATGCAGCAAAGTACGTGAATAGAACATATTACAGTCAACTTGGGTTGTCTTCCCAGTGTGTGTAGGCTCTTCACCACATCTCATGCAGCAAGACTTCTGAACCAGACACTTAAACATATTTATTTGTATAATTATTTTTGGAGTCTCTGGCTAGAATGCTGTTCTTTTAAAGATTGGCAAGGTACCTCCACGTGCAAGCATTATTGATTGGTCTGGGATTGTGTCCATGGAGAGTTAAGGAATATTATCCAGGCATTTGTTGAAGAAACCTAGTACAAAGGCATTTGCTGTCATGTCCCAGTGTTTATTTGGGCCAGAGAATGTAGTTTTTGAACAACTGATGATGCTGTTTCTTTTGTTTATGTCCTCTTGGCTTTTAATGTTCCTATATGTTTCGCAGGGGTGGGAGTCCTTGTAATGAGGCTAGATAAATTAGTCAATTTGGAAGGCTTAACCTACATTTTTTTTGAGGTTGGATGAAACAAAAAAAGCATGAGGGAGTGGGGCTAGATTTTTAGCTATGAGAAAGTTTACTCACTCAGTATGAGTTGTGGAGCCATTGGTTAGGTTTAGGGAAACACCCCTGTGCCCTCATCATTCCCCAGTCTGTGTATTGTATTTGTACCTTGGGTCTCTCATTAATGGTTGGGGGTAGATGAGTGCATGTTGGTCCCAAGTTTATCTTGCAAGGACTGCCTGGCAATGAATGATTGTAATTCAGAATAGGTTTAGGTAAGAGTTGTGAAGCAGTGTGTGAGACAAAGTTAGAGGTAAGATTCAGATTTTATTTTGTTTTATTTATTGTACACACACAGTTGTAGATGGAGTATATCATAGAAACTGGATTAATAACAAGATGGACTCAAGCAGATAGGAGTTCCATGTTTTTCCTCCCCCCTTTTTTTTGGTGGGAGATTATGTTAAGAAGGGTGCCTTAAAAGGGGGATCTGAGGGAGGCAGGACAAGGGAGAAGATTGTAAGAAGGGAGGGCATGTTATTAAACTGAGGTGAAGACACAAAGAGTGAGAGGTTTGGAGCAAACAGGCAATTGGCCCACAGCCAAGAAAGTCCTGTCAAAACTGTACAAAATTCTCTGAATATCCAGAGGTCTCTGCTTTGGCTGCTCCTGCAACTACCAGCTGGAATCCTTCTCTAGCTCCTTTCTTCAGTTTTTCTCTAAGACTACATTATGAGAGGAAGGCAAGGCACACCATGGATCTGGATGTTCCAGAGGCTAGGCTAGGCTTGGCTTGGCTCGGCTTCTCTTCTAGGTATATTCCCTATATAGTTCTGAGTCTGGAGGTGATCGAGGGCTTGTGGGAAGAAATGGCTTTTGCAGGGCCCCATTTTATCACATCATCTCCCTACCCCCACTGCAGCAGTACCTGCTAAAGTATTGATTTCTTATATTGCAATAACATCCAAAGATGCAATCAGGGGTCAGATTTCCACTGTGCTAGTCTTTATAATAATCTCATAGGAAGACACTGACACCAAGATCTCATAGTGTAATGATGATTGTTGTTGTGACACCTCATGTACAGTATTGTTCATAAAATGGCTTGATAGCCCAAAGTTTTACTGACCCTTTAATGTATGTGATAATCATTTTTGAAATAGCCCTTTTTAGTCTCAATCATTAAAGTAATTTTAAAAGTTATAATTAGAAAGTATATCTATGGCACATGAGCTGATAAAGGAAAATGTAGTTTCAAAAACTATTCTTTTCTCTGCAGAGCTCCTACTGTGTCAGAAAATTAGAGTGTCCATCTTTTAATTTGGCTCAGCAACAAAGGATTTCCACCCACTCAGTTAATGCTTTTCATATTTTTATTTTTCAATCTTGAATGAAGGAAAGATTCAAACTGAAGGAAGCCAGGGATCCATATAAGTCCATTTTTTCTGTTAAAGTGCTATCACAATTGTGTGGTATAATGTTATTTTTCCTCTAAAGACTAATTAGACAAGTTCTGGATTTAAGGATGTTTATACTAGTTATTCCTAGTGGCTTGTTCTTTTCATTTGGATTTTAATTGCACCCTGTAGCAAAAAATATTTTCTAAATCTCTTCAGTCCCTTCATCCCTTTTATATTTCAATTATGACTCTTTGGCTTATGAAAGGCCTATGGATAAATGTAAATGGACAGTATGACAAAGATGTTTAGGGCTCTAAAGATGCATGGGGGTTTCAAAAGTGCCTACATGACTAACTTTCATTGATTTCAGTGGGAGTTAGATGCCTAACTGTTGACATGGATTTTTATAAGCCCACGGCTGGGCAGGATACCACCAGAACCAGTGAAAAATTAAAATCAATATCTTTAATACACAGCAGTTTTTTGAGAGAGAATTACACAAGCGGCATAAGGTTATATAGTGCACCTCTCCTTAATGAGGCTCCATTATCCAAACATACACCATCAGTAACTATGTTGACTTTACACGGTATCCTGATTGGAAAACAAAGTGGGTTACAGCTACTGATTCTAGATAGAAGCTTCTTCTCCTCTCTTCTTCTTCCTCCTTCTCAGGTACTTGGTCTGCCCCAGGTTCCTTGAAGCAAGACCTCGGTTGGGGTTGGGGGAGGGGCTTGAGGGATTGACACCCCCTCCTTAGGTTGCTGGGTCTCCCAGGCCAGATTGCAAATATCTGCTGGGCCATAGATGGCCTGCAGGCCATGAGTTTGAGGCCCCCTCCTTTACACTTACCCACTCATTAATGGCATTGCTTGTTTCAGCAACTCAGTTTTTAAAAAAACCCTGAAAATGCACATGCTTCATTTAAATCATGGCTCTGGGTTAGAGCTGGGGATGAAGAGTGCAGTACACAGGCTGCCCAGGGGAGAGAGATCAACCCCAGCTCTCTCTCACCACAGAAACTTGGGGCCAGGTGAGAAGTGCCTCCCAATGGCTACTGCAGCTCCAGAAGTCACAGCCCAGGCAGGGGTGCATGTTCCCCAGCTGGGGCAGGTGCAGGTTATGCTGGGTGGGGGCCACAGAAGGAGCACCTGTCCCCCAGCAGTGGCAGCTCTGGGGCAGTTCCGGGTTGGATGTCATGGCCAACGTGGTGAGGCACCCTTCCTCTGGCCCCAGAATGGAGCTGCCATGGACATAAATGGGGGAGCATTGGGGCAAGGCACTCCTCCCACAGCCCCAGCACAGAGCTGCCACAGGTAGGCTATGTATACACTGGCAGGTTCTTGCGCAAGAATATATTTCGCAAGGGTTCCTGTGCAAGAAGTCTTGTGCAAGAAAACGACCACACTGCCACATGTGAGCTGTGCTTTTGCGCAAGAGCATCCATGGCAGTGTGGATGCTCTCTTGCACAAGAAAGCTCTGATGGCCATTTTAGCCATAGGGCTTTCTTGCGCAAGAAATCCCTGCCAAGCCCTCTTGTGCAAGAAATCCCACACTGCCCTCTTGCACAAGATCTCCTGCGCAAGAGAGCTTACACCTGTTAAAAAAGAGCATAGCTCTTGTGCAAGAAGCCCTCTTTTACCACGCCGTACTGTAAATCTTCTTGCGCAAGAGCGGGTGGGCAGTGTGGACGCTTTCCGGAAGAACAGCCGTTCTTGTGCAATAACCCGCCAGTGTAGACGTAGCCGTAGAGGGGAGGGCACAGTTCCCCATCATCCCAGAACATTGCTGGGGCCAGCAGGCAGAGGTGGCACTCCCCATGCCTACCTTGAGTTCCTACCCTCCCTGAGCCCTCTTTCAACATTCATTCAGTTATGTCAGTTTGGAGGACTTACAGCTTAGACCTCCCTGGTCTGGCACCCTCAGGGCCTAACCAGTCCCAGACAAGGGAGTTTCCTGGACATGAGAAGGTCTGGGAGGGGGAGCCAGCCTGCCTGCTGGCCTCCTCACCCTGAGACCTCTGGCCTCATGAACTGTGGCACTCCTGCCAGAGTTCATGGCCTACCAGCCTCGCAGCAGCCTCACCGAAGCTCCCACCAGCCCTGTTAGCCTTGTGGTAGCCCTACCAGCTGCAGGCTCTGCTGCCCCAGAGGGCCAGATCCTCAGCTCATGTAAATCAGATGAAGTCAGTGATTTACACCATCTGGGGATTTGGCCCACAATATTCAATTTCATTGTCAGAACAAATTATAATGAATTTGGGTTTAAAAAGAAAACTGTATGTAATGGGCTGGTTACCCCACACTAGCATAGCTGGGTTAATGAGGCTGACAAAGAGACAGTTAACTAGATAGGCCACTGCTGAGGGAATTGGGTGGCCTAAGTAACCACAGAATGATGAGGGAGCCCAGCTGAGAAGGAACAGGCAGGGCTAGTAGAAGGTCATGAAGAACTGTAGTGAGGAAGATTAACTTTTTTTTGAAAGACAGAGAGAGATGGAGACAGAGGAGATTAGAAGTCCTAAGGACTCAGGACCTGCAAAAAGAGTTTATTCAGAAAGGTGATGGTATAGAAGCCTGAAAGAGGGTTAGGAAGAAGCTCAAGGAAACAGCAGCAAAGTGGGACTTTGCAGACCTTTGATTCTGATTAGAGCGTCTGAGTTAGACCCTGGAGCAGAAGGCAGGCCCAGGTTCTCTATCAGTCACTGGGGAAATGGCATATTTCAGGCAGTGGATTTGAAAACTCCATGGAATTGTTCATTCTGTGGGACTTTAAGATTCCCTGAAAGGGGAAAACGTAATTATGTGGCTGGAGGGCCAAGACATGAGGAGGGAGCACCTTGTGTCACAGAGAGAAAGGCTGTGAGGTACATGAATGAGCCATGGAAGGAGCTAATTCCCAGAGCATCCAGGACCAAATAGACCAGGAATGGCTTCAGTAACCCCTGGGGTAAGATATCACATGACAAGATCCAGTGCTTGGGAGAGAATATTTTTAACACAAGGTAAATATGGGACTATGCATATGTAGGTAAGAAAGAGTTCATACAACTGCTGTACAGTATTATATATATGGCCATATACTGTCTAGCTGATCCACAGCTTGTTTTATAAAGGATCAACACAACATATATACTCAGTGTCAGAAGATTCCCGTTAATACAGTAGAAACATGCTTTTTGGTTTTGTCTGTAGTTTTCCACCTTTGGAAATTATACTGTACTCTAAATAACAATTACACAGCTTTACCATATATATAATTAAACTGTATTCATTATAAGATTATTAGCCTATTAAAGCCATCAACTTCTCACTAATAAATAATTAGTATAACTATGTGCACTTGCCTCTTAGTTATAATTAAGTAACAAACAGTACATTATTACTGTGCATCAAGAGCCTTGCAGTTACTGGAAGCCACTAGTATGGTAGTCAAATGCTGAATCTTTTTGGGGGGCTTACTTGATACCACAATACCGGTATTTAACACAGACTGGGCTAGTGTGTACCTGCCGGTAGCCATGAAATCCTGATCCGACTAAAGTAATTGACAAACTTCACATAAAGTTAATGCAGCTGGGAATTCACCCCAGGAATGTAGAAAGGATTCAAGGAACCCTTCAATTACTCCTCCCTCACAGGAGACATACACAAAAGCAATTCATGTGATGCGAGAAAAGTACAGACACCCTTCACAAATCATCTGAGTGAATAGACTTAGAGAGGGAGAAAGCAGGGCCTTGAAACCATTTTTTTTACAGCAGATTGCAGAGCTGGGTGGTTATGAAGGAACAAGTTACACCATCCCTACAGATGATGTAGGGACACAGTCTACCAGAGTGCCTGACAGCTATAGGGAATTCTGGTTCTGAGGCACAGTCCCACTCATCAATTGACTTCAATCCAAGCTGAACTGTAAGTTACAGTGGGGCATTTTTACTGTATTTAAATGTGAACAAGTGTGAATTCAAACACACAAAGTTGGTCTGTCTTCCCCCACCAAAGTCAATGGCTGTAGTAAGTGTGTGCCCAGGGGAGAGAGGACAACCCCAGCCCTCTCTCATTGCAGCAGCTTGATGCCAAATGAGAAGCACCCTTCATGGCCACTACAGCTTGGGCAGGTTCTAGTTCGTTTGCCCTCTGCACCCCCCAGCCGGATTGAAGAATGGAGCAAACTGTGCACTCTCCCCTTACTCCTTGATGAAGTGGAACAGCCGGCAATGTCCCGTACATATGGGGAGGGGAGGGGTAGCTACAGCCACCTCTGCACTGCCTTAAGGGCTTTGTGGGGGTGGAAGGCTCAGGGCTGGGGCAATCCTAGATGGGAGGTACACTCCCAGCCAGCCCTTTTCACCTGCCTGGTGATTGTCTCTCTTCTGTATGGTTTTATGCCTCTTTATACACATCAGAAGAGAGGTTCAGCCTTCCCTTCCCCCTAACCAAATCCTTACTTTGCTTTAAGTTACTATAAGAGGAAGCTGCATACTAAATTTGGTGGTCCTTCTCTTACCACTTCAAAGGAGTTCTTGAATAGATATCAGACAGACAGACTCATTTGTGCACACACAAACTCTAAAATATATAATTCAGGTCGAACCTCTCTAATCTGCCACCCTTGGGACCTGCCTGGTGCTGACCCACAGGAAGTCAATATAATTTAGCAACATTACCAACACTTCCATTGCTTACTGGGTTCCTGGAAGACAAGTGGGATAAATTAAAGCTAAATAACAGCACAAAACACTCAGAACCAGGATTGATGGCTATAAATAAACTTTACGGGATGGAGGGAAACTTGACCACACACATAAGTGGACATCCAACTAACTAGAACCATGCCAGACCACAGATGTTGCTGGACCAGAGAGCGCTGGTATAGAGAGGTTCAATTTGTAGATCTTTTACATGAGATAAATTGCTATATCTGGAATTTACGATTACACTCAAAAGTTGCTTTAAAAGCTCAAAGTAATTTTAATGCATTTTGCTGTCACAGGCAGGACTAAGGGACACAGAGTAGCCAAATAAATTAGTTTCAAAACCTAAAAAATTAAATTAATCTTTTTAGAATTTCAGGGTTATATTGTTAACCTTCTTTTAATTGTAAAATTTAGGCATAATAAACACTGGATGAAAATACAGTAGAAAACTTTCTAGAAATCTTGATTTGAGCCATTGAAACATTGCTTTCTAAGCCCTCTCAGTGAAATTCACTTCGATGCAGAGGAAAACACAAGGCCTATATGGCACTCAGATCCTGTTTTGCTGGTATACAGGGAATTTAAATGGATTATGATCACCTTTTGAGAGCAATGGAACCTTAGCTAGCAGAGTTGATTCTAAGAAAATCTGAGAACAAGATAGTGTAGCACGAATAAAGAGCAATGGAATATAAAAGATACAAAAGTGGAGTGAATTGTTAATTCAACAGTTATATAATTTTAGATACGGGAACTTAGTACTAGTGATAGGTCATCCACTATTATTGCAGTTATGTCACAAATAATCTATTGTACAGGTTGAACCTCTCAAGCCAAGCACCCTTCGGACCCAAAATGGTGCCAAACCAAAACATTTGCTGAACCATGGGCAGACTAGACAGGTTCAACTTGTATTGTTTTTTCTCTTGCATGTTATTGTTGCTAAACTTTCACTGTTGCTTATGCATAGTGATCCTGTCAATGAATGTCAGTGCAAAGAAGGATTGCTGCAACATAGTGTAACCCTTCTGCCAGATACAGACAGCAGCCCAGGGTTATGTTCAAAACCTAGGGGCTCCTCTCCTACCAGTCAACACAGAACTGGGTGTCACTGAGAGGCAAAGCTTCCCCACTCTCAATCAGAGTCTGGGTGTAGAAGAGAAACTTTTAATAAAAGGGAAGGAAGTAACTTGGCATTAATTTGGGAAAACACCACAGAGTGTATAAACAGAAACCGTGAATAAAATTCCACCCCTCGTAGGTTGGGCAGTGTCATTTTCCTCTCAGGTTCTCAAGTCTAGCAATATGAATGTTCTCTTTACATGCCCAGTACTGCTCTGCACCCCACTCACAGTTTCTGCTCTTGGTCAAGGCAGACCCAAAGTTCAGACGTGCATCTGAAGAGTTCACCTCCCTTCCTGAGTATGGGGGAGGTACAGAAGCATCTTACTCACTCTGCTGATCATTCACCACTCGCCTGGTCACCGCTCTTTGCTGCCACCCTTTTGGCATTCATCTGAGCCCTCTGGTGCTTCTCTGCTGGCCACTCTTTGCATGTGCCCACCAATGACCAGTTGGCTCTCAGTTACCATTCACTGCCATCCACTTCTTGGCTGTGACTTCTGTTTATCAATCTCAAGCGATTTCAGCTCCCAGTCATTTCAACTCTTAGCAATCAGTATAGGAAAACACAACTCTAACACAACTAGCATAAGAAAGAGGCACCTAATTATGCCCATTTAGCTGTGTTCTTTGAATGGGGAGAGAGGGGGAGGGAGGAGGACTGGTCAAACCAGTCCAGTCAGGGTAAGCTATATAGGCTCAAGACCAGAATAACCTTCCCTCACCCCTTCCCTCTGATAGGCAAGAGCTGATTGCTGCAGTGGAAAGTCATACAGAAAAGCTGCTTTTACTGAAAAGAATACATCTGTTGTATTGCAGGCATCAGTGTCAATGTGTCTATAAAGGAAGATTTCTGTGGAGTCAGGAGAAGTCAATAAAGTCATAATTAAGAAACTGTCTGCTGGCCCTTCTTTACCAGCAACAAACCATTCATTTGCTGCACTGCAGTTAGTCAATAGATGACAACATTAAACACGCACCAAAAGAAATAGCTGGAGAATGAACATTTGTGCAGGTTAGAGCAGACATTTAAATACTTAATTTTTGTTTGTGTTCCTTCTGCAAGGTGTAAGAAGGATTCCTGACAGAGTTAGTAATTCTGGTATAATGAGAACACTGTTTCATTCTTAATTGCCTAGCCTTAAATCTTGGTAGTCTGAATGGAAACCTCATGTCTTGTTGGGGAACATGCTTGTCCATTAGTTAAAACAAGGAAAAGTGCAACATTGGATCATGTTAATAAGAAAGCCAGCATTATTTCCAAACTCTGACTTAGAATCAAGTTTGTTTGTTTGTTTGTTTTTTGTGGGGAGGGAGGGGAGAGCAAGGGAAGTTGACAAAGCTTTCCAGACAATTTATTGTCAAAACTAACAAAAATCTTCCTTTGTTTTTTCTCTGTGATGTTTTATTTCCCTCTCCCCGCCTCTCCCCCCCCCCACAGCAACAGTTTAGCCAGTTGTCATTTTCAGTAATATAAATCTCCATCTGAATTATTGTTTTTATGCTGCTTGATTTTTATTATATGTTGCTTATAAAGCTTACACAAAAAACTTTTGTAAACAGGAGACATGCTGCTTTTCTAAATCTTTAGAGGTAGGCTTTGACACAGTCACTGGTTTAGTGGATGGAGGAAGCAGTAGATATGACACCTTGATTTTTAGAAAAGATTTTGACAGTCTTGTGTGACATTCTCACATGCAAACTAGGGAGTCTACATGAAATTACTATGAGTGCATAGCTGGTTGAAAGATCATCCTAGGAGTAGTTCTCAATGGTTCACTGCTAAACTGGTAGGGCATACCTAGCGGTGGTGCCACAGAGGTCTGGTACTAGTCATTATTTTCATAAATGACTTTAATAAATAGTGTGAATTCAGTAAGATGAGATTCAGTAAAGACAACTGTGAATTACTTCAGAAAGAAAAAATCAAATGCATACTTAAAGTACAGAATAAATGGCAACGTGATAGTACTATTGAAAGGATCTGAGGGTAATAATGGATCACATACTGAGTCAACAGCATAATGCAGTTGTAAAAAATACTAATTGTTATGGGCATATTAACAGGATAGTTGTCTGTAAGACAGAGGTAATTGTTCCACTCTACTTGCTACTGATGAGGCCTCAGCTTTAAGCATCAAACTTCAGGAAAGATGTAGACAAATACAAGGGAGTACAAGAGAGATGAACAAACTTTAAAAGATTAAGAAAACTAGGCATGCTTAGTCTTGAGAAAAGAGGACTGAGAAGAGACCTGATAATCTTCACATATGTTTAGAGCTAGTATAATGAAGACACTGATAAAATGTTCTCCATGGCTACGGAAGGTAAGACAAGAAATAATGGTCTTACACTATGGAAAGTGAGATGCAGATTAGATAGGAGTAGAAACCATTTAACTACAAAGCAGTTTAACTTTGGAGTAGGCTTCAAGGATATTGTGGAATTCCCCTCATTGAAGATGTTTGTGGATCAGCTGAACACCTGTCTGGATTGTCCAGTTTTACTTGGTCCTGCCTCAGCACAGGGAGCTGATCTTAACTTCAAGGTCGTTTCCAGCTGTACATTCAGAGAGCAACTGCTTTCTGACCTTAGAAATAGTTATCAATATCTCATCACAATAGGATAGCAAATGCCTCTGGAAATGTGGCAAATACTATCTGGAAATCAATAAAATGTTTTTGCTCTCTCTTTATAATAAGATGCTGTAACAAGATACGGTGAAGTGAACTACAGTGACTTCCTGTCAGTGTTAAAAATGATGCATGAACACCATCACTAACAAAAGAGGCACTGTGGCTTACTACACTAGAGTCTGATGGGGAAAGTTGAGTTCTGTTCCTAGCACTATCGTTGGCTTTGCTGAGTGACTTTGGAGAAAGTCAGTTTGTCTCTCTGTACCTAAGTTTCCGCCTCCTCCCTCCCCCCCCCCGTTTATAAAATGGGAATAATAGTACCTTCCTTCGCAAAGAGCTCAGATGTTTACTCATAAGAGCCAAGTAATATTAATATTTAAACATGCATTATAGTGAAACCTGAAATATCACTTCCTTCTTTTAAACCTACAATTGTAAATAATTCATCAACATGTTGATCACTTTAAGGAAATAAAAATGCAAACTCACCCTGCTTTCATGTTGTATTCATAAAATATATTTTATGATTGACTTATGTTTTGGTTCAGCCTTGTCACAAAAACGAATGATCATGAAGCACAGAACAGACCATTTGGCAGCCTTCAACCTAACATTAGTGTTGGAGAAGCTTCCAAGGTTTCAAACCAGAATTTGGAGATGATACAAACTTGTTTGTTGATGAATTCTGGCCACAAAATTTAGCTATGTATTGTGAAACCTGAAAGTGTATAGGTGTTCTCACTTTGGGGGCTTGCTATGATCCATTATAAAAATGGATTAGGATCTGAGTTCATTTTGCTTAGGGACTATGATTTTGGGTACTATGGCAAACCCTAAAATACACATCCTCCCAAGTTCACAGGTGAGATCCTGACCTTCCCAGTGTAGTCAAAAGGTGTTTTTCCAATGTTTTCAATGGAGCCCAGGCTTCTCTACGTCTGTTTTTGAATGTAATGTTTCGGCTTTGGCTCATTACTATATGAAATACAGCCATCTGATTCTACCACAGCTATTAAATATAACATTTTTCTCCCACTGGTTGGCATTTGGGATTTTTGCTTTATCCATTAAATATATCGATACCTCTATTACATTTACAATTCAACTCACTTCTTAAACAAATACCTGTTAAAAGAATAAACCTATCAGAAGAAGTTGCTTCTTGTGCACAAATATATAAATTACAGTATGCCAAAAGAACAGACCTGCAATAAATTTTCTATTCTCCCCCTAAAATTACACAGAATAATGTAGTGGAACTCTATTAAACAAAATAAATCTGTTGAATCAATGACTTTTCAGGTGATATACAGACATAAATAAAGCATAAGAGAGAAATAGCATACAGAGCTTGACTAGAAAGGGGGAAAATATAAATTAAAATAAATAGAAGCCAATTGCAAATAAAATTACCTTCACAGGAAAAATATAGCTAATTAAATCAAAAGTATATTTGGAATAACTCTTTTACTATGAGTATTTAAAGAGAAGGAAAAGTATCAGCAGACCACAAAATAAAGGTTGTCATACAATCTTAATTATAAGAGAGATTAATCCCACAACTACAGTTAGCTTGCTGTGGATACATGAGTTCACCAATCCAGAAGCTGCTGTAGGGGAAAAGCCATACATTTAAATGGTGAACTCTATAGTCAGAACACCCGGGGATCCAGGTGTTCTCAGGACATGATACAGAAGGTGATGAGCTCCTTCTGTGAGATTCTTTCATCACCTTACAGGATCAGGCCCAGATTCTGCCCTAAGGTTCACAGCTACAGCTACCATTGGAGGATGAAGATTGAATGGAGTGCTTAGTCATCATCAGATAAGATGGAAAGTCCTTTCATGGATCAGTACCTGGCTAAAAGATAGGAAACAAAAGGTAGGAGTAAATGATCAGTTTTTAGGACGGAGAGAATTAAATAAGGGCACCCGCCAGATGTCTTTACTAGCACTAGTGCTGTTAACATATTCATAAATTATCTGGGAAACAGAATAGAGGATACAAAATTACTCAAGGTATGTTCAAAGCAGACTCTAAAGAATTACACGTGGCTTTCATTCAACTGGGTGACTCAGCAACAACATGGCAGTGAAATTCAATGTTGTTAAATGAAAAGTAATACACACCGGCGCTACGTCTAGACTGCAAGCCTCTTTCGAAAGAGGCTTTTTCGAAAGATACTTTCAAAAAAGCCTCTTTAGAAAAAGAGCATCTAGACTACAACCAGTACTTTCAAAAAAGCAAGCCGCTTTTTTGAAAGAGAGCACCCATGCAGTCTGGATTCTCTCTTTCGAAAAAGTGCCTTTTTTCAAAAGAGCACTTTCGAAAAAAGGCATTCTTCCTCTTAAAACGAGGTTTTCCACGGTGGAAAAAACTGCCGCATTCTTTCGATTTACTTTTGAAAGAATGAGGCAGCAGTCTAGATGCAGGGAAAGTTTTTTTCAAAAAAAGGCCACTTTTTTCGAAAAAAACCCTATAGTCTAGACACATCCTGGAAAACAAACTTCCAACTATACATATAAAATGGAGTATAAAATAGCTGATGATTCTCAAGAAAGGGATTTTGGAGTCATTGTGGATATTTTCTGAAAATATCTGCTCAATGTACAGCAGCAATGAAAAAAGCTAACAATATTAAAAACTATTAGGAAAGGGGCAGATTAACATCATATCCTATTCTGATTGAATCGTGTAATTTTCTGGGGCGGGGTTATTCATAATGATTGGTTGTAATGCATGGTCTGCATCTCGTATGATTCGCTACTGTAAATATTCCCACTCATAAATGAGATGTTTAACTGTTGGGAGATAATTGGGATGTTTGATTTATTTACTTTTCCCTATTTGGCTGCCTCCTAGACTAGTCTAGGATTAATGCATGTTTTGCCTTACTCCAGACCCAGTCTTGGAACAAATGTTTTTAATGTTCATTGATTTCTTCAGAAGATAAGGATGTTTTTCTAAATCTCACTTGATGACTTTAGGCCAGGTTTCCCATCTCCTTGGTCATATATATTACTGGTTTCCACAGTTTGTCCCACTGAGATCAAAGGATTATTGCCAGGGTCAGCTATGACTCTATGTGAATGAGAATCTGACTCTTAGTAAATTTGTAGAATAGATCTCCCCTTTATTTGCTCTTCATATTTGTGAGAACATTGTCCCATTTGCATTCTTTGGAGATCAATATTCAAACACTACAAGCATCTCTCTACTTGTATTATTCTTACCTTCAGCACAAACTGCCTCTCTTGTATCCTCCCAATAGGTGTCATTTTTCAACCAAACTCCATAATATCTTACCAATAATGTCCCTGTGCCTCTCATTTAATTTTGTATATCCCTTCAGTAAACTTCTGGTGTTTTAAATCCCTAATCATTTTTTCTCATTCAGCCATGTCTGTTATTTCAATATTTTCATACTTGTGTTCAGCAATATGTAACTCCTATTTAAAAAATCTTACTGTCTAGCATATGCAGCTTTTCTCTTTATTCTCCTTTGATTTATATTCTTACTAGAAGTATTGCCTACTGAACATTGTTAACCAGCAGATAAATTACCTTAGGATTTATGCAGCACCATCTAAATCTCTTTCCATCTTCATTATAGGTATTAAAAACATGGTTATGTAATTTTGTATATTGTCGTTCAACTGGTTTGCTCCTAAGCTCTTGAAAGAGAGCCTTTTCCCTACATACCATTCTGCTTTTCTCCCGAGCCTGACTCAGGTACCTGCTAACTTTCTTACAGACCAACTTATGAAGGCAAAACCTAACATTTCCAAATTGTGAGGTGCATGTGCTCTGCACTTTTGAAAATGAGGCCAGTTACTTAGACATTTGGATTTGAAAATGTCAGCCAAGAATTTCTGGCACATATCACCGACAGAGCAATGACTTATTTTTCTATCAAAAGTGCTGATCAATCTAAAGGCATAATGGTATCCATGTTCCCGGTGCTGTGTTACAGTTGTAAGACTTTAGGTAAAAATACTGTTGTTTTTTTGACCGGTTAAATGGTCCGAGGCAGCAGAGAACACATTTGAGGACCTACGGACTGCTCTCTGTAGCAACCTGTTATTGATATCCCCAGACTTCTCGAAAGAGTTTATCCTACAAACTGACGCATCAGATGTGGGGTTGGGGGCAGTACTATCACAAACAATTGGGGAAGAACAACACCCAGTGTTGTATCTTAGCAGAAAACTGCTCCCAAGGGAACGCAAGTACGCAGTAGTTGAGAGGGAGTGCCTCACCATAAAATGGGCCATGGAGGCACTACGCTATTACCTCCTTGGGCGACATTTTGTATTGGTGACGGACCATGCCCCACTGCAGTGGATGCAGAGGAATAGGGAAAAGAATGCTAGCATCACCCGGTCATTTGTATCCCTACAACCTTTCCAATTTAAGGTGCAGCACAGGGCCGGAACCCAACACAGGAATGCGGATGGGCTATCCTGCATGCACTGTTTGGCATCCCAAGTTGCCCAACCCCCTGGTGTTGAGCGGGGGGGAGGATGTTTGACAGACCACAGCCTACAAACTGCAAATCTCTTATAGAAGGCAGCCATATTGGGAGGTGGATTAATGCTTTCTTGTTTCCAAATTAGCCTCACCTGAACACAGCCCAGCAGCCAGGGTAAAAAATAGAGGCCTAATTAGGAGGCAGCTTGCAGCTGGGGTTAATTAAGCACCTGCTGCCAATTAAGGACTCCAGGGTTCCTATAAAAGGATTCCTCCCAGGCAGCAGGGGGGGAGTTCTTAGAAGGCACACAGAGTTGAGCCAATCCAATCCTGAACCCCAAGGACTGGCCTGTGATGAGAATGACAGTAAGCATGGACCCTTGCCTCTAGGGGGACTCTGTGAGTCTCTGAGGCACTAAAGTAACTGCCAAGAAGTGCAGAACCCCCAGGGAGTTACGAAGGGACTTTGTCACAACATGAACATTTCCATGGGCTCATACTGAACTCCTGGGCTTTTTTGAATTCCTATTGAGAATCAGAAAGAACTTCATTAAATCTTAAAATTTGTTTCTCCCACAGTGGATTTTAGCTAAAATAAGGTTTCCTTTTTCTCTGTCCCTCTTCTAATTTTTATGATATGGCAATAAAATATAATCATCACTGGAAAATATGGTGTATGCTACATTTTTCAATTTATAGAGCTTATTGATTTTTTTGATGAACATTTGTCTAAATGTGTTAGCTCAACAAAACGTATCACTAAAATGGGGTATTTATTAAAAGCTGTAAATACTCTTTTCTTTTACTGGATCTAATCTTTTTCTGTGGATGTTCTGACTATTCCCACACTGGTCCACCTTGAAGCTACTGTACATTTAATAATGTAGTTGCTATGGGAGTTTCCTGTAGGAAGTGAGACAAAACAGTGGCAATTGAGGGGCAGGAAAAGATGTTTGAAATCAATGGAATTGAGTTCAGTTCCACTCTTGTTCATTTTGACCTCTTGGGACTACTCTTGTAAATAAAAACAGGATTCCCCAACAAAGAAATTATTTAAAAAAACCCCCAAAACTGCAGCACTAGGCTAGTTTTTCTTAAAGGAAGGTTTTCTAGAACTCTGCTCCATAGTATCCAGGCCATTGTGATCAAACAAGTTGCACATTTCCAAAAAGAATCAAACCTACAGCTCAAGGATTATACTGACCATTTTAATTTTGCTATTAACCACACTTGTGGAGTAAACAATGCAATTGACTTAATCAAAAGAAAGAAAACCACCCTTTCTTTTTCCTTAAGTCAATAACTGTGTATAACAAAGTTGCAAATTGAGGCATGAATCCTTCATTCTAATACAATGCAGTTGTAGTGTTCAGCTTTCAGGAACTCTTTCCCCTCAAGTGAAAGAAACTTGCTGCACCAATAGTCTGACACCACAAACAATGGGTTCATCTACATTTTGTGCTTGCTTGATTCTGGTACTTATTAGAAACCTCTGCTCCTCTGTAAAGTCTTATAGTCAACCAATAATGATAAGGTTCTGGTCTTTCTGAATCGGTAAAAGAATGCCTAAAAACTACCAAAGATTACAGTATACTGAGGGCAGGAAGCTAATTAGAATCTTTCAGAAAATAAAAATGTTTGAGGAGGCTGGCAACTCCTGTTTTAGTCCCTGAAAGGTTAAAACAAACAAACAGAAACCAAGCAAATTTACCAGTTCAGCACAATTCTGTCCACATGACAAGTAAGTTGTTTCAAACAGCAATTTATATCATGTACTTGGACCATATAATTAAAAAAATACATGTGAAATTTGATCAAGATGCTAATGGCTGCTCTAAATGTCAATGCTTCGTCTCTCAGCTTGCTGTCAAAGCTGATTTTGTCTATATACAAGAAGTTATACAGTTTTATGCAAATGATATCCAGCAGCCACATTCAGCAATTCTAAATGAATATAACTGCTGAATCAGGATTTGGTCTTGTCAGAGATATCCAGCAACCAAACACTGTAAATGAGTCTTTGAAGTTATGTTTTTATGTTTAGAAACATCTACACTGTTCACGTTTCTAAATACTTGGGATTTTGCATGTAAATGTGACTGCTTTTGGAAGGCTTAAAAACCTCACATAACTCCAGCATGGGAAAAAAATTAAATGGTCTTGAATATCTTGCTATGAAAATGAAAGATTCAAATTTTTCCCAAGACTATTTTGATGGGTTAGTTAAAAAACCATGATGCTTAGATTTTATCCTTTGATCAGACAGTATTTATATAGAGGTTAAAGTGAGGAAACAGATTTCCCACCCAACTCCCTCCTCTTCTGGTCACTAATGTAGGCTATCAAGATACTTGTTTCTTGATACTTGATTCAATCCTTTCGATGACTTGAATATTGGTATAGATGGGATATCTCAGGAAGGACAGGCAGGGTAAAAAAAGGAGCACCTATTGCATTATACATCAAGAATATATTCAATTCTTTTGAGGTCCAGAAGGATGTAAGAAGCAGACATGTTGAATATCTTTGCGTGAAGATAATATCATCCTGTTTTTCCCATATTATGTTAAGGGTCTACTCTAAACCACTAAATCAGTAGGAAGAGATGGATGAGGCATCTTTAGACCAAATAATAGAAATTTTCCACACAAAAGAACTGGTGGTAGTGGGGGATTTTTCCAGAAAATGTCCGCGGTAGTTAAAGTAATATGGCAAAACACAAAATGGCCAATAAGTTGTTGGAATATATTAGACACAACATTTTTGTTTCAGATAGTGGCGGAAGTAATCAGGACACAGTCAGTTTAGACTACATTCCGACTAACACGAAGGAACAGGCAATTTCTGGTAATTTCCTGTAATATCCTTGGAGGGAAATTATTGAACCAGGTTTAAATATCTTGGAATCTATTGCATTACACTACATTAATTTTGCATTTATGTTGGATTGTATATTCCCTAGGAAATTTGGGACAAGCATTATAAAGTGGTTTGCCTAGGAATCTTTGGAGAGGTGAACACATAAGTAGTGGTGGGGGACTTTTAAAAACAGAGTCTTTTGAAGCGACACCCTGTAGAGATGACCTTTATCTGCTGTTTTAATATCAAAGGTCAAAGTGCATAAAGGAATTGCAGGATGCTGATGGCACTAACTCAACTCAACAAACACAAGGCCTAGTTCTGAGGTTTCTGAGGTAAAGCTATTACGAAGTTATAACATCAGGGGAAAAAACTCTGGTGTTTGAAGAACTGACACTTACTAGATGCCTTGTCAGAGTTGGGGTGGGGGTTTATCTATGGTAATCCTATTAGCATGAAGATAGTTTGTTTTCTCTGTAATTCTTTCACCTTAAGGATAAATTGCTTGCTTAAAAATACCTATGACCCAGTGACCTCTTTGTGCCATCTGACAGAGGATATAGAGGTGTACATGGGGTAAAAGGATTTTTTGGGTTCATGAAAAGAAGCAATGGAAGGTCTCTACTGAAAGCATGTGTCACACTGGCTTTCATAATCACAAAGGTGTATGTATCTCAGCATATTTACCTAACTTCTTACATATTATTCTTTAGGACTTGTAGTTAAAGGTAGTGTATCTTGAGACCAATTCTCCAGACAGGACATAGGAGACATTTATCTCACTGGTGGACCATTGAATATTTTGTATCTCATGATAGAAATCTATTAGCACACTGAGTCATGCTAATGAAGTCCTTACAGTGACTTCAGAAGGAAATTAATAGGAAAAGGTAAAGAGTAGAGATGGGGAAACCCTATTTTAAGGAGAACATCAAAGTTCTGGTATATCTGAGGATGCAAAGAGAGACCCTGGTATCCTTCAATCTATGAGGACAAGCTCCTAGATGAGCATTCTTTCTGAAAGGGGGATCTCCTCAAACCTGCCTGAAAACGCTGGGAAAAGAGCCCATGTTACGATAACCTGTAGGAAACAAGGGAATGTCTTGAGTTAAGATTAGGCTCTGGAAGGTGTTACAATTTTGTTTGATATGTAAGAATATACGTCCTATATTCTTATTTGCTATCATTTGAATCGCTAATCATTTATAGCTCTTATGTATAGTAAAAACCAGAATATCTAAAGTTGTGGTTAGTGGAAAGGTAACCCTAAAATGAATAGTGTAAGTGAGTGCGTGAGAGTGTTCAGAGAAGCAGGGGCTCAGCTCTCCAGAGGAACGATTGGAGGATTTAGGATTTGGTGTGTGCCAATCCCTAAGCTGTATAGAGAGCTCAAGGCTTGCAGAGGCCTGGAACACAACAAACAAGACTTTCTTGCCTGGTAATGAGGTGTCTCACAACCTTGGGTATCTCACACCTTGGGTGATCTAATAGCTCCAGGGCAACTTGTAATTGTGAGCAATTACAGCTGTTCATACTTTTTGAAGAGAATGCAAAGTGTAGACCCTGGTCTATTTAGGTAGCCAGGTACATTTGGAATATTAGTGTAGTTGGGTACTGTATAGCCTGGAGAAGCCCCTTCAGGGAAAGAGATGTGGGTCTTTGCCAAAGAGACATGACTGGTGAAAACCTGGGAGCCTAGACAAGGTGCCCTTGGTGGATCACAATGAAGGTGCAGTTGCTCTGAACAGTGACAGTTCAAAGGAAAGCAGCACAAATAAGTCTTTAAAAAACCTGACCTATGAGGAAAGGTTGAAAAACAGAGCATGTTTGGTCTTAAGAAAAGAAGGGCTGTTGTAAAGAGGATAGTGACTGATTGTTCTGTATCCACTGAAGCTTGGACAAGAATGGCTTAATCTGCAGACAAGGAAATTTAAGTTAGATATTAGGAAAACTGTATAAGGATAGAGGATCACTGAAATAGGTTACCAAGGCAGGTCATGGAATCCCTGCCACTGGATATTTTTTAAAAGTCCAGATTAAACAAAAGTGATCAGGAATGGTCATGCCTCAAAGCCGAGGAGTGGACTACATAAATTCTCAACATCCCTTCCAGATCTACATATCTGATTCTTTGACATTGCATTTAACTGTTGCTGTGATGTAATTTACTCACACTTGGTCCATGAGGTGTTTTTTGTTTTTGTCTATGCATATTGTAATGGAGTACTCCCCCACCTTTAGCTGAGTTGCAGCTGAGTGTGGTTGGAGAAACTTTTAGTAGGAGGTGCTATCCGTTGCCAGCATGAGGAATCTGTCTGCATTGCATTGTTGGATTTTTAGGCAATGTGGTGTCACCTCATTCCTTCAAATACCTCTGATGTTATACTAGTGTCAGAAATGCACTGATGATACTAATCCAACTCAACAAACACAAGGCCACATTAAGTATCTTAGACCATGAAGAACCAACCTGAAAAAAAGTGGGTTATAAACAGGCTTTAAACAGATGGAAAAAAGGTAGAGTAGTTCTTTCTTGGGATTGAATGGAATTATATAACCAGTAAGTGATGATGACCTGAATTTTTAGATCGTTTCTCTTTAAATGAGAATCTACCTAATATCTTGGTTGTAGTTGGGAGAAGTGGCTGAATTCCAGTCTGGGCACAGCAGTACTTGTCTGGCGGTAGCTCATCGGTGAGGAGAAGGCAATTGTGACATGACTTTTCAGAAAGGCATATCCCACTGAGTGGTGACTGTGCCTTTCTTACTGAACAGTTGTACTGTTCACATAGCTGTTTGGGGAGAACAAAGAGGCATAGGTTTTGTCTCTTTTTCTAAAAGTCTAGTCGGAGAGGAGGAAATAATAATACACTTCAAAACAAATGTAGCATAAACAGAAAAAACAGCTATTTGTAGCCTCAGGTGCCATAGTAAGGGCATAACTTCTAAAACTTCTAAACTTAGGATATCTAAGACAGCACAGCTTCTTACCGGGGAAGAAAGACTATTTTAGTTTTAAGGGACTGTCCAAGGAGAACGGGGTGCCAGATACACAGTGTAAATGAAGTTCTCTCTATTGAATGCAACAGAATCTAGATCAATTTACACTGTCTGAGGATCTAACCAGGATCTTCCAGAATTCCTCTGCACACCTGGAAGACTCACTTCACCTATATTCCTGCAGCCTCATCTGTTAAATCTCAGTGGTCTGGAAGATAAGGAACTGGATTGCAACTTAGGAGATATGGATTCAATTCTAGGCCTCGTCCTAGTTTGCTGGATGACTTTGGTCAAATCAGTTCCCCTCCCTATGCCTCCATTTTCCATCTGTAAAAAGTGACACAATAATGCTGACCTCCTTTGTATAGCACTTTGAGATCTAGAGCTGAAAAGTATAAGAGGTAGGTGGTATTATAACTTTGTAATCTCTCTCCTCACCTTTCCTCTCCTCTGCTTGCATGGCTGTCCTAATATTGAGTACTGACTCTTTTCCAGTCTCTAACCAGGAGCAAGGAAGTTTCTTGCTATTTCCACATTATTGTAAGACAGAAATCTGAGAGGGAGAACTATTGCCCTATAAGGCAGTTCATCACTGCTGAATACTTTGATCTATCCTACTGTTGCCAAGCCTGTATTGGGCTATAGAGAAGACTGATGAGTTTCATTGGCACTTTATTGGATATTATTTAACCCTATTTCAGAACATCTGTACAATTACTGTGGTTTAAGAGAGAGCCTTCCATCTTCACAAGAATATGATGACTTCCCAATGAATGAAACGAAACAAAATGTAGATGGGTAAAAACATTGCAAGGTCAAAAATGAGCTACTCTATAGCTCATATGATATTAATATAGCATAAGTTAACTTTCTAGAATGGCTATAACACAGAAGATGACATTTTTGGTAGGAAAAAGTCATCTAATGCAAATAAAAGTCCAGTCATGTTACTGGGAATAATTATATATGGCTAAAACCTGGGCTTGCCATGCACACTCCTGTAAGCTCCATACGACAAAGAGAAACTAAATATATACTGCATGCAGTTAGAGCAGCACAGGGATACAGTTAACCACCTTAAAATATGTTTACATGAGAACCCACGAAAAGCAGTAAAATTACAGTTAATAATCAGGAATAAAGAGACAAATAGAAGTTTGGGGGCAGGGAAAGGGAAAGAACACAAAATAAATGTTAGTGAAAAGACAGAAAAAGAACAAATAGCTCACCAGAGCAGAAAAACAAGGCCTTAGAGAACAGATGAGAAACACTAGCCAAAAAGCACTGCTAAATGCAGTGTTGGTGGGGAATGTGGTCATACAAGAGGGCTACAAACTTAGGATTTTTTAGAATGTAAAAGTCATCCAAAACCTAAGGGCTAAATTGTGGCTTTAACTCCTGGGACACAGTAGAGGCAGGAGCACAAGTACACCACAACAATGGCATCTCCTAGCAGTATTGTACTTCATTTAATACAGTATTGTCCTTATCTGAAGCAAAGGAAGAATATTTGCTTTGATACAACTATGTCTAAAAGAATAAGGCCTTCTGACACAATGACTAATACCAACTAGTGCAGGATGGGTGATGTAGTATTGACAGACACACCTTTTATTACTTCAGGGCCCCATTGTGCTAGGCATGGTACACACATCAGAAGACAGTGTCTGCCCCAAATGACTGTAGGCAAAGTATAATAAAGGTGACAACAGATGGACAAATGTGAAGTACAAGGTAGTAATAATGCAAAACTGGTCAGCGTGAAAAGAAATGGTCACAGCACACTTGCTTCCTTTTTGAAAATTCTCTGTAATATTCCTATGCCACACAAATGATCAGGAGACAGAAAAGGTTTCAAGGTCATAATTAATGGCTCATCAATTAATACTCATGTGACTAAGATGAATTTGAGTTCTAATTGTTCTTCAATCTATTTTTTCCTTATTTATTTTCTTTCTTCTACCTTTCTGGTTCATCAGTCAATTCCAAATGTAGCAAAACATGTGATGTGGAAGTTATTTTGTCCTATTTATTCTACAATTGCATAATTTTTCAGTCTCTCTTTCCTTTTATTCTATTACTCCGTGCTAGGTTTTTAGAGTTACAAATCAGTTGCAATTTAAACCTTGGGCAAAATAGTTCTCAACATTGTACATTTTTTTTCTGACTCTGATAATTGAGATGAAATGTTGTAATTCCTCTGATCTACAGTTATGAATCAGAGATCTGGAGGAATCTTTAGTTTGATGATTTAAGGATCTTTATTTAGTTTGATGATTTGAGAGCCTTAATCAACATGGACATATCATGTGTTACATGTTCTTTATCACCTTGCTGGCTCTATGCTATGTCTTCACTCCTCACATGCTCATCCTGCAAAATACACTTTATATAATCAAACATACTGCACAGCTGTGCTCACAAAAGGTTTCTGGGATCTAATAAGAAAAATTGTGTCAGTACCTTTGGCTTTCCCTTTAATCAAAGGCAGCAGTTGATTTACGTCTGCTGTTCACATTGTGGGATGTGAGAACTATCCCAACAATTCTGTACAAGTAATTCACTAACCTGCAATGATTGTTTTTCCTCCCTATGCCACTGGTCAACCTAGTTATTAAGCGGCTTGAGTGCAGCCTATGCAGGATACCCTAGAGGATGGATGCTGGTAATTCAGCAGATGATGACATTCGATGTAGATGCAGCCAGTAGTTACTCTGAATTTATGAAACTGAGAGTTTATTTCTCATTATAGATCTCAGTAAATCATCTCACTTGTTGTTTTTACTACTATTCTTCACTTATATTCTTTCTGGAGGAGCTGTGCAAGGAAAAACAAATAAAACTGATGCCCCATAAAATCAATTAACTGCATAGATTTACAAAGGATTTCTGGGATATCTTCAATGACACAACTTAACTGTGCTACACTATTTCTGAGGTTCAACTTGAACAATATTCTTCTACTTATTATCTTTAGCAAGGTCTGAAGACAGTAGTTCTGGGTAAACCACAAAAGTCTGAGTTCAGGTTCCCTTCAAATATCAAAAAGTCTGAATGCTTTTGACCCATTCCTGCCTCCTCTCTGCGTCATAGTTGATATCATTTTTTGGAATTAAACTCACATTTGCCTGCAGACCTTGAACTCCTTTTAAATAATATTTTATTCCATATAAAGCAAATAACCTCTTACCTAAAATGTCTGAACTTCCTAACAGTCAACCTCTGATTTGCCAACTGAATTTAAAGATTACTATTTTCATCCTTGCTTGACCTTCAGACTGGAATAGGGTGGAGGAATGCAGTCTCTAAAAAGACCTCTCTACAACCACATCAGTCCTGGCCATAGCAAAAACTCTGCACGAAAGAAAAGATATTGATAACAGATAAAGGGACTCCTCAGAATTCAGTCCTGTTCAAAATGTGCTTTAGAATCATTCCAGTTCCTTAGGAGGGGAAAAAATCGGTCTCACTCTTGGCACATAAGACTCTGCCAAAGAACTTGTTTCTGCATGTCTGAGAAACCAAATGAAATTTGTAAACAGATACTATTATCAGATAAGGAAAGAGAATATGAAAAATTATGCTATTTACCTGCTTTCTCCTCTTAAACTCTTTAAACTGGATTTTGTAGTCAGCTAAGTCAACCCTGTGCACAGGGCCGGATTAAGGGGGGGGCTAGCTGGGCAGCTGTCCTGGGCGCCAACCTATGGGGGGCGCCTGATGGTAGCTGTAAGGGGCGCTGCGCGCCTGGGGCAGGGGGCCACGCGGCACCCCTTAGAACTGCCATCAGGTGCCACGCGCCCGGGCCCGGGGTCCATGCGACGCCCCTTAGAGCTGCAATCAGGCGCACAGCACACCGGGGGGCAGGGCCACGCATGCGCCGTGTGCCCGGGGGTGGAACCGCAGATGCGTCACGCACCCGCTGCCCGGGGGGGCATGAATGGCTTAAGCCGGCCCTGCCTGTGAAACACGTGTTGTGCAAAATTGGCTTAAATTGTCCAGTTGAAAATTCCCCCTTCACAAGGTAGCTCTCCGCTCCTGGAGCCAGTTCCTGAATCTGATTATTTCTGTCATCACCAATGGTATAAGAGCATTTAGTATGAGGTGAGGGCAAAGAGGGTTATGGAAAGACTCTCTGCATTGCTAATCCTCTGCGAGGGTCACTGAAGCCAGTATCAGGGGAGGGCCAAAATGATTCCTGACAGTTGCTCCTATCTATGGGGCTGTCTACACTATAGAGAAGATCAAAGCTGTTGCAGTCGATCTTCCGGAGTTCAAATTAGTGGGTCTAGTGAAGACATGCTAATTCAAATTGAGAGGAGCGCTTCCACTGATGCCGGTATACCTGCTCCTACGAGGAGTAAGGGGAGTCGAAGGGAGAGCGTGCTCCCGTCGACCTCCCGCTGTGTGGATGGTGCCAAAATGCGATTTAAGATACTTTATTGTGTATCTTAATTCAAATTTATTCCCTAGTGTAGGCCTAGCCTGTGACATCTCAGAAGAGCTCACTATTTCTCTTCCTAGATCTTTATTACTGCCTTACACATTTTTACTCAGAATAAGTAACTCACTCAGTACCCCAAGGGCAGGACACAGCTTACTGCCTTTATCCCTATTTTTGCTAGCTCAAAATGGCACTATTGCACTTGAAACACATTCATCAGGTATGCAAGTGGGGCCAAAGTACAAAATGGACCAGTTGTAATGGTATTTAATTTTAGCTTCTCCCTTTGAAATTATCATTTGGGACCAACCATCACCTATTTCCATTACTTTTACATTTCCATTACTGTAATGATCATGGAGATAGGCCAACAATGCTGACTTTGTACAACATATGTGAATGAGTTCTGAGGTAAGCTATTTTGCACTTATAGTTCTAAAAAAACCTACCATGGGTAGTGAAGAAATTGCTAAACCAACAGTATTGAGACAGAATTTGTTTGTCTATTGAGTCACAAAAATAGCCAGCAGAGTTGAAAAATATTATTTGTGATTACATTATTTCCTAGCTGTTGGAAAATATCATAAATACTTTCATGAACATTGAGTTATAATCTATCGAGTGGATTGAGTATGAGAAAATTGTATTTGCAAATAATGACTATGACAGTAGATGGGGAACTGTATTGAATAAATTATACACAAATATCATTCAGCTAGCCCCACAAATCATAGACATTGAAATTATGGCAGCTAGGAAAAGCATAGCATTTGGACAAATTCTTAACAGCTGATGCCCCATTATCAGATATGATAAAATTAGTATTTAAGGACAAAGAGTGATATAATGAACCATTCATTGATCTTGACATGCAGTTTTTGTGACATAGCGACTGCAGACTGAGACTGTTTTCCAAAAAAGTCAGTGGTGTTTGCTGATATGCATCAGATTATCATAACTTTTTGTTAATAAAGACCTGAGATGGATTTGAACTGGCAGGGTGACCTAAAGATAATGGTCTCCATTAAACTGATTAGCTAAGACATCCCATCCCTTTTTATTGTCTTTTCAGATGCATTAATAGGAATGTTTGTATATAAGACATGGATATTAACTATCCTGCTCTACCCAGCACTGGTGAACCCCTCTTCTTGAGTTCTGTCCAATCTGGGAAGCAGGCTTCAGGAAAGATGTGGACAAACTGGAGAGAGTCCAGAGGAGGGCAGCAAAAATGATAAAAAGTTTAAAAAAAACACCCTGATTTATGAGAAAATGTTTTAAAAAGGGGGACATGGTTTGTCATATGGGAGGAAAAAAACTGACGGGGAGCCTGATAAAACTGTTCTCAAATATGTGAAGAGTTTTGTGATGGGGTCTATTCACCCCATGGACCTTAGAGGGTAAATTACATCAGGCAGAATGAATTCCCCAATTAAGCAGCAAGCAGGGAATGGGGGGAGGGGGACAAGAAGGCCACTAATGAGAAGCAGACTCAGCTGGGCTGGAACAGGAGAAGCTGTGTATAAATCCCAGGAACTGTGGGCTATGAGAAGGTAGATGACAGTTATTCCCTGAGAAGAGGGAGTTGGGAGACTGGTATACTCGGGGAGAGAGGGAGCCCATGATATTGGCAGTAGCCCAGGGAAAAGAAGCAAGGGTTAAGATAGTACAGGCCTTGGTTGGGTGTTATAGTGTCCTTGAGCTGGAACCCAGCATAGAGAGCAAGCCTGGGTTTCCCTACTGGCCACTGGTCAGAGACATCTGACAGCTGGCTAGTCTGGAAGGACCAGAAGGGGAAGAACTGAGTGACCTGGCAGGAGAACAAAGCCACAGACAAGAATCAAGAGGAATGGGGTCTGCAGACTACAAGAAGAAGAGAGAGGGAGAGAGATTGCTGAGGAGGGTGCAGCATCTGGCAGAGCTAATGGCCAGAAGCGACAAGAGCCACTATGAGCAGTGAGGGAACAACATCAGAGGTTGTGATAAAGGGGACTCTGATCAAGTGTTAATGTGTTTACTCTTGTGTATCGTGCTGGTATTGGGTACTAAATTCAGGGAAGGGCTAATGGAACCACTCATCCATTTACCTGCTAGTGCTTGCAGCATGTATTTAAAGACAGATACAGGGAATGCAGTTTAACTAATCTTCCATATTATTCACTTATCCAGTACAGCTCTTCTACCATTTGAAGAAGAACACTCAGAGCCCCTTCCTACCTTAAAACCCTTATCCTTGTCTCAGCACCATTGCTGTGACCTTCCATCGCCAAGAGAGTGTCTGTTGTGACAGCTAAATGCAGCAGCAAGTTCCCAGCCTGCAGGTCTGTGAGAAGACTGTCCTTTGTTATATTGAACAATCCATTACAAAAGACACCAATGCCAGTTTCCACTGAGTGACTCATGCCCAAGAATTGATGCTAAGTAAAGAAATTCAGGCAAACAGCTAGCTCTCTTGCTTCTTACTACTGCTCTCTGACACAGCATTTCTAAAAGCTTGTTTGTGCACCAAAACCAGGTACAATTATATATTACAATACCATATCCTGACCCCTGTTGTAATATTGAACACTGCATAAACAAACTCTGTACATTTTTTCTCAAAATTGTCTTCTGAAGGATCCAAATGACTAACTTTTCTTTTAAGTCTCAGAGATAGCCATGTTAGTTTGTACCTGCAAAAACAATGAGGAGTCCTGTGGCACCTTATAGAGACTAACAGATTTATTTGGGCATAAGCTTTTGTGGGTAAAAAACACCTCATCAGATGCAGTCCTCTTTTAAGGACAGTCATGGAACCATTTTTAAAACACATATTCAAGAACATGCTAAACTCTCAAACACAAAATACTCAAAAATACTTCTACTTATAATGTACAGTTTTGAAGCCAAAAGGGGTTATTTAGCTTGTTCTGAATACTAGCATGCAGATGTCTATATTTATATAGCAAGAGTTATGCTGTATCAGCAGGATGTGCTGATTATTCCTAATGCAACAGCATAAATACTAGCATGAGAATACTGAAGTCAAATGACAGTGGCTAAATAGCTAAAGTGTTTTCCTTGCTTCCCTATCAGTGTTCTCTTCCCTTTTTTAAAAGGGGTTGTTGCATGCAGAGGTCAGTAAGAAAGTGAGGTCTCTCAGGAGGTTATGGGAAAATTGCTGCGCTGCTTAATGCTGACAAATACCCATGTGTCTGTAAATTCTGAATGTCTTTAACTTTTTAATAGATAAAGTTTATGGGTGTCCTACATGTAATTACCCTATGAAATTAGCAAATTTTCTGTTTTTATAGCTTTAAATTTTTCTTTCAGCTTGTTAGGTGGATACTGTTTCCATTTGTATCACCCTGGGGCCAGAAGCAGCAAGCATGAGACACTAGCATTGTATGCTTCTAGAATATTTATACCTTAGAGGGATCAGAGCTCAGGTTTCCTAGGACCATTAAGCTAAGTGAATTTTATTGCCATGGTATGAGGTATTTTACTGTCAGGCTGCTATATAGGAAAAGCAATTTATAGAAACCTAGAGCATATCTCTTTACAGAGAGAGGTATGGGCCTCAGTTCAACAAGGTTCTTAACTGTAAGCATCGACAAGAGTATGAGTGTGCTTAGTTGAATGCTTAGAGACCTTACTGAATGGGAACACTGAACTTTCATGGATTGCTGGTCCCTGAAATGAAATTGAGCCCAGCTCTCCCATTCCTGTTTAAAAGCACCTGAGATTGACTTAATGAGAAGGATGGGGCTGCCTCCCTAGATTATAGAACTAAGGGTTTGGGGGTGCTGCTGTATTATCCTCCCCCCAGCTTGAAGTGATTTCCATTGTATATAAAATTGTATTTTGTCCAGAACACAACACACAATTCATTGTCTACATCCACGCCCTAAGATACAAGCACATTTGCGCCAGTCCCTCAGACAAAGACAAACACTTTCAGGATCTCTATCAAGTGTTCTTAAATTTACAATACCTATCTGGGCAAGTGAAGAAACAGACTGACAGAGCCACACTTGTACCCAGAAGTCACCTACTAAAGGATAGACTCAACAAAGACAGCAATAGAACACCACTGACCATTACCTATAGCCCCCAGCTAAAACATCTCCAGCACATCAAGGATCTACAACCTATCCGGGGCTACGTCTACGCTATGATGCAAGATCGGTATACCTCCTTTTTTTGGGGCATAAGGATCTTGTGGGAAAAGGGTTTTTTTGCGCAAAAAGAAAATGTCCACACTGCTTGTTTTTGCACAAAAATCCCTAGTGCAAAAATGGATCGGCAGAAAATATGCAAATGAGATTGTGACTCATGCAAATAAGTCCCTCATTAGCATATTTGTTGCCAAGAAAACTCGTAGTATAGACATAGCCCTAGATGATGATCTCTCACTCTCAGAAACCTTGGGAGACAGGCCAGTCCTTGCTTACAGACAGCATCCTAACCTGCAGCAAATACTCATCAACTACACACCATACAACAGAAACACTAAACCAGGAACCAAACCCTGCACAAACCCTGTTGCCAACTCTGTCAGCACATCTACCCTCGTGACACCATCATAGGACCTAATCATATCAGCCATACCATAAGGGGATCAGTCATCTGCGTATCTACTAATATGATATATACTAACATGTGCCAGCAATGCCTCTACCATGTACATTGGCCAAAATGGAATGTCTTGATGAAAAAGAATAGACATATATCAGACATCAAGAATGTTCAAAAACCAATAGGAGAGCACTTCAACCTCCCTGGACACTCAATGACAGACTTGAAAGTTCCTATGCTTGAGCAAAAAACTTCAAAAATAGACTGCAGCGTGAAACTGCAAAGCTGCAATTCATATGCAAACTTGACACTATCAAATTGGGTTTGAATAAAGACTGGAAGGGGCTAGCTCACTAAAAAAAGTAATTTCCTCTCTTTCTGGTGTTTGCACCTTCTCATCAACTGTTGGGAGTGGACCACATTCACCCTGACTGAAATGGCCTCGGTAGCACTGATCCTCTGTATAGTAATGCAACACTCTCATCTTTTCATGTGTATAGATCCTTGCCAAACAGAAGTTTCCATTTCCTGCATCTGATGACGTGGCCTTAACACTATTTGGGAGAGCTATACCCATTTAAATACTAACTTTCCTAACCTTGGGAAACCTACCCTCCACAGCTATTGCTATTCTATTGGCCAGAATTAAATAACTTCTCATTGTCAGTCTCAATTCTTATGGTGTGTGTTTTTCTGTCCTTTCCATCTTTATTGTCCCTATCTGCCTCCAAAATGTGATGGACAGTCTCATTCACATAAGGAGGAAGGGAGACATTTTGCAAGATTAACTGAGTTTATGATATGGCCTGTTATACATGACATTATCTTCAGTGACAACATTGGGTTAGACACAGTAAAAAAATAATACATGTGATCTCACTTGAAGGAAGCTTTTACTCCCAGACACCTGAAGTGATACTGTCTGTATGATAGTGTACCAGTATAGCTTACTCAGGTGCTTCTTCACTTATTTCATGGGGCATTTATATATTATGCCTATCTGAACTATACTGAATAATCTTCTTGGGTAGAAAAACAGATTTTAATATGTCTTAAAAAGAAGAGAAAATAATTTCCTTTTCTCTTTCTACAAAGAATAGTGGCAAGGATGAACAATGTTTTAATTTGTTTGATGGTGATGCTGTCAGCCTACATTCTGCAAATCTGTGTAGAAATAAAGCCAGAACCCATTGGCATAAATTGCCATAGCTCCATTGACTTCAGCAAGCCTATGCCAATTTATACTAGTGGAGTATCCAGTCCTAAAACTAAAGGTATTAAGTGTGTAATTATACCCCTTCTAGTAATGTAGTCTGGACTAACCCTGCTGAGATGTTATCTTCTACAACATGGTATGTTGCAAGAAGCAAATGGAGCATAAATCCCTGCACGAAGGCTGTTGGCAGGAAAAGAAGTTTCTACACAATAGCATTGATCCTTATGAGTCTTTTAACCTTTTTAACAATCAGGATGTCATTACACTCCAAGCATCCAAAACTGTGTAGTCAATATGCTTGGCTCTGCTGGATATTTGAGATGTGGAGGAGAGTGTAGAATCTTTTGGATGGCAAAAAGAAGCAGATGCAGTAAAAAGAAGTATCAGCTTTCATTCAAATACATCTGTTCTATAACAGGAATCTCTCCTTCTCAGTTTGGTAAAATATGGAATTAATTTCTTCTTTCCATCATTCTTTCCTCTCTAACACAGGCTTACTGATGAAGAAAAAAATGTATAGCATACTACAGAGAGTAATTTCATCAGCTAATTTGCTTTTATTGCATTTCAAGGTGCCCTATCCAGCCATTCTCTCTCCTATTTGGTATAGTGAAAGCTAAGAATGTTCTCATTACTGTCTTTCACTCCACTGAAGCTAAAAGTATCTGAAAGTAGTATTCTCTTTGCACTATATTAATTTTGTATATTTGCAGTATTTAAATAGAATTAATTTTATCCAAGACACTTCTACCCACTATCAAAACACCTTATAGATGTCTGGTCCCTTTTTGGCCAATTGTAGATCTTTATGAGATTTCGATGTGAGGGTCTTCCTTTGAACATGAACACCGGGAAATTCTGAGTGTTTAAACAGCAAGATGGAGTAATTGCTTGAAGTGCACCGGAGGATACTGAGAGAGACTCAGAGAAGCAAAGTTAAAGATTCAGAAAAAATTGACATAGTTGAAATTGAATCATAGTAAGAGCCTTGCTTTTTCATGGGACTCCTTCCTTCATGCACCAATTGCGGCAAAGCTGTATTTTGGCCCTAACATTACAAAGAATATGATTCTTGAACTAAAATCTGTGGTAAACTGAAGCTGACTGGTGATTTTGAGCAAATATTTGTTCTTTGAATGACAGCAACAGCCATGGATGCTACATCAGTGGCTTGGTTTTTATCAGCAATTAGAAATGTATTCTCTGGTCAGTAGTCAATTGGTAAGGATCTGATAGTTGAATTCAGTTCCTAATGGACTAGTATGTACATTACACAATGCTTTGCAATTAATTAATTTGTACCATTTTCAACAGAGCAGCCAAGGGCAAATGGGCACTGAGAGAAACACTTTCCCCTTCCACCTAGTGTAGGTGCATTCACATCAAAAGGGTGATGTGGAAAGCTTTCTCTGAAGCAATCTGCATTAGAGACATGTGGCTAAAAAGAAGACATTAGTCTCTGTCAAATTTCATAAGTTACATAGTAGGTAATAAATATTTTATTTAAAGACCTTATTTATAGACACCAAAGCTTGCTTTAACAGCTACTTAGGAAGCATCGTTACAAAAGATGGAAAATCACGTATTGTGGTCAGCACCAGAATGCCAAGAATGAAGGACATTCTGGAAGATCAAACATCAGATGAGAAGGGACAAAAAATTAAAGACTAAATTTCATCTCTGAAATTTACATTTGTTTAGTGTTAAATTATGGCTGTGAAACATGGACATTTACACAAATGATAATTTAAAATAACTTGTCCTTCAAATTATGGTATTTTAAAATTATTCTGAAAATTATGGATAGATTCAGTAATTAATGAAAAGTATTAGAGATTATTGGAACTCTGGAAATGCTAGTCAGATCTTATAAGAGCAACTTGATTTATATTTCATATTGTCAGAAATTCAGTGTGTGATGCATTTTTAGGGGTACTGGAAGAAAGAATTGAGGGCAGAAGAACATAAAGATAAGATAGTGTATGGACAATGTTAATCAAAGAAAAGCAGACCTGGGTGGATGAAAAGGATTATTCATCCAGAAAGATTAGCATGGAATCATAGTGTATGTGCTACCATGGATCCAAATCTTCAATAAAGGATACTACACAAAAAGAAGATTGGAAAAACTTAAAAACCAAATAGTAGTATAGTAACACCTTAAAGATTAACAGAATATGTAGATGGTATCATGAGCTTTCGTGGGCACTTTTACAGACTAACTTGTCTACCCCTCTGAAGCTCAAGAAGAAGATTGTTCTTACTGGTAATTTTTTTTCTTGTCCACGCTTATCTTTTTCTGTAAATAGATTTAACTTCCTTGTCTGTCCTCTTTTTAAATCAAAGAAAGTCTTGCTGTTAATTTAATTGGGACCAGGTTCAGGACCAGGTTCAGAACCTTCGTGATTTGCGGCTGAAGCTGTCAGTAACTATTTAATGAAGATCAATGCAGCACTACTTGTTAGAAAGTTTTGTAATCAGAGAGTAATAGAACATGGCTATTTGGGTAATAAGCGTTCTTTGAATGCTGAATTCTGAGATAATTTAAAACTGAGTGAAAATCACAGTATTAAAATAAACATTCCAGATTTCATCTCTCTTTATGGCTACTTACAACAATAATGTTAAAATGTTGAGTTGGAGGTTATGCAGGCCTCATCATCAAATCACTTTGCATATTTATAATGGACTTGTTTTAAATTTAAAGTGAAAGCATTATGTGTGGCATAATTCTTAAAAGATAGCTTTATTTGTTTTGACTAAGAATGTACTGGATTTTACATGTTTGTATAAAACTTTCCATTATGGTACACTACATGCTATAACTAGTAAGTGTATTTTGGCCATTGCTTTCTAGCACGTTGCTAGACATACAAAACTTCATGTTGTGTAAATCAGCATAGTTCCATTTATTTCAGCAGAGCAACACTGATTTTCACTACTTGAGGAGCTGACCCATGAAGTACAAAAAACATAGAAAATGTATTGGCCCTAATTCTGCTCTCAGAATGGTCTAAATTAGATGTAACTCTATTAAAATGAGAAGGTACTCACTGACATTGGAAAGTGTTTCCAATGACTTCATTGTTTGTTGAATACTAAATTACCTAAGGGCTACACATTGACCTGGGTGAGTATACTCATATCACAGAAGAACTCAAGCAAGAATACATAATGGAATTCTTGCACACTTTTTTGCATTGTACCAGGTTCTGATTTCAATTATATCACTACAAACCTGTTCTGCTACCAATCTAGAATAGCTGCACTGTAGTCAATGGCATCAATCTAGATATACAGTGATTTAATAGATCAGAATTTGGTCCAATAATTGTTCCATAGCAAATATTTGTTCTAGGGCAAACCAAAAGTCTGAAGAAAGTCCTGGGTTTGCCTTACACAATGAAGAAATCAGTCAGTTTATCCATGTGAAAACCCATCCCTTAGTGCTGCCATGATCTGTCCTTTTGATCCATCATCAAACACATTGAAGCTGCCTCTTGGCTCCTTTAGTTTTATGTTCAGAATTTTCCCAATAATTCTAATTATTTTGGTATACATGTGGGCTAGCTTCTAGTAACTGAAATCAGAATATGGCTCTATGGTTAAGATTAATTAGGATAATTTCCAGAGCCTCATGACTCCTCCAGGTCTTAATTTCCATTTTCCCCACTACTAAGTCATTGGCTTGCATAGAAGTTTCAAACAGAAAACATTTGGAGCATTGCTCATTTTTCAGACCCAAGATTTCTAACTGTAATTTAGAAAGAATTCCTACTTCTAATTTTATCACCCTATTGGATCACAAAAAATAATATAAACGTCACATACTAAAAGTTATTTTGATCAGAAACTTGGATGCTTGTTTGTCTCATTTTTATTCCACATTATCTGATGGACAGGAGAGGAAGGGCAAACCATGGACAAGAATGAGTAGTGATACTGTATTGCACCCCGTGTCTTTAAAAATGTTCTGGATAAGAGAGAGAGAGAGAAAAAAATCTGATTATCTCTTTCCAGTTATGTCTCTGTCTCTCCCTATTTCTAGGTTGTCTTTCTTGCCCATAATTTTCATTAATATATAGTTCTTAAGATGCTCATGGTCCAGCTGAGAACATTGTATTCAAGGTGTTGTATACTCCATTGTGATGTTTATTTTTCTGTGATACAAGTACTAGGAACAGGCTAATTAATGTGGCTAAAGATAATAAGGTATTGATTAGCACACAAAGAATCCAATTGAAAAGGCATTTTTCATTGATTAGTTTCTTGAATTAATTAATTGAAATCCAGAAGCTTTAAGGGCAGATGCTATAGTCCTGTGTTTTCCTTGATGATTACACAACTTGTTTCCCAATGGACATTGAGATACATTTGATGTTAGATGAAAACTAATTTAGGAAAAGTGGCAGAGAATGTGTTTGTTTATCCAAAAGTATACGTTTTTAAAGACACCATGTGTAATTTGTCACCAAATGACCATAATCCCATTTAATTTTTTTCTTTCAAAATGTAGTATTTAGCATAATATACCTACTTTTTTACCTCAGAATGGTGTACGAATTTCTGGGATCATTATAACATTCACTGATGTGCTATTAGTTTAGATGCTAACAATTCCAGCTTTTGTGAAAACAACATTCCCATGAAAATTTCATCATAAAACTTTAAAAAAAGGTTAGCATTTAAAATGGTTTTTTTAACTTTTAAAAATGGTGGTTTTTTTCAACTAGAACCCCCCAAAATGTCAGATATTTTCCTACAGACATGTCCATTTAGACAAAACATGGACTTTTGTGGACTTTGTCACTCCAACAGAAAACAGGTTTCCAGAATATCTCTCTTTTTCTTTCTTTGGGGCTTCAAATGAGCAAGACACTTACCAGGTAGCTCCAAATATAAAAAATTCTTCCCACATAAACAAAACTCCTGATCTAGCATGAGTTTTTCCCAAATACTGAATGAATAACTTATGTTTATAGACTTTCTGTTTATGCAAACGTCATACCCTCTGTTTATTGTAAGAAATTAAAGCAGCATTTATATTTACATTTCACCTTTCAATAATGAGCATCAGGATTGAGGTGGGAGCAAGAAGGAACTACAGGTTGAATCTCGCTAGTCCGGCACCTCATGTGACCGGTGTTGACCTAGAGAATTTGCCAAACCATGGAAAGTCAGTATTATCTAGAAGCATTACCAACACTTCCACTGCTTACTGGGTCTTAGAAGACATTTACTAGTAAATTAGAGCTAAATAATAGCACAGAACCCTCAGAGTCAGATCTGGTGGCTATAAACAAACTTTATGGGACTGCAGGAAACTTGGCCACGTCCATGATAAGTGGACATCCAGACAATTAAAGCATGCCACACCACAGATGTTGTTGGACGAGAGAGTGCCAGACTAGAGGTTCAACCTATACAACATATTCATCATGAGATAAGAAAGCTAAATCTACTCTAGTGTGGGAAGTAATGGTACTTTTACTGACAGGTTATTATTCAAGCAAAATTAATCAATAGGCACTGAATTAATGAAAAATAGAAAGGAACATTAAAAGGAAAGAGAAAACCAGACAGAGGCAAGGAGACAGAAAGAAGCACCAGATTTTATTACTCTAATGGCCACTGGATTATTGTTTTTCATGTAATATCTAATGCATTTATTTTTTCATTGATTTTCTTTATTCATAATTAGAATGTGAGCTAAATATTTGTGCCATCTATGCATAATTACACACATAGAATTGATTTAAGATATGTTAGTTTCAGTGGAAATTTGTCCATCATAGTCATAGAAATTTTGATTTGGAATTGAATAATATGGAATTTTATTTCCTAGCTACTTCAGAAATAAATATTTAAACTTTCATTATATATTAGTACTTGCATTAAATTGAACTGAAATTATCCAGTTGATCTACTATTTAATGAAATGTAATACTGCATGATAAAATCAATGTATGTATGAGTGCCCTTTCTTCCTTTTTCATCATTGTAATGTCCACTGCACAGTTGTATGTTGACTAAGACAGATGCATCCCTTTTATTCACTCACAAGTACATGAACTTATACAAATAGATAATACTGAAGGAGCAGTTCTAAAGAATAATCACATAAGTGAGAATAATGTACTCATGTACTCCATGTTAATCTCTACCATTTCTGATTCAGCTGCAGCACATCTCACATTGAACACACCACCTAACCATGATTTGCAAAAATAAAAGGTTCCATGTAATTATTAACACATCAACTTCTCTGTCTATCTAATGAGCTAAGCCCATTTTATGAGAAACTCAACATATATAACAGCACATGTAATAACATATAACAACACATGTAATGTGTTTTATCATAAGTGTATCTTGTTCCTTCTCAATGGATTAAAGTTATAAAAAGATTGAATAGCAGGGCACAATGGTAATGAGCCTTTCACTATCCATCAAGAAAGAGTAAAGATGTGGCAGGTGGCAAAGGATCAAACCCTCACATAACCAAGAAACAAAAAGATTTGAGTCAGGAACACCTTGCTTAAATATCCTAGCAATTAATTGAGTATTAGAAACAGAGAAAACATGTTTAAAAATTCTGTCTTAAAAACTAAAATGAACATTTAAACAGAGCATACTCTCTTAACTTTAATGCATTTCCTTAGAACAGTGTTTACGCAGTGTCACATACCCATTTCATAACAACCACTTATTGTAGACCTTTCTTAAACAATTTATTTTAAAACAAGGTTCTGTAGGGAATTACCAGTATTACTCTGTACTTTGTGGAAGATAGTTTTATTACACAATTTCTGCATGATTGACAGTCAGATTCAATAGACTTCTTTCTTCAGACAGAACTTAATTCCTTCATGTCAGAGGGACACATAACATGCTAAAGTCCTGCAAACTGTGAAAAAGTTTGAGATTCTGAGGCAGGCTGAAGAATAAACTGACAGTTTCCAAACTGAAATGATGGTTCATGGAGCACTTGCCGGTGTTCGATTAACAACTGTCTGGTTATAGAGCACTGGCTCCTTTCCTAATCTCCACCCATTAAGTATTCATTTATAAGATGAGAAATATATGTTAAGAGTGGGATTTTGAAAAGCAATAAATATGTCTAAATATGTTTAATTGAAGTTAATGATAAAATGGTCATTGATTGATACCATTTTTCCACGCAGGAATGTTACATGATTGTGAATAGGAAGGAAGTTGCCCATGAGACAAGCTGTCCATTGAAATGTGGTACACACTATGGAAAAGTTTGAAAATCCATGAATTTACACTATTAATGTAAAACAAAGTACCTCATCAATACAATGTGTATAGTAGCTCAACTTTCTGAGAACTTGCTTCTTTGTTAGTGGCAAGAGAATAGAAGGCAAACACTAACACCTCTTGCACGCAGCAATTTCTTACTGGAAAGGAAGATAGGCCACCACCCATTTTTAGATCCCCGGCCCTCCTGGCTTATAAATTACTTGCTAAAATTACAGGAAGTTACATATTCAGGTCACAATGTTGTGCTTACGTGAGCTTATTTCTGTTCTTGATCTTAGCTGTGCTGCATCACTTTTATGCATTTCATTACCTTTTTGGAAAGGGAATGAATTTTGTAGCTTTGATGGACATTCAGTTTACTGGCCATGTTTGTTTTAGAAAGGAATATTTATAGTTTGTCTGGCTCTGAACTATCAATGCCTGAAACAGTTGAGAACAAAGACTGCACCTCTCACTGCCTCCAGAAACACTCCATAGTCCTGTAAGAAGCTTAAAACAAAATAAACAACTGCCAAAAATTGTGCATTATTTAGTCCTCTGAATTCTGTGATGTGGGTAAAATTGTTATCTGTTCCAACTCTTCCTTCTTGTTTCTCTGTTTGCACATTACCTATTTTCATTTCCCATAAAGCCTATTATCCTATTTTGGTTTTATTCCTAATTATGTGTCTAGTTTACAACTTAATGTTCTTATTCCTATTCCAGCTCAGATTTTTTGATCTCTTGATGATATTGAGTGAAATAAAACTTTTGAACACATGATCAATTTTTTAGTCCTATTTACATTAATTTAGATACTTATTTTTGAGACAGTTTCCAATCTTTTAATTTTTCAGTTTGTGGACTAAAGTTCTAAGTGGGAGAGAGATGGCATAACTGTCACAGAAATGCAAAATAATTTTTAAGCTAAGACCTTTTAATATTTCATTGTAATAAATATCATTAATGTGAAAGATTATCCTATGTCTTTATCTTTTACAGAAACAGTCATATTTGCAGTTAGTCTACCCTAAGAATTCCTGTGATCAAAATATTTGAAACTCCAGTCTGTCTTGATATAAGGACATCTGAACTCATGTGAAGTCATTGTAATTGCCTGTTTATACCAAAGCTGGATTTCTCCTTGTTTCACTAAACTATTTAAGTAATATTAGCCTATCCCCTTTAAGGCAGAAAACTAGGAATGGATTTTCAAATCTGTCTATAAATCTAGGCTGGTGCTTCTAAGCCAACTAGCCAATAACCTGTCATACAACGGGATTTTTCGGGACTCTCCTCCATGTCCGTCCATCTCTCTCCTCCTCCTGCATCCCCCCCCTCTCTCTCTCAACTCTCCTCCACCTCCTGCCTCTCTCTCCATCTCTCTTTCTCTTCTCCCCCTCCTGCCTCTCACTCTCCCTTTCTCTTCTCCTCCCCCTCCTGCCTCTCATTCGGGGAGACTGCAGAGCCCAAACGGCTGTTTAGGCTCCGCGCTCCCCGTGCGGGAGCAAGCAGCGCAAGTGGCTGTTTGGGCTCCATGCTCCTCATGCAGCACGGGGAGCGTGGAGCCTAAACGGCCGCTTGCGCTGCTTGCTCCCCCGCAGCGGCCCGGCGGAGCGGCGCAGAACTCAGCCGAGCACCACGGTGGGAGGCGAAGTGGGGAGGGGTGGTAACGTACATGGCCGGGCCCCGCCCTCTGGCCGTGTACATCACTGCCCTGTCCCCTTCCCCTCCCACCGTGGCGCTCAGCTGAGTTCTGCGCCTCTCAGCCGGGCCGCCGTGGGGGAGCAAGCGGTGCAAGCGGCCATTTGGGCCCCGCATTCCCCATGCAGCATGGGGGTACTGCATGGGGACCACAGGGCCCAAACAGCAGCTTGCGCCCGCCTGGCTGAGCGGCGCAGAACTCAGCCGAGCATCACGGCGCGAGGCAACAGCGCCCCCCAGAGGTGACTCACGGACATTGGGCTACAATATATATGATTAGACACATTTGAAAATCACACCCTAAAATATTACAGAAGACTCAGTTAAGAACAATCAATCAAAGGTGGCCCGAAAATCTAAAAAGGAATTCTTAAATTGAAAAAAACTAGGCGGTGGGGGAGAACATTAAACACAAATTCCCAGTGAGGCCCTGATCTTGCAATGTGTTCTTTAACTGCTGACTCATGTACCCTGTGTGACAGGCCTAGACCAGCTGGCTGCCACACTCTAATGGAAGGCAGGTATTCAGGGCTCTGGGTAAACTGTTTCCTCTTCCCTCAGTAAACAGGGCTGAGCCTTGTGCTGTATAATCTTGCTGGAAAGAGATTGATGGAAACAGCAGGCTAATCAGAGCACCTGCAGCCCAAATTCTGAGAGTGGACTGTGTGTGAGCTGAGGACTATGAGCAAGGCAGAGTGTCATGGAGGAGCAGGACTGACTTTCTCAGGTGCCAGAGGAAAGGTACTGAGAGGAGTCATTGGGGGAAGTAGCCCAGGGAAAAAGCTGCCAGACTCGGAGTAAAAGAAATGCTGTCTGTCCATTGCTGCTGCCTTAAGGTCCCTGGGTTGGAACCTGGAGTAGTGGGCAGGTCTTCCTCACCCCACTTCACACTCTGCCCCTGGGAGGGGAGTCCAGGACTATGGAGGGGTTTTCACACCAAACTGTGTACTAGCCTATGATTATTATGGCTCAATAGGCCTTGCCTCTAGAAAAAGAAGAGTCAGGGTGAAGGGTCACAGCAAGCCTCTGAAGCAAACACTGTCTGCCAGAAGCGCAGGACCCAGGGGGCACTGTCGGAGCTTTTCCACTCCTTTTATAGACGGATCAACATCTTAGAGTCTGACAGTCTGGCAAAACAGCAGTCGCTGCAGTGATTTTTTATTGGATTTTTCTTTTTTTAATAAAATATTAAAAGAAATAGCATAATGCCCAAATGTCTCACTGGTAGGAAAGACTCCCCATTAGAAATAAATGTCGTTCCTGACTTTAAATTAAAATTAGATTAGAAATGAACAGAGGAAAAATGTTTGAAAGCATTTCCAGTTTCCAATTAGTGATCATTGATCTGGTATAACAAAAGAAAGGAGTGCTATTTGAGGTTGCATTTAAACAGTCTTTGGTGAAGACTATCTGCTTGACAATGAGCAACAGCACAAAAAGAAGCTTAACATACCTATTTCTGAGGGTGGAAAAATGAAAGCTTTTGAATATATTACAAGTATTGTTGCTAAATTATTATTTTGTTAAATCCCATTTAACCTGAGCATATGTCTTTCATTATAAAATATGAAATATAGAGAGAAAGAAACACATGAATATTGCCAGGTTTGTTTTGATTGATAGAAATAGCATGTTTGATTTGGAAAGCAAAAGAAACAGTGGGTAAGAAATGCCATTGCTTTGCATGACTGAGATAGACTCTAGATTGGGGCTGCGAGGGATGTTGCACAGACACAGTTAAAGAGCCCTTTTCCACAGGATGGTATAGGTATACTCTTTAAAAAAAAACAACAACAACAACAACAACCAATACCAAGCAGATGTAGGTTTGGGAATAGGAATGTAACACAATCAAATTAATATGATGACAACTTGACACGGCTTTGCTATGTGCATAAATTGGCAGTGATTGTTTTGGGGATATATATTAATTATATTAAAATAATGTTACTTCAGTAGGATTTTTTTTTTCGTTTGAATGCATTTCTTTCCCAGATAACACAAAGAAAAGCAGGAAACCTTCATAATGTACAACTAGTTAAGAAAGCCAGCCTTTGTCCCTGAATGCATTTACCTTGGTGGTAATAAAATCACGATGTAAAACCCCCTCTTTCCACCATCAGTCAGATTTAAACCATTATGGGTACTTTATTAAAAAGAGACATTACACCAAAGAGCATTTAAGGCAGCAGCATTCAAGTCAGCCCCAGTGGGAAAGAACCACATTTTTTTTCTTCAAGTCAGTGATTGCATTTTAAATAAATGAAACTATACCAGCATGAGACCTTGGGAGCTTCTGATTTTAGTCTGCGAACTGAGAAGATTTAATAGTGAGACAGAAGTTTTCCAGAGCCCCATATGTGAAAACTATTGTAAATGTTGCAATTTTTCCCCTGAGGGAAGCTTTGAATATAATTGAGAAAATGCCATAAAGAATGTTATTCCTTACAACAATCAAGTATTATGATACAAGCCCCTGCTTTGGTAAGGGGAAGTGGTGTCAGCAGCAGTTGTATTTATTGCAGTGTAGTTTGAGTGGCAGTGGTATAGCCCTTGACAGCTAGATATGCAGAGGGCCTATATACTACACATCCATCATTCACGTACCTATTTAATCAAGCACAATGGGGTGAGTTAAGAGCAGAGTAAGAGCTTCCACTGTGATTTCTCTTGTTTTGTTGTCTTGTGATGATAGAAAAAAAATCAAGAAAGGGAGGGATTTTGAGTATGCACACTTTTATGTTAGAGAGGTAGCCATGTTAGTCTGTTTCAGCAAAAACAACAAGGTATCCAGTGGCACTTTAAAGACTAATAAATATATTAGGGTATTAGGGCATGTAGCCGGCCAGAGTAAGTCTAAGGTCCGACACTGGGCTCTCAAGGTACAAAATACGCCACACAGGTATCTGTCAAACATAAGTAGTTTATTTCCTGACAGCTAACAGCTGTGCCCCATAACTGGAAGAACAGCATAACAAAGAAGCAGCATATCTTACGTCCCTTCCTGCAAGCCTGGAACCCCGGGTAGGCTGCGGACGAAGTGGGAGGTTGTCTCAGCTTCTGAGGCGCCGGTACCCAAGGCCCATCGGTGTGGTTCCATTTGCTAGGCTCTGAGGCAGCCTTAAATACAGTTTTCCTGCCTGGTTTGGCAGTTTGGAAATTTCCAGGGGTTACTCATTACATGCTGATGTAGGGCTTAGCTGTTAGTTATCGATCTGGTTCTGATCTAGTTCTACTTGTTTTTTGGCCCTGTTTATGTGATCAGTACGTTAGGGTAAACAGAATTATTTATGCATTCTTGCCCTTTACCCTTATCTTTACTTATTCCTGCTATACTGGCAACAATGCTTATCTTAAGTGGCGTATGTTCCCAGTGACTTGCTTCTGGCTCATCAGATATAGGGAAAAGGGAAAGGGGGGAAAGAATACAGGCCTCACCACCCCTAAAATAACACGTACAAAGTTCTTCTGCAATTGACCACTACAGGGCATAAGCTTTTGTGAGCTACAACTTACTTCCTGAGGGTAAGTCTACACTACCACCCTAGTTCGAACTAGGGTGGTTAATGTAGGCATTTGAAGTTGCAAATGAAGCCCGGGATTTAAATATCCCGGGCTTCATTTGCAACTTCGAATGCCTACATTAACCACCCTAGTTCGAACTAGGGTGGTAGTGTAGACATACCCTTAGATACTGAAGAGAAAAGAGATAATGCCATACTCCCATCTCTGTACCTTTTTCTTTCTATCTTTCTGTCTTTCTTTTCTCCCCCTGCATTTGAGGAAGTCAGATGTAGCTCACAAAAGCTCATGCCCTAATACGCTAATAAATTTGTTAGTTTCTTAAGTGTCACTGGATTCCTTGTTGTTTTTACCTCTGTTTCACTGTACTCTACATCTATATATTGCTCTGAGCGGTCATTGCCAGTAATGTTAATTAGACGTGAGTTACATATCCAAAATCTAGGATTTTAAATAACCAGTTTAAGATTTTGAACACCCAAAAACGGAAACTCCAGAAACTGTAAAATTTGGGCCTTAGACCCAAATTCAGCAAGAAACTTAGTAAATGCTGTTATGAGGCTGGCATATGTACAACACAATATACAGAAAACAGCTAACCTGACTTGATTAGCCTATAGTCTGATTGATTGCAGCAAATTACATCGATCACAATTTTAGTTTATAATCTCCAGAAAGTCACTTCAGATGAATCCACCTTGTAATATTTACAGAGCATTTAACAATAGATTAATAATGGTATTTTGAAGCCCATCTAACCTTACTGTCTCCAATTACCTATGGAATCTGAAGACCACCAGGCATTTTTCTCAGAAAAGCTACTATACAGCATTTTAATTGTCTTATTTTTATGTGATTCTTTTGCAAACATTTAAAGCAAAGTTAAGCAAAGCTCTTTGATTTATTGCAATTGCCAACTCTCTGTGATATTTTTCATCCTTAATCATCACTGCATGAAATCAGGGAGAGCAGGCAGCTGATCCACCAAATGAGTCAAAATGGTACTGTACTCCTGGACTCTTGATGAAAAATCTGTTATATGACAGAACTGATCTATCTTAGCAGGCTTTCAGTGTGTATTATAGACTGTAAATCTGTTATGATGTATTTTTTCCAGCTCAATATGCTTTGTATCTAATCAGTATTATTCAGTATGATTTCTATCACAGATGGTCTCTGATTCATTCTGCTTAATATGGTTTATAGCCATTTGGCGATCTATTAAGTATAGATTTTTAAAAATATATATAATTTATCATTTTATGGCATTAATTAGACAATTTACATCTATTGAATTATGTGGAAATTTTGTGTAACTGTGATAAAAATTGAGTTGGCTTAGTATTAAGAAAATTTAAATATCTGCCCTTCAGGCTAAAGGAACAATACAAACTTCTGAGGACTCCTCAAATGGAATTTGTTCTTTAGACATCTGCTCAGACAGCAACAAAGCCCTGGATAAGTGATTAATAATGTGTCAAGGACTGAGAAAGTTGTTGCTTTGATTAGAGCTTTTCTTGGAATGAACCAACTACTTTCTTTTTGGTACCTGGTAGATAACAGAACTCTCTGGAAACGTGATAATCCATGCAAAGAGCACAAAATGTGTTGTTTGACAGCTGGTGGTTTCTTCTGTAATTTTCTCCATCCACAATGGATGCTTTATGCCTTTGCTTAACAGAGTCACAATGACATAAAACATCCATTGCAGAGAGAGAATAGTATCATAATATGTGTGCTGCCAATTAATACTTCTGGTTTCCAGTAATTCTAGTAGGAATTAGTGCTTTCCAGATTTCTCAATACAGAGATTTGGACACTAATTAGAAATGTAACTCTCATCATCACTGGACATGAGTTACTTGACTAGTGAGTCTTTTGCTTTGCAGACAGATGAGCAGTACTCACAGACAGAACTGAAGACAATGATCCAAATACACTCAGGATCAGCATAGTTTTTGTGGGAGTTAGTAGCATAATTCAGGAAAATGGGACTGTCAAACAGCAGTTTATTGGCAATAATTGCAACAAGTAAATGTAATAGCATAGTAAAAAAGCAAACGTTGGATAATAGGGTAGCATCTGTTGGCATATGAAGTAATATAAGAAACACTAGTTGCAAAGTGATAGTAATCGGATGCACTAATATAGCAGTCAAGCAACAACGGTGGCATAATAGTATACACAACAGCAAAAATGCAGAAGGCAAGACTGGGCTAGCATGAGAAAGGAAGATCACACCAATGATGCCTCTCAATGACATTCCTAACTCTGAAATATAAATATGATACCCACATGATTTTAGGTGACAGTATGTTTATCAATAGCCCTTAAACAAATGCTAGAGCAAACAGCAAACCACACAGTACATTCACTTTGATACAAAAAAATACTCTGTGACTGACAAATAATATCCAAGAATCTCCAGTTGAGATAATGATATGCCGTATGCTTGTCATTCATTTCTAAAGGCTTTTTTTTTTCACTGGGAAGGGGTGATATCGGATACAAAGGATTATGGCGCTGTATACCAGAAAAAGTACATATCTTTATCCTTTTAGAAAATCAAATGAAAACATCTGTCTTTGATTTTAACATGTTCCACATTCTAAAATAAGTATATATATATTTTTTTCTTTTCATGGATGATGAATCACAGCAGACGAAAGACAGGTCTATTCTTTGCAAAGTCTTTCAGGTTAATCAGCTGGATCTCACTAACAAATTTGATGTTTTTGTTGTTGTTCTAAGAGGTTTAGCATTGATAAGAAAGTTTCAGAGCCTAGGAGCTTATCTACACTTTGCTACAATATGGCCTATGGGGATTTAAAATGGAACATACCAAAGTGTTGCACCCTAAGGGTATGTCTACACAGCAAAGTTATTTCGAAATAACAGCCGTTATTTTGAAATAACTTCACTAGCATCTACACAAGCCAACCGCTATTTCGAAATTAATTCAAAATAGCGGCAGGCTTATTTCGACAGGTGAGCACCTTTCTGGTCCAGTGCGGAGATCATGGACCTGATTGAGGTTTGGGGGGAATCCTCCAATGTCCATGTTCTCCACACTAGATGGAGGAACACGGCCGTCTACAGGTGGATGGCTGCCAGCCTAGCCACCAAAGGCAACATGCGAAGCTAGGAGCAGGTGCGCATGAAAATAAAGGAGCTGCGGCAGGCCTATGCCAGGGACACAGGGGGCAGCTCCCAATCAGGGGTAGACCCAGACCCCTACCCCTATTTTGATGTCTTGGACCGCATCCTGGGGGGCCGGACGGTCCGTGCCCACCAGGTTGTCATCGACCCTGGGGCAGAGGGCCCTGGCCATGAGACTGAGGAGGAGGAGGAGGATGGCCAGGAGCCACAGGACCCTGAAGGGAGAGTGCCATGCACTTAGGATGCCCGAGCTGTCCCAGCGAGCCTGTCGCCGGTGTCATCCGAGGCCGGGGAGGCAACGACATGTGAGTGCCATCGCTGTCCCCATATGCGGCAGGGCGGGAGAGGGGGGAGGAGAGGAGAGGGAGACCATGGATCATGCAGCAATCTGTGCATGTGCTGTGCCACCCCTGGGCACGTGGTCCTAGCTGGCTACCACACAGGGGCCTTGGCCTGTTACCCATACGCATGTATGTATGAAGGCACATGATGTGCTCCTGACCCCGGGGTGGGACACTGCATGATGCCCTCCTTCCACAAACCCCCTCTACACAGAGGCAGGGGACATCTCCCCCCCGCCCCCTGCACTATATACAGCACAGGGGTATGGGTGCAGTCCCGGGCCAGCTCCCACTCCCAGGGATAGCAGGACATGCCAAACATGGCCTGTGTGCGAGCATGTCAGCTCCGATGGTGCGGAGACCTGCTGTCCTCATCTTGCGGAGGGGGGCTGGGCTTCACCCACTGTGTCCCCAGGAAGAACTGACCACTTCTCTTGTTTCTCCACAGCTGCAGCAGCTGCGAGTGCAGGGCGCACCACTCCGCCCAGGACATCCTCCTGCACCTGGGCCAGCAGGCTGACCCGTAACCAGGAGGCGTACCAGCGGCAGCACCTGGGGATCCTGTGAGGCCAGCACTGCACCCTGGACTACTGGGAGCATGAAGACATGTAGCTCCGGTGGGAGAGCTGGCGGGAGCTGCTTGACCAGGGCGGTGTCATCTCTGACCACCTGCAGACCCTGGTGCAGAGATTGATGCCTCCTGCTGCTCCAGCCCCTGCTGCCGCCCCAGCTACCGCTCCTCCTCCCACTCCTGCTCCCCCTCCCGCTTCTTCCTCCCCCGCTTCTTTACCCGCCCCACCCTCCATACCCACTCTCCCCCGGGGACGCCGAGGCCCCTGCACCTGCAGTGCTGGGAGACAGGTGGGCCAGCAAGACCCCCAACCCTGAGCTTCTCCTTCCCCTTCCTCCCCTTGCCTCTCCCAGTTCCCTCTTCCCAGGTTTCCCCCTCCCCTCTCCCCACCTCACTTCCCCTCTCCCCCCCTCATTCCCCCTACACCCCAGTTTTGTTCAATAAAAAGAGTTTGTTTTGTCAACACATGTGTCTTTATTTACATGAGGAAGGGGGGTTAGGGAGAGGTCAGTGAAAGGATGTGAGGGTGAAATGAGGCACAAGCCCCCAGTGGGGCACACCAGGGAAACTTTAGTCCTCCTCTGGGTGGAAGTTCTCCCACAGGGCCTCCCAGATACAGACAGCCCCCCGATGGGCCTCCCGGCAGGCAGCTGTGCAGGGCTGCTTGTACAGGCCAGCCAAGTGGTCGGCCTCTGCCATCCATCCTGGCAGGAAAGCCTCTCCCTTCCTCTCACACAAATTATGCAGCACACAACACGCTGCCACCACGTGTGGAACATTCCACTCGGAGATGTCCAGGCGGGTGAGGAGGCATCTAAAATGGGCGTTCAACTGGCCGAACGCCCCCTCCACCACGATGCGGGCCCTGCTGAGCTTGGCATTAAAGGCCTGTTGGGAGGGGTTGAGGTGTCCCATGTAAGGCTTCATCAGCCAGGGTTGTAGGGGATAGGCTGCATCCCCCACCAGGCACACAGGCATGTCCACGTCCCTGACCCTGATGTGGCGGTTGGGGAAGAAAGTCAAAGCGTGCACCCTTTGGCACATGGAGGAGTTGTGGTAAAGCCGTGCATCATGTGCTTTGCTGGACCATCCCACGTTAATGTCCACGAAGTGGCTCCGATGATCATACACAGCCTGCAGGATGATGGAGAAGTATCCCTTCCAGTTTATGTACAGGGAGGTCTGGTGTTCTGAGGCATGGATGGGGATGTGTGTCCCATCAATTGCCCCTCCCCCGCAGTTGGGGAAGCCCAGGGTGCCAAACCCCTCAATCACTGCGTCCACATAAGTGGGGTGGATGACTCTGCAGAGCAGCACTCTGTTGATGGCCTTGACCACCTGCAGAGGGGGACACAAAACCGAGAGTCCCTGGGGTGCCAGGGTGGCTGAGAGTGCTCCTTCCCTACCACTGCCCCGCGCCCCCACTCCCCAGGAGCAACCCCTCCTGCAATCCTGGCCACTGCAGGCAGTCCATAGTGTGGGTGGGACAGAACAAACCCTCCCGGGGAAAGGGACTTGCACCACCTCCCCCCCTTTTCCCTAGGGCAGCCCATCCCCTCCTTGCACACACACCCCAGCACAGTGGCCGGAGATTGCCATATGTGCATGAGCACCACTCCGACGGTGGATCTCCCCATGCCGAACTGGTTCCCCATGGATCGGTAGCTATCCAGCGTGGACAGCTTCCAGAGGGCGATGGCCACACTCTTCTGGAGGGGAATGTGCGTGTCCCACTGCTGCAGACCAGAGGCGAGCCACTCACAGAGCTCCAGGAAAGTGTCCTTCATCCTAAAGTTCTGGGTCCATTGTTGTTCTCCCCAGCACTCCAGGATGATGTGGTTCCACCAATTGCTGTTCGTGTCCAGATGCCAGATGCGGCAGGACACACTGGCGTCCAGGAGGTGCAGCTGCTCCTCCACGTACCCCAGGAGGGTCCAGATGACGGTGTGGGGGTTGGGCTGCAGCAGATGCTGCGAGACAGCCTGCAGAAAGCACAGCCAGGCTTGCAGCAACACATCCAAAAGAAGCACCAGAGTGCCCAGGGGCGGCTCCGGCTCCATGTTGCAGAGTGCTGTGGTGTCCTGAGTAAGGGCAACCAGAGCGTGCAGAGAAAAAAATGCTTTGATGTCCCTCAGTGAGGTAGGCAAGCAAGCAGGGAAACCTGAGAATCGATTGTCTTTAAGCACAGGCTTCAGATAGCCTTAGGCAGCAGCCACACAAAGTAACTCCTGACCGGATGCCCTGCCAGAACTGGTTTCAGCTGGCCTTAAATGCGATTCAGCATCCAATCAGTGTGGACGCGCTATTTCAAAATAGCAAAACGCTATTTCGAAATGCATTTTGTGTGTAGACGTGTTATTTCGAAATAAGATATTTTGAAATAACACTGTAGTGTAGAAGTACCCTAAGGCTTTGTCTACACTGCGAGTTTTTGTGGCAGAAAATATGCTAATGAAGGACTCATTAGCATAATTCAGGACATCATTAGAAAATTTTCTACCGTTTCTTTTTGCGCAAGGGGTTTTTGCGCAAAAAGAAGCAGTGTAGTTGCTTCCGTTTTGCGCAAAACCCCCGTTTTGCACAAGATCCTTATGCCTGTCCTGGAGAGGCATAAGGATCTTGCACAAAACAGGGGGGTTGCGCAAAACGGAAGCAGCTACACTGCTTCTTTATGTGCAAAAACCCCTGGCGCAAAAAGAAACGGTAGAAAATATGCTAATGATGTCTTGACTTATGCTAATGAGTCCCTCATTAGCATATTTTCTGCCACAAAAACGTGTAGCGTACACATAGCCTAACTGCGTTTGCTGGAGGCTACTGGCATGAGTTAAAAGGCACATAGTCCCTATTAACGAAGCTGGAGGATTGTGACAATTAAAGCTAATAGTTCTTTTAGTTCATATCAGCAGCATCCACATAGGGCAGAGTGCAGCACTTAAGCACACTCTGTAGGGCAGAAGTGGGGACCTTAAGCCTGGGGGCCAGATGTGGCCCCTGGTTTGCATGGATCCGGCCTCCAAGGCTTGGGGTTCCCCTCAGCATTGGGGAGCTCACACTGGCACTCCAGCCCCCCCCCCCACTGTCCCACCATGGGGCTGGAGCACACAAAATCTACTAGCCTGCTCCCCCCACCTCCCCAAGGCTCTTGTGTTCAAGGGGAATGTGGGGAGTGTCTTTCTACTTCTCACTCGGGAGCCACATCAGTGAGGGTTGGCTTTTCTTTTTGCTTCTCACTTGTGTGCGGCCCCCCAACTGATTTTTCTGTGGGTCACCCTGACCCAAGAAAAGCTCCCCGCCCGGGCTGTAGGGCAAACGCCTGTAGTTCACATTGCCCAGAAGTATGGACATGACCTTGAGCAGACTGGCTGAGATAAGCACAGTTTATTCACAGGAGATTGCAACTAAGGCACATTCTGAGAGTGGTGGAATCATATGACTCCACTTCAGAATAGAGGTGACAGCTTGAGTCCTGAGGCCAAAAGGGGTTGTGCTTGAAGCCATCAGGATTCAGAGGTCCAGTTCACGTAGCAACTGTGACATAGGGTAAAATAATTCAAAGTGAGAATCCACAGCTTGCTTTTATGATTCAAGTTTTTGAGTGTTTGGCAGTTCTATATATCCCTATCTAACTTCAATCTAATTTTGCCCAAGTATGGAGCATGGGACTTATGCAGATGCTAAAATTAATTTGTCTGAGTAAGGAATGTTGGGTCAGATTCTTAATATAATTAGTACATAGAATATTATGAAGCAATGTTTATAAATGTCATTTCTATAGAATAAAAAGTGGGATGAGAACTGGAGAGAAGGACAGCAGCTTTTATCAGACAAAGGAGAGTTCATATAATATCAGAAACAAGAAAGAGATTATTAACAGAGAAAAGGGCATTGGCTCATTCTATTTCTTTGTTAGTGATAGCTTAACTTGATATCTTCTTAGATTTGTATTGATATAATCTTGAGAGCATTATGTGTTGCCATTACAGCTAAAGGGATATTTAACTGTGATAATTTTGCCCAAAAAGTGTAATGATAACTATCCAACTTGCAAGTTCTCTAGCTCTCTTTTGTGTTGCTTCAAAATGAGAATATGATTTGATCTACATAAATTTATGAACTCCCCACAGACTAATGATGGTTGAATGCATCATAAAGATGCTGTACAACTGCTTGAGTATTGTTCCTAATGCACAACAGCAAAAAATCTTACTTCAAATATAGTGGAAAAATTCCAAAATATAAATAAAAATGTTTAAAATAATTTAGTTTGTATTAAAAAGTAAATATCAATGCAAATTGATTGCTTACATACTTGGCAAACCCTGCACACAAACTGGATGCTACATCTGACATTCTGCTGTTTGAAATGCATGAGATAGTATCTGTCTCAACAAGACTTAATAAGGGAAAAACCACTCATGCTCCTGTCTTAACAATATGCTAAGACAAGTGCTACTTTTGGAAGAGGATATTGCATTGTGATGGGAACAGTACTTAGACCCAGCCAGTTAAAACCTATTTACAAAGCCATAAATGCTATTATATTATGTGCAACTACCTAGCACATTTTTGAAAGACATTTAATAAAGAGGAAGTGTCACATGATATGGGTGCTGTTGAGAAGCAGTCTGGGGTACATCTATACTGCAACACTATTTTGAAATAACTGGCACTATTCCGAAATAACTTAGTCTGCATCCACACATCAGGCAGTTATTTCAAAATAGTGTCAAAATACTGTCAAGTTGGAGGACTTCTTACTCAGACGCCTGTAACCCTCATTTGTACAAGGAATAAGGGAAGTTGGAGGAAGAGTTCTCTATTTTGAAATAAATGCTATGTAGACGGTCTCTATTTTGAAATGAAATACACAATTGATATAGCTCAATTAGAGTAGCTTATTTCAAGTTAATCCCTGCAGTGTAGACGCACCCTAAAGGTACGTCTACACTGCAAGCTTATTTCGGAAAAAGCTATTCCAGAAGATATCTTCCGAATAGCTTATTTCGAAATAGAGCATCCACACTACAGGAAAGCCTCAAAAATAGTCTGAGGAGGCTCCCCTAATGTAGACATGCTATCTCAATTTGGAGCCCCAGGAGGCACTGGGGAGGAATAACTTAGAATGGCCCTGGTGAGAAGCTATTTAGACATAGCAGCAGTGGGGCATCCACACACCCCTTCTTCCAAAAGAGCTTTTTTGGAAGAGGTGTTATTCCTCATGGAATGTGGTTTACCAACGTTGAAAAAAGCCCTCTGTTATTTCAATTTTCTTTTGAAATAATGCAATTGCTGTGTGGACTCTATAATAATGGCTGTTATTCCGGAAAAACAGTGCAGTGTAGACGCGCCCTAAGACTCATACAAAGCACAGTTCCTATCTCCCCAGCCCAAAGGGAGGATTCTTACCTGGATAAAACAGAAAATAATTTTAGAGCACTTATATGGAGGAATCAATCAAATGGAAATAAGAAAAAAGCAGCAATATGTTATATTCAGTGTAGATACTGTTATAAACAAAAGCTATAAACTCCTTGTCTTAAATACTTTTTCTGCTCAGTTAAGAAACAATAATTTCTTCATTGATCTTCTCTCTCACCTCCCTTTTTCACAGTTCTGATTTTCTCTCCTTTTATGCTAAGAGTGATAACGAATTATGAAAAAAACCCAATGCATGATCAAGTCCCCAAGCAACTGTTGGTAGGCAATGAATCACTCTAAACTTATAAAGAAATTATACTTGCTTTCTCAGATGTCAGGAAGGTCCAGTTAAATCCTGCCTTTACTGTGGTCATATCTACTTTACACAACAACACTTGATTGAGTGTTTTCTAGTAAGAAAACCTTTTCTAGTAAGTTCCTATCTACATGCAGTTCTAGCATTCACACACACACATCCTAATATTCAATCAATTCAACCCCAAACATTGAAGACCAAAAATAAAACAGCCTTTGTAGTCCAAATAATGAGTAAATATACATAGATACTGCATGAATTCTCATGAGTTTCAGAATACATCATATAAATCAGCATTCAGTCATAATAGCGAGCCCCAGTGCACACAATACATATACAAAATTAACCTGAGTTTTGTAGAGTGTCAATTGACAGGTTAGGAATGAAGAAAACACCCTTTCAAATAATGTGCAGTGTATTCATACAGAAAGACTGACAGCAAATCCAACACTAGAAGTGTAACACCTAGAGTCAAGAGAAATGTATAACATACACATTGGTAAATACTATTTAACAATGCAACACACACATACAGAAAAGAATGTTCCTACCTGTTTTGGCAACAGTAATTGATTCTATAAAAGGATTCTGGCAATTGCCAGGGAATTATAGCAACATCAACAATCAAAGATCTAACAGGAAATTGTCACTCTGAGATGGCATTTAATATTTTAACCGTTTTTTCCAGCATAACTAGAAAGCTAGGCACTGAGGGAGATGCACTGAATGGGACATCAGAGGAATGACTAGAGAGACAGAAGAACCACGAGAGGGTGGAATCAAGGGCTGACAAGGTTTTGAGAACCTTGCTAAGATGTTTGCTAATGTCAAAAGTAACTGATAGGTCAAGAAGGATGAGGATGGAATTGAAAGAGAGAAACCCAAGATACCAGAAATAGAGACACATTCAAAGAGTTTAGAGGTGAGAATGAAAGGTAATTGGATGATAAATAGCAGTGCATGTTGAGACAAGGGATTTGTGGGGCTTTTTAATTATGGTGAATATGGTTGTATTGGTTGTATATTGTAGCTGAAAAAATCTGAGGACAGGCTGAAAAGACGAGTGAAGGGGTGAAAATGGAGCAATGGAAGTCAGGAGAAAAAGAGGTAGTGAGTGGGAAAAATTCTAGTGTTGGTGACAGGGAGGAGGAAAGAGTGTCAGAGACAGTGGGTCATGAGGGATCTTGCAGATCTCTGAATAAATCACACTTTTTTCATCAAAAAGGAAAAGAAAGGGAGAAGGGAAAGGAGTTAAGGATATCAGAAAGTGGTGGATAGGGAAATTTCTGGTGTGTGGATCATTCGTTGTGGAGATCATCTCTGTTCCTCAACCAGGAAACAACTGAAGGATGAAAGAACAAACTGATCATGAGAATGGAAGACACTTTGCTGTCTACTTTGTGGAAGTGGGGGATTGGCAAAATGAAAATTTTAATGGAAAGCATCTACTTTCTTCAAAAATTTCGGTGTTTTTGTCAATGTCAAGAGTAAGGGCCTGCTTAGGGTCCTCACAGCCTAACAAGTCAGGCTGCTTGAGTGGACCACCATGCCTGAAGATTGCCAGTTCTAAGCCCAGAAGTAGCTTACTAGTGATTCAACAGGTAGATTCTTTGTCTAGCTCCAAGCCCTGCACTAAATCTTCAGATAATCTGGTGCTGAACCTCGGACCTGATTCCTGGCTCCAATTCTATCTTGACCCTTGACCCTGACATTCAGATTCTGGTCAGAAAACCTAGATACCAAAAGTTTCAGTGGAAAACTGATCCTTCCTTCCTTCCTTCCAGCTGAACATTTTACATTTTTAGTGTTTCCATTTCCTCATGATAATCTGAAACTTTCCTTGAGTCAAAAAATAAATCAGCACCTGTTACAGGTCCTTGGGCGCGAGCACCCACCCTGGCCTGGGCGAAGCCCAGCGAGCCCCCTGCCTGTCTCTTTTTCTCCCTGAGGTGGCCCTATGGGCGCGATCCCCCGCCCTCTAGGTGGAGGACGGGGCCCAGCGAGCCCGCCGCCTGTCCAGTCTATGAGACCGAAGGGTCTCTGGGGGACCTTGGTCTTTCTTATGAAGTTCTAGGTGGGTCCCCGACTGCCACTAATGCCGAGGGAGGAGGGGTTTAGGGGGACCCTCCCTCACCACTGGGTCCCAACCCGGGGCCCTAAGGGTGGGGTTTGCTCGTCCCAACCCGGCTGATGGGGATCCAACCCGAAGCTCGCCAGCCCACGGGCACCAAAAGCGCTCTGCCCCGGGTTACTTCCTAACCCCCTCCGCCTGACCCCGTTCGTGGGGAAGTTCCCCAGGTCCTACCGCTGTTTTGTCCTCTGGCTCTGGACTGGCAGGATCACTGCCTCCCGAGCTCCTCGGAAGCCCCTCTGGTCGGGCCGTCGGGGAGTCTCCTTGCCTGCCATGGCAAGGGTCTGACTCCAACCCCCCCCCTTCCCGGCTCTCTCCTGGGCCCGGTTTAAATGGCCTGCAACCGGACGTCACGGGGTGTCGCTCTGCCCCTCCCATGTCCCTCCGTTCCGGCGCACGCCGCCTGTGCGCCGGGCTGCCATTCCTGTGGGCTGTGGCCGCCCGATGGAAGCATGGTCCTAAAACCCACCGGCCGCGCTCCCGCTGCCTTGCCGGCGGTCACTTCTCGGGTGGCTGGCCAGCCGGGTGGTCCCCAGCTTCAGTGTGGGCTTTGGCGAGCCCGTCACAGCACCTTAGAAGAGAAGTAAAACAATTGCAACCAGCTCTACGTATAGTTGAGAGAGTCTGTTTGATCATGGGACTTTCTCTAAAAGGTTTGGATGCATGGGAGAAGGAGTGGAGGAAGCAGAACTGGCAATATGTCTGGGCTGAGTTATAAGGGGATACTTCCTGCAATGGGACAATGGAGCAAAACAGTCAGGGATGGTAGATAGCAAAACAGTCAGGGATGGTAGATAGCAGGAAGCTGATGGAGTCAAAATGTGGAGAGAGAAAGTGAGGGAAGAGCCGTGTGTAGAAAGAGACTGATTGCAGATTAGAATTCCTGAATGTTACTGGATAGGAGGTCACAGAATGATAGAGGAGATGGCTGAAGGGATCAGGTTGTGGTCAGAGTGGGTCTACAGTGACTGGTGGATGACTCAAGGAACAATGAATGTGTCCTCAGACATGTAGAGTGTTTGCATGAAGGATCTGTTATTTCAAAAGGAAGATTTCATTAAACAGCACTCAAAAAACCCAAGACACAATTCTCTTATTTCTCTTTTCAAGTATCACTATCTAACATCTGCCTCTGCTATTTTGAAGAGTCATAATAACTTGATAAAATGCTTTATATTTAGAGCAAAGATTAATGCTTATCTCCAGATATTAAACATTTTTCAGTGTCATTGTAATATTGATGAGTAGACAGAACATCAAAGGCTTGACTGTAGATACCACAGTGATATTGTGTTCCAGAATGAACCCGAGTAATCACTTGAGGGGAGTGGGTTTATTATCCTTTGCTCTACATGCATGTTCCCATTCACGTGAATGAATGAGTTTCTCTGATAGAAAGTGGAGAAATAAATTCCTTAAGGGTTTAGCACAGAGGAGAATCTTACAGTCTTGTAAAAGGGATGAACTAGATAGCTGGAGCATGAAGTTAAGGCTGCAATTGTACAGACCGCAGTGATCTATGCATCAGGCACAGAATAGCTTCGCACTGCTGAAAATAAATGTACTGTGGGGGTTCAGATGAGACCTTTCTGTTCATTATGGATGTTTGTAAAGATAAGGGTTTCCTCATTCTATTATCCATTGTTATGCATACAATGTTCCTCATCCGTGCCATTGAACAGTCTATACCAGTGCACTGCCCCACTCCTGTGCATCTGTGTAGGATTCTGTGCACCAGCTGGCTGGTGCCCTCTACTCCAGTTTTAGCTGAATTTCAATGGATATAGTCTATGCAGTGCATAAAAACAAAATACCTTGTATTCTGCTTGTACTATCACTGCTATTAGAGGACCCAGGAGTTTCCTTCACAACTCTTCCAGTTATATAGTCTCTTTCAAATGACAGTTTCTGTGGGTCATTCCTCATCTATGCCGATACTAAACCATTGGTATGACATGCTTCTCTAATATACTTGCCCATGAAGCTCAGGCTCATAATATTTTCCTGGAGAAACCATGGAGACAATTTAGAGTTTCCAAATGAAAGTGAACTGCAAAGATTCTGCTGAAAAGAAAATGCTTGTTTGTAATATCCCAAACAGGGAGGGAAGTTGGGAGCATATAGCAAGTTACAAATGCAGTTGATATTGAATTTTAAAATTGCAATTTGGGATACAAATTGGCTTTTGAAATAATCAGAGTTTCAAACTTCCTGGCTCTTCTATGGAAGGGAATGTCATTAAGGCTTCTCAAAAATAGGCTGAAGAAATCACAGCATTCCAAATCTAACCATCCTTATATTTTAAATCACCTTTTTTATTCCTAGGCAGCTTTGTAGAAAAAATAATTCCTTTTGGTCTGAAATTTCTCATACTTAAACTCAGTTCAGAGGTGATCCTTTGGGAAAGGTTGAATAAAATTGCCTGAGCCATTTCTGATTTATTATGATCCTGTGGAAAATATATATCCTCTTTTATTAAAACAAACATTATTTTAGGTGCATGATTAGCTAAATAATGGGTTTAAAAAAAACACCATGAAACTTGAAGATAAATGCCTATGGCAGGTTTGGGGTGAAAGTTCACAATAAAAAAAGTTACAAAAAGTGTTTGAAACTGGCTTTACCAGCTATATGCAATATTTCATCTTTGTAAATGTTATGGAAGACACATCAAAGGACAAGTGTCACATCCCAATCACTTCATGGGGATGGACAGCCCTCATAGCAGAACTGCAGTGATTCTGTGCATGGTGATTCTGTAACCTATACTTGCCATGAAGAAAACCTTAATGAGCAGCAGCTTTTTCTGCCAAATCACAGACAGGCAATTGAAGTGGGGAAAGCGAGAGAGATACAACCCAACTTATATGGATCCACTACCCCAAACTGCTGCAGCAGCTAAATACTATATAAATGGTTGCTTCATACTTTGGACTGACAGACACTGACTCCTAAACCTCTGCAACTATCTCCTGTACAAGATGCATGTGTATGCCAATGTATATATTTCCAGGTATTCAAACATTCAAATCCAGATCTCCCTGCAGATCTCTTCAAGAATAAATGTTCTAAAAACAATTATGAAAATGATTAATTTTGCAGAGTACCAGAGACAAAAGACCAGTCTGGAATCTCCAGAGCTGGAGGGTTACTGTGTGAGTTTGTAAGACTTTTTTTTTTAAACCTGAGATCAAGTGATACCTGTACTGTATGCTAATTTGAGACACAATCTACTTTGTTCCTAAATAACTGCAGAATAAACAACCTATAAAAAAACTACATTCATCTTTACTATTTTTATCCTGCTCTTCAGTTGTGCTAGAGAAATATTACAACTAAGAGAACCTGCCAAGTTTTCTTTCATTCATATTTATGACACATATTCTTAATGAGCACTCATTAATTTAATCTTGGTCAAAACAATGCCATATCTACCAATCAAACCAGTAAACTTTTGTAATGGAAGAGACAGGCATTTTAATTTATTTTTATGTTGATCTGAGGTAAACTCTCCCTGGCATATGATTATCATTTTTTTGAAGATTGTTTTTCCCCATTGTGATATTTCTGGTTTGTATTTGTGAAAATTGCATTCAAATTTTAGCAAAACTATTCTGCCAAATGAACCTGATCTAAATGCTTCCAGTAAGGAATTTCTTGTCCTCCACATAGGCCTATTTGGATTGTATTCTGTAATGGACTAGATCACTTAAGTATTGAGAAGTTAGATAGAATACACTCCTTCTGATCTTAATATTTCTGTCTGAAGATCAATAAGCTAAAGCTTGTTTATTGCTTAGGTAAGAATGTCCTTGAATTAACTATGTTGATCTTCCTGCATGAAGTGACCCAGAGCAAGTACAAACATTAATATTTCTCTAGAAAGTTCCTGTCTGTGCAAAGTTCAATATCTTGCTGTAATGGGGCTAGTAATCCTTCAGGAAGGATCAGGGTGTAATTAGTCCCGTGTAAATTTGTGGGCTATACCTTACATAAGATTTCAGGTATTGCCCCTTCAGCTAATCCATAATGGAGCAGGCAAGTTAGAAAGAGGCTGCTAGAAAAACTATGAAAAATGATTTGGTTAGCAGGAGCATTATTGCTGGAGAAGGCTCAGAGCTGCTATGACCTGGAAGGAATCCTTAGAAGGTAGAGTTCTGTGGGATGAAATCCTGAATGAGGAAGATTTGGATTTGCTAGTAAGAGCTTCAAAGAGAACTGACTGGGAAGAGAGATCATAGGGTCTGTCATTAGGCATTGGGAAGACAGCTACTGTAAGCTTTCCAACTAGAGAGTGCTATAATTACACTGGCTCCTGAGAAGGAGAAGAGCATTATGAGAGAGAAAAACCCAGGAGAGAAAATCAAAGGAGGGTTCTTTGTACAGGAAGGGCCTGGGAGAAGCCAACTGGAGGATCCATAGGGAGGAAAGTAAGCTTCTTTTTGAGGGATCTCTTAGTTTAGTCCTACAATGGGTATAAGAAACCTGGAGATTAAACTCCTGCAGGTGAAGTCCTGAGATAGTGGCTTATAAGTGGGGACAGATGGAACCCAGAAGTAAACTGCCAGAGTCCCTGGGGAAGGGAGGCAGTGGGGGAATCCTGTTGGGAGGAACCAGTGTAAAAGAAGCTCTGCAGAGGCCAGGAGAAGGAACCCAGAAGCAGAAGAAGCCAAGCAGAAGTAGTTAGTTTAAAAAGCATCTTGCATATTCATTTGGACCTTTCCCCTTGGAAAGTGATTGGACTTTTTATGTAAATAGACCGGAGCATTGAACCATTGAAGACCCTGTGAGAGAGACAGATAGCCTGCAGAAGGCTCCAGCACTGAGGACAATGATGATGTTATGCCTTGATGCAATGAGGTGCTCTATGGGTAAGTGTGCTCCTGTCACATGTGTTTTATGTTATGTATATAGTTGGCAGTACTTTGGCTTGGTAGAGTCAGGTTAACTTTGCAGAAATAGACAATATTCTTTTTTTAAAAGAAGAAACAAACCAGTGACCTTAAGGAGGCTTTACAATCCCTCATGAGTTAGTAAATGCAACTATATGTTATAATTGTTCAAATAGGTTGATGGTTCTTCTTTACACTTTTCAAAAAGTAAGGTTTCTCTGTCTAATGAAGGAGATTGGCCTCTAGGTTAAGGCACTAGCCTGGGCCTAGTGAGACCCAGCTTCACTTATCTGTTCTGCCTATGAATTCTCTGTGCCTCAGTTCAAAAGCTGTAAAATGAGGATAATAGCCCTTCCCTACCTTAGTGGAACATTAAGTATAAATATGTGGAAGACAGTGTGTGGCTCTTACCCCTTATGGTAAAGGGGAGCATATACATACCTAAAATAAAATGCTAGCACTCCATATTTAATCCATTAGCCAATTATAGTGACATATTCACCCCACTACTATATCGTGTGTGTGCTGGGGAAGGGGACAGGCGAGAGAGGGACTGGTGGTGAAAACTGTGAGACACGGGTACCAACATCAAGTTTTCCTACATTCTCCCATCATGGGAGTGTACAGAAATCCTGGGACAACTCTTGGGGTATGTCTACACAGCAAAGTTATTTCAAAATAACAGCCCTTATTTCAAAATAACTTTCCTAGTGTCTACACAGCCAAACCGCTATTTTGAAATTAAATTGAAATAGTGGAGGGCTTATTTCGAATTTGGTAAACCTCATTATACAAGAAATAATGCCAAATTTGAAATAGCTAATTCAAAATAAGCACTGTGTAAATGCTTATTTCGAAATAGGGGGCTTCCAACCCTTCCCAGGGTGCCCTGGTGGCCACTCTGGGCACATCTGGGCACAACCAGGAAAACTTCCTCTCCCCCAGCCCGGGAGCCCTTAAAGGGGTAGACTCTAGCCACAGTGCCTGTGCCAGCTCCAGGCCTGCCAGCACAGAGCCAGCAGTTGCTGCCCCTGAGCCAGTGGCCCCACCATGAGCCAGGCAGACAGTGCCAGCCAGCCCCCCCACTGCTCCCTGGGCCCAGTCCCACAGCTCCCAGGAGCCTGCCAGGGGCCGGAGAAGGCGGGCTCCTTCCTGGTCTAGTGCGGAGATCATGGACCTCATTGAGGTTTGGGGGGAGGCCTCCAATGTCCACAATCTCCGCACTAGATGGAGGAATGCGGCCGTCTACAGATGCATGGCTGCCAGCCTGGCCACCAAAGGCCACATGCACACCCAGGAGCAGGTGTGCATGAAAATAAAGGAGCTGCGGCAGGCGTATGCCAGGGCCACAGGGGGCAGCTCCCAACCAGGGGCAGACACCTGCCCCTATTTTGACGCCCTGGACTGCATCCTGGGGGGTGGGACGGTCTGTGCTACCCCGGGGGTCATCGGTCCTGGAGCAGAGGGCCCTGACCAGGGCATGGAGGAGGAGTGCCAGGAGCTGCAGGAGTCCAGAGGGAGCGTTCCATGCAGCCAGGACCCCCGAGCCGTCACAGCAGACCCGTCACCAGTGTCATCTGGGGAGGCAACAACATGTGAGTGCCATCACTGTCCCCTTATTGGGGGGAGGGGAAGAGAGACCAGGGACTGTGCGCATGGGCCTTGCTTACCACGGATCACGCAGCAACCTGTGCACGTGCGAGAATGTGCCATGCCACCCCTGGGCATGTGACCCAAGCTAGCTGCCGCACAGGGGCCTTGGCCTGTTAGCCACATGTGTGTGTGAAGAGACATGGCATGCTCCTGACCCCGGGGTGGGACACAGAAGGATGCCCTCCATCCACAAGGCCATTCTACACAGATGCAGGGGACATCTCCCCCCCACCTCACCCACACTATACACAGCACAGAGGCATGGGTGCGGTCTCGGGGCAGCTTCCATTCCTGGGGATAGCAGGACATTCCGAACATGGCCTGTGTGCAAGCACATCAGCTCTGATGATGCAGGGAATGGTCATCCTCACCTTGCACAAGGGGGCTGGGCTTCACCCACTGTGTCCCCAGGGATAACTGACCACTTCTCTTGTTTCTCCACAGCCACACCATCTGCACGTGCAGGGTGCACCACCCCACCCGGGACATGCTTCTGCACCTGAGGGCTCTGCAGGACCACCCGTGCAGTGGAGGGGTACCAACAGCAGCACCTGGGGGCACTGCAAGCCCTGCACCGCACCCTCCAGAACTGGGTGCAAGAAGACCTGGAGCTCCGGCGGGAGCAGCTTGCCCAGGGCCGTGCCATCTGCGAACACCTGCAGACCCTGGTGCAGAGCATGCTGCTTCCTGTCACTCCAGTGCCTGCTGCCTCCCCAGCTACCGCTCCTCCTCCCACTCCTTCTCCCCCTCCCGCTTCTCCCTCCATCTCCTCCACACCCTCCACCTCCTCTACACCCTCCAACCACTTCCCATCCCTCCCCAGGGATGCTGAGGCCCCCACATCTGCAGTGCTGGGAGACAGTTGGCCTGGCGAGACCCCCACCCCTGAGCCCTGAGCTTTCCCTCCCCCTTCTTCTCCTTGCTTCCCCACTCCAGCTCCCTCCTCCCAGGTTTCCCCCTCCCCTCTTCCACCCTCTCTCCTCCCTTTTCCTGCCTCCTTTCCCCAGTCTCACCAGAGTTTCATTTCCACCCCCAGTTTTGTTAAATAAAGACAGTTCGTTTTCATGGAAAACACGTGTATTTTATTGTACATCAGGAAGGGGGGCTGGAGGGATAAGTGGAAGGACGTGAGGGAGGAATGAGGCACAAGCCCCCAGTGGGGCAGACCAGGGAGACTGTTAGTGCTCCTCAGGGTGGAAGCTCTCCCGCAGGGCCTCCTGGGTACTGACAGCCCCTCGATGGACCTCCTGGATGGCAGCCTGCAGCAAGTGCAGCCAGGCTCGCAGCAACGCGTCCAAGAGAAGCACCAGAGCGCCCAGGGACAGGTCTGGCTCCATGTTGCAGAGTGCTGTGATGTCCCAAATGAGGGCAACCAGAGCACGCAGAGACAAAAATGCTTTGCTGTCCGTCGTCGAGGTAGACAAGCAAGCAAGGAAACCTGAGAACCGGCTGTCCGGGGAGAGGGGCCTTTAAGCACAGACCTCAGTTAGCCTCAGGCAGCAGCCACACAAGGTAAGTCCTGACCTGGTGCCCTGCTGGAACAGGTTCCGGCCAGCCTTCAATGCGATTCACAGTCCACTCAGTGTGGACACACTATTTCAAAATAGCAAAATGCTATTTCGAAATTCATTTTGTGTGTAGACGCGTTATTTCAAAATAACTTATTTCGAATTAACTATTTTGAAATAAGGGTATGTCTACACTTGCAGCCTAATTCGAAATACGGCTGCAAATGTAGGCATTCAAAATTGCAAATCAAGCCCGGGATCTAAATATCCCGCGCTTGATTTGCATGTTCCCGGCTGGGCGCCATTTTTGAAATTGACAAGCCCGGAATAACTGCCCGCGTCTACACACGGCAGTGAAACGGGCGTTCGAAATACCTGTTAAACCTCATTGCAGGAGGAATAACAGGTATTTCGAACTAGGGCTTTATTTCGAACGCCCGTTTCACTGTGCTGCGTGTAGACGCAGGCAGTTATTCCGGGCTTGTCAACTTCAAAAATGGCACCCGGCCGGGAACATAGAATCATAGAACCATAGAGCTGGAAGAGACCTCAGAAGGTCACCAAGTCCAGCCCCCTGCTCTAGGCAGGACCAATCCCAACTAAATCAACCCAGCCAGGGCTTGGTCAAGCCGAGACTTAAACACCTCTAGGGATGGAGACTCCACTACTTCCCTAGGTAACCCATTCCAGTGCTTCACTACCCTCCTAGTGAAATAGTTTTCCCTAATATCCAACCTGGACCTCTCCCACCACAACTTGAGACCATTGCTCCTTGTTCTGCCATCTGTCACTGCTGAGAACAGCCTCTCTCCATCCTCTTTGGGAACCTCCCTTCAGGAAGTTGAAGGCTGCTGTTAAATCCCCCCTCACTCTTCGCTTCTGCAGACTAAACAGACCCAACTCCCTCAGCCTCTCCTCATAAGTCATATGCTCCAGCCCCCTAATCATTTTGGTTGCCCTCCGCTGGACCCTCTCCAATGCGTCCACATCCTTTTTGTAGTGGGGGGCCCAGAACTGGACACAATACTCCAGATGTGGCCTCACCAGAGCCGAATAAAGGGGAATAATGACATCTCTGAATCTGCTGCCAATGCTCCTCTTAATGCAACCTAATATGCCATGAGCCCTCTTGGCTACAAGGGCACACTGTTGGCTCATATCCAGCTTCTCATCCACTGTAACCCCCAGGTCCTTTTCTGCAGAACTACTACTTAACTGGTTGGTCCCCAGCTTGTAACTATGCTTGGGATTCTTCCGTACCAAGTGCAGGACTCTGCACTTGTCCTTGTTGAACTTCATCAGATTTCTTGTGGCCCAATCCTCCAATTTGTCTAAGTCACTCTGGACCCTATCTCTGCCCTCAAGCGTATCTACCTCTCCCCCTAGCTTAGTGTCATCCGCAAACCTGCTGAGGGTGCAATCCGTCCCCTCATCCAGGTCATTAATAAAGATATTGAAAAAAACCGGTCCTAGAACCGAACCTTGGGGCACTCCACTAGAAACCGACTGCCATCCTGACATCAAGCTGTTGATCACTACCCGCTGGGCCTGGCCTTCTAGCCATCTTTCTATCCATCTTACTGTCCATTTATCCAATCCACATTCCCTTAACTTGCTGGCAAGAATATTGTGGGAGACCGTATCAAAAGCCTTGCTAAAGTCAAGGTAGATCACATCCACTGACTTTCCCACATCCACAGAGCCAGTTACCTCATCATAGAAGCTAATCAAATTGGTCAGGCACGACTTGCCCTTTGTGAATCCATGCTGACTATTCCTAATCACTTTCCTCTCTTCCAAGTGCCTCAAAATGGATTCCTTAAGGATCCCTTCCATGATTTTTCCAGGAACCGAGGTAAGACTGACCGGCCTATAGTTCCCTGGATCGTCCTTCTTCCCTTTTTTGAAGATGGGCACTACATCTGCCTTTTTCCAATCATCCAGGATTTCTCCTGATCTCCACAACTTTTCAAAGATAATGGCCAAAGGCTCCTCAATGACATTTGCCAACTCCCTCAGTACCCTCGGATGCATTAAGTCCGGACCCATGGATTTGTGCACGTTTAGCTTTTCTAAATAGTTCCTAAACTGTTCTTTACCCAGCACGGGCTGTCCATCTTCATCCCATCTTGTGTCACTTGGCTCCTGGACTTCTGCGCTGACCTTGTCCGTGAATACAGAGGCAAAGAAAGCATTGAGTACTTCAGCTTTCCCCACATCATCTGTCACTAGGTTACCTCCTTCATCCAGTAGGGGCCGCACACCCTCTCTGATCACCTTCTTCTTGTTAACATGCCTGTAGAAACCTTTCTTGTTATCCTTCACATCCTTAGCCAGTCACAATTCATTTGCGCTTTCGCCTTCCTGATAACCCCCCAGCATTCTCGAGCTATACATTTAAACCCCTCCCTGGTCATTTATCCAAGTTTCCACTTTTTGTAAGCTTCCTTTTTGTGCTTAAGTTCACTAAGGATTTCCCCCGTAAGCCAATACTACCATTTTTGCCTCTCTTGCTACACGTCGGGATGGTTTCTTTCTGTGCCTTCAATAAGGCTTCTTTAAAATACCGCCAGCTGTCCTGGACTCCTTTCCCCTTCATGTTAGCATCCCAGGGGATTCTGCCCATCAAATCTCTGAGGGAGTCAAAATCTGCTTTTTTGAAGTCCAAGGTGTGTATTTTACTACTCTCTTTTCTTCCTTTGGTCAGGATCCTGAAATCTACCATCTCATGATCACTGCTTCCCAGGTTGTCACCCACCTCTACTTCCCCTACTAGTTCCTCCCTGTTTGTGAGCAGAAGGTCAAGCTGCTCACGGCCCCTGGTCGGATCCTTCAGCACTTGTACCAAGAAGTTATCCCCAACATTCTCCAAAAACTTCCTGGATTGCCTGTGTACTGCCGTATTGGTCTCCCAACAGATGTCAGGGTGATTAAAGTCCCCCACGAGAACCAGGGCCTGCGATCTGGAAGCTTCTCTCAGTTGTCCGAAGAAAGCCTCATCTACCTCATCCACCTGATTCGGTGGCCTGTAGCAGACAGCAACCACAACATCACTGCTGTTGTTTGCTCCTTTAAACTTAACCCATAGACTCTCAACAGGTTTTTCTCCCTCTTTATACTGGAGTTCAGAGCAATCATAGTACTCTCTTACATATAGTGCAATTCCTCCTCCTTTTCTCCCCTGCCTGTTCTTCCTGAACAGTTTATACCCTTCCATGACAGTGCTCCAGTCATGTGAGTCATCCCGCCAAGTTTCTGTTATCCCAATTAAATCATATTTCTTGGACTGGGCCAGGGCAAGAAACATGCAAATCAAGCGCGGGATATTTAGATCCCAGGCTTGATTTGCAATTTTGAATGCCTACATTTGCAGCCCTATTTCGAATTAGGCTGCAAGTGTAGACATACCCTAAGATATTTCGAAATAATGCTGTAGTGTAGACATACCCTTGCTCTCGGCCTGCTATGCCAAATTCCGTTTACCAGACTGATCTGTAGATTGGTGCCCTAAACACTTAGGTGGAGATTTCCCCAGGAGCCACTGTACAAATGAGAATGCGTCTGTTTGTTCATCTGTATATATTTACCAGCATTGGCTCAAGATGGAGGGAGAAGGCAAATGTAAGCTGCTCCTCCTTTATGAATCCACAGAGGGAGACATTCAAACAGACATCTGATTCCTCACTGTGCTGAATCCTGGGGGAACTATCCTCTCCTGAAATCATGCAACACAGTGGTTAGTAAATACAGTTGCCTCAGATCCTCCAAATAGAATGTGGGCACAATGGGGTGGATTGTAATTGAATGCAAGAGAAGAACATCTCAGTTTCCAAGGGAGAGGGCATTGGCTTTATGTTAAACCAATCTGTTTTGTATTCAGCTTGCTTTCAAGGAAAAAAAATAAAAATTAGGTGATATGCTGTGGGAACTACTTTTCCTGTGAGCCCAATACCGTCTTGAGTGACCATTTAAGATTCAGCTGAGTTTGTGTGTTTAAATATATTTTCAGAGCATAAAGAAGCTGTTATGCTCCCTACTGGGAACAGAGATTTAGAGTGTTATAGTTCTAGGGATCTGTAAACATCTGCTAAAAATTCTATAAAAATTGTGCGGGCACAAGAAGATGCTTTTAAAACTTGGATTCCTAGAAGATTTACATAACACACACAGCTCCAGACATGAAGAGTGGGATTGCGCTATCTGTTTAAGAAAGAAGTGTCTTTCCAGACTGCTGTGAATTCATAATCCTTTTTTTTTGTGTAAAAATCAAAGCATGCTTTTTGTAGGCAGGAACATAATGAAATATCAAGTAGGCATTTGCACAAAAAGTTGACTACAGGTGGGGACTGGCAGTCACCATCTGGATTTAAGTATCAGAGAACCCCTAATAAATTTCAACGCAGTATATTTTTAACAAGAAATCCTTAAGAAGCCTCAGTAAGACCCTTATTGCTTGGCAGCCAACATTGGAACTGCTAGTGCCTGAGTTTCCTCTCCTGCTTCGTAAATTGAGATTAATTCCACTGAAGTCTTTTAAACTGGATGGTGTGATGGGGCTGGCCAGCCCCGCACTGAACATGGGGGCAGAGAGACTACCTATTGGGTCGAATACGCCCCTCCCCCGCAGCCCTGCTGGGCATGCTCACAGTGTAGCCCCGGTATAAAAGGCTGCAAGGCTGCTTAGTTGGGGTGAGCAATGGGAGGGGAAGGAGCTCCTCTCCAGACACTGGAGCCACAGCTGTTGCAGTGGGAACTAGAGGCGCTGGACCAGTTACCCCTGCTGCTGTTGTCTCCAGGACAAGCCAGACCACAATGCTGGCTGCGGGGTGCAGCCCCCCTAGAAGCCGTCGTTGCCCCAGCCACTGCTGTCTCCCAAGCCGCGCCCGCCAACGTTGCTGCTGTAGCCGGACCCGCATCTACAGGTGGGACCGCTGTCAGCCAGGGCGAGGGGTAGGAAGCAACCCAAGGCGGGGACCAGGAAAGGACCCAGCAGGCTTGGCAAGTTTCAAGGGGAACTCCCCGCTGAGCCAGTGGTGGGAACCACCCGCCACTGATAGGGCCCTGGCTTGGGGCCCAGTGGAGAGGAAGGGCCCGGACGACAAGGGGATCCCATAATGGACTAGGCCACTGGGCCTGTATTCAGAGGACTAGGCCGCTGGGCCTGTATTCAGAGGACTAGGCCGCTGGGCCTGTATTTAAAGGACTAGGCCGCTGGGCCTGTATTTAAAGGACTAGGTCGCTGGGCCTGCAGTTAAAGGCCAGGCCTTGGGGTTGAAGGGAGTGGGGCTGGTGACCCCGCCACAGATGGGTTTAAATGATTGGGGGGGATCAAATTCCTACTTTCTAGAATCAATAGTATGCTTTAAAACATGGATCCTACTTACAGTATGAAATGAAAAGAAACCTGACACCTTTTTCTTTAAATCTCATAATTACTATTCCAATCTCTCACTTTCTGTGGGCCTGACTCATCATTCTTGGTTGCAGAAACCAGTCACAACTTTATTTCATATGTTCCTCTTAAATGTGTGAGGCTAATACCATAGCAGTGCCTGCCACTCCACGACAAAATGTCGTGGGGGGGGGAAGAGAGTCATGATTAGCAGTTCTGGATGGGAAAATCCTAGGAAGCACAACAAAAGATGCATTTTTCTATGAAGAAATATGTTCCCTCCCTGAGCAATAGTGTATCCTGCACTACTTCTGCTCACTTGGAGCAGGTCTGCTCTACTGCACTGAAGACCAGGGGTATAGTAGTCACCTGTACTTGCTTTGGAAAGTAGTCTGTCAATTAGCTGGATCACTGAAAATCATTAAGTTTAAAACTTTCATACTAAACCATTGAAATATCGCTCTGATATTCATGTTTTCTGTGTATGCCTCTTCAGTAAATCTCTTCATTCACTGGCTTACCTTAAGCAAGACCATGTCTCTGTCTAGATGATGTAGGGTCATTCATTGCACCTCATATGCTGAAAGGTTGAAAATAACAAATTGGAGATGGTGTGAAAATGAACTGACACATCAGGGACATTGTATATGACCCTCTTCCATCTGAACCTGCAGAGGTCTCTCATCGCGAGAGTGGGAGCTGCTATCAGGGGCTGGAGGAAGGGGCTGAAAAAATAGCTGCAGTCTATAGCACAGCACTATTCTGAACTCCTATTTGCTGATACAACCAGCTTTCACTTACGTGCTGTCCTGGTCTGCACCGGGAGCTCCCCTGCTTTGCACAGCATATGAAGGGGAGGTCTAGCCACATAACTCTGCATGACCCATCCTGTCAAGAGCCAAGCAGCCTGTATGGAGGCACAGGGCCACAATATAGAATGGATCTCAGAGGAGGAAGGGATTTTCAGGGACACATCCCTGGCCACCTTAAGATCTGTATCCCGGAAGGAATGATGCACTAGAAACTCCACCAATACAAACTGGGTTTCATGCTCCCTGTATGGAGTAGCCTGTCTTGAGACAACATCGTTCACTGATCAAGTTCAAAACAATGCTACCTTATTCTCTGTATCAATGTGTAAATAGAGCTGCCACTCTTCAACCAAAGACAGGACTATGCAGCACTTTAAAGAGTAACAAGATGGTTTATTAGGTGATGAGTTTTTGTGGGCCAGATCCACTTCCTCAGATCAATTTGTGGAAGAAAATTGGCACGACCATATATACCAAAGTGATACAATCAAAAAAAAGTGAACACATATTAAATTGACAAATCAGATTTAAGAACAGAGTAGGGGTGAGGGGGGAAGGTTAGTGTCTCTGAGGTAATGACATTAGGGGTGATAATTGGGGAAGCTATCTTTGTAATGGGTGAGATAATTAGCATCTTTGTTGAGACCCATATATAAAGTGTCAAATTTAAGCATGAATGACAGTTCTAAGGCTTCTCTTTGAAGTTTGGAGTTAAAATCTCTTTGAAGCAATATGCATGTTTTAAGGTCATTGAGAGAATGGTCAGTCTGGTTAAAATGGCAAGCAACAGTTTTCTCTCTGTGAGAGAGCCTGATGTCTGTTTTATGTGCATTGATCCTCTGGCGAAGTGTCTGAGAAGTTTGTCCAATATACATAGCAAACGGACACTTTAGGCACATAATGGCATAAATTATATTTCTGGATGAACAGGAATATGTGTTCTTGATCTTGTAATAGGCATGGTTAGGTCCAATAATGGTGTCAGCAGAGTAAATATGTGGACAAAGCTGGCACCGGAGTTTGTTGCAAGGAAAAGTTCCAGGGTTGGTATTAGTGTGGTATGTCCTGTAGTTGTTGGTAAGAATCATCCTGAGGTTAAGTGGTTGTCTATAGGACACTATGGGTCTGTCTCCCAGAGCATCTCGGAGGGTAGTATCCTGTTCCAGTATAGGTTGTAGTTTATTGATAATGCGTTGGACGGATTTAAGTTGGGGGCTATAGGTGATGACAAGTGGTGTTCTATTGTTGGTTTTCTTGGGTCTGTCTTGAAGTAGATGGTTTCTGGGTATTTGTCTGGCTCTTTCAATTTGTTTTTTTATTTCTCTGGGTGGGTAATTGAGGTTTATAAATGCTTGGTAGAGATCCTGAAGTTTCTGGTCTCTGTCAGTGGGATTAGAGCAGATGCAATTGTATCTAAGGGCTTGGCTATAGACGATGGATCTTATGGTGTGTCCTGGATGGGAGCTGGAGGCATGTAGGTAACTGTAGGAGTCAGTGGGTTTTCTGTAGAGAGTGGTGTCTAATTTACCATTGGTGATTTGTACTGTGATGTCCAGGAAATGGATCTCTAGTGTAGAATGGTCCAGGCTGAGATTGATGGTGGGGTGTAGGTTGTTAAAGTCTCTGTGGAATGCATCCAGTGTTTCTTGGCAATGGGTCCAGATCATAAAGATGTCATTGATGTAGCGTAAGTAGAGAAGAGGTAAAAGGGGGCAGGATCTGAGGAAATGTTGTTCTAAGTCAGCCATAAAGATGTTAGCATACTGTGGGGCCATGAGGGTACCCACATGTGCCGCTGATCTGGAGGTATAAGTTGTCCCCAAATTGGAAATAATCGTGGGTGAGAACAAAGTTAATTTTTTTTATTGTATCACTTTGGTATATATGGTTGTGCCAATTTTCTTCCACAAATTGATCTGAGGAAGTGGGTCTGGCCCATGAAAGCTCATCACCTAATAAAGCATCTTGTTAGTCTTTACAGTGCTGCATAGTCCTGTCTTTTGTTTCAGCTAGACCAGACTAACACGGCTGCATCTCTATCACTCTTCAACCAGTGTGTGAGAGTCATCTCCTCACAAGCAGCTGCTAACTGTTTAAAACTTCCATGACTATAGTTAACCTAACATCCTTCCTTATAGTTCTGTGCAAGTGATTTGTATGTGAGGACCAAAACATTTAAGTAATAAAGCACATGTGGAGTGTGAAAGTGAGATGATCAATGACTGATGACAAATCCAAACCCTCATGTTGAGTTTAAAAGCACACTGAAGACATCTGTTTTGTGATGTGTGAAGTGAATAGCAAATACTCATTTTCTCAGTTCTTTTCAAATGAGTAATCCAGTACAAATTGAACATAATTTACAGAGAGTATGGTCATTTTAGTATACATAATCTGGAAAAGAATAAATCTCTAAACATCTGAATTCATAAATTATGCATTTTTGAAATTTAAATGCATCATAGGGACACTATAAATCAGACTCTCTTGGAAGTTCCAATGCATGCACAACTTTTTCAGACCTGCCTGATATTATTATGCCTATATTTCTTGAATTGTACTACACATTCAGAACTAATTACTGTCTATAAAATATTCAGTATGCCAAACTGCCCTTGACATAATCTGACTTTGATTTGTCTTCATTTTTCAACCCATCTGCCTTGCATGTTTTTGTCATTTAAGGTTTCAGCTTCTCTTGCGTGATTTTTAAAATGTGCATTTGTATTAGTCTCCTATGTTTAGGGGATTAAATATGGATGCAGACAGTCAGAACTCACTCAAAGCTTAGCATGAGATCTCAGTCTGAGAGCACTGTGTGTCTGTGTGCACACATCTACGTATGCGTCTTTTTAACTTTGAGTGATTATGAATTATAGGAATGTAAAGACAAAACTCCCTCCTTCTATATGAAATTTAACCAAAGCCCCAATAAAGTCATTAGGAGTCTTTCCACTGATAATGGATTTTGGGTCAGGCCCTTTGCCTTGAAAAAATCGCTCCTGGTATTATACATTGTACAACCTTTACTCCCATTACTTAAGTAGTCCCTCTGGTTGCAGTGCATATGCTCAAGTGAGTAAGTGCTTGTAAGTACTTTATATTCTGGCCCAAACTTAGGTTTTATCTAGTCTCTATAGATGAACTCATGGCCTCACTCAAGTCATTGCAAAATTCAGCTGGGCCAAAATATGTCACTATGTCTTTAAGAAAATAAGAACTTTCAGCAGGGAGTTGATTTTCCTAGCTGTGAGACACTTGGATACAGCAGGCATTGGCATTGGTGTGACTTATAGATTTCCTGATAAACTTGTTGTGAATCCTCTCTTGAGGACGACCAATTGTGTCATTGTTCTTTCCTAGGCCAATACTTCCTGTTGTGCTGCTTCATGTTAGAATTTGTGAGGTGTAAAATAAGAGTCTAGATTTTATTCATAGATTGATACTTATGTAGCCCCTCTCCTAAAATGTGGATAAAGGGCCCATCCTGATGCTACATAGATGAAATGACTTCTCTCCTCTCCCAAGATGTTTTGGGTCCCTATTTTTTGTTTTCTTTTGGTTTTGTGATGCCTCCACCAAAGGTCACTTCAAGACACACATTTCCTCAGGGAAATGAATAATGCCACCACTGCTTCTATAAAAACCAGAATACAAGAAAGGTCATGAACACAAACCCCAGTGAACAGATGGCAGCACATCCGTAATTAAAGTATATCAAAGGGGGACTGTGATGGGATGTCTGCGCCACACAGGGAGGAACAGGTTAAATTAGGTAAATTAAACTAATTTAGGCTGCACCTGGGAGGAGATTTGGGCTTGAAGAAAAGCATTATGTGAAGAAGGATCCCAAATGGGAAGGAGCAGATCGGGCTTGTATAAAGAGAGGAAGCTGAGAATACAAGGGGGCTGTAAGGAAAATAGTCACTTGGTGGGAGAAGGCAGAGTTGTTTGGACCCACAGAATCTTGCAAGAAGTCAAAGCAGGAAATAGTCTAAGGGAGCAAGTTTAATCTGGCAAACCTAGGGGTTAGAGATAGAGAAAGGAAGTAGTAAGGAGTTCAGGGAAACAGCAATAGGCCATAGCTACTAGATGTAGGATTCCTGGAGTAATGGGTGAACTCAGGTTGCCCTGACAGCTGCTGGGAAAATAATACTGGATTTGGCCTTGGACTAGAAGACTGTCTGGAGCAGCATGAGGACAGCTGATTTGGTAGGACTTTGATAACATGGGAGTCTGGGGGAGGACTGTGCAGTTAAGAGCTGTCACAAAGAGGAAGCACTGTGAGTCACTGAGACTGAAGAGGGGTCATGGTGTGAGAATAGGGACATCTGACTGATGACAGCTGATTCTCCAGATGTAGACACATGGAGGTGTACTGGTGGTGACTGAATCCCATGATAAGTCTTTATTGGGAACAGGAAACTAAGATCTGAGGAACAAAAGGATTAGGATTAAATAATGATTTCTATCACAACAAATTTCCCAACCTTGCCCCCTATCTACTTTTTTACACCTTCCCTGCCAAATGCTATGATGGCATACGTCCTGAGGTGAATAAAGAAGTTTTGTAAACACTGGCCAGGCTAATAAAAAGGTGTCTCTACTTATGATGGCTTTGCTCCTGCATGGGCAGTGTCCCTTCCTTTCTCTCTGGTCTGTAGTACTGTGGAAATCTTGGGTAGGCCTTGGTAGGTGATGTAAAGTCAGATCTTTGCCACTCTGATGCTGGTTTCTGTAGAGCTGGGATTGCCTGATTCCACAGCAATTCAAACTCTCTTTGTGGTGTGGAAGAGATAATTAGAGATTACCTGAACTGCTTGGCTTCTCTTTCAACTCCCAAACTCAGGCATTAAAACTAAAACAAATGTCTCTGGTTGTATCCTCCTGCTGAGGAACCTGAATGCCTCTGGTTTGTCATTAGGCCAGAAATTTTTTGGGCCAATATCACCCTTCTTATTGGTCTGATCAGGAGTTTCTAGTCCATTGTGTCTCCACCCAACTTCCCATCATGCCAAGAAATGGCATCAGAAGGCTATGCTGGTCATTATTGTTATAATCTATAGGGTGCTATCATCCCGTAGAGGCTTAGTCCATAGCTGGCAACTTTCAAGTGGGGGCTACATGTAAAACAAAAAAAGATCCCATATAATTTGTCACAAAAATATTCTGGAGATAGAATCTGAACACTACAAGCAAACTTGTCTCTGATTTCAATTACATTGGTGTTAGTTTCATTAAATTCACTGGGGTTACTCCTGATTTTCAGCAGTAAATTCAGGAGTCTATCATGGCACCTGTCTTCTCGCCCACTTGATTGTAGATCCTCGACTAGGCTTAACAGGTTGTCTTCTGGATCTGCCAGAGTGGTCACAACCTAGCACTAGTTTGGCTTGGCTTCCTCCCACACTGCGAAGCAGCATCACTGATAATAACATCTGCAGAGTGGTCTACAGTCCTGAGCCTCCCTTGATATAAAGGCCATCCTATGGTTAGGGAACCTAGATGTAGAAGAGGGAGAATCCAGATTTTCATCTGTACAAGTGAGAGCAAATTCAGACCCGATTACTCAACAAATGGATAAACGTGGAGGAGCAATATCCAAAACTTATCTTTTGGTAGAAATGGTTTTGAAAAGAGAAACATTCCAAACAAATGAGAGATTGGATTCGTTACATGTAAAAATGTATGATATAAGGTAATATGCATCCAAATGGTGAGGCCATTTCCTCAAATTTTATTCAGACCTTATTCAAGCATACTCCAATGGATCAATGCATTACATTTATTAAAAATGACCAAAGGGCTAAATTTCCCAACCTCAAATCACAGTGGTCATACTGCTGGTAGCAGGAGAGAAAAGCCTACTTATATGAGTAAGTCAAGCATGATATGATCATCTGACTATTATAGGCCTTGACCTGGAATCCTTATTCAGGCAAAAGTCTCATTGTGTAGGACATTACCGGACTGAAGTCAAAGTTTTGCCTAAATCAGGAATGAAAAATTGGGCCACTGGACACGAGTTGTTATGTGGATTTTATGTCCCTCCTGTCTCATAATGACAAACAAATACAAAGACCAAGACTAGACCACCACAGGCTAACCCAGTATGCTAGCTCTCAAAACGTTTGAGAGATTTTTGCATATACTGGTCTAATATTATTTAATTTATTGTAGGAGAATCAAATGTGGTGCAGGCTGGCACTTTCAGCATTCACTATGATACATTGGCCTATCTTTAATGCTTAGACTAAAGTCTGACTAAAAGCTATTCAGGATGTTGTTTGAAATGAGTGCTAGAAAAGTACTTGTGTCCTTAATGTTCTGACATCCTGTCTCCCTTTTTCTCTTCATCATGTTTGATCTTTAGTTTTCCATTTTTCCTTGTGGGCTGGATTTATTGGTTATCAATAAGTATAGAGTTTCCAGCAAAGTGTTCTATATTGTTAAAAGGCTTAAAATAGTCCTCTGACACAGGCCCAGCCAAAGAGTCTGCGGGGCCCTAGCTGGCACGTTGTGGTTATTTGCGCCACTCAGCCAGGCAGTTCCCACCAGGGCAGTGAGTGGACAGGAGGATGCTGGGCAGTGTGGGGCCCTGACGGTGCATAGCCCAAGGCAACCACCTTGCTTTTTGTGACCCACTATAGTTTAGGAATTAGTCCAGATGTCTGCCAATTCCAAGCAATCACAACGTTCTATGTCTCAGGTCATAACCTGGTTATCAATTGCCACTATTTATCATACCATGAGAGTCAAAATGCTAATCCAAATTCCTATAAAATAGGATGACTTTATATAAAGAGCTGAAGGGCTGTACATGGCATTGTTAGAAGAATGCCACTGAGGGCATGTCTACACAACAAGCCCATTATTTTGAACTAATATCAAAATAACAGGTGTCTTATTCCCGATTCTGTAACCCTCATTTTACGAGGAATAATGCCTATTCCGAAATAGCTGTTTCTGAATAGGGTGTGTGTAGATGGGGCAGATGGAGTTATTTTGAAATAAGAGGCCTCCAGGAAATCTCACAGCTGCCCTGATATACACCTCTGAGTGTGGACAGAGTGGCTAACTCCCCTTTCTCTCCAGGTTTTAAAGCTGCAGACAGAAAGGAAAGGGCTTATGGCACAAAGCAGTCCTGATTGCACTGTGCCACACAGCAGGACCCTGCACACCTTCCCTGATGCCATGGCCAAGCCCACCGCATTAGCCAAACCCCCCACAGCTGCTAGCAGTGCCTCAGGCAGCTTCCAAGCCCCCGCCTGGGGCTGAAAGAGAAAGGCACCATCCTGGTTTGTTGTGGAGATCCTGGATCTTCTTGAAATCTAGGGTGAGGAGGAAAACCAGCAGGATCTCTGCACCAGATGCAGGAATGCAGACATTTATGGCCAGATGGCCGAGAACCTGAGCCACTAAGGCAACATGCACACACAAGAGCAGGTGCACGTGAAGGTCAAAGACCTGCACCAGGCCTACACGAAGGCCAGGGAGCATAGCTCCTACTCAGGGGTGGCTTCCCAGACCTGCCCCTATTACAGGCAGCTCCACTGACTCCTGTGGGGGACGAAGGGGGGGCCGCCTTGTCATGGACTCAAGGCTGGAGATGCGCATCATGAGCCACCCAGGGTATGTCTACACTAGCCCCCTAATGAAGGCAAGCGAAATTGCAAATCAAGCCCGGGATTTAAATATCCCGCGCTTGATTTGCATGTTCCCAGCCGGTTGCCATTTTAGGAATTGACTAGCCCAAAGTAACTGCCCGCGTCTACACGCGGCAGTGAAACGGGATTCCAATTTAAACCCCTAACTTGAATTAGCTGGTATTCCTCCTGCAATGAGGTTTACCAGCTAATTCAATTTAGGGGCTTTAAATCGGAATCCCGTTTCACTGCTGTGTGTAGACGCGGGCAGTTACTTTGGGCTAGTCAATTCCTAAAATGGCAACCGGCTGGGAACATGCAAATCAAGCGCGGGATATTTAAATCCCGGGCTTGATTTGCAATTTCACTTGCCTTCATTAGCCTCCCTAGATTGATCTAGGGGGCTAGTGTAGACGTACCCCCAGAGTGCGTGGCTGGTGAAGAGGAGGAAGAGGTGCAGCAGGAGGAGGCGGCCAGGGCCAGCATGGACATGCACCCTGACAAGTAGGAGGTCATCCTGGCCCTGCAGCCAGTACCCCCATCCCACAATGGGAGTCAGGGATTGGCCGATGGCAGAGAAGTCCCATCAGGTGAGTTTCATTACTTTCCCTACATACCAACCACTGCTTCCCTCCATGTGTGTGTAAGGGGCTGCATGCTCCTCACCCAGCCTTGGGATCACACAGCAGCCCATGCATGTGGGTGCACATAGAGTGCCAGGCCACAGCACACAGCCCCAGGAGCCTGCCACAGAGGAACCTTGCGCTCCTGCTCACAGGGTTTCTGCCTTACTCCCGACTCTGTGGTGGGACACTTTCCCACCACAAGCCCCCACTAAGGAGGATGCGGCCATGGACACACAACAGTGCCGCACACACCACGTCCTGCCTGCGCTCTCAGGGCATCATGTGCTCCAGGGAAAGTGCAGCAAGGGAGAGGACACCAAGCTCCTGCATGGGAAACTGTCAGGGGAAAGGAAGTGAAGGGAACCCAAGCATCACCCTCCCCAGCAAGTGGCAGCTGCTGCTCACACATACCTTCCCCAATACCCACTCCCCAGTGGGAAGTGATAGATGTCCTCTCCCTGTGGGAAGCTGCCACTGCTGGACCCAGTGGCGGCCCGTCAATACAGGTGACTTAGGCGATCGCCTAGGGCACCAAGATAAACGGCTGTTGAGGGCTTTGGAGATGGGGGCACCGATCATGCATTTCACCTAGGGTGCCAGTTGCCGGCAGCTTGTATAGGGCTGCTCCTGGCTGGACCCGGTGTGTGCAAGGCACAGAGGGAGCCCAACCGCCTCAAGGACCTGCTCCAGCCCACATGCTCCTGATCTGGCCAGCACCTTCCCATGCCTGCTTTTTTTTTTTTTTAAGCCCACTGTCTAGGCCACAGATGGCCTTGCCTGAAGCACATTGCCTTCACCTGACCTGACACCTTTTGGTTTTGGCTCAGAGATGAGGGCTGGCTTCAGGCACAATGTTTCCAAGGATGACTGCCCTTCTCTTTGTGCTTCACAGCTGGACCAGCTGCAAGAGGGGCATGCTCAACACCTCCCGTGCCATCCTCCTGACCCCTCAGGGATGCAGAATGGAGGCAGACCTGGAGCTGCAATGAAACACCTGACAGGAGCTGCTGCACCAGGATTGGACCATCTGTGTGGCTTTCACCACTGCCCTTGACCACCTGGTGGCCGCTCCCATCCCAGCTCCTGCCCCTCCAGCTAGAGCCTGAGACATGACTGTACAGGGGGGCCCCTTTAAGCATGAGTCTCAGATAGCCTCCAGAAGCATGTATGGAAAATGACTGCTGTCCTGATGCTTTGCCTGACGTGTTTCTGGGTGACCTTAAATATGATTCAGTGTCCAATGAGTGTGGATGCTGTATTTTGAAATAGCTCAGCGCTATTTCGATGGGCTTTTGCTGTGTAGCCACGCTATTTTGAAAGAAGCTATTTCAAAATTTATATTTTGAAATGGCTTTTTTGGAATAAATGTGCAGTGCAGGCATAGTGTGACAGGACAGGTCTATTTCTAGTCACCCTCTAGCCCTCTCTTGTAGGGTCTACTTCTGCAGTAGCTCTGTGCCTATAGAAATGCTGTGCATTTTAGTGGTAATTTCTAATTTACCAGGAATGCCCCATTTTGATTACAATAACAATAAAAAGTCACTTTGTTATGGTAGTAGTTCGCAGACAGTTTGTAGTGGCGATCTCTTATGTGCTGTTATAGTTTGGCTATTATGATGATTATTCATAAGTTGGATTTGTAGAATTTAAATGGCTGTCATATCTGAAAAGCAGCTACAATGAAACACTTTTAATCAGCTTGCTGAACCATGACGCTTTATAACTTTTGGAAGATTCTCCTCATTAATTAATCTAGCTTACAGAACAAAACATATGTCATGATGTGTTTTGGGGGCTTCTATCAATGACTTATGCCTGTATGCATGATATGTGATACAACTGAATTCCTGAACAGTTTTACCCTTTACAGCTACATTGCCTCTTTTTAGACATGAAGGCTAATTTTCTCTATTTAGTCACATACAGCTCTTTCTAAGATAATTATATAACTGTGAATTTCATACTGGAAGTTGCCTGGAGGCTTACAATTTATTCAACAGAGGCAGTTTCCCAAATGAAAAGGAGACCTTCCCAAATGGAATCTAAAGGTCATGTAATTTAAGAAATATTTTAGCTTTTAGTAGAGATGCTTGGAGGAAAAATCATATCACTTGGCTAAAATATCAGTTGCAAATTGTCATCCTAACTTTACAAGTGTCCTACAGTTCATTTAATTTTAAGGTCATATTTTCATTAATCTCATATTTCCAACAGAAATATGGAAAACAGAATTTCTGCTATACAGGATGCTAAACTATCTGTAACTGTCAATTAGGAAGAATTCCAAATGTGTGTGGGTTCTTTTTTTTTTTTTTTTCAAACTAACATAGGGTGCGTCTAGACAGTACCCTTATCTCAGAATAAGCTATGCAATTTGCACTATGCAAATTGCATAGCTTATTTTGCACGTATTTCAGAATTGCTTATTTCAAAATTTGGTGCTGTCCTCACAGTGCCAAATTTTGAAATAATGTGCTATTTTGAGACATCCCTTAACCCTCGTGGAACCTTTGAGACATCCCTTAACCCTCATTAAAACTATTTTGAAATAACAGGTGCATGTGAAAGACTTGGAATAACTACTTTGGGATGCCTCCAGTATCCCAAAATAGCTTCGCTGTCTAGATGTACCCATAGTGATCCTCAAAACAAGGGCTATTATAGCGGAATTATGTAGAAAAAAAATTGCAGCCAGGAGACCTACGGCCAAAATATAAAGTGGCATGTATGTATATGTAATAAAGCATCTGAGTAGCAGAGAAAAGATGTATAATGCCTTCAGCATGCATTAACCCCTACCTAGAAGTGGCCCATCCCTGTCGGAACCATGCAGGGCTGACACAAGTACTAGCAATCCTTGCACTCCAAAAATATAGATGCATTATACTTTCCACTTGCACGGAGGGGATATGGAAAGGAGGAGACCTCTGTGCTTTCTCTAGAACAAGACTCCCAAGCAGTAGCACTCCAAAAGGCTATTAGAAGAGAGGATGAGTGCAAGTGCGTGCGGGGTACACGCCCCAATTTTTACCCGTGCCCCGAGACTCCCCTTTTTCAATAAGAGTCAGTACATAGGCCACAGTCTGCTGACACCGCTTTTAATAGGTGCAACCACGTCCCCCAAGATACTTTTTCTTTACAAGCCGACTGAGCTCATTGGCGTCTTCTCCGCGTACAATCGCAAAGAGGTTGGGGGGTAGGGGGACCCGGGCCCGCCCTCACACCCAGGTCCCGACCCAGGGCCCTAAGGGGAGGAGAACAGCCTCGTTCTCTCCCCTGTGGTCGACGGGGCAGCCGCCCGTAACACGCCGACCCACGGGCTATCCGTCACCCTGCCCTGGGTCACTTCCTACCCTCCACTAGTCCTCTTGGAGCCGTGGGCGATGAGGGCGGTTAGGACCCCCCTTCACGGGCCCCTCTGTGCATGCTCTCAGGCCCTCCGTCCCCGGCCGTCCTGAGCCTCCTTTTCCTCCTCCGGGAGCCGGCCGGCTTTTAAAACTGGCGGCAAAACGCCAGCTGAGGCCGCCACGCCCCCGGACACTCTTGCCCCGCCCCCTCGCGCTCGGCGGGGCACGCTGCATGATGCCGTAATCTGGTGTCCCTGCGCTTATGGCCACTGCGCTCCCCTCTGCTCCCCGGCCGGGTTTTTGCGGCGCGTCCTCACCTCCTCCCCTGTACCGAGAGGCCGGGGTAGTCCCAGTGCGGAGCCCTGGCGCTCCATCACAATGAGTGATGGTTAAGTAGAGTAACTCAGGGGATACTATTTTTTTTTAAAATAGGAAAAGTCTCCTACAAGCAACCAGAATGTTATGTTTCAGTGAACCCAGTAAAGCGGATGGTTCCCACAGTTTCATATTCAGTGCTGTGACGGTGTACCAGCCCCACACTGAACTAACAGGGTTAAGCCAGATAACCCTAGCTGAAGGAGCCCTGTCCCCGCAGCCCTGCTGGGCATGCTCAGACTCTAGCCCAGGTATAAAAGCCTGGGGAGAGGCTCAGTCTGGGCTGACTGCCAGAGGAGAAGGGCCTCTAGCTAGGGCTTCTGATCAGCAACAGCCAGCTGCCCGAAGGGGGAACAGCGGAGGCCCCAATGTTGCGTTGGACATAACCACTGCAGACTACCAGGGAGGCGCAGCCCCTGAGGAGGCAGAGGACCCTGTGACCACATGGGAAGAAGGCCTGTCAGAGCAGGTAGGAAGTGGCCCAGGGAGGCTGCAGGAGCAGCCTCTCCCACCCAGAGATCCTTGGCATGTTTCAGTTGGATTCCCTGCCAAGAGAGTGGTGGACCGGTCTGCCACTCACAGGGCCCTGGGCTGGGACCCAGTGGAATAGGGTGGGTCTGGGTCCCCCTCCCGGGGTGCAGCCCCACCCCGTGACTTGGCTCAGTGGGCTGTCTCAGTGGGCCCTGCCTTAAAGGGCTGGTGATTGATTTTGTGTACTGACTCTGGCCAGTGGGCCACTTAGCCTTCCCGTAGAGGGCTGGTGATTGACTTGGATAGTGACTCTGGACCTCGGTTCATCCAGCCCTTCTTTAAAGGGCCGGAGAGCAGCTTTATTTTATTGCCTCTGGCAACTAGGCCATTCAGTCCCGAAGTGAGGGGCCAGACTACAGGGCACACGGGGCGGGCTGTGGACTCAGCCCCGGGACACAGGTCCCTAGCCCTTGGGGAGGGGAAAAGAAGAACCGCCCTGCAACAAGTGCCTAATGAGTCAACTATTCATTGAATGAACAATAAAACGGCAACTATGGAACATCATAACTCTTATTAGGCTCAAAAATTTAAGATCCACTAATTTGTGGCTTGTGTTGAAGTTTATCTCCATATTGTCTTCATATCTGACTCTCACTGTCTCTATGAAGTTTAACATATTAAAACTAATTTAAAGGCTATTGAGAGGATACACAAACATACATATATAATACTGTGCTTTATTTGCTAGTCTAGCAGGAAGCAAGAGTATTCAAGAGGGAGTTTTTAGAATAAGTAAAGATGCATGAAAGATGGAATAAATCAAGTCACTCTGGAATCTTCTGTGTGATCCTATCAAACCTAATCAAGGAAATTCAGGTGATCCTTCCCAGTAGAAAACAAATTAGAAGTCTGAGTAGACAGCTACATATGTGGCTTATTACAACTTTGAAACACAAAAAAATGACAGATGGGGTGTATGTGTGTAGCTAACATTCAACAGTGTATCAATCCATAAATGAAGTTAGTGTATGGAAGAATACTGACAACATTTGAAATCCTGACTAAAGACATACCAATTGAAAACTATTAAAATCTGAGTTTTGCCTAAGAGGATGCTAGATTTGGACCATTGTAACTTTACCCAGCTAATGGGCAACAACCTAGATAAAGGTAAATTGCACATTGTTTTTAATTGTGCAATACATTTCTTGCACATCATTTTAACAGTATTACTCAGTGTAGGCTTTTCTATATAAAATGCTATTTCTAATGTGGGACTGTATTACAGGAAAATAGATAAGAAATGGGGTTAGATCCTGTGTCAAATATATTGGTTCTGGGCACATGATCCTATTTTCATTCAATACACTCATGAATGAAAATGCAGACAAATTTGTGAACACTTCAATAGTGAAGGTCAATTTAAGTCTAACTTATGACACTTGTGTGTCAGATTAAATACCAAATATATTAGGAGTATTTTCTGATTAGCAGGGTTGAAGTGACTAAATTGCATGCTAAGTTTCCACAGAGTCACTAAGCAATGACTGAACTGTCAAACAAAAAAAAACTGGGAAAAATTAGGCAAGTCAGTATCTGCAAGTATACACTGGCGAAACAACAGCAAGAAAATTAATGCTAGTGTCTTTAAAAGAAATTACCAGCCACTTCAGTTTGGTTTCCTGCAAAGAAATGACAGTTGTGTCAGAGATGGCAACCATTCTTGTAACTTGCATATTTAAAATGGCTCTTAGAAAATATTCCTTCCCTGGTTAGTGTTAAGGCCTAGTGATATGAAAGACAGGTGAAAGATGAAGACCAGTGAAGAAAGCAGAAATATTGACACAAACTTTTCCTGGTCCACAATATGTGAAAGTGATATGGAACTAAATTGAAACAAAAGCATATTCCTTCTTGGTAATTTGTTTTCTCTTTGGGCTTGGCTACATCACAGAGAAGATCGAAGCTGCTGCAATCAATCTTCCAGGGTTTAAATTAGGAGGTCTACTGAGGACATGCTAATTCAAACTGAGAGGGCACTCCCATCAACACTGGTAGTCCTGTACCTCTCAAGGAGTAAGGGAAGTCAATGGGAGCATGTGCTTCCATCAGCTTCCTGCTGTATGGACAGCTCCAAAACCCAATTTAAGTTAGGTTTATTATGTAGCTGGAGTTGTGTATCTTAAGTCAACTTTCCCCTTTAGTGTAGACCAGGCCTTTGAAAACAAACATGCTGGCTTTCATTAGCCACAAAGGATGGTTATAGCAGTCTCAGCTGCTCCAGCTATAGCAGTATCATCCAATAAAATAAAAGCAGACCCTTTTAAAAATCCAGTTAAAAGAAGGAAGTTCTCTGTCTCTTACACAAATGTTTTTGCGCTTACTGATGGGTTGCTTAGATGCACTGTGTTCTAATCTGGTATGCATATTACACATGCCGCACTACATCCACAGTTAATGTAAATCAGTGCAGCTCCAGTCAAGTTACTGGAGCTATCCCAGTTTACATTGGTTGAGCAAGTGCCCTATTCTTCACCGAGGAGTATAAATCTGATGTAATAGCATTAAAGTGGAATTATTTTTGATTTTTAACTGCTGTAACTGAGAACAAGATTGGCTTTCCAGCATTATCAATTGTTGTTTGCTTCCTGGCTAAGATTTTATTTCAGTTAAGATCCATTTCAACTTACACATCCTTAAAATCGTCAGAGGGGATTTCCACTTCAAATTTTGCATGTATGGCCTTTGGCCACCTGAGCCATTTTTCACCCAGTTTCAGGTGATGGATATAAACCACTTTCAGCACATGTTAAACATGTGGTAAAATGTATTCTAACCTTTTTAGCCATATTTTATCCCCCAAGTCACTCTTTATTGAAAACTTGAATGAAGTTTATTCAAAATATGTAAAAACTGTGCCAAGGTCTAGTTTTAAGGCAGGAAAAGTCATATTCAGAATTTATGTTGTGAGGTCTTTGAGGCAGATAATCTTTGATACTCTATATCTGTGTAACATCTAACACAATAGGATCCCATTCCAGTTGGTTCTTTAACTGCTACTGAAATACAAATAGAATATTAATAATCATGTGAAATGAATGCTACAGTGACCTCTGATACTCTAGCAGATTGTCAAACACTGGTAAAAATACTTTTTGTTGTGACAAATAATACTATACAATAATACTAACAGAGATAAAGGGCATGTCTACACTTGCCATTTAAAGTGGAAAAAGACCTTTTTTGTTCAAAAAACTTTGGAGTATCTATATCTGCCAATGATATTTTTCAGTGAAACTCAGAAGTTTCACCAGAAAAAGAAAACCACTTCCATGAGAGGCATACAGCTCTGGCTGCTGATGCTTTTGCAATGATGTGCAAGTGAAGACATTCTTTTTTGTGTTAGACTTTTAGGATGTTTAAATATCTTTCAAAAATCTGACTCTAATGGATTTGACAGTGGTCTCAACAGAGTGTGGGAAATTATATAATCCAAGACCTCCTAATTCCTGGTTTACACAACTGTTCTCCTACTTTTAAATGTTTTTCTTGAAAAAATGACCATAAATAGTACCAAATATAATGCTGAAATCATGTTCATCACCCATTAGAAACAGGCAGGAAGAGGAATGCCATTCTCATTGCTTCTTAGACTCTTCTGTCTTCGTGGAGAAACAAACTCATGGAGTAGAGTAAAGGATAGCACGTCCTTTGCTACTTCTCCCTGTTCCTCCTGGGAGTGAAAGAGAATGTAGTAGATCCCTTGTGGATCCTTGCTTCCCAGTTTCAAAGGTGGATACTTCTTACCAGCTATGTCTGATGGTAAAAAGAAGGGACTGGGAGCACAGTCTGCTCAATTATGATCAGACTTTAGAGGCTGAACAATAATGTGTGCTTTTTTTTTTTTTTTTTTTTTTTCAAAGGAGAGAAAACAAATGAAAATACCCTTCCCCCCCTTCCCCCAAAAAAGTTTGTCACTAGGGTATTTTTACCTTAAGCACACATGTTTGCTAACACTCCTGCAGAAGGTGTGGGGAGCCTCCATCTGATGAGAGAGGGTTTCAGTTTTCTGATTTTTTTTTTTTTGTAAAATTAAGGTGCTAACTGTAACAACTAGAGCAAGGTATTCATTTGCTTGCTTGTTTTTTCTTGTGTGGTAGAAATTTCATTAAGTACACTGAACAAAGTGTAAGTGTGTGATAGGGAATAATCCTGTGCTCACAGTGTGAGGTACTAATGACCTAGTTAGGTCATTTCTAGTTCTAATTCCTGTGGCATTGTGTTTTAAACATGATGGGCAAACTTCATCCCTGGTGTGAAACCATTTGAATCAATGGAATTACCACAGGCATGAACTGGATCCAGTGTTTCCCACTTGCACATAGGCAACGTTTCCATCACACCCTACAAAATTAAACAGCAGACTAGATATGAATGCATTTCCTTCTATTTTTCTGGTTAAATTTAGATTAATGGAATTTGCAATAAAATTAGAGATACTGAACTGTCCATAGGCGAATCCAGTACATTATTAGCCTACTCACCCTGCTACTTATCTTCAAATGCACACACCAGAAGCAGAAAGGATTTAGGTTATATTTTAGTAATCCAAATCTTGTGGGTAGTGAGTTTTACTGAAATTGGAGCACTTATTACTCTAATTTAACTACAAAAGCCCCCCTCATTTAGTAAAGTAAAGGGTTTGACTTCAGTGCACAAAAGAAATGAGGTTTACAGCAGTATCAGTAAGGTTGGGGTGTCAGCCTGGCTTTGCAACCTTTACATCTGAATTTCCTTGGTTTTCTAGATTTGTCAAACATTTAACAGTGCTTAAATATAGGCTCTTCATGGTGACAGTAAAATTTCCATAATGGTGGCATTTTTAAAAGAGGGAAAAAAGGATAGAATAACCAAAAGGACAGGACTGACTGTGTTTCGGTGCATTTGTAATCTAGTGGCTGGAGCATACTGAAGTTGGAAGACTAGAATTGCATTCTTAGCTTTGCCACTTAGGCTTCATCTACACTGCAAGGTTTTTGTGCAAGAAGCCTTTTGCGGAAGAGCTCTTCCGCAAAATTTTCTTGTGCAAAAGCGCATCCAGACCTCAAAGCGCATCACAAAAGCAATGCATGGACGCTCTTAGCAAGAAAGCTCTGATGGCCATTCAGAGACTGGCCATCAGAGCACCTGTGCTTTTGCCGATAGGGGTTTCTTGCACAAAAACCCCTCCGGAGCATCCACACCTGCCTTTTTGCACAAGAGCTGTAGCGCATAAAAGGAGTTATTCCTTGTGGAGTGAGGAATAACGCAACTGCAAAAAACCCTCTCTTCTGTCACTTTTCTTGAGCAAAAGCGCACTTGAAGTGCAGACGCTCTGCCGGGTTTTGCGCAAAAACTCTCGTTTTTGCGCAAAAACCTTGCAGTGTAGACGTAGCCTCAGTGTGTGAGCTTCAGGAAGACATTTAGGTCCAGATTTTCAAAGTTACTAGGGTGTAACTGCCTGGCCCACTGACAGAGGGAGTGGTGTGGAGACAAAGGGGGCAAAGGGGAGCCAGGGGCCCCCAGCCACTGCTATTACTATCCACAATGCAGCAGGGCTAAGTCAGGCTTTCTGCCTGCCCTTATACCATGCCGCTTCTGAAAGTGACCAGAAGCTCAGCACATCCCTGCAGCCCTTAGGGGTGATAGTGTTTCATACAATGCTCCGGCACTGACTCTGTAGTTCCCTCTGCCCCCTCCCACCTAGGAGCCACTGCCAGCAGCATGTGTTGCAGAAGCCACCCAAGGTAAATGCCAACTTCCTGGTTCCCTCCTGCACCTCAACCTCACGTCCCATCCCAGAGCCTGCAAACCCTCCTGCACTCCAACCCTCTCTTCTATGAGGCCACAACCAAACACTCTCCCGGAGCTGGCACCCCTCACTCTCTTCCATACCCAACCTCCTTCCCCAATTTGATGAAAATGAATGAGAGTGGAACAGAGCAAGGGAGGGAGGGTGAGGAGTGAGCAGGGGGAAGGGTCTCAGAAGGGGAAGGACAGGTATGGCCTCATGGAAGGAATGGGGCAGGCACAAGGCATCGCAGGATAGTGCAATTATCACAAGATTATAGTGTGTGAGTATTTCTAACAATGTTTTGACACAATTGTGTTTGCCAAATATGTGTAAAAGGTTTCCTTTCTATGCCAGTGTGGAACAAAAACAAATTTTGAAACCTCAAAAGTTGTTGTAGAACACAATTGTCATACTCTGGACACATCTAATAACTACATTGTAGTTTCTGCAGACCTGTCTTAGAAAAAGCATAGAACCACTTTGTGGAGTTTCATTTTTAAATATGATGAAGAGAAAACTAGTCCTGACACTTTTACAAAAGTATTTTGTGTCTGTTTTTTATGTACTGTCATTCTAGCCAGCTATGTACATATTACATGGTATGTATTTGTAAATCTAGGCAATTGTGTATGGTAGTCTATTGTTTTTGTCTCTCACACTGTATGTTACAGTCTATTACCTTCTATTTCAAATCTGAATAATATGTTTTTAGAAAACTGTGTTCTTACATTTAGCTGCTGCTTTATGTTATGTCAGGTTTGATTTTATCCAGCAATGCATACATGTCTTTTTTGGGAGACTTGCTGTGTAATATATTATTAGAATAAATGAAAGTGAGTGGTGGTGTAGAAATAACCTATGCAGTTTTTATCTGTCATTCCTGTGCTCTGTGCTGGGGATGTTGCCTTTTTTTTTATATATTTGTTTATGCATAGATTATGTGCAGAATGAGATACCACCAAATATAGTGGTAGTATTATAGTAGCTTCCATTGATATTGAGCCCTTGCCAACTGTTACCACATCATGGTATCTGAGGATATCATCCAGTGATAGACTTGTGGTAACTGTGGGTAGCAACCATTTGATGAATATTGTCATTTAGTGGTATGTACTGTATATTGGGTGTATAATATCATGTATTGCTCATCTCACAGAGTTTATATATGAGTCTCATACTCTGATCAAAGAGAGTGTCCTTTCAGAATTCTACCAGTCTTGTCACTGGCCATTTATGAAAGAGCTGATATTTTTCACTTCTCAAAAATTTTCCTGCCAAATCCCAGTTGGGGTCATTATACTCTGCAGGCCTGAGATCTTGAATAAGACTTTATTCAATGGGGAGTCAAGTTAGTGCAGAAAGCATTGCACTAGAGTGATGTGTTCAGTGATCCAAGCTGCTCAGTAACTCTGCCAACTACTGTTTTATACCAAGGGACATTTTCCAGGTATATAACTTTGTACCTAGCTATGATGCATGGATCGCTACAAGCTGATCTGTGCAGTAGGATATCATTTGGCCACTCATGCATGGAATGGGGATTTTATGCCACCCTAGATATTTAGATATCTGGTAATTCTGAGGAGTCCTAAATGTCTACACTGGCATAAAACACGTGAAGCTGAACTAAGTCAGTTGAATTGGGCTTATGGGACGTGGGCTGAAGGGTTATAAAATTGTAGTGTAGACCTTGGGCTTCAGTCCAAACATAGATGCCTACTCCCTTGCAGGCTCTCAGAGCCCAGCCTCTTGCCTGACCCCAAATGTTAGCTGTACACCAACATGATATTCTGCATGTATAGTTGCCACTGATAGTGGGGATGGTAGAGATGACATCCTGAGCTCTTCTGGGAGCAAGTTTTCCATCAAGTATTGATAGACTCATGTTAGCAGGTCTCATGCCATTGTGCTAAAAATGGGAATGTGGATATACTGCTTAGTCTGGTACTCAGGCTCTGAAAGAAGAGTGGCTTTCAGAGCCCATTTTGACATTCCCAGCCAATGGGAGCTGTGGAAAATGGTGCCTGCAGATGAAAAAGACACTTTCCACAGCTCCTGATCTGAGTTGTTAAAAGTGGAAAATCAGGAGACATCCTAGTCAGGCCCATGTTAACTAGTTAGACCGCAGTGCATTTGCACAAGTCCCCGACCATCAGGAAAAGGAAGTACAACATACACACAAACAACTTGGGACCATAAAGAGGGAGGGTGGATGGGTGTCTTGGGGGTGAGGGCCCTGTGTGCAGCCTGTGGCATGAACAAGCAGGGTGAGGACTAATTTGTCCAAATTCCTGGGCCAGGGAAGGTGGAGGTGGAAAGTTCCAGTTGCCATAGTTCATGAGGCCTCACAATTGTTTAAACTGGAACTGGATTTTATAATGTCTATTCTGTGTCCCCCATTTTTCCAAGTAAACCAAATTATTTTGGGTACAAGAATTATGAATTGGACTATCTGTGTTGTGATGGCAGAACACTGCTATGGGCATAATAATGCAGTATATATTATGTGTTAAATTTTAGAAAATCGCTGTGCACAGTGAAAATTGGAAGGCTTCTCTGTCTCTTTAAATCTATGTTGTGGTCTAATGCTTGGTGAAGCTTACAGTAATGGAATCATGGCTTTAAAGTTAGACTGAAGAGTTCCTATTTATACTTGTTCTGTCAGCTCCCTGAAGTACATTGTCTTCTGCACAATCTCTTAGTAAAGATTATGGTAAGGGTCTCCCAATTAAAAAAAAAAATCAAATCCATCTGATAGTGCAGGGGTTAGGAGGATGTTTTCATTAGTTAACAGCAGTCTAACTTAGCACTGTATATGTTCAATTACATGTGTTACATAAACTGGACAACTTGCATCCAAAATTGTTCTTTTGTTCAACTTAAATCTCCAAAATCCTTAACTTAGAAACAAGAGGACCTGAGCAACATCATCCAAAGCATCCATGAAACCAGCAACTTACTTTAATTGTTCACATTCTCAGTATGGGGAAAATGTCAGAAATTAGTAAGCATAAATACATCTTGACTAGCATTTCCTTATCCCACATTCATTCTTATTCTTCAGGGTTAGTTTGGGGGGTGGGGGTGGGGCAGTTCTGCACACATCTGTTTTTTCACTAGTATCAAAGAAAATATTTCTGAGATTTTAAAAAATGCATGCATCTGTATCCACTGTGATGCATCTCTAGGGTGTGGGGGGGAGGGGAGAGAGGGGGCGGTTGTCCCTGAAAATGGTATTTAGTTATTTCCTGGTCATTTTACTAATGTTCCATCATAATTTCAGGAAATAATTTATTCAACATACAGATGCACTTACCACACAGAAATGAATCCAAGTTGCAGAGAGGCAAGGATGATTGCTATTCTTTTCACAGCTGGTTTTGGGATTTCTTCAAATAGGAGGATAAAAAGGCAAGGAAATTACCTCAAGCACACAACTCTTTTTTTTTTTTTTCTTGTCAACAATGCTCATTACTCATCACTGGATTTTATTAATTACTTTGAGATTTCAGTTATGTGAATCAGCCACTCTGGATTTGATATATAAAATGTCTCCCTGACTCCTAAACACTTACTCTTCACAATATTTTGAACACATGTAGTACTATAATAAATATGATTATTATTTATTGTAGGAGATTAAAGGGAGATGTGGCTATATTTTAATATAAATCTGACAGGAGTAAAGAAGAATTAGAAAGAAAGTAGGTTTGTTAATAAATTATGAAAGTGAATAAATTATTCAAAATGACTGACATGCTAAGTTATTTTTTTTTAAATCGGCTTTCATCAAAAAATCCACTGAAGAAAGACTGACCAATTACTAAAGAAGCAAGATTCTGCTAAAATAATTACTGATAAAAGCAGACATATATGTACTAATTAAGAAATTGGTATTCTGCAAATCAGCCTGTCCAGATGACATACAACATAGGATTATAAGAGCTAATGAAGTCAATTTACTATTGACAGTATTGAAAAATGAACAAATAGGAAGACACTAAAAAATCTGAGGAAAACATATGTAATGCTGGTTTTTGAAAAAAAGAGTACAGTGATTATGACACTTTCCTGTAAGTCTGTTTTTAAGGGAAAAGGAATGTTGGAGAAAGAGAGAAGAGACCTTGGCCTAGACAGACAAACTTGATTATTATTGGTTGCCCTGTATGAAATTACTAGATCAAGAGAATAAGCATTTTACAGCATATTGACCAAAAGTAAAGTTATGGATGACTGACACACATTTAGATTTAAGAAAGAAATTTGATATACTTAGTTGAACCGTGTTGTTTAGTTGTGATTGTTCAAATATCAGTAATTTACAACCAGTAGAGCAAAAAAGATGAAATTATTTATCCTTACAAATTCAAACAGTGAATACATTTGAGGAAACTGATTTAAAAATAAGATTTGCCATGATCAATTTTTTTTCTGCTAGAATGTGCACTGTAACACAGATGAAACAAAAATTAGCTAAATGAGCAAAAACACAGGGAATTAAGATTAATCAATGAGAGGCAGGGATTCAAAGGCATAAAGGGCAGAACATGAATGGGAATTGAGAATGTAATTCCCATTTATGTCTGAAAATCTTTCACTTATTGGGTTACTTAAGAGATTTATGGATAGTCTGATTTTTAATTTATCTTCCTTAGACTGGAAGTCAGCCACAGACCTGGTATGGGAAGGTGCAAAGACCTATTGTCGCCAGAATAAATAGCATTAAAGATACTTTAGATTGGGAAGTGCAATCTGGTCAGAGTCTTCTCCATGCAAAGGGATGATGTACAATCAGCTCAATATGTTGGGATATAACAGATTGATCTCTGGTATGCTGACTTTCATCTACATTTCAGTGTGGAAGACTGCTTTTTCTCCCCTGCCCATTTCTTCATCTTGCTTTTGGCTGTGAGGACAATAGGAGTGGAGAGTCCCATTAGCAGTGATATTGTGAAAGGTTTCTACGACAACATCCTTGCAAGGCCTTCAAAGGGCTACTTACAATGGGACTCTTCCACATTTTGGGAAAGGTAGTAAATGAGCTAATTGATTAAATTTGCACACAACATTTAATTAGGAAAACATCACTCAAGGTAAAGCAACAGTACAGAGAATATGGACTTCAAAAAAAAAAAAAAGAGCGTCCATTAAGGAAAATGAAAGCTGATACATTTGGAGAAAAACCTATTGAAACACATACACAATGGTGGAGAGAAAGTTGAGAAGCAATAGTGTTACAAGACACCAAGACATGTGACAGTGGCCAGCAAACACCTACAACTGCAATTTCATATGGCCACAAAAATCCACTGTGTATATGAAGGGATAAGTAGAACAGAGTCAGTGATTTGGATGGGAGGCACACATCACTAGGCTATGAAAGGAAATGTCATAATGCACAGTTATAGTAATTTTCTATAAGGTTCATATGACCACAAATGGAATATTGCTTTTACTTCTGGGTGCTATGTACTCAGAAATATATTGATTGTTCAAAGAGGGTCAACCAATAATAATTAGTTTTCTATGATTAGGGATTGAATTATTGAGATTAAATGAGAGAAATGTTATATGGCTAAGGTGGACATACTAGCCATCTGCCAATATTTGAAAGTGTAAAACCTATGGATATAAAGGAATTATTTAATATGGTGTACATGTTTGTAACTAAATGTTATAAGATGAATAGAGGACAGTAAATGTTCAGCTGAATATGGGGGGAAAATCCCTTAAAGTGAGATGTATACAACTGAGATATAAATAATGTCTTTCTTATTCCTTTGAAAAATGGACAGGGCAAACCACTAGAAAATACTCTGTAGTGAACACATCCTTGTTGGCTGGCATATAGACCTAGGAGTTTTTCTTCCATTAGTACCTTCTCTGCTTCTGTGATTATTCAGAGTGCTCAGCATCAGCATTATTTGTGTCAGAGAAATAAATGACCAAAAACAGATTAATGAATCTTTTAGACATTCTAATGAAAAGGAGGGTTGCAAACTTGTATTCCAGATACAGATCTGTCTCTCCAACTCTAGATCTCTCAGCTTCCCTGTGACTCACTACCCAGGTTTCTCAAGATCATGAAAGTTAAATGAATTCCCCAAGGTTATACATTTGGGGCCAAATTATACCCTCTCTTACACTCATACTTCTTAATTCAGTGGTCGTCCATCAGTCAATGGGTGCTTACAGTGCTAAATCTAAAACTTTAATCTATCCTTTGTGGAATTTATTCCCTTGCAGAATCACTTCCAGAGAACAATTAATTTATTGTAAACAAGCAAACAAAGGCACTCCTTCCCTAGAGGACAAACATAATTAGAAGCCTCTGGATAGGCAACAAGTGGAACTTGTGTGACTTCTTTGTAAGTTGATATTGCAATATACAGAAGCTTCAGAGGGGTAGCTGAGTTAGTCTGTAACTGGAAAACTTAAACACCAAATAATCTAGCAGCGCCTTAAAGACTAACAAAACATGTAGATGGTATCATGAGCTTCCATGGGCACAACCCACTACTTCAGATAAGTGGGTTGTGCCCATGAAAGTTCATGATGCCATCTACATGTTTTGCTAGTCTTTAAGATGCTGCAAGACTATTTGTTGTTTTTTATGTATTTATTTATTTATTTATTTGCAATATACAGTTATGGTTAAATCAATTCTTGTGGCAGTCTTGTAGTCTTCAGCTTTAAGACCAATTACTTGCAGCATATTAGGATATGCAAGAATTGACACAGTGGATTCTAACTCAAAATCATTACTCTCCATTTTCTAACAGTTTGCAGTCCGCTAATATCACAAACATCAGTCTTTGGAAAAATCTTCTATATTATTTTCATACCCAACCAAGAATTTAATAAGCAATTAATTGCTGAAATGATGCATAGCTATCTTCAATAACCGTTTATAGACATACAGTTGAGAGGGACAGTAAAATAAAATTGAGCTGGTCTGACACTTCTAAATGTACCTGGAGTGGGGTGGGGGGAGAATGACTAGTGGGTGATATGAGTAATGTAAGGGTCAGAATAAAAGTGGAAAGGACACTTTCATTTTGAAAGTTAACTTTTCTTAATACTACAAAACCAACCCAGAAAATGAACATGTTATGAATGAAGACACAAGCAAATGTCTTCAAATAAGAATGTGCAATGCTAGACACACAATGAAACCTGCTTTCATTGAAGTCAAAGGCAAAGCTACCATTTGTTACAGCGAGGCCAGGACATCATCTGTAGATTTATATTTTGTCACCTAAATGGAAGCTGCCTTAATTTCAAAGAGAATCAATTGCAGCTCCCTTGATTTCATGGGGAACTCAACATTTCTGAATATCTAGCCACTGATATACCACCTCATAGAGCTGGAAGGGACCTTGAGAAGTCATCCAGTCCAGTCCCCTGTCCTTACAGAAGGACCAAGTACCATCTTTGATAGATTTGCCCCAGATCCTTAAATGGCTCCCTCAAGGGCTGAGCTCACAACGCTGGGTTTAGCAGGCCAATGCTCAAACCACTGAGCTGTCCCATACATATATTTGAGTAACTTTTCATGATAGAATTAAAGGCGTGGTTTATAATCTGGATATAAGAAATTGTTATATCCTTCAATAGGTTAGATTTTAGATATGATAGCATAATTCCTAGTCAATCAGATGAGTGTGTGCCACTTAGAAATTACAGCAATGGGAAACTATTGGTAAGAATGTTTTAAATTAACAGTTTTAAGCAGTATAAAGCTTTTATAGCAGGCTTTGTGCTGACTCAAAATCAGTGCAGAGAACTCTGGAGAAAACTCAGGAGCTGCCCATTGGGTGAACATTTTGTTTTGGTATTGTAGCACTTATTGGTTGTAAGACTACTAGAGAGGAGAGTTCACCTAAAAGATTTGCCAAGTTGATTCCCATAACCTCTACAATGGAAGCCAAGCTCAAAGAGGGGGACTTGTGCTCACACCTGAACCTCAAGGAATTTTCTGTTCTTTTCCATCATTTCATCAGGGGCCTTGCCCAATGGCTTTTTGAGCCAATCTACACCAGGATGCAATTTACCCAGCAAAAGGTGACCATTGTCTAGTTGAAAAGAAGTATAGGTGGGGGAAGGATGAAGTGAGATTGCTGGATTTGGTGTGAGAATGCTAGCTGGTGTTGCTGGCCTGTGATAAATAGGAAAACAGAATCCTTCTGGCCCTAAATGAGCAGGAGCCATCTCTCAAATAATGAGCAATGGGGTGTCCAAGACCACCATTTCAGCAACAATCAGTGTGATGCTTCCCTCCACCAATCAAGGGGGGAAATGTGCCACCAGTTGAAACTGAACTAACATTTTTTTCTATTGATAAAGGCATACATTTTTGGTTTCTACTGCTCATGGCTAAGAGTCACTACAAATTGTATATGTATCTTTTTTTCCTTTTCACTCTACATGTTGCACCTTCCTGGTCCTGAACTAGGGATTTTGACAGAGCAGGGAAGGTCAATTCCAGCCTCTCTGTGCTAGCCACCCAGCTCTCTGGCAGACTGCCAGTCACACAACTGGGCTCCACTCCTGGATACCAGGCTCTGCTGCTGTTCCCAGCTGCTGGCTCAGCTCCATTGCCAGCCCAGACTTCTGGGCTCCTTGCCTCTGGGCTGTCTGGCTCCACTGCCAGTTTGGGCTACCGGACTCCCTGCCACCAGGCCACTGGCCTGGCTCTGCTGCCAGTCCCCATCACCATCCTAGCTCTGCTCCCAGCCCAGATTCACTGCCATTCCTGGCTGCTGGGATCCCTTCTACTGGGCCATTGGCCTGGCACCACTGCTGGATTCAGGTGCCAGGCTCTGTGTCCCCAGGCCACTGGCTGGGATGTGTTGCCAACAGCCTAGCTCTGCTGCTGGCCCTGACTACTGGACTCCCAGCTGGTCCCTGCTCCCAGCTGCTGGGGCTCTCTGGTCCAAGGAATCTCCTGCTGGGCCACAGATGTTGCCAGACCAGAGAGTCGTAGATCAGAGAGGTTCAGCCTATAGTAACTTATTTTTCCCTTCCCTTTCCCCTCCCCTCTCTTCCCCATTCCTTCATCTCTTCCTATCCTATTCTTTTTGTCTTTGTTGTACACATGAATGAGGAAATGTCTGTATTTTAAAAAACCCTGTTTTTATTCCTGCTCTCCTCAGGAAACACTTAAGAAAATCCCAAGATATAACTTTGACAGCCAGCCCTAAAGACTAGTTCTCAATAGCTAGGAAAAAAAATATTGTGAAAAGGTTATCCATCCTCATGCTTTGGGGTAAGAACTGATCGCTGCCTGAGGTCAAAAGAGGGAACTGCAGAATTGGCAAGGTGCCTTATGGATGTCTCATCCTCTGGAATGTCCTTTATTGTCAACTGTTAGTAAAAAGTCAACTGTTTTAATTATCATATAAAGCCAGTGTAAAGCACAACTTGAAAGATTTAAACACTGGGGTAAATTCTGAATTCATGTGGGAGCAAGTGTTTGTGGGAACAATGTTAAACTCCATCTGTTTAATGCAAAACATAAAACTTTTTCTAAACCTTTTTCCTTTAAATCTGAAAAGGCATTGATATTCCAATAAATTTGTGCCTTCTGGGATAATTACAGCTCTTCCTTACAAATGTCCCCTTGTCATTGCTTCAAACATTTTAACAACTTTAAGATAAATGATTATTACCATAGGGGTATATTCTCCTCCCACAGCTATGCACATGCATTGAAAAGGCATCATGCTATTTAATTTATACACATATTGTTGATACTGAGTAACGTCTCTATTTTGTTTACACTTGCCTAAGTATAAAAGTAGTTGGCTACTCAAAATTACAAGTAGTTCATTAAAACAGACAGATCCACGTAGTCATGTATAAATATTTAACAACCTCCTCCAAACCAACAAACAAAAGGCTTATTAAAGCTTGCCCATTTTGCAGTATTTTTAATCTCACATGCAAAATTTTGTAAACTAAGCCCAACATTAAAAAATAATGTGGCTAGAGAGATTTGTAATGTATTTTTGTATAATAGCAGTGCTTAACATATCATATTATATGTATTTGATAGTGATTTATATCTAAAAGTTACCTAATGGATCATCTAGTTAACATTGCCTGACACGATGTTCTCTAAAAGTTACATGTATTGTGGAATTTGCTACCTGTAATGTAGTGATGTTAATTAAACAAGGACACAGTATGCTTTATTTCTTTTAGCTTGTCTAGTGTTAATTCAATTTTAGATTTTTATTGCAAAACTCTTGCTGACATTTTTATATTTTTACTCACGTCTCTATCTCTGATATTTTTTCTAGTAAATCCTTTAAGGCAGAATCCAGCGAATCCATTATCAACACTACTGGAATACGTTTTAGTACTACTGAAAAATACTTTTAGATATTCACTACTTCATTTAGTTTTTTTATAGAGCAGTTCAGTGTAACTAACCTCTTAGGTTTTATATAACTATTTATATTATCTATTTTGATCTTTAATTAGTCTTTATAGATGTGTTTATTTTAATTTTACCTTTCTAAAAGACTGCCTCAATTCAATGTCTAATGTGTTATGTATTAACAGCATGATTTTTAATGGAAACACACTATTCCTTAGTCCGTTGCTTGAATTCTAAATATAAAAGTAAAATTGTACACTGAGAATTAAGATGAAGTCCAGTTGTATGACAATACATATTTGTAAAATGGAAGGAAAACAGTTTACCTTTATATGTGATTTTTGCTGAAAAGTTCTGCAAAAGAGGTGTTTAACTGCTGTGCAAAACTGTAAGGCTATGTCTAGACTACATCCCTTTTTTGGAAAAGGGATGTAAATTAGACGTATCGCAATCGCTAATGAAGCGGGGATTTAAATCTCCCCCACTTCATTAGCATAAAAATGGCTGCCGATTTTTTCTGCACGGAGCTTTGCTGGAAAAAAGCGCCAGTCTAGATGCTGATCTTGCGGAAAATAAAGCCTTTTCCGAAAGATCCCTTATCCCTCTATGAAATAAGGGGTAGAGGGATAAGGGATCTTTCGGAAAAGGCTTTATTTTCCGCAAGATCAGTGTCTAGATTGGCACTTTTTTCCAGCAAAGCTCTGTGCAGGGAAAAAGTGGCAGCCATTTTTATGCTAATGAAGCGGGGGAGATTTAAATCCCCGCTTCATTAGCAATTGCGATACGTCTATTTTACATCCCTTTTTCGGAAAAGGGATGTAGTCTAGACGTAGCCTAAGGGTATGTCTACACTACAGCACTAATTCAAACTAACTTAATTCGAATTAGATAATTCGAACTAAGCTAATTCGAACTAGTGCATCTAGACCTAAAAACTAATTTGAACTAGCATGTCCACATTGAGTGGACCCTGAACCGAAGTTAAGGCTGGCCGGAACCAGGACTTAGAGTGTGGAGCTGCTGCCTCAGGCTAGCCGAGGGCTGTGCTTAAAGGGACCCGACCCCCAACCCGGACAGACAGTTCTCAGGGTTCCCCGCTTGCTTGTCGACCTCGATGAGGGACAGCAAAGCAGTCCTGTCTTGGAGTGCCCTGAGTGCCCACACTCGGCACATCAGAGCACTCAGTCATCAGTCCGGCTGCACTTGCCGCAGGCTGCCATCTGGGGGGGGTCATTCGGGGGGCTGTCAGGATCCAGGAGGCCCTGCAGGAGAGCTTCCACCCCGAGGAGCCCACAGAGCCACCCCAGTCCTCCCCATCAGGGGCTCGTGCCCCATCCCTCCCTCACCTCCTTCCACTTACCCTTCCCTAGCCCCCCTTCCTGATGTAAAAAATAAAGGACATGTGTGTTCAAAAATAGAAACTCTCTTTATTTAACAAAATTGAGGGGGGGGGATTAACCTCTGGGGAGACTGGGAAAAGGAGGTGGGAGAGGGGAAGAGAGAGGGTGGGAGAGGGGAGGGGGAAACCTGGGAGGAGGGAGCTGGAAGGGGGAAGCCAGGGGAAGAAGGAGGAGGGGAAGTATAAAACTATGGTACGTCATATCTTCAGTATTGTGTAGAGATGTGGTCTCCTCACCTCAAAAAAGATATTTTGGCCTTAGAAAGGGTTCAGAAAAGGATAACTAAAATGATTAGGGGTTTGGAACAGGTCCCATATGAAGAGAGGCTAAAGAGACTGGGACTTTTCAGCTTAGAAAAGAGGAGACTGAGGGGGGGATATGATAGAGGTATAAAAAATCATGAGTGGTGTAGAGAGGGTGCATAAAGAAAAGTTCTTCATTAGTTCCCATAATAGAAGGACTAGAGGACACCAAGTGAAATGAATGGGTAGCAGGCTTCAAACTAATAAAAGGAAGTTCTTCTTCACAAAGCAAATAGTCAACCTGTGGAACTCCTTGCCACAGGAGGCTGTGAAGGCTAGAACTAGAACAGAGTTTAAAGAGAAGTTAGATAAATTCATGGAGGTTGGGTCCATGGAATGCTATTAGCCAGGGGGTAGGAACGGTGTCCCTGGCCTCTGTTTGTGGAAGGCTGGAGATGGATGGCACAAGACAAATGGCTTGGTCATTGTCTTCGGTCCATCCCCTCCGGGGTACCTGGTGTTGGCCACTGTCGGCAGACAAGCTACTGGGCGAGATGGACCTTTGGTCTGACCCAGTACGGCTGTTCTTATGTTCTAAGCTCAGGGTCGGGGGTCTCACTGGACCAACTTGATTTTCATGCAAACCTGCTCCTGGGTTCGCATGTGGCCTTTGGTGGCCAGGCTGGCAGCTATCCTGCCCTAGACGGCCACTTTCCTGTGCCTAGTGCGGAGATTGTGGACGCTGGAGGCCTCCCCACAAACCTGGATGAGGTCCATGATCTCCGCACTAGACCAGGCGGGCACCCGCCTCTTGTGGCCCCAGGCAGGCTCCTGGGAGCCACCAGCCTGGTCCTGGGAAGAGGCGGAGGGTTGGGTGGCAGCGGGTGGCTGGCTCATGCTGTGCCAGGTGCAGGATCTGCTGGCTAGGTGCTGGCAGGCTTGCACCTGGCACGGGCACCGTAGCCAGACTGTGGCCCTTTAAGGGCTCCAGGGCTGGGAGGGGGGGGCAGAAGAGTTTCCCTGGCTTGGCCCAGAGTGGCCACCAGGACAAGCTGGGAAGGGCTAGCCTTCAACTAGTTCGCATTAAGTGGCTACACAGCCCTTAATTTGAACTACTTAATTCGAACTAGGCGTTAGTCCTCGTAGAATGAGGTTTACCTAGTTTGAATTAAGTGCTCCGCTAGTTCGAATTAAGTTCGAACTAGCGGTTTGTATGTGTAGCGCCTATGAAAGTTAATTCGAACTTACAGCTGTTAGTTCGAATTAACTTTGTAGTGTAGACATACCCTAAGGCTGAATGTTTAAAAGGATGTCTATTTAGCTTCCAGTTTTGCAGGCAAAGTAATATATCTGCTTTAATGGTGGATGCATGCTGTAAACTCATTGTCTAGTATATAGGCATCAAACTATATGGTTTGGAAATCCCAAACAGACTCACCTGTGTTGAATAATATTTTAAATCCCAAATAGTGCTGTTAATGTGAGCAGGATAATTTGTGTGAATTATTTGTGTGAATAATGAAGTCATGAAGTGGTCCACAATCATTTAAAAACATGAATATGCAAAATTAGAATCTTTTAAATCAGGCCTAAAAAAGCATGCACACACATAACACACACTGAAATACACACCCACAATGATGGCTGTTAAAATGTTTACTCACTTGCAAAAGCAATTGTAACGTTACCATATTTATGATATTCTTTATAATTTACTAACAACTGCTCCAGCAGTAACATCACAGTTAGGATCAAACTGGCCAACAATTTGAGTAATATGTTTTAAGTGTGTGCCGAGAATCCTGAACACAATCAGTGGATTAAAATAATACTAAGATGAAAAGGAGACTCTCAGGAACAGAGTTCAGAGTTTTTTGCTTATCTATGTCCTGTTATAGAATCCTGGGGCTGGAAGAGACTCAGGAGGTCATCGAGTCCAGTCCCCTGACCAAAGCAGTTGAAGGATCACTGATCAGAGTCTGTAGGGACCAAGACAGGTGAAGGGAAAGATGGACCTTTGAGAGAGGAGACTTTTCTATCAACACCCTGAAGGCTGGAAACAGGCACAAAAATTTTCTGAGTCTGGGAAAATTCAAGGGTTAATTGACTCTGAAAATTAATATATATCTTGGATGTAATTTTTTTCTGTGTTGGCCCTGTGCTGTTCAACATATTCATAAATGATTGGGGAAAAAGGGTAAATAGTGACATAGCAAAATTTGCAGATGATACAAAAATATTCAAGATAGCGAAATCCAAAGCAGACTGCAAAGGTTTACAAAGGGATATGACTAAACTGGGTGACTGGACAATGAAATGGCTGCTAAAAGTCAATATTGGCAAATACAAAGTATTGCACAATGACAAACATAATCTCAGCTGAACAAAAAAAAAAGTTCTAAATTAGCTGTTACCAGTCAGATCTTGGAGTCATTATAAGCAGTTCTTCACAAACATCTGCTTAATGCACAGCAGCAGTCAAAAACAAACAAAACAAAACAAAATCTTGGGAATCATTAGGAAAGGGATAATGAGACAGTAAATATCATAATGCCACTATACCTGCAACTTGAATACAGTATGCAGTTCTGGTCATCCCATCTCATATATAAGATTTGGAAAAGAGAAGGAAAGCAAAATGATTAGGGGTATGGAACAAGTTCCATATGAGGCAAAATTAAAAAGACTAGGACTTTACAGCTTGGAATACAGATAACTAACAGGGGTATGATATTGGTCTATAAAATTGTAACTGGAATGTAGAAAGTGAATAAAGAAATATTAAGTCCTTCTCATAACAAAGAACCAGGGATCACCCAAAGAAATTAACAGGCAGCAGGTTTAAAACCAACAGGGAAGATCTTCATCACACATTACACAATCAACCTGTGGAATTTGTTAGCCAGGTATGTTGTGAAGGTCAAGACTACATTGAGGTTCAACAAAGACCTAGATAAGTTCATGGGGGATAGGCTATTTGCCAGGACGGGCAGAGATGCAACACCATGCTTTGGGTATCCCTAGTTTCTGATAGCTGAGGGCAGATGATGAGATGGATCACTCAGGCTATGTCTAAACTGCCATTTTTTTCAGCAGAAGATATGCAAATCATGCTCTCATTTGCATATCTTCTGCTGATCCTTTTTGCGGAAGAGGTTTTGCTGCTAAAAAGCATTTTTTTTGAAAAACTCCCTTTTTCACAAGATCCCTTTTTCCTCAAAAAATGAGGTTTACAGGATCTTGTGAAAGGTGTTTGTTTTTTTTTTCCAACAAATGGCCCCGTTTACATGGGACTTTTTAGCAGCAAAACCTCTTCTGCAAGAAGGATCGGCAGAAGATATGCAAATGAGAGCATGATTTGCATATTGTCTGCCAAACCCCCCTCCCCCCCCCCCGGCAGTATAGACATGGCCTCAATGTTTACTTGTTCTGTTCATTCCCTCTGAAGCATCTGGCATAGGAAGAGAGGATACTGGGCTAGATGGTCATCAGTCTGAATCAGTATGGCTATTCTTATGTTTCTATGGCAACATCTTGGTGCTGCAATGAAGCTTTCCAGGTAACTTAAGACTTTCTCAGTAGATGCTGCTTTAATCAAAGGTCTCTGCATTCTAGTGGGGCACAAGAAAAAGACTGGGGCCTCCTCAGTCTCTAAATCTGAGCACTGTATTAAAAAGATATTTTAATTTGAAAAATTGGTTTCTCTGACTGATGGTTTGCCCAGGCACCCTGGGTTCTCTTGACTTATCTATCTTATTTACTGTTGCCTAAACCAATCAAGCTATATTACATGATAAGAGGACCCTGGGCAGTAAGTTGGCAAGAACTGGAGTCTTGTCATAGGAGCCCTGGTTCTTTGTGGTTTCCTGCCCAATGTATACACCAGTTATATATGTCTCTCTGCCCAGTAGCAATACCACAGCTAGCCTTCATAACAAGCCCTGCAGCATTTAATGTTTACTTCAAGCTGAAACCTGATATTCAGATTGGCAGCCAGAAAGTGTTTTTGTTGCTGTTGCCATTTGCAAAATATAATATTGATTTTAAGCCATTTCTTTTTAAAATAAGAGCTGATCCTCAAAAGACTGTTGCACTGAGTCCTTCCTTCCTCTGTTTGTTTTGGTTTTTGATTCCTGTTAAATGTTTCTCTCTCTAAATTATCAGTCCATAATTTATAGACCTTTTGAGTTTTTGGGGGTAATGCAGGAAGAAGAAATGTTAGAAGAGCTGCTGTTATGTATTGTATATAATAGAGAGATACATTAAAGTAATAATTTAATATAAAAAACCTATATAACTGTGTTAAGAGTGCTAAAATCCAAATACTGAGCAAAGTGAAATCTGCTTTACTTAAAACAGAAGCAAGAATGTTTACTAGAAAACAACAATTTCTAGCATTTTTTCTTACTTTCTGTATTAAGGCATGGATAGCAGTCCCATAGTTAAGATTTACATTTCAAGCAATATCCTTGCATTTCACATTTTGAGGACTGAATATCTCCATATCAGTACAATAACATTTCATATGGTGAGTAGATGGGGAAGGTTTTGAAAGTCACAAATGGCTGTCAGGGACCTAACTGCCACTTGTGCTGTTCATACTCTCCCCTTGTACTCTGAATGATTTCTGTAGTTGGAATATTTTACAATATCCCTTTCTGAAAATTTGTCCTGTTTCTTCATATTTTGAGGGGGAGAGGAGTTTTCCAGCTCAATGAACAACACATGCCTCACTTACACATTCTGATGCTCTGTCAAACAGAGGTGACTTTTGAAGTATTTTTAAAATTAAACATAAAGAGTTCATCTCCTTCCTCAGGATAAGGTAATTGATTTTCACAATTTTAGCTGATAGAACTCCTCAAATCCCTCAGCTACTTCCATTACCTGCTGCTCTCAGCCTGGCTCCCTGAATAGAGATACAATTTCAACAAAACTAAAATGATTAAATGCAAATTTCCATTTTTCATCAAAACATCTTAGTCCAAGTCTTCTAACTAACACTGACTGACTGACTAAGGGTATATCTACACAAGTGTTATTTCAAAATAACAAAGTGCACGTCTACACAGCAAGCCATTATTCCTAAATAATTTAAAGATGTAGGACTTCTTCCTCTGACTCCTGTAACCCTCATTTCATAAGGAATAAGGGAAGATGAAGGAAGAGTGTTCTTCCTTCAACTTCCTGCTGTGTAGACAGTGCCAAAAGCTGAATTATGGTATTTCAACTTCAGCTACGCAATTGACGTAGCTGAAGTTGCGTATCTTAATTCGACTTTTGCCCTGAAGTGTAGACATCCCCTAACTGAGCTCTGCACATCTCCCTAGTGAGACAGAAAGGCAGGGTAGGAAATATGGGGTTTGGCTCTGAGGAATGGACGTGTCTGTGGAGAGATGTGTAGGGTGAACAGTGATATGAAGGACAACCAGTTTGTAGAAGCTTTGAGAAGCAGTTCATATGTAGATCATGTCATCTGGATTTACAGGGACTGAGAGGGAAATTACCAGGGATATGCAGGGGGCATAGAGAAGATTCTCTCCTGTGGATTGTTAAAGGTAAATCTACACTGCACTGCTACACAGGCCTCCTGTTATTTCGAAATATTTTTTAAAATAAAGGGTGCACTATTTCAGCATCCTGATGACCCTTGTTCCACAAGGGTTAAGGGCTGTCTTGAAATAGCATGTTGTTTTGAAATTTGGTGCTGTGTAGATGGACCAAATTTCAAAATAAGCTATTTCAAAACAGATTCAAAAAATGACTTATTTCGAGTTTAGGGTGCTGTGTAGATGCACACTGAGACATCATAAGCAGTTTGCAGATAGCAGAACCACCGACCTTCCTCTGAGGCATCAGAGTCTGAAGGGTTGTCTTGAAGCTGCTGCCACTGCTCCGATCACACCAAGACAACAGCATCATAAAACACCTTGAAGCCAATGCCTCCCACAGAGATACTGAGGGCTGACCTAGGACTGTTGCATCCACTCCAGAGGACAATATAAGGGCAGTAGGGAGTCTGAAGGTATGTGTAGACTACATCCCTCTGTCACCAGAGGGATGTAAATTAGACATACCGACATTGCAAATGAAGTGGGGATTTAAATCTCCTCTGCTTCATTTGAATAAAAATGGCCGCCGCGTTTTGCTGAGTCAGCAGTTTGTCGGCAAAAAGCAGCTGTCAAGACGGGGATCGGGCGACAAAGAAAGCCTTTGTTGTCTGATCCCTTATGCCTCGTAAAACGAGGTTTACAGGATCGGCCGACAAAGGCTTTCTTTGTCGCCCGATCCCCATCTTGACAGCCGCTTTTTACTGACAAACTGCTGACTCAGCAAAACGTGGTGGCCATTTTTATTCAAATGAAGCACGGAGATTTAAATCCCCACTTCATTTGCAATGTCGGTATGTCTAATTTACATCCCTCTGGCGAAAGAGGGATATAGTCTAGACATACCCTGAGTGTGTCTAGGTCAAGGCATAAGTGCAATGAAGAGCAGAAGCAGATCCATTGATGGAAACCACCCAGTGTCAGTGCATCACAGTCCTGCGGAGATTCTACAATTTTACTGTGGCTCCAAATGCAACAATTACAGAATTCCCCCAGAACTAATCAGAGGGACTGGTTTTCCTTCCATACCCAGATTCACTCATTCCACTTTAGACTCCAAGCTTTTGCTCCACTATTCAGCATGTTGACTTCCCCATGGCAACATTCAGCAATACCAAGGGAAGTGAAGGGAGATGCATCTTTGTAGGAGACATTTGATGAATGTGGGTTTAATTGGGATTTGGAATCATGATGAGTGAGTGGGGATGTGGGTAAATCTCTGATGGGCCCTAAGGGGTGTTAATGGATGTGGGGGGAAGGTGAGGAAAAAGTAGTGATGTATTTGGAAAGAGTGGAGTGTAGAGTTGAGGAATTGTGTACTAGTCATTCATATGTAGGTGCTGTCACATGGATTTACTTTTAGTGCTCTTGAAAATTTTGGTCCAGTTCAATTGTCAACTAAGCTTATCCTGAAACTCAGAAAAATGCTTCATTTAATAGTTGAAAGCAGTAACAGTAACAAAATTAACTAGCAAAATGCTCTTGTCTTGCATTTTAATTTGTCTAGCAAGGAAGATCCATTTGATGGCTTATGAAATCTTATGTATTTTGCATTTGAACATTTGCAAAAGAGAGGGACAGGAGAAACAGCATCTTTCCAATAGTGTCATTAGGGGTTGACATTTAGAAAAGAGTCAAAGGCTTATTAAAATTTGATCACGCTTCAGGATCTGCTGTAGAGTGAATCATTCATCTTTACAGTTAGTCTTTATGCAAACCCTTAGTTTGGTTTCTGCATTCCAGAATCCTCAGAGCTTTATGAATTAAGAGGATTAAAGAATGCTGAGAATTCAAGTATAAGCTTGGGATGGTGTATGATTTAGAAGGAATCATTTCAGACTCCTGCCTCTCTATTGTTCTGTGCTTCACAGTCTGCATTAAATGTACGGATCACTGGCTGGATAGAATATAATTAGAGAAGCTGGTGCTGCTAAGGGTTTTTACCATCCCTGAACTCTATAGCCATAGGTTGCAGTCATGCTGAGTCATGTTTATTTCCACAGAGGTTTACTTATTTAGTGCAGTCACAATATTATGAAGAGAAGAAAAGCGTCTTTGTTTTTAAGTCCCCCTCTCAGGTAAATAGATTGCATTCAAGGGAAGTTGAACTGAAGGTCAAAGGGCAAATTCAGTTCCTAGTATGACCAGCCAATATTCAGATGTGAGAACTTGGAAGAAGATGGAATTCCTGGAGCTGACTTCATTTTCAGATGAAAAGCCACCTACTGTATCATCTTACAAACCTACCATTGACTTTTCTTGAGTTCTGTGATGTGCCTAGCTATACCAGTTAAAGACTTGTCACAGATGATGAAGAGCAGGACACTGCTTTCTGGTTGTATGTACCATTCCAAGTGACAGTCACAGTTACCCTGAACTCAGAGGTTTTGCAGATATTTGGGTAACTATTTGATTCAGTTTCAGACTAGGCTGATTCACACTAAGGGTATGTCTACACTAGCCCCCTAGTTCGAACTAGGGAGGCTAATGTAGGCATTCAAAGTTGCAAATCAAGCCTGGGATTTAAATATCCCGCACTTGATTTGCATCTTCCCGGCCGGTCACCATTTTTGAAATTTACAAGTCCGGACTAACTGCCCGCATCTACACACGGCAGGGACCCAGTAGTTCGAAATAAAGCCCTAGTTCAAACTACCTGTTAAACCTCCTGGAATGAGGTTTAACAGGTAGTTCGAACTAGGGCTTTATTTCGAACTACTGGGTCCCTGCCGCGTGTAGATGCAGGCAGTTAGTCCGGACTTGTAAATTTCAAAAAATGGCGACCGGCCAGGAAGATGCAAATCAAGCGTGGGATATTTAAATCCCGGGCTTGATTTGTAACTTCGAATGCCTACATTAGCCTCCCTAGTTCGAACTAGGGAGCTAGTGTAGACATACCCTCATAGAATTTTGCTTGGGTTTCAGAATAAGTCAATTGAATTAATTGATTACACCTGGTTTTATGTTGTAACCCTTCATGTGCCTTTTTATGAAGAATCATTAATTGGCCCTGGTTTGATGTGGAACTACATACAGGTTTTAAAAAAAGCTCTAAAAACTGCTAGAAAATTGAGCTGTGCCAGACTTTCCATAAGAAGTTAGAACTACTTAGTTGGTGTGAACAGACATATGGATCTGTTTTGGCATTTTTACTGGGAATCCTCAGCCAGTAGCAATACCATTTAAGACAGGGGAAATGTTCTGTTACCTGTTTTTAGTTATGGGAGTGCTTACTTTTTAGACCCATAATCATGAAGGGTAAAATGAAATCCTCAGTCCAGAACTCTGAAAGGTTCATGTCATTTGGTATATGCCTCATCCTTCAAATACCATCACTTTCAGAGATTACCAACCTGAAGCCTATAAAACCTGAAGCCTACATGTAGCAGGCTATATTCTGTTATCACCTCTCTAAACCAATTAAACCTCATTGCTCATTGTTTGTTTGGTTTTCAGCTATTTGATGTAGTATGATAAAGTTTCTTGCTCTTGAAGTAGACTTTTCTGGAATATGAGTGTAGTGTGGGCACTACAAGTCCCAGCATCCTTCAGTGTCTTCTGTTGAATTTTGACGATGAATTACTTTCCTCTTTTTGGACAAATCTCAGCACTCAAGCAGTCAAACTCCCTTCTGCAAAATTAGAAACACAACCAATAGTACCCCAATGGAATGAGGGCTTGCTTTGGATTTTGTCACTAATTAGCTTGTCTGCCTTCTTCTCAATCCTGAGCTGAGTTTATGGATCATTCATAATTATTTCCCTAATACTGGCTAAAATTATGTACCTACACCTGCACAACTATTCCCATTCCAAGAGGTGTATCCCTAAACCCAGTTTGAAATGTCCTAATAGACATTACCCATGTGCTCCACCCCATTCATGTGCAAATTTAGCAGTGGTAAGAAGAGGGCCTGAAACCTAAGCTCAGGTATCAGAGGCATTGTATTAGGCCTGAGGCCTGCGCTAAAGGAGTCAAAATTTTGATGGTATAAAGTTAAGTTGTGAGAAGAGACAGTCCCTGCTCATATAATCTGGCAAGAACAGGGCTGATACTGCAGAAACACACACACTTAAGAGGTACTAAGCACAGGCCTTGCACACAAACACATTTCAGAAAGGCAATACCAGACACACTGACACACTCCCCAAAGGTAACAGGAACACACTGACCCAGGTCAGAATGACAAGAAGATAGATAAAGATATTTTGATCAAACCAACAGGTGAAAGATAATGAGTGGCTCTTAGATGCATCAATAGGTGGTGTCCTAGTATGGCAGTGGGTGTCACCCATGTACATTAGAGTTGATACACCTTTACACACAGATACATGCAAGTTATGTATCTCAGAGAGGTTGTCTTTGGCCTAGGGGATCAATGGAAATTCCTGCCACTGACTAGGCTGAGTCATTGCTATGAGCATGCATGTGGTACTGGTCCAATAGAGTCTACAGGATACTGGGACTTTGTTGACAATAAACCTGGCCAGATGCCTTTGTACCTTTACAGATTTTGAGGTCATTGGGTGGTTCATTGAGATCTACTTCACTGGCTATCTGCACAGAGATAAAGGAATGAAGAGGGAATGAACATGAGCCAAACATCCATCAACATCTGTCAGAAAAGACTAACCATCTCCCTATCCCATGAGCCTTCTAGCTTTGTCAATCTGCCATACCTTCTTCGCCCTGCCATACTCTGCTGTATCATTTTGGACCGAATTATAATCAGTTCTGGCAAAGTCTGTATCTTTCTCAAATTTCTTATAGCCCTGATTATTAAGCCAACTTCTTTGAAAATTCACAAATCATGATCAGTGTCTGCTCTTACTGTTAAGGAATGTACAAGGGACATCAGACAGTCCAAGATCATGGCCATCCTTCTGGTCCAACTCAGCATCACCACCGAGACCCAGCTATAAAACTCCAGGTGACCTGGCCATCTATTTGTGTGCCCAGTGCACAGTACTACATCCTCAGATCCTCAGACTATCTCAGCTGACTTTGTATTCTTGCTTCTGAAATTGGACAGAGTCTAGCACTATTAATAGTTAATTTTTACTGGGTCTCCACTGGAAGTTTCACATATGTTTTGTGTCTATTGCAATACCAATATTGAAACACTTGTATCTCTGCAAACTCTGGTTCTAGTTGGGCCAAAATTGTTGCTACCTTGATCCTGAACAAATAAGGACCAAATTCATATGCAGAGAAACCTATCCTTGAGAGACTCACTTTCAAAACTGTCACTAACTAAACTGATATTTTGTGGGGTGCCTCTGTCCCCATGAAGAAAGCAGGAGCTCACATCTGGCTGGCCTCATTGCAGTATAAGTTCTTTTTGCTCTTACTAAGTGAATTCCTGTCTCACCATCTTCTTATAGTGCTTTCCTTCCCTCCCTGAGGGGTTTTTGACATCCTTGGGGGCAAGTTAACCAACCAACCAATCATTCATTTATTCCACTGTAAGCCCCTGAGCACCAAAACTCTACTGTAGTGAGGCGGCGTGGCCATCCACTGACCCAGAGGGGGAGGATCCCCTCTCAGAGCCCTAGTGGGCAGTGCCCAGCCCCAGCACATCACCTGACCAGAAGTCAGGAGGTGGGGCCAGAACTATAAAAGGTCAGCCTGAGAGGCCAGTCAGCCCCCAGCTTCCAGAGGAACCGGAAGTCTCCCCTGTGCTCTCAAGCTAGGAGTTGGACCTGAAGGAAGCTGAGAACTGGCCTGGACTGCCCCCCCCCTACAATTGGACTATGGCCTAGAGGAACTGCTCACCTTGCCAGAGGTTCCAGCCCTACATAGACCAGAGGACCTGCACAGGAGCCAAGTATGCGCTGAGGGGGAGAATGGAAGGAGCCCAGGGATAGCCAATAGTAGTCTGGCTGAGTGAGACTCAGGGTGAGCATGTTGTGGTCAGAATCCCCGCTGACCCAGCAGCAGACTGCTTTGCTGCTGTTAGGGCCCTGGGCTTGATGCAGTGGAGTGGGTGGGCATGTGTCCCTCCCTGCCCCCCTATCCCTGCTTGGCAGTCACCTGCCTCAGCTGTTCAAGGTCAACAGCCTGTATTTGCTGGACCCCCTACCTGAGCAAGGAGATCCAAGTGTATTTGCTTCAATTTGAACTCATGACTGTTTGTTGCCCTGCCCTGAACCAGGACCTGGGCCTGTTTTCTGCGACTTGTTTGTTAACCTGCCCTGAGTCTGGGCTAGGACCTAACTGCGGTTGGCTCAGCCTGATCATAAGCCTGATCCCCAGGACTTAGTAACTGTGACTATGGACTGACCTAAGGCTGAAGCCCAGCACAACTGAGGGTACGTCTAGACTCCATGGTTCCGTCGACGGAGCCATGTAGATTAGTTTTGTAGACATAGGAAAATGAAGCGGTGATTTATATAATCGCAGCTTCATTTAAATTAAAATGGCTGCCGCGCTGTACCGATCAGCTGTTTGTTGGCTCAGCACGGTAGTCTGGATGCTTTGCGGTCGACATCAAAAGCCTTTGTCAACCGCCCAAAGGCTTTTGATGTCGACCGCGGAGCGTCCAGACTACTGCGCTGAGCCGACAAACAGCTGATCAGTACAGCGCGGCAGCCATTTTAATTTAAATGAAGCTGCGATTATTTAAATTGCCGCTTCATTTTCTTATGTCTACAAACCTAATCTATATGGCCCCGTCAACAGAGCCATGTAGTCTAGACGTACCCTGATTGCCCCATAGCAACAGAACTGGTTTGTAGTGGGGCAAAGTGGCCTCCCATTGACCCAGAGTGGGGGGAGCCCCTCTCAGAGCCCTGGTGGGCTACATTTACCTAGAATATCTCTTGCCAACCCATGCACTAGTTCATTATTCTAAATGGTACAAAAACTGCTATCAGGAATGCAGTCTTGAACAAGGCCTTCTCCTGGATGCTTTTGCTGGGGAAGAACATAAGAAGATAAGAATAGCCATACTGGGTCAGACCAAAGGTCCATCTAGCCCAGTATCCTGTCTGCCGATAGTGGCCAGTGCCAGGTGCCCCAGAGGGGGTGGACTGAAGACAATGATCAAGCGATTTGTCTCCTGCCACCCATCTCCAGCGTTTGACAAACAGAGGCCAGGGGTACCTTTCCTTATCCCCTGGCTAATAGCCTTTTATGGACCTAACCTCCATGAATTTATCGAGCTCTTTTTTAAACTCTGTTATAGTCCTAGCCTTCACAGCCTCCTCTGGCAAGGAGTTCCACAGATTGACTGTGCTAAATCTCTATGCCTCTGAATAGTGATGTGATGTCAAAGATCTCACCTAAGACATTTTGTCTCTTGACCACCCCTCTAAGGACTTTCTTACTAAGAACTTGCCACAAGTCTCTGGGTAACCTTTCAATCCTGATAAGTGACCAGACATGGGGGATAGTGGCAACCCACAGCGAACCAATGATAACAGGTTCTGAAATACCTGATCTTTGGAAAGACTCCTGGTCATGTCCATGGCAAGAGAGGGTTCTGGCCAAAAGGAAGAGGGTATAAATTCCCTTCCTTCCCCATGAGAATAACAGGTCTGTGCCCCTCCTAAAACTCTTCTGGTCCACCTTTTTGGCTGAAGTAATTGCCAACTTTCCCCTCCCTTCACAACACAAAGGAAACAGGGGACTTTAAAGGAGCCATGACCCCCTTCCTCACCTCCTGTGGGATAGCCAAAGCACCCACCCTCACCCCCTACCATGCATTCAGGTTGGGGAAAGTACATTGTCAGCAAGAGAGAGTACATAATCTAGTCGGTATTTTCTTTACTGCAACTTCCATGGAAAGAAAAGGACAATTTTATAAATGAGTGCCTTTTACAAACAGAGCTTGTTCTTTCATTGTAATGAATCTACAAAACAGAAGGCAGATGCTGCCTGATTATATTTAATGTGATGGTGGCAGGATTTCATCTATGTCGTTCCAATGTATCTCTAACCGTACAGAACAGTCTTAAATGGAGCACATTTTGCTTATTTACTCCATGTTTATCATCATTACATTTTTTTCTTGAAGAAAAGATTGCAGATGGTGTGGGTCTAGGAAGCTCATAAATGTAGTCTGTACCTCAGGCAGGGCAGCTTAGCACAGATTAATGTGATGACTAGTCCTGCAGTGGTCATACACACATTTCTTTCTGTTTATGTGCAATTAAGCAAACCCTATCTCCTATCCTGAGCGTGTGATAGTAACAGCCAGGGGCATGTGACCAAAGGGCTGCTATATGCTCAGCTTCAGTCTCTAGGGTTGATATAAGAAGCACTTTTTCTGAGCCAGCTCAGGTCTGCCCATTCCCCTTTTACTTGTGATAGATGTATGGGTGATTAGGAATCAGAACACGTGTGTGCACTGTATGAATGTTGCGTAGGCTGTGTACTGTTTCTTAAGCATTCAGTATCATCTTGTGCTCCTGCTGCAGTGTGCAAAGCTCCTCTGCACACACTTCTGTGCTGTGCAGGCAGATACAGGTCTGACCTCAGGAACAAGCAAAGACTGAGAGAACTCATATGTGAAGTGTTGAACTTGCCTTGCATGGAGCTGAGTGCCTCCAATAGTTGAAGCTGGAGATGCTCCATATGTCAGAGGATTGTGCTCTAAAAATTTTCAATTGATTATTTAAAAAAATCATAGAAGATGAGCCATCTCTTTTCTTGATGCATTGTAATATAAAAATGATCACGCTTTAAAAATATTTGTTTGATCCCTCACTTGATATTTTCCTGCTCATCTTAGTAACCCCCACTTTTATATTTTAAGTACAATAGCTCTCTTTCTACTAAAATTTCACCATGTTTGCACAAACACTGCACAGTCTGTACTGTTTGTTAAAGCACCAGGTACAGGAGTGGCACAGGAATTCATAGTGGCATAGGATCTGGAATTCAGTTGAGTCAGAAAAGTGAAAAGAGCACTGTTTTTCAATCATTTAACAATTCCAACACCTACCTGTACATTTGATAGTGATATGAGATTTTTGAGCAACCTGTTTCATGCATTTACAAAAGCTTTGTAGTTCAGTATGGACAAATGAAAATCCTCTGCACCATCAAGATGTGCCACAGCTACCTCTGTTACAATGTGACTCATTGCTCCTGTCTGTATCCTCTCTGCCCTGGCCTTACTTCTGTTTGCCATTCTCACTTTTGTTGCATCTCTCTCAGATTGTACTGTAAAGTCATTAGGGCAGGGACTGTCTCTGTATCTGTGCAGTGCTCAGCATAATGGAGGGGCGGGCTCAGAACTGCTTAGGGACTACAGCTGCTTCCAATAATAAATGAGTATGTGCACAGAAAATCCCAGATAAGTTCTTTCAAAGTGTTGCTGTTGTGTAAATTAGCAGTAGCTTTGTGAATCTTTGCTTTCCATATAGCTCATGTGCAGCATCATTACCCATACTGCTATGATGTCATTGATCCCAAATAGGATATTAAGTGGTAGATTATTCTAATGGTGGATTATATTTTAACAATGCACAGGTTTCTAACATGCAAATTAAAATAAGGTCATCATCAGAGTTTGAAAGTCAATTAACTCAGAAAGCAGAATGAAAGTTCATACTAATCCACTAATGTGCATCTCAGTGGTAATTAATTCAGTTCTTTGTAGTGGTTCCAGGAAAGTAATTTACTATTCCGTAGGACGAGTCTGCAAAATGTGCTTTTTGGTTCTGAGGCATTCAATTATGATGAATAAATAATTGCTATAGTTTTGTTTTACAAATTTTTTATGTAGTCTTGGGCTATTAGAATTGATTTGTATCAATACTAGTATGCCAAAAAGGAAGGGAAGGAAGAAACACTGAAGGATCAGGTCACTTTTCGTTTTGTATTACATTTTAATTGAGGCACTTCAGATTTACCTTAGATTTACTGGCTTGTAGGAAAGTAGCAACTGCCCAACTAACTTCAGGATTGAAATTTTACATAAGATTATATAGAAGAGAACAAAAACTTCATTGTTCCCTATTATGTGGAAGAATGTACTTTAGATATCATGTTTTGCAAAGGGTTAATTTGGCACAATTTTGCCTTACAAACATAGGCTTGTGGCAATGTAGAGATTTGCTGCTGCAGGGCACATCCCGTGATGGATTTTTTGTTTTAACTTTCAACACTTTTGGAGATGCTAGGCTTGAAGTTTGTTCTATTGTTGTTGGTTTTATTGTTGCATTAGTTGTATTATAAAATAGAATGTAGTCACAGCTTAGATTTTTAATGGAAAGAATCATTGACAGGTTTAGAATACTTGCTCTTGTTCAGTCTCCCATGTACACAAAGAAAGGGCCTGTCACGCACTTAAAATAACTTCAACTGTCATTATCCACCACTGACCTAAAGAACCCATAACTGACTCAGTTTGCTTAGCCCTTACATCACTTAGAAAGATGAGAGCTGTGTGAAAGATTTGCAGTGAAATTCAATTGCCACATAAGATCTTCATATTTGTTTTAAAATAAGTGATTATCCAATTTCATGAAAAATCCTAAATGTTGTGACTTTTCCCTTTGAAAAACAGTCCCTATTTTTAGCAATAACCTTTCAATTTATTGAAAATCTGGATCTTGTTCTAATAAAGGTAGACTTCTTTTAAAAATCTGATACTTTCAGATCAGGTTCAGAATAGCAATGACTGTGCAAAAAGCAGCATTTCTGAGCCCAGTGGTTTACAGCTCTGTAAAATTCACTAGCTTTGCTGTTTTGCATAATAGCATGCAGCTTCAGAATTCTATACTCAACCCTCTTTTCCCACATAAGCCTACTTCCTGAAAACTAATGTCCCACCCACTTCTGCAGCCCACCTTTGAATACCAGAGAGAGGATACTGCTTCTTCCATCAGTTGAGTATTCTCTGACAAACTTTCCTTTACTGAAAGACTCTCCTCTCAGCATAGACCTTCTTGATGCACACCTGCTTTTTTCCCATCCATGTTCTACTATAGCTGTGCTCTCTCTTCACTATTGGTTTTTGGTGTGAAGAACAGACTGCGATCCAACAGATGGGGTACAGGAGGCATGTCGGGGGGTGGGGTATCATACAGTGCCAGTGGGGAGGCAGAATGCAATGAACTTGGGTCTCTCAAGAGTCCTGATCTATCCAGAAATGTTTGTTCCTTCCCAGCATTCCCTTTAAAGGTTAGAGCCTAACCAATCCCTATGATCCTAGATGGTAAGAATTCCAATAAGAATTTCACTTATGTAACTGAGAAGTTAATCTGGGACCCAAAGGATGATAGCATTAAAATGAGCTATAATACCAATGATTAATATATTAACTATTATTATTGCAATAAAGCCAATAAATCCCAATCTGAAATAAAGCCAAGTTGTGCTGGGTTCAGTACAAACAGTCTGGACTCCTATGTCTCCTACCTGTTCCTCTAAAAATACAAAATATAAAGCTCTATAAGTTTTGTTTTTTGGCCAAGGTCTAGTCTTAGCTATTGGTGTGAGCCAGCAGTCATTTCTGCACATGGAATGTAAGTACCCCCTTGAGTTCTGTAAGACTAAAGGACTACTTAGATGTATATACTCAGTTGGTGGTCTAAGTCTGCTGGGCAAAAACATTTATTTCACCTTCACTGGTAGTAAACTTCTAAATTCAGGCAGTTGTGTTAAGTCTGATGCCCACAGGCAGTAAAAGAGAGAGGAACTAAAATCATCCATTATGGCTCATTGCCACCCAACTTGAATCTTGGCTTTGTATGAGTCCAGCAGGATCATAATATTGTCTCTGGGTCTTTTTTTTTTTGATAGACTTTTTTACTCATTTTTTCTTTAATTGGTAACCACACAAACCTTAATCTAAATGTTTGGGGCAGCTGGGCAATGCTCATCCAGATTCCACATATATTTTGAGAGTGACGATGTGTATCCACTTCCAACTACAAGTGAGTACCAAAGTGTCCAGCTTGCAAGCCTACGTGTAGCACTATCCAATCAACAAAAAAATAAAACAGAAAAGCTATTTTCTTATAGGTGTCAGGAGACCTTTGTTTCACTAATAAGCAGAAATGAAGTGCATAATAAAAGGACAAAATAAAAAAAATGACATCTTATATCAGTGGTGGGCAACCTGTGGCCCAAAGGTTGCACTGGGGTTCTGTGTGTGGCCCTCAAGACATTTTGTTGTTTACTGTTGTTTATGCAAAGGTTAGTCAGATTCTGCTGGTTTTCACCCACATAGGCATTTTTCCCCTTACTGCTATTACTAAAGTGAGACTGATGGCACACAACACTGACTATGAGAGCCCTGTACTCCCTCTGCATCCAATCAAAGTGCTGCTACAGTTCAATCTACACACCCAACAAATTCTATATCCTCAAGCGCAGTTAATATAACTACTCTCTCCCGGGAGACCATCTTGGTTATGATAATTTTGCAGCCCACTGAGATGGAGCACCACTCATGTGGCCCATGCACTAGCCTTGGTTGCCCATCATTGTACATAGAGCAGTGAACGTAGAACAGATCTAAAAGGAAGCACCGTACCTTCCATTTCTTGAGCCGACATTCTTATTTTTGCTCACAGCATAAAAAAGAACATCTACTGGGGTCTCAGGAGGAAGAAATTTGCTCACTTCCTCCAGGCAATGAAACAAAAGTGCAGCTGTCTCATACTCACAACTGTAGTCTGAGGGCTGACATAGCATGGCATTCTACTATTCTTGATCATCCCCTGAAACCTTTTGTGCTCAGGTAAACAGAGAGATCCTCTTGGTGCAGTTTTAGAGTTGAATAATACTACTGCAGGCAGACCATATGCAACATAACTTTTAAGGAATACATTGACAAGGAGCAGATGAAAGGGAAGGAATGTGGGGTTTGTTTTAGCTACATAATTCAGAAAACTGAAATGCAAAACCCAAGAGCAGCTCAACACATGACATAAGTGTCAGAACATTACAACTTCATTCATGGGAGGCAGGTATCAGAGGCAGGGGAAGGCAATGCCTTCCCTAGCTGCCAGCCCAGCCCCACTCGTATGCTGCTCAAGTCCTCCTCACCACCCAGAATGACTCCCAGGTTTCAGCTGCACTGAGGTTGGGACTGCCTGCCCTCCCTGTGCTTCGGGACTACTCTACATGCCTACAACTAAGGAGGGAGGCCAGAGGCTGGGACCTGCCTCTACAGTGGAGGGCTTGTCTCCCATGGTGGACCTTGGGCGACAGGGCTTGCCTCCCCCAGCCCTAGGTTCACCCACCACCCATTACATCCTTCCAGTGCAATACCCAGATTCTGGAGTGAAGATGACACCTATTGTTCTGGGAATGGACTTCTGCAATGCAGGGTTCTTGAGTTGGTTGCATATGAGAGCAGACCTTTCCTATTGTCTAAGCTCTAAGAATGAATAGCTAGACTTATGTGCGTGTTTTTGAGAGAGTCCATATGTGACTACTGTGATATGACATCTAGCAAACTCTCACCCACAATTCATTTTGTTTATCTTGCTAGTTTGAGATATTCAATAGCTTCTGTTAAACCCCTTTGGCAATCCTGTTGTGTTGAATAATTAGTTACTATTATTCAGTCTCTGTTGTGAATAGATATTTAGTGGGAGTCATCTAACAGGACTAATATCAATAATTCATAGATACCCATATCTTGAATTCACTATGGATAATTTATCACTTGAGCATTTCTGTATATCTCTAATGTGGATATTTTCCACCAATCTCCAAACAGTCATTTGTAAAATTCAGGTTATGGTAATTGTAGAATGGCTGCAGTACATTATTAGAGGATACTGAGCCCTCGAGAATGGAGATAATTATATTTTCACACTATGAAAAGTGTGCACTAAAATACCACTAAAATTTTATTTTTATACTTTAAAAATATGACATTTTAAAGCCATGAACATTTAATATTAAATAATGGCAACATGTGGAATAGTATTTCTTTCTTGATTACAGATAAATGTACTGTCAGTGTAACCTTCAGCACCTGTTATTACTTATTATCAGTTGTGAAATGCTACTTGTAAAGGATCTACAGCAGTTTATAGCCATTAGCAAAGTAAATTAATTGCAATATCCACTGCTACATGAACTTTGCAATTACTTCACCACTTACTTCAGTTTTGTTGACCATTATACTCTCCAGTTAAATGAGTGTGTTCCAATTAAAAAAAAATTGAACTCACAAATATTGCATCTCAGATTCAAGAGAGTAGTTCTGCTCAGTATACTACCCTTTTTACACCTTTGGATTTAAATCAACGTGCATTGTTCAGTACTCCACATTCCTTCCAGACTCTAAACAACCCCATATTTTTGAGAGAGTTGGATTCTGAATCTGAAATATGCCAGTTAAATTCAAAGCCATAAGAGAGAATAAGCAAAGACCTGATCTGAAGTCCATGAAAGGCAATGGAAAGATGACCTTTCACTTCAATTGGCTTTGGATTAGGTCACTTAAAATATGCCCATGCAAGACTTACTTACTAAAATGTTTTGTGCACACACTAGATATAGTGTTAGTATTGGTTTCCCACCCAAACATTACTTCCTGAAGAGTTGTTAAAGTCAGCAGGACTCTGATGCTGGAGTTCACTCAAACAGTTCTGACTTCAGGATGCAGGCTCAAGTTAGTTGTGGACTGCATCCTGAAATTAAATGCATTGAGCCACATGCAAATGAAATCCTCTGCAGGCAGATTTCAGGATTTTCATAGGGAAAAAATACTGTTTTTAAAAGAAATCATATTAAATTTAAAATTGTCTTTTTTTTCAGTTTAAATGTTGAGATCACCATTTTAGAGTGATCATCACTTACCAATTTACCATGTGGAGATCAGATATCCGTTCTAAATAGAGAGAGAAAAAGAAAGAGAGAGAGACTACAATTTCTGAGTTTCTGAACCATGATTTATTAACTCTTTGAGTAGAAGTTGATATTTTAATAGCTACTATCACAGTATGTAACTACAGATGGGTGGAAAATAGTTTTCAAGATTTATGAATTTTTCCCAGTGTGAACTAGGACAAAATGTCTGACTCTCAAATGTGTTCACAAATGAAAATTAGAAAAGCTTTCCTCTTTTGATAAGATTGTTCAGTTTTGAAATATTTTGTTTTGATATAGAATATTGGAATTTAAAATGGAAGGGTTCTTTTTCATTTCTAAGTTGATGAAATAGGTGAGTCTTACAATTTTAAAATCATAATTACAAAAAATTAAATGGGACATTGATCAAAACCAACCTTTTCCCACAAATAGTTTGCATCTATTAACAAAAATTTTAGTCTAAAAATTCTAAGCCAACATCTTATGCTTTTGGAATAAGTACACCACTTCTTCTCATTTGAGAGAAGTGTTCAGGTATGTGTGTGAAAATGGCATTAAGTAGCAGCAAATCATATATTTTACACAGGAAAATTTTAGCTGGGGTAAAACATATAACCTACTCCAGACAAGAAACATTTTTTTCCCAAATTACAACCCTATGTAAACAAAAAATAAAATTACTGTAGTTCTTTAATGAAGACTTTAAATCAGTGCCAAAGAAAATTAAATATTAAACAGGAGAAAGAGCATTGAAAAGTACAAGTATCTAACTCCTTCAGTGAATGCTGTGCAGTTCCCCAGCCACCCTCCCTTTGCTTGCGGAGTGATATGCAATAAGTATGTGTACATATACACATTTGTTATTCATTAACCTCCTAGGTTACAACCCTCAATTTACATGGAAAGTATGCTAAATCTGATTAGTACTTCACAATTTAATACAAACAACGTAGGATGTGAATGTGCATAACCTAAGTCCTCTTTAGTTGAGTCCTGCTAAGCATAGATTAGAGAAGGATTTTAGGCTAATTGTTATGAATGTTATGTTTTCTTCTCTTCAAAAGGGGCCCTCTATATGGACAAGAAACTGTGGTGCCAGGTGACTAATAAAGTGACCTTGAGACTCTAGGGGGAGAAAGTAGGCGAACAAAATAAAAGCAATTGGGTCACTCATTGTGTCTCTCCGATATGCTGGGACCAACATGGCTACAACAACACCACAAACAACCTTGAAGTTTTACTTAAACATCTGTTCATTCCTTTCAGTACAGGTTGAACCTATGTAAACAGGGACTCTCTAAACCAGCAACATCTGTGGTCTGGCAGGACCGCGGATGTTCCAGGACCAGAGAATCACAATGGAGGGCTGGTGGCTGGGCTCCCTGCAGCTGGGCTGTCCAGCACACTGCATCTGGACTGCCAGGCACAACCCAGCAGGAGCCCGGTATGCTGCAGCAAGGCTGCCCTGTAGGACCAGGAATCCTGTGCACAGGGAGCTGGGCTAGAGCTGGGCTTCCTGGTATGACAGAGAAGGGGATGGAGGGACTGGCAGGGCAGTGACACTGGCGGCACAGGGATGCTGGCCAGGAGGCTCTTGCCAGTCCAGGGCTGGGGACACCTGTAGCAAGGGGCCAGACATGACCTCCTTTGGTCTAGCAAAATCCCTTATCTGGGACCAGTCAGGTTCTGAGGGTGCCAGATCAGGGAGTTTCAACCTGTATTATCATTTGTTCCTCTTTACACCAGCCCAATGACTTGGTTTTAGCCTCTTATAATCATATTCGAGATCTCATACTTACTGGCCCAAAGTTTCAACACAACTTTGGTTAATCAAAAGCTCACCTGGCCAGCCTAGAAGCCATTTTTCTGCCTTCAAGGGAAAAAGAGAGAGATCATGGAACAGGTATTACATCTGGTCTGTGATAGTACTAACAGGGGACATGAGTTATGGAAACAGGTTCCCCTCATGAATTTTGTACTGCCAGCAGTCCCTTCTGTATACTCCAGAAAAGAACTGCTGGGTCAAGTTACTCAGATGATCTCATTGACATGTACCATCTGTCAATCTGAAAAAAATCTCATTAAAAAGAAGCCCAAGATTTTTCAAAAGCATCCACATGAAATTAAGCTGAAAATGTTAATTTTTGTTTCTAAATACAGTAAAACCTGCACTATCCAGCACTTAACTATCTGGAAAACTTTAGAAACTGGCAAATTTCCTATTAGGCCAATACAATTCACCAATCTACTAACCGTTAACCTTTCCAAAGTCATCCGGTATCTTCTAAAACAGTGGTGGTTGCGGATGTCTCCCTCAGGGGTTGCAGTGGTTTCGTCCAGCCAGCCGAGTGCTTGGTGCAGCCGCACGGTGTGGCACTTTGATCCAGGAGCTTGGCATGGCCGCGCGGCATGGCACTTTGATCCAGCCAGCGTGAGGCTGGGCGCAGCCTCGTGGCATGCTGCTATGATCCAGCTGCCCGGGAGCTGGGCCGGGCCGGGCCAGGCAGCTGGTGGCCCCTGTGGCAAGGGGGTCACAGCTCCAAAAAGGTTGCACACCACTGTGCTCGACCTTCCTGGAAGCTTCCAGAATGTCTCCCCAGATGGAGCCTGAGATCCAATAGTTTCGTAGCATCTTACCAGAGAGCACTTAAGTGATTTGGTCATTCAAGTGATTTGGTCATTGAAGATTAATCGCATCAAGAAAACCAGGTCTCTCAACTTTGATCAAATTTGCTGAGTGGCATTCTTCTTTTTCATCTCAAGAAGTAACGCATCTGTATAATTTTCAGAAGAACTTTATGCACAAAAGACAGCAGGCCTGTAAGCAGGCTGATATAAGGAAGTTGCTGCAGAGAGCTTCTGTACCTTGTGCAACTACACCTTCTACATCTACATGAACCAGTGATTTGGATCCAGAGAATGACTAAATTTTTAGTTTTAATTTATGTTCCTGTGCCTTATAATAATTACAATACTGTTTCTTTTTAATAAAATAAGACTAAATTTTACTTGTTTGATTGTCCCATACATCCTTAGCATTGTGTTTATGTTGATTACAGTATAGTTTACATTGGTAAATATCCAAAATCTGAGTGTTACTATTATTGTCCATTGGTTTTTCCTAGGTTGATGGGACCCTCAAATAACCGGAATGTTTAGATAACCAGAACACCCTAATCCCCAAGAGTGCCAGATAATGCAGGTTTTACTGTAGCTGGTTGTGGGGCTTTTTTTTTCACCACCAAAAGGACTCACCATGTAGCAGCTTCCAATGAACTCAGTGAGAATGCTTTGTGGTCAGCTCTCTTGAAAATTTCCCCACTTATTTAGGAGTTCAGGGTCTCCATTTTGGAAATCACTTCAGCAGATCCCACTGACTTCACCTATCCTGAAAAATACTGTTCTTTTAAATTGAAACCTATGCCAGAATTGAGCAGCCTGCTGTTAGGCTTCTGGTTCTGAAAATTTTTATGAAAACTAACACCTTTTGTGTTCTAGAGGCACAGAAAGCATCTGACTAGTGATGAATCATTTCTCTCTCTGCACTCTTTTAAACTTAGATACCATTGTAAAAAATAACATTTTTCACAAAACAAATAACAAAATTCCATTTATCCTTGCCTGATTCCTTGTATGCTGCATTTCTGTCCAGTGAGACCTTTTAAAGACAAATTGTACACCCTTGCAAACAGAGATTTATAACTGAAACGTTGGCAGACTCTCTACCACAATGGCATGGTAAGGCTCCTATAGGACACAATAGAAGTGAAAGTACATTGGAATATGTTGCTTCTTGTTCTGAAATGTGGCTCTTGTCTTCCAGTCAGTTCCATGTAAGAGACCTTTGTAGTCATGCACAGCCTCATTTCCACCCACGTGCAGAATAATGGGGAATTTTTGTTTCAGGGCTGATGGCACTTTCGTGGCTCTAAATCTTACATTCTGCAGGTGAAATTGGCCTTTAAATCAGTCAGGACATGTTTTTACCTAGCCTCACCATTCTTTCATGTTGAAATTTGAGCCACTTTTGGGGATCATATTTCAAAACAAAGTGGGAATCTACTCTGAGAAAGCTTAACTAGTAAGACAGCTGACGTGAATTTAAATGAAATATCATTCACAGCTCAAGAGATTTTAGTAAAAAGAAAACTCTTTTCTGCACATTCCATACAATGTTCTATTTTGTATGCATAGTAGCTCACTTAGGATGTCTTGCTGACCATGTGCTCCCCATTGCACTAAACTGTTGCATTTTTGCATGTATTAAAATACATGGCATGCCTTAGTCTATCTCTTAGCAAACATATTCACATAAAGCATCTTCCCCCTGGTGTTGACACCAAATAGCAGACTTTCTGGGCATTTCAGCAGAACGACTAAAGATTTAATAGACAGGGAAACCAAATTACTCTTTCGGGCCTATAGCTGATTCCTTCAGGACAGGATTGAGGCAGGGAAGCTTGGGGAAGCCTAGGACTGATTTTTGAGCAGCACAGAACTTCCACAGCTGCAACTGATGTCAGTGGAAGAAGCAGGTATTTAGCAGCTTTGAAAACTCTCTCAGCTCCATTGCTTAATCTGAGGGCAGGGGACTCTGGTCTCCAGGATTGTTGATTTGATATGTTTCTGGAACATTAAGTATACTGGGTGTGTGGTGGTTTTTATCCCCTTAGGAAAGAATAGCATTTGTATATTTTCACATGCTTGCTTTCTGCACAAGTGTGTACTGTCAATATAAAAGTCCTCTGTAATCAGTTAAATGTCAATTATATTGCATTTCAAAAGATTAAACTCAGAAATTCAGAATGCTGCAAAGGGCTGCTTCAGAGAATCCTTCCTCCTGCATAGAAATCCTCTCTCTGCCCTCCTCCCTAAGTATGTTAGATCAGTGGTTCTCAAACTTCATTGCACCACAATTCCCTCTGGCAACAAAGTGCTACACAATCCTGGGAAGGGGGACTGAAGCCTGAGCACCTCGTCTCAGGGTGGGGGATGTAAAGCCAGCCTTGGGTGGCGATGCTATAACCTGAGCCCTGCCAGTCAGGCTGAAGCTGAAACTGAGTCCAATTCTCTGGGACTGAAGCTCTCAATCTTCAGCATCAGTCCTGAGTTGTGGGACTTGATATTTGGCTTCAGCTCTGAGCCTCAGCAAGTCTAACACCAGTCCTGTCCACCCTGTTAAAACCTGCTTTGGGGTCCTGACCCACAATTTGAGGACTGCTGTGTCAGAGGGTTGCTTCTTGTTCAACTATTCAAACAGCCCCCTGGCAGTTGTTGTTTCATGCTATGAAATGCGGAGTGTGGCTGTGTCAGAATTCATCATGCTTTCTAGGTAAATCTGATAGATGAAGCAGCCTGGTCCCACTTCATTTTCTTGTCTGCTCAGCATTGGTCATCAATCTATCAGTGGATATTTGAATTTCCCTAAAAGAAAATCAAATTATTTTCCAATACCCTAAGTTATTACACTATTTTAAAAAAGAAGAGCCATAACTAAGTTGTTCTCTAAAGCTGGAGCCTTGCTTAACAAATTTATAATACTTAACAAACAGCTTTATGTTTCGTGAAGTTTCCATAAGCAATCAATCTTCACCACAATCCTGAGGGGGATAGGAAAAACTTCCACCCCATTTTAAAGCTAGTGAAACAAAAACAGGCAAGTTCACAAAATGAGTCAGTAGTAGAGCCAGGATTAGATTTGAAGAGTTAGGGCAGATCAGTGCTATGAGGACAGGCTGATCTAAGCTATGCAGTTTGAGATGTTAATTGTGTAACTCAAATCAACTTAGCTTTGATCGACTTACCACGAGGCATAAAGGATCTGACGACAAAGGGTTCTGGTGTCCGCAGATCCCCGTCTAGACTACCGTGCTGTGCCGACAATCAGCTGATTGGCACAGCGCAGTGGCCATTTTGATGTAAATGAAATGGCGATTATTTAAATCACCACTTCATTTCCCTTTGCCGAGTAAACCCATCTACATGGCTCCATCGACAGAGCCATGTAGTCTAGACACACCCTATCGCGAAGGGTCAATAGAAAAAACTCTCCTGTCAATTACCCTTATTTATCTCATTCTGATATAGTACAAGAGTCAACAGGAGAGTGATCAGCGGTCAATTTAGTGGGTCTCTACTATACTTGCTGAATCAACTGCTGCTGGATCATTCTCAGTCAGCTGTACAAAGCTCTCCCTAAATAGAAACTGATGCTGATGTAAAATAAAATGCTGTATTGCATCACTATTTTAGGCAGTGCAATACATACAGATTCAGAGATAAGAAATGAGCTCTAAATCTATATTGTCTTAATTTCATTCCATTAACGCACATTTCCTTTATTATCCTCCTAATTGATGCCTTCTGAAATTTAAATGGCTGTTTCTTGGACACTGGACTTCAATTATCATATGCTGTTGTTTGCTATGCTGTAACCCTGTTGCTCTTAGGATAGAGAGAAAATGAGTGAGGTAATGACTTTAATTGGACCAGCTTCACTGTGTACTTTTCTATACAACTGAAGAGAAAAGGTGAGTGAGCCCTTTAATTGGACTGGCTTCTACTAGTGAAAGAGAAGCTTTCAAGGTCCACAGAGCCCTTCAGAAGATCTCTGTGTAGCTTGAAAGCCTGTCTCTTTCACCAGTAGAAGCCAGTCCAATTAAAGGGCTCATTCACCTTCTCTCTTCAGTTGTACTGAAAAGTACACAGTGAACTTATCCAAAGAAACTGCATTTTGGAAGGCATTAACTCAGTAACCAAATCCAATATAGCATTTTATTTTATGTCAACATCCATTTCCATTTAGGAGGAGGCTTGGGCAGTTGACCGTGATCCTGATCCTGCAAGGTGCTGACTATTGCCAATGTTGAAAGTTCTGTTCTCCCATTGGTTTAGAATCCTTGAGGATACATCTCCATGACTCTACAGCTGTCAACAGCATTCAGCCACTTGTAGGACCAAGCACAAAGTTCTACTGATTCCAGCCATTAAGATCCTGGGTAAACAAGTACTGAAGGAAAATTATTGTACTTGATAATCAAGTGCTGGTATTAAAATTATGGCATACATGCAATTATATGTTAAGAAAGACTGAAATACAGAGAATGGAGACAAACTGCTGCAGAAGTTCTGTCTTTGTTCTAAACATACTAGAAGATTTACCTGGAGTTGCTCAGGTCCTTAACTCAAATAACTTTTTTGTTTTTCTTAATTTAAATCACTGTTCTGGGGTAGGGCTGGAGATGGGAGTTCAGTATGCAAGCTGTCCCAGGGAGAGAGGACAATCCCAGCTTCTCTCCCCCCCCCAGAGCAGCTTGGGGCCATGTGGGAAGTGTCCTTTGTATGGCTGTTGCAGGAGGGGTGCATGTCCTCCTGCTGGGGAATAGACAAACACACAAAGGCTATATCTAGACTTCAGGTTTCTTTCAGAAGAGATCCTCTAAAAAATACTTCTTCTGAAAGAGAGCATCCATACAGCAAAAGCATATTGAAAAAGCCATCTGCTTTTTCGAAAGATAGCGTCCACACTGAATGGACACTATCTCGCATTTAAGCTGTGATTATTATGGACGGAGTGGCCACCAGGGCACCTGTGCTTTTTCCTCTTTCCTCTTCTTTCAAAAGAACTTCCTCTTCCCTATCCACGCATGCATTTTTCTGAAAGAGCTCTCTCAGAAAAAAGCTTCTTCCTCACAGAAAGAGGTTTACCGCTGTTGGAGAAACCCCTCTGTTCTTTTGTTTTTTTTTCTAAAAAAACTCCGTAGTGTTGACATAGCCAAACAGACAAAATCTCTGAAATACATAGTAGATAACAAAGCTCTTGACTTATGCCAAGACAGAATAGGAAAATAATATCCTACAGGTGGGGTTTACCCCAAATGTTCCTTCTAAGGTCAGGCAGTTATATGGTCCAGAGCTTACTGGACAAGATACCAGTGGTCTTTGACAGTAATCAACTCAATGATCAAGATCATGAACCAAAACTCACAGGAAGCATAATGATTTTTTTCCCATTGACATCAGTAGGATAAAGCTCTACATGAGCTACAAGAGAGGGTGCATACTATAACTCCATCTAAGCCTTGATATTCTGGACTGCAAGTGTGAGGCCGCCATCTTAGCCAGCATGCCCAAGACTGAATTGGAGACCTCTAGAGCTAAAAACATGAGCTGCTGCAGCTTGAGCTGAACAGACAAGCCCCTCTAAAAGGAGCTGTGATAGAATCAAAGGGTATGTCTACCCTACAGTGTTATTTCAAAATATCTTATTTCGAAATAGTTAATTTGAAATAAGTTATTTTGAAATAATGCATTTACACACAAAATGCATTTCGAAATAACGTTTTGCTATTTTGAAATAGTGCGTCCACACTGAGTGGATGCTGAATCGCATTTAAGGCCAGCCGGAACCGGGTGCGGCAGGGCATCAGGTCAGGAGTTACTTTGTGTGGCTGGTGCCTGAGGCTATCTGAGGCATGTGCTTAAAGGGACCCCCCGGACAGCCGGTTCTCAGCTTTCCCTGTTTGCTTGCCTACCTTGATGAGGGACAGAAAAGCATTTTGTCTGTGTGCTCTGGTTGCCCTCACTCGGCACACCACAGCACTCTGCAACATGGAGCCAGAGCTGCCCCTGGGCACTCTGGTGCTTCTCTTGGATGCGCTGCTGTGAGCCTGGCTGCACTTGCTGCAGGCTGCCATCGGGGAGGTCCATTGGGGGGCTGTCAGTATCCAGGAGGCCCTGTGGGAGAGCTTCCACCCTGAGGAGCACTAAGAGCCTCCCTGGTCTGCCCCACTGGGGGCTTGTGCCTCATTCCTCCCTCATGTCCTTCCACTTACCCCTCCCTAACCCCCCTTCCTGATGTCAAATAAAATACACATATTTTCATGAACACAAACTCTCTTTATTTAACAAAACTGGGGCAGTGGGGAATGAAATTCTGGTGAGACTGGGGAAAGGAGGAGGGAGAGGGGAGAAGAGAGGGTGGGAGAGGGGAAGGGGAAACCTGGGAGGCGGGAGCTGGAGTGGGGAAGCAAGGGGAAGAAGGGGGAGGGAAAGTTCAGGGCTCAGGGTTGGGGGTCTTGCCGGACCAACTTGATTTTCATGCAGACCTGCTCCTGGGTTCGCATGTGGTCTTTGGTGGCCAAGCTGGCAGGTATCCTGCCATAGACAGCCATGTTCCTCTGTCTAGTGCGGAGATCATGGCCGTTGGCACCCCTCCCCTAACCTGAATAAGGTCCATGATCTCCACCCTGGACCAGGAAGGCGCTTGCCTTCTCTGGGCCCTGGCAGGCTCCTGGAGCTGGCAGACTGCTCCTGGGGAGCGGTGGAGGGCTGGCTGCCAGTGCTTGCAGGCCCATGTTTTGGGGCCACTGGGTCAGGGGCAGTGACTGCTGGCTCTGGACTGGCAGGCTTGGAGCTGGCACAGGCACTGTGGCTGGAGTCAACCCCTTTAAGGGCTCCGGGGAGGGGGGAGGGAGAGGAGAGTTTTTGGTTGAGGCTGGAGTGGCCACCAGGGCACCCTGGGAAGGCTGGAGGCCCCCTATTTCAATATAAGTGTCTACACAGCACTTATTTTGAAATAGCTGTTTCAAAGTTGGTGTTATTCCTCATGGAATGAGGTTTACCAAATTCGAAATAAACGCTCTGCTATTTCGAATCAATTTCAAAATAGCGGTTTGGCTGTGTAGACACTAGTAAAGTTATTTCAAAATAATGGCTGTTATTTCAAAATAACTTTGCTGTGTAGACATACCCAAATGCTTTTGCACTCTAGGTACAGAGTGGGACCTCTAATATACAGTCACCACAAACTCAGCAACCCACAGGATCAGTCCTATCGAGTGAGGGAATTTTAACATTTAAACATTAATATACAATGTAGCCACCTTTTAACAAGTGAATATCTCACATAAAGCTTTCCCAAGAAATTAACACTCTTCTAACCATTTCATCATCATCAGGTTTTTAATTTTCATCATTGTCTTACCTGACTTTTGTATATGTGTTTCACCTTCAAGTCTCTGCAATCTCAGACATGATCTGCATCTTGGTCTTTGCTTATCAGAATTTCTTTTTGACTATAATCCTCACTGGTCTGCCAACAATGTCAGTCTTGATGCTTTGGCTGTTTCCGTCTCCCAATCCCATCTCCCTGTCATCTGACTCTGGGTGCTCTGGAGCTAGAGCACACGGGGGGGCGGGGGGAGTGGAATTCATAGATTCTCAGCACCCATCAGCCACCCTCCATCAGCTCTTCAGTGACGTGTGGGAGGTGCTGGTGGGGGGGGGAGTAGACAGAAGTGGAGTGAGGGCAGGACATGCTTGAGCGATGGGGCGGGGAAAGGCAGGATGGCATGAAGTATCAGGGGAAGGGGCTAAGTGGGGATCTGAAGGGGCAGACTCAAAGAGAGCCTTTGGGCTAAGCAGGGGTGGAGCAAGGGAAACCAAAATTTGATACCTTTGCTCCTTTATCTTTTCCATGATTCCAAGAATTTCATGTTTGCAAAGGCATAACATTTTCCTCATTCAAATTATCTTAATTTGTATTCACACACTGTGAATTCAAAATAAACAATCAGTCCCTCTTTGCTTTGCCCAGCATTCTCTGGTAAATAAGTCAGTCCCACAGGTTCTTTCATATGGGGCCATATTCACTTTTGTACCTTCTAAGGTGAAAAGCCCACTGTGGACCTACATAAATATAATCACGTACTTTATGACCAGTGATGGTTTTATATCACTGTTTAGGATGAAACCACATCAAATACAAACAGAGGTACACACAGTTGTTCATTCTGGCCTATGAATTCCAATGAGGAACATTCTGCCGTATTAAAAGAAAACAAATAAATACCTAATGGGGGAGGAAAAGACACAAACTATTCTACTTAGAATTACTTTGTCAAGGCAGAATCCCTGTTTCTCCAACCAAATGGTAAAGCATTTTAAAATGCATTTTGTCTTCCTGAACTATTAATATCTGGTTTTGTCCAATTGATTTGTACCCCATTAATACTGGGTTGTAAAGATCCTATTTTGTTGCAGTATGCATTTTGAAGAATTTTATACTTCATAATGGGTCCATTTTTCTTTTTTTTAGAGGTACAGATATGTTCGTGTAGCAGATGCCATCAGATTACTTTGTATTTGATATATTCATGACATCTATTGTTCCTCATGGATGAAGCATTCCACTGATAGATGCATCAGTTGAACCCTAGCACTCTCCAGGTCCTGATTGAGAAGGTGCTTAACTCTGTCCCAAAACTGAATAGCATTTCAACACCCACTTAAACCATATGCTTCATTCCATTGCAAACATGCTAGGCATCGGCTTGTCTTACTTTCCTGAATCAGGGCCTATCAAAACTGTGTATTTGTATATATAATCTTGATATTGTAGACTTCACACCATTCTTTCAGACTCCTGTACACAGTAAATAAACTGCTGAACATCTAGGGCACTTTAGAACCAGAATAGACACATTCTTTTCAGTGGATTAAAGCCTGCATTAGGAGATTTGATGCTTATACAGATCAAGTTACAAAACCAGTTACAATTCTAATTACATTTCTTTGAACTTGGTTTGAACCCAAATCAAGAAAGGTGTAAGGGTATATGAACTAATCTATTCTCCTTGCTAGACTCAAACAACAATTGCCTGGTAATCGGTTTAGTGTGGTTTAAAGATATTCATCTGTTTCCATGATTACTCATCTCTCCACACAAGCAAACAATAATGGCACCCTTTAGAGCATAATAGCATACATCAGAATATACCCAAGATATTGTTCTTACACTATTTCTATAATTGAAGTATTGAGTTGGAAGCAGTCAGTAGGCACAATTGTAAAAGTCTTTAGAACTAATGTTCTTGGAAGCAGTTATTGTACATTCAAATAATTCTCCATTGTACAGGATATTTTTTGTCTCTTCATGAAACTTGAAGAAGGCTTGAAATCAATGCAGGTTTTTATTATTATTTTATGACCTTGAATCTTGAGGACATCAGTAAAGGGTTATTTTTTTTTTGAAGACTGAGTATTTACACACTTGAAACTAGCAACAGAATAGTATATGTCTTACATTTTTGAAGTACAGAAAGTCAAAAGACTATATGAAGTGATTATCACAGTAGGAAACTTCTACTATTCAAAAAGATTTCTGTGCAAAATGGGGTGGGCTGGAACAATGTAATTGACTATATAATGACAAACCCAAGTATTTGTACATTGGTGGGTGTTTTCCCTACTTGTACTCCCCCCCCCCCCAAAGGCAGGTGAAATACTGAACTCTTTCTCAGGAGATTTTCCCACAGAAGGAATCTAGCTAATGGATTTGTCTTAGAATCTTAGTACTATCTAGATCAGCAGGGGGTAAATACAGGCCTGTGGACTGGATCCAGTTCATCAGGGTTAGCCCCTCATGGGCCGCCACTACTGTATTTACCTGTGCCTCCACAAGTAAAGGCACTTGCAACTTGTGTTGGCTGCAGATCACCATTCTCGTCCAATAGGAGCTATGAGAAGTGGCACAGACCAAGACGCCACTTCCTACATCTCCCATTGCCTGGGAACAATGATCCATGACCAACAGGAGCTGCAAGCACCTGCAGAGACACAGGTAAATATAGTGGTTGTGGTCCGCCAGGGGCTAATGCTGATGAATTGCTGTGGTCTTATTGTCCAGCCCTGGCCTATCTAGTTGTGGGAGGAGTTTGAAGATTTGCACTTTCTCTTCACATGCTATAACTCTGCTACTGTTAACAAATGTGCCAGTCCTAAGCTGGATAAAAGAGGGGTTTGGGGTTGGGTTTACAACTGACTCAGGAAAAATCTTAGTGCAGTAGAAGGAGTTCATTTAAACAAAAGCTTGAGGCAGGCAGGTGCATGTGTAGCCCCAACTCCAACTATGACAGATTTCAGTGAAAGCCAAAAGGAAGCTGAGAACTTGAGACATTGAACTCTTATGATCAAAGCTGCACAAAGTAGGCTTGGGACACATTTGAACTTTGTATATATAGGAAAGTTGGGACAGGTCACATGAGAAATGGAAAAAGTACTCTCTGAACATACTTGGTATAACTGAGATGAGACAGGGAGGAATTGGTGAGCTGGTGTCCGTTGATTCTACATACTTCAGAGAAAGAATGAATGAAAGATGTGTAGGAATCATGGTGGATAACATCACAATAAAGATCCTGCTGGCTTTAGACCCAGTATAAGAGTGAATTGACAACCAGGCTTTAAACAAGACATGTCACATGTGCACTGAACCAAGTTTATGCACTAACAAACATAACAAATGTCAAGCAAGTATTAGATAAAACACCTATCAAGGAAATCAAGTTGATAAGCAGCTTCAGCACACATATCTGTGACAACTCTACTGATTGGGAAGGAGTCATGCACATAGCACTGAAAGGCATCCAAACTGATAATAGTAAATGTCCTTTTGTCACAGAAATTCAAATTACCTTAAAAATAGAAGGCATTCTCTTTCAGCACAAGAGGATTCACAAGTTTACTTGGAGACCACCAGAAAATGTCATGGCCAATCAAAGAGATGATGTATGTTTATCTAAGACAGCCATCCTCTTAGAGGGTGTCAGAGTCAGAAGAGGGGCAGATATTGGCTCAGATCATTATAGTTCGGTGGTCATGTGCAACGTAAGATAGTGAAAATGGCTAAAAAGTGTCATAGCAGTAAAGAAGCTCAAAGACAAAGGAATACAGATCAGATTGCACTTAGCAACCACTCTAATGTTTCACAGGACCAGGATGATGAAAATTCTGGGAAACAGACAAACTAGAATAAGACTTAGTTGAGACAACGGAGAATGTAACAAACCTCCAAAGAGGACAGAAATAAGATGCAAGGATTATATATGTAATATGGACAGCGGTGAGGAGCAGAAACCTCTGAAATAAAGAAAGCAATGGCACAAGAGAGAAAGAACTACTAAAGGTAGTTCCAGGATACAGTAAAAAAGACAAAAATACAGAAGAGACTTAGGCAAAACAGAAGTACCAGCATTTGGGAGAAAGCTGCAGAAGCAGGAAAACAGCAGTACAAAGCAGAGATGTTAAGCAGTTCTATAGTATAGTAAAGACTTCACAGGAAGTACCAGGAGATTTTCAACAGATCACCCACTGAAGAGATTCTGATTTGCATGAAGATCAAGCCATTCCATATTAAACTGCACAGCAGATAAACACAAACAATCTTGAGAGACAACTCAATGACAAGTTAGAAAGAGAAGTGGGTCCAATAATACTGATTAAATCAAAGCAGCAATTAGAAGCCTCAACCATGATAGAAGGCTCGTGAAGTTTAAACAATTCAAATAGCAGTACTAAAAGTGGAAGGCAAAATTCTCATTGAGCAGTTAACAAAACTCTAATAAAATATAGGTGGAAGAACAAGTGCCACAAAGATGGAAAGATGGTATCATCATGACATTGATTAAACGTGATATTACTCCATGCCAAAACTGGAGAGTACTACTGTCAATCCCAGGCACAGAAATGACCACTGCTAGGCTGAATACAATGAAGAAGGCAGTGGATGAAGTACTGTGGGGGGAAAACGTGTTTGTTTTCTGTCCAGGTATATCATGTTGTAAGCGGATAGTTATTCTTTCACAGATCGTCAAAAAGCTATTGCTTGGCTTAAATCCATCTTAATCAGCTTTGCTGACTTTAAAAGAGTGTTCAACAGTGTCCATAGACATAGAGAGATGCTGTGGAATATGGCTAGAAGCTATGGATACCAGACAAACTGATTCAACATAATAAGGAGGTTATATTCTGGAAGAAGACACACAATATGATCAGATACAGCTTGGGTGAGTGTTAGATATTGTGACTGGCATTAAAGAGAGGGCAGGTGTTTCTCACTAGTCTTATTTGTATTAGTAATAGGTTAGCTAGGCAACAAAAGGCATCAAAATGGTGTTAAGGGGTTTAGTGAAGATGAGATGCATAATCTTGAGTTTGACTTTGCTGATGGCATTGCTTTACTAGGTCTCTGATATAGATTGGAGTGATTGTCCTTACATCAGAGGTAGAACAGGAAGCAGCAAAATTGGATTGAAAGTAAATATAGAGAAAAACAAAGTCATGAATGTAGAAAAATGGACAGATGCAAAGGTATATATGGACAAAGGAAAAAATCAAACAAGTAGAAGAGTTCTGCTATCTGGGGAAAGTGATGACATTTGAAGAAGACTGCCATTTAAAAATATTCATATGAGGTAAGGAAAAACAAATACCACTTTTGCAAGAATGAACAGCATCTGGTCAAACAGGTCTCCATACCAAACCAAAGGTCAGATTATGCCCTGCAATTGTGCTGTGCATGCTTGTGTCAAGTGAAGACTTTTAGCAAATGAGGTGATGATAGAAAGATTGGAGGCGGCCCATCACAGATGGCTCAGGAAGATACTACATATTTAATGGAAAGACAAAATAACACATGTGAGAGCAAGGGAGTTGACTGAGCAGGTTAGAAAATATCATTAAAGAAAGAAAGTTCAGGTGTTTTGGACGTGCTATATAGAAGGTGGGAGACATGCTAAGCAAGCATTTAATTGGTTATCTAAGAGACAAAAGAGAAATCAAAGAACTGGCAGAAGGCAGTGACAGATGATACTGAATGCATTGGCATCACTGGGGAGACATACTGCAACTAATGAGCTATGGGAATCTGTGGAGGAACTGGACTGCTGAATATGTCAGTGGCACAGAGGAATTAAGTTCTAAGGACTGCAGATGGTACAGGGCTTTATTTTTGTGGAACAGTATGGGCGAGGACTCTGAGCAGTTGGGTCTGAGATGCTGGCTATTAAGGAGCTTGCCAATCCTCGCCTACAGACAACCCCCTCAACTCAAACAAATTCTTTCCAGTAACCACACAACACACCTCTATCATAATCATCCAAGAACTCACCTCTGCAATCAGAACTCAACTAGTTATCACCTACAGCTCCCAACTTAAACCCACCCAATAAATCATTAACAATCTACAACCTATCCTGGAAAATGATCCCACACTCTCACAGGCCTTAGGGGACAGACCAGTCCTTGCCTACAGAGGACTAACCAAAAACAAATTCTTTCCAGCAACCACACATCACACCTCCATCATACTCAGCCAGAACCCACCCATGCAATAAACTCCAGTGCCAACTCTGTCCACACATCTACACAAGTGATTTCATCACTGGGCCCAACCACATCAGCCACCACATCAGAGGCACATTTAATTGCACATCCCCTAATGTGATCTATGCCATCAAATGGCAGCATTGCCCCTCTGCCATGTATATTGGCCAAACAGGACAGTCTCTATGGGAAAGAATTAATGGACACAAATTAGATATCCGAAAAGGAACATACAGAAACCCATTGGAGAACATTTTAATGTGCCCCAGCATTCATTAATGGATCTCAAAGTCACCATGTTGTGTCATGCCAATTCCACAAGCCTAATACACAGGGGAGCCTTGGAACTTAACTTCATTTACAGGTTTGGGACCCATCACAAAGGTATGAACAAAAACATTAGTGGGCTAGCACACTACATTCCATATCCTAAAGAATTAAAAAAACCAAACAATGGGTATGTTAGAACAATTTGCACCTTCTCTATCAGCTTTATGTGGCATGAACACTCCAATTGATTATTTCTTTCCCCCTTTTTCCATCTCCCCCTCGTCCCCTATTTATTTTGGAACTGGACCTGTAATTAATTCCATTGATCTGAAGAAGCGGGTTGTGCCCACGAGAGCTCATGATATCATCTACTTGTTTTGTTAGTCTTTAAGGTGCTGCAAGACTATTTGTTGTTTTTTTAAGTTTTTCCAGTTGCAGACTAACATGGCTACCCCTCTGAAGCTTTTAATCTTCTAGGATACAACCTAGCAAAACTAGACAGGTGTGAATTAAACTATTAACAATGGGGAAGGTGAAAAGGGAGAACAAATGAGCTCTAATTCAACACAAAAATCAAGATGCTAAGAACAAAATGAATCAAGGTACCAAGAGATGTGAAGAGAAAAATATTTTAATAGCCTATATACCAGTGCTAGGAACTTTAATAATCAGAGGCATTCGAGTTAGTCATTTATTATCATAAATTCAAGCTAGAGGGTATTACTGAAACTTGATCAGAAGTTTGCATGACTGGAATGTTGGAACCACTGGTTATAACCTATTTAGGAAGGGCTGATGGGGGGGGGGGGAATATTTATGGAAGGTGACAATACTATGATTGAGAAGCTAGGAATGGTAGAAATGTCAACAAAGCAAAAGGGCATGAAAAAATCTAGGGCTAGCAATATAAATTAAAATAGTTAAAATGAGGGTGCATCTACATAGCAGGACTTAATTCGAAATAAGCTACGCAAATTGAGCTACGTCAACTGCGTAGCTTATTTCAAAATAGGGAGCATCTACATGGCACTTATTTCAAAATAGAGCACTCTTCCTCTGACTTCCCTTATTCCTTGTACAATGAGAGTTACAGGAGTCGGAGTAAAAAGTCCTCCAGCTTGACAGTATTTTGACACTATTCTGAAGTAACTGCCTGCCATGTAGACACGGACTAAGTTATTTCGGAATAGCGCCAGTTATTTTGAAATAGTGTTGCATTGTAGATGTACCCTAAGTAGTTACCCAGAAATTAAATGTGATTTTATCTGTAAACTTTGGCTTTGTTTTGGTGTCCATTTTCTAGCAAACATTTTTAGGCTGTTACTGGGGAGTCTGCTACAGAGCATTCTTAGACAAAAGGAAAATGAACTGATGTCTGGTTGTGACAGAAATCGGAGGCTGAAGAAGGGCCTTGATGTGGAGCACTGGCCGAAAGCCATGAAGACACATGTTTCCATAACTGATAGCAAATGCTGACTATGGCCAATAAGTGGGACACAGAAAGACCAATGTCCATTAGGAATGGTGCAAATAGGTGACCACTGCTTACAAATACCAAAAAAACAAAATTTCCTCCAAACTACTACAGCCATAATGTACCCAAATAAACATCTCATGCTATACACAACTTTCATTTACATAGAGAACACAGTTTTCCAGACCCCAATGCATGCCTGACCACTACTTCCTTCATGAGCAGTATGTCACAATCTGCTTCATCGTTTGATTCATGAAAATCAGAAAGTGAAACAGATAATTTAAGCCTAGTTTGATTCATGAAAATCAGAAAGTGAAACAGATAATTGTAAGCCTAAAGTGAGGCACACAGGTGGGCAATAGTTTGGTACTAAACACAGAAGATTTTCCTGTAGAAGGGTATGCAAAGTGTGAGGAATATTATGGAAACAAAAATGCCACCAGAAACTGTGACACAGGGATTTCTTAGTGCCAACTGGCAGAGGACATAAGCATCCGATATCTACATCATAGTTAGCCAAAGGGTGATATGTAAGGTGTCTGTGGAGAGCCCACTGTTTGTTATGAACATTGCAAAATGTATGTAAGGATATTTAAAAAGTTATGTATCTGTATCGAACAGATGACATTCCATGAAAGGTGATTAAACAGGTTCTGGACAGGAAGAGGTATTACACTTCTCTCCCTGGCCTGTTGTTGTCTGTTGTATGTCTTCACTGCAAGTACAATAAAAGCTCTGTTAGCTGGCATTTTGGGGGAATTGGTGTGCTGGTAATTGAATACTCTGGTTAACTGAGAGTTATACTTTACCAAAGGAATAGCAATTTTCAAAGAATTGGAATACAATAAAACAAATAAAGACTAAAGTAGCATATAGATATTCACCAATCCAGTCATAGTTTTGCACTGCTGAGTGGTTGGCTACTTGGAACACCTAAGGGTATACTGGTAACATGTTCCATATAGTAGTTTATCTTATGACACTGCTTGTATCACTACGGGCAGCACGTGGCATACACCCAGCTCAGTGAAAATATACTTAACACTAAAACTATACTGAACATAATTTAATCTGGCTTTGATGAATCAGAAGGCACTTCAGGAACTTTCAGAGCCTCAGGGTCATCTTTATGAACATTAATTATTATAGATGTAGAAAGTGTAGGAGGTTGTAGGAGGTTATAAGGGCATTACAGATTCAGTCCAATCATACTCCCTGGGAGCAGCTTTTCTGAATAAATCCCTGATTTTAGCTTGCTCATTTGTATTTTGCCTCTTTTCCATAAAAGTAGAATGCAGAATATGCAAGTGCATAACATGCTGGATAATATACTAAGTTATCAGACTGAAGAGTTGCATTGAGACATATTGGAAATACCAATTAATTGATCTTTCTGGTTAACTGAGTGACGCATAACAGAACTTTTACTGTGCAATGACATAAAGAGCAATCAGCTAATAAAGATTGCAAAGTCAATGAGAGACCACAAAATCTATAGGAAGGAACACATAGCAGGTCATATCCCATTTATGATATAAGAGCCAAGAATTAGTCTGGTTTAACAGACGAATAGTAGGAGAGACAGAGTATCCTTCACCTCAGGGAAAAGCTGTAGTATGCTTGTCTTATAAACAGAGGGTAACAGCCAGCCTGGCTCTTAAGCAATGGGAGAAAGTGAGCTAACCTTTAATGAGATGGGAAAGCAGGGGTGTAACCATGGGTGAGCCTGAGTGGCCTGTGGCTTCTCCACTTTGTATCCCCTAGCCAACCTGCCAGCACTCCAGCTGAGGAGTGGGGCTGGGGCTTACCCCGCATGGCTCCGGTGCTCCAGCTGAGGGTGGGGCCAGGGCACCAGAGCTTACCCCAATCCATGTCAACCAAAGCGCTGGGAAGTGGGGCTAGAGCACTGGGGCTTACTCAGCTCTGCCCCTGCCAGAGCACCAGGAAGCAAGGCAGGAGTGCTGGGGCTTAACTGGCTTCACCCCTGTGCTCCAGCTGGAGAGAGGGGCCAGGGCACTGGGGCTTACCCCACTCTGGCTGGGGAGGGGCCAGGGAGCCTGGGCTTGCCCTGCTCTTCTCCAGTGCTGTGGCACTCTGTTCAAATTGCGGGATCAGGATTTTAGCCCCCCATCCCTCCTGTCCCACTTTCCCCCTCCCATTCTTGCCCACCCACTCAAAGTTGGGCCCATCCACATGAGCTCTTCTGGCTATGCCACTGCGTGAAAGTGTCTTCTTAGTTAGACCTAGGCTCAAGAACACATATTACAACTTTATTTTAGATGTCAACAATTTATTTCCAATATTCCTACCTCCTTGCTTTTACTTGAACCTTTGTTAAATTAACATACTGAAGTGCTGTGATTTTAAGAGCAACAGTAATAACGAGGTAAAACTGAGGTGTATTGTCCCTTTTGGAATAGCTTATCTGTCGATACTGTGCATGTCCAATGGAACAAGGAGGCACTGGGAGGAACTCAGTGGGCTTGGGAGTAGCAGTGTGCAGAGGGAAGGCAGAGGCTGCAGAGGCTAGGAGGGAAGTGATTGTGTTGCCCATGGCTGATGGAGTCAGGGAACTGATGGCTGTCAGGCACAGACAAGGCTGATTACTCTTTAACCCTAGGTTGCAAGGTTCCTCACAACCCTAGGTAACTATGGGAAGCATCATAGAAATAAACTGAATACATAGGTTAACCCAAGAAATTGGTTAATAACAGCATGTCTGTACATTGGAAACAATAAGAGCTTCACACAGCAATCCTGTGGCATTATTATAACACTGATCCTCAATTTCTAATGCCTGTTCTACCTACCAAGGGTCTGTGGAGACTCTGTGATGTTGCCAAATCCTTCTGGACTACGGGGTAAATGGCTCAATGATACCTAAACTCTCAGTCCCTGTTTGACCGTGTGGAATTATTGTTAGGCCACAGGGCTCAGCCTTTTATTTTATTTCTTTAATGTTTTCTCAAATAAGGTCATGCTCATTAAATCCAAAAGCCTATGCTATTTGAAATGCCAATATTTCCCTCCACACAAATGTAATTTGAACAGTTTGCTATATAGCAGCCAGGAAGAAATTGCAATTCAATAATAGCAAGGGGATTACATTATTTCAAAAGATTTTCTTCTCAATAAATTCTTCCCCAAAACTACTTTATATATTTTAATAGCCCCCCACCAAAACCAGATGGAAATCTTATAGCATGGTCTCAAGTTATTTATAACTGCAAAATTCTTTATTGCTACTTTTATGATTTTTTTTTCATGTCAGGATAGGTCAGCTATGCGGAAGATATAGCATGGCATTACTTTATTAAAACTGACACTTTTCCCATGAATTGACTAAGTTTTCATCCTCTGTATAAATAACCACAGATCATTAGCATTCAGGCTTGTTTTGCTATCAACTAATATTTGTAATCAAATGTATTTGCCAGTCAGCTATGTATAAAAATATAATTTGAAGACCTGGGCTCACATTCATGTGCTTTTGTTATTTAGAACATAGAGGAGTTATAAGTCAATCTCATTAGCAAGGATGGCAAATCAGTGCATTCTACAGATGCTGTCACTGTTTTTTTTTTCTCTAGTGCTGATTTATACAGTATGAATCACAAGTGTTTAAAACACGTGTTTCTCTTGCCTTACCAGGAAAGGTGATGACATTAAGGCTTCTTGAAAATTTGTCATCTCTGAAGTTTGTGTAATGAAAATGTATCTTTTTTATTGGTGAACATTTGCTAAAAACATATAAAAACACAAACAAAAACCCACACACTACTTAAGATTGAGGCTGTAAAACATTCAAGCAACTAAAAAAATGAGATGCAACAGACACCATCAAGTGCTGTTTACTGTAGTTAATCTGTTTTCATGTGTTCCATTTTTAAAACCCTCTTATAAGGCTTGAAAATATTCATGGAATCATAGAACTGGAAGGAATCTCAAGAGATCATTGAGTCCAGTCCCCTGCCCTCACGGCAGGACCAAGCACTGTGTAGATCATCCCCGACAAGTGTCGAAGCTTCTCTTAAATATCTCCAGAGATGGAGATTCCACAACCTCCCTAGGCAATTTATTCCAGTGTTTCACTACCCTGACAGCTAGGAAGTTTTTCCTAATGTCCAAAGTAAACCTCCCTTGCTGCAACTTAAGTCCATTGCTTCTTGTTCTATCATCAGAGGCCAAGGAGAACAATTTTTCTCCCTCCTTCTTGTAACACCCTTTTAGATACTTGAAAATTGCTATCATGTCCCTTCTCAGTCTTCTTTTTTCTAAACTTAACAAGCCCAATTCTTTCAATCTCCCCTCATAGCTCATGTTTTCTAAACCTTTAATCATTTTTGTTGCTCTCCTCTGGACCTCCAATTTCTCCACATCTTTCTTGAAATGTGGTGCCCAGAACTGGACACAATACTCCAACTGAGGCCTAATCAGAACAGAGTAGAGCAGAAGAATGACTTCTTGTGTCTTGCTCACAACAATCCTGTTAATATATCCCAGCATCATGTTTGCTTTTTTTGCAACAGTGTCACACTGTTGACTCATGTTTAACTGGTTGTTCACTATGACCCCTAAATTCCTTTCAGCAGTACTATTGTTTTCATAAGATTTCCTCCCTTCAATTTGTCAGCTATTGAAGTGCCGTACTGATGGTAAACTATGAAATATTCATGTCTGCATAGATTTCTTAGGACTTATAGCTTTTTTAAGGTTGCATCTAGTAGAGGGTGATATGATCACAAAAGATGCAATTGTCTCAAAAACTGGCAGCTTTAACTAATGCTTAATGCATCTAATGCTCATTGGAGTCAAGACCTCAAGATTTGGCCTTCACACTGTACAAGAGTTATCCTGGATGACATGAGAGCCTGAACCAATAAAATAGCTCCAAGCACTTCATATATTGAGGAAATTCTAATCTCAGCTTTTCCGCCTCCTCTCTAAGGCTACGTCTATACTGCTTCCTTCTTGCGCAAAAGCCTATGGAAATGAAGCGTGGATTAGCATATTGCCACACTTCATTTGCATATTATTAGGGGCCATTTTTGCGCAAGAGGCTTTTGCACAAAAAGCAGCTGTGTAGACAGCTCCTTTTTGCGCAAAAACCCCCTCTTGCACAAAAGCCATTCTTCCTGAAAAAATGAGGAAGAACAGCTCTTGCGCAAGAGGGGGGGTTTGCGCAAAAAGGAGCCATCTACACAGCTCCTTTTTGTGGAAAAGCCTCTTGCACAAAAACAGGCCCTAATTAATTATGCAAATGAAGCATGGCAATATGCTAATCCACGCTTCATATCCATAGGCTTTTGTGCAAGAAGGAAGCAGTATAGACGTAGCCTAAGACGAAACATGATGACACATGGGCACTTGAGCATATACTTGAGTGTGTCTGACAATATCAAAAGGGCAGGAGATGAAACAAACATGTTGGGAAAGTACAGACTCTCAATATTACTTGTTGTGAGATAGAGTGTTTTGTCTTATAAAGTCCAATCATAGCCATGCTTTGTTTGCTGCCTTCATAAATCTTTGGTTTTACTGCTTGATTTTACAGAATTAAAAAAAAATTACTGCAAGACTTATGGTTATTGGTTTATAGTTTTTCTCTGACAGTTGCTGAGGAAGGAAGAAAACAGTCACATCCTGCCAATATATCTTGTGAAGAATTTCCATCCTCACAGGATGAAAAGTTAAAAAAAAATCATTTTACATATTCCCCACAGATGATAATGGTTTCCTGTGGCTCCCCTTGGCTGCAAACAGTAAACCAATGGGAGCTGGGAGGCTCCATGGCTGTGGAGATGGTAAATAAACAAATCAGAGTAATCAGTTAGCAGGTTTCTCAGGGTGGATCTGTGAACCACTTTGAGAAACATTGTTCTAATGGTTATTTTAAATTCGTAATCACTCTGGTACTAGGTGCTGTTCAAACACATAGTAAAAGACAATTCCTGACTCAGTCTCAGGAGCGTCCTCTGCCCTTCCCATAATAGAAATAAACTGGAATTTATTATTCATTATTATGTAAGCCCTCCAGCCAGAGACCAAACATATTTCTTTTAAGGGCTAGAAAAAGACAATGTGCTTCTTTATGTAATGTGGTATTCTTCATCCATATTCATTTTATGAACTCAGAAGCAGTTAAGGAAACTAAATAAGTCTTTAGAGTTTTGTTTAAATGGCACACATATGATTTGTTATCAATGCTTTAAAAATGTAATAATACAAAATATTTTTCATTCTTACTTACTTTACATTTTTCATAAAAAAATGTATATGACATTTCTCTTAGTCTGGCAACTAAAACTTGAAGAACTAAACCCTTTATAAGGGCATTCTCATTTTCTTGCATTTATCATGTTTTTATATAGATAGAGTTTAATTGTCCTAATATTATCCGTGCTAACCTAGCTGGATTGAATTTGTACAAACTTTCTGGTATTGATTTCTCTTGGTGTCATCACATCCTCCAGAGCAGATTGCCTTCATGCTCCACTTTAAGGGAATGCTGAATAGAGTACCCTGTTTACTGTAAGCTAATGGAGTATGAAATGCAGCTCTTGGTAGAAATGCTCCATGGCCTCTATGAGAAATTAGTTACCTGACAAGTTAAGGTGAAATACATATAACTAGTTGAGCAAACTTGTGCAGACAAATATTATTGTTTTATCGGAAATTTAGGGATGCTGTTTTATATTATGAGTTGTATCTGCTCTTTAAGTGCAAATGTATTATTCAAAACTGTTGGCCTAAAATGAGGTTCCAAATAGTTCTTTCTTTCTTTCTTTCCATGAAACATTTTTTTAGAACTGTGTCTGAGTTTTGTTCTCTATTTGGTAGAGATTAGGAGCACAAGATACTGTAATATGAATCTTCCTTTTCTTACAGTTCTGTAGTAATGTGTTACACAATTGCTATTTTAATATCCCTTTCTAGTGTTAAACCTTTCTGATACAGCACTGATTTAAAACAAAATGATGCAAAGTCACTTATAGGCTCCATTCCCTTTGTTTTGCTCAGGTACCACAAAAGCAGGACATGCTTGACACAAACCACTAGCTGGGCATTCCTACTCTTCCACATGTCCCTATTTAGAACCCCTTAGTGGGTGTGGAAATGGAAGGGGGAAGGGACTGGGGAGGTGTGTGGGGCCTTGAGCCCTGCGGGGCATTGATTGGTGAAGGAATTATTGGGCCCTCTAATTCAGGCAGCTTTTTTGACACACAGGCCTGGCATGTGAGTTCTGCTGCAGAATCAAGCCATTTACAGTGTCAATAAGTGTTGCTACTTATTATTTTTATAATTGTAGCACTTAGGAACCGCAGTCCTGAACCAGCACCCCATTCCGCTACGCACTGTTGAAACAGAACATTTACTGCCCCAATGAGTCTACACTCTATAGCTATGTCTACACTGGCGCGATCTTGCACCAGAAATATGCAAATGAGGCTAAGCGTGGAATATCGCCGAGCCTCATTTGCATATCTAATGAGCCGCCATTTTTTTCAGAAGAGGCTCTTGCGCAAAAAGGAGCATCTACACTGTCCCTTCTTGCGCAAGAAAAACCCTCGTGCGCAATACTCTTACACCTATTACTTTTCAGGAAGAACGGTATTGCGCAAGAGGGTTTTTCTTGCGCAAGAAGGGGCAATGTAGACGCTCCTTCTTGCGCAAGAGCTTCTTCTGAAAAAAATGGCGGCTCATTAGATATGCAAATGAGGCTTGGCGATATTCCATGCTTAGCCTCATTTGCATATTTCTGGCGCAAGATCGTGCCAGTGTAGACATAGCCTATAAGTACATCTACACTGCACGCTTATTTAGAAATAAACTATTCCAGAATAGTTATTCCGGAATAGCTTATTTTGAAATAGCACATCTACACTGCAGGGAAGCCTCAAAATTAGTCCAAGGCAGGCTTCCCTAATGTAGATGTACGATCTCGATTTAGAGCCCCAGGAATCACTGAGGAGGAATGACTTAGAATGGCCCTGATGAGGGGCTCCTTCGAAATAGCAGCTGTGGAGCATCTACACATACCTTACTGCAAATAGCTATTTCGGAATAGGCGTTATTCCTCGTAGAATGAGATTTACAGATCTTGGAATAAGCCGTCCATTATTTGAAATTATTTCAAAATAATAGAATAGTTGTGTAGCTTGCATTGTTATTTTGAAATAACGCTAGTTATCTCAAGATAACAGTGCAGTGTGGACACACCCTAAGTCATTGGGCCTTTATTAATTTGAATTGTTTGGCTACTCACAGGACAGAAAAGCAGAAATGATTGACCAATGAGGATGTTCCAAAGGAGGCAGCTCACTGAAGTGGCAATCAGGAGAAATAGGTTGATTCCTAGTTCTCCTATTGGTCAGTTGAATTCCCTTCCCATGTTCTCTTATCTATTTAGATTGCAACCTCTTTGGGGCAAAGGACTGTCATTTACTATGTATAGGTAGAGTTCCAGGAATAACAGGGTTCCTGCCAGGTGGTGATACTGAGGAACAAGCAATCAAAAGACCCACCATTTTCCTGTTGATGGAGAGACCTAGAAAGCAGTTGGCAGATCAATCCAAGTAAATTCTCCAATCAGCCTTTGAAAAGTCTCTATCAACAGTAACAGTATTAAAAAGCAAAAGCACGTTATTAGGGGTTTTATTTCAGAATTAGAGGCAATTTCAAATGAATTCAGAATTCTTGGAAGGTGACAGGTGACATAATTGGAAACTGAAGCCCTCTTTAGCTGTTACAAAATAAGAAGAGGGATTGTCCTTGTTTCATTGCTAGTTTTATGCTCCATAAGAAGTGACAGGAAAGAGAAGAAGCTGGTATGAATTTGGAGTAATTACATTGAAAGCAATAGCACAGGAGAAATAGGATGACAAAAAAGCAGCAATTAGGAAGAGGGGTTGGCAGACAACTGCAGTAAAGAGATGGGTAAATTAGTCCAATATATTTCAAGTTCTGGATAACAACAGTGATTCTGTTTCAGAGACAAAATATATAGAGCACAAGAAAATTGAATGAGAATATCATGGAAGAAAAGACAATACAATGAATAAAACAGATAATCACAGATCAATAATGTACTTTGCAGATAATCATTTCCTTTTAAAAATATGGAGCTACTAAGGCAGTGGTGAAACTTAGAAATAAATGTGAGGATTGCCTTTCTGATCAGGTGAACAGGAGACGTAGAAATGACCTTGTTCTGATTATGTTGAAATAAATTATGACTAAACAAATCAGTTTAAAAAAGAGACTTAGATCTCTTATTCACAAAAAGAAGACATGGTAATTTTTGTGATGTTACCAACAGAAATCAGAACGGATGGCATAAAGTAGAGCACAGCAGATGAATAGTTATCAAACCCATGGCTAATTTAAAATGGTTTTTATGACAGTTATAAACTTTGTTGGGGATTGAAGTAGTATTGGAGAAAATGGCTGCATATCCTGTCTACATAAAAAAAAAATCTGTTAGTATGGGAAATTATCATTTTTTAAAGATTAGTAATGAGATTTAAATATTATAGATTTTCACTTGAGCAACTTCCATAACAAACCCAAACCCCTTTCATTGCTTAAATGTTTTACTAGCCATTTTCTTAGAACCTAACATCTCAGCTGACCTTTAGCCCTATTGAATAAATATCGTGTACTATTGTTGGCTAGCTATTAGGCAGTTAAATTTTGAAACACTGCCACCTTGTGATATTAGAGAGAGAACACCAATGGGTCAACATGTTTCTGACTTTGAGTGAATGGCTAATGTTCCTATAGATTTAAGGTAACAGTATTTCCCTATGCCAAATACAGGACACTTGACAAAACTGCTCGGATTTAAGTGAGTTCAATGGCAATTAATCAGAATTATGCAGTACAAATGTTCAAAATAACATTAAGTTAACTGAGCACCCATTAAAAACATACTGCATTATTATAACAAATGATAGGTTAAAATTAAAATATATACTTACAATTAAGTAGTTTCTGCTCTTTAGAAGTGGCTTCCTTTTCTCATCGTGCTGTCCAAGAGGCAGGGCATGGGGGAGTTGGTCTCTAGGAGGGCCTGGTTGTGTGTGTGCGCTGGGCTGTGAGATAGCAGGAAAGAAATGTAAGTTGGGGGACTAGGGAGTGGGAGTTCTGGGTATCCATGGTGGGGCTGTGTACAAGGGTGTTGTGCAGGGTGCTATGCTTCTGGCAGGGCTCTGGCTATAGGGAGTTGGGGGGGATGTTGAGTTGAGGGGCTGTGGAGCATGGCATGGCCTGCCTTCAAGGGAGAAGGGTGACACACACTCACTCACCCTATACACCCTACCCTTTACTGTATAGATACAGGCCAGAGTCTCCAACTACCTGATTTCTATATTTTTCTCTCTGCACTCTGCCTGACTCGAGACACCACATGCTGGTCTGCCTGCCTTTACAGAGAGTCACAAACAGAAGGCTGCCGCAGCTGCGCTGACCAGGGGACTCAAGGACCAGCAGGGGGCAAGCAAATACAGGACAATCTGCCCCTTTTATAAAAAAGTCAGGATGCCTGGAAGAGACCTTAAATAAGGACAGTCCCGCTAAAAAGGGGTCTCCCTGTACAGATTTTAAGTGGTACACCAAAACATCTTGAGTCATGTAAAAATAGTTCATGTGCAACTTAGTGCAGTGTGATAGAAGATTATCTGTTTATAGCCTCCAGATATATTGTGCATTCATTAGTATCACCAAAATGTTCTAAAGTGGAATTATGGTAAAAGCACTCACCAGCTAGTTACAAAACCTGGTTTCTTTTGTTTACTATGTTTTGTGCATTGCCATGTGTTCTCCAAAGACCATTTAGGAGCCAAGGGAGCTGCTAGAGTGTATGAGACATATTTGTGCCTAGACTTTGCAGGTGCAACACTTTTTAAAAGTTTGAACATGTAATCTGATATCTGCATGGTATGACTATTAGTATTTGAACCCACAAACACAGCAATGTCAAGAGAAATGATAATACAGTGGATAGGCAGGCACATAGAATGAAAATGTTCAGCTAAAATATAAAAGAGGACCTTTTTAAAAAAAAACAAAAAACCTATGTTTCTCAATTGCTTTGCCACTGGGAAAAAGTAAAGTGGTTGTTCTCAGAAAACTTATAAGATTATTTCGTAACAGTTCATTGCTAAAATTCAAACAGATAACACTATCAATGCCTAAATACCAGAAATATGCTGTCGCATAGGAATGACATTGTTAGCACAAAACCCGTGAGGCTCTAATGTGTGCACAGTACAGAGTTCTGAATGCTGATCAATACAGACGAAAATTACATAGTTTTGAAAATAGATTTCTATTAATCAAAAAAAACCTGAGATTCATTTCCTTCTAATTTCATTTATTCTGGAAGTGGAAGGTCTGTTACTGAAAAGGTTCTCTTGTCAAACATTCTTATGTCATCCCCAAACCCTCAAGGAGTCTACAACAGTAGTGATTTGGGAACAATAGTACGTTTCATTGTCATTCTTTGTTTAAATGGATACTTAGGCATCTAAATTCACAGATGAAAGACTTGAAATCCCCAGGGATTATTGCCAAACTGAACCTCAGCCTGCAGTATATTATAATGCTAGATGACAGCTGATCTATTTGCTCCTGGGAGGGACAGATGGAGGAGCTAAGGGAGGCAGAGAGGTACGTAGATGAGGCTTTCCGGGACACTATAGAACTGTCCCTGTACTGTTAAGGAGAGTGAAAGGCTCAGGGAAGGAGAATATTCAACTGGAGCAGAGGGAAGACATCCCATAGTTGGGACCCTATTTCCAGATGATGTTGTGGTATCCTCTTGCACTGAGGATACTTCTCCAGGGGAGGGAACTCCATTGATTAGGAAAAGGCAGGTGCTAGTAATGGGGGATTCGATCATTAGAAATATAGACAGATTGGTTTGCGAAGACAGGGAGAACCGAATGGTGATTTGCCTGCCTGGTGCAAAGGTTGTGGATCTCTTGAGACATCTAGCTAGAATTATGTGTAGTGCTGGGGAGGAGCCAGTGATTGTGATACATATAGTACCAATGAAATAGGGAAGAGTAGGAGAGAGGTTCTGGAGGTCAAATTTAGGCTGCTAGGAAAGAGATTGAAATCCAAGACCTCTATGGTAGCATTCTCTGAAATGCTTCCAGTTTTATGCGCAAGGTCAGGTAGGCAGGCTGAACTTCAGAGTCTCAATGAGGGGATAAGATGATGGTGTAGAGAAGAGGGGTTTAGATTTATTAGGAACTGGAGAAACTTTTGGGAAAGGGGGAGACTAGATGGGAACGATGGGTTCCACCTAAAGCAAAATGGAACCAGACTGCTGGCAATTAACATTAAAAAAGTCGTAGAGCATTTTTTAAACTAAGGGCTGGGGAAAAGCCGACCAGTACGGAGGGAGCACATGGATCAGACAGAGACATCTCTTGGAGCAGGGTCTGTTAATAGAGATTCTCTATGTTCTAGTAAGGAGGAGAGGATAGAAGATGATAAAGTATGGGTAATACAAGATGAGAAACAATCAAATGAAAAAGAGTCTAACATATCAGGAAATGGCAGACAGATAAATATGACAAATTTTTAAAGTGCTGGTACACAAATGCTAAAAGTCTAAACAATAACATGGGTGAATTAGAGTACCTTGTATTAAAGGAAGATATTGATATAATAGGCATTACAGAAACTTGATAGAATGAGGACAATCAGTGGGACACAGTCATACTAGGGTACAAAATATACAGCACAGGTCATGCTGGTGGGGGAGTGGCACTATATGTGAAAAAGAATGTGGAATCAAATGAAGTAAAACTCTTAAATGAACCAAAATGTTCCACAGAATCTCTATGGGTAGTAATTCCATGCTCTAATAATAAGAATATAGCAGTAAGGATATATAATCGACCACCTAACCAGGATACTGATAGTGACTATGAAATGCTGAGGAAGACTGGAGAGGCTATCAAAATAAATAACTCAAGAATAGTGGGAGATTTCAACTATCCCCATATTGATTGGGTACACATCACCTTGAGACAAGACGCAGAGATAAAATTTCTTAATACCTTAATGACTGCTTCCTGGAGCAGTTGGTTCTGGAACCCACAAAGGGAGAGGCAATTCTTAATTTAGTCCTAAGTGGCGCGCAGGATCTGGTCCAAGTGTAAATATAACTGGACCACTTGGAAATAGTGACCATAATGTAATAAAATTTAACATCCCTGATGAGGTAAAAACACCTCATCAGCCTAATACTGTGGCATTTAATTTCAGACAGGGGAAATACACAAAACTTAGAAGGTTAGTTAAAGAGAAATTAAAAGGTACAGTGACAGAAGTAAAACCCCTTGAAGCTGCATGAAAAGTTTTCGAAGACACAATAATAGAGGCCCAGCATGAATGTATACCCCAAATTAAAAAACACAGTAAGAGAACCAAAAGAGTGCCACCCTAGCATATCAAGTAAAAGAAGCAGTTAGAGATAAAAAGGTGTTGTTTAAAAAGTGGAAGTTAAATCCTAGTGAGGAAAATAGAAAGGAGCATAAACTCTGTCAAATTAAGTGTAAAAATATAATAAGAAAAGCAAAAAAGGAGTTTGAAGAATAGCTACACTGCGGAGCTTTTCTGGGATACCAGAAGCATCCAAGGAATGCATCCGCTTCTTTGGAACAGTTTCCGAAAAAGCAGACGCATTCTTTTGCCATCCCTGTATTCCTCATTGTATGAGGAAAAAGGGATGTTCCAAAAAAGGAGTTTTTTCCAAAATTTGGCCTCTTCAGAAAAAAAAGCGGAAAAAGATTTGTGAATTGTGAACTGCAATTTCCGTATCTTTTTCTGACTTTTCTTTGCAGTCTAGATATAGCCTTGTGGAGTCATTGTGGATAGGTTTCTGAAAACATACACTCAATATACAGAGGCAGTCAAAAAAGCAACCAGAATGTTAGGAATAACTTTTAAAAGATAGAGAATAAGACAAAGAACATCTTATTGCTTCTCTCTAAAACCATGGTGCACCGACATCTTGAATACTGCTGTGACAGGGCGCTTGCCCTGCACTGGCCCTTTAAGGGCAAACCCCAGCCCAGAGCAAGGGTTGGAAGTAATGCCCCAGCTGAGGCAGGCCTCATTAATTAGGGCCCAGCTGGGGCCTATAAAGGGAAGGACTCCTGGAGGGAGGAGGAAGATGGGCTGCTGCTCTGGGAGGAGAGCAGGGAGGGCCTAGCTGCTAGGGGAGCAGGAGGCTCCCTGGAGTGAAAGCAGTGCTGTGGAAGCAAGGCGGGGCGAGGAGGACTCTGGCCGAGTAAGCCTCCTGGCTGCCAGGCCTGAAACACGGCCTGTGGAGTAACAACTACCCCCGGAAGGGGGCTCAGAGACTGGTGTAGGAACTGCCAGAGGGCAGTATACTGAAAAGGACGCCGGGACTGGGAGAAAAAGGGGAGACGCCACCTGGAGGAAGGCACCCAGCAAAGGCGTGAAAGAGCTAATTCCCAGGACAGCCGGCTGATGATGCTGCGGTGGTGAGTCGGCCCCCTCACAACTGCATACAGATGTAGTTGCCTTTTCTCAAAAAACACATATTGGCAGTGGAAAAGTTTCAAAAAAGGGCAACAAAAATGATTAGGGGTTTGGAACGGGTCCTGTATGAAGAGAGATTTAAAAAAACTGGGACTTTTCAACTAAGAAAAGAGGAGATTAAGGGAGGATATGATAGAAGTCTATAAAATCATGACTGGTGTGGAAAAAGTGAATAAGGAAAAGTTATTTACTTGTTTCCAAAATGTAAGAACTCGGGGTTACCAAATTAAATTCATAAGTAGCATGTTGAAAACAAACAAAAGGAAGTTTTTCTGTATACAGCACACAGTCAACCTGTGGAACTCCTTGCCAGAGGATGTTGTGAAGACTAGAACTTTAACCGGATTTTAAAAAGAACACCAAAAAAGTAATATTTATAAATAATTTGTTCTCTGTACTATTAAAATTAAATCTGATTTTTTTAATCCATCAAAATTTTTAGTTATTAGGAAAGTTGAGTTTTGAGAGAGAGACAGATTTTTTTCCAGTGAAGCTTATAAAATTTTGTCCCCTTTTTATGCCATCCCCAACAGCTGTCTGTTCTATGCAGTGATTTAAACAATCTGTTGAAGAAATGGTCTGTTGTTGAATGAAAGCTCTTGAGCAAATCAAAGCAAATATCTCAACTCAACATTACAACAGCAAAGACTACAAATAATAGCTAGATAATTTAGCTGGAATTCTCAATTCCCTAAGGATTTCATCCAGGAACAAAATATACCTAGCTTCTATGCCAACACAGGTAAGGCTCCCAAATTTCATCTTCTCTCACATTTTATATGATAGAAGAAAACTTTTTTTTTTAAGTTAGGCTGCAAGAGAAGCATAAGACCATTCTTTTCAATTATCTCATTCAAACCATGTCTTCAGATAAAGGACAAAGAAAAGACAAAGATAAAAATGAACTGAGCACAAAGATATTTCTTCTGTCTCATCTGGAAAACAAGACAGAATGAAATGTGCAAAATAAAAGCGGGTTATGACTGAGAATTTGAGCGCTTTGCTCACACTTGGTAAGTACAGATCAAAAGCTACATTGGCAAACCAGACGAACATAACTCACCGATACTGAATATCACAAACTACTATGAAGATTATTTATTGAAAGTGGCATTTATTTGAGAGGATACTTTATATTTAAGCTAACATATTTTCAAAAGTTACATTACTAATATCAGTAGTGCCAGATCCTTTGCAAGAACAAATTGGAATATGCCAATTTATACCAGGTGAGGATGTGGCATGCAGTATAGGATGAAATAAGCAAATACAAAGGATATCTGTCATGTTCTAATAAAACTAATACTCAATCACAGACAATTTTAACTTAAGTAAAAAATACTGAGCTGCTATACTTCAGTGCCCAGTACAATGAGATAGAAGCAATCTGGACCTCTTATCCACCACATTTTGTTTTGACTTGTTGAAATAGAATTTTGTTCAGCCAATATTTATCCCTTTTACCACTGTATTTACTAAGAAAACATAGCCTTCAGTGGAACAGTGCTGTATTAAATAAATACTCCTGAAAACTTTGATCTGAAAGGAGTAATTACCAGCTCTGGTACAATCTACACTGTATATCAGAGGAGTTATTTTTCAAAATTTACTGCAAGGCATAGTGAATGAACAATGAAAGGCTCCTGAGCTGTAATCTTAACAAGTAGAAATAGGAAGTGCGTTTGTCAGTACTATCTTGTTCAGGACATCAGTATTCTTAATTTTTAACTTACAGGGACATAGCCTTTTGGAAAGGCCTTTTTTTATTATTAGACTTAATTTTCTAAAGGTAATGTACTCTGCTTTGGTGCAGATTTCAGGAGGGGCCATCTTTTACCTCAGTTTTTCAACTGGATATTGACTTGGGTTCAAAGAGGATAAGTAACTTGCTCAAAGTCATGAATGAATCACCAACCAGTTCTCAGTGATCTGAGCACTAAGCCATATACATAGCTGCAGGGATTGCTGTAATTAAGTCTGTAAAAGAATTTCTGTTAGAGACCTTTCTTCCCCTCATTGCATTTCTGAAACAGTCATTCTTTGGACTGAAATTTCCAAAGCACTGAAACTTAAAAAAATCCCTCTCCCCCAAACAAAAAGGTAAATGAGAAAATATTTGATATTTAAACTTCCAATTTGGCATGAGAGCTGGTTAGATTATGTAGAAAATGTTGACAAAACATAAACATGTTGGTTTTACTTGAAATTTTCTATGAAAAATTGAAAACAGTTTTCATTTGAGAACTTAGAATTTTGCTTCTGTGAAGTGCCTCATGGGAGTTAAAGTTAGGGTGCTTCATCTCCCAGCTCTTCTCTAGAGGCTGGACCACTATGGTTCCCCTCTTGTTCAGCCACTGTGTGCATTATGGTTGTCTTTGACCACAGACTTAGAAAGCTAAGATAAACCATGATGAGACTGACTTCTATTTAATAACAATGTTAGGTAAGAAGATTTTGGGAGATTTAACACTGTCATGATTTCAAAGACCTTTTTTCCTACTAATACCCTGTCTTTAAGGATCTTCAAAAAGTCTCTTCTTCTGCTCAGGACCTTCCACAACAATAGCTTTGGCAAAAGGGCAGGATAATCAATACACCCATTAGGTTCCCTTCTCTTCTTGCTATAGGTCTTTTCTCGGAGGTCATTCCTGTTACCACTTTCCCCTCTACCTCAATACACTTGGACTACATCTACATTGCAGGCTTCTTGAACAAGAACAGCCGTTCTTGCGCAAAAACTTGCGGAGCGTCTACACTTCACGCGTGTTCTTGAGCAAGTAAATTTACAGTAAAGCATCAGAAGAGAGGGCTTCTTGTGCAAGCGTTATTCCTCTCCCCACGAGGAATAAGCCCTCTTGAGCAAGAGCTCTTGTGCAAGAAGGCAGTGTGACGGGAACAGAGGTTTCTTGCACAAGAAACCCCCATGGCTAAAATGGCCATCAGAGCTTTCTTGTGCAAGAGAGCATCCACACTACCATGGACGCTCTTGCACAAAAGCACATGGCAGTGTGGATGCGCTCTTGCACAAGAACTTTTGCGCAAGAACTCTTGCGCAAAAAGTTCTTGCTCAAGAAGCCTGTGGTGTAGAAGTAGCCATGCTGTTCAGTGCTCTACATAACACATGACTACGTCCCTTCTGACTTTTAAATGCATTATTTCACATGGTGGCCCTCTGCCTTCCTTTCTTGCCCTTTGATATAACTCCCTTCTTTTCCTCTCTGTTTTAATCCACTAATGCAATTGAATACGTGAGCCAGACAAAGTGTAGAGCTTATTATAACATAATTACTTTTGCTTACATGATGGTTAATTATATATATAACATAAGTTTGGGGCTGTAACTGAAAGCCAGCCCTTTGTTAATATCAATCCAGCAGTTCCACTTGTAGTATAATTATCAGCAAATCTGGATCTTTAGAATACTGCTATCGGAGTACGTGGCACATCTGATAAAATAAAGTGAAAAGGAGACTGGCAAATTCATGAAACCAATTCTTCCAAATTAAAACTGACTAAAGTTAATAATGTAAATTACCAATTGTAAACACCAACTTGAGTCTAATGGTTTGTTAGTAATATTTAGACTGATACATTTTGCACTTTATAGCTGTTAACTAGGATCTTAGTGCTGTTCCTCTTGTTTGAACACACAGTTTACTGTTTATTGTGATGAGCAAAACATAGGTTTATTTGCTGTTAAAAATGGGCAATATGTTTCTAATTATGTAATCTACTGCTTTGCCAAAGGCGACCTGTTCCTTTCAGAATGTTTCCCAGTGCTTCGCCCTGTTTATTTTTAAATGCTTTTTAAAAATTGGCTCTTTACCTCTTTACCTTGTGCCTTCTAAAATGAACAGCTTTCTTCATTACAAAGTTTATCCTGAAAAATCAGTGTTAAAAACTTTTCCATTTTGTAATTTCTATTCCATGAGTACTACTCTAAATAATTCTTCTTCCTCGAGAAAGATTACAACTTCAAATACCTGGAAACTCATATCTAAACCGAACTATTTTTATATTCCAGCATACAGTTGATTAAAGGCCATTAAAGGTTTGTGGTGTGTGGGGTGGGGAGTAAAAAAAAACAAAATCTGGATGTTATAATTGTGGCAAGAACTAAGTAGGGAAACTTTTTTTTTAAATACCCACATAAAGGTCTCCTAAAAATGTAATTTAGAATATTTTTGTCTTTTTATAACATTCGAGAAGCATTTTGATCTAACATAATTCTTTAATCTTGTAAATTAAAATGATCGATCTGATTGAAAACTTGATTTGTGTGATGCAGCATATGAAAACTGTACCAGAAAATAAAGTATTTTCATTGCCCTTATAAATTATTCAAATATACCAAAATCAATAAACTTTGATGTGGCATTAAGAAGTTCCATTAAAACTAAATCTGGTTAAGTAATCACAAAACTGTCTGTGCATTCAGGGAATTGTAAAATTTTTTATGAAGTACTTTATATAAATAATCCATATTTTATTTATTACTAGCAGACTTATATGGTGTTGCTTGGATCCCTTAGGGCAGGGAGCTGGTGGTGTGGTGGGTACAAGAGTCAGGGCAGGGTCTTGTGGATATGGATGGGGAGTGCAAGAGGCTGGGAGGTGGGGTGTGCGTGCAGAAGTGAGGGTTGGGAGTGAGGAGAGGCACGGGACTTTTCTCTCCCCCCAGCCCTTTCCTCGGTCACCAGGGACATTTTCTCTCCCCCACCCGCAGGCCTACCCCCAGCCAAGAGGGGCATTTTCACTCGTGCCATATTTAGTATGGAACTCAATCCAGCAGGCAGCCTCTGAGCACACCGATGGTATCAGGCCACACAAGTGGTGTAGGAGAATGCTAAATTTATCTTCTCCCAGTTTGTTGACTCATTCTAGGCCAGTGAATCTCAAAGTGTTGTCTGCAGACTACCAGTGATCCGCAACCATCTTGCATGTAGGCCGTGGGCTTGTAGCATCTCTTCCTTTTGCAGCAGAGAGCCCACACTGGCACTCCAGTCCTGCATGCCTCCCCCCGCAAAGGTTGGAGCAACGGCACCAGCTTCCTGCTGCAGGGGGAGACAAGCTTCATGGGCTGGATGTAGCATGTGGGAGAAGGAAGTGGCTCCATGTGCTACTACTCCCCCTCTGGGGGAACAGCAGCAGGGAACGACAGGGGGAAGGGGGTGTTCCTGGGAGCAGCGGGATGCAAGGAAACAGGTAAGCACCCTTCATCCCCTTCATGCTCAGATCTTGTACCCCCCATTCCCCTCATGCACCTCCCTCCCGCCAAGACCCTGTACTCCAGACTGCTCCTGCAACCAACCTCACACCCAGACCCACCCCCACCTCTAGCCTACTCCTGAACCCAACCTCTCACCCAGACCCCACCCTCAACGTCCTCCTGCACCCAACTTCTTGGACAAAACTCCCACCCTACTCCTGCATCCAACCTCCCACCCAGACCACACTCCACCCCCTCAGCCCACTCCTGAATCCCACCTCCCCACACCCTTCTTACCCATTTTGTCATCATGGGTGGTTCACTGGTGCTCTGCAGAAAGGTCTGTGTTGAGCAGGATGGGCAATAGGCCAAAAAGTATGAGAACCCCTGTCCCTAAATGGTAATGTCTGGGTTGAGATGCAGGAAGGGACTCTGCTCTGCAGAGTGAAATTTGGGCCTGGTTAGCATTAATGGCTAAACTCCCATTGGCTTGAATCAGAGGCAGTATTTCACCCTGATTATAGTTTGGGCACTGTGACGGGACCGGTGCGGCCCACACTGATCCGGGGGGAGATCTTACCCCTCCCCTGGCCCGAAGAATGGCGCGGCGCCACGGCAGGTCCGGGTGGCCCCGACACCCAGATCGCCGGGGCTGGAGCAGAGGGGAGCGGGACGCATGCAGCCCCGCCGTGGAGGAGGAGGGGCCGAGCCATGACGACGTCTGCCCGCCAGGCGCTGAGCGCAGCGCTGACGGCTGACCCCGGGGAACCCTCAGGGTGGGACTGCCGGCGTGCGGCCCAGTGGTGCCAGGCGTGGGCACACTGGGGAGGCGGGGCCTCCAGACGCCGGACCCATTCCAAGGCCATTTGAAAAGCGGACCAGACGGAGGCAGAGGGGCGGCTCAGAGGGAAGGAGCTGCCAATCCCGCCCCAAGCAGGAGGACATTCCCCCTCGCTGGAGGACTCAGCAGTTCGAACTAGGGTGGCTAATGTAGTCATTCGAACTTGCAAATGAAGCCCGGGATTAAAATATCCCGGGCTTTATTTGCATGTTCCCGGGCGCCGCCATTTTTAAATGCCCGGTAGTTCGAACTCCCTGCCCGCGGCTACACGCGGCACGGGCTAGGTAGTTCGAACTAAAGCCCCTAATTCGGACTACCGCAGGAGGAGTAACAGTAGTCCGAATTAGGGGCTTTAGTTCGAACTACCTAGCCCGTGCCGCGTGTAGCCGCGGGCAGGGAGTTCGAACTACCGGGCATTTAAAAATGGCGGCGCCCGGGAACATGCAAATAAATCCCGGGATATTTTAATCCCGGGCTTCATTTGCAAGTTCGAACTAGGGTGGCTAGTGTAGACATACCCTGAGCGACTGCAAGGATGGCTTCGGACGGGTAAGCCCCCGGGATTCCCTGGCCGGGCTGGGGGACAGGGAGGGGGATAGGAAGCAGCCCGGGGCAGAGCACTTCTGGTGCCTGTGGGCAGACGCGTTTCGGGATTAAACCCCGTCTGTTGTGCAGGGAGAGTGTTGAACCCTGCACCTAGGGCCCCGGGCTGGGATCCGGTGGAGAGGGCGGCCCGGGTCCCCCTTGCCCCTTCCCCTACACAGCTCCGCTCTCACTGGTACGCCTGTGCATGCTGGAGTCGGCAGACCCCGGAAACTGAGGCAAGTGGACACTGCTCCTGGGAGAGGCTAACCCCAAGGGGAGAGGACCCCTAACCCTGACATATGGCCTGATGGTGGGTCCGCTGAACCCCCCTGCTCAGCTGAGAGGGGGCGGTCGCACTCAGAGAGCCCATCGCAGGCACCTTCAGAACTGGTATTAGATTCACGGAGGCCCAGAGCAAAAAAATAATATGAAAAGGAGACAAACATACCTTCCTTCTAGAAAGCAATTTTTATTGCATTGAATGTTCACGTTACACAGAAGATATGCTTTGGATATGTGCATGTAAATTAGCTACTTTTCTAGCAAGGTTTTACAAGTTACAGAACTCTGTATAATTGTGATAGAAATGTAGCCGTGTTAGTCTGGTGTAGCTGAAACAAAAAACAGGACTATGTAGCACTTTAAAGACTAACAAGATGGTTTATTACCCACTTAGTGGGTCTGGCCCACGAAAGCTCATCACCTAATAAACCATCTTGTTAGTCTTTAAAGTGCTACATAGTCCTGTTTTTTGTTAAAACTCTGTTTGTCACTAAAATCTAACACACTATTTCATAACCATTCCTTAACTTTGTTTTCCCATCTCTACTTTAGACACTGCATTCCAAAGCAAATGCCTATGACAATACCTTTGCTAGGACATTGAATGAATGTATCTTGATTTTGACAGATGTTAGCTGGTGGCTAAGCTGACTTCAGTTTTGTTATGGGATACTTAGCATGAGTGAACAAGAGTAAGCATAATGCCATTCAAACATAAAGGTTTGTACTAACTTTATATGTCATAATGTGTAATACATGTTAATATGATGCATAGTACATATCACATGTATAGGGTTAGAGAGAGTTTATACTAAATGCTTAGAGAGAATTTATACTAAACATGTATAATTTGACCAAACGAAAAGAGAAGAACCATCTTCAAATCTTTAAGCGTGTAAACAACAATACAGAGGAAATGTTCAGGGTCACCCAAAAGAGTAAAACTGCAAGTAATAGAATGAAACTGAGAAAAGAAAAATTTAGGTTGACTATCTGAAAAAACTTCCTAACAAGGAGATTTATTAGACTGTGCAGAGAAGTGGAATCTCTCAACAGTAATGATGGAAATCCTTCACAAGAGTCATTTAAAACTAAACTGAACAAAATACTCCATTCACCGCAGGGCATTTCCTGTTTTGGCAGGGGTGGACAAATGACTTTAGCCTTTTCCATCTCTTTTTCTTTAGGTCATTTTTATGCTGCTCATATTTACAGCACAACTAGAGACATCTTTCTGATATCTTAGACATATTTATACAGCTGTTTCCTTTCTCCGTTCCTTATACTTAGCAGTTGCAAAAGCAACACACATGCTACAGGAATGAAAATTCACAGAGAGATGTCCATGTTTTCAACGTGAGAATGTTCCATAAACTGATATTCAAGAAGGTGAAGCAATTCCCTGTGTGTTTAATCCTTTTTTTTTTCAATTGTGCTAGCAACCAAACAATGTTTTACTAAGCATGTTTTCTTTGTTTTATTAATAAAAAAAATCACCTTTTTAAGACCACGTGTCCTAGAAGGAAGGGGGGGTGGGTGTGTGTGTGTGTGTGTGTGTGTGGGCCAATACTTCAAGGTCAAAATACTTCAAGGTCATCTATTAAGAAATTGTTTCTTTAAGTTCTCTCCAGAGGGAGGGTTAAAAAGCTTGAGGAAGAAATTCTCAAATGTGTCAGCTTGGTTTTCAAAAGGGATTTTTGCATTTGGGTAGTGGCAGCATACCATCCAAGGTCAGAGAATCTGTGACCTTGGGGAGTCTTTAAACAGAAGCCTTTAGTGGCAGGATATTTCAAAGTCTCTTGTGGGCCCCAACCTTCTGCTCTCAAAGTGCCAGAGTGGGGAATAACCTTGACAGCAGCCCATCTCCTTCCCTCAGACTATCAATTATTAAAGCCTAAATAAACTCCTGAGAATGACCCGGAGCAGGGTAGCAGTAAATGCAGGGGGTCACAGGTCGGGCGGTCATAAGTTGGGGGTTGCCTGTACCCACTTTACACACTCTATCAGTAAACAGGCAAGTTTTTATTGAAAAAATGTTACAATTTAGCCTTCAGAATGTTTTTTATTGACTAGATGTGCAATCCTCATGAAAACATGTTCTGGGCATTAAGAACATAACATAAGAATGGCCATACTGGGTCAGACCAAAGGTCCATCTAGCTCAGAATCCTGTCTTGACAGTGGCCTATACCAGATGCCCCAGAGGGAGTGAATAGAACAGGGAATAAAGTCTCCCATCCTGTCCCACTAACAGAGGCTAGGGACACCATTCCTAACCATCCCTGCTAAAAGCCATTGATGGACCTAACCTCCATGAATTTATCTTGTTCTTTCTTGAACCCTATTAAAGTCTTGGTTTTCACAGTATCCTCTGGCAAAGAGTTCCATAGGCCGAAGGTGCACTGGGTGAAGATAAACTTCCTTTTGTTTGTTTTAAACATACTACCTATTAATTTCATTTGGTGCCCCCTACTTATGTTATGAGAACAAGAAAATAACTTTTCCATACCAGTCATGATTTTATAGACCTCTATCATATGCCCCCTTAGGGTATGTCTAGACTGCATCCCTCTGTCGGGAGAGGGATGCAGATTAGGCAGGTCGACATTGCAAATGAGGCAGGGATTTACAGGATCTGTCGAAAAAGGCTTTCTTTCTCGACAGATCCACCTCTAGACTGCGGCTTTTTGCCAACAAAGTGCTGAGTCGGCAAAACACCATGGCCATTTTCATGCAAATTAGGCACGGGATATTTAAATCCCTGCCTCATTTGCAATGTCAACCTGCCTAATCTGCTGACAGAGGGATGCAGTCTAGACACACCCTCCGTCTCTTCTTTTCTAAGCTGAGAAGTCCCAGTCTTTAATCTCTCTTCAAATGGGACCTGTTCCAAAACCCTAATCATTTTTGTTGCCCTTTTCAGACACTTTTCCAATGCCAATAATACTATGTTATAGTTTCCAAACTTGAGGAATTATTCTCTTATTAGCAAAGAGACAGAATGTTTCCAATTAACAGGTACAATTCAGCTAAGGATGAATATCAGTGGAAGAACATATCTCATATATAGGTGAAGTTAAAGTGAAACAGTGAGATCTGCTTATTTTTATTTCTATGTATTTCAGAAACTCAAAGAAGACCAAATATCTCTTTTTTGAACCCTGCAAAATAATTTGGTTTTTTTTTTCTGAGATTTCGCAGGTCCAATTTCAGCCCAGAGTGTTCTTTTTTTTAATTGCTAAGTTGTAAACCTTGATAAATAAGGGTTTATGATGGAAATCCTGACAGTCCCTTAACTATGGTACTATGAGCACCAGTCCCACAATAGTATACACTTGACCCTTTATTTTAGAGCAGTTCATCTTTTACTCAGTAATATGTTATTAGAGCAACTTTCACAAATGATATATCACTACCAGCATGGTATTGTCCAGAAGTAAATTCAGAATAGTGCAGAAGGATCAATGCTTTTTCAGCCCAGAAGAAAACAATGATATTAAATCACCTTCTTTGGCATCATAACATCAGATTAAAAAACCATAGAGCCTACACTACAAAAAGAATTTGGAATGAGTATATTTTATTAAACATGTTATTTATGCTAGATATTATCTGTCAGTAGAATCTACTACAATGTGTTGTAATGAAATAAAATTCAAATTCAGAAATTATGTAAAATATGGGTCTGATACTCATTTAGTCATAAATTGGCATAATTCTGTTGGCTTCCATAAAGTTATTTGGATTTCTGCCATCTGAGATATATGGCACTATTTCTTCATATTTAGTATATAGGATAATCAGTGGCATAGAGAAGGGAAAAGTCAAATAAATGAAAAGGCAACATGCTTTGAATTGATAAAAGAAAATAATTACTTTATGCAATGCATAATTAACCTCTGTAACTGATTGCCACATGATAATAGTAAGACCAAGAGCTTAGTAGGATTATATTACATTCATATGACTAACAAAAAGATCTAGAGTTAGATAACGTAATAACTCTGCATATGGGCAGTTTATTCTATTATGGGTTTTCTTACATCTTTTACTGGTCTCTGTCAAGGACAGGAGAGAAAACTAAATAATCCATCAGGTTTGATGCAGAACAGCAATTACTATGTTCCTAATAACTAAAAAGGACAGAACTGTGTTAAGTACAACTCAGTAAAAATGTACATGCCAATTTCTCTTCTTTTTCTCTTTTCTAAATGTTATCTATAATTCACCTGAAATTCATCCAGTCTTTTGGAGATATCCAAATTGTGGCCCAAACAGTAAAAGTTTGACTCAAATTTACTGGGAAAATTGTGCCTACAAAATTTGCACCTGTTTGTGCCTGTAATTCAGCAATATGAGCACTTGCATTCCTAAAATGTTTTAACCAAATAATATCTACTGAAATCATTTACTAAGATTTGTGAAGGCTTCTCCGTCACAAAGCATTTTTTAAACCAAAATGCATTTCTTTCCAGATCTGCTCCAGGCTTTAGTTGGGGGAATTGTTATGGCCTATTTTACATAGGAGGCCAGACCAGCTGTTTGCAATGGTTCATTCTGGCCTTGGGAACTGTGAATTTATGAACTACCTGTTTGTGGATATAAATCCAGGCCCTTTGTCCCCCTGCCAACCATCTACATATGCCTACACTGTACCAATTCTTTTTCCTCTCTTGCAATGTCTGAATACTTCAGTATCTTCCCGCATTTCTGGAATATTCTGTGCAATCCTAAATCTCCCTTCCTCCTCCCTCTTACTCAATGCATTAGTCAGGGGGCCCCCTGAGGCAGGAACTGTATCTGTATTTCTTTAGGAAGGCACTGTGTTTATAACTTCTCCTTGTTTCCCATTTAAGGGATTTAACCAAGACTGCTGAAGGGCTTAATGTCAGGGCCAGAACTGGTACTAAGGAGTTTCTGATTCCTGATCCTGTATTTAAACTTTATATCTTACTTGTGTTTCTAAGAATCATTACACTTGTGAATGAGTCATCATATAAAACACAGTGCATTTTTATGTAGTATTTTCCCACCAGCATATTCACTACCATTGAGATTAGTCTCTGGAATAATCTCCTCAGGTAAATGATAGAATCTCCATTAGCTGGAACATTTAGTGGAAATAACAAAAGAAAAGGTACTGTAATAAAAGGTACTGTAATAACCTTTTGTACACCATCAGGGGGGTCTTCCACATCAATAGATATTTCCAGTTCTCAATTTACTGACGCCTCTACAACAAAGTAGTAACAGTATGTTCCGAACAAAAATAAAGAATTAATCTTTTGTGGCAGGTTATTATTCATCAGTGAGTGTAATAAGCAACAAATGTGTGTCATATTTTACTTATCAAAACACATGCTTAAATAACAAATAAATAATACGTTGGGGGTTGACGTAATGACTTAGCTGTTTTTTTTTTTTTATTTCCTTCTCTATTGCATTGTCTTATATGGCAATTTACAAACTTGGTGAGAAACTGTGCAACATAGTGTAAAATGATATTAGATACTGTGCCTAGAAAACTATCAAAACTGAGCTGGACAAACTATGAATTTGGTGCTTACCTTAATGCAGACTTCTTATTGTTAGTTGTATATTGATTGTTGCTCTCTCTGAGAAGTATTTTAGAATAGGATCTGAGAAATTTTGATCTAATTTGGATATATCCATACAGCAAAAAAATGACAGTGAGCTGTTGTAGATTTTCTGATTTGATTTAGTTCACATTAGATTCCAACAGATTTAAGAAGATTATTTTAAATAAACTAAAATTTTGATACGACTACCTACTGTGTGAACAAAAGTTCAGTCACTAAACTCCTTATATAGAAATAATAATTAAAGGTTTCCAGTGTGGGCTATATGCCTTACATAAGAATCCCATCTGGTTTTCCAAGGGTACATTTGGACTTAAGAGTCTCATGCTTTATTAAATGAGCTGAAAAATTCAAATTTAATAATTATTCTGCTTTCACATGTGTCATTGTGGAAAACAATATCCCTGTTATATGAGTTAATAGTAAAATGGGAGGAATTTTGGAAGGCACACTTTCACAATGCTAGAAACTATAGAAGAAAACATTATTAAAATAATGTAATATACTCTATTCCTTCTCCTGTCATTCTTGCAGTCATTAAGGGCCAACTTTTCAAAAGAGCTTCAGTCCAACCACAGTTTGTCGACATGAAACATTGTGCCTGCCAACACCTGCATGTGCTTTTCAAGCCCTAACATTTTAGTCAATTTGCACATCCAGATGGACAGCTGCAAAACCCATTTGGACAGATATAAGCATCTGCTGCTTATTTTTTTAAGGTGGCCAAATGTGTACAAAGTTTCATTTGATTTCAGTAGATGTATAGAGCATGCAGGGGCTGCAGGACTTGGCTTGCACAGCTGAGCAACTTACCCATTGACTAATAGAGACTAAGGTATGGATCAAACTAACTGACTTCAACTGAATCCAAGCTTAATAAGAGGTAAGGAAAAAAAGGAAGTGGAAGAAATGTTGGAGATGATATAGGCACTGGTGCAGGGTTGAGTGTTTCCCAATTATTACACAGGTTTGCAGTCTGTGCTTTGGGAGGGCTTCCCAGAGGCTCTCAGATCTCTAGCTAAAAGCAGTTCTCACAATTGCTTTATATCATTTTTACTTTTTTTTAAAACTTTTTTTGTCAAATTAGGTTAGTTAAATAAGTTCTGCACCCTAAAACCAGTCTCCTGACTCCTGCTTCTGAGGTGGCATGGCCATGGTCCCACTCATTCACTCTATCCTTTTGGGAATGCTTGTGACTCTGTTGGTGCCATCTTCTTTCCTTGTGCCCTTGCCAAAGGGTAATCAAAGCTTTATTCTTCCTGTGCCCATTATCCTCCTGGAGTTGTTGTCTTAGCCTATGCACAACATGCTTCAGGTGACACATGAATAGGATTTATCATTGCATTTGGTCCACGGGTTGTATCGATGGCTTCCTGGGCCTGGGCCAGGCACTGATAGGGAGTATGAACACTGGTCTAAGCCACCCATCCCAGAGTGAAAGATTATTGCCCAGTCTTGGAGGAAAAAAAACAAGATACAGGGGGATGTGTTTTATTGGGTCACAACTTTATTATACCCAGCAATAAAAATCATACAGTCTCTGGTCTCTGCCAGTTGCTGGAACCCCACTGCCCTCCATTCAAACATCGGTTAAGAGGGCTGGGGAAAGAGGAGGTTGCCATCCTGTTGTATCATATCTGAGAAATTCTCCCAGGTTCCTTAGGGGGGATACCTTTCCTAGAATTCACTCCCATTTCTATTTTATTAGTGAGCCAGATCTTCTCCTGCACTGGATAGGTGCCAGGTTGTGACAACTTGACCTAACCCCATTACTATGGACATAGGTGCAAGAAGTAGGTGTGTGTGATGGGGGGAGGAGGATGCTGCAGCACCCTTTGACTTGAAGTGGTTCCCATTATATAGAGTTTGGTTAAGTGGCTCTCAGAGCTCCTGGTTATGACAAACCAAATTCACTGTCCATTTTGATCAATTAAGGGGTTTTTTTTAATTGATCAATTTCACATTTCAAGGTGTTCTCACCGTGGGGGAGAGGGGGAGTTCTGACCCAAAGGAGGATTGTGGAAGATCACAAAGATGATATACAGGGGTTGGGAGATTGTCCCCCTCATTCTGTACTGCCTTCAGAGGCAATGAAGGCAGCATCTGCGGAACTCCCTGCAGCAAGGAGAGGTATCCAGAGGTGTGTCTGATTTCCCTGTAGGAGTGGCCATACAGGGAAAGAGGGAGTTCTATTCCTTCCCATGGCCCAGATTTGACTAGCAGCTAAGAGCTGCCTGGGGGAGGGCACTCCCAGCAGCACAGACCCACTTCCACTTATGGGAATCTCCCCCAGCTGTTCCTGTCAGAGCTATATTCCTGCAGATGGGAAGGGACCTGGAGGTGTACCTGATCTCCTTCCAAAGGTAACTGTGCAGGGAAGAAGAAATTCCAGTCCCTTCTCAACCTGGCAGACTAGTAATTGGAGCCTGGTAAACAGCAGGAGCTCCTGACAGGGATGCCCCTAGCTCTACCCCTTCTCTGTCCCACCAATAGCTAGATTTTATGGGTAATGGTCTGATTTCATGGTCCATGTTTTTCACAGCTGTGAATATGGTAGGGTCCTACTCATTATTTATTCCAGCTAGGCCCCAACCTACTGTGGGGAATGCAAAAGACAAAAAAAACTAACAAAAAACCCCCACACCACTATTATGTTTGCTTGGATGATATGCTAGTGAGAAAAATTCCTTTCCAGCCCCTCAAGAGAACAGGTGGTAGCATAATACCAAAAGCAGATCATAAAACCCTATGCTGATCCCACTGTGGGAGGGCAAGAGCTGCTGGTATATGTTGAGAAAGGGTATGGTTGGAGAGAATGGGATTTAAATAATCTCCTCCTTATGTGCATGGTGGGCCATGTCCCACCTGAGCCAGTACATCCAGATCTATGTACTTTCATCAGATATCTGTCCTATTTGCCTTCCCCTCTAACCTAATGCAGAGGGGGAACTTCAAAGAAGCCACAAACCCAGCAAGGCAAAGCCAGCCACACTTAAGCTGTGGTGCGTGAAATACCTAACTTGTACATTCCTAAAAGATAGAGTTCTAAAATGAATGCTTAAAGTCCTATTATTACAGAAGGACTAGTGGTCCAGAATGAGAGAGACACCTACTGTATCTGTGCAGAAAGTACACTGACAATTGGTGTATATCAGTGAGCACAAAGAAGTAACAAAAAAATAGAAACATCAACTAAAAGTATGCCTTCTTCACAGCATGTGCAGTAAATCATTCTGGCAACTAGAAAGCATCCTATTCATGAAGTAGATCAAAAACAAACTGATCTTAAGAAGCAGGTCAGTAGTTATCTTCTATCAAAAATAAATTAATTTTTTGAGTTGAGTTGATGGTTTTTTTTTCCCATTTTGGCTACTACAATCTTCCAGCAATATCAAAGATGGAGAAAAGTGAACTACTTAGAAATACTGCCCAACCCAAATGATCAGAAATCAAGCATCATGATGATGTCTCTATATAATATTGCCTCTTGCACCATTTGGTTTGTAGAGTGAAGTGGAAGGATAACATTTTAGTGCCACAAATATTTACCTCTGTGCTTTATTCTACATCACATTTCTGAAGGGAAGAATTTAGATTCCTTAAGTGAACATGTGCCCAGTAATTGACATATGTGACTGTGTCCAGTCATTTGTGTTTTTTACTAGCCTTTTTAATTAAAATTTCTGTTCTGTTTTTACGACAGTAAAAATGAACAACATGTAGTGTTCTGAATAGTACTGATGATTATTTTGTGTGTAGATCTAGACTAGCATGAAGGACATTACTAATTTAGTAAGGAGGAAAACAATGCTCACAAGTCTTCCTGAAAAGCACGTAGTCAAAATATTATTAAGTTTAATCGAGAGTTGTGTTTGAATTTTGACCCAATTGTTAGTCTTCCTGGCATGAAAGTGAAATGATCTGATAGCTTCTTGGACATGTTTTAATGCTCTAATAGAGCAACACAGATCTCAAAGGGTACGTCTACACTGTACTCTAAAATTGCGTATCTTATTTTGATTTTATTTCAAAATTGGCTATTTAAAATTTGGCGCATCTACATGGTGCCAAATTTCAAAATAAAGTACTATTTTGAGACATCCCTTATTCCTCGTGAAACGAGGTTTAAGGGGATGCCAAAATAGCAGGTCTGTTATTTTGAAAATTATTCTGAAATAGCGGACGTGTTCCTTGGATGCGGGGTAGCCTTGCAGTCTAGACGTATCCTAATAGTGTACAACCTGCCTGTGGGTCAGAGGATTCAACTAAAGAAAGGTATATGAAGTTGTATCTGAAATGAAAAAGAAATAAAGGCTTCTCTTTGCATCTCTCTACAAACAGCTAAGATCTGCCTCCCTTCCTCTCCAATTAAAAAATATAAAGCAGAGGAAACTAAATGGCTCAGGAAACTGGAAATTTTCTTTAATAATCAGTTCTGATCCAATACACTGCTACTGAGGTGGATTATTATATTGTTGTATATTGTTGTTGTGCCGAATAACCGTAACTAGCATTTGGTTTATCAAACCTTTTGTGAGCTAACATATGTGAGAATTAACTCATAAAAAGTTAGTTCCAGTCATTTACTCTTTTTCAAACTGTTGTATACTCCCTCACACACAGGGTGATCTTATTAATTTAAATAATGTATAAGTAAAATTTGGTCTTCTTTACCAATATTATAAAGAACCAAATTCAATTTCCAACTCTTTCAGCTGCTTCCTTCCATTTCTGGTCTGTATGGGAATATTATGACAAAACCCAAATGGATTAGCATGTGGACTCCCATTTACCATACTCTTTCGCAAATTCCTGTTTCTCAAATATGGAGTATATCCAACTTCAAGATGTAGAATTGCAATCTAATTATATATTTTAAACTCAATTTCTTTCAAGTAAATTCTACCACATTTAAATAAGGTATCAGCCCTCCAATGTCTAGAAAACATTTTATTTTTAATACGTTTCTTTCTCTTAAAAATAGAATTAAGTGGATTAGAAGTTACTTTCAGCTTTTACTGAAGTGTCAGTTTCTGACTATTATCATTGGGCTGAATTACCAGATTAGAATGAAACAACAAAAGTCCACGGAAGCTCATGATATCATCTACATGTTTTTTTAGTCTATAAAGTGCTATCAGACCATTTGTTGTTTTTTTCTGTAACAGACTAACTTGGCTACCCCCTGAAGCTTCAGATTAGAATGGTTAGTCGTCTGATCTTTTGTAGCCCACACCTTAAAACCAAGTCTCTGTTCCCTTGTGTTATTTCTTGAGAACAGTGATATTGTCTTTCATTTGCAGGGGGCTTTGTATATTAAAGAAAGAGAGCACTGCTGCATTTTCCATAAAAGCATAGCACATGTAATAGCTTCTCAAGCTATTCAATTTTAACCAGCTGGCTTTGCTCAAGTTATTCAATATCTGTTTCTAAAGATCCATGAGCCTAACATCATATTGATAGTTGCCTTTCCCATTCAATTTTCTGTAATGTAGTCCTTATTATAGTACATTTCTCATTTCTAAACCTTCCACTTAACGGAAAATCAAATAAGAAAATGCATGTTACATTAATTATTGTTTCTAATTTGAAATACAAAAGAAGGTGTGCTCTTCCAGGAAAAAAAACCCTGTCTCATTTCATGTTTGTACCACCCCTAAGTACATTATGGCCAAAGATGGAAGCAAGTAATAAATCAAAATAATAGCGGTTAGACTGAGATGTGCAAATATTTCTGAGTTAAGACTGTTGTTCCCTGCTCAACGTGTCTATCTACAAAGTGACAGCACTTAAAGTACTCAGACATAACTATATAATCTTCTATTACATTCTAGCAAACAATAAACTGCTCAGAAACCTTTGCAGCACATAGACCTAAGACTTCCATTTGCCAGTGCAGTTCAACCCTTAAGTGTTATGTTAAGCTGTTTTTGAATTAGATGGATTAATATTGTTCTGTCTACAGTAATGGAGCTATAGTGAAGCACTGAAGCTTTTCAGACAGTACAATTAATCTTGGTGAGCTGTCAGTTGAATTTAGACAGGGATCAGGTAACTGTATGTGTTTCAAAGCTTTTTGGTCTTGTCATATATGGTTCTTGAGACCTAAGAGGAGATATTTTGAAATTATTACTGTAAAAGCTACTGTCGACATGCAGACAAAGCAAAAGCCACAGTTTAGATTAGTTGTCCCAGCTTATTCAAACACATAATAAGTACTATGTAAAGACCTAAGAGAATTTGTTAAATAATGGCAAAATATTTTTAAAGAGCTAAGAGCCAGCACAAACAAAACCTCCCTTACCCAGAAATGTAAAAAGGAATGGAGTCCTGTGTTTCATCCCAAAGGATGTCAGAGATGTGATATAACAGGTAGGGGAGCAGAGCTTGTTAGAGGGATGTGCTTTCTGCTCAAAGGCCCTGTGTCCTGACTTGACAGGAATTATATTATATTAATCTTATTTACTGTGATAGGTCAGAGTTGCAGATGGCACCAGGGAGTCTGTATTTCCTTGTTTTAACATTAAAAACATTTTTCTTTGGCTACAGTGAATAGTTAAAGGTTAAAGAGAAACTTGATTTCAGGAATAAAGCAGGAGATAAAATAATGAACAAGGTTCACTTCTAATAGTATCATCTTCACTTTTTTCTATTATTATTTCTCTGTCTTGTTTTCTTGGATCACTTTGAGACTTCTTTGTGCATCACTCATTACTTACTGTGAATTTTGAGACATTAAAATAGGGCTCAATGGTGACTTTGTCAGGAGCCCAGTCTTTGAAGCAACATCTTGTGACTCTGCCCATGGAGCAGCTGAAGAGAAAAATTGTGTTGCTCCCCCTCGCTGTTCTTCTAGGGACTTACCCTGCACCTGCCTTCAAGCTACCACGATTTGTATCCCTGGGCACAGAGCCGGCCTTAGGGGCGGGCTGCAACCGCATTTTGGCCCAACCTCCCGAATCTTCCCCCAGGAGGCTTGACACATTTTCAAGCCGGGTGGTTGCCCGGGGCCACCAATTGGTTAGGACTGGCCTTGCCTGGGTGCATCACTCAGAGCACATAGGAGCAGGTTCCAGCACTCCCCCTACTTTCCACTCGTTCCCATTCACTCTCACCTACATGTGCAAGAAGGACTGTAGTAGCCTTGTGGAGTCTCTTCTCTGTCCCCCCCGCCAGCAGTTACCCCTGGTGTGAGTAAGCCAGTGCAAGGAAATAAGGGTGTACCTTACTACTCCATATTCCCCTAGGGAGGCAACACAGAATACCATCTGGCTCATAATAAATAACACTACTAACTGCTGAAAGGAATGAACATTTTCCTGCACTTAGCTTTGCTATGATATTTGTGATATCTCCCTATACTTGGAACAGGTAACACTGCTCATTCACAGGCATAGGTTATTTCTGTGAGTAGGAAGTGTCAAGTTTTAATAGTGCTCATTCTCCTTGATCTCTCATCCTATTTAATCACTGGTTGCAGAGCAGTCTTGGTTTCCTCTAGAACGAATCATGACCTTTCCCTTCTCTACAAATGCCACTCTATGGCTGTTTACATGGACAGTTAATGGGAGGGAAAATAACCATGAGGCTCACACAGCAGAACTGTAGCATATCTCCATTTGCTTCTCTTGTGTGCAAAAATATGACCTTATGAATGATGCAGGCTTGAAAGAATCACGGGCACTTTTCTGACGGAATTATAGATTTGGCTAGACACAGTCCACAACACTAAGGGAGAGGAGGAGATTAAAATAAACCCTGAGAGCCATTAATGCCTTGGTCATTGATTTGAACATATATGCAACGAATGCACTGGGAACTGAAGCATAGTATTAACAACTGCAATTTGGTTTCACATAATTGTACTAGTGATGAGCTCATTAGAGTGAAAGTTTGCCATACACTTTTGACTTCTCTTAATTAAGATATTTGGAGTTAATTTTTGAACTTTAGCTCTGCATTCCAGAATTCCAGAGCATGTTTGATTTCCTCCAATTGTCAGTCTCAGCTGGAAAGGTAAACTTCTATATATGCTTTCAAAATAATTTCATCACTATTACTACAATCGCCAAAAAAGTGGGAGATCCTTACAGAATGCATCTTGTTACTCAGGGACATGATGACAGCTGCACTGCTTGCACATTGATATTATCAATCATAATTTAGTCATTACAGGTTTGCAATATACTGCTGGCCCATGAATTTTTGCTACTGTCCTGCAAAAAAGGTTAGGAGAGCAATGTTACACAACACTTCTAAAGCATTTATTAGGAGCAGCCAATAAGCTGAAGTAAATTATTCTATAGACATCTTTTCTTCTGTATCAGTACCTGAATATTCACTGGAGCCTGCCTTAACCACTAGTCTACAGAGTCATTTTCACTCACTTTTTCCACCCAAATGACTATTCAAGTATTCTATACTTCAGACAACCCAATAGCTCAGTTTAGATTACCCCTACCTGGAATGGGGAAGATCTGGGGATGTTAAAATGTATTTAATTAACCACATTGCTGAAAATTTCAAGAAGTCCATTGCATGGTAGTGTTTGGGGAGATGCTTCATTTTTTAAGCACACACTGCCACACTGCTGCTTCTGATATGGGGCAGGTGGACCACCACCACTTCCTCTAGTTTTTTTTTAAATCTAGCCAAAAAAATTTAAATGTTCTATTTTAATAATGCTTATTTTTGTTGTTGTTTTGGCTAAAATATTTGCCCAAATTGACAGTAACTCGTGAACTGCTTCTTTCAACTTGAAATTTCATTTCCTGGCAAAGAAAAAGAAAAGAAACAAAGTTTCAAATCTTTTTGATCAGTTCTATTCATAAGTCCCAGGCCCCAGCCTGCTTTACACATATCTCTCTGTGTGGCCAATCCTGTCCTCTCTGCAGACATATACCTAAAATAACATGACATCAGACTTAAGCACATGTTTAAAGGTAAATATGTTTTTAAACGCTCTGTTGAATAGGGGTCTCCCTGAATTGTGACCTTGTTTGGTTTATACCAAGTGATTCTATATAACCCACTTTAAAAGTCTGTTAGCTATTTAGTTTGGAACAGCAATGACCCTCTCAGCGCAGACCAGTTCCTCATGTTTGATTTGTTATTGCTTCAGTAGGTGTTTGTGCCCCCTTATGTAGTTCATTAAAAGAGCATTTACAGCTTTACAGTATTTAAAAACACTGAAGGGCTTTACAAAATGACAGCAATTTCTTAAGTCATGCACAGGAGAAAGGCTGCTCGTTACTGGAAGGATTGATGTTTCTCTGCAATATGAAGGTCAGACTTCTTTATTACCTTTATAAGTTGTCAAGTAAATTCAGCTTAACATGACCTGGATGAAATTGGTTGTCTTCAATGCTGTTTAATTGGCAGAAAATTAAAGGTCTGAAATAGCAAACTAAAACTGAAGAGCCAGAGGATAGACAGCATTGTAAGAGATATTAAGGATGCAATACAGTTACAGAAAAAAAATAAATTTTACTGCATCCCCTGTTGTAGAAACATTGTTACTCATTGATCATGATCAAGGCAGGGTATGCATGAGCTTAATTTAAGTGAAAATTTCAATGTGATTTTCTAAAATTTACAGAAACCCTAAATATATATTTTTAAAAGTTCATAGATATTAAAGAATATTAAAATAAGACATAATTAACAAGGTGCACTGCTTAAGATATTTAATATATAATCAAATAAAATGTATACATGTATCCTTGGAGTATTTTATCATTTTTCTAATAACTCATGCTAGTAAACACATCAAAATGTGGTATAATCAACACAGCTGTATAAAGAAATCCATGTCCATTAAGTGAAAGCATAAAAACATTAATCAAGAGGTCCAATTTGATAAACTATTCCTCCTACCACTAAATCTTCAGGGAAACTGTCTCAAAAATGAAGCATCTCCCCAAACACTACCATACTATTGACTTCTGCAGTTCACAAAACCATCCTTGTTGCATGTATATCATCTGAGCACATAGCTCAGCTTTAAAATACTAAACAAATCTATGAGTGAACTAAAAATAGCCATACTCTCCTTACAAACATGAATACAATATTTTGTGATACTGGAAAGAGCGTAAAAGGCATTCACCCAAGTTTATCCAATTTCTAAGGTATAGCAATTCAATTTAACACTTCACACATAGAAATCAGTAAAAATAAATAATAAAGCAACTCAAAGAGCAAGCAAATAAATGGCAACACTGAACATACAAGGGGAAGTAAAGCAAGTGGTTGATTATGTGCACTTTAAATTAAGGATCCACACAGAGCTCTGTAGAAAAAGACAGTTTTCCTGGTTTCAGACTCTGTTTCAACAACTTAAAAAGTCAGAATAGGCTCATTAAGGTTTTGCACACACACCCTTTAAAGAAACAGGCCACCTTAACATATGGCTTTGGAGTTTGCATCCCTGCTTCAAAGAGCTTGCAGATAATGTCTTCATCCTACAAAGCTACTGCTTGTTACTTATGAGTCACTGAAGTACTCACAAGTACAAGAGCTATGCTAGATAACAAAGATCAGTCCTTAATGGTTTTCAATACCTGTGGCCAAACAAATTCTAAAACCTAATGAAAATCACTTGTCTGGAATCCAAGTGATTTCCATTAAGTTTTAGAAATTGTTTGGGAAGAGGCATCTCTCTAAGCCTGTGCCACTGCAACCCCTGAGCTGAGGTTCAGACATGACAGGTTAAAAATACAAGAGTTTGGATTCCTTTAAAAAAAAATAAACCCCCTGTTACTGAGTTATTGCCCAGCCAGAACTTGTTTCTCTCCTCCCAGCACCCACAGCCCAGCTCGGGCTCAGAGGCAATCCCACTCCCCTCTGCCTGCCTTCCCTGTTGAACCTGGGACTTTCCATCTCTTCCAGAAGCTGATCTGGGGCTGAAATGGAGTCAGATGCTCCTCTGCCTGCCAGCTTCCGCCGTAGCACAAACTTAGCCTGGCTGAGAGAGGGACATCCCTAACTTAGTCCCCAATCCCCACTAATCCTCACCCACCTCTGTATTCCACCCCCAGCTCAACTTCCACATCTGTAGAGTCCAGGAAGCACCTAATTAGTGGAACCCACAGCTATGCCCGGGCTTGATTTGGATCTTGCTTCTTGGCCTGAACCCTAAAACCATGGCAGTTGATCCTTGGTATTCAGCCTGGCCTGGGACTTGAGTAGGAACTCTTCTGAACTCTGGGCCTCATGCTTGATCTTGCTCTGAACCTTGGTCTTGACTGCCCTTGTCAGGATACTGAGAGGGTTTGCTTGTTTTTTAATTCTTCTACTTCTAATTTTAAAACTGGGGAAAACACCCCGTTCATACAAACTGAAATGAGCCTCCCTACCACAAAAAAGAGGATGCTTCATGGACATGCTTGCAGTTGTCTAACTATATACGGTACTAAGCTGGTTTCCTTTATTTTGTCTGAAACGGTGTCTACAAAATGTAAGCGATATGTATTGTAATTCAGTTTGAAATCAGAAAACACCCCCCCCCACACACATACACATACTGTCAATGAGGCTCCCAAAATGTAAACATTTAGATACTTCAAGCAACCAATGAATGACAATACTTTTCAGCATGAAATCATAATCAAGCACAACACCTGGTTCTACTTACTGAAGCTTCTTGTCAGTGAAATACAATGAGTACTCATTAAGGCTGGTACTGGTATACAGTGGGCTTTGCTTTCAGTGATCAGTTAAGTGCAGTAATATTTAATCATTACACTGGATCTAATGTCACTTCAGATAGTAACTAATCAAACTCTCCCATCCTAGAAACAGTATTTGGAGAAAAAATGGCAGGACAGTTAGGATCAGTAAACACCAGTTTTTCAGTCCTGCTACTCCAGTACTGCTGTTACGCTCCAGGCTATGAAATTGTCAAGCAGAAGCACAAAACTGATAACTGGAGACTTGGAGATAAGCAGTCCTGTAAAATAAGCAGGCTTCTGTTGGGGTAAGGTTTTTTAAAAGGATAAATACTGCTACGTTTGGGGTGTGGGAAGAAACAGACAAATAAACAAAAAAACCTAAATAGAAACCAGTGATCAGGTAATCATTAAAATACAAATACATCACAGATTTTAGTTAATATGAACATAAGCACATGCATAAAAAATTTCAAGATCCAGCCCCTGGATCCCTTGTTTCATGGAAAAAGTTCAGTGCATAACAGCTGTAACAGCTGGTCTTGCACACTGATGGCAAACACATGGCTGTCATCTATCTACTCTCATGTGTGTTCATTTGCATGTGAATAGGAATACCATATTATCACTCAGAAATCGTTACTGTACATTTCAGAGGCAACACTTAGTACTTGGGTAGGGATGGGGCTGCTACTATCACTGAGTGACACCTTACTATACAAAGAGCTCTGCTGAAATCATAGAGGGTTGCCATTCATTGTAGAGGCACCATATCTGGTCCACAGTGCCTTTAACTTACCAGTTACCTTTTAAGGGAGGCAGTATAAGAACATAAGAATGGCCATAGTGGGTCAGACCAATGGTCCATCTAGCCCTGTATCTTGTCTGCCAACAGTGGCCAATACCAGATGCCCCAGAGGGAGGGAACATAACAGGTAATCCTCACGTGATCCCTCCTCTGTCACCCATTTCCAGACAAACAGAGGCTAGGGACACCATTCCTACCCAACCTGGCTAATAGGCATTGATGGACCTAACCTCCATGAATCTATCTAGCTTTTTTTTAACCCTGTTAAAGTCCTAGCCTTACCACATCCTCTGGCAAGGAGTTCCACAGGTTGACTGTGTGCTGAGTGAAGAAAAACTTCCTTTTGTTTGTTTTAAACCTGCTGCCTATTAATTTCATTTGGTGACCCCCTGTTCTTATATTGTGGGCATAAGTAAATAACTTTTCCTTATTTACTTTTTCCACACCAGTCATGATTTTATAGACCTCTATCATATTCCCCCTTAGCCTCCTCTTTTTTTATAGTCTAATGAATATAGAATGAAGCTGAAAATTAAGTGGCCTGACTGAGATTCTATGCTGTGCTTCTATGAGGCACAGTCCCGTGCTCACTGCTCAAGTTAGGGGAGGCTAAAGTGGCATTAGGCATCAGTCTGGGGACTGAGAGGGGTCAGTGTCCCCTCTAAGATTTTCCATCCATGAGTGTAGTGATTTTTGTCTTATGCACCAGCAATGAGATCATGTGCACTTGTTCGGATATGTGCCACTGTGGCACCACCCAGTGGCGCTGCTCCCCAGCGATCTGAAATGTGTGTTTTTACCACTGAGTAACTAACATGCATTGTAAAAACATAGTGGAGACAGGACACTGTACTTTCACCCAAAGGCAAAGTAGGCAAGGGAAGTGTTGTGCTCCCGTCTCAACAGTGCAAAGGAGTGATGGAATAATTCATTTAAAAAATGTCTTTGATTTTGGCAGCACAAAACAGTAAACTTATTGGGATAAAGATCTTCACAGAAATGTACCATAAAAATATGTAGCATGCAACAGGATATACAATTAAAAGGAAAAAAAGAAGTATGCAACAAATGAAGTAATAAAGTATGTGTTTTAATGTCTGCAGAATGAGGAATTAATTACACAAGCAAGAATCTGGAACAAATTTTCAATTACTGGTGGTGGTGGTGGGTGTTACTAGAAGTCCAAAATGGTATTGAATATTGTATAAATGTACTTGTATATGGATTCTTTGGGAGAGGGAACAGTACATGCATGTAGCTAGTGCACCCTACAGGCTCAGAAAAAAAGCAAGAACCACCCAAAACATATTTATTTAACTTCATACCTTTAGGTTGCATAACACATTATCTTTTAATTCTTGTGATTGTCTGTCTTGGCTGTGTATTTATGTTTAGTTGAAATTATAGTAGAAATTTGCCTTTGCAAAGGCTTCCATAGAAGATAGCATACTTTCCTTAGGCCAGGTTTTTAAAGATATTTAGGTAACTAGTGGGATTTTCAAAAGATCTAAGTGCTTTCAACCCGGTCGTTAGTGAATAGTAATATACACAAGTGGTGACATGAAAAAAACACTAAAGTGCTGCCCAGAGAATCAAAATAAATATTGTCAGATCAAAGGAAACAGAAGTAAATTTTGACACCAGAAATCCAGAAGGTCAGTCAACTTTTAAATCAAATGATCCTAAAATTATAGAAAAACAAAAATGTAGACTAAATTTATCATTACAAAATCACAATAAAAACCAGAAGAGTTTAAATTAGGAACATATTTTTGATGATTATTCACTGTTAAAATATAAGTTAAATAGCATTCAGTCATCCATCTGCACCATGGTTACAAATGTAAATGATGAAGGGCAAAGACTAATAAGAGCATCCACTAAAGAAATAAACTAAGGAGACCTTAGTGGGACTTCGCTTGTCATCAGAAAAACAGTGGACACAAGTCTGTCAATTGGCATGAGGCTTTAGGCAGCCCTATCCCTAGACAATGGATTACTTTTAATGCTACAACGAACAAGGCTCACCAACTGCCAAGCCGAGGGATCTGCTGCTATTTACCCAACCTGGTCCCCTTGTAGCTTAGTGCAGAACTGCAGCCGGAGCGGAACTGCCCTGTCCAGGCTGCCCGGAGCCTTCAGCCTGCCTGGGTGGTGCCCTGCTCAAGGCAGCTAAGCCCCTCTGCCTCACTTCACCCCCTTCCCCTGCAATGGTTTTCCCCCTGCCCCAGGCCAGGTTGCCACTGGGACCCTCCCTCAGTCGCTGCCTGGCTGGCACTCACCTAAGAACGCCCCATTCTAGTTCAGCCTGTGGCGGAGCCCGAAGAGCAGCAGAAAGTCGACCTCAGCGTGTCTGCGGCCAACTCCTGCTCCCACCTAGCAACAGGGTCTGGCCCATCCCCATCCAGTTCAGAGCACCTGGCACCGTACTGCTACCGTTCGCCACTGGAGCAGCTGCGGGACGCCTGCAACATATGCTCTGGCTCTGGCCCTGGCCCAGTGCCCTTTGCCACCAGAGTAGCTGTGGGCCACCTGCAATGCGTGTTCCATCTGTGGCCCCATCCAAGGCTGCCAGAGCAGCCGCCGTCCACCACATGGCCCACAGCTCCAGCCCTGGGGAAGGGCCTCAAATTCTTGGTGCGTGCCTGTGCAACTGTACACCTTAGAGGGAACCCTGCCATTGGTGTAATTTACAGGTTTATAAACCCTAAGCTACTCTGTGAGCTGCAGCATTGCCTGGAATCTGTCTGGCACTGCATGCTGCAGCTCAGCCCCTCCTTCAGCACATCCCCTTGGCCTGGGTTTGGTAGGGCATCCTTGCTTACTGCTATCGTCCACAAAATCTGTCCCTCAGGAGTTCTCCCACAGCAGAACCAAGGCTCTGCCCAGTATAAAGAGGACAGAGCGGGGATAAAAATTTCATTGCTGGATTCTATCCTTGGTTTTGCCACTTGAGGACAATAGGCATGTTGCTTAATCTCTCTGTTAATTCATTTCTTTACCTGGATAGTGGAGGGATAATGCATACTCACTGCTGGGTAAGTGGCAAACATTGTTTCTCAAAGAGAAAACACTTTGTTAAGGAAGAGTTAAGTCTGAAGCCTAAGAGACACATTCACAACCTCTGCACCTCTTTGGATAGGAGTCTGCCCAAAAGTGAATAGTGTCTCAATCATTCTTAACCTTTGGGCAAACAAAGAGAACCCTCTGCTCTGGAGTGTTTCAGGGAAAATGATGGTTGGAGAGTCCAAAAAGCCAGATTGCTGTGGGAGTCAGGGTACAAGTGGCCCCACGTGTATTTTAAAAGCAGAGGGACTGTGCACAGATGGATTTAGCAAACACCACTCAACTGCAATCTGCTGGTTTTGTGTGCTCCGACCTCTGGCTTATTCTACATGTTTAGAGGGAAAATGAGGAACACAAACTCCTCCCTGCAGAAGGAATCTCTATTAAGTAAAAGATCTACAAAGACAATCCCATGCTGTTCTCTGCCCCTTACATGCTGTATCCCAGTGGAGTGGGAACCCAGAGGAAGGTGACAAGAATAAATGTGCTGTGAAATGATGGGTACATTAAGCATATTTATACAATATCAGATGGGCTCCTAATTTGCTTGTATAAAAAATGAACTTTAGAGTTAATCCTTTATTAAGAAAGTTCTATCTCCAGAGCCTGAGTGAGTAAACCTTCTTAATATTATCTCTTTTGGGGGATGGGATGGCATATGGTTTCCCCGTCCCCATCCACTATCACTAGATAAGTGCTGCTAACTGACACAATATCAGTTTACTTTAGGGCTCTGTGCCGTTACCTATTGTCACAGATCCTACAACGCTTCAAGAGGACAAGAGGATGATAGCCTGTGTAGAACTGGGAGAGGGGGAGGCAGAAAGAGAGGGTGATGGGACAGAAAGGCCCCACCAGCAGAGAAAGCGTTCTTCTATGGGCTTAGCTAGCGCCAAACTTCAATTCCTATAGCCAAGCCAAGCCTGGATGGGGAATGAAAGGGAAGAGTCTCACTCATTTCAAGGCTGCATGTTGCGTAATTTGTGCAACACCAAAAGAAACAGTTGATCATGTTCTGTGGCATTTTGGGCACTATTTTGTGGAATGTTTCTTTATGGAAAACTGAGCCTTCATGGAATCAAAGGTATTTGTCCCTAATGGGACTAATGAGAATATTCTGGAAATGGAACAGTGCAAAGAACACATTGCTGTTACTTTACAGATACTAAAATGAGTGAAAAGATGGGGAAAAAAAACTTGGCTAAAAAGGAATGAAGAAAGTGTTGGTCACAGCCTTGTATGATGAAAATCTAAATTCAGGAAGAAGCAAGGAGCTCTGTCTCCCAGCCTGAAGGCAGGTTTGCCTGCAGAGCTGGGAGCCTACTAGCTGAGTGGAAAAGTTAGACCCCAAAGCTAATGACACTGGGATAAGAGAATGTCTACCCTGCAATTAAACCCCCACAGCTGGCTTGTGTCAGCTGACTTGATCTCGGGCTGCAGGAGTACAAAATTACATTTAGCTGTATAGGATCAGGATGGAGATGAGGCCTGGGATCCCATACCCCCAGAGGGGTTTCAAAATCCAGGCTTCAGCCCAAGGTTTAATATGTATGCTGCATTTTATAGCTCTGCAGCATAGCCAGCTGCTTTTTATTGCACTGTAGCTATACTGTAAGAGACTGTTTGTTTGGGAATCAAGCCAGAAGGAAAGGACAAATATGCTTCACAGGAAGACTGGTGAGGGTCACCTCAGAGAACACCAGAAATAGACTTCTTCCCCCTTCGCAGACCTGCAGTTTCATTGGTGTACCTTAGAGTTCCTTGGGGGTAGAGGAGATGCTTCTCTAGCCAATCTGCTATGGAGGAGAAGACATGTATCAGGCCGGAGTCCTTGTTGGTACAAGCATCTCCATTGCTGTGTCAAGATCTGTGCATCAGAGTGAAACCCCCTTTTCTCCTCTCCCCCAAAATGCCTTTTTTAAGTAGCATGAAAAGGGCATGGTATGCGGAATAGTTCACCCCTTCAGTATTTTGTCCACAAATTAGTCCACATTTCTTATCCCACTCTCCCTTTGTTTAGCAAACACGAGCTTAAACATAGTCCCTGGTTGTTATCTGTAGATCTTTGTTTAAATTAATTTATTCTTTCTATCTCTTCCTTGCAGCTTCTCAAACATTTCTTTGTAAGAGGATTCACAAACTTGTATGTGCTTCTCACAGTTGAGTTCAAAATTAGGGTAAATTTGTGGTTTCAATTACTGAAGCATACCTGCATATCACTTTTAGACCTCTTGTTTGTTCTCATAGTGCACAGAAGAAAACAAGGTGAAACCAACACATTGTAATAAACTGACAGAGTAAATTAATTCAGTTTCTATGACCATTTCAAGAAAAAATACCAGTAGTTTCATTTAAGAAAACTATGTATTGGTGTTAGTGCTTATTGTAAGGAAACTGAAATCAGGAATATGGAGGCACTTTTGTTGATCAAGTGTATGTCAAACTAGTTTCCTGAAAACAACTCACTACACCATCAGTGTAATTAAAGCAATGACTAATGTACACATTAACTCAATGGATGTTCTTAAATGAAACATTTGCTCTCTAATCCATTATTTTTCTATTCAATTCCTAGTGTCTCTCATGGAATAAATACATACTCAGTGCAGTTATTGACTACTCAAGATAATTTGTGAGATCTTAGTCATACTTCTTCATGAAGCCACATAAGTTACCTCATTTATTTAGTCATATTGAGGCTATCATGAATATGTTTTATTTAATGATAATCAGAAGAAAAACAGACATGCTACATGTCAGGAAATGTTTTTAGATAAAGTACACAAATTTTACCATGAATACTCCACTGACCATAAAAGGATAAAACTACTTTTCTAATAAGAAATTACATTAAAATATTATTAAATTTAATCCAACCTCTAATTGGAAGTACTCTGAAATTAATGGTTAAATCTTCATTGCAATGTATTTAAAGGTTACCACTGTCCATTTTTAACAAATTCATTTTAATTATTATAATAATGACATAGAATCAAATAGTTTTAAATATGTATATTTTCTGTCATCTGAGGTCTGAATATATTTTTCACTTCTTTTATTCTTTGAGATAATTAATGTTGATTTGCCTTTGCAAAACTCTTTAAAGATGCATTTCTCCATGCTTTTCTAAACTGGGAACTGTTCAAACAGAATAATCCTAGACTTTTTTCTCTCTCTTTTCTCCCTATCGCTCTTCCTTAATGTGCAGTATTTATTCTCCAACTACTGATATCTCTGTTGTCTATTTGTCAGACTTTTATTTAAATGGATGCACTGAAAAAATCTTGAAATAACTCCTTTGATTTTAAATCTTATGTAATTAAACCAAGCAAATATTAAAATAAGATAAATTGTACTAGGATTATCTCATTTCAGTCTACTAATATCCCAAATCATGACTAACAGGCTCTCTTCTCTCTCTCTAAATATATCAAGTCAACTGTCAGGGTACATCTACACAGCAACATTATTTTGAAATAACTAGCATTATTTCGAAATAACTTAGTCTGCGTCTACACAGCAGGTAGTTATTTCAAAATAATGTCAAAATACTGTCAAGCTGGAGGACTTCTTACTCCAACTTCTATAACCCTCACTGTTCGAGGAGTAAGGGAAGTCAGAGGAAGAGTGCTCTATTTCGAAATAAGTGCTGTGTAGATGCTCACTATTTCAAAATAAACTATTTTAAAATAACCTACGCAATTGAAATAGCTCAATTTGTGTAGCGTATTTTGAGCTAAGCCCTGCTGTGTAGTCACACCCTTAGAGGACTTACCCCCTTCACCACTTCCCTGGTCCTTCTCGTGTGAACAGAGAACATCAATACCCAAAGTCCAGAGATGCAAACAATTCAATGTTTTTTGGTGTTAACTTCCAGCAAGCATGAATCCAGTTTCCTTTTTCCTTTTTTTACTTGTTCCCTTTTCCCCTGGCTTCCATCTTGCTTCCTTTTTATCCCCAATTTACATAGTATTATTGTCAACTATACATTAACCATCATTTTACTGAAATTTAACTAACCAATCATAACATATTGATTATCTAACTAATTAGAACCAGCACCTTAATTGGTTTACACCAGAAAAATTAATTATACAACAGACAGAAACAATCATATAACTAGGCAGAGAGCATACAGATCAACAGCAGAGAAGTGGGACCATAAAGACAAAACAGTCAAGAAATGAAGATTTCAGAAACCCAGTATTGAGAAGTGGGCCCTTGCTAGACAGAAAGCTATCAAACTAACTTTTCCTTAAATGTAGGATCTTGCTTTTATCTGGAGGTGATAGAATGGCTCACCTTTCTAACAGCCCAAAATTACCTTCTTTCAATGTGTCTTGTTTGGGACGTGTGAGGATGTGACCATAGATTCCCCAGCCAGGGTGGTCCCAAGGAGGGCGCTGGGACTGGGGCAACCCCCATCAGTGCCCCAGGGCCTGGGGCAACCTCCCTGCCTCCCATTCCAACTCTTCCCCAAGCTCCACCCCTCCCCGCATGGAGGGAGGTTACAGAATCTGCACAAAGCGAACCAGGTGGGTGGGGCTGTGGGGCAGAGCAGGCTGTTGGGCTGTTTTGGCTCCTGGTGCCCACATGGTGACTGCTGGGGAGGCGACCTCTGCTGCCACCATGCCAAGCCCCGCCCCAGTTCATCCTATGGATGGAATGGCTCTGTTCCTAGCTTATGTTTGCCCCTACTACTTAAGCAAAGGCATTAGCTTAATAGCAAGGTGTCAGACTATATACAGATATACGGTGATTTTCATTTTTTGTTTTATTACCTCTGTAATTAACTAAGTGGCAAAAATATCTAAATTCTTAACATATTGACCTTTACGGGCAGGCCTGAGTATCTATATCCTAACATCAGCTTTAAAAATGTGTATATTGGTTTTAACATGCACAAAACACATAAGCAAAGGCACTCATAGGAAATGTAAAGGGCCTTATATACATGAATAAATCCTACTGAAATGAGTAATATTTTGCCTGCATGATTACTGCAGGATCCACCAATAATGAACTTTGTGCTAATTTATTCATATATATAAACATATTGCATATACACTTATTGTATGAATGTATTGAGTAAATAAGCAAGATTCAGAAACGACATCAGTTCTGGTGCACTTCATTGCTTTCTTTGAAAGTAAGATTTGGAATCTTCAAGGGATGCTAGAAGATGTAGTTCTTGGCAAGAAAGACGTTCTCTTGGCAAAAAGGCATATTGGATAGTGTGAAGACAGAAAAGCTTATAGGTGGGGAGGATCTGGCAATACCAGCAGCTCAACTTACCAGAGAGAAAATGGAAAAATGAGGCCACATCTTCTGACCCAGATTTGTACAAGGGCATCCCCTCTTTGGGGACACAAGAATCCTCCCATCCCACATTGCCTCAGAGAGGAAACTGCAGAGGAACCAGCCACAGATTCCACTCAGCAGGAGAAGCTGAAGAAACAGACAAAGCAGTCAGTGTTGCACTGTAGAGGTAGTGGATAAAATGGGGCCCAGCCAGGTCTTCCCCTCAGCTCTCAGTTGAACCTAGAACTATGCAGGAGATACCCTACACCCTTTCCGGGAATATTAGGAAACAGATGGTGTCTCACCATGGGGCCTTAGGAAAAATCTGTAGATAGAAGCGAATCAGAGACTCATGCAAGTAGGGGCAGGAGCAGGCAAAATAAGGACCTCTGGACAATCTCTATAATTGTGACAGGACTTTCTCTACTGTGAGCTGATGCTTTGTTTGCTCTTACCCTTCTTCTCCCTCACAGTTTCTTTACTTCAGCTTCACTCCACACCTACCCTTCTTATTCTCCTCTCCCAGCCCTGGCTCCCCACCACTTTCCCTTCCTTATCTTTCCATTTGGCTTGTGCCCCCTAAGTAACTCTCCCACACCCTCAAAAATGTGGAACTGACATGATTAGGGCCCTATCGAATTCACAGCCATGAAAAACATGTCATGGACCATGAAATCTAGTCCCCTCTCCCCATGAAATTTGGTCTTTTGTGTCCTTTTCCCCTATAACTATACAGATTTCATTGGAGAGACCAACATTTTTCAAATTGAGCATCCTAACCCTACAGGGAGGTTGCAGGGGTCACAAGGTTATTTTAGAGAGGGTTGTATGGGACCCTTACTTCTGTGCTGCCTATAGTGCTTGACAGCTAGAGAGCAGTGGCTGTTGGTCACACGCCCAGCTCTGAAGGCAGTGCCCTAACAGCAATAGCACAGAAGTAAGAGTGAAAATACCATACCATGCCATTTATGCAGAGCTGCCTTCAGAGCTGGGCGTCCAGAAAATGGCAACTGAATGGGGGCCCAGCTCTGCAGGCAGCAATGCAGAAGGGTGGCAATGCCATACAATGCTTTACCTTTATGCTGCTCCTGGCAGCAAATCTGCCTGCAAAGCTGGGCTCTGAGCCAGAAGCCACCAATTGCCAGCTGCCCAGCAATGAAAGCAGCACCGCCACCAGCTGCAGAAATAAGTCTAGCATTGCAGCAACTCCTACAGTTACCTTGCAACCCACCAGAAACCCTACAATGCTGATACTTCAGAGCTAAATAATTGAAATCATGAAACTTAGGATTTTTAAATCCCATGAATGTAAAATTGACCAAAATGGATCATGAATGAGTTATGGTCTTAAATGTGATGTTTGCTGGCACCACATCATTTGACCTGCTCATGCACTATATCACTTCTCCCACTGATCTGTCTTATCTCTCTCTGTTGTATGCTCTTGTGTGCAGGGGCTGCCTATTACTTTGTGCCTATACCGTGCTTAGCACAAGGAGGTCCCATTCTTGGTTCACACTGAGGCAACATGATGACTAATAATAAGATTATGGACTTATATTTTTAATGAACTGTGTTGAGATTCTTGCTGTGTATCCTGGGACTGCGAGTGACAAGTGGAAAACCCCTCCAGGTGCTGTTATTACAGTGAAAATTTATTAATTGGTTTACCACTTCATCAATGGAAAGTGGATATACATTAGGCTTTTTGAGTGTGAATAAATACCAAAGGAAATAAAACATACGCATGCAATCTAAACTCTCAATCCAATTAGACTGGGCAACAATTAGATGAAAGTAGCTTTTCTCACCCCATTGAATATTGCAGACCTTAATATACAGGTTTATCCCTTAAACCTAGACCTGTGTTTTCTGTTGGAGTCTTCAGTCTTTATTGTGTCCTGGTTGCTTGCAGCATAGGTGGGAGCAGGAAAAAGATGATGCAATGGTCTGCTGTGGTCTGCTTTATACACTTAGTCCATATGATTGGAAAACACAAGTCTAGGCATGTCTGGTCAGGATTGCTGAGACACGAGGCAAGGTTGAAGAATTTCCTTGGGGTGGGCCTCATGCAGGTGAGCCATTGAATTGTAGTTCCCTCGGTGGACAGTTTGATATTGTCTCTGGGAGGCTAATATCTGGCTGATTCTCCAACGTATAGCATGTTTTAGTGATAACTCTACAACACAATCTCATAACTTCATATGCCCTAAATATATATATATATTCAGACAGAACTGTGAATTTCAGCCAATCAGAACCTTTCCACTATACCTCATATGACATGGAATAATTAAAAATATAAAGGGATAAAGAATAAGACAGAAAATAGTCTCAAAAAAGATATTTTGGCATTGGAAAAAGTCCAGAAAAGGGCAACAAAATAATTAGGGGTTTGGAATGGGGTTTGCCATATGAAGAGAGATTAATGAAACTGGGAATTTTCAGCTTAGAAAAGAAGAGACAAAGCAGGGATATGATCGATGTCTATAAAATCATGACTGGTATAGAGAATGTAAATAAGGAAAAGTTATTTAATTACTCCCATAACACAAGAAGCAGCGGGTCATCAAATGAAATTAATAGGTAGCAGATTTATAACAACAAAAAAAGTATTTCTTCACGCAACATACAGTCAACATGTGGAACTCTTGCTAGAGGATGTTGTGAAGGTCAGGACTTTAACAGGGTTCATAGAATAGCTAGATACATTCATGAGAGGATAGGTCCATCAATGGCTGTTTAGCCAGGATGGGTAGGAACGGTGTTCCTTGCTTCTGTTTGTCAGAGGCTAGCATGGGCATTAGAGGAGGGTTTGCTTGATTACCAGTTTTGTTCATTCCCTCTGGCATTGGCCACTGTTGAAAGACAGGATTCTGGGATACACGGTCCTGTGGTCTGACTCAGTATGACCATTCTTATGCTCTTATGTTCTTATGTCTTACATGCAATATCACAATTATATACAGATGAGGAATAAAAGGATGACTAGGTGTCCGCCAAGGTATAGAATATCCCATGAACTACCTGTAAGTTGTTCAACAATGAAACCATCAGCTGTCTGTTTTAAAACTACTTTGATTGTCTCAACAGTGCACACAATAAAATGTGATTGCTCTTAAAATTCAGGGAGTTAGTATAATTATTACTTATGTTAATTTTATCTTAAATATTGTGTGCACTGATCTCTAGCAATGAGATGGAAAAGTGTATAAGAATATGAAAAAGGAAAGGGGGAACAAACAAGAGGGTTCAACAGGCTCACATGAGAGCTCACATAACAATGAGAACTAAAGCACTTTCGCATCCTTTTATTTGAACATGCTGAGGCATGGTTAGATGGCTGGTTAATGGGCCAGGTATCTGCTCTGTTCACTGAATGATCATTACATGTGTTTTATCTAGCTCAGTTATGTTATTCTTTGTAATTCTCATTCTCTCTCCATATCCAGTATGTGTGGCTGGTTTCTTAGACACACTGAAGGCTGAGTCTAGACTGGCAAGATTTTGCGCAAAAGCAGCTGCTTTTGTGCAAAAACTTGCCAGCTGTCTACACTGGCCGCTTGAATTTGCGCAAGAGCACTGACATTCTAATGTAAGAAATCAGTGCTTCTTGCGCAAATACTTTGACGCTCCCATTCAGGCAAAAGGGCCAGTGTAGACAGCTCAGATTTGTTTTGCGCAAAAAAGCCCCGATGGCTAAAATGGCGATCGGGGCTTTCTTGCGCAAAACCGCATCTAGATTGGCCAGGGACGCTTTTGCGCAAAAGCATCCATGCCAATCTAGATGTGCTTTTGCGCAAATACTTTTAATGGAAAAACTTTTCCATTAAAAGTATTTGCGGAAAATCATGCCAGTCTAGACGTAGCCTGAATGTTTGGGACATGCTGCTGCTAAACTGTATAACTGTCACTATTTCCAGTGAGATCAGAAAGTCTGCGCCTCAGAAAAAAAGCAATAAGCTTGTGTTGTATCACCCAGCTACCAGTCATCAATTATTTTGCCACACAGTTTTAAACATTTCAGAGGGGTTGCCGTGTTAGTCTGTATCAGCAAAAACAATGACAAGTCCTGTGGCACATTAAAGATTAACAGATTGATCTGGGCATAAGCTTCCATGGTCATTAACCCACTTTGTCAGATGTAACTTACAAAAGCTTATGCCCAAATAAATTTGTTTTAAAAATCTTTCTCAATTACTTGTGCTTTCAAATACATTAGTTGCTCACCAGCACCCAGACCATTAGTCAAGAGTGCATAACTCTGCTATACAACAAATAGCAGCATGGTCTAGTCTCAATACAAATCTTTATAAACACAGCAATGGAAAAATATGCAGATAATTTGAAACCCTTTACCATGGGGTGACTCATTTCCACTATAACCTAGCACTGTACAATTGTAATCCAAGTATGTTGGCCTCCAAGTACAGAACTGTTTTTAAATTTCTTCCTCTGCCTTTTTCCATCATCCTCAGAACTTGTAGCATCTTACATCTGCAGTTTGTCTCCACCCGCATTTGTTTATGACCACTGGTCCTGAATTCTTATAGGAGTGCCAAACCTTGAAGTCTTCTTGACATATATATATCACATGTCTTCACAGGGAAAATATGTTCCTCATATTTTTGAATATGAAGTTCATGCCAGTGGGGCACAGATTGATGATTGCTATTGGGTTATGCCTGCCACTTGCTATGTCAGAGCTGCTGCTTGTCCTGTTTCAGGCTCCTACTTGCTTTTTCATCACCTAAACTTGCTAATAAGCTTTATGCTGCCAGTGTGAATGAATAACAGGAAGAAATCCAAAGTGTCCAACAATAATCATCTCACTTTTTAAAAACTCATATTGTTTTAAAATATTATTTTAGAGATGAATTTTTTCTGCAGAAAATCTCAGCAGGAAAGAAATAAAAATAAATGAAATTTGCAGTGGAAAATTTTGACCTTTTATTGAAAAACAGAAAGCTACCAAATTGAAATATTCTCAGTTGCCAAAAACTAAAAAATAACAAATGGATAACACTGGCAAAAATAAAACCTTTATGGATTTTGTTCAAAAAAGTTTTCTATGAAAAATTCAATATTTTCAAGAGAAGCAGACTCTCTATGAAATCTCTTTAGTCAAAAACTCAGTATTCCATCAAAAGTTTCTATGGAAAAACTCAGACTTCAGTTCTGTCCTATATTTTTACACCTAGAACCAGTAATATCTCTAAGAGCAGATTGATTTGTTTTTAAGTATGACCAACATATGATCCAGTATTGGATCTGGCTAGAAGACCTAATTTAAGAAAATAAAGGAATTGATTTCTTATTGTTTCCAAAACTTTTTTTCATTGCAAGTTACAATGAAAAAGAATATAATCAGTGCACAGGCTGTTCACAGCCTTAGGTAAGTTACATTTAAATCTACAAGATAACATATTCGTTTGGGGTAACATCAGAGCTGATTTTTCTTTATATAATTGCACAATTAAATGGTGTATGTTGGACTGTACAAAATAAATTATTTTTAATAATTATCTTAGCTTCTGTCTCTAACTGTAGTAAATCACTTATTAAAAGACAATTTGGTCAGATTTTTAATTCTTAGCAATACATTTTAGAGTATTTGCTGTAGTATATGCACTAAATGGCAGCAATTGGTTTATCAATCTCAAGAAATACTTCTACTCCTGTTACTGTGTTCTGTAATATTTTCCAATTCATGTCATTCTAAGAGAAAATAATCTATGGGAATTCCATTGATATGCCATATGTGTTCAGAATTCCCCACTTCAGAATATATCATCTCATTAAAAAAAGCCTTAACTGCGTCTGACTGAATGGGCCCTGTGTAATTCCATGTAGGTATTGGATGCAGCCCCTATTTATGGTCATTCATTGGTCCTTGTGTATCTTGTAAATTATTTGTGTAGAATCTTTAATAAATAGTTGAGAATACTAATGGGTAGAGCTTGAAATACATAGTTGAGCCTAGATGAAATGTTCATTTTCAGAATAGGAATGTTAACGATCCAAGATGTAAAGGTTTCCCATGCTATAAATCTAAAAGAAGTTTCTTGTAATAAGAGTGTATAATTCAGGTGAAGTGACTCTGTAAATGTTCCTTTGAGCTGCACTCTAAGGGCTCATCTACATGATGAGTTACTGAACAAGTAAGCATAGTTGTGTGCATCTACAGAGCACCACCAGCTTGCTACACAGTAACATACTGTGCAAATAGTGCAACAGCAAATTGTAAGTCCGAGAATATGGTTTAGTGTCAAGTCACACTCCAACATTTATTGTACTGTAGTAGTTGTCCAAAGGGGATGTTGCTGTGTGTGGCAAGCCTGTGCGCTGTATATTGACAACCATGTCAAGGCTGTTCCCCACTCTAGCACTCTGAGTGAAGAAGGTGGGGGCCCGCAAGTGACCTTAAAATACCTTGCCTCTATAGGCTGTTTAAAAACTCCCCAAGGTCACAGATTCCCTGACCTTAGGAAGTATGCTGCCACCACCTTTCAATTAACATCTCAATACTTTCTTCCCATTGGCTCTCCTGGCTCCCTGCCAACATTTCCTCAATACCTGGGTTTAATCCTTTAGGGTACATCTAGACTACAAGCCTCTTTAAAAAGAGGTTTTTTCAAAAAAGCTCTTTCAAAAGAGATCATCTAGATAGCCACAAGAGTTTAGAAAAACAATCTGCTTTTTCTAAAGAGAGCACCCAGGCAATCTGGACGCTCTCTTTTGAAAAAGTCCTGTTTGTATTCAAGAACACCTTTTTTCAAAAGAGCTCTTTCAAAAAAAGGCATTCTTCCTGGTAAAAGTAGGTTTACCGATTTTGAAAAAAAGCCGTGTTCTTTCGATTTAATTTAGAAAGAACGTGATGGCAGTCTAGATGTAGGTGAAGCTTTTGTGAAAAAAGGCCACTTTTTTCGAAAAAACTCCATAGTCTAGACACACTCATAGTTACCGAATGCTGTGATGTTTAGAAAAGGACAGTACCTCCCGCATCCATCACACCCTGCTTACTACATCATAACTTGTCATGAAAACAAGCCCTCAGATACCAAATGATTAACATTACCTGTCTGATTGGTTTTTCAGAACATTCAAATAACAGTTGTTATTATTCACAGAACACAGAGAGTGGGGTTAGTGCTGTACAAAGTATGGATATACAGACAGTTGGTGCTCATTAGAGCTTTCAGTCTAAAGCCCTAATCCTGAACTGAGAACCACCGCCAGGCTTCCTCCTTGTTCATAAAGTTCATGAGTTGTTCTCAGTGCGACCTGAAAGACACACCAATAAGACAAAGCACCCTGAGATAGTTCAAGAACTTCAACAAAAAAGCTGTGCTGGGAAAGCCATTGGGTATCCATAACAACAAACATCGTATTGATCCCACAAACCCCTGAACCAAAGCTATATTTGTGAGCAACATTTACTGACACCTTATCTAGTTACTTCCTGTTCTATTAACACACGAGCCATACAATATAGCCCCTATGCTGTAATCCATAGGAAACTGTTAACTTAGGTTGGGTTTTGTTGCTAATGTTTTCCTGATTTCTCTCTCTCCCCCACATGTGCAATGGTGTGACAGGGAAGGCATTTCCATGGCCTCTAACGTGTGTGTAGAATTAGTGAGTTTTTGGAGGGAACTGAGTACTAGAGGATGGAAGCAAAGAGTTTCCATACTGGAGTGATTCGGATTCCATTCAGGAATGCACCCTGGAAACTGGAACTGAAATGGGCTTGGGAGAAGGAAATGAACACCATGTACCCAGTAAAGGAAGGTATTCTGCAGGGCTGAGTAGGAAGCGGTGCACGTAAGCAGAGCTGGTTTGCCACACACGGAGCAGTAAGATCTAGCCTAGAAGAGTGTAGGAATAGGCACAGCTCCTGGCACCTCACAGTGGGCTGGGTCTACAAGGAACAATGAAGCCCTTTGTTAATCAGGCTTTTAGCACGAAGCTCATTCTTCTATGACACCATTTTCTGTCACGTTTAAACAATGAATCGAGCTGTAACACACCAGGTATTGTAAATCTAAATTCAAATAAGTCACCCTACAGCATTTTAACCATATTTCTGTAAAGGTCATTAGAGAATGTCATTCTCAGCTATATGGAAGTATTTATCATTTATTACTTAGCATACTAATGGAAATAGTATTAATTCTTGTTATTCCTTACATGATTAATCAGTTAATATTTCTTGCAGGACAGTATGGACTTGATTACCTGGAAAATAGTTAACACATGCTGAAACTAAGGCCTTATTTTTTCTTTCCAAATATTTTTTCAAACCAGTGCATAGTATTTTTATGGAGCATGCATATTCAACATCAAATTCCAAGTAAAAGATGGACATAGAATAACACATTGTACCAAAGTACAATAAACACAATGATTAGGTTAAAACTAATCATGATATTGATCATGCACCCTACTGCCCTATCTCAGAGACCAAAATATATCCTCACAGGCAACAAAAAATCCTTGGACCAAAGAAAAAGGAGTAATAAACATCATTTAAAGTAAAATAACAATGCTCCAACATAATTACACTGGTACCTAAAAACAGCAAAGACTCTGTGTGTGTGTGTGTGTGTGTGTGTGTGTGTGTGTGTGTGTGTGTGTGTGTGTGTGTGTGTGTGTGTGTGTGTGTGTGTGTGTGTGTGTGTGTGTGTGTGTGTGTGTGTGTGTAAAACTCTACTGAGGAAAATTAAGATTATTAAACCGATGGGTTATTTCTGTTTGAGAACATTTTGTGTGTGTTGAGGGACTTGAGTTATATGGCAGTAATTAGAAAGATGCATTAAAAGATATATTGTGACTCTTAGGGTACGCCTACATAGCAGGGCTAAAGTTGAATTAAGCTATGCAACTTAAACTACATCAATTGTGTAGCTTAAGTTAAAATAACTTAATTTGGCTTTTAGCATGGCCTACACAGCATGAAGTCAAAGGAAAAATACTCTTCCTTCAACTTCCCTTACTCCTCATGAAATGAGGGTTAACATGAGTTGGAGTAAGAAGTTCTCCAGTTTGACACTATTTTGAAATAAAGGCTTGTAGCGTGGATGCACTTTTGTTATTTCTGAATAACATCAGTTATCCCAAAATAACGTTGCTCTGTAGACATATCCTTACAGCCCTGGTTGAGCTTCTTCTGGACACAAACCAAAGTGTTGTGTTCAAATTCCAAGGCTTGATCTGTGTATTTAAGGCTACGTCTACATTGGAAAGGTTTGTCAATGGAAGTGCTGTCAACATGCAAAAGTTGCCAAACTTGTTTTTCAACGACCTTTTGTCAACATATCATGCCCACATTGTCAGCTCCCCTGTCAACAGAAAGAGCAAAGGAACGTGAGTAAGCTAGAGAACTTTCAGATGCATTAAGCACTCTTCATGAAGCTATGTGTTCAGCTGGCCCCGAACTGCAATGAAAGGACACACAAATGAGAGCTACTCTCTCAGTAGAGAAGTATGTTGCCATTGCTTCGTGGAAGCTGGCAACTCCTGATTACTACCAATCAGTTAAAAATCAGTTTAGAATGGGGAAGTCTACCATGGAAGCTGCTTTTATACATATCTGCGAGGCAATAAATCACATTTTGCTGAGTAGGACTGTGGTTCTGGGAGATGTAGATGACATGATTGGCTTTGCTGAAAAGAGCTTTTGAAACTGGCAGGGCAATTGATGGCACACATATTCCCATTCTAGCACCACCCCACCTTACCTCAGAGTACATCAGTCATAAAGGGTACTTCTACATGGTGCTTCAGGCATTTGTGGATCACCGTGGGTGTTTCACAGTCATAAATGTGGGGTGGTCTGGAAAAATGCATGATGCACGCACCTTCAGGAACAGTGGCTTGTCCAGAAAGCTGCATGCTGGCACTTTCTTTCCAGACCAAAAATTATGGTGGGGGATGTGGAAATGTCCACAATGATTCTAGGTAACATGGTTTACCCCTTACAATCATGGCTCATGGAGCCTTACATGGGGCACCTGGACATCAGGGAGGAACAGTTCAACAACAAGCTAAGCCAATGGTTGTTGAATGTGCCTTTGGCAGATTGAAAGGGAGCTGTAGGTATTTCTGTGGCAGACTAGACATTTTGGAGGATCATATCCCAAGGTGGTGGCCGCATGCTGTTGCTTACGTAATTTATGAGAGAGTAAGGGTGAAGTGTTTGCTCATGGCTGGAACAATGAGATAGTGTCTGGATGCACAATTTGAGAAGCCAGACATTTGTGCTGTCAGAGGAGCCCACAGGGAGGCCATCAATATCAGGGAAGCTCTGAGGGACCACTTTGACAATGAGGGGTGCTAACATTTCTGTGGGTTGGGTTTTCTTCCCTAACTCTGTGAATAGCTCATCCTGAGCAAAGCATTCCCATGAAACAAAGGGATATTAGAGGCTTCTACAGGGGCCAGAGTGATTGGTGTAGGTTATGTCACACAAAATAAACTCATGGATACCTGCATCACATTTATCTTTATTGATGTCTTTCATTCAGGATGCTCAGTGATAAGGGATGGTAAGGGTTATTGGAAAGCCTAACAATGGTGTCAAAGTTACAGCTGCTTTCATGGGAAGTGGAGTGTGCTGGGGAAAAAAAACATTACTGGATTGTGAAAATGAGTGTGTGGGCGGGCAGCGGTGGCATGAGGTACACGAGGTGCCATGTATTGCAGCAGGATGGGGAATTGCTAAATAAAGGATTTTACATGTGCAGCCATGGAGGCTGATGTGTGGTCATAAAGGGACAGGTACTATGAAGAGAGTTCATATACATATGATGACAGGGAGTCCATTGGTTCTGTTTGTTCTGTGTCTTAATAAGACATGTCAGCATCTCATTTTGGTCTTCCATGAGCTTTAGCATGTGCTCATTGGCTTTTGTTCTGACTTCCATTTCCTTAGCTCTGCTTTTCTCCCTTTTCTTTTTTTGAAATATTGAATGCTGCAACACATCCTTGAGCAGATCTTCTGTTGTCCTCTGAGTTTTTTTTCCTAGTTGACAGAGTCTGTTTGCTGGTGAATGTGCCTGACTTCTCAAAGTTTGGTCTGGAAAATAACCATTACTATAACTATACTTTTCATGATAAAGGTTGTAACATTTCACTAACATGCATGTCTCTGTACAAAACTGGCTACTTTTCTTGTTACCGTAGGGGCAATCACAACTCTTGCCAAATAATCAGATCATGATGAGTTTTAAAAGCAGGGGAAAAGGAAAGAAGGAGTGTTGGGCACATATCCCCAAGAAAGACAATCTATGTTTCTGCAGCAGGTATACATGGAAACAATTTGTAATAACCCTACATGTGTCCAGAGGCTGCCATTACTCTGGCTGAGAGAGCCCTGCTGAAGGCTAACGGGCAAACCCAGGCTCAGCTTCTGGATGCAAGCTGAGGAGGGGGGGCACCCTGCTCCTTTTGCAGCCAAACTCTGTGCCACCTTGGTTCTGGCAGTGCAGTATGAGGAATGGTTTGGGAGAGTGTCAGACCACACGGGTGGCAAAATGGCAGCCCTGCCATAAAATCTGCATGAGAAAATGAATAAGTTCCTCAGGCAAAGTTCGACACCATCTCCAAGTGAGATTTTATTGCTATCTCTGTTTACATTGATGTTCTGTTTGGACATAACACAGACCTATGCAGGGCTTAACCAGCTCACAGAAATACAGTGTTCTATTGTCTCACTCTGCTGCCACCCCTCCCCCCAACCCAACTGCAATATCAACTTCCCATGACCCTGCCACCCACCTCACCCCCACCCTGCTGCAATACACTGCCTCCTGCCACCATCCCCTCTCCCCTGGCTGCGTTAGGGCAACTTACTACCCCCCTGCTGCCACTTGCCCCACTCCCATCCTGCTGCAATACATGGCACCTCGTGTACCTCATGCCACCACTGCCCACCTTTCCCCAGCTGCACTAGAGCAACTTACCACACAGCAAGACTAGCAGCTGTACTGCCTACCTCCAGTCTGCACAGCAACTTACCCTTCATCTCTTCCCTTGCTTCATGCTCCACATCCAGTTGCTGAGAGTCCTCACAGACATCGGGACTTGAGAACAATTCCTCGCTGCCTGGCACACAGGTTGTTACTGGATTTAACCTCACCTCTTCATCTACTTCCATCTCTTCATCAATAACTTCTGTCTCTGGGATAATTCCTGTTTCCAACTATGTGCTATGGGAAGTATCCACACTGTCCTTGGGTGTGGACATGAGGTCCCCGCCCAGGATTGCATCCAGTTCTTTATAAAAATGATATGTTTTGGGTGCAGAACTAGACTAGCGACTACCTCCTTTGCCTTCTGGTAAACTTACCAGAGCTCCTTTATCTTGGCTCTGCATTGTAGGATGTCTCACTCATACCCCTTCTTACACAGGGCTCGAGAAATGTGATCATATGTGTCCCTATGGACACAGTTCCTACAGATCACTCGCAGCTGTGACTGCACCGATTCTTCTCTCAACACACTGATAAGATCCAAAAGTTTTGCGGTGCTTCAAGCAAGTGAGCATCTCGAGTGATAGACACTTCTGTTTCCCTGAGATGATGCTATGAGGACCACTACACAACGAGCCAGACACCGGGAAATGGATTTTAAAGTTCCCGGGGTTTGCAGGCAGAGGGGTGCATCTATTTACCTGTTTACCTGGCTTCAGAGCAGTGGTATTCAAAGTGCTGGCCACAGTAGCTAATCAGACATTGCAGGACACATGCTGGAGTTCAATAAACTAAACCAGGGCTACTCAACTTTGAAAGCACCGGGGACCCCAATGATACTCACAGCACATGCCAAGTGGCACAACTTAAGCGTGGTTGCATATACATGCAAATATATATGCAAATATATGCAAATAGTTTCTTTCACGCTGACGGGCATGAATACAAAGATTAAGGCAAGACTACACAACACACAGGTCCCATTTAAGTCAGTTCTGCTGATATTAATAAAATGCAATATTTACCTGATTTCCACCCATATGACAGCAGTTTTAATGAGCAATGACAGCCCAAGAATTTAACTACTAAAACTCATATCAACAGAAGACCATTATAGCAACTACTTTTTTGTTTTGGCTTCCACCCGCGGGCCACAAACAAATGGGCTACATGCCATGTGTTGAGTAGCCCTGAACTAGACAAAAAACCCTATTGTAATACACGCCACATGATTGTTGACAATAAAGAGAAGGGAAGAGACAAAAGTCCATGCAGAGTTGGAAGTTTTTTGTCACCAAAAATGGGCGATTGTCTTGACTGTTGTCACATCATAATGTGGACACTCTCTAGGTTTTGTTGACAAAAAGGGTTTTTTGGTGTCAAAACTTGCCAGTGTAGACAAGGCCAAAGCTTGCCTTTGGTTTTGGCAGGCTCCTTGTCCTCTGGACACACTCTGTCTGTCTAGCAGCCCTTTTAGGAAATGGGATCCCACACGGTAATCTCAAGAAAATCTGAAATGCCAGGGCGGTAACTGGAAAGCAAAATAACTAGCCTCTGATAATACAGAATAGAAATGTTTACCTATAATTTAAGTGAAAGCATGTAGCAATGGCAATTCCAAAATCACCTATGTGGCATTGGAAGTTCATGTTCATTATGAATCTACATCCTAACCTGTGTTCTTCTGAGATAAAGTGTAAACTGGATAACATTAGATAGAATGTATATGTATGTGTGTGAACCTGAATTTCCTAAAATAATAGAACTTGAAATATGCTGTAATCACTTGTATAGTGAAAGTAGTTTTCAGAAAGAATGTTTTTATACTTCATTGATGTTTAGATGTGGCAGGGTGATCTTAACTCACTTTATTTTGGGCAATTACCCTGTGACATTGAAGTACACGTGAAACTTTTATTTGGAACTAGTGTTTTCTGAAATTAATTTAAATAGTAAGAACCAAATAGAATATTTGGATTTTTTGGTACTTCTAATTTTAACTGTGAATACCTGTAGAAATTGGCCACATATGTTTTCACTCTAGGGATTTCTCTCTGCTAAGAGTATTGTAACAGTACTCCCTCCTCTCTATCCCCCCCCCCCCAAAAAAAAGAAAACAGCTAAAAAGTTTGCTAGAATTGTATTTTGGGTGTATTAAGAATTCTGTCAGAACCTGGCAAAGTCCTAGTGGGAAACCCACACCTTGTCTATATAATACAATTCCAGGACTGTTGGTGTCTCACTCTGAAGCCCAGAATATCTGATTCTGTGTGAAGTGGTAAAAGGAACTACAAGCATGGTTGAGAGCTTTTGTTTGGAATATCACCTGCTTGAATCACCACTGGGATTTGCAGCCTACCATCCAATTTTTAAGTTCCAGCCATTTTGATGTTATGAATAACATGTGTGCTATGTACAGCTATAATAAGGCTTACCAAGAATCTTAGACCATCATGATATTAGAGGGAACATAACCCATACTTTGCAGCTAATTTACATGAAACGATCCTATTGATTGCATGAGGGAAACTGCACAGATGGTGAATTACATGGCCCAACTGCTACAACAATATAACAGCATGGGCTTTCAGCTACCAGTGAAAGATAACACAGTAAAAAAACAAAAATGACACTTTATAGCCAGCAGCATCCAGAAACTAACCTTGGGAATGTCAGCATTGTACATGAACACAAAACTGTAGTCTGGGGACATGTAGTCATAGATATGCTGGTATCCTTATCTCCCACTGCAGTGAATTTCATAAGGTCCGTGGAGATTTTTTTTTAAGTGAATTTAGTTGATTTGTGTGGTGTCAATATTTTGCTAGTCAGAGGAATCTTTCAGTACGTCTAGACTACAGGCTTTTGTTGACAGAAGTTTTGTCGACAGATACTTCTGTTGACAAAGAGCATCTAGACTACATCCAGTTCTGTCAACAAAGCAAGCTGCTTTGTCGACATGACAGTGTGGACGCAAAGGACAGTGTAGATGCAATAACGCCTTCTGTCGACAGAACTCCGTCGACAAAAGGTGTTATTCCTCGTAGAATGAGGTTTACAGCCGTCGACAAAACTGCTGAGTTCTGTCGACGTTATGTTGACAGAACTCAGCGGCAGTGTAGACGCAGGTATATTTTTGTGGACAAAAGTCCACTTTTGTCGACAAAACCCTGTCGTCTAGACACACCCTTTTTGTGTGGGGGGAATTGACTGAATAGGAGTGGTAATGAACATAAGGTGCTAACAGAAGTAGTTGGTCAGCAACTGGTGGCGCATCTACACTGCACCATTATTTCGAGATAACTAGCGTTGTTTTGAAATAAAAATGCAAGCGTCTACACAGCCATTCCATTATTTTGAAATAATTTCAAAATAACAGATGGCTTATTCTGAAAACTGTAAACTTCATTCTATCAGGAATAACTATTACGAATAGCTATTATGAAATAAGGCATGTTGATGTGTAGATGCTCCACTGCTGGTATTTCGAAATAGCCCCACACCAGGGCCATTCTAAGTTATTCCTTCCCAGTGCCTCCTGGGGCTCTAAAACGAGATAGCACATCCACATTAGGAAGCCTCAAAGCCTCGGACTAATTTTGAGGCTTCCCTGTAGTGTAGATGTGCTATTTCAAAATAAGTTATTTCAGAATAACTTCCTAAGTAGCTTATTTTGAAATGAGCGTGCAGCGTAGACTTACCCTGGGAAAATACTGTTTGTAAGGTGAAAACTGGCTGTCAAATTTGGATCCCAGTGAAAAATAGGTTCTAAGTGTAGAATAGAAGTTAATATTTGTGTTTTGAATGGTATTTTTCCAAGGACAAATCCAACTTTTGGACTACTGAATGATTTTGTATCTTAATTTTGCTGGTAATATTAAGAGAAGGGCAAGTACTTTCTGTTTTCATAGCACACAATTCCATTAACTAAAAGTATAGTTTCAAAACCAGGGACCATATTTATGCCTAATGTTTGGCCTGATTCTTCAGAAGGGCTCAGTACACAACTGCTCCCACTGAAAAAATAGTCTTAACATTCTGGAGATTTGCCACTACTTTAGTGTCTGAATATGTATTTAGGAAACTAACTCCAGGCTCATTTTTTAAAATATATGTTTATTTTAATGAAACATTTTGGGAAAAATCCCATACTTTAGCTGAGTCTACATATAGGGCGCATGCACACTTATACTGTCTCTCATCTGAGCTGGATTACTAAAAACAGTGATGTGGCCATGACAGCATGGACAAAGGTGACACAGGTGAGCTGCCCTGAGTATAAGCCCACCTAAACCCCATGGATGGACATTTGGGGCATCTAGCTTGAGTCACTGCTGCTGCCATGAGAGCTAGCATCAGTACATCTGTGCAAGCTGGGAATCATGCCCCTAGCTTGAACTGCAGATATGCCATTAAGGGGTGAATATAGGTAATAAAAACAAATGTTGCCTAGTTCTCCTGAGTTTCCATGTTATGCAAGTTTCTCAGCACAGATCTGCCAACAAACCTCCAGGTGTGCACTCTATGCTGGGAGGATAATTTCCAGCTTGAAGAGACACACCTCTTCTCATTGAGCTACCATACTAAAAATAGAGTTTGGCCGCAGCAGTGTGGATTGACGTTTTGAATGGGTACATACTTGGGGCGGCAAACCCGCCACTCACTGCTCGCACTGTTGTAGCCACTTTCTGTTTTTAGCACACCAGCTTGATGAGCACTGGTGCAACTGTCTGCTTGATCTATAAATTACATCTACTGTGTAAAGACAATATCCTTTGTCTTCCTCCACAAAACTGCTCCTATTCCAGTTCTTTCTCTCTGAAAAGGACTTTCAGTCATGTTATATATTGTGAGCTAGTCAAACAAGGACAGGTATCAGGTCACTAATCTCCTCATTTTTACATGGTTTAATAAAGATTTGAACCCTGATCTCCAGAGGTGAAAGGCCAGTCCAGTATACTCCTGCAAACCTAGTGTTGCAGTATTTATATTCCTTCCACTATAGATAGGATTAAGGACATCAGAAGAGTATCGTCTGCGTTATTGATAGAACTGAATTTGTTTGGAGTGGAACTTGAATTCCTCTTTACTGCTACTTCTACAACAGAAGACTTTTCCCATTGCTTCATAGATTATGGACTTTTTTCTTATTGCTTTAGTATTTTTTTAGTCAAACCATAGAATGTTTTTTCATGATGAGTCAATTGTGCTGTAAGTTTTACCATTAATTCTCAGTTATAATTTAAAAGTCCCTCCACCAGCTGGCAACACTTAGCTATGATACTATTAAACATGTAATGTTTGAATTTCAAATCTTATTAAACTCTCTCCCATTTTTTTCTGTATTAGTTTAGCCAATATGGGTTCCTATCCATTTCAGTTAGGAGCTTGACAGGCAGTTTCATCAGCATATGGACTAAAGTTATCTCACTACTCAGAGCAGAGTCTTTATGACATCTCCCTCAGCCTGACAATCTAGGTTTGACTTGAATTGTGCTCTTCAGCAGTTGATTACAAGGAACATTGAGTTCTATGTTGGTATGGTTAGAAACTTCCTATGAAACCTCATTTGCACAAGACACAAGGAATTTTTTTCAATACTGATTAGCAGCAGACTGATCTACAGATTAAATCTTTGTACTATTGCAGTTACACTTGCATTTGAAGAACTGCATCCTTTTACTCATAATTTACAAAAGCTTGTTTTCAGTGTTTATGATACTGTGCTGTAACTCATTTTAAAATACACCTCAAAGTATATTCACTAAAGGTACCATTTTGGGAGGGAGAGGAGGGGAAGGGCTTCATCTATGTACCAGGACACTACTTGCTCTCTTCCCTTTCCCCTCAGGGGAACGAAGGGAAAACACACAGCTTGCATTACTTACTACTCTGTCTCCCTCCCCTCCCCAGTCAGGAGTGAGAGAAATGCACACAAGCTCTGTAGTTTCTTCTCACTCTCTGATCATGTTGGGAAAGGGAAGAGCAAGCAGTTCATTATCCCCTTCTCTAGCATCCTCCTCCTGGTCTTATAATAGTGGCCTTGGTCAGATCCAGGAGGAGATCCCATGACTTTGTAGGGCCAAAGATAGGATGTGTGAAAATAAACAGGTGCAGCCAGAACTATAAGAAGAGGTTCTGGAAGAAGTGGAAAAGGAGCTTCAAAGTGGCTCATTCCAGGTAGGCATGTGCCAGGTTCTTCACAGAGCAAAAGGGGTAGGTGTTGAAAATGGGGGTGTACTGCGCCAGGTACATTCCTGGTCTCACCCTCCATGGGTGGTAGGTGTCCACAATTTGGTGTCAGGGCAGGGCACGAGGGTGAGGAAATGGAATGTGTGGAGCAGAAGTGGTCCATGGGCACTGTTTGGAAGTGAACCTGCTGCAGGTTATGCAACTGGCTCTGTTTACAAAAGGGTGGTGATGGGGGGAGAGCATAAAGCGCTCACAGAACATGGGCCTGACAAAAAGTCCAGAGAGCTTGGAGTAAGGGAGGGGCAGGATATTGGAGTGTGGGCACTTACCCGGGGCAGCTCCCATTTGGGGTATGTGGGATGGGAAACAAGTGGCTCTGCGCTGTCCTGTGATCATCTATAGGCACTGCCCCGACAGCTCCCATTGACTGTGAATCCCAGTCAACAAGCACTGTGGGATTGGATCTTCCAGCCAAGGACAGTGTGATAACTGAGCTTCCTGGAGCTTGAAGCAACATGGCTCCAGCCCAGGTGTGGAGCTGTTTCTCCCTACCCCCCCCCCACCCCCCAGGAACGGCTAGCCCAGAATACAGGCGATTTATAGGCCATAGCCCAAGGCCACAGGCTAAGCACCAGAAGCTCCTTTCTTCATAGAATCATAGAACACTAGAACTGGAAGGGACCTTGAGAGGTCATTGAGTCCAGGATCCAACCTGCTCTTAAATGTCTCCAGAAATGGAGATTCCACAACCTCCCTAGGCAACTTATTCCAGCGTTTAACCACCCTGACAGTTAGGAAGTTTTTCTTAATGTCCAACCTAAACCTCCCTTGCTGCAGTTTAAGCCAATTGCTTCTTCTCCTATCATCAGAGACCAAGGAAAACAATTTTTCTCACTCCTCCTTTTTACACTCTTGTAGGTACTTGAAAACCACTATCATAAACCCTCTCAGTCTTCTCTTTTCTAGACTAAACAAGCCAAATTATTTCAGTCTTCCCTCATAGCTCATGTTTTCTAGGCCTTTAATCATTCTTGTTGCTCTTCTCTGGACCTTCTCAAGTTTCTCCATGTCTTTCTTGAAATGTGGTGCCCAGAATTGTACACAATACTCCACCTGAGGACTAATCTGTGCAGAATAGAGTGGAAGAATGACTTCTCTTGTCTTGCTCACAACAATCCTGTTAATGCATCCCAGCATCATGTTTGCTTTTTATGCAACAGCATCACACTGTTGACTCATATTTAGCTTGTGGTCCACTATGACCCCTAAATCCCTTTCTGCAGTATTCCTTCCTAGACAGTCACTAAGTACTCCTAAATGGAGTACTTTTCATTTGTCCTTATTAAACTTCATCCTGTTTACCTCAGACTATTTTACAGTTTGTATGTCTCTATTCTGTATGTGTGAAACTGATTGTTCCTTCCTAAGTGGAGTACTTTGCATTTGTCCTTATTAAACTTCATCCTATTTACCTCAGACCATTTCTCCAGTTAGTCCAGATCATTTTGAATTATGACCCTATCCTCCAAAGCAGTTGCAACCCCTTCCAGCTTGGTATCATCTGCAACCTTAATAAGTGTACTCTGTATGCCAATATTTAAATCGTTGATGAAAATATTGAATGGAACCGGTCCCAAAACAGACCTCTGCAGAATTCCACTTCTTATGACCTTCTAGCAGGATTGTGAACCGTCAATAACTACTCTCTGAGAATGGTTATCCAGCCAGTTATGCACCCACCTTATAATAGTCCCATCTAAGTTGTATTTGCCTAGTTTATTGATAAGAAGATCTTGAGGGACCGTATCAAATGCCTTACTAAAGTCTAGGTCCACTGCTTCTTCCTCATCCACAAGACTTGTTATACTATCAAAGAAAGCTATCAGATTGGTTTGATACAATTTGTTCTTTACAAATCCATGCTGGCTGTTACCTATCACCTTATTTTCTTCCAGATGTTTGCAGATGAATTCCTTAATTACTTGCTCCATTATCTTTCCTGGCACAGAAGTTAAACTGGTCTGTAGTTTCCTGGGTTCTTCTTATTTCCCTTTTTTATAGATGGGCACTATATTTGTCCTTTTCCAATCTTCTGGAATTTTTCCTGTCTTCAAGGATTTTTCAAAGATGATAGATACTTCCTCTATCAGCTCCTTGAGTACTCTAGGATATATTTCATCAGGCCCTCATGACTTGCAGACATCTAACTTTTCTAAGTAATTTTTAACTTATTCTTTTTTTATTTTATCTTTGAAACCTACCCCTTCCCCCTTTGTTTGGTGAAGACCGAAATAAAGAAGTCATTAAGCACCTCTACCATTTCCAAGTTTCTTGTTATTGTTTCTCCCTCCTCACTGAGCAGTGAACCTACTCTGTCCTTGTTCTTCTTCTTGCTTCTAATATATTTATAAAAAGTCTTCCTTGTATCCCTTTATGTCGATAGCTAGTCTGAGCTCATTTTGTGCCTTTGCCTTTCTAATCTTGCCCCTGCATACCTGTGTTGTTTGCTTATATTCATCCTTTGTAATACCCTAGTTTCCACTTTGCATATGACTCCTTTTTTATTTTGAGATCATGTAAGATCTCCTGGTTAGGCCAAGGTGGTCTTTTGCCATACTTTCTATCTTTCCTACACAGTGGAATAACTTGATTTGGGGCCCTTAATAATGATCTTTTGGAAAACTGCCAACTCTCTTCAGTTGTTTTTTCCTCATAGTCTTGCTTCCTATGGGACCTTACCTACCAGCTCTTTGAGTTTACCAAAATCTGCCTTCTTGAAATTCATTGTCTCTATTTTGCTGTTCTCCCTTCTACCATACTTTAGAATCATGAACTCTATGATTTCATGATCACTTTCACCCAAGCTGCCTTCCACTTTCAAATTCTCAATCAGTTCCTCCGTATTTGTTAAAATCAAATCTAGAACAGCTTCCCCCCAGTAGCTTTTTCAACTTTCCGAAATTTAAAAAAAAAATTGTCTTCACTGTAATCCAAGAACTTATTGGAGAGTCTGTTCTCCGCTGTGTTAGTTTCTCAACATATGTCTGAATAGCTGAACTCCTGCATCACTACCAAATCCCACGCTTTGGATGATTTTGTTAGTTGTTTAGAAAAAGCCTTATCCACTTCTTCTACCTGGGTATGTGGTCTGTAGTAGATCCCTAGCATGACATCACTCTTGTTTTTTAACCCCCCCCTCCCTTTTTTTTTCTTAATATGGCTTTGCCCACAGTATTTGGAAGCCTACATTACAGTTTCGGTTTGTGTGTCTTTCACAGTGAGTAGACTTAAGAGCACTCTTCTGTCAAGTGTCAACAATCTTTCTTGCCATAGATAGTGTAATTTCATTTTTGTGTGCCCCTCCAAAGTTGTTCATCTCTTTTTGATATCTGGAACACTTCACCTTAATCCTGATTAGGCTGTTAGTGAAGTAGTGAATGCAATCCACCCTTTTATTTTTTATCAGCCTTTTTCACTCGTTTATCTCTCAAAACAAATAATCTTCCTGCTGGATTATTGCTTCAACTAATACATCAGATTCTGTGTCGGTATACGTATATAGTCACAGCCACCCTGGGTAATCATTGATGTCAGCATTTTTTTTAAAAGGATCAAAATTATATCCCCTATAAATACATTTTAAAAATTAGCCGTGCTCTTTTTCCCCACATCATTAATGAAGATATTAAATAAAATATGAAATAACTCAGATCTTTGGGGTACTACAGTGTAGTGACTCTCACTATGGGAGCATATTTGCGCAAACATATGTTAATGCATGATATGACATTCTCCTGATGATACACAGAGAAAATAGAGGCTTAGACAGAGCTTTTGTTTAACTTAGGAGATAAAACATAATTTTGGAACTGAAACATGCGGTTCTCGTTGTCGATGTGTGTTATTAATATAGTATCTGCCAGGCCTGCTCACAGAAGGGTGGGGGAAAAAGGCGGCATTTGTCCTGGGGCCAAGTGATTCAAAGGATCCCAGATCTCCTGGCCTGTGCTGCTGCTACTGTACAGTGGTGGCATCTGGAGCCCTGAGTCCTTTATATCATTGCTGGAGTGCCATGCCGCGCACTTGGGGTAGCTCTGAGAGCTGGGATAGCGGGATGCCATGGTCTGGGCAGCAATGAGGACTGGCTGTCCCCAGCCCCACCCCTTCTTGGAGCTTAGAGGGGATTCCCCCACACCTTGCCCAGGGGCTCATGGGTGCTGGCAGCTCCCTGCAGTCTGCTGAAGACAATGCTTTGTTAGCATACTCCTGTTAGACACCTCTCCATTACTCCATTTCTGTCAATTAGTATTTATCTTCTGCGAGGGTGAAAAGTGCTCTCTGTATAGCGTATATATTTTTCTCCTTAGCACTTTCCCTCTAGAAAGATACTGTATGATGTTCTCAGTATTAATGTATAGGAAAGCAGAACAACTACAGGTTGGACCTCCCTAGTCCAGCTCCCTTGGGACCTGACCGGTCCCAGCCAAGTGAGTTTTCTAGACCAGAGGAGGTCTGGGAGAGGAGGCACCAGCCTTCTCACTGGGCTCCTCTCCCCAGCCACTAGGGCTCCTCTCCCCAGCCTCGTGACCTCACAAGCTGCTGCAGTCCCACCAGAACTCCTGACAGCTCTGCCGACCTTGCTGCATCCATACCACCTTGCTGGAGCTCCCAGTGGCTCCGCTGACCTTGCAGCCCCACCAGCCTCAGAGCAGCACTGTCTCCCCGCCAGAGCTCCGGGCGGCTCCCCTGCCCCATGAGCTCCGGCTGTTCCTCCAACTTCCCTGCCCTGCTGGTTGTGGGCTCTGGTGTCCCTCAGGCTCCGCTGCTCGCTGGCCCCACTGGCTGGCTCTGGTCTAAGTTGCCGTCAACCTCTACTGCTGGGGCTCTCTAGTCCCATAATATCCATGGTCCTTTTGGACCATGAATGTTGCTGGACCAGAGAGTCCTGCACACAGAAGTTCAGCCAGTAGTATATGGGAAAGGAAACGAGAAATCTACTATGCCATACAGCCCAATTTTTACTGGAAAGTACTTTAATTACCGGGCGAGGATAACAGTTGCAGACACTGACTACAAACATTTTAAATAAAGGTCCTGATAAATATCTCAGTAAACACATACTAATGAATAAAGCCCTTAAAACATTTCTGTTGTTTTATCATTTGTCTTATCATGGAGCCTGAGAGAGCCTCTCCCCTTGGGCTAATCAGGAGGGTCATAGGCAGGCTGAGCCACAATTCATGGATATCGTCATTAGCGTTCAAGGCTGTACCTGTACAGAAATTATTTTGGGTGCAGCGTCTATAACTGAAAAGAGCAGAGCCATTCATGCATGCCCCTTAGGTCCTGCAGAGTCAATCGGTTCCTGCTGGGAATCTCCATTACAGTTCACTGCCTTGCCTCGCAGGATATCTGCAGACTCTGAAAGATACCAGCAGATCTGCAGGAATAGCTCTACATTTTACAAATGATGACCATACTATTCTGTGTAATGTATACCATTATATGACTGTTAAAAGAAAAGCAGAGCTGAAAGATCTATCTAAATAACAAAAGAATAGGGGCATAGAGTGAAATATCAACATTTCATATCTGTAACAAGAAAATAATGAGGGGTTTTGTTTCTTTCGTTGATTTTTCTCTTTTCTTCAGTCATAATTGAGTTCCACAGGTGCTGAGCTGAAAAACATCATTGGATCTCCTTTCTTTTCAGATTCTAGCTGATATACACAATACTATAATAACTGAGCAATTATTAGTTATTTTCACAGAAATGGTACCTTTTTAGATGAAACCCACCTTGCTTCCCTTCAGCTGGAACAAAATCCTTATGCTAAAGTCATCATCCTAGTCATTCTGTCTAAGTCACTCCTGTTTTGGAATCACTCCATTAGCTACCCTCCCACCAACACATCAAAATTGAACTTATTGATCTCACCTTTAAGGTGCAGCATAACTCTTCCTCAAACCACTTTTCTACACTAGATCTTTTGATGCCACGTCCCATAGATACTCTGCTCTTCCAATGATGCTGCTTTTCCAACAAACATCTCCACGTGTACTGCTGTTCATGAGGAATGGCCATTTAGAAGTTTTGATGGGAACTTGCAAAGGAGTAGGTTCTGATTTGTGCCGTAAGGAAGTGGTCTGACCAGATTAGTTTTTATATTTCTAATGTCCATATTTAAGCCAAGAATCCAGCTCCGGGTATATCTGACCGAGTGTGTGTGGGTCCATAGACTGCCTGTAAGAAGCACAAGACCGTCAAATCAGATAGGGAGTTTGTGCTGTTGTGTCTCTGGGGTTTTTTCTGCATGGATGGGGAAGCCTCTTAAGGGGAGTAAATAGGAGAACTTCATCTGTGTATTAAATAATGTTAATCGGTTATTCTGGGAAAACCTTTTCTTCTGGAAATATTTGTAGCTTTGCATGCTTGATGGATGCTCTCCAAGAGTCAGTTTAGGTGAGCTTTTCTTGCATTTAAGCCTGGTATAGTTTTCCTTTAGCCTGTGAAGTATAGCTGTGTTGCCCAAATGGTGTATTTCAACTCATAGAAGGTTCTAGATAGGTTGCCAAAGCCAAATTCATCCATCACTGGTCCCTGGCCTAAATGAGTATACACTTCTCCCAGCCTGGTGTAGAGGCCCGCAGTGAGAGAAAGTTTGAGAGAGCCCCAGCCCACATTCACTGAACAGAGGTAGCTCCTGCCCTCTATGTCTGAGACTGGCTCCAAGTATTGCAACATGGCTTACAGGGCTGCACTGCATTTAGGTTTGGTCCAATTGCTATTTCGCACGATGATAGAGGTGTGGACAAGCCAAATCTGAGTGATGCCGCAGCTCCAAGTTGCAATGCTCATAGTGAGGAGTTGGACCCAGCTCTACAGAATAGGAGATGCTCCTCTGGAGTGAGTATAAGACAGGTTTGGTGTCCCAGGCCCCTTTCTTACTCCCAGGGCCTCTTCCCTCAAAGGTAGGGAATGTACAGAATAATTGGATGGAAACTAAGAGTGCTAACAGTGGATCTGCAGTGTCATGAACAGACTTGACCAGACTTTTTTGAGAAAAACATGGTTGGTGTGATATTTGTGGTTCTGATCATGCATTGGTCAGAATTAAGCTAATGCCCTGATTTTTTTCTGTATCAGCTGTTGGGCGATTAGGTTTCATTTTCACTTATCTTCTGATATTGTCTTTACAAAAAAGTATTTATTTCCTTCTATTCATTTTTGCTTCTGAGCAGTCACTATAAATCTATCCTGCCTGTCATCCATTCAGTTCACTTCTCAGGGTATGTCTGCACTGCATGGTTATTTCAGGATACCAGAAGTATCCCAAAATAACTACCCTGCATCTACATAAACCGCTTCTTATTTCTAAATATTTTTCGAAATAATGGGTGTGCTATTTCACCATCCCAGTAAACCTCACTGCACAATGAATAAGGAATGTCTCGTAATAGCGTGTTATTTCGAAATTTGGCACTGTGTAGATGTGCCAAATTTCAAAATAGCCTATTTCGAAATAGATTTGAAATAAGATATGCAATTTGCATAGCGCAAATTGTGTATCTTATTTCTAGTTTAGGGTGCTATGTAGATGCACCCTTACTTTCCCACACATCCACCATGTGGCCAAAACTAGTGTGCTCTTTCTCTACCACATTAAAAAAAATCTCACCTAACCTCCCATGCTCAAACCATGCGATTTCTAATATCAACTCCCTTATTTGCCTCCTTCATGCATTCTTCATCAAGTCTCGTCACTCTTAAACAACTCAGCCTGACTATACTTCTGCACAGGTTTCTTCCTGCTCACCCCAGACTTTTCCCTGAACCACTCATTTTGTACCCTTCTCACATTCATGCCTTTATGTGTTATTCCTTGCCACACTGGAGCTCTTTATGTAAACTCCTCCTGAAAATGTATTTCTTCCATCATGACTTAAAACTAATTTCTTCCTAGAAGCCTTCTGGTGAGCTCAGTGGGAAATGTTTATAATGAAAACAGGCTTGCAACCTTCAATAGAGAGAAACACCTGCTGTCTCTCAATAACCCTAACTATAACTGCTGTTTTTAAGAAAGGTTGGCTTTCTTCATCTCACACAGCCAATTATCAGGAGGAAATAGGAAGGCCCAAGGATTTGGTTGCAATACAAAAAGTTGTAAACTATATGTACATTTGTGTCAGTTGTCATTTGCAATTTCTCAGTGAGCTGCTGGTAATTACAGCACATTAGCTCTCTTTTCACTCTTTTTTTTATGTGGCTGTGCAGCTCTGAGCAGGAGTGCACTAAATCAATTAACAAATATATGGAAAAGATTCAGCTTTTTAATTGGCTAACATGTTTGGTCATCATTCTGAATGTTATTGGAAGCCTCAACTAAAACGTAAGTCAGTAAAAACAGGGTCACTTTCAGTTGTGTGAGTGAAATGAATTTTGTCTACTTGTGTCAATGTATTCAATTAAGGTTTCCAGATGTCTGGTTTTCAATTGGAATACCCAGTCGAAAAAGAACCTTGGCTGCTCTGTGTGTTTCCTTTGTGCCTGCAGGTGCCACCCCTACAGCTCCCATTGGCAGGGAATTGTGACCAGTGGGAGCTGCAGGGGCAGCAGGTATGGGCCCAAGGGCAGCACATGGTGCCTCCCTGGCTGCCCACCATTCAATTAGGGTCTTCAGGGACATGGTGGCTGCTTCCTGGAAGATGTGGTAAGTGCCACCCAGACCCCAAATATCCCTGCTCTAGCCTGTATTCCTCTCCCACATACAAATTCCTCCCAGAGCTTGTATTCCTTCCCTCTCCCCCCCCCACCCACACACACTGAACCCCCTCCTTATCTCTGGCTGTGGCTGCATCCCGGAACCTACATCCACAGCTGGAGCCCTCATCCTCCTCCAGTACCCCAACCCCTACCCTAGCCTGGTGAAAGCGAGTGAGGGTAGGGGAGAGTGATAGAAGGAGGGGAGATGGAGCAAGCAGGAGATGGGGACACCATGAACAGGTGGGGCCTGAGGGAAGGAGCAGGACAGGGATCTTCACTTCTGTGTGATTAGAAAGTTGGCAGGCCTCTGTTGAATTTATATGTGAACCTTCCCTGGCTATTATTTTAAAAAATCTAATAGCAGAATCACCTATTTTAAAAGATACGTCCTCACTTTTTGCTTTAAACTAGCTATTACATTATGATATAATATTTAAGCAATTCAAATATAGGATCCAATTTTGTGGTTCTCACTCACATGAGTAGTACAGTTTGGACCTCCCTAGTCCGGCAACCTTGGGACCTGACTGGTCCTGAACGAGGGAATTTGCTGGACCAGAGGAGGTCCCCCTGCCACTGTCTTCCCAGCCTGCCTTCCCTCATGGCCCATGCCATTCCACTGCACCTGGGCTAGGGCTTTGCCCAAATCCATTGCTGCCAGGCTCCAGCCCCAGTTCCACTGACACTGGTCCGTTGGAGGCTACCTGGGGCCAGAGTTCCTTAGTCACCACTGGCCCCACTGCCACTGGGGCTAGGGTTCCCTGGCTGCTGAGAGGGAGATCTCCCTGGACACAGCCAGATCTCCACAGCTGCTGCCAGTCCTGCTACAGCCAGGCTGGGACTGCCTACCCCCACAACTGCCAGGGCCAGAACTCCCTGCTGCACAGTCTGCCCCCTCTGATATGGGGCTCCTGGCTGAGTCACCTTCTCCCTCCTCCCCCGCCATGCTCCTGGCCCAGCTGCCAGACTTCCCTGTTCCTGGGCTCTGGTCCAGGAGGACCATGGATGTTGCCAGACCAGAGAGTCCCAGTTTAGGGAGGTACAACCTGTACCTGAAAGTAATATAGTAATGATAGAGGTGATGGAGGAATGTGTTTTCTGCTACACTATCCATAGAAGCTTGAGTGAAGGTGAGGAAGTTATCAACATTAGTCAGAGTCGCAGATTTAGGCCTATAATGAATGATTTTGCTATTAGGTGGATAAAGTGCTCTAAATCTATATTTGAATTAAAATACCACCTGAGCAGTACATTATTATGTTTCAAGATATAACATTATTTGTGCTCTTCATCTAAATATTAGTTTATTGTAAAGTATAACTGATCAGATTTTTCCAGAGAAAATTTCAAATTTATATTGGAAAACTTAAAATGAAAAAGCAGAAAACTGCCAATGATGAAAAATGGCCAAAAATATGGACATTTGAAAAAAAATAGTTCAATTTTTGGCTAATTTTTGCTGCTTTTTTGTATTTTTCATTTGCCAGCATAACAATGGAAATTTTCAAAGAAATAAGACACTTTTCATTAACATTTTCATTTAGTTAAAAAAAAAAAACCATTTTCTGTGGAAAAAGTGTTTGAAGGAAATGTTTTGACCAGTCCTATTGCAAAGTTATAGAAATTGAATACCTCAAGATTTGCCGTGTAAGCATTCAGGTCTAAATGAAATTTCTTCCATATAGCTCAACTTTTAAACTATACAAAAAATATAACTAATTGGAAAGAAACATCAGAATTGTATATATGATATTATCCAAATCATTTTAATATACAAGTACAATAATATGGTAAATATGCTATTTATTTTTTAATAAAGAACATTCTTATCTGACATGACAGAAATGTCTCAGGAAGTTTGACATTTCTAGTTCTAGTTCTGTTGCCTTCAATGTGACTGAGACATGCAAAAATGATGGCAATAACCTTCCTTGAAAAATGTTTGTCCTTTTCAATGTTGCCCTCTTTCTTTACCATTTCTTTGGCTTGTAAATAAACATTGGTGATTATTTTATTAATTTCATTATTTAAAGAAAATCAATAGAAATTCCTGGTCAAGAAAAGGGAAAACAAATCTCACTGTAATAGTATTCTTATTCTGGACTTCAATAAATGTAAAAAATATTGCTTACAGAATTTAAAAAGCAGAAGAGTAATGCAAGTCCTACAAAACTCCTTTCTTTTTAGTTCATTATGTGTTACAAAGGATGGCTCGTTACATTTCTCCAATTTTTTTCTGTTACTTGGCCATATGACACAGCTGTTAAAGGTTATTTGTTGTGCTGTTGTTATTGTTTAAACATTAATTATAATTGAAATTGCTGGTCTGGAAGCACCTGTACGATTGTGACATTTGCTGGGAAATAGTATGCATCCAGAACCCCCAAAAACCAGCTTAGTTTCCCCTGACCAAAAAGAAACCATCTGCACTTTTATTTCTTTCACTCTCTGCTAGTCAGCAATTTTTATTGACTTTTGGCTAGCACATTGAACTTCTTTCCTTATATACTCATTCTGTCTTCCCAGACTGGTTGCATACTATAGGGCCTAACAAGAAAGGAAAGTAATTGTGATTTTTTTTCTGAGAAATTCTATAGCTAGTATCACATCAAACTCCCAATTGTTTCTTGGAGTCAGGGAGACTCCTGAAATATCTCAGTATAAACTCAGATTTCCAGGCAAAAGCACACTAGGTGCACCCATACAAATGTGGATATGACAGTCAGCAAAATATCTGTTGGCATTAGGATTAAATGTGCTGTATTCAGGTCAGGTGGCCACATGCTAGGGGAAGGAACCAATACCACAATAATCTCAGCGGGGGTCATTAGAGATGGAATTGACTCAGGACAAAGGAGAAAGCAGCCAAACTTTTACATGACTCACATATTACTCTTTTACAGATTATTGCCTTAAAATACTGCATGGAGTTAGTTATAAGAAAGCTGGCTTGTTAGTTCTAAGATTCCAGTATTGGTTAAAAGCTCTATTGCTGTGTACTTTGTATGATCATATATAAGCATGCCAAGTGAAAGCAAACCATGTGTAAAATGTGACTAGATTCAAATATTAGCATTTTACACCTACTTTATATAGTTATATACAAGAGTCAAAGTGCAAGGCAGTGAATAATAAGGCAATTGTATTATAGGGCTAGCAAACCTATCACTGTATTTATTTACATAGTCCCCAATTCTGAGGTATCTTCACAACATGGCTGAGAGGTAGGGGAGAGTCTTCCATACCATACAGATGGGGACTGAGGCACTATGAGGTGAAGGGACTTGCTCAATGTCATACAGGAAGCCTACAATAGGACTGAGATCTGAACGTGGCGCTCTTGAATCCAAGTACTTCTGCCACAAGACAGTCCTGTTATCGGAATTCTTGTGCAAACCACAAAATTTAACATGGGGGATTAAAACTTCAGGGGAGGAAACACCAAACATTTTGGCTGAGTGAACTTTATACTTGTGGGCCAAATCTTCCACTAGTGGCAGCGGTGGTTATATCTGGCTTTATTTTATGCTCTCATCTCCTGAGCATTTAAATGAATTAAGATGACGTTTTTAACTAATAATGTTTTCATTTTCTATTACCCTAATTAAAAAATGTGAATGTATATGCTTGTTTTTAATTGTGTATTTATTTGGTATAACAATTTATTTACAGATATTCCTAGGCACCGGCTTTATAAAAATGGTATGTGAGATGGGGTATATACATCCCTCACCTGGTTAGAGAGGGCTAAAGGGAGCCTCGGAGCTATATTAACCTGACCTGTTACATCTGGGGAAGTGTAGCATGGTCTGTCTCACTGCCTGAGGGCCAAAAGGATGGGGCTAGTAAAGTCTGATTACAGAATAAGCCACACCTGGCAGAGAGCAGCATGATTGTCCGAGGAGGTTATAATGACGAGTGTAGGCACAGGAAGATAAATTCTTATTTTGCATGTTTGTTAATTCAACCCAGAAGCCCACAGAAAACAAAGTTTTCAACTTAAAGCAAAATCCAAGAAGGGATGTGAATGGATAAAAGTGGATGAATTTCTTAAACAGCCCAAGAGGGGAAACAGAGGTAGACTCCCTGTAGTGTAACTTGAGGCCAAGAAGGGGTACATGGGAGGCACTAGCCCTGCTACTAATTGCTATAGTTGCAAGGATCCTGTGGCCATCTTCCCATAAAAAATGGAGCAGGTCAGAACTAGAGAAAGCAGTTTGCTAGCTGAATACCCAAAATGGATGGATGTAGTTCTTCAGTTGGTGCAGTGGCAGTGGCATGAGACACAGTGAGATAAGCAGTAGGCAATCCATGAGGTGAAGCTGCAGGCACACCATGCGAGGCAGGGAGACCACCATTCTCAGCAGGTGAGGGGAATCCTGCTAATATGGTAAGTTTTAGAAGTGGGAAGCCTGGATGTAACAGTGGAGTGCTCCAGTGGGAGGGCTTGGTGTGAGCTCAGGAAAGAGAACCTCCTAGCATGGAATGGAGGTAGAAGGGTCTTCTAAAATCTGTGGAGAAGTGAGGTGTATTAGGGTATCTATGGCTCTAAGATATGCAACAGGAAAAGATGATGCAATTAAATAAGAATGCCTCTTAGTAGGCACAGGAGAGCTGTGCAAACTGGGAAAAGAAAGGAAGAACCCTCTACAGTTTGTTTTGGTTGTGGAACGGAAGGGTGCATATTAAACACTTGTCCTGACAAGACCAAGAATCTTCAGGATGTCAAAAGGAGAGCCTGTGAGATAGGGAATGCTAGGTCCTAGACCTATACATTACTACAGGGTATGTTTGCTGGGTTGCTTGGTTGATCATAGGTCACCTCAGGAAGGGAGAAAAGGCTGCAGCTTTCCCCAGTTAAGATTGAGAGTTCCTTCAGGGAAGACCTAGGGACAGGGCAGTTTGGAGGCTCTTGTTGGAATACTGAGTGGAGAGAAGTATTGGACTTGTAGACCAAAGTCAGAAGCAGCTATGGGAGCTTCAGCTGTTCTTACTGCCATGAAGCAGAGTAAGGCAGGAAGTCTGGAGGGGAAATAGAGCTGTTGAAGGCTAGGAAAAAGGATATTAAGTCTGAGATCTGACCAGACTTGGAAAGGCATAACCAGAGTGTGGAACCAGGCAGGCTTTCAATTTTTTTCCAGAAGTAAATGAATAGCTAGGAGAAGTTGTGAGACAGGAAAGGGGTTGTGCTTTGCTGCTCAAGAGCTGCTGCAGTATCCATCACCAACTTCAGTTGTTTAGTAGTAGTTACATTCAGCATCTGTATAAAAGATAGCATCAGCCAAATTTGAAGACACAAGCATAGATCTCCGACTAGATCCTTGCCTTACAAAATGGTATAGCTTCCTGGTCAGACAAAAGTACAAGAAGGTATTTTTTTAAAAGCCCCTCGTTTTAATGCCTTAATATGCTGTTAAATTCTATTTATATGCAGGAAAACAGTTTGGTGAAAGCTGGAAGCAACAGCTTTGTTTGTTTTCATTCCCACAGTGTTGTGTTGTTTTGAAGACATAACACACACAATTCTGTGTGCACAATATTCTGTATTTGCATGCCTAATTGAATGTGCAAACAGGCAATTAGGTTCCTAGTTACTCTTTTGTGACTCGGGGGGAAGGGGGGATTTGCAAATATACTCACTGCAGCACATGGCTGGAAACTTGCCCTACAGACTTATGTAACTTCTATATTAGAGCGTCTGCAGCAACTAAAAGTTTTACTGGCATTTCCATTTTAGAATTCTATTTGTAGGTTTGAGTTGATAGGAGGAAAAAAAATTGTATACTGAAAGTTCTCATAGAAGATCTCTGCTCAGGATTAGGTTATGTAAATAAAGTTGGATTGCCATTATTTTGGCTACTTGCATTAAAAAGGTGATGAAAAATAGGAACTGCAGCTGTTTTGTGGAAGAGAAATAAACCTACATTGTTTTGTTTAACTATATGGACTAGCTCTGTAATTTATTTTAAATTCATTGGTTGAGAGAATGAGAATTTGAAAGGTTGCAGTTTAACTGCTATAATAAAGAAGGGTTTGGGGGACACTTCTGAGTTTCAATTCAGAGCAAATTGCTTAGAGACAGGACTGCTTAGAGCCCAAGATCGGGGATCCGCCACTGTAAGGCACACCAAACCAGTCACAAAGAGCACTTTTGCTCACCACACTGGCTAGCAAAAAACTATGCAAGCAATTCCTTAGACTCTCCTGTTTCACCATCAATGCCATTCCTTATACAGATAAGAGGTTATGAAAACCAGTCTCAAATGAAAAAAGTTCTTCTGATCCCAAATGACCATTTACATTCCTAGATCAATTTATAACTCAAATCTTACTCAGCATGCTATGCCACTCCTCTAGAATCTAAAGGCTTATGCCCCCTATGAGGCATGGGGGCATAAGCCTTTCTTCATAAGAAGGAAAGGATGAGAGTTAAAAGTACTAAAAGAATCAAATTACGTATACCAACTGCAAAGTTCTCAGTAAAGGCTTGTAGAATAGATGGAATAATCTGCTGTTTTAAATCAAATCTCTGGAATACATCTGCATTTCAAGCTTTAATTCAAAGCAAAGATCATAAAGAGGTGAGAAGCCAGATTGAAGACAAAATGAAGGAACCTCCAGGACCCTTTTTCTATCCTTGGCAACGTGGAGGGACTCCCAGTGTTCTATGTACAAGCATAACCCAAAATAGTTTGTACATGGGCAAGTCATGAGGTGAAGATGGACATAGGAGATGGAAGTGTTGAGAGTCTCTGGGTTAGTCTAAAAGGGGTAAAAAATAAGGGTGATGTCATCCTAGGAGTCTACTACAGGCCACCTACCCAGGTGAAAGAGGTGGATGGGGCTTTTTTTAAACAACTAACAAAATCATCCAAAGCCCAATATTTGGTGGTGATGGGGGACTTCAACTATCCAGATATATGTTGGGAAAATAACACAGTGGGGCACAGACTATGCAATAAGTTCTTGGACTGCATTGGTGACAACTTTTTATTTCAGAAGGTTGAAAAAGCTACCAGGGAAAAACTGTTCTAGATTTGATTTTAACAAATAGGGAGGAACTGGTTGAGAATTTGAAAGTGGAAGGCAGCTTGGGTGAAAGTGATCATGAAATCATAGAGTTCACAATTCTAAGGAAGGGTAAAAGGGAGAACAGCAAAATAGAGACAATGAATTTCAGGAAGATGGATTTTGGGAAGCTCAGAGAGCTGATAGGTAAGGTCCCATGGGAAGCAAGACTGGGGAAAAACAACTGAGGAGAGTTGGCAGTTTTTCAAAGGGACATTAAGAGCCCAAAAGCAAGCTATTCCACTGTGTAGGGAAGATAGAAAATATGGCAAAAGATCGCCTTGGCTTAACCATGAGATCTTGCATAATCTAAAAATAAAAAAGGAGTCATAGAAAAAATGGAAACTAGGACAAATTACAAAGGATGAATATAGGCAAACAACACAGGAATGCAGGGGCAAGATTAGAAAGGCAAAGGCACAAAATGAGCTCAAACTAGCTACAGACATAAAGGGAAACAAGAAAACTTTTTACAAATACATTAGAAGCAAGGGGAAGACCAAGGACAGGGTAGGCCCACTGCTCAGTGAGGAGGGAGAAACACTAACAGGAAACTTGAAAATGGCAGAGACGCTTAATGACTTCTTTGTTTCGGTCTTCACCGAGAAGTCTGATGAAGAAATGCCTAACATAGTGAATGCTAGTGGGAAGGGGGTAGGTTTAGAAGATAAATAAAAAAAGAACAAGTTAAAAATTAGTTGGAAAAGTTAGATGTCTGCAAGTCATGAGGGCCTGATGAAATGCATCCTAGAGTACTCAAGGAGCTGACAGAGGAAGTATCTATCATCTCTGAAAAATCCTTGAAGACAGGAGAAATTCCAGAAAATTGGAAAAGGACAAATATAGTGCCCATCTATAAAAAAGGGAAATAAGAAGAACCTAGGAAACTACAGACCAGTTTAACTTCTGTGCCAGGAAAGATAATGGAGCAAGTAATTAAGGAATTCATCTGCAAACATCTGGAAGAAAATAAGGTGATAGGTAACAGCCAGCATGGATTTGTAAAGAACAAATTGTATCAAATTTTATCAATCTGATAGCTTTCTTTGATAGGATAACAAGTCTTGTGGATGAGGAAGAAGCGGTGGACCTAGACTTTAGTAAGGCATTTGATACGGTCCCTCATGATCTTCTTATCACTAAACTAGGCATACAACTTAGATGGGGCTACTATAACGTGGGTGCATAACTGGCTGGATAACCATACTCAGAAAGTAATTATTAATGGTTCTCAATCCTGCTGGAAAGGTATAACAAGTGGGGTTCCGCAGGGGTCTGTTTTGGGACCGGTACTTTGCCTCTGAGGATAGGACAAGAAGCAATGGGCTTAAATTGCAGCCAGGGAGGTTTAGATTGGACATTAGGAAAAAGTTCCTCACTGTCAGGGTGGTCAAACACTGGAATAAATTGCCAAGGGAGGTTGTGGAATCTCCATCTCTGGAGATATTTAAGAGTAGGTTAGATAAATGTCTATTAGAGATGGTCTAGACAGTACTTGGTCCTGCCATGAGGGCAGGGGACTGGACTCAATGACCTCTCGAGGTCCCTTCCAGTCCTAGTATGCTATGATTCTATGATTCTAAGTCCTTGCATGACTCAGAGCTTTGCAGATGAACGCCATTGCTCCCATGCTGGTCTGAACTCTGAACCTTTATAGAAAAGCTCATCAGATGTGGATTGGCACCACCAGAGGCCCATTGTTAGTCAAATACTTCTACACATTTGACTAGTAGTCCATTCACAAGAGGCTGGCCGAGAATCCCATTGATATCTCCGAAGCAAACATTTTAAATATAAGTACATATTGAATACTCGTAACTTCAAATACAAAAATGATACATGAATAGTATAAACAGAACTAACTACTTAGAAACTTTTTGTAGACACCTCACTTGGCCCACTTTGTACATGATTTGTTGCAAAACATAACAGTGGTTACAACCATGATCTGTAAGTTCATTTTACAATTCAATGAAGTCACAACTATATGATAAGGTTTTCTAGTGAATGTTTTACCCAGCATTCTCTTTATATCCGGCACCATATTTGGAAAATGTAGGGTATTAAGTATTTTTTGTTTGTTTGTTTTCTGGTTTGTTTCAAAGGAGTCAAGATATTAATTACACAGAATATCTTCTTGGGGAGCATTAAAGAGAGGGTGACAAGGAGGGTGAGGTAATTTCTTATAGGACCAACTTCAGCTGGTGAAAAGAAAGGAGCTGAAGAGCTCTGTATAAGTTCAGAAATTGAAAGAAAGGGTTGCATATATACAAAATAGGGATTTGTATCTCTGGGTACTTAGTGTTGCTTCTGTTACCGTAGTAGCTGAGTGCTTATTTAAGCCAGTGCTGACATCTCAAGTAAGTTTTATATATACACACACATGCATGTGTAGCTGCAGTAGGCCTATGTGCAGGATACAAGAAAAAGAACCATTAGCAGCCCTGGGATATGGTGCTGGGCTCTGAATAGACCAGTGAGTGGATACAAATACAGTGCAAAAGAAGGCACACTGGATTTACACTTACATAAATGCAAAGACAGTATAACTCGCAGGAGCTGTAGAGGGGCTTCTGTACCCTCAATACTGTAGAAGACTGAATTTCATCCCCAGGACTTTTGCTTAATTCTTTCACAACATATGTGATTCCTTGGCTTTTATCCAGGGTGGCTGAATCTGCCCTTCAGATGGTAGAGCAGAGTGGAAGGGGTACAGGCCATGCACACAAACGGCAGAGTTGAGTTTTATTTATGTGATTCTGTTTTCAAGCAGTTCTTCCTACTTGCTCCATCTTTCAGTAAATACAGCTCAGCTGTTAACCTAAATCAGGCCATCTGTATCTCCTTTAATAGCTATTTCCAGGCGTCCATTGACGTAGCAGGCCAAATCAACTCCCAAATCTCACGACTTTGTCAGCTTGCCTTCAGCCTGTCAAAGCACATGCAATGCCCTCTGTCAATCATGGACAGGAAACTCTGCTCCAGGAAGGGCTGGATAATCAGAGTGAGGAAGGAAACTGTGAAGTAAGTGTCAGCAGCAGCAGATGGAGAATGTCACTGGAGCAGTGTTGGAGCCAGCTCAGGGCATGCTGTGAGGTGGGGAGGAGACCTGAAGGGAAGGAAGACAGAGTGCAATAGAGGAAGGCTCTGAAGACAATGGCAGATGGACAGAGGGGGCAGGGAAGATGGGAGTGATTCAGTAATGCTGTGCTAGGGGATAGTGCCTGAAGCAAAGGCTAAGACCCAGAGCAAAGACACAATAGAAAAAGTGACAGGCCTTACAAGGGAAAGAGAGAAGAGAGATTAATGTAAGCAAGTCATTAAAACCAATAAATATCATCAAGGAACAAAATATGAACTAGGATAGCTAGTTGGAAATAATTTTTAATCATTTTGGTATTTCTTTCCTTGGGCACAAAAACCTGTTACCTTGTCAGTAAGATCAATAACAAGCAGCACTGGAGAATAAAATCCCCTAGGGAACCACAAGGAACAGAATGGATAGCAGCAGGGCCAGCTCTACCATATAGCCCCCTTTGTGACAAATTGTCATTTATGACACAAGGAGCATAAGAATCTAAGGGAGAAGATTGCAAATATATTTCCTATTGCTTTTTTGTTGTTTTCACAAAGTGAACTTTAGTACTGGTTGGACCTCACAGCTCTGGCACCTCAGGACATGATTGGTCCCAAATGAGGAAGTTTGCTGGACTGGGGGAGATCAATTCCAACTCCTCTGCCCAGCCCTTCTTCTGGCCCCAACTGCCCCACCACCACCCTAGCTGCTGGCTCCACTTGGGCCACTGTTGCTGCCAGCTTCAGCCAGGCCAACAGCTTTGGGCTGCACATCCCAGTCAGGCTCCCGGCCCCATTGCTACCCCCGGCCCTGGACGGGCCCCCAGATTGAATGCTGCCATCAGCCCTGGTTGAGATGCTGTCCCTGCTGCTGCTGTTGGCCCCAACTGGGAGGTTGTTACTTGCCGGACACTGGCCCTGCTGCCACCAGGGACCTCGGGCTGCTGGGCTCCTGGCCACAGGCCTCTTACTACAGGTCCTGCTGTATCACAGATGTTGCTGGACCAGAGAGTTCTGGATTTTAAAGGTTCAACCTGTATTTGCAGCAATAGAGGTGGGTGTAAGTTGCATTGTCTGAATATGTGCAGTTCAGTATACCCATTCATTCTATCTTATAGATCAGGACAGTTTAAATCCAAATACAGATCTGGATCCAGAACCAAACTTTCTCTAAGTCTAGGAGTGTTTACCTCTGGGGGTTTGGTTCTGTTCAACATTAAACACTTACATTTTCAAACATTAAATGGGTTGTGATTGGCCATTTGCAGACCCACAGTGTAGGGAAAGTACATCTTTGTTTTCCTTATTTGGGCTGTTTAGTTACAAACCTTATTCCTAATAAAGGGGAGGCTGGAGGAGTCTATAGTCTTGCTTCTCTCCCTCACACCCTTCACTAGATAGCACACCTAGCCAATTACATGTGAGCATCATACATTGTATCCCCTCAGCTTCTGTAGTAGTGAGCATAGTCCCCTGTGAAGCTGGGAGCTCCTGCAGGGGTAGCGTGACCCAGCATTACCCTGCCTTCAGGCCTAAATATAATGTTTAAAGGCACAATTAATCCAACAGTGATCACAAGTGAAATTGTTAACCATATTGTTACTTTTAGGATAACATATGTTAGATGCATAAGGTGAAGTTCTTAGGCAAAAGTCTGTGTGAGAGTGTTCACCCCTGTTGGCTGACAGTGGATGGAACAGAGGATCTTCAGCACTAAACACACAAGTCTCTCTAAGGCTCTGCTCGAGACCCAGTTTTACAAGTTGGGAGCTGTAAAAAAAGCCTTTTTATCTATGGATTGGAAGGAGAGGTGCATATAACCCACTAGTCAGTAAGTATTATGCACGCTTGTATCACTGCAACTATTCACTGAAATTCTGTTGGGGGGCGGGGAGGAGTTGCTTTCTGGCATGTAAATGTGGTTGATAGTCAGGCATAGTGGCAGTAATTGCTCATACAAATGTGGGCATGTACCCATCTACAACATGAATGCCTTCTTTACTGAAAATTGTCACGATTAGTTTGGCACTACTCAGTGGAGGGGGAAAATATTGCAGTTCACACCTCTAAAATTAATAGTCTGAAACAGCATCAGGTAGACAGCAGTATGTCACTTTACTTTCAGAAGGATCTTTGCAAATATAATGCAGATATAGGGCTAAATTTACATTTTGAGAGGTTGGGATACAAAAAGGAGGGGCAACTATTCCAGCATTTCAAGTGTTGTAGGAGGAGACATTCATCCAAAATAAGGCACAACTCTTTGGAGGAGAGCCTTGGATAGTGGCACTGTATTTTTAAAAGATAAGAACAAAGTTCTGGTTCCAATGCAGATCTAAGAGTAATGGCCAACACATTGGAGACAGGGGAGACTGTAGTCATGCCTCTAGACAGACATATCCCATCTGGAGCAGGAGGTATACAGCCTGTGATTGTCTGACCTCACCACTTTTAGGGTACATCTACGCTGCACGGCTATTTCAAAATAAGCTATTCTAAAATAGTTATTCCGAAATAGCTTATTTTGAAATAGCACATCTACACTGCAGGGAAGCCTCAAAATTAGTCCGAGGCAGGCTTCCCTAATGTAGATGTGCTATCTCGATTTAGAGCCCCAGGAGGCACTGGGGAGGAATAACTTAGAATGGCCCTGGTGAGGGGCTATTTTGAAATAGCAGTGGAGTGTCTACACAAGCCTTATTTTGAAATAGCTATTTTGGAATAGGTGTTATGCCTCATAGAATGAGGATTACAGATTTCAGAATAAGACATTCATTATTTCAAAATAATGGAATGGCTGTGTAGATGCTCTCATTGTTATTTCGAAATAATGGTGCAGTATAGATGCACCCTTAGAGAGATTTGCTTTCACACTATGGCCTGTCCTCTGTATAGATGCTCTATAAGTGGTTGAGATCCCTGTGCTCTTTTCCTTTTATGATACAGCCAAGCAGGGCAAAATCCTTTTTCTCAGTTGTTCATATGTGAAGTCTTAAATATCAATAGAAACCAGTGGGGTCACCATATGTCTCCAGCTCAATCCAATTCCTGTACAACTCTTTTTCTTAATGACAAGAAAATGCTTTTTATTTCCATACTAAATGTAAAAAACAGATATAGCAGACAGGTTCTGGTTTTATTAGAACATTTTTATAACAAATCCAAAATTAAACTTTCACCTATAAGTGGTAAATTAATTCAGTTCTTAGCTCTGCCACAAATTTCTTGTGTGACGTGGGGTGGACCTGTCATAGAATCATAGGGCTGGAAGAGACCTCAGGAAGTCATCGAGTCCAGCCCCCTGCCCAAAGCAGGGGTTTTTTTCCCCCAAAAAAAGAATTCAGCTCTCAGGCACCTAAATAATCGTGCCACACTTTCAAAAGTGCACAGAGTTCTCACTGATAACAGGGTTGCTGTTGGATGCTGAGCAGTCTTGAAAATCTGACCCCTGTGGGCCTCAGTTCTCCATCTATAAGGTAGGAAAAGCTATCTGGTCTACGTAAATCATGCTATATGTCCAGCACCTAGCACAATATGGAGCTGATCTTGGCTGGAATGCCATGGGCTACAGTAACACAAATACCACTGCTAATAATTTGAATCAATTCATTATTTTCCTTATTTTTCTTTAAACTGATTTTTTTTTTTTCAAATTGAGTATAGGTAACAGTAAGACTTGTAAATGGCGTAGCTTTTGTAATAGGTTTCTCATCAGACCAGAAACTTCCATTAAAATATGGAGACTAACAATTGCATACTTCATTACTGAGCAATGCTATAAGTGGTTTAGGTTAATGATATGCATTTAATTATTGATCATGCACATTATCTACTCACTAGAAACTCATAAGCAATTTTCTCCTATGACGTTTGCAAAATATTCAGAAAATTAATCCCATAACTGACCTTTAAAACAAGATGATTGGTGTCTGATCTAGCATATGCACATATATATGTTTAATGTATTTACACAACAGGGTCTCATTCTTGCAGACACCTGTTCTGGGAGTAGTTGTATTGATTTTAGTGGGGCTAGTCATGTACATAATGTGTCTGCAGGATCAATATCTTAATGATCATTATGGGCCAGATTTCATAGGGGTTCAATCAGCACCCAACAGCTACAATTTTCGGCACCTAAATGAAGTGCCCAGACTTTTGAGTAATATTTTAGCACCCAGCTGCTCCTGTTGCCACATGAAAAGAAGAGATCTTCACTACTGCACATACCCTTAGATGTTCAAAGCTCAGCATACAGTGAACTAAACTCCTCAAAATCTTCCCATTTGGTGTCTGTGGTGGTGAATTCTTTTCTGGAAATCTACTCCAAGTCTAGTTGCTGTGTTCTTTTGACAATCTTGCTCAGCGAGAGTTTCTGGGTGCTTGTGCCCTATGAAAAGTCTGGCCAGCACTCACTTTCCCTCCGTCCTTCCTCATATAAATAATGAGTATGTCATTTGTGATAAGTGTCTCAGAATAACTTCAAATAAAAGACACAGTGCAGGCAATAAAGTGAAGGAGGATGAAATTTGAGTTATGAGGGCAGGGTATTTATATCTTACTGACATTTGCTTCCTGCTAAATTACATACCAATCAAAAGCCTCATCCTCCTCTTATTAAGCCTCTGCTATTAATTTAAGAAGGCTAGACAAAATTGCCTGAAATGGTTTTCTCCTTTCATTTTGAGAAATGAGGGTTGTTCCATCAGAGAGGTGGGTCAGTCACTTTGACAGAGGTGTGTGGGGTGGTTTTGTTTTTTAAGGAGTTAGGCCTAGATTAACCTGCTAGAGATATGTACACCTATGAATCCTTAGACATCAACTGTCTGAATTTTCTGTTTTGTGATACCTTCTGTTTGGTAGCGGGGATAAGCGACACAACTCTAACAGCAAAGAAATTGAAATCTACAAGATAGAATCTGCAAGGAAAAAAGTCTGATACTCTTAAAATGAAAGGATTCCTTTCTGTCTCTCTCCAGTTTTAGTTTTACTTGCTTGTGGAATTAAGATAATAGAGGCCTCATGAGTAAATATTAATATTTTGAACCTAGTTACATGATGTTGTTGAATAGTTGTGAGACTTTTATTGTCTGGAGGACTTCTTGGGTAGGAGGCAAGAAAATCAGAGCTACAGCTTGACATATCTTTAAACTCCCTAATGCCTATGCTAAAATAAACAAAAGGTTAATTTGTTGTCATTCTCATCGGTAATTTATGTCCCGGGTGTCATACGTAGGTATAATTTCAACCAGCGTTTGTCATCCTCTTTGTAAACTTTCATCGAAGAATAAATATCTATATACATGTTTACAGATTTAGGAGAGCAGCAGCAGGCATTATTGTTTTGGAACATAGCATTTATGCAAAGAAGTTTCAAGAAGCACAACCAACATTTTGCCTTCTTGGCTTTTAACCCATTTTCAGCTGTGAAAACTGATGTGTCTATGGGCTACCTAGTAAAAATAAAATAATCTCACAGGAAGATGTAACTGTTTTTCTTAATTACAGATAGATAATGCATCTGAGTGATATCCTTTCAATTGCTCTACTGTTTTGCCTTCTTATTTGGATATTGCAGCAGACTGGGAAGGTGACACAACAACTGTTTGTGAGTCTGTGCACTGTCTGATGTTACTAAGGTAACTGTAAATTGCACAGCAATCTGCTCAGAAGTCCCTATGAAAATGAAGTGGTCAGAGCTGCTGTACTTTGGAAATGTCAGGCATTGGCGCTTTTTCATATTATTCAGAATCTAATGAAAGAGGCAAAAATTACTTAGTCTCAATGTCTGAGATGGATTTTATACCAATTCACATATTTTGTAAGCTGCATTCTCCCCCCTTCCCCACACACACACCTTTTACACAGCATGCCCCGCTTACGTGAAATGTAACATGTTCAAGGCTCAGTCTTCAGCTGTTCTGAATTTTCATTTGGCACAGTTGAAGGAGAATTGCAGGTGAAAGTGACTGTAACCAACTTTCCTATCCTAGGCCAGCCCCGGGGCAAAACAATTCCCACTGTAAAGAGTAGCCATGATGTACTATGATGTTACTAATATAGGCTAGCCAAGTGTTGTACAGGTTGAACCTCTCTAATCTGGCAGTTTCTGGTCTAACATCATCTGTGGTCTGGGATGATATTAGCCAAATGTTCACTTATCATGGGTGTGGTCAAGTTTAATTTTCTGGTTTGGCACTGATCAGGTCCTGAGGGTGCCAGAATAGAGAGGTTCAACCTGTACTAACCGTTATCCAGTATTGTCATGCTTGTGACACTCTTTGTATTGTGAAGTAGAGACCTAGAATGCTCATATTCATAATGGTAGCCTAGTTTGAAAATCAGGATTGTTTTAATCTCAATGAAATTTGTTATTCTTTTGGCATTGAAAAGTAATGTTAAAAGGACAATGTAGATAGGGCGGTGGGATTTGGATCAAATTTGTGTTCAGTAGCAGAAAGTGGAATCCTTCAGATAAAAATGTTTTTCTGGTGAGAGAAAATAAACTATAATAAGGAATCAAGCTAAATTTGAGGCTTTTCCTTTTTAAAATCTGTTTTCATATCCTGTATCATACTGCACTAGTGAGCTGCTGTGTTAGTCCCTTTGGAGATGTCAGACCAGTGATATGTCACTTCTCCTTCATATGTGAGCAACTCATTACCAACAGCTGCTTTCAGGTTTCATAAACTCTTTCTGGGAGTCCAGTAGGATTACTTTAAAACATGAGCTGCTACTTTGGGTTGTGCCCATGAAAGCTCATGATGCCATCTACATTTGTTGTTAGTCTCTAAGGTGCTGAAGAGCTATTCATTGTTTTTTTAAATTACTTCACAAATGATTACATAATAGTGAATATGAACATCTAGCCATTGATCCTTTAAATAATGATAAAGGTAGTTAAATTATAAAGTAGGTATTTTCTCCACACAATATTCTCTAGTCGTATTAGACACGTTTAAATCTCTCATTTTATTATCTTTGTGTGCCTAAGCAAATTCTCCTTGCTCACAAAAACCCATACTGGTTAATGTTTGTGGACTAGAATATGCACAGATCTGGTGACTACATGTCTAACTATTTCATTTACACTAGCAAATATCCATTTACAAAGTCAACCCTAACCCATAACATAAGAATTAGGGGTCACCAACAGTGTTCCCTCTAAGCACAAGTGATTAATCAGCCCCAGTCAGAGGCTCAGGGTTCCGTGCAGGGAGCTGACTGACTGACTGGGCAGGGCTGATTAATCACCTGTGAAGTTGTGCTCCTGGGCAGATTAGAGGGAACCCTGGTCACCAATTGAAATGAATAGGTAGCAGGTTTTAAACAAACAAAAGGAAGTACTTCTTCACACAATGCATAGTCAACATGTGGAACTCCTTGCCAGAGGATGTTGTGAAGACAAGGACCTTAATAGGGTTCAAAAAAGAGCTAGATAAATTCATGGAGGATAGGTCCCTCAATGGCTATTAGCCAGGGTGGGTAGGAATGGTGTCCCTAGTCTCTTTTTGTCAGAAGCTGGGAATGGGCAATAGGGGTGAGATCACTTGGGCTACGTCTACACTGCAGAATTTTTGCACAAAAACGGCCGTTTTTGTGGAAAAACTTGTGGAGCATCCACACTACAAGCATGTTCTTGTGCAAGAAAAAGTACAGTTAATCATAAGAACACAGGGCTTTTTGCGCAAGAGTTATTCTTCTTCCTACGAGGAATAAGTCTTTTTGCGCAAGAGCTTTTGTGCAAAAAGGCATGTGTAGATGGGGAACAGGGGTATCTTGCGCAAGTAACCCCTATGGCTAAAATGGCCATCAGAGCTTTTTTGCACAGGAGAGCATCCACACTGCTATGGATGCTCTTGTGCAAAAGCACATGGCAGTGTAGACGCACTCTTGCGCAAGAACTTTTTGCACAAGAACACTTGCGCAAAAAGTTCTTGCGCAAGAAGCCTGCAGTGTAGACGTAGCCTTGATGATTACCTGTTCTGTTCATTCCCTGTGGGGGCACCTAGCATTGGCCACTGTTGGAAGAAAGGATACTGGGCTAGATGGACCTTTGGTCTGACCTAGTAGGACCATTCTTATGTTCTTAAATATGGGGTGCATAAACAGGTGCAGATATGGGCAAATTTTTCATGCCAGAAATACATCGTTTGAAAATTTAGGGTCATGAGGAACAAATAACAAGCTTGTGTTCTCTTTTACCTTTACTCAGAAGAGTAGCTAACAGAGATAATGAGGTCCTGGGAAATCAAACTCTGGTTCACTGTCTCTGGAAACTTAGAATACCAGGCCAGTTACTTGTTCCTAGATTAGCTGCCTCTTCATGTTGTGGCCATGTTTGTTTCTCTGCATCTTATTTTGACTGATGTGCTATACAGGTTATTAAAATTTACTAAACAATATGCTAATCTCACTGGTGAATTCTCTTGGGCAGCAAAACATTTACATGAGGTTGTTCTTCTTGACTAACTTAGTAAGCAAGTACTAATTTACGTGAGCATGTCCTTTAGGACTAATCCATGCAAATAATAAACCTAATTTATTTTCATACTGTGGTTGTGACTTATTTAGGATTCAAAGCACTCTGAGTCTCTAAAATAGGCACTATGTAAATTATTCCTGCTTAGTCACACAGTGTACTATAGCTAGTAACTCCTGATAGTATGCTTTTATTGTCTTTTATTTTGCACTGGTTTACAAATATATACTCCTACACATAAAAGGGAGTTCAGACACATTGGATAATGCATTGTAACAACTTCCTACTCAGAAGTCATAAAAATGTTTTCTTTTCATTTGCTTTCTATAAAAAAAGTGTTGCTCTTTTCACTTGTTTTTATACTGAGAAGAGAGACTGTATGACTCAGGGATTGGAATAAGATGTAGAGAGTCATTTTTGGAGATGGGATATATCATTCTATTTTACATTTAATGCTTGTTTAATTTCTGTATTTGTTGTGCTGAACAGATTGCATTGTGTTTTGAAATGCATGAGATTTCTAAACGGTGAGTGGCTGAGAGTTGAAAAAAGTCACATTTGTTTTTCTTCGAGGGATGTCTCCTGGATGTTCCACTGTAGGTGTTGGGTCACCCGGTGCCACAGATTAGAGTTTTCCCTAGAGGTATCTGGTTGGGTCATGCATATGTATGAGGTGTCTTGTGCCGTTCACGCCTTATGCTTTATGCACACAGCCTGACCCCCATTCAGTTCCTTCATTGCTGCCCTCAGCTATAGACAGAACTCGCGTCTCTCTTCAGAGATTGCCTCAGAACGAATTAGTTAGTTAGATTAGTTGTTCCTGTTTGTTACAACTTAGTAGTGTTTAGTAGTGGTGTTAGTTAAAAAACCCACACACACAAAAACCCAAAACCTGAGCTGTAGGCCTTAACTGTCCACAGCCTCACCTCAAAAAAAAAAAAAAACGTGCCAAGAAAAAGAACTGAAGAGGAGCTGGATCGTGAGTGAAGGCAGAAATATCATGCCAGGCTCCCCAGGCTTTAAAAAATGTGACTGCTATCGTGAGCCTATGCACGCAGATTATCTTTGTTTGTTTTCCCTACTCCTAGAAGAATCGAGGTTGGGGGGAAGGAGAGCTTTGCCACCAGGAAGGGATTTCAAGTGGTTTCTTCCCTGTAAGAAGGTTTCTTTTTCTTCTTATTTTTTTTTATTTGAGTTGACACTTGGTGGTGGCAGCTACCTTTTTTAAATTTTTTTTTTGGGGGGGGGGTTGGATCTCAGGGAAACAGAGATGATCTTAAAACAATTTTGAAGTCAAGGTATTAAGGGCATCTGATTTAATCTAACCCTATCAGCATGAACAACTGGAGTGAAATCTTGACACCACTATATTCAGAAGGAGTTTTGCCACTGATTTCAGTAAGGTCAATATTTCACATTTGATTTTCCACTATTTTGCAGTGGTATCGCGTCTCTGAAAATGTACATCACCACATATTTTGTAGGAAGATATCAGAAACCTGCAGTAAGCTGTTATGCATACTAGCCTTCCCAGAAGTTTCCTCCTAACCCCAGTGCTTTAGAGGTCGACTGCATCTTCAAAGGGTTTATATTCATTGAAAAAACATCTGAGATTTTTCAAGTATTTAACTATTAAAACTCTGCAAGATGTTATCCACAAATATTCCTATGCATAGAAGATTGGAAATAGACACTAACTAATGATACGAAGCGGAACATGAAAGCTTTTAAAAAAAAACATGAGAAAGATGATCAAGGGGAGGGAAAGACAAAAGAAAACATAGCAATGGCTGGAGTGTTAAATGCCTTTGTTTTTCACCAAAAATGTTAGTAGTGATTGGACAACTAACCTAGCGAACATTGGTGTTAATGGGGTAGGATCTTATCCTAAAATAGGGAAAGAACTAGCTAAAAATTACTTAAATAAATTAAATGCCTTCAAATCAGTGAGACCTGGTGAAATACAGTATGGAACTGGCTAAGAGATCTGAGCCATAAGTGATTATCTCAGAGGACTTTGGATGACAGGAGAGAACTGGAGAAGGGAAACTGTAATACTGCTCAGTAGATAAGATCTCAACTTTCGTTGGGCTTTGTACCTTCTGACATAATCTTCTCAGAAACAAACTAGAGAAATATAGCCTATCCAAATCATGTTCTTTGTAAATTGTGCATTTGTGTGACAACTTGGGAGAGATTGAAATGCTACCCAGCTGATTAATGGATTAGCTAGGCTTTTTGTTTCTACAGGTGGCGCACATTCACACATGCCTTAGTACACATGACAGTGGATAGTACATATAACACACATGGATGGAAAAGATTAGAGGGAACATTAATCCAAACCTTCAGTTAGGTGAGTGCATAACTGCCCAGAAAACTACACTTAGAGTAGTTATCAATGGTTCACAGTTGAGCTGGAATGGCATATTGAGTAGGGTCCCTCTGTTCAATAGTCCCCTAAACTATTTGGATCATAGCAGAGAGAATACACTTCTAAAGTTTGCAGCTGATAACTTCTTCAAAGCTTTGTGTATACAAATGCTTTTTGAGGAGAGGGTTAGAATTTAAATGATCTTGACAAACTGGAGAAATAGTCTGAATTGAATAGCATGAAATTCAATAAAGACAAAGGCAAAGTACTAGAGTTAGGAACAACTAATCCATTCTACAAATACAAAATAAGAAATGACTGCCTAGGAAGGAGTATTAAAGAAAAATGAGTGACTAATGCTTTCATTACTGTTGCAAAAAAGTGAATGTTCTGGGATTGGTTAACATAAGTGTTGTAAGCAAGACAGGCAAAGTAGTTCTTCCACTATATTCAGCACTGATAAGGACTCAGCTGGAGTATTGTGTCCAGTTCTGGGCACCATTCTTAGGAAAAGATGTGAGCAAATTGAAGAAAGTCCAAGGGAGAGCAACAAACATGGCAAAATATGTAAAAAAGTGTTCTGTGAAAAAAGATTTAAAAAACGGCGTTTGTTTAATCTGGAGAAGAATAAACTGAGGAAGGGTGGGGGTGGAGAGAGAATCATAGAATCCTAGAACTGGAATGGACTCAAGTCCCCTGCCCTCACAGCAGGACCAAGCACTGTCTAGATCATCCCTGACAGGTCTCTGGAGATATTTAAGAGCAGTTTAGACAGTGATGGAGATTCCACAACCTCCCTAGGCAACTTATTCCAGTGTTTAACCTCCCTGACAGTTAGGAAGTTTTTCCTATTGTCCAACCTAAACCTCCCTTGCTGAAATTTAAGCCCACTGCTTCTTGTCCTATCATCAGAGGTAAAGGAGAACAATTTTTTCTCCCTCCTCCTTGTAACACCCTTTAGATACTTGAAAACCACTATCATGTCCCCTCTCAGTCTTCTCTTTCATAGACTAAACAAGCTCAATTTGTTCAGTCTTCTCTCATAGGTCATGTTTTCTAGACTTTAAATAATTTTTGTTGCTCTTCTCTGGACCTTCTCCAATTTCCCCACATCTTTGTCGAAATGTAGAACTCAGAACTGGACACAATACTCTAATTGAGGCCTAGTCAGCACAGATTAGAATGAAAAATGATTTCTTGTGTCTTGCTCACAACACTCCTGTTAATGCATCCCAGAATCATGTTTGCTTTTTTTGCAACAATGTCACACTGTTGACTGGGAACCTGATAAGTCTTAAAATACATAAAAAGTTGTTATAAAGAGGAGAGTAATACATTTTTCTTATCCATTGAGAACAGGAAATAATGGGCTTAAATTGCAGCAAGGATGATTTAGGTTAGACATTAGGAAAATCTTTCTAACTATAAGGCTAGTTAAGCAATGGAATAGACATCCAAGGGAGGCAGTTCTTTGAGTAGTCACCTCGCATCTTTCATGAACATCTAATTCACATTCAAAATAACAACATATAAATACAAAGGATGGAGGCACAGAGATTTCATAGTAGCCTTTCAACTTTGCTCTATATTGTCAAGCTCCTCTGTGCCTTGTGTAAATTATGGAAATGTTAAGGAATATAGGCATTCTGCTTCTGTTTTTTGTTTTTTTTTCTTTTCATAATCATTGCAATGCTAGTTTTCTGGGAAAGAGAAAAAGAGAAAACAAGTCAAAGGACAAATAGGAAAATGCAGACACTTTTGTAAAAGCTAGTGTTGATGGCTCCCAGGCTATTAATGTCTGAAAGAGCCAACTTTAACCAAGCCCAGCTTGAAGCAGGGTTTTAACAAATGGGAACATGAAGCCCAGGAAATGATGTATGTAAATCATAAGGAAGAAAATCCAGCGGGGTTTCATTCAGTTGGGCTGAAGGTCTCACATTAGGGGCCAGGAGTCTTATGTTAAATTGCAGCATAACTAATGTGTGTGGGGGGAGCAGCTTGGAGATTTAGGATTCTTTTTCCCAAATGGGGGAAGACTAGTACATTTATCTTATTTTTACCCTCTCTAGATTGGAGCACCTGTTTACTTTAGAAACCATGACCCGGCTGCTTGGTCTCCATGAGTTATAAGATCTATGTTTCAGCTTTCACAGATTTATGTGAAGTTTTTTGATGATTTGCTCATGAGTTTCACTCGACAAGTTCTGTAGACACACTCTGATGTACATACATAGATTAACAACAAACTAAGTAAGAAGCTATTTCTTCTGCAAGCAGGGAAGGAATAGAGAGAGAGATTAAAAATATTAGAGATACTCATATACTCTAGTAGAAGCTGTATACATAACTAGTGGATAGATATGAATGAATCTTACTCATGTTTTGTGTGTCACTGTAGTTTTTGCACAGGTCTATTTTGAACCCTTTAAAGGCCATTGTGCCAATGAAAACCACAGTTATAACATGTATCTGGTAAAGTTTTTGAGGAATGTTTTTCTTGGAAATGATGAAAAAAGGAATTTCTCTTTTCCTTTGATTTATCAGGCTGAATTAATTTGTTACCTATGTATACTTATTTTAATGCTCCAAGGTGCCCATTATGTATGGTTTTGCAAATCAAATCAGTTTTTAAGATTGATAAAGCTGTGTGTATGGCCCTTTCACTGTTTTCAGTTAATAAGTAATGAAATTTCTGTTTTCTGAATACAGGTTTCTTAAATTGTGTACTTCTAATTACCTGTGGGTGGGTGGGTGTGAGAGAGAAAGAGAGAGAACACTTTTAAAAAGAAAAACACATATATAATATTCTTCACAAAAAGTCACAGGATTCTTTACCATAAAATCCAATTAATATAATAAATTATTTAAAGTACTGCATGAAATACAAAGTTTTTTTGTATTTTTTTTTTTGTATGCAAGAACAGTTTTGCAATTTCACATGTCAAAAATATTCTGGATCTTGTTTCCTGTTATGGGGGCAGCATTATAAAATATTTTACATGCCCACTGTCTCAAAGTTATGTTTAGGACACAGTAAATCATCAGAGTAGGGTGAATGATAACCTACATACTGTGACCAAAGGGTAGTTAAGGGCATTGGCCCTCAAACTTTAAGCACCTTTAAGCAAGTAAAAAATGTCTAAAATTAGTGCACAATTCTACAAGCGAGTAAAGTGGCTTCAAAAAAGGAAATATTAATAGTATGGGTGGCATGAGTGCAGCAAGGATGAACTATCACATTCTAGAAATAACACAAATGGAAACTCTGGAAATAGACCTGCAATCTGATATTGGTAGAAAGGAAGAAAGAAAAACCATTTTTGGATCCATAATTGATGATACTCTCAACCTAGCAATATACAATTATTTTTAAAAATGTATGTAATATTAAACCTGTCAGCAGTTGGACATCAAGTGCTGCAGATGTATTCAGGAGAGTATTAAATGGGATCTTCCACCAAAGAGAAGGCAGCTAGCTTGCTATCCCATAAACAAAGACCTTGAATTTCATAATTTTGCTATAGCTAAGCACTAGTGATTATCAAACTTGTATTAACCATAATTAAGATTAATAGAAATGTTTGTAATAGCTTTACAGTGCTTGTTTATGTAGCTATGGAAGTACGGGTTGGACCTCCCTGGTTCAGGACCCTTGGGACCTAGCTGGTCCCGGATGAGGAATTTTTCCCAACTGGGGAGGTCATTTCAGGCCCCCTGCTGCCATCCTCTTTCCCCCCCACCCCTGGGCTTCCTGGTTTCCCCCCCCCCCCAGCCCAGCTGAGCTGTGCACCAGCTCCTGGTGCCCCCTCACAGCCCAACTGAGCTGGGTCCTATCCTCCTGCAGCTGGGACTTTCTGATCCTGGAACATCTGTGGTCATGCCAGACCACAAATGTTGCCGGACTAGAAAATCCTGGATTTTAGAGGCTTAACCTGTATTCTGAAGTATTGTATCTTTCCTTCTGCACAGTAGCAATTTTCTGGATGGTTATCCATTTAAAAAGTATTTCTTCTACTGTAACAATCAGAATGTGTAACACTAGTGAAAAGTCTCAGAGGGATAGCGGTGTTAGTCTGTAACTTCAAATTAAAAACAAGTAGTCCTGTGACACCTTAGAGACTAAGAAATAGATAGTATCATGAGCTTTCATGGGCAAAACCCACTTCCTCAGATGAGCAGAGTGGAGAAGCTTACAATTTAGAGTGAGATAAGTGAATTTGATGTTTCTAATCAATCATTCATTTGGTGACCACTGTCATGAATGGGCACTAGTCCTTTGCAGTATTTACAGAAAGTAACAATTTGGGTAATTCATACCGATCACTTGAAGCATGAACTTCATTGCCAAAGCTATAGATGGCATAGACAAAGTGTTTAGCAAGCCTTTTTTTCCTTGTTGTTTGATTATTCTAATCTCTCCTTTTGACACAGACAAAATTTCCTTTTCTTTTAGGAATCTATGATGCAAATTGCTTTTAAGTCAGCATTGAGTGGGAGGAAAGTTGTTACAAAAACACCAACACTTGAATTATGATGTGATATTCAGAATGACTGCGTGGCATGACTTACTGAATACATGAGCCTCCTGTGATGGTTGTGAATGTTAAAAAAAAAAATCTGAGTTGTCAGCTCCAAAAATAGAAATAAATTTCACTTGAAGTTCAGAAACACTATCAGCTGTTGCTGAAAAGTGATATTTTCTAAAATTCTATAAGCATTAAATTTTGATTTCCCTTCCCAAAATCCTTCAGTTTTAATTCTTAAAAAGCCACTTAAATGTTTGTAGGGAATGTTTGTTTCAAAGCTCAGATGTTTCTCATCTTTTTATGGTATCAATGTCATTGACAGCTTGACATTGCTGCATTCTAAAATATTACAAAAGGATCAAAGACGGCTGATTAAAGAGGAAAATACATTTCCAAATATTATACATGAAGACAGAATGAAAGAACCTTAAAGAGAGTTCACTATTTTAATAGGAAGCATGTGTCAGTCTGTGAGGAGTTCATAGTTTTCCATAAGTACCTTATTCGTTTGCTCATGAAATCTGCTAAACTTGTCCCCCCCAGTGAAGAATGTGAGGTGCACATAAAGGTCATATTTCGCTGCCATAATGTCCTGTCAGAAGAGGGCGTTTTTAATAGATTTTTAGAGATCAAGAACAGTGGTTACTGACATTTTCATGAAAGATGTAGTATGGACATAGCAGTCAGATTTCAATTATTTAGAGATTAAGAATCCCAGTGCCTGAAACGAATGATAGAAATGGCAATTTTGACTTGTTTGGGAGAACAGATGCGGCGCGGGGAGAGGGGGACATTTTCACCTGTTTCTGGATGCAGGCACCTAAAATGCGAATAGAAAATTGAAAGAAGAGATGTATCAGCTGCTCCAGATAATGGATAGATCGAAAGGCAAAGTAACACATGAATCCAACCTTTCATTCCAGCCATTGTAAGTTTAGATAACTGAGATGAAATCACAGGACTCTCTGCCTTAGAGTAGAAGAACCTCAGTATACAGTAAATCGGCTTAAACTACTCCACATATAATGAAACAGTGAAGGCTTTTTGTCTTTTTTCATGTCATATTTATGAGCCACAAAAGTGTGACAATGACACTAAATACTTTTGTTTCTGAAGTTTGTGTAAGATTCCATACAAAGGGAGATGATTTAAACTCATGATAATGGATTCTAGCCATCTGACTTGTCACTCTCATAGAATCATAGGATACTAGAACGGGAAGGGACATCCAGAGGTCATCAAGTACAGTCCCCTGCCCTCACAGCAGGACCAATCAGCATCTAGATCACCCAATGTCTATCCAATCTGCTCTTAAATATCTCCAATGATAACGATTCCACAACTTCCATAGGTAATTTATTCCAGTATTTAACCACCCTGACAGTTAAAAAGATTTTCCTAATGTCTAAGCTAAACCTCCCTTGCTGCAATTTAAGCCCATTGCTTCTTGTCCTATCATTAGAGATCAAGGAGAACAATTTTTCTCTCTCCTCCTTGTAATACCCTTTTAGATACATGAAAACAGCTATCATGTCCCCTCTTAGTTTTCTCTTTTCTAAACTAAATGAGCCCAATTCTTTCAGTCTTCCTTCATAGGTCATGTTTTCTAGACCTTTAATAATTTTTATTGCTCTTCTCTGGATCTTCTCCAATTTCTCCAAATCTTTCTTTAAATGCAGTGCCCAGAACTGGACACAACACTCCAACTGTGGCCTAATCAGTGTGGAGTAGAGTGGAAGAATGATTTCTTGTGTCTTGCTCACAACACTCCTGTTAATGCATCCCAGAATCATGTGTGCTTTTTTGCAACAGTGTCACACTGTTGACTCATATTTAGCTTGTGATCCACTATGACCCCTAGGTCCCTTTCTGCAGTACTCCTTCCTAGACAGTCGCTTTCCATTCTGTATGTGTGAAACTGATTGTTCCTTCCTAAGTGGAGCACTTTGCATTTGTCCTTATTAAACTTCATCCTATTTACCTCAAATTATTTCTCTAGTTTGTCCAGATCATTTTGAATTATGACCCTATCCTCCAAAGCAGTTGCAGCCCCTCCAGCTTGATATCATCTGCAAACTTAAGTGTACTCTCCATGCCATCATCTAAATCGTTGATGAAGATATTGAATAGAACCAGTCCCAAAACAGACCCCCTGGGAACCCCACTTGTTATACTCTTCCACATTGACTGTGAATCATTAATAACTACTCTCTGGGAATGTTTATCCAGCCAGTTATGCACCCACCTTATTAGTACCCCATCTAGGTTGTATTTCCCTAGTTTATTGATAAGAAGATCATGCAAAACCATATCAAATGCTTTACTCTCACTATGAAAGAGCATAATAGTCCCCCAAGGACATTTTTCCAGTGCAAGAAGAGCATAAGGCTTACACACATATCCCTATCCCTCTTTCTTGCCTATGGCCAGGGTGTGAGTGGGAATGAGTAGATATCTGTGTTCTGGCTACTCTGGGAAGTCATGCAAGGCTACTGGAAGTCAGAGCAACCCAAGGAGCTGCTCCAGCTTGTGCCTGCCCCCAGAATAGCACAGAATTAACATAACTCCTCCGCTGCTAGAGTTATGGCACTAAATTTCCCCCTGGATTGCATAATTAAAGGGTACAATTGAGTTCCCATAAGTTTAATTACAGGATGTAGGTTGTCAGTATACATTATTGAAAATGAAGGAGAGAGTAAATATTTAGGCAGCCACATCAACATTAGTGAAGGAAATTAAATTACACCATGGAAAGCCTCTGACCTTGGAAATTAACATGAAATGTAACAACTTGCAGATTAAAGCATAAGAGCATTATAAGAAAATATATTCCTTAGATAGGGCTCCAGGTGCATCCAGATGAGGACAAGAACAGCCAAAAAGAAGAAGCATGTTTTATAATTATTTAGTCAAAACTATTCAGTGATTGCTGATGGACTTTAGGAGCCTGCAATAGAATTCAGGGCAAATGTGTTTTATAGTTACCTTGGTGTTAACATCTTGCACCCCACAAAAGAGGCAGAGACTTTTTTTGAATCACTAGGTTTAGCTTCAGTCTACAAAAAGAGTTTGAGCCCAGGAGCTAGAGAAAACAGTGGAGACCTTATTAGGAAAACCTTATGAACAACCATCTTTGGAGAGAAAACTTAGTCTAAGGGGCCATTAAGTTGTTTATTTTTGTCTGTGTTTGAGCCTTTGCCTAAGTGTGGATTATGTATCATATGTGAATACTTTACCAAAACAATGTGAGAACTACTTCTTAAAATCACATTAGATTGAAAACAGCTAACAAACCAGTTACTTTAATTTCTTTGAAAAATGCAAACAATCTTAAGATTGAATATGGACCATTTTTCTTACACACATTGTTTACAATATTATACAAACAGTTAAGAACAGGAATAGAAAGATATTGTCTCTGAGTTATACTGTAATTAGTCAAATAATACAGCATAAGCATACAGTTAACATTTCTGATCCTCTTTTGTCCTATCATAATTAGAATATCTGCATTGCTATCTGTCAGATGCAATATAGCTTTATACAACATTGTGAAAATATTTATTATACCTTGTGCTGAAGAAGGGGATATGATTACAGAGCTACACAATCCTCTGTGAGGGTATGTCTACACTACAAAGTTAATTGGAACTAACAGCTGTTAGTTCGAATTAACTTTCATAGGCGCTACACACGCAAACCGCTAGTTCGAACTTAATTCGAACTAGCGGAGTGCTTAATTCGAACAAGGTAAACCTCATTCCACGAGGACTAATGCCTAGTTCGAATTAAGTAGTTCGAATTAAGGGCTGTGTAGCCACTTAATTCGAACTAGTGGGAGGCTAGCCCTTCCCAGCTTGCCCTGGTGGCCACTCTGGGCCAAACCAGGGAAACTTTTCTGCCCCCCTCCCAGCCCCGGAGCCCTTAAAGGGCCACGGTCTGGCTACGGTGCCCGTGCCAGATGCAAGCCTGCCAGCACCCAGCCAGCAGACCCTACACCTGGCACAGCACGAGCCAGCCACCCGCTGCCACCCAGCCCTCCCCCTCTTCCCAGGACCAGGCTGGCGGCTCCCAGGAGCCTGCCCGGGGCTGCAAGAGGCGGACGCCCGCCTGGTCTAGTGCGGAGATTGTGGACCTCATCCAGGTTTGGGGGGGGGCCTCCAACGTCCACAATCTCCGCACTAGGCACAGGAAAGTGGCCGTCTAGGGCAGGATAGCTGCCAGCCTGGCCGCCAAAGGCCACATGCGAACCCAGGAGCAGGTTTGCATGAAAATCAAGTTGGTCCAGTGAGACCCCCGACCCTGAGCTTAGAACATAAGAACGGCCGTACTGGGTCAGACCAAAGGTCCATCTCGCCCAGTAGCCTGTCTGCCAACAGCGGCCAACACCAGGTACCCTGGACGGGATGGACCAAAGACAATGGCCAAGCCATTTGTCTCGTGCCATCCATCTCCAGCCTTCCACAAACAGAGGCCAGGGACACCATTCCTACCCCCTGGCTAATAGCACTCCATGGACCCAACCTCCATGACTTTATCTAACTTCTCTTTAAACTCTGTTCTAGTTCTCACCTTCACAGCCTCCTGTGGCAAGGAGTTCCACAGGTTGACTATTTGCTTTGTGAAGAAGAACTTTCTTTTATTAGTTTGAAGCCTGCTACCCATTCATTTCATTTGGTGTCCTCTAGTCCTTCTATTATGGGAACTAATGAAGAACTTTTCTTTATTCACCCTCTCCACACCACTCATGATTTTATAGACCTCTATCAAATCCCCCCTCAGTCTCCTTTTTTCTAAGCTGAAAAGTCCCAGTCTCTTTAGCCTCTCTTCATATGGGACCAGTTCCAAACCCCTAATCATTTTAGTTGCCCTTTTCTGAACCCTTTCCAAGGCCAAAATATCTTTTTTGAGGTGAGGAGACCCCATCTCTACACAATACTGAAGATATGGCGTACCATAGTTTTAGACTTCCCCTCCTCCTTCTTCCCCTGGCTTCCCCCTTCCAGCTCCCTCCTCCCAGGTTTCCCCCTCCCCTCTCCCACCCTCTCTCTTCCCCTCTCCCACCTCCTTTTCCCAGTCTCCCCAGAGGTTAATCCCCCCCCCTCAATTTTGTTAAATAAAGAGAGTTTCTATTTTTGAACACACGTGTCCTTTATTTTTTACATCAGGAAGGGGGGCTAGGGAAGGGTAAGTGGAAGGAGGTGAGGGAGGAATGGGGCACGAGCCCCAATGGGGAGGACTGGGGTGGCTCTGCGGGCTCCTCAGGGTGGAAGCTCTCCTGCAGGGCCCCCTGGATCCTGACAGCCCCCCGAATGACCCCCCCGGATGGCAGCCTGCGGCAAGTGCAGCCGGGCTGATGGCCGAGTGCTGTGATGTGCCGACGGTGGGCACTCAGGGCACTCCAAGACAGGACTGCTTTGCTGTCCCTCATCGAGGTAGACAAGCAAGCGGGGAACCCTGAGAACTGTCTGTCTGGGGTGGGGGTCGGGTCTCTTTAAGCACAGCCCTCGGCTAGCCTGAGGCAGCAACTCCACGCTCTAAGTCCTAAGCTGATGCCCTGCCGGCACTGGTTCCGGCCAGCCTTAACTTCGGTTCAGGGTCCACTCAATGTGGACTTGCTAGTTTGAATTAGCAAAACACTAATTCGAACTAGTTTTTAAGTCTAGATGCGCTAATTCGAATTAGCTTAGTTCGAATTAACTAATTCGAACTAAGTTAGTTCGAATTAGTGCTGTAGTGTAGACATACCCTGAGATACTTTTTGGTATTTTCCCATTGGCCATATTCTTTTCTAACTACAAAGGTTTGAGGATGTCAGGTTTGGAAAACTTCAGAAAATTGTATTGTGTATTCACCCATTTGGGAGACCACCTTCTCTAGGTTTTCTTAATTTAAATATCAATTCCTTAAACATTTCTTGAACACAGACATCTGATCTGTAAGTATCAGGGCTTGAAAATTATTCAGATTTTTGGACATTGCTGCAAGGAATGCATCTTTTTTTAACACACTGTCTTTAATAATGTGGTGAACATTTCTTTATAGAAGCATGTCTGATTTGGGAGAAAAAGCTCATAGTCTAGAGGGTACTGGGTCCTGGACTCGATGACCTCTTGAGGTTCCTTCCAGTTCTAGTGTTCTATGATTCTATGAAGCTAAAATATCTACATTTGTGCTGTATGTGGAAAAAATTCATCCGAGGTGGCAGGCTATGACTGAGTTTCTAGAACAGGTCTGCTCTTGACCTTGTAATCTCCCTTAGAAAGAAAAAAAAAGTTTCTTCTTTCTAGAAATGGGCCAACTAGAAAGAGGCCAGACTTGGTTAGCAAAACCAAAACCTGTTCGAGAACTCACAAAACTTTGCACTCCAACTTCATTATGTAATACTTACTTCTACAGCTAAATTTCTCTTTCATACGTACAGGTAGTGGATCATTCATCTGTAGAAGATTCCATATGAGTGCTCTGACAATAGAGTAAATTTTCTTTAAAAGTTGCATGTTGTGTGGATTTTTTATAAAAAGCAGATGTAAAGAGTCCCTGCTGGGAATACTATATGTATTCAGACGTAGATGGAAATAAGGTAAGATATAAGGAATACTCTCAAGCACTTACATACAGCTTTCTCTCACTAAACAATTTAAATCTTCAGAAATCTTTAAATACTTTATCAGAGAACAGATCCACTTAGTAATTAGCTAGAGACATAGAGTCTAAAAAAAATTATATTTGCTATTGCACAGTATTCCATTCCAGATAAAAATGCTCATCCTATAACAGTTTCATCTCAGTTGCACATAATGCTGTTATATTCTTTCCTCGTATTTCAGTTCAATTTACTTTGTCTAATACACGCTGTATCCCAAAGTGTTTATGGAACTAATGCAATTAGAGTTAAATAACAAATAGAAGGAGAGGAAGAGAAGTTAAGAAGTGAGATGATTACAGAACGGGTGGAGAGATAAGACAGGAAAAAAAAATGGTTTAAAACAGCAAGATATTTAGAGGAGAACGCTCTCATAGTGAAGTTCACAAGACTGGAAAGAAACAAAAAATGTACTAAGCAAGCATGATGAGTAGAAAGGGCAGTGGAGAGAGAATGAATTACTTTCTGATTGGCTGCTGGTTTATAACATGCCCACCTCCACGGTTTCCAAACTTATAGATAAAGTATGAGGAACACTGGAGCAGATGCATGAGAGGTTTTGAAAATAAGGAACCCTGCTAGGCCCTTATAAGGATGACCATACAGCAAATGTGAAAAATCAGGAATGGGGATGGGTAATAGGCACCTGTATAAGACAAAGCCCTGAATATCAGGACTGTCCCTATACAATTGGGACATCTGGTCACCCTAGCACTCATTTACACCTCTATGACTCTGCTAAAGTCACTGAAATGGATTGAGGAAGGCTAATTCCGAAGTGCACCCTACATTAAAAGTGCAACATGCATACAAAGCTAAATTCTTGCATGTTGTCAGTAGTGGAAAACCCATGCCATGGCTAGACTCTGAAGTGGCCATTAGAGCAGAATGTAGTAATCCTCTTACTGCCTTATATTGATCATTATGGTATGTCCTTTACACAGCAGGGAACAAGGGTTTGGTCACTGTCTTCCATTTTGAATAATTGCTTTAGTCTTTGCTCTTTCATCTCGGTTAGTCAACTGTTGTGAATATTTTCATATATTCATTCTTTATGATATTTAGGACCACACTAATATACTAAGGCCAAAGGGTGATTTATGATTTATTCATAATGATTTAGTCCAACCTCCTGCATAACTCACATGCCATAGAACATCACCTAGTAATTCCTGTATTAAGCTCATCAAAGTATCATAGAAATGTAGGACAGAGAGCACTATTGATAGTTTACCTAGTCCAGTCCCCTGCAGTTAAGGCAGAACTATGCAATAACTAGACCAGCTGTGGCCAACCCAAGGCTTGCGAACCCCCCCCCCCCTCCCGGCGGCTCATAAGCTGCCCCGGGCCACCAAAAATGGTTCTAAATGCATTTAAATGCGTTCTCTTTTTTTTTTTTGCTCAACCAAATGTGACCAGGAGCTTCTTTTAAAGGGGGCAAAAGGGACAGTCTTTTTTTTGCTCAACAACTTTGCCCTGACTCTTTGCGCGGGATTCACTGATATCTTGGCTCTTTGACCAGAATGGGTTGGCCACCCCTGAACTAGATCATTTCTGACAAGTGTTTGTTTATAGAACCTCCAGTAATGGAGATTCCACAGCTTCCCTGGGAAACTCATTCCAGTGGTTAGTTAACCTGACAAATTTTTTTCCTAATATTCAATCTAAACCTCCCTTTCTGCAAGTAAAGCCCAGTGATTCTTTTCCCACCACAGAGATTAATGAGAACAATTTTTGTCCTCCTCTTTGTAACAACCCACCCAGTCATCTATTCGCCAGAGTAAACAACCCAATTTTTTCAATGTTTCCTCAGAGGTAATGTTTTCTAGACCATTAATCATTTTTTTTTTGCTCTTTTCTGGACTTTCTCCAATTTGATCACATCCATCCTCAGACATGGCACCAGAGCTGAATGCATAAATCCAGTTGAGGTCTTAGCATGGAGTATAGTTCTATTTGTGTCTTACGTACAACACTCCTGCTAAGACATCCCAGAATGATGTTTGTTTGTTTCTTTGTTTGTTTTCAAGCGATACACTCTTGACTCGTCTTCAGATTATAATCCACTCTGAGCCCCAGATCCCTTCCTGTAATAGCCCTTCCTAGGCAGTCTTTTTCCATGTTGTATGTGTGTAACTGATTGTTCCTTCATAAGTGTAGTATAGGTTGAACCTCTCTAATCCTGAACTGTCTCATCCAGAAACATCTGTTGTCCAGAATGATTTTAGTTAGTCCGATGTCCACTTTCCATGGGTGTGGCCAAGTTTCCCACAGTCCCAGAACTTTGTTTATAGCCATCAGTCCTAGCTCTCAGTGTTGTGTGCTGTTATTTAGTTCTAATTTACCTTTAAATGTCCTTTAACAGCCCAGTAAGCAGTGGAAGTGTAGGTAACACTGCTAGACAATATTGACCTCCTGTAGTCCAGAAAATTCTCTCGTTCAGAATTGATCAGGTATTTCTTGAAATAAGCCAATTTAAATTCTTTAAATTTTCTGCTATTCTCAAAGTGAATTTCCTTGAATAATATTGACTTTTGTATGCTTAAAAACCTTTCTCTTGCTGTGGGAGAGGTTGTTTTATAAGGCTCCTATACTTTCTTACGACTCCAAAACAGCAGTCAGACAGTAGGGCATGTGTACCATCTGTCTTCAAATGCAGTGCCTCATCTTTGTTAGTTCTGTGAACATCAGTATTTGAAATTAAACCCAAGCCAGAGTCAAACGTCTGACTTCACACCTGGAACTATAATGCAAGCCAAGTTTCTAGAATTAAATATATACATAATAAAAGGAGAAAGGTGACTTAGAATGTCATTATGATTGCCAAGAAGTAGTTTCAAAGTAAACTTGTTCTTCCATGATTGGCTTCTCTTTGACTTGTTTAATTCATGGAAATTGAGTTAAACTTCAGTCCAGCATACTGTTGACATCATGCAAATCATTCCACCTGTTACTCGATTGCCTTTCCTGACTCATCGAAAGGAAAATCCAGTGCCCTCGGGAAAATAGTAATAGAACACTTTTGCCGGCATTTTCAGTGAGGCTGAGTAAAACAAGATGCCTAATCCTATTGAGAATAATGGTAATAGAATGCCTAAATGTACTTGAAAATCCTAGCCTCTGTGCCTTTCATCAGAATGCCTTTTTCCCCAAAGACTAAATTAAATGTTACAACACTTACTGTGAAGCAGGTGGCTTCTTTTTCTTCATATTTCAGTTATATAAATGAGGCACAGATAAATAATATTTCTTGTGTGTGTGTGTGAGAGAGAGAAAGAGAACTCAAGAATTCTGATTCCCAGTCCTCTGTACACTAGATGAAAAAGAGATCCTGTAAACTTGTCAAGAGATTCCAGTGACTGAACAAAACTAATGGAAACACAGGAGAGTGGCCTTAAATCCTGACTCCTACAGATTCACCGTGTGATCTTGGGCAAGTTACTCCTCTGCTTTTGGCAACTGTGCATCTGCAAAATGGGAAGAATAATCATAGAATCATAGAACACTAGGACTGGAAGGGACCTCGAGAGGTCATCGAGTCTAGCCCCCTGCCCTCATGGCAGGACCAAATACTGTCTAGACCATCCCTGATAGACATTTATCTAACCTACTCTTAAATATCTCCACAGATGGGGATTCCACAACCTCCCTGGGCAATTTATTCCAGTGTTTGACTACCCTGACAGTTAGGAACTTTTTCCTAATGTCCAACCTAAACCTCCCTTGCTGCAGTTTAAGCCCATTACTTCTTTTTCTATCCTCAGAGGCCAAGATGAATCTGTTGCCAGTTTTCCACTGACAATTGTTTGCACATTTCAAATCATTAGCATAGCAATTCTGGGACATGCAAATGCCCCCATTCATGGTATTATTTCCTAATGACTCTTTTACCTCTTTGGGATTAGGCTCTTGCAATTCTGACAGTATGCCTCTGAATTTCTTTAAACAATTAGCATTTTTGTCAGTGAGGTGTGATACAGTAATTGATAATATTTTAAACACTCACTTTACCCTTCCAGTACATAATAATTGAAAACATAAATTATAGATATGAAATAAGCTGATTAAAAAGCAGATCATTTTAAAATAGTCCAGAAGAATCCACAGGACACTTTAATATGGCTACACTGCAGGGGGGTAGGAGGGGGAGGGAGGTTCGGAAGAAGATATGCAAATCTCACTCGCATTTGCATATCTTCTTCCAATTCTTTTGGCGGAAGAGGTTTTTCCAATATTTGGCCTCGTGTAGACAGGGCCAAATGTCGGAAAAAAACCCTTCTTTCGCAAGACCCTGTAAACCTCAATTTACGAGGAATAAGGAGTTTTGCAAAAGAGAGGGGTTTTCTAACATTTGGCCCCATCTACACAGGGCCAAATATTGGAAAAAACCTCTTCCACCAAAAGAATCGGAAGAAGATACGCAAATGCAAGCACGATTTGCATATCTTCTTCCAAAAAAACCCCACAGCATAGCTGTAGCCTAGATGCATAAGTGTTTTAGGGAAAGCATATGTCAGGAACAGAGAATGTCACATAGAATCTCTGCAGTGAGGAAAATATGAAAAATCACTCACTTTAAAATCCAGTCCTACCAATTTTAGAAGTTAAACATACTTGGCCAGTTAGTGCTTGTTCTTACTAGCAGGAATTTCAAAATATTTCCTAATCAAATATTCCATATGTCACTCTAAATATCTTTCTGTCCCTAATCCAGCTCGCATCATCCTCCCTCCTACAAAATACATTCACTTCAAGAGTTCATCAGTTTCACGAACAGAAGATTGAATCTTACACTGGTGGAAAAGATCAAATAACCATTTCAGAACCATTTGCTGTTTAAGACAATTCATAAATTGAACTTTTTTCTTTCACATGATGGTGTCTACAAGCTGCAGGCCCCACACCACTGTCTCAACCCATCCAAAGAAGATGTCATGTGGGTCTATGGGAAGAACATCAAAGTTAGACCTGCAGGAACTGACTAGAAAAGCCACCAAGTATCAGGTATGAATTGTTAGTCCAATTCCTTGTAGGGCTGTGAGCAAAAATCAGTCAGTCGGGGCCTCTCAGGCAAGGGAAAAAGGGCTAGTTGCCTAGGAGCAGTTCTCAGTGAAGCTGGAGAAGTGAGGAAGGATCTCTTCCTTCTCATCCTACCAAAAAAAAAAGAAAAAAAACCTCGCCCTCATATGCTAGCTGAGAACGAAAGGCAATGTGTTTGGAGCAAGGCCATCTGTGGCCTAGAAAGTGGGCCCTTTTCTATAGGGGCCAAATGTCTGGGTGTTCCCTCTAAGCCAGCCATGGCCAACCCGAGGCTCACGAGTTGCATGTGGCTCTTCCCCGCGGCCATCTATGGGGCACTTTGGGGCAGAGAGAGCCACATGCACTGCGGAAGCAGCTGGGACCCGACCACAGACGCTGGCCCAAGCCATTTTTGTGCCCTGGGCCCTGCCCGGCAGCACCACGCAGCGCTCCTTCTGCACCTGGGGGCGCCCCCGCCTGGCTCAGCAGCACTGTGCGGCGCCCCTTCTGCACCCGCCCTCGGCCCCCGCCCATCCTGGCAACACCTCACGGCGCCCCCTCTGTGCCAGGGGCCCCGTCCCCATCCTCATCCTTGGCCCCACCCCTGCCCGGCCCGGCAGCACTGCGCGGCGCCCCTTCTGCACCTGGGGCCCCGGCCTCGTCCTCGGCCCCACCCGGCCTGGCAACACCGCACGGCCCAGCACAAGCTACAGGCCGGCTCTGACTCCAGCCCCGCAAACTGGAAGGCAGAAGCCGGCTTAGCCTAATGGGCAGGGAGGGGGGAAAAATAGGGGGCAGGGGTAGGAGAGGAAGGGGCTTGTGCTGAGGGGAGGGGGGCAGGTCAGGAGAAGAAAGGGGAAGGCACCAAGGGTAGAGGAGAGACAAATGCCAGGGAGCCAAGTGGAGACAATGAGGAAAAGGGCAGGAGGGGTGGTGTCAGTGGGAGGGGGGACAGAATGATGCTGGGAGAGGAGAGGGTAAGGGCATTGGGGATTAGAGGGGGGAGGGGGAGGTGCTGGGAGAAGGCTTGAAAGAAGGAGTGGGCATGAGGAAGGCAGGGATGGAGCAAGACATGTGTGAGGGTACAGGGGCATGAGGGGAATGGGGGCAGAGGGTGGTGAGGGAGTGGGCATCAGGGAAAAAGAGGGCAAAGGGGGCAGGGGCAGTGAGGGAAAGGGGAGGCACCAGGAGGGTGCAGGGGTAAGGGAAGGTGCAGGTGCCAGGGTATTCTGGATGTGAAGCAGAAGGGCAGACACCTGCAGGGGAGGGACTAGCACCAGAGGAGAGAGGCAGGGCAGGTGTGTAGAGGGAGGTGTCAGGAGAGGGGATGAGGAGGGGTAGCTCACATGATCAGAGTGGGGCTACTGGAGGAGTGGGCACAGGGGGGAGAGAAGGGCTGGTGGAGGGGGGCAGGTCTCAGGAAGGCTGAGGGCAGTGAGAAGGGCAGGAGTCAGGACAGCAGAGGAGGGTGAGGGGTTGGGCGGCAGCAGGCACCAGCGGAGCTGATCAAGCAAGGGGAGACATGGCAGCAGAGGGAAAAGGTAAAGGTTCATAAGGGTATGTCTACACTGCCACCCTAGTTCGAACTAGGGTGGCTAATGTAGTCATTCGAACTTGCAAATGAAGCCCGGGATTAAAATATCCCGGGCTTTATTTGCATGTTCCCGGGCGCCGCCATTTTTAAATGCCCAGTAGTTCGAACTCCCTGCCTGAGGCTACACGCGGCACAGGCTAGGTAGTTCGAACTAAAGCCCCTAATTCGGACTACCATTACTCCTCCTGCAATTGGGTTAATGCAATTGCAGGATAGTTGCATAAGGGGGGTTTGGTGGGGGCCAAACTAATCCCTATTTGTAGGAGGATGGTGGGAAAAGTCCTTAGAGGGGGGTCACATGACACCTTTTACTTCTGGTCATGTGTCCATCTTGCCCCCAGAGTGTTACCTCCAGAGGTATGGCCAATGGGAGTCAGGGTGTGGCCAATGGGGGTCAGGGGCGTGGTTAACAGGGGTCAGGGGTGTGGCTAATGGGGATCAAAGTACATTTTAAAAAAATTCTGTGGGTGCACACCCTAAAGAAATGTGCTGCACATGCCTATGGCTGCAATGTGTCAGAGGAATAGCAGGGCCTGCTTCCTGCCACAAGTCCTTTCCCCTGTGGCTGCAGCTTTAAGGTATGAAGGGGAAGGGAGACTACAGAGTTTTGATGAATGTGGACAGAGCAGCCATCAGGGAACCTGTGGGAAGGGCTGGAGGCCTCTTATTTCAAAATAACTCCAGCTGCCCTGTCTACACATGCACTATTCCAAAATAGCTATTTCAGAATAGGCGTTATTCCTCATAGAATGACACTTACAGAATCTGGAGTAACCCACCCGTTATTCTGAAAATTCAAAATAATGGGCTTGCTGTATAGATGCTCGCAAAGTTATTTTGGAATAACGCCCTTTATTCCGAAATAACGCTGCTGTGTAGACATATCCTCTTTGCCAGTATGTTGCACCTAGTGGGGGAAGCTAAAAGAACATAGCACTTCAGATTTCTCTCAAGATTTTCAGAACTTTAAAACAAAATATATAATCAAAGCCTTAAGTGTAATGGACCCATGCTTTTAGTTTATATCACATACAGCCAGCATCAAAGATGACAAAATCTAAGACACATGATGTACACAATTTTCGCTGGCAATATCCCTTGAAAAGCCCTTTCATATAGTTATAGTGAGCAGATGCTTTCTTGGTCTTTGGATCAGAACTTTAGTTAGGTATACAGATATATAACTAACCTGCTTGTTTCTTCAATGGTGTATTGAGCTTGTGAAGGGATGGACATGAAGGTGACCTCCCTTATAGCCCTTAGTCCCATAGTTAGGGCCCTCATCTGGGACCCTGCTTCAGTTCCCTTTTCTGACTACTGAGGAAATAGATTTGAATGTGAGTTCCTCCCACCTCAGATAATTGTCCTAACCATTAGCCTATAGCCATGCTCACTTTCTCTGGTCCTTTGCATAAACAGCTACAACAGAAAGACTGAGGGAGTCCTACAGGCAAGATAAGTCTAACAATGTCTAGCCTGAGAGTTTAACCAGGGCTTTCATTGGAGAGAGGCATCCAGGAATATGCCTGAGGCAACACTGAACATAGCTGGTAGCTGAAATTTAAGTGCACTGGGACTCTTAGGGTATGTCTAGACTACATGGCTCCATCGACGGAGTCATGCAAACTAGTTTACCCAACATAGTCAATGAAGTGGGGATTTAAATAATCCCCACTTAATTAAAATAAAAATGGCCGCCGCGCTGTGCTGACAATCAGCTGATCCGGCACAGCGTGGCAGTCTAGACACAGATCGGTCGACAAGGGAAGCCTTTGTCGACCGCTCCTGTAGTGGTTTCTAGGATATTGAGGAATCAGCCTCTCCGTGAGGCTGTTTCCATGGTATATCTCCAGACCGGACCTGATCCAAGTAGGAGAAATCTCACATCCTTAGTAGCTGAATTCCAACATCAAAGTAGTCTGGATAAGTTTGGAAAAAGCCTCTTTGTCTCTGTGTGTGATGCTTAATTAAATGAACCTTTGCAGAGTTGTCCATTACATTGTAGCATGCACAGTATAAGACTGCTTTTCATTCACTTGATCTTTAAAAAAAAAGAAATATTTTTCCAGAGATATAGCAACACTATGAGCCTCTTCCAGAATCTTTTTAGTACTGTCCTTATTCTTAACAAACTCTTCCATCAGTAAGTTCTAATGGTAAACAAAACACGACCTGTGAATTTATCAGGTGTTCAACTATCAACCCGATAGTAGCTTTATTATTGTTAGTACTAATAAAAGAAGGAAAAAGCCCTGTGGAGCAAAGCCATGTGCATTCATTTCAACTTGACAATTTGATATGTTGGCTGATGTATGATCATTATTAAAAATGAGAAATGTGAAGTGCAGACTCTGTTTTTATCCTCTGGCTTTCTTGGGCACTTGAGCAGCTCCCTGGGGTAGCTGGTGTTGGATGCCCAACTGCTGCTTGGGTGGGATTGAGCCCACTACCCTGTACCTCAGAGGCTGATTCCCTATCCTCAAGTTCATTGGAGATTCCATCTGTCACCTTACCTTCAGCAGGTCCTTTTTCCTGCTTTCCAAATTCTGGTGGGGCAGCCTATGTTGGCTGCCAGTTTTACCCATTGTATGTATGCATTGTGTTGGACTGGTGCAGGCTTTGAGAATTCCCAAGGCACTTTCTAACACAAAGGGATCCCTCTGCCTGATTGTACAGTAGAAGGTAAGTTTGGCCTATATGGTGATAGAGTTTTTTCATAAATATTAATACTAAAGATGCACAAATAATATTTGACTCTGGGTGTAAATCCGCCCCCCTTAGTCTTATCCCCCTAATTTCAGAAGTATTGAGATCCAGAATCTGGGTTTGGCTCATTATAGGGAACTAGTCACAGAAAAATCAAAACTGGATCCAGATTTGGGTCCTTAATCTATAGGAATGTTTGAAAATTATTTTGCTTCAGTGCAATTTCTACTTAGAAAAATAGCGAGAGTGAGAGATGGTAAAATACTTTTCTACCTCAGCTACCACTCAACCCCTAGTGAAGTCAGTGTCAGACAATAAACCTTTATTCCCTCCTGCTGCACAATAAAACTCCAGCTAACCAAGCAGCTGTTAATGAAAATGACACATTCTTCCCATGCACAGTACTGCATTCCAGTGCCTCAGATATTTTTCCTGATTGTCTAAATATACCATATCTCTTTATTAAGTCAAGCAAAATTTAACTATTCGATAGCTGGGTATCAAGCAACTATCACTATAATATCCTGACATTTATTAAATTAAATAAATACATCAATCATTTGATATTATTGCAATGAATAGCCTTAGGGCTATTTGCTGAATCAGAAAGTGGCACTCTCTTGAGCTTGTACTTCAGCTTGTACCAAGAGTCACTGTGGTAAGAGGTTGTGCTCTTAGGGGTCTTCACATCAGATGAAACATAAAACCCAACTCTTTGACCACTGTCATTAAAGATCCCATGGCCTCTTCTCAAGATTTGGAATTTTAATCCTTTCATTAAATTATAGGTAGTGAGTGATTTATGTGATATATTTCTTGCCTGACATGATTATCAATAGACTTTGGGTTGCAGCAAACACTCTGAATATCATTCTGAAATTCAGTGGACTTGGTTGCAAACTATGGGTGGTCCGTTATTGTGTGAACTTATTAAAAAAACCATGTTTGCCTCAATAGCTGGGAATTATAAAGGATTCATTCTGAACTGAGTTCTTTTTTAAACTTTGAACCATTTGAAGCACCTTCTGTTCCCAAGAAAAGGAGAATAAAAAAGCATTAATTTGATTAATGGTTTAAACTTGATTTATATTGTTCTATTTCATTCGTTTCTTAAATAAGGTACGCAGAGTGAATGCCCAGATATAGATCCAAGCTAAAATGGCATCGTATGTGAACTGTATATCACTGGCAAGATCGTTTCTGAGTTGTATTTAAATACAGCAGGATTAATGGTGTTAAACTATAAGGATATTGCGTAATTTCTTTCTAACCAACATGCATCACCATTATCCATGATCTCAATTAGTTTGCCTTAGCTTATTTTTAATTTCACTAGAGCCAGCCCAGGACAAAAATACCAAGGAATTCTTGGCTTTCTGCAGGTATACTCAAAACATCATGTTTATTAAAAAATCATGCTCAGGGAGTGGCTCATGCATGCAGAATTAAACACTAGAAATTCAAACAAAAATTCTGACTTAACAGAAATTACAAAGGTTCTTTTTTTTTTTTTCCAGGAAAGACTAATTCCATGATATTTCTACTAATAGAGACAAGTACTGAAAATCTCGTAAATGCCAGTTTTATGAAATTTCCATTCCACTTTCAGCACTAAGATTCTGGAAGGGCTCTGTATATGAACTTTTGGAAGCTTCCTCTGGAACAAACTTTCTATTTACCAATCATGCGTTATGATGTCACTATCTTAAGTATTGATCCTGAAAATCAGTGGGACTAAAACTAAGCATAAAGGCCTACTCTGGTAGATCCTTTGTAGAATCAGGGCATTTTACAAAAAGTGACAGAAAAAAAGATGTCTGTCAATTCGTTCCAAAACTATGCATATGAAGTTCTTGGACTGTATGCAGTTCATAATTATTTGGAATCTACACAAGCTTTGCCCTTTTTAATTCCATGAAATTATTACATACTATTTGTATGTTGAACTTGTTTGCACCTATTAAGGAACATAACAAAATGAATTATTTTACAACCTATTTGTTGACATTTCACCATGGCACACTTCTGTGATAACAAGTTCAATTTTGAATATGTGAAGAGGTAGCAACTCATACATCCACATTCCTACAGCAGGTAACCCACTTCCAGTCCTACATGTAGGCCATCACTTCTACTGACACAGTTTGTATTTGGGAAGGACATTCTTGGCTCTACCTCTTTCTGTTTGGATTAGTTTCCTTCACTAAGGAAATAGAAATAGAGTGACTGGCAACCATGCTTTCCTCAGCACAAGTGCTGGCATTGTGGTTGGCCCTTATGTTCGTCTTAGTTTGATACACTAAGGCCAGAGGGAACCATTGTCATCCGTTAGTCTGAGCTACTGCGTAACAGTGCATAGTAGTGACAGAACTAAACTATGTCATTCAGAAAAAAGAACCTCCATTCTTGATGTGTGGAGAAACTTCTTGTCTTCCCAACATACACAACTGCCAGAGAGGCACATCAAATGCTCTGGCATGAGGAATACTGCATCATTACAGAATACCCATCCAGGTGTGTGTGTGTGTGTGTGTGTGTGTGTGTGTGTGTGTGTGTAATGCATTCATATTACATTATGTATTCATATTACATGTTGTAGCTTTTACAGATTTTTTGTCATAGTCATTATTTTATTTATTTTTAAACCAAATCATTTGCAATGTGATTGAATATTTTCCCCAAAATTTCATTACTTCAAAAAGAACTTCATTAATACCTGAAGCCAGCTTTCATTAGCATGCATGCACTTACAACTTTTTAAACAGTAATGATTTCAGTTATATGCTTTTAAGTTCAAAAAGGCTGATTTGCTTTTCTTCAGCAGGCTTCATGTCTTACAGATATAGAAGCACTGAATGAGTTTTTTTCCTTTTTAGCTTTAGGTTTGTGTGTGTGTATATATATATATATATATATATATATATATATATATATACACACAAATATATGTATATGTATTTGACTTCAATATAAAATAGTGATTTTGATTACCATCCTTCTGTAAGCCTAACTTTTATAATGTTGCATACTGTGAATATGGTGTATTTCTACATGTTTCTCTTAGGTGTCAAAACTAAAGGTTCTATAGAAAATAATGAAATCATTGAATAGTCAGCTAGAAGGTTTAGAATTCACTGTAGCAAATGAAGTATGCAGAAACATAATTAAATAACTAGACGTCTGAGACCCATGTGGACCATAATACTTCAGCACGAAGCTGTGACACAATGCTATTAAAATAATAAATAATGGAAAAATACTCTAGTTTAAATTTTAACCCATCATAAAACGTACAGATTAATTATGATGAAGGGGACTGGAAGGGAATGGTCTTTTGCATTTTGTCTTATTCAAGCACTGAACTGGAACCTAGACAATGGCAGTTGATATTAGTACCTAAGACTAATATCCCAATGTGAGACTTCTAGGACTACAAATACAGCCAATTTAAGAGAAAATAATGCAAAGGAAGAATTTCACATTTAAGTATACTTCCAAAGTAGAAGTAAATTGGCAAAATATTTGAGCCATGTGTGCCTATGAAAACCCAGCTGGCAACTTAGGGGTTTTAATTAATATAAAGCTTAACCAAGCTTAACAAAGGTGGCAAATAAGGACAAAATGACATAGTAAAAAAACCAATTCAAAAGAGAGCAAGCCACATCAGGGGAGCCTGCTGCCAATCGGTGGTTGAAGTAATGTTATGCCAAGTCTAAGGGATATAATGTAAATGGTGTGATAAGGTAAATAATGATGAACCAACACAATAAGTTTTAAATTTGGATTGGGTTCAGATAAATGCTCCACAAGCTGAAACCAGACCTGTTTCAACTACAATTCAAACTTATTCAGTTAAGAAGGAATGAGAGAGAGCAGTGGACATGCAGGGCTATATATTATCCTTGGGCTGAATGAAAAAATATCCAGGACAGTATATGGGACTGCATGATGTTCAGTGATACGGTATCACAGATTTCTCAGTTTAGCAGTGATACTAAACTAGTGGGTTCACTGTCAAGGCAAATTATAATAATAGCTGGCACATGCTTCTCAGCTCCCATCACAGAGACAAATTTAACTTGCTTCCCACTAATACCATGTGTTCACACTGACATTATTGTAGATTATTTACATTACAAATGCTAAATTATGGAACTCAAGTTACAAGCAACGTTAAGGCTGTTAGAGATTCTTTTAGCATACCTTTCACGTTTCTGGAGCCTAGCAGGTCTTATGATGCACCTTTCGGATTTCTCTGTGGGTCCATTAGAACACAGAGTCTGAAAGGAGAAACAGTGGAAAGGCTGACAGAGGGAGTATGGCAAATTCTTGCTCAGCCATCTTGGAGCTGGGCCCAGAAGAAAGGAGAAATTGAGAAACTGACCATCTTATGCAGAATGGCCCCACCTCTGGTAGCCTCAGATATGGGTGGGTTTGTCTGGGTCAGCAGGGAAAGAAAACCTATGGCCTCTTTAAGGATTGACACCTCCTTTCTTCAGTGCTTGAGTGGACTCCCCTGGGTTATGTTGCACCTTTATTTCTAGCCATTAGCTCCCATGAAGAGTGGGTTTATAACCCCTCATCCCCTGCCTAGGGCACCATGCTACGCCCTGAGAAAAAGCTTCCTCCCTCCCATACTTGTAGGAGTAGAATAGGACCAGGTTTTGGGACTTTCCTGGGATTGTATTACTTCCCTGGGAAGGAATGTTTCCTTCATTGCTAGGTTGGGATAGGTGGGTTCTTCCCTCTTCCTTCTAGTGTACACTCACGTTCCCTGGCTGCTAAGTGTAAAGTTTATAACGTTGCAACTTGGTAGGTGCTCCACAAGTTGAAACTAGACCTGTTTCAACTACAATCCAAACTACTTCAATTAAGAAAGTAATTGTGCAATCAGAGCCCAGGTTCCATGATAAAACAGAGTTGGAAGGGGATTAGGAGAAGGCATTTCCTAAAGCAGGTGGAAAATGGGACTGGGGCTTCTTGTGTCTCGTACAGAGAGAAAACAACTTCTTTCCCACTCTCCTAATCCCTGTGGGAGGGGAGGGCCCTGTGGTCCTCCCAGCAATGCTAAGGTCAGGTTAACAGGATAAGGAGGTCTGGGGACAGCCCTCTGTGAGCCGGTATGGATTACAAAGAAAGAAAGCCTGGACTGGACAAGTTACTGCTAGATAGTTCCCAGTTATATTACTTAATAAAGATGTGACCTAATTAAACCACATTCCTGTTGTCTTGTCTTCCTATGGTGCTTGCAACAATGGCAATACTGCTTAAAAGACTTTTCCTTTAAGGGAGCAATTCATCTGTTTATTCCCATTGAAGAAAATCATCCTTTTTTCATAAATGTAATGTATTTTCAGAGTGCAGTAGATTGGAGGAAGCTGTCATCCTCAGTCCCCCCGAATGCTGAATAAGGGCAGACAAATGTTCTCTGCAGCTATATTTGTGTCTTATGGAAGTGGGTTGGTTTTTGTTTGATTATACTCCCTTTCCAATTACCTGTGGCACTGACCTGTGCCATGCTATACAGAGCCTTGGTCCTCTGAAAGCAAAGCAATATGTTAAAAACATTTTGACAGCCAGTGTAAATATCAACTGACCTGCTGTCAATGCTAGGCTCTGCTGCTGCCACTTGTGAGCTGAGCAAGTAATGTGGTGATATGAATAGAGGTGAACAGACTGAAGGGAATTATGAGGGAAGGGGTCTGAAGAAGGCATGGAGAAGGGGCAGGAGCCAAAGACATAAATGGAAATCAGAAGGCAGATATATGGTGGAATATGGAAGAGGAGATGGAGATATCTGGGGCATAGAGGGAACATGAATAGGAAGCTAGGCTGGAGCAGATATTGAAGGGAGAAGGGAAAGACAGTCTTTTAGCCACGGTTTGCATTTTATTTGTTTTTATTTTAAATTTGCTGGATATAGCCTAAATCTTTAAGAACCTGACTTGGAAAAATGTTGAGTATGCTGAGGCCTCACTGCGACTTACTGAGGTCAGTGGGGGCGGTAGATAGCTGACTTCTGAAAATCAGGCTACACTTACAGAATGGACAAAACCTCCTTGTACTACCCACCATAACATTAAATATGGCTGCAGGCACATTGATGCATGCCTCCGTCTTACAGACTTACTGCCTTTGGAAAGGTAGTCCTGTTTACATGTGTCCCTTAAGATTTGTCAGAACAAGAAACTCTTACCTTAGATCTTAAACACCAGGTTGATTTAATTGGTATGCCCTAGCTCCTCAAAGCTAGGCTGTTGGTCTCCTACAAGCATGTTTGCAAATAACTTTTTTAATAAGGTTTTTTTTAAGATTCAATCTCATACCTTTTTAATGAGGCTTGTTTGCAACACACCCCTCATTAAAAAAGAGTTGAGAGTGTGTGTGTGTGTGTGTGTATGTGTATGTGTATAATTTAAAATGTATAGAGAATGAATTGTTTAATTTGGAGCCTGAGGTGAAGTAAAGGGCTATTAACATAGTACCAACCCTTTTTAGACAGATATGGGACTGACATGGAAGACAGTGTCTCAAAGAATAACCCAAGGAAAATCTTTCTTTCAATCTTTCAATGAATATAAGTTGAATTCTTCCTCTGAGCATTCGATTGTCTTGTGTTCTGAAGGTTGAACTTACAGACTTTTTTAAAACAGGGATATTCTTTACTATGGGTTTGTATAACACTGAACATGTGTTGAATGTAATTTTGTATCTATGAAACTTTGAATTTCAATGAAATTTAAACAGTATGTTGGGATCCCTGCCTAATCCATTGACAATGGCCTCCAAGCCAGTACAAATAACAGCCTGTCCAGAAGGTTAAGGGAATATGGCTTCAATCTTCCTTCAGGAGCATTGCCTGAGAATCACAGACACTATAGAAATATAGGGATCTTGAGCTGTCACCTAGACCAGGCCCTGCACTGAGGCAGGACAAAGTATACCTAGACTAGAAATGGGCAAACATTTTGGCTTGAAGGCCATCTCAGAATATGGACATTGGATGGAGGGTCATGAATGTTCACAAAATTGGGCTTGAGGTGTGTGGAGGGGGGATGGGAGGATGAAGGCTCTATCTTGAGGTCCAGGCTCTGAGGCTGGGCTGGGGATGAGGGAGTTGGAATATAGGAGGGTGCTCCAGACCAAGAGGTTTAGTGTGTGGGAAGAGGATCAGAACTGGGGTAGGGGGTTGGGGCATGAAGGGTGCAGGCTCCAGACAATGCTTACCCAGAGGCAGCAGCATGTCCCCCTTCTGGCCAGTTCATACACAAAGGCGTGGCTGGAAGACTCTGTGTACTGCCTCCCCATCTTCAGGCTCTGTCCCCCAATCCACAGTTAATGCCCTTGCAATTCCCATTGTCCATGGTTCCCAGTTAAAGGGAGCTGTGGGGTGCTGCTTGGGGTAGGGGCAGTGCATGGAGCCCTGATGCATAGGAACCAGCTGGAAGGGGGACATGCTGCTGCTTATGGGAGGCACATAGAACAGGGCAAACCACAAACCCCACTCCCCAGTGGAAGATTGAGGACCAAATAAAATGGCTGATGGGCTGGATGTGGCCCACAGGCTGTATCTTGTCCCTTCTCAAACATAGGCCATGTGTGGCAGCTGTTTGTCTAACCTGTGCTGATAAAACTCCAATGAGGGGGATTCCACAGTCTCTCTTGAAAGCCCACTCAGTACTCAACTATTCATATAGATAGATTTGTTTTCTAATATGTAACTTACATCTCCTTTCCTGTATACTCTTTGTTCTACCATCAGTGGACATGGAGAACAGTTAGTTAATATCTTTTTTATAATGACACTTACGAGGTTTGAAGGCTGTCAGGTCTCCCCACAATTTTCATTTCTCAAGATTAACCATGCCATTTTTATCATCTCCACATAGGTCAGGCTTTCTGAACTTTTCATCATTTTTATTAATCTCCCCTAGACTCCCTGCATTTCCTGAAATGTGGTGAACAGAATTGAAAACAGTCCCTTACCAGGCCTCACTTGTGCCAAAGAGATCAGAACAACTGTCTCCACATGTGTTACATGTGACTACTTAGGATGATAGCTTCTTTGGAACTGCATCAGAGCTGGATTTACTCTTCTGGGGGCTCAGGGCTACTAGATTTTGTGGGGCCCCCTAAGTTCTGGGATGGGACAAAAATCAAAGGATCAAGTGTGAGGGAGGGGGCTGTGGGTTGAGGTAGGAGGGTGGATACAGTACAGGAGGATGAGAAGGCTTCACCTGGGGGTGCAGACTACAGGGTGGGGCTAGAGATGAAGTGTTTAGTATGCAGGGATCTCCAGGTTGTGATCAAGTGATTTGGAGAGTCGGAGGGAACTCAGGACAGTAGGTTGGGGTAGTAGTGCAGGATCTGGGCAGGCGTTAAGTTGCAGGAGAGTTCTTGGGGTTGGGGTGTTGGATGTGGGGTCATGGACAGAGATAAGGACCTAGGCTATGGGAGGTAGCTGGGACAGGGTTTGGAGTGCAGGGGGATTACCTGAGGCAGCTGCTATTTGGTGGTGGTGGGGAGACAGGTAGCTCTGTGCAGCCTACACTTGCTTGCAGGCACCACCTCCTGCCTCTTCTGTTGCCCAGGAATCACAGCCAATGGGAACTGTGGGGGATGGAGCCTGCAGGCGAGAGCAGTACCACAACTAAGTTTCCTGATGTGACTCTGGGTGGGTGAGGAGGAATGGAACATGGAGCCACCTCCCCCCACCCAGCCAGGCAGAGCCAGCCCAGAACAAAGCATTACAGGGCTTTAGTGGTTGCATCCCAGGACCCCAGGCTACAGCCCCTAATGCCCCTTTCTTAATCTGGACCTGACTGCATCACATTGTAGACTCATACAATTTGTAACCCATTATACCCCCTCACATTCTTTTCAACAGTACTGTCCTCTACCCAGTTACTGCCCATTTTGCAATTTGATTTTTCCCTGAAATCAACAGTTTTACAATTGTCTTTATTGAATTTCATCTTGTCAAACTCAGATCAATTTGTCAAGGTCAATTTTAATCCTAATCTTGTGCTCAAAAATGTTATCAATCTCTCCCATCTTGCTGTCATCTTCAGATTTTACAAGCATACTCTCCACTCCGTTATCAAAGTCATTAATGGAAATACTCAGGGCTTGACAAATCACTGAATCTACTCGCCCGTGGCAAGTAAATTTCAGCCGGTCGCCCTGTTCACCGGCGGCGCGCACATGCGCAATGCAGGTCTTGCGCATGTGCAGTGCAGGGCTGGCGAGTAGGTTTTGCCGCCGTTTGTCAAGCCCTGGAAATACTGATTAGCATAAGACTGTGGAGCCCCACTAGTTTGACAGCAAACCGTTGGAAATGTCTCTTTGAGTTCATTTTCTAAACCAGTTATGGACTCACATTATAATTTATCTAGACCATATTACAATAAATTCTTAGACTACAATTTTCTATTTTGCTTATGAGAATGTCCTGTGGGACTGTGGAGGGGAAAAAAGATGTATTGAAGTCAAGATATATCACATCTACTGTTTTGTCAATATCCACTAGGCCAGTAACACTATCAGAGAAGGAAAATAGATGGTTTAAAGTGATTTGTTCTTGAACTATCCATGTTGGCTATTTCTTATAACCCCATTATCCTCTAGGGGATTACAAATTGATTGCTTAATAATTTGTTCCAGTATCTTTTCATATTTCAAAGTTAGGTAGACTTCTCTATAATTTCCCCAGGTCCTATTTCTTGTCCTTTTTAAAGATAAGTATTATGTTTGCCCTTCTCTAATCATTTGGGATCTGACCTGTGTTCCATGCGTTCTCAAAGATAATTGTTGTCAATTGTGAAGTGGCTTCAGCTAGATCTTTAAGTACCTTAGGATGAATTCAGATTCTGCCTACTTGAATACATCAAACTTATCTAAATATTCTTTAACCTCTTCTTTCTTTATTCTGGATTTTTGTTTTATCCCTCTCATGTTAACTATCTGGTCACAAATAGCCTTTTTTCATGAAGACAGAAGCAAAATTATCATTAAATACCTCAGCCTCCATGCTGTCATCTGTTAATTCCCATTCCATGCAAAGTATTATCTGCATTTTCCTTGCTTTTTCTATCACTTGTTCTACTCCTAGGCTTAGTCTACACTGCAGAGTTTTTGCACAAGAAGACTTTTGCAGAAGAGTTCTTGTGCAAAAGCACATCCTGTAGGGGTTAATTGCAGACGAAATTTGTACATGCAAATTTAGGGGTGGTGAGGCCTGCATTCTTTCCCCCCTTTCCCTTTTCCCTATATCTGATGAGCCAGAAGCAAGTCTTTGGGAACATACGCCATTTAAGATGAGCATTGTTGTCAGTATAGCAAGAACAAGTATAAGATAAGGGTAAAGGGCAAGAACGCATAAACAATTCTGTTTACCCTAACATACTGATCATGTAAACAAGGCCAAAGAACAAGTAGAACTAGATCAGAACCAGATCGATAACTAACAGCTAAGCCCTACATCAGCATGTAATGAGTAACCCCTGGAAATTTCCAAACTGCAAAACAAGGTAGACACACAGTATTTAAAGCTGCACTAGAGCACAGCTATTTGGACCTCACCGATGGGCTTTGGGTACCGGTGCCTCGGAAGCTGAGACAACCTCCCACTTCGTCCGCAGCCAGCTCGGGATCCCTGGCTAGCAGGAAGGGATGTAAGATATGCTACTTCTTTGTTACGTTGCCCTTCTAGTTAAGGGGTGCAGCTGTTAGCTGTCAGGAAATAAATTACTTGTGTTTGACAGATACCTGGGTAGCGCCCTTTGTACTTTGAGATCCCAGTGTCGGACCTGAGATTTACTCTTGCCGACAACACATCCAGACATCAAAGTGCACCGCAAAAGCAATGTGCTTTTGCGCAAGAAAGCATCCACACTACATGGGCACTCTTGCGCAAGAAAGCTCTGATGGCCATTCTTTGAATGGCCATCAGAGCACCTGTGCTTTTTTCAATAGGGGTTTCTTGTGCAAAAACCCCTCTGGAGCTTCCACACCTGCCTTTTTGCACAAGAGCTGTAGAGCAAAAAGGAGTTATTCCTCGTGGGGAGAAGAATAACTCTACCAGCAAAAGCCCTCTGTTCTGTCGATTTTCTTGCACAAAAACATGCTTGAGGTGTGGACTCTCAGCTGATTTTTGTTCAAAAACAACTGTTTTTGCGCAAAAACCTTGTAGTGTAGACATAGCCCTATTGTACTTAAAGAACATCTTTTGTTGTTGTTGTTGCTTTAGCTTTTTTGTCCATTGCTAGATGTAACTTGTGTTGTGCCTTAGTCTTTCTCATTTTTCCCTATGTGTTTATGCTATTCTTTTGCATCCTTAGTGAGCTGTCCACGTTCTCAGTTTTTGAGGGGTTCCTTTTTAGTTTTCAGGTCATCAGTGATTTCCTTATTAAGTGCTATTGGCCTCTTCTTATCTTAACATTGGAGTAGCTTGCAGTTGTGCCTTTACTGTTGTCTGCTTCAGAAACTGCGAGATCTCAGTATTTTTCACTTAAGTCCCATGGGAAGAAGATCTTACCTACCACTTCTCTGAATCTATTAATGTCTGATTTCTTTAAGCCTATTGTCCATATTCTGGGTTCACTCTGTTCTTTCCTTGAATCATGACCACTTTCACTCAAATTGCCTTCTCCCTTAAAATTGCAATCAATTTCTCCCTGTTAGTCAAAATTATATCTTAAATCAAACCTATTTTGTCCTCATAACTTGTTATAAAAGGGGTGGCTTCAGTATATTCCAAGAACATACAGGACTTTGGAACCTTGTGATTTTTGTTGCATTACTCTTCCAGCATATGTGTATCAATTTGCATTATAGAAACGAGAGGGCCAAATGACCTGAACATATGCAGCATTGTCACTGATTAGAGTGAGAGAAATAGACCAGTCAGAATGTTCCTTATGTATAGATTTATTTTTTTATATATGTAATTCTTACTGTGCTGGTAATGTTAATACTGACTGATCCTTCTCCCACCAAAATCAGTAGACAAACTCCAACTGAAATCAATAAGAACAGAACTGAGAAATTCCAGAGGAGTTAGGTGGGTGTGTTGGAGGAAAGCAATTACATTAGGATGCGATATCAGGATAAGTGAAAGGAAGGAGAAAGACAAGACTTTTTCCCTATTGAAAACTTGTATGCTTTATCATTTTTTTAAGTCAGAATTTGAAAGAGCTCAAATGCACACTATTTTATCTGCCCTGTTAATTACCTGCCTATCTATCTATCTCATAAAACTGGAAGGGACCTTGAAAGGTCATCGAGTCCAGTCCCCTGCCTTCACAGCAGGACCAAGTACCATCCCTGACAGATTTGCCCCAAATCCTTAAATGGCCCCCTCAAGGTTTGAACTCACAACCCTGGGGTTAGCAGGCCAGTTCTTTGTGTAAAAGTATAAGTAGTGGTCCAGATACTCACCTAGTATAAACTTCACTAATTGTGATATCAGTGGAGCTATGCTAATTCACACTAGTTGAAGATCTATCTTGATTTCTATTTCTGTTTGTTTTCAGTACTAACTTACTCTCAGTTGAAATAGTCCAAAGTGGTTGGACCAAAAAAGCCTTTATAGAGATTTAAAGCATTGAACAACTACCCAACTTGCAAGACATATAAGACAAATTAATTTAAGTTGAAGTATGATATCTGAATCTTAATTTTTCAGGTAAATATTACAATACAAGCACTATCAAAACTTCCTTCAAAATTATTGGTTTGATTTAGCATCTGATATTTACTAGTTTTTGTGTTCAACATTTTTGTTACTGAAGGACTGAATGTTTTTTTCTGATCTGGTACCTGAGCCATATTCTAAATGCATTTGAGCTGAACAGCAAAACTATCTGCTCTAATTCATTTTATTGAAATATTTAATGATGTATCATGTTGCACAAATTACATCAGCTAAAGATTCTAGTCTGAAAGTTAAGATGCTTCAATTGATTTTTTTCCAAGTCTTAATTTCTTGGTGTTCTACATCCTAGTAATAAAAATAAATTGATATTTAAAAAGCTGTTCATGTCACTACTTTTTTTTTTCCTGTACAGAAATGTATACAGAACGGTGGTCAGACATTTTCTCATATTAATGCACTCACCTGTCTTGCAAGTTATAGCTTAGTTAAAGGAAGCACTGCATTTAAGAATTGTTCTTTCAACTGCCCAACGGGTGTGCAGAAATAGATAAGGAGCATTTTTGTGGCCTGCATGGAGGATTTCTTTCCCTTTTCCCAGACTCCATCAAAGATAGGCAGAGCTTTGTTTTGTATTCTGACCACAGGCAGCAAAGAGGTCTTGGCCCTAAGATACATTATGCTTATTTTTACACATGATTATCCCTTACAGTGGGATGATCAGCCATAATCTTAATTGCTACTCAGAGCCAGAAATGCTACCATTACTGGGTATTCTCTATCTCCCAGAGTAGTCGTGAAATATGCCTCTGCTTAAATCCATGTACTGACTTTAGAGCACAAGAATAACCACTGGAAAATTCCTGCCTGAATGTTGGCTCTTATCTGTTTCATGCAGTACCAAGCAGGGGAAAACTTGTTCAGTTATGTGACTTGGATTTCTGTTGCCTTTTTACTTCTCTGAGAGGAAGGGAATGCAGTTACTGTAAGAAGAGGCCTACGTTGTCCAGACCTTATGTGTGTGTGGGGGGGATGCCTCAGTTCTGAGTAACACTATACATAGGACAGGGGCTTGGTTAAACTCAGTGTCCATATCAAAGTCCAGCTAGAGGCACTAGTCTGTACAAAATCACACTGAATCTGGAGATTTCTAGAAGAAAATCTTCAGAACTTCATACCCTCTTGAACCAGGCTTTTAATATTCCCGACTCTTCCCATAGTCTAGAACTAAACTGCAGAAGTGGGAAAGAGATGGATGGAGGGACTATAAGAACTTAGTCAACTTGATGCTTCCCAGTGAAAGCAGAACTGATTTCTCAGGAAAGGGGTTCTCTTGTATTTACTTTCCCCTCATGCCCCTACTGGGCTGTCTAGTTTGTAGACCAGGCTAATTGCTTCATTTCAGTGAGGGCTGCTAAACTGTTCTGAAGCTAAAGAGAAGGAAAACACCTTAAAATATAGGTGGAAAAGAGACACATTCTTCCCCACTCCATTTTCTTAGCAAAGAAATGTCTTTCCTCTCACCACTTCTGAATAGTTAAGTCCCCTTAGTACGTGCTTAGTACACTATTTGCTTTAGACGAGATCTTCTATAGACAGCCCTAACACCCATGTTATGGTTCTATTTGTCTACATTAGTTATTGAAAAGTGGTCTCAGTGTCAACTGGGGTTAATGAAAACCTAATAGAACAAAGAAAAGTTAGTCAAAAGAAAAATAATTTCACTATGAAAGATTTGTCAGAATTAAGAACATAATTGATGTCATGAAAAGCTTTCTAAATCTGATTTTGCATTTATTGCTAAATGACTGATTACCAAATAGATGGAACATGGCAAGTACCATATGTTTTGTTTACCTAAAGGCTCATAAATTCAGTGTCTTTTGGGTTTCTCAAACATGATTTGTTAGCAGAATCTTTTAAAGAAAACACAACCAACTAAAAAGTCATCAGGTTAAAGTATTATCCTTTCAAATGGTTTTTCAATCCAATTCATTCTTTGGCTGTAAATATGAGTCAGATGCAATATAGGGTTCTGATTAATTGTATTCAAAATGTGTGTAGCACATTGAGCCTGGAGGCATTGTTGACATCTTAGGTTGCTAATGATCTATATGCATTAGCCTTAAAAAAGTGTATATGTAGATAAACAATCTTCCAGAAGAACATATGCTTCAGTAAACTATGTTGTCATATAATTGGTGGTATGAACGTCACAGTAGGACTTGAGCTGAAGTGTTAGTAGAAAAGCATACATTTTTAATTTGGGACTTCCTACAACCGTGCATCCAACTGGAACTAGCTTATCACTTGCAGCAGCAGGCTTATCCAAGGGGGTAAATGTTGCATATCTTTAACTCTGGAGCAGCCAGATACTCTTCTTAAAATCTTATTAACTATTACATATTTACTTACTGGGTTGACACCAAGAGGCCCTCAGTGAAGATAAAAATGTATTCTTGTATATGATTCACCATAGCCTTTTGAGGCAGATAAATATTATTGGTGTCAAACACAAGCACAGACAGGTTATATGGCATGCTCAGGGTGATGTATCAGATCATTGGCAGGGCAAAATGAACCAGGATATCTGGACTTGGTTCCTTAATCCAAACAATAGTTGTCATAGGTGCATTCAATGCATTCCAGTATTTATGTTGAATGGTGCTATGGAAATGAACCTTGGCTCCAACTCAACCCCAATTAGTTTAATTTAATAATCTTACATGTTAGAAGCAGGCGATATCTCTGGTTGCTTTTGAAATTTAAGACTAGCTGTCTGCAGCCTCAGAAGTTGATTCGGTTTTCATTGATGACAAAAGATTTTCTTTCTGTGAATTAGTGAAGTTTTTCTGTAGGCTTGTCTATACTTCCAGCACAGCAGTAGCGCAGCTACAGTGCTTAGTGAAGGTGCTACTTCTGCTGATGGGAGAAGCTCACCTGTTGGCGTAGGTACTCGACTTCCCTGAGGAACCCTCCCATTGACATAACTCCTTGTGTAGACAGAACTGTGTTAATGTTACCGTGTCACTTCAGGGGTGTGGATTTTTCATATTATATTGACATTAATTTGTAGTGTAGATCAGGGTGGTCTCTCACTTCCAACACATCTCCATTTTATTCCAGAGGTGAATGAGATCATATGTATTCCTGTCCAATAATTAATATCATTTTATGAGACAATCTGGTAATCCTTCTGTGTTAAGGTCAAAGTAAGTGGGAGTATGCAGAAGGACTCTAATATCAGATCCCTTGACATATAGTAAATGAAATCCATGATGATGACATAGACAGAGACCCTATTCCCATTATGTTCAGTAGAAGTTTTGCTTTTGACCTCAGTGGGAGCAGGACTGGGACCCCAAATACTAACTTTGATCTCCTTTAGGTTCACATTTAGGAAAAGTATAAGATGTGTCAGACCACTCCAGTGAATTGGGTGTCTGCAGGATGGTGCAGTCTATTATACTATATTGTCATAAAACTGCCAAAAATAGAAGGTTATGGACAAAGATGCTATGAAGAAATGGACTCATTTCTGTTGGAATGGATCCGATATTTTGATCAGGAAGCATATAAAAACTTATTAACTGCTACAGCTCTGAGCTTTTTCACAGCTTTGGAATTACACCGAGGGACATATTTGGACACCAACAACTTAAAATCCCAAATTCAGCTTAACTTTTGTTCAATTGTAATGTTCTGTGTCACAGGAAAAATAACTGTCCAGGACTAACCTCATAACTGATGGCTCATTGGATGCACCCAAAAGCAGGTGTTACATTTGAGTGATTCTCATAATGAAATTGATCTTGTAGAAATGAGCAGGCCACCTAATAGTGAATGAAATATTGATATATATACTGCTGTAAGACTGATTTTTCGCAGTCACAATCACTTGATGCATATAAACATTCAAAAAGGATCTGCCAGATTGTATTAAATGTAAATTTTCTAGAGTTTGTTCATAGAAATGACTTTGGAATGGGTAGTGAATTTTTCTTTTCCCTGGTGTGTTCTAATAATTTTGGTGCTGGGAGCTCAAATAACTTGTCTACTCATCCTAGGTTGTTTGTAATTTGTACACTCACCCTTGTTTCCTGTAAAAATGAAACAAATTTTTGTTCACATGACAAGAGGACTTAATTTGAGGGATTTTCTGAGAGACACAAGAAAAAAGGGAACAACATAATTAATGTTCTATATACAAATTTCTTGGTAATGAGCAATATGCGTATTTGTCTGGGTTTACAGATTAACACTGCAAACAAGTTTTGAAAAATTGTCGCCATTTGCAGTAAATGATCCTTTACATTTTCTTCACTACACATTATACTAAATCCCTGTACTCCAGGCACAGAGAGTTTAGCCTTGTCTATATTGTGAATAAGCCAGGATATGTCAGTTCATGTGCCATTTTAAGAAGTCTTGCTAACATAACTTCAAAACTTTGCATCCTGTACGCTTACATTAACATACATTTAAATTAATGTGTTAGAGGGGAGGATTATTTATGGGGGGATTTGTTTGGTGTTTTTTAGGAAAACCTATTTATCTTAATTTTGAAGTGCTTTTGTTGTTTGTTTGCCATTAGCAGCATCTTCTATATACCATTAGCCACAGCATTCCATTCACAGACTGATAGATTTATTTTTTAGCCAAAAGGGACCATTATAATCACCTTGCCTGACTTCCTGAATAACATAAACTATAAAATTTCAAAACAACAAATAGTTTTGCGGCACCTTAAAGACTAACAAAACATGTAGATGGTATCGTGAGCTTTTGTGGGCACAACCCACTTCTTCAGGTTGTGCCCACAAAAGCTCACGATACCATCTACATGTTTTGTTAGTCTTTAAGGTGCTGCAAGACTATCTGTTGTTTTTTAAGTTTTTCCAGTTACAGACTAACTCGGCTACCCCTCTGAAACTTATAAAATTTCACTCTTTGATTTCGGCACCTAGCCTAATATGCTCTAGTAGTAGAACCAGAAGTTATCTTTCAGAAAGGCAGCCTGCGAGAATGCTGGGCTCCTCTATCATCATTCCCATTAGCCCTTCTGCCATGTTTGTCAGATGCCTGCCATTCAAACTGGGCAATGTCTCTCTCTCTCTGCCTTACAGGGTTAGACTTCAAAGTCAACAAGCCATTCCACAGCCTTAGAATATTCCATCTTGTGTGGTACAACACCTTTGAACACTCATTTGTTACCCTAATGTTCACTCATGTATGTGAACATTTGTTTCACTTTCTTCTGTTTCCACTTATTGTGGAAAAATACAATGTATCAACTTCTGAGGAAATGTTGTATACTGTTAATTCAGGTGCAGTGTAGCTGCAATTCACATGTTCCTGTTGCAGGCAGTTCTTGGACTTGTTCACAATTAGTTCCTGAAAATTGCATCATAACATTGTAACTTGGAACTGCAAACCACTCTATTGCGGAATTGAGCATAATAAAGTCAAAACCAATGAAAATGGAATCAAGGTGTCAATTTAGAAACTTAAGTGCCATTCACTGAAGCTGAATGTCATAGAGTGAAAGACTCCACTAATGTGATTTATGCCATCAAATGCCAGCAATGCCCCACTGCAATGTATATTGGCCAAACTGGAGATTCTCTGGGAAAGAATTAATGGACACAAATCAGATATCCAAAAAGGCAATACACAAAAACCTGCTAGAGAACACTTCAATCTGCCTGGACACTCATTAATGGATCTCCAAGTCACCATTTTGTTTCAGACCAATTCCACAAGCAAAATACACTGAGAAGGGTTGGAACTTAACTTAATTCACAAGTTCAATTCTTATGCAAATGGTATGAATCAGGATATCGTCTGGCTCGCACACTATCTTCCACATCCTAATGACTTAACCAACCAACCTATCAATGGAGGTGCTAATTGTTCTTATCAGCCTCTTGTAACTGTTTGAACTATCTGCTTATTGTCTCTCTTTTTTCTTCCCCTCTTTCTGTCTCTTTTTTTCCTCCTCCCCCCTTCCCTTATTTATTCTTGGATCTGGAGTTCTAATACTCATGTCATCTGAAGAAGTTGGTTGTGCCCATGAAAGCTCATGATACCATCTACATGTTTTGTTAGCCTTCAAGGTGCTACTAGACTATTTGTTGTTTTTTAAAGTTTTTCCTGTATATCTTACATTAGCATGTTACTGTGTAAGTGCATCCTCTCCATCCTCCTCAAACTTTTGTGCAATTCAGCACCTGGACACATGATCAGTAGGATGGTACTTTGTCCCATGCTTGCTTCATTTTACATGTTTCGATTGGGACTTTCCTACCTCTGGGGTATGACCCTCCTTTGCGGGGCGCCAAGAGGCCTGAGGGAGTCAGAAAAAAATCTGCCTTTACTTTCCAGTCAAAACTCAGGAGTCAGAGTTGGTTTTGTCAATCAACTTGATAAGTGAAATATAAATGCATTTATTGTAATACTATTATGCACATACTGTTAATTAGGGCAATTTGAATATATCATGCTTTATAATACTCATTTCCTCATTCATTCTTTCAGCTTGAGGTTTGCTTTGTGATACTCATTTCCTCATTCATTCTTTCAGCTCCAATGTTGGTTTCAAAGCATTTTTCCCCTTTTTTGAAAATTATTCAATCAATTGATGGAGTTTAAATATCAGAAGTTCAAGTTACAAAATTTACAAAAGGGACCATGCAGACACTCAGTCAGAATTTAGGGCAAAATACAATTCCAGGGGCTCTCTAGTCATATGATAATCTGTCACTGTTCTCTGAAACCCAGAAGGTTATCAATAGTGCTTTTGTTTCATGATGGCTAGAACTGAACATAATCAGCCAGATCTTCAGCAGATGTAGATGGTTTTGTGTCTCTCTCTCTCTCACTGATTACGTGGGTTTCCAAATAGTTTCCCCATGTGTATTACACTACATTTTAAAATTATTTCTTTCCTTCTTTCTAATCACTGTAGTTAAGCAGTTCCCAAACTGCCTAGTTCTCCTTTTTCCTGATTATAGTTTCAGGGGGTGTAAATTGCACTATATATTCTGTTCTGAAGCCCTTCTGATTGGCGTTGCTCTGCTTTAAATATATAAGGGAGTTTTTTGACTGCGAGTGGGGAGTTGCCCATGTGGGTGATAAGCACAGATCCACTAATGCTAAGAATATATTAAAATATACAGATGTGAAATATTTTGCAATCCTGTGTTGTGTATTTCTTAATTGTTCAGTATTGGCAAACCTGGTCAGTAGGGAGTTATTACCATGAAATGACAAATACTGACTTAATTGAAGGGGAAATGACTTTGCAGATTTATGGATTTGTAAGGCTAAAAATCTGCATGAGTGCTTTTAATTAAATTCATTTTTCTGCATAAGCTCTTGTCATTTCAGATATTCAAAAATCTACCCATGTTGCTCCTCCTATACTGGTTTTTCAATTTATTTGCAAGGCTTCATTTATATACTTGTCAGCTGCCTGTGAGCACCCAATGAGACTGCCATTATTCCAAACATTGCATGGAAATAAAAGTTAGGAAACTAGATAGACAAAAATTTCTTTTTTGTGTGTGTGCTATAACTGCATCTAATTATCTGTACCTTCTTACCTGCTTTAGCAATAACTACCAAATAGGATAAGTAAAGTAAAAGCAAAATACTGAGGGCCAGATCCTTGTACATCTCCAAGTGCTCTTTGTACACCTTCAGTGACATAAAGGATATTTACAACTTTTTTTTAAGCAGGCCAACAAGAATTTTTATTGAAGAGAGATCCTCAGGTGGTACAAAAGCAATGTAGGGACTGGAAGTCCATGTGGTAACAAAATCAGAGCAATGTGAATGGACCATGATTTTACCTTATGAATGATGGAGAGATTGAAGAGGAGATTTTAAAAAAAGGGGTGGAGAAGACAGATGTGGTTGGCCAGGTGACAAGTCTGATGTGGAACAGTATATTAGGTTAGGGAAAGAGCAAGATATATTTTAGATACATTCTAAATGGGAAAACGACAGGATTTGGAAAGCCTGGATCTGAGAAGAGCAAGTTGTGAAGATATATGTAGAGTGAGAAGGATATTAGTGAAGATGTCTGAAACCACCCCCCGTATATATACCTTACACACTATTGCAATGTGGGTCTTTTGCAGAACATTTCTTGTGAAGTATTATTTAAAAGCTAATAACACATAGATCAGAATTCTTGTATAATGTATGTATAAAAGTCAATTAAGAGTTGTGAACATAAACTGAAATTATTACGATGTTCCCCAGGCAAAATGGGGGAAGGAGGGTAAACCAGTTTCTCAAAGAACGAGAATAATCCTGTGCCTAGCCAGGTGTCATCAAAGGTGATTGGGAGTCACCTCTGAAGTGGTCGTTATTTGACAAAGCAGTGCAGTAGGAATAGATGATTCTTCATTTTAGAAAACAGCATGCAACTTCTTTCACTATGAGACTCCACATGTCCTTCCTCACAGCTGGAATGAATTTTGTCTAGGGATAATCCCCAGAAAAATGCATTTCAGAGGGTGACTGGATTAAAAAAGTGAAGGGCAAACCACTTTGATCGTAGGTGACAAAGAAACTAGCCCTTTGACTTTGGGGGGAGACCTGCAAATTTTGTTAGTCCCATTCATGGGAACATGGTAAGAATTTGACCTTGTACCAAGCCTAGCTTCAGAGGGGTAGCCAAGTTAAGTCTATAACTGGAAAAACTTTAAAAACAAGGAATGGTCTAGCAACACCTTAAAGACTAACAAAACATGTTGATGATATCGTGAGCTTGTTAAGTCTAGCTTGTTAAACTTTAGCTATTTGGAAGTGTTTTATCTGTATTTTTCTTGTAGCCATTTCTGACTTTAATACCCAAACTCACTTAAAACCTATCTCTTTGTAGTTCGATAAACTTTCATTTTAAATCTAAACTAATCCAGTGTTTAATCTGACCAGTTTAGTAATTCCAGTTAAAGAAACAAATATTAATATTGAGTCTTTAATATTGGGACTGTCCAGAACACATATTTTGGAGGGAAATTTCAGAGTGGCAGTGTCTGGGAGAGGGGGGCACACTGCAAGTAGTAGCCTAGGATGCTGGAAGACAGAGTATCACTGAAATGTTGGTAACAGGCTGCGGAGGTCAGAGCTGCTGGATTAGAACTGTAGCTATACATAGGCATGTAGGGACTGACCTACAGGCTGTTAGTCTGTTTGTGAGTAGCCCTGGATGAGAGCTACCACAGCAAAGCATTGTGATGCACTCAAAGTTGTGGGTTAGGTGGATTCACTCCTCTGGCTTGCACCCCAGCATCTGACAGTGGAGTTGTCAACAATAATAGAGAAAAAAAGAAGAAAGGAGGTTTCAGCAGGAGAGGATGAAAGTTCAGTTTTTGCCACGATATTTTCCAGCAGGCAGCATGGCACATGTGAGATAATGGAGACACAGCCAGAGATATGACAGTTGAAGGGAAACAAGAAGTGGTTTCTGAGAGATGCCAGAAGGAGATGTTGTGTTCTCATACACAATGAGCAAGCCATGTACTTCTCTGATTACTTTGTTTAGTTTATCTTGTTCTTTTTTTCCTGACTCTAAAGACTCCCTGAGAGAGGATAATCCTTGCTGACCTTTTACAGGCTGCAATAACTTTGAGAACAAAATGGCTGCTCAACTTTGCTGCACCAAGTTCTTACACAAGTCAATTTACAGTATACAGAAAACCAAAGGAACAACAATAAAATAGCCACACCATGGATAATGCTGTTTTGCAAAGAAAGGGACCATATCCAAAGCTCTTTTTGAGTTCAGTGGTCTTTGGATCAGCCTCATGGTAACGAGGACAAGATGTACTGTGTTAATGTTACAGGAAAACCAAAGAAGAAAAGTGATGCTGATGCTCCTGTGTTACAAAAGGTACAGAAATTACAGTTTTGGGTTATGTGCACTATTAGCCATATGGAACCTCTAATAGCCTTTGAATGCTGCTTCTCTTCCCCAGACTCAGGAAGTCAAGGTTCAAGGAGACAGTCCTGATAGCAGCTGCAGACTCATGCTGTGGAGAGGGACAACTGAAGTAAGCCCTTTAAGATTTTACTTTAAAATCTTGCCTCTCCTAATGGAGTGATTTCCAAAAGAGAACCAGTTGTCAACTACAGTCTCAGGGTGTGGCCTGGCTTCTGGACAAGTTGTCAATAATAGCACAATAACTTTGAAATTATCTTTTTAATCTGGGAAGGGAAATGGTTGTTTTACTGTCCATCAGGAATAGGGACAGGAAAGTTTAGCCCATTAAATAAACTCTAAAATTTCTGCTCCATCTGATGTGAAGGTTTGAGAGGATGCTAAAAAACAACAAGAACAACAACAAAACAGGAGGATGTGATAAAAATCTTAGTGGAGTACTCATTTAAGTAGCTGCAGAAGTCAGAAGACAGCAGTGATGTGTTTAATACACAGACTGTTTATCTAAGGAAGGACAAAGACATCAAACTGTGAAGATAAGCACGGCATTATCATACACTCCATTTTGCATGAGAATGAGGTATTTTAATTAATGGAAGAAAATATTCATAAACCACCCTTTTATCATGTGAATATGTTACAATAAACTTGTTAACAGTTGCTATTGGAAATCCATTTTCTGGCCTTTATAACAGGTGGTCACACATACGGTATTAACCGAATAGCCATTCAGAAACCATCGTAATGAGTTACAAAAACGTATCAGGGAGGGGGAAGCATTGTTTTAGTTTGTGTGATGAAGCAGATAGGGCTTGATCCAAGATGAGTGATCTCAAAGGAAGGACTCCAATTGACTTCAATAGGTTTTTCAGTCAGAACCAAACTGAGTGAACATGAAAACATGTATTATTATACCTATATATTTCTGTATGTTACAACAAGTAAAGTGAACAAATCAACATTACACATAGCAAGAGAAAAGTTAAACAGAACAGCTGATGTGAAAGTTTGTCTTTTCTGAGAAAACTTGCATGAACAAATCATAACTCACTGCATGATGTATTTTGAGAATACATAGCATACTTTTATTTAAGTTTTATCTTATGAAATAAAATGAAGGAACAGACTAACTCACTACTCAAGGATGAAAACTTGATTTTGGATGAGAAATAGGTATTTTAATTCAATTCCATCTAAATATTCATAAATAATTTGGATTTATACCATGATCCTCAGATAGCATGATTTAAATAAGGTTCTTTCAAAATTTGTGGCCAGGGTAACATTCTGGCTATTAATCTTCAATTCACAGTGTGCTTTGATTCATTTAACTACCCATTCCAGCAGTAGCATAATACCACAAGTGTCCTTGTGTGAAGTGCCAAATGAAGAGGAGCTGCAGTGTAATATAATTTAAATCATTTTTTAAAATATTAATATACACTTTAGCTTTAAAGTATCATACTGCAAGGCTGGTTAAGGTTCTTTAATGAGAGATTTCCAATGTTGGAGCAAACTTGAGGAAAGAACATTTTGTTTTTTGTGAAATGTGCTTAGCTGATAATATTCTGTCTTCCTTTTGCAGTTATGAGAGACATAGGTTTGAATATGCTCACAGATTCTCATTTGTCTTAGAGTTGAAGCCAAGTAAAATAAGATAGTCTACCTTTTCAAGAGCCAGGTGGCATGGGCCACACTGCATAGTTCAATTATCAAACCTAGCTAGAAAAATGGGGGAGAGAACTTTTTTGTAGGAGAGCTTGTTATGCCTGTGACTGGCTTTGGAGAAGAGAAAAAGACCTTTGGCCCCTTGTAACCTGTGTGGATTGTGTGGTTCTGTTTCCATTAATAATCTATGGCCGGAGGGAAAGGCCTGGAAAACATCTGATGATGTGTAATCCTTCATGGGTTGGGGTAATAGGTCAGCAGCATTCCATCAAGATCTAAGCCTGGGTTTGGAATATCCACTGCAGCTATGTCAAATGTGAAAATGCTCATTCAGCATCATGTCCTTGATACAGGATCAAGTAAGCCACCAAGGTGGTCCAGAAGCAGTGAATTCTTGACTATTTTATTTCATTTTATAATACACAAGTCATAGTGCAGCCACAGTAGACTGTTGAATTGTGCTTCTGGCAGGGAACTGTGGCTGGTTCTGGATGTTGAATGGGAACTGTTGGCTACTAAGTGGGGGGTAATAGGTAAGGAAAGGATGGAGATGTTTTGGGGTGAGACTGCTTGGTAGCTAGTCAATTGAGCTGCTGGGAGGGTGGAGTGCTTTTGTATTTCTGGCATATGCCACCTCTACTTTCATGGCAAGTATTGAACATCTGTCCCACTCAGAGTGCAGATGTCTACTGTCTCATCATTCACCTCCTTTCTGAAACCTGACTTTTTTCCCAAGGCCCAAAGTAATTAACCCAGTGCTCCACACATTCATCATTGTTTACTGCATTGATTCTCGGGGGGGGGGGGAGGGAGGTTCTTGGAAAGGAGGAGAAGGGGAGAGGGTGTGGGGGAGGAATGCAGCCCTACTTTCTTGACACAGGCAGGAGCAGTGGCAGGTCCCTATAAAAGGGGGGATGGTGCCATTGGCACCCAAACCATTGGCCCCACCCTCATGCTGCCCATCCTCCTGCTGTTGCTTCTCCCCAAAACACCGCCCCCACTTCCTCCTTTCCACCTCCCTCTGTCCCTCATCACTCATCCTTATGGTAGTAAAAATTGATGGGGCCATAGCCCCCTGCCTTTTCCTTCACACATTCTGGCACTCTTGGACTGCTAAGTCTTGTGAGCGGGATGCATCACTGAATTGAGGTCATGGCAAGAAACTATGCTGTTTCTGTTTCTGGCTGGCAGATGCTGGGGAACTAGCCTATAGGAAATAATAGATTGCTGGTAGATGAAGTTCTATGTACCCCTTTTGGAGGGTTGTGTGGGTGCCCCCTATTTTCATCGTGGGGGGAAAACTCTGCTACAAGTCTCTGTGGAGTGCTGAGCAGGAGTCATTCTGCAGCATTGGGAGCAGACACCTTCCCTAAGGGAAGATTTCAAGATTGTGGGGGAAAAAGAAGGGAGATTTACTACAATGAGGATGGTGCATATGGAACAGTAGTAGAAAGTTTCATAGGCTTTAAGATGAGAAGGGAGTATCATGATCTTATACTCTGACCTCGTGCACATTGCAAGCTACGGAACTTCACCCGCTCCTCTAATAGGCTCATAACATCTGGCTGAGTCACTGAAGTCCTCAAATATTGATTTAAAAGACTTCAGGTTACAGATAATCCAACATGTACTCTCCATCTTATAGCAGCAATTTCTGTTAGTCCCTAAAGTGAATGACTGCATTTTGCACTATTAAATTTTATCCCATTTTTATTACTGCTGTTTTTAAGGTCATCCACATTTTCCTGTATGGTATTCCAGTCCTTCTCCAGTATTGACAGTACTTCCCCGTTTTGTGTCATCTGCACATTTTATTGGCACACACTCACTGTGACTTTTGTGCCAAAGCTATTAATAACAATGTAAAATAAGATTGTTTCCAAGACTGAATCCCAAGGAATTCTACTGGTAGCCTCCCTCCAGCCTGACAGATTTCATGAAAGATGAACTTTCATGAAGATTCCCCTTTAACCAGTTGCTTATCAGTTATCTTATTAAACCGTATCTTCTCCCGTCTAACTAATTTTACATGAGGAATTCTATCCCAGGTAGATTAGTACTACTCCATTTCTGTCCTCTATAAAACTGGTCTCATCTCAAAGAAAAATATCAGGTTGGTATGCCATGATCTTTAGTAAAGCTATGCTGTATTTTATCACAATCACTCTTTTTCTTTGTCCTTTTTTTTTTCTAAATTCTTTGGGTAATTCATTCTTTTGCTTCTTTGCCATGATGCTATTAGTAATATTTTAATGTCCCTTTATTTCAAGATATATTGAGTAGGCTGCTAATAAAGAATTAAGAATAACTAAGGACATGAAATTATTACATAATTCAAAATATTTCCTAAAGACAGAAAATTAAAAACTAGAAAAACTATTTTTAGGTGGCCATGTATTTATTAATGAGATTTTTTAACGTATTTGTGTGTGTGGTGTATGCTTGATTTCCCTCTGCCTTTTGCTATCTTTGATGTAAATGAATGAGATAACCTTCCTCTGGCAGAAAAAAAGATAAAGTAGGCTTGGAAATATGTGATTTTTAAAGTATTCTCCATAGATAAGAATATATTTCTCATATAAATTACTTTATTATGAAAAAAACAATAAAATTTCTAAATGAAGTGGTGTAAATCATATTAGTCTGTCATTTACCCATGTCTTATAAATGTTACAGGTGGGACCTCCCTGGTCCAGCACCCTCGGGACCTGAGTGGTCCCAAACCACGGAGTTTGCTGGGTAACGCATTAATGAACATAAATATTTGAAGCTTCAGTGGAAGAAAAAGCATGACTATAGTTGATTTTAATAGGCAACATCTTTTTATCGAGCACACATACTAGCTGCTTGTGTATTGTTCACTTCCACAGCCATAAAATCTATTGTGGAATTTGTCTATTGATGCAGAATTGTGAATCAGAGATCTCCACTTTCCTTTAAACATTTATATTCAGAGATAGTGATGGAAAGTTCAAAAATATGAACAAAGTGTAAACTGATGAAAGGTTGTCTGCCTGAATCTGTAGTGACTGAAATGATAACTTGGAGGTATGAACTGACCCATTTCTCTCAGTGGTAACCTTATAGACAGCCATTCCATAGCCATTGGATTTAGTATTTTTCCAGAATACTACAGAATTCACCATTTTGCTGTAGACAGGCACCAGTTACTTGTTTTCTTTCTCCCTGCTCTTCTACAACATATGTGCTGGTGCCTCCTTAGTCCACAGCTATCCCCAAAAGGAGAATTAATTGGATTTCAGTTTGCTCTGTTCCATGTAGCCATGAGTAAGGGTCATAGAGAAATCAAGATGCAATCCAGTTTGAATGAAGAGGATGAGGGGAAGCTGGAAGTGTAGAATGGTCACTGGGGCTGCCTGGGGACCAACATTGCATATAGGACTAGAAAACTCAAGGAGATGAGCTGCTTAAGTAAGTAAAACATTTTCACACATGGAGAGTCTCAGTGGGGTCTGCTGGACAACACTGAAGAGCTAACATGGGGAACAGAGTGCAAGAGTAATAGCTATATATTGTATAAAAGTTTTTCAAACTGTCTCATTTTAGAAGATTAAAAGACAGTACATGGTTAGAGGGGAATACAAAGCAAATGTCATTTTGCATTATTTAGTTCTACCCCAGTGCAAAGTTTTAAAACTATCAAGTAAACTGTAAAGTTTTCAAACCTCCACGGATTTACAGTGAGTCACACTAGGATCATAAATGCCTTTTAAATCAGAAAGAAAAATTATGGAAACATTTTGAAATAAATGATCAGTGTTTGGTGGGTTCTCTTAAAAACACAAACAAAAAAAAACCACCTCTCCTTCCTGAAATGGGTATATTGTGATATAGGAAATCTCTCATGATCAAAATCAAGAGCAACAATTATTGATATCTAATTGTTTGCCTGCACTTTTGATCTCTTTAAATGAAAGATCAAAATAAAAATTGTCACATGTTTAATGGAAGTTGGTTATTGTAATTACTTTGTTAAATAATGGTCCAACATTTTTGTTCCACTAGGTAATTTGGATTACCGACTGCAGGTCTGATTCAGCATTCGTCATTGACTTAAATGGGCATTGGATTAAATCCTTTTATGTGGGTGAATTGTTTATAAGTTATCCATGAGTTTTACCTATCTGAAGCTAGATTAACTATGTTCACAAAGCAGAAAATATTGCGACAGAATGAAGTGGCATCAGTGTGTTACTAAAATAACTTTAAGTGATATAGGCAGGTGATCTCTGTATTACAGTATATTCTTATATAAAGAGTAAGTAATACTTTTGTGTGTGTAATAGCCATATTCCATATTTACAAATGACAGTTATTCAGCTCCATATTTGTTTATATGTTTAGCAAGAAGTGATGTCTTTTAGTACATTATTTAGTTATGTAATCTTAGAAATTCTAGAACAGTGAACATTAACAAAGGATACGTCTAGACTACAGGCTTTTGTCGACAGAAGTTTTGTCGACAGATACTGTCGACAAAGCTTCTGTCGACAAAGAGCGTCTAGACTATATCCAGTTCTGTCGACAAAGCAAGCCACTTTGTCGACATGACAGTGTAGACGCAAAGGACAGTGTAGATGCAATAACTCCTTCTGTCGACAGAACTCTGAATGAGGTTTACAGCCATCAACAAAACTGCTGAGTTCTGTCAACGTTATGTTGACAGAACTCAGCGGCAGTGTAGACGCAGGTATAGTTTTGTTGACAAAAGTCCACTTTTGTCGACAAAACCCTGTACTCTAGACATACCCAAAGAGTACAGCTGTATTGACCTTGTTTTGATTCAGACTTACACTGGTCAGAACATTCCTGGAACTTGCTTATTTCTCCTTCTGGTTATCATCAGCAGTTCACATTAAATGTTTAAATGGTTCAGATGAAATGTGACAGAAAATCATTTTGCTTGTCAATAGACATCTCTTAAACTACTGCAAGATAGTGACAACAGATTAGTTCAGCTGTATTTTTACTTCTACACTGACATTAGTAACATAATTCAGAAACACTGACACTCTTCACTTGAAAAGGATCCGAATCCAGTATTCAGAGGACAACAAAAAGTTGATCTTTGATTTAGATTCTATAAGACTGTAGGACGGGGTGGACAATAACATAGTAGTGGGCCACTAGCATAAGCCCCTGAAGGGCTGCCACCTCTATATTTACCTGCATGACTGCAGGTAAAAGTGATTGCAGCTCCTGTTGACTGTGGATCACTGTTCCTGGCCAATGGGAATGTCAGGAAGTGATGTGGACCAGGACACCACTTCCCACAGCTTCCATTGGCCAGGAACAGCGATCTGCAGCCAATGAGAGCTGCAGTTGCCAATACCTTTGGCTGTGCAGGTAAATATAGCAGTGGGAGCCCATTAGGAGTTAACCCTGGTGAATCTGATCAGGTCTACAAGTGATATTTGCCCCGCCCTACCCCGGAATAGGAGGTAAATCCCTCTTTTACACTGGGCTTTAACACATCATCTCAGTAAGGGTAAGTCTACACTGCACACTTATTTTGAAATAAGCTATCCCGGAATAGTCATTCTGAAATAGCTTATTTCGAAATAGCATGTCTACGCTGCAGGGAAGCCCTCAAAATTAGTCTGAAGCAGGCTTCCCTAATGTTGACATGCTATCTCGATTAAGAGCCCCAGGAGGCACTGGGGAGGAATAACTTAGAATGGCCCTGGTGAGCGGCTATTTTGAAATAGTAGCAGTGGAGCATCTACACATGCCTTATTTTGAGAGAGCTATTTCAGAGTTGGTGTTATTCCTTGTAGAATGAGGTTTACAGATTTTGGAATAAACCATCCATTATTTCAAAATTATTGCAAAATAACGGAATGGCTGTGCAGGCGCTCACATTTTTATTTTGAAATAATGCTAGTTATCTTTAAATAACAGTGCAGTGTAGACGCACCCTAAAGAGCTGCTGAATTTGTTCAAATACATTAAATCTGCTGAGTGTAAAAAATGATCCTTTCCCTCAAACTATCAATTTTTAATCTGGTATTGTACCAGATTTTATTATTTTTTGTTCAGATTTAAATATTATTTGTTTACATTGTTGTCACATTAGAAACCATCAGTTCAAAAAAGGATGGTCTTCTTGGACTCAGGAGATTTGGGTTCTTGCTCTGCTACTGTGTGTGTATTTATGACCTTGGAAAATTACTTAATCAGTTTGTCTATTTCCCATCAGCAAATTGGGATATTAATGTGCTCTTTCTGCTTTGCCTATTTAGATCAGTGAGAGGCAACCTATGCTAGTGAGTGGGCTCCATGAGTAGCCCTTCTTAATCTTGTGGCCCACTGAGATGATCATAACCAATATAGTCTCCCTGGAGAGGGTAGTTTTTCTAACTGCACTTGCAAACCTGGAATTTGCAGGGTGTGCTGATTGAATCACAGCAGCGCTTTGATTGGATGCACAGGGAGTGCATAGCTCTCTCAAAATTATGTGCTATCAGCATGCACCACACTTCACGTCCCCTTGCTTTAAATACAGCTCACTTTTGTAATACTGGTAAGAAAAGAACTACATGGATGAAAACCAGCAGAACCTGGCAACCCTGCAGGTGGGCAAAGGTAAACAAAATGTCTCATGGGCCACACATAGAACCCTAATGGGCCACATGTAGCCCTCAGGCTGCAGATTGCTCATTACTGATTTAGAGTATAGGTTCTCTGGTGAAAGGAATGTCTCTAAATATATCTGTACAGTGTCTACCTCACTGACCCTCAATCTTAGTTGGGGCCTTTAGACTCAATCGTAATAACAATAATTAGCTGCAATGAAATCAGTTAAGCTTTACATGTTACTTAGCTATACTACTACATGAAATATTTGATATATAACAAAAAGCATATATTTTAATTAATATAGCTTTTAGGGAGACAATATATCTTAGTTTTGGATGCTGTGCCAGATTAAAATGAACCTTTTATGTTTATTGAGCACGCTCACAATACGTGGGTTGTGATGCTGCACTTTTTCCTCGGGCAGACTTCTCAATGAAGAAAATGGGGCTTAATTTGTAGTGTTACCGAGCTAGATTCCAATGCATATGAAGTCGTTTGTTTTTTTTTAATTGGTCAAGCTAAATGTTGAAACTCCATTGATAAGGCTTTTCTTCTAACTTCTTCTTATAGATGGCAGAACTCTTTGTCTAATATAAAATATTATGCTTTCAACTTGAATTTGGTTTCTCCAAACTTAACATCTTCCCTTAAATAGGAGATGTCGTGGACATCTGTCTCTTATTCAAGCTGTCAATTTTACATACAGTAAAGAGGTCATAAATATCGTATTCATTCACATTAGATTGTTTTATTATATTTTCTGAAGAATGGGCTCAGGTGTCCCATCGTTATGCTATCTAGGTGTCAAAGCTTGCTAAGATACATTTCTTATGTATAGTACTTTGGTGTCTTATTATGATATTGTTTGTGGAGTTCTTTAAGATGTTGGATAAGGAATATGGCACATTATCCTGCTCTGTTACCTCTGTTAACTATGACAAATATTTTCTGGTTTCAAAATACTCTATTTGGCCCTTTTTATTTGCATTTTTTATTTCCATGCTTTCACCTTTTTTTACCTTGAATTATGAATTCCTTCAGTTTAAATTTTTGATTCTTTATATCTTTAATGTTCTTGAGTTGTTGTTGTTACCCTTTTAGTTAACAATGTGTATTCTGAATGTTGGGGGGGGGATGTTAAGTTTTTAAAAATGTCTTAAGTATTTAGAACAAGTAGTGGGAGGTCAGATACACTGAAGAGTCCTTAAGCACTGCCAAGCGTGGAGATGGAAGAATGCAAGGGAGTGGGGAATTTTTGAAGTTCTGGAATGTAGAAACTTTTTATGTTTCTTTGCTTTTTATTCCCCAGCCTATTTGCTCCCACTTGTTTCATATCTTGGAGCACCCCGTGTCAGATTTGCCTTTCAGTGGATTTGGCACACTTTGGGGCATTTTGATTAACTCAACTATAAATAACTTCCAAATCATTCCTTCCCCTATCACATAATTGACCTTCTGCATCATGTCTTACATAGATCTTTAAAATGAACTGAAATTGTAGTTTCTCAGGTAAGCCACATGTGGCAGAGAAACATTAAATAGATTTCATAATATGGCTATCATTTAATTTTGTTTAAAGTCCAGTGTAGCAAAAATGTCTTTACTGAATCACTTCAAATTTGGGCCTTAATAAATAAATACAGGTTGAACCTCTGTTAACTGGGACTCCCTGGTCCGGCAACATCTGTGCTCCCAGACCAGAGAGTCTTGGTGGAAGGCTGGCAGCTGGACTCCCCACAGCTGGGCTGTCAGATGCGACAGGAGCCCAGTTCACAGGGAGCTGGGCTGGAGCTCAGTTGCCTGGATTAGCAGGGAAGTGGGCGGGGGCGGGGGGGAGGTGGGGGGAGGCAGAGGGACTGGCAGGTCAGCAGGGGTGGCAGCAGCGGGGGTGGGGGGAAGGAGTGAGGGAGCCAGCCAGGAGGCCAGTGGCTGGTCCAGGGCTGAGGGGAAAAGGTATCAGTGGGGGCAGATATGATCTCCTCTGGTCCGGCAAAATCCTTCATCCGGGACCAGTCGGGTCCTGTGTGTGCCAGACCAAGGAGGTCCAACCTATGTTGCTGAATGAAAATATCCAGGGGAAATGAGCTTTTCTCAAAAGTTTGAGGGGGTAGAGCAGAAACTCTTCAAACTAAGGATTTCAGACATAATCTGTTGTGTAACCTCAACTATATTTTTTTCATAAACTGAGTTGAATCAGAGGCAATATCACAATAGTATTTTCCCATATAACTCTGGCAAAAGAGGTACCCTGCTAAATGAAAGCTGTCACTTCTGGTAATCATTGTCTCTTATGAAAACAATTGCTGCTTTCTCTCTTGGACAGATACTGCAAGCAATGAAAAATAGCATTTAAAGTCCTAGAATCCCCCAAAATAAAAAAGGCCAACAGAGCAGGCTAGATCTCCAGCCGGTATTAATTATTTATTCAATGGCACTATATGCCAGTTAATACCAGCAGAAGATCTGGGCTGAGTGTGTATCTCCTGCTCTTTGTAAAGGAGACATTAGTACATTAGCAAAAGAAATACTTATATGCTGCCGCTTTAATAATCAAATATTAGCCCAGGTCATTTCTTCTCCTGTTTAAAGCTGTGGAAGGAAATCTCCATGAGAAAAAGGGGGCTGGCCCCTCCAAATCTCACTAATTATTGTAGATCTACAAGAGTCTCCAGACATCCATGAGTAGGCCCTGTGTCACTGCATCTGCTTTGGCTCCGATGGCACTCCCACCACTATCCTGGCTGGGCAACACTACTATATTTAGAGCTCTCCAAATCTGCAGATACCTGAAGTTCATTTTTGCAGATACGGATTTGGATACACATTTTGTATCCGTGCAGGTCTCTAGTCATCTTTCAGGGGCTCTATTATTATGATTGTAGTTGTTATTAATAATAAAAATAATAATTAATAGTATGTAGACAAATTACATGGGACTGACAAGAGAGAGAATATGTATTTGCCCCAGTTTACCAACTCTCCCCTTTGTTTCTCTTTTGACCTGTACTGAGCACCCTCTGCAAGACTATCAGGGAGGATGATGACACAGAATTAGCTGAATCCTCGCTTGTGAGAGAAAATTGGTTGAGGATCTCCAAATATGAATCTAGAGGAAAATGATCAAGTCCATTACGTGAAATGATTCATGTACATGATGTGGCACCCTCTCACAAGTCTCACAGAACCTTTCCTCAGGACACTTTATAATCCAGTTATACACAGGGCTACCACAGTTACATTACCACTGCTTATCTACTAGCATTAGACAAAGCTCATAAACATTTAAGAACTTAAGAACATAAGAATGGCCATACTGGGTCAGACCAAAGGTCTATCCAGCCCAGTACCCTGTCTGCTGACAGTGGCCAATGCCAGGTGCCCCAGAGGGAGTGAATCGAACAGGTAATGATCTAGCAATCTCTTTTCTGCCATCCATCTCCACCCTCTGACAAACAGAGGCTGGGGACACCATTCCTTACCTATACTGGCTAATAGCCATTTATGGACTTAATCTCCATGAATTTATCTAGCTCTCTTTTAAACCCTGTTATAGTCCTAGCCTTCACAGCCTCCTCAGGCAAGGAGTTCCACAGATTGGCTATCCGCTGTGTGAAGAAGAACTTCCTTTTATTTGTTTTAAACCTGCAGCCCATTAATTTCATTTGGTGGCCCCTAGTTCATATATTATGGGAACAAGTAAATAACTTTTCCTTATTCACTTTCTCCACACCACTCATGATTTTATATACCTCTATCATATCCCCCCTTAGTCTCCTCTTTTCCAAGATGAAAAGTCCCAGTTTCTTTAAGCTCTCCTCATATGGGACCGATTCCAAACCCCTAATCGTTTTAGTTGCCCTTCTCTGAACCTTTTCTAATGCCAGTATATCTTTTTTGAGATGAGGAGACCACATCTGTACGCAGTATTCCAGATGTGGGCATACCATGGATTTATATAAGGGCAATAAGATATTCTCCATCTTATTTTCTATCCCTTTTTTAATGATTCTTAACATCCTGTTTGCTTTTTTGACTGCCGCTGCACACTGCGTGGACGTCTTCAAAGAACTATCCACGATGACTCCAAGATCCCTTTCCTGATTAGTTGTAGCTAAATTAGCCCCCATCATGTTATATGTATAGTTGGGGTTATTTTTCCCAATGTGCATTACTTTACCTTTATCCACATTAAATTTCATTTGCCATTTTGTTGCCCAGTCACTTAGTTTGGTGAAATCTTTTTGAAGTTCTTCACAGTCTGCTTTGGTCTTAACTACCTTGAGCAGTTTAGTATTGTCTGCAAACTTTGCCACCTCACTGTTTACCCCTTTTTCCAGATCATTTATGTATATGTTGAATAGGATTGGTCCTAGGACAGACCCTTGGGGAACACCACTAGTTACCCCGCTCCATTCTGAAAATTTATCATTTATTCCTACCCTTTGTTTCCTATCTTTTAACCAGTTCTCAGTCCATGAAAGGATCTTCCCTCTTATCCCATAACAATTTAATTTACATAAGAGCCTTTGGTGAGGGACCTTGTCAAAGGCTTTCTGGAAATCTAAGTACACTGTATCTACTGGATCCCCCTTGTCAACATGTTTGTTGACTCCTTCAGAGAACTCTAATAGATTAATAAGACATGATTTCACTTTACAGAAACCATGTTGACTTTTTCCCCAACAAATTATGTTCTTCTATGTGTCTGACAATTTTATTCTTTACTATTGTTTCAACTAATTTGCCAGGTACTGACATTAGACTTACCGGTCTGTAATTGCTGGGATCAGAGCCCTTTTTAAATATTAACTATCTTCCAGTCGTTGGGTACAGAAGCTGATTTAAAGGATAGGTTACAAACCATAGTTAATAGTTCCGCAATTTCACACTGAGTTCTTTCAGAACTCTTGGGTGAATGCCATCTGGTCCCGGTGACTGGTTACTGTTAAGTTTATCAATTAATTCCAAAACCTCCTCTAATGACACTTCATTGTGAGACAAGTCCTCAGATTTGTCACCTACAAAGGACAGGCCAAGTTTGGGAATCTCCCTAACATCCTCAGCTGTGAAGACTGAAGCAAAGAATTCATTTAGTTTCTCCGCAATGACTTTATCATCTTTAAGCACTCCTTTTGTATCTCGATCATCCAGGGGCCCCACTGGTTGCTTAGCAAGCTTTCTGCTTCTGATGTACTTAAAAACCATAACCCCCAAACACAGAAACACACACTACAGACAGCCACTTACCTCAAAGGTCCCATATTTGCTCCTCCTTTACCTGGAGAACTCCCTCTCAAAACTCCCTAGAAAAACTAGTTTGAGTTTCTAAGTCTCCTTTCCTAGAATCTAAACCCATATTTCTTTTAGAGAAAGATTCTTTTGTTTTAAGTCTACCTTTAGTGAAGTCTGTGCCATGTATCATTGTGTACAAATTAATGTTTCCCAAATAGTAAGCTACCATAAGCAGATGAGCTATGTACAGCTCATCTATACTGTATCTAATTTCATTAGTTATATACATTCCCTCCACCCCTACTTCCCAATTTTTAGTCTTTCTCATAAGCAGAATAAGAACTGAGTAATAGCTCATTCGGCCCTGGTCCCTTTTTCCTAAATATGTTATTTTGAAATAATTTCCCATGTAGACATGCCCTCTGAGTACAGCATTTGAACCCATGAAGTGGCATCATGATCCCATAGGAGACAATGGTAATACTCCCACTTACTTAAAGTGGGGTCAATATTGTACCCATGATTTCAGATAAGGTTTGAAATTGGCCACCAGGAGTTCACCCATTCTTTTACCTCCTGATTTCTGCAGGGAGTTTCTTGCTTCCTAGCTTGGGTATGCAAGTTCCTATTACATGTGATGTCAGGGAATTCTACAGAGTGAGCTCAGAGCGTCATTGTGTTTCACAGGACAGGGAGGGCTAGACCTCAGGTTGATTCAACCCATGAAGAGCTTTGAAGACTGATTATTTTTAAAATAATATAGATAGATAGAGATATATCTTACTATATATTTTAGAAACTTTGTCTGTCTGTCCATCCCTCTGGGTATGTCTAGACTACATGCCTCTGCCAACAGAGGCATGTAAATTAGACTACCCGACATAGTCAATGAAGTGGGGATTTAAATACCCCCACTTCATTAAAATAAAAATGGCCGCTGCGCTGTGCCGGCTCAGCTGATCGTCGGCACAGCGCGGCAGTCAAGACGCGGATCGGTCGACAGGGAACGCCTTTGTCGACCGCTCATGTAAACCTTGTTTCACGAGGCATAAGGGAGAGGTCAACAAAGGCGTTCCCTGTCGACCGATCCACATCTTGACTGCCGCGCTGTGCCGATGATCAGCTGAGCCGGCACAGTGCGGTGGCCATTTTTATTTTAATGAAGTGGGGGATATTTAAATCCCCGCTTCATTGACTATGTTGGGTAGTCTAATTTACATGCCTCTGTTGGCAGAGGCATGTAGTCTAGACATACCCTCTGAGTCCATTTGTTCAAGAACTCCTCCTAAACAGCAAGAGCTAAGACCAACAGATTTGGTATGCTGCTTCCTCTTATAATTTAAAGCAAAGTTAAGGTTTGGTTGTACAGGGTCAATGGGATGTGTTTGGAATGCAACTGTTAAGTTCTGAGTTCCTTCTCACCTCCCCCCCCCAACCATGACTCCTGGACCCCCACGCCCTCCTGCCTGGAACTTCCCCATATCCCCAAGACCCTTCCCTTCCTTCTGCATCCTCTACACCTCCAACCCCCTGTCCTGAAGGACCCAAGCAACACTCGATCTCCGTGTGTGTGTCTGTGTGTATAAATAAAATGATTAAGGTGTCACTACCAGTGATTACGTAAGAGGAAGAAAACCCTTTGCCTCATGAGAAAAATAATACAAATTGATGTCTTCCTCACCCAGATTGTAATCATGAGAAGCCCCTTTGGTTGAAATTTAACAAGCTTCACTGAATTTAATTCTGGGCTTTCCTAGCAATTTGCAGCTGACTCAATATATATTCAAGAAGATAAGGGATGTTCTTCTTCCCTCTGTAATCTACTGAGTGGGGGAGCATGGGCAAAGAATTTCTGCGCCACCCAGTTGTGAATGGACTGAGGAGAGAAACGACCCTTATCTGATTCCCCTTGTCAGACTTTAGTAGTATAGATGGTCACTTGGAAACCTCGAAAGATTGAGTAATTGGTGTTTTGAGTTAAGGCAGACATCAGATCACCAGTTTTCAACCCACAGGAATGATAATAGTAGGAAAGTATGGGGCTGTTGGGGAGAGAAGTTAGAAGAATCTATAGCAAGCAGCATCTGCCAGTTATGTCAAATGTAGTCAGATCACCAGTGGATTTAGGTATTTAAACAATTATAATAATTTCTTGATTATCAACCACAAACATGTCAAATAAACTGTTGGTCCCAGGGAGAAAAACAAGGTGAGTGAGGTAATATTTAGAAATTGGCCCAACAAAAGATATTATATCACCTGCCTGGTCTCTCAAAGAATAAACTAATATTGTGAACAAACTTGAATTTTGGCAATAAATATTCCTCTTAGTCTCTCTGTGTGAATAAATCTAAATTGAAGGAGATGCCAGAAAGCTAATAACTGTGTTGTCCTCCTGGAATGTGCCAAAAGTAATCTCTCAGTGCTCCCTAGAACCTTTGTTTGAATATTAGGTTGGGACATAAGAGATCTGAGGCTCCAAATAACAAGAAAGATTATTTTAGAAAGCTGAATGCTATGAACTATGCTGAGAAGAGGAGCTGATGCTATCTTCCTTTATTAGTCTGTGGTAATGCTTTTACATGGTGAAACTGTAGCCAGAGTAGCTATATCCTAACTAGGTTGAGTTCCAAAAGAGTGAATCTCTGGCAGTAGGAGCTTCAGCATAGGGTACTATGAACCTATGAGGATGGGTAGGGTTATACAGTCCTCACAGAAATGTCCACTGCTGCAGCTTCACTGCTCCAGAATCCAAGCTAGTGAGATTAGACCTAGCTCAGGTGTGTCAGTTTGAAAAGCACTCATAGCCAGCAGTTGCACTCTAGACACACCCCCTGTCATGGCTGAGTTCCCATTGTACGGCTTAGTGTACAAATGCAGAACAAAGCCTGCCCATGTCCAAGGTGCTTGCAATTTAGTCTAATAACCTTTTTCTTAATATATTAGTGCTGATTTTTGACAAAGCCAGGATAAAAAACTTCTCTTCCTGCTAACCCAATAAATATCAATTTCCGGGAGATTAGCACCCAACTTAAAAAAAATAAATGTTGCTATTTGCTTTTTAATATTTTCCTATTTTGAAATCATTCAGGAGGCCTGGAAATTGACAGGTTTTTCAAAAGGGAAATTTGTTTTTATTTGCATTCCTTGAACTCTCAAAATTTCTATTCAAATGAATGTCTGCTATAGGTTAGTACAGGAATGTCTACGACCTCCCTTAACTGGGACTTCCTGGTCCAGCAACATCCATGGTCTGTTCCTGGACCACAGAGCCCAGGAACAGGGAGGTCTGGCAGTGGGGCAGGAGTGCCATAAAGGGGCATTGGTGACTCAGCTGGGAGCCCAGAGTATGGAGGGGGAAGAGGATGGGCAGCATGGTCTGAGGTAAACAGGATGAAGTTTAATAAGGACAAATGCAAAGTGCTCCACTTAGGAAGGAACAATCAGTTTCACTCATACAGAATGGGAAGCGACTGTCTAGGAAGGAGTATGGCAGAAAGGGATCTAGGGGTTATAGTGGACCACAAGCTAAATATGAGTCAACAGTGTGATGCTCTTGCAAAAAAAGCAAACATGATTCTGGGATGCATTAACAGGTGTGTTGTGAGCAAGACATGAGAAGTCATTCTTCCTCTCTACCCTGTGCTGGTTAGGCCTCAGTTGGAGTATTGTGTCCAGTTCTGGGCACCACATTTCAAGAAAGATGTGGAGAAATTGGAGAGGGTCCAGAGAAGAGCAACACGAATGATTAAAGGTCTAGTGAGCATGACATATGAAGGAAGGCTGAAAGAATTGGGTTTGTTTAGTTTGGAAAAGAGAAGATTGAGGGGGGGACATGATAGCAGTTTTCAGGTATCTAAAAGGGTGTCATAAGGAGGAGGGAGAAAACTTGTTCATCTTGGCCTCTGAGGATAGAACAAGAAGCAATGGGCTTAAACTGCAGCAAGGGAGGTTTAGGTTGGACGTTAGGAAAAAGTTCCTAGCTGTCAGGGTGGTTAAACACTGGAATAAATTGCCCAGGGAGGTTGTGGAATCTCCATCTGTGGAGATATTTAAGAGTAGGTTAGATAAATGTCTATCAGGGATGGTCTAGACAGTACTGGGTCCTGCCATGAGGGCAGGGGACTGGACTCAGTGACCAGTCCTAGTATACTATGATTCTATGGTGGGGACTTCTGGCCCCAGCATAGCTCCTTGGCCAAAGCCATGGACATCCAGCCCTGACCAGGGACCTCCAACCCCAGCAGCAGTCAGGGAGCTCTGGCCCCCATACCCAGTCGTGGCGCTCCAGCTGTGTTCTGGCTCCAGCGGCCGGGGAACTCCAGCCCCAGCAGTAGCCAGGGAGCTCTGGCCCCATCAGTCCACACCAGCTGCAGAGCTCTGGCCCCAGCCATGGAGCCAGAAAGTTGCGGAGTTCTGCCCTGGCCGCAGAGCTAGGCAGCTCTGTCCATGGTGCTCCGGTCCCAGCAGTAGCGGGGTCGGGGAGAGCCCCAGGGAGCTGAGGCGGCAGCAGCAGCAGCAGGCTGGAGCCATTGCCTGGTGGCAGAATGACCACGAGGGGAGGACCTTCCCTGGTTCTGCAAATCCCCTCATTCGGGACCAGCCAGGTCTCAAGAGTGCCGGACCAGTAAGGTCCAACCTGTATTTATGAAACATCTGAAGAAGTGGGTTTTGCCCATGAAATCTCATGATACTATATATATTTTTGTTAGTCTCTAAGGTGCCATGGGACTACTCATTGTTTTTAAAGTTACAGACAAACACGGCTACCCCTCTGATACTATTTATGGGCTCTTTGACTTTAGAGGTCATTCTATGGTAGCTTCCTCTTTCATGTTTTCATGTCAATAGTTACTGTGATTAAGTTCTTATAATAAAAAATAGGGAATATACTGAAATGACTGAAAACCAAATACGTGTTCTAAGACTGTTCTAAGGGATCTATGTAATGGACTTTCCTGGCTGTAAAATGATTAGAGGCTGTAAAGCTCTGTGTTCCTTTGACTCATCATTACAATATACATTTGTAAAGAGTCAGACAACCAAATACTTTGTTCTATTACTTAGTATGTAGAGCATTGGTACTGTCTACACAGATGTTTGTAGAAGATTATAATTTAGAAATGCTCCTTCATAAGGAACAGTATTATGACTATAGGAAATTGGAGATCTGCTCTGGAGGCAGGGGCTGGGCAGCTCTCCAGTTTGTACTATTACTGTTTTTATTCATGGTTATTCCTTTCTCATTCATTGGTTTCTTGTTTAGTGTACCCAAGATCCTTACACTATTTGCTAGTTTTCTGGGCAAGAGGTCTGATTCAAAGTTCCTTTAAGACCAGGAGTTTGGGGGATGTGAGTACTCCCATGCAATTACAGCTTGAAAAAACATTTAAGAGCTATTCTATTTTCTGAGACATGGAGGCTCAGACTTAACTAGATTTAACTGTTTGCCAGCACAGGCCATTGAGTGAGAAGAAATTTCTCCTTCCCAGTAAGATCCTTTTTGTAGCATGGCAGAAGAATTCCAGAGGACTTGTAATGAGACTTTACAATACATCATTGTTCTAACTTCTCTGAACAATGGATGGTATTGGAGCACAAAATTATAGCTCACCAAGCAACGAACAATAGGAAGATGTTATAGAATACTATCTGCACAGTTGCAGAGTAATTGATCAAAGAAGATAGTAACTATGCAGCTTGAGTTAATGAAAATAACCAGTCATTCTAGGCAAACTTAGTACCCTAAAAGTTTTTTTTCTAAAGATGAAGGCTCTGACAGCTATTATTTTGCCTCTACTATTGCCTATACATAGCTACTTGTGCGTTCAGCCCTATCTGCATTCAGTCTTAAACAGATGTTGGAAATCTAATTTTCATATTTATTGTGCAGTTAGTCTCTAGAAAATAACTCAGCAAAAATCAGCATTATGGGGTTCCATACTTATTAAGTGAAGTGATTTCTGGATCATATTGGTAAGTTTCGGTAAAAAGATATATATGTTTAATTGTCAACTATGCAAACACATGATGAAAGGAGGTCAGACTGTCTCATATCACATCAGTATTCAAGATTTTTTAGACAAATTCTGTTTTTGAGACTGCACATGTGGTGTATGAAGGCCTTTTATAGCTCTCAAATAGTTTTGGATAAGCTATATAAAACTCATATGCTTATCTACACATCCCATTCATTTTCTGATCTGGATGTTTCACTAGATCAAGCTTCTTGTGAGATTTGTGTTTCCTGGTTTCAGTGAGCGTGGAAGTTCAATAAGAACAGCTGATTTCTTAGTTCCCAGTTACTAATTCTGGATCCTGAAAAATAAGAGTACATAGGCATGCAAACAAGTTGGCTAAGCTTTCAAACTTGTGAAAAGGATTAGCTAGATTTTAATATGGGGGGAGATTCACTTTTGCTTGTATTCAGCTTGATCTAACATGCTTTGTTGTTCCCTTCAAGGGATATGGATTCCATTACTCAATAATGTAATTGAATTATTTTAAAATGTTCGTCATCTATACTCTGAGCTGCAAGACAAGAGAGATTAGATAGATTAGATAGATTCTTGGGAGGGGGGTTCTTTTGTTTGTTGGTTTGTTTTAGGTTTCTAAGTGCATTAGGCCTCAGGCAGGGCCTGTTCAGTTCAGGGATAATGTCTATGGAATTCACTCCTTGAATATGCGTTCCAGAGTCCTTCTGTTGTTGTCTTTGGGGTTTAGGATGGCATGTGTTTCTACTCTGGTCAGTCAGTTTTATTACTTCCACCCTTCTTCTACCACTCTACCTTCCGTGTTCATTTTCAAAGATAGTGTCTATAATTTGAGGTCCCCTAGGTTTGTTTTTGTTTAATACTTTTAACATTTGACACCATTCCAGATGTTTGTATGTGCTTTGGAAAACAGTAAAGTAATAAAAAAGGAGGCAGAGAACAGTTGATAAATCCAGCATTCAAACAGTTGAGCAATGAGAATGGTGATAAGTGTCTGAGTGATGACAAATTTGTCTTTGACACCATTAGCCATTTGGCAAAAGAACAGTGGGAAAGGATCTCTATAGCAGGGAGCATGTGAGAGAAAGGTACAGCCAGGGATAGAATGAAGAAAGATCTGCTAGAGGGTGCAGATTGATGTGTCTCTGGGACCTGGGCTAAATTTCTAACAGCAGAATTATATATGTGCTGCTGCAAATTTGGCAAAATTGCTAAATAAGGGTAATCATCTCAGCCATGTTAGAATATAATAAATGAATAATTTTCAGTTTCTGTAAAATATATCACTGGGTTAGATACTGTATATATCCAAAATCAGTGCGGCATTATGAATAATAATGAGGTTCTGTATTCATCTGATGAAGTGGGGTTTACCCACGAAAGCTCATGACCTAATAAATTTGTTAGTCTCTAAGGGTAAGTCTACACTACAGTGTTATTTCAAAATATCTTATTTCGAAATAACGCGGCTACACACAAAATGCATTTTGAAATAGCATTTTGCTATTTCGAAATAGTGCATCCACACTGAGTGGACTCTGAATTGCATTTAAGGCTGGCCGGAACCAGTTCCAGCAGGGTACCAGGTCAAGACTTACTGTGTGGGGCTGCTGCCTGAGGCTATCTGAGCTCTGTACTTCAAGGGAGCCTCCCAGACAGCCAGTTCTCAGGTTTCCCTGCTTGCTTGTCTACCTCAATGAGGGACAGCAAAGAATTTTGTCTCTGCATGCTCCGGTTGCCCTCACTCGGGATACCACAGCACTCTGCAGTAGGGAGCCAGAGCTGCCCCTGGGCACTCTGGTGCTTCTCTTGGACGTGTTGCTGTGAGCCTGGCTGCACTTTCTGCAGGCTGCCATCCGGGAGGTCCATTGGGGGGCTGTCAGTATCCAGGAGGCCCTCTGGAAGAGTTTCCACCCTGAGGAGAACTAAGAGCCTCCCTGGCTGCCCCACTGGGGACTTGTGCCTCATTCCTCCCTCAAGTCCTTCCAATTACCCTTCCCTAACTCGCCTTCCTGATGTCAAATAAAATACATGTATTTTCAAAAATATAAACACTGTTTATTTAACAAAACTGGAGGGGTATGAAACTCTGGGGAGACTGGGGCAAGGAGGCGGGAGAGGAGAGGAGAGAGGGTGGGAGAGGGAGGGGGAAACCTGGGAGGAGGGAGCTGGAGTGGGGAAGCAAGGGGAAGAAGGGGGAGGGGAAGCTCAGGGATCAGGGGTGGGGGTCTCGCTGGGCCAACTGTCTCCCAGCATGGCGGGTGCGGGGGCCTCGGCATCCCCAGGGGGTGGGAAGGAGGGTGTGGAGGTTGAGGAGGGAGAGGCGGGAAGGGGAGAAGGAGTGGGAGGAGGAGTGGGAGCTGGGGAGGCAGCAGGCGTTGGAGCGGCACGAGGCAGCATGCTCTACACCAGGGTCTGCAGATGGGCACAGATGGCATGACCCTGGGCAAGCAGCTTCCACCAGAACTCCCGTTCATCCTGCACCCACTGCTCCATGGTGCGGTGCCGGGCTCGCAGGGCCCCCAGGTGCTGGTCTCGGTACGCCTGCAGTGTTGCGGTGGACCTGCTGAGCCCTCGGGTGCGGGAGGATGTCCCGGGTGGGGTGGTGCGCCCTGCACACGCAGCTGGTGTGGCTGTGGAGAAAGAAGAGAAGTGGTCATTTCTCCCTGGGGACACAGTGGGTGAAGCCCAGCCCCCCTCTGCGAGGTGAGGATGACCATGCCCTGCACCGTCAGAGCCGCTGTGCTTGCACAGAGGCCATGGTCGGAATGTCTGGCTATCACCGGGAGTGGGAGCTGCCCCGAGACTGCACCCATATCCCTGTGCTGTGTATAGTGCCACCGAGGAGGGGGGGAGATGTCCCCTGCCTCTATGTAGAGGGGGCTTGTGAAGGGAGGGCGTCCTGCTGTGTCCCGCCCCAGGGTCAGGAGCATGTCAGGTCTCTTCACACATGCATGTGGCTATCAGGCCACGGCCCCTCTATGGCACACAGCTGGAGCCACCTGCCCAGGGGTGGCACGGCACGTGCTTGCACGTGCACAGGTTGCTGCTGTGTTATTTTGAATTAACTTTGATGTGTAGACATATGCTAAGGTGCCACAGGATTTCTCATGTTTTTACAGTTAGGGAACTTCTACACAGTGTGGCTATTTTGTGATACCTCTGCGTCTACCCCACGTCTTAGCAAGCCACCCGTTATTTCAAAATATTTTTCGAAATAACGGGCGTGCTATTTTGCCATTCCAGTAAACCTCATTGCATGAGGGATAAGGGATGGCTCAAAATAGAGCATTATTTCAAAATCTGGCACTGTGTAGATGTACCAAATTTCAAAATAAGCTATTTCAAAATAGATTTGAGTTAAAATATGCAATTTGCATAGCGCAAATTGCATATCTGATTTTGAGTTTAGGTTGCTGTGTAGACACACCCTTACAGACTAACATGGCTACCTCTCTAAAGTTCTGTCACACTGATTTCACTTACACACAAGTGCATGCACACACATACATACATATTGGGTGCAGCTTCTTGGGAATCCTCTTCAGTTGGAAAAGAAAATGTTCCCTCTGCTTTCTGAGCAATCTGCCACTGTTGTATTCATTGTTTGAGACCAAAAGATATTATAGTGATCTGCTAGTCTGACTTCTTGCACAGCACAGGCCATAGGAGTTCCTTGAATTAATTCCTGTTTGAACAGAGAGTATCCTTTAGGATAAAAATCCAATCTTCATTTAAAAAATGCCAATGATAGAAAATCCACCACAGCTGTTGGTCAGTGATAGGTGATCAATCTTGCTGTTAAAAAGTTGCACCTATTGCTATACTGAAATTGCCTCGCTTCAACTTCCAGCCACTGGATATTTTTATACCTTTGTCTGCTAGGCTGAAGTGTTGTCTATTAAATATCTAACCCTTATGTATGTTTAGAGCTTTGGCTCTTTATTAAACTAAACAGAGTCAGCTTTTTCTTAAGCTTCTTATACCTGCTACAATTCTGGAGATATTATAGATTCCTCTCTAATATTACAGCTGTGTAGTTTGTTTTGTATCTTATTAATTGAGAGTCCCGCTAAAGAAAGACTCGAAGTGCTTTGAGTCAGAGTTTTAACCCTTCTGCTGCTAACAGATTTTTCCTTCCTTTTTTTGTTAATGATGTATTATGTGATATGCAATCAGTCCAAAATATCCTGTGGAAATATTATTTTAATGCTTAACATCTTTTTTGGCAGTATTCAAAGGTTTACAGTATTGACTTTTTCCTGAAGGTCAAACACACTGATTTTGGGGTGTGTGTTTTCTTTTCAAATCTTTTTTTTTAATTTGGGAGTCAGGAGACAGATTCAGGGGCTTTTTTCCCCCATATATACTTGATATCCTTCTTTGTATTTCCTTTCAGCTAAAGAATCTATCTCCTTTAGAGAATCAGCTAGAACTAGACATTTAAACAGTGCTAGGAAGAGAAGAGAAAAGAAAAAGAAACTGCAAAAACCACAGAAACCTCTTTAATATGTCGGTTACATGCCACAGATGAAGTTTACACTAATTAGAAATCATCTGGAGGCACTGTAGCAGATTGAGCCTTCGGCTGGAAGTACTTCCTGACAGGTGGTTTACCACAAAGCAACATTACAATTACCTAACACACTGTTTGATTTGTGTAAACCCTCATTACTACTCACATTATTTAATGAACTATGTGCATTCTCTCACCTCCCTGCAGAATGCAATGTTCCATTCCAATTTGACAATGAAGATTTTTCCATTTTAACCTCTTCTTTTTCAGACAAACAGTAATCAACCTTATGAGAAAGCAATGGTTCAAATTCAAGTGCCAAAGCATCAATGCTGCAGAAATGGTGCCTGATCTTACGAGGTGCTGAACACCCTCCAGCTCTCAGTGAGTTCAGTGTAGTAAACACTGAAGCTCAGTTTAGTAAAACATCTAGCATATAGTGAAACAAGTCATGATAGGATGCTGAGTGAGTTACTGATTCTCTGGTGGGAAATGCCATGTAATTTTAGTACTCATCTGAAATACAAAAAAAGGAAATTTAGCCACAGATTTTCAGGTTATGGTAAACCTATATTTAGAAGACTTGGCTTCATCTGGTTCATTTGTTGCTAAGATACTCCCTTGCATTGTTTTTCAGTCATACAAATATATGCAGACCACACCAATCTGAGGCAAAGATAACAGACCTGTATAGACAATGTAGAACTTTATTATGTGAGAAAAGACACTTAGATGTGCTTTACATGATCTCCTCTGTTACCAGTTTTGCTTAATGGTTAGGAAAGCACAAATTAGGACCAGGAAGAGAGGGAACCCTATAAAACACAAAAGGAAAATGAACTCTCTGTTTAAGAAATTACTCCCAAATACTCTGTCATTTTGTCTTTGTTTTGTATTGTAGATGGATTTGACCACATTTTCCACACACACAAAATTCCTATTTGTTTCTGTGGATATTGAGACTTTTTTCCTCAAAACTGTTGCTATCAAGAACATTGTTCATTTTCCTAATTATTTATATTACAGTATTTTGCCAAGAGACACAAACTGAGATTAGATTGCCACTGAGGTAGGTTCATGAATATATGTTCAAAGATGCCTCAGAGAGGTTGTGGACTAAATATAGACAAAGGGTTGGAGACACATGTTGCGATCTTGCTTTTACAGATGAGGAACTGAGACACAGAGTCAAATTGTGGGCCCATTGACATCAGGGTAAAGCTCCTATTGATTTCAAAATTCTCCCTTTTTCCCATTTGCTATTTTTCTATCTCAATAACATCACATAAAATGTGACATGTACGTGACTAGGGAGCTTTGCAAACAGGAGCAGCTAACAGGGAATTTCATGAGGGAATGTAGAAGGGGAGTTGGAAGGGGCTAGATACACTTGGCATTCTTTAAAACTTTTAAACTAAACTACTACCAAAATTACCTTATTTAAATAAAAACCCTATCAATAATCTAATTATCTATAGGAGAGAATGCAGGCAGAAGCCCAGCAGCAGAATGGAGTCTAGCCTGTTTATTGCACTCAGTGTAGCATGTGTGAGTACCTGTCCAATGGGCAAGTGGCGTATGTGTGCATTTGGTGCAAGGGAGCTCCTGACCCTCAGAGACCGCATACAGGCTTTGGAGGCCAGGGTGGCTGAATTGGAGGCTCTAAGGGAGGCAGAGAGGTACATAGATAAGGCTTTCCAGGACACTGTAGAACAATCTCACCTCCAGTCAGATAGCCCCTGTGCTATTAAGAAGGATGAAAGGCTCAGGGAAGGGGAACATTCATCTGGAGCAGAGGGAAACCATCCCATAGTTGGGACCTGACTTCCAGATGATGTTGTGGTATCCTCTCACACTGAGGATACCTCTCTGGGGGAGGGAACCCAAGCCACTAGGAAAGGGCAGATCTTAGTAATGGGGATTCAATCATTAGAAACATAGATAGCTGGCTTTGCGATGACCGGGAGAACCGAATGGTGACTTGCCTGCCTGGTGCAAAGGTTGTGAATCTCTTGAGACATCTAGATAGACTTATGTATAGTGCTGGGGAGGAGCCAGTGGTCATGGTACATGTAGGTACCAATGACATAGGGAAGGGTAGGAGAGAAGTTCTGAAGGTCACATTTATGCTGCTAGGAAAGAGATTGAAATCCAGGACCTCTATGGTAGCAGTCTTGAAATACTTTCAGTTCCACATGCAAAGCCAGGTAGGTAGGCAGAACTTCAGAGTCTCAATGCATGGACGAGACAATGGTGTAAAGAGGAGGGGTTTTGATTTTTAGGAACTGGGGCAACTTGAGAAAGGGGGAGACTATAAGAAGGATGGGCTCCACCTAAAGCAAAATGGAACCAGATTGCTCTAACTTAACATTAAAAAGGTTGTAGAGAAGTTTTTAAACTAAGGGCTGGGGGAAAGCTGATTGGACAGAGACATCTTTTAGGGAAGGCCTATTAATAGAGATTCTCTATGTTCTAGTAAATAGGAGAGGATGATAAAAATATGGGAAAGATAAGATGAGAAGCAACCAAATGAAAAAACATATCAGGAAATGGCAGACAGATAAATAGTGACAAATTTTTAAAGTGCTTATATACAAATGCTAGACGTCTAAATAACAAGATGGGTGAACTAAAGTGCCCCATATTAAAGGAGGATATTGATATAACAGGCATCACAGAAACTTGGTGGAATGTGGACAATCAATGGGACACAGTCATACCATGGTACAAAATATATTGGAAGGACAGAACAGGTCGTGATAGTGGGGGATTGGGATTTTATGTGAAAGAAAATGTAGAATCAAATGAAATAAACATCTTAAATGAACCAAAATATTCCATAGAATCTCTATGTGTAGTCATTCCATGCTGTAATAATAAGAATATAGCAGTAGGGATACATTATCGACCACTGACCAGGACAGTGATAGTGACTATGAAATGCTAAGGAAGATTAGAGAGGCTATCAAAATTAAAAACTCAATAATAATGGGGTATTTCAACTATCCCCGTATTGACTGGGTACACATCACCTCAGGATGGGATGCAGAGATAAAATTTCTTGATACCTTGGAGTAGCTGGGTCAGGAACCCACAAGGGCAGAGGCAATTCCTGATTTAGTCCTAAGTAGAGCACAGGATCTGGTCCAAGGGGTAAATATAACTGGACTGCTTGCAAATAGTGATCATAATACAATAAAATTAGACTTTGGGTTGACACTGCATAAAACAAAAACTCTGGTTAGTCCATTGAAACCAGCTATTTGGAAATGCAATTAAAAACAAAAAAACAAAAATAGGACCTTAATTTGATGCTCCTTGAACACCAATAGTAGAATATGTTCAAAAGTTTAGTGAAGGATCTCCGGTAGAATATACCTGAGGTGGGGAAAACACCTAAGCAGTCCAGCACAGTAGCATTTAATTTCAGAAAGAGGAGGTCAGATAAACAAACTTTAAAAAATACAGTGACAAAAGTAAAATACTTACAAGCTGCATGGAACCTTTTCAAAGACACCATAATAAAGGAGTATTAATCCATTAATGGATCTCCAAGTCACCATGTTGTTTTAGGCCAATTCCACAAGCTAAATACACAAGGAAGGATTGGAACTTAACTTAATTTACAGGTTGAATTCTTATGCAAATAGTATAAACAGGGACATCAGCTGGCTCACACACTACCTTCCACATTCTTATGACTTAACCAACCACCCAAACAATGGAGGTGCTAATTGTTCTTATCAGCCTCTGGTAACTACTTGAACCATCTACTCACTGTCTCTCTCTCTTTTTCCTTCCCTCCTTTTTTCTCTCTTTCTTTTCCTCCTTTCTCTAACCTTCTTCCCTTTATTTATTCTTGGATCTGGACTTCTAATACACCAGTCTTCTGAAAAAGTAGGTGGCACCCACGAAAGCTCATGATACCATCTACATGTTTTGTTAGTCTTTAAGGTGCTACTAGACTCTTTGTTGTTTTTTAAGTTTTTCCTGTTACAGACTAAGATAATAAATTGTGCAGGATAGTTAAGACCAAAGGAGACTATGAAAAGTTTCAAAAAGATTTCACAAAACTAAGTGACTGGGCAACAAAATGGCTAATGAAATTTAATATTGGAAAATGTAAAATAATACACACTGGAAAAAATAATCCCAATTATACACACAATATGATGTGGACTAATTTAGCTATAATTACTCAAGAGAGACATCTTGGAGTCATTGTGGATAGTTCTCTAAAAACATCCACTCAGTGTGCAGTGACAATCAAAAAAGCAAACAGAATGTTAGGTATCATTAAAAAAGGGATAGAGAATAAGACAGAGAACATCTTATTGCCTCTATATAAAACCATGGTACACCCACATCTTGAATACTGCATACCAATGTGATTGCCTCATCTCAAAAAAAGATATATTGGCATTAGAAAAGGTTCAGAAAAGGGCAACAAAAATGATTACGGGTTTGGAAAGGGTCCCATATCAAGAGAGATTTAAAAGACTGGGACTTTTCAATTTAGAAAAGAGGACGCTAAGGGGCAATATGATAGAGGTCTATAAAATCATGACTGGTGTGGAAAAAGTGAATAAAGAAAAGTTATTTACTCGTTCCCATAACATAAGAACTAGTAGTCACCAAATGAAATTAATAGGCAGAAGGTTTAAATCAAAAGGAAGTTTTTCTTTATATAGCGCACGGTCAGCCTGTGGAACTCCTTGCCAGAGGAAGTTGTGAAGAACAGGGCTTTAACAGGCTTCAAGAAAGAACTAAATAAATTCATGGAGGTTAGGCCCATCAATAGCTATTAGCCAAGATGGGTAGGAATGGTGTCCCTATCCTCTGTCAGAGGCTGGGAATGGGTGATGGGAGAGGGATTGCTTGAAGATTCCCTGTTCTGTTCACTCTTTCTAGGGCATCTGGCATTATCCACTGTTGGAAGACAGGATATTGGGATAGATGGACCTTTGGTCTGACCCAGTATGTTCTTTCGTATGTAAAATACATTCATGCCACTTTGTATTGCAAGATTCAGTGAAAATGAACATAGCTCATATAAAACCGAGTGGATTTCCTTATGGTGACCAATACTTAACCTTGAAATAGCATTGCAATATTTGTTCTACATTTATTTTATATTTTGTAGTTAATTCTTTATACTCAAATTTCTGGTGAGATGAAAAAATCATATATATTAGGTCAACTGACTATCTCTCTCTCTCTTTTTTTTTTAAAGAAAACATTCAAGATCTTACATTGATCACACACTACATTTTTAAATAATAGAATGTATTCCGACAAGGGCTTTGAAATTATAGACCTTGCATAACCAAAAATGAGAAAAGGCAGATGTTCCCCTTCTGCTAAAGATGAATTCTACCACTTTTCCTCTTTGTAGATTTAGATTATGGATCCCTTAGAAGGATTTTAAATCCTTGATTATCTGCAAACCTCAGCAAAACTCTTATTATTCTTACCACCGTACAAAGCATTTTAGAGATTATTTGCTGAAAGAGCACATTCTGTAGGACTGAGTACTTTATGACCATTAGGAATGCCCTCAATTTTTTTTAGGTAATACTTACTCTCAAAGAAGCACATAGGTATTGAACTTCCCTTCTTATGGGAAGCTAGCTGACTGCTATTTATTCAAAAAACCCTTTAGGAAATTGAATCAACTACAACTCTGCACTGATAGTCTTAGGGTGTAAATTTTAAGCTGCTTTTTTTGCTGCACCTTCAAAGATAATGAGTCACTATTTAGACTGGTTATACACAAGAGAAGCTAAAAGTCCAAATCTTTCATGAAATCCTAGAAATGCTTCTATTATGCCAGTATTGTGGTCCCCATGAGATTACAAAGCATAATGGAAATCAGAAAAGTATTTCATTAAAATTACTTATCTCTGGGCAGAGTTGACTAAATGTGCATACATTTATCTATGCTAGGTATTACAAATGATCCTGTAGGAAGGGAATTTTGTACAAGTTGAACGCCATCAAGTTTCTCTAAGATTCATTGCATTGGCTTTATGAGAATAAAAATGTAAGACTTTCTTCAATTAGTAAACCAAAACTCAATGAAGTTATAGCTGTAAGTTGTACAGCCGGTCCCCAAGTTAAGAATGGGTTACGGACCAAACACTTGGCCGTAACTCGAAATGTTCATAAGTCGGACCCCATTGAGTTACACTGCGACCGCGCTGTTTGTAAGCGTGGGTTGTGTTCATAATTCGGGGACCCCGCCTTTATGACCACTTAATGGGAGGTTTGGTCGTAAATGCGAACGGTCGTAAATCGACTGTTCGTAACTCGGGGACTGGCTGTATATCAGAATTGTTGTCAATCAGCAAATGTCTAGTCTTCATTAACTTTAAAAATAAAAGCTTTGTTTTACCCTATTGGAACTCCAGTCAAAAGACTTAAAATTTGCATAAATAAGGGAGGCTGGGTTGGGAGGAGATTGGAATAATTTACACAGAAAGAAAAATAGTTTTGAAAAATGCACTGGTGACATCTATTCAACTTGAATGTCAACAGACGGTACAAAATCATACATAGAGTGTTAGTGCTGGAGTCCCCCGCCTAGTGGTTATAGTCCCATTGGCATCAGTTCTACCCAATGGCTAGGGGTCAGCATGAGTAGACAAACCTGTGTCCACCTTACTCCACTGGGCTCTGACTCATGGTCCTCGTAGGTCTGACTGAGTTGCTCATCTGTTCCATAAAGAGTCTATCCTCTTGTCAGCCTCCCTGGGTCATTTCCTACTCTGATCTGGGTCCCATCTGGCCATGGCCTGACTCTGAGAAATGTTGCTTTTGGGCTCTCAGCTCTTCTTCCTACTGTCAGGTACTGGGTCTCTTCTGCTTGCTGGCATAAGAAGGCTTCTCTCTGGTTGCCCCTGGGAGCACCAAGTGTGAGCACCTCCTCCTCCCTGGCTGGTCAGACCATGACTGACTTTTGAATCCTGCCTTCAATCTGAGTATTCTTGATAAGCACTAAAGGGCAGGTCCTCCTTAGCCTATAACTGTTCCTTAACCCCTTCCTGTCTAGCAAAGAGTCTATAGACCCCATCACACACCCACTTCAGGGCCAGTGATAGGGCACCACTCTGTGCTCCTTCACCCCTTCATCTCTTGAAAATAAATCTGTGTTGTTATTGTCCTTCCCCACCATGTAAAGGATTTCAAAAGTGTGTTATTCACGAGAGGTAACCCTCTCATCATCCTCAGTTTGGTGTCCTTCATAATGTTCACTAGTGCAGTGGGAACTGACCTATCACTAATCTGACAGGGTTCCCCCACAGATAGTACCTCCATGGGTCCAAAGACCATCTCATGGCTAAAGTTCTCTCCTGCAGAAACAACTTCCTACTGATATATGTTACAAGGTGTTCCTTACCATTGATATTTTGAGATAACACCATGCCCCTGCCCACTTCTGAGGCATCTGCCTGGAGTGTGAGCATCTTGACAAAAGTCTGGATGAATATGGGCTCTCAACATAGCTGTTCTTTCAGTTCACAGAAAGCTTTCTCACAGCCCATTGACCATAGGATCTTCTTGGGGCTACTGTTCCTTACCAGATCTGTCAGGGAGTTGCAGTAGCAGCAAAGTCAGAATGTAATGTCATTAGTATCCTGCAAGTGAGAGGAAGTGTGTACCTTTTGTTTGGTCACAAGGACAGTGCATTGTGTGAGAGCCTATGCTTTGTACATGAGCGATCATAGGCTTCCCCTCCCATTGGGTAGCCCAGATACATCACTTCCCACTGGGCAGCTAGCATTTTGTTGGATTGGCCTTCAACCCCACTTCCTGAAGGACCTGCACTATGGCCAAAACATCTTCCCAGCTTTCACTGTTGATCACAATGGCATCTATATGTAAGCAGGGTCTGAACAACTGCTTGCAATGTAGCCAGCTTCATGCCTGCCAGGTGTGAGCTGTAAAATTGGTTCAGCCCTGCAATATAATCTACTGTTGATATGTAAATACAGATCATGCTGGAATGGGGAAGGAATCCAGGGTGTGGTTATGTAAATCCAGTTCAGCCAACTGTTGAAATGGAATGTAGAATCATAGCATACTAGTACTGGAAGGGACCTCGAGAGGTCATCGAATCCAGTCCCCTGCCCTCATGGCAGGACCAAATACTGTCTAGACCATCCCTGATAGACATTTATCTAACCTACTCTTAAATATCTCCACAGATGGGGATTCCACAACCTCCCTGGGCAATTTATTCCAGTGTTTGACTACCCTGACAGTTAGGAACTTTTTCCTAATGTCCAACCTAAACCTCCCTTGCTGCAGTTTAAGCCCTTTGCTTCTTGTTCTATCCTCAGAGGCCAAGATGAACAAGTTTTCTCCCTCCTCCTTATGACACCCTTTTAGATACCTGAAAACTGCTATCATGTCCCCCCTCAATCTTCTCTTTTCTAAACTAAACAAACCCAATTCTTTCAGCCTTCCTTCATAGGTCATGTTCTCTAGACCTTTAATAATTCTTGTTGCTCTGGACCCTCTCCAGTTTCTCCACATCTTTCTTGAAATGTGGTATATTGTAACTAATTTGGCTGTTGTGAGGTCACAAACCATGCTACCCCTAAATGTAGGAACTGTAAAATATGACACCGGTACTTTCAGGACAGACACCATCATTGTACAGGGTCTCAGGTGAACAAGCCTCCCCCTTCCAGATTTGAGTGAAAGAGTTGGAGGGAAGGGGCTTGAGTCAGCCAGCTTCATGCCTGCCAGGTGTGAGCTGTAAGACTGGTTCAACCTGTCTCCTTTCCCCCCTGTTCTAAGGATAGACCTAAAACAGACCCCATAAGGAGTCTTTTTGTTATTCCAGTGGAAGCTGGAATCCTTTGGCCAGCCTAGGTGGTGGCTAAGAGTTGAAATCACTAAGAGCTGAAGTCACTGGTTTGGCTGGGAGCCAGACCCATTGCGACCGGTGGGTGGCCGATAGGAGCAGTGGCAGGTGGCCAGCAGGATGGCTGGTGGGAGTGGCCAGCAGGGCAGCTGGTAACGAGTAGCAGCAAGCAGCCAGCAGGTCGGCTGGCGGGAGCAAGCAGACCACAGGAGCAGTACAAATGTGTCATGGCCTCAGGCTCAATGAGTGGAATCATCAGGGTGATATGTCTGGATCTGCACTGACTGGACAGAGCTCTAAGGGGGGCATTTGAAGTGGGGTACGGAGAAAGTTTGGGTAGGTGAATGGGACCATTACATTGTTGGACTAGTGAGCCTGAGAGGCAAAGGACATTGCTCAGTCCATTTGAGCTGGGATGGTTATTCATGGGTTGGTTATGAACTCTGGTTGTAGCATTTTCCCAAGCTAATGCCATGTGACTTCTCTCTCTCTTTCATTAAAGTTTCTTTTCTACGCTCAGACTCAGTGCTTGTGAGTGGGGAAGCATTGCCTCTCAGAAGTGCCCAGGGGTGTGTGAATTTCCCAGGCTACTGGGTGGGGGCTCGAACTGATTCTGTGTGAAATGGATGAAAAGGAACCCCTAGATATTGAACCCAGTCCTGGCTGCTGCCGACACTACTTAGAAAAAGGGTTACATATATATACCATGGCATATACTCCATATAGACATAGCACCTGGTTCATCAGTCACTGAAGCATAGCAACTGCCCTGTGCATGTTAAAGGCCATCACTTTAAATGGGTAAATCCTCCATGAAGTAGAGAAGGCTTCCTTCTCTCAGGACTCCACCATCAGGGGGATCTACCAGTAGTCCTCAGTAAGATCTGTGGCCAAGAGATACTTAGCAGCTCCAAGACCACCAAGCAGCTCATCAACCCTAAGTATCAGATGGGTGTCAAATTTTGAAATGGCATTCCCTTTCATGAAGTTGCTGAAAAACAGATTGACTGTTGCTCTGCCAATCACACTTGGACTTTGACAATCCCTATATTCACCATTGTCTACAGCTCCTGGTGGTCTATTTTCCTCCATCTTCCTCTGCAGTGGAGTGAGGTTTCTTCCAGATCTTCTTCCCTAGCTCTGTCTATGTATGGTGCTGTGCCATGTGGTTATGACCTAGCCACCCAGAAAATACTGATGGGAAGGCTTCTGCCAGCTTTCTTAGCTAAAGTTCTTGCTCAGACAGGAGTCCTTCCTCTACTGTCACTGGTCCAAAGGCTGGGTTGGAGACTCCTTGAGGACCCCACTTTGATTCTGGTGGACCTGGCATTATCAGGGGGCCTTCTTGTTTGCACCAGTATTTGAGCAGGTTGATGTGATATACCCAAGTTTCCTTCCATCTTTCTAGCCGGCATATTACACAATTGACAACCCCAACCCTTCTTGCATCATCTGTTTTGATTCTGCCAATGGAAAGAGATATAGGATTTGCATCTGGTTTCTGGGTGCAAACTGCCTTGTCGGGGCCAATTCTTTTTCCTGCTGGGCTTTCAACAATTTTTCCAGGGTGAATACTCCTACTCTCTACAAGCCATCTCACAGTGACATCACATATTAGACCACATTGTGCTTCAGGTGTGCTTGTTCTTCTCAGTCCTCATGAAGGAGGTCCAGCATGCCCTTGGATCGACATGCATATAGGAGCTCGAATTGGAAGAACCCTGTTGAGGCTTGTGTACTTCATGGATGGCAAATAAGAGTGGTGGAAGTAGTCAGTCCCAATGCCACAGATCCTGAGCTTTGAATTTCCACAGTATCCTTTCAAGGTCTTAAAATGTTCTACTAATCCATCCATTCTGGGATGCTAGATTGATGGCCTTATTTGTTTGATCTTCAGGAGGGCTCATAACCCCTGCATTGGCTTGGATACCATATTAGTTCCTTCAATCTTTCAGGATATCTTTAAGCATGCCAGCCCTCACAAATACCTTTAGCAACTTAGGTGCTTTGTGCTAGGTAATATCTGATTGAAGGGTATGGCCTCAGAATATTGTCTACCATAGTCCAATATCACCAAGATAGCTCTCACCAAGTCCATCATGATCCTCTTGAGTAATGTTCCAATTATTGGGAGAGGGACGAGTGAAGCCTTTGGGGATTTTGAGGGCATTGACAGTTGACACAAAGCAGGATGCATAGTAAACTTTGACTTCAATCAGTCGAATCAGAGTATGACTCAGTCCAGGGTCTTTTTCCACCTGAGATGTCTCTCACAGGGTGAGCCATTTACAAAACTTGATGTTGAAACTTCTTGGAGACTGGTAGTTGGGCTTACGTCTCTCCTGTCTGTGCATCCCAGCTCTCATTCCTACAGCTGGATAGTGGATCTCTACTGCTCATTAGTGTGAGAGAGTCTCCACTCCAGTCATCCCCAGGAGCTCCAAAGATACATCCTGCTCTTTGTCAGGTCAGTCCTTGACACAACTGCCTGGCTTTTGAAGCTTGCCTTTAATCCAATCAAGGGGTTTCAGTATAATGTAGTCATAAAGAGAGAGAGAACTACAAATTCCTCAGAGCACTAAAATAACCCAAAATCAGTACACTGATATCCATGGTCATCACATTTAAGTAAAAATCTATAAGCACCCATAACTCATGCTAAACTTTGAGGACATTTGGAAACAATTGTGTGTCCTCTCATATCTTCTGAAGAATTCAGTGCTGCTGCTATGAGTAAATGACCTACAAGTCATCAGAAGCATACCCTGATATATTTCATAGGAAATCTCTCTGGCATTTGGTTATCTCATGGCTTTCCCGGCACAGTACAACCTGAAGAGTTACGAACACCATGCCAAGGGAGATCATATACAACTTTGAAATGTTTGTAACTTGGAGCAAAATGTTATGATGGTTCTTTCAAAAGTTTACAACTTAACACTGACTTAACACAGCATGTAAGCTTAATCATCCAGAAGAAAAATGCTGATTTCCTTTTTGTGAGCAGTTCATGTCTAACACTGTACTATACTCTCTATTTGCTTTTTTGTTGTTGTTTTTGTCTCTGCTGCTACCTGATTGCATAATTCCAATTCCAAATGATGTGTGTGGTTGGCTGGTCACGCTCATAACTCTGAGGTTCTACTGTACATCCACCTGGTTGCACAATATCCTTATAGCCAAAAAAAGAACGTGTTTAGTGTCTGCATGGTTTCAGATTTGGGCACTTTTGCATAAGTACTACAGAAGCTGCAGCAAAGTACTAAGTACTACATGAACTGCTGCAGTTAAACCATTTGACAGACCATTGAATCCAACCTGCAAACAACAGCAAAGGGAAACTTGCACAGTTAACTTTTGCCCACAGGTCCTCTGGTTGAGGAGTAGGTAAGTTAAGTAATGGGATTTACTCCTGGGAAAGGACACATCTTGTTTGCACCTCCTAACTCCTCACTTTACTTTTCCCCCCTGCAAGTAAGAGAAAATCTTCAAATGGTGGCTGGAAATCCATAAGATCCCACATGTAGCAGCTTTCTGAGGAATGTGCTGAATGAATACAAAGCCTTGGCCTTTGGCCATATGTCTTTCCAGTCAGGGCTGGCCTATCTGGGCTCCTACCCTCACCCAGTGGAGCATGGATTTCAGGTGATTTACAGTCACTACCACTACCTCTAACGTTTAAGGAAATAACCTCACAAAATCTACATGCTTTTAGTTTTATTCCATTAACATTCAATGAGATTTTCACACTCCATAGAACTGTGTGTGTCTAAGTCTGATGGATTTGAGTTTAACACTATTGAGAGATAAATGTAACACATCTGAACATAAGAATGGTCATAGTAGATCAGACCAATGGTCCATGTAGACCAGTATCCTGTCTTCTGACACTAGTCAGTGCTAGACATTTCAGACGGAATGAACAGAAAAGGGCAATTATCAAGTGATTAATTCCCTGTCATTCAATCCCAGGTTCTGGGAATTAGAGGTTTCCGGAAACCCAGAGCAAGGAGTTGTGCCCCATCTAATTCTTTTTTTTTTAACCCAGTTATCCTTTTGGGCTTTATAACATCCCTGGGCAATGAGACCACTAGTTCAGTGTACATTGTGTTTTCAAAAAAAGTACTTGTATGGGGTTTTTAAAATCTTGCTTCCTGTTAATTATATTGGGTTATGTAAATTACAGTTTCCTATTCATTTTTTCTGCACCATTCATGAGAAGTTGTTTATTTAAAAAAAAAAAAAACGGGGCATCGGAAATCCCTTACCAAATGTAAGTAAAAATATTATCGAAGTCCAAAGATATTTTAAAAAGCATTTATTTTGTGAAGTGTGCAGGAAATTACTCTTTGATTTTGCCTAATTTAATGGCTGCTTCCCTCATGAAGGAAGACCTGCCTATGAAGTGCCAATTGCCTGAGAGCCAATTTGAGTCAACATTATTTGAGTTTCACTAAGGACCAAATCCAAAATTGGAAAGACTCCCATTAATTTCACTGGGCTTTGGATCAGACCAAGAAAGAGTCAAACGTAAGTGCCCAGTGTTAAAGTAATACATACAACTGCAATAAAGATGGAAGATTTGTGGAAGTGTGGTTTTACTACTGTGTAAATAAAATCCTTGTAAGAATAATGGATATCTTTCAGGGATAGTGGGTTTAAAATGCTGGGTGCATTCTGAGTGGAGCTGATAGTTAACATTGCCGGTTATTTGGTACATTATTTATTTAGCACACCTTCCATACTTCAACTCCTCCAAAAAGCATGACACTGAAATCCAGGGCAAAATATCACGGGTTTTATTTTTGAGGCAAAAATAGCTAGTCAGCTATCCATTAGTAAAGCTGTAGGAAACTCTTATCTTTCAAGATATTCTTAAGGTTTTTTTGTCACACTTCACCTGCCATACCCACATCTGGTCACAGTTCAACAGGTGCCTGACATTTTCTAGTGTGCTATGTGTACAGATATAGCAAAGTACTGTTGTAGCTTCCCTTGAAAAGAAACATTGTGGGGGGAAAAAATCTCACTCCAGATACCACAGTGATAGCTGTATTAGAGCAAGAGGGGGAAAATGAGATTAGATATCAGCTTTCACACAGTTATGTGTCTGATGCAAATGCACACACATTTTAGAGCCTCTGCAGATGGTTGGCTGGTTTGTTTATAGTAATTAATGGGCTTCTTGTTAAGGTTTAGTCTATTTTGAAGGCATTTTGCATTATTTCCCAAATGCACACCAAGCAACACAGGACGCTAAAACTGAATAAATGATAAACCCAGCAGGTAGAGAAGAAACTGATTTTTACCTCAGGATAAGCATGTCACTAGAACGTACCTGATAGTCTCTGGAACTAACCTCTAAACAGTGAGTAAGCATGCTGTGGTACTTCTTGCTGATATATCCATCAACCTTGTGTTAAAGAGAGAGCACTGCTACTATTCATGGAAAATAAATTAATTTCTCTAGTGAATAAACACTGTCTATAAACAAAACTCATTTAGCCAGGCCCTTAACATTCCACAATTTCATTCTCCATTATAGCTTAGAACATCATCTTCCTCCCTCCCCAACTCTGTTCAAGTGTCTGGAGTCCAATTATGTTATAGAATGTTTTGCTTTCTTATATAAGGGCATTTATACAAACAACTTTCTTGCCTTCCATGTCTTTATTGTGCATTTACCTACTCAGTGATTCTGTGTTGGGATCACTCAGTCATAGGTGCCAACTCTATGGGTGCTACAGGGCTGGAAAAAACAGTGGGAGCACAGCACCCACCAGCAGCCCTGCAGATCAGTTCTTTTCCCTCCTCTCCAATGCTTCCTGCCTGAGATGGTCAACTATTCAGTGGTATGAAGGAGGCATGGAGGGAAGGAGAAGAGTGGGGGCAGGAACAGGCAAGAGGAGAGGGTGGAAAGAGATGAGGTTTTGGGGGAAGATGTGGAGCGATGGTGGGGCCTGAGACAGAGCAGTGGTCCTTTTCCATTGGGGAAATGTGTTGGCACCTTCAGCATTCAATAATTTGTTAATTATTCATAAACTGTACTTTGTTAGGAATATGGAGCACTAAGATGATAGTGATGGCAGGAGAGCTGGTAGGGATAGAGAGACAGGGAGGCTGACATTAATGGAGCTATGCTATTGCAATAGTATATTACATCAGCTGAGGATTTGGCTCCAGAATTTGATAACCATGATCCTACAGACAATCATTGGATAATATTGGACAATGTTCTCAAGAAAGACTCTTCTGGATTCAAATGGGGAAGGAAGCTTGTCTTAGTGGGAGAAAACCCAAAAGTAAAACATGAGCTCTCTGACTCCTCCCATAGTATCTGAAATACCTTCAGGAAAAGTGAGGCAGGTTTAGATGGAAGGATCATTTATTCAAGTTTTAATGAAAAGATCATGACTATTTCTGCCTGACACTGTCTCAGTGGCCATTAATTAATTTGAAGCTGTTGAATGTCATATTCACGCCAAAAAATTAATATTTCTACATGACAATTTAAACTGAGACTATTGGCATACTATATCAACAAGCTGCCTAAAATGTATGAAAAAGCACAACTTATTTTAAATTAAACTGGTAGCATTTCAGTTTGAATTCTAGACCATTAGTCTAGTTAGTGTCACATTACTTAGGACAGCTTGTCATTTATCTGATATCATTCTGCGAGCTTTAAGAATACAAAAAAAATGGAAATTGTACAGCAATAGCAGCATCTGTTGCCATTCATAGTTCAACAAGCATCTCTACTGCAACGATAATCTCAAGGTAATGCCACCAAGCCACTAGTTAAACTAACATCTTTATTATTTATTTATTTGTCATGGGCCAGCTACAGCTACTGAATGGAAAAGTACTGAACTGAATTTAATGGAGAAATCTGCTGTTTTGTCACCTCACTGCCTGTGAGAGAACTTCAGTCTCTTTAGACTTCTTGTATGAATGATACTTGTTCCCCACTATTGGCCTTGTGAGGAGTGTCTCTACTCAGAGTTTGGAAACCATTAACAGAATTTGTTAATGTGTATGTGAGGTGACAGCATAATCTGATGTATAGGGCACTGGACCTGAGGGTCAGGAAACATGTGCTCTAGTGCTAGCTCATCCATTAACTTGCTGATTGTCCTCGGGTAAGTCACTTCACCTACCAGTGCCTCTGTTTCCCCTCATCCTTTCTCTATTTGTACTGGATGCTCTTTGGGGCATGAATGTGTTTAAACAATATCTGAAATAATAGGAGATTTTATACAGTAAAGAAACTGACAAACATGAGAACTACTGAATGATTAAATTAAAAAGAAAGAAAATGCTAGTGAAAGTCAGTTACTTCCACGTGTAATTTCATCACCTTCCTGCACTACAGTTTTTCATAGTTTCTTCTTTTTGGTGTTTCAGTCTTTGAGGTGCAGCAGGATATGAGTTATGATAAAAATTGTAGACATGGAAATATGGTGCAGAATTTATAAGATGTGTGTAATTCAGTTAGAAAAACCTGACTCAGCTGCAGAACCCAAATATGTCAAATTATTTTAAGTAGAAAGTTCAGACAATAAAATTTACAGTACCATGTCCTAGCAGATCCAAAGCTGTGCAGTTTGCACCCATCTACTGCAAGGATAAAGTCAAAAGAGACTGTGGAGTAGAATGTGTCATTCAATTTAACTTTATCGTCTGCATGTGTGAGTTGGTTACTCAGGAGGTTGGAGCTGCTATTGTGAGCTTTAGTTAAGAGATTCCACTTATCAGAAACTTGCACCTTTTGCTCAAACAAATGTGAACACAATCTGAATGCAAAGGTGGTGCTGCTGCAGCAGTCTTGACAGACAGCATGACTTTGAAGCTGGCCACAGACTTCAGAGTTAGTGAAATACTTGCCAGGAAAAGACATGTAGTATTAAAATTACTTCATCCATATCCTGTGTTGAGAGAACTTTCATAGGGTGTAGACAAAGATTATTGGATTTTTGGAAATAATGGGATCTAAGACAATGCCATATGCAAATAAATCTCTGTACCATTCTTGGGGAAAAAGCCCACCAGTTGAGTGCAAAACAGATTGAAGAAATAGTGACACTGGCAGCAGCAATGGCTAGGAGAGCATGAGTCACCGCAGTCAGTCCTATACAAAACATATTTATTTCATCTTCATCTTAGAATACAGCAGCACAGCTAGTGCCACAATTCTAGTAGACAAATATCTGAATGATGAAAGGTCAATCATTCAGTGACCCTTTAATGTAATGAGAACTGAAAAACCAGCTGGGTAGCCCACTCTAGAAAAATTGCCTTCGTCTGTTCGAGTGCTGTGTATAATACAGATTTAGTACATGCAGTTGTTCTGTGACAGAGAGCATGAATAAGCCTGCTAACTATAGACAATGCAAGACATTGCTTTCTCCTTCAAAAAAATTTAGTAAAATATTGAAGTTTATAGGCCTCTTTTCTTAAAATATACTGTGGCAGAAGTAGTACTGTAAGGAGATGGGGAGGATGATTATAAACACACTTTTCAGTGGCATAGGTCCACTTTCAGTCCCGAAGCTCCTTTCCAGCTGGAATTCCTATTGAATTAATAGAAGTTCTGGATCTAATGGAGGAAGAGACCTTTCTCACTGGGTCAGACATGTTTTGCTGATTTTACTTCAGCTGAGAATTGACATACTTGATAGTGTTCTGAAAATCTGTACTAGAAAATTTCATGACTGTGTACGTCCACATTTAGGATCAAATCCTCTGCACTGATCCTAGGCTGAGTAGCTGGGTCAGGATTTAAAAAAAATATGCTGGGGACAAGAATCCTGTCATCAAACACTTGGACTGACTGCTGTCAGTAGCAGTGCATAAAAGATGGGTTACCTTTTGTAATGGGTGTTCTTCAAAATGTGTTGCTCATGTCCATTCCAATTTTGGCATGTGGCACCATGTGCATAGTTGTAGGGGTACCGTAGGTTGGCAGGGGAGACCCCTAGAGAAGCGCTACTATGGTTAAGTGTATAGCAGCCTGCCAACTGCCCCCTCCCTCAGTTCCTTCTTGCTGGGAGTGATTCCGACAAAGGGGAGAGAGAGGGGCTTGAAAAGGAAATGAGCAACACATCTTGAAGAACACTAGTTACGAAAGGTCTCTTCTTCTTCGAGTGATTGCTCATGTGCATTCCAATTTAGGTGATTCCCAAGCAGCTGTCCGACAGAGGGGTCAGAGATCACTGGTCTGAAGTCTGCAATACCGCCCTTACAAATGCGGCATCCCCCCTAGCCTGACGTTGAATGGCACAGAGGGATTTAAACATGTGTACTGAGGACCACATGGCTGCTCAACAAATGTCTTGGACAGGGACATGTGCCAGAAGGCCATTGACGAGGCCTGCATATGAGTCAAACGGGCAGACTGCTGAGGAGCTGGCACTTTCACTAATTTGTAACAAGTACGGGTACACCCCTTGATTCAGGAGGATATCCTCTGGGCAGTAAAGGGCAGCCCCTTTTTCCTTTCTGCTATTGCAACAAACAACTGATTTGACTTCCTGAATGGCTTAGTACATTCCAGGTAAAAAGCCAAGGCACGTCTGACATCCAGGGAATAAAAGGACTTGTCCTGGGGAGGGTGGTAAAGTAGGGCTTAGGATGAAACATGGGTAGAAAAATATCTTGTGAAACATGAAACTGGGAAACCACTTTCGAGAGGAATGAAGGATGGGGTCTCAATGCAACTTTCGCTAAAGAAAGCAGTATAAAGAGGTTCTGACATTAACGCTTTTAGTTTGGAAACCTGTCTGGCCAAAGTACTGGCCATCAAAAATACAACTTTCATTGACAAATACAATTAGGAACAAGTAGCTAATGGCTTGAATGGAGCAGCCATTAATGTTGACAAAACCAGGTTTAAATCCCATTGGCTGAATGTGGCCATGGTAAGCTCTAAGTGAGCCCTGACCGCTGCTTCGGAGGGGCCTTTGAGCAACTAGTCATCCAGGTAGGGGAAGACCTGAACCTCTCTGTGATACAGGAACGCTGCCACCACTGCCATGCATTTTGTAAAAACCCTTGGTGTGGCTGAAAGGCAGCCCTCTGAACTGATAGTCTTGAACTGAACCTTGAAACTAGGGAACCTTCTGTGTACCAGAACTGTGGCCACATGAAAGTATGTGTCCTTCAGATTGAGGGCAGCGTACCAGTCTCCTGGATCTAGTGAAGGGATAATTGAGGCCAACGATACCATATGGAATTTTAACATCTTGAGGTATGTGTTTATACTGCATAGGTCCAAAATGGGATGCAGCCCCACCTTTGGCTTTTCGGATAAGGAAATAATGGGAATAGAACCTCATGTACTGGAAATGTAGAGGGTCCTCCTCTACTGCTCCTATGTTGAGGAGCATCTGCACCTCCTGACGTGGGAGCTGCTTGTGAGCGGGTCCCTGAAAAGGGACAGGACAGGGGAACGGGAAGGGGGGTAGAAAGAATGTCTCATCTTTACTGTGTTTAGAACCCACCTGTTGGACGTGACTTGGGTCCAGACATAGTAAAAATGGGACAAGCGGTCCCCAAGCATATGGGTAGGATCCGAGGGGGAGACAGGTACATTGCCCTTGGAGCACCTTCAGAAGTTCTTCCTACAAATTGGTGACTGCCTAGAAGACTAGGCCTGGTTATTAGCACTGCCACTCCTACTACTATTGACACGTTGGGTGTGATGGCAATTTCACCTACTACCTCGCCTATTCTGGTCCTGCTTCTGACAAGGGGGATAGTATCTGGGAAGGGTGGGCGGGCGGAGCTGGCTTGAAATTCCTCTGCTGCATTACAGGTGTGTGAAGGCGCAAGGACTTTAACGTAGCCCTTGTGTCCTTCAGACCATGCAGCATGGAATCTGTTTGCTCTGCAAACAAGTCGGGGCAATCAAAAGGAAGGTCCCGTATCGTATTCTGGATCTCTGGAGGAATCCCAGACACCTGGAGCCAAGAGTTCCACCTCATAAGTATGCTTGCTGACATAGACCCGACCACAGAATCTGAAGCATCCAGACCTGCCTGAAGGGAGGTTGGGAAATTACCCTCCCTTCCTGTATGAGGGCTGTGAAGTCAGACCTAATGTCTGAAGGTAGGAGCTCTTTAAATTTGTTCATGGACGCCCCTATATGAAAATTGTAGTGGGACAGCACTGCCTGTTGATTTGCCACCTTCAGCTGGAGGCAACCCAATGAATATACTTTCCTCCACAATAGGTACAACCTCTTAGAGTCCTTGGACTTGGGAGTGGGACCCTGGTGACTCTGGCCTTCCTTAGCATTAGCCACATCCACCACCAAGGTTCCCAGTTGCAGGTGTGTATACAAGTACTCGTACCCCTTTGAAGAGGCAAAGTACCACCACTTCACCCCTTTAGCGATCAGAGGAATAGAAACAGGAGTCTGCCAAAGGATTTTCATGGTGGAGGAGATAGTCTTGATAAAGGGGAGAGCAACACTCAATGCTCCCCTCCCCCCTGCCCCGAGACAAAATGTCCACCATAGAATCTGCATCCTCCACCACCTTCTCTGTTTGGAGACCAATACTCTGGGCCATATACCTGAATAGGCCTTGATGCGCGCTATTGTCAATGCATCACTGCCCTGGATACCGCCTCATCAGGTGACAATGAGGAGGAGGGGTCCCACAGTTCCCCTTCTTCTGGTTCCACCTCTGATAATGGGACCGGGACCCTGGGGACATGCCATTGGTCACTGGCACCAGAGTGCTGTGAAGCAGGCGGCACCGGGTGCAGAGAAATCCCTGGAACCCAGTGCTGTTGATCCTTCCCAGAGTGGGAAGCCAGTGTGTATCCCAACTGGGAGCTTGGTGCCAACTGGGACTCCACTGGTGTCCTGAATGGCTGCGTAGCAGGTATCTGCGACCCCGATGTAATATGCAACGGGGTCTTGACCCAGAGTCTCTGAAGGACTGCCCCTGCTGACTGAAGCAACAGAGACTGACCTGGAGCCCCCAGCTTGCATCTGGTGGTAGGCCCAAGGAATTCAGAATGGCCACTGAGGCGGGGCCTGCCACTGGGCAGGGCAGTGTAAGGTCAACTCCTGTCTCCTCTCTGGAGGGACCTGTGCTGAGCAGTGCCTCCTCTAGGACCAGAGGCCCTCGAGTTCCAACTGCAATATGGATGTGGAGTGTGGGAACCATGGTGGAGCAGTACCATGCTACACCGGTAGTCTCTGCACAGGTTTAAGGTGACCAGGAGGACTCCGCCTTGTACAGGAGCCCTCCTGGGACTGGTGCCAAAGGGAACCATCCCCGCTGATTGACTGGTGCCAACTATGGGGACTTTACCTTGTACAGGAACCCTCTCTGAAGCAGTTGAGAAGTTGTTAGTCCCAACTCTGCTACCGGTGCTGACTGGGAAGACTCCACAGGGGTCCTCACCAGATTGGTGCCGAGGTGAATGGTCCCAGATCAGTGAATGTGCTGAGGAAAAGGGACCTTCTTAACATTGGAAGCTTGCTCCTTGACAGTACCTGGCCCAGCATCGGCAACGGTGCTGATGGAATCACCGGAGACTCACGGGGGGACACTGACTGGCCAGATGTTAGCTCGATCAGGTTCTAGGCAGCCTCCTATGTTTCGGGAATGGGGCACGTCCACATCTCCCATCTGGCTCTTCTGGGACGGGAAGTCCACTTGCACCAGACTCAATAGGACTGGTGGAGGTGCCAGAATCAACGGCACCTTATGGGTGGGTTGCTTTGAAGGGTGATCTAACTCTGGACATGATCCTTTATGCTTTTTAGCTCTCAAAATAGGGGACCAGCCCCTTTCGCACCTCTGTTTCTTTTTCTGCACCGGAGAATGGGATCAGTACCGAGAACTGGCCTTTGGTGAACGGTGGTGCTGGGGTGTCTTGTCCAACTCCTTCCATGGAACCAGCACACTCTGCACCGCACTGCACTGCACACTGAGGCACTGATTCCTGTCAGACAGCCTGCAGCACCAGATGGGAATCCAAAGACACCTCCATTAACAGATTTCGGAGGTAAAACTCTCTGTCTCATCTAGTTCTTAATGTAAAGGTCCTACAGATCTTACACTTGTCTGCTAAGTGGGCCACTCCCAAACACATTAGGCAGGAGTCATGCAGATCACCTGTGGACATAAACTTTGTGCACTGTCTGCACTGCTTGAAGCCGGCCCCCAAGTGGGGAAAAATAGAAACGGAGTCCCCGCTAAGATCTTAACAACTGCTTAACACTTTAGAAACTAACTACGAAGCAACTAGGGAAAGCACACTTCCCCTAGGCAAGAGACTAGCTCCGACAACTGTCACTGGTGGTTAAAAGGAACTGAGGGAGGGCGTGGTTGGCAGAATGCTACATGCTACTGGCACCACTCTAGGGGTCTCCCCTGCCAACTTACGGTATCAGCTAGGGAAAATCTTCCCGGCAACTGTGCATGAGGCATGCACACACCAAAATTGGAAGGCGCATGTGCAATCACTCAAAGAACTCTAAAATTCTCTTTTCCCTCCTCTGGGAAAGGGGATTGAAAGATCTTCATCACAGTAGGTTCTTTTTGGTCCTTCCCAAGCCAACCTCACAAGCTTTATCTCAGTGCATTTTACCCCAGGGAGCTGAATTTAAGGTAAGGAGTGGGTGGCCCCTGCAGAGCAGCCCAACATGCTATCCCTACCTTGTACAGTCAGGTAGAAGTCACCTGAAGAAGTGGGCTTTGCCCACGAAAGCTCATGATACCATCTACATGTTTTGTTAGTCTTTAAGTTGCTACTAGACTATTCATTGTTTTTTAAGTTTTTCCAGATTCAGACTAACTCGGCTACCCCTCTGAAGCTCTTGTACAGTAGGACCATTCTGGAGGGGAAAATGGCATGATTTGGGTCAGAGAATAGGGGAAAAAATCTTTTGGAGTAGTAGCACCACTTTAGTTACAACTTATTTATGCCCTTTGATAGTTACTTCAAAAATCATAGCCTTCTATATGTTCCATCCAGGACTGTGATGTAAGATGGAGGTTTTTCTCCCAGTCTAGGCTCAATTTTAATCATGCCATTCAGCCACATGTGAAATTTCTATTGAATCAATGGGAGTTTGCCCAGTGAACAAGGGTGCAGCAATGGACCATTTTCACTGCATGTCAACAGGACTATGCTAATTTACACCAGGAACTTCTCTCACTAAAAAGGGTGGATTTTAACTTAAGGCTGAATTTTTTAGTTTTTTCTCCATATTTGTTAAGAATCTTTCTTAAATCATATATTTTTGCATTTTAACTATGTCTCAGTTATCATTAAACCTTCAGGACCCATGACTGTTCTTCCACACAAGTAATTTGAGTTGACAGATGACAGTGAAATGAGAAAAATAATGTCAGATGCCTTACTGCAATGAACAGAAAATGCTTTTGGACCTATATTTTGGTGCAGGATGTTCAGTGTATTCTGAGGTAAATTCCTGCACTCAGGCAAAATTCCCCAGTCATTGAAGCATTGATTCTTTGCCTGAAAAGAACACCTTCCTCACAAAGAATTCTGCCACCAGTCTGGCTGCAACAGAGGCCATCCATTGTGTCAAAATTAAAAAGGAGTTATTATTCTAATTTAAAGAAGTCAATTTCATTAATGTATAATTTAAGAATGTAACTGTATTATATATTTCCCTCTGCCTTCCACAAAGACATTGGGAAAGACATGAATAAATGAGCTTGCAATTGTACAAGTTTTACTGAGTTGTAAAACAAAAAAATTAAGCACCCTTACATGTAAGGCTGAGCTATAATAGAGTACAGGGGACAGTCAGATTCCTTTTGCCAGCACTGGATTTAATGTGAACACTTCGGACATTGATAAATGTATTTACAACGTGTGAAATGAAAATGAGAATAAAAGCAGCTATCTTTGTATTGTGGTGTTTGTCATCTACACTATTTTAATAGATATGGGATGGCACACAGATAAACAGGCAGTTACTTTCAACGTAGCCATGCTAATCTTACTATATATCTGTCTGTGTCCTTTTGTTCAAGAACTACCTCCTAAATGGTAAGAGCTAGAACCACCAAATTTGATATACAGCTTCTTCTTATCATAAGTTAAAGCAAGGTCAGGGTTTGGTTGTGCCAGGATAATAGAATGTGCTTGGAATTTGATTGTTTCTCATAACTGGAAAAGGAGGAGTCTGACATGAGGGAGTTATACTGCAGAATGACTATGTGGGGCAGCAAGGGGCTAGAGATGGGGACCGGGATAGCTATAACCCCACTGGGCCGGCCGGGGGCAGGGACAGAGAAAGGGACAGTTATCCATTATACATTTCAGACAGTTTGTCTGTTCTTGTGTCTGTTTGTGTGTCTGTCTGTCCCCCCGCTGGGAGACATGTACCTCTCCCCCGGCTGTGCCTATTGGAGTTGCATTAGCCATGGACAGGTGCTTCTCCCCTGGCCCCAAGCTGCTGAGGTGAGAGAGGTCTGGAGATGTCCTCTCTCCCAGGGGCAGCCTGCATACTGATCCCCTCATCTCCAGTCCCACCCCAAAGCAATGATTTAAATGAAGACAAACAAAACATATTTGAATTAAGGACCTGAGCAATGCCTGGTAAATCTAGTCTAAAATAACTGTAATTCACTACCATTACATCACATCTCAAAACAGCAAGAACATCATTATGATTGATAGACTTTTCTGTTTTACAGGCACTGTACTCAGTGTCTCACCTTTAGTCAGAACCCTTTTCTGTAATCCTGCCAGAGGGCATTTCAACCAAATTAATATGTGCGTGGAATGATCTCCAGTGGGTTTTTTTAAGGAAATATGGGAAAACTAAAAAAAGACTGATTTTCCTTCCTTCTTTCACAATGTACATTTGCTAACCCTAATCAGAAGCATTGGAATATTAGAAAAAATCCACTCATAATTCCTCCTTTTCATTCATTTGTTTACTTTAGAAGGATCACTATTTCCCTAGCTGTTTTGGCAACATCTGCCTTTGATAGTTGATTTGTCTAACTCTCATAACATTATTCCAAGAAAGGGTCCCAGAGCAGGTCTAATGAAAGGGCTAGGAAAAGCCTGTTCTCCTTTTGGATTTCCACAGGATAGGTTACACTGTTTCTTCTGAAAGGGCATTCATGTTATTCATTGTTCTCCTCAAAAAATAAATTACATGAAAATAAGATACAATTTCTAGTTCCTGTCCAGGAATTTTTTTTTTACCAACTTCTTATGAAGTGAGGGTATGGCTTTCCAAATGTACCTCTTTAAAAATGGGAAATTTATAGCTTTGAGCCCCTATTCAGTTTTCTGTCACAAAACTCTCTCTCTGCCTCTGCCTCTCCCTCTCTCTCTCTCTCTCTCTCCCTCCCACTCCCTCTCTACCTCTCTCTCTTTTTTCCTTTCTCTATTGTACCACTGAATATCTATCTATCCCTATCTATATAGATAGATATTCAATGGCACCAGAACTTAGTCCTCCTTAATGTCTCTTCATAATAAATTTTGTATATTGGGAATGTACAAAGGGCTATGCTAAACATACTTATCATTGCAGCTGCAACCACCATTCGAACAGCTTTTGTAATTTTCTTTGCTAATTGCAGTTGGGATGTAGAACTGAGTACTGTGTGCTACATTAAAACTAGAGAAATTAAAACAGAGTCATTTTATGGAACTATTATGTTCTTTTGGGGACTGTAGACCTTAGTGAAGCATTAGCTAATTAAAAACACCAGCATAGTTCCCAAATAAACCATTAAAGTTAAAGGTTACTTTCACACTTGAGTGGTATATGTCAAAACACTTTTTCCTGGTTTGGAGACTTTGTGTCACATATAATTTAGAAACAGTGTGCAGAGTTGAAAAATTCTGTACGTAATGGTGACACAAACACATTGGGTAAGGGATCTTGAAAGGAGATTTGCTATGCTGTCATTTCCCAGTTTCACTTCCTTTACAAATACGTCTTCAAGTCTCCATCTAACTTTTTAGATCAGTCCTTATCTGTGAGTTGTGTGGGGGATTATTTTCTGGGTTTTTTTGTGTTTTAAAACTGAGCTGGCTACAGCGTGAAATCTATCAAAAGAGAGAAAATTTAATATTTTGCTATATTATATATTTCAATGTCCAAACATGGTATTGTTTCCAGACTACGAAGGATTCTCAAAAAATATTTTTCATTTATACCAAAATGTAAAAATATCTTTAGTATACTACCTTGTTCCAAGCTGATCAGTTGTGATAGAAAATAAATTGTCCTAACAAACCCAAGAAAGGCAATCTCAGATTAAATAAATTTAGGTTTAAAAGGATTAAGTATTTTATTGACAAATGTCAGTAAACATTGAGTTTTCTATACATGCACAATCTGATGTAAAGAATTTCCACTAAAGATAATACAAACTTACAGACAGATAAAATAAGAAAAATGTTGCTTGAAAATTTATTGGCAATAGATTTAAGTTTATTTACTTTGTTTATGTTGGTATACGATGCTGATAATTTTTTGTTAAGATTATAAAGCTTTTGAATCTTAATGTCATTATTGTTTGACACCACCCTTAATATTCTGCAGCTGTGAATACTTGAATTGATAAAAATAAAAAGCTTAAAAAGAAATGAATATTTTCTATCAAAAAGTGTGTGTATAAAAGCAAACATTGGTAAGTCTGTTTATACTAGAATAACCCATGTCACAATCTGGTTCAGTTGCCCACTCTGGACAGACAGCAGTTACAACCATTGCATCCAAAATGCTCCTCAGCCAACCTAGTCTGGGCAGAGGTGAGTCATTATTCCTAGCTCTGAGTCTCTACGGCATATTCCCAGGCGCAATCTTCATGTCTGCCACCTCTTCTTTGGGACTGCCTTAGGCCCTATGCACCTAGTTGCTTATGTATGTTCCATCAGAGTTCTAAGATCTGTTCAGTGTTTGAGACAAAGCAGCATCCCTCCTGTCTTTACTCACTCTCTTCCCAGTTGGATTTCTGGAATGTGGTGAAGGACAGGCACCATTCCCAAGAGTTTATCTCAATTAAATAGTATCTCTGACCTCTGCCAGGGGTCAATTTAGAAATTCCAACCTCCAATAACATGAAGAAAACCATTCTCTTCATGAGGTGGGCCAGCCATTGAGAGGCACTGAAAGTTGATGGCTGCTTCATTGACAATTCCATCTACAGTGTCCCAGATGCCCCCCTAGCAAGGCAGTGTCAGGAATAAATTGGTCTTATTAAGATCAGGGTGTGGTTTGTTTTTTTCAACACATCAAACAAAATGAAGGAGAAAGTATAAAAATAGACTGCAGAATATGGTGCATACATATCTCTCTGTTACAGTCTCCACCATACTTTCAGAGTAAAGTTTGCTGGGCTCCTTTCTGTAGGAGGGGCAGAGTGATTTACAAACTGTGACTTTTAACTATTATTTCCAAAAGAAAAATTCTTCCATCTGCCTTTACAAGATTCTATATCATCACTAAGGCCATGTCTTCACTATGGGGAAGATCGACACTACCATGATCAATCTTCCAGAGTTCGATTTAGCAGGTCTAGAAAAGAAATGTTAAATCAAACTCAGAGAGCATCCTGAGTTGATTGGAGTTGATATCCTGTTCCTCATGAGGAGTAAAGGAAACTGAAGGGAACATTTTCACTCATCAACCTCCCTCTGTGGAGACCATGTGAAAAATTAAATTAAGGTATATTGACTCCAGCTATGTAATTATTGTAGCTGGAATTGCGTGTCTTAATTCAACCTTTCAGGTCTGTATAGACAAGTCCTAAGATTATGATGCTAAAATCCATAATTAAAAATACACCATCAAGAGTTTATTTTCAACAGATGAGGTATGGTATGGAGAAAAGCAAAGAGTTTTCATGTGTATCTTATGGGGCAAATAAAGCATCCCAATACCAATGTTTCTGCTTTCCTCTTTTGGTCTGATTGATGGCATGCCTTTACCTACATATTCTAGTAAGGCAGTTATTAAATCTCATCTTGAAACATTTATGAGTTGTCATCTAAATGAGCAATACAAGTGGTTTGTGGAAACCTATTTGAAATGTTGGTCATACATGTTTGTGACCTTTGTAAAATGAACACTGATCAATGCTGATGTATCTAAAGAAGTTCTGTAACTTTATTTTTCAGGTGGTGGCATATCTGTTGACAGGATCTATATGCTAGCATTTATCCCTAGAATTAATACTAGTTACTTCTAAGCTTGCCTTTGAATAGAATTTTGCAATGAATTTAGGAGCTGGACCTAAGGGATACGGGGGAGACTGGGAGTCACATGTCTAACTGATATTTGCATTTTTGAAAATCTTTCCTGCTGTCTGGAGTAAGTATATATTCCCGTGAGAGAAATGAGAGATCCTGTCACTTGTATGAAGGGGTGAACGTTGCAGGGGAGGGAATATTATAGGTAAAATATATCAATTAATATGTACCTACAGAATCATTAGTGTAGAAAAAGATTTAAAATAGAGGACGTACCTTGAATTACAAGGGTGAGGTTTTAAAGAGACAATTGTATCCCTATGATGGATGTACCTGTAAAAATGTATATTGGGCAAAGACCATTCTGTTGTGGTATCTTAGAAATTTGGTCTGGTTTCAACCCTGTTGTAGGCCTGTTGTTTTGCTTCTGCACCTTTAATGCTTTCTAATGCCCTCATAATAGTTGAAATTCACTTCCCTGGCTTTAGGAACAGGCCTTAAAACTGTGCAGAAGCTTCCATTTTATCTCTTGTGACTGTTTCCAGGTCTAAATGTATCTTTCTCTTAATTCAGCATAAACTTTTCTATACTACACCTCCACCCAATCAAAAAATTATGGGAATCCCAGGCCTGGAAATTTTTATAGCTCTAGCATTTCATAAACACCCAAGAACATATCCAGGAGCAGATAGGAGCTGTTCTCACAAACCCTACAGTTTTAGCACTATGTGCTCTGTGTAAATGCTAAGTAGTATTCTAATTGCTGTTATCACCATGGATTTTATACCACTGAAAGGATAACCCTGGCAGAGGCTGTTATCTAGGGATTTTGTTTTATTTCAGTAGGGCACTGGCCTTATATATTGGGTTAAAAATATAATGCTGAGAAATACATTTCAAGACTAACTCTCCAGCTTTTTACTTTTGCCTAAAATGTGAGTCACAATTATAAATCTTTTGAGTTTTCTAACAATTCAGCTTGTGTACTTCTTACTATATAGATCTATGCATAGAGTCTAACAGAATACTATCTGTATGAAGTAATGCTTTACCAGGGTGAGTCAGAGTAGATAAAAGGGATATTCATGGATAGAAACAAGTATTGGTGATTTTATTTCCTGCACATTTCTGCTATGAAATTGTAAGGAATAAATGTATAAAGAGTTTCAATATACAGATTATTTTGCTTCGGGTCTGAACCAAAACCCACCAAAGGCAATGAAAAGATTGACTTTCATGTCAGTGGATTTTAGGTTAGTCACTTAACCAGTAACCTTTGCATTGTTTTATTGCTTGAAACAGCAAATCCTGTGTTTTAAAAGTTGTTCATAATTTGCAGACAGGTTATTTTATTTAATCAACTGCAGAATTTGAGAAGCATTTGTCAGTGTCCACATATCTATGTTTAACTTCCTGGTATAGGAGGAGGGACCTGTGTAGTAATAACAAATGTTGTCTAGTCTTCTGTACCTACATCACAGGCATAACGTGGGAATTAAATAGCTAATATTTGTAAAATAGTCTCAGAATGGGAGACTGTTTAAGTAATTATTGTCAAGTAGAACAGAAATACTAAAGTTCAGTGGAATAAATTTGAGAAAAACTGAAAGTATTGGATGGAAAATTTAGGGGCATAGCATAATAAGAGGAAGTAGATAGAAAAGGGCAATCACAATTTTTTTGAGAACATAAGTTAACGAATATCCACTGTTTATGTTCCGTCTAGGAGTCAATGCAATATCAAGAGGTAATAATGCGCAAAATGTACTTTAAGTGAGAGAGTTATCTGAGGGATAAATAATGTTTTTGGCTTGTCAGTTATTTTAGTTTTCGTCTATTTTTCTCCTTAATTTTTAAGCAAATGATGATTTTGTGTCAATTTTAATCCACGCCCATGGCCCAGGTACGGAAGAGAAATGGAAATCTGGAACGAGGGGGAAAGAAATAGTATAGCAGATGGTAAGAAACATAAAGCCAAAGCATAGAACCATAGACAGACTCTTAAAAAGTTTATATTTCAAGTATGTAACCAACAAGTCAGTGAAGGAAGCAGTAGGCCTTCCTAAAAATGGTAAGTGACATTTATAGACAGAAAGGTAGGCATTGCTTAAAAAAATAAAATAAAATAAAATAAAATAATTTATCTATGTTTAGGAGGATGATGAGCAACAAGTACTAAAACTGGCCTAAATTTCCTGGTGGGAATAAAAGTAAAAATGATTTTAAAAAACAAGGTCTTGTTAGGAAAGGAGATCTAAAAATTACTGTATGAAAACTATTAAAATGTCAGGGTTCAGATTTTGAAAAAGTAATAAAAAAAGGTAGATAAATATACTTCATTGGTCAAACACAAGTTATGTAAAACCTTCTTGATTTGGGGAAGATCCAGAAAAACTAAACGATGAATGCTTGACATACGTTTTGAACATACGAAAAATTCTTAACAGGCATAGAAAGAAGGGAACATATTTAAAATTATGATGAAAGAAATCACATTCAGCAGTGCATTTACAGCAGTTAATGAAACAATTCTAATGAAACAACCTTTTTTTTTTTTTAGTAGGCAACAGAAAATTGACACACCGTAAGTTTTTTACATAGTCCATCTACGTGCTTTTAAATTTACACACTAAAATACATCATAATTACTGGCCCCTAAACATGAAAGATTGACTGGGTTTGGCAGGAAAGACAAAATAAGTGGTAGCATATCATACAGAAAAGATATGGGGATGTGACAAAATTCAGAATTAAAACTGATTGCCTTCACTTTATGCTCTATATCAATGACCTGCAGAAAGGAATACGTATTTAGTAGAGAAAATTTACTGCTGATTAGTTGCTGGGATGTTTGACAGTGGACTATGAATTCAATGGAAGAGGCAGATGGGGTAGTGGGATGGAGTTGAGAATTCATTGGGTCTTCTAAGATACCATAAGTTAGGTGACTTATGCAATTAGCTCTAGTGAAATAAGGGGTGAAAATAAAGAAAGGAAATAAGCAATAATCTCAGGCCTCATATGCTACAAAATATTCCAGCAGGAGAAACATCTGGGGCTCTGGAGGATAAAATGAAAATAAAACCTTTGGCATAATGCTCAATGGCATTAAAAATGATTCTCTGTAGAAATACAGAAAGTGGCTATTACTTACCAGATTTATTTTTAGTACTTTGCAAAGGGGGCATCAATTTAGCAACAGTCAAACTGTATTTTAAATTGTGTACCATTCATCTCATCTTACTATAGAAAGATTTTATAGCTATGGCACAGCAAAAGACTGCAGAAGACAACAGTCTTATACAAGCACTCAGGAATGTGCTTATTTCAAAGGCAAAAGACTAAGTTATAATATGGTTATTTTGTTGTTTTGATAAGTAATGAAAAAAATTCTAAATATATTCTGGAGACACCTAAGACTAAATCCTGCTTTCAGCTTAAAGGTGCTGACTGTAATAGGAGATTCATCTTTGCAAAAAAGAGCTGAGTGTGGACTCAGATTTTATTTATTATTTTTCAGGGAGGGTATATTCAAGGAATATTCAGAAAGAAGGGATGATTTTTATATGTCATTTGCATTATGTATAAAGACAAATGGGTGAGCTTTTGCTCTTTTACTTGTTCCTAATTTTTTTATTATACAAAATACAGGTCTGTGTGTATTCCTCTGAGGATGGGAGAAGGATATCAGAGGTGAATAGAGTATTCTGAGGTGTCTTTGCTATTACAAGAGTCTGTGTATAAATGGAATACAGGAAGATTCCACCATTGGAAGTACAAATGGGGATCCCAGCGAAGTCCCCCTGGGAGCACTATGCATGCATCATAAACTGGAATTTGGCCTTGGGAGGGGTCACGATGAATTATTAAGCTACAATAGAACCATATAAGAAAAGAAAATAATTGAAACTTATTTAAAAACAAAATGAAACTATTCTAACACAGAGGACTAACTTCACAGTTTTCAGGCAACTGTAATATGATGCATTTGTCAGCAAAGAGGTTAAAAGATTTCCCATCTTCTTTATTCTAATGTTTAATAAATTAGGGGAGTTCCATTTGAATAATTATAAAGCAAATGGAATAAGGAAATAAAGAAAGGTCTGTTAATAGGATGAGTGTTTTTTCTGGGTGAAAGTTACTCTGATATTAAACTCAAAAGCCACACTGATCATTCATAGAATATGAAACAAATTTTCTACATAGAGCACAAAATACTCACTCTGGTTCATTCATCAAAAGTGTGATCTGACTGATCAAAATGGAGTGATAGCAAGTTTGTTTTCTTTATTTCCAGCTACCTGGATTCTTATACGCTAGTGTAACATTTCTGGGCTCTTAAAGGGAGTTTAAAACTAATAATCTGTTTTGAATGAGTCTCCTATATCCACATATAAGATTTTGGGGCCAATGGTAGGGTTGGGAAGAAAAGTTATATACTGACACACTGGTTTAGTACATTGATATTTGGTCATTGGCATATGTAAAACTAGGACTTTCAAAATTACTGAAGATTTGAGTGAACTAAAAATCTCAACTTGCACTTCTGAGAGACTGATCAAAACCACTAATGTGCAATTTTTTGCATCAGCAAAAACAGGGTTTAAAAAGAAATGTTTATAGCATAAATTAACTACATGACTTCTTTAAGGTTTAACTCTGGGGCACTGCAATCCTGAGAGAGCCAAATGAAATATTTCATTTAAGCTATATATCAAAGCTTTAGTGGATTGAGGAAAGTTGCACATGTACATGGATTGGCTTGGTGCAAGCCCACAAATCATATTTGGTGGGATGCAGTGGACTGTAAAATTGAAAAATAGGTACTATAACTTAATTCAATGAATGCAGACTTATTTGAGGAGTCTTAATGTTCCTGTGTGGATTGTGAAGCATTTAAAAGAAGATAGATTTTTAAAAGTACTTATATTTTTGTGCAATTTCTGCAGTATCCAAAAATTTCAGAGAAATAACTTCTGTCAAATGCAGTACAAATAGCTTTGTTTTCAGAAGTCAATAAATTGAATGCATAGAATTTTTGGAAGATACAATTACATGTATTTAGCTTTATCATGGAAAAGGTTATAAAATCTCATGAAAATAAAAAAAATATTTGTATTTAAACAATGCAGAGTAAAAAAATAAATTTAAATGTTCCCCTCACTCTGTTCTCAATTAGTGGCTGTGCCGTATATAAGCAAATAATGTACATTTCTAAGCTGTCCCACTCCTGCATTGGCTTATTTACTGAGCAGCATACTTTCCATATGGATACTAGGTGTTGGTTTTTAGTTAGACAGTTTCACTCTCTAAGGGGTAATAAAGGATCAGTAAAGGAAGATTTAAATATGGCTTTGTGGTTTAGGGATCTACAATGTGAAGGGAAAGATCTAATACCCTGACTTAGATGGTCAACAAGCCAATTGTGGGATAGTGAGGTAGGTCCTAGTATGACAAGAATATAGAGAGGCTGAGATGTGCCCAGTAAAAGCCTAGTGTGGAAGTGCTAGGGCACTCTTTTTTTCCACAGGGAATGTCCTTTTCCAGCTAATGAGTGCCTATTGTTGAACTTCTGCTGGTGGACTAGGATCCTATTTGTTTAAGACTGGAGTAGTTACATCTATATCACAGCTTGGAATTGGAGCTCAGTGTGTTATCCCATCAATGGTACCAGCCAAATGAATAAAAGAGGCCCCCATTGGGCAGGAAAGTTCAGTGACTATATGCTAAATTCTTCCTGTTTATCCCTTTCTTCAGGCTCAGGTGAACGGGTCACAAGAGTAGGTGACTGGAGTCATGCCATTTCCCTGGGGATAACTGTAACTGGTTTGAGAAGCTGCATGCTCAAAGGGTCTGTCAGGAAAATCATGAAATCTATTTTTGAATAGAAAAGGCCATGAGAGAGGGGTAAATCAGCTGATGGCTAAACTATGGGACTGGAAAAAGCTGATGTTTGTTTATCATGAAATTACATATCAGGAAGAGGTGTTTCACCTCTCCACTAATGAACGGCTCTGACTGTGGATATTATTAGGGAAGGAATTAATAAAAATCTGGGAATCCAGTAGGGGGGTACAGAAGTGAACCAAGTAAATTGCTGTTGCCTCCTAGTGGCAGGTGCACGTTAAATAGAGGTGCTGAATCACTAATAAAACAGAATTGGCATCAGATTAGGCGAGGACATTTCCTCTAGAGTGGGGAATGGTTTAGGATGCCTAAAGCTGGACTAATGAGGAAGGATGGTGGGGTCTCAGCATTGGTGCTGGGATCAAATTACTAGGATTCGGGGGATGGCAACAGTTCTGCTCCAGGGGATAAACAGGGTAGGTTTAGAAGTTAAAATGAAAAAAGAACAAGTTAAAAATTACTTAGAGAAGTTAGATGTCTTCAAGTCACCAGGGCCTGATGAAATGCATCCGAGAATATTCAAGGAGCTGATAGAGGAAGTATCTCAGCTATTAGGCATCATCTTTGAAAAGTCATGGAAGTTGGGGGAGATACCAGAAGACTGGAAAAGGGCAAATATAGCGCCCATCTATAAACAGGGAAATAAGAACAACCCAGGAAACTACAGACCAATCAGTTTAACTTCTGTGCCAGGGAAGATAATGGAGCAAGTAATTAAGGAATCCATTTGCAAACATCTGGAAGTAAATAAGGTGACAGGTAAAGAACAAATAATGTCAAACCAATCTCATAGGTTTCTTTGATAGGATATCAAGCCTTGTGGATAAGGGAGAAGCAGTGGACATGGTGTACCTAGACTTTAGTAAGGCATTTGATATGGTTTTGTATGACCTTATCAGTAAACTAGGGAAATACAGACTAGATGGGGCTAAAATGAGGAAGTGCATAACTGGCTGGATAACCATTGTCTGAGAGTAGTTATTAATGGTTCAGTCATGCTGGAAGAGCATAATATGTGGAATTCTGCAGAGGTTTGTTTTGGGACTGTTTCTGTTCAATATCTCCATCAACAATTTAGATGATGTAATAGAGAATACGCTGAAGTTTGCACATGATACCAAGCTGGGAAGAGTTGCAAGTGCCTTGGAGAGTAGGGTCATAATTCAAAATGATCTGGACAAACTGGAGAAATGGTCTGAGGTAAATAGGATGAAGTTTAATAAGGACAAATGCAAAGAAAGGAAGACTGAAGACTTGTTTAGTTTAGAAAAGAGAAGACTGAGAGGGGCCATGATAGCAGTTTTCAAGTATCTAAAAGAGTGTAACAAGGAAAAAGAAAAATTGTTCTTCTTGGCCTCTGGTGATAGGACAAGGAGTAATGGGCTTAAGTTGCAACAAGGGGGCTGCATCTACACTGGAATGATTTTGCACAAATACTTTTAACGGAAGAGTTTTTAACGGAAGACTTGATGATCTCTCGAGGTCCTGAACTGCTCTGGATGAACTTAAAAAACAACGAGTAGTCTCACAGCATCTTAAAGAATAACAAAACATGTAGATGGTATCATGAGCTTTCATGGCACAACTGACCTCTTCAGATGAATGGAGTTATTAAAGGTCAAGTTCCAAACTAAATAAGGGATGAGGGGAAGAAGGAAAAATAAGGGAAAAAGTGGAAAATTCAATTAGAGTGTTCATGCTACATGAAGCTGATAGAGAAGGTGCAAATTGTTCTTTATTACCCATTGGGGGTTTTTTTTTAAGTCATTAGGATGTGAAAGGTAGTTATTGATGGAGAGTTCCCAGATACGTTAGTAATAAAGTTGAGGCCAAGTTACACCATATTCTTGATGTCCTATCTTCCTGTGATGTCTGGGACAAGCCTTTTATGAAGGTGACATAATACAGAGTATGAGGTAATGGTAACGCTATCATCTTAAATTACCATAGAAAGCAATTAGCCAGCCACATGACTTGGGGATATGGGATTCTGTCACATACAGCACCTGCTTCCTGACCCTCCATTCTGGCTGGCTATTTCTATTTTTCTACACATATGGTAGAAGGCACAGATCTAGTGTGGAAGAGTTAGCAGATATGCTGTGTGGGAAGTAAACCACATGTCTGCCTTTCCTGTCTGTGCTGTCCCCATGGCTTGATTACATACATTTGATATTCATTTGCTTTCCTCGATGCTGTGTAAGGTAGCAAAGCTTTGCTACCTTATAGAATCATAGCCTTATAGAATCATATAGAATCATAGCCATCATATAGAACCTTATAGAATCATAGCCAATCTTATAGAATCATAGAACTAGAAGGGAACTCGGGAGATTATCAAATCCAGTTCCCTGCTCTCATGGCAGGACCAAGCATGGTCTATATCATTTTGATTGCTAAGGATATCAAACTTCATTACAATATCTTATTTTACAAAACAACCTCTGAAATGATTAATGTAGTAAACCAAAAAAAGCACATTGACTTCAGTGGGTTTTAGATCAGGTCTCATATGAAAGATCTGTAGGGCAAGTATAGCACTTAAATGAGTGCTTTAATTTAAAGCTTTCTTTAATCAGGGCTATAATGTCTAAGAGGCTCAATAGTCTTGCTTTCGTTTAACCACATTGTTAGCTGAGAACTCAAAATTAGGGCCATGGCTGGATGAAAGTCTATAGTAGGGTTACTCTGATGGGTATATTATTTTGTTCAACATGAGCCTATCAACATCTATTTCTTATATCATATAGAATCATGTTTGATCCCAGGTGACATATGTGCATGAATTGCAACATTATTGTAATGGTTCTTTGGTTTATTCATTTTTTCTTCTATTTATAGGCAAAGATCTTTTGCCTTATATAGCCCTTGTTTGTAAAGGGACATTGCCAGCCAAATTTGTCCTCACATGTACCTTTTAGTAGAAACAAGCTTTTACAAACCCTTAGACCTTTGATATGTTTTGATGCATTAAAAACAATCCATCAGAAAGTTATTTTTAGGACTTCTACTATCTAAACAGTACACCTTGTTTAACCTAAATATGGAACTGGCTTAAATGATCTTTCAGCTTGAGAAACAGAATGTTCAAAATGGGGTCATAGACCTTGCAAAAAAAAAATACAAATCAAATCTGGTTGCAGAAGGGAGCACTTAAGAACTGCCTTACCACAGTTGTTGCTCCCAGATAATTATTAGATCCTACCACCATCATATATGCATTATATATGCATATATGCAAGATGCATTAAAAACAAAATCATAATGAGTCAAAAGGAATCTTGACTTTAAAAATACTTTCATCTAAAATATTCTAGAGTGTTGTTTGTGACATGTTTGTTAAAAATGCACTAAACTTACAATGTCCCAATACAAATGGGTTAATCTGACTGATCATAAATCATTTAGCAAGAGTGTATACATCTTTGCATTTTAGCAAGCATACTATCATGTTACAGCTGTTCATTTCTCTCTTTTGAATCCTGGTTCTATAATGTTTATTAAAAATTATTTTGTGGTGTCCTGTGGCTGTTATGTGCCAAACTTTGGTGTCACCTGACCTATTTTTGCACTCTCAAATCATGAGTACAGTGAGGTGCCCATGACCTATTATACTTCTCGCAAATCAAACAAGATTACCAGTGTCTTAAAATATTATAGTATGGTATACGTAAAACTTAATGAAATGTTTAGATGATTAAATGATATATCTCTGAGATCTGAATGCTAAATAAATTATGCCTCACAGTTCTTTGTAGCAATGACCTGGGAAAAATGGGGAAATAAGACATTTTAATACGAAAACAGTAGTTAAATTCTGTGTGGCTAATAACCCGTTAGCTCTAATTAGGTTCTGAGAGTTCACAAGGATTTCTGACATAATGGCATACTACATGAATGGAATGCTTCAATAACAGGTGAGTGAATATGATTTATTTCTGATTCTTTTACTTGTTAAATAATCAAACATACTGAATTGTGAATGGATAGAAAATATGAATAAATCATGAAAGTCTTTATATAGTTGAGTTTGTAAAAGCTGCACTATAAATTATATTTAGACATTTACCATTAACATTTTCTTTTATATAAAGGTTTGTCTCCACCCCTCTGGAACTAATTTGAAATCAGAGGTTAGTGGTCACAACAGACAACTTGTGTCAATTATATGGAATATTTATAAAATTTATAAAATCTCAATGTCAATTTCCACTTTAAATGCTGTTTTCACTCATTTGGCAGTAACACCAATAATTAAGTTTTAACTGTTACATTGTCAACATATTATTAACATAGAAACCAGTTATAGTAATGGCATTTTGAAAAGTGCTATTTGACAAAGGATTCCTATTCACTGTCATGGTATGTGCCTTTAAAAAAATTAAGAAAATATAGATTGTTTCAGAAATACCAAAGTTATTATAAGCCCTGGGTATGTTGATTTATTCACCCTTTGAAGTTCCTGTAGTGAGACCTCTTGACATCGTTACATTATATACTCTCTATATTTGTATATTTGCAACATCTTTTATAAGACAGACCATTCTTGTTCCATTAAAAGAAATTTTCTCTAAAGCAACCTCAGGCTGCAAATTAATTGTGTGCAAGGGTTGACTTAAAATTTAAGGTCACAGCTGACCACTGGATAGTCTTTTTTTACAGGAATGGTATGATTGTCTTGAGTGTTTGAAGTCTCACTGTTTAAAAGGTTTCTTTTTATTTAATTTAGGTTTAAAAGAAGTTTTTCTTGAGAAAAAAATACTCTGGAGAGATCCCTTTGATCAAAGCATGAAGGATTGTCTCTTCATTGTCTCTGAACAAAGCATATCCCATGTGTTTCTATATCTCAACTAAAAGGGTGACTCCTGAAGATGTTGACCAGCATAAGAGGAAGTCATAAAGTTACCCTTCCATATATGTAATCCAGATATAAATTCCTTCAATCATAATAATTGACAAAATTAAGTTCGTATGCAGAAGCCCACTATCTGGGACCCCAAGACAAGATTCCACAATCTCCTTTAGATGTTGATCTCCCCAAGTCACGGTAGTGGGCAAAAAAGGAGTTGTTATTATGATACAGGTTGAACCTCCCTGACTGGTCCTGAATGACAGAATTTGCCGGACCAGGGGAGGTGTCCCTTGCCATGAGTCCTGATCCAGCTGGCCCCCTGCCTCTGTTCCCCTCTACCATCTTCCCCATTCTACTGCTGCTGGTCCCAGCCCTGGATTGTGGCATGCAGTATTGTTCACTAGTTGTTTATACTGCTTGGTGTTGTCATTACACTTTCATAAAAATATTTACTGTAACTTTAGTTGTGAACATCTCCAGTTAGGTGTATCTCTGGTCAGCATCACTATAGGACTAATTTAAGAATGTAAATCTCAATTTAAAAAGAGATTTAGATATTTGGGATTTAGACTCCAAAAATGCCTACATCCCTTTTGAAAAGGAGATTATGGCTCCTAAATCAGTTGCATCATTTTGGATGTTGAACATAGTACTACCTCAATACTTTTAAAATTCTGGTCCTCACATTTTTCTTTCTTTGCACCTCTCAAGCTGTCTCCCTCATCCCGAAGTTTCTCAGGGTGTTTCTACACCTAACTACAACTGTTGTAGTTGGAGTATGAAGACTCTTGAATATCTACTTTGGTTGCAGGCATGCTGTACATCTCCCTTATGCTGCTGCTTTCAGAACAGGACATGGTATCAATGTAAAAGTGGAAGAAATATCCTTTGCTTATAGCCTGAAAATCTGTGTTGTCTACCCTCTTCCAAGTGCCCCTGGGGGTTTGGGGTTTTAGAGAGGAGTGGAGTATGAATATACCTACAACTCAATCCAGCAAAATCTGAGTAAGTAAAAGCATGGCAGTTCCTCATCTGGTGTCAATTGTCATAGTTCCATTTACTTATATCAGCTGAGGAATTATCTCATCACCTACTGGCATCTTATAGCCTAATGTACAGATTGGTTAGGAAGTCATAGAACGGACTGGAGTCCCATGCCATTGTAATTTTCTAATTTAGTAGATGCAATCCTCCAACTCACACCACTTTTTTCCATTTTCCAAAGAAGAACACAGAGCAATTAATGTTTTTCATATGGAAAAGAGGGTCCAACTTAGTAATGTAGTACAGTTACATTAGCCTTCTTTATTTGCTATGGTTTTTGTACAGTGTATTCCAGTCAATAACAAGTGCTGTTTTGACTACCGTCCAGAATGATTCTTAGTTTTTGACCTCTGCTCTTATTCCCAGAGCTGACGTCATGAGTAAAAAATAAATTGTCCAATGATCTGGCATTAGCAGTCTCCTCTTGAGAGTTTAAATAAACCAAGAATATTCTATTCTTAATTCAGTTAGAATTTTTTTTAGTTCAGTGGATGCACAAATGCATTCCTTTCTCCTTTTCAATTGTATATGGTATTAAGTCATTAGTATTATACATGGAATTTTTGAAAATACCTTCATCTATATTGTACCTATAATGCAGTCCAAGAACATTATAACAATTAGGGAGCCTAGGTAAATTTTAAAAAGAGCCCAAAACTTAATGTCTCCTATCTCCATAGTAATCTCAAGTAGCTTTTCTCAGAAACAATGCTTTATTAATTTTCTACAGGATATTTTCTATTCTTTGCAACTAGAAAGGGAAAAGAATACATTATATTAGAAGAAAAACATCCTGTTTTTACAACATATATGCAACAGAAAACATTATTTTGATATGGTAAACTATGGAATAACAACCTTTACTTACTACGGTAAGCACCACAAAAACTGAAAAAGAAATGTGGAAAAAATAGTCACACACACATAGAGCGCCTAGCAACATTATGTAAAGAAATTATATTACAAGGCATCATTCTTACAATCCTCCTATATCATAAATTCCTATTGATTTCAATATGAGTTATGCGTATGGAACCATCATATGATCTATTCTTATATTGATTACTCAGATTGATTGTTTGAAACACATATCCAGTACAGAATGATGTCCTCTGATGTAAATTAATTCTATTACCATTTTCTTTAATCCAAATTCACTTATTTTCCAGCCACATTTGGATATGTGGGATAACATTTTACTAAATTATACAGCTGAAAAGATGACGTTTAAAACAAATTAATCTGATATTTATAACTTCACTGTATTTATGACATTCATGCTGATGATTTCCTCATACAGCAAATATTAAAAAAAAACAACAAAAAAAGAGTAATTCAGGTCCATATAACAGGATGAAGCAGCCCTACCCTGAATCCTGCAGCCACAGTTAATGCATGCTAAACTGTCCTGCAGCCTGATGCCTCCTTGCAGGTGGCAAGGTTTGAAATGTTTAAGATAGTAAGACCAATGTTTTCAAAGTTGGGTGTTTACAGTTGGTCACCCAGCTCACTGTAGGATGAATCTGTATTACCCATCAATACAAAGCTAGCCATTCTTTGTGTCTTGCTAAACTCCTCACCATTCTCCCTCCAGAGATCAATGAGTACCTAGAAGTTTAGGTTGTCTGCTTCTTCATCTATTCTTAGTGAGGTCCTGTGAGCTGGGAACATCCTTTCTCAATATCTGGAAAGCCCTTACCACATAGTGCTACTGTAAGTAACTAAAATAATATTATTGAATAATATGTGCATTTCACTTAACTATGTGAAAGCCTTTCTAAAAAGGCAGAGCAAACACTGAGCTCTTCAGTACAAGGACTTTGGCTCTGTGCAAGTTTTTCAGCTGTTTACATCACAGTGAAAAATGAGTATCAAGGAGCATCAAGGAGATAGATTTTCATGGCAGTTAATAGGGCATGGGCTTTGCTAGGTCAGAGGAACACCTCTAGGCTTTGTGGAGTTTTTTAAATTAAACTAAGTTCTTATTTTTGGAATAAATAACTGAGAGTAGGGAAAAAGAGCTCCCACTATTGTAGACCTGACTCCATCAGCTTAAACCATGTCCATTACATCATTTAGTAATTATTCTTGTTGTCACTTCATAATAGGTGAGAGAACTAACTTGATCATCTCAAAGTCACCCAGAAAATTTGCAGTGATCTCTTGAATGTTCCTTTGCAGTTGGTTTTGCTTGCAGAGAAGCTACAGAGACAAATTCTTTAGATCAAAATCTCTTTATCTCTTTCCCACACAGAGCCTGCTAAATCAGAACAAATAAAGTGTATTCAGCTGGGAGGAAATGATCCATTTTTAAGGTAGTTAAACCAGTCAAGGGGGTAACTCTACCACTATCAAAAGGAAAATACTTTTGCCTGACATCTCAAGGATGTTCAATGACTTCTTCAGCACAATAAAACATTGAGATACCACAGAAAGATTTCTTATCACCTCTTCAAGATGACTCTTCAAAGAAGCAAAAGAGGATAGAATTCATTGCAAATGTCCAGCATGCAATAGAAAACCCTGATTCAACAAGCTACTTAAACATGTGCACAACTTTAAGGTGAGTAGTCCACTGAAATCAGAGGCTTTACTCCTGTTTAAAATAAGTCACTTGTTTAAGTACCCTGCTGGACCAGGATCAGCTTTAATAGGTACAGAAATGGTTTCACACTAATGGGTATTTTATGTTGCATGATCTTTCAATGTGCTGTTATTTCATAAGTTGCAAAAATATTTCTTAACTCTGAGGTACATACATCCTATTGCCTAAAATAATAAGAGTATGTAAAAGTAGCTAATTACTCAGTAGTTCGTTGTTTATTCTTCCTAAAATATTCTTTACCGTCCCTCACCAAACACTGAAAATGATTAAGAGAAAATGAGTAGTCTTGTTTCTTCTTTTCATTGTCTTTTGTCTTAGTGCACAAAAGAAACTTGGGGAAGGGTTACAGATGGAAGAAGAGTGATCTGAGAGAGTAAAACGGTCCCTAGAGCCTGCTTGTTTTCTACAGGAGGGTGGAAGGAAATAATGACCAAAGCAGCCCCTGAGTCTCTACTCCAGGCCTGGGCAAAATACGGACTGTGGGCCAGATCCAGCCTGCCAAGCCACCAGATCCAGCCCACAGAGGCAGTGGGGAGCCCCAGGCAGGCTCCCCTGTTTGCCCCGCAAGCCTGCACGCCACTCAGAAACGCGGCTGCAGAGCGCTTTCTGTTTGAGTCTGGAGGGGAAAGGGGAAGATTCAGATGCTGCTCCCACCCCCAGAACTATCTTACTGGCCAGTTTCTGGCCAGTGGGAGCTACCTGTTTGAATAACAGGCAGCTATAAAGCACAACTGTCCTGCTCACACACTCACTCAATCACATGGCCAATGGGAAGAAACAAGCTCTGTAAGCTTTTAGCTCTGCAGGCATCTGCCTCTGGCACCTCAGCCCCTCCCTTCCCCAACTCTCCTGCCCCACTACTCCACATGAACCCATACCCCCTCCTAAATCTAGCACGCCAATCCCCTCGTATCCTAGGTCACATCCCAAAACCCTGCACCACAGTTTCCTGCCCTAAGTCACAGCTACCTCCTTCATCCAAACTCTCTCCCAGACCCTATTCTCCCTCCTGCACTCCAATTCCTTACCCCAAGGTCCCTTCTGCACCCAGCCTCCATTCCCCAAACCCCGCTCCTCCTCCATTAATATCATGGAAGAGTGAGGCCCTTGACCACTTTCCAAAATCTTGGGAGTAGCCCCCTATCAAAAATTATTGTCCACCCCTACCCTACTCATTTAAGAGTGGGGGTGGGAAAGAGAAGAGTAGTGGTCCCATCTGAAGAGAAGAAGCCGGGAAACAGATGAGTCTTCTGAAAGCCCTAGCAAACAAATAGGACAGAATCTGAGGTCCCCTGCAAAGAAGGAGGACGGCACCAATAAACATGTAAAATCTGCTTCAAATAAATAAGATACTCAGTAAGCCATCTGCAGCAAATATCACCGTATACCAACTCAATGTTCTATACTGCCCTTGAAAAAAATGGTCCTCCTACTTATGGTATCTTTCTGCATCATATCTTCTAATCAACATACACACAGTAATTTCACTACAATAGTACTAATTGCCATTGTGCAGGACTGGTAACTCTTCTCCAGTGGTGGTGTCATGACCATGAGGGTTAGCCAGCAGCCTGGGGACTAAGGGGTTAATTATGTACCTTACCTAAGCCAGGTAGAGTCAACCAATAGGAATGCAGGTAGGAATTTCAAACTGGGACAAAGGAATTTTTGGGTTTTTCCCTCCTTTGTCCCTTGGCAGTTTCTCTCCAGTTACTAAGGGAGACAGAATGTCTCCCTCCAAGAATAGACTCTTCACTATCTGCAAGTAGAGTAAGATTTAGATAAATCCATTAGGTTTTATTGTTTTATGGTTTGGGAAATGGGATCTGATGTCTGTGCATTTTTAAAAATGGGTTTTGCTCTCCTTTGTAATTAAGTCTTGGCCCTTGATGGGGTTTCCCCCATGAGTATATTAATTTGTGACTTTTCCATCTAGTCATTATGCTTCCAACAGGAATATTGTGGTGATGATAAAAGTTCTTTCTCTTTTCTTGTATTAACCTGGTATTGGTTAATTTTTGTGTCCCGGTTTTTACTTTAGGGATGAGATTTCCCAAGTGATCTCTCCCCTGATTTTCTAATCATTACTTGGGTGGTGGCAGCGGATTTTTATCCCCAAAATCTAGGTTTTTAAGATTTTGGGGGGAAGTTTTATACCAAAGCCTGGAAAGATAAGGTTTTGGGGGACTTTTGCAGGCCCCCACTTCTGCATTTATCATGCCAGAGTGGGGAAGAAGCCTTGACAGGTGTAAATTGGCCTACCCCACTGGACTTCATTTTTTCCCATTAAATCTTCGCACATTTTAAAATATAAATGAAAGGGTTTTGTTCCTCTTTCCTTTGACAATACCCATCCTCATGTGAAGCATTGCAGAAACCTTCCTTTCCAAACAGATCTCAGCAGCATGTTGACTGAAGCACAGTCAATTGCTGAGCCTTGAGTTTTTGACTTGAAGTGTTACATTCTTGTGATAGGAAATGATGATGAGGTCTGCGAATCAATGCCTTCTGTATGTGATGTGAATGTCTGTGAGCTGTTCTGCACTCCAGAAACATTTTATCTGATGTGTGTTAAAGTCAATTTGCATGTAAGTCAGGTATTGAACATTTTCTTCTTTTTACCTTTTTATTCTATGCCATAGTTACCACTTAAAAACACTTCTCTCAACACAGTAATGTGAAAAGATAAACCACGGCCAAATTATGTCTTTATTTGTATATAAGGAAGTCTGTTAGTTTAGGCAGAAGTGACACATGCAGGTGAGAGAAGAACTTGGGATACAGTAAAGAAGAGAAGAGCATGACTGCTTTTATGCAAAATTTCATACAAACATGGAGTATCCTTGAGAACAGCAGGTGAATTCTGACTGGAGTTTTCTTCTGCGAATGTACCTATATGGGATAACTATTAAAGAGCTTCATCTGTGTTCTTGGAGAAGGGTTTGGGTGTTCACTGTGAGGCACTCTGAGAACAAAGGCAATTTTCAAAGCCAAATATAGATGGTGCCTGATGACCATGTCTTCAAAGTACTCTAGGACTCATGGGTGGGATGTATTTTGGGAACTGATCTTGAAAAAGTACCCCTGCTTGCTTGCTTTTCTCCCATCCCTTCCAATGCTCTTTGGTACTGCGGGCTAGCTGAGACAATACAATAAACTGACTAGTGCCTGAGTGGTCAGAAAATCCACAGAAATAGATGGAGAAAGGGTGTGTAGAACTGAACCCTCCTTTTTAAAAGCATTATAAAAGAGATTTTCTTGTACATGAATGAGCAGGAGAAGAATGTGAAGCACTTAAACACATGATCAACATTTTCAAAAGCATGGAGATATGCAAATAGCCATTGGGCCCCCATCTAGAAATTCAAGTGGGCAACTAGGGGATTTTCAAAGCTTGTGTCTGGCCAAGCCCAGACTACCTGAGCACTCAATGTAATTTTTTTTGAAGCATTTATGAAAACATACATGCTGGGTGTGCAGGGCTGAACAGAAATGTACCCTAAGTGCATCTATTGTTTTGCATGTATGTTCATCTGTGCTGAGTTCAGCCGACATCCTGAATAAACTGCTATATAATTTATTTTTTTTAATTTGTGCTAGGAGTACCTAAATCTCATTCCATCTTATTATTGGCTATACCCAAATAAATAATAAATCTATATATGTAAGCCAGCACTTTAAATAGTGGTAACTTACATATTTAAATGAGGTCTGGATATCTAGGGCTAAGTAAGTTTTTAGCCACCCCTGGACAGTGGCCAAACCAACATGTCTTGGGCCAAGTGGAGGAGATGGGGAGATGATAAAGGCTGAAGGAGGCAAGAGGAACCCAGCTACCAAGACCTGGAAACTGACACAACAATTGTACAAATCTCTCCTCTCTCACTCCCCAAAAAAGGGGCAAACATTCTTTTTGCCAACATAAGGCAGAGGCTGTGGACTTAGGGGGTGAATTTGGTAAATACTGCTGAGGCCAACAGCATATTTTTAGATAGTGAGTCATCACAGATGTCATTATGTCACTGTATTCATGGAATGCGATGCACCCTCTGCCCTTGGTCCAATTAGAGAGAAAAAGAGATGTGCAATTCACAACTCCTGAAATGATGGGAACTTTTGCTGGCTTTTGTATTGATAGTTCTGTCGAGCACTAGGAGATCGAATGACTATAACTCAACAGATCACAAACCTTAGAATCCCGCAGGCACAAGGAGGACTGACTGATGATCAGCATTACCTTAAGGTAATGCTCCCCTGCAAAGATCCAGCAGCAAGGACATTAAGTGTGAGGTGACCTTAAGTGGGATGGAGTTGAATGCATTTCCCCCTGAAGCTCATCACAGAAACCCTGGATGGCTTCAGTGATAGGTCATCACCTCTGCATGATCTGTAGCTCAATGAGGTTGAGGAAGGTCCTCTGATACACATGAGACCTGTTAAAAGGATAAAAGGTGCCTCCGGTGATCCTCAGCCTTCCTTGCTCCCACCTACTTTTCCTGAGCCACTATCTGCTACACAGCCAAGACATCTATGTGTGTACTACAGCTTCCTGGAACTTTGCCTTTTCCCCCAACTCCAAATGACCCTTTCTTGAAGCCTCAGCATGTGAGCTCCAACTCACCAGGGATGGATATGCTCCTCACAGTCTGCAATGGCAGTGCCTGAATAGCAATGTAAGCTCCCGTTCTGGTATGATTTCTGAGTCTATGTGGTTTTCTCTCAAAATTAATAATGCTTGTGTGATGCACCAGAGGATGGAATTCAGGATGGCTTCCCCCTGTGAGGAGTTTAGTAAGCAGTGTGGATTTATTTTTATCATTTCTTCTGATCTTTGGGCTCTAGCCTGATATTTTTTGTTTATGCTGCCAGTGGAAAAAAAGTAAACCATCTTCCACCACCCCCTTTGTCAAACTTTTCTTGTAGTAAATTCAATTACATCCCTTCCCCAGGGGAAAAAGAACAGTTTGCCAAGTCTGCAAATCTAGTGAAGTTGGATTGAAGCCAGTGACAAATTTTATATTTATAAACAAGACAAAGATAATAAAATAAATTCAAAGGAAGCCATATTTCCCTTCTTTAAATTATCATTTTTTGCTTGATATATCAAACATAATGCAGTACTTTTACGTAACTTTTCTGACAACAATGTAGTGTGGAAGGAATGGGTATCTACTTATCCACTTAAAAGACAGCATATTAGAATAAGGCCATGTCTTCTTTTTCGGAAGAAGGTACACAAATTGTGCTCTTTTTGGAAGAGGCTTTTCCAAAATTTAGTCCATCTATACTGGGCTAAATTTCGGAAAAACCTCCTCTTTCGGAAGAGCCCTTCTTCCTCGTGAAGGGCTTCCAAAAGAACACGTTTGCTCTTTTGCAAAAATGTCAGAAGAGCAAACGTGATTCCTGGACGTAGCAGTTTTTCCAGGATACCTGTGGTATCCCGGAAAAAAACTCTGTAGTGTAGAAATAGCCTAACTTACTGGTTGAATGTACCTTACAGAAACAGTTAAATATTAGAAGCTTCAGGGGGTAGCCGAATTAGTCTTTTAGGATATGTCTACACTTGCACCCTAGTTCAAAAAATGAGGAGTAAAGTTAGTTCGAACCAAGGGGTCTGGTTCGAACTAACGCATCCCGGCGCGCACTTTCACTTTTGAAACAGCTGTTGATTGGAGTAACGCGCTAGCAAGATCATGTTAATGAAGCACGGGATATTTAAATCCCCGCTTCATTGACTATTTCAAATGACTATATTTGCATCCGTAGTTTGAACTAGGGTGAAAGTGTAGACATACCCTTATAGAAAAAACCCAACAAATGGTTTGGTAGTCTATAAAATGCTAACAAAACATGTAGATGGTATCATGGGCACAGCCCACTTCTTCAGATGACCGGAGTTATGAGTTTGGGATGTGTACACCCGAAATAAATAGGAGAGGGGAAGGGGAGGGAAGAGAAAGGGAGGGGAGTGGGAGACAGAGCATCAGTAAGTATCTGAAGATTGGATAGTTAAACCGAAGCAGATAAAAATCAAAGTCTCTGTGTTGTATCCTTCCTGACATGGGAGTCTATCTATTGACTTTGATTTTTATCTGCTTCGGTTTAAGTATCCAATCTTCAGATACTTACTGATGCTCTGTCTCCCACCGCCCTCACTTTTTCTTCCCTCCCCCTCCCCTTCCCCTCTCCTATTTATTTTGGGTGTACACATCCCAAACTCATAACTCCGGTCATCTGAAGAAGTAGGCTGTGCCCACAAAAGCTCATGATACCCTATACATGTTTTGTTAGTCTATAAAGTGCTACCAGACCATCTGTTGTTTTTTTAGTTAAATATTAGTTATATGATTATAGAAAAAAATGTTCTATGTTTTGTAAGGTATCATGTACCTCAGTAGTGAAATGTATGAAGATCTTATGGGCTAAATTTATTTATAAATTCTCTTAGAGCCATTAAAATCAACAAATTTACCAAATTACAGTGGGAAAGAATTGGCCCTATCTTTGATGATAAGGAGAAGTAATTCTATACATTTGAGAGAAATGTTGTTCTGTGTTGATTGTTTCCCTTTGCCCTTTTAAATGGCAGATGACGTCTCCTACAGATCCTTGTTCCATAAAGCTAGCAATTAAACTCCCCTATAAATACAGGTTACTTTCCCTTCACAGCTGGTTTTCAATCAGACACCTCAAGAAAAGCTAAAATGTGTATCCCTCTAAAATTATTGTAATCAACAAGGAAGAAATTGGTTAAAGGCATAAGTATAGATTATATAAATTCCTTCAAATATAAGCAGCATTAGCAGAAAAGCGTTTTTCTTTTTCCACATAGAGCCATAAACATTTGTAATGTACAGATAGATAGAAGTCACTCTTTCCAAGAACATAAGAATCGAAATATATCAGGTAAAGTTCCAATTGTAAAGTCCAAATTAAAATCTAGAAGCAGTGAAATGAGTAATCTTCAAAGGAAACATCATGTAGGTCTCAGCTCAGTAAAGCATGTACTTAACTACTCACTAAAGCTAAACATATGCTTATGTGCTTTGCTCGATCAGGGCCATAACTGCTTGAAAGAGACATCACCTCTATACTGTTTTGGCTTCTGTCATTCTGTGAATCTGTATGCTGTCTAAATGGTGCTCTTCTGCCTTTATTTGTGGAATCTTGATATACTGAATCTTCTATGATAGGTTTTGTAGAAATGAATGCAGAAAAATAATTGATTATATCTTGAATTATTAGCAAATTTTGTCAAAAACCAACAATTTTGGTCAGTTAGTTATTTTAATCCAAATAGAGAAAATGATGGTCATTTTTAATGGGGAGGGGCTTCTAAAAGGGAGTGAAATCTTCACTACAGAGCTCTCCTGGTGCTCTCTTAGTATGTGGGAACTCAGCTTCCTCAAGGGCACTGGGCACTCAGGAGTTGTAGTTAGTACTTACTGAAACTGTGGTCTAGAACTAATATGGGGAAGTGTTCATCCATCTGATCCATTATTTTTTACTAGTAATACCTGATATATAGTGAAAAGGGCATACAAACATAGAAATTGTAGGCCAGTTTGGTGTGCAGACCTTTTGGACATCATCGGCACCTAATATGTCTGCTGCAGATTCTCTTTTCAAAACATATAATGTATTGTCAGTAGGTACTCCACTAATATTTAGATTCACCTGGACTCTTCCGTCTTCTAAAACTTCTATGGGCTAGATCCTGAGGCAGCAAATATCAGTCAGAAAGCTGTCCTAAAGAGGCCACTGGAGAAGTCATCTGATGTAGAGAAAGCCAGAGGCATTAGGCTGATATAGCCCTCAATTCTTTTAAAATGTATGGTGACTCATGTGATCACATTTTTTAGGATGTAAGTTAATACTTGGTATATTTTCAGTACAAAAGAGAATGTCCAAAACATTAATCAGATTCTTGGGTCAAAAATTATGCCCAGCAGATAAGTATAAACATAAAGAAATGTCATTCCGAATTCACGCTTTACCTCCTCTGAGGAAATAACTAAGGTTCAGTCCCTAGACTGCTCAATAAAACACAATCATAGTAAAGAGGAACAAACAACTATTGCTGTGCTACATATGGGATAAACACTGGTCATGTTGGCAGAAAGCAGATATGATCATATATATTGGATAAGTTTGTACACTGGCTAATGATAGGAAAACAGTATTAAACTGGGTACCCTGGTAACAAAGATGGCTTCAAAATGAGAGAATCAGACTCTACACTGGTGGTCTCCCATTTTGATCCCAGTTGTGGGAAGATATTTTTAAACAAAATGTAAGTTCTAAAACAGGTGTCCTGTGAAACCCATTCTTTCTGCTGTTGCATTCTAAGGGTAACACCACTGAAATTAGTTGGATTACTTGTAGTAGAAAAGTTAAGCAAGCATGTACATAAATCCTTTTGGGAAAGTGACCTAATGCAATGCCTTATTCACACTCATGGTTCTATTTTTTAATCCTGTTCCTCATTGTTCCCCTAACACACAGATAATGTTCAGGTTAATAAATTATGCATTGATCTTATTCTAAGTATGACCTTTATTTTGGTGACTCTATTGGCTCTTGTGCTTGTAAACATTCAAATTTCTCTTTGGTTCACTGGTGCAAGCATGAATGTTTTCTTCAGATTTGCTCTTCATTGTATACCCAGTGGGTACATTCAGGCTTCTAATAGAAAGTTATCCCACTAGTGGAATGATCATAAAGCTTGTAAGCTTTGCGGGACTTGTTTGTCTCATCTCCCACAGAGCAAACAGCTCACAGCAGTCAAAGTCAAAATACAAATTCAAGCTAACAATGTTTTCAGTGTCTTGTGCTGCAATATAAAACAAGGGGGGAGAACCAATGGAAAATTCAAAGTTTGGATCTGATTCCAACTTTCCTAAAGTTCAGGTGTCAAGTGCGCCCATTAGAAAAAGAAGGGCCAGCTTGAATATCAGTATGGATTCCCCATAGTTCATATTCAGAATTTTGTTTCAAGATGATCCCTAGCATAAATAAACCAGCAAAGAGTCACAGAAGAAAGGTATTAGCTACAGTCATCCTCTATTTCTACAGTGTATTATTATTTTTGTGGCCTTTTAATTTGAATTTGTTGAAACAGTAATTAAGTTGTTTAATTTCATTGCCCTCCTTTCAACCCCTCATTAAAACTCTTGGATTCCTTGATGTCTACAACAAACCTGACAACTATTAACCTGACAACTGGCATGCTGAAACCACTGCTTATCACCTTGACCAATGTATCTCATTGGTTCTCTGCACTTGTCTGTATCTATCTGTCTCTACCAGTTGACTCTTGTCTTGTGCTTAAATTGTAAGTTGTCTGAGGTAGGGACTGTCATTTTTGTGTCTTGCACAATGGGATCCTGGAATCATAGGTACTATCTCTCCCCTCTCCCAGATTTTCAAGTGACAAATTATGCTCATTGTGCAGCATTGTCTGAAGTAGTAGTTCCTGACCAGAAAAAACAACATAAAAACTTCGGATGTACGTTTTTACAAGGTAAACTTTATAATGTCACAGACCTTTCATTTGGCCATTCTTAAAATATGCAAGTCTATGCGTGTTAAAAGCTGATTTAGGTTGTTGGTCTGTAATCAGGCAGCTATAATCCTGAATATAATGCACTAGTGAACTCTAAGCTGAGTAGAGGTTCAGTAGTAAATTTAATATAACTTCTGAAGAGCAATATTAGGTTTTATTATTTCCATTATTTTAGCTGATAATTTCTGTATCCTTTGATTTAAATGGTTTCTGGTAGTTTTCTCTTGAGTATTGTTTGATTTCACCCCCACAAGAGTGAATGAACAGTGCACTAATGGTGAAGCGTTAATCTACTATGTCACTTTTGCTTTGGTAAACCATTTTAGTTATACTTTACAAAATCACAGGGCAATTTATATTTGTCACAGAGGAAATACGTTTTTGTGTCATGTTACTTCTCTGATTAGATCATGAATTACACCAGGCAGGCATGGATTTTAGATGAGATGCTTAGAAGATTTTTATCAGTGAAATCAGAATAACATTTGAGATTTTATTTGCTCTGTTCAGCACAGGGGAAACTATAATTTAAAGTTTTGACCCTAGGCCTTAATACTGTACTCCATACACACAATTCATAAATAATGGAAACTGTCAAAATATTAGTGCAACACTCTGCTATTAATACCAAACTTCAAAATCTGAGCTCCCTATTGAGTCTTTAGTTGGGCAAACTCACATCTGAAGGGTTAAATCCTGTTCTCTTTTAATTCAGAGGCAAAACTTCCATTAAGTTGGAGTGGATTCTGACTCTGTGAAAGGTGTTGGGGTCAGATATTTTTCACATGTTTTGGTACCTAACTCCCCTTGGTATCACTAGGTGTTATGTTTCTAAATACCTTTAAAAAATCTGTTGTGATGCCTTTAGAAGCAAATAACAATTAGAATAGCTGATATGGCACTTTGTAAGTTTCTTTTGCTGCTCTAACTCTGTCAAAAAGGATGATAGAAAAATGTGATTCTGAATATTTCATAATCGCTTTAATTGTTTTTCGTTCTAAGCATTTATGAGATAAAAGATTGATCTGAAATAGATCAAGACTTGTTAGAATATAGTGCATGTATTGCATGAATATTTTCATCCTAACATCTCCACAGCACATTTATATATGATACGCTAGATCCGATTTTGAAAATCCACGTAGTCTTAAAGAGGCATTATTTGCTCAGCATGGAGGCAGGGCCGGGAGGAGTAATGCACACCAAACTACCAGCATCAGTCGCCTTTTTGGATGTAAATTGTTAAAGAAAAAGCTTAACCAATTGCATGTTTAAAAATTGAGCTTTTGGCAACAAAGAACAGGGAAAAAACACCTATTAAACTACAATCTTTATAACCACAGGGTTAATAGTCAGTTTTCTTGTAGAACCATGATTGCCTAGTGTCTGAAATTATTTCCCATGTGCATAAAGAGAAAGGTAAATAAGCTCCAATAAGCTACTTGACTAAAAAAGATAAATGTACAATCCATTTGATACCTACACAGAATTGTATATCAGTGAAATCCTAATTTACCTTCACCATAGAAGCTATCATTTCCACGTATCGTTTATGAAAACATCTCTTTAAAACACAGAGGGGTCCCAATCTTTCATTCATAGGAGAATACATGGCTTCCAGTACTGTTACTCTGAGTTATATGAAAGCACTGTGGGAGGAATAGATACCTAAAGTGTACTGAAATGTTTAAAGTTCAAACTAAAATGGCAAATAAGTATGTCATGGAGGCTGCTGATAATATCGAGGAGCTGTATTGACCCCAGACCTTAACACCTGTACTGCATATACCCTCCCACCCGAAGCAGAGTTATAGACTTTGTCCAGATTATTAGCCATACAAAATGATGGGGTTCATAGGAATGAGCCTCCTGCCAGTATTCTAATACAGGGATAGGTGCTTCCATGTCTGGCTGACAGCTAAACAGCAAGGGGAAAAGTTAATATCTGCCTGAAAAGAGAAGAATCTCCTTGACAGACAACTTCATTCAGGTTAGTAATCCAAGGACCTATCTAGAGAAAAAAAACCATATACCATATAAAAGATCCTTGTTTTTCATGGTTTCCTTTGGCTACATCTAAAATATGATAGTTCTAATTGTTTTGCAGCTGAAAAGAGAGACTTTCCAAATGTAGTTTGATATTTAAACTGGAAAAATGTGTTGGGTATTTTTTCTGGTTCCATTATAGATTTGACTCATTCAGCAATGACACTGTGCACCATATTAGTTCTAAATCTGAGTGATAGATTTCGGAATCTGTCAGAGCTCAAGAATCCCAAACTTTCCTTACTCTAAGTGCAGTCCTACATTGAGATGCATTGCCATGGTCCTTTGCACCTTTGTAGAGACCCTGGACTTCAGTGGAGGCTCTGCATACGCAGGGGGGTATCCTCTAGCAGATGCTGATTCAGGACTGGGATCTAATTCTACTTATTTTAGGCTCTTATATGGCTCCCATTATCACAGCATCCGAGCATCAAGAGACAAAAGGCAGTATGCACAAAGATTCTTAGCCACTTAAACTCCAGACTTAGGTGCCTAAGTCCCAGTTTTAGGCTGCACTGTGTCCTCAAAACTCCTGTCAACCCCTAAACTCAATCAGTGCTTAAGTTTTCAGGGTAAAATCACCCAAAGACCTAACTTTCCGTACCTAACACTGTGTACTGCTGCCTCCCTCTAATCATCTGAATGTCTGTCTCTTGCATTAGCCCCAGAGTGATTCACAAGCTGAAGGGACGTAGGGATCTGGCTGCCTAAATCACATGAGGCACCCAATCTGATAGGCATGCTTGGAAGCCATCTACTGGATTGGTTCATGTACAAAATCTGGGAGGACAAGGTGGAGGAGCCACATTACTTACTTCTAGCCCAGCTGTTAGTGCATTCACTTGGCACGTGGGACACCCGGGTTAAATTCTCCCCCTTGTTGCCAGAAGGCGTCTCCTCCACTTAAATAGTCATTGGGACAGAGAAAGAAGCATTCTTTTAGCCAGAGAGCGAGAGAGTGGCATTGTGGTCTGGTGGTTATGGCATCTCCTGGGAGGTGGGAGAATATGGGTCTAGTCCCTGTGCCAATCACTGTTTCTTTATTTATCCACAGTGGAAAAGCATTCACAGGAGAGATGGAGAGAAATTCCCTTCTTCCAGCATCAGATTGTCCAACAGCCCAGTAGTTACAGTACTTTCCTGAGAAATAGGAAACATCTGCTCAAATTATTTTTCCCCTTGAGGCAGAGTGGGGAGTTAACCTGGTGCTCTCACATCCTAGATGAATGTTCCAACTACTGGGCTAAAAATTATAGAAACATAGCATTGGGAGAGACATCATGAGGTCATCAAGTCCAGCCTCCTGCTAAAAGCAGGACCAATCCCAACTAAATCATCCCAGCCAGGGCTTTGTCAAGCCAGGACTTAAAACCCTCTAAAGTTGGAGATTCTGCCACCTCCCTAGGGTAACCCATTCCAATGCTTTACCACTGGACTACTGAAATAATTTTCTCTGATATCCAACCTAGACCTTCCCCACTGCAATTTGAGACCATTGCTCCTTGTACTATCATCTGGCACTACTAAGAACAGCCTCTCTTCATCCTCTTTGGAATCAGCATTCAGGCTATTATTAAATTCCTCCTCAATCTTCTCTTCTGTAGGCTAAATAAGCCCACATCCCTCAGTCTTAGTGCATAAGTCATGTACTCCAGTTCCCTAATCATTTTGTTGCCCTCTGCTGGACCTTCTCCAATTCATCCACATCCTTTCTGTAATGCAGGCCCCAAAATTGGACACAATACTGAGATGCATCCTCACCAGTGCCAAATAAAGGGGAACAATCACTTCCTTAGATCTGCTGGCAGTGCTCCTACTAATGCACCCCAATATGTCATTAACTTTCTTGGCTAAAAGGGCACACTGTTGACTCATATCCAGTTTCTCATCCACTGTAAACCCCAGGTCCTTTTCTGCAGAATGAGAGACCCCATTGGTTTTTTCTGGAGCAAGGCAGCTAACTCATTCCCTCAAGAAACAGCTTAGGTTCATAAGCTGCCTGACTCCAGGAGAAGGGTACTGGTTGTGGATCACTAAGCAGAACAAGCTATCTATCTTCCTGAGATGGGCAAGACTTGGCATATACCCCTGTCATTTGCATCTCCCATTGGCTAGCTTAGGCAGCTCCCTGCCTTGCATTCTGGATCACAGGGGAAGGCATCTCTCTCTATTTGTTGTATAGAAGGCCCAGAATTTAGCTCAGTGTCTGTGAATTGTGTTGTGTTTCTATGATTTTCACGGTGCTGCATGACTGTGTGTCTCTTGCTGGTCTCAAGTTGGTTTGTATATCTGGCCTTTAGAGTCTTCTTGTGTGACCTTGAGCAACTCAATGCCAGAGCAAGGGTGTGGACTGGGTCTCCCAAGTCCCAGGTCACCTTAATAAATGGACCATGGTTCTTCATTACACTTTGCCCATTTCAGTCAATATGGGGCCACCATCATTCCGCCTGCACAACAGATATGGCTTCTAGATGGAATTCAACTACAGAGTAATATTCAGGACAACTTTTTCTCCCAGGAGTTCATGCTCTGCCTCTAAAACATTCCTAGCCCTCATTTATGGATGTTAACGTTTGAGCTTCTCTCAACAGCAACATAGCCCCTTTTCTCCCAAGCCTTGCTCTGAGCAGGGTAGCTGACAGGGAGGAGTAAAGGGGGCAGTTACCCTGGGGCTCTTTAAATCACTGTTGGACACATTGCTATGCATTCTGTGCAACTCTGAGGGGTGGAAGGGCATGTCGCACTCTGGGCACCTTCTTTCCAGGTGTGCAGAACTGCCCCACACACCTTGCCCATGGGTCCGCAGGAGCTATCAGTCCCCCCACCCCCTCCATCTCTGACCAAGCCAACAGAGACACAAAGTCACACAAGGGAGAAGACCAGTCTGGTTATTTTCTCTGTTGCTTTGTCTTTGAATCTCCTACAGGTGTGAGATCACTGAACATCACAACCAGCTTTCCACTTTTTAAAAAGCTCCTTAAAAGCAGAAATCTCAACAATCCTCTTCAGAGTCTTCTTATGCCCTAGTGCCCTTCAGCTATGTTAATAATTTATTATTATTTACCAAAGCATAATTCTTACTCCAATTAACTTATAATTAATAAGCACTTGACATCTTCAAAGCACTTTACAAACATTTGATTCCCTCAATAACCCTGCAAGTAGTTGCTGTTATTAGGGATGAGAGAACTCATTTTGGCTTCCGTCAAACCTACTCAAATGTTGTGGGTTTGGAAGTTCAGCCTGAACGCAGGTATTATGGGAGTGGCTTCTTACTTGCTATCATAAGAGCAGTGAGGAAACAAGGAATACAAGAGAAGCACTTGCAAAGACACTAGTAAGATGAGGGATTATATGGAATCCAAGGGAGGGGGGCAATGGGTGACATACTATCCCTATTGAAATCAATAGCAAACTTCCAGTGACTTCAGTAAGGCCAGGATTTGACCCAGAGAGTGTATTATAGTTAGGGTACCCTCTTTTCTAGAGTAGCTTTCAACATTGTTCTGTTATTCCTGCTTTATACCACAGACATCCTGTTAGCACAAAGAGCATCTTTCTTCATTTAACTTCATTACATTTTAAAGGAGAAGGATCAATAACAGGAAAAAATACACAAAATTCAAATAGGTTTTTCAAATAAAAATAGTTTGAGGCATCCATAAAATCCCATTTTCCATGAGGTTTGCTCCCCAGTCTCCCAATAGTTGTGTCCATCTCACACACAGGAAAAGTAAGGGACAAAAATTAGATCACTTTCCCAAGCTCACACAGGGTGTTGGGATGGAGCAGAGGAATTCCAGGCTTATGCTCAAACCGTTAGATCTCTTTTTAAATATCAGCGTCCTATGTTGGCTGACCATATATTTTGTCTGTTTCTCTTAAATTTATGTGCCTTATTTTTTAACTTCTCAGCTATGGCTATTTTCCAGGGCTCTGTTCTACTTCTGGGCATAATGGAGCTAGACATCACATTTCATCACCCTTCTGACTTTACAGAGCTATTTCCAGGATATCTGTTCAGTGTGATGTGAGTTTTATTTTTATAAGTTGTTTAGCCCAGCAATCACCTCTGGCCTTCTTTGTGGAAGATGAGACAGAGGCAGTCTAATAAAAGATATATATTTCCACTTCTTCCATCTTAAAAGTCATACAGGAGCTTAATGAACAGGATGTTAAGGCTAGGTTAGCAAACTTTTCTTGTCAGATAACTGCAGCATCAGTAACCAGGGGAATAACCAGAATTCATTTATAATAAGCAAGGCAGTCTAGGCCAGGACTTACATGTCACTGTCACAAGTGCAGAGTATTTGCTAACAAACCGTAAACTAGATTCTGTGTAGCAGAAGATTCCCTTGACACTTAAACCATCAGCTGACATTTTTCAACTGTAACAGTCTCCAGAAAATCTCAATTTCTTATGCACTTATGAATGCTTTGCGTAGGTTTTAATTACTCTTCTGTGAATACCTTAAGCCACCTTCTATTAACAGATTATATGGATGTAAAACTCAGCAGCTAAAATAGGGGATATTCTTAGAAGCTCATCAGTTAAATGAATTGCAGCACCTTAGCAACAGACCATGTAATTTACTGCTGCTCTAGAGATCTCCTTATATTTGATCTCTATAGGGCATGCAGATTCCAGCCATTCCATGGGTGGGTCCTATAGTCTATCACTCATGCTGTCTCCCAGTGGGTAGACATAGTGATATATACTTTTGCACCATTCCTATTAGAATCATAATCCACCTCAATCAATAGCTTCAATATCTATTATTTATAATTGCTGTTAATTTTTCTTCACCTCCCTGTTTGAGCCTCTGTGATTGTTTTTCTTCAGCTTTAATGACTCATCTCAGGGCCCTACTTTGTGACCATATGTTGAGCCGTGGACACAGATCGGTGTCTTGTAGCTGATTAATTGGGCTCTGTCAACTTTCCAAATGGAATGGCAGTGTGTCACTCCTCATCTCCCGAAGGAGAGAACATTTGGACTCTGGAGCATTCTTACAGTGTAAGACAAGAGGTTGTCCTGACTAGGGAAATTTGCACCTGTTCCACTGATGTATAGTTATTCATGCACAAAAACCTAAATGCTGCATTTTACTCATTTTTCATTGTACATGCTCAATTTTACACTACTGTGGTACATCTACATTGGGACTGTCTGCCCATGAAAATGCACAACTGCATGTCCTTCTGCTACACCTGTCACATATCCAAAAACATCTTCTATAGATTGTAAATTATAGACAGATCTCTCTCATGGAAATATTGAACAGTGTCACTAAGCCATCTTGAAGCCTTTTTCTGTTCTTTGATAAAAAGGGGAATATTTAACACATACTTTCATATTACACTGATGTAAACCTTTATAACAGATTTCAGGCAACAATGAATCAAGCCCACTGTCTTAGTCTTATATCTTCACTTCTTATCATGAATCATTGTAATTCACATTTATACGACTGATAAATGTGAAAATAATTTGATATGATTTGATGTAATTTATTTTCTTATAATAATAAGGCCCTTGAGAAATGAGTTGAAACTACTTAATTCACTATTTCTGGTGCTCAAAAATATGCTCTGATATGTATTCTTGTACTGTGTTTTAGTGTTTGATTGATTCATTATTCTATTAAATATATTTTGATTTGTCAAAAACATCATATTGAAGGGTCAGAAGTTAGTAAAAAAATTGCTATTGGCAACAACTCAGTAAATTAAATTGTCCTTTTTGTGTAAAGGAAGACAGGGTATTAGTTTGTTTTACAATGGCCTAATTTTCCATTAGCTTTATTGATGGGCATAAGCATTTCCAGGATCGAGCACTATATATGTCTTATGTTTGAAAAATGTCCAGCAACTAGGGACATTTCCGGTGGCCTTTAAATCTGGGTGAACTAATTACTATGTCTTTAATCAATAGCTGTCCAGGGAAAACACTGGACTATAAAATCCTACAGTTATATCTATATTCTCTTTCATTTGATATATCTTTGTCTGGGATTGCAATGTTGTCTTGCAATGTTAATTATAGTTAAAAAATACTACAGGCATTAAACCTCCATTCATCAATCATAGTTTTCCCCTCTATTTCACCCCTTTTCATAAATCAATTTTAGCATATCAAAATTCTATTTCATTTTACTTTTTAATCTCCTCTATAGACTCAAAACAGCTCCCATGGAAGTCAAAGCAAAAATTTCAATTGAATTTAGGGAGAGCTAGTTCTTTCCCTGTATGTACGCAAACAATCAGCTTATTGCAGGAGACAGAGAATATATCATCAATAAGTCATCCATCATGAAGACTTATTTTCCCTTGTTAAATAATCAGTGAGTAGTATGTCCAGAAACAGAACAAAACTGCATTCTCGGTGACTAAATCAATAATGCAGATTTAATTTTCTTCTGAATTTTACTTGTCAAATCTTTCAATTTTTTGTTTAGTATACAAAACTAAAATGGTAAAATTACCAGAAAAAAATTCACTGAACTATGAGTCCTCTTACTTATTTCTATGGTCCTGCTTATACCATACAGACGCTGGAAAACGAAAGATGCATGCTCCATCATATTTATTTTCTTAGCACTCAACAAGGTAAGCAGTGAATCCAAAGCTTTGTTAGGATTGTTATTATTATTATTATTATTATTTTATTATTTTATTTTATTTTATTTTATTTTATTTATTTAACATACGTGCAACAAACTATTAGTCAAGGTTCTTTAGTTCAGTTCATCAGACATGATTTGCTTTAAAATGTAAATCTAGCAAAATATCTGGATTGTCTCTCTATTAACTAACAGGAATCAGAAGAATTTCATATTCCCAGGTGGAACTCATATGACGTTCCCTAACACTTTGTGTCTCAGAAGGTACACTGTAATCAAGAAAGCATATTCATTTGGGGCATAATTTCATTCAGGTATTGGAACAACACATGAGAAATTTTGCCCACTAGTTTTATATGCACTTAGCTATCAAACAATTTTCCATTAAATGCATCTGTGAAAAGTTGTTTGTTCATTTGTGATGCACAGGCAACAGTAGTGACTGTTTCCCCATGTAAGAAATGTAGTCCCTTGTCCATTTGCTTAGATTATTAGTAACTCTGCCAAATATGGTGGCAGTTTGTGAAGTCTATCTACAAAGAACTGAAAAGATACATTCATTTAATAATATAACATTAATTTCATATATATGCTGCCAAACAGCTTTGAAAGGACCATTGCCAGTGTGATTATATTTGAACTCACAATTTACAAATGAAATGTTCTGTCTAGACCCATTTTACTCCCTTGAACCACTGAAGTTCCTTTGTAATCACTAAGGGTATGTCTATACAGCATGCTTATTTCGAAATAAGCTATTTTGGAAAAAAATTGGAAATAGCTTATTTTGAAATAGCACATCTACACTACAGGGAAGCTGCAAAATTAGTCCAACGCGGACTTCCCTAATGTGGAGGGGTTACCTCAATTTGGAGCCCCAGGAGGCACTGGGGAGTAATTACCATATTTGAACTTTCAAAAAAGTGGACATTCCTGAGAGGGAGTGTATCTGAATCAGTATCTACCAGTTCATGTTGTATTAATATAATATAATATAATTAATACAACATGAGTTGATAGATACTGATACACAGGGCTCAACAAATCCGTTTATCTACTCGCCCATGGCGAGTAGATTTCAGCCGGTCGCCCCATTCACCAGCGGTGTGCACATGCGCAGTGTGGGTCTGGCGCATGTGCGGTGCAGGGCTGGCAAGTGGATTTCGCTGCCGTTTGTCGAGCCCTGCTGATACAGATTCACACCCTCTCAGGAGTGTCCTCTTTTTTGAAAGTTCAAATATGGTAACCCTACTTTGAATGGCCCTGGGGAGGAGCTATTTCAAAATAGCAGCAGTGGAGCATCCACTCTATGGCTAATCCAAAATAGCTATTTTGGAATAAGCATTATTTCCGTGGAATGAGGTTTACAGATTTTGAAATAAGCCATTATTTCAAATAATGGAATTGCTGTGTAGACACACTCATTGTTATTTTGAAATAACATTAGGGTTTTTTTAAATAACTGTGCTATTTAGACACACCCTAATAGTTTATATATAGAACTATTCACCAGGCTGAAAATATTCATAAGTTAGAATATACACAGGAGTTTATTATCTGCAACCTAAAAAAAAAGTTATTTAAAGGTAAACAATCACATTTTAGTATTTTTTTTATTTTGGATGTGATCATTTACTACTGATAAGTTTATTAAAATAAGTGTGTACAGCTGGTCCCCGAGTTGTGAACGGTAGAGTTACGACTGTTCTCATTTACGACCAAAGCTCCCATGGAGCGGTCATAAAGGCAGTCCCCCAGTTATGAATGAGACCTGCGCTTATGAACAGTGCAGTCGCTATGTAAATCAATGGGGTCCGAGTTACTAACAGATCGAGTTACAGGCAAGTGTTTGGTCCGTAACTCGTTCATAACTCGGGGAGAGGCTGTAGAAGGGTATTACAAAGTTACATTAAAATAGGACTAATTTATAAAAAGGTCTGGGAAGGAAGACCTTTATCCTGTAATTCCTATTATCTTTCATGATCATTATTTTCATTATTTATTAATATTGGAAAAATCCATTGGATTGCAAATAAATTCCTTACAATGTATCATCTGTTTTGCACATCACATTTTTGCTCTTTCGTGATTGTCTTAAAGTCTGCTATTCATTTCAAATCAACAGATCAGGAATACTATGAAACTGCTAGTAAGGGAGTTGCTAACTTTGTTATATTTGTTAGAACCCCAGACTGTATCATCTTATTCCAGGTTTACTAAATTTCTTGTTTCCAGATTAAATTGGCACATAGATTGGTAATATTTCATTATCAGAAATACTTAGACAAACTTAACAATCCAGGGCAATATTAAGGTGCTTCCTGTGATCTTGGGAGGAGAATCAGAGGGCACCAGAGAGACCTCTTTGCCTGCAGCACTAGATGGGGCAGTCTGCGGGCCTGCTTTTCCTCACATTTACCACAGTGGAAATTTGGATTTTCAGTCTTCAACAAAAACAGTAAGGCTCTGCTCATAGATGCAACTCTGCAATTAATCCGCTGGGGTGTTTAGAAATGATCATGTTACAGACAGACAAACAGAAGATGAGTGCAGATACTCAAGAAATTATAGACCAGATTTGTAGAAACCATCTGTAAAAATAAATTTTTTTAAAAACCTCTAACTTTCCCTTCCCCCAGTACAATATACTTGTATTCAACACAAAATAAATCAGAGCCTCTAAGGGATCCAATATGACTAATATAAACCTCTGCTGGGGAAGAAAAAGTCCTATTTATTTTCACAGTTTGGCCAAAGGACAGATGTTTTTAAAAAGAATGACACACGGAGTTAAATTAGAGGAGATGGCTATTGCAAATGTAAATCAATTAAAAATAAGCCCAACTTCCTCCTTCGTTCAATCTTCTTTTTCTTGTCTTGAATGGGTAAATTGCTTCTAGTTAGAATCCCGTAAGATAGGTAACACCGAAAACAAGTAGGGTTGGGAAACCTTGTTTAAAAAAATTATCCCTTGTATCTGAAATAAAGTTTCTTCTGCTACATGTACATACTTTATTTGAAGTAATTAAATAACTGTATGGCATTGATTAGTTAGGGAAAGGAAGACAGTTACACAATGATCTATTCAGCATTCATGGGTATGTCTAGACTACAGGCTTTTGTCAACAAAGCAAGCCACTTTGTTGACATGAGAGTGTAGATGCAAAGGACAGTGTAGATGCAATAACGCCTTCTGTCAACAGAACTCTTATCAACAAAAGGCGTTATTCCTCGTAGAATGAGGTTTACCGCCGGCGACAAAACTGCCAAGTTCTGTCGACATTATGTTGACAGAACTCGGCGGTAGCGTAGACGCAGGTATAGTTTTGTCAACAAAAGTCCACTTTTGTCGACAAAACCCTGTAGTCTAGACACACCCCTAGTGTCTGAGTTTGGGAAAAGACTGAAGGCTTGCAGGTTTGCACACACGCGCATACAAACACAAAACATTTCACATAGGAGAGTAAAACAGAAGCTTCCCTTCAGAAGGGAAAGAGTTATTTTAGATTAGCTAGGGCTACTTCTACATTTCTGAGAAAGTCATATTAGAAACTGTTATAAACATTTCAAACCAGTATGCAGCTTTTCCTTGAATAATTCATTTTTGGTCTCTTTCGTGCCTTTTCAATACACTATTTCCTAAACCTTTCAAATGATATTCAGAAAAAAAACCCATGATGAAATGAGTGCTCTGAGATATGAACCAGTAAGAACATTTGTGGTTTAGGATTTGAAAGATAACAGGAGGATCAAGTTTTAATCCATCTGACCACATGATCAGCTCTGAAGCAATCTCTTAAAATAATATAACTAGCTTGCCATGAGAAGGTTCTGGTTAGCTTAGTGTAATGCAACAATCTTTTAAAATTAAGTCTGTTGTTGATTTCCAGAAATCATCCAAGAAAGCTTGATATCTAAGATTGATTTTATTATAACTATATCTTCCATATAAGGCTGAAGAATCACAAGGTGTATATTTGCATTGTATGCATTATATTAAAAAAAATCAGGATTATGACTATATTGATACTATATTATATGGACAAATAACTAAGGGCACGTCTACACAGAAGGGCTAAACTCGAAATAAACTGTGCAACTTGAGCTATGCTAATTGCGTAGCTGAAATTGAAATAGCTCATTTCAACTTTTGGCGCTGTCTATACAGCACTTATTTCAAGATAGAGCACTCTTCCCCCAACTTCCCTTACTCCTCATACAACGAGGGTTAGAGGAGTCCGAGTAAGCAGTCCTCCAGTTTAACATTATTTCAACATTACGTCAAAATAACTGCTTGTGTGTAGACGCGGACTATGTTATTTCAGAATAATGCTGCTGTGTAGGGTTCAAGACATTTCAAGGGAAATATGCTGATCTCATTTGTACTTGTGTATGTTCATTTTTCCACTTGTATTCTGTCCATTGACTTCTATGCTACTCTGGATTTGCAATGTATAAGGCATTATTATAGTGTTTCAAAATGCAGGTACATGGAAAAATGTGAAAAGGTCTATTTTAAATATTACTTCAGTTGTGAGCAATTTTGTTATATGGGTTTTATCAGAAAAGATGTAACTCAATTAGAGTCAGTAGAATATACATAGGGAAGCATATGAAATAAACAACAACAGATTTATGAGAGTAATTATAAGCTAAATCTAAGGCGAGAACCATTGATGTTAAAAGTATGCAGTAAGTGAACAGCCCATCTAACCATTTGCCCCTTAGCAAATAAAGAATTTTGCTACAGACTCTTTCCAATTTCTGCATTTGCTCTCATAAGACACATTTGAGACACTGTAATTCACAAATTATAGCTAATACATACTGTACAGGCATTTCAAGGACGTACACTAAGTGACAGCTCTTAGATGAGAAGCTGACAGTACAGCTGAGCAGCAGTCTTTTTGTCTATAGATTCATGTTCTCTTTGGAGATGAGGATATCAAACAGATGTCAGCAGTGCATTTAGCTGTTTGCTAATAACAAGTGCTGCACTACTTTTCTGAACATTGAACAGCAACTTCTATTTCATGGTAAGACTACAGTCTGCATAACAATATATCTATTAGACCTGCCAGCCGCAAGCTTTTCTCAAGAGGCAGTGCATGCTAGGCTCCAAGTCAGCAACAATTAGGGGTAGCATATAACAAAGTAACAACCAGTATGGAACATTCCCTCCCTGTTTTCTGTTGGCTAGGATGTCAGGAGAGATATGTTTCATTCATTAAGTCCAGATGCAATCCCCAGTGGCCTGGTTGGTGTCCATGGGCAATTACCCCACATGTTGTCACAGTTTTCATCCCAGGTTGGGGTGAGGGGTATGTTTGTACATCTCTATAATGCTGAAATTGCTTTATGATGCTGCATTTTTGTAAAGACATATCTCCCTGGTGTATGTACCAGTTGCTGTGGATCTTGGAGTTTCCCTGGGGTACACAACTGCGCAGGACATTTTGGGCTGGATAGATTTTTATGGAGACTCAATGTACTGATATTGTTCAAACTTAAAAAAACAATGAATGGTCCTGCAGCACCTTAGGATATGTCTACATTTGCACCCTAGTTCAAACTAGGGATGCAAATGCAGGCATTTGAAATAGTCAATGAAGTGGGGATTTAAATATACCGTGCTTCATCAGCATGATCTCACCAGCGCGTTACTCCAAATGCCAGCTGTTTCTAAAGTGAAAGCGCACACCGGGATGCATTAGTTCAAACCAAACCCCTTGGTTCGAACTAACGTTACTCCTCATTTTTAAAAAGGGGTTTGGTTCGAACTAATGCGTCCCGGCTCATGCTTTCACTTTAGAAACAGCTGGCATTCGGAGTAATGCGCCAGTGAGATCATGCTAATGAAGCATGGGATATTTAAATCCCCGCTTCACTGACTATTTCGAATACCTGCATTTGCATCCCTAGTTCGAACGAGGGTGCAAGTGTAGATATACCCTTAGGATATGTCTAGACTATACGGCTCTGTCGCCAGAGCCATGTAGATTAGTTTACTAGACATACCCAAATGAAGCCGCGATTTAAATAATCGCGGCTTCATTTACATGAAAATGGCTGCCGCGCTGTGCCGGGGATCAGCTGTCCCAGCACAGCGGGGGCAGGCTAGACACGCCATGGTCGACAGGGAAGCCTCTGTCGACTGCTCCGGTAAACCTCGTTTCACGAGGCATAATGGAGCGGTTGACAGAGGCTTCTCTGTCAACTGCGGCACGTCTAGACTGCCCCGCTGTGCCGGGACAGCTGATCCCTGGCACAGCGTGGCAGCCATTTTCATGTAAATGAAGACGCGGTTATTTAAATCACAGCTTCATTTGGGTATATCTAGTAAACAAATCTATATGGCTCTGGTGACAGAGCCATGTAGTCTAGACATACCCTTAGTGACTAACAAAAAATGTAGATAGCTTTTGTGGGCACAATCCACTTCTTCAGATGAATGGAGCAAGGAGCCCAGAGGTACAAATAAATAGAAAAAGAGGGGAGATGGAGAGGGAAAGGGGGAAAAAAATCCTTGTCAGTTAAAGTGTCCATGCTAAATTAGGCTAATAAAGTGGGCTGTAAGTACCTGATACTTAGCTTTTGATGTCATTTTGGTGTTGAATATAATGGCCCATACAGTTCATGTCTTTGTTTAGTCCTTGGCTGAATGTGTCAAATTTGCATATGAAGGCAAATGTAGTAGTTCAGGACAACAATACAGTAAATGTAGGAATTACTGGTGTGGTGTCCTAACAGGTCTCCTGCTCCATCAGTGATGATAAATGTTTGGCTGCGTGCATTTTGGCATGCTCCCTCAGTATGTCATGCCAGCTCTGTGCAGGTAGCTAGCATGATAGTCTTTATGAGTACCCCCAAAGACCACAGACTGAGATAAGATACAAAAGCACCCAAGTCAGGTTTATTGTTGAACAAAGTACATTAATAGTCGTTGTTAGCCAAATGGCCTCTGAGCCCCTATATATTTGTACCTGTAATAATAAATGCAGCTCAATTAATTGAATAAATTTTACTATTGCCCCCAGGCCAAAGAGTTAAGTGAGGTACCCCAAAATTTGTAGACAGAAATAAATAATTTATGATACACCATACGAATCATCTTATGCATTAATAACATATTTGATATGTCCCCTTGTACTTTCCTCCAAAGCATTCCTATTCACCACCCACCTGTTATGCTTGCAAACAGGATAGCAGGGATGGATGGTGATAGGTCTGCTGTTGTTACCTGCACAGCATGTGCCATGTTTGTCTTCCTCCCGGAAGAAAGAACGGATTTCATCTGCACTAAGTGCAAGCTGGTCGCCATTTTGGAAGAAAAAATTAGAGGACTGGAGGCCCAAGTGTCGACCCTATGCTCGATCAGAGAGGATGAAGACTTCCTCGACAGAAGGCAGCGTTTAATCCTGCAAACACAGCAGGCGGAAGAGCCAGAGAGGGCAGTATGGGACCAGGAAGAGAACTGGCAGCATGTAACTTCTAGAAGGGGAAAAGGCCAGCATGGGAATCCCCCAATGCTATAGAGGTAAGTAATCGCTTTCAGGCTCTCTCCACAGGCTCTGCAGTGCTGAATGCTTTGGAAGGACCTCACAAGGAAGAAACCGTAAGCGAACACCATCTACCGGAAGGCATGGGATGTGTAGTCCTAGAGATGGAGGTTCTACGACCACCACCCCCAAAAGAAAACGACGGGTGGTGGTGGTCAGGGACTCCCTCCTAAGAGGGACTGAGCCATCCATCTGCCGTCCGGACCTGGAATCTCGAGAGGTGTGCTGCTTACCGGGAGCTCGCATTCAGGATGTGACTGAGAGGCTTACCAAACTGATCAAACCTTCGGATTGCCACCCCTTCCTGCTTCTCCACGAGGGAACTAACGATACGGCCAAGAATGACCTTGAGCAAGTTACTGCGGATTATGTAGTGCTGGGAAGAAGGATCCAAGAATTTGGAGCACAAGTGGTGTTCTCGTCCATCCTCCCTGTTGAAGGGAAAGGACTGAGCAGGAATCGTCGAATTGAGGAAGTAAATGCGTGGTTGCGCAGGTGGCGTCGCAGAGAGGGCTTTGGTTTCTTCGACCATGGGACTCTGTTCCAGGCACAAGGATTGTTAGGAAGAGATGGGATCCACGTAACCAAGAGAGGAAGGAGCATCTTCGCGGGAAAGCTTGCAAACCTACTGAGGAGGGCTTTAAATTAGGTTTGTTGGGGGATGGTGACCAAAACCCTGAGGGGAGTGGGAAAGTCGGATACCAGGAAGAAATGCAAAGAGGAACGAGCAACAAAGGAGGACCCCTGATTTGAATGGAGAAGATAGGCCGATCAACTGGTTATCTGAGGTGTTTGTACACTAATGCGAGAAGCCTGGGCAACAAACAGGAAGAACTGGAGGCTCTGGCCCAGTCCAAGAAATATGATTTAATTGGGATAACAGAGACTTGGTGGGATGACTCGCATGACTGGAGCGCTGTCATGGAAGGGTATAGACTGTTCAGGAAGAACAGGCAGGGGAGAAAAGGAGGAGGAGTTGCACTATACGTAAGAGAGCGCTATGATTGCTCTGAACTCCAGTATAAAGAGGGAGAAAAACCTGTTGAGAGTCTATGGGTTAAGTTTAGAGGAGCAAACAACAGAGTGATGTTGTAGTTGGTGTCTGCTACAGGCCACCGAATCAGGTGGATGAGGTAGATGAGGCTTTCTTCGGACAACTGAGAGAAGCTTCCAGATCGCAGGCCCTGGTTCTTGTAGGGGACTTTAATCACCCTGACATCTGTTGGGAAACCAATACGGCAGTACACAGGCAATCCAGGAAGTTTTTGGAGAATGTTGGGGATAACTTCTTGGTACAAGTGCTGAAGGATCCGACCAGGGGCCGTGCGCAACTTGACCTTCTGCTCACAAACAGGGAGGAACTAATAGGGGAAGAAGAGGTGGGTGACAACCTGGGAAGCAGTGATCATGAGATGGTAGGTTTCAGGATCCTGACCAAAGGAAGAAAAGAGAGTAGTAAAATACACACCTTGGACTTTAAAAAAGCAGATTTTGACTCCCTCAGAGACCTGATGGGCAGAATCCCCTGGGATGCTAACATGAAGGGGAAAGGAGTCCAGGACAGCTGGCAGTATTTTAAAGAAGACTTATTGAAGACACAGAAAGAAACCATCCCGATGCGTAGCAAGAGGCAAACATGGTAGGAGACCGGATTGGCTTACAGGGGAAATCCTTGGTGAACTTAAGCACAAAAAGGAAGCTTACAAAAAGTGGAAACTTGGACAAATGACCAGGGAGTGGTTTAAATGTATAGCTCGAGAATGCCGGGAGGTTATCAGGAAGGAGTAAGCGCAAATGGAATTGCGACTGGCTAAGGATGTGAAGGATAACAAGAAAGGTTTCTACAGGCATGTTAACAAGAAGAAGGTGATCAGAGAGGGTGTGCGGCCCCTACTGGATGAAGGAGGTAACCTAGTGACAGATGATGTGGGGAAAGCTGAAGTACTCAATGCTTTCTTTGCCTCTGTTTTCACGGACAAGGTGGGCTCCCGGACTAATGCGCTAATTGACGCAAGATGGGATGAAGATGGACAGCCCTTGGTGGGTAAAGAACAGGTTAGGAACTATTTAGAAAAGCTAAATTTACACAAATCCATGGGTCCAGACTTAATGCATTCGAGGGTACTGAGGGAGTTGGCAAATGTCATTGAGGAGCCTTTGGCCATTATCTTTGAAAAGTCGTGGAGATCAGGAGAAATCCCGGATGATTGGAAAAAGGCAAATGTAGTGCCCATCTTCAAAAAAGGGAAGAAGGACGATCCAGGGAACTATAGGCCGGTCAGTCTTACCTCGGTTCCTGGAAAAATCATGGAAGGGATCCTTAAGGAATCCATTTTGAGGCAATTGGAAGAGAGGAAAGTGATTAGGAATAGTCAGCATGGATTCACAAAGGGCAAGTCGTGCCTGACCAATCTGATTAGCCTCTATGATGAGGTAACTGGCTCTGTGGACATGGGAAAGTCAATGGATGTGATATACCTTGACTTTAGCAAGGCTTTTGATACGGTCTCCCACAGTATTCTTGCCAGCAAGTTAAGGGAATGTGGATTAGATAAATGGACGGTAAGATGGATAGAAAGATGGCTAGAAGGCCAGGCCCAGCGGGTAGTGATCAACGGCTCGATGTCAGGATGGCGGTCGGTTCCTAGTGGAGTGCCCCAAGGTTCGATTCTAGAACCGGTTTTGTTCAATATCTTTATTAATGACCTGAATGAGGGGACAGATTGCATCCTCAGCAAGTTTGCAGATGACACTAAGCTCGGGGGAGAGGTAGATACGCTTGAGGGCAGAGATAGGGTCCAGAGTGACTTAGACAAATTGGAGGATTGGGCCACAAGAAATCTGATGAGGTTCAACAAGGACAAGTGCAGAGTCCTGCACTTGGGACGGAAGAATCCCAAGCATTGTTACAGGCTGGGGACCAACCAGCTAAGTAGTAGTTCTGCAGAAAAGGACCTGGGGGTTACAGTGGATGAGAAGCTGGATATGAGTCAACAGTGGGCCCTTGTAGCCAAGAAGGCTAATGGCATATTAGGTTGCATTAAGAGGAGTATTGCCAGCAGATCCAGAGATGTCATTATTCCCCTTTATTCGGCTCTGGTGAGGCCACATCTGGAGTATTGTGTCCAGTTCTGGGCCCCTCACTACAAAAAGGATGTGGACGCATTGGAGAGGGTCCAGCGGAGGGCAACCAAAATGATTAGGGGGCTGGAGCATATGACCTAAGAGGAGAGGCTGAGGGAGTTGGGTCTGTTTAGTCTGCAGAAGCGAAGAGTGAGGGGGGATTTGATAGCAGCCTTCAACTTCCTGAAGGGAGGTTCCAAAGAGGATGGAGAAAGGCTGTTCTCAGTAGTGACAGATGGCAGAACAAGGAGCAATGGTCTCAAGTTGTGGTGGGAGAGGTCCAGGTTGGATATTAGGAAAAACTATTTCACTAGGAGGGTAGTGAAGCACAGGAATGGGTTACCTAGGGAAGTAGTGGAGTCTCTATCCCTAGAGGTGTTTAAGTCTCGGCTTGACAAAGCCCTGGCTGGGTTGATTTAGTTGGGATTGGTCCTGTCTAGTGCAGGGGGCTGGACTTGATGACCTCCTGAGGTCTCTTGCAGTTCTATGGTTTTATGTTTTCACTGTTGTTGTTTCAAACTAGTTTATTATGTACTCAGATGCGTGTCCCTGTATTGTCCTGATGGAATGTATTTACATATTTTGTGGGCTTCTATTAGTGCTTGCAGTTTTAGTGCCAAAACCACTAACTTGGCAGGCAAACATTTGCTTTTAATGTGACCTGTCTATTACTCATAGTATAACTCTTGCTTACTATGGTTCAAGCACCAGGCCCATGCTTCAGGCTCTTTCTTTCTCCTACAGCAGTGGTCACCAACCAGTAGATCAGGATCTACAGGTAGATCTTGGAGTCTCTGACAGGTGATCCTAACCGGTTTGGCTGGAAGGCTATCGAGTGCAGGCATTTCAGCTGCCTCTCCCCACACTGCATGCTGCCCCTGCCCAGAGCCGCCTCCGGAGAGCCTTCTGCTTAATGTGCAAGGTGGGGAAGACAGAGGCGGGGGGCGCTGATGTCACTTTATCCCCCTCACCTATTCCCCATCTTAACAGAGTGAGGAGGGTAAAGGCCTCAGCGAAGGGGTGGGAAGGAGGCAGGGACTTGGAGAAGGGGCAGTGCAGGGGTATTTGGGTTTGAGGTAGATCCTAGACTGACAAATTCAAAAAAAGTGATCTTGTGCTTCAAAAGGTTGGAGACCCCTGTCCTACAGCAAGTTCTGTAGTTTCTCTCTCTAGCTGGTTTCTGAAATTGTTTTGTAAGAGGAGAGTCACTTTTAGATTCATTAGTGAGTGCCCGGGCAAGTTAAAATGTTCCCCAACAGGTTTCTCTGTGTTACTACTTTGAATATCTGATTTGTGGCCATTAATCCTTTGTCACAGAGACTGTCCAGTTTGGCCAATATACATAGCAGAGAGGCATTGCTAGCCCTTAATGGCATATATCGTGTTGATGGATGTGCAATTATGTGAGCCTCTGATGTGGTGACTTTTGTGGTTAGGTCATGTGATGATGTCACTTGTAGAGATGTGTGGACAGAGTTGGCACTGGAGTTTATTGCAGGGGTAAGTATAATGGAGGTGTGATGTGTGGTTGCTGGAAAAAATTGTTTCACGTTAGGGTGCTGTCTGTAGGTAAGGATTGGCCTGTCCCCCAACGTCTGTGAGAGTGAGGAATCATTTTCCAGAATAGGTTTTAGATTGTTAATGATGCATTGGAGGGGTTTAAGTTGGGGTCTGTAGATGATAAGTAGTTGAGTTCTGTTATTTTGTTTGTTGGACCTGTCTTGAAGAAGCTGATGCCTGGGTACTCATCTGTCTCTGACAATCTGTTTTTCACTTCCCAGGGTAGGTATTCAAGTTTTAAGAATGCCTGCTAGAGATCCTGTAGGTGTTTGTCTCTGTCTGTGGGACTGGAGCAAATCCGGTTGTACTGTAGGACCTAACTGTAAACAATTGATAGAGTAATGTGTCTTGGATGGAAGCTAGAGGCATGTAGATAAGTATAACAGTCAGTAGGTTTCTGGTATAAGGTGGTGCAAATGTGTCCATCATATAATTGTACTATAGTATCAAGGAAGTGGATCTCTTGTGTGGACTGGTCTAGGCTGAGGTTGATAGTTGGGTGGAAGTTGTTAAAATCCCTGTGGAATTCTTCAAGGGTCTCCTGTCCATGGGTCCATGTGATGAAAATGTCATCAATATAGCGTAAGTAGAGTAATGGTGCTAGGGGGCGAGAGCTGAGGAAACATTGTTAGAGGTTAGCCATAAAGATGTTGGCATATTGTGGGGCCATGCATGTGCCCATAGCTGTGGTGCTGACTTGAAGATATAAATTGTCCCCAAATTGGAAATAGTTTGGGTGAGGACAAAGTCACAAGCTCAGTCACCAGGTGTGCAATGGCGTCATTAGGGATAGTGTTCCTGACAGCTAGTAGTCCATCATCATGTGGAATATTAGTCTAATGAGATTCTACATCCATGGTGGCCAGGATGGTGTTTTCAGGAAGATTACTGATGTTCTGTAGTTTCCTCAAGAAGTCAGTGATGTCTCGAAAGTAGCTAGGAGTACTGGTAGCATAGGTGTCTGAGGAAAGAGTCAACATAACCAGATAATCCTGCTGTAAGAGTGCCAGTGCCTGAGATGATGGGATGTCTGGGATTTCCAGGTTTGTGGATCTTGGGTAGCAAATAGAAAACTCCCGGTCAGGAGTTTGGGGGGTTGATTGTATTGATTTGCTATCAAGTTGTAGCAGGGAGTTTCATGAGCAGATAGTCTAGAGTTTTTTGTTTGTTTGTTTTTAAGTATTCTTTAGTGGGATCAGAGAGAGAAGCCTGTAGATATTGTTCAGTGAGGCAATGTCTACACAGCAGTGTTATTTTGGAATAACTTCTGTTATTCCGAAATAACAAAGAGCATGTCTACATTGCAAGCCATTATTTTGAAGTAATGGCAAGCTGGAGGAATTCTTACTACAATTCCTGTAACCCTCATTGTACGAGGAATAAGGGAAGTCAGGGGAAGAGTGCTCTAATTTGGATTTCCTGTTGTGTAGACAGCACCAAAAGCCAAATTAAGCTATTTCAATTTAAGCTACGCAATGATATAGCTTAATTTGTGTAGCTCAATTCAACTTTTTCCCTGCTGTGTAGATGTGCCCTCAGTGATACTGAAAGAATTCCCAAGAATTCCTTTGCCTCAAGACAATTATATTGGTTCATTTTGTCTCAGAAAAATATTTGGTTATTATAGCTAACTTAATCCACATAGAAAATAATTTAATCCATCATTGTAAATGAATATTAATATTTTAATTAAAGTGTATAGGCATAGGTTTTGATCACCTCATATTAATTACCTCATATGAAAAACAGTGAGAAGTTATTCCAATAAATAATAAAAATGGACTGAAATTACTTGCTTCAAAAGTGTTGAAAGTGGTAAAATCTTTGCATAAATTTATACATTTATTTACTAGCTCTGGGTAGTATGTGTAAAAAAATGTTGTAACAAACAAAACCATTCATGCATAGAACTTGCTAGAATGCAGCTTAACTATTCAGCTAGGCATGAAATTTAACATATGCTAGGAACAATGTATTTTAGTAATAATGCTTTTAAACAGCTATTAGTGCTGAACCAGAGCAGTATAGAAATAAGAAACACACTCGCTCATCATTTCTGGAGATTATGGATATAAAGCATCTGAGAAAACAGATGACAAATGTAAGGCTTTTATGAGACTGGCTAATTTTCTATCACTCGTTTTCATTACAGTCATTGCTCCCAACCCCCACACCTCTCTTGTTCTCAGCAAAATCATACCCACTCCTTCTACAGGTTGTATACTAGAAGCTCTGGCTGGTCTCCCTGAACTTTAATTCGTGACTTCAAAGCCTGCTCAATAGGGAATTAACCTTAATCCACTCTCTTCTGAATTCATTTGGAGAAAGTCACATTGCAATGACAGCTAAGCTAGTAGTTTATGTTGCTCATGGGGAGAGGGAACATCTTCCTGTGTACCAACTAATGTTTGACCTAGGTGGAAACCTCTGAAACAGTTTTGTACATCTCAAAGGGCCATACTGTACTGCTCCTTGCATGTGTGCACAGTATAGCGGGAAAGGTGCAAAGAGTCATCTCTACCTCTTGGATTCTGTGTGTAAGCAATAGACACAGCTGCAGTGCCCACACTTGGAGACTGAAAGTATCCCAAATGGGACAGTGAATGTTAAGGGATTGGTCAAATCATTTCTACTGCACACTGGCCAGCCACATAGAGGGACTGTGTGGTCCTAAAGACGTGATTCCTCTGCAGTCCAGTGGAGGCCTGGGAGACATAGTATCAAAACTCTCCTGGAGCAGAGAAGCCTCACATAGAACCTCACTGTGACTGAGCTCCAAATATATATCCATTGCACATAACTATCCCCTGTTGGAGTATAAGGGGTAAAAATCCTGTTTCTGGCCTATGAAGTCTGTTCATTTCAAGGGCTCTAACCTAAGGCAAAGGAAACAAATAACCTCATCCATTTTCTTCTGCCTTTTCTATACTTACCTGGAGATTGATATTCCAGGGTTCAATTTAGCAGGTCTAGTAAGGGCCCACTAAATCAAATGTTGATGGTGCCTCCATTGACCCAGTTCTCCACGGGTAAGTGAAGTTGACAGGAAAAACTCACATTTATCTCCTCCAATGGGGTGCCACAGAAATTTGATTTAAAGCTATGCTCATCTCATAGATGGAGTTGCATACCTTAAGTTAAATTTCTCTCTGTGTAGATCTGGCCTCAGTCTGAACCTGGGAAAGAAATTCCCAAGCTTCTGCTGGAACTTGGCCTGCAGTGTTCACAGGTGCTGCTGCTGTCCAAGCTCTTGCCTGCATCCTCTACTCAGGAGGTGCAGCACCACCTGCATCATGTGCCCACTGACACTGTAGTGCCCCAGGGTGCCTCTCATCACCCTTGCAGCCAGGGGCTAGAACCAGTGGCTTGTGCACACTCCCACTCTCTGGGCAACCACTTAGAGGCAGGAGGGAATGGCACTGACATCCGCAGATATAGCTGTGAGTCCCCGCTCTGAGCAATCTGCTCTGAGGAGCATCCCACAGCATCTTGTTCAGAGTTACAAACCACCTCCATTCCTGAGGTGTCCATAAGTCTGAGGTGCTACTGCGTTATATATTGGAGTTTACTTTTTGCAGTATGAGCTGTTTAGTACTCACATATATCTAATATACAGCATACTTTGTCAGCCTCATACTTTAAAAGAGTAAGCATTGATGGAAAAGTAAAACTGAAATTACTTCCTGAATTATTTAGAACAATGACAAGAGGTAAAAACTGCTTAGTAGTTTCCCGCATGTACATAATGCATCATGATCAATAAATACAAGCTCTCCTTAACTTAAAATCCAAATGTATAACTGCATTAATAAAGAAGTATGAAATTGCTTGGCTTCATTACTTATTCAAATGCTCTGGAAAAAAGTATATTTTAAAATTAAATGCAACCAAATTTCTAACGGAGTCTCTAGAGATTATAGAATACACTACAAAGTCGTTGTAAATGTGTACTATAATCCGAATGTAAGTTTTAAAAGAGTATTATGGTAAAGGTATGTTCAATTATGCCAAATTAGATTTTTTTTCAACCAATCTAATTATTAGAAGATGGCTATTGTTCCCTGATAAGAGTATTTTAAGTGTGCAAAGTACCAAATTATTAAATTCCTTATTTTTAACAGTACAGGGAAGTCTCTAAAAATTCTTCTTAGTCAATCACTGACCAAAAAATAAATGATTGAAATATGGAAAGATTACAAGATTGTTTTCAAGCAGGGTATATCTCTCATTATGACTTCGTACAGAACTTAGCACAATACCTCAGGTGTAATTAGGACAACTGGGTCATATTGTAAGGAAAATAAGTAATTCTGATACCATTTACAGTGGCTTTTCACTAGTATAATTCAGTGAAAACTGAAAAAGGCACATAAATCAGGCTCTCAGGAATTTTTCTTCTAACTAACCTTAACATCACAAAGGAGGCAAGATATCAACCCTACTACCTTGAATTCCTTCAATCAAAAGAAATGAATCACCTAGTAGATTCTTTGCTTCATTTGGCTTTTAAAAATTTTTAGTTCTGCATTTTAGTACCACATTTAAAAAGTCTGTAAAACAAAACAATTAAAATGACTATAATCCTGACATAATGGCACCCAGAAACTTGAATTAAATATGATTTATGCAGCACACGTGAATGTACTTTCAAACTTTTCAGAGATAAATTGAATTCAACAGGGTAATATTGTTACATTGTATATAAGAATTGGAAACACTGAAACTTGTCTTCTCATGTTTGCAAGTATTGCCAATCAATGGACTATAAAGAAGGTTTGGGGACTGAAAAATGTTTAGGATTAGTATGTGAACATTGTTTTGGCTCAAGAGAAGTAGACTAAAATTTTGTCTAGATCTTCACTGTCTGTTGCTTAAACACTATTCACTATTCTTAAAACTACTGGAACTGCTGTCTAACTCCGTGGTGCTAGTCTTAAATATAATACTCTAGGGATTGTAATTCTCCAAGCAACACACAACTCATAAGCTATGTCTACACTATAGCCTCTTGCGCAAAAACATATGCAAATGAGGCAAAGTGTGGAATATCGTTGCACCTCATTTGCATAATTAATTAGGCTCCATTTTTGCGGAAGAGGCTTTTGTGCAAAAAAACCCCTCTTGTTCAAGAGCCGTTCTTCCCCAAAAAAATCTGGAAGAACGGCTCTTGAGCAAGAGGGGGTTTTTGCACAAAAATGGAGCCTCATTAATTATGCAAATGAGGCATGGCAATATTCCACGCTTTGCCTCATTTGCATATGTTTTTGTGCAAGAGGCTATAGTGTAGTCATAGCCCCCATGTTTAAATGCATCTTTGTCAAAGGGTTGTGAATTTGGGTCTGGGACATTATTGAGAAGCTGCTGAATATTAATCTGCATTGAAGAAAATAGATAACAGTGATGTAATCTCCAGAAATGATGAGCAAAGGGGAAAAAAACACTATTAGAAATCTGACAAGATTCTCCTCCAAATTTTCTCACAGCACCCCTCCTTCAAATGAAGAGGTTTGCTGCTTACAAAATGGAAACTTCAGCTATCATGGATCTACAGGAGAAGCCAGAATGCTCCTTCCCACGCCAGAAACACAACATCTGTTGTGGGGCAGTTTCCAGATGGAGCCATGCTGTCATTTGGTTGCCCCCTCTCAGTATGTACCACTGCAGGAGCCCTTGCAGGCCTAGTTGCTATGGAGAACATGCCATGGAATGTAGCTTTTCCCCATCTCTTCCCAGTTTCTATAGAACATGAAGGGAATTCCATAAACTCCTGCAGCAGCAGTGGGTGGAGACATGGGGAAGAAACAGGGGCAAAAGCATGCAGGTAGCTACCTTTATCCACTGCTTTCCACCAGTGTATTTCTGACTTTTTATTCTCTTCTTATATGGGACAATAGCACTGGGGCCACTGATTTCTTTTGTTTGTTTCTTCTGCTGTTTTCTCTTTGAATCCCATAATTAAGTCATGCTACAAATTATATATGTGAATACAATTTAATAACTTCTTTGCTCTGTGGATTAAATCCTGTCTCAACTGATGTTAGTGGCAAAACTTCCAATGACTTCAAATGGGACCAGGATTTCATTCTAATTGTTCTTTGTTCTGCTTTCTCCATCATCTGCCGTCCCCGTCTCAGTTTTATTATGTTAATAGAACAACCTATGGTTAATTAATACAGAGTTTGAATGCACATGCACAAAAGATGTTAGTTTCATAATCTGTCTGTGCTGCTTAGTGTAAAGGAATAATTTCACCTTCTGCATGATCCCATTTCAATGTATATAGTTTTAATTTAAAAAATTCTGGCATTGATTTAAAAAATTAAATGAAAGTCTAATCTGTTACAGTAGTAGCAAATAGTGTTTTCAATGCAACAGATAAATTGACTTATGACCTCCAGAAAGAACTTCAAACAGACCTGAAATTCTTTAATTAAATTTTGACTTTTGAAGATGCATATTCGTGTTAGGCCTTAAAGGCCAAGCCAAGTAGTAGGTCTGGAGCTAGCTTGTGCTTTGAGTTATTCTAAATCCTGCTATATCCCATGTATATTAGAATGTGAAACAGTACTATTGTATTTTACTAGTGAGTAAGGATTCAATTTGTTATGTTGTATAACATTTAATAAACATGGCACATGTGTGACTTCAGAATATTTTTGAGCTGTTCTTGGAATCTTTGTGGATATTTTGGTGTGTTAGCAGACTTCAATTACCATTAGTAGTGCATTCCCTGTTTTAAGAAGAGCTCTAACTAGATCAGCATTATGCTCCTCTTTGTCTGTGGGGCCACTTAAAGACTGTAGATGCCCAGGAAATGTTAGGTAGTTTGATCCATTTCAATGTGTGTGTGTGGGGAGGGAAGGGGTTCTAATGCTTTAAATTTTATCTTTGCCTCAGTGGTTTACTGGTCCTATATAATAATTTTATTCTGTTGCCTGCTAGTGGCAAGGCCATCTCTTGCATGGTATGGCATTTGCTTTTGGTTGATAGTTCTGCCTTAAATTTTATTCAAATGGAATTTAGTGCATTTTAATTACATGAACTAGATTTAAACATTACAGGTGAAATCCTAGTCTTATTCAAATCAATGGGAATCTTTCATATACCTTCAAGGGGCTAGATTTTTGGGTCACTCCCATTTTCATATATAATTTCATGCAGGAATTGTTGAGTCATGTTCCATTGGGTGTGGTAGTGTTGGCACTAAAGAAATTAACCCAGAAGAAGAAAAGTACCACAGAAGGACCCAGAAAGGATTTTTATGTTCCATACATTAGCTTTTCTCCAGTTCTTTAAAGAAATATTTTAAATACTGGGAGATAAAGCAGTTTCTTGATTCTTTTCCTACTATAGCCTTTTATTCTTCAGATTTTCTTTTTGTAAGAAAACATTATTCCCTCTTTTCTGACAATTACTTTGTTCAGACACCAGCAGACAAGAAACAAACTGGACTTCTGTGTGCAGAGCTTTCCACAACTCTGATCCCACATCCCCAGATGTGTCATCAGCTGGAACTGATTTATCATAATTTTCCGTCACCATTTCAGAATCTATCCTTATCCTTCTATACTAGTTAGATACACTACATGTATTGGTAGTTTTAATTATGTCTTTTATTATGTGTTTTTAACTAAGCAGTTTCTTATGAAGAAGGGATCTCTGTAAAGATGCTTTTTAAATCTGATGATGTTCTGTTCAATTCTGGATAAATATTGAATTTTTTAATGGCAATCAAAGCAGGAGTAGGCAGGACATGGCCCATCTGCGACAGAGTTCCGTGCTGTGCAACAACTGATCCCATGCTCTGGTCATTGCAATTCTAATTAATTACTCCAGATCAGGCCTTATGAAGAAGAGTTGGGCCTAATTGATGGGCGAAGGAGTATTAAGAGGTTAGGCCATTTAGATGGTACAAGTTGAAACTCTCTAATCCAGCACCCTCGGGACCTGATAGCTGCCAAACTAGAGAATTTGCCAAACCATGAGAGGGTAATATTGTCTTACAGCATTATACACTTCCACTGCTTATTGGGTTCTTAGAAGACATTTAGGGGTAACTTAGAGCTAAATAACAGCACAGAACACTGAGAGCCAGGACTTGTGGCTATAACTTTATGGGACCACTGGAAACTTGGCCACATCTATGATAAGTGGACATCCAGCTAACTAAAATCATGTTGGACCACAAACGTTGCTGGACAAGAGAGTGCTGGACTAAAGAGGTTCAACCTATACAAAAGGCATAGGAAAGATGGGGAGAATGGGAAAAGCAGAAAGAGAGAAGGGATAAGAGTACTCTCCCTTGCTTACCTCAGGAGCTGAGGGCTTCTTAGGACTGTAGAGATACAGGTGGTGAAAATTAATATTCTAAATAAACAAACTGAGTTTTACCAAGATAAATCCCTCTGAGCTGTCTGTGGATTTGGTCAGCAACAGGAGTGAATTAACCCTACAATCCATCTCATGAAAATTTGAGATTTCAAAAACCAAAACAGAAAAAATCCTGTCCTGTACTGGACTGAAAATTTTAAATCTTGAGAACTTTCATGAGCTGACAAATTGAACACAATTTTGGTTCAGGTAAAGCAAAATATGTAGATATTATTAAACTGAAATATTTCACTTTGATTTTAGCATTATTTTAGTCAAAATGTTGAAATGTGTATGTATCAGAAAATGTGTTGAAACTGACTTTTTCCTGTGAAAAGTTTGTAACTTTTTAGCACAGAAATAAATAATTTTGTCAGAACAATTCCGACCAGTTCTAAACTCATGTAGGTGGTCAGGTATCTACATAGACCCAGGAAGACAACAGAGCATAACTGAACTAACAACCAGAATCAACCTAACTGTTCAAGATGGAGGGAAATATCTCTTGGAGTGAGAAGAGTTGTGTCATTCCAACTGAGAGCTCATGGTACTTTGGGTCATCAGAGTGTCATTGTTGAATTCCTGTTCCCTACTAGTTTTCTATACAGACAAAAATTTAAGTAAGTAGCTTTCAAAGTTCTCAGGGGAATTGGTCAACTTTTTACCAGTAAATCTGTCTATATAGAAAATGTTTAAGTACAGGGATTCTTATTTAAATAAAATAGACCCAAAAAAATCCTACCTGCCAATCCCAAGGCCCTAAGTCACATAGGATGTGTGCAGTTCTGTGAATTAGTGCTTTTCTCCAACCTACTCCACAACAGAGCTGTAGCCTACATTCAAAATGCCACTTCCTGAGGTTTGAAAATACCACTAACATAAAGTTGAGCTCAAAATTCCTCAGAAGGCTTTGGCAGGTCTATTGACCTTAACTCAGGATAATTCTAGAACTAGACCATCTCTTCCTAAAAGCCACTCCCATCTGTTTTATAGCTACATGTACAGTTTTGAATCAATAGCCATCTACCTTTGTGTGTGAACTGAATCCATTTAAGCTTTTCCTAGCAGGAGGAACTCCTGGAACCAGGGCATGATGTTTACAGCAAGCACTGCTGGCCTCTTAGGGTATGTCTACACTACCACCCTAGTTCGAACTAGGGTGGTTAATGTAGGCATTCGAAGTTGCAAATGAAGCCCGGGATTTAAATATCCCGGGCTTCATTTGCATCTTGTCTGGCGGGCGCCATTTTTAAATCCCCTTAGGTCGAACTCCGTGCCCGCGGCTACACGCAGCACGGAGTAGGTAGTTCGAATTAGGATCTCTAATTCGAACTACCGGTACACCTCGTTCCACGAGGGGAATTAGAGATCCTAATTAAATCCCGGGCTTCGTTTGCAACTTCGAATGCCTACATTAACCACCCTAGTTCGAACTAGGGTGGTAGTGTAGACATACCCTTACAGAGCCCCTTAAGCTGACTTAGACTGAGTTAGACTGTCTTAAACCTAATTATATGTAATTTACTCATGTGTAAGGAAGTCTAAGGCCTCATTTCCATTTGCCACACCAGAGACTGATCTTCAGACATTCATTTTAGTGGGTGTGGTAAAGACCCTCTAAATTGAATGCTGAGGATACCCCTGGTTGGCACTTGTAGTCCATGCAGTTGTGAGGTGTAAGAGAAGCTGACAGGAGCATTTGCTTCTGTCAACCTACAACTGTGAAGACGGCGCCAAGCTCGGCTTAAGTTATGCTGACTCTAGTTACATTATTTACATAGCTGGAGTTGCGTACTTTACGCCAACCTTCCAGATCCAGTATAGACCTGGCCTAAGTTGGAGAAACTGAGATGCTGAATTTGCAAATGAAGTAATAAATAAATACAGAGCATCATGCAACTTCAAAAGGTGTACTACAATTCAATAGTGAGTGAAAAATTTCTCAGAAGATGCAAGATTCTACACCTTCTTCCACTAACCTAGACTCCCTCACACCTCATATGAATGAACATAAGTATTCCTAAGGGAGCCTAAATTATTGTCGAGGAACAAATTTACCCCACTTTATATTCATCCTTTGAATTTGTCCCCATGACTTCATTGATTGCCATGACCAACAGAGCCTTATTGATTTGTTTCATGTGGTGCAGCTTGTCTCCTATAAAGTCTGATATATTTCTTGGCCTCTCTTCTACAGCAGTGTTTCTCAACTTTTTTTTATAAAGTACCCCTTTTTCCAAAATAAAATAAGTACCCCCAGTACGTACAGTTTCAGACACACACAATTTTTTTCTACCATTGCAACACATTTGTTTAAATAACTTAATCGTAGACAGGCAGGCAATGAAATTTTTGGGTGTAAAATGTACAAAAATAATAAAGCGCTATAAAACTTAAAACAAAAATTCAGTTTTCTCCAAATTTTAGTTGTGTTGATGTACCCCCCCCCCTCCAGACTTCTCTCAAGTACCCCTAAGGGTACTCGTACCACTGGTTGAGAAACACTGATCTACAGCCCCCACAGTGAGTTCCTTCTGATTCTATTCTCTTTGTAATGGTACTTTAGATGCTGTAGTAGAAATTACACAATGTTCCTAATTAACTTCTCTATAATGCCCTTTATACCATTTATCCTAAACATTTTTCCTTTTTGTTTTTAATGTCACTATAGCATCTGTTCTGTTTGTTCTACTCCCCACCAAAAAAAATACAGAGAGGGGAAATAAAACTTAACCTTAAGGGAAATGCACTAATATTAAAATACATAATGGATAAGCCTTTAAATCTTTAAGCTGCATAGTTTTTATCTGTACCTTTCACAAGACTTCACCTTGGGAATGAATGTGGATTTATGCTACAATGTAGATATCATTTCTTGCTTATTTAAATTATTGTTCTGTTTAGATGGCTGAACTAAATTTCACCAGTGTTGGCATGCTGAGGATTATCAAGGCTAAGAAGTGTTCCAAGTTTAATGCAAACTAAACAAATAATATCACAAGGCATTATTATGTGAATATAGCACTTTACCAAGAAATTTAAAAGTTATTTTTAAGGATATTGTCTTTGCTGTAATGAATGTGTTGAAAATATCTAATGTCGGTCTACTTTCAATATAAAATATGCATTGATATTTTATCTTTAATATAATTGTTGCTAAATATATGTTTACTGCATTCAATAAACATACAAACTAAGAGATAGATATTCTTTTTCATACTAAGTAATACTTTACTCCACAAATAGCTCTACTGATTTTAGTAGAACTGTTTTGAGAAATCAGAGTAATACATGTAACCCTTTGTCACAGGTCAATCAGTCCTCCACTTTTTTAAATGATACAAACTTTAATGGAAATAAAAAACTGAGATTTCTTTCTGAATTATTTAGAAATATCACAGGAGATGAAAACTGCTTAGTCGTTTCCTGTGAGAAGATAATGCATCATGATCAATAAATGAATGCTTTCCTTAACTTAAAACCAAATTTATGAATGCATTATTAAAGAGGCATAAAATTCAGTGGTTTCATTATTCATGAAAATGTTCTGGTATCGATTATGTGTATGGCTGAGGAAGACATCCAATGCAAAGTAATCATTTAGTTTCCTGGTTTATATTCTTTACAATTTCAGAAGAATGGTTGATGACCAAAATTCTTTTTTAATTACTCAGAATTCACCACATTCTTAATCTGAATTCAGTAAATGTCATTCCATAGAAAGAGTTCCCACATAACTAATTGGGATTTGTATTCAGCCATATTTAGGAGAAGGTGACTTAAAACAGAATCTCCAGTTTCCAACAGACTCTTGCTCCCCTCCCTATACCACTTTGTTTTTCTTGCCACTGATCCCACACTCTTGCACTCTCTTATGTCCCTAACCCTTTCTCCATAATTTGTGCATCTGGTAAATTCTAGTTTTCTGCTATGCACTGATTTTCAACTCTGTCATGGTTCCTCATACCACCAGGCCAACCTTCTGTTGATTTCTGCTTATTTTTAACTTGTTCAAGTACCATATGTACTTCACCTCTACTCTTTTATGCTTCTAATTATTTTGGACATTGCTATTGCTTTCAACACTATTAGTCACACATTATTGCTTTATAGTCTACTTGTGCTTGGCTTTTTGGGGCTAGCTCCAGACTGGTTTTTGTCAAACCTTTATCAGTTTATTCTTTTTAAACCATTTTAATATGGCATGATACTTATAGATGTATCTCAAGTATCTGTTCTTGGTTCTAATCTACCTCAATTTCAGTAAAGCACTTGATATAGTACCACAAGGGGAATTATTGGTTAAATTGGAAAAGATGGGGATCAATATGAAAATTGAGAGGTGGATAAGCAACCGGTTAAAGGTGAACTGTCAGGTTGGAGGGAGGTTACTAGCGGAGCTCCTCAGGGATCAGTTTTGGGACCAATCTTATTTAATCTTTTTATTACTGACCTCGGCACCAAAAGCAGGAGTGTGCTAATAAAGTTTGAGGATGACACAAAGTTGGGAGGTATTGCCAATTCAGTAAAGAATCGGGATATCATACAGGAAGATCTGGATGATCTTGTAAATTGGAGTAATAGCAATAGGATGAAATTTAATAGTGAGAAATGTAGGTTATGAATTTAGGGATTAATAACAAGAATTTTAGTTATAAGCTGGGGACACATCAGTTGGAAGTGACGGTAGAGGAGAAGGACCTAGGAGTCCTGGTTGATCACAGGATGACTATGAGCCGCCAATGTGACATGGCCGTGAAGAAGGCTAATACGGTCTTGGGATGCATTAGGCGAGGTATTTCAAGTAGAGATAAGGAGGTGTTAGTGCCGTTATACAAAGCATTGTTGAGACCTCATTTGGAATACTGTGTGCAGTTCTGGTCTCCCATGTTTAAGAAGGATGAATTCAAACTGAAACGGGTACAAAGAAGGGCCACTCGGATGATCTGAGGAATGGAAAACCTGTCTTATGAAGGGAGACTCAAGGAGCTTGGCTTGTTTACCTTAACCAAAAGAAGGCTGAGGGGAGACATGATTGCTCACTTTAAATATATTGGAGGGATAAATACCAGGGAGGGAGAGGAATTATTTAAATTCAATATCAATGTGGACACAAGAACAAATGGATATAAACTGGCTACCAGGAAGTTTAGACTCAAAATTAGAGGAAGGTTTCTAACCATTAGAGGAGTGAAGTTCTGGAACAGCCTTCCAAGGGAAGTAGTGGGGGCAAAAGACCTATCTGGCTTCAAGATTAAGCTAGATGGGTTTATGAAGGGGATGGTTTGATGGGATAACATGATCTTAGCAACTAATTGACCTTTCACTATCAGTGGTAAATAGGCCAATGGTGGGATGATAGGAGTTACTATAGAGAACTTTTTCCTTGGTGTCTGGCTGGTGAGTCTTGCCTGCATGCTCAGGGTTCAGCTGATTGCCATATTTGGGGTCGGGAAGGAATTTTCCTCCAGGGTAGATTGGCAAAGGCCCTGGAAGTTTTTCGCCTTCCTCTGTAGCATGGGGCACGGATCACTTGCTGGAGGATTCTCTGCATCTTGGGGTCTTTAAACCATCATTTGAGGACTTCAATATCTGAGATATAGGTGAGAGGATTATTCTAGGAGTGGGTGGGTGAGATTCTGTGGCCTGCATTGTGCAGGGGGTCAGACTAGATGATCATGGTGGTCCCTTCTGACCTTAAAGTCTATGAGTCTATGAGAATATGTTACCTTTTGTGCTTTCTACTTGCTTTAAGGCAGAGGTGGGGAACCTTTTTTTGGGTCAGGGGCCACTGATCCACAGAAAAATCAATTGGGGGCCACACAAGTGAGAAGCAAAAAATAAAATAAAATAATATAAAATAAAATAAATAAAATAAACCCAACCCTCACTGTCGTGGCCCTGGACTGACAAGCAGAAAAACACTCCTCACATTACCCTCCCACACAAGAGCCTGGGGGGCCCAGCCTAGTAGATTTGTGTGCTCCAGCCCTGTGGTGGGGTGCGGGGGGGGGACCTGGAGTGCCAATGCGGGCTCCCCAATGCTGGAGTGAGGGCAGCCCTGAGCCTCTGAGGTGGATCCAGGCAAGCTGGGGTCACATTCAGCCCCCAGGCCTTTGGTCCCCCAACCTTCTTTTAAGGCAAGATTGCCCTTTGCCCTCAGGTTTATATAAGGGCCTTTGAGCATTCTGTACATGCTGAGGCACTAGATGTATAGTGGAGAATGACCTGCAAGGCCATCATATCTCATATGAGCAAGTGGATGTGGTGGGTTCAAACTGGAGGGAGGAGCAGACAGGCTAAGGCTAAGGTTGCTGGAAAAGCTTTTAAGCGCTTGGTGGGTGCCAAGAATCGTTGAAGCAACTGTAAACCATATATTTAATGGAAACCACTTCAAGGCAGGAGTGCTGCAACATCCCCCCCCCCACACACATCTGGTTAGGCCTCATCCTCTTGCTCTATGAGCCAATCAGCAGAGCATTGAGTGTACACTATAAGGGACTGTAACAACAAAAGAAGCAATAAACAAGTAGTGATTTAAGAGAGTAGTTGTGACTCAAAACAACAATTAATTCCTGGGGCTCTTCCTGGCACAGTGCAGCTGCAACTGTATATCCCACATATTTAATAATACAAATCACTATTTTTAAGGAGTGGACCAAGGTTTAAATAGAACAGTTAATAGCACGTGGGGAAGCTACTTACATGACTCTAGGTGTACTGTATATTTAAGTGAAAATGTTCCATAATTCCAAAGAAAGGGGAGGTTTCTCTGACTGAAATCATCAGCACTGATAGACCTTTGCAAGATTGGGGTTAAGATAAATGTTCAAATATATAAGTGGAGGGTGGGATTTTCGAAACCATCAGTATTGGCCTAGCTCTGCTGCTTTTGAAGTTAACGTTGAAAATCCACAAAGGGAGCAGAAATCAGGCAATCCTAAGGGCTTCTGAGAATCTCGTGCAAAATACCATGTGTATTAATGATACAATAAGGGAGTTTTGTTAATATTTTATAGTATAAGTAGGGATTAAACCAGGAGTGGGCAATAACATGTTCACTAGGGTGAGCCCCTAGCAGGCTACTGCTGCTATATTTACCTTCACAGCTGCAGGTACTGGTGACCGCAGCTCCTGTGGACTGCAGATTCCTGGCCAATGGGAGCAGTGGGAAGTGGTACAGATTGGAACAGCGCTTCCCATAGCTTCCATTGGCCAGGAATGGTTATCTGCCGCCAATGGAAGCTACAATCTCCAGAGTTGTGGCCCTACAGGTAAATATAACGGGGAGGGGGGGCTGTCTGGAGCTAACCCTGGCAGATGGGATCTGGCTCACAGGCTGATATTTTTCCATCCCAGGATTTAACTTTTGTTTGTTATAATATGAATGTCTTTGTAGTATTTTGGGTGGCACTTGTGCTTTTAGGAAGGTTTGGGCACTTAATGATTCCAACATGGGTAGAAATAAAAGGTGGAAGAAAGAAATCTTTATCTGAAATAAGCCTTAACCTCTTTAGATATCTTCCAACCATTCACTGCACTTTCAAAATTCACTGCTATTGATTAAGTGGGATGTGAATAAAAATAAAATGACCAGCAATGCATGCTTACTTTCCTCATTTAATTTATTTTGTGTGTGGGTGGGGTTTGGTTTAAGTATCCTTCCTTTTATTTTTCATGTATTATTCACGTCACTAAACATGCAGCTGAAACCAAATTTCAAATGTGATGGATAAAATTGATTAGTATTCTTACCAGAGGTAATAGAGTCCAAAGTGTCTGGCTTTTTCAAGGCCACAAGCTATGCTGGAAATAGAATGTGGCAATACACTGAAGGAAACCAAAGTCTCAATGCTAAGACTCTCAGAAATCCTAGAAAGTAACATTTGTTCAAGAGTTTCACATGTGCTAGTAATGACTGAAGATGCATGTGGATTTTTTAGTGACATGTTACAAGGGTCAGAGCAGATCTTGTATTGACCAAAACTTACTAGTGAGGGAGCGAATCTATACAAGACATAGACACAGTACTCACCTTCTGGGCAAAGATTGTTCACCTCTGACTGCTTTTACTATGTATCTACTATTACACAAAACCAAACAAAAAAGGTGACTCAATTATCTTACTAGAAAATGATCTCAGTCTGCATGAATGTAGGATCCTGAAGTGCTAGATCCTGAAAAAGGTAGAATTAAGCCCTGAATGACTTCCTCAGTCTGGAGTTTTTTCCTCTGTTTTCTTGCCACCCCTTTCCTTTTTATCACTTTTATCTGTCATAGTGTAAACTTTGGGTGTGAGGAGGTTGAGCTGGCAACTGCTTAAAATGTGATTAAAAGAATCTAAATAAAATAGGAAAGCCATCTCTTCATATGTGAGTAACTCTGAATGATAGCAAAGTAAAACTGTTATAAAAGAACACAGTACTTTAGTAATTAGTTCCTAAAATGTTCATGTGCACCTATGTGAAGCCCTTCTTACCCATCTAGGACTGGAGGAAAGTAAGTCAGAGCTCTACTGTTTCATTTCTTCACTAACAGAACTAGCTACCTTTTGTGATTTATGCTACTTGATTATACTGATGCCTTTGGGAGTGTGATGGATAGGAGGAGTGCTGGCCAACACATGGTGACTAAACTCAGGTAGCTAAGGGTGTTGGCAGGGAGCCAGAAGAACCAAAGGGATACAGTACAGAAATTTAAATTGTAAATTTAATTTCTCTTTGTGTAAGTTTTTTGAACCAGAAGCTGAGGGAACATGATTTTTTAAATCCAGGCAGGCCTACCATGCCTCCGAGAAATTCAGGGCATGGAAATGGACTGCACTATGAAGGGACTGTGAGTAAATAAGGGGAAAATGTATATTTAGTCATTATCAGGTTATTTTTCTTTGTTTTGTCTTTGGTTAAAATTCTCTGTGCGAAATCTATGTCTTCCTCTCCTACTCGCTATATTTAAGCTGCAACCCAAAGAGATTATGTTTCTTTGTGTTTTGAGGTGTTATTTTCTTAGTTGTTCTGTAACATCTAGCAACCAAGTATGCTTTATCAAGTATATCTTTTTGTTTTGTTAATAAAATCAGCTTTTTTAAGGCGATGATTTGATTCTTGGGTCCTGGAAGGTAACAAGAGGTCCGTGTGTGTGCCTGCCTAGACTGAAGGGCCAGATATCTGAATTGTAGTTTGTTTTCTGTGGGTTTTTTATTCTTTTTTCAAGCTCTCTTGTGACAAAAGAGCTTAGGGTACCCCTTGGGAAGAAATTCAAATGTTTCTTCCTGGTTTTCAGGGATTAAATCACTTGATGATGGCAGCTACCGCCCAAGGCCAAGGAATCTGTGACCTTGGGGAGCTTTTAAGCCAAAGCCTATAGAGGCAAGGTGTTTGGTTTTTTTAAGGTCTCTTACAAGCACCCACCTTCTGCACTCGGAGTGCCAGAGTGGGGAACAGCCCTGACAGGGAGTGTGTGTCATATTTTAGTAAACCTTTGTACAAAGAGTTTCTTTTTAATTTGTGTAAGGGTTGGTACCTACAGCTTTCATCCTTGACCTCCTGGCATACATGGTTTTAATCAGTTGCTCTCATGAACATCTTATTGGCATCAAGACCTCCAATATATTAGCTAACATCCCTCCCTAACATTCCATTGTTCTAAGAAGTAGAGGCCAAGTCTGGCTAATCTGTCCTCATAACTCAAATTCCCCCAAATTCTGGATGAATTGATTGCTCTAAGCTGCACCTGCTTGATCTCTGCAATGTCTTTATGTGGTAATCAAAATTACACATAATTTTCCAGATGGGTCTTCAATATATATTGCCAAAATAACTTCCTTGATTTATGTTGTGTTCTCTTGTTTGCCCAATGTACTACCTCCTACTATTCCACAGATGGTTTTATTATCTGAAACCACCACAAGATCTCCTTTCTGGTCTTGGTATCCCACAATGAGCCCTGTGTTTATTTTTGATTCTCAGGTTCATTGCCTTGCTTTTGCTAGCACCGCACAGCCTGTGCCCTCTCTTTGCCCATAAACCAAACCTATTCAGGTCATTATGAATTTGGTCATTGCATTCTACTTTACTAAGAAGATATTATTTTTGCATCATCATCAAAACTAGCCAGTCTGAAAATGTAACAGTCCTCAAGGTTATTTACATACAAAACAAATCTGATCTGAATATCTTATTACCTCTTTCCACTCTCAAACATTGCCACATACCAAAGCTTCTGGCATTTTGTAAGCAGAAAAATATGTTAGTTCATTTCTATCTATGTACCTTTCTTGCTGATGTAATGCCTCAGGCATTCATTGTCCAAGCAGTATCAACCACTTTTCTGAATTTCAAATCCTATCAAACCTACTGCCTCTTTTTTTGGCTCTCAGAACAGTAAACTGATAAAAGAACTTGTTAAGTTTCTTCCTCTGGCAAACCCATAGTTATTATCAGATGACTTGTTTCTGTTATGCTTAAACATTTCTGTAACTTTTCTTGGATCATCTAACATGTGGGGTTCTTTTGCATACAAATCCCAATTGGCATAATTGTCCCTAATCTCACATAACAATTTGTTCTAGCAGTGTAGTTATGTATTCCATGATTTAACTAATTTGTAATCAATGGTGGAGGACAAGCATGCTATAACTAGGCCTCATGACTGGTTTGTTTTTATGGTATAGTCTAGTCCATTAAAGTTGATATTGCTAGCTCTAGATTTGTCATTTTAAACCTTTGTAAGGTATAAGGTCCATTTTTCAGAAACTTGGGAATTCTGTAGTGAGGGGAAATAACATATTTTTCAGACTTGAGGTTTAGTCATATTTTTGAGTTCTATTGCGCAGGGAAACATCAGAACCTCCAAATATGAATACCATCTAGATATGATTATGATTCCCCTTAACTCTTACTTTGCACTTGTGGAGACAAAGGGAAAGATTTAGTAGATATTTAGGGGGCAGCCAGTTTCTTTGGGTGCATCTACACAGCAGGGCTTAACTCAAAATAAGCTACACAAATTGAGCTATGTCAATTGCATAGCTTATTTCAAAATTGGGAGTGTCTATACAGCACTTATTTCAAAGAAGAGCACTCTTCATTTGACTTCCGTTACTCCTCATACAATGAGGGTTACAGGAGTCAGAGTAAGAAGTCCTCCAGCTTGACAGTCTTTCAACATTATTTCAAAATAACTGACTTCTGTGTGGATGTGGATTAAGTTATTTCGAAATAATGTTGCTGTGTAGACCATATGATTCTATATTGTTGTGAGTGGTGGATTTTCTTTTTTGGGGGGGCGGGGTTGAGGAACTCTCTGTAAAACCACTCTTTTTTTTCTGCTGCAATATGGTCCTACTTCTTTTGGATTTAGTCCTACTTCACCACATTTTACTTCAAGAATTCAAAACTTATCGTAAGCATTAAGTAGTTAAAGGGATAACACCAAGTTATGCCTGCAGCATGATAAAGATAAAGCAAAATAAAGACTCAAGATAAAAAATTCAAAAGAATTTAAAGCTCAGATTATAAATATATTTAGGTGTTGCTTACCTCAGGGTTACAAAGCCAAATTCCCATTTTCAAAAGTGACAGGCAATTAGTAGCCTAAGTCTCATTGAACGTCAAAGAGGCTGCGGAAGCCTCGGAAGCAAAGTCACTTCTGAAAGTGATACTTAAGCTCCTAAATAAGTTAGTTATTCAACAACTGAGTGGAACAAAATCTATGGACTTTACATGCTTTTGGAAAGTTTATCTTCACTCTCTGCTCTGAAGAGCAAGCAATCTGAAAAGACATACAAGCTGTAAAGGGAAATGTAACATGCCAGGAAAGGGTAGGATTTTCAAGAGCATTTGCCATGGGTCTAAACCTATTTCCACTTAAATGAATCTGCATTTTAACCAATATCCTCAGTTGGAACAGAGAGGCTAATGCTGAATGCTTTTGAATATGCTACCCAAAATCATTGACCTGAAGATAAGTACAGTCCCATAAGTTTTGTGTATTTTTTAAAGCTGTTTACCTGCTATTGATTATACTATAAACCCCTTGTTTATCATAAATAGTAACTTATTATGCAAGTGGTCCTTCTGATTTAAGCAATTAAGCAAGTTAAGGGAGTATGGATTGGATAAATGGACTGTAAGCTGGCTAGACTGTTGGGCCCCATGGATAATGATCAATGGCTCAGTGTCAGGTTGGTGGTCGGTTTCTAGTGGAATACCTCAAGGATCAGTTCTAGGACCAGTTCCAGGACCGGTTTTGTTCAACATTTTTATTAACGATCTGGATAAGGGGAAGGATTGCACCCTCAGCAAGTTTGCAGATGACACTAAGCTAGGGAGAGAGGTAAATATGCTGGTGGGCAGGGATAGGGTTCAGAGTGACAGACAGATTATAGGATTGGGCCAAAAGAAATCTGATGAGGTTCAACAAGGACAAGTGTAGAGTCCCGCACTTGGGATGGAAGAATCCCAAGCATTGTTACAGGCTGGGGACCAAATGGCTAAGTAGTAGTTCTGCAGAAAAGGACCTGGGGGTTACAGTGGATGAGAAGCTGGATATGAGTCAACAGTGTGCCCTTGTAGCCAAGAAGGCTAATGGCATATTAGGGTGCATTAGGAGGAGCATTGCCAGCAGATGTAGAGAAGTAATTATTCCCTTTTATTTGGCTCCGATGAGGCCAAACCTGGAGTATTGTGTCCACTATAGAAAGGATGTGGACGCACTGGAGAGGGTCCAGTGGAGGGTGACCAAAATGATTAGGGGGCTGGAGCGCATGACCTATCATACAATCATAGAATACTAGGACTGGAAGGGATCTCAAAAGATCATCGAGTCCAGTCCCTTGCCCTCATAGCAGGACCCAGTACTGTCTAGACCATCCCTGATAGACATTTATCTAACCTACTCTTAAATATCTCCAGAGATGGAGATTCTGCAACCACCCTAGGCAATTCATTCCAGTGTTTAACCACCCTGACAGTTAGGAACTTTTGAGGAGAGACCGAGGGATTTGGGTTTGTTTAGTCTGCAGAAGAGAAGAGTGAGAAGGGACTTGATAGTAGCCTTCAATTTCCTGAAGGGAGGTTCCAAAGAGGATGGAGAAAGGCTGTTCTCAGTAGTGACAGATGGCAGAACAAGGAGCAATGGTCTCAAGTTACAGTGGGAGAGGTCTAGGTTGGACATTAGGAAAAACTATTTCACTAGGAGGGTAGTGAAGTACTGGAATAGGTTACCTAGGGAGGTGGTGGAATCTCCATCCCTAGGGTTTTTTAAGTCTCAGCTTGACAAAGCCCTGGCTGGGTTGATTTAGTTAGGATTGGTCCTGCCTTGGGCAGGGGGCTGGACTTGATGACCTCCTGAGGTCTTTTCCAGCTCTATGATTCTATTAATTACTTCTTGTATATTACATTGCTACTCAAGCTACGTGATTTATAATCTGTCCCTAAGTTTGATTTAGGCTAGCTAAGTAAAGCCAATCATCGCCCCTGTATTTGGTGCATCAGACTTTGTCATGTCTAAAAATGAAGTGATAGATATGTAGAAGTAAGACTTCAGCTCTCTGCAAATTAGTATTCTCCACTGTTAGTAAAAGAACACTATATACAGCTCTCAATACTGAATAGCTGACAGGAAAAATTGAGCATTTGCAGTTGCTGTTACATTGATTTGATTAATATGGTATTCTAATTAGAGCACATGATATGACTTATAAAAATTTTAAGGGACACTATCAATATAAATTACAGAAAAGCTATGTCCTTTCCTTACAAAATATAAGAATCCATTCTGGAGTATCAGTACAATGATAATAAGGTTAACTATTAAGCATTATTATCCTGTGACCTGGCAACAGCAGCATATTGAAAACCACACCACGCCCAACAATAGCAATGAAATAATCAGATATACTTGAGGCTACATAGGCTACGTCTACACTGAACAATTATTTCAGAATAATTTATTCCGGAATAGTTAGTCCAAAATAGCTTATTTCGAAATAGCACATCTACACTGCAGGGAAGCCTCAAAATTAGTCTAAGGCAGGCTTCCCTAATGTAGATGTGCTATCTCGATTTAGAGCCCCAGGAGGAATAACTTAGAATGGCCCTGGTGAGGTGCTATTTTGAAATAGTGGAGCATCTTCTCACACCTTATTTTGAAATAGTTAATTTCAGAATAGGCATTATTCCTTGTAGACTGAGGTTTACAGAAGTTGGAATAAGCCATCTGTTATTTTGAAATTATTTTGAAATAATGGAATTGCTGTGTAGATGCTCACATAGTTATTTTGGAATAATGGCCATTATTCTGAAATAACCGCTGTGTAGACACACCCAGAATAATTTGCTATATGCCCCAAGCAAGGGGCAATGCATAATTGTGTGGCTCCTAAATGCAATCAGTCCCCCACCCTGGGGAAGAAATAGGCCAGGCCTGTACCTGCTGCAGTGTTTGACACCCTGTGAACTGGTGGAGCTGGGCTGGCCAGTATGGGGAGGACAGACAAGGTCTCCCCCCCCCCCAGGGCCTGTCTGTCTTTGGAGAAGTAAGAGCTCCAAGGTGTCTCCTGATGCAAGAGGATAAGAGGGTGCTTGTTCAGATGTGTAAGGGCTAGTTCTTAAACCACTGAGCAGAGCAACACTTTTTAAAACCTGGTCCTAGGCACCTAACTCATTCAGAGGGAGTTAGTCACCCATCTGCCATTGCCCTGAGGTTTTATCTAAGACCTCTATAACATAATCACACGATTTGGTTGCTGATTTGCTAGAAAGTTATCGGTCTGATAGTTGAATGTTGTTACCTGGCATTCAAAAGTTATCAAATATGAGCATACCAAACTGACATGCTCAGTTCTAACAATGGACCAAGCCTATTGATTAATAACTTGTGCTTAGAAGCCTACTGCTGGCAAGAAGTTTTGCTGTCCATTCAAGCTGTCCGTGAGGGAGCCCATGATGTCTGCAATGGAGTCAATATATTTTAAAATGATTTTTCCCCTTGATGTTAATTATTTGGAAATACTTTTAGGGGCAGCTTTTAGAAAATACAGCTGTTGAATACTCATTTCTTATTAAACTCTGGTCTTTTAAAAATCTGAATTTGTCCTCTGAGTCAGGCTACTTTTCACAAAGGCTACATCTAATTAATAGCACTGTGAGGAGGAGGTGCATGTGTGCATGGGGAAAACAGAGAATCAGAAAGACAAATAAAACATCCAAGGATTGAATAGGAAAAATATTTTGAGATTTCAGGATTTAGTTTCCTCTTTGTATTATTTCTCATTTGGATATAAGGCTGATGCAGACAGATGCAGAGGTGTGAGAACCAAGATTTTCATAAAACATACTGTGTGAGGCCAACTTTCTGACTGTCTGACCTCTGTTGTTTCTTTCCACACCATCCCCAGGGTGACAGCCTGATACACACTAGGATATGTCCCTCTTGACGTCTTCTTTCTCCAGTGTCACTTACAATGTAGTATAATGGAACAGTTATGTGAAACTTTAAGGATATTTCTGGTCATTCCTATCTCTAAATCCAGAACTCTCACGTTATCTTCACTCTCAGTCCAAAAACCCAGTTACATTGGACATACTTGTTGTTTGATCCCATGTTAATGACTTTCTAAACAATAATATTATTTTCAATAAAGTCTTTCTGTGCTCCATTTGATGGTTTCCGATTAGCTTGAATTGCTGATTTATTTATAAAACAGCAATACAATTAGGCATGAGTAACTTCCATGTCTATTATTAAAATGAAATGAAAACTCAGAAGTCAAGAAGGCTGACAAACATATGTTTGCCTCTTTTATAAAAGCATCTCAGCTGCTCAAGTGACCTCGTACATTAAACTTCTTTCCAATTACACCTGTGTCTGGCAAATACTAGTTTATTCACGTGATGCTGTGTATAAGAAAAACTACCATTTGTATCATTGTTGGCACCACTACTATATGATTGTAACTAAGTGCATCATGTAGGGTGTCAGTGGAAATGTTACAGTCTATCACATATGATTATCCTGGTTAAATCCATGTATTATCTTTGCATCTAGAGTTACAAATATCGGCCATGTATCTGAAAGATGTGTTTTGCTACTGGGTGACACTTTCCAGATAGCTGTCTAGTCCTGATGTAATTGTATATGCTGATGCCCTATTAAGGAGGACACCCCACTCTCACAAAGGACTACTGAAGAAAATGATCACATCCAGATAGGTCTTCCTGTGGGCTCCTCAAACAGTAAAGAGCCAGTGACACCCCCGTGATTCCACAAACCATTTAAGGACATGGGATTTGCTCAGGTGACCTTGGATTCTATCTTGGTAACTTTTCATACTCTGGAACTGTGGGTTTTGTTTGGGATAGTAAATTTCCAAAAGATATAAAAAGACACCTCCATTATTGCTCTAATTCAGTGGATTATGGATTTACAACTAAAAGGAGCATCTTGAATTATGACCCAAGGACATTCCAGTCTTTTTTTGATGTTACCAGAGAGACTTTTGTGAACCCGCCATCTATTCCATTACTGCTGCAAGGACTTTGCAATCATTTTGTATGTGTATGACCAATTAACTATTTTGCATGTAGAATAGTGAGAGAGATGCAGCCGTGTTAGTCTGGTGTAGCTGAAACAAAAGACAGAACTATGTAGCACTTTAAAGACTAACAAGATGGTTTATTAGGTGATGAGCTTTCCTGCTTCATTTTTTTGATTATATACCAAAGTGATACAATCAACAAAAATGAAGCAGGAAAGCTCATCACCTAATAAACCATCTTGTTAGTCTTTAAAGTGCTACATAGTTCTGTCTTTTGTTTCAATTAATTATTTATAACTCTGTGGGCAGGTAAGGGGGAAAGAATGGGTATAGGTCTTTATTGTTTTCATGCTTTACTCTGCATGGTGAGTAATGTCAGGTGAACAGATAATGTTTTGTAGAAGATGTTTTTGTCACTTCAGTCAATGCTGTCATGGGCTCCTCATGAAAAAGGGCTTACAGATGTCAGAGTTGGACCTTTTGTGTTAACTTGATTGGTAAACATGGAGGCTGCAGCCCAGAGAAGCGTAACAAAACATTCCCCCCCCAAAAAAGGATAGTGTTGGGAGAAAGTTAAAGGAGTCTAAGTGCAGCTCAGTCTATAATTAGAACAATAACTGCAAATATCAGGAAATTATATGGAGTCCCTTATAAACTGTACTGGTAGTCTGAATGCCAAGATGTCCACCAATAATTTTAAACATATTAAAGCACCAAAATGAGATGTGATATAGAGTTTTTCCTTGAACTCACTGGAAAGCTGATAAGCAAATCCTGCCCTTCTAAATCAAGAGACTGAAGGATTACATATTTCCATTGTAACTTTTGAGATGTGTACACACTGTCTCAGCTTGTTGAGTAACATCCATTCCTCCCTGTTCTTAACAAAGTGAATTAAACAAACATAATAAAACTTACATCATTGGATTCAGATGATGTTCCTGCCAGCTGCTGCCATGTTATTGAGTAATACATTATCAAGATGATAGTGTGTTTGTGATGATATATTACACGGATACATCATTAGAGCAATTGCATTCTTATGATATATTAGTCAATAACAGCCCCTGCTAGAAGAAAAATACATTGGAAACAAACTCAAATCTTACTTTTATTGTGTTGTAGTGGTCAATTGCGGAAGAACTTTATACGTGTAGTTTAGGGGTGGTGAGGCCTGCATTCTTTCCCCCCTTACCCCTATATCTGATGAGCCAGAAGCAAGTCTTTGGGAACATACGCCACTTAAGATAAGCATTGTTGCCAGTATAGCAAGAACAAGTATAAGATAGGGTAAAGGGCAAGGACGCATAAACAATTCTGTTTACCCTAACATACTGATCATGTAAATAGGGCCAAAGAACAAGTAGAACTAGATCAGAACCAGATTGATAACTAACAGCTAAGCCCTACATCAGCATGTAATGAGTAACCCCTGGAAATTTCCAAACTGCAAAACAAGGCAGCGAAAAACTGTATTTAAGGCTGCCTCAGAGCCTAGCAAATCGAACCTCACCGATGGGCTTTGGGTACCGGCGCCTCAGAAGCTGAGACAACCTCCCACTTCGTCCGCAGCCTACTCGGGGTTCCAGGCTTGCAGGAAGGGATGTAAGATATGCTGCTTCTTTGTTATATTGTTCTTCCATTTATGGGGCACAGCTGTTAGGTGTCAGGAAATAAACTACTTGTGTTTGACAGATACCTGTGTGGTGTATTTTGTACTTTGAGAGCCCAGTGTCGGGCCTGAGACTTACTCTGGACACACACACACCTTTTAATGTTAAAAAAGGGCATGGACAGCATCTCTTTGTATGTAATAGAAGCTTCACCCTGAGTGAAAGGCATTCATTTTTTGTACGTAGCTTTGATATCAGCTGTTAAAGCTGTTTATTTTTCAATATTTCCTAATTATGGCCATGGCGCGCGCACGCACGCACACACACATAAACATAAATATATTTAAAAGGCTCAATTTGTAGAGGAAATGCCTGCGTGCACATTATACCATCTAATTCCTACTGAAACTGGGGTTAAAAAAAAAAAATCACACAAAAGTCATTCATATGATGGTGGCATAGGATGACAACCATACAAAGGAACATAAGGTTCCGCAGGAGGACTGGCTAATGGGGAAAAAAAAGCCTCCTAATCACTAGACATTTGGAGTATGTTCATAGCCAGGAACATTGTCTATTTCAAAGACACTGCCAGAAAATAAGTCCATATTATAGTTGATTCACTTTTCTCCATTAAATGCTTCGCCTTCTTCCATTCACCCTCGTTCTTTCCTCCAGCCACTACTGAAAACTATCAGTTCCATTGAAGCTGCTGAATTCAGGGATGCTCTACAAAAGCCACACTGAGAAATTAAGACCCAGGAATCAGAATCTTGCAAAATAATATCTTGAGAAGAATAAATAGAAAGTAAGTAATTTTTCCCATTCCACTTGTGTTCTGTCAGGAGAAATATCCACCTACATAATAAGATCGGACTGCGCAAGGTATACAGTGGGTTATGTTTGAAAACAGTGATAGGATGTACAGTGAATTAGTTGCATTATTTGTTAATAAGCACAACCATGACCCTGTTGCAGGCTTAAGTTCTTCTTTGTTATATACATGTAATCACATAGATGTCAGTGCAGCTTATCCAAAGTAAGGTTCTTGACTAGCAATGTACTAGATTTACCCTGCAGTATAACTATGCCTGCTAGCAGACCCCTCCCTTAGAGTTTTATGAGAAACAATCACATCCTAACCACATCCCCTGCTGTGTTCCCTCTAAACTGAGGGGCAGCACAGCTTGAAAGGTGATTAATCAGCCCCATCCAGGCAGAGGCTCAGAGCTGACTGACTGGGTGGGGCTGATAATAAGAACATAAGAATGGCCGTACTGGGTCAGACCAAAGGTCCATCTAGCCCAGTATCCTGTCTGCTGACAGTGGCCAGCACCAGGTGCCCCAGAGAGGGTGGACCGAAGACAATGATCAAGCAATGTGTCTCCTGCCATCCCTCTCCAGCCTCTGACAAACAGAGGCCAAGGACACCATTTTATCCTCTGGCTAATAGCCTTTTATGGACCTAACCTCCATTAAATTATCTAGCTTCTCTTTAAACTCTGTTATAGTCCTAGCCTTCACAGCCTCCTCTGGCAAGGAGTTCCACAGGCTGACTACACGCTGTGTGAAGAACTTTCTTTTATTAGTTTTAAACCTGCTACCCATTAATTTCATTTGGTGTCCTCTAGTTCTTCTAATCACCTGTGAAGCGGTGCTGCACAGCTTAGAGGGAACACTGATCCCATGTTTTCCAGCTAACAGACTCACAGATGGATGGGTGCACAAACTCTCTCAAATATATAACAGATAAACTATTAGGGCCAAATCATGTCTCAGTTAAACTTATGCCACCCAACATATTTTTATTGCAATCACCTGACAGTGACAAAAAGCATAACTTGTACCTATTTATCTTGACCAGATATTCTTGATACCTTTGGTCCAGAGCTGGGATCATTTGATAGCACCATAATTTGGCCTTTGTATTCAAGGAATATGTTAAAGTGGGAGTTGTATAAAAATGGAGCTTCTTCCTTTCTTTCTCCCAATATAATTAATCATTTTTGCCACTTTGGTATGTTATAGATCCAATGCTAAGTTCTTCATTCAGTCACAAAGGTGTAGATCTATAGTAAATGAATTAAAATCAAGAGTTTTGTTGATTCAAATGAATATGACCCATTGTGTGACACTGATTGAGTCCTTCGAAGTTGATGGCAAAACTCTCATTGACTTCAGGGAACTCAGGATTTCACCCATTATGTTCTCATCCCTTTTTCTGCGCTCATATGTAGCAATGGGCCTGAACTTGAACTCCAAATAAGAACACAATTTTGTTTTTTGTGCAGGTTTGTTTAGAGCCTGAAACTGAATTTTGCAGTTCAGGCCTCATTTCTGTTTTGTCATGTTGACTTTGTGCCTTTTTTTCTTTTAAAGCTAATTTGATGAAATATCATTAGCATAACCAGAAAGCTGAATACTATAAAGGTAAAATCCAATCAGTATAAAATACCCCAGATTAGGACATTTTGTTTTGTAATAATATAACTTAAACTGTAATGGAATAATTAACTGCAATTAATATATCTTAGCAAAAAAGTCAGCTTTGTTAAATTAATGATGTCTAAATTGTAGGATTTAATATAGAGTTATATAAATCCAACATAATTACTAGTAAATGTTTCCTTCCTATGATGTATGATATTGGTTTCTTTGTTAATATTTTATATTTAAAATGAAGGATTAACATTTAGAAACAGAGACTATTCATAGTGTACTTCTTACAAGATAGTCACATATCCTGAAAAGTGCAATGGATTTTCCCCTTCCTTCCCCCTGCAAGGGATGCATTCAAATGCTTTCCATAGATTTTCCTTGAGATTCTTTTGTTTGTATCATATGGTAGCATTTTGCCCTGTGTTTGGTGATTTCCAAATCATGTAAAAAATATCCTCAGATTACTTAATATGGTTCTATTTAGTACTGTCTAATCAGCACTCAGTTTCATGAGTATTAAGCAGCACGAAAATGCTTAACGAAGTGGGAATATGATTGAAAACCCAAGTATTGAATGACAATGGTAGAAGTACAAAAAAAAAATGTATTTTAACTGAGATTTAGGGACAGCAATGGTCAATCTTCAGTGAACTAAGGACACAGTTCTTGAAAGTCTCATTCACGTCTCTAGTGGATATCACTGTAGGAGATGGTTTGCAGGACTGGACCCTAAGTCTGTATTGGTGTCTCCTTATTTTCCTTTTTTTTTTTTAAATTAGAATTGTTTTGACAGATCATAATATACTGTTGTCTCATCCTCTGAGTAACATGCTTTGCTGTTGAATGCATTCTAGACTGTGGCACCCCTCCATTATTTATCTCTAGAAAATTACAATACCTATAGATATTTTATTTCTGTTAGAAGCAAATTACAAGGATAAGTGAAGTTTAACTTAAAGCACTCGTTGCCTTTTGTTAGTAGATCTAAACATGAAGTGTGGGTGATTAAGTGCAAGAGTAAAAAAGACTCCTAAAAGTAAGGGCTTGTTGTGTTTACCAAACACAAATGGCTTTTTCCATGTGGCTTGTCACCTTTGAAAACAGAAAACAAAATACTCCCAGGGCATGTCTACACTAGGAAATTTCAAAACAACTAAATTAAAAATAATAACGCCCGAACAGAGTCATGTTAGCATGTCCCCACTATAGGGGATGCGCTACCTTGATTTAGAGCCCCTGGAAGCACTGGGGACAAATTACTTCAAATTACTCTGGGGAGTAGTTATTTTGAAATAGCGTTAGTGTGGATACTCTGGTGCTGCTATTTCAAAATAATTTAAAAATAACAGGTTTGATAGTGTAGATGCGCAGTTTATTATTTCAGAATAAGGGGTGTTATTTCAAAATAACTCCCTAGTGTGGACCTGGGCTCAGGGACTAAAAGCTTTACTTTATGCAAATTGTCAAGCAATGTTTTCCCTCTATTTTTGTGTCTCGGGTGCATTTGAAATCTGGACTGATAGGATTAACAGTAACATTATTATTCTTGTAAAACTGCCAAAAAAGAGTGGTGATAAGACTATTTGCTTGTTGTAAGCAATATTCTTTTCAAGATGTACTAGCGAACAACCAATTCAATGCAAAAGTCAGATATTAAATGATGCTAATGTTCGCTTTGTGTTAGGCCTTACTTCTTTTAAAAATTCATATAGTTTAACTAGTGTTCATTAATTTTGTCTAAAATTGTCAAACCAATATTTCTGAAGTATTCTGAAATCTGTGCTAAATAACTATAGAACCTCAGAGTTACAAACACTTTAGGAATTGAAGTTGTTCATAACTCTGAAATGTCATAACTCTGAACAAAATATTACAGTTCTTTCAAAAGTTTGCAACTGAACATTGACTTAATGTGGCTTTGCAACTTTAAAATGCAGAAGAAATAATTTGCATTCCTTTTGTTTATATTTAACATAGTACTGTACGGTATTTGGGTTTATTATTTGTAATTATTATTATTGCAGTGTTGTTGTTGTGTCTGCTTCATACTTCCGGTTCCAGAAGAGGTATGTGGTTGACTGGTCAATTTGTAACTCTGGTGTTCATAACGCTGAGGTTCTACTGTTCGAGTGAAAACCATATAGTTCAAGCCTCCTTTAGGAGGTCAGAAAACAGAATGGATGTTTCAGAATGGACATTTCAGAACTTCCAAAGGGACTTTGAGTGTTCATTGTGAGATGGATGTTTGGCTTGGAATGCTCTGACTTGATTCTAACCAGCTTCCATATGCTTACCCTCACTGCTTTAAGTCTGAGTTGACACACTGGGTCTAAAACACTCTTCTCGCTGACAAACTTGGGAGAAGTTCATGTTCTGATCTGATTCTAGATTCAAACGTCAAGACTTAGCTGTGACTGTCTTTAAACTTATAATCTAACGGCCTGTGGTATTGGTACAAGCATATGAATACAATTTTCATATGGCACAAGGGGCCAATCAAACACTGCTGTGACAATTGAAGTGCTTCCACTGACTTCATTGGGTGTTGGATCAGGTCCCTAATGCATACTGGACCCAAACTATTCCTGTGTAGGTACAATATGCTTTATATTACAATACTTTTAGCATTGGCAAAGGATTCAAGCTATAATAAATTAAATTACATGGCAGGACAGCCCCTTAAAGTAGAAAGATTTGCTGCTGCCAGCTAGCAACACAGACATTTAGCTACTTACCTTATTCCAATCTCACATGGCTTTGAGCTGCTGATTTATTCCAAAAAGAACAGAAAGAAAAGAATAAGCTGTACTGCAGCTTCTGTGGCTTAACTCAAAAGGGGTTTTCCTCAGAAGTTGTATCTAAATTTAGCTGCAGGCTTTGCACTGGGATTTCACAATCTCATACCCTGAAACTTAGTGTCATTTCATATCTGGTCTACTTAAATAATGCTGTGCCCCAATTACAACATAATAAAACTGTCATTTTAAATAAAATAAAAATCCAGACTGATTATTTTAAATATCTGCTTAATTAAGGTGTCTGATTGCACATGGCATAACTCCCATGTGACAAAACAGCTTTATGCATCAGATACTTTAGGCAGAATCTCAGTGTGGAAATTCATGGGCCTAGTTTCTTAATTTGTACAGGATCCTAGACTGGTGATCTTGACTAGGCTGCTGACTCTTTTTGTCTGCTCTCTGCAGTTATGTCACCTGGGCAGCCTATTGAAATAGAGACTTCTTTTAAATTAGTCTCCCCTTCTTCTCTTTTACCACTGCCAGTAATTGGCAGCTGCTCCTTCAATTTTTCAGTTAGAGTTTAGTTGTGAGTTGGACTACATATTGCATTAGGGATTATGGTGAGCAAACATTCCACTTACACCCTGAGGCAGGCTACCTAGGCAGGCCCCCCTCAGAGACTGACAGAGGCCTGGGCCACTTTGGGTTTAGAGGCCCAGCCCAGCCACAGGCCCCCAACGTATCTAACTTCTCATCCGCAGGGTCATACTAAACCTAAAAGAATATATGAAAATGAACACAAGACATTTATTTATTGACAATTAAGTCATTATAACAATAGCATTGTAGCGGGTTCACTCACTTCTTTTTGCCCGGCTCTTCCCTCCAGGGTGGCCGGTTGGGGGAAGTAGCTGGCTGCTCGGATGCCCCATTTTGGTGGGGTGGTGGCTTCAGGGCACTGCCCTCTGGCAGTGACCACTCCTCAGTTGCTCCGCACCCCCTTTCCGGGGGAGAGTCCATGTTGTTGTAGTCTGCTTCTCCTTCAGAGTCCTCCTGATGCTCGGGGACCCCCAGTTCTTCTCCTTGGGGACTCCTAACTCCGCTCGCGCTGTCCTGGCCTCAGGCCCCATGGCAGCCCCTTAACAGTCCCTCCGGGCAGGCCGCAGGATCCCTAGGCCCCTACTGCCTAGCCACAGGCATGCCTCTGCCTGCCCGGTTGCCTCCTGGACTTATGGGCTGGGGCTTCCCTGGCTCAGCCTCCCCCCGACTACCGCAGCTGCCTCCTTGCTAGCTGTGGCCGCCTCCTATGCGGCCCGGCCCTTTAGGGCTGCCTCTATTGCTCATCCCGGCCCTTCATGACTGCCTCCTATGCAGCACTGGGCCTCAGGCTGTGTAGCCTGGGTTCCTCCTGCCTGAGCCTCCCCAGCCCTGCCCTCCTCCAGGGAGCCTCCTTCTTCCCTGGCGGTCGGGTCTTACTGCTCTCCCTCCAGAGCAGCAGGCAGGTCTCTCTCTCTCCTCCCAGGAGCTGTTCTTATAGCCCTCAGCTGGGCCCTCCTAACTGCCCTCAGCTGGGCTCTCCTCCCTCCAACTCCTTGGCCCCTTAAATCTCCTCCCTCCAACTCCTTGGCCCAGGGCAGGGCAACACCCTCCACACCATGTATATTAAAAAATGTAACTTTAATTGTGAGTTTCCACTTCAAGCAGAACTCTTCATTTTAGGAATTCTTTTCTGGCTTTGTTGTGTGCAAACTCATTTATAATTGAAGAAAAATCTAATTTATGTGCAACATCACTGTTAATGTTAAACATTGCAAGCCCATTCAAATGCTCTTGTCCCATTGTAGAACGATGATAGTTCTTTACTTGTTTTAACACATTCACCTGAAGCCACTGATGCAGGGAGACTGAGAAAAATATGTAATGCAATTGTGATATTAGGAAATGCAGTTGACAGGCTGAGATTGAATATTTCTTGAAGCAGTTCTTTTGACTTGCAGTTCGATTTAAAGTTGGTGGAATATACACATTTCAGGAAGATAATCTCGTCACAGAGATCTCTTGAAATTTTGTTTTTGTTCTTTTGTTGAAAATGTTCAGCCGCTGAATATAGATCTTCATCACTCAGTTCTCTGAACTCCCAAAGGAATCCCAAAAGGGTAAATTTGTGGCAGTGACTACATGTTTTGTTAGTCTATAAAGTGCTACCAGACCTTTTGTTGTTTTTTAAGTTTATCCCTTACAGACTAACTCGGCTACTCCCTGAAGCTTCAAATCTACATGTAAGACCAGATTTGATGGAATCAATAATAACAACAACAAATGACTCAATAGTGCGTTTCTGCATCAGGTTGAGATGATAGGCTGTGATTGGTGGAAAACTCAGATGAAATGTCAATACCTTGTGCTACTGATTTGCACTCAGAAAGGATTGTGTCTCACTGATCTAGAATGACCATATTTCTCATGCCCAATACGGGACACCACGGGGGGTGCCAATGCTCAGGGCTTTAACCCAAAGAGGGGGCTTCAGTCCCACAGTGAAGGGGGGTGGAAATAGGATGAGGTGGGGGCTGAGTTGCAGTCCTGTGACAAGGGCCACCCAGGAACAGGGCTGAGCTCCGTGGCCAGGGCCACTCTGGAACAGAGATTCAGACCCACAGGGAGGGCTGCCCTAGAAGGGGACTGAGCTCTACAGCCAGGGCTGCCCAGGAATGGGGCTTCATCCCCATTGTGAGGGTTGCTTGGGAATGGGGCTGAGCCTTGCGGTGGCAGCGAAAGGGTTTCAGCCCTGTGGGGTGCTGGGGAGGGCACCTGGGAATGGGGCTGATCGCTGTGGGGAGAGGGGTGGCCCGAGAACAGAGCTGATCTCCATTGGGGGACAGCCTAAGAATGGAGCAGAGCCCCATGGTGGGGAAAGGACAGAAGCTCTACAGTGGCTGGGGTTCCTGGGTGGCCCTGGCTGTAGAGCTCAGTCCCCTTCTAGGGCAGCCCTCCCTGTGGGTCTGAATCTCTGTTCCAGAGTGGCCCTGGCCATGGAGCTCAGCCCTGTTCCTGGGTGGCCCTTGCCGCAGGACTACAACTCAGCTCCCACCTCATCCTATTTCCAGCCCCCTCCACTGCTTTGACCCCATGGTGGCTGGGGGCCACCTGGGAACTGGGCTTGAGCCCTGCCGTGACTGGGGCCTGCCTGGGAATGAGGCTGAGGCCCACGGTGGGGAAAGGGCTTCAGCCCAGTGGCAACCAGGGGCTACCCGGAAATGGGGCATCAGCTCCACGGTGGCAAAAGGCTACAGCCCCATGGGGAGGGTTGCTTGAGAACAGGGCTGAGCTCCGCAGTGATAAAAAGCTTCATCCCCACAGAGAGGGCCACCTGGGAATGGGGTTGCAGCCAGCAGTGGCGGCACGCAAGAAAGGGGTTTCAGCCCTGGAGGGGGGCACCAGTGATTGAGGCTTCAGCCCCATGTTCCTGAAAGGCTGGCAGACTTCCCCCACCCCCTTCTTTAGGATGCACAGAGAGGGAAGCTACTTCCTGGTTTCTCCCTCTGCTCCCTGCCTGGCTCCACACACCATGTGCTGGTGCCTGCTTTACCTCCAGCCACAAATAGGAGGCTAATGCAGCTGCACTGACTGGGAAACTCAAGGACCAGCAGGAGGCATACAAATACAGGACATTTTGCTGCTTTAAAAAAAAAAATTTTGGAATGCCTGGAAGACAGCTTAAATATGGGGCATTCCCGGTAAAAATGGGACAGATGGTCACCCTACATTGATCACAAATGTTTTGAATATCTTTAAGAAATCATTCAGTCTTATCCCTCTCAACATCTAATGTAGCATTGTATGCTTCAATTACAAGATTAGGTTTATGGATCATTTTTAGCAGCTTCATGCACATGGACAACATTAAAATGAATTCAAATTTGGAGGTATACTTCTGAATTGACTTAAGCTCAGTGCGAGCCTATGCTGTGAGAGTAAGACATTCAAGCTCACTGAAAGCCTTTCTCACAGAGACCTAATGCTGTGCAACTGGTTTAACACCATCAATTCATGCTGACCATCTCGATGTCAACATGCTGTGAAGGGAAACAGGCAGATGCTGCTTCAGAATTTTCCACTTTTGAGGACTGCTACTGAAGAGGTTGTACAATTGTTGGATTGTTCCAAAGTATGTGATTGCTTCCCTGCATGAGTCAGCACAACTAACACCAACAAGATTTAGTGTGTGGTTGCCACAATTAGAGAAAATACAGTTTGGATTTTGCTCAAGAAGGACTGCTTGTACTCTGTTGTACTTCCCAGCCATAATGGATCCATTGTCATAGGCTTGGACAATGCAGACTTGAAAATTTAATTTAAAACCTTCCAGAATTTCTAATACACGAGCAGTGATTTCTTTTTCAGTTTTTGTGTGTGTGTGAAATTATTGAAATTATTGAACAAAATGGCATTGAAATGTCCTTTGTGAATACAAAGTTTTCATTATCAGAACAGGAAGTGTTACTGTCAGTGTAGCACTGTCTAATTGCTGAGGCATCTTATCTATGAAAAATAATGTTATTGGCTTTAAACTCTTAACTGCTGCTTCACTCTGTTGCTTTCGCCATCTCTGTACTTCGCAATGAATATTATATAGTAACAGTTTGGGAGTGTTATTTACTATGACCCTCTGGCCCCTCTTTTATAGTAATGAATTCCCCTGCAAGTCTATGGGGCCTTGTTTTGTCCGTTGGTGGTGTTAATCACAAAATAGTGAAGATTGTCCCCCCATCAGGGTTGTTTTTGGGAGTTTCTACACCACAGTTATCTTGCCTCTCCAGCTCTACTTTTATCTCATCTTCAGGGGTGTATGTCTTTACATTAAGGTTGTCAATCTGCTCTTCTCCAGTTTTACAAATGACCTTGATTGTTTGGACCAGAAGCCTAACACCTTCTTCTTGAATATCAAATATTATGTCTCTTCCTTTGGGGATTGCTCTCTATCCAGGCTCAACCCTCCAGGAGGCTGGAGATTCTCTCCTCTCAGGGGTTGCTAGACTCTTGATTCCTCCAAGTGGGGGAACAGACTATCATATGAAGAGGTGGGTTGTGCCCACAAAAGCTCATGATACCATCTACATGTTTTGTTAGTCTTTAAGGTGCTACTAGACTATTTGTTGTTTTTTAAGTTTTTCCTGTTACAGACTAACTTGGCTACCCCTCCGAAGCTTATCATCAACCTGTCTGAAGTCTCACAAGAAACTCCCAGACATGGCTGAGCACAAGGAAACTGAGTCAAACTCTCTGTAACACTTGCTCAACTTGAAGTCAGATCACAAGTATCTAAGAGCCACCCCCGACTCTTCCTCACTACTTCAGTCTGTCCCTTCTTCTGCCCATTTAGTCCACCTTTCCATTCCTCCATTTATCAATCCTACCAGTAATTTTATTGACACTGTTTTCCCAGGGCCCTCTTGCACTGCCTGAAAGCATGCTCTCTATCCCATTTGCTGGAAAAATAACCTTCTTCATTCCACCTTTATCTAACCTCTTGTCCAATCTCTTTCTTCCCCTTATGCCAGGAAAGTGTCACTGCCCATTCAATTCCAAAGGTCTCATGACCTTCTCATTTTAAAAGGTACTTCTTACTGTTGCTCTTTTTTTGCTACAAAGGCTATGTATAAAGTAATTCTTATTCAGTTAGCTGGGGAGATAAAATTAAAGGGTGCAGGGTGAAGCCTATCACTGCTTAAATGCAATAATGCAAACCATATAGGAGGAATGCATTTTAAGTCCCAGAGGCATAGAATAAATCACAGAAAATCATCTCTATGCCTGACAGATGGCTTCGTTATGAAAGTAAATGTAAATGGATGAGAGTAACATGACAAGAATAGCAGAACTCTGCGTACTGATATATTAATAAAGTATGGTAGGGAGGTAGGGCAGGATGCCTAATCACTGATTGTGACAATAGCCTATTAGGACTCAGAAGAAATAGCATAGCTTCTAGACTCAAACTTAATGAAAATATCCAGAGAACAAAGGTGAAATGCTCCAAAAGGAGCAGTGGCCATCCATGCCAAGAGAGAAGAACTAGAAAAAAACAAGAAATTGCTTATCCCAGTGCAGGGCATGTAACACTCAACAGCTTTCAAATTCAGCTCAGAATGATCATGAATCACCAGTGGGATGATATCAGTGATTGTTATAATTAATTTGTATTGCATTAGTGCCCAGAGTTCCCAATGGACATCCATGCTAGCTATGTATATGCATAAGAGAAGGCAGTTCCTGCCCTGAGAAGCTTACAATCTAAAGAGACAAGAAGCAATAAAGGAATAAAGGAAATTGAGGAACAGATTGATTAAATAATTTCCCCAGCATCACACAATGAGTCTCTGCACACACAAATCTCTACCCCTGTCCCCTCTTCCAGCGTCTTTACCACTTCTTCCTACCTGCTGTTTTGGAAACAGTGACTGCTGTTAGTGCCCAACACTCTTCCTCTTGAGTGGGATTTTTGCTTGGTTCCTATAGAACAGGTCTGGGCAAAATATGGCCCATGGGCTGGATCCAGCCCACCAAGCCACTGGATCCAGCTCACAGAGGCAGTGGGGAGCCCCAGGCAGGCTCCCCTACTTGCCCCTCACACCACCCAGAAATGCGGCAGCAGGGAGCTTTCTCTTTGAGTCCGGAGAGGAGGGCGGAAGATTCAGATGCTGGTCCCATTGGCCAGTTTCTGCACAGACACTAGCCAATGTGAGCTGCCTGTATGAATAACAGCCACAAAGCACAGCCCTCCTGATCACTCACTCAAGCACATGGCCGAGCAGGCAGAAACATTTTAAGTTCTGCAAACCTTTACCTCTTCAGGTGGGCAGGCAGGTAAGTCAGTCTCCTGGCAAGAGCCTGCCTCTGCCACCTCAGCTCCTCCCTTCCCCAACACTCTGCCCCATATTCCTGCCCTGCTACTCCACATGCACCCATACCCATCCTCCCAGATCTCCCACCCAAGATCACAATCCCCTCCCACCATCAGTCACATACCAAAACCCTGCACTTCAGTTCCCTGCTCTAGGTCACAACTACTTCCATTGCCCAAACTCCCTCCCAGACTCCATTCTCCTGCACCCCAATCCTTTACCCCAAGCTCCCTTCTGCTCCCAACCTCCATCCCAGACTGCACACCTCCTCCATTAATACCATGGAAGAATGTGGTCCTGGACCACTTTCCAAAATCTTGGGAGTGGCATCAAAAATTATTACCCCATCAAAAATTATTGCCCACTCCTTCTATAGAAGAAGAACCAAGACCTTAATCAGTGCTCCAATGTTTCTCATAGTTTTCTAATTTTGCTTTCTTTCTTCATCAGTTTCATGTTTGACGTGCGGATTATAAATCAAATTCCTGCCCTTAAATTTCTGTTGTCATGTGGTAGTGAGACTGCATGACACCAAAAGAAAAAAATTGCCACGTCTGAAACTATGCTAATCTCTGTATCCATGAATTACTTTGAGCATCAAGAATTAGACATGAGAGCCTTATAAAACCCTTTGTCCACATGAGAAAAGCCCATAGTAATGTTTAACCTTTGCATATAATCCTAATAATTCACAAACAGTTGACAAAGATTAAGTGGACAGGGTACCAAGAAGTTTGGAATTTTGTGTAAGCAACTGGTGAGTATGTGTTATAGGCTCCCTGATCCACAGAGGATGTGAGTTGTTCAAGCCCTCAGCTGCAGAGCCTGGGTTGGTTAGATTATGCTGTAACAAGTCATGCTTTTTGTTTTGGAGGTCCTGGTGTATTAGTCAAGATGGAGACTGTCACGTAAGTGGGAGTTCATCTGGGATTTAAACTGTGGTGGATCTCAAAAGATGCTCAGGATTGGCTTGAATGGTAAATCAGCTCCAATTTATGTGATGGATGATGTACACTTCAGAACAAGTCTTCTAACAATTACTAATGCTCTTGGCTTTTTCTTTTCTTCTGAAATAACTTGTCATCTATGATTCCCCATTTGTTTTTCAAAATGGCTTACAAAATTCAGCTTATACTTGGCACAAATTGAGTCACCACATCTGAGTAAGTATTCAGTCACGTGACTGAAACAATGCATGACTCTTAGAATATTTGTTACACAACTATCATCACAATTCCATTAAGATATGTTGCATGGAAAACCTACTTCTACATCTGACATATCACTTCTGTCCTTTTATCTTCACTATGCAAGTTATGAACAATAATTTCCTTCTCTCTCTTTCCCCCCCCCCCCAACCTCCTTCCTTCCCTTATTTATTCTTGGATCTGGACTTCCAACACTCCGGTCATCTGAAGAAGTAGGTTGTGCCCACGAAAGCTCATGATACCATCTACATGTTTTGTTAGTCTTTAAGGTGCTACTAGACTATTTATTGTTGTTTAAGTTTTTCCTGTTACAGACTAACTCGGCTACCCCTCTGAAGCAATAAATATAGTAATTTCTGAAGGAAATTATATTATATTTTTGTACGAGTGATATTATATTTTTGTAAAGTGAAGTTACATGTTATACATAGCTGGGGATGCATTTTGATAAACAGTCTAAAGTTTCAGGCATGAAATTGGCATGTATTGACACACAATTACCTGTTCCTCATGTTCATTCACTCATCTGCCAATGTGATGACTGCCTGCATCTGCTTATTTGCGGGTGCAATTGAACTGCCCAGTTAAAAAAAATAGAAATAATTAAAAAATCCATTTGGAATTGTAGAGAGATTTCTTTTTTGGAATATAACAACTGCTAGCTTACACATGTAGGGAAAGTACAGCATAGACATGTGCAAACCCTTGAAAATATTTCCTGTGAACGTTAGCTTCAATAACACAGTGAATTCCTCTTCAACTTTGTTCAGGACCTTTTCTGGTGCACTTTCCACAAACATTCTTTCTCAGTAGCTAGGCATTTTAGGCTGTGTCTAGACTACACCTCTCTGTCGACAGAGAGATGTAGATTAGACACGTTGAAATTGCTAATGAAGCATAAACATGGCCACCGCTTTTTTTCTAAATGGAGCTTTTTCGAAAAAAAAATTGGCAGTCTAGACAGGGATCTGTTGAAAATAAACCCTTTTTCGACAGATCCTGTAAACCTCATTTTTTGAGGAATACAGGATCTGTCGAAAAAGGGTTTATTTTCGACAGATCCGCGTCTAGACTGCCTTTTTTTCGAAAAAGCTCTGTTTTGAAAAAAAGCGGTGGCCATGTTTATGCTAACGAAGCATGGGATATTTAAATCCCTGCTTCATTAGCAATTTCAACGTGCTTGCTTTGCATCCCTCTGTCGACAGAGGGATGCAGTCTAGACGTAGCTTTTATGGACAGAGCAAAAAGTAATTATTTGTGGAACTCAAATATATAAATATGAGTATGAAACATGAATGATGAGTAAGTACATGGATAATACACAACTGCAAAAGGGCTGCTTTTTGTGTTTGCTAGATAAATGGTTATTTGCTCAGCTCTAGGATAGTACTCAGAACAAAAGAAGTGGACCATTGAAGAAACTATTAAGTAGTGTAAGTCCTTGCTCCCAACAAAGTACCTGAAATGTTTTAGATATTCTGGAGAATGAAGATGCATTCTTAGATACCATAGTGGCAGGCACTGTATAAGATTCCAAAATGGAACAAAATAATTCCTTTGTAAGTAGCTTTCTATTATATACCTACTCCTGACACTTTGTCCTTGTTTTAAAAAAACCCAGACTTTCTAAAGTTTCTATAACCTCCTTTGGAAGATGTACCAAATGTAGCTACTATTGCCTAGCAACAAAGCATTGAACTTAGCTCAACTTGTTTGTTTTTATTTGTAAGAAATATCTGTTTTTACTTACTCATGCATCAAGCTGATCTGCAGGGGAAATTAATATATTAGATATACCAAGCCAGCTCATTTTTCTATTGTCAATTTTTTCATGATTAATGCTACAAAATGACTGTTTAGCTCCATTGTAAATGACACTTCTGGTTTCACTCCTTACTCGGATTTTTAGGCATTGTCATCATTAACTACAAAATAATGTGAAGTTGAAGTGTCCTTTTATTTCTTTTATATTATTGTATTCTCCTTCAGGAATGACTGCACCTACCTTTTCATATGTTTTGAAAATTGCAACATTAAAATCAGGCAAATAAACAGCAATTAAACATACTGTGTTTTATTATTTAGGGTGGATATATTGATATCATTTTAAGTATATGGTTTCTAGCTTTTATATAATTATTAATGTACTGAGAGAATCCTGGGCCTTGAAATTAGTTGCATAAGAAAATCTGTCTTCTATCTCATAAGCTGTAAAGAGAATCAATACATAAATCTATCCCATGCTTTGTAAAAATATGCTGCATTATAACAGAGGGGGAGAAAAGTCAAGAAACTATTAAGCACAGGAAACATTTCTAACCAGGTTTATTAAAAGCCTCAAGGGGGGAAAGGGAATGGAAGCATATTGTAAATTGGTTTTAAAAGAAAAAAAGAGAGAGAGACTCATAATACTGGATGTGCCTTTGGACTGAATGTTCATGAAAATTCTCTCCTGTCCAGAGGGATCTCTCACGAACCTATGTATCAATGAAGCTCCATTTAAATTCATAATGGGTTGTGCAGCAGAACTGGTGTGGAGGGCCTTGCATGGGGGTGAATTTCATCTGCCTCCTAACATCCATTCACACCCCCTACTGCTTTAGAAATAACAAGGCCTTAGGTGATTATTGGACTGATGTCCTACTTTTGGGGCAATGGATAAGATATTCCCTGATGAGGCTACATTGTTGCAGCCCTTTCTCATACATTCTGGTGGTGAAGGTAGGTAAAGACTCCCTGAAATCCCCTGCTCAGATTTTAAATCTAGCCATGCGGAGGAGAACAGGAGCTGCCCGCTCACTTGTGTATAGAGTGGGGCAGAGAGAAAAGGATCCCCCAGCTCTGGTCCCCTACTTGACAGTCAGAGTTAACTAGCTGGGTGCAAAATGGGAGAAAAAGCTGCTACACAGCAAGGGGCAAGACTATTTACTCTTTGCCAGAGCAAGCAGAGAGTTGGAGAGGAATAGTGATCCTGAGTCATAATTAACTTGATGCTCCCAAGTTGGTGCTCTATACTCTGAGCAGACTGTAAGGTTACAGTCTATCCCAGAGTTTCCATGGAATGACCCTCCTGAGTTCAAACCTTCAGTTTTTTTAACAAATGTAAGCAATTTATCTAAAATACAGCTAAATAAAAGGGAGGTGGAACCCCCCCCCCCACCACCACCACCACAGTTGCATAAGAAACCACACGCCGCACACACACATATTTACAAACAATGTCTTGAAATATTTACAGGAAAGAGCAAGACAGAGTTATTTTCCTCCACTGCACTCTTCTTTTGATTTAATGATGCTCAAGAAAATGATTTTAAGTTTTACATTTCCACCAGTAAAGAATGATAGCAATTTCTAACACTTGCTATTTGGGGTGGGCATTTTTAATATTTGTACACAGATTACATTAAAATAGCTTTGAAAGAGCTGTTAGGGTAGGTATATACTTTATGGTCCCCATAATAAGTCCATAATAGATGATGAATACTATCCACAGTTTGTATTTACAGCATACATTGAGTCTTTTCACCTACTGCTCCTGAACCCACAGGCAGGCAAAACTGATTATTATTAAAGTGTATTATTTCATAAGCAAACTTCCCATCAACTAACTTGCAAAATAAAAAATGCATTATTAAGACAGATTGTTAATACTAGGGAAACTGCTCATCCACCAACAGGCAAAAGGAAAATGTAAATTATTAATAGGTATTATTAATTCTACCCAAAATCCCTTAAAGGGAAATGAAAGGTTTCAGCATTCCTTTTGAAGAGAGTTGAGAGTGGTGAGCCTGGTAGATGCATAGCAACTTTCTACAGTACATTAGAAAAACATAAATTATGAATGAGGTATGGAGCATCAACCCATAGGAAAAGCAAAATGTATATTGTTAATGTATGTTATTTTTACTTAGTGAAATCCCCAAAAGAGGCATTTTTAGGCACAGGAGAGAGGTTGGCTTTTACAAAATTATTCAGTAATCAACAGGTAACTTGAAAGTATATGTAGGCTCAGCAGAATTTGATTTTTTATAAGTTTGGTGGATAACAGGTTTTTAAAGTTTTTATTTTTATTTATTTAAACCTTTGAAGTCAGGATAATATTGAGAGTCAGGTGGGACATTCAGACTAGAATTATGTAATGACAGTAGATATGGAGATATAAAAGATACATTTTTATAACTGTTAAAACATAATATCACATGTCAAAATATGTGACAGAATTTTGCTTAAAGATATTTATAAGTTATTAAGAAGATTTTTCTTAGTTTGCCTGCTGGTAAATTTCTATGATCATCAGTGGAAATAATTGCGTTTTGTATACAATGAAATCAACATTTAATTGGAGGGAATTGATTTACTGATTTTAAAAAGTTAATCCTTCCAACCGTTACTGTGTCATTATTGTGCTTTATTTGCTTTAACAGCAGTGTGAGACATTCAAAGCCATACTTGAAAATTAATTCAATTCAGGCCAATTAACATAGTTGTTTCATCAGAGAGAGGAGAGGAAATTCAAGAGTATGTTCATCTCTTCTCAAATGAATTTTTTTCTATGCCATTGTCAATGAAGAGGACAAAGGAAGAAGGTAGAGTGCACATGGACAAATATGTGCAAATGCTGAAACATAATTTGTGAAACCCATGCAAAAAAATCAGCCATTATTTTCTTAAGTGTATGGGGCTGTGTATTTTAACTTTCATCTCTTAAGATAGGACTGGGTGGGTGAGATGCAAAGAATGAAAGGGAAAATGATGAAGCAGCTGGAATGTGTCTTCTGGTACATTATGCTCTCTCTCCAAGGAGGGCTACCACTTTTCTTGAGACTAATGAAGCTACAGATTGAACCTCTCCAGTCCCACACTGTATAGTCCAGCAACATCCATGGTCTGGCATGATTTTAGATAGCTGGATATCCACTTATTATGGGTATGGCCAAGTTTCCCATGATCCCAAAAGTTTATTTACAGCCACCACTCCTGGCTGTCAGTGTTCTATTCTGTTATTTAGCTCCAATTTACCCCAAATGTCTTCTAAGAGCCCTGTAATGAATGAAGTGTTGGTAATGCCGCTAGACAATATTGACTTCCTATTGTTCGGCAAATTCTCTAGTTTGGCATCAGTCAGGTCCCAAGGGTGCCAGACAAGAGAGGTTTAGCATATATATGGGCTTTGGCAGAACAGGAGTGGTGTGCAAACATTACTAACCAAGACCCAGACTTTGAATTGCTTTATTGCTGAGCACTTACGTCAGCAGTTTCAGTAGTATTTGCTTCAGTGGTATTTCTTGTATGATTATGGGGTTCACAATCTGGACCCACGAGACAGACAAGCCTACTGTACCTGTATGTGTTACTGCAATTTTAATTGAGTATTTTAGGTGAAAATGTTAAATCACATCGTCTTGATGACATAGAACCTGTTGGTCCCAGGCAGTTAAGTCCAATTCTTAGAACCAATTAAATATGTTCTGTCATTTTAAAATAAAATAATAAAATCTGTTTCCTTTTTTTAAAAACCTCATATTCTCAATCACTAATGTGTTGACATTTTGCCCAGTCCTGGAGTTCCCATTGCAGGCCAGGTTTTTACAGTGATTGAGGTGCCTACACATGCAGATAGATGCCTAGTGAGATTTTCAAAAGCCCATGAGTGCTCAGATTCCACTGAAATTAATAGACATTGGTTGGCATCTAGGCACTTTTGAAAACCTAATTAGGTACCTATGTGCAGCTTTAAGGTGCCTAAACACCTTTAAAATCTGGCTGTGTAAAAACTTCATGATTTGTCTCAGTATGTGTGTTTTATTCATAATCAGATATCAATATTTCCTCTCTCTCCATTCTGAAGTAAATATTAATGTTAGTCTTTGTGCAATGCTATAGCAACTAACCTCCAATTACTCCTATTACTATCTTACTCCAAAAGCAGATCCATTGATTAAATTCTATTTATGATTATGAGCCAAACTGTGGAACTTACTTGTCTGAGGGTCCTAATGATGACTGACTACCAGAAGTAAATCACTGCCCCCGAGTACCATAGTAGGAATGCCTTATAGCATTTAGTTCATGTATCCTCATAACACTCCTGTTGGTCTTGTTGTATATATAGGGAACTGAGGTTTAGAGATCCTAAATGACTTGCCATAGTGATAAAAAAATCTGCATTGAAGACAAGTTTCTGGAACTGAATGCTGGAACTATCCTTATTCTTTGGAGTAATTATGTGAGTAAATCTCACCAGCATGGATAAAGGTGCTGCAATTGCTAGTCTAGAACAGCCCTGAGCTATTGATGGGATGAGACATAAAAGTAGTCAGGATTTTCTGTCTTCAGATAGTAGCCATGTCTACTCTAGGAAATTATTTTGAAATAATAACTCCCAAAATAACTATTTCAAAATAAGATTATTCCCCAAGGAAAGCAGGTGCAGAGATTTCAAAATAACCAACCCATAATTTCAAAATAACTGGCTTGGTAGTGTAGATGCTCCACTTATTATTTCATGTGGCTTGGCTTGGCTTAGTTTAGTTTAGTTTAGTTTAGTTTAGTTTTCCAGGCGCTAACTCAGCTATCTCTCCTTCTGCCTGGGGAGCACACACAGCCACTCCCTAGCTCCTCCCCTTTACTTCCCCTCTGGCTGCATTATCTAGCCCTCTGGCTAATGAGGCCCACAACTGCTTCCCATTAGTTCCTCAGACATGGGCTTGCTCAGCTGGCTTCCATTTGGCTTTTTCAACCAGGCTATAGTGGCAGAGCTCTGGCTTAGCCAGCAGTCTGTCACATTTGAAATAAGGGGGAGGGGGCTTATTTGGAAATAACTCCCTAGTGTAGTGATCTCACTAGGGCAGTGAGTGATCTCAAAGCAACATATCCTGGGTCAATTTGTTAAAGAAAGGTGCTATAACTGGTAGAACCTATTTCAATTCCCACTGGACAGCCTCAGCTCATGACATATATCACATTGCTTATATGAAAATGGCAAGAAGAAAAGCTGCCTTGCCTTGACCCTGTCTTTCATTATTATATCACGTGTTAAGCTCACGTTTTACCTTCACCTTTATATTCGCAATGCAGTTTAAATTGGTTTGTCTGGTTATTTATTGTTTTGAAATAAAGAACACTGGTTACCTGGCAGGTTGTCACGGCTCCAAGAAACAGAACAAGTCACTTTTTATTCACTTATTTATTTTGAAAAAAAAGAAAGAAAGAATGAATCCAGAACAGAAGGTTCAGCTAGTAATGGAGATTAAGGGCTCTATTCATAAAATATTTCTTGTCCATCTCTATGATTTTTGTCAACTCTTTGGCATTCTGCCTTACATTTGCATATTACCTATCATATTAAATAAAAATTTACACAAATAGATATTTGAGCTTTGCAAAGACCCGAGAAGCATAAAGGGTAGCTGCTAGCCTGAGGGTAAAAACAAAGATGAGTGTCCAGATGATCACAATAATACAGTCGCATAGGCCCCAAGACTTTGGTACTCTTTGAGCTCTAGTGACTCACTTAAAGAATGTTTTGAGATTCAGTTTGCTAGTTTATTGAGTACTGCAGTGAAAATTCCCCCACCAGGGAGAAACATCTGTAGTATCCATTCTGAAGAGTGTGTAGACAGAGACCCTATGCTACCCAGTCTGAAAAAAGCTGTGACTATTTCACTACATCTTTACGTCTTCTTAGTTTAAGGGATCATTTACCAATATCGTGTCACTGGGACCATGTCTGTCTTAATTATGATAGGTCCTGTGTCCAATATTTTCTTAGAGAAGACTGTCACTTCTGGTACAGAGAATGGAGAACAGTTTAACAGAGAATGGAGAACAGTTGGGGTACTCTTATTCCCCCAAAATAATTCTTTATCAACAGTTCAAATTCTGTTTTTCAAATTCTAGTTTTAGAAGTTTTAACCAATTCAAACAAACGTACTTAAATATAGTGACAAAGGGAACACAGCAAGGGCACGTCTAGACTTACTTCCACTTTCGAAAGAAGATATGCAAATTTGGTGCAAATTTGCATATCTTCTGCCGATCGCTTTTTCGAAAGAGGTTCTTTTGAAAAAGAAAGTAGTCTAGATGCGGTTCTTTCAAGAAAAAAACCCATTTTCGAAAGAACCGTGTAAACCTCATTTTTTTAGGAAGAATGGTTCTTTCAAAAAAGGGTTTTTTTCTTGAAAGAACCGCGTCTAGACTACTCTCTTTTTGATAGAACCTCTTTTGAAAAAGCGATCAGAAGAAGATATGCAAATCCATGCCAAATTTGCATATCTTCTTGCGAAAGTGAAATCGAGTCTAGACGTGCCCCAAGAGTATGGATTTATCAGATAGGGTATGTCTACACTGCACATTTATTTCGAAATAAGCTATTCCGGAATAGTTATTCCAAAATAGCTTATTTTGAAATATCATGTCTACACTGCAGGGAAGCCTCAAAAATAGTCTGAGGCAAGCTTCCCTAATCTAGATGTGCTGTCTCGATTTAGAGCTCCAGGAGGCACTGGAGAGGAATAACTTAAAATGGCCCTGGTAAGGGGCTATTTTGAAATAGCAGCAGTGGAGCATCTATACATGCCTTATTTCGAAATAGCTATTTCAGAATAGGTGTTATTCCTCACAGAATGAGGTTTACAGATTTTGGAATAAATCGTCCGTTATTTCAAAATTATTTCGAAATAACGGAATGGCTGTGTAGATGCTCGCATTTTTATTTTGAAATAATGCTAGTTATCTTGAAATAATGGTGCAGTGCAGGTGCACCCTAACACAGTGAGAAATAATCATAAATACTCCTGAGAGATATAAGATTAAAATTCCCTAACAGCTTTTTCCCTACCCAGCAGCAAACAAATCAAAATAAAAAACCCCAAAGTGAACCTGGATTGTTTGTTATGGTCTCATGAAAATCCAAGTGCTTTCATAGTTGGCTCTTGTGTCTATAAATTAATGTCAGTTTTTCCATGTGGGTGATGTTGGTTAGCTCAGTTAGACAAAGAATGTGAGGGGAATAACAGATTTCTGTAATGTGACACTTTTAGCAACTATAAAGGCTACTGCATCCATCTCCTTAAATTATATAAATAGGGTAGATCTTCCAGAATGCTCACAACACAGAGGCTTGATGTAGAGTAAAGATAGAGCACCACATACTTCTTCCACAATATGGGAATACTTTGACTTTTAAAAACTATATGAGATATGTTTGCATTGGAGCTGTCAGACCTCCAACATTTATTATGTGGGGCAAGTCCAGCTGTGTGCAATCACTCAAGAGTCTAATAATATGTCATATGAATTTTTTTCTGAAAGAAATGCAAAACAAAGTACTTGAATGTTGTGTGCATATTGTGCCAGATATTATTCCACCTGTCAAAAGAAATGGAGATGTGCAGCTCATTTCCCTATTTTTCTTTTAAGGTGTAGTCAGTGGGATAAATGGAGTTCAGCTATTGTATGTGTTATCCATAAAATGTTTGTAGCTCACATGAATTTTATACTTCACATCAAGTGCTGTGTTGTCTGTGACCTGGCAAGAAGTCAGCTGATTGTAGAATGACCTTGGTCTTTTGGTAACTGGTATTTATCATGATGATATGTGAAGGAGACTCAAGTTGTCTATTGAATCCTATCTTTATGATTAATAGACCCTGGTTAGTCAGGCAGGTTTGTGTTTTGAACTATTAGCAGATTTAAATCAGGGAATATTCTAGGTTGTGTTGAAAGACTAGCTGGTGAGATCAGAAGTGCCAATGTACTTGATTTTATGAACACTCCAAGAGAAAATAAATATTTCCTTTTTCTTTAAAAGTGCAAATAAGTGTGTGTGAGGGGGGAGAGGCTTTTAATGGAAGTTCAGAGAGAAAGCCAAAAAGATTAAGTAAATTTTCTTCAATTTCAAGTAACACTGAGGGTTTAGGAAGTATTAGTCTGACAAAATGATTTTAATAAAGGCCTTAATTTAAAAGCCTGATTATATAAAGAACAAGCAAGACCCCCTTTTTGAAAAGGAAGACTTATTAAATACCGAACAACTTTATTTGAATGAAAATTGAAGCAAGACATTTAAGTGAAATTAAGTTAAACATAAGTTAATTTTTAGTCCTTTTTTCATCTATAGTCATTTCTACCTTTCCTAATAGATATGTGGTTGAATGCCATTTCTCCCTGTCTTTTTTCACTTCTCTGAATATCATCCATGTTTGAGGATACTCTTTGATCAAGCAGATCATATCCTGATGCCTGAGTAAACTATTTCTTTGTAGGAATGAAAGTTGAATGGCTGCATTTGAGATAGATTTGGTTTCTGAGAAATATTAGTCAACTTCCGCTTTATCCAGAATCCTGATAGCACACAAATTACCTTACTGCAGACAGCAGCAGTGGAATTGAAGAGGGATTTTTGAGAATGAGCAGAACACTACCCATGAGTAGTCCTTGGTTATACAGGTGGGTTTGAGTTTTGAACTATTAGCAGATTTAAATCGGGTATTATTCTTGGCTGGCATGGATGGATGATTGGAGCAATATTATTTAAAGGGGATTTTTTTCAGATTTTTAACATCTATATTGAACAGAGAGATCAGCCGAATGTCTCCACGCTGAACACTATCCTTGTCTGTTGTTGGAATAAGGCTAATTATTGATGTCCTCGTGGCTAGTGACATTATTTCTTTTTAAAATATTTAATATAGATTTTCTGACTATCAGAAATAAGTGATAAATATCTTATAAAATTCCATTGAAAAGCTATCACTCCCAATTAGCAACCCAATTGCTTTCTTAGCTCCTATCAGAAAGATATCTTCCTCAATGTAATCAGTTTTAAGTAATAGCAACAGTGAATTTAGGGTGCAGTATGTCCAGGAATTGGTCAAATAGATTGGAACTGAACTTACCATGAAATATGCAAAGGGGCTGATAAAATCTTTAAATAATGGTTAATTTTATTGGGTTAAAGTACAGACAGACTACTGTCCTATAGTAAAAAGGCTATAGTGTTTACTCCTGAGGAAATTCTGTGCCAAAAAGTGAAATATTTTGCACCAAAAATTGAATTATTTTGAAATTCTGCAAAATTCTCGATATTGTATTTATCATATATACATACACGTGCATGCGCACACACACACACACACACCATTTTTAATTATTGGCTGACAAGTATTTTGAAATAAAATACCAACTAATTGAAAAGAATATGATTATATTGTTGTTATGCTTCTGTTATTTTTACAATTAAAATATGCAGAATTCAGCATAATTTTAATTTTTTAAAAAACATTGGTGCAGATTTCTTTCAAGAGTACCAGGGTTCAGTGTGGGTGGCTTGGTGGGGGAATCAGTGCACAGGGGTTCAGTGCAGGGATCTGGGTGCAGGGGAATGGGACTCTGCAAGCGGGCAGAAGGTGAGGTGAAGATGTTTGGGATCAGTGTGGGGAGGGAGTGGGGCTTGGTGGGATGGGTGGTTCCAGGTGCATGGGTGGCAGGAGGGGTCACTGTACAGGGAGATGCTCCCCCTGTTTGCCCAGCAATCATTCATACCCTCCTCCCTATACCTGGAACACTTCCCCCAAGCCTCTCGGTATCCAACCCCCAATTTGCAGAGTTTTCTGCAGACAGAGAAAGTTACTGGCAGGCCCACTGATGGGGAGGGGTAAATGAAGCAGTTTTCCTATGGCCCAGTGATTCAAAAGGGCCCAGGGCTCCTGGTCATTGCTTCTGCTACTGTGGCAGCAGCTGTGCCTGGAGCCACAGACTCTTTAAATTATGGCTGGAGTACCATTCAGCATGCTCCAGGAAGCACTGAAGAATGGAGTGCCATGGTCTGAGTGGCACTGAAGGCTGGCTGCTCCCAGCCCTAGCCCTTCCACCCAAACCCCACCTCTTCTGGGAGCACAGAGCTGCCTCCCTCCCACATTGCTCAGAGGCCTGGCAAGACTGTTCGCTCCCCTGGTTACCAGGGCATGACATGACCCAGTCCTGGCTGGTCCATGCAGGGAAGGGGCAGGAAATATTTTGTCTCCATCCTCCTGCCCCCCACTAGCTGGGACTAACATCCCTGTGTGGCCAGGGCATCCCCAGAACCCCTCCCCCCTGAGTGATTTATCTCTCCCCCCAGCTTCCTGAACAGTCTGACAAGCTGTCAGGAGGGGTGAGTAACCACTGGTTGGTGAAGTTTCTCTTTGCTTTCCACCAGAAACCATTTTCTTCAACAAAGCAAAGGGATTCTGTGGGGAGACATTTTTCTGCTATGCAGCAGGTGTGCAGAATTTCTCCAGGTTTAAGTGTTACTGGATGAATCCATTTTAACTTTCCTCACTCGGTGTCTGCCTGCTTTAGCCACCCATTCATAATTTCTCTGTTTAACTCTATTAAGACAGAATTTAATGTGAATTCAGTATATTCATTGTATTTGTATTTTGAGGTAATGAGAGAGCATAGAACTCACCACACTGAGGTCTTTCATGTTTATTTTTCAAACTTGGTAATCTCTAGCAAAGAACATCTTTTTTTCTTTCTATAAATTTTTATGCATTTTCTCCTAATATAACCTTCCCATAAAGTTGTAGTAGAGGACGCAAAAGTTGTAGCAGAGGATGCAATATTTTCCTTTAAGAGGTTGGTAATGGATGTTTCGGTCATCTGAAGAAATTTAGGGTCTCTAAATAGAGGTGCATTTAAGTTCCACCTTGAGGATCTTTTAGCACTCTGACCAGTATCTATGTGAAGAGAAATTGGAGGATAATCAGAGATGATGATATTACCAGCTTGTGCATCCAGAGCTGAAGAAGCTAGCACCTTAGACATCCATAAAAAAAATCTAATAAAAATCTGAAATGGGAGGCATGAACCATGGAGAAATATGTGTAGTCATGCTTTGTAGGATACTTCAGTCTGCAAATATCCTCTAGTGCAATAAGCTTTAGTAGGTATAATAGATGGTTTGCAAAGGCCTGCAATTTTCACCTAGAACAGAGAGTTTTCTCTAGGATATTATCCTTGACAGCATTCTAATCTCCTCTTCCGAGTACCACTGGGAAATCTGCTCTGCTGGAAATAATGTCAGTTATTTCAGCAATAAAAGGTGCATTCCCACCAGTAGGATTATATACACTGCCCAAAATTAATCTCTTAGCATTGAAAATGCCTTCAATTATTATGTATCTGCCTTCTGAATCTGACCACAACTGAATACATTGAAAAGTTAGGGCTCCTGTGGATTAGTATCACTATTCCCTGGCTTCTGGAGTTGAAAGAGAAGCAATGTTCATGTCACACCCAGAGATTTTAATTCTGTCTACAGCTTTATTCCTTAAATGGGTCTCCTGAAGAAAACTTATGTGACATGCATCTGATTTTTAAGTGCCTTGAAGTTTTGATTGTCTTGGAGGGTTCTGTAAACCCCCGTATATTCTAGGACTAAAACTTATTAGAGTTCATGTAGTTGTTCCACTTCTAATTGATGCCCAATAGATTGACAGCCTCTGTGTGCCTTTCCATGCAAAATAAATAATGTACAATCCACTTTATTCTTAACATTCCAGATTTCTAATATGGCCACATTCAGATCTCAGATGGCATATGCCTGCACCCACGTTTTCTCCCACTGTGTACAATATGAATCAATTAGGAAACATACTTATATTTACAAAAATACATACATATTCCATGGTATTTAAATGAATGAAATCTATTGCTTCAGAAGTATGAAGCATAAGTAATAGTAGATAGATAGTATATAAATGCTAATATGCAAATGGTATATGAATATTTATCCTGAAAAACTAATGAAAAGGGTAAACATTAAATGATATAAAGAATATATTTTCAAATAAATAAATATGAATATGTTTTATTGTACAGAGGGCCCCTGACTTGCGATGCGATTGGTTCTGGGGGAAGTGTCGCAAGTCAGGGGCGTCGTAACTCGAACCCTCATTGACGATAGGCACCGTGCGCCATCGTAAATGTGGGCCAAGGACATAAGTCGGTGGTTTCTGGCCCCTTCCGCACTTACAAAAATGGTTGCAAGTGCAGGGGGTCAGAATTCTAGCAGTCGCAAGTTGGGGGCCTCCTGTATACAGATTGTCAATATATACATTTCAGTAAAGATAGAAATGTAATAATAAATATATGTGAGCCCACATAAAGTGATACAGGAGGTCACAAATAGCATTAAAGTAAATAGTCATGAATATATTAGAAGCATATATATTCTATAAACATATAAATATACTTTTAAATGTGATTATATAAGGAGAAATGAGATAAGCATATTACAGTTATGAATAGATAGATAGATATACATCTTCTGGCTTATCAATATATTGAGAGTACTAATTACCAAGCTATACTAAACAGCTTGTCTAACAGAACTAATTGCTCTCTCTAACACTATTAAATATATCAGATATGTCAAATATATGCACGAGTTGCCTGGTTTTCTCAATCACAGTTCCTTTTCTTCAGGGCTTAAACTCTTCATTTTCTTTTCCTTTGTGTTAGGCTTAGTGAGATCTGGTCTCAATACCTGTAGTGCTTACCAAGCCTGTAATGGAATCCTAAAGTATTTCACTGTCTGTCATCTTCATTATGAAGATTGCCGGATAGTTGAGGCTGTATTTAATATCTGATCCCCTGAGAGCTTGTTTGATACCATTAAATCCTCCTTTCTTCTTACTTAAATTTACAGGGAAATCTGGATTAAAAAAATTAAAATCCCTATACTTCAGTTCCTATTTGCCTCCTGGCAAATATAAGCTTAATTTTGCCATTAAATCTTAGCAATTCTAAGATGATGGAACTGGGGCTATTATTGTTCTCTCTCCTTCTGGCCCCTTTCACTGAATGAGCCTTTTCAGTCTACACACAAACAGTGAACCAAACCCGGTATCTCAGGGAATATGTTCTGGGGAAAGTTAGTCATGGTTTTTTCCCCCAACTCTTCCCAATAACCACAAATTATTCCTGTGTGATGTTTTCAAGATATTCTTGTCTCTCCTCAAGACTGGATAGTCTTTGCCTTAAGGCAGAATTCTTTGTTTTAACCTTTGTTTTAATATGATCTTATATTTCTTCCAGACCTATAGAGAGCTCGTATATATCTTGAGATGCAAATTGCATATCTTATTTTGATTCTATTTCAAAAGAGATTATTTTGAAATTTGGCACCAAATTTCAAAATAACGTTCTATTTCAAGACATCCCTTAACCCTCGTGGAATGAGGGTTACAGGGATGCTGAAATAGTGTGCCCATTATTTCAAAAAATATTTTGAAATAACAGGAGGCTTGTTAAGATGTAGGGTAGCTATTTCGGGATACCTCTGGTAGCCCAAAATAGCCACACAGTGTAAAGGTTTCCCTAGAGACTAATAAAAGTATAAAGTATCATGAGCTTTTGTGGGCAAAACCCACTTCATCAGATGATGAGCACTTCACACATACTTCATTGGTTAGCTAGATCCATACCTTTCCTCTATATGTTGTGGTGCAAAGATATAAACAGCAGTGAGAACTGTTTCTAGCCTGCCAAATGGCAAATATATGCAATACTGTTCCACACCACAAGAAGGAACACAATGTCTAGATAAGGGCTAAATGAATATGAACTGTTCTGAAGACTGCACTAATTTTGGATTATTTCTTTGTGTGTTGGCCTGATTATTAATTTTTCTTAGTATAGTCATTGTATTAATGCCAAAAAACTTGATAGATTTGGCAGCAATCTGATGAAATCATTGATTGCTTCAAAGGAGTTACTCTATTAAGTTCCATAGAGATTGAGTTTAAGAATAGCTTACATGCCTTTGGTATGTTTATTTTGTTTGTAAGAGGAGATCTGCAGCTGCTAGATTCTTGCCTTTGAATATTTACCCCACAGGAACTATCTCAAATGTTTTGTTTAGAGTTCTTATGCTTCTGGAAAACACATGGAATCTTTCTCAGGGGAATGAGGCAGTACATTGTGTTCTTTGAAAATAAAGAGTAAATATCAGTATATGCCTATATTCACATGCACACACACACACGTCATGCAGCTGGTGTTATAATTACCAATCCTTATAATTTCTTGAGTCCATCGAGTGGCCAGCTAGACTGTCAGGTGCAATCTCATGTTCCAGTCTTGTTGCAAGATGAACCCAAAACACCTTTCCAGTCCTTTATAATTGTCAGTCTTCATGGAAGTCTATGCATCTTCTTGTTCTGTCATGTTTGGATTACTAAGCACCAACTGATGGTTTTCCATGGAGTTTTTTTTGTACTTATCCTCCAATTCCTTGTACCTTGTTCTTAGTATAGGGTGGGTACCTTTTTCTCTTTAGGATCATCAATCTGCACTCTCTGGCTATCAGGGTGTCAGGATGATGATGCTGGTTCCTTCCCTTGCTTCACTCCCTTTTTTGTAAATTGCTTTTTCCCTCTTATCTACTCACATGTCTCACAAACCTCAGTCATGCACAGAACAGTGCAATGGTCTCAGGAACAGAACTTTTTACAGAACAGTTCAGAACAAAACTAAACAATTCTAATCCTATGAAGATAACAGATTTTTTTCCTTCTTATTCTAACACATCATACTAAGAAAATAAATACAAATATTCAAAATTAAAACAATGTTATCAATTCAGCGAGGTGGCTGACAGTCACATAGCTGTCATTAAAACGTTTTGGTTGTATTTCAAATTCCTGCTGCCAACATGTGTGTTTACTGTTGTGGAGGAAGGAAAAGGAGAGAGAATGCAGTCTAACACTCCTGCACACCCACACTTATAAACTGACTGTGTGCACTGATTGGTTTATATTCTCAGCTGGTTTAAATTAGAATTGCTCAAGAGGCAATGAGGGTGTGGAACACACAAGGTCATGGTGTCATTCCTCTCCCATCCCATGCTTGGTCACATAAATTGAGCATACTCAGTAATAACTGCTGAAGCTGCTGCCTCCACCTCCCCATCATCTGGTACGGGTCCTCTCTTCATAGCTCCATTGAGGAGGAACATCAGGATTGTCTGAAGGGTTGAATGATTCAAAAGAGGTCTATCTGAGCATAACAGGTCCTGCATTCTCTTATGCAACAGACACAGACTAGGGAGAGGCAGATGTTAAATCTTTTCAGATGATGACCATGCTTCCCCAAGGCACTTGCAATCAAGTTCTAGCTTGCTTCCAGACACGACTGTGCAGATTACATCACTGCCACCCCTTTCTTCTCAAGGGTGGTTCCACTCATAAGTATATTTTATTTCTCTATTTTCACATATACACATATTTAGCGATTTTAAATTGGTATGAAATCCAGAGGGATAGCAGTCAAGAATCCAAACACTTAAATCCTTGTTAGTTTAAATGAGTGCTTCTCTCAGTGATTAAAAATTATTGAGAGTTGTATAGAAAAACCTTGAGGTAGTCATTAAAATTAATAGGGATGGTTTGTTTGTTCATCTGTCAGAAAAGGAAAACAAGCAAAAATGTTCTTAAGTCTGACTGCTAATGTGCAAGAGGGGAAAATTATTATGTAACATGAACCACCAACCTATTTTGAGTCAAAGTCTTGTGAATATGTTTGAACATATTGATATGCTAAAATAGAAGGGAGGGATAATTTACTAACAATGAATTACCAGAAATAAAAATTGAAAGGAGACTGATTGCAATGTAATTGTCATATAAACAGGAGAGATTTCAGAACAGATGATAAAGGCAATGGAATGGAGGTGTGTCATTTCTGTGCAAAAGGGCCAGCGCCTCAGCTGGTGTAATTCAATATAGCTCCATTAGTTCCAGTGAAGCTAACTACTTTACACTGCAAATCTGCCCCATAAATATAAAAAGATTAGAAAACTTACCCAACATTGCTCAGGTCCATCAGAGCAGGGGTGCTGGCAGTCTGGGAGTGTGTGTGCAGGAACCAGGCCCCCAACTCCTTGGGGGAGAGGTGGAACTGTGGTGCCTGCCCCCTGCCCTTGGCCTGGCAGTACACCAGGGGTGAAGGGCTGGGGCAGTGATCCTCTGGATGTGGGATGTGTGTGTGGGATCCCCTGGATCCTCAGGGATGTGTGGCTTAGTGCCGGCCCTAGTGGTGCTCCTTGGGCGGCAGGGCCAGGGCTGCGTGGCTGGCCCCAGACTCCAGGTTGTCCGTGGGGCAAGGCTTCACTGCCTGGCTCAGGCTATGGCTTTTTTGGTGTGGCAGGGATACTGGCTAGTGAGGCTGCTGGCTGGTGAGTTTCTGCCCCCATCTGAGGAGACAGGGTTTGGAACAGTGGGGCCACTTATTTGGGCCTGTAGCTGGCAACATTTATTTATTATTTATTTAAAATATTTTTACCCTGCCTTGCTATTTACAATATTTGAAGTGGCATACAATTTTTTAAAAACCACTATATATATATAAAAGTAAAATACAGGACCCCAAAGGGGGAGCATAAAGCCTGCTAAAACACCTCAAGAGGAGGGACAGACAGACAGACACACACACACACACACACACACACACACACACACACAGCTAAACACCAATAAAAGCACGGGGGGAAAGGGTGACACGGGGGAGCTGAAAGAGTGCCAGCATGCAGCGTCCTGGCCCCAGCTGTCACTATCTTCCTGTTGCTGCCACCCCCTGTGGTCATTCTGCAGTATAGCTGTACCCAGCACTCACTGCCCCAGTGGTCACTCTGTAATGTAACTCTCCCATCCATCAGCCCCTTCCATTTTTGTGTTATGGAATACAGTTCTATTCTAGGCACACCCCATTTTTCTGGCACAGCCAAACCCTTACCTTGCTTTATATTAGGGTAAGAGGAGGTTGCACATCAAATTTGATGGTCCTAGCTCTTACCATTTAGGAAAAATGGACTCTCAGATGGACAGATGGATGGACTCACAGACAGACTCTCTCTCTCTCTCTCATACTCATGAACGACCACAAGGGACAGCAAGTACCCTAACCCTCGCTACCTTGGCCTGACCCAGGGAGCAGTTGCTAGCTGCCATGTGGTCCCCACCATCTGGCTGCCCCACTGCCCATGGCTGGCCAAGCCTTGGGGAAAAGCCACTTGCATGTGCCCACCAAGACAGGCCCTGGGGAGAAGCCACTAGGGTGCTGCAACAGCCCAGACCCAGGCAATGCCATATACATCTTCTAGTGATCTGTCATTTCTATCTACTCTTCTGTCTATTTAGCAGGAATGTTAGCTCAAAAATCTGTATATGTATATATATATATTCTCTTACTCCTGGAGCTTTTCAGACAGCCAACCAAATAATGAAGATTTAATTATACATAGCTTATATGTACCATACATACACTGCTCACTGAGTATATGATTAGTCCATCTAATGCATAATAATGCATAATATTATTCATACTCTATACAATTACATTGCAAAGTTCTACAAGAATTTTTAGAGAGAATAGGTTAGTATTATTTTAATATTTATGATAAAGGAGATCACAGACATTTTTTTCTTCTGCCTTTTCACAGCAGCTTAATAAGGCTGATTTCTCTCTTTCCCTCTAACTACATATATAGTTCGGGTGAAAGAGAAAAAAATCTGAATAACTGTATATTGTCTAATGGGTTAAATGTCAAGGTTATTAATATTGCAATAAAAATATTTGTACTCTTGGTAAGTATCAGTATTGGGCAGGATGTTATTACTTTTATCCCCAGCTGAGCTGTCTTTGTATTATTCTGACATCTAAATCTTACTGGAATGTTTTAAATAGATTGCAGTTTGCTAAATCGCAAAACAGAGACAATAACAGTCTCTCAAGGAACTGTGCAGAAAAAAAAAAGAATATTTAAAATTGGCTTATAATGGTTTCTAATGTACTAGATTGATGGAGCTCAAGGGTACTTTTGGAAGGAACAGTGTAATTATTACCAGCATTGATGATGATGACAGCAAAGCTGATTCTAGAATGATAGTGAGGTTAAAAGAAGTCTGACTGTCATTTGAATAATTGGATTGATACAAGCAAAATAGGCAACTAACAATTAGAAAGAAAGGGATAATTCCAGATTAGAAGTGGTAGGTTTGGGGATTTTCACTAGTCACAATACAGAAGAAAGAATAAAAGGTTTAAAAGGTTAATTATTATCAAACCCTTTAAATGTCCTAAAACTAAATTTACTAGAATAAAGGAATTTACTAGATAAAGTATTAACCTTGCAAAATGATTTTACGGTGCATAGGTTGGTTGAACTTCCCATTAAAAGGACAGTATCTATGTTTGTTTCGATGGTTGTAAAGAAAGGGTATGTCTACACTACAGCACTAATTCGAACTAACTTAATTCGAATTAGTTAATTCGAACTAAGCTAATTCGAATTAGTGAATCTAGATCTAAAAACTAATTCGAATTAGCGTTTTGTTAATTCGAACTAGCATGTCCACATTGAGTGGACCCTGAACCGAAGTTAAGGCTGGCTGGAACCAGTGCCGGCAGGGCATCAGGTTAGGACTTAGAGCGTGGAGCTGCAGCCTCAGGCTGTGGTTAAAGGGACCCAACCCCCACCCCGGACAGACAGTTCTCAGGGTTCCCCGCTTGCTTATCTACCTCGATGAGGGACAGCAAAGCAGTCCTGTCTTGAAGTCCCCTGAGTGCCCACACTCGGCACATCACAGCACTCGGCCATCAGCCCAGCTGCACTTGCCGCAGGCTGCCATCCGGGGGGTCAATTGGGAGGCTGTCAGGATCCAGGAGGCCCTGCAGGAGAGCTTCCACCCCGAGGAGCCCACAGAGCTACCCCAGTCCTCCCCATTGGGGGCTCGTGCCCCATTCCTCCCTCACCTCCTTCCACTTACCCCTCCCTAGCCCCCCTTCCTGATGGAAAAAATAAAGGACACGTGTTCAAAAATAGAAACTCTCTTTATTTAACAAAACTGGGGGGGGGGGTTAACCTCTGGGGAGACTGGGAAAAGGAGGTGGGAGAGGGGAAGGGAGAGGGGACGGGGAAACCTGGGAGGAGGGAGCTGGAAGGGGGAAGCCAGGGGAAGAAGGAGGAGGGGAAGTCTAAAACTATGGTACGCCATATCTTCAGTACTGTGTACAGATGTGGTCTCCTCACCTCAAAAAAGATATTTTGGCCTTGGAAAGGGTTCAGAAAAGGGCAACTACAATGATTAGGGGTTTGGAACAGGTCCCATATGAAGAGAGGCTAAAGAGACTGGGACTTTTCAGCTTAGAAAAGAGGAGACTGAGGGGGGATATGATAGAGGTCTATAAAAGCATGAGTGGTGTGGAGAGGGTGAATAAAGAAAAGTTCTTCATTAGTTCCCATAATAGAAGGACTAGAGGACACCAGATGAAATGAATGGACAGCAGGTTTAAAACTAATAAGCGAAAGTTCTTCTTCACACAGCACATAGTCAACCTGTGGAACTCCTTGCCACAGGAGGCTGTGAAGCCTAGAACTAGAACAGAATTTAAAGAGAAGTTAGATAAATTCATGGAGGTTGGGTCCATGGAGTGCTATTAGCCAGGGGTTAGGAACGGTGTCCCTGGCCTCTGTTTGTGGAAGGCTGGAGATGGATGGCACGAGATAAATCGCTTGGTCATTGTCTTCGGTCCATCCCCTCCGGGGTACCTGGTGTTGGCCGCTGTCGGCAGACAGGCTACTGGGCTAGATGGACCTTTGGTCTGACCCAGTACGGCCGTTCTTATGTTCTAAGCTCAGGGCTCAGGGTCGGGGGTCTCACTGGACCAACTTGATTTTCATGCAAACCTGCTCCTGGGTTCGCATGTGGCCGTTGGTGGCCAGGCTGGCAGCTATCCTGCCCTAGACGGCCGCATTCCTGTGCCTAATGCGGAGGTCGTGGACGTTGGAGGTCTCCCCCCAAACCTCGATGAGGTCCACGATCTCCACACTTAGACCAGGTGGGCGCCCGCCTCTTGCGGCCCCGGGCAGGCTCCTGGGAGCCGCCAGCCTGGTCCTGGGAAGAGGTGGAGGGCTGGGTGGCAGCGGGTGGCTGGCTCATGCCGTGCCAGGTGTAGGGTCTGCTGGCTGGGTGCTGGCAGGCTTGCAACTGGCACGAGCACTGTAACCAGACTGTGCCCCTTTGAGGGCTCCGGGGCCGGGAGGGGGGGCAGAAAAGTTTCCCTGGTTTGGCCCAGAGTGGCCACCAGGGCAACCTGGGAAGGGCTAGCCTCCAACTAGTTTGAATTAAGTGGCTACACAGCCCTTAATTCGAACTACTTAATTCGAACTAGGTGTTAGTCCTTGTAGAATGAGGTTTACCTAGTTCGAATTAAGCGCTCCGCTAGTTCGAATTAAGTTCGAACTAGCAGTTTGTATGTATAGATGCTATGAAAGTTAATTCGAACTAACAGGTGTTAGTTCGAATTAACTTTGTAGTGTAGACATACCCACAGAGTTTTACTGCTTTACAGATATAAGATTCTACAATGGTTTGTTCAAGAAAATATTGATGAAGTTAGCAGGATTTCTCCAGGATTATGATAAAAATGTACTGTCACAGCCCCCATTGGTTTATGAAAATTAGTTTATGAATATGAATATGCATAATCAAAAATACTTTAGGCAATATGCACTATATGACATCATTTTTAAAGTTGGAATCTGATGGGAATGTGCATATTCTCTTTCTCTTATATGTGAAATTAGAAATGTGAAATGTGAATCTGTTTATAAGTCTAGATGTGCTAATGAAGACCATTAGTGATACTCCAGAAACATAATGGCACAGTATTCAAACCAAAAACCTATGAATAGTCTTGCTTTTCCTGTAAGCCTGGATTGTGACTAGTCCTGCCAGGACATGTGGCCAGACCATCTGTTGCTAGACCCCATTTTGTACTTTTCCACTCAAAGTGGGAAAAGTTTGAACTGAATACAAAGAATTCCTGTCTTGGGCGAAAGGGATATAAAGGTAGGAAACCAAACAATAGGGATAGTTGCCAGATGCTAGGAAATCCACACTTACCACTCAAGATGACTGTTAAAAATATCTAAGACTGAACAGGGGGAAGGATTATGCTCAAGCTAGAAGGTTTCCTAGATTATGAAAAAGATGATTAGAACAACTGTTTATGGTAAGAATTTGTGCATAATAAGTTTCTTAATATATTAGGCTTAGTTGGTGTGATTTGTTTTATTTTTTGCTTAGTAACATACTTTAATCTATCTGTTTTCACTTGCAATCGCTTAATGCTACTTTTTATATTTACTAAAAACACTTCTGTTTATTATCAAACTCAGTGTAAATTATTGTTACCTGAAGGGAGCAACCACTCCCTTTTATTGATAAAGTGAACTTACCAGTTTTCTCTGTGTAAAACTTTTATATGGAATAAGATGGATTTATCTGGGGTTTTGGTCCTCTTCTGAGAGTGGTGCTTCTGGATGCTGTCAAGGCCCAATAGCTGAGCCCTCTGTCAGCCGATGGTCAGGGCAGTGCATGTGTGTATGTTACACCCGAGTCTTCAACTGCTGAGACACAAGGCCCCATCGCAGTGGGCAGTCTAGGTGAGACTGACGGGTGCCCCGAGGAGTTTAACGTCCGTGTCTTTACCGCTAGGATCGGGATCCTTTCGCGGCAGGCAGCCAACAGGCCGACAGACGCCCCAGAGTTTACAGGGAGAGCTTATTACACCTCAGATTTTGACTGCTAGGATACACGATCCCTTCGCAGCGGGCAGCCTGGGGACGCTGAGAGATGCCCCAACGGATCTGTCCCCTGGAAGCGACACGATCCAACGCTCAAGCTCTCCCTATATCTGTCCCTTATGACCGGCTGGAGTTCTTTTAAAATTGTGCTTGGTTCTGTTACAGCAACTGAAGGAGTCAGGTCACAGCTTAAACAGTTACTATTTTATTGTTACAGGGTAAACTTAGCTGTTAAATGCTACTACTGTGTCACAGATAACACAGCCACTACAAAGGACAGGACAGAAATTACACTAATAAGTCACTTACAGGTACCATGAAACCCTTTTGGTTCTCTGAGCTCCTATTAAATGCATGCAAAATAGACACCTAGCAGGTATATATTCTCACCCCTGCGTTCCAGACTTGGCGTGGCCAGCGTCTTTCTCTCAATCCCTCGGGAAGAAGTAGGGCGAGGTTGGGCGTCCCACAGACCTCGGGAGACAACCAATACCTGCCAGCAGGTGTAGATGATTGGAGCTCAAATGGGGTGGGCTACTAAACCCCTCTTTATACCCCTTGGGTCACATAGGCTTCTTCCTGGTCTCAAGTGGCCAATTAGGGAAAATGGCTTTGAACGCCAAGTTTCCCACGAAGGGTGCAAAGCATAATTCACACCTGGGAAAATGCAGACAATGGGCACCTTTGGTATGTGATGGGTGAAGATTCCTCTCCTGGGACAGTGCAGGCATGTCAATTACTGGTACTAGCCATCAGGGCAGCAGGAGGCCCTGGGTCATCAGCTAGCCCATTTACTGTCTGGTTTCTGTTTATTAGAGTCAGGGACAGGCAGCACACCTGCGTTCCCAGGGCATCAAAGGCTGACTGCCTTTCTCTTGCTCTCTGGGGGGGGGAAACAAGATGGGGTTCATGTCTGGCTACACCCTCCCAGAGCCAAACTGGTTCAGTGTCTGTGTTGCTGTGCTGGGGACTGTTACTCCAACTCTGTGCCCTTGCTGGGGGAGATCAGAGCATCTGGTCCAGCAGGACAGGGTGCTGGCGTGCCCCAGAAGGCAGGTAGTCAGCACACCAGATGAAAATCCCAAGGGGACCTCCACGATTCAACCCATCACATGTACCAAAACAAATAAGAAATTAGAAATGCAGTGCCCATAAAATAAAAGGAATATCCACAATTCTGAGATACATTTCATGACCTGCAAATTATCCATATGCCATACATATCTGGGGTGAAATCCTATTAACTCTAGTGTAGTCAAGGTTTCACTCCAGGAGAGAGGTGTTTTAGGAAAGGGATAAGAAGAGAATCCAGAAGGTTTCACTTCCATCATTATTTTTAAAACTACATAATTGTGCAACCTTTACTCACAGTGCCTATGATTACCTTACCTTCATGTTAGGTAGTACTGAATGTCACTGCATTTAAGGTTGATCCTGCATCAGTTGACATCAAGAGCAATTAACTTAAATGGCTGCAGGACAAAGCCCTCACTGTGCAAATAGTGTCATTGATGGGCAAGTCAATAAACATTGTAAGGTTGGCAGCACTGAGTATGTTAGTCTCAATCATGCCACTTAGGTACAATTACTAGTTTGTGCATATAGAAGTGGGCTACATAGCCCATATCAAGCTTGGATACATAGTTACCTCAAAGTCAAGTTGACACCAACTCCTGATCTAGCCAAGTGGCAGTAATTCTATATATTCACCTTGGAAGGTTGAAAAGTTGAGTTCAAATTGTTGGGACTTAAATCTTTGGTTCCTGAGAATCAGGGTAAATTGTTGACACTGAGCTTGGATTTTTTTCCCCATTATTATATCTGTAGAGTGAGCTGAGATATCATTGTAAGGGATTGGACCAATAAAAACAATACTAATGTTTCCTAAATTGAATATATTGTATATTTGAAATGTCATCCAAGTTCCCTGTGGGTTGCTGCTTTGCATTGCTAATAAGCAGAGGGACACATAATGTATATAAACGGCATGTAAAAGGGAGAACATTAGACTGATTAAATAATACTGTGCTACTTGCAGCCAAAATGATAGATCTTTTGTGGTTTGGAGATTCCACTAAATTGCAGTGATCTCAGGAACATATGAGCAAGATTGTCTTTTATCTATAAAAGAGCAGACAGTTGGATAAAGCACAGGAATTTCCCCAGTATTCCAGAATGAAAAAATGTGCTATCTGATCACTCCCAAAAGATGGTACCAGAGTGGAATGATGATGGAAGTGTCACTATAGCTATAAGAAGAGGAGGCCCCTACCCCCATATCATGCCACATGCCTCTTCACAAGAAAACCTGTCACCATCAATATGATTGTTTGGGAGGTGACATAGGGCTTTCCTGGTACTACCACTAATCACATGTGGGAAGGGAAATGAATTGGGAAGCACAGCCCTTAATAGTTCTTTTCTGAACCTCTAAAACTGTAGTTTTGGTTTGGATTTTTTTTATGAATGGCAAACATTGTCCTCAAGAGTGAAAGGAACTGCCAATTGAAACAAGAGGGAGAAATCTGTTTCCTTTAATTACTAAGAATAACTACAATTGTAGAAAAAATGAGAGAGAATTATAGCTAAATTATGTTAGTAAAACTAACTCCTCTGGATTCTATATCTGGTGCAATGAAAATATTCCAAAGTGTCATTCTCAAAAAAAAAAAAAAAAAACCCCAAACAAACAAAAAACCCAGTAAGTGTCATTCTCAAAAAAAAAAAAAAAAAACCCCAAACAAACAAAAAACCCAGTGCTGTGGCCTTGACAAATGTAGGAATAAAAACATTGTCTGAAGGTTTGTTGTTGATCTATTACATTCTTTTCCACATAGTAATCTTCTTTGCTTTTTATGTTAGAGCTAGGCACATACTAAAATGCTTTGCTGTATCTGTCCTTAAATGCTTATGTGGGCAGACACATTGAGTTTGCAAGACACCATGGCTGTGTCTATACTGGCGCGATCTTGTGCCAGAGCTATGCAAATGAGGCTCAGTGTGGAATATCACCGAGCCTCATTTGCATAACTAATGAGCCGCCATTTTTGCGGAAGAGGCTCTTGCGCAAGATGGAGCTGTCTACACTGCCCCTTCTTGCGCAAGAAAAACCCTCTTGTGCAAAGCCGTTATGTCTGAAAATAATCAGCATAACAGCTTTGCGTAAGAGGGTTTTTCTTGCGCAAGAAGGGGCAGTGTAGACAGCTCCGTCTTGCGCAAGAGCCTCTTCCGCAAAATGGTGGCTCATTAGTTATGCAAATGAGGCTCGGCGATCTTCCACGCTGAGCCTCATTTACATAGCTCTGGCGCAAGATTGCGCCAGTATAGACACAGCCCATGGAATTGATGAGACACACGTCTAGCATCATACAGATCACTTTGTTAGTATGTTGTATCCCAATCTCTTTGGGATAGTGACTCTCTCTGTGTTGAAAGTACTAGAACACTTTGGGTTCTACCATGATTTAAATAATAATTATGCCTCAAACCAGAAAACACTTTGGGTACTTGTCAAGAGCTATGGTATTCCAGAAGAATCCTCATCCTCATGTCAACTGAAGTTATCCACAAAAATCAGTTTTAACCCAATGACCTTGGTGAAGAGGAAAAAGAAAAAAAAACAATATTAAGAAAAATGTAGATGCTACTTTTGTTTCTGATGCATCAAGGAATGCAATTAATTTTTTAGCAAGAGCTATACCATCTATTCTGTACTGTGTTCAGAATGTCATTTTAGTTTGACTTGGAAGGCTGGACAAGAATAACAACTATTATCATCAAGATGTATGGAGAAAAGTTGTTGGTTTAAGAAAGCACTGGACCAAGTGGTGCTGGACTCAAAGAGGGATGTATCAGAGTGATCCGATCATCTTTTTGACACTGCCAAGTGAGGCAAGATAGAAGAGACTGCTCCTAATATGAATAGATGCTGACCTACAGAGGAAGCAAAATGAAGGAGAAAATGCAGAAATCATTCTTCAATCCTCTAAAGCATTTTATTTATATTGCTTTTCAAACTAAAACTGTATCTAAGAAATGTTAGTAAAATTAAAATGACATGGGACCTGATGGCTCATTGAAATCAAATTAAAACTCTCATAGAGTTGAATGGATCAACACCATGTTGTTTAGAATGTATTTTGTCTGACAATCAGATATGTAATATTATTTATATTAATAGTAACATGTAGTTAATAACGAGGTATTAAAAAACACAAATACCATAATGAAGTCAATAGGAGCTGTTGGGTAATCACCCATTGGTAACTTAGGCCCCAATCCTGGAAAAAATACACATTTGCCTCACAAATAATACTGTACATTTTGCAAATAGAAAGATCAGAAAGAAAAGCTGGTTCAGAGATTGGATGTACCAACCTTGAGTACGTTCCCTGTGATGGTACATGAATATAAATAGAAATAAGACCTTTCATGCATTATCTGAATAAACACATTCCACCCACTTCTCCAAAATAATGCAATATACTTGGACTTCACACAGGGGAAAAGGCAGCTGCATAACAAGAGTTCCTTGATATTCATATTCACACCCTTTTTTCCTCAGCAAGTCATTTATCATCTAAATGTGTTGTTATTCATCACAACTACATATGTCAGCCATTTACTGTATAACAATTACAATATTACAATTGACACCCACTATTAAGTTTTAATACTTTATCTCCCTCAAGCATAAATTCCATGTATTACTTTCATAATTCCTTTTTTTATTAGCAGTGTCTTACTTCATACTTTTCACTCCTAATTGCTCATTCTTTCTTCTCTTTGAGTTTCCCACAGAGCACTCCCAGACTGTTACCTGCACAAATTTCCTTATGCCTTCCACACTTTTAGGGACACACACCTTTACCCAGTTCCAAGGTGCAACCCTATTAATTAAACATCCACCCTTATCCAATTTAAACATCCACCCTTATCCAATTCCTAGGACTTGGGGTGTAACTTCCTGCAGGTCTGCAGGATCTTTTGCCACTGAAAGAGTAAGCCTTACACAGTAATAAACATATTCTCTATTTATTGACAATTACCAAGCAAGCAGAATATCCATGCCAAGCATAAATGTCATGCTCACCAATACTGATAAAGGCAGGCGGACTTCCCCTGGTGGCCAGGCAAGGTCAGTCTCTCTGGATCCTAGCTGCTGCATGTCATGGTTGTGCAAAGGAGTTCTAGCAGCTCTGGTCTTAGGCTGTGTCTTGGAGGTGAGTTCTTCTTTCAGATCTTCCCTCCTTCTTCTTCTTGTTGTTCCTTTCTTCCTTTCCTCTTTTCCTTCCTCTTTCCCTTTTCTGCTGGTCTCCTTCTTGGACCCTATTTTATACAGTGAAACTTGAGTCCTGCTTAGCTATACTTTAACCAACTATTTTAGTACAATTTTACTAAACAATCATAACATACTGTAACAGAATTACATAACCAATCATATCCCATCAACTTACTTGATTTACACCCAACAAAATTAATTATATAGCAGGCAGAAACAATTAAGAACCAGACAGAGATCATACAGACAAACAATAGGAAAGTGAAGATCATAATCATAGAATAAGGATTCTACAACTTCAGCTATTGATAAATAGTTTCTTGTCAGACAAAATGCTGTTAAGATAAGTTTTCTCTACATATCTTGATATCTATTTCTTTATTTGGTGACAGTGGGTTCCATCAGGATGGGATCTCTTTCTTAACAGCCCGGTAGGACGCTATTTTAATGCAATTTAGATAGAATGTGAATATGTGACTTCAAGCTTTACAGCTAATGATTGCTGCTCTTCAATCTGGCTGAAGACGAAGGCTTTAGGCCTTCCATTATGGTTACAGGCCTTCAAATGTGGCTATAGAAAAACCATATTGTTACAAGACCACAACTGAGTGTGGCAGACCCCATGCCAGTTATAGTAGGACAATGTAAATTATAAATATTACCATTTATCTGAAAATGAATTAACTTTTTCAGGGTACTCTGAGAATAGCACAAAGCCTCCTTGATGCTTGCTTTTTCATGCAAGTTTTTCTCTCTCTCTCTCTCCCAAGGAGAGGAGGAAATCTTGATACTTAAAAAAAAACCTTTATGAAGATAATAAAAATGATGGTCCTCATCCTGCAGACATTTTGGTATGTAAGCAACTTTATTTACATGAGAATTTCCATAGACTTCAGTGGAAGTCCCCCTGTAGTTAACTAGTTTCATGTGAAAGTGGTTCTACCATTTAAAACTTGATGGTTCATGGAACAAATGCATGTTAACATTCCCAGCAATCCTGTTCATAAGAATGTAGCATACCATAGTAACTGTCTAATTTTTAATGTTGGCCTGTATGAGATCATGAAACATCAGAATTCTGGAGATCATACACTGCTTAAGGAGATTGAAATTTGGCTTTATTAGTATTAAGATGGTGTCCTGATTTTCTTTCATTTATTATAAGTTTGTTCTCATTTTGGAATTTCAGTAGTTCTAAGGTTGACTGGGTTCTTTTTTCCCATCTGATCATATGAATTATTTAAAACATGAGTTAAGACTTTATGTTGTGCATCTAATATTTCAGTCTTTCAAACAACATTTAGTTCCTCTGAAGGAGAAATGGTTTTACATATGTAGCAGGTGACATGGCAATGTTCAACACAATAAGAATATGAGAGGTTCAAATACTTAACCCACTTGTGTAAAAATGTTGTGGGGTGGGGTGCTGTATAGGAGACAAGAAGCAATTCATTCCATTGCTCCAATGCACTTTTACTGCAGGAGAGAGTGTTTGACATTTTAGAAGCATGTGGATAGATCAGACCCTTTCCCACTCCTTACCCAGCCAGCCACTGGTAGACTAAAAGTTTTTCTTATGAACTATTACCCTATAACATGCATGAGTTTTATACTTGATGGACACAGTCCTTTCCTAGAGCAAAGCTTAATTTAAAAACACACACACTCTAATTTTGTTTCTCTGAACCTCTTTCTAACTTAGACTCTCACTTGCGAGATTCAAAGCCCCAGAATTTCAATTTCAAGTCCAAGCATTTCGCCTATAGGTCTGTTCCTACAACTACTGAAGTCAATGCCAAAACTCCAATTGAGTTGAATGTTGGAGGATCGGAACTAATAAGAATTATGTTTCCTAATCAAGAAGCGGGATCAATAACACATGGCTTATGCAACTGATCATTACTAACAAACATAGCTTATGTTTTGAAGACAAGCTATCAGATAGTTGCAGTGAAGGGCCCATGATAAATGCATAAATTAAAACTTGAACAAGTCATTGAATCATGTAAATTCAAGGATGGAATAAATTTGAGGAAACTGAATTTTGCTCATGGAAGTTTTGTGATCAGAGGAAGAGATTGAATGCATTGAGGCCATGTCTACACTAGGAAATTATTTCAAATTTACTAAATTCTGACTTCTGGGCACCTAATTTTACAAATTCAAAGTTCCATGTTCTCACTATGGGGAAGAATCGAATGTAGTCTGAGGCAGGCTCTGTTAATGGGGACATGCTACCTTGGACTCAGAACCCCAGGAAGCATTCTGGGGAGCTGTGGGTAACTTCCCAGAGGCCAATTAGTTTGAAATAGCAACACCTGTTATTTTGGGCTTACAAGTTTGGAAATAGCATTATTCATCATGAAAAGCAGGACTACAGATTTCAAATTCTGTGACCCCTTATTACAGAATAATGGGCTTGGTAAGCATTGCTTACAAAATCAACCTTGGGGACCTAATTTCAGACTAAGGTCCTCATGTAGACCAGTCCTGAGTAATTTATTTCCTGGCTTAGTGACCCATAATCATTAAAGGACCCATCTAATCAAAAATGGAAGATGGAAGACTACATTCTTTCTTAATTCAATATTGTTTCTTAGACTTGTGTTCCTCGCTAACCTTCTCCTGATGAAGGAAGATATGCCAGCAAAAGTTTTATCCTAAGCAAAGAAAATACTTCTTGAAAAGGCCATATCTGTTGCAATATTAATTTGATATTGGTGCTATTAAAATATTGATGTGTCTCCATCTGAGTAGTAATATTCATAATGTACCTTGAGCTGTGTAAACAGCTAGACACTTTTGAAGCCTATAGTCTGGCCCAAAGAATCCCAGAAATTTCTTCTCCTTCTCTTGCTTTATTTTTAAAGTTTCTCCTGTCCTTCTCAGTTTCTTGTTTAATTTTTTCTAAATAAAGAAAACAGGCTCGTAGGCCTAAAAAGTCCATTGGATTCTTTCAAAACCCAGCATTTTTACAGGAAAAAAAGATTGTATATCAGTAGAATATGAACATTAATTTCACTGTATCAGCCTGTTAAGATAAGTAAGAATTACTGCCCACATGGACAGAACTTTGGAAAAGTAGGGTGAATAGTGATCCTGAGTAACACAGGAGACTGAGAACATTCAGTTGTTTCTGCTTCCCTTTTTCTTGGTTTCTTTTCTGAATTTCCTCTTTAATAGTCTGTTTTTTTCTTCCAAAGTAATCGTTTTAATTGTAGCAGGCATGAAAATATTGGGACATTTTAGTATAGAGAAGGGAAGTCAGCACACCACGGAGGTATTCAAATAATGGAAAATAAATCTTTTGCTTCTACTTATCCTTTCTCTTAATACAAGAACAATGGAGATTTTAATTAAATGGAAAGACAGCAAAATGAAAACAATTTATGAAAATAAACAAATACATAATTAACCTGTGGAATTTAATTCCCACAAAATATCACTGGAGCCAAGAGCTTAGTAGGATTCTGAAAAGGATTAGACATTTATATGGATAATGACAATGTTCCACAGTTGTTTTGGATGTAATTTTAAAAATGTATAATAGATATAGGGTTTGATTCAGCTTTTGGTAAAGCCCATGCAAATCAGATCTGGACCATTAACCCTCATTGTTCAGGGCATAAACCAACCACTAACTGATATGGTTAGGAAGATAAATCTATAAGGGTAGTATACAGGTGTGTGTATCCTATTAAAAATCCAAGAGGGTCAATATGATCCTGAGTAGTTGTCTAACGTCTGGGTTGTACCTGGAAAATGGAACAGGTTTATCTGTGAACTAAACCCAAGAAAGAATGTCTGGGTGATGTTATAAGCAGAGGAAATTGACAGTAGAGGGGAGTAGCAAGGAACATCTTCAGTCACTCTTTGGGACTAGAGAGACTAGATACTAGGAGGGTCAAGGAAGAGGTACGGGGGATCCTTTCCTGAATAGAGAAGTCTGTAGGGCAGCCAGGAGAGAGATGAAGCAAGCACTGGGAGTGGAGCAGGCTGTTCCAGTGGAGCAGGCTGTTGGAGTACACCAGTGCATTCTGATAAAAGGGAATGATCTAGACTTGCTGTGAACAAGTCGTGGGAGGTGTTCTGTAGAAAAATATCAAGGACAATTTAATAATCATGAAAGGCCATGCCAAAGAAAGGTGTAAGTTGGTCTGAATTTGCATCCTTTGATTTGGGTTTGTTAGGTGATTCTAGAGGAGGGTTTTGAGAAACCCATGCTTAAGAGAAAGGTAATCCTAAAGAGGTTGCAGGGAAGAAGGCCTCTGAAAGGCTGAGTAGGAAAAAGCCCAGAGATATGGCACTAAGAAGATAGACAAAGCACCTCTTGGTTACTTGCTATAGTGTTCCTGAGCTAGAACCTAGTGAGGTAGTAATAGGGCCTGGGTTCCCCTATCAGCCACTGGGTGGGGGCATGATGGCATGAGACGAGAGAAGGGGACAACAATGAAGGACAGCCTGAGAAAAGGAAGTGAGGACCACGAGGCCCAGAATTGGAGCTGAAGATCTGATACAAGTTCTTGAATGCTGGTTAATTGGTCTTTTTCTCCATCCCAGAAGACATGAATTTAAATCATGACCAAGCTAGAGGGCCAAGTCATGGAAAGAAGTGGACCACTGGAGGACAAGAATGGCCTTACAAAGGAGGCACCAGATGAGGAGAAAGCCATCACACTTGGCCATGGAGAAGTATTCCAGCAGTCAGCTCATCTTTGTACTGGTAAATTATTCCATAATTTTCTACACAGATTTTCTTGTACCTTCCTATTGGGACAGGATACTGAATTATGTGGACCAGTTGTCTGGTTGGGATTGTTAGGTCCTTTTGCCTTGTGAAGGAGAGTTTGCACTACTTAAGTGGTGAAAGCATTATTTACTTGCATTTCATTCTTCCTTAGCTAGCAAAACTGGTGAAGTAATTAGCTAAGCACTGTGTATATCAATCACTACTATCCATGACTATTATCATTATAGTTCTAAAGAATCAAGCAAAAAAAGAATATAACATCCTGAAAAATGTAAGAGGATGATACTTAACTTTCCCACTGTCCTATGCATTCATAATATTAAACATTATATTTAAACATTGTAATGCTGCATACTGTCCAAGACTATTTTCCTTCTGGCATTGGAAAAAGTAGAAGTATAGTTCTTCTGTATTTGTTCATATTCAGTGCACTACACATTTGGGAGGAAACACTAAGGGTAAATAAATCTACTAGAGAATGTATATAATTCTGAATGTAATGGAAGCAGAAGCATCTTGTCTTTACTACCATCACAATACGCAGAATCCAGTTTAAGAAATACAACTGAGAAGCTCATTAATATAATATTTTAAACAGCTTTTTAAAGTCAGTTACCCCAGACCAAATTCAATATGTGTGCAACTAATAAAATAGGTTCATATTCAGTAACATTTCATGATCTTAGGTTAGAAAGAGGGCATGTTATGTTGTGGTCTTCAACCTTGTACAACCAAATTAGTTTCCAGATCACATGAGTTAAGGTGAATCAGACTTGTATGGTTGTAGTGTTATCAGAAACGCCATAGTAATGTACCACCTTGAATGCTGTTCTACTTAACCTCATGTTGTAATTTATTGTTTTTTTCCCCTTAGGCAGCAATATTTTAGGATAAATAGATGTCACTATAAACTCTGTAATAAGATAATTTTTATAGCCATAAACTGCCTAAGATTTGGATTGCATTTTCATGCTGGGGATCCCTGCCAATATGGTGTGCACCAAAGCATTCTGATGACCAGAACTGCATTATTTTAAGCCCAATTCTCCTTTAGTAGTAGTATGATCTAAACTAAGTTTGTGATATCTCTATACACAGTGCATATACACAGATATTGCTGAAGAACAGAAATGTCACAGGCATCTGGTAGGGTAAAGGTTCATCCCCATTGTCATTGCTTTCATTAACCCTTTCCGGCTTTCTGCCAATAGAAGCACATATCTTTTTGCCACTTGCACTGAGAGTGTTCATTAATCCACTTCTAGTTTTGATCATTACGACTCTAAATCAAAGCATAATCTCCACTGTATCATGATGAAAATTGAATTAATGAAATTTTCATTAGTACACAATTAGTCTTTTAGCAATAGTCATCATCCAGACCATTTATTTATGATATCTCGGATCTTGCATGATATTTGTAAATCTAACAGGTCTGGTCTAAGATGTCAAGGATCCTCCCCCATCCCTCCATAACTGCATGTCAAGACTGAAACTTCAACATTAAGTTTAGCAACACAAACTTGGTTATTCTTAAGAACTTCAAGAAACAAAATAGAGTAGAAGGGTCACAAAGAATGTATAATTCAATGAACTAATCCCTTAAAATCCTTCCTGATGTACGTATTTGGTCAGCTTCTTAGATTTGAGACATCTGTTTATATTGCTGTCATCAAAGCTAAGCTGCTTTAACATACTAAACCCAGCAGTGACTGTTTTCACTCTGCACACTGCCTTTTTCAATCATAGATGAGCAGAAACAAGCAATGATTTTGAAGTCCCCTTACCTCATACATAATTAGAATGTTTAATTTTTGGGGTACTTGTAGAATCTCCCTCTGGGTTGTCCCTACATGGTTCACTAAAACACAATTTTTTAAATATTCTTCTGTCAACATAAACTATTTATGTAATCCTATTCCATGTATTTTACACACTACAAGGCTGATGGACACAGCAATAATGTATGAACAAGTCTATCTGTAGATTTGTTGCTCACAAATGAAGATACAGTAGTGGAAAAGCTTATCCTGTCTCTTGAGGATCATTTACATGCAAAAGAAGTAACTGACAAGCAGCTATGCAAGTATAAGTACTGGCCGATCTTGCAATCTGAGTAACACCCAAGTCTTAAACTTAATTATTTATTATTATTTTATTTGGGGCCTATAAGTTCAGCTACACTACAGTCAAAACTGTATCACCATTATGTGAGGTATACACAAACATAAATTAAAAACCAAAATTTGTTAGCTCCCAGAAGTAAGAAACACGTGATTTTGCTGGTAGATCTTGGGCCTTGGGGAAAATGGAGAGACCTGAAGTTTTGGTGTACTGAGATCCTGTTTTTGCCATCTCTGTCCATGTCATTGAGGGGGAGAGGAAGAGTTGAATCTTAGGGCTAGGTTGAGGAGAGTTTACTATCAGAAAATTTGGTGACCACAGCCAAGCTGAAACTGAATTCCTGTACAAAACCCTTTTTTATAATCTACAACATGCAATTAGACTCTATGAGGGAACTTTCAACATTAAACATCACATCTGTTTACTTCTCTCCGAAATATTACTGAGTTCAGTTACAATTATCATTACAACTCTACTATGCATGGTTATGCATAGATTCTGTAGTCCGTATTGTGGACACTGAACTCCATGTTGGGAATAGTAACAAGAGAATTCTCTTTCAGTTCCTGGGATATCACGTTTTTAGTTAATATTAGTTAAAAAACCCAGCATAGTTTACTGCTATGTTCTGACTGAGACATCACGAACAACTGAGGGCTTGCCTATAGGTGTGGTGGGTGTAAATTTTTTTTCAGAATCAGATAATATTAATTATGCAAGCCACAGTGATTGAATGCACGTGAGATAGTGTTCAAACACATGCAGGCAGTTTGCTATGAGCTGAGTGTATCCAATGACTGGCATTCTAGAATGTCATCTAGACTGGCATCCCATCTAGACTGGCATCTCATGTTCCTTTGCTTTCCGGCTAGTTAGTGTGCATTCTGGGATTTTTCTTGCTGTATATGTGGAGTGCACAGTTGAATCCAGGCTGGTTCAAATATTTTTAAAATTCCATGATTATCTGTCTCTGCCCTGGGCAATCAAGCACCATTTCCAGAATGCCGTCAGCAAGGGTGGACATAACAACAATGCTCTGCACCACTGTGCTGGCAATGTCTACCACGCAGAGGCAGCTTAAATTGTACTTTAGCACTGAGAGCTGTATGAGTTTGGCTTTGGACTTCTCCAGCTGCATTACTAAACATAGGAGTGTAGCAGTAAGAATATATTACAGAATATATTACACAACCTGACCAAGATGCTGGTTGTGAAATGCTCAGGAAGATTAGAAAGGCTATAAAAATAGAAAACTCAATAATAATGGATTTTAACTATCTCCACATTGACTGTGTAAATGTCTCCTCAGGAAGGGATGCAAAGATAAAATTTCTAGACATCATTAATGACTGCTTCTTGGAACAGCTAGTCTTGGAACCCATAAGAGAAGAGGCAATTCTTGATTTAGTCCTAAGTGACTCTCAGGATCTGGTCCAAGAGGTGAATATAGCTGAACTGCTGGATAATAGTTACCATAATGTAATTAAATATAACATCCTTTTAGCTGGGGGAGGATGGAGATAACCAAATAAGCCCACCACAATGGCATTTCACTTTAAAAAGGTAAACTACCCAACAATAAGGAAGCTAGATGAATGGGAATTAAAAGAAATAGTCACAATTGTGATATGTCTGCAAGCCATGGACACTTAAAAAACATAATAGAGGCTCAAATTAAAATGTATATTCCAAATAAAAACAACAAAAAGAACAAAAAACAATGCCACTGTGGCTAAATAACAGAGAAAAAAGGGCATGAGAGGCAAAAAGTCATCCTTTAAAAATTGAAAGTCAAATCTTATAAAGGAAAATAGAGAGGAGCATAACCTCTGGCAAATAAAGTGTAAAAGTGTAATTAGGTGGGCCAAAAAAGAATTTGAAGAGTAAACACCAAAAACACTAAAAATGTTAATCAGAAACAGGAAGCCAAAGAATTTGGTGATCAAGGTGCTAAAGGAACACTCAAAAAAAGACAAGTCCAATGAATTATTTGAATTGATCTTCATTGCAGAGGATTTGAGAGAGATTCCCAAGCCTGAGCCATTCTTCAGTGATAAATCTGAGGAAATGTCTCAGATTAAGTTATTGATAAAGGAGGATTTGGACTAAATTAATAATTTAAACAGCAGTAAGTCACTGGCACCAGTTGGTATTCACCAAGGGTATGTCTAGACTACATGCCTCTGCCGACAGAGGCATGTAAACTAGGCTACCTGGCATAGTCAAAGAAGCTGGGATTTAAATATCTCCGGATTCATTAAAATAAACATGGCCACTGCGCTGTGCCAGCTCAGCTGATTGTCGGCACAGCGCGGCAGTCAAGACGCGGATCGGTCGACAGGAGAAGCCTTTGTCGACCACTCCATTATGCCTCGTGAAACGACAAACGCTTCCCCTGTCGACCGAGCCGCGTCTTGACTGCCATGCTGTGCCGACAATCAGCTGAGCTGGCACAGCACAGTGGCCATGTTTATTTTAATGAAGCGGGGGATATTTAAATCCTGGCTTCTTTGACTATGTCGGGTAGCCTAGTTTACATGCCTCTGTCGGCAGAAGCATGTAGTCTAGACATACCCTAAGAGTTCTAAAAGAACATAGACATGCAAGTGCAGAATCACTGACTTGGTATGTAACTTATCATTTAAATCAGATTCTGTATCCAATGACTGGAGGATGACTGGAGCTAATATCCAATTTTAAAAAATGGTTTCAGAGGTAATCCTGACAATTACAGGCCAGTAATCCTAACTTCAGAATTAGGCAAATTAATTGAAATGATAGTAAATAATTGAATTATCAGACACATTGCTAAACAAGATTTGCTGGGAAAAGTCATCACAGCTTTTATAAAGGAAAGTTATGCCTCACCAATCTTTTGGAATGTTTCAGGGCTCAACAAACATGTGGACAAAGTTGATATAGTGTACTTTGTCATTCAAAAAGCCTTTGACAGTGTCTCTTAAAAAAGGCTTTTAAGCCAAATAAACAATCATGGCATAAGGGAAAATCCCCGCATGAATCACTAACTGGTTAAAAGATGGGGTGGCAGACCAAGGAATAACTGGTCAGTTTTCTGAATGAAGTGTAGTAAACAGCAAAGTTCCCCCAAAGTTCTGTATTGGGATCTTGTGTTTGACATATTCATAAATGATCTGGAACAGGAACAAACAGTGAATTGGCAAAGTTTGCATGTGATACTGAATTACTTAAGATATTTAAATACAAAGTAGACTGCATAGAATCACAAAAGGCTCTCACAAAACTGGCTGTTTTAGCAACAAAATGCCACATGAAATTCAGTATTGATAAATGCAATGTAAGATAATTCACATGGGAAAACATAAACCCAATTATATATACCAAATGATGAGGTGTAAATTAGCTGTTACCACTCAAGAAAGAGAACTTGGAATCATTATGTTCTCTATAAGTATCTGCTCAATATGCAGTGGCAGTAAAAAAATTAGTATATTAAGAATCATTAGAAAAAGGGATAGATAATCTCACTATACATTTTAAAAATGTGCATCTGTCTATCTAGCTGTCTGGGAGTCTGTTCAAGAACTCCTCCTAAACAGTAAGATCTAGGATCACAAAATTTGGTATGCAGCTTCCTCTTATCATAACTTACAGCAAGGTCAGGATTTGGTTGTACCAGGATGATGGGATGTGCCATTCATTCAACTGACTCTCATAAAATGGAATGACCAATGAGGGGCAGCAAGGGGCCAGAGATGGGAATCGAGACAGCTATTACCTCATCAGGCCTGCAGGGGGCAGGAGCGGAGAAAGGAACAGCTATCTATTATATATCTCAGACAGTTTTTCTGTTTGTGTCTGTTTGTGTGCCTGTCTGTCCCCCAGCCAGGGGAAATGCACCCATCCCCTGGCTGTTCCTGCTGCAGCTGCCATGGACAGACACTTCTCACCTGACCCCAGGTTACTGCAATAAGACAGTGCTACAGTTGTCCTCTCTTTTGGGGCAGCCTGCATACTGAACCCCTCATCCCTAGGTCCCCGTTCCCTCAGCAATGATTTAATTGAAAAACAAAACTTGTTTGAGTTAAGGACCTGCACAACACTTGGTAAATCTTCTAGTATGATCATAAATATCGTAATGCCTCTCTATAAACCCATGTTACACCCCACCTACAGCTTCAATAATGCATGCAATTCTAGTTACCCAATTTCAAATATATATATTAGAGTTGGAAAGTGCATAGAGAAGGGCATCAAAAATTATATGTCTGGAACAGCTCTCATGTTGACAGTGTTTGAAAAGAGTGGGACCATTCAGCTTAGAAAAGAGATGACTAAGTGGGGTTATGATAGAGTCCTGTAAAATCATGAATGGTATCATTCCATCACTCTGTATCCCGCAGGCTCCACAACTCCCACAGCCTCCCTGCCCCAGACACTGTTCAGGGACTGGCAAAGCTACCTGGCAGCTCGGCATGGGCAGATTTTGCCTCCTGAAAGGCTGCGGCCAGAGATGAGCAAGCAGGACCCTTTGGAAGAGGAATCTGTCCAGGCCGGGCTGCCAGGAGGCTTTGTCCATCCACGAACAGTGTCCAGAACAGGGAGCAAAATCTTTCATCAGATTTTAATTTAGCAAACAACGATTGCATACATCTGATTTCATATGGAGTAAAATGCCCCTTTTTGTTACAAAATATCCAAACAGTATTTGAAAGACAAATATGTTTTAACTTACTTATAATACAATATTTTATTTTGCTCAGACTTAATCACAAATTTCATTTGGAACATATGAGTCTCTCCTTAAAAATATTAAACTTCTTAAGATTGTAAGCCGTCCAGAGCAAAGGACTGTCATTTCTATGTTTGTGTGGTGCTTGGCACAATGCAGAGGGTCCCAATTCTGCTTGGGGCCAGTTGGAGCAATAGTATTTACCAAAAGGGATTCTGGAAAAAATATGAGATACTGAGAACCCAAATGTCTATTCCAATATATTTTTAAACATAAATAGTTCACAGCATATATATTACAAATACATAAGTTTGGAGGAATTCTAACTTTCTATCAGCCTTCTCAATGGTCTTAATGCTCTCTCATAATTTATCTCTCTAAAGCAGTTAGAATTCTGTGCTTTACACTTTCTGTACCTTTAGACAATGCAAAAAAACAATAAAATTCTGAGTCTTGTCTTACAAAAGATATTTATCCAAAAAATCAAATTGTCTTTTCAATAAACTATATATATATAAGACTCATGAAAAGGTTTTTAAGGGAGCACATCTTTTGAAAACTACTGTGTCTCTTCAGTGATTTAATGTGGCAAATTATCAATTTAACTGGCCATGTAAGTGCTCTTTTGAGAATCATTATGAGTGGGTGGATTGGTTTGTTAAAAAGCTGTAATTGACAAGTTTAAATACTGTTAAGAATTGGCCTTCTGCAAGTAACTTGTCAACCTAACTATTGAAAATTTACCTTTCACCTTAATAGTTTGGGAATTACTATGGAACAGCTGCACTCCCCCTGCCTCTTGCTAATGGTTCTGCATCTTACTCAATTGAGGCCTGGTCTACACAGGGGCTGTGTCTACACTGGCATGATTTTGTGCAAATACTTTTAACTTTTCCGTTAAAAGTATTTGCGCAAGAGAGTGTCTACACTGGCATGTGCTTTTGCGCAAAAGATGTGCTTTTGCGCAAAAGCATCTGTGCCAGTGTAGACGCTCTCTTGTGCAAGAAAGCTCTGATGGCCATTTTAGCCATCGGGCTTTCTTGCACAAGAAATTAAGGTTGCCTGTCTACACTGGCCTCTTGCGCAAGAATACTTGCTCAAGAGGGCTTATCCCTGAGCGGGAGCGTCAGAATATTTGCGCAAGAAGCACTGATTTCGTACATTAGAACGACAGTGTTCTTGCGCAAATACTTGCAGCCAGTGTAGACAGGCGGCAAGATTTTGCACAAAATCGGCCGCTTTTGCACAAAATCTTGCCAATGTAGACACAGCCTGGGAGTTTAAGTGACACTTAGCCATATTAGGTCGAATTTCTAATCATTAACTTGATACCGCCAAACCCATTCTGTTGACTTTAAGTGCCATTAAAGTTGATTTCTGTACTCCAGTTTTTCATGAGGAGTAATGCTAAATTTGACCTTGCATGATGGACTTTATGGTAGTGAAGATGCAGTGCCGTAAAAGTTCTTGGCTTCCAGGAGGTGCCCTGTGGTGACTGCTCTAGCCAGGACTCTCAATTCTGCTGCTCTCCAGGGGTGTGTCTAGACTACAGGGTTTTTTCGAAAAAAGTGGCCTTTTTCGAAAAAAACTTCCCCTGCATCTAGACTGCTGCCGCATTCTTTTGAAAGTAAATCGAAAGAATGCGGCAGTTTTTTCGACCATGGAAAACCTCGTTTTACGAGGAATAATGCCTTTTTTTGAAAGAGCACTTTTGAGAAAAGGTGCTATGTAATGCAAACTGTGCTTTTTTGAAAGACAGCATCCAGACTGCGTGGGTGCTCTCTTTCGAAAAAGCGGCTTGCTTTTTCGAAAGTACTGATTGTAGTCTAGATGCTCTTTTTTGAAAGAGGCTTTTTCAAAAGTATCTTTCAAAAAAGCCTCTTTTGAAAGAGGCTTGCAGTCTAGACGTAGCCCAGGTGAACAGGAAAAGCCCCAGGAAAATTTGAATTTAATTTCCTGTGTGGCCAGGATGGCCAACAGACCTCAGAACAGGCAGCATAGCTGAGCAGCACACCTGACCATAAGTTCCTAGAGTTGCAGATGACCACTAGCACTGAGCATGCAGGAGATCCTGGACCTCATCTCTGTGTAGGGAGAGGAATCTGTCCTTGCAGAACTATGAGCCAGCAAAAGATTGCAAAAGGCATGGAGGAGAAAGACTACACTAGAGATGCCCAGCAGTGGTGCATGAAAATAAAAGAGCTGAGGCAGGCATATCAGAAGACAAAGGAAGCATAGGAATGGTCTGGATCCTTGCTGCAAACATGCTGCTTCTATGAGCAACTGCACGCTAACCTGGGCGGGGGACCAGACCAGCTTCCCTAGCCAGTTTGTGGATTCCAGCCAAGACACTCTTCTGGCAGCCTTTGGCAAAAGCACAGAGGACAGCATGGATGAGGAAGAGGAGGAGGAGAGTGATCAGCAGAAGAGTGGAGCAAGCAATGTCACCAACAGCCAGGATTTTTGTATAACTTTGGAGATAATCCCCTCTTCCCAGGACATCTTGCAGCTGGGCACTGATCCTGGGGAGGACACTTCTGGCGAGGTCACATTTTTTATCATGCTACAAGTGGGTTAAGGCAATTGGATGTAATATATGTCTGCCACTATGCCTACACAGTGTGTGGGGTCTCCGGAAAAGCTTGTTAATGTGTCTAGAGATGGTGCGGAAATCCTCCCTACACAGCTCCATAAAGCTCTCATAGAGGAGCTCTTTAATCCAAGGGTGGGAAACCTTTTTAGGCTCAGAGTCCACTGACCCACAGAAAAATCAGTCAGGGGCTGCACACGAGTGAGAAAAAAAACTCACCCCTTACCAGCGTGGGGTCCCCAATGTGGGGGGAGCCCTGAGTCTCAGGGGTTGAATCCAGGCAAGTCAGAGGTTGCATCTGGCCCCCGGGCCTTAGGTTCCCCACCCCTGCTTTAATCCTTCTCACAAGGTTTCTGCAGAGGCCTGCCTTATTCTATCCTCCACTAGGACACCTTTTCATGCCGAGCCAGCAGTAAGTGGTCTGGCATCATTGCAGCATAAAGCACTGCAAAATAAGGTCCAAGTTTCTGTCCACAATTAGTCAGCATCTGTTCCCTATTACTCTGTGTGATTCAGAGAAGACTGATATCTCTCATGCCAACCTGGGTGAAGCAGGGGAAGCTATCAGCTGATGCCTCTGAGGTAAACCTTCGTTTGCTTGTCCCCAGTGAAACAAGGCTTGAGTCCCTGCCCTGCCACTGTGCCTGGAACTCCCAATCCCTCCCCTCGTTATGCTCCTCCAGAAAGGGAAAGTTACACTCTCCCAGAAAATAGGAATTGCCGAACCCATAGACATCATGTGAGACCCTGCCCTGCCCTGCCACCACACTGGACGCCCTCCCTCCCACATGCTCCCTGGGAAAGGAAAGTTGCACTGTCCCAGCAAACAGGGGATGTTGAACACATGGGCGCTGTGCGAGCCCTTATCCTGCTCTACCCTGTTATCATGCCCAGCTCCCTTCACCTCACAGGCTCAAGCCCCAGTCTGTCACTTACCATGCTTTTCACCGAACTGAGTCCAGCTGGCTGCTCCCCATAGAACTCTGTGGTGTATCTGCTGCATAGTGGCTGCTTAAAAGCCTAACTGTGGCCTTGTACAAAAGGGACTGAGGAGCATGCAGTGGGAAGGGCAGCTAGCCTGCTGCACACTCAGTTCCGGCCAGCTGTCCGACTGGTACAAATCCTCAGGCAAAAATGGACTAGGGATGACATGTTCAAGGAGCAAATGCAATCCAATCACTGGGACAGTGAGTGCATAGGAGAGTGAAGGAATATGCTGCTGTTGGAGATGAGAATGAAATGTGAAGACAGAAGAGTGTGCAGGAAACTGGAAGTGAAGAACCAGGAGAGAATCTTGAAGAACATGGTGGATGTGATGAACTGCATGACAGACTTCCAGGATAGTTACATGCAGAGGCACCCCCTCTAGCTTTTGTGGAACCATATTCCGTCTTCACCAAGTTCCATAGCTTCCTTTCCCATGGGCCCTAGTATGGGAGAAGGTGTCAAGCGTAGCCTCACACTCAACCCCCAGGGATGTATCCCGAAGCAAAAGGCTGTCCTCACAATTGTGATCATCCCTCCTAAGCTTCTGCCATCAACTCCTTTTCTGTCCCTCCTGTGGTCCCTAAATAAAAACACACGATTTCTGAATAACATTCTCTTTTATTGCTTGTGTTGGGGAGGGGAGGGGGTTTACAACGTATACAGGACACCTCATTAAGAGAAACATGCATGACTTTCAAATCAGGTCATTCATAAAACTATCTTTCAAAGCCTGCTCCTTGATTTCCTCTCCTTATTGCCCTGGTGTCTGGCTGCTCATATTTGCTGGAGAGGCTCTGTACCTCAACCCTTCACCCTGCCATATAACTTTTCCCCTCACTGTCACAAGTATGATGGAGCACACATCAGGCTGCCACTATGATGGGAATTTTGCATTAGCTGGGGTCTAACCTAGTCAGTAGACTGTAGAAATTTCCCTTTACATTCCCAAAAGCACATTCTACCATCATTCTGCACTTTCTCAGCCTGTAGTTGAATTCTCCTTACTGCAGTCTAGGCTGCCTGTGTAAGGCTTCATGATCCTTGGGAGCAAAGGGTAGGCTGGGTTGCCAAAGATCACTATTGGCATTTCAATACCTCCAATGGTAATTTTCCAACTTGGAAATAAACTCCCAGCTTGCAGTTTCAGAAGAGGCAGGAATTCCTAAAGATGCACCTTTCCTGATCATCCCATGTTGGTGAAATGGTCCTTGTGACCCACCAGCTCCTGCAGCACCAGCAAGAAGTACCTTTGCAGTTTATGTACTCTTTTGCAAGGTGGTCGGATGCCAAGATAGTAATGTGTGTTCTGTCTATCACCCTACCACTTTTCAGGAACCCCATCATGGCAAAGCTATCCTCTATGTTTTCCAGAGTCACTACTTTCTGTAGCATAGGGGTATTGATTTCCCTGGCTACTTGAATCACAGCAGCCCCCACTATAGGTTTTCCCACTCCAAACTGATTCCCAACTGACCAGTAGCTGTCTGGTGTTGCAAGCTCCCATGGGGCAAGTATCATTCACTTATCCACTGTCAGAGTGGGTCTCATCTGGTATTCCTACACTTCAGGGTGGGGGGAAAGTAATTCACAAACTTCCATGAAAGTGGCTTAAGGCATGCAAAAGTTTTGCAACCACTTCAGATCATCCCATAGCTGCATCGTTATGCAGTCTACCAGTCCGTACAGAGCATCGAATGCCAGCAGCATTTGCCAGTCGCTTAGTTCAAGTGTTTTGCAGAAGAGTATGTTCATGCCTCCTGAGATTCTTCCTCATTCTGGTGGACCCTGGACACATTCTGGATATGCTCCAGCAAAAGACTCTCCCTAGTTAATATGATTGCCATAATGTTTTGATGCTCAATGGGATCTACAATGAATTCCATACTTACATTGCTATGGCATCTGCACAGATAACCAGGGAATAGTCATGAAAAGACTGTACCATTGCTTTCTAGAAGGGTGGGAGAGGGAGGAGATGAGTGCATTATGGGACCCAAGTACCCAGAACCACCCACTCCACAGTTTTGGACCCAGTATGCACTGGACCAGAATACAAAGGGGCTATAGGCTAGCTACCTACTGTGCACTGCATTCAGAGTTGATGGTAGCCACCCTACTGGCTCTAGCACTAAGAAGGAAGGATAAGGGACATCCTGATGGTAGGGAGGTGGAGTAGAGTTACACTCTCCCAGAAAATAGGAATTGCTGAACCCATGAGACCCTGTCTCCCCTGGGCCAACCCTGGGTGCAGCCAGCTAGCCAGCCAACCAATATTGGCTTCCCCAACTGACAAGCCACACTAGGAAGAGAGGGTAGGGGATGTTCTGGAGTGGCCTAGGGGATAGGGACTCTGCCTGGGGAATACAGGGTGGTGGGCTCAAGTTCTATCCCCCCCATCCCATTCTGGGAGCAGTAAAATGACCAACATTCACTGTCCCAGGTTAAAGGACCCTCTGAAGCTACTTCAAACTGGGTTGAATTCTTGTACAGAGTGGGGATGTGGATTTTCAGCTTTACAAAATCAGGTGCTAAAAATCAACCTGGATAAATTTGACCTTATCTCTTAGTGTAAACAAGGCTTAAGTAATGTCATTGAGGTCAGTGGGATTAATCTGATAGGATCCATACATATAAATAATGGTTGTACAACTAGTCCTGTAGTTAGTACAGAAATTTTGCAATTTTTTCTTCAAAACAAAATCACTGGGACAGTAAATTGCAAACCATGACATGTTGGGTTTTTTTTTTTTTTGTGGTCACCATTTTAGAAATATTCTGACTCTCAGGATACTCTCACACTGATTATTTTTCTTATGCCTTATTAATATTATAGAACTTAATGCAGTTAAATAAGGGGGTGGTGGTATAAAAGCCTTCTGCAGAGTATAGGTAATATTTCATTAAGCCTCAATCCAGGACAATATTAAAAATGCTTACATGTAAACCAGATTAATTTTAGTAATTAAAATTAAGCATTTGCTTAAGTGCTTTGCTAGACCAAATAATTATTTCCCATATTCTCTCTCTGCTTCATATGTGTAATTTGCCAATACACCTGTTTCTATTAGTAATTTTCCTGCTTGTTCAAACAAAAGTTAAAAAAATGGGAAATTTAACTTTTTCCCTAACATAATTTATATATTAACATTCATTAGGGAAATGAGTTTATCTATCATGCATTTCTGCTGATAGGGTATAAAGTGTTCTCAACTCATATTTCTTTGTAATAAATACATTGAATTATTAATGTACCGTTTCCTTTATCCAACAGACAAGACACATTCGTCACCCTCATCATATGCTTTTTGGTAGCAATTTTTGCCAATATTTTATGTATTTATTTTGATTTGTAGACATCCAAAGAGGAAAAAAACAGCAACAGACCACTTGAAATAGCAGAGAATAGATGTGCTAAAGGCATAAATTATTGCAATATAGAATCTGGGATATACAAAGTAGAGAGTCAGTCTGCTTTGTATATCCTGGATTTTATATTGCAATAATTTAATTGCAAGATGTGAGGGGAGCTCCGTGCTCCCAGAAGGGGTGGGGCCTTAGGTGGAAGGTATGGTGCTGGGGGCAGCCAGCCCTCAGTGCCACCAGGACCAAACCATGCTGCACCCCTCAGAACCACTCAGAGTATGCCGCAGGTTGCTCCAGCAGTGATTTAAAAGGCCAGGGGCTGCAGGCCCTTTTGTATCACTAATCTCTGGGGCAGTTGTCCCCTTTGTCCCTGCCCCTGTCAGCAGACCTGCTTTCAGTTGACATAGGAGTCAAGCCTAAAGAGGTATCCCCATTGAAGTCAATAGGCATAGGTCATATTTTCAGATTGCTGAAGAAATGGGAGCTAGCATTTACAGGGAGAATCTGGCCCCATATTCCTGCATCAATTTCAGTGTTGTAGATGTTGGGATTACTATTTGACTTGTAATCACAGGCCTACGTATAGTCAGCTAGGGCCCCATTGCCGGAGGTGCAGAGTGCTTTCAAATACCACTGGAATTATTGAGAGCAGGGGGCTGTTCAGGATTTCCCTGGATTGGGACATCTAGAGAAATATACACAATCTCGTTCTCAGCTGGATCTTGCCCCTGGATTGCATTAGCAGCAGGCAACAAGTTTTAGGGCCAAAATGAAGGAAGAGCATACAGTGAGTCTGAAACCCTCACTCTGAGAAATCCCATCTCTTAAACATCTGTATTTTTTTTTATTTAAAGCATTACTAAACCATTGTATCTAAAATACCTGCTCTCATTGAGTAATTTAACTGGGATGGGCAGAAATAGACTAATTCTTAATTTGCTAAGGTGGGCAAATTGTGCTGTATTTGTCATTGAAAATCTGCTGCTTATTGGCCTGCAGCACAAAATTAATATGCTTTAGTCTTAGAGTTTTGTTGGTTTGTGACAATTTCCAGTAAAAAACAAAGCCTTCTCTACAAGATTTCTAGTGTTCATTTCATTATAAGTTTTCTATTTTGCTTTGAGATGGAATTTCTTTCTTAGAAATTCCAATATTTGCAAACACTTCATTAATGAAGATATGCTAGGTGTTTCAGTGAATAATTCTTTAAATGGTGCAACTAATACAAGGGGATTTCCAAACATGGGGTATCTTTTTTTATTTTCCAGCCGCCATCTTTGTATCTGAATTGCAGAGCTCAACATGTGCTTCACTACAGTCAGACATACATCATGCTGTGAAATACATCTGCTTAAAAATGTCCAGTCCATGTAGGACTTACATTCAGGATATAAACTGATGACAGGAAGTACTTTTTTATACAATATAGATTTACATGGTTTTGCATCTGAGGCATTCATATAGCCCCATGATCACAGTACCTTGCAATCCTTAATTTAGTTATCCTCACAGCACCCCTGTAGATTGGAGGTTTACTATATTCCAGTTTGACATATGGGGAAGTAAAGCACAAAGAAGCTAAGTGATTTGCACAGGGTTATAAAGGAAGTCTGTGACAGAGCAGAGCAACTGCAGTCTCCCAAAGCCAAAGCTAGTGCTCTAAGCAATTGGCCATCCTTCTTTTCAGAGAAGGAGTCTTACCATGCTTCCTATTTGTTTGTGAGTCTTGCCATTCTTACCCTATGGAGATGGGTAGGAAGGTATGTAAAGAGCTAGTCTTATGTGCAATAGTGACTTCCGGACAGAAAGGGCCCTGAGACATCTGACTGAAAGTTTGGATATGGCTTCAAATGCCCTGGGCTACTTTGTGAAAAGATGAAGTCTTATTACTATGTTGTCTGAGAGACTTTGCGAGCAAATCAGAATTTTTTCTCAAGTGCTGGAGAAATAAATGGCTAAGGAGAAGGAGCTCTGAAGTTTGGGAAAGTAATCTAGGGCAAGCTCCCAGGAGAATGGAGGGCTTAGCAGAGCTCTCAATTTATCCTCTGAGAGTTCCAGTCTCTGCTGGTGATGCACAAAGTTTTTGTCCCTGCATATTTACTGGCTATGGGGATTTTAGGGAAAACACCAGGCCAGAGATCAAATACTGCAGTGGTGACAATTCAGTTATTGTTTGGCAGTGGCAATATCCAGTCCCTGCTCATCCCCTTCCTTTCACAGGGACCGCAGGTTTTTCTGGGTTGGGGCATTTCCCCTCTTTCCCACAGTGCCAGGAGACAAGTTCTCTGCAGACTTCCCTGCATTGATAAACAAGTATGCAGATCAGTACATGCATGTACACACATACATCAAAAGGTTCTGCAGCTAGTGTTTATGGTTACCAGCCCTTATCCTTGATCAAGTCAGTCTAGTGGCCAGCTAGACTGAACATGAGTAGCAAGCTGGGCTTTTATTGAATGCATGCTGATCTCAGTTGTTATTGCAGAATGAATCTAAATTCCCCTGGCTCTTGTCCATCTTTCTAGTAGTTGATTCACTTCTAAATCATGCTGGGATTCTTAATCACAAGCTAGTTGTTCTCACAATCATCCTCTGTCTTATCTCGGATCGTGTTCTTGCCTTTTGCCCTTTAGGGTCACCAATCTGCCCCTTTCTTCAGCCATCAGAATGATGGTACTAGTGCCTTTGTTTCTTTACTTTCTCTTTTGTAATTAGGCTCATTTGTGCCTCACTTCTCTCTTATCTACACATTTAATCCTCATTCATACAGAGAAAAAAAATTTATAATGAGAGAATAGAACAAGTAATTCCAATATTAATGACTTAACTAACAGAACAAAAGAAAATATTTTCTTACTGCTAATTTACCAATACAAAGCAATTTCCTGTTAATACCTTACACATATCGAGTAAACTATAATTCAACAATTTCATCAAGAACTAAAAAGAGTTTCATCCAATTGGGCTCACATTATCCCCCTTTTGACCTTTCAATGACAACATTGCTGTTCAGCTCATCTGTTACATCCTCAATGGTTTATAATTGCCCCTTCTTCATTCAAATAAGTGTCAACCATGAGTGGAACCCAAATGCATCTGCCCTGAAAAGTTGGGAGTGCTATAAAGGGTCATACAGTGCTTACATGCTTCTGTAGTTGGGCTAATGTTATCTGTGTTGTAGTGCACCCTGTCAAGGAGGCTACATTTACATGTGATTCCAAAGGCTTGTACCATTCAAGGACACAGAGGAGGAAGAGATCATCTTTATGGTTAGTTAGAAAGGGAATTTAAACTGACATATCTTTAGACAAGCCATTTCTTTTCCTGTTAAAACAATAGCTAATAGTTGCTGTTCTGAGCACCATAAAGCTGTACCCATTTTATTGACTGTATCCCACATAGTGGCACATTGGGCCAAAAGTTGTGGTTCACGTGGTTCCACATATGCCTCTGCAAATCTAATATACACACTCCAATTTGCATTAATTCAGTAATTTGCCATTTCTTCCTGTGAATAACTATACGGTGCATTTTTACATTCAGGCTGTGTTGCCCTAGGTCAGTGTTTCTCAAACTGTGGGTCTGGGTCGCGAGCAACTTAGACGGGGATTGCAAACAAATTAGAGGGGGGTCACGAGCAACTGAGAGGCTGGTTGCAGCAATGGAGAGGGGGGGTCGCAAGCAACTGAGAGGGGGGTCGCGGTATCACTAGTTTGAGAATCCCTGCCCTAGGTTATTCCTTGGGTTTTTTTAGTGATGTATTCAGAATCAATCATCAATTGCATCAGCTGTCTGAATGGAATTTGATATGGTTGGATCTTTGTCCTTAGCCTATCACTGCTATGAATGGAAGCTGAAGTCAAAGGTAGCTTTTCAGGCCAGTAATTACTGATATGGTCGACCATTTTTTGCAGTGCTTCTTTAATGGTGTGATTAATTACCTCTACTTGGCTTGAGGATTGAGGTTGGGATGAGATTTGAAACTTGATTGATTGCCAAAGCACTGTTGTAAATATCTCCCCCAGAAATGCACTCCCCACACATTGTCTGAATCTATACCTTCAGGGGTATTATACCTAAATATCATTTCTGTAAAAATATTTTTAGCAGCAGTCTTGACACTGTTATTTTTGGTAGGGAAAGCTTCCACTCACCCTAATAAGGGGTCTATAATCACTAGCAAATTCTGGAATCCTTTCTTACTCCTTGGTAGATTATCAGCGAAATCTATTTGAATCCTGTGTCACATTCCACGTCATCATTGTTGCATCATTTTTTGCCAGTATGAGAGGCTAGCTTTATCCCATGCCCAGTAAATATAGTTTTGGACCTATGTTGCTACATCATCTTTCATGTGTTCCCATCTTGTTACTTGCTTTGGCCTTCTTAAGGTCCCTTCTAGTTCCTCATACATAAACTGATGTGCCACATGAATAAGTTCTTGTTTTTTCAGTGTTTCCCACCATGTGCTTTGCATATCCTGTTGTGTTATTTGAAAAGCGAGAACATACCCTTTTTCTGGCTCCCTAGTAACAACAGCTGTTTCATGCTATCAAGCTATAGCATCAGCTTGATTGTTTTAGATAGTTCTTCGAGTGCTTGCTCATGTCCATTCCACCTTATGTGTGTGTGCTTACCACATATACCAATTCTGAAAGTTTTTTGTCAGCAGTATTTGGGTAAAAAATTAATTCTTGGCCTTGTGGCTTCAGGATTCATAGGCTACCAATACCAATTTCCTTCTTGCTTGTGTTGCAACATAATGGTGGCTAATGCCATGTCATTGGCAACCAAATGGCCTCGACTCATTGGGAAACAGTAAAGGTGGGGCTGCTGCTACTTTTTGTTTGAAGATATTCAGGGCAGAATTGTGTTCTGATCTCCATTCCCACTGAGTACTTTTTTTTAACAGCTTTCATACAGGAAGTGTGATTTCAGCCTGCTTTATAGATATGTGGCCACAAGAAATTAAATCCCCTTAACATAAGAACTTAAGATCAGCCATACTGGGTAAGACCAAAGGTCCTGTCTTCAAACAGTGACCAATGCCGGGTGTCCCAGAGGGAGTGAACAGAATAGATCATCATCATGCGATTCCTCTCCTGTCATTCATTTCCAGCCACTGACAAACAGAAGCGAGGAACACCATTCCTACCAATCCTGGCTAATAGCCATTGATGGACCTAACCTCCATGAATTTATCTAGCTCTCTTTTGAACCCTGTTAAAGTCCTGGTCTTCACAACATCCTCTGGCAAGGAGTTCCACAGGTTGACTGTGCACTGCGTGAAGCTTCCTTTCATTTGTTTTAAACCTGCCCCTAGTTCTTAGGTTGCGGGAACAAGTAAATAACTTTTCCTTATTCACTTTTTCCACACCAGTAATTATTCTATAGACCTCTATCATATCCTCCCTTAGTCTCCTCTTTTCTAAGCTGAAAAGTCCAAGTCTTTTTAATCTCTCTTCATATGGGACCTGTTCCAAACCCCTAATCATTCTGGTTGTCCTTTTCTGAACCTTTTCCAATGTCAATATATCTTTTTTGAGATGCGGCGACCATATCTGTATGCAGTATTCAAAATGTGGGTGTATCATAGTTTGGTAACAAGATTCTTAAAGAGTATATGTCCATAAGTGCTGGCATTTCTAACAACACTTTTACTTTCTGTTGATCTACTTGTCTTTCCTCTTCTCCAATTATTATGTCCAGATGTAATTTGTAACTGTACCATTTAAGCCTTCTCTAAATTGACCTTAAATCCTGTCTCTTGGATTAATTTAAGACATTTTCAGTAAGCTGCTGTATTTGTTCCTTAGTTTCCCCCCAAAACAAAATGTCATCCACATAAGAAAATGTAGGGTCAAGCAGTCTAGCACATTGACAACATGCAAATAGCTGGGCTGGTATCATAACCCTGTGATGAACTGCAAAAAATGTACTGCTGTTTTCTTAAAGTAAACACAAACCAGTCTAGTGATTCTGAAAGCAGATGTATAGCAAAGAAACAGTTGGTCAGATCAATTACAGAGAAATATTTAAATGTGACCTACGCTTTCTGTATAATTTGCATCATATCCACCATGAAAGGGGCTATGGGCACAATTATTTTGTTGAGTCTTCTGTAATCTATGGTTAGATGCCAAGATTGGCTGTATACCTTTAGAACTGGCCATGCAGAGGAGTTAAAGGGAGAGTTTGTTTTTCTAATAACTCCCTGTTGTTCCAGATCATGAATAATTTGCACCAGTTTAGCTTCTTCTTCCTTAGATTATGGATGTTGCTTTTGATGGGGAACTAGTTTTCTGACAATTTTAATGCAAGCATTCATTTTTCTGCAGTCTGTTTTCTTACGGGTCCATATGGTAGGGAATTTAAAACGCCGCTCCTCAGTTTGTTCGGCTGAGAGTCCTGCCATGAGTCTCCCACCCACTTTGTTATAATAATAATAATCTGATCTATCCATTCCAAATGAGGTGAGAGTACCTCCAGTTTCCATAAAAAACCTGGGATAAATTAGTTATTATGGTTTTAAATAACCAATCTGTTCTCAGAATTATTTCATCGAGCATGTCAGGGGTGTAAATTAGATCCCCTTTTGTCTCGAAGCCCTAAACTGAAAAAAGGAACACCTGCCCATTCCCAGCTTGTGTTTCTAACCCTTTCTTTCTCTCTCTGTCTTCCTTCTCTAAGTGCTTCCCAAAGGGGGTTTAACTGACTTTGCATTCCTGTTGATAGCACCTTTCATTTTTTCGGGGGGGGGGGGGTTCGTCTTAGGAAATTTTCTCATGGAGAGCAACATTCTCTTCCTGGAATGCTGCCAGGAGAGCCTATGACTGATTGCATGCTTCCCATTCAACCAAATTTCTGAAAAATCATTTTTTCTGGGGTGGAGAGTTTGCAAAAGAATATGTACTGTGCCAGCCTGTTATCTAAAACCAAAATGTTACGGACATCTGCCAGTACCTGCTGGTTCATGGGCCATGCCCAAACTTTTGCAAAATTTGTTTAAAAGGCCCAAGAAGTAATATCTCCTGAGGTTCCTTAGATTGCTTTCTCTTAAACATTGATTTAGATTGCTTTCTCTTAAACATTGTCCCAAGAGTACAATATCACTTGACTTCTTTATGTGGAATACTAGTTGCCCAAACTCGCATATCCTTCAGAGATGGGTCCATCACAGAAAATAGTTTCTGGAACTCCTGTATCCTTCAGAGTTTATTCTGGTGCCAAAACAGAGCAAGAAAGTCTAAGTTCTTTTTGCTGTTTGGCTCACTAAGACCAAGGGTGTGTGTTATATTGTTTGGAGCTACAAAATTTAGAAAGAAATCACTTGAAACACAGAGAGCTGAAGTAGTTGCAAGTTTCCCATTTATAACATATTGAATAATACAGAACTAACTAGAACCAGCCAGAACTGGCTGGGTTGACCTCTAATGAGCTAACTTAGTTACTATAACAACACAAGATCTATACTGATGACAACCCAATACACAACAGTGTGCGCAACAATTTTACAAGAAATAATCAGTTTTGCAATTTTACAATAAGCATGGCATACAACCATGATCCCCCTTCCACAATTCTCCACCAACAAATATGCTTATAAAACCTTCAAGGGATATTTTTTTCAGGGGACAAGGCAATATGTCATGTATATTTAAAATTCTAAACTAGTATTAAATTCAGTATATGCCTTCCCCCTCCCTCCCCACACACGCATCAAAAGGTTTTGCAGCTAGCGTTTATAGTCACCAGTCCTTATTGCTACTCAGGTCAGGTTAGTGGTTAGCTAGGCTGAACATGAATAGTGAGCCGGACCTCTGATGGATGCAAACCAATACTCAGTTGTTGCAGATCAAACTCCAAACCCCTGGCTTTTGCCCATCTTTTCTAGTAGTTGATTCCCATGTAAGTCTATGGATTTTTCTGTGTCGTGCTGGGTTTGTTAATTACAAAGTAGTTGTTTTCACCATCATCTGACATCTTCCTATCTCACATCTTGTTCTTGATTTAGGGCAGGTGTCTTTTGCACTTTAGGGTCATCAATCTGCCCTCTTCTTCGGCCATCAGGCTGATGACACAGGCACTTTAGTTTCTTCACTCTCTCTTTTGTAATTAAACCCATTTGTTGCTTACGTCTTACTCACACACCACTCATACCTCATTCACACAAAGAACAGCACAATGCTTTCAAAAATAAACTTCTAACAAGAGAGAACAGAACAAGCAATTCCAATATTAGTGACTTAACTAACAGAACAAAACATTTTCCCATTACTAATTTAATAATGCAAAGCAATTTCCTATTACAAACCTGACACCTAGCAAGTAAACTTACAATGAAACAATTTCATCAAGAACTAAAAACATTTTCCTTCGGTTTGGCACACATCTGGCTCAACCACCCTCCAATCTGGAGCGGTGGACAGATCAGATTTCAGTAGCATAGCAACCATGTAGCTGTAGAAATGCTCCAGTGGTGGTTGTACTGATTTAGTAGAGGACCCCTGATTAAAAATGATTGGGCCATGGCCCGAAGTACTTGGAGCAAGTGCAAAAACCTGTGAGGAATGAGTGTGTTTCCTCCTATCAGACACCCCATAACTGGCACATCTGCCAGACAGGCAAAATCCTCAGGATCAGACAGGCTACGAGCCATCAGTATGATGCAGCTATGAAAAAAAGGCTAAAGCAGTCCTAGGATGCATTAGGTGAGGTATTTTCAGTGGGGACAGAGAAGTGTTAGTAACATTCTATAAGGCACACGAGACCTCATCTGGAATACTTTGTGCCATTCTGGTCTCTCATGCTTAAGAAAGATAAATTCAAATTGGAACGGGTGCAAAGAAAGACTGCCGGGATGATCTGAGGAATGGAAAACCTATCTTATAAGAGGAGACACACAGAGCTTGGCTTGTTTAGCCTGGCCAAGAAGGCTGAGGGGAGATATGGATGCTCTCTATAAATACGTGAACGGGATAAATACCAGGGAGGGAGAGGAGTTATTTAGATTAAGTGCCAATGAATACATGGATATAAACTGGCCATCAACAAGTTTATGCTTGAAATTAGGTGAAGGTTTCTAATGACCAGAGAAATGAAATGCTGGAGCAGTCTTCTAAGGAGATCAGTAGGGACAAAAACATCTAACTGGCTTCAAGATGAGCTTAATAAGATTATGGAGAGGATGACATGATGGGACTGCTTACAATTGTTTGTGGCCCACTGATAATTTGCCAGTAGCAAAAATCCCCAAAAGCTGGAGAGGGGACACTAGATGGTGAGGTTTTTGAGTTACTACAGAGAATTCTTTCCATGTATCTGCTTGATAAGTCTTGTCCCACCCCCCATGCTCAGGGTCTACCTGACCACCACATTTGGGGTTCAGAAGGAATTGTCCCCTGGTTCAGATAAGCAGAGACCCTGCAGGGTTCTCACTTTCCTCTGCTGTATGGGACCTGAGTCACTTGCAAGTTGCTTAAACTAGTGTAAATCATGAATTCTATGTAACTTGAAGTCTTTAAACCGTGATTTTAGGACTTCAGTAACTCAGCCAGAGGTTATGGGTCTATTCCAGAAGTGGGAGGGTGAGGTTCTATGGCCTGCCTTGTTCAGGATCTCAGATGAAATTATCACGATGGTCCCGTCTGACCTTAAAGTTTGAGTTTGAGGCCATCTGTCCTGATATTTGCTCCAGAAGCACTTGAATTCTTACCACAACTGGGACTTAGGAAACAATGAATGAAAATTGGTTAATATCTGCCACTATAGCACCATTACATGTCAATTGAGTATTTCCTCAGACATTGCCATCCTATCGCTACATTACAAAGCTAATCACTACCATCCCTTATCTGTGATAAGACCCTCCACCACTAACCGCTATCAACATTTATGTGCTTACAACAGAAGTTGTTGCCACTCAGCTGTCTTAACTAACTTGGTAATTCTGGGAGGGATGAACCAGGGTGCTATGAGAAACACAGTCAAGAAAGTAACTCAAATGCTTCCCTGAAGGACTGTATGTTCTAATGGACAACCTACTCTAAATTTTTAATTACTGAGGGACAATCGTGAGTCATTTATATATTTGCATTCCACAATCAACCCTCTGTGTAACTTTTCATGAGTATTATACCTGAATAATTGGATGCTAATATTCAGTTATTGCTTATTCACCTAACTTTTAGTTATTGCTGATTATGTAGCATATGTAACTTATGACTTTTAAAGCAAACTTTGTATTTGTGGATAGATGTATAGAAACTCTTCTCTTTAGCTATGTATTGTATACATTTTAATATTAGCTTTAATTTTTTAATTGTGGCAGTGCCTAGGAGCCCCTGTCATAGACCATGAGCCCATTGTTCTAGTAACTGATCTAACACAACAAAAAGACAGTCCATATTCCAAAGAGCTTACAATCTGAGTAATTACACATTAGGGAAGCATCTGAGGTACAGTTCAGAAGTATTACCCCAAAGAACCTTGTAACCTCCTGGCTGCAGTCTGGTAGCAGAAGGTAAACTTGGTAAAAAATGCTAAGTGTCTTGTTGACTCACTATTGCAGATGGCTTATTAGGACCTCTTCACTGTAAAGGGAAGTGGAGATGGGTCAAAAGGGAGAGAGAAAGAAATGAGGATATGAACTGAATCCAGTGCATAGACAAATTTTGTAAGCCAGCTTGAACTAGTTTGAATAGTTACCAACTTTCTGACAGAGCAAAACCAAACACCCTTGCCCTGACCCTTCTCTGAGGCACTACCTTGCTCACTCTGTCCCTGCTTCTTCCATCACTCACTCTCCCCCCAGTCTCCCTCACTTGCTCATTTCCACCGGACTAGGGAGAGTCCCTTTTCGACCAGGTGTTTAGTTGAAAACCAGACACCTGCCACCACTTGAATGTTTGGTTCATTTTGAGTTAAATTTGTAAATTTGTAAAGCCAAATTCCAGGAAGTAGGTCTGATTCAGCCTTCTACAACTTTTGTAAAATGTGTTTGGAACAAGGTGTGGTATTCCCTTGTCACAGAATACTTGGAAACTTGGAAAATTGTCCTTGAGATTTTAGAGAACTTTATAGATGCCAGGAGAAAAAATATATCATCAGCAATCCTGTGGGGGAACTGATTAGTGTAAACATAGACTAGGAATAGGAGGTTCATACTTGTTAGGAATACTAACAAGCTTACATTAATGAATACTTTTAAAGCAAAATGCTTCGTACTGCTCTTCCTAGGATGGTGTATGGCTTCGTGTGCCTCTTAAGAGTCTATGCTGAAATGGCATAATCTAGTCCTTTAAGTGTCAGGCATCACTTTTACACCTCCTGCTTTCAGCTCACAGAGGGTATATAAATCTAAATATGACAGGACACCGTACTTCCAACTAGTAGGTTGTCCATTAGGAAATATAATAAATCTAACAATATTAGTCAATGCTAGTGAGGCATGCAGTCTGATTTCTAGAGAACAAAGGAATCTGGAATATATATATATATAATCACAGAAGATGAATGAACACCTAAATGCCATGTTTCAGATTAAAACAAAGCACGTATATTTAATTAACCCTCAAAACTCTGTTTGAGGGAAGTAAATATTACAGATGGAAAGATTAAATATATTAATATTATCTAATAATAGTAGCCCAATGTCTGTGACTCTGTAACAGTGAAACGCTGGCTGTTCCCTCTGGGCGGCGCTGTTGCCTCCCGCTGTGGTGCTCGGCTGACTTCTGCGCCTCTCAGCCAGGCCGCCGTGGGGGACCAAGCAGCGCAAGTGGCCGTTTGGGGTCCGCGGTCCCCATGCAGTACCCCCGTGCTGCATGGGGAGCACGGGGCCCAAACGACCACTTGCACCGCTTGCTCCTCCTGCTCCCCTGCGGCAGCCCGGCTGAGTGGCTCAGAAGTCAGCCAAGCGCCACGGCGGGAGGGGAAGCGGGGTCGGGCCAGGGGGCGGGGCCTGGCCGTGTACATCACCGCCCCGCCTCCCTTCGCCTCCCGCCATTGTGCTTGGCTGACTTCTGCGCTGCTGAGCTGGGCCGCTGCGGGGGGCCCAAACGGCTGCTTGCTCCGCTTGCTCCCCCGCGGCGGCCTGGCTGAGTGGTGCAGAAGACAGCCAAGCACCACGGCGGGAGGCGAAGGGGGACGGGGCGGTGACGTGCGGCGTGACAGCGGCTCCAGGCCCCACCCCCTGGCCATGAACAGACCTTGGCCAGGGGGAGGGCGATGGAACGAGGGGGAGGGGAAGGTGAAGGACAACTGGGAGGCTGCAGGATTAGCGCTGGGGTGAAGGGAAATGGTGCAGGGGGGCAGCTGGAGCTCATAGGCAGCTGTTCAGCTGGGCTGCCGTGCAGGAGCAAGCGGTGCAAACAGCCGTTTGGGCTCCACGCTCCCCATGCAGGAGGAGGAGGAGAAGAGAAAGGGAGAGTGAGAGGCAGGAGGGGGAGGAGAAAAGAAAGAGAGATGGAGAGAGAGGCAGGAGATGGAGGAGAGCTGAGAGGGGGGGGGGGAGGCAGTAGGAAGAGGGGAGAGAGAGAGAGAGAGATGGAGAGACAGACCGGAGGCTCAGGAGAGAAGACCAAGATAGAAAGGGAATAGGATGTGGAGGAGAGACCTGAAAATCCCGTTTTATGATGGGCTAATTGGCTAGTTATTTAATAAGAACAGAAGGAACTAGCTGCTTCAATGCCCTAGTGTGAGAAACAGACCAGATTAGACCCTAGGGCCCCTGTGTTGAATCCATAACACCATACATGTCTATTCTTATCTGAGACAAACTTCTGAATTCTTTTATGTTTGAATCTTTTATCTCATTGATTTGTTTCCCAAGAGGGAATTTCTCATTCCCAAAACAGTTGTGTTCCTCATCTTTGACCACTGATATCAGTCCTAGGCTACGTCTAGACTGTCATGATTTTGCGCAAATACTTTTAACGGAAAAGTTTTTCCGTTAAAAGTATTTGCGGAAAAGCGCGTCTAGACTGGCACGGAGTTATCATTATAACAATGCGCTTTTGCGCAAAAGCGCGTCTACATTGGCGGCAGAAGCAGAAGCCCGGAACCATTTTGGAGAGGGCAAAAGGACACCAGCCGTTGCCGGGGGTGGGGCTGGAGCTCCGTTCAGACACGTGCTTAAAGGGGTCTCACCAGACAGCCGTTTATCTCCTGCTCCGTGCTTTAGGACCTCTGGCAGGGACTGACAGCCATAGCAGGTTTGGTAGTTGCCCTCTGACTCTTTGGACACCGCTGCCTTTGGCCACTCCCCTACTGCTTTTGCCAGGTTTTTTTTTCCTTGTCTTGTTCCTTGTGCCATGGAACCAGGGGTGGCCATGTGCCTGCTCTGGCCCCTGTCGGACATTTTGGAGTGCCTGCAGCTGCTGCTCCAGATTGGTGCCCTCCTCTTCCAGGACCAGGAGGGGCACATTGCTTCGGACTCCCTCACCACTGAGGCCATGGCGTCCCTGTGGCACCCCCACCCCAGGGTGCAGAGGCGACTGTGGAGACTGGACACCAGTACCGACTGGTGGGACCGGTTGGTCCTTGGGCAATGGGACGACCAGCAATGGCTCTGGAACTTCCGCATGCGAAAGGGGACGTTCATGGAGCTCTGTGCCTGGCTCACCCCCGTGCTCCAGAGAGCCACCACCTGGCTGTGGGCACCCATCCCCGTCAAGAAGAGGGTCGCCATCGCAGTCTGGAAGCTGGCCACCCCGGACAGCTACCGATCGGTGGCACACCAATTCGGGGTGGGCAGATCCACCGTCGGCGCCATCGTGATGGAGGTAAGTCCCAGGGTGAGTGGGGAGGGGGGAGGGTGCTGCACTCCATGCCCAGGGGCAGCCAAAACTCCAAGCTGGGTCACCCAGGGGTTCGGGCCGTCTCTCCCGTGCACAGGCCTGCTGGGGGGGGGTGTAGGGCGAGGGGGCTGTGGTGTGTGTGCGTGCGTGCGTGTGTGTGTGAGGACAGAGGGAATCATGGGGAGGGGGCCAAAGGAGCACACACCCACCCCTGCCTTATGTGATGTGTTCCCCTGTTTTTCTCTGCACCCTTCTGCAGGTCGTCCGCGCCATCAACAACGTCCTGCTCCCCAGAGTGATCCGCCTGCGGGACGTGGACACTACCGTCGCAGGCTTCGCTGCCCTTGGGTTCCCCAACTGTGGGGGAGCCCTGGATGCAACCCACATCCCCGTCCGGGCCCCAGAGCATCGAGTAGCCCATTTCATTAACAGAAAGGGGTACTGCTCCATTGTTCTGCAGGCCCTCGTGGACCACCGGGGCTGCTTTCTGGACATTTATGTGGGCTGGTCCGGCAGGGCACATGGTGCCCGCATCCTCTGCAACTCCGGACTGTTTCGCAGGCTGGAGGCGGGCACCTACTTCCCCCGGCGGGAGTTGACTGTCGGGGATGTGCCTATGCCCATCTGCGTTGTCGGTGACGCGGCCTACCCCCTGATGCCCTGGCTAATGCGGCCCTACACGGGGCGGCCGGACCAGAACCGGGCCCAGTTCAATGACCGCCTGAACCGGGCCCGCAATCAAGTGGAGCTCACCTTTGGCCGATTAAAAGCCCGCTTCCGGTGTTTGCTCACCCATCTCGAGATGGGTGAGCGGAATGCAATGGAGGTAGTGGCCGCGTGCTGTGTGCTCCACAACATTGTGGAGCGGAGCGGGGAGGCCTTCCTTCCCGCATGGATGGCAGCAGAGGGCCAGGCCTACGAACAGCCCCACACAGCTGCCAGCCACCAGGTGCATCAGGATGGGGTGCGCATCCAGGAGGCCCTCACGGACATGTTCTCACAGGCCCCAGAGTAGGGTCGACTTGGTTTCCCTGGACAACTCCCTCCCCTCCCCTTACCTCCCAATACACAACAACACAGTTTGGGGGAGAGGGGGATGTTGTGCAGAATGTTCATGCTTGTTATATGAACTATGTTTGAGCAGTCTCGTTCAGAGCAGAGTACTCTTGTTCTGTTAAGGGTTTGGTCAGGTCAAGCGGAAGGCTTGTACCTACCAATTAGGATTAGGTTTAGATTTAGATTTAGTTAGATTAGCTATCGTCGTCGGTTCCAAGCATTTCGGCCGTCGTCGAGTTTGTTCGTCGGGTGCGTCGGCCGTAGCTAGTGTTTTCTTTGAGTTCAGTGTTAGGTTTAGGGATAGTCTAGGCCACCATCGTCTGTTCGAGCTGTCCTGAAGAACAGGAAGAGGATTCGAGGTTCGTGCGGAAGGCTCGAGTCAGTGCACCCGATTCCAGTCATCTTCGAGGGATCTCCTGGCAGTTCCTCTCCTGAGGCCTGGAAGGACCAAAGGATCGAGGTCGCCAGCATCACCGCAATCGCCCTCCGCGCCTAGACTGTGTTTAATGTATTTTGTGTTGTGTTTACTCTTTTGTAATCTATCCCTTGCTTGATTGTGATTTTCTGCATGTCAAATATAGTCCTGTGGTTAAATTTTATCTTCAGAGTTGGTATTCATTTATGCATCACAAACTCATAACCCTTTAAAATTATTTCCCTTTTTTTTGTAGAAAACCTGTGATAGATATGGAATTTGGAGTCCGCATTTGTCATCTTCATGATTTTATTAGGTTGATTGGCATTCTAAATTAAGTATTCATGTTACCTCGCGTAACAGGGAGGAGACCTTGAACTGGGAGGGGGAGGGGAGCTACTCCTGGGAGGGGAGGCCCCTGCAACTGCTCCCGTGGGGGCGGACCTGGACATGGCGGGCAGGCTGCATTGGGGCAGGCTGAACGGGGAGGTGGGCAGCAGGAGCAGGAGGGGCAGGAGCAGGAGGGGGCAGGGGCAGGTGCACCATGATGGGGTGCACATCTGGGAGGCCCTCACGGACATGTTCTCACAGGCCCCGGAGTAGGGTCGACTTGGTTTCCCTGGACAACTCCCTCCCATCCCCTCCCCTTCCCCTTCCCCTCCCCTCCCCTTACCTCCCAATACACAACAACACAGTTTGGTTTCACCCAAAAAACTTGTCGGTTTTTATTTACAAAGGGGGGAGAGGGGGAGGAGACCTTGAACTGGGAGGGGCAGGGGAGCTACTCCTGGGAGGGGTGGCCCCTGCAACTGCTCCCGTGGGGGAGGACCTGGACATGGCGGGCAGGCTGCATTGGGGCAGGCTGAACGGGGAGGTGGGCAGCAGGAGCAGGAGGGGCAGGAGCAGGAGCAGGAGGGGCCATTGCAGGAGGGGCAGGAGCACGAGCAGGAGGGGCCATTGCAGGAGGGGCAGGAGGGGGTGGGGGCAGTGCTAGGGGAGGGATGGCGGGGGCATGGGGCAAGGCCGTGCCATAATGTATGGCATGGGCAATGTGTGTGGAGAGGCTGGCAACGGAGTTCGCCATCAGCGCAGTGTCCCTGGAAGGTGGCCCAGGCCTCCTGGCGCCACTGCAGGTCCGCTTCTGTGCGTCTCTGGATGGCAGCCTCTATTCGCTCGACAGCCTGCACGTGGCACCGCAGGAGCTGGTCCCGGTGTCGGACGCACTGCCTCTGTGGTTGGGCAGCTGGGGGTGCTGCTGCTGCCGGACTGGAGGGTCCCCCGCTCCTGGTTGGTCCCGCTGCAGGGAACAGAAGAAAGGATGGGTCAGTCAGGCAGCCCGGCAACTGTCCCCACTCCTCATGCCTTCCACCCCACCCCTGAGCCCAGGTAACACCACAGGGGTAGTGTGGCTTGGGCCCCCTTGGGTCCCTCCCTGCTCCCCCGTGTTGTATGTTTGCATAGAGGACCGCCCCTGGAGTAGGGTCCTCCTCCATGGATTGGAACCCCCGGTCTGTGTCCTGGCCCCGTGGAGGGTGGGAGGACGCTGGTGTTGCGTTAACCTGTGGAACTCCCTGCCGGTGGAGGCTGTGAGGCTTTGGGCTAATCAATGGTGTTTGACAGGGAGCGAAATGAATCCCCACACAGTGCCTGGGAGCATGTCTGGCAGACGTGGTCTGGGCTCTCAGATCCCGATCGCGTGGGATATCTCCTGGATGGAACCAGGGGAAGAGTGACTGGGGAGTGTCCCATCCTTGCAGCGAAACTCAGGCGGCCCTAGGGGCGGCCCGAGCGCTTCCCCCCCTTCTCCCTCCCACTATCCCTCACACACGGTAGCCCAGGGACATGTGTGGCCGCAGTGGGGACTTCCCTCGGGGAGCCAGCCAAGGCACCGGGAGCAGGCGAGGGGCGAGGGGCGGGCCGTGCTCACAGGGCTGTGACGCTGCGGTTTTCCCAGGCATGGGGACGGTGTGCCGTTTTGCCTGCTACACCTTTGCGGAGGTGCGGGCTCTGGCCTGAGTCCCTGGGGCCCTGGCTGGTTCCAGCTGGCATCCACCCTTCCCCCCCCGGTCCTGCCAGATGTATGTGAGCAGCACGGTCCCAGGCGTGCCCTGGAGCTGCCTGCCGCAGCCACGTGCCGCTCGGTCACCAGGCTGCACGTGGTTGCACGTGCTGCTTGCTGCCTAATACTACACAGCGTGCAGCTCACGTGGCCCGAGTGACACACTCTCCCTTCCCCCTCTGGGGTGCCTGGCTCCCCTCCCACCCGCCCTTGTGAGTGCAAAGTGCAACACTTACCAGTGGATCCTTCCCCGGCCTCCGAGGGCTCGCAGGAGACGTCGGGGCTGCCAGAGGGGGCCTGCTGGGTGGTACTGCTGGCCTCGTCCTCCAACGCACTGCTGCTGCTGTCTCCCTCCCCCGTCGTGGTGGTCCTGGTGATGGGAGGGGCGCACGCAGGTGTCCGCTGTGACGTCCGGGGCTTCTGGAGCTGGCTGTCCCAGGATGCGGTGGAGCTGGTCATAGTGGGGGCAGGTGTCTGGTCCTGCCCCCTGGCCCTCGCTGGCCCGCACGTAGCCCAGGCGCAGCTCCTTCACCTTAGCCCGGACCTGTTGCAGGTTCCGGGCTGGATGTCCCCGCTGGGCTAGCGCCTGGGCCATGCGGCCAAAGATGTTGGCGTTGAGGCTCCGGGACCGGGTCTCATGGAGGCCCTCCTCCTCCTCCCACAGGTCCAGGAGGGTCTCCAGCTCCCCTGAGCTGGGGGTGCAGGTGGCTGAGTGCCCAGAGCTGCCATGCTGGCTGTGCTGTGGCTGCTGGGCACAGCAGGGGCACCGTGGTAGACCTCAGGTCTGAGGCACGCTCCTGCCACGTGCGCTCAGCAGCCTGCGGCTACTTTAAGAGCTCGGGTTACCAGGAAGTCCGGGACTCCTACGGGGTCTCCCAGCGTCCAAACGGCTTTTTTCTCTTTAGCCTGCTTTTGCGCAAAAGTCTTAGCTAGCTGTCTACACTGGCCCTTTTGCGCAAAAGGTTTTGCGCAAAAGGACTTTTGCCCGAACGGGAGCGTCAACGTATTTGCGCAAGAAGCACTGATTTCTTACATTAGAACGTCAGTGCTCTTGCGCAAATTCAAGCGGCCAGTGTAGACAGCTGGCAAGTTTTTGCACAAAAGTGGCTGCTTTTGCGCAAAAAGTGGCCAGTCTAGACACAGCCCTATTGTAATCCTACCAATTTTATGAATGACTTTTGGACTAACACTAAGAAATATCTCAGCTCTGGTCTACACTAGGACTTTATTTAGAAATAACCCCTCACCCCAGGTTGAATTTATAAGTGATGCGTCCACACTAGCAAGCCTGGTATTTCAAAATAATGGGCCATGGAATTCAAACTATGTACTCCTGCTTTTCTCGAGGAGTAACACTAATTCTGAAATTGTAATTTTGAAATAACGGTATATAGTATAGTCTATAACACATTAATACAACGTGAGGTGGTAAATACTGATATAGACACACTCCCTCTCAGGAGCGTCCTCTTTTTTTGAAAGTTCAAATACAGTAACTCTAAGTAGTGTGGATGCTCTGGTGCCACTAATTCAAAATAATTGGCCTCCAGAGGCCTCCCACAGCTTCAACGGTGGCAAAGGAGGACAAAAAGGAAGAGGAGGAAGCCAGCCAGGTGACCATGTTCGCAAGCCAGGAGCTGGTCCCCTCCTCCCTGCTGGGCATCTCCCAGGCTTCTGATGAAACTGGGGAGGGCACTTCAGATGAGTTCTCTACCTTTTCCTATCTACAAGTGGGGTCAGGTGCTGGGCTGCGAGGAGCTGTGTGCTCCTTTCTCTGCCTATTCGGCCTGGAGGGGGGGTCACACAACAGCTTGTTCATGTGTCTGCAGATGGAGCATCAGTCCAGAGCACTCAGCTCCATGACACTTTCACACAGGAACTTCTTGATCCTTCTCACAGGGTTCCTGGAGAGGCCTGCCGTACTCTGACCTCAGTGGTAGGACACCTTCCCCCACCAAGCCACCGCTACGGAGTCTGGCTTCATGGAACCACACAGAAGTGTCATACACGGCCCAGGGTCATGCCCGCACTCAGTCAGCATCTGCTCTCGGTCAAGCGTGGTGATGTGAAGGAGACTGATCTCGTGTATGGGAAGAGGAGGGGAGCCCATGAGCACTCTTTCCACAAGAGGCCTCTTCTGTTCACACACACCTCCCCCAAACTCACCCCCCTCTCTTCCAGAGGGCAGGGATAGAAGTTCTCTCTCTGCAGGGTTTTTGGGATTTTTGTGCCCATTAAAATAAAGATTAAGCTATACACCGTGTGTTGGAACTTCAACTTCTTTGATTTTACTGACTTTGCCAACAAAAGGTATGTCTACACTGCATTCCTCTTTTGAGAGAGGAATGCAAATGCAGACGAACAAAATTGCAAATGAAGCGCGGATTTGAATTTCCCGCACTTCATTTGCATAATCGCTTCCGGGCGCTATTTTGAAATACCCTATTTCAAAAAAAGAAATGCTGTGTAGACGCGGTTATTTTGAAAGAAATCCCTTCTTTCAAAATAACCCTTCAAATGAAGCACGGATTTGAATTTCCTGTGCTTCATTTGCATAATCGCTTCCGGGCACTATTTTGAAATACCCTATTTCAAAAAAAGAAACTCTGTGTAGATGCGGTTATTTCGAAAGAAACCCCTTCTTTCAAAATAACACTTACTCCTTATAAAATGAGGTTTAAGGGTTATTTTGAATGAAAGGATTTCTTCTGAAATAACGGCGTCTACACAGCATTTCTTTTTTCGAAATAGGGTATTTCGAAATAGCGCCCGGAAGCAATTATGCAAATGACGCACGGGAAATTCAAATCCACGCTTCATTTGCAATTTTGTTCATCTGCATTTGCATTCCTCTCTTGAAAAAGGAATGCAGTGTAGACATACCCATGCAGAATAGCATGAAGGTTTTAAGCCTGTGGCATTAGGAATGTGCAATACTGGCTAGTAACTGAACTCCTTTGCAGTGGGAAATCTTTGCAGTGGGAAATCACTGAAAAAAAGGATTGCTTCTTGCTTGCAGGAAGTCAGTGTAGCCTCAGCCTTTCCCATTTAGCATATGTGTACCGAAGACTTGCTAAACATTACCATTCTATTACTGAGAGTGTTTTATCTTGTAAATTGGTGCCTGCAAAAAGTAAACTTTACAAAAATTGTGTCTAACCTGTAATCTCATGCTGTTGTGCATCTGTTAGTATGACAATTTAGTTAGCAAAATAGGCAAGATGGTGGCAACCTATGGTTGAAGCTTAAGCTTATAACCAAACATAGTAAATAAGAATTAAAGCACACAGCTGCTTTCCATTCCCACCTCTGTGTCATTTGGATGACTTTTTAGTGTCTTCTTGACAGCCATTTGAATGAACCCACATTCTATTGTGCATACTCTATTGGCCCACCTACTACTCTCGGCAAAGTGAAGCTGAACATGAACAAAGAGGAACTAGTTTGTGGGCCCTCAAAGGGGAGAAAAATGTTCCTTTTAAAAAAGCACAGAGTATCAAATACAAAAAATGTAACTGAGTTTCTGTATGCTAAAATGGCACCATTTCCCCTCCTCTTCATTTCAAAGCACTGGCCCATAAGCATAAATAACATGGGGCAGCAGGACTGTGTTGAATGATGTTTTATATCAAAAGGCAGTCTGTTTTTTCCCCTCATCAGATTATCAGATCCAATATTTTGTATAAAATGTAGCATATCAACTTCTGCAGCGATACTGTATAAATCTTTCTGCTTCCATCTTGCTAGAATGTTTACTGATAATTTACGGTGAATATGATTAGATAATTTAAATGGTGCATGTACCAGAGAGGCAGAAAATATTTGCAGTTATAACATGAAATGCTTCCTTGCTAGTTTAAATATTTTAAATTAGTCAAATAAGCAAATTAATGATATAAGTAGAAACCTCACTGAATACACTCTGGGTCAAGTTTTAAATTACTTCTATTTAAGATTAATTCTTCTGGTAATGTATGTGGAGGGGTGGGGGGACACAGGAGTAGGTGAACCTCTTTCGGGACACATACATATTTCAATCAAGGGAACAGAAGTATAACTCTCTATCCCGCTCCAATGTGGTATAGAGCGGAGCAGGCTTCTTTGGTTTGTTTCCCTAAGGGCCTGATCCAAAGCTTGTTGAATTCAATAGAAAGCTGAGGAAAGCCAGTAGTTTCTTGAAGCGACAGTATTAAAGGCACAATGTAAATTATTCTGATGCAAAGGAAAGGGTCATATTTGTGTCTTACTATTCTTCCTATCAGGGGCACTTTAATTATTTGAAAATCACAAAGGAATCCTATGGAAAGTGGATATGTGGAGTAATTACAAGAGTGCAAAACAATAGTACAAGCATGTAGGGACAAAATCAGAAAGGCAAAGGCACTAAATGAGTTACACCTATCCTGTCCTACTTGGCAATGATAGGGTCTCAGCTGAAGTATTGTGTCCAGTACTGGTCAAACTGGAGAGGATCTAGAGAAGAGCAGCAAAAATGATAGATTTTGTTTGTTTTTAAAGGGGGTCATGTATCATGTACATTGTCAATGGAAAGTTGTAATCTCTCAAGTCTGATTATCCTGGTTAAATCCATCTATCTATTTGTATCTCAAGTGTTTGTTCTTAGAGTGATACCCACAAGATAGTTTACATCAAATCTTATCAGTACATTGTGAATGGAATATTCAAGCTTTATGGGCCATTAAAAAGAATTGACTCATGAGATTGATATTCCTCAGGACACCTCAAACCACAAGGAGCCAAATAAAACATGTAAGGGCATGTGATGTGGATATATAGCCTCAGATTCCATATTTGTCATAATTTTCCATATACAAAAGTTTTGGCAATGGTGTGGGAACATTTTTAAGAGTGGGGGATGCTGAAATCCAGTCCCCTACCCCTTTCCACCTTCCCAACATATGAGTCCGGAAGCCGACACCTCGGGCCCTAGGCCAGTAGCCCAGGAGAGCTGCAGCACCCTCTGCTCCCTTAGTTCCCACAACTCTGGCTGTGCACTTTGTTTGGGATAGTAACTTTCCATTCACGTGGTGCAGGATATAAAAGACACCTGAGACATCTCCATTTTTTCCTCATTCCTACTTCAATTCTCTGGACCGTGGATTTACAACTAAAGTTGTGTTTACATTTTTGGTTTACTAAGTGTTGACTGACTGTGATATGTGGAGCATGGATATCTTCTTATTGACTGACAATGTAATAAGATCTGAGATACATATGGATCTGGAGGTAAGTGTCTGATCCCTTGTTATTGGTAGAATTTCATACATAGTGAATAGGGTTTTCAGTAAACTTTTACCATATTAGACAAATTTGTCTTGATATATTCCAAGGGCTGAATGCCTAAAGGGTCTGTTTGTTTCTTGGTAAACCAGTGTGATCCTACGGATGTGCTTTTATTACTGGTTTGGTAAATTCAATCTACTATATATTTGAGAGAATAAGTTTGTCTGTCTGTTCAAGAACTCCTCTTAAACAGCAAGATCTAGGACCACCAAATTTGGTATGCAGCTTACTCTTATCATAACTTACAGCAAAGTAAGGGTTTGGTTGTGCCTGGAATGTGATTGTTTCTCATAAAATGAAAAGGGAGTGGTTTGTTCGCTGTGCCTACTTCTCACCTCACGCCAAGCTGCAGCAGTGACAGAGGGCTGGGTCCTCTCTCCCAGGGTCAGCTTTCATAGAGAACACTTCATCCTCAACACAACCCCAAAGCAATGATTTAAATGACGAAAAACATAAATTTTTTCAGTTAAGGATCAACACCAGGTACATCCTCTCATTGTAGTATAAAGTACCAGTTTTGGGGTTGTGCCTGCCTATTTCTTGCAGTCTGCCCTGAATGTATCCTTCTCAGCATGGTCGGCACCCAGTCATACCAACTACAATAACTTAGAAGAGGATGCCCATTATAAAGAACCCTTCACATAGATGTTCAGCCTTAATTCCTTCGAAAGAAATAGATTGAAAGGCTGAGAGGATAGGTATTTGTTATATCTTTATACAGAAAAGTTTCAGGTTCTGCATACAGTTTAGATCTTAGGCTACATCTACACTGGCAGCTTCTTGTGCAAGAACTCTTTTGCAGAAGAGTTCTTGTGCAAAAACTCTTCCACAAGAGAGCGTCTACACTGCCATGTGCTTTTGCACAAAAGATGTGCTTTTTGCGCAAGAGCATCCATGGCAGTGTAGACGCTCTCTTCCACAAAAAAGCTCTGATGGCCATTTTAACCATAGGGGCTTCTTGCGCAAGAAATTCTTGTTGCCTGTCTACACTGCCCTCTTCTGGAAGAGCTCTTGCACAAGAGGGATTATTCCTCGTGGGGAGAGGAATAACTCTTCTGGAAGAAGCCGTGTTTTACAATGCTATACTGTAAATTTACTTCTGGAAGAACGCTCGTGCAGTGTAGACAGCCAGCAAGTTTTTGCAGAAGAACAGCTGTTCTTCCGCAAGAAGCTGCCAGTGTAGACGTAGCCTTACAGTATCACAGAGGAAACTGAAAAAATGATACTTATGTAAAGATGCTGTGTTCCCTTGAAGAAAAGTGCTAGGTATTATGAAAACCTTTCAGCTCATATAATTTGACAAGAGCATAAATAGAAAAAATATTAAACTCATTAAGAGATGGGTGCTAAATGACAAAAAGAAAATTCAGAAAGCTTACTAAAAAATAAAGTTCCCTTCTTAACCCATTCAAATAAAAAGGTTACTCTTTTCAAATGAAAAAGATGGTTACCAGACAAAAAAATTGCCTGGTAAAGATATAAATGTAATCATATAGCATGTTATAGTTGTTCTGTTTCTGATACAAGTCATGGAATGTGATTTCATGACAGAGTGCCTCATGACTGTCCATTTCTAGAATATTTCAGTTTTTAGTGATGTCCACTAATGCACAGTCTATCTCATTTAGGGCACATCTACACTGCACGGAAGATTGCGGTTGATTTTCCGGAGTTCGATTTATCAGGTGTAGTATAGACCCGCTAGATTGAACTCAAAGGGCACCCCAGTTGACACCAGTACTCTAACTCCTTGTGCAAAGTAAGGCAAGCCTATGGGAGCATTTTCTCCCATCAGCCTCCCACAGCGTGGATGGGGATTTAAGATATGTCAACTCCAGTTATATACATTTATATAGCTGGAGTTGCGTATCTTACTTCGACCTTCCCATGTTGTGTAGACCAGGACTTAGTATCTCATCTAATCTAATGTGCTATTTCAGCTTCAATAGCCCAGAAAAAAAAATTACACTTTAGGTTTTGTTTCAGATTAAGTGTTATTACAAATGCAAGACAGAGAAAAGAACCACTGCTCACTTTGTAGACTCCAGAAAGTTACCCAATTTTTACATGTAATCCTATCTAGTAATTATCTTTAATTCATGTTGAGGGATAAGTACACAACAACTCATGTGAATATACAAGGTCTGTAAGAAGGAACAACCTTTTTCAAGAAACCTTATAATTTACAATAGAAAGTTATATTGAAAAACACTTTTGTTTCCTCCACTATAATTTCTTTTGAAAGATATCCATGCCCCATAATTTAAGAATATTCTTTTTTTTTTTTTTGTGGTATGTATTTTCCCATTAGTGATTTGGGTTCACAGTTATGGGAGAAACCCACGTTCATATAGAACTCCCATTGATTCTACTGGGAGCTTTATGTGCAGGGCAGGCTCAAAATTGCCCCAAATAACTTCTGAAGAGCAAATTTCATTCCACAGGACAACAAAAAGGCTATGCAGCACTTGCTCTATCAAAGTAGGGCTTCAGTGAGATATGGGTTCTGCAAAGGCCTGATGGCCCTCTTGACTGAAATAAGTATCATCCAAGCTGGCTGACAATTCAAAATGTCATGGCTACTCTGGTAAATTGTGACTCATATGTGACAACAATGGGTTCACTAATGTTATAGTCTTTATCCAAAGTAGACAGCCTCACATCCATAATGTTAATTTTCATGGATTACAGAGACTCAGCAATGATGATAATCATGAGTTGTGTACTCAGTTGTCAAAGATGAGATCAAGTCTTTGGTAGGAATATTTTCATGTTGATGGGATACATCTTGATTCTTTGTCTCTAGAATGACAGAACTACTGCACCTACACAAAATTCATGTCTTGGTGGAATTTCTTTTCTGACTGAGCACTATGCTTTGATTATTCCATATGATTTCACAGTGTGAAGCACAGCTTACCGTAATCTTAGTTTAACAGCCTCTTCAAAACTGGCTACATTTCCAACTAAAACACTCTTATAAGCCTCAGTTAATGCTTTTTGTCTCAGAGTGCTGTAAAAGACTTTGTCACCCTTGATTGCAGCTCTAACATAAAGTGGATCAGATATTACAATTCTACACCGCTTTCATGAAAATTCACCCACACTTTATCAGCTTATTCTTTTTCAATTAAAAAAGCTACCTTATATTCTTATGTATTTATCTATTATTGACTGACAAACACTGGAGTTTTACTTCTTTTTCCTTCTTGGCATTTACAGGTGCTTCATCACAATAGTGTATTCCTTGCCAGTTTGAACCTAATTTATAGTCTCAAAGATACAGCCACCCTCTTTGTGTCTTTAACAGCTTCTCCCTTTTTTAAAAAGATCCAATAACAATTGTAGAATGGATTTAACTCAATGTATCACTGACTTTCAGCAGTTAGACCATTTTACAAAAAAGTGTCCTGATCCTGAAAAGAGTTATTCACTTAATGGGGTTACACGTGCTTAAAACTCAGCATGTGTTTTGAGTGTGTATGTTTGTGTTTATTACTATTAACTACAGTATATAGCTTCTTTATTTGCTCCAGGAAGACCTATTGGTGTGGAAATCAAGATACATCCTAAATCTTTAATTCTTAACCAAATGGTGAGACAAAGGGATTAGCCTTAAACTTTGGAAAGACTGAAAAATGGGTTTTTTGTTTTGTTTTGTTTTTGCTTGCTGAATGTATAATCTATGATTTAGAAAGGTTTGCCCAGTTTACAATTTCCGAATATCACAGGAGGTTGCTTTTTCCAAAGGTCAGTAATTACTCTGCAAGAAATATTTCATTGCTCATTGCTTAACTTTAAAAATAAGAATGGCTAAAATCAGATAATTTAAGACCCAAACCAAAATTTAATTCAACTTCATTTATATCAGAAGTTTCATATTTCAAAAGTTTTGTTGTGCTGCACCTTTTTTACTCTGTGTACCTGTGTATTTCTGCAACTTGGTCTAAAGAGAAAGCAATGTTATAGCTTGAGTAAACCTGCTCTTTGGACTTTCTGGTCTGACTTGCTGTGATACATGGCTAGAAAGGGTTAAGTATCTTCCAGGATAAATGACTCAGATTCAACCTTTAGGGATATACTACTAGTTAATGTTTGTGTTTTTTGTGTGTATTGATCTCTTTGAAGTATATAGTGAAGCATCAGCAAAGGACAGGCAATTATCTTATGTTAAACCATAATTACAAGTGATGCTTGGTCTATTTGGAAGTCTCAATGAATACCTGTTATTTACTCAGGACAGAATTGTCAAGAGAAGGGATTTCAAAGTCATGGTCCAAAGCCATCAATCCAGCCCCAGAGATCAGGTTATCCAGGGGGACATGTCCAAACCCATCCCTAAGCTCCATCCCTTCCCGCCACCATTCTGCCCTTTTCATGCCATAGCACCCTGTCCCCTGAGAGACCCGGCCTCAGGGATTTCTGGGGAGAGGGGCTGGCATGGGACAGAATCAGCGGTCGGGGCCCCTACCCCCCTCTCTCCCCACAGTCAGTAGCAAGGAATCTATAGCAGCATGGGCTAGCTGCTTGTATACATGCCTATGGTGTCAGGGTGGTCTACATTACCACACGTACTGTGCTGCTTCACTGCTATTGATCAAGACCTCTATCAAAGCTACTTTGGGTATATCTACACCCACTGCAGACATAGCCTTTATTAATGGAATGCCCATGCTACCATTACCACTCTGAATGCTGATAGTTCAATTAGCTTCATTAACACTTGTACTAACATTGACAGGTAATTGCTTTTGCTCTTATATATACCCTGGATTCCCTAATTTCCACTCCAACTCATCTGATGAAGCAGGTTTTACCCACAAAAGCTCATGATATATTTGTTAGTCTCTAAGGTGCCACAGCACTGCTCATTTTATATAGTGTGACAGACCAGGGCAGCTGGATACAATAGCTTGGTGGAGGGCAAATATACAGGAAACTGGGTACATAGTTTTCTGTTCCCTGAGTGAACTGGCCAGGTACTGCTATCACATAATCAAGGCAGGCAGGCACCTGGTGCAAATTAAGAGCTTTCCTGAAGCAGTAAGCTAATCAGGACACCTGCAGCCAATTAAGGCCTGCTGAGGCCAGAAAGGACTGCTCAAGTACCAGGGAGAAGATACTGGGAGGGATCATTTGGGGAAGTAGGCCAAGGGAAGGCTGCAAGACTGGGAATGGAGGAAATGCTGCCAGCTGACAGTGCCTTAGGGTCCCTGGGCTAGAACCCAAAGTAATGGGCAGTCCTGGGTACCCTTCAATCCTTCCCACACCATTACTGAGTCTGCCCCTCAGAGGGGGACCAGGACTATAGAGGGGTTTCACCACAAACTATGGACTAGCTTATAGAATCATGGAACACTAGAACTGAAAGAGACCTTGAGAGGTCATTGAGTCCAGTCCCCTGTAGTCATGGCAGGACCCAGTACCGTCTGCTCTTAAATATCTCCAGAGATGGAGATTCCACAGCCTTCCTGGGCAATTTATTGCAGTGTTTAACCACCCTGACAATTAGAAAGTTTTTCCTAATGTCTAACCTAAACCTCCCTTGCTGCAGTTTAAGCCCATTGTTTCTTGTCCTATACTCAGAGGCCAAGGAGAACAATTTTTCTCCTTCCTCCTTATGGTGAAGATGGCTCAGAAGGCTGTGACCTTTGCTTCTAGTAAAGGGCTTGAGGTTGTGTGCAGGGTCACAGTGAGCTTCTGAAGCAACACTAACCACCAGGAAGTGCATGACCCTCAGGGCACAGCCAGAGCATTGCCACAGTAGATAATCAAATATTTCAAATGATAGTTTGAAATATCCATTTGATTTACTAACATGTGTATTAATTTGTAGGGATTCAAACAGATAGCTTGGGTAATTTATTTGACCTATTAAGGGAAGAGTTTTGAGGGATCTGGTTGTTCTTGTAAGAAAGATACATGAGAAGAAACAAGAAAAATCACTCATATAATATGGGCAGTAGTAGACCGGGACTGTCTATTGTGCAAGAAGACATGCAGAGTAATGTTACAATGATAGGAAGGGAGATGTGCACGATGGGTTTTCTGACAGTTACAAGGGGATTGAAAACAATGGTCTATGCTTCTTATCATTTCTATTCTGAGCCAACTAATCTGGGCTTTGATTTTTACATGGGAGAGCTGATCTTTGGAGCTTGATTTGGAAGGTGAGAGGCATTCTGTCCCAGGGTGACAGTTGTCCTTACAGAGCTGATGATACTTCATTGTTGAGGTCATTATAAAGTAGTCTGCTATAAGCTCCACTGACTAGTTTAGCTGCAATATTAGGTGTAGCAGCCCTATGGTACCTTTAGGTGGTCAGGATCTTATCAAGATTATGGGGAAGAGAGAAGTGGGACCATTTGTGGAATGGACCTATAAAACGGAGATAGTCCCAGATAATGAACAGTTTTATTAATCTGACCACATTTCTAGAATACCCAAAGAAGAAGAAGAGTTCAGGTTTTCTTCTTTTTTTCCCCCCCCTTGCCCAGTATATGGAGTTTTTATAATCTTGAGAGTGCAGTGGTCCATTGTCTGTGCTGCTGGTGAGAATTTCTTGTAAAATAGCTGTTTCATGCTTTTGTGCTCTCAACATTCTCCTCTTTGAAGCCTTTTGGGCTAAAGTTTTATGTCTGTTTGACTGTATGGGATATAGGTCATGGCATATTTAGCCCATTTCTTTTGCAAGAAACACCATTATTTTCAGATGAATGTGGATTCAGTTTGTAAGTTCTCTGGTTTATTGAAACTTGGTATTTCCCCTAATTTTAAAGCTTCTCTTTCAAATTTCTGCTGTTGTCTATGCTATCCCCAACTGTGTGATCTATCTTCTGTTGGTTTATTAGTAGTCTAGTCCACTCACGCTCCAAATTGTCCACATCTTTTGTTGCTTTGATAAAAGCTCTGTAGTTTCCTCTGGGCCCCATAGTATCTGACTTCCCCCAGGCAAAAGCTTTAAGACTGTTGGCAAATGGACAATGTTATCAGTTTCTGTGATTGTACTTTAAATATTACAATGTACATCTCCAATCTCAATATTGTCTTCCTGTTCTCCAGCTTCCTTTGTAACATTAAACTAACAGTGAAACAAGCCCCAGTTTTAAACTCTTGCTATGCTAGGGGAGTTTCCAAAGAAAACTTAATTTGACATTGCTGATAAGATTAAAAGATAGAGCTTCAATAGAATTGGCTTTCAGCACCCTTAATCTATCAACCTTTCTCCAGTCCAAATCTTTTTCAGCACTTGGAATGGTTATGGATGTTGTTTTTGCCCACTTACAGCACAAAGAGAATGACTTTCACCTACCCTTTGAAAGCTCTGTTAACAGTAACGCATTTATAAAATGATGATAGCACAAGTAACTGATAATTCTAAGGATCTGGGTGAAATTACTTTTGTTGTACTTATTGGTTTAGTAAGATCATCACAAATCCTTGGCATCATTTTCATATAGTCTACTGTATATTGCCCTATCACATGGTAGCCATACCATCATTTTAGAAAAAAGATTATTCCCACAGAAGTATGTGCTTGAGTCCTATTAACTTCACGAAATATTACACTAACCTATCCAATGGGCAGTTGGAACCTTATTGATTCCTTTTACATGAATAATTATATATCTTTATTAATGACCAAAACTAAGTAATGTGGGATGTGTTTGGCAAAAGTCAGATTTCTGAAAATATTTGATTACTCAATTAAAGAAAAATATGACATTTGTCTATTGTCTATTTTGCCTATTTATGAAACATTAGTTTCACAAAGTTATATCTGCAATAATAATAAAAATGAAAATCAGTTGATTGTAAAAGCAGATGGTTGGCATTAAGTCTTACTCCAGAATGCTTACAGAGTAGCATTAAAAATAGGGAAGGAAATGGTGTTATTCCCCATGGAGTTCAAATTACTTTCAGATTTGTGTCAGCAGGGAATTAATAGGGTTCCTGTGATTGTTGCTATACTGCAAATCCTTCAGAGAAATGTTTAGTTTAAGTTGTTGCAGACTGTCACTGTATGAACACTTCAGTATCAACTGATAAGGGGGTTAGAATAATATCCTGATTTTGGTATGTATATGCTACTTCACCAAATAACATCATATAAGGTGTCAAAGGTGTCTACATCTCAATGATTATTCATTTTATGGTAAAATATATGTACTGCTGCTATGTAAGTCATGTCTATATAATGGATATATGTTCTTGTAGTTTATATCAAGGTTGTTCATCCCAAGTACAGGTGAAAAACTGGTTTCCTGACAGATATTTATCCATCTACCTATTGAAATATGAATTGAATATTGTCTTATTCACAATCACCAGTCAGCTAAACATACCTGTGGGTCTGTGAGATATAATAGGAAGAAAAATGTCTTATCTGGGGGTACACTTTAGAGGTTTACCTCTAGGGGACAAGGAAAGTACCCGTTATCATACTCTTAGGAAGTAAACAGGTAGCATGCCTGTGTTCCTGAAAATAAGATCACAACCAGACCGTGGAGAAGACTTTGGGTCAGATAAGACTGAGCCAGAGGCTTGCATGGTAAGGTAAGTTTAGGTTTTATGGAGCATGAATGGATTTTTGGTTTATATGTGACACTTTTGTTTCCATTATGCTTGCTATCTCTTCAGTTTTGATCTTTGAATATAAACTTATAATTACTTTCACTGCAAGTTTATCTCAGTGCTGCGGTGTATATAAAGAGGTGATCCTGAGCTGTATCATTCACGATAACATTTACACCGTTCCCTTCAGGACAGCATACCTGAGTTTAAAGGGGATACTTTCAGTCCTGAGCACCCTGAGAACCATCAAAGACTACATTTTTTGTAAATATTTATGTTTCTAATTGTGGAGTGATACTATTGTTGTAAATCTACTGTATAATAGCTAAACCGGTATTTTGACATACTAGAACTATGCTTATTCCTAAATGAACATTCCAGGTGATGGTCATTTTAATAATATCACAATTTCAGGCTTCCATGTCATGCTAAATTCATACTGCCTTATATTGATGACAGTGTTCAAGAATGCCTGTATGGCTTTGACTTGGCATTTGTACTCAGCATACAGATTATTATGCTCAAACAGAATTCGCACAAATAATATAGAACTGAACTTTGGTATTTTATTTATTATTACTCAGTAATATAAAAGATTGAGAATTCAGCTTTGCATTTAGACATGATTCTACTTTGGGTGAATACTGCCCTGTGTTGGACTACTTTATTGAATATAACATTTTCCTTTTCAGAAAGGCCTCTCATTCCTGTCTTGTACAGCAGTCTGTATGCTTACATTTTAACAGTAATCGCTAACATACTTGTTATTTGGATGTTGATTTGAATCAGTCTAAGAGTGAAAGTAGATTGTGCTTTTTGTGAGTCTGCAGAAAACCAACAGTGACAGGGGAAGGGCTGTGTATACCTTCTTTTTGTATTTCGTGGCTTTCAGAGAATTGCCTTGCCACTCTACACATTCTGAAAGATCATTGAACATTCTTGGGTTATCTGAACTCCATATTAACAGATATTGACCATTTAATTTCCTTTATTTAAAAAAAAAAGTCAGTCCCTGCATTTACTACCTTAGGTTACCATGGAAAGCTTGTTAATGAATGGTAACTATACTGCAAAAATCTTCTGTTGTAACTGCATGGCACTTGCTTTGCAATAATACACTAAAAGGGTATGTCTACACTACAAAGTTAATTCGAACTAACAGCCGTTAGTTCGAATGAACTTTCATAGGCGCTACACATACAAACTGCTAGTTCGAACTTAATTCGGACTAGCGGAGCGCTTAATTCGAACTAGGTAAACTCATTGTACAAGGACTAATGCCTAGTTCGAATTAAGTAGTTTGAATTAAGTAGCCACTTAATTCGAGCTAGTTGGAGGCTAGCCCTTCCCAGCTTGCCCTGGTGGCCACTCTGGGCCAAACCAGGGAAACTCTTCTGCCCCCCTCCCGGCCCCAGAGCCCTTAAAGGGGCACGGTCAAGCTACACTGCTCGTGCCAGCTGCAAGCCTGCCAGCACCCAGCCAGCAGACCCTGCATCTGGCATGGCATGAGCCAGCCACCCGCTGCCACCCAGCCCTCCGCCTCTTCCCAGGACCAGGCTGGCGGCTCCCAGGAGCCTGCCCGGGGCCGCAAGAGGCGGGCGCCCGCCTGGTCTAGTGCAGAGATCGTGGACCTCATTGAGGTTTGGGGGGAAGCCTCCAACGTCCACGATCTCCGCACTAGCCACAGGAATGCGGCCGTCTACAGCCGCATGGCTGCCAGCCTGGCCACCAGAGGCCACATGCAGACCCGGGAGCAGGTCCGCTGCAAAATTAAGGACCTGCGGCAGTCCTACTCCAGGGCCTTCCAGCCAGGGGCCGACCCGGAGGCCTGCCCCCACTTTGAGGCCCTGGACCGTATCCTGGGGGCTCACCGATGCCCCCTGGGTGGTGATCGACCCCAGGTCAGAGGGACCCATCCCTGACACCGAGGAGGAGGAGGAGGACGCTGAGAGCCAGGAGCCTGCAGGGAGTCTGCCCAGGACCCGGGACCCTCGAGGCATCCCACAGAGCACATTGGCTGTGTCATCCGAGTCCAAGGAGGGCTCCACATGTGAGTGCCATCATGCTCCCCTTATGTGTACGGGGGGGGGGGGGAGAGAGAGCCCAGGGACCGTGCGCCTGGGCCTTGCCCACCATGGAGCAGCAGCTGGGTGTCATGCAGGGGCCCTGGCCCGTTCTCCACACGCCGACCTCGCCTTGCACAGCAGGGCTGGGTTTCACCCACTGTGTCTCCAGGGAGAACTGACCACTGCTCTTGTTTCACCACAGCCGCAGCACCTGGGACTGCAGGGCGCACCACCCCGCCTGCAACAGCCACCCGCACCCGGGCCAGCAGGCGCACCAGGAACCTGGAAGACTACCGCCGGCGGCACCTGCAGCTATTGGAGCACCAGCTCTGCACCCAGGACCACTGGGTCTGGGAGGACCTGCAGCTGTGGCAGCGGAGCTTGGAGGTGCTGGAGGGGCAGGGCTGTGCCCTCAGAGGCCACCTCCAGACCCTGGTGGACAGGTTCCTGCCTCCTCCTGCTCCAGCCCCTGCAGCCGCCCCAGCTCTCGCTCCTCCTCCCACCCCTGCTCCCCTTCCCGCTTCCTCCACACCCCCCATCCCTCCTGCCCCACCCTCCACACCCACTCCCCCCTGACACTCCCGCACCCGCAGTGCTGCGAGACAGGAGAGCCAGCAGGACCCCCAACCCTGAGCTTTCCCTTTCCTTCCTCCCCTTCCTTCCCCTTCCAGCTCCCTCCTCCCAGGTTTCCCCCTCCCCTCTCCCACCCTCATTCCTCCCTCCCCCCACCCCAGTTATGTACAATAAAAAGAGATTGTTGTTTGCAAAACAGGTGTCTTTATTTAACATTAGGAAGGGGGGTTAGGGAGGGGAAAGGGGAAGGAGGGTAGGATGGAAGAAGGCCCCAGTGGGGCATGCAGGAAGAGTTCAGTCCTCCTCCTGCACCAGGAAGATCTCCCGCAGGGTTTCCCGGATCTGGACGGCCCCCCGCTGGGCCTCCCAGATGGCGGCGGTGCGGGGCTGAGCGTAGTGGCCAGCCATGCGCTCAGCCTCAGCCATCCAGGCTGGCAGGAAAGCCTCCCCCTTCCGCTCGCACAAATTGTGCAGCACGCAACATGCTGCCACCACGGGAGGGATATTGTGCTCAGCGAGGTCGAGGCGGGTGAGGAGGCACCTAAATCTGGCTTTCAGTCACCCGAAGGCCCCCTCGACCACAGTGCAGGCCCTGGTGAGCCTGGCATTGAAGGCCTGGCGGGAGGGGTTGAGGTGCCCCGTGTACTGCTTCATCAGCCAGGGCTATAGGGGGTAGGCCGCATCCCCCACCAGGCAGACGGGCATGTCCACGTCCCCGACCCTGATGTGGCGGTCGGGGAAGAAGGTCCCGGCGTGCAGCCTCTGGCACACGGAAGAGTTGCGGAACACCCTGGCGTCGTGTGCCTTGCCGGACCAGCCCACATTAATGTCCGTGAACTGGCCCCTGTGGTCAGACACGGCCTGCAGGAGGACGGAGAAGTATCCCTTGCGGTTGATGTACTGGGAGGCCTGGTGTTCCGGGGCACGGATGGGGATGTGCGTCCTGTCGATGGCCCCCCCGCAGTTGGGGAAGCCGAGGGCGCCGAACCCCTGATTGATGGCGTCCGGATCAGCGAGGCAGACCACCCTGCGGAGCAGCACCCGGTTGATGGCCTTGACCACCTGCAGAGAGACACAGCAAACCGCGAATCACTGGGGCGCCCGGGTGGCTGGGAGTGTTCGTTCCCTGGCACTGCCCCACGCCCCACACCCAGAAGCAACCCCCGCTGCAATCCTGGCCGCCGTGGGCGGCCTGTAGTACGGCTGGGACAGACCGGACCCTCCCGTGCGGGGCACTATCACCTCCTCCCCCGCCCCCATTTTCCCTGGGGTGGCCCATTCCCTCCTTGCAGCCCTCTCCCCCCCGGCCCAGTGGCCGGTGAGTGCCGTACCTGCATGAGTACTGCTATGACAGTGGATCTCCCCACGCCGAACTGGTTCCCGACGGATTGGTAGCTGTCCGGCGTGAAGAGCTTCCACAGGGCGATGGCCGCATGCTTCTGGAGGGGGATGGCGGGCCTCATGCGAGTGTCTCGTCACCGCAGAGCAGGGGCGAGCCACTCGCAGAGCTCCAGTAAGGTGTCCCTCTTCATCCTGAAGTTCTGGGTCCACTGTCTGTCTCCCCAGAGCTCCAGGATGATGCGGTCCCACCAGTCGCTGCTGGTGTCCAGATGCCAGATGCGGTGGGGCACGCTGGCGTCCGGGCACTGCTGCGGCTCCTCCACGGCCTCCAGGGAGGCCAGGTGGAGAGGCAGGGGGCTGACGTTCACCAGGTGGTGCCAGGCAGCCTCCAGCCATTGCTGGCAGGCTTGCAGCAGCAAGTCCAAAAACTGCACCAGAATGCCCAGGGCGAGCTCTGGCTCCATGGTGCCAACTGCAGCAGCACCCCCAATGGGAACCACTGACACAGGCAGGCGCAGAGGAAAATGCTTTGCTGTCCCTCAGCGAGGTAGGCAAGCAAGCGGAGAAGCTGAGAACCGGCTGTCCAGGGGGGTCCCTTTAAGCACAAGCCTCAGATAGCCTCCACACAAAGCAACTACTGACCTGATGCCCTGCCGGAACCGGTTTCAGCTGCCCTTAAATGCGACCCAGCGTCCAATCAGTGTGGATGCGCTAGTTCGAATTAGCAAAATGCTAATTCGAATTAGTTTTTGGGTCTAGATGCCTTAGTTCGAATTAGCTAATTCGAACTAAGTTAGTTCGAATTAGTGCTGTAGTGTAGACATACCCAAACATAGGATAAGTGTCAGGCTGGAAGAACTGGTACTTCCTGTCTAGGGTAACTACCATGAAGGCCCACACGTAAGATCTCTTTAAAATTAACATTTCAGTAGATTCCCTGCCACTCATAAATTAATAAGAGAAAGCCATATTAGAGTTTGACTTTTTCACAGCAGTAAATTGATCACAAATCACCCATCATGAATTACAGATAAATTCACAAACATTGTATGGGCAGAAAAAGCTAAAGTGACATAAAGAATCAGAAATAGCTCATAGTCATGTATCATTTTCCACCTGAGGGTAAGTAAATGGAATTAGGTATCCACCTTCCACTGAAAATCAATGGAAATTAGATGCAAATTGTTGTTTGTACCTCTGAAAATCTCCCCCAGCATCTACTTCAGAAGAGATGAGAAATTAATTTTGGGAATTGTGGGAGGGCACATTGTTGGGCTGCCACTAGAGCAGGTACGGAGAGAGACTAAGTTACAATCTCTCATCTGGGTTCTATACTCAGCGTACTGTGTATTTCCCCAATGCACCAGCACAGCTACCACTAGCAGGGGCAGCGTCAACACTAAGTCTCTGCCCTAATCTGCCCCCTCCTACTCATCTGTGTGAGGTGGTAGCAGAGTGCCTTTATGCCTCCTGCTTTCCCTCCCACATAGCTACCTGGGATTCAGGTAGCCAGTATAGGGTTGCCAGGCATTCAGTTTTTCACCAGAATGTCCAGTCAAAAAAGGACCCTGGAAGCTGCAGTTGGCACTGCCAACTGGGTCATTAGAAGCCCAGTCAGTAGTGCAGTGCAGGGCCAGGGCTAAGGCAGGCTCCCTACCTACCCTGGCTCTGAATGGCTCCTGAAAGCAGCCACCAGGTCCCTGCAGCCCTTCTGCGCAGGGAAGCTCTGCACACTGCCCCTGCACAGAGAAGCTCTGCAGCTCCCACTGGCCAGGAAACACACCCAAAGGGAGCACCAGGGACAGTGCCTGCAAGCATGAGAGCAGCATGTGGAGCCTCCCTCACCACAAATGTACCTAGAAGCAGCTGATGGCTGCTTCCTGGGAGCTGTGGTAGGCATCACCAGAACCCCACATTGTCTCTTGCACCCCAACCTCTTGCCCCAGCCTGGAGTCCTGCACTCCAAACTGCTCATTCCTGACCTCACCCCAGAGTTCACACACACCGTGCCCCAGACCTGAGCCCCCTCCTGCAACTGAAACCCCTGATACCCAGCCCCATCCCAGAGCCTACACCCTAGCCAGAGCCCTTATCCCCCTGCACCATCCCCTAAGCTTCCTCCTCTAACTCAAACCTCTCATCCTTGGCTCTATCCCAGAGCGAGCCCACATCCCCAGCTGGAGCCTTCACTCCCTCCTGCACCCCCACCCTTGCTTCAGCCCAGCAAAAGTGAGTGAAGGTTGGGAGAGCAAGGGACAGATGGAACGGGTATGGAGTGAGTAAGGGGCAGGGGCAGACCTTGGGGAAAGGGCAGGGCAGGGGGGTTTGGTTTTGTGATATTAGAAAGTTGGCAGCTCTAAAGCAGCATCCTCTCATTCCTTTGTGCTACTATAAAAGCTAGGACACAAACTGAAAATTTAGTTAGGATCACAATAGCCCATGGAGGATATGGTAAGTATTCTTCCCACTTAAAAGTGGGGGAAATTTAAGTTAATAAAGGACTTATCCAAAACCACACGGCAAATAAGCGTGACTAGCCCACACCTCTCCTTAGTCAGACCCATGATCCATCCAATAGACAAAGGATCTTCAAAGACATGCACTCTTAACAAAACAAAATAAAAAAAAACCCTTGTCTGGCTAATTGTAGATATACATGTAACTCAAACCACAGAGCAGTTCCCAAGAGTTCTACTTAGTACCTCTTTATCTTGTATTTTGATTGTATTCTATAGCACTCTTTACTCTGAAGTCGAAAGGTTAATGATTTTTTTAACTACTAATCAAATTGCAATCAGAGTTAGTTTTAATCTGTTTCTGAGCAATGTTTTTTTCACATTTTTTGCTAAATAGCCAAGAGTATTAAAATGTGAAGCACAGACTAAAGAATACTTATTCTCACCTTCGGTTTAAGGCTGCTATTAAAAAACATGGATGTTAGCACTAGAAAGGGGAAAATATCAGGAATACATTCTGTTTTTTCTTGTAAATTATATCATCAACCCAATAAAAATACAATAGCTTATTAAACGCATCTTGGGACTGATGATGGAAAGATGAAATGATAGTAAAATAAAATTTTGGGTGGAAATAATTAATTTAATCTTTCCACCATCTCTTAGTAAGATTAATGAAGTGATCATTTGAAATATGCTATTGAACTTTTAGGTCACAGAAATAGTTTATATACATAACTTTATACATAATTTCCCCTTTTGGAGGGGGGTGTATATACTGGCAAAAACATGAGTACAAAGGGTTTCCCCCTATATTTAAAGAAGCAACATTTCTCTCTATATCCTTCATCACCAACATAATTTGGAGTCTTAATGGCTAATTTAATTTTGAAAATGTTTCAGGAAATGGCTGAAGAATTTTTTTTCTGAATCAGCTGTATTTCTAACACTGAAGATATATATCCTGCAAACACTCTGGAACATGAAAATCTACTCTGAGGAGAATTCCCCCATAACGTCACACAAAAATGTAAGTGTTACCATGTCTAAGGCACAAACGTTCTATGTTCAGAAAGCCTGGAAGTATGTGTTACATTTGGAAACCATCAATGTATATACTGTATGGCAGGGTGTTGCCCTGCCCTGGCCCTTTAAGGGGCCAAGGAGCTGGAGGGAGGAGAGCCCAGCTGAGGGCTATAAGAACAGCTCCTGGGAGGAGAGAGAGAGACCTGCCTGCTGCTTTGGAGGAGAGAGCAGTTAAGGCCTGATGGCCAGGGAAGAAGGAGGCTCCCTGGAGGAGGGCAGGACTGGGGAGGCTCAGGCAGATGGAACCCAGGCTACATGGCCGGAGGCCCAGTGCTGCATAGGAGGCAGCTGCGGTAGGCTGGGGGAGGCTGAGCCAGGGAAGCCCCAGGCCATAAGTCTGGGAGGCAACCGGGCAGGCAGAAGTGCACCTGTGGCCAGGAAGTAGGGGCCTAGAGATCCTGAAGCCTGCCTGGAGGGGCTGTTGAGGGACTGGCAGGGCACCTGAGGCCAGGATGGCGTGAGAGGAGCTAGGAGTCCCTGAGAGGAAGTACTGGGGGTCCCTGGGAGTAAGGAGGACCCTGAACTAGAACAACATGGACTCTCCCCGGAAGGGGGGTGAGGACGAATTATGGAGTGGTCACTGCTGGAGGGCAGTGACCTGAAGAATACCACCACACCCAAAGGTGGTGCATGTCAGAGCAGCCGTCTACTCCCCTCCCCCCTCCCAGAGGCCACCCGGGAAGGGAGAGCTGGACACGAAAAGGAAAAGTGAGTGAACCCGCTACAACTGCAATGTACTAAACAATAGCTCATATCAAATACAATGGTCCCCTATAACCATTTCTAAGTAAGGGAAGAAAGATGTGTTCTGAAAAGATGTGCTGTTTAGAATTTTTTAGGGGTCTTTGGGGTTTTAGAGACTTTGATAGCAGCTTTTTGTATAACACTTCTAAGGCCCTCTCTTTACTTCAGAAAAAAAATCATCTTTCTTCCTGCTCCCTTGATCAGTAGCAAAGCCAAAACTAAAGGTAGAAAGAATCCAAGTTTGTTAATGTCATTCACAGATGCCGGCTGTTATTGTGGGAATGCAGAAAACTCAGATTGTGTTTAACTCAGTTCAAAGGAGAAAAACTGGCAGTGTAAAGAATCTTGGATGGACAAGGCTTCCTGTGCCAAAACTCTGTGAAGACAACTGGGGAGAAGGGCAGGAGTCTGAATCAGCAGGCTGCATGCCCTCAGGCGTGAGCTGTAAGATGGGTTCAAACTGTTTCTCTCCTCTCCTCTGCTCCCTCCCCCTCCCCTGCCCCCGTTCTAATGATGGAACTAGAGCAGACTCCATAAGGAGTCTTTATTATTTATTCCAGTGGATGCTGGCATATCTTGCGGCTGGACTTGCTTTGGGCCAAGAGCTGAAATCACTAGGTTTGGCCCAGAGCCAAACCCACCACAAGCCAGCGGAATGGCTGCAGCATGATGAACAGCCAGCAGAGCAGCAGCAGTGAGGCAGACAAATGGCTAGCAAGACATCAGCATAGAGCGGTGAGCAATGGCTGTATGCTGACATAAGTCAGGTTGACCTAATTTTGTAGTGTAGATATGGCCAAAGTAACCACAGTAAATGATAAGAATTCTTGTGTGAGGATTCTATGCTGGTGAATCCGCATAAGCATATATCCTGTGCTACCTATCTTTAATACTCTATTAGGAGCAGGCATACTGATTTCGTTGGGAATTAGGAGCCTAAATCCTTCTGAGGATCTGGGCCTTCAATCCTTCCCATAGAACAATGGCTGTGCAAAACATTTTTGCTTGGCTGATCTCAACCAATACCCTAACCACATCATGTTGCCTCTGTGGGACTCAAATCTGGAATGCTTGTATGAGATATTTGTGCTTAGGTCAATTTCACTTTTTGTTTTTAAATGGCTATTGAGAACAATATACAGCCAGTCCCCGAGTTACGAATGCCTCGACTTATGACCGTTCGTATTTACGACCAACCTCCTATACAGCCGGAACCCAAGTTATGAAAGAAATCCGTACTTACGAACAGAGTGTCCGTACGTAAGTGAATGTAATCCGACTTGCGAACAGATCAAGTTATGACCTAGTGTTTGGTACGTAACACGTTCGTAAGTCGGGGACTGGCTGTATCTAGCTAGGACAACTTTGCATGGCTTGAAATGATGACCTTCAGAAGAACAGCATTGATGTAAAAAGCTTATGCCACTCTTATCCTGGTGTAATTAACTCCATTGGAGTCACTGGAGTTCATATTAGATAATAAATAGGCTGTGTGTCACATCACAAATTTGCTTATAATCAGACTGAGAAATACATGTTAAATACAACTTGTATTTCACAATTCCATCAAAACCTATTATATTCGTGTGTGTGAAAGAGAGAGGAAAAAATTGTGAATGGTAAATTTAATAGCTTTTGACCAACACCAAAACAGTTGTGATAAATGAAGATTGTATTAACACGTATTTCTCAGTCTGATTACAAGCAAATTTATGAATCTTTCCTTGTACAACACAACATAGCACCTTTTGAGCCCTGGGCTATTAAAATTGGCCCAAACAAAATTTGTTCCTGAAACAAAAGACAGAACTATGTAGCACTTTAAAGACTAACAAGATGGTTTATTAGGTGATGAGCTTTCATGGGCCAGACCCACTTCCTCAGGTCAATATGTGGAAGAAAATTGGCACAACCATATATACCAAAGTGATACAATCAAAAAAAAGTGAACACATATAAAAATGACGAATCAGGTTTAAGAACAGAGGAGGGGTGAGGGGGGGAAGGTTAGTGCCTGTGAGGTAATGACATTAGGGGAGATAATTACAAAGATAGCTTCCACATATTGATCTGAAGAAGTGGGTCTGGCCCACGAAAGCTCATCACCTAATAAACCATCTTGTTAGTCTTTAAAGTGCTACATAGTTCTGTCTTTTGTTTCAGCTAGACCAGACTAACACGGCTGCATCTCTATCAAAATTTGTTCCTGTTCCTAGTGTAATTACAAAGTCAGAAATATATCAACAATCACACTGTTCATGCCAAGAGTTCTATTACAAATGCAAATAATCATGAGCAAAATAGAAAGACTAAGCACTGCTCCCAGATAGGTAATTTTCTCAACGTTAAACTTGACTTATAGTTAGAGGCAATTCTGCATAAGAATTGGGCAGATTTCAGCAACTAAAACAGTGGTGAGATGTGTCTTAGGAAGAACAAAAGCAGGTACCTTCATTAGACCCTGCATAAACCAGAAAAACCTGTAAGCTGATTATATTGTTTAAAGGTTTGGCTTTGACTATAAATGTCAGGGAATTTAAAATAAAAAATAAACAAGGGAATTCTTAATAGGACAGAAGGACACAGAGAAATTGTTTCAGAGGTTAGCAACCAGAAGGACAGTCTTTATTTGGATTCAAAGACCTTGTCCTCACTATTTTTAAAGCATTTTTCCTTGGCTGTATTCAACACAAGATATATGCTGAAGTAAAAAGACAAGGAAGAACATTTTATATTTTATATTTATTATAAGATAAACACTCCAAGGTCAGCCTTTTATTCTCAACTGGAGCTGACCTCGATGAGTTTACCTTTACCTTGAAATAAAATGCCTTGTTTTCATTATCTCAGGATATATCACACCCATTAACTATCTGACGTTAAAAACACACCTTTGTTAGCAGTGGAGACAAGTCCTGAGACTCATAAAGCGCCATCATGAGTGGCAGAGGATGTTTCTATTTCCTGAATAAAGACTGAGCCAACTTACTATACACCCTTAAAAGTTTAAAATGCAGGGAAATATGATAATGGGTCATTCCAGCTGTCACTGAAGTCAATGGGAAGGCTTGGTCCCTAAAACTGGATTGTGATGGCTGAGGTCAGAAGCCATTTATATATGGATAGGAATTTCAGCAAGAAAAATATTCATATTTTTGACAGGGACTCAAGGAAAATAATGTACTAGCTTTTTAAAATATAGTAAAGGTCCACCTCAGTGTTTGGTTTTGAGCCTGGAAAAGAGGCTTTCTAGGGTTTGAGGCCTAAGAACAAGGCTTCTTAGAAAAGGAAATTGTGTAAAGTGGCTCTTCCTGCTAATAAGAAAAGTAATAGTAGGATGCTGATGTATAAAAAACCTAGAAATATTAGTCCCAGGTGTAGGTTCCAGAAGATCTTCATGGATGGAAGCATGAATTCTCCATATAGTTACCTTCTTATTACCTTCTCTAGCAAGTAGCTAAGACCTCCACTTTTAACACCAATTCCTTTTAAATGAAATAGAAAAGAGAAATGGCTTTTTTTAAAAAATCTATATATGTAAATTTACTTCCAAAAATATTTTGCCAGTTACACTGCCTCCTCATGTCATCATCAACAAAACTCTTTGCAAAAGAAAATCACACAGAAGCCACAAATTCCTTTACATTTCTAATTAAATGAAATGTCTTGTAATGCTGAGTTTTATTGTCTATTTTGTAGACTCTAAACTAGCGTGCAGAGAGCATGTTTCAGACATTCATTGTCCAAGAAATTCCATTCCAAGCCTGGAAGCTCTTTACAGATCTCATCCTACAGACTGTACCCAGATCAAACTCCTATTAACTTCAATAAGGGTAAGACTCTAACCTTGATTGGTCACATTCTGAATTTCGAAAGAAACTGTTATTTAAAAAAAATCTTCTACAAAGTTGTGAAGGAAAATCAAATTGCTCCAAGTGTGGAAACCTCCAGGAGATGCTAACACAAGGAGATAATGTTCAAGCATGATTACTGGACCATGATCTCATTCTAAACCTAATTTCTTTGGGATGTGAGCTTTGGAGAACTTTACAAAGAGGAGAAAATTATTTTAGTAACATGAAGGTTGTTTTTATGAGTTACTACTTTCCTCATGAGTGTCTGAGGCAGAGAACGAGCTCTCTGGAAAACACTGTCTTGTCGTAGATGTATGTAATGTAGTACCTATGAGTGTTTCCAGATGGAAAAATACTTTGATAAGAGTACAAAATACTTTTTGTGCAGAGCTATCTATAATAAGTAACATAAGAAACATAACAATGGCCATAGTGGGTCAGAGCAAAGGTCCATCTAGCCCAGTATCCTGTCTGCCAACTGTGGCCAATACCAGATGCCCCAGAGGGAGTAAACACAACAGGTAATCATCACGTGATCCCTCTCCTGTCATCCATTTCCAGACAAAGGCAAAGGACACCATTCCTACCCATCCTGGCTAATAGCCATTGATGGACCTAACCTCCATGAATGTATCTAGCTCAGTGCTCTCCAACCTTTTAACCACTTGTCTACATTAAGATTTGTCTAGAACTGTGCAAAGCTATTTAGATTGTTTAGTGGACAAAAATTCAGTTTTGGTCAACCTGGAACTATTTGTGAATTTGACACAAATTTGCCAAACTCTTTCCACCCTCATCCTGGAGGCTAAATTCACAAAGGGAATTAGGTGCCATTTACAAAATGAATGGATGAAGAGAAGGTGGTGCTGTTGGTGCCTGCTATATAATTCTTAGTTCAGTGATTAGGGTACTCACCTGAGATGAGAGACAGGTTTAATTTCCTTCTCTGCCTGATGTATAGGAGAGATTTGAATTTGAGAGAGCCCTATCAACTCTGTGGCCTTCCTTTCTGTGGTGTGGAGAATCCCCTTATGAATTTCCTAGTGACATCTGCCAGCCAGAGTCACTTGATAGTGTGGACCCACTGGAGCTAGGGGCTACAGAAATCAATCTTGCACCTTGCACAATGAAAAGATAATCTGGGGTGTTTGCCATTCATGCACAGATGACTGTCATTCTTTTTAAGAAATGCAAATTAGAAGTGAAACAACAAAGAGCATGATAGACAAACCTCATACTCTGAACTGGTTTAAATTTACCTACATGGAATTGGTTTCAGGAACTAGAAAGTCATGATTTCAAGGTTTGAGGATAACCCTTTGCTTTTAAATCCAGCTTCAGACCTAAAATCTTTCAGCTTGTCTTCAGTTCTGAACTGAAAGCTTTTCTGATGCTACCAAGAGCCTTCCAAATGCTGTCTCTTTCCTGTTCTTTTCAAAATGCTTCCCTAACCATTTTAGCTACTTCCCTAACCTCTAGACTATTCTTGCCTATTTCCAGTACCCATATGGCTTCCTTAGAGGTAATATCATTTGGTTTGAAGCTTTAATTTTGGGATTTTAAAGTCATGTTATTTGAATGAAACAAAGTTTCAGCTTGGTTTTGCGATATTTCCATCAATTTGAAAATAAGCAGTGCAGTTCTTTTTACAAAATGGCAGATGATACTGAAGCAAGTAAATATATTAAGCTACCTCACACTATTGTGATGAGTCATGCATCCTTTTTAAAAAATTAATAGACACCAATAAAAAATGAGGGAGGGTTCTCATCTTTGGCTGGATTTCCCAGTGCCCTTGGTTTTCTTATTGAGTCTGACTCCTTTTTATCCCAAGTACAATAGATTTAACATGTTGATAAAGCTAAAACACCGCAAGAATTTCTATAGAAAAGTGCAGGTCTTTCCCTTGATTTCAGTTTATTAGCTCACTGCTCCCTGCCTAGTTAGTCTGAAGTATTTGTATGGAGTGAGCATTTGGCATCTTGGTACCACACTTCAGTTTTTAAGTGGCTTAGCTGTTTTTATATGCCTTCCCTCTTGGGATATAGTGCTTTCATTGGAATAACAAACTGACATGTCTCTGGAACCAAATTGCTATGTACTTTTGGGGATATGCAGAGGCCTTCCAGAGGGTCCATCGACTCAACTATGTATTTGCCTAGTTTTACAACAAGCTACATAAAAAGCATTAGCGAAACCAGTACAAATTAAAATTTCATACAGATAATATACTGTTATACATACTTGATACTGTTCTATATAATACACACTGAAATATAAGGACAGTATTTTTATTTCAGTTGATTTGTTTTATAATTACATGATAAAAATGAGAGAGTAAACCATTTTCGGTAATAGTGCTGTGACACTTGTATTTTTTTTTTTGCTAGACAATTAATTTAGTTAGCACAGTTGTTCAGAAACTTTGAATTTCAACCCTACCGTATACATATCGGGGTCCAATTTGTCTTGTGTACTCCAAGTTTCCCCTACTTAAAAAGCACTTGCTTACAAAATCAGACATAAAAATACACATTTCAAATTAGTATTTTGTGATAGCAGTTAGTGTAAAATAGTAATCAAGGGACATTATAAATAATTTCACAGTTTTCAGGTTGACATGAAATGTTTGCTCTCTCTGCAAATTCCTAGTGGGTAGATTATCAGAGGTACTTGGCCTGAAGAGCGGAAGTTATTTTCATCTGGAACTAGAGGAGCTTAGCATTTATGAAAAGTAGGCCCTAAATTTTTTTTTATACAATCATAGAATACTAGAACTGGTAGGGACCTTGAAAGATCATCAAGTCTAGGCCCCTGCTCTCATAGCAGGACCAAGCACCATCTAGATCATCCCTGATAGAAGTCTATCCAATCTGCTCTTAAATATCTCCAGTGATGGAGATTTCACACCCTGTCTAGGCAAGTTATTTCAGTGCCTACCCAACCTGACAATTAGGAAGTTTTTCCTAATGTCCAACCTAAATCTTGCTTGCTGCAATTTAAGCCCATTGCTTCTTGCCCTATCATCAGAGAACAATTTTTCTCCCTCCTCCTTATAATACCTTTTTGGATACTTGAAAACTACTATCATGTCCCTGCTCAGTCTTCCTTTTCTAAACTAAACAAGCCCAGTTCTTTCAGTCTTCCCTCATAGGTCATGTTTTCTACAATGTTAATCATTTCTGTTGCTCTTCTCTGGACCTTCTCCAATTTCTCTACATCTTTCTTGAATTGTGGTGCCCAAAACTAGACACAGTACTCCACCTGAGGCCTAATCAGTGCAGAGTAGCGCGGAAGAATGACTTCTCATATCTTGCTCACAACACTCCTGTTAATGCATCCCAGAATCATGTTTGCTTTTCTTGCAACAGTGTCACGCTGGTGACTCATATTCAGCTTGTGGTCCACTATGACCCCTACATCCTTTTCTGCAGTACTCCTTCCTAGACAGTCACCTCCCATTCTGTATGTATGAACCTGAGGCTGTGTCTAGACTACACCTCTCTGTCAACAGAGAGATGTAGATTAGGCACATCAAAATTGCTAATGAAGCAGGGATTTAAATATCCCGCACTTCATTAGCATAAACATGGCCGCCACTTTTTTCCAAAACTGAGCTTTACGAAAAAAAACCAGCAGTCGAGATGTGGATCTGTCAAAAATAAACCCTTTTTCGACAGACCCTGTAAACCTCATTTTTTGAGGAATACAGGATCTGTTGAAAAAGGGTTTATTTTCGACAGATCCACGTCTAGACTGCCTGGTTTTTTTTTTAAAAAGCTCCGTTTCTGAAAAAAAGCAGCGGCCATGTTTATGCTAATGAAGCGCAGGATATTTAAATCCCTGCTTCATTAGCAATTTTGATGTGCCTAATCTACATCTCTCTGACAGAGGAATAGTCTAGACATACCCTGATTGTTCCTTCCTAAGTGGGGTACTTTGCATTTGTCCTTATTACATAGGATGAAGTTTCTCAGACCATTTCTCTAGCTTGTCCAGATCATTTTGAATTAGGACCCTATCCTTCAGAGTGTTTGTAACCCCTCCCAGCATGGTATCATCTGCAAATTTAATAAGCATACTCTCTATGCCAATATCTAAATTGTTGATGAAGATATTGAACAGAATCAGTCCCAAAACAGACCCCTGAGGAACCCCACTTGTTATGCCCTTCCAGCTTGACTGTGAACTGTTAATAACTACTCTCTGAGAACGGTTATGCACCCGCCTTATATTAGCCAAGGGTTATAGTTTTGCTCAATTCCAGATCTTAAATCTGTAATTGCATCTAAAATTAACTGTAGCCCTTTGTGAAAATGGTGAAAGATCTAATGAAATCCAGTACTGGGGGATAGAGAGAACTGGCATTCTGGCTTGTGTGTTTAAAATGCTGAGATTGTGATGATACATATCTCAGATCATTTGACCATTTTTAATTACAAGCGACAGCTTTCATATCATAACTAGAATGAGTTCTAGGTGGAAAATATGGCATTAATTACCTCCAGACCACATATAGATAATAATATGGGAAGTATAATATATATAATAGGGCATGTGTCCATTGCTTTACATGAAGTAGCTTGCATGTAGAGAGAGGGGTTTTACTATTATTATTATTATATTATTATTATTATTATTATAGGAAACAATGGATGAAATCCTGGCTCTGAAGACTTCATTGTAGCCAGGATATCACCTCCCTGCACAAAAATGTTGCTACTTATGTGTTTTTATTTTCTTTCTGAGTATATATTGATTTATGTTAAAGCAATGGCTCTGAAAGATGAATCATTTTATCTAGGCCATGTCATTCAGAATTATGTTTATTAATAAAGATATTGAACCACATTTTGGTTAGGTGAATGCTTGTGGGTCCAGTTACCTTCTTTCCTGAAGGTTTTTTTATTTAAAGGGGGTAACTGAAGTTAGGGGATATCTGCCTTAGACAATTTTCTTATGTGAATCTTCTTGCTTTCTCCACTGCTGCTGATGCACCGGAGAGAATTCAAGAAACAGAGAAAAAATATAATATGTAGTACAAAGGAGAGAGCTGTTCAGTAATTCTCTTCCAATAAGAAAGTTTGCCTTGGAAAATTACATGTACTAATCACCACTTAGGGAGACACGTTGTCTTATTAAAATGAAAACACAGTAGTGCACAAACTGAAAGAAAGAGCATGTGTGCCAATAATCAGCATATTATGTAACAAATCCATGATCCCAAGTGCACACATTACTACTGGCAAAAGTTGTACAGAATTCATCTGGAACAGTAACATAGGAAAACCAGGTAAGCTTGTGTAAGAACCTTCCTATCTTTAGTAGGCTTTATAACCACCAAGTTATACTTTTGGATAAGAAGAGCTCATGCCAAGCATATAAGAATCCTAACTTGCAGCAATCAAGAATAATCTTCTTCCAGAATAACCATCAAACCATTAGAAACTAGCCAAATTTGGAATCTTCTTTGCACAGGTGATTCCAATACTTCAACATTTTTTTTTAATTATGAAATGAAATAAAACTTTGGAAATCTGAGTTTCATTTCATTTTAAAACCTGCAAACATTTGGCATTCCAGAGAGCCTAAGGCAGGTTCCTTGCCTGCTTTGGCTCTGTGCACCTCCTGAAAGCAGCTGGCAGATCCCGTGGCACCTAGGTTGGGGGGGAAAGGATCTCCATGTGCTGTCCCTGCCCCAACTGCAGATGCTGCTGCTCCCATTGTCCAGGAACCACAGTCAATGTGAGTTATGGGGCTACTGCCTGTGGGCAGGAGGGATGTACCAGCCACTTCCAGGAGCCACCCGGAGCCATGGCAGACAGGGATCCTGCTTTTTAGTTTGGCTATACTGCCAAGAGGCAGCCTCCTGTGGTAAGTGCTATCTGGACAGACCCTGGACCCCTCACCTTTATGCCCCAGCGGTTGGCTTCCTCCCAGAGCCAGCACCCCACTCCCCCTCCCACAATCTGAACTCTCTGGCACACTAACCTCCTGCCTCAGTCCTGAGCCCCCTCCTGGAGCCAGCACCCTTCAGCCCTTAATGCCCCCAAAAACTTCTCCATTACCCTACCCTCCTGCCCAGTCCTAAGTACTCTCCTGCATCAAAACTCCCTCCCAGAGCCCACACCCAGTCCTGCATCCCAACACTTGCCCAAGGCTCAGTCTGGAGCCCTCTTCCACACTTCAAATCCCTTCTTCACCAGCCCAGAGCTTGCACCTCAACACCTTGCCTCATCCAAGTGAATGAAGGAGGGTGTGGGGGGTGAAGAGAAGAGGGAATGAATGAGCAGGGGCATGTACTTGATTAGACAGTTGACAACCTTACTCAGTTACCATGCTGCCATAGTCACTGCTTCAAGTACAGTTCCACTCAAACTATTAGCATTGTTGAAATGAAAAATCCAATCCAAGCATTTCACCTAATCTTGTGTATCCAAGGCAAGGCATGTAATGATATTTATTTGTTATTGAAATAAGATGGCATAAGATACAAGCAGTCACTGTTAGAGTTAATAACACAAAGTGTTACTTTTTCTGTATCTCCATGTAATGTGCAAAAAAATCCTAGCTGATGTTCTCCTCAATTTAAATTTACCCAGGCATAATGTAAATGGCTAACACACTTCTCCTTTGAAAATAATTTGTGGAAAAAGTAGTCATGCCATTTTTTCAACTGCAGAAATGTGAATTGTTTCTGCATGTAGCATTTGTAGCCAGTATGCAAATGTCATATAAGTTAGCATAGTATTTAAGATAATGAATCAATGGCTTTTTTTTTTTGGCTGTGTCTCAGTACAGAGCAAACACACACTCAATAGTAAATCAGCACTGTCGCAGACTATGGTTTTGATTACAGGATTTGCTTGCATTTGCTTACAGGATTCAAAGTTGGTTGCGCTGGAACGCTAAACAGCAGCTCAAACTCATTCAGTTAAAATGTAATATATATACTACTAGATTTACCCGATATTGCTGGATCTTTAATGCAATTAATGTTTGTTTTTCTTCATTTAAATCATTGCTCTGGGGTGGGGCTGCAGATAAGGGGTTCAGTATGCAGGCTGCCCCAAAGAGAGAGGACAACCCCAGCCCTGTCTCACAGCAGTAGCTTGGGGCCAGGTGAGAAGGACCTGGTGGTGATGAATTGGTTTGAAACAGTAATTCATCAGAACCAGCAGTCTGGTGTCATGTATATTAAGTCAGATCTATCACTCTGTAAAGGACTGGACTCAGTTAGGGCCGTAGTCTGCCTTTATTGACTGTAGCCGGACATGAACCCCATCTTGTTCCCCCCCCCCAGAGAGCAAGAGAAAGGCAGTCAGCCTTTGATGCCCTGGGAACGCAGGTGTGCTGCCTGTCCTTGACTCTAATAAACAGAAACCAGACAGTAAATGGGCTAGCTGACGACCCGGAGCCTCCCACTGCCCTGATGGCTAGTACCAGTAATTGACACGCCTGCACTGTCCCAGGAGAGGGATCTTCACCCATCACATACCAGAGGTGCCCATTGTCTGCATTTTCCCAGGTGGGAATTATGCTTTGCACCCTTCGTGGGAAACTTGGCGTTCAAAGCCATTTTTCCTAATTGGCCACTTGATACCAGGAAGAAGCCTACGTGACCCAAGGGATATAAATTGGGGTTTAGTAGCCCACCCCATTTGAGCTCCAATCACCTACACCTGCTGGCAGGTATTGATTGTCTCCCGAGGTCTGTGGGACGCCCAACCTCGCCCTACTTCTTCCCGAGGGATTGAGAGAAAGACACTGGCCACGCCAAGTCTGGAACGCAGGGGTGAGAATATATACCTGCTAGGTGTCTATTTTGCATGCATTTAATAAGAGCTCAGAGAACCAAAAGGGTTTCATGGTACCTGTAAGTGACTTATTAGTGTAATTTCTGTCCTGTCCTTTGTAGTGGCTGTGTTATCTGTGACACAGTAGTAGCATTTAACAGCTAAGTTTACCCTGTAACAATAAAATAGTAACTGTTTAAGCTGTGACCTGACTCCTTCAGTTGCTGTAACAGAACCAAGCACAATTTTAAAAAGAACTCCAGCCGGTCATAAGGGACAGATATAGGGAGAGCTTGAGCATTGGATCATGTTGCTTCCAGGGGACAGATCCGTTGGGGCATCTCTCAGCCTCCCCAGGCTGCCCGCTGCGAAGGGATTGTGTATCCTAGCAGTCAAAATCTGAGGTGTAATAAGCTCTCCCTGTAAACTTCTTGGGGCACCCGTCAACCTCTTCCAGGTTGCTCGCTGCTAAGGGACCCCAGTCCTAGCAGTTGAAGTGTCGGGTGTATAATATACACACACACCACTCACTGCCCTGACCACCGGCTGACATTGACTGACCCGTACACTGATGGTATCCCCCGTTAAGGGTTTGGACTCGGCTAAGGTCGTAGTCCGCCTTTGTTGGCTAACCCGTACCGACGGTATCCTGCTCACAGCACCACTCATGTATGCCCCCAACACCCTGAGCAGGTAGGGATCTTCCACTCCTCTCATGCCGAGGTAGGTAGGGGGGCTCGGGTCCACCCCCACTCTGAGACCCAACCCAGGGCCCTAAGGATGGGGGTCACTGACCCCATCCGGTTGGTGGGGAAAGTCTCCCACAGCTCACCAACCCACGGGCCTATCCACGACCGCGTCCTGGGTTGCTTCCTACTGCCTCTGCTGGCCAGGCCTCTCCCAAGTTTCCTCCGCCTCGGCGGCCATTGCTGCCACTCCCTCTTGCAACGGGGATGGTGGCTTTTAAATTGCCCACCGCACCTGCGCCCCGGCTGGTGGTACTGACCCTGCCGGTGTCAGCCCTGCCTCTGCCATCCTCCGTCATGGCGTGAGCACTCCGGGGTACCCCAGCAGCTGCCGAGCATGCACCACAAAACCGCGGGCTGCGGCTTTTCTCCCCAGCACACTGGGGACGGTGCCTCGGAGGTGGGGGCTCTGCTCGGAGTCCCATCACACTCTCAATTAAAAAAAAAGTTGCCAACTTGTCCACTAACCACTCTAATAAAGTACAGAGTGTAAATAACTTTACCATTTTTCCCTTGGGAAATACGGTTATTAAAGCTGATCATATAAATATAGAGATTTAGACATCTTTCATTTGAGTCTAAATGTTCTGGTTTCCCTGTGTTCTGGAATGAAAGTGCAGCCCAACTCAAATCCATTCCATAAGTGGCCCACACAGTTTTCCTTTAAAAATAATTTGTGGGAAAAATAATAATGCAGTTTTTCTACTGCAAAAATGTACATTGCGTCTGCATTGAACATTTTTGTCCCTTTGTAAAATCCTCCGAGGAACAGAGCAGCAACATTGCATCATCGATATTTTTGCTAAAGATTCCTTTTAATCACACTTAATTACTTTCTTATGATCTTTGTTGTTAGACTAAAGTCAGGGAAAACCAAGAGTTCAGGTATTATATATGGTATTTCTCTTTTCATTCTCCTTACTTGCAGGATATACGTCTTGTCTTTATGAAAAGACTATGAATGGGAGATAAGTAATTGCATGATCACTGTCTTCTTCATTGGGATTCTCTGATGCTTTCCATTACTGTTGATGAAAGAGATGGGCTTTTGAGCTCTTTGATTTAGGCTTGTCTCTCTCACCAATAGAGGCTGGTCCAATAAAAGATATTATCTCACCCTTCTGTCTCTCTAATATTCTAAGACCGGTCTTTCCATGTCCTTTATATTGACACCTCTTTCTGATCAAAGACTGATACATTGAGCAGTAGGATCCCTTAAAACACATAATACAGTCATTTCTGTTTCCCATGTATGCCTGCACCATTCTTAAGATTTTTCTATATTCATTTTCTAATCCTATTTTTAGTATTTTTGCCATAACAAAAATATAACAATTTTACAGTGTTGTGTCAAGAATAGTAAATGATGATATTCAACACTACAATATTAATCATTTCTACACTTACCTGAAGATCCACCTGCTTAATAGTTCATCACATCTCAATTATTGGTTATATCCCAATTTGATTATGTATTGATCTGATTGAGGTGCTACAAAAGTGGAAGAAAAGACTGGAGCATTCATTTAAACTTTTCTAATATGCAATAGTAACATCAAGAGCAACAAAATTCAAAGTAGGGGAAAGTAACAGCAATTACAGGCTGTATTATAATAGTTTCCTTGGGTAGTACATGTTGAATGCTCACTGTGAAATCACTATGAAATTGCAGCTATTATTATTCAATATGGTGTGCACAAATTCTCTAATACAATCTCTTCCAGTAATTTATTTTGGAGGACAAGCAGGTGTTCGACAATGTTAAAATGAAATTTCAGTGGAAATCTGTTTCCTATTCCAAGCCATTCTTGCAATCTCATTGGCTGACTTGTGGGCTAGTTTTTCTTTTTAATAAGGTGAACCTGACTACCATACAAAAAAGCAATTTACCTAAAGTTATATTAAGACATATGAGGCCCAAATAGCTTTTAGCTCACACTGAAAATGGATTGCCAATCATGTGTTCTACATTTAAATTAAGGTAAAATATACCTTTAGCATTCTTGGACAGACTGTGTGCAGGGAAATGTTCTTGTCAGGCAATCTTACGTATCTTTTAAATGTGTTATGTTTGAAACTAAGTCAAATTAAGGAAATCTGTATCTCTTATCTAGTACTGCAATGAAAATGAGAGTCCCTTCTCCTCCAAGTGCATTAGTAGCACAAGTTAAGTTCCTAGTTTCTGCCATGATGTCACATAGACTGCATTTGGATTGCAATCGGTGTAGGATACTTGTTGCTGTACTTTAATGTCTGAAGGATTGTACCAAGAAAAAAATCTACTAAATACATTTCTCTTCTGATCTTAAGAAGCAAGTGTTTGCTTCAATTCTATTAATTATTTGAATTTAAATACAAAATAGACTTTGAGCCTGATTCTCCAATCTGCTACGCCAGTTTTATTCCAGTTTAATTCCATTAAAAAGAAGAGTTACACTTAGGTAAAAATGGAGTAATATAATGGAGAAAATCAGACCTTCATCTCTAGAGGCCCAAACAGACAAGTACATTAAATTAAAGCAAAAGAGTAGCACACCCAGGAGATAACAAAACCCCTCCCATCATAAAATTAATTTCACAAACCAGTAGTCTGGGAAAATTATACTCACACCATCATATCCATACCTTCAGTTCTTCCCCAGAGACACATTTCATGTAACAAAGGTCAACCAGCCAGGATTATTTGGAATAAGAGGTCAGTGGAAATAAATTCAAAAGCCAAGCAGGTCTGGTGACAAATGTTTTGTCAACAGTTTACTCTCATCTAGTGTAGGTCATCAAGCTGGCACCCCCTGTGTGCAGAAGAAACTGCCCCTTTCCCGGACTTCTATTGAAAGGCAGCTGTCAATGTAGTAAGATGACCATGGGCAATGGGATTGGGCAACCTGCATCATGTGACTCTGATTACCCCATGTGGCATTGCAAACCCTTCCCAAAGCACCCTGTGACCAGTTGCACAGTGGGATAGCTACCACAATGCTTTACATTTGCCAGACAAATTGGAGGATTGATCCAAAAGAACTCTGATGAAGTTCAAAAGGACAAGTGCAGAGTCCTGCATTTAGGATGGAAGAATCTCATGAACTGATACAAGTTGGGGATAGACTGACTAAGCAGCAGTTCTGTAGAAAAGGACCCGGGGATTACATACACAAAATGCTGGATATGAGTTAATTCTGTGCCCTTGTTGCCAAGAAGGCCAATGGTATATTGAGATGCTTTAGTACGAGCATTGCCAGCAAATCGAGGAAAGTAATTCCTTTCATTTTGCCCTGCTGATTGAACAGCACCTGTGGAATTCTAAAGATGCAGATGGTGTTTGGAGAAAGCATTCAAGTGTAAGGGGCTCATGGCATCTTTGAAGTGACAGCTGGGTAGATCATTTGATACAGAAGAGAATCTGAGGAGGAACAGAAGTTCTCCATGAGGCAGTACAACTCTGTACTCAAGCAAGTGGCTAAATGTAAGATTCTTCCCCCATTTTGTGAAAATAGTGACACTCAGGAATAGAGGATTTTTTTTTCAGAAACAAAATGGAACCTTGGATCTGCAAATACATTACACAACTTTTCAATGATATGACAGTAGCAGTGATAGTGTGTATTGTTGTATAGTTTAAAAAAAGGCATACGTTTCTCATTTATTTCCATGTAAAGTAGAACGCTTAACTTAGACTTAGTTCTATTTTATATTCTCTCTTATACACAGAGGGTACGTCTACACTGCTCAGCTATTTCGGGATACCACAGGTATCCTGTGTCTTAACAAGCCACCCATTATTTTGAAATATTTTTCTAAATAATGGGCACACTATTTCGGCATCCCTGTAACCCTTGTTCCATGAGAGTTAAGGGATGTCTTGAAATAATGCGTTACTTCAAAATTTGGTGCTGTGTAGACACGGCAAATTTCAAAATAAGCTATTCTGAAATAGAATCAATATAAGATACGCAATTTACGCTATGCAAATTGCATATCTTATTTCAAGTTTAGGGTGCTGTGTAGACACATCCAGAGTGAATCGGAGATGCTTTGCAAAATTGTTTTTCTCATAAACTGAAGAATGTGTGAAAGTAACAGTTTAAAAGTATTTACATTTTTAAAAGCATTTTCATTAATATTTACACATCTGAATGTAGGGAATGCATCTGACGAAGTGGGTCTTTGCCCACGAAAGCTTATGCTCCAATAAATCTGTTAGTCTATAAGGTGCCACAGGACTCCTCATTGATTTTAGGGGAAAAATGTCACTTTTGCAATGAACCTTGGGGTTTTTGCAGTTGGTAAGAGGAAAACTCAAAATATTTGGATGCTCTGCTTATTATTTCAGAATAAGGGGAGTTATTTCAAAATAATTCCCTAATGTAGACCAGGGTGTAGGCATGTCTACACATGTCCCTTATTTCAAAATAAGAAGGCAAGTATCCACACAACCAAGCCTATTGTTTCAAAATAAAGGGCTTATTATTTCAAAATAATAACTCCTGTTTGTGAAGAGGAATAGCACTATTTCAAAATTGTTATTTCAGGAGTTATTATTTCAAAATAACTTAGACATGCCCCCTGAAATTCTACTAAGCTCTTGACCTCAGCGATTATTAAAGCAGTGAGTTCCATAGGTTACTGATTATAGGGTATGTGTGCATGTATACTTATACATTCCTTTCATAAATTTTAAATTTGGAACTTCCTATTGACTTCAATTTGCTCTTTAAAGTAGAACCAAAAGGCCGAATATTTGACGCTACAGCCAAACACATGGAAAGTATGTTACCTGGAAATCATCCCTTGTTGGGAAGTGTACACTCGTACTACCTTGTGCCGTAACGTTCCTTTGAGACAACTAGAGAATTTTGGTCTCTATTCTATTGAAATAGTGCTGAAGTAGAAGTCAGTCAATAAAATGAGAAAACAGAATTTCTTTGTATGGGTCAAAACATAAGAATATAAGAATGGCCATACTGGATCAGATCAAAGGTCCATCCAGCCCAGTACCCTGTCTGCCGACACTGGCCAATGCCAGGTGTCCCAGCAGGAGTGAATCGAACAGGTAATGATCAAGCGATCTCTCTCCTGCCATCCATCTCCACCCTCTGACAAACAGAGGCTAGGGACACCGTTCCTTACCCATACTAGCTAATAGCCATTAATGGACTTAATCTCCATGAATTTATCTAGTTTTCTTTTAAACCCTGTTATAGTCCTAGCATTCACAACCTCCTCATGCAAGGAGTTCCACAGATTGACTATGCGCTGTGTGAAGAAGAACTTCCTTTTATTTCTTTTAAACCTTCTGCCCATTAGTTTCATGTGGTGGCCCCTAGTTCTTATATTATGGGAACAAGTAAATAACTTTTCCTTATTCACTTTCTCCACACCACTCATGATTTTATATACCTCTATCATATGCCCCCTTAGTCTAATCTTTTCCAAGTTGAAAAGTCCCAGTCTCTTTAATCTCTCCTCATATGGGACCCATTCCAAACCCCTAATCGTTTTAGTTGCCTTTCTCTGAACCTTTTCTAATGCCAGTATATTTTTTTTGAAATGAGGAGACCACAGCTGTACACAGTCTTCAAGATGTGGGCGTACCATGGATTTATATAAGGGCAATAAGACATTCTCCATCTTATTCTGTATCCCTTTTTTAATGATTCCTAATATCCTGTTTGCTTTTTTGACTGCCTCTGCACACTGCATGGACGTCTTCAGAGAACTAGCCATGATGACTCCAAGATCTCTCTCTTGAGTAGTTGTAGCTAAATTAGTCCCCATCATATTATATGTATAGTTGGGGTTATTTTTTCCAATGTACATTACTTTACATGTATCCACATTAAATTTCATTTGCCATTTTGTTGCCCAATCATTTATTTTTGTGAGATCTTTTTGAAGTTCTTCACAGTCTGCTTTGGTTTTAACTGCCTTGAGCAGTTCAGTATCGTCTGCAAACTTTGCCACCTCATTATTTACCCCTTTCTCCAGATCATTTATGAATAAGTTGAATAGGATTGGTCCTATGAATGACCCTTGGGGAACACCATTAGTTACCCTTCTCCATTCTGAAAATTTACCATTTATTCCTACCCTTTGTTTCCTGTCTTTTAACCAGTTCTTAGTCCATGAAAGGATCTTCCCTCTTATCCCATGACAACTTAATTTACATAAGAGCCTTTGGTGAGGGACCTTGTCAAAGGCTTTCTGGAAATCTAAGTACACTATATCTACTGGATCCCCCTTGTCCACATGTTTGTTGACCCCTTCAAAGAACTCTAATAGATTTTATTCTTTACTATTGTTTCAGCTAATCTGCCCAGTACTGACGTTAGACTTACCAGTCTGTAATTGCCACGATCGCCTCTAGAGCCCTTTTTAAATATTGGCGTTACATTAGTTGTCTTCCAGTCACTGGGTACAGAAGCTGATTTAAAGGATAGGTTACAAACCATAGTTAATAGTTCCTCAATTTCACATTTGAGTTCTTTTAGTACTCTTGGGTGAATGCCATCTTGTCCCAGTGACTTGTTACTGTTAAGTTTATCAATTAATTCCAAAACCTCCTCTAATGACACTTCAATCTGTGACAAGTCCTCAGATTTGTCACCTACAAAGGACGGGTCAGGTTTGGGAATCTCCCTAACATCCTCAGCTGTGAAGACTGAAGCAAAAGTGCTCCTTTTGTATCTCGATCATTCAGAGGCCCCACTGGTTGTTTAGCAGGCTTCCTGCTTCTGATGTACTTAAAAAACATTTTGTTATTACCTTTTGAGTTTTTGGCTAGCTGTTCTTCAAACTCCTTTTTGGCTTTTCTTATTACATTTTTACACTTAATTTGGCAGTGTTTATGCTCCTTTCTATTTACCTCACTAGGATTTGACTTCCACTTTTTAAAAGACGTCTTTTTATCTCTCACTGCTTCTTTTACATGGTTGTTAAGCCATGGTGGCTCTTTATTAGTTCTTCTACCATGTTTTTTTAATTTGGGGTATACATTTAAGTTGGGCCTCTATTATGGTGTCTTTGAAAAGTGTCCATGCAGCTTGCAGGGATTTTACTTTAGTCACTGTACTTTTTAATTTCTGTTTAACTAACCTCCTCATTTTTGCATAGTTCCCCTTTTTGAAATTAAATGCCACAGTATTGGGCTGCTGAGGTGTACTTCCCACCATAGGAATGTTAAATGTTATTATATTAGGTCACTATTTCCAAGCGGTCCTGTTATAGTTACCTCTTGGACCAGATCCTGCATGCCACTCAGGACTAAATCAAGAATTGCCTCTCCCCTTATGGGTTCCTGTACCAGCTGCTCCAAGAAGCAGTCATTTAAAGTATCAAGAAATTTTGTCTCTGCATCTCGTCCTGAGGTGACGTGTACCCAATCAAGATGGGGATAGTTGAAATCCCCCACTATTATTGAGTTCTTTATTTTGATAGCCTTAGCATTTCATAGTCACTATTACTGTCCTGGTCAGGTGGTTGATAATAGATCCCTACTGTTATATTCTTATTAACACAGGGAATTACTATCCATAGCGATTTTATGGAACATGTTGATTCATTTAAGATTTTTACTTCATTTGATTCTAAATTTTCTTTCACATATAGTGCCAATCCCCGACCCGCACGACCTGTTCTCTCCTTGAAGATCACATGAAGAAAAGTGATTTTTCTGTAGTTTGAACTTTATTGAAAATTTCTTCATGAAGCCCTAGAAGACATTGTAGGTTAGTAAGGAGTCAAATCTAACTGTATTTAGGATTCTTATAACTGACCTGTAAGAAGACAGTATTTTTTTCTCATGGGTACAAAGCAAGAATATATCTGACTGATTAGATTATACCTTTCAACATTAAAATTTAGTGGTAACATTGTTTTATTTCAAACAATAGTTTTGATTTACAAGAAAGCAAACATATTTTTACCTAGCAATGATTAAACTAGATAATAAAAACTATGATGAAAATGGGGCCTTGGTTAGTTTTTTAATTTTTTTTCACTTGAATTATGTTTATGTAATTTTAAATACTTTTGAATGTAATATATTATCAAAAATTTTATTGGTGTGTTGGAATCTGTGTGTGTATATTACTTTTAACAAACTTCAGCATAAAAAAAGTTGTAGGTGCCAAGGTAATCCACATTTGTCCATTTGCAGTACTTTTAGATGTAACAATATTTTTTTCTTGTAGGATTTCTGCACCAAAAATTAAAAATTCTTCACACAGTATTTTAAAATGCTGCAAAATTCTGCATATTGTATTTGTCATAATAACACAGTATAATCACTCTGGTTTCAGTTAATTCATTAATTTATTTAAACTACAACACAATGGTTGGAGAATAGAAGTGGGAAGTATAAGAAGAAATCCCCAAACCCTCTTGCCTAATAGTAATGTTTAACCCATATGATCAGTGTTACCACGCAGGCAACTGAACAGCAAGTGGGGGCTGGGGACTCTCAATATTTCAGTTCCCCCTACGTTTAAAAAAAGCAGGTAATTGCACTTTCCTGCATTCACAGGGCCTTTTTGAGGATAAGCACATTAGTGATTTTTGATGTGCTCAGATACTATAGTGATGGGAACCGTACTTAGAAACAAATAGACCTCAGCCTTACAGCCTTCTCTCAAATTTGTAACCCAATGGGTATCAATAGGTTTAGTCATTGGCTTTGAAAACCATTAATTTATAGTCTTATCACTGATGAAGAGACTATTAGCATAACTAAGCGTTACTCTTGTGAGTAAGGTTTTGCAGGATTTGGCCCCATATGAGTAAGAGCTGCAGGACTGGAAGCAAATTACAGTTGTGAACCATATTTCTTTTACTAGAGTTTAAAGGACTGTGGGAATGTTTGAACATAAGAAAGAGATATGAGAATAGAAGAAAATCACACACTGGTCTGGAAAAAAAAAACTTCTATGGTTAATGGCAAGAACTTTGCTTCTATAACTCAGGTTCCCAAATATAGTCACTGGCAATTCAGATGAATAATGTTTTCTGAAATGTTTAAACTCTTTACTCTATAAATATACTAGTAAACAATTAAAAATAAAAGGCTAGAAACCAAGTTTAAAAACTCTGACAATAATCAGAGAACCCTGGGCCTGATTCACTGTTCCAGTTTTAAACTGATGTAAGACTAATACAGTCAAGTCCTATATCCCTTTCCTGTATTTATCTTTACGTAATCTGACATACATACGCTAAAAGATATCACTTACCATTTCTCCGTCTCTCTCCGAAAAAGCGGGTGCATCCTTTTGGCATCCCTGTATTCCTCATTTTATGAGGAATAAGGGATTTCTGAAAGAGGAGGTTTTTCTGAAATTTGGCTCCGTGTAGACAGGCCAAATGTTGGAAAAGCCTCTTCCAAAAAAACAAGCAGAAAAAGATACGCAAATTGTGGTTTGCAATTTGCGTATCTGTTTCTGAAAAATGACCGCAGTGTAGACACAGCCTCTCCCTCCCTTCCTCCAGTCCTCTGTCCCTCCACAAAGCAGGCATGGGTTATACTTCACAAAATTGTATATATTAATATTGCAATCATGTATCATTTGACATAAATAAAATGTGTTTCATGCTTATAAATATAAATATATTTGCAATTTTTCTTTACGGAATATAATATTTCAGTGTTTGACTTGTGTTCTTTAATATTTGTCTAGGAGGCAGAGAATGTAGGTTTCTACTATTCTGCACCAAGTGTGTATTTTTCCTGATAAACTATGGTCATACACTATCTGCATGGGTTATGTGCTATTCTTACATCAGCTGATGGCTCAGATTAAAATTGCAAGCAACAACTAACAGCCTTATTAATGTAATGAACCTCCATTACATGTGATTCTAATAATGAACTTCTGAGCATATTGTCCATCATTATTTTAATGAAGCTGAAAAAATTACTGTCGAGGCTCAGGATTATTCTGATCTAAATGATAAACAGAAAAGAAAAACAGGTATGTATATAAATAATAATCTCTTCTTTGGCTTTCAAGGAAATTGGAATATCTTCTAAACCACAATATAAAAGCATCCATGTGAATATAGTATTAGGTCAAGAATTTTCAGAAGAGTTTGGAAACTACAGGTGGGTTTTCAATACTTTAAAAAAGTAAGCCCCATATCCAAGGAGTCTAAATATGTAATTCTGAGCCTTATATTAGGTATCTTCTTTGGAACACATTAAATCTAAACAACATCTTTGTGCCAGCATTCAATACAGAAAACAATGGAGTGATTCTTTCATCATGGTTCCTTTTTGCAAATGGAGATAAAACATTGGCATCTACTGAAGTGTCAAAAGGAGGAGTGTGTTTTGGAGCACACTGATCACTGCAGTGGCATTAAATCTCCAGAAATGGAAGACATTTATCCAAGAATTCTATAAGACTTTAAGAGTGGAGTGTCTGAACCACAACAAAAATATGTGAACATAAAAATCTGGAGGACAGGAGGGTAAGTAATGTTTTATTTATCTTTAAGTTATGTGCTGGAGTGAGCCCAGGAATTATAAGATGATAGGCTTTACTTCAGTATCTAGTAAACTACCTGAAAAATAACTATAGAGTTATAAAACATTTGCTCACTTGTCCAAGTAATAGTACGCTTCCAAAAGGAAAACTGCTACTGACCTTTTGTGATTCCTTGAGGGAGATATAAGTATCAAAATAACTTAGAATTCATAAATTTAGGGGTTTCAGAAGCATAGTAGGTTATTAATGAAACAAAGTCATCACACGATGAGGCATAATGGGGCTTTTACAGACAAAAATTAGGCAAGAAATAGCATAGAAGTAAACATAGGTTTAGCAAGTTAGAAGTTGTTTAAAACCTAACTTGTTAGCCCACCACATGCTGCAATGCAATCTGAAACTCCAGGCAATATGTGATCATAGTGCCTCCGCACCACCTTGAGGTACTATGCAACACACTCTGGGCAGCTCTAAGTGCTGGGGAGGTGGCATGGTGCACTTTGGGCAGCATGGGGAGGGCTTGTTGCCCTTGTCCCTGCCCCTAATGCCTGAGGTCCCACCCCTTCTTGAAGTGCAGAGCCAGGGGGTCCCCCATGTTGCCCAGGGGCCCACAGAAGCTGTCAGCATCTTGGCTGCAGTGGCCAATGCGGACAACACTAGAGCCCCGGGGCCAGGTGCACTGGCCAATCCTAGGGAGGCCCAGTGAGGGTTGTGGTGGCCCCTGAACAGGGATCGCAGAGCAGTGGCAGTCCTTGTGGTGGCCCAGAACAGTGATCGTGGAGTGGCAGCCCTGGCTGCTGCCCCAGAGTGGCAGTCCTAGCAGGTGAACTTTATGGGCCTCAGAGCAGAGGGTGGCCAGATACCATCAGCCTCCTCTGCTGGAACAAGGGCCAGCCATCTGCCTATGTGCCCCAGAGAGCTGTCATTTAGTCAGGGTATTTATAGTAAAAGTCATGGGCAGGTCACTGGCTGTGAATTTTTGTTCATTGACCATGAACTGTCCATGAATTTTACTAGAACTACCCAAGACTAAATCTGAGCCTTACTTATAATAACTCAAAAATCAGATATTGAAAAGACCTTTACAACTAGACCTTCCTTCTTACAGCTTTTCAATTGCAACTTTTCAACTTTTCAATTGCTTTGTCTATGAACTTTTAAACAACTTTCAGCAGTTGGGTTTTTGCTATTGTTGTCGGTAGTATATTTTGCAGCTTATTGGTAGGTTTTTTATATCTTGGCCTTTTAAAATTCCTTTATATTTAAATCTGAGACACACACACAGAGGGCCAGACTGATGTGAGTGTGAGTGTGAGTGAGAGCAAGCAGATACATATAGGTATTGTAGAGAATTGGTGTGTTGTGTTATATATACTTAACTATAGTTTTAGGGTTTGAGCACTGGTCTAGGTGGCCTTTCAATCATAAGTAGTTGTGTCTCTATTTTTGATTGGTTACTAAGGCTAGATCTACAGTAGGGGATAAGTTCGAATTAAGATACACAACTCCAACTATGTTAATTGTGTAGCCGGAGTCGAAGTATCTTAAATGGAATTTTGGCACCGTCCACACTGTGGGAGGTGGACTGGATCACACTCTCCCTTCGTCTTCCCTTATTCCTTGCTGGAGCAGGACTACCAGCATTGACAGGAGCACCCTCTGAGTTGAAATTAGCATGTCTTCACTAGACCCGCTAATTCAAACCCTAGAAGATCGATTGTAGCAGCTTCAGTCTTCTCTGCAGTGTAGACATGGCCTAAGAGGTGGCTATGCATAAGGACAAAGCATAAAAATGGCCATACTGGATCTATCTAGCTGAGTATTCTGTCTTCTGACCGTGGCAATGACAGAAGCTTTAGAGAAAATAGATAGAACAGGTGTGATACATCCCCTGTGACCCAGTCCCAGTTTTTGGCTAATAGAGGCTAGGACCTTGGTTTGGCTAACAGAGCTTGGTTTTGTATCCCTGCCAATCCTGGCTAGTAGCCACCGATGGAACTATCTTCCATGAACTTCCAGTTCTTTTTGGAATCTGTTATAGTCTTGGCCTTCACAACATCTTCTAGTAAAGAATTCCACAGGTTGACTGTGTGCTGTGTGAAGAAATATTTCCTTCTGTTTTAAATCTGCTACCTATTAATTTCATTTGGTGACCGCCTAGGACTTGTGTTATGAGAACGAGTAAATAATATTTCCTTATTTACTCAAACCAGTCATGATTTTATAGACCTCTAAAATTTCCCTCTTAATCATCTCTTCTCCAAGCTCAAAAGTCCCAGTTTTATTGACCTCTCCTCATATGGAAGTGGTTCCATACCTCTGACCATTTTTGTTGCCCTTCTCTGTTCCCAATTCCAATATATCTCTTCTGAGATGGAGTTACCAGCTCTGCATATAAGATGTGGACATATCATGGATTTATATAGAGGCAATATGATATTTTTGACTTATTCTCTATTTCATTCCAAATGATTCCCATCATTCTGTTTTCTGGTTGCTACTGTATGTTGAGTAGTTATTTTCAGAGACCTATCCACAATAACTCCAAGATCTTGTTGAGTGGTAAAAGCCAGTTTAGATCACATCATTTTATATCTATAGTTGGGATTATGTTTTCCAATAGGCTTTACTTTGCATTTATAAGCATTGAATTTCATCTGCCATTTTGTTTTCCAGTTCTGGTGAGATCCTTTTGTAACTCTTCACAGTCTGCTTTGGATTTTACTTGCTTGAGTAGTTTTGTATTATCTGTATATTTTGCCACCTCACTCTTTAGCATTTTTTTTAGATAATTTATGATTATGATGAACAGTATCAGTGCCAGAACAAAATCCTGGGGGAATCCATTCTGAAAACTGACCCTTTGCTTCCTATCTTTTATCCAGTTTCTGATCCAGGAAAGGGACTTCAATTTATCCCATGATAGCTTTCCTTCAGAGCCCTAAGTGAGTTATAATAGACTTTCTGAAAATCTATGTTATATCTACTTACTGAATCCTAATAAATTGGTGAGGCATGATTTCCCTTTACAAAACTCTTGTTGACTGTTCCCCAATAAATTGTGTGTATCTGTGTATCTGATATTTTATGTTCCTTAGTATAGTTTCAGCCAATTTGCCTGGACTTAAATTAGGTTTACCAGCCTGTAATTGCCCAGATTGCCTCTGGAACTTTTCTTAAATATAAGCAACACATTAGCTATGTCATTGGGTACAGATCCTGATTTAAGCAATGAGTTACATACGACAGTTGATTTTAATATTAAAATCAATGGAGAGGCACTAGAGAATGTCAAACATTTTCTCTACCTTGGAAGCTATCTTTCATCCGAGGCAGATATTGATGTAGAAATCCAACATTGTCTGAGCTGTGCCAGTGCATCTTTGCTCCTTATGGCACAGGGGTTTTTTAAGATCATGACATTCAAACAGACACTAACTTCTTGTCTATCAAGCTGTAATTCTCCAAACACTATTGTAAGGGTCTGAAACCTGAACAACCTACAGACATCACTTGAAAGTCCTCAAGAGGTATCACCAACGCTGCCTTCACAAGATCTTGAAGAGCAAATGGGAAGACAGGCACAGTAACATCAGTGTTCTGGAAAAGGCAAAGACTACCAGTATTGCTGGATGGTCACATTGCTGGGATGCCAGATCATTGCCTCTTAAAAAAGGTCATTTTCTCAGCTGAAAGGAAGATACCGTAATATGGGAGGACAGCAGAAGTGTTATAAGGACTTGCTAAAGGATAACTTAAAGAAGTACAACATTGACATTGACACTTGGGAGATACTCGCCCAGGATCACTCAAAATGGAAAGAAGTCCATTCTGGATTTGCCCACTGACAAGCTGAGGAGGTGAAGGAGGAAAGCGAGACTGGCCTCTAGTCATGGTCAACAGCCTCCTGCTGTACCTGGGAACATCTGTCCTCACTGTGACAGAACTTGTGGTTCAAAGGTTGGCCTCATCTACCACCTGAGGGTCCACAACTCCCATGGAATATGATTATACTCATCAACAAGTGATCGCCACAACATACCACAGTTAATGATTTTGCAGTTTCATGTTCCTTCAGGACTCTTAGGTGAACACCATCTGGTCCTGGTGGCTTATTATTCTGTACTTTATCAATTTGTTCCAAAACTACATTAATGACACCAGTGCAATACAAAGAACTCATTTAGTTTCTACTCAATGGCCTTACCTTCTTTGAATGCTCCTTTAGCTACTCAATAATCCAATGGTCCCACTGGCTGTTAAGCAGAAAACCTGCTACAGATGTACTTTTTTTTTCTGTTACTTTTTGGCTAGCTGTTCTTCTAATTATTTTTGTCTTTCCTAAATATATATTTATACTTCACCTGCCAGAGTTTATGCTCCTTTCTATTTTCCTCAAAAGGATTTAACTTCCATTTTTTAAAGGGTGTCTTTTTGCTTCTAACTGCTTTTTTATTTTGTTTTAGCCACTTTTTGGTCCTCTTACTATCTTTGTAAATTTGGAGTATACACTTAAATTGATCCTCTTTTATGGTGTCTTTAAAAGTTTTCATGCTACTTGCCAGACCAAGTAAATGGGTTATGTACAGAGACAGTTGCATGTGGTCATAGGAGGTACAATCCTTTGCCAGGCCAATGAATTGCAGGACTTACAATGTGGATGTCTGGTTGGGAGGTGTGCAGTGCTCCACCCCTTTCTTCTAATCCAGGGGTTGGCAACCTATGGCTCACGAGCTGAATATGGCTTTTTTGCAGCTCTAGCTCAGCCTCTCCCCCCCCCCCCCCATCTTTCCGCCACAGCAGGGAACCTGTGCTGACACTTCAGCCTTGCAACTCCTCTCCGAGGTTGGAGCACCAGCACTTGCTTCCTGCGGGAGAAGGAGGGAGAAAGCCCCAAGGCCCCTGCCAGATCTGGCTCATGGGAAATTGTAGCTAGAAATGTTTGTGCCCTCTGCCACTTCCCTTCCCTCAGCTGAGGGGACAGCAGAGCAGAGTTGTGCTTTCTGGAGGCTTTTCCTGTTGTTCCTATAGGCCAGAATCTGTCCAATGGAAGTAGTTGGGAGCTATGCCTGTGATGCAGTGCAAAAGCAAGTAAGTGACACTAAGCTAGGGGGAGAGGTAGATACGCTGGAGGGCAGGGATAGGGTCCAGAGTGACCTAGACAGACTAAAGGATTGGGCCAAAAGAAATCTGATGAGGTACAACAAGGACAAGTGTAGAGTCCTGCACCTGGGATGGAAAAATCCCAAGCACTGTTACAGGCTGGGGATCGAATGGCTAAGTAGCAGTTCTGCAGAAAAGAACCTGGCCATTACAGTGGATGAGAAGCTGGATATGAGTCAATAGTGTGCCCTTGTAGCCAAGAAGGCTAATGGCATATTAGGTTGCATTAGGAGGAGCACTGCCAGCAGATCTAGAGAAGTGATTATTCCCCTTTATTCGGCTCTGGTGAGACCACATTTGGAGTATTGTGTCCAGTTCTGGGCCCTCCACTATAGAAAGGATGTGGACGCATTGGAGAGGATCCAGTGGAGGGCAACCAAAATGATTAGGGAGCTGGACTAGTGACCTATGAGGAGAGGTTGAGGAATTTGGGTTTGTTTAGTCTGCAGAAGAGAAGAGTGAGGGAGGATTTGATAGCAGCCTTCAATTTCCTGAAGGGAGGTTCCAGAGAGGGTGAAGAGAGGCTGTTCTCAGTAGTGACGGATAGCAGAATAAGGAGAAATAGTCTCAAGTTACAGTGGGGAAGGTCTAGATTGGATCTTAGGAAAAACTATTTCACTAGGAGGGTGGTGAAGCACTGGAATGGGTTACCTAGGGAGGTGGTAGAATCTTCATCCCTAGGGGTATGTCTACACTACCACCCTAGTTCGAAACAGGGTGGTTAATGTAGGCATTCGAAGTTGCAAATGAAGCCCGGGATTTAAATATCCCGGGCTTCATTTGCATCTTGCCGGGCGGGCGCCATTTTTAAATCCCCTTAGGTCGAACTCCGTGCTCGCGGCTACACGCGGCACGGAGTAGGTAGTTCGAATTAGGACCTCTAATTCGAACTACCGTTACTCCTCGTGGAACGAGGTGTACCGGTAGTTCAAATTAGAGATCCTAATTCGAACTACCTACTCAGTGCCGCGTGTAGCCGCGGGCACGGAGTTCGACCTAAGGGGATTTAAAAATGGCGCCCGCCCGGCAAGATGCAAATGAAGCCCGGGATATTTAAATCCCTGGCTTCATTTGCAACTTCGAATGCCTACATTAACCACCCTGGTTCGAACTAGGGTGGTAGTGTAGACATACCCTAGAGGTTTTTAAGTCTTGGCTTGACAAAGCCCTGGCTTGGTTGATTTAATTGGGATTGGTGTCCTGCTTTGTGCAGGGGGCTGGACTTGATGACCTCCTGAGGTCTCTTCCAGCTCTATGATTCTACGATTCTAGGTGGCCCCCCACCCCCTCATACCCAGACCCCACACCCTCACCGCCTCACTCACTTCCCTCCCAAGACTCCACACCCCAGCCCCTCACTCACTGCTCTGCTGAGACCCTGCATCCCCAGACTCCTCAATAGCCACCCTGCCGAGACCCTGCAGCCTCAACCCCTCACTCACCCCCACCAAGACCCTGCACCCCCAGCCATCTCCTGCCCCCTTCCCCTTTGGTCATACACCCTGCCCCTGGCCCACTCCTATCCCCTCCCCCTGGACAGACACCCTATCCACCCCAGCCTGCTCCTTCACCCTCCCTTGCTCCTGTCCCCTCCCCCCAACCAGACACCCTACTCCCAGCCTGCTCCTGCACCCTACCTTCCACTCAGACCTCGCATCCTCACCCCCTCCTACATCCCACCTTCCACCCAGATCCTTTGTCCTCATCTTTATCCCACTCACTGGCAGCCCTGTCCTGGACTTCACTCCTCACTTTTGGTCCCACCCAGAGCCTACAGGGGCCCACAAAATCCACTAACCCTGGAACCCCAGAAGAGTAAATCTGGCCTGAGGTCTTGAACCTCACTTCTCTCTGCTCCTCCCACACCATGGGGCTGGAGCACCAAGGGAGAGAAGTGTTTCAGTTGGGGGCCACATCTGTGAGTGTTGGGGGGGGGGGGTTAAGAGGGTTTTAGGCCCCTGGCCCAAAAAATGTTCCCCACCCCTGCCATAAATAAAGACAATGTTGAAACCTTTTATGCTGGGCATAATATTTTTTTTTATTTAAAAATGAAGCCTGGCCAAAAAGCCCCCAATTGGGGCCCAGTCCCCAACTGACCATAGTGTCATAACACTCCTGCACCCCCCCACACACTCCAACCCTGAGCCCATCATACACCTGAACCCCCTGCCCTGAGCCCCTCATACTCAAATCCCCAGACTCCTGTACCCACACATCCCCATCCTCTGCCATAACAGTCTTGCACCCCCCATACCCCAACTCTGAGCTCCTCATACAACCCTGAGCCCCTCATACAACACAACCGCAATGCTGTAAATTTCAAAGAAATGTGCAAAAAGATGCAGTAGCAGAACTCCCATTAAATAAAGTCTGTGAGTACCACGTTTCATTTCTGCTATTATTCATCATGTCAATTATCAATAATATTAAGTTGTATATTTTCAGTCATGCAAATGGGCATTCTTATACAGCTCTTTGTTGACCACTTATTCTGAATTTTGATGTAGTTTGGCTCTTTGGTTTGAAAAGGTTGTTGACCCCTGTTCTAATATTTTCCAAAACAACCTCCACTCCAAGTCATTATGGGGGTCCTTCATGGATGTGTTATCTGCGGTATATGGAGGTACAGACTCTTTTGCTACTGATTACATCCTAGCTCCCCAGCTCTGTGAAACATTTGCTAGTCCACTGTGTTCAGGATTTTTCAGGCCTGTGGAAGTTCAGGATTTTGCTTTCATTTTTCCCCAAAGTAATATGCTACTAATTATTTCTGTTCTCACTGACACAGGAACACCCAGAACATATGCTTTAACAGCAAATTGCTGGTGCTATTATTTGAATTTGTTGTTGCTAACCATGATATCTACTAGAACCAGGGTGGACAATAACTTTTGTGGGGGGGCACTTCGCCAATGTTGGTAGTGGTCACGGGCCAGCCCAGAAGGGGCAGAAGAGGTAGGGCCTCGGGCAGCAGGGGCAGTTCCCTTTAGGCTCTGCATGTGAGGGAGGAGACTGCATGTTCTCCTGTGGGGCAGAGGAGCACGGCAGGTCTCTCCCTCCCCCTCGCTCTGCCCTGCCAGAAATGCACAGAACCCAGAAGGATCCGCCAGCTGTTCAAAACAACGGTTCCCTCTGTTGCCATGCACCCCTGGCAGGGGGAGGAGACTTTATGCATTCCCCCACCTCCAAGTCTCAATTGGTTTGGAGGTGGGGGCACAGCAGGGTGGGCTGCTGGATGGATCAAATGGCTTGGCAGGCCACATCCAGCCCTCAGGCCGTACCTTGCCCATCCTGGCACTAGAAACTAGTTTTTGATTTTGTAAGTAAGCTACTGAAAGTTCAGCATTGATAAAAATCAGTGCAGTATATGAACCAAAGTCTTGATGATTTGAACTTCTACCTGAAGCTTTGGGGTCCACAGATATCAGAAGTTTGTAATAAACAATGGAATTTACAGAAGTCTAAAGTAGCTTTAGGCGAATTTATAACTTGGACTACATATTAAATCTTTGGTTCTCCTTTGTACAGAAAAATATAACTTAGAAAGGTCATGCTGATAAGGTAGATATTTTCTTTGTGTTTCATTGCTTTTCAGACATTTTCAAGATGTGTAATGGAGGTCTCCTAAAAGGCCTTCCTTTCCCATCAAAGATATTAAATGTTCTTGATTGTATTAAGATGAGAGTGAAGATTTTTATATATAATACATTTATTTCACTATTATTCCATCCTTGCTTTTTGTTGTGACTTGCATAATCCTAGAAATATGAGTTCTCTGGGTAAGGGACTGTCTTTTTATTAATATTTGTTTATATCGTACCTTGCATGGTGGGGCCTTGATTCTTAATTGGCACCTCTAGGCCCTACTATAGTGAAAATAATATTTAGTGGTAATTGGTATCCTCTGTGTATTCTAACAAGCAGTATTGACAGTAGCTTTGCCCCTAAAACATAAAAAGCCTTTCTTTTGATATAGTCTCCTAAATGTAATTCATGTAGAGATAGGTTGAAGCTGGAGATTTTTGTCTGAATTTAGAATTAATGTCCAGTATTAAATGAAATATTTTAACACCTACCACTCCTAGAAATCCACAGCTCCAAAGTGCTTATAGTCCTCCTAGTAACACACAGTAATGTGAATATTTTCAACTGTACTAGTGAGCATGTAGATATTCTGGGGATATCCATCCACCAATAATCAGCATCAAATGGAGAGCACATGGTTTCCATAGTGTCATAGCATTGGGATGTAATGACTGTTTGGGTATAATTAAAACATATAACTTTTATTAATAAAGAAAAAGGTTATTTCATGACCACTGTTGTACTGACCAGTATCTTACAATTGTGTCTGGGGTCTAACATAATATTAAAAAGAGTTAAAATTCCCAGAAATGAGTTTCTGGAAAATGTGGTCTGCTGTTGAGTTCCTAGTAAAATGACTGACCTCAAACACTGCTGAGCAGCATTTAAGAATGACTTTCTTTGTTTAAGTCCATTTCTAAATTGGTCTGTAATCTGTTTTAAACCTCGAGGTAAAAGCTTAGGGTTGCTATCAGCTAGGAAATGATGCAATCCTCAGTTTAAATTCATTAAATAATTATGTGGAAAGGGGAGTAAGCCATATTTAATAAGCTAAAATTGCTGACACAGTACTCGTAATAGGTTCTTTCCCAAAGGTTTTTATTGCAGTTATATAAGAAATCATTGACTTATGAAGTTCAAAGAAACTTTCAAAATCTTTTTGTTATATTTTTGAGAGCTGTAACAGGAGAACATGAAGATATTGCTCATAATATTTAGAGTAATGAAATCTTGAGAAATATGCCTAAGGAGTGAGCATATTTTGTGTGTACTCACAATGCTTTTAAACTGAGAAATGTACTTAAAACCTGAGTGAGAGCGGTCTTTGAATATGGAAACCACCATAATGAGGTGTCTAGGCTTTCTAGTAAATCACAGGAAATAAAACATACTAGTTTATACTTGTGTGTACTAAAGAGCTAGATTAGCAACCTTTATACACACTGTTATACACTTACCCACATTGCAGTTCTAGAAGAAAACTGGAGTGACTTTACTTCTGTATGTAATGTGAATATGGATTGTGGCCTGTTTGACTGAATATTTGTTAATCTATGTTTGTAGTGGAATGCATACACTTCATCTTCAAACATAAGAACTGGATTTTAGTAAACAAATTGCTTTTTCCTTATATATGAGATTGGAAAGGTTTTCAGAGATTGGACCAGGGTATAGTTCCTATCAGCTGTTTTGTAGAGGAGGGCAGTGGAAAGAAGATAACTTGAAGGCTTATTTCAGTACATCAAATTTCAGGTCAGAAGATGCATTTTAAATTATAGGAAGAGTTCTAGCTTTTCCATTTATATCTTTATATAATATGTATAGAAGAGAATAAGACTCCCCTTTTTTTTTTTGTAATTTCATAGAGATTCTAAATGAGATCTGTTGAAACCTAGCATCTAGGAGGACTCTTATGTATGAGAAAGGTAGAATTAGGCAGTCCCTAATGAGATGTTCTGTACTGGCATAAACAATGTCTTTAACTCCCTGGATTCAACACCAGTGGTGTAATTCATCTGCATATTCCTGACATTTGCTGCCTCCCTGAGAGGAAACACATTCCAATTATGCAGTCATTATGCCAAGAGTCTGAAATTAAAGACTTGATTGTTTGATGGTCTTCCTTCAAGGATAAAATACTTTGGGATTGACTCAGTGAATAGGTCTTCTTACTGGAGGAGTAGAAAACCCAGACTCACATTCCAGATTCAGTTTCCAGGTTAGGTAGCCAAATTCAATACACATTTGAACCAGGAATCATGGTGAGGCAATTGTGGGGTTTTAGGAGGTCATTTTATACTAACTTTTCAGAGTAGAAGTGGACTTTAGGTAATGAAGCTTCTTTAACATGACCTCCATATCCCAGTAAAACTTCATGAGTTCAAATTGCCAAAGACCTGGATACTGATTCTGCTTCCTCTGTCTCTTTATGGCAAGGGTGGCCAACCCATTTGACAAAGAGCCAAAACAGTGGCGGAAAAAATGCAAAAAGCCGCACCAGAATTATCAAGCAAAAAGGAAAAAGCCCCCCAGAACAAAAGCAAAAAAATATAAAAAAAAATTTTTAAAGGAGGCTGCCCCTTTAAGACAGCCGCCATCTTGGGCACCATTTTTAAAACCCCGCAGCTCTGACCCGGTAAGCACAGGGAAACCAGGGGATGGGGGGGGGGGAGAGCCAGCGGGGGGCTGGGGCCGTTGGGGGGGGTGCAGGAGTGGCTTCACAAAATGCACTTTTGGGGGGCAAGAGTCGCATGTGGCTCACGAGCGCGGGTTGGCCACGGCTGCTTTATGGTCTCAACCCGTTATCTATAGTCCTATACTTAGATTGTAAGTTCTTTACAGTAAGGACCATTGTTGTTTCTAGTTTCCTAGAATGGGGTCCTGACTGTTAAGCACCACTGCAATGCACGTAAAAATAATAGTAACCTTGAAATCAATAGGCCTTGGTATTAACAAAGGAATATCTTGAAGAGAGGGGAAAAATTCACCCAATTATCAGAAAAATGGGCTTCTCTAGCCATTCTTGTTATCCAGTAGGGCTTCCCTCTTACACAATGGCATGTCCTTTATTTATGTGTTTGCGCTTGCTAGAGAAGAAGAGATTGAAACCTAGAAAGTACCATAAATCTCTTGAACTTTGATTTTATAAAAATTCTCACTGCTCATATCTGTTCTTTCACTATGCTCTGCAGCACAGAAGATCATAGTAACTTCAGCTGTTAGAAAAAAAGCCTTTATATATATACATATATATCCTCTGATTTCTTTTCTTTTCTCCCTGGAGACTCTGTGCTTTTTTGCTACATTAAACTCCCTGCCACAAGTATTACAAATATTTAATCTCTTTAGTTCATATTATCTGCAGATCTGAAGCACTGATTGCCTTAAATTCCAGTCAGTACTTTTAGCCTCTTAACCATACATCTATTAATGTCGTTCTTGTGCCAAAGTTATAATGCAGACGGAAATTAATGTATAATGGTTTATATAGTACACTGTATCCGACTCCATGACCTCTATATTCATTTGTATTTCAACAATAACTAAGACACAGATCATTCCCTAGGGATTAATTAATTTTGAGATTTATAAATTGTTAATCACCAGTATGAATCAACAAAAGTCCATTTTTCACTTCCCCCTTCAGGGGCAAAAAAATCCAACTTTCTCCATTTCACAAGTAAAAGTCTGAGTAAGATGAACTTTGCTCAATGCCTTGGAAGTCAACAAAAAAGACCTGAATTCTAATGGACTAACAAAGCAAATTCCAGCAGTTGTTATTGCTTGAATATTTTCTGTCTAGTTCTTGATGTGCAAAACTAGATGCAGATACACCCAGCAGGTAAGCAAGATGTAAACAATATAATAATATTAAATACTTTGAAATGCATTCCAAAGGAATTAGAAGTCAGTGTAGTTCACAGAGAATAGACAAAACATACTTTGCATGGCTCACATCCCTAAGCAAGTATTCTGAACTATTGGAAGGTCCTTTGCAGTCTTAAAGGGAGAACTTATAAAAGCCCATTAGAATCATAGAAACATCAAAATAATATTTTGAAGTGTCTAAAATCCAGATGTACAAATGTACTTGAGTGCCTAGCCCTCAGACGTAGGTGCCTAAGTCCTGTTTTCAGGTACCAATACAAACCACCAGCCTCCCCCCCGCCACCCCTCCCCCACCACCACCCGTTCCAGGCATTTAAATTCACTCAGCACCTAAGCTCTTGGAGTAAAAGGTCCCTAGGTACCTATGTTTCTCCCTCTGGTTCTTATTTTTTATTTATTTAAGTAAGCAACCTCAATGAAGGACGGTGAAGGAGCACCACATCAGAATATCCATAGCCCAGTGGCATACCACAGAGAGGTGGCAGATATCTTTTCAAGTCCCTTGTCATCAGGCAGTGGAGGGACTTGAGGTAGTGGTCTCCTATATCCAGAGAGGTAGCTGAGTTAGTCTCTACAGGATAAACTTAAAAAACATCAAATAGCCTGGTAGCATTTTAAAGACTAACAAAACATGTAGATGGTATCATGAGCTTTTGTGGGCACAGCCCACTTCTTAGTGACCACAAAAACTCATGATACTATCTACATGTTTTGTTAGTCTTTAAAGTGCTACCAGGCTATTTGATGTATTTTAAGTATATCCAGAGAGTGAGTTATAACCATTGGACTAGAGGTTAAAAGGGAGTTAGCCAACTCCCAGCTGTAGTAGGTAATCAAGTGGCTTCTCAACACAGTTCACCCGCTGGATTGGGCCCCAAATGCAAGTTAGGCGGAGGAATGCCCATTGCGAGCAAAGAGATGTGGCTCCCTGCAGCCTGAATTTAGGTTCCTGTTTCCAAGAGAGGGCAGGGCTTAGGACACAGCCCTCTGATTGGCATCTCCCATCGACTATCTTAAGTGGCATGCTGCCTGATGCACTGGGTTTGCAGATCATATCCTCACTCCCCATTCATTGCATAGAGAGCCTAAGCATCTCACTCAGGCATTGATCACAGTATTGTTCTTATAAATTCTCTAAGCGCCTAAAAGCTAGGCATTGTGGCACTCTGTTGTGTCTCAACACTTAAGTCCTTTGTGGATCTAGACCACAGACTCCAGACTTTTGCAGCTAGGTATAATGACAAAAAAATGATCAAAAGGATGGAGATGAAGTCCTAAGGCGGAGTATTGAGACGTTCCTAGAACCAAGTCAGTTGCAAATTGAAAACTAAACAAGGAGGAGTTCTGTGGCACCTTAAAGACTAAGGGTACGGCTACACGAGCTCGTTAGTTCGAACTAGGTAGGTAAATGAGGGCAAGCGGAGTTGCAAATGAAGCCCGGGATTTAAATATCCACAGGGTTTTATCCGCGTGTAGCTGCGGGAACGGAGTTCGGACTAAGGGGGATTTAAAAATGGCGGCGCCCGGGAACACGCAAATGAAGCCCGGAATATTTAAATCCTGGGCTTCATTTGCAACTCTGCTTGCCCTCATTATCCTACCTAGCTTGAACTAATGAGCGAGTGTAGCCGTACCCTAAGAGATTTATTTGGGCATAAGTTTTTGTGGGTAAAAACCACTTTGTCAGATTCATGAAGTGAAAATCACAGCGGTTGGGAGATATACACACACACACACACACACACACACACACACACATTTTCTGTAGAACGACATCATGTCACTCTGCGTACACAGGAAGCAAGCCCCCCCACTCCCAGCCTGGCCATCCCCAGGACCCACATGGAGAGCTGGGGCTGCCTGTGGCCCCTGCCCTCCCCTCCCCTTCCCAGTGGCCAGGGGGAGAGCCATGGCTACCGTGGCCTTGGCCAGCCCCCGCAGCAGTGGAGGGGAGAGCAAGACACTGGGTCTGGGGCAGCTAAGGCACTGGTGCGGCCTCAGCACAGCCTCTCCTGGTGGCCAGGGAGAGGGGAGAGCCAGCCTGGTGTGGCCTGAGCCTCGGCCTCACCTTCCCTGGATGCCAGGGTAGAGCTGGGGCTGACAAGGCCTTGGCTGGGTGGTGGGAACGATGATGTAGGTTTAGGCCAGGGGGGGTGGAGGAAGAGCCAGGGCTGGTGTGGTGGGGGAATGGGAGAGAAAGGGTCAGGGCTGGTGCTAGGCTGGGGGATAGAGAAAAGGCCGGGGCTGGAATGACTGGGGGCATGGGGGGAGAACAGGCCAGAGCTGATGCAGCTGAGAAAGGGCTGGGGTTGGTTTGGCTGGAGGCCGGGGGGGGGGGGGGGGCAGGGGGATGGTCCAGGGCTGGCATGGCTGGGGGCTGAGGGAGGGAGAGAAAGGGCTGGGGCTGAGATTGCCTACCCCCATTGGGGGCAGGTTGGTGAGCATAATGAGCAGAGGGCACAGCCCCCTTGTGTGTGTAATGTACTAGCCTATCAAAAGAAGGGAATAATTTATCAAGTGTAGGACCAGTGTTAACAAGGACAATTCAGTCAGGGTGGAAGTGACTTACTAAAGGCTCTTAAGCAAGTTGTCATGTGACAAGAAGGAAGGTCCTTTCGTGGATTGATAACTGATTAAAAGACAGGAAACAAAGGGTAGGAATAAATGGTCAGTTTTCAGAGTGGAGAGAGGTAACTAGTGGGGTCGCCCAAGGGTCTGTCCTGGGACCAATCCTATTCAACTTATTTATAAATGATCTAGAGAAAAGGGTAAACAGTGAGGTGGCAAAGTTTGCAGATGATACCAATCTGCTAAGACAGTTCATACCAAAGCCGACTGAGACAGTCTGGGCCTTGTCAAAGGCTTTCTGGAAATCAAAGTACACTATATCCACTGGATCCCCCTTGTCCACATGTTTGTTGACCCCTTCAAAGAACTCTAGTAGTAATCTAGAGGCATGATTTCCCTTGATGGAAACCATGTTGGCTTTCCCCCAACAAATTATGTTCATCTATGTGTCTGACAATTTTATTCTTTACTATAGTTTCAACTAATGTTTAAGAATGATTTGTTCTTAAAAAACTGAGTGTGAAAAACATAGGCCTAGTTAAAGCCTGTCTGAAAATAAAACCATTTCTCATGTCACTAACTTATTATTGACTGATATTGTGGCACATAAGGACTTCTAGCATTTTAACTTGGTGCTAGTAAGGAAATGTCTTCACCCTATGAAGTCTAATATATGAGCACTATTATGGAGTAGAGTTTCTGTGTTGTGTGAAGATGAACCGCCATATCAAATGATGTATACCCTGAGGCACTTGAGGTACTTTTCTGTGTGTAACCACAATCCTTTCGGGTTTTTTCATAAACAACTTTAACTTTTTTTTCCATACCGTTGTGGTTTGTTCGTGTTTTTTAATACTTTGATTTTCTCAAAACTGACATATATATTTACCACATACATTTAACTGGTCTGTCCATAAAATCTCACAAATATTTGCCTGCATCCACAGTATTTAATCCTCCTATTTTACCTTTAAGCTTTAAGATTTTAAACTTTATATTTCCCATTGATTAGTTGCTTCGATGCAATAGGCATTCAGATTCTGATTCCGTTTCTGTGGTTATTGCTATATTGGCTGTAGACAGACTCTCCACAGGATTGCTGTACTCCTGCCAGCAGTGTAGCACTTCCATTTCCTTCTGCTGATATTACAGTCAAGTTCATTCCTGCTGAAAACCAAATAACTTGCTATGTGCATCATTTTATCATTCCCTTCTGCTTACCACAGTAGTTTTCTAATCCCTTGTTAAACCTTAGAATATTTTCTTTACATTACAGTTTTTCCAGCTGTTGCATTACTATTTGCCCATTTCTTGGTTCAAGATAAAAGAGAAGAACAATGTGTTAATAACTAAAGGAAGATGCCAGGTTAGCATGAACGCAGGTGTTTGGGCGGTTTTAGTGGTGATGAAGTGTGAATTGTTTTCACTGGAGGCAGTAGTTTGAGTGCAAACATTTTTTTTTAATTTAAGGTTGACAATGTTGAAGAAAGTAATAAACAGTATAAGGAACTCTTGGAATTATGTGGTAGATAAGAAATTCTTGATATAAACTTTGGGATGCATTGATGAAGAAGACAGACAGTTTAATAATGGACACATATTGTTACACACAGCCATCAATGCCATTGAGAGCCTGCGTGTTACAAGACAACTTGATGATGAACCAACTGCTGAAGAGCTCAGCCTTGCAAAAATGGCTTACCCAATAGAAAGGCCCCTGGAAAAAACTACATCCCCTCAGAGGTCATAAAATGCAGAGAACCTATTCTACAGCAACACCTTCATGGGTTGCTCTGCATGTGTGGGAAAGAAAAAGAAAAACTACAAGAAATAAGAGATGCCAACATCATCACTCTCCATAAAATCAAACCAGTCCTCTCCCCACTCCCACCCTTACAGCCACCCAGAGTACTCTGTGTGGTGCTCCAGCAGCAATTTAAAGGATCCAGGCAGGGCTCTGGGCACCACCTCTGCTGCAGTAGTGGTGGTGGCAGTTAGGTGCTGCAGGCCCATAAGCATCACTGGTCCCCAGGACGGTTGCCCTCTTTGCTTCCTCCTTCCTGTCAGCAGGCCTGGATAATGGTCATACTTTTAAAAATATATTTTAACAAACTTTGCCCATGTTTATTATACTGTACTGGGGTCACCCATCCCAGGCCATTCCCTTTTCCTTAAGATACTCGCTACTAAATTGCAGTCAAATGTATATTTACAAAAGTATTTCTGTGTTAAGAAAGCATCAGATACTGTGATGTTTCCTTCATGTCCCACTGCCTTTAAAACCATTTCCTTAATATCATAGGGTATGTCTACACTACCACCCTAGTTCGAACTAGGGTGGCTAATGTAGGCATTCGAAGTTGCAAATGAAGCCTGGGATTTAAATATCCCGGGCTTCATTGCATCTTGCCGGGCGGGCGCCATTTTTAAATCCCCTTAGGTCGAACTCTGTGCCCACGGCTACATGCGGCACGGAGTAGGTAGTTCGAATTAGGATCTCTAATTCGAACTACCGGTACACCTTGTTCCACGAGGAGATCCTAATTCGAACTACCTACTCCGTGCCATGTGTAGCCGCGGGCACGGAGTTCGACCTAAGGGGATTTAAAAATGGCGCCCGCCCGGCAAGATGCAAATGAAGCCCGGGATATTTAAATCCCAGGCTTCATTTGCAACTTCGAATGCCTACATTAGCCACCCTAGTTCGAACTAGGGTGGTAGTGTAGACATACTCATAAGGAGCAATAGTAAAAAAATATATCTGGCCATTTTGAAAAAAACTGGTTACTGCTCAAGCAACTTCAAAGATTGCTATTTTATAACCACATTTGAGCCATAACTTTATCAAAACCTGTATACCCTAAGATGAGTTAATTAAAATTTTGGATTGGCTTAATTGTTTTGAAGCTTAGCCAACCAGTTACTCATGCTGTTTTCAAACAACCCATATTGCTGATTAGCCATATTTTATGTTTTGATTTACCTCTTGAAATCTGACATTGCTGCAGTCTTTCGGTAGGAAGTATCAGACTATTTGATGCCAACAAAGGACAAAAAAACAAAACATGCTGTATTCTAAAAGCAGGGAAACTGCAGTTTTACTTTCAAAGGGTCTTATGTACAGCTTGTGTGCATTTGGTACAAGATTAAATCAGATAAGCATAACCCCATGATTAGGAGAATTCAAAAGGCACCAGTGACTTTTAAACAGTAATGGACATATCATAAATACATGATGGTGAGTAGCACTGTGGGGTTTTTGGATGACAACCTTGTATCCTATTGCATAGTCATCTCACCACTCACACGCCAAAATAACTTTTCTATGACACATACAGCTAAAAGAGAATTATTTTTGAAACATTCAGAGAATTTGAAAACTATTAAGTGCTATTTTTTGAGCTCTCTCTCTGTTAAACTCACTTTTGATGCTCAATTGTAAAGATAGTTGGAAAGAAAAATATGTATTAACTTATTAGAGGTTGTTGAAAGATGGCAAACCTTTTTATAAACATTTTCAATATAGTTGAACAAAAAATATCCTTTTATATCACAATGTTGTGCTATTGTAATTTCTGGGATAGGTTTGTTCGTTCTTTTCACAATATCAGTTCAAAATATATACATTCTCAAAGTTAAAAATAATTCTGGGGCACAGATGGCTTGGTAGGATGAGATCGGCTATCCATGTAGTGAAGATGGTGGAATTCCTTATCACAATATTTCTGTGTGACACAGGACAATACACTTGGTGTCTCTGTATCTCAATTACTCTTCTGTAAAATTGGGATAATAGCATGCCTATCTGATAGGGGCATTGTGAGAATAAATACATTAAGGATTGTGCAGTGTTCAGATACCATAATAATGGTGATCCTATAAAATAAATGACTGAAGCTGTGCATTTAAGTTTATTCCATAGTTACAGAAATAAACATTCTCTGCCCTCAGTTGATACCAGTTCAACACCCAGTAATGTCAAAATGTATACTCACATAACTATGGACAGAACTAGGCTCATGGCAGGGGGGCACAATTTAATCCATCCTGATAGAATTAGCTTTAATGTAACACTCCCATCTCGGTATTCTTGCTGTCTATTTCCTTTTCTTTCCCTTCATGCATCTGATGAAGTGAGTTGCAGCTCATGAAAGCTTATGCCATAATGAAATTGTTAATCTTTAATGTGCCATGGGACACCTTGTTATAATTTACTCCGTTTGAAATGACCACAAAATTAAGCAAAGGACTATTTGGGATGAATATTAGAAACAAGTTCATCTGAATGAGGTTGAAGCCTGGAAATATGGTTCTTTAAAAAGAGATAAGCTGATTGATCTTTCAAACTATTCTTTTGTTCAAAAGATAGGTCCTCTATCACTAATATTATAATAATATGTGATTGGCGTGTGCATTTCAGACTGAACCAGAGTTAATGTTTGGATTGGTTTATGCCATTATCTCACAAGAATTCTGCTAGAATTACAGAGCTGGTATATTTTACCTCCATAGTACCCTCCAGTTTATGGTAATACATGAAAAGCTGTGGAAACCTGGGACTTACAAATATCAGACTTCAATCCTCCAGTCCTCTGTCAGCCATACATTATCCCTCTGATTTTTCTTTCACTGCCCTCCAGTAACAGCTGCAACAAAGTAGCCATGCTGTCAGTGATTACCACAGCATTATCATATCCCTTTTAAGTGGGTAGGAATTTTAGGCATGATCGAATAGTTAATACAATTACCTCATTGGGAGCAGGGCTACATACTCTCCGGATGTGTCTAGACTGGCAAGTTTTTCCGCAAAAGCGGCCGCTTTTGCGGAAAAACTTGCCAGCTGTCTACACTGGCCGCTTGAATTTCCGCAAGAACACTGACGATCTCATGTAAGATTGTCAGTGTTCTTGCGGAAATACTGTGCTGCTCCCGTTCGGGCAAAAGCCCTCCTGCGCAAATGCTTTTGCGCAAGAGGGCCAGTGTAGACAATGCGGTATTGTTTTGCGCAAAAAAGCCCCGATGGCTAAAATGGCGATCGGGGCTTTCTTGCGCAAAACCGCGTCTAGATCGGCACAGACGCTTTTCCGCAAAAAGTGCTTTTGTGGAAAAGCGTCCGTGCCAATCTAGACGCTCTTTTCCGCAAATGCTTTTAACGGAAAAACTTTTCTGTTAAAAGCATTTGCGGAAAATCATGCCAGTCTAGACGTAGCCTCCGTCTCTTTCAATTGGGGAAGTTTGCCAGCATAAAATTTAAAATACAGTTATAATTTGAATTGACATTTCTACCTGCTGCTGGGGATGACTGTTCCGTCAAGAAGTGTGACTAGATAGAGACTCAGACATCCCAGAAACACAGTCTCTGTGATAAGTCACTAAACTGAAATATTTTTCTAAACTCTATAAGTGTGATATATTTAATTTTCTCTGAAGAAATAAGTGTTGTCCTTGATATTGTGTACCTGATTGTAAGAAAATGTGAACCACTTAGGCTTTACAGTTGCCCAGTTTAACAGAGAGAATTACTATTAATAATATTGTAAGTTATATTTTGCATGGTGCTTTTCAAAACAGAGGAAAACGTTTTTTTTATCTCAAAGAGTTACTGTTTTAAGGAACTAATCCTGCAAACATATACAAAAGTACCATTTTTCTGCAAAGAAATTTCACTAACCAATTGCAGAGAGAATCTGCAGAACTGGAATTCATCTTTAAATTTGACACTGTTACCTTGGGCTTGAATAAAGACATTAACTGGTTGGCTCATTACAAAGGCAATTTCACATCAAAAGCTATGAATGGGACACATCCAGCCCACTTAATTAGCATCATTAACAATATATATATATTGTTGTATGTTATTTCCACTCTAATTCATCTGATGAAGTGGCTTTTACCCACAAAAGCTCATGATTCTATATATTTTTGTTAGTCTCTAAAGTGTCAGAGGACTAGTTGTTATTTTTAGAGTAACTTCATGAGCAATCCCGTTGAATAATTTTTTTTTCATATGTCAGAGCATGATTAGGATCTAATTTAAGATGATGGAAGAAAAGGTGTGCAAACGCAAAGCTTGAAATTACAGTCAAGATGCACAATCAGTGTTTCTTGAAGTTTGAATGAATATAACAAATTATCAAAATAATAGTGTAGTAGAACTCTGAAAAGTGACTCTGAAAAAGCACCATGTCATTCCTTGCTCATATTCTCTCAAAATTTCATATCAAGGATCATTTTACAAGTAAAAAAAATATTTTCTAAATACCAACTCTCATAACTCTAGCTGGAATCAGAAAGTATAGGTGAGTTCTTTCCTTAGGATTACCAAAGATTCTGCAGTTCTGCAGGCCAAATTCTTCCCTAATTTACACCTCTGCAGCCTTTAGTGGGTTGTTTAGATACAATAGATTCACTCTAGAATGAACAATGTATAAGAAGGAATTGAATCCAGTTCATTCTCTTAATTGCATTGGCTCTGACAGAATGGCGAGAATGAAGGGTAGTTTTAAAATAAAACACTTATTTTAGTTCCTGAAATCTACAAATAGGACTAAATATACAAAGGGAACAGTGTTATTGAGCATGAATGTGCAATTTTTATGTACACTTTTCACAATGTAACCACAGTTTAAAGTTAATAATGATATTACTCTTGAAGAACACTTGATTAGACAATGTATATTCATTTTAATTACAAAGTAAGGTTACTTTAACATGTATGGTTCACAGCTGTTACTGGAAACATGACAAACTTTTAATGGATTGTGAATACAATACTTTGGTATTAGGATTAGAGTAGTATGTTGGATGTGCCTGTGTTTAAGTAGATCTATGTAATGTTGACAGTAGCAAAAATCTGCTAGAAAGACAAATTTTGACTCTATTGATATTTTAACATATTTATCTAGGTAGGTAGTTGACTTTATAGTTAACTTCATTGGACAAAGAAGTTAGAATGATTCTTATATGTTCCAGTTCTACAGTGACATTTGTAACCTAATTATTAATATCATAGTTACCTTTTCAGAATGAGATTAGGTAAGAGTCAAACTTCATTGTGAAACCAAGTATTTGAACAATTTTTTAAAAAATCATAGAATCATAGAATACTAGGACTGGAAGGGACCTCGAGAGGTCATCAAGTCCAGTCCCCTGCCCTCATGGCAGGACCAAATACTGTCTAGACCATCCCTGATAGACATTTATCTAACCTACTCTTAAATATCTCCACAGATGGAGATTCTACAACCTCCCTGGGCAATCTATTCCAGTGTTTGACTACCCTGACAGTTAGGAACTTTTTCCTAATATCCAACCTAAACCTCCCTTGCTGCAGTTTAAGCCCATTGCTTCTTGTTCTATCCTCAGAGGCCAAGATGAACAAGTTTTCTCCCTCCTCCTTATGACACCCTTTTAGATACCTGAAAACTGCTATCACGTCCCCCCTCAATCTTCTCTTTTCTAAACTAAACAAACCCAATTCTTTCAGCCTGCTTTACTATAGTCTTTAGTAGTCTTTACTGCTTTACTAAATCTTTACTATAGTCTGTGATATGTTTAACTTAAAAACATAAATGGGGAAGAGAGTTGAAATTTTATAACATCTTACTTTTTAAATTTAAATGTTCTGTCCTTTACCATTGTATTGTAATGTTTATTATAGTTACTAAAACTTATAAAATCTAGACTAAGGAGCCAATTAATTTAACTGTTATAATTATGAAATGCTAATAAAATGGAAAGTAATTCATAACAATACTTAGCTTTATTTGTTATTATTTCTATATATAGAGTGTCATTATTCAGATGGTGCACATAGTTATTCCCACCATACTAATGTGGGATTATATAACATATTGTTTCAGCATAGCAATGTTACCTTCTGTTTACTTATTTTGCCGCTTCAGCAAGTAACCTTTCCCCCTCAAAGTTAATTCAGCAGCAGAGCTCTAGTTCTGTCACATGTTTAACTAAATGAGATTTATTAGAAAAAGAAAGTACAGATTCTGAAATATAAATTAATTTCCCAGCGATAGGGTTCAGAAATAAGAGGTTATACAACTTTATAGTTAATATACTTTTATAATTCAAAATAAAGCATATGAGAACTTATTTGTACCTCTTGCCTGTGAGCATCTGTTTTCCTTTTTTATGTAAAAGGACTGTTTGTTTGTTTTTTAAGATTTAGATTTTTCCAATACATTCATTTTCTTGGAAGGAAAAAAAATCCAGTTCCAATCAAAATAAAGCTCTAGGCATATTATCACTCTCTTTCTCTGAATGTATTCAGCTGCAGATGGTTGCACAATTATGTGGAAGTATAAAATGATATACTGTGTGACTCTTCAGTCAGAGACCTCTTTCATTTTAAGGTCAACTTGCACTGCAAAATCTGTTCCTGCAGGTGAATTGCTGGTATAAATTGTACCTACAATTTAACTATAGTCATAGATCTGGGCACTTGCATCTCTAAACATCTACAAATCAGAGAAATAAAAGCTCAAATTCTTAGTTTTGCACACACAAGTAAATTCTTATGTGCACAAAGTTTTAGGCACAAATTGTACAATCATAAACCATTCCTTCTCAGAGATATAGAGAAGTGTGTCCTGAAAATCAATTGACTGTTTCAGATCAACTGGGTAAGTGATTTTCAGAGGAAAGGGCTATTCAGTGAAAATTATTTGACTTGGTTTCCTTCTAGTTACATCTGAGAACTATTAGCTTGAGTGTCCCTTCTGACTTAATTTTGCATGGTATTACACAGAAAAGAGTAGTCCATCAGGTAGTTAAGATTTCTGTAAACTGGGTCTGAATTAAATCTCCCCTGACATCTAATGATTAACTGTTGGGAAAGTCTTCAAGAGCAGACCTTATTTGAATAGACATGTCAGCTCTGCATAGATGATCACTATCAACCTGCTTTTCCAAAGTGATCAATTTTGGCGGTTTTGGGTTAAAATTCACTTCAGCATTGAATGTAGGGGTAAATAAATGTTGTTATCCTTATGTATGAGCAAAGTGTAGCAGAACTGAACTTAGCATGCCCTGTTTGAAGGAGCCACTATGACTTTTACCTTACTTGCTCAGCTGTGGGTAGAGCTGCCAAATCCAAATGAAAGTCAGCAGGGGAGGGAACAGGTGTTTTTAGGTAGCAGTGTGATACCATTTGACTCTCTCCTTTTCAATGTTTAAGGGTCTAGCTGATCACCCTCTGAGGGTACTCTAGACTGCAGCACTATTTCAGCATACCTACGGTATCTTTTCCACGTCTTTTGAACCAACCCATAATTTCAAAATAGATTTTGAAATAACAGGTTTGTTATTCCAACATCCCTGTAAGCCTCGTTCCGTAGGGGTTAAGGGACATTTCAGAATAGCAGTTTATTTCAAAATTTGGCACTGTGTAGACAGCACCAAATTTCAAAATAAGCTATTTCAAAATTAGATCAAAATAAGATACGCAATTTGCGTAGCTCAAATTGTGTGTTTTATTTTGACCAATGGGTGCAATGTAGATGCACCCTGAGAGTCCTTGTCTCTGAAATCACAATGAGTAGGTGTAGGGACAGAGCTTTTACAGCTGGTGTGGGGACAATGTTGCAGTGAAAGACAATGCGGAGACTGCAATAACAAAGAGGTTTCCTAGTACCTACCGAAAACACTAACAGCTGAAGTGACTAAGAGCTGACCCAGGTGGTGGAACCTCAGAACAAGCTGTCAGATGCAGCAAGTAGTGGCAGAAGTGGCATGGTGCACTGTAGCAAAGGTGGTAGCAAACAGCAGCAGCTGTGATGAGCAGTGGCAAGGGACAGCATAGATTGTTAGCAGTGGACACTGCAAAGGTGGCAGTGAAAGACAAACTGTGGTAGACACAGTGGTAATAGCAGAGGCATTACTCAGTCTCTGTCCCACTTCAGGGAGAAGGGAAGGTAAGTTCCATGTTAAAGGAACATTCATGGGTCGGACTTTCACACCACAAGGAGAGAAATAGGTAAAGGACACTGCCCAGCATACTGTGCGGCAGATGTTCAGTTATGGTTTGTGCTTTTGGCTCATTGCTGCAAAGTTTCCCAAACTAATTCTTGGCTCCCTCTTCCTTTTATTAAAACATTTATTTTGTTATAAACAGATTCAGGGCTTATAAGTGAGAAAGTATTGCCACCTACGGATGGTGTTGTTTTCCAGATTATTGGATGGGGGCTTGAGCCAGTTCTATTTCACAAGATTAAGACAAACCCTTAGATTCTGAACCAGACCCTTGTTGCTGCTGATATTACCTGCCAAAAGGGTTACATTCCAAGTGATTTAGAAATGTATCCATAGAAAGCCAAAAGCTGGTTCAGTATTGTACCAAGAAGCAAACTGGAAACCAGCACAGATTTTGGAGTAGAGTGGAAGCACCATCCTGTTGAGATGCAACTGAGCAACCACTTTCTACATTCACTGATATTTGAGAATGGTCTTCAGGTGTAGTTACACACACAGCAAACTACAGGAATCCAGAAGTGAAGTGACAGAAATGACTGTAGCAATGTGGGCTCTGTGAGTGTCACAACCAGATATCCAAGATCAGAAAAGGGATGGGGAGGGGAGAGAAGAGGTCCTGGCATCTGCTGCTACCTGAACACCCAGAGGATGCTTTAAACTTGCATTAACATAGTGTTTTATGTGGATTCTTGGGTCTGTCAGAGGAGCATGGACTGAAGACTGTAATCTACATCATCTGTTCCAGACTTTCTGGGATTGCAACGGTGCACTAAATATCATGGTTAGTAGGATCCAATGGGTAGGATAAAGTAGGGGCCACTGCCTACCCTGCACACCAAAGTGTAAGGTACATTCTTCAATAGTCTCTTAGATGAGGAGTACAATGCTGCCTGAACACAGTGTAGAATCAAGGACAATACGAGTAAGCTGTGCAGGACTTTAGATTGCTTCTGATCACATGGAGTCTTCTTGGTGGTTTTTATTGCTCACCAGTGAAAGCGTAGCTCTATTCAGTTCATTGTGAATCAGTTACCTGTGCATTGATGAAAGTGATTCACCAAGAACTGTTTTCTCTAACTTTTTCTGCTAACAAATGTGGCTGCTGCAAAGCCAATACTGATTGCTGGTTAATGACGTTGAAAGTATTTTCCTCTATTTTCCTGTATGTAAATAATGTGCAGAACAAGCAATGTGTGGACATTGAACTGACAGGTCTATGCTAAACTACAGTGCCCTAGTGAGTGTGGTTCCTATGTTGCTAAGATTAACAGGGTGAAAGTTACTCATAGTGATTCTGTTAGGTTGGGAGGCTCAAGGAAGATGGTGACCATAAACACAACTGCAAGTAAGAATTGATGGTTGTGTTAAAAGTTACAGGTTACACTCACTTAAACCTATACAAAACCTTAGCAAGTCCATGAAATAGCTAGTGCTATATTCGTAGTCACATACCCAAAATATCAGAGTCTGGTGGTTTGCTCAATAGGTGGTCTTTGATAGAAGGGTGATTGCTGGGTGGACTCTTCCTGCCTTATTCATACCAGAAAACCCTTTTTTATCCTTTATTATGACTGCCACACCTCAAAACACTTTTAAAAATACATATCAATTCAAATTCAAGAGACTATTAATAATCTGGCCCTGCAGACCGACATTTGAAAGTTGCCGCTTTAAAAAAAAATCTGAATTCTTATTTCACCTAAGGTAGACTCCTTTTTTTTTCCAGATGCCAAAGGCCTTTGTACAATTGAGAGGTTTTTTAGAATAGTTGCTGCTTTTGTGTCCCTAGCTACTAAATATATTCCCATTCCGATAAACCTTTACAAAGTTTGTAGTACTAGACATGTGCCAAATGGTATTCACCAAAACCTAGAGGTATGAGACTATAGACTAATATTCTTGACTAAACTGTTATACCAGCTGACAGAAATTCTATTAAAACCTGTAAGTTTGTGTCAGTTTTGAGATTAATGTATGTGTAATTCAGGAATATAATAAATCATATTTTAAATGTCATATCATTTATTGCTCGCCAAGCTGTAGAAACCTCAAGTTACTATAGTTCTAATATCCTCAAAGTACTGTAATTCACAAAAGTCAAGAAACAGTGTCAGGAAAAAGTCAAGTAGTAAGGGCTGAAATAGATCTACTCAGTGTCTTATAGTCAAGAAAAGAAATAGGATTTCTCTGCATATTTTTTCCTTTATAAAAAATGATTATCTCTTTTTTCCACATGTTAGAAATGTAGCTTCTACATTTTGCCAATATATTTATGTAACACTGTGTCTGTAAAATGCCTTCCAAGATACTTTTTCATCTCTAAGTTCTATGATTCTATGATCCTATCTATATTGTGTACAGAATAGGAGAATCTTACAATGAAGCCATATAAATAAAATTAATTATATTAGAACTATATACTTGACTATATGTGATTTGTGTCAGAAACAGGAGGACAGCCACGCTGCAATGCAGCAAGAGCAATACATGCATTCAGACTGTGCATCTCTTACTTTTTTATTGGTGTAATTTGAGGAATGTTATTTTTGCATTCATAACTGAGAGTAGAACAGATGATGAACATTATGTCTGAAGTCATTAATCTATTATGTTGGAAGTGATTCTTCTCTATAGGAAGAGTTTAGATTGCTATAATGTAGTTTTTGTTCTGCTGGGAGGAAATTCATTATAAGAGAATTCAATAAAAGTGGGTAATTTTAATCAAACTGATGTTTTTCTCCCTACCACTATATTGCGAATTCCTGCTAGCGAATTCATAACTGGAGCTAGAACTGTGTTTCTGGCATATAAGAGTGTCTGTGACTCTTAAACCTCAAGGTGCTGAAGGGCAAGGAGTGTATAAAAAAGTCCTTTCACCTGCAATTACTCACTAGACAGAGAACAATTTCATTTTCTTAAAGTTTGATGTTACCAAAAAGGAAGATTCAGATAAGAGTTTAAAACTGAGGGTATGTCTACACTAGCTCGTTAGTTCGAGCTAAGTAGGCAAATGAGGGCAACCGGAGTTGCAAATGAAGCCCGGGATTTAAATATCCCGGGCTTCATTTGCATGTTCCCGGGCGCCGCCATTTTTAAATCCCCCTTAGTCCGAACTCCATGCCCGCGGCTACACGCGGCACGGACTAGGTAGTTCAAATTAAAGATCCTAATTCAAACTACCGTTACTCCTCGTGGAATGAGGAGTGAGAATGAGGAGTAACAGTACTCCTCGTGGAATGAGGAGTTACGGTAGTTCGAATTAGGATCTTTAATTCGAACTACCTAGTCCGTGCTGCCTGTAGCCACGGGCATGGAGTTCAGACTGAGGGGGATTTAAAAATGGTGGCGCCCGGGAACATGCAAATGAAGCCCAGGATATTTAAATCCTGGGCTTCATTTGCAACTCCGCTTGCCCTCGTTTACCAACCTAGCTCGAACTAACGAGCTAGTGTAGACATACCCTGAGAGACTTTCATTTCATTTTGCTAAGAATAGTACTTTTAGAAAATTTATTTTATTTAGATCTCTATCTAAAACAGCTCAGTGAAGAATTCAAAATGTGTTTTATTCTGATGTCCTCCTTGGGCAATATTGTCTTTGAGGACACTTATAAAGGCTGAAAGGTAGATTTTAGAGAGAATTGTTACGTGATTTTAACCTTATAAACTTTGCTAATGGAGTTTTCCAAACTTTTTAAATGTTAGCGCTTAATCCTGTAGATGTGCTGTAAAGTTGATAGCCTCCTTTTTATTATGGAAGATAATTCTGAAAAGGCTTGTACTAATACAGTGCTTTCTATCTGTAGATCTGAAAGGGTTTGGCCAATAGCAGCAAGCATGATTGTCCCCAATCTGCACATTGAGAAAAGGAGGAACAGAGAGGGAAAGTGACTTGTGCAAGGACACAGGGTGAGTGAATGCCAGAAGAGAGACTAGAACTCTCATCACTAGAGTTTGCAATGGAGATTTCCCTTAAACATCACAATTATTCCCTTATTGTATCCTCACCAGGACCTACTCCTCATATCTGTCAACATCTGTCAACTATAAGAGGTTCTTTCTCAAATGTTTAAGTTTGCTATACTTACTTGCTAGCCAGCGGGAGGGAGGGGGGGGATCTTCACACTGACATACTCCCCTCGCCTCCATGCACTTTGATTCACTGACTTCTTCAAAAGAATCACCACAAATCACTGCGGGTACGGCTACACTAGCTCATTAGTTCGAGCTAGGTAGGGTAATGAGGGCAAGCGGAGTTACAAATGAAGCCCGGGATTTAAATATCCCGGGCTTCATTTGCATGTTCCCGGGTGCCGCCATTTTTAAGTCCCCCTTAGTTGTGTAATGAGGAGTAACGGTAGTTCAAATTAGGATCTTTAATTCGAACTACCTAGTCCGTGCCGCGTGTAGCCGCGGGCACGGAGTTCGGACTAAGGGGGATTTAAAAATGGCGACGCCCGAGAACATGCAAATGAAGCCCGGGATATTTAAATCCCGGGCTTCATTTGCAACTCTGCTTGCCCTCATTACCCTACCTAGCTCGAACTAACGAGCTAGTGTAGCTGTACCCAGAGAGAATACGAGTACCTCAGTCTTAAGCTGCTGCTACTTCCCTGAGCAACTTCCTAGGACAATGGAATGAACATTTCTCTACTTCTTCAGCAAACCCTTACCCACAACATGTCTGTTTGAGTAGACTACAGTGACAGAATCTGAACCAACACACATGAAGCAGGAAATAAGGGTGAAAACAAGAGTACTGTCACACACCATATGCAGATAAAACTGTTCAGAGCCACTAACTTCCCCACAAAGGCAGTCCTGTTAGAGCTGGAATATGGGTACAACCCATCTTCTCCTCATTCACTCTTTAGAAACTGTAACTCTTTCAATGCCATAATTTTGGTTCCACGTTTCGTTCCTCCCAATCTTGCATGAAGGGGAAAAAAGGATAGCTTTGTGACTTAGCCTTCTATATCCTCTCCTGTCATTTCTCTGTGGTTTTCTAAATTATTACATTTTAGTGGGAAAGTTTCTTCCTTCTTCCCCCTCCCTCCCAATTAATAGTCACTCTTGAGAACATGTATATAGAATGGTTCACCTTGATCATTGAACTCACTCAGGCTATGGCTACACTTCCCTTTCTTGTGCAAAAAAATATGCAAATGAGGCAAAGCATGGAATATCGCCGTGCCTCATTTGCATAATTAATGAGCAGCCGCTTTGTGTGCAAGAGGCTTTTGCGCAAAAAGGAGCCGTCTACACAGATCCTTTTTGCCCAAAACCCCCCTTTTGCACAAGAGCCGTTCTTCCTGAAAAAAAGCGGAAGAACGTCTCTTGTGCAAGAGGGGGTTTTTGCTCAAAAGGGAGCTGTGTAGACGGCTCATTTTTGCATAAAAGCCTCTTGCGCAAAAAGCAGCTGCTCATTAATTATGCAAATGAGACATGGCGATATTCCACGCTTTGCCTCATTTGCATATTTCTTGCACAAAACAGTGCAGTGTAGACGTAGCCTATAGGTTTGACAGCTGAATTAAATGTGAGGGAATAGGAGCTGGAAAATGTTATCCTTATCTGGTGTTCTTTCCATAAGGTGAGTGAGCCTTGTTGTCAATACCTGACTAAGACCTGAATCTGAGGCAGTCTGGGAGATTTAGAGACACATCTGCTATTAATTCTGTCAAGGTTTGAAAATCTAAGTGCCTCTCACCACCATATATCAACAAATAGAGAATCTAAGATATGAAACTACAAGAACAGTGAGTTTGATATAAAAAGTGCCACTAGTTTAATTTATTGAAAGTGCTCTTTGTGTATAACAAGAGTGGGAGTTTTTATTTTAAAATTTACTTTACTGGATCAACACTAAATTGTAATCACAAAATAGAGCCATAGTGTAACCCTCCTCACATTCATCTCTGTGAATCTTATCTAAATAGACATGGACAGACCACATGTAAAGTGGGAGGGGCATACAATACTGAACATTTTTCTTTAAATAACCCTCTCTAGCTAGGATAAATAAAGACACACAGTATCCTTTCCAAGCTAATAAACAATATGGGAGCTAAAATTCTGAGATGAAGCAATAACAGGCAATAACAAGAATCCATATTGGCACATTTCTAGCTTTTAGAAACTGATAGTCAGAGCTGTTTGGAAGGTGGCTGGCAATACTTCCCTTTATGTTTGATGTGTACTAGAGGGGTAATGTTGTTATAAAGGTTTTACAAGGATAACATCTCAGACCTTAGTCTTACTAGAGTTCAGGTTCTTAATAGTATAATTTTCTGTAATTTAGTAGAGGCTTATAGAGTATAAAATTAACCTAGTGGAAGAAGTCTTTATTGAAACAATTATCTGGAGTTGAAAAGTCTCATCAGTATATAGTTTTAATAGAGCATTAAATATATGTTCTTTATATTTTTATTATCAAACAGAAAAGAAACCTTGTTTGGCAGATGTATACTTCATGGACTTAAGAGTTTTAACTTGTTTTAATGTCGAGGATTATACTTTCTCATCTTTTTCCTACTTCCCAAAATTGCCTCTGTGATCAGAACAGAAAGACATTTCACGGTGCACTTAATACCTGTTTTTAAAAAACATGTTCCTGAAGAAATTAGCATTTTTATTGTTCACTTACTAGATAATTATTTACATTATAATCCAGTAAAGCTATTGGGCCAGATTCTGCTTTTAATTACACAAAGTAACTCCACTGACTTTTTTATGTGCTTGGATTACATAGGTATAATTGCTAGCAAAGTTTATTCCACCTAACTATAATTTATATTGATCCCATAATCAGGCTATGTCTAGACTGCAGGCTTCTTTCGAAAAAGTTTTTTCGGAAGATCTCTTCCGAAAAAACTTCTTTTGAACGAGAGCGTCCACACTGCCAAAGCACATTGAAAAGGTGATCTTCTTTTTTGAAAGAGAGCATCCACACTGAATGGATGCTATCTAGCATTTTAGCTGTGATTACTATGCTTGGAGTGGCCACCAGGGCACCTGTGCTTTTTCCTCTTTCCTCTTCTTCCGAAAGAACACCCTCTTCCCCGTCCACACATGCCTTTTTCCGAAAGAGCTCTTTTGGAAAAAGGCTTCTTCCTCATAGAATGAGGATTACCAATGCCAGAAAACCCTCTCTGTTCTTTCGATTTTTTTTTTCAAAGGAACGCAATTGCAGTGTGGACGTAAATGAGGTTTTTTCAGAAAAACAGCCGCTTTCTGAAAAAAACTCAGTAGTGTAGACATAGCTTCAGTATTCTTTGTAAGCTGCAAGCTTGGGTAGCCTCCCAGGAGAGATCCAGGTGCCACACAGCTGATTAGCAGAGCGCCCACAGCAATCATCATGTGTTTCTACTGGTGGTGCACATCCACAAAATTCATTATTTACATGGGTGGAAAAAAATAGAGGGAACATTTTCCACAATGTTACATGTACCCTGTAAAGGGTCTGTATATTTGAATTTAAGCAGTACTAAAACTAATATAATCATCATTATAAATACAGACACGGTCATCTCACACGGAGACTTTTTTCTACTTTTTTTTTCTTTCCTTCATGAGTGTTGAGCAGATATGAACTCATGTCAATCAAGGAATGCAAAGATGGAACTTTAACCAATTATTCTTGAAAATAGTTAATTGGAAAGGTTTTCTGCGTGAATCACAAGTCTTAAGTAGTTGTAATGGGTTCTAGCTAAACTTACGCAAAAGGCTTGTCCCACACAGATGTGAAGGCTGTAGAGCTTCTAATTCTCCAAGCCTGGATATATTCTAGGGTTTTGTCTACACTGAGGGTTAGTGAGCAGGAAGACACAGTATGCCTTCCCATACTACACACTAAAATGCTACTACATGCTACTACACACTAAAACTTCTCTAGCACACATTGATATACTCCCATATCAAAGAACAGTAAGTCCACATGCACTATGGACTTAATAGTATGTTAGGAACCATCAGCAAAAGGATAGAAAATGAGACACAAAATGTCATAATGACGCCGTATAAATCCATGGTGTACCAACAAAGATGATCAAGCATCTGAAAAGGCTTCCATATGAGGAGAGATGAAGATAATTAGGGCTATTTAACTTAGAAAAGAGACAGCAAAGGGAGGATACTATAGAGTTCTATAAAATTATGAATGGTGCGGAAAAGAGAATCATGTTGTTTACGTTTTCACACAATACAAAACTCAGAAGCTAATATTCAGCAAGAGGAAGTACTTTCTCACACCATGCACACCTGTGGAACTCATTTCCATGGGATTTTGTGAGGGCCAAAGTATATCAGTGCATCTACACCGCAGCATTATTTCAAAATAATGGCTGTTATTCGGAAATAACAATGGAGCGTCTACACAGCAATTCTGTTATTTGCAAATAAATTCAAAATGATGGATGGCTTATTCCACCTTCTGTAAACCTTATTTTATGAGGAATAATGCCTCTTCCAAAACTGCTATTTCAAAATAGCTGTAGTGTGGACCTCCACTGCTGCTATTTCAAAATAGCTCCTCCCCAGGGCCATTCAAAGTAATTACTCGCTAGTGCTCTAAATCATCCTGAGCACAGAGCGGCCCCCACACACCCTTGCCCTCAGGCTCACAGTGGCTATCTGCCCCTCTGGATAGGTCTATCAATGGCTATTATCCAAGATAGTTAGGGATGCAATCCCATGCTTGGAGTCACTCTAAACCTTTGGTTAGTAGAAGCCAGAAGTGGAAGTCAGGGTGGATCATTCATAATTGCCCAGTTCTGTATGTTTCCCCTGAAGCTCTGGCATGGTGATACTGGGCACAGAGGTCTGACCCAGTATGGCAAGCTCTTATATTCTTTTAGAGTTAACACTGGAACACAGATCTGATGGGGCTTGGGGAATAATACTGGATTAAAGTAGTTATTTCCATCAGTGAATCCTATTATTGCTACACTGGAAGTTTTGTGATTTGTTATTGATTTCAACAAGATGAAGAGCAGGCCCTTGATCTATTCTTGCTGGATGAACAGGAATGGCTATGGTTACTGAGAACACACGTCTTAGTTTTCTGATGCTGTTTTCCATCTTTCTCTGTAACAAAATTTTCCAGTACTTTGCTCAGTAACGCAGTTGCTGCATATTCAGTTCCATGCTTTTTGATGTGTAGCTTTTTAAGCAACGTTAAGTAATTACTTTCTCTTCAGTTGCATTATATATGACAGCATCCTCCTACTCATTTTTCAGAAGCATGTTACCCTGTAGAGAAACAGTCCAGACTGCTCTTGAGAGCATACCAAATAGGCAAGATAGCAAGTTTGACTCTTAGACCCCAGATCTTAGATATATTTTCTGTGCCAAACTAAGGAGACAGCAATGCATAAGAGCTAGGAGTTATTATTTATTCTTATTGTAGTGCAACCTTGGATGTCCCTTAAAGTTTAAGGCTGTGCCACTTATCTGATCATTGAACTAACGTGATAATGTCACAGTATAAGTACTAAAGCTACCTTAAAGAAAGCAACAAGTGGCCTTAAGGTTGTTAGTCTTATGAGCATGATATCATCATTAAGAGGAACAGAGAAGAATTGTAAAGGGAAGGAAAAATTGAGTTAGGAAGCCAACGTCAATAGTTTTCTGTGTATTTATTGCTGTCAACATTCTGGTGCATGATTTCTTCTCAAAACCAGCCATCAATCAGAGCAACTGTCAGAGATGTCATGTTCTTAAGAAGGGATAGCGCTAAGTTATGTAGCTTCAAATACATCTGTTTATGCAAGATCTCAGCTTAACTTTGCTATCAAAGGACAACTTTGCTATCAAGCAACAGCTTGATGTTTACTTAATTATGTGAAAAAGTGCTCTAGTCTATCTGACCATTTCACTAACTTTACCACTTTTTTTTAAGTATCAGCCTTTGTTCTGATACTTTTTCCCTATCAAGCTGATGCTCTTTGGCTCAGGAACTTTGAAGATGGCCATCTCATTTCCACAAATCCAAGTGTTTTGGAAATGCTTCCAGCTTCATTGTTGTCATGAGTCTTTTTCTACAGTAACATTATACAATTTAAGCTCTTAGGTCCAGTCACAGCCAGATCAATCTTCCAATGATATGGGGAGGTGGGAATGCTGGAACATTAACAAATTTTAAAAGTACATTTACATAATTATTCATTTATAAGTTTCATTAATTTCAGAATAATATTGCACTGTAGATGGATGATTCAAAACAGTGCAACATCTTTTGAAGTCATTTAGAGGCCCATTATATGAATCTGTCACTCACTGTATCCACCACAGACTTTTCTCAAACTGATGAGGCCAAAATCATTATCATGCAGTTAAAAGAGTGAGCCTGGTGAAACAAGTACTAATGTATTTAAATTCTCCAAAGAATGTTGCTTTTTGAAAATAAATTCAGCTTCCAGCTGTTTGGAGCATGACTGTGTAAAACCCAGAGTAAGGCAGTGGACTTTATTCATCCCAGAATGAATGGTAGAATACAGGCAGCTACAGCACACCTAGTGGCCTCACGAATCACAATTCTCTCTCTACAAAAGGATCCTTAAAAAAACAGTGCAACATAAGAACATAAGAATGGCCATACTGGGTCAGACCAATGGTCCATCTAGCCCAGTATCCTGTCTGCTGACAGTGGCCAATACCAGATGGAAGGGATCACAACAGGTAATCCTCATGTGATCCCTCCCCTGTCACCCACCCCCAGAGAAACAGAGGCTAAGGACACCATTCCTACCCATCCTGGCTAATAGCCATTGATGGACCTAACCTCCATGAATCTAATGCTGGCAGGGAAATGACATGCTTCAGATGGCCAAGGGATGTGTTGATTCAGCAGCCCCTTTGGCATAAATATGACATAGACATGGAGCTAGATTAAAGGTGGAAAACCTCTAAAGAGAGTGGCAGGGATGAACATGGACAGCATCAAAGGTGCACAAATCCAAGCTAGCATAAGGGAGTGTAATTTACAGCTTCATAAACCATCTGTAGTAAATCTAGCATTTTCATCCAAATGGTAGTTAAAGATTCTTCCTACATTCTATTAACATCACATGGGAGGATAAAAATAATTTCACACTGAAGCATTGTTGTTTTTTCCTTTTATTTTCTGTTTTCATTTTGAGATGGGAGAGTGTAACCAGGGAAAAATGTGTGCATCCCGGAAGGTTAAAAGGTAAGCATGAATGGAAATGAAAGTATTTTGTTTCATAAACCATAAATAATGTAGTTGGCTTCAATTTCCTCTCCAAGGAGAGGATTAGAGAGGTGAAGTAGTTCAGGTAAACTAAGACCTCAAGCTGTGGGAAAAGGGAAGAATTTTTTCAGTAGAATGTAATATGAACATTTTTGTAATATCTTTCTGGGTTATTTCTTTACTCAGAAATTTTTCTTTTTATTAAATTTCTGTGCTATCATCAGTTTTCGCATTGGAAATACACAAAATGTAATTTTTTTTGATGCAAGCTAACCTTTAACTGTCTAAAAAAGGTTTACATTTCAAATTTAATACATACTTTTTTTTAAAATTGTATTTGTTCACTTATAAAAAGGAGCCTTCAGGCCTAGTGGCTCTATCTCTGATTATAAAAATAGTTTTGTAAAACTAAACTGTATTTGAGAACTTTTTGGCTATCAGCCTGTATCTGATTCTCTGGGCTAGGTTCCACATATATATCTACTAGAAGATTTACTTGATGTTTTCCAGGTCCTCCAGAGTAGGGGGTGGGCAGTGGGGGGGGGGCATAATCAGTCCAGGGCCTTGGGGAATGGGGGCAGGAGGCTGAGGACACGGCGGTGCAGGAGTCTGGGTGAGGGTTGAAGAGGGGCTCAGAGATGGGGGGGGCGTTGAGAGTGAGGGTGGGGGGGGGTGACAGAGGCTCAGGATGGTCCCATCCAGTAGGGCCTTTTTTCCTTCCACAGCCCCGCCTCCGGCTGGCAGGAGCCTTCTCTCTCCCCTTAGCCCTCCCAGCTAACAGGGACCTCTCTCCCCTACCCCCACACCCTCTCTGGACAACAGGGGCCTTCTTTTTCTCCCCCAGTCCTCCCCCTCTTCCAATGCTGCAACCAAGGGCCAGGGGAGGAGAAAAGATTTGGGGCAGTGGGGCTACTTACCCTGTCTGGTGGCAGGCAAGATGGCAAGCCCCAGCCCCAGTTGTATGGTGGTATGGCTGCTCCCATGGGCACTCAGCAGTATATCTTTCCTGTCCACTTGCTGCCCCCAGACGCTACTTTGAGTATTGCATCCCTCCTCTCTGACTTTCCATGTTATGAAAGCAGTCCCATTCCAGGTACTTCCCATTTTTCCTGCCACAGCCAAACCTAGATCTTGCTTTATGTTCGGATAAGAGGACACTGCATGCCAAATTTGGTGGCCCTAGCTCTTACCATTTAGGAGATGTTTTTGAATAAATGGACTCACAGACACACAAATGGACAAGCAGATGGACTCACAGACATACAGATGCACTCTAATCTATATATATGAATAGATATAAAGAAACGTATTTGGTCCTCACAGCATCTGGTCACCTTACAATCTTAAATGTAGTTTCCTTACAATGTCTCTGTTAGGTAAGAAAGTATTGCTACCCCCATTTTACAGATGGAGAACTGAGGCATAAAGAGACTGAGTCTTAACTCATTTATGATCCTAACTCTTGACAAATGTTAGTAAGACTTAGGCTTCTATGTCAGTTAGATATTGGCGCACTGAGAGGAGCAATGCCTATTTTTTTTTTAATCTAAGCCTAAGTGACTTGCCTAAGGTAACGTAAGAAGTCTGTAGAAGAGCTAGAAGTTGAGCCCAGGGTCTCTTAAATCTAAGTCTAACACTGGCCCATTCTTTCTTTATTGACCCTGAGCTATTCCCTCAACTCTTCCATTGACATCCAGTTCCATCACTCCTTCCTAGTCTTGTGCCATATCAAACTACTCCTCATCGTCAGTATCAGTTATGCATTTGAAGATTGGTTGGAATGAGAATTGAGGTTTTTGGGAAAGTATCTTCTGACTCTTGGACTGAAGGAAGAAATATTTTTGTTTGCCTAAAGCGTATGAACAGCATCCTATACCAGCGGTACTCCTGTGGCCTTTTTACATGATGTAACTGGCATAGAGCACCTATAGGGCAGGGATTAATTTCCACTGATCACAAAATAGATGTAAATGGTGGGAGAGTTTACATAAGTTTGAAAGTAGGGGATGTCTCAAATGACTGTGTTTACATGTCACAGAAAATCCTTGGCAACTCCACCTATTCCTCCAAGGTAAATGTTGCATCTAATGCAATCATAAGACACTAGATGACAGTTAATAGATTGGGTAAAAATTGATTTCTGAGGATACTGCATGGAGGGATAAATTAATTCATTTTTATCTAGCTTATACCATTTTAGTTCATGACATGCTGCTCAAAAATTGTTTGGCAGTCACAGTGTCCTTCTGGGGCACCTGGTATTGGACACTGTCAGAAGACAGGATACTTGGCTAGATGGACCTTTGATCTGACCAAGTAGGGCCTTTCTTATGTTCACTGAAATCAGCAGCATTATCCCTCTTTGCAATATTATTGAATTTGTCCCAGATTCCTCAAAAACGTGTTTTGTGCTGAAATGTAAATATTCTTGTATCTATCTTTTACATAAATAAGAAAACAGTATTTATAACAGAAGAAAAAAACACGTTATAGTATTAGGCAAAACAAATGTCTTTTTTTTCACTGTAGAGTCCATTGTTTCTCAATCAGTGACCTCCAGAGAGAAGAGGGAGGAATTGTGAAGTATTGAACTTAGGCTATGTCTACACTGCACAGTTATTTCAGAATAACGGCCGTTATTCCAAAATAAGTATGCGAGCGTCTACACATCAATTCCATTATTTCAAAATAATTTTGAAATAATGGACGGTTTATTCTGACTACTGCTATTTCGAAATAGCCTCTCACCAGTGCATTCTAAGTTATTCCTCCTGGGGCTCTAAATCGAGATAGCATGTCTATATTAGGGAAGCCTGCCTCAGACTAATTTTGAGGCTTCCCTGCAGTATAGACATGCTATTTCAAAATAAGCTATTTCGGAATAACTATTCCGGAATAGCTTATTCCAAAATAACTGTGCAGTGTAGTTGTAACCTTAGTTATGATTAAAAACAAAGAAAAGCTTGCTCTCCTACTCCCTCTATACCCTTATTGTTCACAGTTGAGTACTGTCTGTGTCTCAAAAAATATTTGCAAATAAATTACACCGGCATATCATGCTCACTCATACATTTTTTGCCTTCTATAAAATGTAAAGGGAATGGGCAAATGTTTAACTTCAAAATAAGGGATCATCAATCTAAAAATGCTGAAAAACACTGTTTTAATCAATGGTTTTTTCACTGCAATGCTATTTCGGGATACTAGAGTAACCCAAAATAGCTATCCTGTGTTTTAACAGTAAGCCCATTATTTCAGGTTTGCTATTCTGATGTCTCCATAAACTTAATTCTACGAGAAGTAAGGGACATTTCAGAATAGCGCTTTATTTCGAAATGTGGTGCTGTGTAGACAGCGCCAAATAATGAAATAAGCTATTTCAAAATAGCTTCGAAATAAGATATGCAATTTGTGTAGCTCAAATTGTGTATCGTATTTCGAGTTATGATGCAGTGTAGACGCACCCTATGAGAGTGAAACTTTTTCATGTATGATCATAACTTCCAAATCTAGATTCCTTCACAGAAATGGTCCCATTAATAAATGTTTGTCACCTCCCATATCCTTGGAAATTTTATCCAGGAGTTTAATGTAATTACAACAATTGTTACATTATAACAGATTGTCAATAAAAACAGATTCTGGTACCCAAGCCTCTCTCCAAGCTATCGTTGAGATAATAACAATTGCTGTGTTCAGCTACAGCATTATCTTTTCTACCAATGTTTTGAGGGTACCAACATTGTTCTATAACTATATTCCAGAAAAAATATAATTAGATTATTTTCTCTTCCATTCTTTCATTTAAGTCTGTCTCTGAACTTCAAAGTCCAAATTAACCCAAAATATAAAGCAGAAAATTTTGAAAATATGTTTGTACATTTTGAAGATCTGGGGTCAAATTGTGTTTTCAGTTTCCTATGTATAAATTTAAAAATAATTTAATTTCATTAGTTACTCCAGTCTTTCTCAGAGCAGAATTTAATCCTGATACATTTAACATTGGGAAATTGTGACTGCTGCAAATGATGTACTTACAGGTGACTTTTTGACATTTCTGGCATAGCCCTGAGTTGGGGCAGTGTGTAACTGCACAACCCAGGAACAGCAGTGGTGAGTCATGCCTTAGGCTAGTATAGTCTCTCACAGTACTGCTCATGGCGCATGGGGAGTGGGCTGCTTGCTTCACCACTCAGAATGCTCCCCACCCACCAGTATACCAGGGTATGTCTACACTACAGAGTTATTTCGAAATACATTATTTTGAAATAAGCTATCTAGACACAAAATGCATTTCAAAATAGCAAAATGCTATTTTGAAATAGTGAGTCCACACTGATAGGACGCTGAATCACATTTAAGGCTGGCCGGAACTGGTTCTGGCAGGGCATCAGGTCAGGGTTACCTTGTGTGGCTGCTGCCTGAGGCTAACTGAGACCTGTGCTTAAAGGGACCCCCCCCCCCACCCGGACAGCTGGTTCTAAGGTTTCCCTGCTTGCTTGTCTACCTCAATGAGGGACAGCAAAGCATTTTGTCTCTGTGTGCTCTGCTTACCCTCACTCAGGACACCACAGCACTCTGCAGCATGGAGCCAGAGCCACCCCTGGGCACTCTGGTGCTTCTCCTGGACGTGTTGCTGCAAGCCTGGCAGCACATTTTGCAGGTAGTAACAGTCTCCCTGGTGTGCCCCGCTGGGGGCTTGTGCCTCATTCCTCCCTCATGTCCTTCCACTTACCCCTCCCTAACCCCCCTTCCTGCTGTGCAATAAAAGACACGTGTTCATTACAAAAAAGCCTCTTTATTGAACAAAACTGGGATGGGGGGAATGAAACTGAGGTTAGACTGGGGAAAGAAGGTGGGAGAGGGGAGGAGGGAGCGTGGGAGAGGGGAGAGGGAAACCTGGGAGGAGGGAGCTGGCAGGGGGAGGCAAGGGGAGGAAGGGTGAGGAGAAGCTCAGGGATCAGGGTTGTGGGTCTTGCCAGCCCAACTGTCTCCCAGCACTACCAGTGCTGGGGCCTTGGCATCCCTGGGGGTATGGGGGAGGGTGGGGAGGAAGAAGCAGGAGGGGGAGAAGGAGTAGGAGGAGGAGCGGTAGCTGGGGAGGCAGCAGGGGCTGGAGCAGCAGGAGTCAGCAAGCTCTGCCCCAGGGTCGATGACCACCTGGGGGGCATGAACTGTCCTGCCCCCCAGGATGCGGTCCACAGCATCAAAATAGGGGCAGGGGTTTGGGTCTGCCCCTGCTTGGGATCTGCCCCCCTGTGGCCCTGGCATACTCCTGCCGCAGCTCCTTTATTTTCATGCGAACCTGCTCCTGGGTTCGCATGTGGCCTTTGGTGGCCAGGCTGGAAGCCATCCACCCGTAGACAGTTGCATTCATCTGTTTAGTGCGGAGATCATGGACGTTGGCGGCATCCCTCCAAACCTGAATTAGGTCCCTGATCTCCGCACTGGACCAGGCAGGCGCCCGCCTCTTCCGGCCCCTGGCAGGCTCCTGGGAGCTGGCAGACTGGTCCTGGGGAGCGGTGGAGGGCTGGCTGGCACTGGCTGCCTGGCTCATGCTGGGGCCACTGGGTCAGGTGCAGTGACTGCTGGCTCTGGGTTGGCAGGCTTGGAGCTGGCACAGGCACTGTGGCCAGAGTCTACCCTTTTAAGGGCTCCAGGGAGAAGGGGAGGGAGAGGAGTTTTCTTGGTTGTGCCCAGAATGGCCACCAGGGCACCCTGGGAAGGGCTGGAGGCCCCTATTTCGAAATAAGAGTCTACACAACGCTTATTTTGAAATAGCAATTTCAAAATTGGTGCTGCTCCTCATGGAATGAGGTTTACCAATTTTGAAATAAGCCCTCCGCTATTTCAATTTAGTTTCGAAATAACGGTTTGGCTGTGTAGACGCTGGTAAAGTTATTTCAAAATAACGGCTGTTATTTCAAATAACTTTGCTGTGTAGACATACCCCCGGCTTTCTCTGCTGGAGGGTAGTGTAGGTGGACAGTGCCAAAACTCTGGCCCTTCCCTATCCGGATCCAACCCCCAGCCTGATCTGGCCTCTTTGACATCTTTCTTTGCTGAAGATCTGGGAACGACAGCTCCTGTAGCTCAGCAATGCTCTATGAAAGCTACTCAGCAGTGGAAGCTTTTTATAGAACCCTGTGACACTGCAAAAGGGCCTCTCCTGCTATAGCCTGTAATGAGCATAATCGATGTAATTGTGCACCTTGACATTCCATATCTGTGAAGGGGCTAGTTAAGGAAATGTGAAATATTTTACAATTAACTGCTTCATGCCAACTCCATCAAGTGGAAAAATGTGCATCATTCTTCTTAACCACCAGTTCCTTCTAAAATTTTGCAAGTAGTCCAACTGGTAATGCTGTAAGTGATAGCTCAGCTAATAGAATATATCTATTTTTTGTTCCAATTACCTCATAACACTACCATAAAATGAAATAATAATTTTTGTGGCTTTTTTCCCCTCAATCTGCTTGCAGCCAGCTCCTGTGTAAATGAACCTATTATTGCTCTTCCAAAAATAATAAAATGTGCACAACAAGGAAACAATACATGCATTTGTAAATAATCCAGAAGGCCACAGATATGATAAAATGTGGTCGTTTGGTGCCTGTGTTCTAAATTACAATGACTCTATCTCATACATAGGCAGCAATCAGTGGGTTTCCCCAGGGAGCAACTGATTATTGAGAAGTTATATTTTTCTGTATACTATTTGCATAGAAATGGTTGTTTCCTATGGGGACAGGTACAGAAGCAAAGTAAGAGTAAAAGGAGTTACAGAGATGAAACACCAACAATAGTCTTTATTTTCTAGGGTAAATTAGGTGACTTAGCTATACTCATATGTAGCAGCCATAGTGGTATCAGTAGGATACCACTTCAGCTATTAAGATGCACCCCAAACTTAATAAGGGTAGAAAATTTGAATAAATGCATTATTAATCAGCAGTGTAGGAAAGCTTATAATTGTCCTGCGTATGAAAAAAATTGTTCTTTTCCATTTCCTCATGTGCAGATGTTCATATCACAGAAATCCCCATTAATTTTTCATTCCTTCTGCAATTTTCAATCAAAAGGTCGGGGGGGGGAGGGGAAGGAGCATTGTTTCACACTTTGATGTGATCTCTCCAGACTAGGTTTGAGACACTTTGGTGGGACAAAGACTAGTGAGCTTGCACAGATGCTTCTTGTGCTCTGTATTTTGTGAAAGAGAGGACGTCTATTTTCTGGGGGATTTAACCAAGAATATTCTGGCTTTTATTATGTATCTGTGGCAGTTCAGCTTAGTTTGAAGCCCCTAGCCACGCGTCTGGGCAGGGCCCTGTGCCAACTGCCGCCTTAATGTCCCCCCCCAAATTCCCGTACGCTAGTTGTTATCTGACTGTCCCAAGTTCCATAGTCCCGTATGAAGTGTTGGTTGACCCCTGCCCGTGTAAGGATTACCGTTGCCCTCCGGTTATGAAAGGTGGGGGGTAAGAGGGACCCGGGCCTTCCCTCTCCACCAGGTCCCAGCCCGGGGCCCTAAGGTGTAGGGACATGTAGCTCCCTACCCGGATTATGGGGTGCTTGCCTGAAACTCATCAGCCCACGGGCGCCAGTATCGCCCTGCCCCGTGCTGCTTCCTTCCCCCCTCACTGTCCTTGTCCCGCTGTTCACCGACTGGGGTTCCTACCAGAGTCCCTGGAGCTTCCTCCTTCTTATGGTTGCTGCAGTCCTCTCATGGCGGCCGCCGTTCACCTCCGGCCCCAGTTCGGGTTGTCTCCCAGTCCCTCTCTGGACTCCTCTGTCCTCCGACGACACCCCTGTTCCTCTGGCTGCTGCCCTTTGAATGGGCCTGCCGCTGGATGTGCCGGCCCAATGCTCTGCCGTGCCGGTGTCTAGGCATTCCGCCACGTCGCCTTCCCCCCGGCTTGGCCCACCCTCGCCCGTCACCAACGTACGCAGGCTACCTGGCTTTTGCTGTGGTGCAGCTTTTCTTCCTCCACGCTGCCTCCCACGCCCTCCCGCAAAGCGGCGGAGGCTTGCAAAGTGGCGGATGCTTTGTCGGACCCAGTGAGGGTCCCCCGCGGACCCATAACAGTATCTAAATAGAAAACAAGGGATATCCATTACCAAAGTAGTAGATGATCATTGGAGGAATCAGATAATGATGGTGATTATTTTATTTCTATTTTTGACAGAGAACTTAAAAACTTATACTTAGTATTCTTGAGTCTTTATTCATAATTTTGCATGTTTGGGACTCATGACTCATATCTGTTACAGGATTTAGATGCCATTTTTATAACCCAAATTGGCAACAGGCCACATCCATGTCTACAGGCATATGAAGTAATGCCATATTGGTTCAGCAGTATTTTTTTCTAATGGACTGTTGACAGACAAATCAATTCATCGGATGAATTTCTTGAAAGCTACATTGTACCAAAGTACATTAAATTACTACATGGTCCAGATTTTGAGGTATATTTTCCTATATAGATGGAACTTTAAAGAGGACCAGAATATTCCCATTGTGATGTCTGCAGTAAATGCAGATTACAGTCTTCTTCTCCACTCTTATTAAAACCTTTATCAAAAAAGAAGCAGTTTCTCAATTGTAATATGTTTGTATTTCTTGTATATCACAGCACCTAAGTAGTAAGAATCTGACCTTTTTAGTATTCTGTGATTTGACTGGATGATTAGTTCTTCATCTCATCACCATGCATTCTTTAAAGGCTGCAAAGAGAGATAATTAAAAAAAAGATTTAAATGTCTATTTATTTAATATTTTGATTATGTAGGTTGGTAACATCCTACTGTTTGACTAAAGAAAATATAGTAGTTATCACTGCATGTGAAATTAAAAACTCTGTCCCTTGTCAGAATCTGGTCCTGGATTAGGTATGATTTTTAATCTTCAATTTGAGAACTCAAACACCTGAAAGATGGGATTTTGTTCTAACTACAAAGAGAAAAATTCACCTAGGGACAAAGAGCAACCATGGAATATTTCCTCAAAAAAGCTGTATGTTTTAAAAAGTGGGGTAATGAATCCTTTAAAAAAAAAGGGTTATAGTCTAGACTCTTTTGCAGCTGGTACAATAGATGCTATTAAGTACCTGCCTCAATATGACTGATTGCTTCCTGAGACTTAGGTTTTATTTTCCTCTTTCATTTACTTTCATGTTTTATGTAATTTGCTGTTTAATAGGCAACAAAATACCTTGTCTCCCCTCGTTGATATAATTTCACTAAATCGTCCTTTGTTTTTAAAGGTTCGTGTTTTTACATTTTTCTTTAAAGTTTACAAGATTACATTTCAAACCTGCCTATGAAATTACCTCTGTACTAAAGTCATTTTCTCAGGAACCAGCAATCTTTGTTTCTTCTTGTCACCTGTAGGTGTACCAAGAAATTCTACCCATTTAAATGAATGAGAGAAGTCATCATAAAAGATTTATTTCTGCTGCTCCGTTTTTCGTATTTATTCCTAACATTCTGCCCATTTACCATGAACTTTCTCACATTTCACAAACCGCTAGTCATCTTTGAAAACAAATTGTGCTATTTACTTCTCTCCTCAGAGGAAACTAATGGTTTGCTGGGTGAAATGTCCAGAACAATAAGGAAAAGTGGAGCTGTGTATTCCCAATAGAAGTATATATCTTCTGTAAATAATTCCCTGTTGAAATTATGGGATGTTATAGAATTAGACAAAGATTTTTATTATTCTTGTTGTATTTCAGCAGCATCAGAACCTATCTATGAAAATAATTAACCTGGCCATTACTATGCAAATACTTTGTGCTTTGTGTGGCAAAAAAAGTGCATACTTGCAATGCATTTTTATTTCACAAAGTATCACATGTATTTTTCCATATCATTAATTTGTCTTTAAAGGGACACCATCTCAGTTTGGAACCCCAGAGGGCAATCTATAACTTCAAAAGAATAACTTCAAAAGCGGGGAAAAAAGAACTGAAAGAAACAAAGGCATTCCTAATTCCACTATGCAAACATGCTTATTTAGCTATTAAATTGAAAAAGAGAACAAAAATACTAGCAGGTAACATATGTTGTATAAATATGTGCTAATCTTATCTCAATAAATGTATGTACTGTCCATGTTACGATTACAGAATGACCATCCAGGGATATTAGAGGTCATCTATTTGCCCTTTGTGGAGCTGGATCCCAAGTTAATTGATGTCAAAGGGAATCTCCTTAAATGACTTCTTCAACACCATTGACTACAGTGGAGTTAATGAATTTTATTCACATGATCATATGTTGATCCATTTTTAAAGGATTTCTTCAAAGTTAAAGATTGAATATAGGGCTACATTTTCCAAAGGTGTTAAGGCACTAAAACTGCAACTAGATACCTAATCTAATTCAGATTGATGGGAGTTAATTGATCTGATTAAGCATGTCTAAAAATGCCACTACAAACCTAACTGCATCTTTAGACCTTTGAAATTCAGGCCCATAGTGTACATTATGCATACATAGAATGACAGGTAAGGATGCCTGAATGATATTTTCTTTAATTTAATTTCAATTCCTCTATTACATTTGGTATGTCGTCAACATTCACTGTATGTTCTTACACTGAGTCTAACAGCAAGTGAAATGTGATTACAAATGTACTGTTTCCTCTATCACAGAGCTATATGGTTTCACTTGTTAACATAATATACTATGGCTCTTATACAGAAATGAAAGAGTCTGATCATGCAAATGGTTCCCCCAGAGAATTGTTAGGATTTTTGGACAAGATGGGCAAAATCCGTTTTCTAACTATAATAAGATAATTTGTGCAGTTTAAGATCAGTGCATAGTTTACAAGCTGAGATGCCTGACTTTTGCAGAAAGGCAGCAAGAGCAGCTGAACTTTGAACTTTGTGGCTGGAATCCTTAGAAAAGGGCTATCAGGAGAGGGTTTTTTTTTTCTTTTAAAGATAACTTAATTGGGGGTACAGCATGAAATTTCTGTCTGTTGCAAGGTGTCCTAATAGGGAGTCAGATGATGAAAGGGAGATTGGAATTTGGCCTTATGCTAAATGCATAGCTCTGCCAAAGCCTTTCTAAATTGGTAATTAAGTAATCTGGACCTTTACAAAGAGTTCCTTAACAAACTTGCACTGTATTCTACCTATATCTATTTGCTATTACTTGGTCTCATAGGGTATGTCTACACAACAGCACTAATTCGAACAAACTTAGTTCGAATTAGTTAATTCGAACTAAGCTAATTCGAACTAACATGTCCATATTGAGTGGACCCTGAACCGAAGTTAAGGCTGGCCGGAACCAGTGCTGGCAGGGCATCAGGTTAGGGCTTAGAGCGTGGAGCTGCTGCCACAGGCTAGCCGAGGGCTGTGCTTAAAGGGACCCTACCCCCCCCCCCGGACAGACAGTTCTCAGGGTTCCCCGCTTGCTTGTCTACCTCAGTGAGGGACAGCAAAGCAGTCCCGACTTGGAGTGCCCTGAGTGCCCACGTTTGGCACATCAGAGCACTCAGCCATCAGCCCGGCTGCACTTGCCGCAGGCTGCCATCCGGGGGGGGGGTCATTCGGGGGGCTGTCAGGATCCAGGAGGCCCTGCAGGAGAGCTTCCACCCCAAGGAGCCCGCAGAGCCACCCCAGTCCTCCCCATTGGGGGCTCGTGCCCCATTCCTCCCTCACCTCCTTCCTGATGTAAAAAATAAAGGACACATGTTCAAAAATAGAAACTCTCTTTATTTAACAAAACTGGGGGTGGGGGGATTAACCTCTGGGGAGACTGGAAAAAGGAGGTGGGAGAGGGGAAGAGAGAGGGTGGGAGAGGGGAGGTGAAAACCTGGGAGGAGGGAGCTGGAAGGGGGAAGCCAGGGGAAGAAGGAGGAGGGGAAGTATAAAACTATGGTACGCCATATCTTCAGTATTGTGTAGAGATGTGGTCTCCTCACCTCAAAAAAGATATTTTGGCCTTGGAAAGGGTTCAGAAAAGGATAACTAAAATGATTAGGGGTTTGGAACAGGTCCCATATGAAGAGAGGCTAAAGAGACTGGGACTTTTCAGCTTAGAAAAGAGGAGACTGAGGGGGGATATGATAGAGGTCTATAAAATCATGAGTGGTGTGGAGAGGGTGCATAAAGAAAAGTTCTTCATTAGTTCCCATAATAGAAGGACTAGAGGACACCAAATGAAATGAATGGGTAGCAGGCTTCAAACTAATAAAAGAAAGTTCTTCTTCACAAAGCAAATAGTCAGCCTGTGGAACTCCTTGCCACAGGAGGCTGTGAAGCCTAGAACGAGAACAGAGTTTAAAGAGAAGTTAGATAAAGTCATGGAGGTTGGGTCCATGGAGTGCTATTAGCCAGGGGTTAGGAACGGTGTCCCTGGCCTCTGTTTGTGGAAGGCTGGAGATGGATGGCATGAGACAAATGGCTTGGTGATTGTCTTCGGTCCATCCCCTCTGGGGTACCTGGTGTTGGCCGCTGTCGGCAGACAGGCTACTGGGCTAGATGGACCTTTGGTCTGACCCAGTATGGCCATTCTTATGTTCTTATGTTCTAAGCTCAGGGTCGGGGGTCTCACTGGACCAACTTGATTTTCATGCAAACCTGCTCCTGGGTTCGCATGTGGCCTTTGGTGGCCAGGCTGGCAGCTATCCTGCCCTAGACGGCCGCATTCCTGTGCCTAGTGCGGAGATTGTGGACATTGGAGGCCTCCCCCCAAACCTCGGTGAGGTCCACGATCTCCGCACTAGACCAGGCGGGCGCCCGCCTCTTGCGGCCCCGGGCAGACTCCTGGGAGCCAGCAGCCTGGTCCTGGGAAGAGGGGGAGGGCTGGGTGGCAGCGGGTGGCTGGCTCATGCCGTACCAGGTGTAGGGTCTGCTGGCTGGGTGCTGGCAGGCTTGCCCCTGGCACGGGCACCGTAGCCAGACCGTGGCCCTTTAAGGGCTCCAGGGCTGGGAGGGGGGCAGAAGAGTTTCCCTGGCTTGGCCCAGAGTGGCCACCAGGGCAAGCTGGGAAGGGCTAGCCTCCAACTAGTTTGAATTAAAGGGCTACACAGCTCTTAATTCGAACTACTTAATTCAAACTAGGCATTAGTCCTCGTAGAATGAGGTTTACCTAGGTCGAATTAAGTGCTCCGCTCGTTCGAATTAAGTTCGAACTAGTGGTTTGCGTGTGTAGCGCCTATGAAAGTTAATTCGAACTAATGGCTGTTAGTTCGAATTAACTTTGTAGTGTAGACATACCCATATTGTGTTTAACTTTGCTAGGTATTTTTCCTGTAACTTTTTTTTAAATATGCTAAGTACTTCATGTCTGCTGTTTTCTACACAGCATTATGGTAGATGCTGTATTCAGACTTTGGCTGATATTTAACAGGGACTCATGATTTTGGATAACCGTGAACATAGGCAGTCTTGTCTCCTAAGTTGTGAACAAAACAAATATTCTAATTCCTGAAACACTAAAAAAACCACAGAAAAAAAATCAGCTTCTTCAAGCTTTTATCGTGTTACATCGTTATACTGCATCATCTGTATAAAACAATAAAAGATGCTGATACAATTTGACAGTGGTCCATATCTGATGCTTCTTTCATGCCGCTTCACAAATTTAATTAAACACCTTGTCTTTTCACAAAGAGGTGACGTTTACTGTTGGGAATGGCTATAAATCAAACTGTTTGAAACTAAGGCCAACATTTTCAAATAATTCATTTTAAATGGCCAGTAATTCTGGTGATCTCTAACATAAGTATGTAATATTAAATAATTAGATACCCAATTAGTTAAGCAATCATTGGTGCTAGCCAGTCAACACAAACACACATTGGATCAGATATTGCACTTCAAGTTTATGCTCAGCACAGCAGGCGATGGTGGATAGATGGACACATCAGGGAGTCAGTTATGTATGTTTGATTCCCTTACTGGCACAAATTAGAGTAACCTGGGGTCTGCTCTATTCTTTGTCACCTCTCAATATTCTTCAAGGTACAGCACACTCTAGTTATTCTTCCTTCCCCATCTCTTACGTTTGTGCCAATAATTGTAGGACAGATGCTAAACCCTCTTTTATGGTGTCTAGACTATACAGCATGTTGCAAGAATCTCTAATTATGGGTATGCAACCAGTCACTGCTTGGTTTCAACTGCTGTGTGGCATGCAAGGATCAAAAAGGGTTTAAACAAATTTGCTCATATTTAGTCCAGGCAGTACGAACAATGTAATACAGGCATTTGGACTATCTAGTCAAAGGTAAGTTACAGAGGATTTATTGGGGATGTCTGCACAAAGCCAGGGCCAGCTCGAGCCATTCCTGTGCCCCGGGCAGTGGGCGCGCCACGCATGCGCAGCTCTGCCCCCGGGCACACGGTGAATGCGCGGCCCTGCTCCCCGGCGCGCTGCACACCTTACAGCTGCAATCAGGTGTGTGGCGCCTGATGGCAGCTGTAAGGGGTGCCGCACAGCCCCCGGCCCCGGGCGTGCGGCACCCCTTACAGCTGCCATCAGGCGCCCCCCCATAGGTTGGCGCCCCGGGCAGCTGCCAAGCTAGCCCCCCCCTTTAATCCAGCCCTGCACAAAGCAATGTCTGTCTCTTCATCAGGTGTGTTGCTTTCTCCGTGCAATGTACTGTAGTGCTAGCACAATCCATACAGCATTTCTCTCAATAAAATAAATAAGGCAATCAAAAGAAGACTAACAATTGTTCTGTCTTACATAGTGTAGGGATCAATTGTGGAAGAACTCTGTACATGTGAAGTATAGGATTGGTGAGGCCTGCATTCTTCCCCCTTTCCCATGCCCCCCCCCCTTTTTCCCTACTACTGATGAGCCAGAAACAAGCCTCTAGGAACATACGCCATTGTAGCAAGAACAAATTGTAGATAAGGGCGGGAACATAACAATCTTGTGTACTTAAATGTACTGATCATGTAAACAAAGTCAAAGGACAAGCAGTATAGCTGAGCCATACTGTAACAAGCAATAAGTAACCCCCGGAAATTTCCAAACTGCCAAAGACAAGGCAGAGACATTGTATTTAAAGCTGCACCAGAGCACAGCAATTTGGACCTCTCCGATGGGCTTTGGGTACCGGCGCCTCAGAAGCTGAGACAGTCTCCCACTTCATCCGCAGCCGAAATGGGGTTCCTGGCTAGCCGAAGGGATGTAAGAAAATGCCACTTTTCCTATCATGTTGTTCTTTTAGTTAAGGGGCACAGCTGATAGCTGTCAGGAAATAAACTGCTTGTGTTTGACAGATACCTGTGTAGCGTTTTTTGTACTTTGAGAACCCAGTGTCGGACCTCAGACTTACTCTTGCCAACAACACATAGGAAGAAGAATTTGGCTTTCCACTGCATCAAGTTTTAACATAAGCTATAAAGGAATGGATAATCAATCGCAAAACTTTAATTTCCCTAGGACCTCATCCTCCATACTGTTTCTGCTTTAAGGCCCTGATTGTGCAAACACCTGGGCACTTTAAGCATGTGAGAAGCCCAACTGGCCTTTTGGTGCTAGGTATTCAGTACTTTTGCAAGTCAAGTCACTGAGGGTATGTCTACACTACAGTGTTATTTCGAAATAGCTTATTTCGAAATAATGCATCTATACACAAAATGCATTTCGAAATAGCATTTCGCTATTTTGAAATAGTGCGTCCACACTGAGTGGACTCTGAATCGCATTTAAGGCTGGCCAAAACCAGTTCCAGCGGGGCACCAGGTCAGGACTTACTGTGTGGGGCTACTGCCTGAGGCTATCTGAGGTCTGTGCTTAAAGGGACCCCTCCCCTCCCCCCCCCAACAGCCAGTTCTCAGGTTTCCCTGTTTGCTTGTCTACCTCGATGAGGGACAGAAAAGCATTTTGTCTCTGTGTGCTCTGATTGCCCTCACTCGGGACACTACAGCACTCTGCAACATGGAGCCAGAGCTGCCCCTGGGCACTCTGGTGCTTCTCTTGGATGCGTTGCTGCGAGCCTGGCTGCACTTTCTGCAGGCTGCCATCTGGGAGGTCCATCGGGGGGCTGTCAGTATCCAGGAGGCCCTGCGGGAGAGCTTCCACCCTGAGGAGCACTAAGAGCCTCCCTGGTCTGCCCCACTGGGGGCTTGTGCCTCATTCCTCCCTCACGTCCTTCCACTTACCCCTCCTTAACCCCCCTTCCTGATGTCAAATAAAATACACATATTTTCATGAACACAAACTCTTTATTTAACAAAACGGGGGAGGGGGGGGAATGAAACTCTGGTGAGACTGGGGAAAGGAGGCGGGAGAGGGGAGAAGAGAGGGTGGGAGAGGGGAGGGGGAAACCTGGGAGGAGGGATCTGGAAGGGGGAAGCAAGGGGAAGAAGGGGGAGGGGAAGCTCAGGGCTCAGGGTTGGGGGTCTCGCCGGACCAACTTGATTGTCATGCAAACCTGCTCCTGGGTTCGCATGTGGCCTTTGGCGACCAGGCTGGCAGCTATTCTGCCATAGACAGCCTCGTTCCTCTGTCTATTGCAGAGATCATGGACGTTGGGGGCATCCCCCCCAAACCTGAATAAGGTCCATGATCTCCACTCTGGACCAGGAAGGCGCCCGCCTTCTCCGGGCCCTGGCAGGCTCCTGGGAGCTGGCAGACTGCTCCTGAGCAGCGGTGGAGGGCTGGCTGCCAGTGGCTTCCTGGCTTATGTTTTGGGGCCACTGGGTCAGGGGCAGTGACTTCTGGCTCTGGGCTGGCAGGCTTGGAGCTGGCACAGGCACTGTGTCCAGAGTCTACCCCTTTAAGGGCTTCGGGGAGTGGGGGAGGGAGAGAAGTGTTCTTGGTTGAGGCTGGAGTGGCCACCAGGGCACCCTGGGAAGGCTGGAGGCCCCCTATTTCGAAATAAGTGTTTACACAGCACTTATTTCGAAATAGCTATTTTGAATTTGGTGTTATTCCTCGTGGAATGAAGTTTACCAAATTCGAAATAAACACTCCGCTATTTTGAATTAATTTCGAAATAGCAGTTTGTCTGTGTAGACGCTAGTAAAGTTATTTCGAAATAAGGGCTGTTATTTTGAAATAACTGTGCTGTGTAGCCATACCCTTACTTACAACCCTAACTTTAGTCACTTGCTTTTCAAAATTTTCACCTCAGAGTTTTGACACAGATATCAGTGGGCAAAGGACTGAGACTTATGTAAGCCCCTAAGTCATGCTTTGATCTTGCAAGCTGCTCCCATTTATACTATCCTATACTCTAGGGATCTTTTGCAAGTTTTTATTACACGGTATATCTGGGAGGAGAGGGGCCTTTGTATTCCTCTATGAACAACTTTAACTCTGTTCTCATGTGTATGTGAATTATAATGCTGCCTAAAACTACATGATGGCACATTATTCCTCAAAAGATACTATACAGCTTTGTCTACAACTTTAAATATGCAGGTGTACTGGCTTCTACTGTGATGGACTCGTCTATGGATTCCAGAAAAGCTTCAGGGAAACAGCTCATTTCAGTAAGGCTACGTTTACACTGTGAGAGTTTGCAGCAGAAAATATGCTAATGAGGGACTCATTAGCATAAGTCAGGATCTCATGAGCATATTTTCTGCTGTTTCTTTTTGCGCAAGGGGTTTTTGTGCAAAAAGAAGCAGTATAGCTGCTTCCGTTTTGCGCAAAAAACCTCTGGGAGAGGCATAAGGATCTTGTGCAAAATGGGGGGGTTGTGCAAAACGGAAGTGGCTACACTGCTTCTTTTTGTGCAAAAACCCCTTGCGCAAAAAGAAACAGCAGAAAATATGCTCATGAGATTGCGACTTATGATAATGAGTCCCTCATTAGCATATTTTCTGCCGCAAAAACTCGCAGTATAGACGTAGCCTAAGAATTTTAGGATTAGGTTCCCACTGATTGATTTTTCAGAGTATCTTAAAATCTTCCAATAAACTGTTGGAGACTTGAGCTCTTTAACATTTTGTCCCATTCTCCTGAATTTAGGCATTACTATTAGCTTTCAGAAATCAGTGTGTACATTAGTTATTTGTAACTGGTTATTTCTAAATGTCAGAGTTAATATGCTTCATTGCCCTGTGTTGGCATGACATCCCATTACTGAATCTATTGCCCACATAAGCTTTCTAGAGCATATGTCCTACTTCTTACATCTAGGAAATCTTTACCTAACAAGCAGTCCCTAAAAAATAATTTCCCTTCAGTTTTGTCATTTTATTTACCTTTCTTTGCTAGTGATGTATTTCTTGTGAGCTGCTATATAGCTTCTATTATAATCATTATTTAGAGTAATGTGACTTAAAATATGAATGTTCTTGAGTGAGATGTTCACTAACGATTTGAACTCTGGCAACCAGTTCCTTCTAAGCTTGCACAGAAAAGCTTGCAATCTTACTTCTGTGGTAAGCACTGTTCATCAGACTGCACATGAAAACAAACCTGAAAGTTGCCAGTAGCTGTATATTTCTTTTGAAAGAGTTGGTTCTCTTACTTGAAAGGATGAGTCAAGGAGTAGGAAAGACACTAATGTAAGTTTGCAAAAAACACACCATAGTTCTGTGCTTTTTACTTTTTTTTTTTCTAAAAGCAGTCCACACAGAAAGGTTAGCATTCAGTAGGTTTCTCCCATATTAGAATTGATTAGAAAAAATGTAGTGTAGGTGAAGCTAACATGACTTCTTTGAATCCTGCACCCTTTGTGTTATTTCAATGTCTGGTTCTATTAGCTCCCCTCACAGATGTAAGGCAGTTGCCAAGGGAAGGGGAAAGGATGAAGCTCTGCTAATTTTTGTCTTTTGGGGTACGTCTAGACTACATGGCTCTGTCAACGGAGCCATGTAAATTAGGTTTGTAGACATAGGAAAATGAAGCAGTGATTTACATAATCACCGCTTCATTTAAATTAAAATGGCTGCCGCGCTGTGCCGATCAGCTGTTTGTCGGCTCAGCGCGGTAGTCTGGACGCTCTGCGGTCGACATCAAATGCCTTTGTCGACCGCCCCCTTATGCCTCGTGGGATGTGGTTTACTGCATTCAGTATTTCTAGTCTGTCATTGTTTCCACCAGAACACTGGGTAAGTCTACACTACAGAATTTTGTCAGAAAAATGGCTGTTCCGACAAAACCTGAGTTCCATCCACACTTCAATCGCGTTCTTCTGAAAGTATATTGAAAGAACAGAGGGGTTTTTCTGGCATTGGTAATCCTCTTTCTATGAGGAAGAAGCCTTTTTCTGAAAGAGCTCTTTCGGAAAAAGGCATGTGTGGATGGGGAGAAGGGTTTTTTTTCAAAAGAAGAGGCCTCCAGGAAATAATACAGGTGAAATGAATCAGGACTCTATAGTTCCTGCCTCCTGGCCCCTCTTACAGCTGCAGGGTGTGTGTGGACACCAGGGAGGGCCAGGCTGCTCCCGGCTCCTCTGTCACCCATGAGGGGATCCCACTGTGGCCGGACACTTCCCTTGCCTGTTTGTCCATGGGCCAGGAGAGAGGGGTTGGGAAGCAGGCAGCACAGTCCCCTGGGTACCTTGGGGCCCCTGTGAGACATGGCCCACTGTGCAGACCACACATGGCCTTTCTCCTGGGACATCCCCCTCCTCTTCCCCAAGGACTGTTGGCCACTGCTCATGAAGGAGGGCATGGCCTCAGGGATGGTGTGTGCATGGATGACTGACCGTCTCTCCCTCTTTGTGTTCTCCGCAGCCGGACCAGCAAGGACTGAGGGGTGAGCCACATCACCAGAGCTAGCCGCCAGAGCCCGCGGGACCCGAAGGCACACCAGGGTCCAGGAAGACCTCATGCACCAGCATGTCAGAGTCCTGCATGACATGTAGCAGACCCTGGTGCAGAAGATACGTGAGGACACTGAGTGGCGGAACCACGCATGGGACCAGCTCATGCAGCGGTGTGATAGCATGCATGCCATCATGTCGCACATGTTGGCATACCCTCCTGCTGTTGCTATGCCTGGCTTCCACCCTCCTGCCCCCCTGCTATGCCCATTCCCCCTCCACCTGCCCCCCATGTGATGCCCATGACCCCTCCCTCTGCCCTCCCTGCCTTCCCTGGTCCTGCTCCAGCCCCCCCACCCTTCCTACCCACTCCTCTGTGGTCCCAGGACCCACCCAACCCTCACTCCGATGAGGTCCCCACACCTGAGGTGGCACATTCAGCTGCCCTGTCCCCCGTCAGGTTATGAGCTCCCCTCCCGCTGCCCACCTTTTCTTAATGTAAGGGAAATACAGACTTCATATTGTTGGAAACCAAACAGGTGTGTTTGAGAGGTCAGGGAAGGGGTGAAGGGAGGGGTTGTGGTGGGGAAGGGCTAGGGCAGCAAGTCAGAGGCCCCTGTTGGGAAGGCCCTGGGGAGAGTTACTAGGGTGCTTGAGAGAACCTCTCCCTCAGGGCCTCCTGGATGCGAACCCCAGCCTTATGGGCCTGTCAGATGGTAGCTGTCCTCAGCTGCTTGAAGGTTCACCCCTTGTGGCTGGAGTCTGCTCCCCACCTGGGAGGAAGGCCTCTGCCTTCCTCTCCACAAACTTGCCATGACCACCTGGGGGATGTTGTGTTCCCCCACATCAAGGTGGGTCAGAAAGCACCTGAACCATGCCTTGAAGTGGCCAAAGGTGCACTCCACCTGGATCTGAGCCCAGTTGAGGCGGACATTAAATTGGTCCCTTCTGGGATCCAGGTGTCCGGTATATGGCTTCATTAGCCACAGCATCAGGGGGGGTATGCCGCATCCCCCCACAATGCACAGTGGCATCTGCACATCCCCAATGGCAAGTTCATGGCAGGGGAAGAATGTGCCGTAGAGGCTCGAGTGTCTAAAGACATGGGCATCATGTGCCTGACCACCCGACAAAAATGTCCATGAAATGTCCATGAACTGTCCATGAACTGACCAGGGCCTGCAGCACCATAGAAAAGTTGGCCTTTCTATTAATATACTAGGCCGCCCAATGTTCTGGTGCTCAGATCGGGTTGTGGGTCTCATCTATGGCTCCAGTGCAGTTTGGGAACCCTAGGGCGGCAAATCCGGCCACGATCGGGTTTAGGTCTCCCAGGTGGATGACCGTCCACAGCAGGATCGAGTTGATGGCCCTCACCACCTGCAGAAGGAGACAAACGAACACACAAAACAGAGAATGAGAGAGAGAGCCCTTGAAAGGTGCCTGCCCCTCCACCCCTCAAACAACCCAGGAGCCACCCCCTATGAGGCTGCCCCCCCCCCAGCAGCAGGGCTGTGTGAGGGTGGGAAGGCACAACCTCTGGGGATGGGGCTTCCCCCCACCATCACTCCACCCCCCACACCTCCCAACTCTCCTTTCCTGAGGAACCCCCTTTTCCAGGACTTCCCCCCCCCCTCTGCCTTGCAGGCACTGAAGCCCCAGAGTGCCTTACCTCCAGGAGGCGGGCCCCGACGGTGGACTTCCCCGTACCAAACTAGTTGCCAACCAACCAGTGGCTGTCAGGTGTGGTGAGCTTCCAGAGGGCGATTGCGACCCGCTTCTCCAGAGGGACGGCGGGCTGCAGGTGGGTGTCACGTTTCTGAAGGGTGGGGGTGAGCCAAGCATATAGCTCCAAAAAGGTGGCCTTCCGCATGCAGAAGTTTTGGAGCCACTGCTGGTCATCCCACCACTCCAGGATTGAACTGGTGTCGAACCTCCAGAAACGCATCTCCACAGTGGGTTGCGGTTGTCAGAGTGTAGCTCCCGCACCCAGGGAGAGGGTCCCTAGAATGAGCTAGAGGTCGAGCTTGGTCAGAACCAGGAAGGCAGCTGGCACAAAATGCTGCAAAAACTGCAGCATGGCCGTGTGGGGCCATCACATGCCCAGGGGCAGCTCCAGCTCCATGGCCCAAAGAGAAAAGCTGTAGCATCCAAAAAAGCAGGGCAACCACAGCACACACTGCAAGAGCTTTGCTGTCCCTCGAAGAGGTAGCAAGCATACAGCAGAAGCAGAGAAACGGCTGTCCAAGGGGGTGAAGGGGTTCCTTTAAGCGCATGTCTCTGCAAAGCTCCGGCACCAGCACTCGGAAGCAACTGGTGACCTAAAGCTCTGCCTGGAGTGGTTCTGGGTGGTCTTTTGTGTGAGATCAATCTGGATGCTCTCTTTCGAAAAAGCTCATCGCTTTTTCGATGCACTTTTCTGTGTGGACACTTCCTTTCAGAAGAAGTTTTTTCGGAAGATCGCTTCTGAAAGAAGTTTCTTCCGAAGGAAGCCTGCAGTCTAAATGTAGCCCCAATGATTTGCCATACTGTTTTTCCCTTTCATACAGTGTGATTCAAATAGAACTCTAGTTCTGTGTGTGTGTGTGTAAAAACATCTACACCCCCTCACACACTGCTTCACAGTAAGATACAAGACTAAAATACAAGCAGCCCCAAGTTAAATCTTATGCAGGATTCACATTTTGCATAGACATTTTGTACCACATGTTCTGAGTTCTTCCTGCGCAAGCTAAACTAGATGAACTTAAAATGTTTCAGCAATTTTATAATGGAATGTCCATGATTTAGTTGGTTTAAATTTTAATTTCACATTTAATTTCATTTACTTAATATATTTTAACAAGTTATTTCCAAATAAATAATAATAATTGTCCCAGTCTTTTATAGTTAAATTAATTTTGTTATTGGCAAAAACAAACAAAAATGTGGGAAAATCTAAAAATTCTACTCTTTTAAATATTTTTCAGTGATGTTAGGCTTGCTGGCCTTCATTGATTACAAGTTTCCATTAGTTCCTATTCCACATTTTTGTCTTTTTTCTTGACTTACATACCGAATTCAATAAATATTGTCCATTTAAATCCTTGTTTAATAAAAATAGAAATAAAGGAAATGAATGAAACTCTTACTCCAGTAACTTCTCTCTATTATGCCCCTTACCTACAACTATGAGTGGAGTTCGGGTGCCTCTACACAGCACCCTAAACTCAAAATGAGATACGCAATTTCTGATTCTATTTCAAAATAGCTTATTTTGAAATTTGGTGCATCTATACAGTGCCAAATTTCGAAATAATGCACTATTTCAAGTCATCCCTCATCCCTCATTCAGCAAAGTTAACCGAGATAGCGAAAAAACATGCCCATTATTTTGCAAAATATTTTGAAATAATAGGCGGCTTGCGTAGACATGGAGTAACTATTTCAGGATACCTCTGGTATCCCGAAATAGCCGTGCAATGTAGACATACCCTTCATGGCGAGCTGTTGAAAGCAATATCTCTGTGGCAGGATCATGGCTCTGCAATATGTTGTCACCGGGAATCCACTGCAGTCAACTTTTAGAACATAATGCAATAAAGTTCAAGAACTACTGTGACTAAAATGAGCAGGATTTGCTCTAATCCCAAGGCTTTATTTAGACTTTTATACTATTTGTAGCAATTCCAATTCTGTTGCTTCTAGATAAGTTGGTTTGATCATTACAGAGAGATGTGCTGAACACAGCTTCATATTTTCTTGATCTATATTAGGTAAGCAGTGGCTAAATATTAATAATCTTTTGCTTATAAATCAAATTGACAAACTGCTATTACATTAGAGATAAAAAACACCTAGATAATGTCCATCCCACCCAATGTAGCATTGTTTCCTATATAATGTTCAGTCACATTTTGCATAGTTTTAGGGATGACTGGAATTGGATAGGAAATGCAGAATCAAAATTAAAAAGTCCAGATTTATTAAAATGATTGGCCCTTTTTATATATATATTCTGCTTTCATTCTAATTTGGAAGAAAACAAAATTACACAAATATTTAAATTTTTCAGTAGATGGCACTCCATTTTTTGACCATCTCAAAAGATGGTCCTTTCATTGTTTCAGATTATTTAACCTATCATAAAAAAATCTTTTCATACTTCCAAACACTCTGTCTAATTTAAGGATTCTCTATGCCAGCTCTCGACATAACAGAAGAATATCATACGGCATGTTCTATTTACTTAAAAGTTGCTTTTTGTTAATGGAATATAAATGTTAAAATGGTAATTAAGTTTTATTCTTTTCCACAAAAAAGCCAATCAAAGTATAATTACAACTTTTATAACTGTCTGTCATCCCCTCTAACAGCATGTTCACCCCCAGGACCTGTTGCTCTGTTGCTATTCCATCTAGCATTGTATAATTCTCATCTTGTTATTTAAACAATATTAATCCCATCAAACATGAGTCCCATAATGTCATAAACTGTGATATTACTATTCTCAAAAAGCATCTTTCTAGTAGTTTTTACCAACTACATAGTTGTAATTAAATTGTCAGGAGAATTTCCTCATTGCTAATGAAAACTTATCATTTGGTTACACTATTATTTAACTTCAACATTGGAAGTCAGTTTATCTTTTCCTTTCTTCTTTGGAGCATTATAGTAGCGTTATTACTCCTCTTTATTTAAGACTGTCAGCAATTGTGTTAGTATGGAGAAGTGATTTGGGTAAAAGAATGAAATGGGATTTTGTTTTGAGCTGTGGTTTTGTGGTGGATCGGCTGAGCATGTAGAGATGTTGAAGAGGACCAGGGAGAAGCCTGATCTTTGAGGGACTCCACAAGCGAGGGGCCTAGTGGCAGAGATGCGGTTTCCCATTACATGTTTTTGTGTATAGCCTTCCTGGAAGGGCTTAAATCACATTAGCACGTTTCCCTACATCCCAGCCTATAGCCCAGTGGTTAGGACACTTGCCTCCAAATTCAGTCTATGAGCTAAATCAGGCAAGGACTCATTTCCCAGTTCTGAAGAAGAGCTCCGTATAAGCTTGAAAGCTTGTTTCTCTCATCAATAGGAACTAGTCCAATAAAAGATATATTACCTTGCTCTACTTATGTCACCTCAGGACTCAGGTTATTTCCTCTACCATAATAGCAGGGTGACATGTTTGTAGAAGTTATTTCGAACACTCTTTTGCCATAGATACAGTAATGTTACGCTTCACAGAAATGTTCTGCCCTGTAAAGTGCTGAGTATACAGAGACTGACTTCACTCCATTTTAGAAACACTATTTAGAGGGCGGCCGACAAGATCACTGGGCCTGTGAACAGTGGAGGGAGGGGCAGCTTGGGGCTCCACAAAGGGGGGCGTGGGACAGCCAGCCCTCAGCACTGTCCACACAGTCCAAGATCCCCCCCCCCCCATCTGTCAGAGCTGTTCGGAGCATGCAGTGCTGCGTTCTAACACATGCCACACAGCACGCTAGCAGCGATTGTAAAGGGCCCAGGGTTCCAGGGCAACAGTCCTTTTTGCCCCACAACCCCATCCCTGTTTTGGCAGGCCTGATGATACAATTCACTGTGAGGAATGATCCTGCCCACTTCTGAGCTTGGCTTAACAGTTAACACAATGCCTTCCTTCCTGGAATTTGTCTGCTGGGTTAGGATGTGGAAATGTGAATGGGCATTGTATCTGTAGGGTTGATAACTTTTTTTGTTTGACTTACAGGTTTCTTTTTAAGTATTCTCATTTCTGGAATTCCTAGGGAATCCCCTATATTCTCTTTTTTATCTTTATGATATAAACATATCTAGTCAAGGACTGTCTTTATTTATATACTCTGCATTTTATTTTCCTCTAATTGCAATGCATGTTTTCTCTTTCTCCAACTGAATGTCTTCATGAAAGCCAGGGGTATTTTAGTATTGCAAAGAGGAGGTTCTTTTAGATAATTCCACAACAGATTTGTAGAGTTGCCATTTTTGAGATGTTCACCAATGGGCCTAACTGCCATTGCAGGCCCAGGGGCCAGATATAAGGGGCAGCTCTGGCTCCGTACCCCCAGAAGGGGCAGGGCAATGGGAAGAAGGGGTGGGGCTGAAGGGAGACAGCCCCTAGTGCCACCCAGACCACAGCCTGCCACTCCCAGTCCTGAGAGCCACTCAAAGCAGCAGTCCGGCAGCTGTGCAAAGGGGTTCGGGGCTCCGGCCACCTCTGCTGATGCAGTACAGTGTCAGAAGCTGTAAGCTTTTCACACCTTTGAATCTCCAGGCCCCGGGGCAATTGCCCGTTTTCCCTCCTGTGTTGGTGGCCAGATGTTCACATTCGCTGTAATGATTACTTTAAGAAATATGATAGTAAAACAATTATTTTACTTTTTAGAGGCTGCTTATAGAATAGCAGTGATTCACAAAAGAGGAAGGGGGGGAAACACTTTACAACATCTAGTGATAAGAGAGTTGGATTTATTTCTGTTGAAAACTGACTCGTGTTAAGCCCACATAGATCTGTGGATTTCATAATCTAATTTTTCGGTAGGTAAATATGTGTCTCAAAGGCTTCTACCTCTTCTTGAAATGGTTCTTAAAATCACTGGATATATATTTCAGTTGCTGTAGCTGTACAATTCAAGTTTAAGTTTATAGTTCTAATTTGTTCGCCTCTTTGAACTTGTTTCTGTCAAGCATCTATTCACAGCAGATATGCCATTATCTCTATATCTAAGTCCTACTTTGGTGATGGAAAATATCTGAGTCATGTAGGGCACTGGTTTTGATTAGCTCTAACTCATAAGGGCTCATTTTCCCTTTGAGAACACACAATCTTTACCGCTGTGAATTCTCCATAATATCAACAAAGATCACCTTCAATTAGAAGATAAGCACCCATTGCTTTGATGGTAGGTAGTCCAGGTTGCATATTCAGTATTCCATTTTGCCTCTCTCACTTTGGATTTTTTATTATGGCTTTGTGTGGAATTGAATGTCATTCTGCATAGTCAGAATAACTCCATGGAGAAAACATTCAAAACAACATGGAAGAGATTTGAGACTGTAGAACACTGAGTAAATTAGTAAATTGGGTTAATCCCACAAACAGAGGAGGCAAAGGGGACAGATGCATCAGGGCCCAGTGATTCAAAAAGGCCTGGGGCTTCCAGCTGCTGTAACCACTACCACAGAGGTAGTTGCAGCCAGATGCCTAGACCCTTTTAGTCGTTGCTGGAGTGCCATGCGGTGTGCTCCAGGTAGCTCTGAGAGCTAGCCGGGTACAGACACATAGCGCAGCACGCTCTGGTCAGTCTGAGGGCTGGCTTCCCACAGGCACATCCCTTCCCCCCCACCTGGACTGGCAAGTCGGTCCCCCCCACCCCGAATTCCAGATCTTTATATGGAAGGCATGAGGGGCTCAGGGCAGGGAGCTGGGAGGGCTCAGCGGGACCACTCACACAGTGAGGATAGTGCTGCAGCCACTGCAGCCAGCTCCTCCTGGGGAGGGCAGCTGGGGCTACAGTGCCCAGCCCTGGCTCCTCCGGGGGGTCAGAAGTGGAGCAGCTAGGAGACTGGGGCTCTGGTGCCTGGTGCCAGCAGAGCTCTTGGCAGGGAGAACACAGGGGCTGGGCCTGCATTGCCAACCTCAACAGGGCTCCTTGGGGGCAGAGCAGGACAGGGGCTGGAGCTGCTTGACCCCAGCCCCTAGTGGTGCTCCTGGTGGGAGGCAAGGCTACTGGCAGGTGCGGACCTCGCCCCATTGTGTGCTGTGGCCAAGGACTGGGAAGTGGGGTTTGGGTCAGGAGGTGCCACTTATCTGGGCTTCTGGCCGGCAACATGGAGAGCCCTGGCCTCAGCTGGCCACTCTCTTCCTGGTGTGTCCCCTTTATGGTTACTCTGCAGTGTAGCTGTCCCCCACACTCGCTGCCCTCAGTGGTCACTCTGCATTATAACTGTCCCTCTTATCAGCCCCCTCCCTATCCATGTTATAGCAAACAATCCCATTCTAGGCATATTCCATTTCCTGGCACAACTGAACCCTGACCTTGCTTTGTTAGGATAAGAGGAAGCTGCCTATCAAATTTCTGCGGAAGTTCTTGAACACTCACAGATGGACGGATAGATGGACTCATGGACAGACAGACAAACACATTAACTCTCTAATATATATATATCCTACTGGGATGTGAAAGCTCTAAATGGCCAAGCTGAGTTTCGGTTTAGTCAACCCATTTGTTCATAAGCCCACTGCCCAAGGAGTTTTTTCCCTTAGCAGAATTGCAGTGCTGTTCAGGGAGGCAGGGAGTTCAGGTAAATGAACAAAGAATCTTTGAAGGTGATGAGCATGGTTTAAGGAAGGCAAACCAGGTTCTGGACCTTTTGCTTCTATGTGCCAAATACTTCAAATCTGCATGGATTTTGGAAAACAAAACAAAACACTGGAGGCTTTCACACTGGCTCCCTGAGCTCTGTGCTCCCTGGTTGGCATCTCTCTTGGAACTGCACAGATGGGGCTATGGAAAAGGTAATACAACCTGGAGATGCGCTAGCTTTCCTGTGCTGTGTCAATTCTCAGTGGCACTGCTCTGCCCACAGTGGGTGATCTCTTGGCTCTGACATGATAACAGTACTGGAGAGAAGACTTATTCTTGTTCATGTGAAGATCTGTGGCGAAGAATCATCTGTGGGGTGGTAGCTTTGATTAAGAGAAGGATAGTGAGACTTTCAGGACTAGTTTCTCTTGAAAGTCATATCTACAGATAGTCCCTTTATAGGTGAATTTGCTCAAAAAATGCTTTTGATGTTGTTCCTCCTTCATAAAAAAAAGCATTTTCAAACTTCCAGTACCTGCTGACCCCACTTTCTCTATTTTCAAACATTCCTGCTGTGAGCCTATATTTGGCTCCCACAGAGTGGGATCATAGGGGTGACCTGGGTCTGCCACACTTTTTGGGGAATGGCACTGAGCCACAATCACTGAAAAAAGTTCCCAGTTCGGTTCTACAGGGAATCTCCATTGCAAGGCATTGTCCTAGCCTGCAGGAATCTGTATGCCCGGCAGGAATGGACTTTGAAATGGTAATTGCTATGTAATTTTCAGTGCATTATTTCAGGTCTTTTAATTCAATTTTTTTGGAAGAAATAATTGTTCAATCAGCCTCATATTGTGTGTGGGAGGGGGGATGGGTGTTGCTGGAGGGGCACAGGGGTTATTTGTTAGTATTTTTCCTTTGGGTTTTTTTTTTCAGATGGGACCTGATAGTGAATGGATCAGTCAACAATTTTTGTGTATATTATTTAAGGATAACATTCACTGCCCGCCACTTAAAGTCCAAGTACAAACTAGAGTGCTTGGTGAAGTGAATTCCCACTTCGATCCAGCATCAGCCAGCCCAAAAATGCCTTCCAAGCCAGCACTGTGCAGGCTTGCAGATAACTATTCTGTAAGTCCTGGTCTACACTAGGGGATAAGTTCAGATTAAAATACGCAACTTCAGCTACATTAATTTCATAGCTTAAGTCAAAGTATTTTAACTTGAATTTTGGTGCATCCACACAGTGGGAAGTTGACAGGAGCACACACTCCCTTCGACTTCCCTTACTCCTCATATGAGCAGGACTACTAACATTGACAGGAGCACCCTCTCAGTTCGAATTAGCCTGTCTTCACGAGACCAACTACTTCAAACTCTGGAAGATTGACTGAAGCTGCTTCGATCTTATCTGTAGTGTAGACATGGCCTAGTAGACAAAGGGAATGTAGGGTAGCTGCTCATTTTGCTGACTCTCTCTGAACCAGGGGAGGGGGGGGGGCACAAGGTCCTCAGCACAATAGCTGAACTGCTAGCAATTATACATTTGTGCCTCTCACTATTTCCCATCATATCTACACATTCACTATAATGCTCTGGCTGTTATGGGTTGTTCCACCACTGCAAAGTATAGTGTACTGGAGAATCTGGCCTAGCAGACTCAGTGCTTGTAACCATTTTTATATGTGATGGATTTCCTGTGCCTTGGGATACCTCATTGTTTTTTTCCTCTAGATCTGAAAGGTGACCACATAAGTGAAAGCAGTTTTCCTCTCTTTGTGGCAAGTTACCAAAGGCCAGTGGTAGATACTGAGTAAAAGAAGGGTTGAAGCTGGTTTTTTTTACCAGGAGCTGGCACTCTCAACTCCACTGCCCAACAGCCAGGTACACAGGAAAAATCCCCTCCTTTGCAAATTTGTGAATTTCCATGTCCTGTTTGGTCAGCATGGAGAGCTCACCAACAGAGGTCAACTCCACACTCCAAATGTTCTCTTGCCTGAAGTATGCAGCATGTAGCGGATTTCCTGTGTCTGTGGGAAGAAGGTGCTGTCCAGGCATGGCTGTAAAAATGTGGACATGTACACGCACATCTCTATGGCATGGTGGAGAAGGGCTACCAGAGGGGCACGCAGCAGTGTCGTGTGTAAGCCAAGGAGGTGCATCAGGCATGCTGGAAAGCAAAGGAGGCAAGCAGTCACTCTGGTGCAGTACCACAGACATGCCACTTTTACAGGGTGCTGCATGGTATGCTCTGCGATGACCCCAGCATCACCCCCAAAAACAAGGTGAATACCTTTGATGGATTAATCTTGGGTCACTGCACGCAACACTGAGGTGTAGAACTAGGAAGAGGAGAATGGGAGACAGACAAATGGGGGATCCATTGTTCTGGAGGACCAGTCATAACACACCAGCAAGGGTGAATATAATACCAGGGAAGGAACCTCAGGAAAATGCAGGTGTATTAATATTGTGGAGGGCATCTTCTCATTTGCTCTTTTTATTCAAATATCTGATGTTACAGTGGTTAATGACTTCTCATTGCCCGGCCCAGCTAGGTAGATTGTCTTTGTATAGCAGATGGCCTGAGACTCCTCTGTAGATATCTCAAGGAAACTTTCCTGGAGGAAGTCTGCAATCCATTCAGATTTCTGGAGAGTGCTGCCTTATTTTTCCCTCTGTCATAGGATACTTTCCCACACCACTTTTGTATTAATTCATCAAACATCATTGAAGAACACAGGCTAGCAACATACAAGCCCAGTCTGTAGCTGGACACATGCAGCAGATGTTCCTTTTCTGTTTCTGTTACCGTCAGGGAGTGAGATATGAGCTCAAATCACTTGTATGAAACAGTACCAATATTCAGTTCATTTACCCAATCCACAAACACTAATGCCTCTGTTCCCTCCTCTCCCCTGCCCGCTTGTGCCAGTTCAACTCTTCCCTGCCCCTGGGCCCTACTCACTATGGACAGCCAGCTGGTTCAATGAATCCCTGGACCAAATGAAAACATACTGCTTTATACTTTCATGCTTTCAGGGGGGTGATTTCAATACTGCAAGTCTACACTCTCACCTCTGTGCATTGGATGTGTTGCAGCTGCAAACGTGGCCTTCTGCTCTTCCTGCACAGCAGCAGAGAAGCTGAGCCAGATGAGAAGAAGAAAGAGCATGCACAATGACATGTTTGTGGATAACATACCTCTGGGACAGTGGACGCTGAGTAGAGGGCATGGAGGAATCACGCTCTTTTGATAAAAAATTGACATTAATAACAGGAGAAAACATCTTCCTGAGCACAATACACAGCAGGAGATGATGGTGATTCTGAAGGACCAGACATCCTGAGGCATCTGGTTGGCCTTCTGAGAAAACACCCATACAGAGGGACATTCCAGCACCACTCTACTTCCCCCACCCAACCCACAGACACAGTGTCAGGGACTGGTGCTTAACCATATCATGCGACCCAATGGGAAGGTGCAGATAATTGCAGCCACAAATGAAGGAAATTGCTACATTCCGTGTGATGGCACCTATCGCAGTTCTGGAAATACTGCCTGGCAAGACATACTAGTGGCTACGTCTACACTGGCATGATTTTGCGCAAAAGCAGCTGCTTTTGCGCAAAAACTTGCTGCCTGTCTACACTGGCCACGAGTTCTTGCGCAAGAACACTGACGTTCTAATGTATGAAATCAGTGCTTCTTGGGCAAGAACTCTGACGCTCCCGCTCAGGAAGAAGCCCGCTTGCGCAACTGTTCTTGCTCAAGAGGCCAGTGTAGACAGGCAGCCAAGAGATTTTGCGCAAGAGCCATCCAAACAGAAAAAAGCCCTAGTGGCCGCTTGGATGCTCCATATGCGCAGGAAGCTCCGGACTTCCTGGTAACCCGAGCCCCCTTAAAGGCAGACTCAGCCTGCAGAGGCCACGAGGCAGAAGCCCTTCTGCCACCTCTGCCACCCAGCTCTGCCGCGCGGCTCTCCTCCCTCCCCGAACAGCCACCAGACCACCAGGATGGCCGCTCCAGGGGGGGAAACAACCCGCACCCCCAGCGCAGGAGGCCCCAAGGGGCACAAAGCGGCGCGCCCCGTCCTGGTCCCCAGGGGAGATCGAGGCCCTTCTGGACCTCTGGGCTGATGAGGAGGCCCTCCACGACACCAGGTCCCATTGGCGCAACGCGGACCTCTTCTGCCGCATGGCACAGGTGCTCTCCGACCAGGGTCATCCAGCCCAGACCCTCGAGCAGGTCTGGGCTAAGGTCAAGGAGCTGCGCCTGGGCTATGTCCAGGCCAGCGAGGGCTAGAGGGCAGGAGCCGACACCTGCCACCATTACCAGTGGCTCTATGGCATCCTGGGCCAGGCACCACCCCAGGGACTCTCGGTGCCAGTGAACACCAGCAGGCGCCCCCCCGTCACCAGGCCCAGTGAGGCGGGGGATGAGGAACAGCTGCCCAGTGGGTCGGAGGAGGAGGAGGACCAGGGGAGCAGCGTGACCCTCCAGCTGGAGGTCCTCTCTGGCAGCCCCGACGTCTCCCGTGCGTCATCGGAGGCCGGGGAAGAATCCACTGGTGAGTGTTGCACTTTGCAATCACAAGGGCGGGGGGGGGGAGTCAGGCGCCCGGAGAGGCGGGGGAGGGAGAAGGAGCATCACTCAGGCAGCGTGAGCTGCACGCTGTGTAGCATTAGCAGTAAGCAGCATGTGCAACCATGTGCAGCCTGGTGACCGAGTGGCACGTGGCCACGGCAGGCAGCTCCAGGGCACGCCTGGGACCGTGCTGCTCACACACATCCAGACCAGGGGGAAAGGGTGGATGCTGGCTGGAATCAGCCAGGGCCCCAGGGGCTCAGGCCAGAGCCCGCACCTCCGGAAGGGTGCAGCACACAGAACAGCACACTGTTCCATGCCTGGCTGTGCGGCACAGCCAGCTGCTCCTGGGAAAACTGCAGGGACACAGCCCTGTGAGCATGGCCCCCACTGAGTCCCTCGCCTGCTCCTGGTGCCTTGGCTGGCTCCCTGAGGGAAGTCTCCACTGCGGCCACACACGTCCCTAGGCTACCGTATGTGAGGGCTAGCAGGAGGGGGGAAGCGCTCGGGCTGGCCCTAGGGCCACCTGAGTTTCGCTACAAGGATGGGACACTCCCCAGTCACCCCAGGTTCCATCCAGGAGACATCCACGTGATGGGGATCTGAGAGCCCAGACCACGTCTGCCAGATGTGCTCCCAGGCACTGTTGTGGGGATTCATCTTGCTCCCTGTCATACACCATTGATTAGCCCAAAGCCTCACAGCCTCCCCCAGCAGGGAGTTCCACAGGTTAACACAACACATGCACCCTCCCAACCCCCAAGGGCCCAGGACACAGACCGGTGGTAACAATACATGGAGGAGCACAAACATACAACACGGGGGGGGGGGGACGAGTGGGCCCAAGTCACAGTACTGTGGTGTTACCTGGGCTTGGGGTGGAGGGCATGGGGCGTGGGGATGGTGGCCAGGCTGCCTGACTGACCCATCCTTTTCTCTGTTCCCTGCAGCGGGACCAAGCAGGAGCGGGGGACCCTCCAGCCCTGTGGCAGTTGCAGCACCCCCAACTACCCAAGCCGGCGGGTCCGGCAGCGGGACCAGATCCTTTGGTGGCATGTCCAGGCCACCGAACGCATGGAGGCGGCCATCACACGCCGGGTCGAGGCGGCCCTGGAGTGGCGCCAGCAGGCCTGGGGCCACTTCCAGGCCCAGTGTGACCTCATGGCAGATGCCATCACTGCCCTCACCGTGCACATTGGCCATGCCGTACACTACGGCATGGCATTGCCCCATGCACCCGCCATCCCTCCCATACCAATGCCCATGCCCCCTCCTCCTGCTGCCATTCCTGCTCCCGCAATGCCACCTCCTGCTGCTGCCCCTCCTGCTCCCTCATGATGCACCCCATCCTGCCCACCTCCCCATGCTGCCTGCCCCAATTCGGCCTGACCCCCATGTCCTGGTCCACCCCCGCAGAGGCAGTCGCAGGGGCCACCCCTCCCAGCAATAGCTCCCCTCCTCCCAGTTCAGAGCCTCCTCCCCCTCCCACCCTACGTCCCCACATTGTAAATAAAAAGTTCCAAACGTTGTTTGTTTTCCAAAAAAAACTGTGTTGGTTGTTTATTGGGAGGTAAGGGGAGGGGAGGAGGGAAGGGTTGGGGATGGGAGGGAGATGACAAGGGAGACAGAGGTGACTCTACTGTGGGGCCTGGGGGAACATCTCCATCAGGGCCTCCCAGATGTGCACCCCATCATGGTGCACCTGGCGGATGGCAGCTGTGCGGGGCAGTTCGAAGGCCTGGCCCTCGCCTGCCATCCATGCTGGGAGGAAGGCCTCCCTCTTCCGCTCCACGATGTTGTGGAGCACACAGCACATGGCCACTACTTCGGGGACATTCTGCTCACCCATCTCCAGATGGGTGAGCAAACAGCGAAACCGGGCTTTCAGGCGGCCGAAGGCACACTCCACCTGGTTGTGGGCCCGGTTCAGGTGGTTGTTGAACCATGCCCGGTTGTGGTCTGTCTGCCCTGTGTAGGGCCGCATTAACCAGGTCAGCAGGGAGTAGGCCACGTCCCCCACAACACATGTGGGCATGGGCACGTCTCCGACAGTAAATTCCCGCTGGGGGAAGAACGTGCCCACCTCCAGCCTGCCAAACAGGCTGGAGTTTCGTAGAATGCGGGCATCGTGTGCTCTGCTGGACCAGCCCGCATAAATGTCCAGGAAGCGGCCACGATGGTCCACAAGGGCCTGGAGTACAATGGAGAAGTACCCCTTTCGGTTTATAAAATGGGCCGCTCGATGCTCCGCGGCACGGACAGGGATGTGGGTTGCATCCAGGGCTCCTCTGCAGTTGGGGAACCCCAGGGTGGCGAAGCTGGCCACCGTAGCCTCCACGTTGTGCAGGCGGATGACTCGCTGGAGCAGGACGTCGTTGATGGCATGGACGACCTGCAGAAGGGTGCACAGAAACACAGGGGAACGCATCACATAAGGCAGGGTGAGTGCGTGCTCCCTTGGGGGGTTCCCACCCTCCCCGTGATGCCCTCTGTCCTCACACTCACACACACCAGGGCCCCCTCACCCCACAGACCACCAGCCGTCCTGTGCAAGGGAGGGATGGCCCAAACCCCTGGGAGACGGGGCATGCCCCATCGCCCCAGCCTGGAGTCTTGTCTGCCCCTGGGCGTGGAGTGCAGCACCCGTCCCCCCCCCCGGCCCCCCCAAGTCTTACCTGCATGACGACGGCACCGACGGTCGATCTGCCCACCCCGAACTGGTGTGCCACTGTGCCACTGATTGGTAGCTGTCCGGGGTGGCCAGCTTCCAGAGTGAGATGGCAACCCTCTTGTCCACGGGGATGGGTGCCCACAGCCAGGTGGTGCTTCTCTGGAGCGCAGGGGCGAGCCAGGCACACAGCTCCAGGAATGTCTGCTTTCGCATCCGAAAGTTCCGGAGCCATTGCTGGTCGTCTCATTGCCCCAGGACCAGCCGGTCCCACCAGTCCGTATTGGTGTCCAGTCTCCACAAGGGCCTCTCCACGGTGGGGTGGGGATGCCACAGGGACACCATGGCCTCCCTGGTGAGGGAGTCCAGAGCAACCTGTGCCTCGAGGTCCTGGACGAGGAGTGTAGCAGCATGGAGCAGCAGCTGCAGGCACTCCAAAATGGCCTGAAGGGGCCAAAGCAGGCACAAGGCCACCCCTGGCTCCATGGCACAAAAAGAGAGCTGAGGTCAAAAAATCAGCTAATGGCACTAAGGCACAAGGCTGTGGTGTCCAACAAGGCAGAGGGCAACCACAAGTAGAACAGCTACGGCTGTAAGTCCCTGCAAGAGGTCCTAAAGCTCGCAGCAGGAGAGAAATGGCTGTCCGGGGAGATCCCTTTAAGCACGTGTCTCAAAGGAGCTCCAGCCCCCGTCCCCGGAAAGGGCTGATGCCCTTTTGCCCTCTCCAAAATGGTTCCAGGCTCCTGCTTTTGAGCAAGAGCGTCCCGCCAATGAAGACGCTCTCTTGCGCAAAAGCACATCGTTCTTACAATGAGTCCCGGCCAATATAAACGCTCTCTAGCGCAAATACTTTAACGCAAGAACTCTTGCATTAAAGAGTATTTGCGCAAGATCATGCCAATGTAGACGTAGCCACTGTGTTTGCAACATTCACCACAAGAGTGCAGATTTGTGCGGGATCCATGGTTCGCTCGAGACGGTGGTTGTGCGAGCTTGCTAGGTTTTTGAAAACAGGTATGAAACCTTATGGAAAGCAGATAAAATCGGTGCTGGGAGAAAACTGCATCATGGAGTGCTCACGCCACGTTCCCGTGAACCCTGCAAGAATGTTTTGCTCTGAGACATTTCAAACCCTGCAGTGAGTTTCACTGTGAGCTAGCTATCCACAGTGCGCTGCCCTCTGCACTGATGCAAGTGCTGCCAGCGAGGACTCACTTCACCCACACAAGGGCTGTGTCTAGACTGGCCAGTTTTGCCACAAAAGCGGCCAGTTTTTGCGCAAAAACTTGCCAGCTGTCTACACTGGCTGCTTGAATTTGCGCAAGAGCACTGACGTTCTAATGTAAGAAATCAGTGCTTCTTACGCAAATACTTTGATGCTCCCATTCGGGCAAAAGTCCTTTTGCGCAAAACCTTTTGCGCAAAAGGGCCAGTGTAGACAGCTCAGTTTTGTTTTGTGCAAAAAAGCCCCGATGGCTAAAATGGCGATCGGGGCTTTCTTGCGCAAAAGCGCGTCTAGATTGACCACGGACACTTTTGCGCAAAAAGTGCTTTTGCACAAAAGCGTCCATGCCAATCTAGACGCTCTCTTGTGCAAATACTTTTAACGGAAAACTTTTCCGTTAAAAGCATTTGCGCAAATTCATGCCAGTCTAGACGCAGCCAAGGAGCATAGTGTGGACATGCACAGCCAACGTCATTACTGTAGGGGCTTTATGTCGACTAAGTCAACTTAAGTTTATAGTGCAGATGTTCCCATACCCCTTTTGCCTGTAATATATTTGCTGTTTAAATGTGTATGTTTAAACCATTACATCTGGAAGCTGCAGCACTCTAAAAATATTTAAATTGCTGTCTTTTTAGATATTATCACGGCTTGTCCAAAGGCCCTTCAAAAGGGTGTTCACTGTTTCTTCAAGCACTTCTTGCTGTTGGATTTAAAGCTATCTTCCATTTCCTTCTCAAATATGTGTCTGTCTGATGCTAAAGATTTAAATGAATGCTTATTTCTAACTGATAAACAGGCTGCAATTTCTGACAGCTGATATTCACTGGAGCAATATCATAACATACTTCCTTTGATGTGTATGTTTCCCAAGTTGTCAATTAACTGAAGAGAAACTGTCACTCCTTCCAGCATCTTTATTTCCATGACCAGATCTTGCCTGGTACATCGTTTGTCAAACTGTCAGCTACGTAATTTTTTATGTGTGTCTGAAAATATTCTGAAAAGGTGTTCTTTTATTATCTAGTGTGCTTTTAAACCCAATGCCTTTGAAGTAATGTTGTTAGGCTTTAGAAACTTCTAAAGATGACATTGAAAAAAGACTGAGTAGATGAAATTCTTTTGTTATAAGAGTAAATACTGTTTCTTTAAAAAATAGTTTCTTTGCTGTCCTCTTGCCCTTCAGATTTATTGTATACAAAATTCTCTTATTCTGAATTACAGAAATCAACATGCAGTACAGATTTTTATCTTACTCTGGGGTGGCACTAAAAAAAATGTAATTGTGTTTGAAAGTTAAACCAAATTAGCCATCTACCACTAAAAGCTCATCTTATTTTATTTCATATATCATGTTGTCACACTATGCCCCATATTCTTCATAGAGATATGGTTATGAAATTATTATAGCATAACTAAGGTGTATTTTATGTCAGATGAGTCATGTGAGATATTGCAGGAAAAATTATGATTTACTGAATATGATTCCCCTACTTGTATGCGTGTATCATTTAAGTACCTGAAGTTAGGATATTATCTATGCATCAATTACAAATGTGTTTACATTGGGAACTGCATTCTGTGTAGTGATCATCAGTGTAAATAACCTGCTGGAAAGGGCCAGAAAGGAGAACAGTAAGCCTTAGAAAATGCTAAGCTCTCAGAGTGCATCTACACAGCACCCTTACCTGGACATAAGCTATGCAATTTGTGCTATGCAAATTGTGCTATGCAAATTGTATAGCTTATTTCAAGGTAATTTTGAAGTAGCTTATTTAGAAATTTGGCATTGCTACACAGTGCCAAATTTTGAAATAAAGTGCTATTCCAGAAAATCCCTTAACCCTCATGGAACGAGGGCTAAGGGACACCGGAATAGCGCATCTGTTATTTCAAAATATATTTCGAAATAACGGGTGCATTTAAAGACATGGAATTTCTATTTTGGGATACTACTGGTATCATGAAATAGCCCCTCTGTCTAGATGTAGCCTCACTGGAGAGCTTTCGTGAGGACTGCTGTGACCCTACAGGGACATGTGACTGGGTCATCTCGTACTGGTTAATGCTAGTGTTTTTCCGTACCAGGTTAATGCTAGTGTTTTTCCACTAACTGGCGGTGGGACTCACACTGGGAGACAAAGGAGTCCCACCATAGTAAAAAACAACTATTTAAAGCAGGGGAGTGACATCATTGTGGTTCATCCTTCACTGACTTCCTGCCCAAAGAAGACTATGGTAGACTGGTGGGTGGGGGAGGACTGAGCCCAGGCCAAGAGGGTTTTCTAATCTGTGAAAGGAATATCTAGGGTTGTAAGTTACTGGCAAATGCCGCTTACCCTTAAGAATTTCTGCAATCTGCCTAAAATACCTGCAGAAATGTGACTTTGCTACTTGTAACCAATTTCTTAGTATATTAAACTTAGCTTACATCTTGTTTCATTTGCTAGGTAATCTGCTTTGATCTGCTTGCTGTCCCTTATAATGACTTAAATCTTTTGTAGTTAATAAATTTGGTTTTTTATCTAAAACCAGTGTGTGGAATTCATAATGAGGGGCAGAAAGGTGTTGCATATCTTCCTCCACATTGATAGAGGGGGCAAATGTCATGCTATTACACTTTAAAGTTCTCTGTGCAGTGCAAGAAGGTGTAATTTTGGGGTTATATTCTGGGCGGGGGGGGGGTTCACACAGCTGAGACTTCCCATGCAGAGCTGATCTCAGCATATCTCTGGGTATGTCTACACTACAGCACTAATTTGAACTAACTTAATTCAAATTAGTTAATTCAAACTAGTGCATCTAGACTTAAAACTAATTCGAATTAGCGTTTTGTTAATTCGAAATAGCATGTCCACATTGAGTGGACCCTGAATCGAAGTTAAGGCTGGCCAGAACCAGGACTTAGAGTGTGGAGCTACTGCCTCAGGCTAGCCGAGGGCTGTGCTTAAAGGGACCCGAGCCCCCACCCCGGACAGACAGTTCTCAGGGTTCCCCGCTTGCTTGTCTACCTCAATGAGGGACAGCAAAGCAGTCCTGTCTTGGAGTGCCCTGAGTGCCCACACTCGGCACATCACAGCACTCGTCCATCAGCCTGGCTGCACTTGCCGCAGGCTGCCATCCGGGGGTGTCAATCGGGGGGCTGTCAGGATCCAGGAGGCCCTGCAGGAGAGCTTCCACCCCAAGGAGCCCTCAGAGCCACCCCAGACCTCCCCATCAGGGGCTCGTGCCCCATTCCTCCCTCACCTCCTTCCACTTACCCCTCCCTAGCCCCCCTTCCTGATGTAAAAAATAAAGGACACGTGTTCAAAAATAGAAACTCACTTTATTTAACAAAACTGGGGGTGGGGGGATTAACCTCTGGGAAGACTGGGAAAAGGAGGTGGGAGAGGGGAAGAGAGAGGGTGGGAGAGGGAAGGTGGAAACCTGGGAGGAGGGAGCTGGAAGGTGGAAGCCAAGGGAAGAAGGAGGAGGGGAAGTATAAAACTATGGTACGCCATATCTTCAGTATTGTGTAGAGATGTGGTCTCCTCACCTCAAAAAAGATATTTTGGCCTTGGAAAGGGTTCAGAAAAGGGCAACTACAATGATTAGGGGTCTGGAACTGGTCCCATATGAAGAGAGGCTAAAGAGACTGGGACTTTTCAGCTTAGAAAAGAGGAGACTGAGGGGGGGATATGATAGAGGTCTATAAAATCATGAGTGGTGTGGAGAGGGTGCATAAAGAAAAGTTCTTCATTAGTTCCCATAATAGAAGGACTAGAGGACACCAAATGAAATGAATGGGTAGCAGGCTTCAAACTAATAAAAGAAAGTTCTTCTTCACAAAGCAAATAGTCAACCTGTGGAGCTCCTTGCCACAGGAGGCTGTGAAGCCTAGAACTAGAACAGAGTTTAAAGAAAAGTTAGATAAAATCATGGAGGTTGGGTCCATGGAGTGCTATTAGCCAGGGGGTAGGAACGGTGTCCCTGGCCTCTGTTTGTGGAAGGCTGGAGATGGATGGCACGAGACAAATGGCTTGGTCATTGTCTTCGGTCCATCCCCTCTGGGGTACCTGGTGTTGGCCCCTGCCGGCAGACAGGCTGCTGGGCTAGATGGACCTTTGGTCTGACCCAGTATGGCCGTTCTTATGTTCTAAGCTCAGGGTCGGGGGTCTCACTGGACCAACTTGATTTTCATGCAAACCTGCTCCTGGGTTCGCATGTGGCCTTTGGTGGCCAGGCTGGCAGCTATCCTGCCCTAGATGGCCTCATTCCTGTGCCTAGTGCGGAAGTCGTGGACGTTGGAGGTCTCCCCCCAAACCTCGATGAGGTCCACGATCTCCACACTAGACCAGGTGGGCGCCTGCCTCTTGCGGCCCCGGGCAGGCTCCTGGGAGCCGCCAGCCTGGTCCTGGGAAGAGGTGGAGGGCTGGGTGGCAGCGGGTGGCTGGCTCATGCCGTGCCAGGTGCAGGGTCTACTGGCTGGGTGCTGGCAGGCTTGCACCTGGCATGGGCACTGTATCCAGACCGTGGCCCTTTAAGGGCTCCGGGGCCGGGAGGGGGACAGAAGAGTTTCCCTGGCTTGGCCCAGAGTGGCCACCAGGGCAAGCTGGGAAGGGCTAGCCTCCAACTAGTTCGAATTAAAGGGCTACACAGCCCTTAATTCAAACTACTTAATTCGAACTAGGCGTTAGTCCTCGTAGAATGAGGTTTACCTAGTTCGAATTAAGCGCTCCGCTAGTTCGAATTAAGTTCGAACTAGCGGTTTGCATGTGTAGCGCCTATGAAAGTTAATTAGAACTAACAGCTGTTAGTTCGAATTAACTTTGTAGTGTAGACATACCCTCTGAAACTATAGCTGGGTGTGTCCCTACCAGTATAAGTGCAGGTAAAGTGCAGTCTGAAGCTGGGGGAAGGCTTGACAGGATGCACAGCTGGTTAACAGGTGGGCTCAGTGGTACCCCAGTTTTAAGTGGCACTCATCTCACCTATAACTATGACATTTTATAAAGTATTATACGGCATTGGACAAGAACAAATAAAATAAAAATAACCTAGTCAGCCACAGGTATGATTCTGCTAGTCAAGAGATAAAGGGACTATGCTTTCTTAAGTATTTTCTATTACTATAAAGCAGCTTTTCTTTTATCTCCATGATAGAATGCTTGAAAATTGTATCCGATCAGTCTGAAACACAGGATATACCAAAGGTTTTATTTTGTAAGAAGTTTTAATACTAACTCTGACCCTTAATGATAATGATAATTTATAATACATTATGTAATGTGTTCATATAAAACTTTATATTAGTACAGTATATAGCATCTTCGCTGAGATCACCTATAAATGAGTGAAAAAAGTTCCTTCTTTCTACCTCCTCTTCCAGGAACCATACAAATAAATAAAAGACACAGTTATTTTATTCACAAATATTTTTTTTAAAACTCTGGAATATCAAATTGTACAGTATGACATATAGGAACAGTGTGCATATGCAAATCCTTTCATCTAAAGCAGGGCCTATAATGGGCTGGTTGGGGGGAGGATGCAATTGCCCAGGGGCCCAGCTTAAAAGGACTATCTTGGCAGCTGGAAGCTCCCAGCTGCATTTAAATCATGGCAGTTTTAATTGCGGCAGCAGCTGAACTCCTGGACTGCTTTTAAATCAAGGTAATGGTGGCAGTATGTGTGTATACATACACTATCCAGCTGCCACCCATGGTCCAAATCTGTCCCTGGTATTTCTGTTGGTAGCTCTGATCTGAAGTTTTGTATACACCTTGCAGACAGCCTGACAAAATCCCAGTAAAGTCACAAGTAGTTGTGCTATCCAGTTTTGTGGATAAGGAATCTGATGTACAAAGAGTGTGGTTTTCCAAGAGCATTCAGAATTGGCCTAACTCTGCTCTCAGCAAAGTCACTTTTAAGAATCCTAGGCTGAGTATTTTGGCCAATGAATTATACCAGACTGTTTAAAGCCAGGGATAGAGCACAGTTTCCCTAATGCCCAGTCAATGATCACCTTTCTTCTATTGGTATAAGACATCCATCAGGGGGAAAAAATGTATAAAAGATCTGCATGGCCTTTCCCAGAGGAAATTTCTCCTACCCAATGCTTTGAAAATGAAGTTCTGACAGGGATAACAATATGATAGCAAAAGGCTAGTGACTTACAGCACACAGGGCAAGTCTACAGTGCAGCCCTACATTGGCACTGATGCAGTTGTATGCTGCTGTAGCATGTCTGCTGAAGAGGCTCTCTTCTGATGGAACGGTGCTCTCCCATTGGCATAATGAATGCACCTCATTGAGAAGCGTAAGCTAGATTGGCAGGACAGCATCTGCAACTGACAGCGCAAACTTGTGTCACTCAAGGGGTGGAAGCGGGTCTTTCTCACACCCTGAACAACCGAAGTTGGATGGACTTAAGTGTAGTGTAGATCTGCCCACAGAGAGTCTCCCTGAATTTAAAGAACCCCTGGTCATTTTCAGCATTCCACTTCAATCAGCAAGAAATCTAGACATCAACAATAATAAGGGGTTTTATAATAACAGGAATAATAATACTTTTAAAAATAATATGATAATTTGACACTTAATTCCTCCAGCCATCTTCATCCTCATACTGAAATAAAAAACAAGACTTGTCAAGGAATGTTTTTTCTAACCAGAGTCCACTATGTTGAACAAGAGGAACAAAACAATGTATCCAACTGTATTTACAATAAAATTATCTTGGTAAAATACTTCAAAGCAACTTCTGACTTTGAAGGTCAGATGGTTACTAGAATTTGGGAGGGAGGAGGGAAGACTGCAAAAGATTTTGTAGAAAATATCAGTAACTTTAAAAAAATATTTGTGATTGTCTAATGGCATTTGAAACTACTTTTTAATTGTTACATTTTTCTATTTTTCCCTGAGAATATAGTATGACCTATCACAACAGTTTCAAAGGTATATATACTGGCTCTGTAAATATACCTAGCCATAGTCTCCAATGAGTTAAACATCCATATTCTTTCAACATAAGCATGCAAATGTTTTTAACCAGATTGGTTATTTCTTCTTCCTAGTTGCTGGAGTAAGGATTATATATGAATTATTTGTATATAGAGATCAAAAGAGAAGTGCGATCTTCTCTTCAGTAATGAGAATGGGGAAAAAACTAGTTATAAAAACTTTCATGCTGAAGGAAAGCGCTGTGGATGATTTACCCCTTTACATACATATGTATATCCCATAAAGACCACACTGGTAGTTTATATTTGGATTTAAACCAGTTATGAGAGACACTCAGCAAAGGAGTTTTCTTCAGCTGTATATTTATAAAGTGATAAGATTCCACCCACCACCTACGGAGTCAAAACGCTTTCAGTAAAATAGGTTGGAATATAATGTTTCCAAAGGATAATGCCTCCATATGCTTTCATCACAGTGTAAGAATGGGTATCTCTCTTCTTTTTCTTCCTAGTTACATAAGGAAAGAATTCACATATATGGGGCCTGCACATGCACACACATATGCGTGCGCGCACATGCGCACACAAGGAAATGTATACTCCGTTTTGGTTGATATATAATTTTGGTGAATTTATATTTACTCTCTGCTATATAGTGTAGTTAGCAAATATATAATGCTAATCATTGAAATTAAAACCACAACATTAAATATAATTTTGCAGTTGTGTGCATGTCTTGTCAGGACCTATTTAAACTCAGGGAAAGGCGGAACTACCCCTACTCCAAAAGCAATGAATGACTCAGTTTCAAATAACTTGCTCAGCCCCAATAAGCCTGCATGATTTGCTTTCCACTGGCTCCATATTTAGCCTCCTTGACACATGAATGTTTCCTCTTCCTTCAGACAGTTTCTGACTGACCCCACTCTGACCCTGACTGTCTCCAAACATTAGTTCTCTAACTTTCCGTTGTCCCCATACTACTGCCAGCCATGTTACCTGTAACCCCACAACTTTAGACTGGCCGTCCCTAATTCCCACCCTCCCCACCCAAAATTTCATCCATGTGCTCCATGACCTGATTTGCTGTCTCCATTGCCTTACTAGTCAGCCTTTTCGACTCCTGCAAGACGCTGCATCATGCATTGGTTCCCTAATTGAACCTGTAACCCTGACTGCCTCCAAACTTATCATCACTTACCCTTCGTGACCCTCACAATCACACCTGTTGCTCTGCAGGGCCTCATATGACCCCCTGGACACCTTGCTACTCAGGCCACTTGCCTTCTGCATGACTCTAGACTACCATCAGCCTAGCACTTCATAACCCAATGTGAACACACTGATTGCCCACATAACCGTCTTGCCAATCCACCAGCATAGCCTCAAGGTACGTTTTTACAGACCCCCTCACCTGCCTCCAAACTTTTCATAGGACCCTCCAAGACCCCATGTGACCCCACTAGTTCACCCTAATTATCCCCTGCAAGACCTCACAACTTTGAGGTGTGTGTCTACACTGCACCGTTATTTCAAGATAACTAGTGTTATTTAGAAATAACAATGTGAGCGTCTACATAGCCATTCCATTATTTTGAAATAATTTTGAAATAATGGACGACTTATTCGGAAAACTGTAAACCTCATTAGGAATAACACCTATTCCAAAATAGCTATTTTGAAATAAGGCATGTATAGCTGCTCCACTGCTGCCATTTCAAAATAGCCCCTCACCAGGGCCATTCTAAGTTATTCCTCCCAGGTGCCTCCTGCGGCTCTAAATCAAAATAGCATGTCTACATTAGGGAAGCCTGCCTCAGACTAATTTTGAGGCTTCAGTGTGCTATTTTGGAATCACTATTCTGGAATAGCTTGTTTTGAAATAGCTGTGCAGTGTAGATGTAGCCTAAATGACCACTCGGTGCTGCTGACTGCCAACAAGTTTATCATGACGCTGTCACACTTTGCTCGGAGCAACTTTGTTTAATTGCACCCTCCTCAGCCTTGATGTGCAGGCCCAAGCACCCCAACATGATCATCACTACCATCAGCCTTTCTTGCCATAATACCATGTAACCTCTGACATTCTACAGCACCCCATTGGCCCCTGCATTATACTCAAAGTAGTCCTTTACTAACCCTACCCCCCCACTACCACCAAACTTATCATCAGTGACCCTGCACAATGCCACACTGCACTCAGTCTCTCTTCCAGGGACTCCTGAAGCCACCACCCTTGGCATCGCTCCCCTTCCTTCACTCCATGACTTAATATAAGCCTGTGTGAGCCTTCCTAGCACAGCTGTTGTTCTCTGCAACTGTATTTGACCCCAATGCCTTGACAGTCAACCTCGTTGGGCCTCTGCATCATTGTGCTTCCTTCAGCCTTATTGACTACCATACGCTTCCAAGGGTGTGTCTAGACTACAGAGTTTTTTTCGAAAAAAGTGGCCTTTTTTCAAAAAAACTTCACCAGCATCTTGACTGCTGCCGCATTCTTTCGAAATTAAATCGAAAGACCGCAGCAGTTGTTTCAACTGCAGAAAACCTAATTTTATGAGGAATAATGTCTTTTTGCGACAGTGCTCTGTCGAAAAAAGGCATTATTGATCTCAAACAAATAGTGCTTTTTCGAAAGAGAGCATCCAGACTGCCTGGGTGCTCGCTTTTGAAAAAGCGGCTCGCTTTTTCGAAAATACTGGTTGCTGTCTCGACAATCTCTTTTGAAAGAAGCTTTTTTGAAAGATTCTTTAGAAAAAGCCACTTTCAAAAGAGGCTTGTGATCTAGACATAGCCCAAATGTATAATCAGTGACCATAATCTGAGCATCACTGCCACAAAGAGCCTCCCCCCCCCCCCCCATGTGAGCATACTGCCTTATGATAAAGCCTATTGACCCTGCATGACTCTTAGCCTTGCTTGCTGTGGCCCCGTCATGCCTGACATGAGACAGCATCAGTTAACCCCCCCCCCCAATCAAACATTCACTTACATCAGCCAGTATCCCACTGGTACCTCTGTGGTCTTGACTGCCTCCAGAATGATCATCTGTGAGACTTGCATACATCACACTAATCAGCTTGCTGCTTCATGATCCCATGTGACTCAACTGATTTGTTGCTCAACCTTCTTGCCCTCATACCTAACATTTTTCCAGCCATTCGCTGAATGGCCCCTCTGATGCTGCCTGCTATAGTCCTGTGTGTGCCTCAGTATCACAACTGTTACTCTCCTTGCCCTTGCTTGACACCCCCTCCGACCCTTAAAACTCAGGCCCATTGACTCTTGCATGCCCCCCTTTCTCCACATCCTGACATGTTGTTTCTCTGTATTTTGAGGTTTCTGATGCCTAGCAGGAAAGGCACACTTCCTTAATATGTCTTCACTTGGAAGCTTGTACCATAGAATCACACAGTCTTATAGTTCATCTATCGATGAAAGACTGTTCTTTTCTGTGTATTTTCTGGTATTCATTTGGTTTTAGTTTTAAATTTCCCTGGGCCAGGGCACCTACCACTTTTCCTGGGTGACTTTTCCTCAGTCAAACAGCTATTACTGTTAGGAAGTGTTTCTTGATTTTTAGCTCAATTAGTCCTTTTGTCCCTGACAGGTGGTCAAAAAGACAAGATGCAAGGAAAATGTTTAAAATAGGTCACAACTTTACTTACTGGAGAACATTTGGGTAGTAACCTGTACAGGGCAAGCCACCCCTTCATAACTGGCTCCAGCCTATTTCTGTGATCTCCCACCTCACTTCTCCTTTTGCATGACAATTAAAAGGGTGGGAAAGAAGGGATTGTTGCCTCACTGTACCAGACATTAGGATCCCAGACGCCACGCTTCACTTTCATTTAGGAAATGCCTTCCCTGCTGTCCATTTCTGATCCTGATTTACCAGGGAACCAACATCCCACCCTGTCCCCATCTGTTCCAAAAACTTGCAGAGGACATTCACCTAGACTTTGGGGTGTGTGGGAATGACAGCTCATGCTAGCAGGACATGGTTTATAAGTCTTCATCGCAGAGCTACTTGCCCACCCATCTGCCAAGTGGAAGCTTTCACAAATGGGAGAGCTTTATTCCCCTGGGGTATGTCTAGACTGCATCCCTCTGTCGGCAGACGGATGCAGATTAGGCAGGTTGACATTTGCAATGCCTTTGGCTACGTCTACACTGGCAGCTTCTTGCGGAAGAACAGCCGTTCTTCCACAAAAACTTGCCGGCTGTCTACACTGCACGAGCGTTCTTTCAGAAGTAAATTTACAGTATAGCGTTGTAAAACAGGGCTTCTTCCGGAAGAGTTATTCCTCTCCCCACAAGGAATAAACCCTCTTGCACAAGAGCTCTTCCAGAAGAGGGCAGTGTAGACAGGCAACATGAATTTCTTGCGCAAGAAGCCCTTATGGTTAAAATGGCTATCTGTGCTTTCTTGCGGAAGAGAGCGTCTACACTGCCATGGATGCTCTTGCGCAAAAGCACATCTCTTGTGCAAAAGCACATGCCAGTGTAGACGCTTTCTTGTGTAAGAAGCTGTCAGTGTAGACATAGCCTCTGAGTTTGGACTTCTAGTGGAGTTGGAATGGGCCCATGGTCTCTGCTAATGTCCTTTGACTTAGCTCGTTCCTGAGAAGGGGGAAATAAAGAAGCAATGGAGCTCAGGCATCAAAATGAGATGTCACTCCCAGACAGCTGTGCAGCTCTGCAACCCTCCCTCTCCTTTTTATTTGTGGGGAATGAAACAGTTTCAAGTTACCACAAGGGACTGAGTTGAATGTTGCAGTTCCCACCTTTCACAATTATTATTCCAGGCTCTCTGCTGACTCACTGCCTTAAGTTCAGAACTACAGTACATTGTCTCCACTAAGATTTTACAGCAGGGCAGCTAACTTGAGCTAGACAGTTCAATGTAAAAGCTCGCACCTTCCCTCCTTTTTTTTTTCAGTGATGAATTGGACATAGATATTCCCTGAATCATTTACACATGGTCCACATTTCTAACATTTTTCTTTAATGGCTATGGACTTCGGGGTTTTTTTTGGGGGGGGGGGGGTGGATTGCTTTAAATAGTGTTTGTGCACTTTTCTTGATGTGTTTTCTCCCACTGTATCTTCATACCAGAAATAGCATGAGAACTGCTATCCTTCTGGTACTTCAAAATGTTCCACACCAGTGACAGAAGCAGCTTTGATGTGGTGTTTGTTTGAAGCATGTTATGGGAAATGTGTTGGCTTGCCAGCCCAATGCTTTAGTTAAAGGAGAAACAGCAGCAAAAGGCACAATATCCCCTTGAACTGAATTTCTGTAATATTAAAAAGGAACCTGATATTCAAAATTGGTTCAGATTATTACTGAAAATGGATATATGCTGGGCCCTGAAAACATGTGCAGCTGTGTTGACATGGCAGAATCAACAGACTTTAGCCTGGTTGAAAGCGTCAAAAGGGATTTGCAGGTTTTAACATCAGCTCTAGATCTGCATTCAGATTAGGTCCCGCCCCATATAGTGGGACATTTAGATTGCACATACTTGTTTAAGCCTATTTCAATTAAACAAGGAAGTTACAGCCAAAATAAATCAGAATTATTTATTTATACAACTTTATTTTCAATGCACAGTAACTTCATAACTTCAGTTCTGTTGGACCTTGTAGGATAAATTACAATAAAGGTATTATGTACTGTATAAAATACAATGCATTTTAAAATGGCAGTATAAAGAAAGTTTTCAGAGTGTCATATTATTTTCACTGGCTTTTTCATTTCACATCAATAACATGTAAACATTAAATTCTCTATTACTCAGCAAAAGATCTCAGAGAAATCTTAACCTATGTTTTCACTGTTACATATATGTTCCAAAATTGGCTCCGACCCACGTATACATCCCTACTAATTATGTCAGAATCAAAAGGCACAGGCAAAATTACATGTCTTTGTGCAGCATTACCCATAACAGTACCTTTTTATGTATTTGTTATTTCTGTATTAATATCTCTGAACATAATAGAACAGCTGATGAAAATATGCCTCTGGAGACACTTTGAAACTGCCTGTTGTCCATAGACAGTTAATTGCTTGTTGTCCATTTGAGCTGGGTGAATTTTTCCATGCTGAATATTTTGTCAGTAAATAGAATTTGTAGTACCTGAAAGTAGAGAAGAGGCCAAAGAAAGAAAACGGGCATGAGTATCACATAAGAAATCACAGTGTGGGAGAACCCAGCATTCTTAGAAATCTGGGACTGGAGATCCACAAAGGAATTTAAGTGATCAAACTGCCACATTAGGCACCAAAATCTAAAGTTTAGATCTTCAAAAAAAACCCTTCAGCTGGCACTTAAGTCTGTAATTGTCAGAAGTCCCAGTGCAATTAGATTTCCACTGATAAACTCCCCTCAGTGTCTTCATTTCAATGAGTAAAGTGTGTCAAATATTTAAAAATCTGTCAGCTAGAATATTCACAGATGTCTCATCTATGTCCCAACAGGATTCTTAAACTTAGCATTTTCCTGCCTAGCTGACTTGCACCTGGGTCTCCCAAGTCTCACCCAAGTGCCTTAGTCATTCTCACACATGCTCTGGCCCAGCAATTCTTTATTATACAGAATGGAATGATATCAACAGGTGAGACTGGAAGTAACTCACCCCAGAATACCCCATGGATCCATGTCTGAGGCACTCAACATGCAGGGGAGGAGGAAATTGACCCTGAGTCTCCCTCATCGTAGGTGAGTGCCTAACCACTGGCTAAAAGTAGAGGGGATGGGGAACACCACTACTTCCTCCTGTATTTTGATGAGAAATAACTTAGGGTACATCTACACAGCAGCGTTATTTTGGAATAACTGACATTATTCAGAAATAACATAGCGTGAATCTATACTACAAGCCGTTATTTTGAAATAATGTTGAGCTGGAGGACTTCTTACTCTGACTCATGGTAACCCTCATTTCACAAGGAGTAAGGGAAGTTGAAGGAAGAGTGTTCCTCCTTCAACTTCCTGATGTGTAGCCAGCATCAAAAGCAGAATTAAGTTATTTCAGTTCAAGCCAGGCAATTGATGTAGCTGAAGTTCCATAGCTTAATTCGACTTTCGCCCTGCCGTGTATATGTGCTCTTAGGTAGCTACTTCTTTGATAGTGTTTGGAGCTGAGAATCCTAAGCAGAAGGCAATACCTCCCTCCAACCTGGACTTAAGCACCTCACTCCCTTTTTGGGAAGAGCTAGCCTTCTCCTCAGCATTTCCTATGGGTTAGCTTAGTGGCTCTGTACTCAGTTTACTGGCTTTTTTAGATACCATTCTTCAGGACCTAACTCTTTCCATGCATTGCATAAGGAGTATAGGTACCTAACTTGAGGCTATAAATTCCATTAGACTGCATGGTGCCTAACGCCTCGTCTACACTAGACCCAGGTGGTCAGCTTAAGGTACACAACTCCATCTACTAAATAATGTAGCTGGAGCCAGCATACCTTAAGCCAAACTTGGTATTGCCTTGACAGTGGGAGGTCTTTGCACTCCAAAGAGTATTGGTGCTGACCAGAGGTGCTCAGTGTTTGATTTAGCAGGCTTCTACTAGATTTGCTAAATTGAATACCAGAAGATTGATCTCCAGAGCATAAGTATAGATGTGGCCTAAATGTCAAGCATTGAGTTCAAATCCCCTTTGTGATACTAGTCTTTAGTCTATTGCAATGTGTTTTCAATCAGTCTCTATAGAAGTTATGTCCATTTGAAGTTCATTGCAGGACCTTGGCCTAAAAGACATATGGATATGGAGTGCTATATGTTGTATAAATTAATTACGCTGCGAAAGCCTAGGAAAGGATTGAGACTACAATTTAATAGCATTGTTTTAAGTCTACCTATTTCAAAATTACACAACATTACTAATCATTTAAACATATTTCCCATTCAAATATCAGCACTAATTATAAGGTGGCTATGGTAATATATTTTATTGGAGCAGCCTCTATTGGTGAAGAGACAAGCTTTCAAGTTATACAGAACTCTTCTCTTGGCCTGCAGAAGAGGTCTTTGTTGCTTGAAACCTTGTCTTTTTCACTCATGGAAGTTGTTCCAATAAAAGATCTTATATCATCCATCTTTTCTCGCTAATATTATGGGACCAATACAACTTCAACATTGCAAACAGTGTGATTTATGGCTCAATGTTCAATTTTAGCTAGAAAACTCAGTATGCAATAGCAGTTTCACTGACTTTTCATTTTAAGTGATAAGCAATTTGGAAGATCAGAGTTAGGTTCAGAAGTTGTATCTCTTTCTCCTTAAAGTATTTTAATTTTAAAAAATGACTGCATCATTGTATTCCAGGCTCCTGTACTAGTGGCTATATTTAATAACACAGTAAGCAAAAACACACATTTGAAAAAGTTTGCCCTACCTGTGTGGAATTCAGTTGCGTCTTACAATGTTATGCAAGAGTGACAGCAGAAATGGGACAAGGAAAGGATAGTCATCCAAGTTCAAAGGTAGGTAGATGATCAAAGATTAAATACAATAAAAGAAATAATTCTATTCAAGTTGAAGATAGGACACTGTAACCTAAATAAATATTTAGCTTTAATTAAAACTCTTGGAAACTGCCTCTGCACTGTGGGTAAATTCTCAAAGTCATGAGAACTTTATTTATTGCTTGAAATTTTATATGGGAAGAAAGCAAGAGAGATTAGGTTATCCCTAAAGGATAGGATATCTCAATTTTCATTTGAAACTGTCTCTAGTTATAAAAAAGGTAGAGAGCGGGAAAGATTAGATCCATTTTAAATTACAGTGTAAAGAGTTGGCATGAAAATATTTCGTTTTCTAAAGGTAGTTCAAGAGATGGAAGGGGTATAACCCTTAAAAGCATTTTCTCATGACTGATAGCAGCACAGAATGAACAGAAGGCAGCAAAGGCTGTCAGTGAAAATGAGAAAAGAAGGTGCTGAAAGAGAGCTTAGTTCAGTTGTGAGAGGTATTAAAGGAATCAAATGAAAACCTGTAGAGGAAGCAGGTGCAGCTTGGTATAAATAAACAACAAAACATGCTCCCTAACAAACACTGCATGGAAAATGGCTTGGTGAATACTCGACATAAACAAATTAATCTAAGGATAATGTATCCACAATGCATGGAATTATACTTTCTTTTGATTGATCTGTAAAATGAGGAATAATATTTTAAAAGAAAAAAAAACAAAATAGCTTTGATTCATTTAGTCCCAACTTAAGGAAAACACGTAAACGTGTTAATTTTTTAAAGAATACATTTATTTTTTAAGTGTTTTCCTGAATCAGGGCCTTAAATGGAGGATGTCATTTGAACACAAATACATCCAAATAAGAGGTAGCTACAAATCCTGAACATGTGTTTTAATATTGCCCTGTAGGAGCTGGAGCGGGACTAGATAGGAGCAGAAAGCAGGGGAGACAAACAGAAAGCAGGGGAGACAAACTGGGGAGAGGTGGGGATGCAGAGAAACAGGAAACAGGGTGGGGGGAGTAGATGGAGGAAAGAGAGACACAGTTCAGTGTTGGAGTCAGAGGAAGAGTGTTTTTCCTTGGACTTCCGGTGGCGTTAGACAGCACCAAAGCAGAAATAAGCTATTTTGACTTAAGCTACGCAATTGATGTAGCTCAAATTGTGTAGCTTATTTCAGCTTTAGCCCTGCTGTGTCGACATGCCCAATGAGTCACATGCTTCCAAATCATGGAATTTCCGGTTTTCCAAATTAGTAGTTTGCTTGAAATTAGTATATTATATCCAAAGAACCATCTTAACCTTCTCTTTATAGAATTTTACCCCCAAACCTTAAGGTTGCAAAGTCTATCTATCCCATCTGTACACATGCTTTATGATGGTCTAAATTATGATCACACATTTTTCCCCACTGGACTCAGTCTCATTCAGTGCACAGGATATACAGTGCTATTGGAATTAATCAGAGGTATATAGTGAATGAGACTGCTGTCTGTTAGATCTCTGCATCATTGCAGAGTTGCAGAAGTTTGAAGGTGTTTAGGCAGGAGACTGCAGGAAGCCAAAGGGCGGTTCTCTGGGTAAAGTTGGTGAATGTCATTCTGGAAAAGTGGATTCCATCCCTGTGTCTGGTACTGAATTTAGGTGCTGGCCATCACCTAATTATTTTCAGTAATCCAATAAGAGTGTATTCCTCCATTTTGGGGTGGCCAGTATGAGGCACCTGGAGCCAGATTCGGAGAAGTGCTGGGCGTTCAGAATTGCAACACCTCCAGAGTGGCTGTACTGCCCTCAACTCCCCCTCCCCCCGCCCATCTGGCTCACTGGCAGCTGCATTTGGTTGCACTGTTGTATTCAAGCAGTATGCATACTCCCATTTAGGAGATGCATCTGCTTGGAAGGGATGGGAGTAGAGCTGTGGGCAATATAGCCATGCCAGAGGAGCTGTTGGTGCAGAACACTAGCTCCTATGAGCTGCAGCTCCATATTCTGTTCCTTCACTACTACAGTTCCTGGGAAAGGCCTGCTGTTCCGCAGAGACCAACTGATATCTGCAGCTATCTGCAGCCATGGATATACATTTGTATCTGTGTAGGGCTGTATATAATCCACAAAATGTCTGTGATGCTGGGCACTGAGATACCATGGTAAAAGTACCACAGAAATGCCATGTTATTTTGAAATAAGCTTATTCCTCTTCACAAGCAGGAGTTATTTCAAAATAACAAGCCCATTATTTTGAAATAACAGGGCTGGTAGTGTGGACACTCGCCTTGTTATTTTGAAATAACAAGACATGCCCTATGTGATTGTGTAATTAAAGACTATTGTAATGCAAATGAACAAGGTAGCTGAATTAATGTTGTGGAATCAGCCTTGATTCTGGCATTTCTGTTAACATTCCTTTAATGTAGTTTTTTTGAGATGTAATGTATTATTTAAGTCATGATGCTATGCTTAGGAGTACGCAAAATACAAACAGACAGTGTCTGCCTGGAAGAGCTTATCTGCAGAGCCTAAGCATAACAGGGAGGTTTAACAATGCAGTTTCAATCTAAAATGAATATGTTTATGGCTTGGGTTTATATCCAGCACTTTACAATACTGGAACATACATTAAGATTCCTAAATTAAAAATAGGCATAAAAGCATATAAAGGTTGAACCTCTCTAGTCCATCACCCTCAGAACCTGACCAGTGCTGAACCAGAGAATTTGCTGAACCACAGTCTAGCAGCATTACCAACATTTCTTTTGTATACGGGGTTCTTAGAAGACATTTGGGGTACATCTACATTGCAGGGCTTAACTCGAAATAAGCTATGCTAATTGAGGGCACATCTAGACTATGTTTTAATTTTCCGATCGCTTTTTCAAAAGTGGGTCTTTCGAAAATGAAAGTAGTCTTGATGCGTTTTTTTGGAAAAAACCACCTTTTTCGAAAAACTGCGTAAACCTCTTTTTTATTTAGGAAGAGCGGTTTTTCGAAAAAGGGTTTTTTTCCCCTTTCCTCTTTTGAAATTAAAGCGTAGTCTAGATGTGCCCTGAGTTACTTCAATTGCGTATCTTATTTTGAAATAGCTTATTTCAAAATAGGGAGCATTTACACAGCACTTACTTTGAAATAGAGCACTCCTCCTCTCACTTCCCTTAGTCCTCATACAATGAGGGTTACAGGAGTCGGAGTAAGAAGTTTTCCAACTTGACAGTATTTTGACACCATTTAGAAATAACTGCCTGTTGTGTAGATGCGGACTAATTTATTTCAGAATAGCACTAGTTATTTCGAAATAATGTTGCAGTGTAGATGTACACTTAGGGTAAATAAGAGCTAAATAACAGCACAGAACACTGAGAGCCAGGACTGGTAGCTGTGAACAACCTTTATGTAACCTTGGGAAATTTGGCCAAACCCATAATAAGTGAACATCTGGCTAACTAAAATCATGCCAGATCACGGATGTTGCTGGAGTAGAGAATGCCAGTCTAGAGAGGTTCAACCTGTACTAAAAAGAAAGGGTTTATTATAACAGTACTTGAGAACAAGGTGATTAATAGACTTTAGAATTTTTATTTTAACCAAAATCTTTATATTTGTTCACCTACCTGATTTCCTTGGTCAGTGCTGAAGTTAGTAATCATGTGCGTCTGTCCATCATAAATGACAGTAACATTTGTAACTTGTTGGCTTCCTATTCCCCAGATGTTCATATAGCCAAATTTCAATGGATTAGTGTTAGTTAGGAAGTTGTTGCGTGCCACAGTGATATTAACAGTATTCTGAAAAAATTGACAAACATACAGAAGAAAAATCAAATGTAGCAATATCAGAACAGTTATACATAGCTAGTATCTTCCAAATAGAGTAATATACAGCAATTTAATCCAAGCATCCAGGGAGCATGGGCCAAATTCACACCTAGAGCAATTTCATTGCCAATAGAAGAGGGTCTACTAATTTCATTTCTGATTTGGCCCTCTGTAGCACAAACCTTATTTAAGATGCGGAAACAGAAGTTGACAGATAAATTCACAATCCCATAATTAATTGTAATGTTTATTTATCCTTATTTACTTGGCTAATAGCAGATTTTAAAAAGAAATGGAATATTTCAGCCATCAGAGTTATCTCCATTCTATTCGCTTCTCATTCTTCTTTCCTTCCATCTGGACAAGTTTTCACTAGGTGCTTTAATAAAGTGAAGGCAGCCTTCCACTCTTTCTTCACAAAATGTGCTTACAGCATGTAAAATATTTTGTGTGCCCAGGCAATAAGATGAACTTATAGAAAAGGCAGCCTATTTAGTACATTGTTCCTGGCATACAACAAAAAAAAATTGTTTCTGCTGTAGTTTGCAAAAACTTCACATTCACCCTATTACTGCAAGTTTAAACAAGTTTAAGACAGGCATGGTATTATCCTTGGCCATTCTCTTTGTCCTTTTTCCAACTCTAATGGCTTTATTCTTAAATAAAGGTGCTACTGTGCAAGTTCTTCACTGGGATCACGCACAGTCCCATAAAGCTACTCCAGCAGACATCTGATGGGAGGACTAGAGAGCATGTATCCTACTACACATGAACATAAAATATTTGTTTACTAGAAGGACAGTTCCTCCCAAGGCTGAGCTGTTCTTTCTGAATGTTCCAATCCAAACTTCCCAGCAGGGATGTCAATGTGTAGTCAGCTACATGGTTAACCAATAAGCCTGACTTATCAGTTAATCCTGTCGATGACATGCACTCCCACCGCCCTTTGCTGCCTCTATATCAGTGGGGATTTTAAGGGAACCAGTGCCCACGAGGAGCTTGCTTAAAAGCCAGCTCCCCATGAATACTGGATCTGCCTGAGGGGGGCAGGAGAGAGCTGAGACATGTGGGGAGCCAGCTTTCAAGCCAGCTGCCCACCCATATCAGCTCCTGTGTACCTGCCTGCCCCCACCCCTGCTGCCTCCTACAGAGGTTGGGGGGGTGGAGGCCAGCAGGAGACAGTGCTGGGGGGAGCCAGCTTAAAAGCCGATTCCCCCCAGCACCAGCTCTGCGGTGCTCCTTTCCCACCCCCAGCACTGCTGCTTCTGTTAGAGACAGCGGCATGGTGGGGCGGGAAGCTGCTGCAAAGCAGCTTCTGTCCACAGTGGGTCCTGTCTGAGCTCCCACCATGGCTTCCCTTGCAGACTGGCTCCACCTACCAGGGACTGCCCCCGGGGACTATCGAATAGTCGTGTAACCAATGAAATTTCATGTGGTTACACAACTATACAATTACACCTATATCCCAGACTATTCAATTACATCCCTACTTCCCAGAACAGATCACAAGAGAGTTAAATATATTCCATTCACCAAGGCTTGAAAAAATTCACCACTGGGCAGGCCTGTTGACAGATGGGGTAAAGGAGGCAACTTTGTCAGGGCTCAGCAACTCAAAAGGGCCAGGGAGCTCCTGGCCTCCACCAGTGCTACTGCAGCAGCGGCCAGAGGCCTGGGCTCTTCAAATTGCTGCTGGATTGCCCATGTGGCACACTCCGGGCAACACTGAGGGTTGCCTGAGGGAGGTAGCCTTTCAGGAGTGCAGAGCTGGGCCTCGCTGAGTCTGTCAGCCCCACTGCCACAAGGTACTTGAGAAACTAAATGAAGCAATCTTGGCACTATTAGCAATTATTTTTGAATATTCATGGAAGATGGGTGGGATGCTAGAGGACTGAAGAAGAAAAACTATAATATCTATCTTTTACAAGGGAACAAGGGGGACTTGGAGAATTATGGACCAGTCAGTCTCACTTCAATGCTTGTCAAAGTCAAATCTTGCCAAACCAACCTATTTTCCTTCTTTGATAAGGTTGTTGCCCTTGTGGAAGGAGAAAATCAGCAGAGCTTGATTTTAATATTGCTTTTGACACTGTCCCCCATGACAGTCTCATAAGCTAGATAGGGAAATGTGGTCCTGAAGAAAAATTGTAATGTGGGTGCAAAATTTGCATCAGTGGTTTGCTCCCAAACAGGAGGATGGACCTAGTGGGGTTCTACAGAAGTCTGTGGTATTCAACATTTTCATTAATAACTTGGTGTCATCCACAAATTTTATTAGCATTCTCTCCACTGCATTATCCAAGTTGGAAGGAGTTGAAAGTATTTTTGATGACAGGATTAGGATTCAAAGTGACCTTGACAAATTAGAGAATTGGTCTGAATTGAACAGGATGAAATCCAGTGATGACAAGTGCAGAGTGCTGCACTTAGGGAGGGGAAAAAAATCAATCACACAAATATAAAATGGGCAATAACTAACTAGGCAGTAATACCACTGAAAATGATCTGGGGGAATATTGGATCCCAAGTTGAAAACGAATCAATAGGATGATGTACCAGTATAAAGCCTAAACTATTCTGGGGCATATTAACAGGAGTGTTGTATGTAAAACACAGAAAGTAAATGCACTGTTCTTCTTGCCACCAAGGAGGCTTTAACTGGCATACTGTGTGTGGTTTCTGAGTGCCACATTATAAGATGTGAACAAATTAGAGGGAGTCCAGAGGAGAGCAACACAAACAATAACAATTTTACAAAATATGACCTATAAGGAAAGGTGAAAAAAAACAGGGCATATTTAATCTTGACAAAAGAAAATGGAGGTGCAGCCTGATAACAGTCTTCAAAGATGTTAAAGGCTGTTATAAAGAGGACAGTGATTAATTGTTCTTCAGGCACACTGAAAGGAGGACTGCAGGCTTAACCTGCAGCAAGAGATGTAGGGTAGATATTAGGAAAAGAATAAGTACTGGAGGTTTTTAAGAACAAGTGAGACATACACCTGTGAAGGATGGTTTAGGCATATTTGGTCTTGCCACTGCGTGGAAGGCTGGATTGGATGACCTCTCTAGGTCACTTCCAGATCTACATTTCTATGATATAATCAGTGTATAGGAATGTTGCAATGAATGATATGAATAAAATGGGAAATAATTAAATGGGGGAAAAGACTAAATGTAGATATAATTTTAAATAAAACGACGGAATCTTGAAAAATGTACATTGAGAGGTAGAAAAACTTCAAAATGACAAAAATATATAAATACATACCTGGCTTGCTGCAAATCTTGCTAAGAAATAATTACCATTTTCATATGTATCTATTAAGAAGAAAAAAATCAGTAGAATGAAATCTAGTCTGTTACAAAGAAAGATAAACTAACATTCATGCAGTTACACTTTTACAAAACCAATCCCTTTTCCAAATTTTTGTTTGCTGTTTTCAGTTTAAGCATTACAATCAAATGATTACATATCACCTCTCATGGTTCTCATATTTCTATAAATAACAGTTAATTAGTATTATGCAATTAGTATACAAATTTGTTCCAAGTTAGAAGTATCATATTTCAGCTGACAGACCTAAAATTATGCATACTTTTTGAAAAGAAACATGTTTTAAATAAGGAAATAATGACATCTAACTGTCCTTCGGGGTTTTTGGTAATTAATTATTTCAAATTAGAGTAAAGAATCCTCCTGGTAAACTATGTAAGAATAAGCTACAAATATAGGTGATAAATAAGTGGTGGGTGGATAGCTCCTTACACTCACCTGCCTGAGGCATATACGCAGGACTGGGTACAAACTAGCCCTATGTTTATATACCAGAACTAATCAACATAATCCTGGCCATGCAGCCCTATCAGTGAATAGTGGCACATTGCGTTCTCTGACCATTTTGGGATAGCAAATAGCCTGAAGGCTGTTTTTAAGTGTTGTCCATTTGAAAAGCCAAGAATCAGGTACAGGAAGAAGGGGGCAGGAAACCACCTATATTCCTGATGTCAGACACTTCTGAATAGATGGCCCGTAATACGTGAAACATCTTGGTTTAAAAAACCAGCTTGGTCCTGGTCCTGTTTCTCCTTTATACTGTCACTTGCATGAGTGGAGCCCATCCTATACTAAAAGTGATCACACTTACCAATGCTTTTTCCATCATCCCAGAAAAGCTGTCCTTGTGAAACCCCGTTGTCATCCAAAGCCACAGTAAGACCCATAAAATTCTGTCGGCTACAAAAATAAAAAGGAGGCCAGAACACACATTCATTTTCCTTCTTTCATTGGAGCCACAGATGTACATATTGTGACAACTGGAAGTGACTTCTTAACTCCCTGATGTACACTCACAAATATAATTTTCATTACATCATCAAACTGAACAGACATTGTGTACTTAAAAAGAAGTAGCAATATAACTCTCAATTTAGAACTAGTTCTTGTCGACTCTTATTCCAAGCTCAGAATTAAGGGGAAAGACAATAAAGAACAAACAAACTGGGAGCTTATGCAGTCTTTGTTCTGCATGAAAAGTCTCTTAAATATCAGTGGTTTTTTACATTATTGGAAGCAGGGGAGTGCTCTGTGTGTCCTTTAAAGAGGAAAACATACTGTAAAATAAGGAAATATACACATGTTTTTTCTTACAGTATTATTACTAATTAGGGTACAACAGACAATAAAAATTTCATCCATATCACTGAGGTGTCAAAAGCTAAGTCACTCACTTTCCAAGTTACAAATTAACAGCCCACTTCTAATTCCTACACAGAAAATTGTTAATATAGGGTAAAATATTAGGATGGTTTTACATAAATTACTGTGCAATTGTTTTAAAGAGAACACTTCGATTTACTTCATTTACCTTTGATTGGTATGAATACCAGGTTCTTGCCAGGGGATAATGTAACCACCCCGGATATGAAGATTGATGTGTTCAAGAGGTGCTTGCAAAATCTGGAATTGTCCCCTCATTCCAAGATATTTTCCCTATAAAGGAAGGGTTGTTTTTTTTTAAATAGAAAAGCACAAAGAATCTGTTGAGTGAAATTTTGCTTTCAAACATACATATCTCCCCTCCCTAAAAAATCTAATGATGCAAATACACATCATTTTACACAATTAACTCATAGAAACATTAGCTGAAGTCCATAAAGATGGCTATTTCCAAATCCATGTTATGCCATGTTAATAAACTATGCTACAGTTTTAAGTAAAATGTTTTATTCATGTGCTACATCACAAGGAGTGCTATACTTTGGTTACAGGTTGGTTTTGCTTTCTTTGTTTTATTGTTTGTTTTTTAACTTTTCTTGTGCTGTAATTGCAAAACATCAACACTTCAGAGGGGAAGTTCCTAAGCCACAGGAAAAAGAGGTGATATACTTTGCATCTGATATACCAGGTGCATGAGTTAGCTGTTATTATGCAATGTACATACATGCACATACATCTCATTCTATCAATGCTAGTTAACTAGGCAGCATAATGAAGAAACTTAAAATAAAATAATGATTGGTATCTAAGGGAAACCAGTCACTTCTGAAACATCTTTGCTTCCATATATTCAGCAGTTCTTTATTTAAAATGGTGACAGCAGAGCTGGTCACATGCCAAAACAAAACATTATTTGATGGATCAAAGTCTTCTATTAAAAATGGCAACTGCTGTCAATATTTGACCAGTCCTAGCTATCACAATTATTTGAGCCTTTCCTAGTTGTGGGTTTTCTATTAGGGTATGTCTACACTACCACCCTAGTTCGAACTAGGGTGGTTAATGTAGGCATTCAAAGTTGCAAATGAAGCCCGGGATTTAAATATCCCGGGCTTCATTTGCATCTTGCCGGGCGGGCGCCATTTTTAAATCCCCTTAGGTCGAACTCCGTGCCCACGGCTACACGCGGCACGGAGTAGGTAGTTCGAATTAGGATCTCTAATTCGAACTACCGTTACTCCTCGTGGAACGAGGTGTACTGGTAGTTCGAATTAGAGATCCTAATTCGAACTACCTACTCCGTGCCGCGTGTAGCCGCGGGCACGGAGTTCAACCTAAGGGGATTTTAAAAATGGCGCCCGCCCGGCAAGATGCAAATGAAGCCCGGGATATTTAAATCCCGGGCTTCATTTGCAACTTCGAATGCCTACATTAACCACCCTAGTTCGAACTAGGGTGGTAGTGTAGATATACCGTTACTGTGTTTCTCAACCAGTGGTACGAGTACCCTTAAGGATACTCGAGAAAAGTCTGGGGAGTACGTCAACACAACTGAAATTTGGAGAAAACCGAATTTTTGTGTTAAGTTTTACAGTGCTTTTATTATTTTTGTACTTTTTATACCCAAAAATTGCATTGCCTGCCTGGCTACAATTAAGTTGTTCAAATAAATGTGTTGCGATGGTAGAAAAAAAATGTGTGTGTCTGAAAACTGTAGGTACTGGGGGTACTTATAATTTTTTTTAAAGGGGCACTTTATAAAAAAAAAAGGTTGAGAAACATTGCTCTATTAGGCTACATCTACAATGTGGAGCTATTTCAGGATACTGCTATTCCGATGTCCCTGTAAACCTCATTTCATAAGGAGAATGAGACCTTTTGGAATAGTGCTCTATTTGGAAATTAACTCAAAATAAGCTACACAATTTGTGTAGCTCCATTATTTTGAGCTCTGGGTGCAGTGTAGATGCAACCTTCAAGTTTCTTATCTTTTAAAATAACTGGAATAGTACAGCCTCACAATGCAAGCTGCTGAGTGCATTATGAGAGGCATAATGTCAATGGAAATGAAAAGAGCACAGCATCTTCTCAGCACCTTCTCGGATCTAATTGTAAAGAAAGGTCTATTGTACAGAGAACAATCCTAAATTGCTTACCGTGTAATAATCATACCAGCGTGCATTGGGTATATAAGCATTCACTGTTGTAGCTCCCTGAAACATGAAAATATATTTATGTAAGAATTAAAACTTAAATCAATGGTTATATACTCTTGCTTTTAAATGTTCATTTCATAAAGAACATAAATATTGAAACACTTACTTCTTCCAATACAGGGCTAATCAGCAATGCTGGACCCCATAAAAATTGTTTGTATATATCCCATGTTGTTTTGTCTTCCACAAACCTAAAAGAGTGAAAACATCATCAATCAGGGCTTAATCTTTTTCATTCTGGGCAAACAGTCAGCCTAATACTGCCAATCAAAATTAGGAATGTGAGAACCAGAAGTGGTGTTCTTGAAATATTGTCAATCCAACTGAAGCAGGGAGGAAGGAATTTGAGGATGGTCCCTAGTTCTGTGCCAAGTGCCAATGTGATGAGATGGTATTCATTTTCTCTCAAGACAGTTCCTGCTGTGGTATGAGATGTTGCCATCAAATGGTTAGAGACAGAATCCAAAAGACAAATCCAATTAATAGATTGTATTACATGTTTTCATTAGAGCAGGTTAAAGGCAAGTATGACATGCTTTGGCTTCTTATATTAGTGGAATGGTAATTTCAGGAGAATCAATGTCTCTTTAGTATAGTGATGCCTGCACCTATTGAGCAGATATACATTTCCCAAATACCCTCTTCCCATAATGCCCATGCCTATCATTCCTTCATTCACTGTGTGCCACAGATACGAGAATTCACCCAAAGTAAACTTAATATATGATTTCCAAGTCCTTAGTAATAAAAAATAGTGCAAAAGGCAAATGTAAGCTGATAGATGAGCATCGCTCATTTTGTTTTCCCCACTTTAGATGGAGTTTTCCTGAACAAGGAGGATGAGAGACACTTTAGCAATATGGCACCTCCTTCCCAATATATACAATAATCTCATCTAGACAGGTTTCTCTGCCCTTAGATCTGCCATAATGCCCACTAAAAACAACAAGAAATGGAATCCAAAATATTTCCCTATAGCTCCAGGATAAAGAACCTTGGCTGGTAACTGTGTTCCTCTGCCACAATGTAACTTCCTACAATAAAGGTACAATTCATCTACATAGGAGACTGCTTCAGGGTATGTCTAGACTGCATCCCTCTGTTGGCAGAGGGATGCAGATTAGGCAGGTTGACATTGCAAATGAGGCAGGGATTTAAATATCCCAAGCCTAATTTGAATAAAAATGGCCGCCACGTTTTGCCAACTCAGCACTTTGTCGGCAAAAAGCGACAGTCTAGAGGGGGATCTGTCAGGAAAGAAAGCCTTTTTCGACAGATCTCTTATGCCTCCTACAAGGAGGTTTACATCATATAGGTCACAGAGAAAAATCATGTATGAGGTTTATGACTGGGCAAAGACTGGCCTGCTTCATCAAGATTCAGATATTCAATATCAACATTGTGGTCAAACACTTAATACTTACTCATGGAGCAAAGGACGTGTTACAGTGCCACCATAAACATGGGTTTCGTGCATTAAAGTGTAGAGATAAGGTAACAGTGTGTATCTTGTATTGAGTACATCCCTTGAAATATTTTGAAATCTTTCATCAAATGAAACAGGGTCTTGCCTCTAAAAACAAAGATAAAACAAGGTTACTATTTGTATTGTAAAATCTCTCTTATACCACCTTCCTGCCAAAGGAAAATATACATGGGCATACAATAGCAGAAATTGGCTTTACTGACTAACGTTAAAACAAAGAGTTTTAGACATTTAGAAACCAGTGTATTTACAGAACTCTGATAAACTGAAAGTAAAGGATGTATCTTTGTGGGTCCAAATTAAGTCCAAATAAAGCTGATTGTAGCTGAAGTCTGCTCTGCTGGCTCCCTGGGAAATGAAGTCAGCTCCCTTCCAAATGGACACTGAAATTTAGGTTCTGATTCAAGCCCCAGTGAAGTCAATGGGATTGTTTCCATTAATTTCTATGGATGCTCAGTCAGGACCTGATTTAGGTGAACAACCCTTTCATTATTACAGAACATTCCCTTGGAAAGGAACTCCAGCTAATGCTATTTGAATTGACAAATCTCAGTGGCCTCTAATTAAGAGAAAACCATCAACTCACCATCGTTCCGATCACATTATGATTTCTAGAAAAGGTGTAAAATGATCCAAGCTGCATCCAGCGGGCACACATTTCATATGTTGTATCATTGAAGAAGCCACAGATATCTGCTCCAATCTAAAAGCATTTAAAAGGCAATTAGATCTGAGTACTGTCAATTATTAAATGGTGTAAATGTAAAAACATTTAGAATAGGAATTTCAAACTAGTAACATAACTTACATAGGTAATTCCAAAGAGGCCAAACTCCATTATACCTGCAAAAAATCCAAGAATAAATAAGACAAAATGTCCAGCTTCATCTTTCTCTGTCAGGCTAAATAAGGAGGGATTCTGAAGATGGGAACTGATGGGATTCACTGCAGATAAGGATCCTGACTTGGGCCTGCTTCTCTAAGATACAAAACTGTATAATTCCACTTCCTTGCTGTGATATCATCCAAATATACACTCTCTCTGGAGAGTTGCTTTTTTTAGTAGTTTACATGATCACACAACATAAACCTCAGCCCAAGCCCTATAGCTTGGTTGTTTCTAGGAATTTTCTTATGGATCTGAGCCTTTTTGCTTTTAGCTCCATATATCTAAGAAAGTGTCATAGATTGAAGCTTATATCCCTACATTGAAGCTAAGCATAAACACTTGATACAATACCACAGTGATTCAGCAAAAATACCACTGCCTATTTATGCATGGTTCAATCACCAAGTGTCTAGATGACCCAGTGGAAAAGAGTTCTGCATCCCCATTAAAGCTCCAAGGATTTGTCACTCTCTTACTGAAACCTTCCCATCTCCCAGTACAAAACCAGCTAACAATTTCCTCATATCAATTAGCATCTGTAGAGTAGCCAGCATCCCAATGGCTGCATAGTGGTTTTCCAAATGTTGATTTTGTATTATAAAGCATAGAACTGTGTGCTGTATGGTATAGGAAACATGATTATCTGTTATAAGCTCATGCAGTAGACCTTAACCATCACCTCTCCTAGTGCCCTATAAACTTGAAATAAGCTACGCAAATTGAGCTACGCTAATTGCATAGCTTATTTCGAATTTGGGAAAGTCTACACAGCACTTATTTCAAAATAAAGCACTCTTCCTCTGACTTCCCTTACTCCTCATACAATGAGGGTTACAGGACTTGGAGTAAGCAGTCCTCCAGCTCAACACTATTTCAACATTATGTCGAAATAACTGCTTGTGTGTAGATGCAGACTATGTTATTTCGGAATAACATCCATTATTCTGAAATAATGCTGAAAGTAAAGGATGTGTCTTTGTGCAAAATCAACTGAACATTCAGCCTTAGCTCTCTTGATCCATCTGACAAAGAAGTGTTTAATTTTGTTTAAAACAATAGCTTAGGTTGAATACACTTAAAATGCTTAAATGTTGCTCAGATGTTCTACTCTGGGCAATCCTAAGAAGTTCATTTAGATTTGAGTGTTACTCCCTATATTGAAAATAGAGAATAGTGATAATATTAGAAATAGCTCTAAGAAACAAAATGAACTCTAAGTGCAGTCACTGTATTTCAACAGATTTTTTCCCCTTTGTCATGGTTTAAAGCTTGAGGGTCATTAAAGTAAGTTACTCCTCATACCAATGATAGATTTTTCAAGCTGGTCCCATCTTGCATAGTTATCACCCAGCCAGTGACCTGCCCATCGTCCACTAGAGGGATATGTTGAACGGGTGATAACAATTCCACGTTCCCCTGTGGCATTGCGGATGGCACTAATATAAAAAATATAAACATATGCACATTAGATGTGGAAATAAGAAGTTCTATTTTATAAAATATCTAATTTGGAAACATCAAATGGAGAGATCACATTTCTATGGAGAATACAGTTCTTCACTTCTCAGGCCTTGATGCTATAGCAGTGGTCACCAACCAATATATCAGGATCTACTGGTAGATCTTGGAGCCTTTGACAGGTGATCCTGACAGATTTGGACAGGAGACCATCAAGTGCCAGCACTTTGGCTGCCCCTCTCAGCACTACTGTGCTGCTCCGGCCTTCTGCCTTGGAGCTGCCCCTCTCCCCCATCCGTAGGAGCCTTCTACTTGCTTTGCAGGGCATGGGAAGAAGAGGAAGGGGAGGGTACTGATGTCAGGATGCCCCTCCCTCCACCCTGTACCCCACCTCCACAGACCAGAAGGGGGCAGGGATGAGGAGAGTTTGCCGGCTGCTTTTGGGAGTGGTGCAGGGCGAGGACAGAAGTGAGCCTGCCTTATCCCCCTGTACCACCACCCAGAAGTCACCTGTGGTAAGTGGTGCCCAGCTGGAGCCTGCATTCTGCACCCTGGCCCCACTCCTGAACCCCTCTTGCACTCCAAATTCCTGCCTCCAGCCTGATAAAAGTGAGTGAGGATGGGGGAGGGAGGATGGAGTGAGCAGGAGCGGGGCCTTGGAGAAGGGGTGGGAAGGAGGTGGGACAGGGTATTTGCATTTGAGGTAGATCCTGGATTGCAATTAAATTCGAAAAGTGATCTCATGCTTAAAAAGGTTGGATACCATGCTACAGCCATGCATGCGCACGTTTCACTTTACTGTAAGTAGTTACGTAGAGTTAAGAAGGATAAGTCGCATGACGAAAGTTACTTATGTGCTATGTGTTCGCAGGTCGAGTACCTAGATCAGAACTACTTGCAATTGGAGCTGCTGCCTTGCAGTCAGCATTAGGGTTCTCCAGAACAAACCTGTGAATCATAGAACCATAGAGCTGAAAGAGACCTCAGGAGGTCATCAAGTCCAGCCCCCTGCTCTAGGCAGCACCAATCCCAACTAAATCAACCCAGCCAGGGCTTGGTCAAGCCGAGACTTAAACACCTCTAGGGATGGAGACTCCACTACTTCCCTAGGTAACCCATTCCAGTGTTTCACCACTTTCCTAGTGAAATAGTTTTTCCTAATATCCAACCTGGACCTCTCCCACCACAACTTAAGACCATTGCTCCTTGTTCTGCCATCCGTCACAACTGAGAACAGCCTTTCTCCATCCTCTTTGGAACCTCCCTTCAGGAAGTTGAAGGCTGCTATCAAAATCCCCCTCACTCTTCGCTTCTGCAGACTAAACACACCCAACTCCCTCAGCCTCTCCTTCTCAGGATCAAGCACCAGGAGCACGAGTATACAGATTGCCCAGGGGCCGAGTGGGACTGAGTGGGAGGAGAAGGGAGGAGGGGCATGGTTCCCTGCGTATGCATATGTGGGCACACTCTGGCCCTTACTAGTTTTCACACTAGAATAACATTTTATGAATTTTGTATTGTTATTGTGTGCTATGCAATGAAAAAATAACAGTGCTCAGCATTTGCAATTTTGTAGTATTTTTTATTCGACTTCTCAAAGAGCTTTGCAAACACAGTTATACAAACTTCAGAAGTTTCATATGTTTGGTATGGACCGGATGATTAGTTCTCAACTGTGGGTTGGGATCCCCAAGTGGGAAGCAGTCTCATTTTAATGGGGTTGCCAAAGCTGGCATTAGATCTGCTGAGGATCAGGCCAAAAGCCCAAGCCTCACTATCTGGGACTGGGGCTGAAGACAAAGGGTGTCAGCCCTTAATGGCAGCGCTCAGGTTACAGCCCCCCTGCCTGGGGCTGAAGCTCTTGGGCTCCCCAACCTGGGCTGGTGGAGCTCAGGCTTTGGCTTTAGGTCTCCCACCTAGCAGGAGAGGCAATTTAATACAACAGACCATCTATATTCCTGGTCAGCACAAATAAACTCAATGGCACCCTTTAACCTGGTAAATAAAGCTGCATTTGTTGGGAACACATTGCACATTTCCAATGTAGCAATATTAGAAAATGGCAACCAACTTTTTGGACCTGATCCAAAGCCCACTGAAGTAAAAGGAATTATTCCAATGGATTGCAATACACTTTGGATCAGCCCCTAAATAAACTGCTTACAATATTTAAATAAATATTATAGCCAGTGCTTTTTTTGTAAGAAAAAAGTTGCAGGTACTCCAGGCTCAAAATTGTTGAGCCAAAAAAGAAAAAAAAAAAAGCTGCACTGGGGACGAAATGCAGTCGCATACCGTCACAAAAAACTGATTACAGCAGAAAAGATAAGATAACATTAAAAATACCTTAACTATAACTTCTTAACAGTAAAGCAGAAACAAGCTATTGATTATGGAATTGCAGATCATTAAGGGTCAGTTATTCCATAGAACCTAATCAAATGACATCAATGGAAATACTCAGGGTTTACACCCAGTAATTGAGGCCATACTCTGACCTCCAAACACTAGTTTTTTTGAGAAGAAAAAAGTGAAAATGACTTACTAGTAGGTAGGTTGTGCCTGTGACCATCCATACAGACTATGTACATCATAGTGCCTGACGGGGGTCCCATCTGGCAGGAACTGTTGACTTTCCATGCACAGAGTCACAAGAGTCAGCCCTTTTTCCTTTTCTGCCAAAGCTAACAAGGAGGAGGAGATTAAAAGTCAAACCATTAAATGCTGTGTCAATAAGAAGCCAAGTAAGTCACTCACACTTTAAACCTCCATTTTTTCTTTTTACTGCTGCCCTCTTTCAATGGCCTGTGTGCTGATATATTTTGGGAGAACATTTAGGGCTATGTCTTCCCAGCAATTCCTCACATGGAATGATGGCAGGACATATCCTTGATGGCATCACCCCGAATTTTTGACAATACTATGTCCAATAGTCTTGTGTACTGGTTAATGACCACAATATTATTGCAATCTGGATTTGAGCACGTACCATCATTGTTCTCACTACAAAAGTGCAATTTTAATTCATGGTATCAGGACCTTAGTTTGGATGTTATCCTCAGATTTTTAACTACAGCTCTAGAGTATATCATAGGAAATAATCTTAACTACAAGATTATTGTTGATGCTTACAAGCCTAAGCCTGAAGCATGGTTTTAATATGAACAATTAAATTAATGCTTAATATTTTATGTGAGGTTGGGCCAAATAAACTTTCTTTTTTTGAGTCACAACGAACAATTCACAATATAGGATCTAGTTTACAAATATTTTCTACTGGGTAACAAAGGATATTATTTAATAACTAGCCAATTAGCCCACCATAAGACGGGATTTTCAGGTCTCTCCTCCACGTCGGTCTTCACTCCTGAGCCTCCAGTATCTCACTCCATCTCTCCCTCTCTCTCTCCTCCTCCTACTGCCTCCCGCTCTCTCTCTCAGCTCTCCTCCACCTTCTGCCTCTCTCTCCGTCTCTCTTTCTCGTCTCCCCCTCCTGCCTCTCACTCTGTGTTTCTCTTCTCCTCCTCCTGCTGCATCTCTCTCACTCTCTCTCTCTCTCTGTCCTCCACCTCCTCCGTTCTCCTCTCTGTCTCCTCCGCGTCCTCTGTGTCTGCTCCGCTTTCCTCCTTTTGAATCCGGCGCCCTTTCCTGATGTCAGAGATGCACGCTCATCCAGCCCCCGCCCCCTGGCTGTTCCTTCTGGGCAGCACTGTTGCCTCCCGCCATGGCGCTCGGCTGACTTCGGTGCCACTCAGCTGGGCCGCCGCACGGGAGCAAGTGGCTCAAGCAGCCATTTGGGCCCCACGCTCCCCATGAAGCACCTCAGTGCTGCATGGGGAGTGAGGACCCCAAATGACCGCTTGCGCCACTTGCTCCCGCGCCGCGGCCCGGCTGAGCGGCGCAGAAGTCAGCCGACACCACGGCGGGAGGCAACAGCGCCACCCAGAGGGAACAGCAGCGTTTCAGTGTTACAGAGTCACAGACACTGGGCTACTATATATATTTGACAAGGTGTGTAACAATAAGAATGCGAACTACAGACAAGAGTCCTTACATGGCATATAAGGGGGGTTGTTTAGAAGTGGGTCTCTGCAGCCATCAATTGCTCCATTAATAAAGCTTGCTGGTTCATTCATGTCCTAATTTTTTTTAAAGAAAAGAACACAGATATTCAATAACTTTATCCTGAACCCATGGCAGCTCAGCTATTCAATGAACTAAAGTTTCCTAAACGTGCCAATTTGAGTTCTAAGAGAAACAAATCAAATATATCACCTACTTACACACAAGTGAGCAATCTATTCAATACAAATGGAAAATTCACCATTACCCTTCTGCTGACAGATGCTGTGACGTTATGAATGTTATTTCATTTCCCCACTAGCTTTTGGCCTCCCTGAGCTCTGACTGAATTAATTACGGTGCTCCCCAAACTTGCATTTTATTTCCATAAAGGCCACCGCTTCTTGGCTCCTGGCTGAGAAGCTATGGACATGGTTTTATAGCTCTCTATGGAGCACATCTGTGTCATTTCTGAATTAGCCAGGGAAAGAGAGAAGATCACACATAAGGCAGAGGGGTGCACTCTTTAAGCCTAGGAGCTGCATATGTATCATGTTTCTCACACAGTTCCAATTCTATTATCCATTTGCACGCAGAGTAGTGCCACATGCTCATTGAAATGTGCCCACAGAAATGTCCCCATAGATCACTGCAATCTGAACTCCGTGCTTGTATTCATCAGTCAAGCATATTACTATTCAACCAGCTCCACTCTGCATCAACTTTGCATATTTTACTTGATCCAAAAACATTACTTGATCCATCCAAAACATTACCCCTTTATTTGTTTTATGTGAGCTAACAGACAGACATTTGTGTTGGGTTCAGTAACACAGAATAGAATGGGTTTTTTTTCACAGCTTGTCAAAGCACAGTCTAATGATATTGATGGTGTTTATCCTAAGTGACATATCATTATTGTCCTGTATTAATAAACTTAGAAATCTCTATGTTGGCATATTTCTTTTGAAGATGGCTACTTTTTTTTATAAACGAAAGCCATATATATTGTAATCTCTTGACAGGTATCTAGGGAATTTAGACACACATCTTCCAATAAGACTAGTATGTGTCATAATCTCCTAGACTGCTTTGAAATTCACCCCAAACATTTCATATACCAGCTATTTGTATAAAACATACTGCAGGAACACAGATTTTCTTAACAGCAGGTTTTTCCTCATGGTGATAATACAGTAACCTAGTAACATTGGGGGTATGTCTATACTACATGGCTCCGTCGACGGAACCATGTAGATTACCTTTGTAGACAGAGGAAAATGAAGCAGCGATTTAAATAATCGCTGCTTCATTTAAATTAAAATGGCTGCTGCGCTGTGCCGATCAGCTGTTTGTCGGCACAGCGCTGTAGTCTGGACGTTCCGCGGTCGACATCAAAGGCATTTGTTGACCTTCCTGGTATGCCTCGTGGGATGAGGTTTACCGGGGAGGTCGACAAATGCCTTTGATGTCGACCACGGAGCATCCAGACTACAGCGCTGTGCCAACAAACAGCTGATCGGCACAGCACAGCAGCCATTTTAATTTAAATGAAGCAACGATTATTTAAATCGCCATTTCATTTTCCTATGTCTACAAAGGTAATCTACATGGCTCCATCGATGGAGCCATGTAGTGTAGACATACCCTGGATGTCTACAATTATTTAGAAAACAAGGTGATGATCTTTTACAGAGATTTCAGGAGGAGCTGTTAAGAGAACATTATTTGTCAAAACAGTACTGGCTGATATGGCCCATTTGGGATGTGTGGATATGCACTGTACTCTCATCACATCTAAAGATATTACATGAATTGTCTATGTAGTCTACATTGTTGCATTTCAGGCAATTTCACCTGCAATTTTTGCATAGGTTCACCACAAAGTCCGACCTGATTCTTGAACTCCCACAGAAAGCATCATGAAATGTGGCCCTCAGGCACAGAGTCACAAGAACAAAGAGCATTAAACAAATGCATCCAGTTTGTAGTTACGGTCGAGTCTAACACTCAGGTTTCCTCACCATGGATTCAGCTATTGAAATGAAGAAGCAGTCAACATGGTAGCAAATATAATGAACTCTTTAGTAGCATGAATGTTACTGAAGCCTTCTTAGAATAGTAAGAATTTTCTGAAACCAGTAACAAGTGTCCTACAATAAGGTGTATTATTGAACAAAGAAACAAAACAAGAAAAGGTGCACACTTACAGTCCATAAGCCATCAAATTTCACACTCTTCTGTGGATCAACTGGATTAGAGTAGAACTCCACTATTTCTCTTTGCCACCACTGTGCTGTAGAATCACGGAAGAAATCTGGGAAAGCTGCATAAGCTCTGTACAACTTTAAAAAGTAACATACAATATATGAAAAGAGACACAAGTATTGGATATCAATGTATTCAACTGCTTTCACAACCTAAACAAACTAAACCACACGCTAAGATTGTAATGAAAGTATAGAAATTGATTGTTAAGATGCACGTATGGTGGTATGAAACGCAATCCTAAAACCAGTATTCTCTATTAACTATTCAAGTAAACATATGTCAGACTGAAGTAAATAGTCTTAGGTAAACAAACTATCAGATTAAATATACAAGCCAATTCTTTTAAAAAGATGCAAGAGCACCAAAAGATTGCCACCAGAGTAAATAGCAGAGTGAGGGAGACCATTAGAGGCAAAAACACATCCTTTAAAAATTGGAAGTCAAATTCAAGTGAGGAAAATAGGGAGGAGAACAGGCTCTGGCAAGCTAATTGTGAGTGTATCATTAGGCAAACCAAGAAAGAATTTGAGAAGCAACTTGCTCAAGATGTAGAAGCTACCAATAAGATTGTTTGTAAGTACATCAGAAGCAGGAAGCCTGCCTGACGGGCAGTGGGGCTACTAGATCACAAAGGTGTTAAGAGATCTCTCAAGGAAGGCAAGGCTACTGCCAAAAAACTCAATGAACCAATTGCATCACAGGACATGGGAGAGATACCGACACCAAAACTATTCTTTTAGGGCAACAAATCTGGACAAAGATAATTTATTGGAGAAGAGTCAACCTGGCTTTTGTAAAGAGAAGCCTCTCTTCACCATTCCATGAGAATTTTTCAAGGGGGTCAATAAGCATGTGTATAACAGTGATTCAGTGGCGATAGTGTACTTGGAGTTTAAGAAAGCCTTTGACAAGGTCCCTTACCAAAGGCTTTTAAGAAAACTTTGTAATTGTGGGATAAGAAGAAAAGTCTTCTCATGGACCAATAATGGATTGAAAAAAAGGAAACAAAGGGTCAAAATAAAGTCAGTTTTCACAATGGAGAGAGGTGAACAGCTGAGACCAGAAGGGTCTGTACTTGTGCCTGTGGTTTTAAAAAAATTTGTGAATGAAAAGATGATGAAGAGTGAAATGGTGACATTTGCAGAGGACTTGTAAAGGTATCTCACAAAACTGGGCAACAAAATGGCAGATGAAATTCAACTTCAATAAGTGGAAAGTAATACACATTGGAAAAAATAATCCCAATTATACACATACAGTGCAACTATATAAATCTATATAAAGAACGGCATGTGTGTGTGTGTGCACGTGTGTGTCCTCCATTCCTGCTGCAGATGTTCTGTGTCTGTGTGGGTGTCTGCTGCCGTGTGTCAGAGCATCCCTGCTGCAGGAGATGGGCCGTGTGTGTGTGTGTGTGTGTGTGTGTGTGTCCCCGCCGCAGGAGACACTTTGAATACTGTGTCCAATTCTGGTCATCTCATTGAAAAAAAATATTGTGGCACTGGAAAAAATTCAGAGAAGGCCAACAAAGAAGATTCAGGGTAGGGAACAGCTTTCATAATAGGAGAGACTAAAAATACTGGGACTATTCATCTTAAAAAAGATATGACTAAGAGAGTTATGATAGAGGTATATACAGTCATAAATGGAGTAGAAAAATTGTAGTGTTATTTATACTTTTGCACAGTACAAACACCAAGAGTCAGAAAATTAATAGACAACAATTTTAATATAAACAAGAGGAGATACTTTTTTGCTCCGTTCTGTACACTCCCCCTGAAGTTTTGGTACATGCCACTGTCAGAGACATGTTCCTGGGATAGATGAACTATCAATTTGACCCAGTATGTCAGCTCCTATATTCTTAAATAATGTCAATATTACTCACCTCACACATGCCTCAATTCTTAATACAGTATGGACATGTAAATCAATACTATACATAAACTATCACAAAAAAAAGGTTGATGTAGAAGATGTAGAAAGCCCCAGACAGCTTTAGGACTTGAATCAATATATTGGTTTCAGTGGGAGTTGCTGCTTCTCAAGATTCCATATAAAGGATGTTTTATGTTCCCTTGTTTGTGCCTGGCCACACTCACAGGCCAGGTTTGAATGGCTCGTATGTGTAGGAGTACTGTAAGGTAATAGGGGACATAAGGTGAAATGCAGCCTCTATGGCTATGTGCTCACTAGAGTAAAAGGAACAATTTCCAGCCTAGGTAGACAGAGCAGTAGTAGCTCTGATTGAGCTTGTGTGATAAAGAGGGGTAACTGTGTTAGTCTGTAACTTTAAAAACAAGTAGTCCAGTCCTGTGGCACCTTAGTCTCTGAGGGTATGTCTACACTACCACCCTAGTTCGAACTAGGGTGGTTAATGTAGGCATTTGAAGTTGCAAATGAAGCCCGGGATTTAAATATCCCGGGCTTCATTTGCATCTTGCCGGGCGGGCGCCATTTTTAAATCCCCTTAGGTCGAACTCCGTGCCTGTGGCTACACGCGGCACGGAGTAGGTAGTTCGAATTAGGATCTCTAATTCGAACTACCGGTACACCTCGTTCCACGAGGAGTAACGGTAGTTCGAATTAGAGATCCTAATTCGAACTACCTACTCCGTGCCGCGTGTAGCCACAGGCACGGAGTTCGACCTAAGGGGATTTAAAAATGGCGCCCGCCCGGCAAGATGCAAATGAAGCCCGGGATATTTAAATCCCGGGCTTCATTTGCAACTTCAAATGCCTACATTAACCACCCTAGTTCGAACTAGGGTGGTAGTGTAGACATACCCTGAGGTGCCACATAACTACTTGTTGTTGAAAAAACAGAAGTAAAGCTACCACTGTGAGAGCTGCACACAAGTGTTTTTTAAGGTGATCCACCCAGAGTCCCTCGGGATGCACGTAGGCTGATAGCTCCTCCCATTGCTTGCACTAATGTGGCTACACTTCCATTTTTAGTGTATGAGTACTTAATCCAGAAATTACATTTCTAGCTCTAGCACAGACATATCCCATGCCACTGACTTCAATGGAGCCAAAATTTCACCTTTTGTTTCACCTTATGTTTCCCTAAGATTCTAGTCAGCACTAGTATGGGGAAGTAAGAACTAAAATATAAAGGAATGGATCATGAGGAACACTAGAGATTGTATCATATGAATATTTGGAGTATTTAACAGGCAACCTTGTGTGTAATTAGCAATAGTGCTGTTCAATGCTTCCAATTTTGTAAGATTTCATTATCCACCTCTAGTTTTCTTGTACAAATTGTAGATGTAGGATGAGTAGTTTATAAAATATGTTTAATATTAATCTATTATTTACAATTTGCTTTACAGCCTTACAGACCAAGTGGGAATGGAGTCTCATTATACTAAGACTGCTAGACCAGGGGTGGCCAACCCATTCTGGGCAAAGAGCCAAAATAGCAGTGGATCCAGCATGAAGAGCTGGGGCAAAGTTGTTGAGCAAAAAAAAAGGACTGCCCCTTCTGCCCCTTTAAAAGGAGGCCCTGGTTGCGTTTGGTCTTAAAAAAGGCTCTGTCCCTTTAAGAAAACGCATTTTGAGGCTTTTGGGCCACAGCAGGCTCCCGCCGCCTGCTGCCATCTTTATTTTTGCAGCTTTCATGGTCACACCGGACGGCTCCCCTGCCCAGGTTAGCACAGGGAGCCAGGATGAGAGGGCCATTTTTGAGGGCGTGGGGGCGGGCTTTCGAGCCATGGGGGGGGGGGGGGAAGAGCCGCATGCGGCTCGTGAGTCTCGGGTTGGCCACGGCTGTACTAGACTGTCCCTGTCCTGAAGATGTTGCAGATTAAATGCATAAAACAAAAGTGTTGGAATGAGAATATAACTCACAAGCAGAGCAACTTTCTGAAATATCATGTTAGTTTCATGATTTTCCCCAGTTGAAAAAAAACCTTCACGGTATGGGTGTGTGCTAGGAGGGATTAGTGAACTGGAGGGAGAAGGAAAGGAGAGAAGAGGGACAGGGAAGGAAGGATATAAGGAAAGTGGACTAGACTGAGTTGGAGAGACTGTGAGAGAAGGAGGGGCTGAAGGGAACATTGATGGAAAGGTTAAGTGTACCTACCTTGAGCTGTGTATCTAAATCTGAAGACTCATTAACTGTGACATTAGGATAATCTGGCCAAACCTAAAGAGAAATGAGAGAAGAAAAAATTAAGCTAAACTGAACTGATTTGTATGTAGTTTCTGAGGCCTATTACAGTTTTTAAAATGTACTTCTTGGAGGTAAGCATGCACACACAGCTGCACAGAAATGTTACCTTTTGCATTGTGCATGCATTTAACACTGTACAAAATCAATTCCTGCTATGAACATGAACTCCCTGAAGGAAAATAGAGATACAGCTGAATATCATTGTTAGTGATAGCACTATTGTCCTCTAAACCATCTCTCTATTACCTCTCCTAGAGGTATTAACAGACACACTGGACAAGCGGGGTGGCAGGGAAAGCCTGAGGACTACACATAAATCCTCAATTTAAAAAAAAAATACATTTTCTTCAGAACAGTAGTTTTTCCTTTGGAAACCACAGATCTCACACGTGTACCTTTGCCCAGACAATCTCACTGCTGTTAGGCCGTTTGATGAAGACATCATCCTGCACACCTCTTGTAAATGCTGGATAATCATTTGTTTCATTGCCCGATATGGGTGGGTCCTAAAGTGCAGAGAGAATCCCGGGTTTTAGTTACATTAAGGAAGCAAATATGGACATTATTTAATTACTTGAGGGTATGTCTAGATTACATGGCTCCGTCGACGGAACCATGTAGATGAGTTTACTAGACATAGGAAAATGAAGTGGCGATTTAGATAATTGCTGCTTCATTTACATCAAAATGGCCACCGCGCTGTGCTGATCAGCTGTTTGGTGGCACAGCGGGGCAGTCTGGACGCGCTGCGGTCAACAAGGGAAGCCTTTGTTGACCACTCCAGTATGCCTCGTGAAATTAGGTTTACCGGAGCGGTCAATAAAGGCTTCCCTTGTCGACTGTGATGCGTCCAGACTGCCCCGCTGTGCCGCCAAACAGCTGATCAGCACAGCACGGTGGCCATTTTGATGTAAATGAAGCAGCAATTATCTAAATCGCCACTTCATTTTCCTATGTCTAGTAAACTCATCTACATGGCTCCGTCGACTGAGCCATGTAGTCTAGACATACCCTAAGTAAATTAAGGTATTCAACTATCTGTAAGTATGCTAAGTGAAGAAAAAAGAACCAAAACTGCTGACCAGAATAATGATGAATCTCATTCCTTCATCTTTTATTCGATTAATCAGAGCAGGAAGTCCTGAAAAGTTTGGGCTTAGAGTAAAGTCTAACTTCCGGTCCATGTAATCAATGTCTGTAAATTGCACATCCTGCAGTAAATGAAAACAAACAGGTTAGAAGTTATTTTAGAAGTCAAAGGTGTACTTAACTTTAGAAAGTCTCATTCAGACTGGCGCTATGTCTACACTGTGGTGGGTTTCTGGGATACTGCATTCCAAGGAATGCATTTGCTCTTCCGCTTTTTTTTGCAGAAGAGCAAACACGCTCTTTTGGGGAGCTCTGTATTCCTCGTTCTACCATGGATAAGGGCTCCGCCAAAAGAGGAGGTTTTTCCGCCATTTGGCCCCATCTAGATTGAGCCAAATGGCTGAAAAGCCTCTTCTGGAAAAGCGATTGGAAAAATCTATGCAAATTGCAGAGCTCAATTTGTGTAGCTTTCTCCGATAAAGGACTGTAGTGTAGATCTAGCCTGGGTTAGCTTTAGAATGTTCAAATGGTAACATCTGGGATTCTTATTTTTTCTCAGTTAGTTTGCCTAATATTTAAAACACAAGAAAATAAAATGGCAAAATGCTGCTTTTTAAAGAAAAGGTATTGGGCTAGATTCATCGCTGTTTTCTGTATCTTCAGCCATGTTATAAATTCAGTGGATTTCTACCAGGAGGAAGTTGGGTCAAATTATTTATAGAGATGTACAATGTAAGAGTTTAAGGAAGCACCATTTTTAATATACATATTTTAAAAGAAAAGAGATACTGAAATTGGGGCTTTATACCGTGCAGGGAGAATGTCATGAAAACAAAATGGTATGATGCAACAGTAGTGCCAGAATGATCCTTTTAGACATGACAGAAAAACATTATGGCCCTTTAACTTAGGCAGTAGTTTATTCTGTCCGTTGCTCAAGTCAAGAATTCAATCCTGTAAATAAACTGAATGGGATTTGCCGCAAGTGGGGGTTTTACAAAAATGGAGATGAACTGCTATAACCTTCTGACACTTGGGATAAACTTTCCTGCGCAGAAGAAGTGTATGATAGGGTTTCAGTATAATATGTAGGGTTTTTTTCCCCATAATTATTTCCCACTTCTTTCCTAGAAAACAAATCTATGCTTAGAGAATTCAAATGACATCACTAATTGTAACTGCAAACAACATACATAAGGTATCCGAGCTGCCTTCATTTCTTCATACAGGACAGAGATTTCGGTGTCATTTTTGTATCCATAACGACATAACTGGAATCCCAAAGCCCAGTATGGTGGCATGACTGGTCGACCAATCAGCTAACAGCAGTAAAATAGGGGGAAGAAAACATTACTTAATCACAGTGATATTGAAAATAGGACAAAATGCAATTAATTGTATAACTTTAACATATCAATCCTACTGCAGTGTATTCCTGAACAACAAGCTCTGGCGTTGGGCCCAGCACCATGTAAAAGTCCAGAATTCCTCCGATAGTGCGATATGTCAGAGCAGGAGTTGGCTGGAATGTGACATCTGAAAAGACAAAGCATATACTCAGGCACCAAGTAATTGAATAAATCATTGTTATGAGAAAGTGCACAATATAGGAAACTATTTCTAAAAGTAATTTTTTTACCCATTCCATTACTGTTAAACAAGAAGACCCCATGAGCATTTCCATCATTTTCCAGGCCCATGTAAAAGGGGTGGACTCCATAGGAATTCAGCTTGTACTGCAAAAATAAGAAAAAAGACCTTCAATTTATTGCAGGTATTTCATTTGCTTTTCTTACCTGGTTATTTACAATGAATTAAGTGAAGTATTGGATAAAACTTCACAAGACAAACTTCCCCTCCCCCCACTATCTCAGAATACCTTTCCTTCAATTTTCTTCCTTTGGGCACTTTTGTTATGTTGTACTGATACATTCAAATGGCTTTTTCACATTTTTGTTTTATACAAAAGATTCTAAAGGTGTAATTATAAAGGTTTGGCGAGTACAGCTGTGTAGGTGGAAGATAGCAAGATATGGAATGACTAGATTGATAAAGACACATATGAAGGAGAGAAATACGTAACAATCCACAATATGACCCACAAATGTATTTTCCTATCACATGTTTTTAATAGTGACAGTTCAGCAATTTATTACTCGAAAACCAATGCTTATGGGGCATTCATTTTAAAGGGCAAAGAAGTATAGTTTGCTAATCCAATGCACTTTCATCTCTGTAGTTTCACAAAATTCCTTCATAAAAATTTCTCCCTATTGTGGCTTAAGAACATTAGAACGTTCAGACCAATGGTCCATCTAGCCCAGTATCCTGTCTTTCGACAGTGGTCAATGTCAGATGCCCCAGAGGAAGTGAATAGGTAAGGGAGTCATCAAGCAATCCCTCTACTGTCATCCATTTCCAGCCTCTGGCAGAGGCTAGGGGCACCATTTCTACCCATCCTGGCTAATAGCCATTGATGGACCTAACCTCCATGAATGTATCTAGTTCTTTCTTGAACCCTGTTGAAGTCCAGGTCTTCACAACTTTCTCTGGCAAGGAATTCCACAGGCCAACCATGAGCTGTGTAAAGAAAGACTTCCTTTTGCTTGTTTTAACCTGCTACCTAGAATACTAGTATACTTATTGTTATTGTTCCCCCTGTAATGTGGTAGGTGCAACATTAATGTGCAATTCTCATCACTGAATCACTTTTCATACAGATACAAGTCAGGATGCGTCAGTGATCAGTCTTAGCCATTTTATAGATGTACATAATATAAATTATTATTTACATCTGAAGCTCTAAACAGACTCACTTCCTTTTCTTTCTTTTTGCAGGCTGAGGCCCCATCTAGGCACATTTCTACATCTTCTTAGGGAAGGGGGCCAGTTTGGGCAGCAGACCCAGACTATGAATTCTTTGTATCCCCTCAACCCAGAAGAGATCATCCAGTATTATGTTGCAATCCTCCAACTTTTAGTCACATGTATAGAAATAGCCTTAAGGTAATAAAAGGCTGATTGCATCTGAGCTAATGCCTGCCCTGCTCATAGAAATATCTGACAACTGGATTCTCCTTGCTCCCAATTTCTTGTAGCTGACATCTTGATGCCTCATGGTGTCCCATGGAGTTGGGGGATGTTCAGATTTCAGGACCTGCTACTAATCCATCTCACTATTGTAGGTGGAACCATTGTGCTTATATTCCTGGCTATCTCTGCCCTCAACTTCAACTACAGGGTGGGCGTGTGCTTTCAGAATTGCTAGGCACCCTCCTGAAATTCCCACTAAAGTCAATGAGACCTCAGAGCACCGAGCATCAGAGAAAACCTGCCCGTTTCCCTCCCCCCGCCCCTCACCAATTCTTCCCTTCCTCTATCTGTCTATATAAACTTTGTGTGTGAGGGTGATTGTCTATGGGTTGCTTTCCCTGTCCTCTCTACAAATGGCATATCTGCAAAGAGGATAAAACACCTGCCAAGACTTGTTGATAAAATATTAATGCCACAATATTTCAGGCTAAAAATGGATTTCACAAAATGCCATTCAACAAAGTAATCAAATCTTAAAAAGTTAAAAAAAGTTAAATATCCAGAACTTGGGAAGGATGAGAGAAAACTGGCAAACAATATTTCCAAAAACAGTTCTCCAATTGTGCTCAGCTCTTGTAGAAACCAGCATATACCATGGAAATAGAGGAACTGACATCATAGGTGAAATTTGCCATCCCATCTCCCAATGTGATAAATATCAGATGCTTCAGAGAAAAATGCAATTAATCTAAAATGAACAGTTCTGAAATAGTTTGGTTTAGCAGAAGTTTTATATACACTACTAAACTTAGTTCTGGTTTGTTGTAATGATAAAGATATCTGCGAACAAAGCGCATCGTGCATCAGCGTTACTGTCTGCATTTATTTCAAACAAAAGATACTACAGTCACCGTGGAAAACCCAAAGTAATGCATATCAAGAGCACAGTTGCTGTTCAGGAAAGAATCTTATGCAAACATCATCGATACTTACACCAGGGGACTGGTCTTTGGAAAACATTCCCCAGGTGTTCCAGTTCATATCACGCCGAAATGTAGTATGTTCAGTTTCACCAAATCCATAGACATACTGTGATGGAAGGCGGGTAGAAATCTGAATGAACATATCACTAAAGGTGAAGCCAGGTACCTGAGAATCCCAACTGAAAAAGAAGAATTACCCCACTTTCATCAGTAAAGAGATGGAAAAATACATACATAATGTTGGCTGAGACTTTTGAAAGTTAGAGAGAATATTTGGCATGTTAGCCATATAGTTGCTAGTATAAATGAAGAAGAGGACGACTGTTTAATTGGGTAGCAGACTATCTGTGCCATAGTGTAAGGAAATTAGGTATTATTCAGTGCATACTAGAATTTAGTTAAAATGAAAACTGAATATATATTACAAAGTTTCTTAGAACCGAAAGAAATTTTAATTAATCTATATATTAATTTCAATTTTAGTGAGAATTTTAAACCCAGTGTATTATATGCTTAGCAATGATAGAACATAGGGAAGGAAAAGAGATATTAAAGACTCTGGCATGTCAAGGCTGAAAGCAGTTCTGTTGGCTTAGATAAGTACCTGGACTTTCAAACTAAAATCAAATTGTTAGACTTTGGGGTCTCTTGGGTAATTTGGGCTGCTACTCAAGAGAAAACTAAAACCTTTCATAGATTCACAAGAGTCCAAAGCCAGAAAAATATTGTAAAATAATCTAGTCTGAGCTCCTGTATAACACAGGGGAATTCTGTACACCTGTGCATCTCAGGTAAGGAGTGAACATTGATATTCACTTGATGAACACCCTTGGCGCAGTAGCCAAGCCAATAAGAGCATCTCTTTTTGATGATATCTCTCTTCCTAGACTATTAAATGGATGAGGGAAGAAAGTGTTTAGGTTCAACAGTGTTTTAGTCCAACTCTTCTCCAAAGAGAAAAGATCCTGTGAATTTAGAGGAGCACCTGACTTGTTTGGAATGATCATCTATCTTCCAGGGATGAAGCCATATGTGTCTCCTGGCAACTTAGCTGAATGTCATGGCCCTGGCAGAAAACCTCATAGCATCTATTAAAACATCTGCCATTAATGCTATTCCTAGGAGAATTTTTTAACTACGGACTTGATGCCAGGTTGGCTGTGAATGCGCTTCAAGTTCTTCTAGCAACGACACTATGGCTTGAAAAACACACGCATGCCATCACAGATGTTTTAAAGGGGGCTGAAGAAGCATCAAATCTTTACTAAATGTGGCCTCCACCTTGCTATCTATTGGATCCTTGGGAAAAACGTCCCACTTGGATGGAATAATCCAAGATTAAGTCTGGCATTCTGAGACATGTACATGCAAGAGGCCATTGTCATCCGTAGTTGGACTGAAGAGTTTTGGACAGAGAAACAAAGGAGTGGCATCTGTCCATTGGAAGATAAGCCAGTGTGATGTGATGCATATCTCTGCTTGATATTATTCTTTGTATTGGCCATAGTGTTGATTCGTCTATATGTAATTGATGTCTGAAGACAAAGATACCATTTTGGATATGGGATTTTTAATTTCCTTGAACTAGCCAGTCAGCCAGATAAGGAAATATCTCAAGGGATAAATGTGAAGATGCGCTGCCACTATTGCCATGCAATGGTCACCATCCTCAAGGGATGTGTTACTCTGATAGGCAGCACTATGTACAGCCGGTCCCCAAGTTACGAACGCGTTACAGATCAAAAGCTTGGCCGTAACTCAGAATGGTCGTAACTTGGAACCCATTGAGTTACATCGCGACCACGCTGTTCATAAGCACGGATCGCATTCGTAACTCGGAGCCCGCATTTACGACCGCTTTGGTCGTAAGTGCAGATGGTCGTAAGTCGAGGTGTCTGTAAGTTGGGGATCAGCTGTACTAGTAATGCATATTTCCTAACAATGAATCAAAGATTCTATGGCTAGGATGTATTGCCACTTGAAAGTATGTATCCTGTAGTCTGAAGGGAGTGTATTAATACGCCATCTTCATGGAAGGGATAACAAGTGCTAGAGTAACCATTGTGTGCTTCATTTTCTTGGTTAATCTGTTCAACTTGGAGCTAGGTATCTACAGTTCTCACCCAAATGGGGCTTTGGAGCTCTCTCTGCTCACTCATGATCAGGGTCAGGCTCTTTAGAGCACGTTGCCTTTTTCAAAAAAACACCTTTAAAACTTTTCCAACTACACTATTTTTTACATTTCCAATTCCAGTGTACAAATATCCTAAAATAATACATAGATTTTGCTGAAACAATATCAATTTCATTAATTTAACATCAAGTACTTTTCACTAGTGACACAATGGCAATTTAACAAAATGCAGCCTATTCAAAGCTAAGCCAGTATTTAGGGATTTCCACCAAACCTACAGGTTAAAATTAAAATGGCATCCACAGCCAACAAAGTTTTTACTTACATAACTATTCCACTGCTTCTACGCCAAATCTGAATACCAAATGGATTGTTCTTAATTGTCACTTCATAGAGTCGACCTGCTTCTGTACTTGTGGGATGATTGGGGACAAATAGTGGTACTGGAACTTCATATCTTTTATTGTTGGCATCATAAATCTATGAAAAGAAAGGCAATACTCTTTAAGTGCAATACTTAAGACCTTTTTCTATTTGACTACAGTTTTTATAAAATGTTCTCCTTAGTCAAAAAGTGATAAAAAATCATGTGTGTGTGAAGTCATTTTCAAGGATGTAAGTAAAATTTATAGGGGACATATCAACATACATTATAGTTATGGTCCCTGTACACTATTACAAATTTGACCTACATTCTGTGGCTAATATTTTCCTGGATTTTGTGGTAACATGTGGCTGCTTCATTTCAGGTCCATCGGGGGGGGGGGGGGCGGGATAAAGAGGGCAATTGCCTCAGGGCCTGGTGATTCTAAAGGGCTCAGGACTCCTGGCTGCTGCTATGACAGTAGGGGCCAGAGCCATGGGCCCTTTAGAATCACTGCCAGAGTGCTGCATAGCGCTACAGAGCCCTGAGTGGGGTCTAGAAGGGAGTTTGGGTGACAGAGACAGTTGTGATCTAGAGCGGGGGACTGGGGTGCAGGAGTTTGGTTTGTGACCTAGGGTAGGAGGTGACTGATCTGGGGCAGAGGGTTGCGGTGCCAAATCTGGGAGGGGGTATGGGTGCAGAAGAGGGGGTGAGGTTTTAGGTATGCTGAGTGGGGGGAAGCAGAGGGTTGGAAAAGGGAGGGGCAGAGGTCCCAGAGGCAGGCTCTGGCCAGGAGACTTACCAGCCAGTAGCCCAACCAACATGCCTGCCTGCCAAGCTTAAACATTTTTCAACCAGCCTGCCTGCCTGCCCAGGCTGCAGGGCCATGTGCTTGTGTGAATAACTGAGCCAGAGGGGAGGAGGGTGTGGTGGGGCATGGTGCTTTGTGTGCTGCCCATTATTCAAACAGGCAGCTCTCATTGGACAATTTCTGGCCAGAAATTGGCCAATGGGATTTTGCTGGGGGGCAGGGGCAGCACCTGAAGCCTTCCCCCACCACTCCAGGATCACAGTTTTGAAAGAGAAACAGCCCCACAGCTGCTTTTCTCAGTGGCATGCAGGGCTACGGGGCAAGCAGGAGAGCCTGCCTGGGGCTCCCCACTGCGTCTGCAGGCTGGATTCAGTGACTTGGTGGGCTGGATGTGGCTCATGGGACATATTTTGCCCAGGCCTGGTCTAAATTCATGTTTTGTATTAAAGGTGAAAACCATGGTTGTGACTTAAAGACTTGAGATGACAAGCATCTAGAGATATGTATTTGCAAATATGTTATACTAGAAAACTTTACCCAGTGTTGCTTGGGTCCTTCAAGGCAGGGGGCAGGTGGTGGTGGTGCATGCGCAGGAGTCAGGACAGGGCTTTGGGGTTATGGGGAGAGCAGGGCAGGAGGCTTGGGGGAATGGAGGGTGTGAGAGTCAGGGGTTGGGGGAGTGAGGAGGACCTCAGGGTGGGGGTCCCATCCAGCGGGGCTTTCTCTCCCTCCTCCCCGGCCAGCAGGGACCTTCTGTCTCCCCCCAGTCCTTCCTGGCTGCCGGGGGCCTTTTGTCTCCCCACAGCCCCCCAGTCATCTCAGGCAAGGGGAGCTACTTACCTGGTCTGGTGGCAGGCAGGATGTTGGAGCCCCAGCACTGCTGGCCACTATCTTGGGGATATGGCTGCCCCCAGTGGCCTCTCTGCAGTATCATGTCCCTTCTCCCTGTGCCCCTCCCTTCCCATGTTATGAAAAACAGTCCCATTCCCAGCACTTCCCATTTTCTTGGCACAATCAAACCCTGACCTTGCTTTAGGATAAGAGAAAACAGCAAATGAAATTTGGTGGTCCTAGCTCTTACCATTTAAGAGAAAGTCTTGAACAAGACAGACAGACAGATGCACACATTTCTGATAGAGAGAGAGAGAGAGAGAGAGAGAGAAAGAGAGAGAGAGAGATGCAAAGCTTCTACCGATATTACTTCCTAATATCATTCCTACATATATGGTAAGATGGCATATGTATTAACATGGAGTTGGGTGACTTTGCTACAACTGGTTACTACTACAAGAAAACATTTGAGTATACCATTTTTTACATTAATTGGGGCATTAATTAATGTGTGTTCTAGTGAAACTTGGCTTTCATTAAGACTAAATTCAGATCCTTTGATTATTGCATTCTGCACATTTTCCGCAGGGATTTTCAGTACTTGCTTAATTCTGTTGAGCAGTAACTCTTGTCTTGGGTAGTATCACTGATTTCAACTGGATGACCTGAAGAGTGAGGCATTTCTCAACCTGAGTAAGAATCTGGCCCAATGTAAGGAGTCTCAGAATGAGATATTGCTCAGCCTGATTAAGGCAGCAGAATTAAGCTAGAAGAGTGTTCTGTGAAGGAAGACGATGGTTGAACTCTAAAAAATAAGTGGCTAGAGACTCCTTACTCAAGCTCTTGTACACCACAAGAGGCACCCCTCCAATGTTCCCTATACTTTTTTTCATCCATGTGCAGATTTTTTCCATCCATATGAAGGATAATTTTTTAATGTGCACGGAGGCATGTACAAATGTGCACCACCAGTAGAAACAAAAACTATCTGTGGGCACTCTGCTAATTAGCTGAGCGGCATTTGAATCTCTCTTGAACAGCTGCACAAGTGCACAGCTTATAGGAAACACTGGTCCCATCTGAATCCCTGTGTCTTTTATAAGGTAAACAAAGAGGAGACATCTCTGTGGCACTTTATGAAGACGTTAGCTATGGAGGCTGATTTCTCTCAGCTTGAATTGGCTCCTCATCAATTATTGCCTCTACGCTTAGATAAAACCCTGCACATAACTGATGTTTGTTGAAACCTATGTTGCTCAACTGCCATACTGAACTGTCTGAAAAGGGTTTGCCAAGAACTGAGAAAGAGAAATGAGAATAAGCACTGTAGAACCTCACACCACTTCTAAAATTCAACATGTCAAGACATGGGACATGATGTGTTGTGATGTTACATATGGAAAAGTCAAATGGCTCAGCAATCAGTATGGCAGACTACTGCAACAATATCAAACGGTACAAAATTATCCACTTATTTGCACAGTGAGCCATCATTAGCAGTTTTGAGAAACGTTGATCACTCTCTTTGGAATGATAACATAAAATGAAATAGTCTCTAGAACATTAGATCTCAGCTAGAGTAAGCATACCCCTGGAGCACATAGAGGTTTTCCAGGGAGGTCATCAACTCAGCTAAGTATTTGCCTAATTTTACAACAGTCTACATAAAAAGTACTAACCAAGTCAGTACAAACTCAGATTTCATACAGACAATGACATGTTTATACTGCTCTGTATACTACTCACTGAAATGTAAGTTCAATATTTTATTCCAATTGATGGGTCACTTCTTACCCTCCTCAGTAGCCATGTTCAATCTATTCACATTTTAATTCTGTAAAAGTGGAAAATTATCACTACCACCAATCTCATCATAGACTGTGCCCGCAGATTCAGACTGAAATTACCTTGAACTGCAACATGTTGTTGTCATGGTATTTCACTTCCAAGCGAAGTGTGTTGATAGAGGGAGAACGATCCCCATAGCGGTCAGGGATACTAGGATCTCTGGAGAGGTCAGCTGTAAGACCCAAAGCTGTATTTTGAATGTTGCTGACAGAATAGCCATAATTACTTGGGTAGTAACATGATGGCACAAGTGAGTTAGAGGCAACCTGAAAAATATATTGTAGATTAGAATATAGTATGTGACATTTTAATAATAATAAAAGCTATCCCCCCCATTTTTTAACAAGCAACTCATATGAACAACTAGTTGCAAATGTTATTGCAACAGCACTGAACAGTATGAAAATGAACGCTAATGAAGAAAACAATGATTTATGCAATTGACATCAAAGAAAACTTTTCGCCATTACAATGATGTTCTCAGAGGATGACATACCATTACAATTAGATAGGTACATAGCAATGAGTTACCAATTTCAATGCAGAGAATTTAAGTTTAGAAATATGAAGAAAAGAAATTATTTTTGATTTATCATCACTTGTTTACATTTTAAAACATCAGCACTTGATAATTTGTCTTTCCTTTGCCAAAGTGTGTTTTAATAGAACAGCTCTCTTTTTTTTATAAAATTGTATTAGCAGTAGCAAGCAAAACTGCACTTAATGCAGGTGTTTAGCAGACACTATTCTAAATCTTCCTGTTAAATTGCTTGCATCTTTCTGATATTTTCATTTTCAAAGTGAATTTTTTTCATGCTTCAAGTGTACATCCAGAGTATTTCTCCCCTGTAAGTTCTAACATAAGCAACCCCACCCTTTATACATACTTGGACAAGGAATAATACTTTGTTTCTCACCATTAAAAAGAAAAATTACAACAACAAAAAAACCTTGCAACTTCCTCTCAGCAGCTATACAAACAGTGTGTGAGAGGTAAAATCTAGCATGCATCAATTAGCCCTCATTGACAAGAAGTGCCTTTTGTTGTTCAGGAGGAAATGACTGAGAATTCACCTAATTACTTCCTAATTTCATTGATTGAGCATACTAAAAAGATCTTTTCACTGGGGACTCAATCTTACTTCTATTATAATCAAGGGAAATCTTTGCCTGGCACACAGATTACCATTGTCTTCCTTACTGTAAGCAAGCTTGTAAACAAACAGCTAAAGACAAAGATGGAAAAGAGGAAAAATAATAGGGATGAAGTGACACTTGAGAAGGTACAAAGGGTAGAAACCTTAAGTTCACATCTTAGGAGGTGCTCAATACACAGCTCTGGGGGATGCTGATGTCATTCTATTTTCTCTTTTTGTCTGGTCTTTCCAGAACATTGGGCAAAAGAGAGACAAATGGCAAAATTTCAAATGCCTCAGTCCCAGTAGTGGTAGTGATGGTTATAGTGATAAGGATGATTAATTCTGCCTGCTATGCAAAAGCTGCCAAGTGACCCCCAGAACAGCAGTGTCCAAAATAGCTGGGCAACCATCCCATTGAAGGGCATCAATCTTTATTCATATAGTGTAGTCCCCTTACTAAAGGTGCCTCTGCTTATTTTCTGGAAAGCCCTTGGGAAAAACAGAAAGAAAGTGACTCTTGTGAGTGAGATCTGAGTCTCTCCTTGGGTATGAGAAGAGAGGCCTACCAGTTTGGGACTCTGCCCTTGGAGTTTGGAACAGAAGGGGAGCCAGGCTGCTGTGGAGGAGTTTGATCCAGTCCAGGGGCTGTTAGAGTGCAGCTACAGACTGGGACTAGATGCCTATGGAACTGGGATCTAGCAGGCTGCTTCTGATAGGCACAGCATGAGGCTGTAAGTAATTGGGCCTTTTTGGGAAAGTGCTGCCTGGAGAGAACCTCCACTACAGCTGCAGTTCTTCAAGCGTGCCCATGCAAGCAAGAGTCTGGGACTCTGAGTCCAGGGGTGTGCACACTCTGGGGTGGGATCAATATTGGCAGTGCAAATGCTAGATATATAAATTCCAATTATTGTTGTGCACTTTGTTAAGGCTATTCATTGTTAATCTGTTAAACCCTGTTTATTTAAGTTAAGTAAAGATTGTTTATTTTAATGTAATCTATTAGATGTATATGATTTGTAGTTGTTGTTCTGGAATTAGATCCAGATTATAGCTGGAATGAGTATATTCCTGGAGGCTCTCAAGGCACACCAGTACGTGTGTACAAGGCCAGCCAGGTGGAGGCACCGCCACTATACATTCATTACGAGCAAGAGTCTGCAGCAAGGGGGTGGATAGGGCTTTCCCCAACTAAACACCTTCACCACTGGGGTGTTCAGGATCTCCCTTTAAAACCATCAGGCGCCCAGGCACACCTGTGAGTGTGAACTGCTCCCGAGTAACCTGGGGAGGAAAAAGGGGGTTACATAATTATACTTATTTTCATTTCTTAAACATTTTGTTGCATTGCTAAAACAATTCTGCAAAAGTGCATAAAATACCTTAAACGGCTAGTCAATAATTCCTTTAGTTTAGATAAATTAAATGTCATTAAAGTTGTGTTCTTGTTCATGCTTCACACAAATCTGCTTACCTGCCAGATACAGCCACGAGCTGTACAATTTTCTGGTGATGCACCTGAGTCAGGATAACAGTTAAATTTTTCATTGTCTTCAACCACTAAAGACCATTCCACTGAGTAGGGTTTCCCCAGTTCAAGCTGAAGCCTAGTAATATGCAGGAGCTTTGAAAGAAAACAAAAACCAAGAAATCTACCTGAGGGCATTGCAGTTTTCAGTTCACACACAGCTTATTAGGTAGCAATTTCTTTTTGTCTTCCTCCCCTAACTTAAATTTGAAACTGTCTGTGACTTATTTTAATATGGCACAGATTGTGAATTCCAATCTGTGAGCTTCTCAAAAGCTTTGTAAAGTTTCTTTTTAAAAATCTGAAGTCCATTCTGATTTCACCTGTGTACAGAAATTCGTGCTTTCCCCTCCAAGAAAAGATGGTACAACTTTAGGGTTTTCTTTTTTTTTTTTTTTTTTTTTCAGGCACAAGGCAGAAAGGCATGAGACTTAAAAAGCACATAGCTTTGTAAAAAGCCTTGGGGAGAGTCTGGGGGTGGGAATTAGCTTGTTTTTATCCATCATAATGAGTCCTGAAGGCCATCATGATAATATGGATTTCTTTCAATTGCATTTAAGGGTGCTTGATTTAATTGTTATTTATAATTAATACTGACATCTTCCCCATAATTATATATATGATAGAATCACGGAGGAGATGTGTTAGTCCTGAGAAAATCTTTTTTACTATTTTATAAAATACTAAGAAACATGTTGGATATTTCACACAACATGCAGGGTCACATCATGGCTCAATTTTACCATTGTGAGTTCTGCCAATGACTTCAGTGGAGCCAAGAGATAAGGTCTTTGCCTTGTCAAATATAGCCTATATGTGACAAAAGCATAACAAAAAAAAAAAGGTCATAATTATACAGGAACGGGGAAGGGGAGGAGGAAAGAAATCATCCAGCTTTTCAGTAAGTACTTGTTGGCAATGCTAGTTTACCTCTCAGTTCTTAGGGCTTAAATAAATTTTTAGAAAGATTGAAAAAAAACCCAAGCACTTCTTTGAGTTAGGAATTTCTGAAGATTAAGGTTGTTACTGTAGCAATAACTTGGCCACAATGCACATTTATTCTGTCATACTTTCTTTTCTTTTTTACCTTATCAAATTGAAACCTTGCTTGATTATATTTTGTGTTATTTACTAATCATGATACAACATTTCAGGCTGTTTGACTCTCAATGCCAATGTTTCATTAGTGGTACGTTTTTATATTTATTAAAAAAATATAGGGCTTAATACTGCAACTGAGATCTGATTCAATGCCAGGTTTAAGGAAGAAAGGTTACATTACTTGACAGATAGAATCATACCCTTTAATGCCCTTAAATCAGCTGCTTACCTGTTTTATAGCATTATAGTTGGCATTATGGAGAGATGGAACTGTCACACCATTTTGTTTGATTATAACAGCTGAAGGTTGTCTGAGAATTCCTAAGATCTTAATTTCATCAAATTTTAAATTGTTTGGGTCAGTATATCCATTGTGCACAACCTTAATATCTAAAACATTCTGAAAGACAACAAAATAGATTAGATTCAATTTGTCCCAACTTGCTATCACATTGACCTTTCGATGTGATAGTGTCTTATAGTATGATCATTTATCTCTGATTATCAGACTAAAAGTCATGCAATTCCTTCTTTCCAGATCCACTTACCTGCTTCTTACATTAGATGTTTATGTATCATATACTTACATATAACACACATTGGCATCAATGTGTGTTCTCTAAGTAGGACTGCATATAAAGGGGAACAGCAAAGAGAGCTTTTTCCCCTTGCCCTCTGTACGTGCACAGAGGTCAGCCACAACTACAGTTGTCCCTTAATTGTGGACTGATCTCTGGTAGGGATCCCTACTGAAAAAAAACAACTCAAAGAAGCATGGAAGCAGCAGAGCCTGGGACCCTCCATTCCTCCTCAGCCATCAGATAGGGAGAGGAAGAGATGGTACACCATATTTCATCAGGGTGTACCATAAGTGCATTCCTCCTGTCTCCTGCTTTGCATGTGCAGAGACCAGGAGGCATTGCAGAATGACACCTGCTGTTCCTGCTGGGTCAGAGTATGGTCATGCATTGCATGCCAGTAAAGTTTCTACAGTGGAGCTAGAACTGTAATTTCTAGCTTGGTTAGACATATGACGCTACCTCTGATCTGAGCTAGTGTGTGAAAAGTACCAGCACAGCTGCTGCTGCATGGGCAGCAAGACAAGCTAGCAATCCCAAGTAGAGTCCTGTATGAAACCTAGTTGTGTACTTAGAGCAGCTAGCCCATCCCGCAGCCCATACAGCTGCAGCTAGCAGAGACATTTTGAGTGCATGGTCCTGGCACGATGTGCCTACTCAAGCTGGAAATTACATTCTAACTCCAATATAGACATGCCTTTAGTGCAGTCTGTAACCGAGCTAAAATTGAGACCCAAAGACGGGGGGAGAGGGGAGGAAAGAAGTTTGGTAACCTCAGATTTTTGATTAATTTCAATATAATTATAGATCTATTTGCTTCCCTTTTGTTTTCTTCCAAAGAGGAAGAATGAGCCACTTAGGGTACTAGACTAGGATTTGAGAAGCCTAGTTTCACTCCCAGTGTATCTAGACTACACCTCCGTCGACAGAGAGATGTAGATTCGGCACATAGAAATTGCTAATGAAGCAGGGATTTAAATAGCCCGTGCTTCATTAGCATAAACATGGCCGCCGCTTTTTTTTGAAACGGAGCTTTTTCGAAAATATGGCAGTCTAGATGTGGATCTGTCGAAAATAAACCCTTTTTCAACACATCCTGTAAACCTCATTTTTTGAGGAATACAGGATCTGTCGAAAATAAACCATTTTATTGTTTATCTTCAACAGATCCACATCTAGACTGCTGTTTTTTTTTTCAAAAAAGCTCCATTTCGAAAAAAAGCGGCGGCTATGTTTATGCTAATGAAGCATGGGATATTTAAATCCCTGCTTCATTAGCAATTTCAATGTGCTTGATTTGCATCCCTCTGTCGACAGAGGGATGCAGTCTAGATGTAGCCCCAGTGCTGCCACAGATATCCATATGGAAATCGCTCATTAAATTCTAAAGCCACTTTTCATGCAATCGTCAGTCAGACAAAATTTGTGTTGAAATCAATGGGCCAACCCCTGGCTCCACTGGACAATGACAGTCCAAGGTTGACACAGAACAGGAATGTGTACAGCTCTGCTCCATGGCTGTTCAGCCCTGCAAACCAGTGAGAAAGGGGTTTGAACCAGGTAACTACATGTCCCCTCCCCACCACATATGGGTTGAATTGTGCCTCAGAGGGTGCTAGAAAGGAGTCATCTACATTCTCTGAGAGCATGTCTACACTAGGACATTATTTCAAAATAGCTAAATTTGAAATAACTTCCAAAATAACACAATCGAAATAGCTTGTCCTCATTACAGGGGAGACTCAAAATTAGTCCGAAGTAGGCTCTGTTATTGTAGACGTGTTACCTTGACTTAGAATCCCAGGAAGCTCTTTGAATTACTCTGGGAAGTAGTTATTTTAAAATAGCAGTGGAGCATCCACACAAACACTATTTTGAAATAACAATTTTGAAATAAGCATTATTCCCCAAGGAAAGCCCATTATTTCAAAATAACGGGCTTGGTAGTGTGGATGCTCCACTTATTATTTCGAAATAAGGGGGATTATTTCAAAATAACTCCGTAGTATATAGACCAGGGCTGGAGGTGCAATTTTGTCTGGTCCTTTAGATAATGAGGCAAGAGTCCATAAGTCATTTCCCCCATATGCACACATATTATGAAGCACCACAATAGACAGCTGCAAACAATAAAAATTGGGGCATATTACCTGAAAACATGAATTTAGGGGCAGGTATATTACTTGATACCACCTATAACTTTTTTTAAAATGTGACTATATTTCAAGTTGGATGAATTCCTTTACAATACATCTTGCTTTTCTCTGTACCTCATATAGATATTTGTGTGTTTAACAGCATGTTCCTTTTAAAAATATGCATGAGATGATGAGCTATAATGTACTCACTTAAATAGATTGGTAAAATGACAGCGAAAGTGCAGCTGACAAAATGATACTATTAGCCTCATGTTACTTTGATTTCTGCATACATAAATGTTTAAGTTTTACAAATACATTTTATGAAATATAGTTTCACTGTCAAAAACTGAGGGTTTAAAATATCTTCACAATACTTCTTAAATATGTATTTATTGTAATATATTCCTATCAAATATAGCATGTTAAAGGCAATTACACGAAACTTCAATGCAACAACTAATCTTATTCTAATTTCTGCTCTCCACCCCTCAAAACTACAAGTGTTCAGAACTCAGATTTTGATACAGGTCTGTGTAGAGTGGGACCATCTGTGAAATTAGGAACCATAACCTGGGGTTGGATTCTGAACCAATCTTTCTCTCTGAAAGTCTGAGTGTAATCACATCTGCTGTTCTGGTTTGAGCCAACCACTATAAAGATCTCTGATCTAACACCCAAAGTTACGGAAATTTTCCCGTTTACATTTGAGTTTGCTGAGAACTAATTTATGAACACCATTCCTATTGCTAGGAATAATTAGGAAAGGGATAGATAACAAAATAGTAAATATCATAATACCACTGTATAAATCCATGGTACATCCACACCTTGAACACTGAGGGTATGTCTAGACTACATGCCTCTGCCAACAGAGGCATGTAAAATAGGCTACCTGACATAGTCAATGAAGCAGGGATTTAAATATCCCCGGCTTCATTAAAATAAAAATGGCCGCCACGCTGTGCTGGCTCAACTGATCATCGGCACAGCGCACGAGTCAAGACGTGGATCAGTCAACAAGGGAAGCCTTTGTCGACCGCTCCCTTATGCCTCGTGAAACATACTTAGTCTTGGTGGTTCAGTGTCATACAAAGATGCACTCTTTGGAAAAGGTACAGAGATGGGCCACCAAAAGGATGAAGGGTATGGCACAACTTGCATAAGAGGAGGGATTAACAAGACTGAGGATGCTTAGCTAGGAAAAGACATGATTAAGCATGGTGGGGAGGGAGAGAATATGACAGGTCTATAAAACCATGAAGGGCATGGAGAAAGTCCATAAGGAAATATTATGTACCCTGACACAACTCAGCAACCAGATGTCACCCAATTAAATTAATAGGCAGCAGGTTTAAAACTCATTGCCAGGAGATACTGTGAAAGCTAAAAAAATATAACTGGGTTCAAAAAAGAATCGGGTGAGTTCATGGAGGATAGGTCCATCAATGTCTATCAGCCAATATGGCAAGGTCCTGGGTGTCCATCAGCCTCTGACTACCAGATCACCAGAGCAGATGACTGAAGATGGATGTCTCAATCATTTCCCTGTTGTATTTGCTCCCTCTGACACACCTGGTATTGCCACTATCATAAGACAGGCTACGGGGATAGAGGGATAACTGGTCTGACCCAGTATGGCTGTTCTTATGTCTTTTGTCTCCAAAACTAATTGATTTCTCAAATAAAAATTCACAGAATTTCTGCAACTACTAAATATACAGATCATAACCAAGAGTCAGTCTGAAGGCAGAACATCTAATTTTTTTTTTTCATTTTAACCCTGTAATGTTATAGCTGTGGGTGCATGAATAACGAACACAAGTTTTTAGCAGGCTAGACAGGGTATAGTTTTTTTAAAATGGTAACAACTTCCTAACAATACCCACCTGACTTGCATTAAATGTTTCTAACAGATAAGCAGCCTTTTCATATGCATCTGTAATGAGAAAGCAGTAGAGTAAAATATATCCCACTATAATTTCATTTTGGTGAATACTCACGACAGTTATGTTAAATGTATTCCAAATACAATTCTGGTAACAATCTATAAAGCTACCAGCAAAATCATGCCACTATTTGCATAATAAATACACTTAGCCAGAACTTGATTTGTTTAATTCTGTCCCAGGCTGCATGTGGGGACATAGTTATTAGCAGTAAGGGTAAGGACAGACTAAGACTGAATTAAATACCTGGGTAGTTCTGCTGAGTTTAGTGGAACAACTCATGTAGTCAAAGAGACATACATGATCCTGGTACTCTCCTGGATTAAGGCCTGAAGAGTTTTCTGGGAACCTTTGGATCTGGGCCTGGAGATTGGAAGGGCCCACACAGAGCTGTGACTTAATGAGAAACAAAGCAAGTGCTGGGAAAAAGGCTGTCAGAGCCAGAGGAAGTGTCTGTCTGAAGGACGCTACTGGAAGGAAGAATCCATTTGAGGGCCAGCAATAAGAAGAATAAAAGGTTGTGGGGAAGACTATTTGTTCCATGGTTGGGTGGGGCAATGTTATGTAATAAAAGCTCCACATTTCTATATCCACCTTGTTTGACAGAGGGAAAGAAGTTTAGTATATACAGTGTCAGGGTCAGTAACTTCATATTTGACTGAATTTCAATTTGAGCTTATTCTCCCTGTGTTTTTTAAAAGTTGAGTGCATATCAGCTTTAATGTTCCCTTTAACAAGTCTCATGCTGTGGAGCTGGAGACCTCAAATCACAGGTAAAGCAAACAAGTCTTTGAGAATCAGTACATAGGCTCAAGAGGAGACTGTTCCTAATCCTTCAGACAGATTTAAGAGTCTGAGAGTCTCCCACAAGACATGTCAACAATTCCCCACTTCCTGCTTTATTCACTATCCATTTACACATTACCGTGATGGATAGGAAGGTCTCTTTTGAAAACATCAGTGTCTATTTTCTTTAAAAGCCTCAGATTGAGGATCTAAATTACCATACGGTAATGCTGATAACCAGAGCCACTGTGGTTTCCCAATTTCAGAAAAATATATCACTGAGACATTGCACCTTGTAAGGTGGGTTAATTTAATTAAGTTGTGATTAAACTCTATGAGCATAGTAACCAGTTCCAAACCTGCATCACTCAAAGCTTGGCAAACTTTAGAGCACCTCACAGCAGTCTGTCAACACCTCATTCACTTCTGCTGAGATTGTTAAGCGTGTCAAATCAGCTACTGAAAGCTCAGAAGAGACTTATTTGTGGATTGTATCTGACACACGCTTGATATGAGGGATATAATTTTTATTATTTCTAAATTCAGACGCACTTCAATTTACTAATGCTAGGAAAATCAGTTCAGACTTCTCACTTCATGCTTAACTTACACAGTTATATTTAACATAGGTTTTGCAAAATTATGAGGATAAAGTACAATCTCTTTTATTACACATACTAGACTAAATCTAACGACATAACTAAAGGTGTGAAATATCTGAAATCTGAAAGCAATAATGTTAGAGAGTTTAAGAGAGAAATTAATATGATTGTATTTTTGTACAGTATTACAGGTTTAACTTTACTTTTTGTTTTTCAAGCACTGTTCTTTAGAGCTTTCCAGCTGTGGATGCTGAACCTGAAATTCATTGCATACATGTGGGAGGGACCCCTATGCTTATATGGAATTCTCTTGTCTTTTGTAGGGCTCCAGGCAGGTTCAGGTTTTCATATATGCATGGTATAGGACAGCATTAACAGGACCTTAGAATTTATATATGGTACATTTATTCACATGTATAGTCCCATTGAACACAACAGTACTATACACATATAAGTGTTTCCAAATTTGGTGTATATGCTGACATAGTTATTTACAACATATCAAATACTTTATAAAAATGACAGTGTATTCATTCAAAACTAAAAAAAAAGTGTAGAAATCAACAGCACCAAGAAGGAAGAAAAAGTTATGCAATTTAGGAAATTTTACTTTCGATTTAAGTAGATTTTCTCACTTTGATTTACTATTGAAGCTTACCAATGCTGCTCCCATCATCCCAGTATAGCTGACCTTGAGCGAACCCATTATCATCTAAAGCAACAGTAAGTCCCATAGAGTTTTGTCGGCTACAAAACAAAAATGGTCAGCAAACACATTACTCTTTGTCTATTTCCTCAGAGTCATAACTACTTAAGATATAAAAGGAACATTCCTTGACCACATTGGCACTCTTCCTCTCCTTCTGTTTTCCTTATTTTCATCAACCATATGATAAACCAAATTTATCTTATGCTTCACCTGCAATTTCTAGTTCATTTTAACTGGGTCTTTAATATTCCAAACCACTAAGCTTCTTTGAAAGAGCTACCATTAAAAATAAAAGAAACCAGTTTTAACTTTTCCAGTTACCATACATATTCAATCATAAGCCCATTTGCTTACAAGCTGACCCCCCAAATTAAAAAAATTGCAATGACCTATTCAGAAGCCGACTTTATATCGGCAGTTTGCAAATTTCCAGTTCCAGCTTGTCAGAGTAAGTTGTTGGCTCATCGTGATGTTTTGATTACCTGGAGCATTTGAGAGCACAAAGCCTCTCAGCTCCCATTGACTACTGGTCACCGTGCCCAGCCAATGAGAGGTGCAGGAAACAGCACAGACAAGGGACATGCTAGCTGGCACTTCCCGCCACTCCCGTTGACCTGGAACTGTGAACAACAGCCACTGGGAGCTGAGGGAATCCTTGCCTGAGGACACTCCAGGAACATAAAATGTCCTGGCACACCAGCAATTTGCCTGCTGGGCTGGGAATTGAAGTTTGCCGACCCGCATTTCCAAGTTAAAAAAAAATTGGTAAAACGCAATGACTCATTCATAAGCCAACCCCTGCTCTTTACTGTGTCATTTTTACCAAAAAAATTAGGCTTATTGTTGAGTATATACAGTCATTTCATATTACCTGTAAAATGTATTATTAGCAGGGTCCTGCCATGGGATGATGTAGCCTCCACGAATATGAAGGTTGATATGCTCAAGAGGAGCTGATAGATTGCGGAACTCTCTCCTGATTGTAATATACTCATCCTATAAATAAAAATAATTGATTTCAACTGAGTTACATCTAATTCATATTAATGTAAATGAATAAGGAAGGAGATCCTAAATATGTTAATTACTTTTTTCCACAGAAATATTGATTTAAATGCATAACTATACTGTCATTTTCATGTTCTTCAAAATATGGAATGAACCTTTAAAAAAAACAGACTGCAGCCTCAATAAAGTGGGGCACAGCTCAAGGAACTAACCACGACTATAATTTTGGTGCCTTTAAGGAACCAACCATAAAGTGATTATAATTTCAGTGCCTTTTTTTCTTTTTTTGGCTGCCTACTCCTCCCTCCAGCGTTTCTTCCCAGGCTTTTCTCCATTTCTGCAGAAGGCAGATGCAGCTAAAGCTGCCCCCCTTCTGCTCTCTTGCCAAAGACCTCAGACAGAATATTTCAGGGATTAAAAGTCAAGAGATGTGTTTCGGGGTTAAAGGTGTTTTATGATTTTCTAACACTTGACCATTTAGTTCACTCATAAGTAGGGGTTAGGTATTACACTCAGTAGGGGTGCCAACAGCCATGCTAGGCCCATGGGCAAGGCGCGGGAGGGCTCAACTCTGCACTCCCTAAAGGGGCAAGACCTTGGAAAGAAGGGGCGGGGCAGGAGCAGCAAGTGCACAAAGCCAGTCCCACCAGCCTTCAGTCCCACCAGACCATGGCAATCCCCCGCAGCCCTTAGAGCCACCCAGTGTGCACATCACTCTGTCAGCAGTGGTGGTAGCCAAGAGCTCCAGGGCCTTTTAAAATCACTGGACCCCAGGGCAGTTGCACTCTTCCCTCCCCTCCTCCCCCCACTCCCCAGGGAAGCCTGACACTAAGTGAATAGCTTGAAAGAATCTGACAGACTAATTCAGGTCAGACCATAGCCTTCCTAACTCCACACACAAGTTCCTTCATCTCTCTACAGGGGAACCTAGTGGCTTGTAATCCCCACTCCTATCTTGGCATCTTCAGGGGCAGCTTGAGGGTGCTAGGTATCCTCAATTCCTATTGATGCTTAGTAGCTCATTGAATTGGAACCAAGATTTAGAGCTTTATTTCCAAAATGATTTCATTTCCCAAAAAAATCTTGTTTTTAAAACCCTCCATATTCTGTCTCATCCACCTTGTCACCCCCTTCCTGCTCCTTTTCAACTATCAGTGGACTCCCCTCTATCATTCCACATCATCTCACAACTATGTGCTGCTATAATTCTGCTGCTGATGTTCAGGTCTATATCTCTTGTCATCGTTCACAGTCTTTGTACTCCTCTCTTTGCTAAAGATGGTTTTCTTCCATTTAATTCTCCCAGGCTATAAAAAATGTTTGGGGATGTAGTTTACGTGAAAAATATGAATAAAATATGGTGTAAAGTTGTATTTAAACACACAAAGTGAAGAAGTCCACCACAACCTTTGGCAGACTATTCTGCTAATAGTTTTTGCTATTAGCAAGAAGGTCAATAGAAAACATTTATATTACTTACAGTGTAATAATCATACCAGCGTGCATTGGGTATATAAGCCATCACTGATGTAGCATTCTGGAATTGAAGAACACACATGTTATGTCCAATAAAGCAAAAAAAAAAGAGGTATATATAAAATTATTTTGAAGTATTCTCATATGTAATTAAATATCTAAAATTTTACCTCCAGAACCGGGCTAATGAGCAGCGCAGGTCCCCACAGAAATTGTCTGTATATATCCCATGTTGTTTGGTCTTCCACAAACCTTAGAGCAATAAAATCATTACCATGCATATGTTATCAATCTTTCTAAAAGAGTTTCCTTTTAAAAGCTCACAGTGAAGTTAAAAATATTATCTACCCTACCAGATACACTCCAACCTTATTTATGTTACTTTTTTAAATAATTCAGATTATTAAAAGTTGTGGAAACCATTTAATATTTAGCTAGAAGCCATCTTGTATAACAGAAACCATTTCAGCTTTTCTCTTTAGCATGTAGACCAGAGTGAACTTTCTGTCACCCCGTGAGAAGAGGCCTACACGATGGGCTAATTGGAATGTGTTAATTTGGCTGGTTGAGACAGGAGATGCACTCCCTCGTACCTGTCCACCATCTTGCTGATAAGGCTTTGTTTTTCCAAGTTTAATTGATGATTTCTGTAATTGGATGCCCTGACGTCAGACTGTTTGGTTAAGGGTATAAAGATACTAGGATTAATTGTATTAGCAGCCTTACTGGGCCCGGTTCTGCTGGGACCATGTTTGGCTCACTTTGCTTTACTGATCAATAAAGCTGTCTGTTTAGCCGCCTAAACTGAGTGAGGCCTTTGCTTCGACAAACTGGACCATTGTTAACATCTAATGTATAGACATTATAAAAGTGCAAGGTACCACTATTCATATACATTGTTTATTTATGAATTGAAATGCTGAGGGAGATTAGAGAGGCTACCAAAATAAAGAACTCTATAATAATGGGGGATTTTAATTATCCCCATATTGACTGGGTACATGTCACCTCAGGAAGAGAAGCAGAGATAAAATTTCTCAATGGCTTAAGTGACTGCTTCTTGGAGCAGCTGGTACAGGAACCCACAAGGGGAGAGGCAATTCTTGATTTAGTCCTGAGTGGAGCGCAGGATCAGGTCCAGGAGATATCCATTACAGGACTGCTTGGGAATAGTGACCATAATATAATAACATTTAACATTCCTGTGGTGGGAAGAACACCTCAGCAGTCCAGAACTCTGGCATTTAATTTCAAAAAGGGGAATTACACAAAAATGAGGAGGTTAGTTAAACAGAAATTAAAAGACACAGTGACTAGAGCCAAATCCCTGCAAGCTGCATGGAAACATTTTAAAGACACCATAATAGAGGCCCAACTTAAATGTATACCCCAAATTAAAAAACATCGTAAGAAACCTAAAAAAGAGTCACCGTGGCTTAGCCACCATGTAGAAGAAGCAGTGAGGAACAAAAAGGCATCTTTCAAGAAGCGGAAGTCCAATCCCAGTGAGATAAATAGAAAGGAACATAAACACTGTCAAATCAAGTGTAAAAATGTAATAAGAAAAGCAAAAAAAGTTTTTGAGGAACAGCCAGCCAAAAACTCAAAAAGAAATAACAAAATGTTTTTTAAGTACATTAGAAGCAGGAAGCCTGCTAAAAAACCTGTGGGTCCCCTAGACGATCGAGATATAAAAGGAGCAATCAAGGACAATAAAGCCATTGTGGAGAAACTAAATGATTTCTTTGCTTCAGTCTTCACGGCTGAGGACATTAGGGAGACTCCCAAATCTGCACTGTCCTTTGTGGGTGATGAATCTGAGGAACTGTCCCAGATTGAAGTGTCATTAGAGGAGGTTTTGGAACAAATAGAAAACTTAATGTCAACAAATCTCTGGGACCGGATGGCATTCATCCAGGGGTTCTGAAGAACTCAAATGGGAAATTGCTGAACTATTATCTGTGGTTTGTAACCTATCCTTTAAATCGGCTTCTGTACCTAATGACTGGAAGGTAGCTAACGTGACACCAATATTTTAAAAGGGCCCTAGAGGTGATCCTGGCAATTACAGACCAGTAAGTCTAACTTCAGTACTGAGCAAATTAGTCGAAACAATAATAAAGAATAAAATTGTGAGGCACGTAGAAGAACATAATTTGTTGGGCAAAAGTCAACATGGTTTCTGTAAAGGGAAATCATGTCTTACTAATCTATTAGAGTTCTTTGAAGGGGTTAACAAACATTCAGACAAGGGGGATCCAGTAGATATAGTATACTTAGATTTTCAGAAAGCCTTTGACAAGGTCCCTCACCAAAGGCTCTTGTGTAAATTACATTGCCACATGGGATAAGAGGGAAGGTCCTTTCATGGATTGAGAACTGGTTAAAAGACAGGAAACAAAGGGTAGGAATAAATGGTAAATTTTCAGAATGGAGAGGGGTAACTAGTGGTGTCCCCCAAGGGTCAGTCTTGGGACCAATCCTGTTCAATTTATTCATAAATGATCTGGAGAAAGGGGTAATCAGTGAGGTGGTAAAGTTTGCGGATGATACCAAACTGTTTAGGATAGTCAAGACAGAAGCAGACTGTGAGGGACTCCAAGAAGATCTCACCAAACTGAGTGATTGGGCAACAAAATGGCAAATGAAATTTAATGTGGATAAGTGTAAAGTAATACACATTGGGAAAAATAACCCCAACTATACGTATAGTATGATGGGGGCTAATTTGGCTATGACAAATCAGGAAAAAGATCTTGGAGTTATCGTGGCTAGTTCCCTGAAAACTTCCACACAGTGTGCAGCGGCGGTCAAAAAGGCAAATAGGATGCTAGGAATTATTAAGAAAGGGATAGAAAATAAGACAAATATCTTACTGCCCCTATATAAAACTATGGTATGCCCACATCTTGAATACTATGTACAGATGTGGTCTCCTCACCTCAAAAAAGATATTTTGGCCTTGGAAAGGGTTCAGAAAAGGGCAACTAAAATGATTAGGGGTTTGGAACGGGTCCCATATGAAGAGAGGTTAAAACGACTGGGACTTTTCAGTTTAGAAAAGAGGAGACTGAGGGGGGATATGATAGAGGTATTTAAAATCATGAGTGGTGTGGAGAGGGTGAATAAAGAAAAGTTATTTATTAGTTCTCATAATAGAAGAACTAGAGGACACCAAATTAAGTTAATGGGTAGCAGGTTTAAAACTAATAAAAGAAAGTTCTTCTTCACACAGCATGTAGTCAACCTGTGGAACTCCTTGCCAGAGGAGGCTGTGAAGGTGAGGACTATAACAGAGTTTAAAGAGAAGCTAGATAATTTCATGGAGGTTAGGTCCATAAAAGGCTATTAGCCAGGGGATAAAAATGGTGTCCCTGGCCTCTGTTTGTCAGAGGCTGGAGAGGGATGGCACGAGACAAATCGCTTGATCATTGTCTTCAGTCCACTCTCTCTGGGGCACCTGGTGCTGGCCACTGTCGGCAGACAGGCTACTGGGCTAGATGGACCTTTGGTCTGACCCAGTACGGCCGTTCTTATGTTCTTATTTACTTTTGCTTTTTATTCAGTTTAGATCGCGACACTAAAAAGGTGCACTCCTAGTCACTTCCATTTTTAAATCCTTATACATTAACACAATCATAGTAACTTTATCTAGGAACCAGACTGAGAATTCCTTCCTCAGAATGTTGTACAGATACTTACAAAAATAGTCCCTCTGAAGTCAATGAGGGTGTGTCTAGACTACAGGGTTTTTTCTGAAAAACGGCCGTTTTTCTGAAAAGACTTCATCTGCATCCACACTGCAATTGAATTCTTTCTATAGAAAATCAAACGTATGCAGGGGGTTTTCCGACGTTGGTAAACCTCATTCTATGAAGAAGAACACCTTTTCCAAAAGAGCTCTTTCAGAAAAAGGTGTGTGTGGACTTGGAAGAGGGAGTTTTTTCAAAAAAAGAGGAAAGAGGAAAAAGCACAGGTGCCCTGGTAGCTACTCCATTCATCTCAATCACTGCTTACGTGTGAGATAGTATCCAGGCTGGACACTATCTTTTGAAAAAGCGCATGGCTTTTTCAATGCGCTTTTGCAGTGTGGATGTACTCTCTCAAAAGAAGATTTTTCAGAAGATCTCTTCTGAAAAAGCTTTTTCAAAAGAAGCCTGCAGTCTAGCTGTATCCTGAGTTACTCAAATGAGTTATAATCACCAAAAGGAATAATGTGGTTACAGTCCAGCCCTATTATTTTTAAACCTTTATAAAGATGGGATGCTGTTTGAATTTAACAGTTAGGGTACATCTACACTGCACGGCTATTTCGGGATACCGGAAAAATCCTGAAATAGCTACCCCCTGTCTTAACAAGCTTCCCGTTATTTCAAAATATTTTTTGAAATAACGGACGCACTATTTCGGTATCCTGGTAACCCTTGTTCCATGAGGGTTAAAGGATGTGTTGCAATAGCACATTATTTTGAAATCTGGTGCTGTGTAGACTATTTCGAAATTTAATCAAAATAAGATATGCAATTTGAATAGTTAAGTCAATCACGATTTACTTTAATATAATGGTTTATTGGTCACACAATTCATATGAAACTGTTTAAAATGTGTAGAGAGTTCAACATATCAATAGGCTGATTAAAATCTGTAAAACTTTATACTGTTATATGTCTTATACTATAACAAATGATAACTCATATCTGTATCATATTATAACATCTATTAATCTCATATAAGCCCTTGAGAAATTAAAACAATATAAAATGTGTTCTTTTTTAAAAAATTTGTCTCTATGTGTTTTCAGAATAAATGCAACAAGAACAATATCAGAGGTGGTGGAGGACCCGCTTCCATCAATAATCTTTTGGTATAATTTTCCTTCCAATGGTGAATTTGAAGAATTATTTTATGATCATTTTTAATAGTCATGGACATAGTTTTCAGATCACAGTGACTTAACTACACACAGAAGTTGCTAAACCATGCAAAACAGTAGTCAAACCATGCAAATATATGTGTGGTCACACACGTGTCAGTTTGAAAATCATATTGGGTTAGCTTGCACCTGTAAACTTAAAGGCAAATGCTATGGATTTAAATCAATTTAATTGTCTGTATGGACAATCTTAGCAAAATCTGTTTAAAATCACATTTTTTGTTAAACTGGTGCAATTTTGGATGTAAATACTAGACTGGGTTTTTCAGATATCTACATACTAGTCTTCACTACTGGGATAAGTCAACATAAGTTATGCTGCTCCAGCTATGGAAACAACACCATTGGAGTTCACATAGCTTAGGTTGACTCTTAACTGTGCTACTTCAATAGATGATGCTTTCTGGTCGACTTACCTTAGTCTTCTTGGGGAGCTGGAGTACCGGGGTCGACTAGAGAGCGCACTGCCATCAATTTAGTGGATCTTCACTAGTTCCACTAAATTGACACTCAATGCATCGATTGCAGCAGAGTCGATCTCCCCATAGTGAAAACCATCCCTACCTTGAGATACCTTAAACAACCCTAATTTTCAGAAAGGACTGAGTACCAAGCCTTTGAAAACCAGATATTTTTAAACATTCTCAAGCTGAGCATCCAAAACTGAGGTATACAAAATTACTAACCAATTGAAAATATAAGAATTGTGAGTCAGATTCCTTTCTTATATCTACACAACAGCACAATAAAAAAAAAGATTACAAAGATTTAACTATGGCCGAAGTCTCTTTGTTTATTTTGTTCTTGGCTCCTTTTGCAATAGTTTTTTTTTTAATTCTATCTGTGTTCACCCTCAAAAGGAGACAGAACACCCATCAACTCAGGAAAGCTGGTCCCTAAAACTGGGACAAACATTACAGAGAGACATAAATGTTGAGTTTTGCATAAAGTCAGATAACAAGCTCTTGCCTGACTTAAGGAGCTGGGATTTAAATTAAGACAGAGTCCATGAGAAGGAAAATAACAGGAAAGCTATAAAGAGTGGTAGGTGAAATAAAGATGAAGACTCAACCAGCAGCAGACCCTACCTGTGAGATGGCATGAAGAGATAGAGGGAACTCACTATAGATTACAAGGAGTAGGAAGAGGAATAGATAACAATGAATGAGATAGAATCCAGGGAGGGTTGTAAAAACAAGAGTTTATTGTGAACATAATTTTGGAAATGGACCCAATCCTATGAGTTGCTGACACTTTCTATAGGAATTGAGAGGGAACTTAATTTAGCACCTTCAAGCTACCTCTGAAGATGTGAGATTACATGCCACAAGGTTGCCTCTAAAAAAAAAATTGGAAACCAAATATCCTGACATACTAGAATAAACATTCTTATAAAAAAAAAGCTGAAGAATACAATTTGAACTAATTTCATGGAAACTCCTGAGTTTAAGCTAAAAAACAAATAGTTGTCAAACTGATGAAACACTTCATACTTACTCATGGAGGAGAGGACGCACTACAGTGCTACCATGAACATGGGCTTGATACATTAAGGTGTAGAGATAGGGTAACAGTGTGTATCTTGTATTGAGTACATCTCTGGAAATATTTTCAAATTTTTCATCAAAGGCAACAGGATCTTGCCTCTAAAAATGGAAAGAAACTGTTACTGAAACCACAGACTCTCATACCCCTTTCACCTTTCTTCCTTGTTTATTATTCATGTATTTAATTTTAGAAGCACATTACGGACCTGATCCTCTAAGGGATGACAGCATTTTCTGAAAACCCTAAATAATGCATTCCTGACTCCCTGACAGTTGGAAAGTTTGGCCCTACATGATGGAAATGATTGCAGTGACCTTCACCAGGAAGTAAGAGAAACTGACTCCTCTTGGAATTTATTATGTTTAAATTATAATTATTATAACCTCCAGTTATATCTATATTGATATATATCCAGATTTTACATCAAAACCAAAATTATTAATAAAAACATCTATTTCACAATAACTTACAATGATATTTGTAGTGTTTGGATTGTGGTAGAACTGAGAGAATGGCTCTATTTTTGATTCTGTGAACTTTTTCACTGACAACTTATTTTTGGAGGGAGTTGTAAATTAGCTATTAATAATTTGCTGCCAACATGAAATTTAGTTGAAAAGTTCTCTGAAAAAGATTACCATTAATGTTTTTCAACAAACTTACATTGCAGATATTTCCTTGATTTAAGATATAAAGTGTTGGGGGTTTTTTTAATTGAAGAAATAAAATGGTTTGAGATAATTGGTAATATTTACATATGGACTAATATGCATGTTTCCTATTTTTACATTATACGTTTATTGTAAATTCCTATTATCTGTGTAATAGTAGCATCAACAATTGAATATATGAATCAAAATCCACATAAGGAACTATTAATAGTTGAAAACACCTTTATGGGACTACATAATGTAAACTCTTTTTCTCCCTCAACCACATTGCTTTTCATAACAGCAGGTGTCACTGTGGGCCCTAACTAGGGGAGCTTAGAAGGAAGGTTTGAAAACCCTAGTGTGGGGGCAAGAGAGGGAAATTTAATACAAACTCCATTGAATGCATGACACATCATATTGTACATAATTTATTATCCTTTTCAGCAGGACAGCACTCAGGACTTTCAAAAAGTAAAAAGAGCACTAATGAGTGATGTCAGAGAGCACTTTCAATCTTTATTAAACATACGGAACAATACCTTGGCAAATTGGGTAAGAATGGAAGCAACATGATAACCCTCAATCTGTATTTTAAAGGCTTTAAAAGGCCCATTGAAAGGTGTGCTGCTGCAAGATAAAGCACACTGTTTTTAAAAAGGAGACTTTAATCCACTAGATATATGCCATATAAATAGTTCAACTCTGCTAGATCTGCAGCTCTAACTAGAAAAGAAGTACTGTTTCTATTTTTTTTTGTTTTCCCAGTTATCTTGTTTTACAGCTTTCAACAATGCACATTCCTTAGATAATTATTTTGTTTTTTATTCTTTCATGAAATACAGTAGCTGATGGATACAAAATATGGAAAGTACAATAACTTTGCACAGTCTTTCTACAATCTTATTAAACTATTCCATTTTTTGATTTGTCGTCTAATTGCGAACTACTAGGTGATGAACTATTAGGGTCATTTTTACTGAATTAAGTGTACTTTAGAGAGGAGAAAACAAGCAACCAACCAAACAAACAAAATAGAAATTTTACTTGAGCATTGTAGGTGCAGATTTTTTTAAAGGCACGCAAGCAAAAACATGTATGAACTTGCTTTAGTCCTAAATAGGCTGGTTCCCATTGCCATAACTTACAATGCAGGCCCTTTACTGGTGTAAAACCTATATGGGGTGAGGGGCATACATAGGACTAGGGAGCCAGAATGGGCACATCCACTGTGCAGCAATGCCAGGACAGTTTAAAGCTATTCTTTCTTGGCCAAGACTCCATTAAAGGTGTCAGTGAAAACACTATATAGCAGCCCTAGGGTTCAAATAACTCTATGAGCACAGGAGCTATAGCTGACACATGAGAGTACCATGCACGCTGTTCAATGTCAGTCATAGTGAAACAAGTTTCATGTGTTGTAATTAAGAGACTGTCTTATGTATCCTCACAGCAATGTCCCAGTACAGCTAACATTAAACACCAGTGTTCTGATTGCCAGAATCACTGGGTTTTGAAGGGTGAACCCCAGGAGGGAGAAAAACAGAACTAAATTAACAGCTTAAACTCCTCTAGCATGTTACTGACAATCTACAACCTTTCCTAGAAAATGAGCCCTCACTCTCACAGACCTTGTGAAAGAGGCCAACCATTGCCTACAGACAACCCCCTAATCTGAAGCAAATACTCACCAGCAGCTACATACCTTGCTTCAGATACACTCACTCAGTAACCTAACCCTGCAACAAACCCTGTAGCCAACTCCGCCCACATATCTATGCAAGCAACACCATCATGGGATCTAAGCACATAAGCCACAACATCAGGGGCTCATACAATTGCACATCCTCTAATGTTACAGACTAACATGGGTATCTCTCTGAGCCTTTTTAAAGTGGTAGAGTTGCACAAAATCTTCCAGTATCAGTTGAAAGCACGGTCAAAAATATGGGTCAGAACCAGTCTGCAAAGCATGAATTTCCAAAAGGGTTATATTCAAATAGACTTAGTTTTTCCTAGCTGAATCTTGTTGCAAAATGCACCCAAAAATATGGGTTTAACAGCTTCATGAATGGTCACAGGGAGTTCACAGGAACCAGAATTGGGATGAGAGGCCATACTAAAGAATACAAAGTTCAAAGGGACTACTGTGATCATATAATCTGACATCCTATATAACTCAGGCCATAGGACTTCCTTTGAACTAGAGCATATCTTCCAGAGGGGCAAATTCTAATCTTGGTTTAAAAACTTTCTGAGAGAGAGAATCCATCACACCACTTGGTAAGTTGTTCCAATGGTTAGTTACATTCATTGTTTACAAAGTGCACTTAATTTCTTATTTGAATTTGTCTAGCTTCGACTTACCAGATAACACATCTGAAAATGAAATGCACAGGCAAACAGAATGCAAATACTAGCAATAACTAGAATTCCTCCTCCTCCAATAAGTGAGTTAATAATGATGAAAGCATTTACAATCAATCAGTCAGACAAGCAAACATTCTTTCATAGTGTGTCTTCTCTACTTTTTTTATGTTTTCCTTAGATTGTGAATTTTTCAAGTTTGGGGCTGTTCATGTCTTACATAAACCTGAGTACACTACTGATAATCTATGACCCACCTTTGTACCTGCACCATTATGATTTCTGGAAAATGGGTAAAATGCTCCCAGCTGCATCCAACGGGCACACATATAATAATCTGCATCATTGAAGAAGCCACAAATATCTGCTCCAGTCTGAAAGTTTAAAAAGAGTACATATGAGTTCTGTATATTACTGCAGTTAGCTAATGATACTTCAAACATGTCGTGACAACACTAACTTACATAGGATATTCCAAAGAGGCTAAATTCCATCATACCTGCAAGAAAAGTAAGGCGACTTTATTAATAGCTATTTTCTTTGGTATTCTAATAGCCACCCATAGCAGCATTCATTTTATAGAAATAAATGAAAATCAATATATTTCTATAGTTTCTCTAATATATTGTTCTTCTTCCCCTGTATGTTGTCCTGACAGCTGGCAGCAGGAGCATATAAAGGCAGATGAAAGGGAAAATGTGGTGAGGGAGAGGGGAGAGAGAGAGAGAGACAGAGACAGAGAGATAAAGAGAATCTATGGGGCCAGAGATCAAGATGGAAGAACCAAAAGTAGTGGATGGGCATTTTGTGAAGGAAAGGGGAGTTGACTTCAGTGGGAGTTGGGCATAAAGATCAATGACTATTTTGGAAGCATATCAGTTTTAAAGAGTTGCTTAGCAGCCATTAAAAGAAGGTTAAAAAACAAGCAATTAAAACACGAGTGCTGATTTTGCTGAATTAAGTAGCTTGTATTGCCTACAATTAAATGTCTTTTGATCTAAGCCTGGTAAAGGAAGTAAAAAACACGAAAGTGTCCAGAATACATTACTGCATAGGATCAATTGACTATAAATCCTATTGCTTCCACCTACCAATTATAGATTTATGAAGTTGATCCCAAGCTGCAGTGTTATCGCCAAGCCAGTGTCCAGCCCATTTGCCACTAGAGGGATATGTTGAACGAGTGATAACAATTCCACGTTCCTTAGTGGTGCTCTGTAAAGCACTAACATTGAAAATAAAAGGACCGTAAATTAGATGTGGAAGAAACTGTTCTATAAAAGTCTTACATAAGGTTTCCTTTACAATAAAAGTATTTTTTCTTACATTTTTATATTGAAATTACAACCATGTCATTGCTGGTGTTATTAAATAAGTATCAGAACTTGGTTAAAATAACATTTTCAGAAGTTATCAAGATTTGCATTTGCACTGGAATATACTAGAGTTCAGAATGAAGTACCTTTACACACTTAAATGAAAATCAAGTGCAAATAAAGCTAAGGTATGGTCAGAAACTTAAGATCCAGAGAGGATGCTAGAATATGGAATTTCATATTAAAACAGCTAGAATTCAGTAGAATAGGAGGTAGAAAATCATGTGAATATTTTTAAAATTGAATGCATGAAGTGATTCGTGGTCACTGTAGAAATACCAGTGACATGATATTAGGTAAACTGGAAACAGTAATTAAAGAGAACTTTGGACACACGCAGATAAACATAACATCAGGAGAAGGGCAGGGTGACACCTTATTATGGATTGAGTTAAAAGCTTGTTCAAACCGATGTGTGCACAGACCTTTTAAGACAGTTGTAAGAAGCAATTAAACTGTCACACCTAAAACAAACCCTATTAGGGTCTACCTAGAACTAGACACATGGCTACATTGGATATCGATCCATTGGAGGAAAGTGTGTAGAGATGGCTTAGAAAAAACACAGAAACTAACAACAGAGAAGAATAGAGGGAAAGACAGAGGTAAACTGCAAGAAACCCAAGCAGTAGCCTGTGAACACAATGTGACCCTGGAAAAGTGAGAGAGAGCCTTTGGGTCAGTGAGCTAAAGAGCAAGAAACTGCTCTTTTTGTTCTTGGTTCCTCCTGCATTTGGAGAAGCAGAATATCATACATACTTTTTAAATTAACAAAGTCACATCCAAGAGAATATCACACACCATCAATTTCTACCTCCAACTGGAACATACCCAGGGTCCTGAAATTTCACTAGCCCCTCAAAAGAGGCTACACTTTGGTAAAAGACAATTTTGAGCCTCTGCAATATACTCTACTAATTCTTACAACTGGATAAGAGAGATTACAAATGGATAAGAGAAAATTGGTAAATATAATATATTTTGATTTTCAATAAGCTTTGGACAAAAATCACTCATTAAGGAAGATAAAAGACAACTCCCCTCATTCAGATGGGTGAGGAGGGCTGACAGCCCCTAGAACAGCTTTTCCAGTCTTGCCTGCCTCCTTTACAGCTGGGAGAGGTGGGCTGACAACCTTGCGCAGCCTGGGCTCTTAGGATGGTGCCTGAATCTTACCCAGGAGAGGCAGCTTGTCCAATTCTGCCTCCCTCCTCTCCTGCCATGGGGCAGCGGTAACGTGATTCAGATAGAGCAGAGGGATAAACTGCACTCTGACTATAGAGCCTGCAGGGAGACAAGCTGGTGCCAATGCCCAGAAGAGGAAGCAGAGCTGGCAAAAGGCAAACACAGCACGGGGAAAAATGTTAGATGGACACATTACAGAGTTGATTTGCTAGTCAGAATTATATATTGTTTGGCATTTCCCCTGAAAAGCTTTGAGCAGGGAAGTCTAGCGGAGCTACCAGATAGAGAGAAAACAGGTAGACACATCCAGGGATGGGACATTCCCTGATGCCAGTGACTGACAAATCTGGTTCTGCCTCATTATGGCAACCAGGCCGATATTCCCATTGCAATCAGTCTGTGGTGCTTTGCATGCAAAACAAAGGATTTATTTTTCTTTTAAACTCAATGCATTTAAATATATGGCCACTGCCACATGGTATCACAGAGTCCAAGCAGCTGCAGCATTAAACGCATATGCATTAGGGCAAACCAATTACTAGCTGACAAGGTTAAGAAAAAATTTCCCCAATGGGGTTGGTTATTGCATAATTGTCTGTTTTGAGGATTCCTCTGAAATCTCAGCTATTGGCCTCTGTTCTGATAGCAGAGTAGATGGGTCTCTCGTCGGAACTTCTTGAACAATTCCTCTGATCCTACGTCATATTGTCAATCATTATACAAAATTAATAAAATACAAGTTTAAAAGCTACATTGATGAAATCACATTGCTTTCTAATGCTTTGTGCACAATAATAGCCTGCACAGCTGCTTCAATAAGGCAGTGTTCATTGTTTTTTCTTCTACAGGATTTACAGCTTTAGTGACATTATAATTACAGTAAAAACACACCAGTCACTTAAATTACCATAGTAATTAAACTAGACTAATACATTGTAATTATTTCTTCCAAGATAAACAGTTACGTTTTCTAATATCTTTTATTCCAACATTTTCATACTCTGCTTGTATGACTCCATTTGTAGAGTGACTTTGAAATTGCACATAGAGCTGTAAACATAAAGAAAAGTGCTGTAAACATAAAAAAAAATATGTCAAAAAGTCTTTATGGCACTACAAATATATACAGGTAAGTGTGTGCTTAATTGCTTTGCTGGATTAGATTGAGAGTCCTCAGTATCTTGCAAGACTGGCCCCAATACACTTCTGAACATCAGTTATATGTGATGTAACAAAAATCTAATTAAATCTGAAAGTCTATGACTGTAAAATGTAGTGGCGAGGTCTGCCTGAAAGTCTAGTTGATAGAGTTCTGCAGTAAATCAACATGGAGGCAATAAAAGGTAGCCGAGAGACTATCACACTGTCTAACGTGCTCAAAACAGGTGAGGGAGAGCAAGTTTGCAAAAATCTGGTGTTTATGTTAAGGTTATGTGACTATGTGGAAGTTATGAATCTTAATGTGCTCCTTGGTTGATCTAGTTGAGGGGTGGGGAACCCTTTTTGGGTCAGGGGCCACTAACCCACAGAAAAATCAGTCAGGGACTACACACAAGTGAGAAACAAAAAAACAAAAAAAACCTAAAACCCGTCCCACACCAGCAAGGGCTCCCAAATGCTGGGGGGAGCCCTGAGCTTCAGGGATGGATCTAGGCAAGCCAGAGGCTCCATCCAGCCCCTCAGCATTAGGTTCCTCACCCCAATCTAGTTAATTGTAGCTGAGGCACAAGTAATCATGATTCTATCATATTTATCATGTGCATCCAGAATAAAATCCAGACTACTAATATATCTACTGGGACTTTAATGTGACCCATTTCAGAAAAGCTGGAAAATTGTGAGTCAAATCAGCTGGGGGGAGGGGGATTTAATCAGAAACGTATGAATGATAATTGGACTCACTTAAGAACAACTTACTAGATGTCTAAAAAGCCACAACCCATAACTGAGGAATAAGGCTGTGCCAGTTTTAAAAAATGGTTTAGAGGGAAAGTGAAAGCAGCTGTAAAATTTTAAAAAAAAAGACAAAGACTAAAACACAGTAATACCTAACAAATGGAGAAGCATAATATTGGATATAAATTAGAAGTCAGTAACTGTAGAAGAATAAGAAAAGCCAAGCAACACCTGCACAAATTTTTAGCTAGCAGAGTTAAGGATAATGGAGTATTTAAAATATATTAGGAATAAAAAGAACCCTGACAATGGCATCGGTCATTACTAGATGGACATAATAAAATTATCCACAGTAATGATGAAAAGCCAGAAATCCACTAAATAATCTGTTCTATATTAGGGAAAACAACAGCTGATATACCATCATCGCATGGTGATGATAATACTCTTTCTATTCCACTGGTCTCTCTGGAAGATGGTAAACACGCTACTGAAATTAGGCATTTTTAAATCTTGCACTGAAGAATTTAAAAAAAAAAGATGGCTGAGGAGTTAGTTGGGCCATTACTGCTGATTTCTAGTAAGTCAAGGGGTATGTCTAGACTGCATCCCTCTGTCGGCAGAGGGATGCAGATTAGGCAGGTCGACATTGCAAATGAGGCAGGGATTTAAATATCCCATGCCTAATTTGCATAAAAATGACCACCACATTTTGCTGACTCAGCACTTTGTCGGCAAAAAGTGACAGTCTAGAGGGGGATTTGTCGAGAAAGAAAGACTTTTTCGACAGATCACTTATGCCTCCTGCAAGGGATGCAGACAGAGGGATGCAGTCTAGACATACCCTTAGAAAGCAGCTAATATTTAAGAAGGGTAGACATGACAACCTGGGTAATCCTCTGACTGTCTGCCTGATATCTGTCTCAGGTAAGATAGTGGAGTGTCTGATAAGGTCTTGATTAATGAAGAAATAAAAGAGAGTAATGTAATTAATGAAAATCAACACGGGCTTTTGGAAAATAGATCCTGTCATACCAATGTAACTTTTTTAATGAGATTAAAAAGTATGGTTGATAAAGGTTAACAGTGTTATCCTAATACAGGCTTAACCTCTCCAAACTCTGACTGTCTGGTCTTGCAACTATTCCAGCACCAGAGTCCCTCTGGAGGTCGAGTGGCTGGAAGGCCTGCAGCAAATTTGGAGCCTGGCAGTGGGGCTGCCACCTGACAGTGCAGCTTCCCGGCAGGGCCAAAAGGCAGTAGGGCTGCCCGATACTGGGGTCAGAAGCCTGTCAGTGGAGCTGGGAGCCTAGCAGTGGGGCTGCCACCCGATGGCAAAACCAAAAGCCAGGCAGCCCCGCTGCTGCCCAGAGGTGCAACTGCCCAGTGGGAGTGGCAGGCTGTGGCAGTACCAGGAGCTCAATAGCTGAGCTGCCCAGCAGTGGGGGCAGAAACCTGGGAATGGGGTTACCAACTGGCAGTGCAGCCAGGAGCCTGGGAGTCCCCTGCCACCTGGTAGAGCTGCTCAGAATTGCTGGGAAATAGCAAGGCTGCCCGGCAGGGCTGAAGTCCAGCAGCGGGGCTTTTGCCCAAAGGCTTATCTGAACCCTGGTCACAGTGCTGCCATCTGGCTGCTCCACTGCCTGGGGGGACTGGGAGGCAGTGAGGCTCCCCTGTTGGGCCGGAGACATGCATGCATCGGGGCCTGCGGCAGGGGCAAGAGCCGTCTGGGAGTTTGGCAGCCAGGCCATGGCAGGGCAGGGGGGCAAAAATGACCGCCCATGATCCATCAAAATCCCTCATCCAGGACCAGTCAGGTCCCAAAGGTGCTGGACTAGGGAGGTCTTAAAACAATGAACAGTCCTGCGGCACTTTAGAGAATATATTATATCATGTGCCTTTGTGGGCAAAACTCACTGCATCAGATGAATACCTGTGAAAGCTTATGATAATATATTTGTTAGTCTCTTAGATGCCACAGGACTGATCATTGTTTCTAAAAGTAACAAACTAACACGGCTACCCCTCTGAGATTAATAGTCTTAGACTTCCATAAGGCATTTAACATGCCATTTTGATTAGAAAACTAGAATATGAAATTAACATAGTACACATTGAAGGGATTAAAAACTGGCAAACTGATGGCTCTCAAAGTGTAACTCTCCTTAGCGGTGTCCCCATCAGTGCTGCTTCCTGCAGCCCCCATTGGCCGAGAATGGAAATTCACGGTCAATGGGAGCTGCAAGTGGCTGTGCCTGCAAACCTGCAAGTAAATAAAGTGTCCTGTGGCCCACCAAAGGCTAACCCTGGTAAACCACATCTGGCCCATAGGCCACGTATTGCCTATCCCTGGGCTAGATGATAATAATAATATTTGATATTTTACATAAAGACCCAATTCTTATGAACAAGTGCTTACGTGAGAATCTCTGCTTTTGTTAAAAAATGAAGCAAAATTTTATCTCTCGTGGTTAAAAAGAAAAGCTTATAAATGTGACCAGAGTGAACCACGAAGATTTAAAAACCAGAAGGCAAACAATGCCCCCCTTTCTCCCCCCCGATAATTAAGACCATATTATAATTTTGCGGGACCTGTGGTTGTCAGTACTAATTTTTTGAAAGTACTTCTGGAAAAGTACTACCAGCCAAGTACTCTTGTGTAAATAATTAGTGGTTGCTTATATGTTTTAGAGAAGTGGTGGGCAGACTGTGGCCCACGGACCACACGTAGCTTATCAGGATGAGCTGCTAGCAGATACCACGCAGCTTTTTTTACCTTGCGTCTGCAGTACAGCTGCCTTCAGCTCTCATTGGCCAGAAACGGTGAACAATGACCAATGGGCACTGCAGGCAGCTGTACCTGCAGATGGACGGTAAACAACCTGTCTGGCAACTCGCTAATGGCTTACCCTGGTAAGCCATGTGCAGCTCACAGGGTATCCACCACTGGTTTAGAGGTTCATTTTGCTGAAATGCTTTTTGTTATCCTGAAGTTTTGTATGCTGAATTCTGTTTAATCTTATTTCCTCAGTTTGGTGAATAGAGACTATGCACATCTTGAGGTGCTAGATTACTTTTTTCCCCACTAGAGAGAGCACTACATTTTGGCTAATCCTTTCCACAATAGAGAGAGCAATACATTGTGATGCTGCCCTATGGAGCATGAAAGGCACCAAGATCATTGCTGCCTTGCCTTCCCATCTTGTATCACATAAGATCAAGGAAAGATGCTGCATCCAGCATTTCCTTAGCATTAGGAGTAGATTTGTGACAACTAGAATATTTAGGGTCATGCATAGTGAGGTCCCTAATCAATCTACACCTGGTAGGGTGAAGTAGATGGCCCTGAGACAGCTAATGTTCTCAGTTTCTGAAACAGCAATTAATATCTTCTTCCTGAATCCTTCTGCCAATGTCTGATCTGTGCTGGCAAAATTCTGAGGAAAAAGCTTCAGTCCCTTGTCCCATTTTCCCTGAGAAAATGTCAAAATTTTGGCTCTGGATTGTGCGGCTGCTGCATGACATACTCTAACTTGAAGCCACTCCAGAATGATGGCCAGAAAACTTCATTCATTAGTTTCATATATGTAAGCTATGCATCATCTGATAAGAAAATTGCACTTTGCATCACTATTTCTTGATTCTGATTGCTCCCACGTGTACTATAGTACTATGGCCCTTCTTCGATTATGGTATTACACCACCTTAATGCTGACACAGAAGACAAATTTTGAATATTTAAGATTTTTAAATAGATGTTTTGACCATATTTTCAGGTATAAGAAGTATTTGAACAAACTGTATCATTTGTCTTAACCACTTTTGCTATTCAGATGAACCATTTAAAAACAGGGAAAAAAATCACTAGATTTAATTTTACCCTTGATAGTTAGAAGCAATGATAACGTTTCCTTCAGTGCTAAATTATTGTCTAATGTCTACAGACAATTTTTAAATTGTACTTTGATTTGGCTGACAATAGAAGAATCAGGAATTCCTTCCTGTCCTGTCAGCAATTCCGCTAGTGTCTTGATTGACAGTGATGCACTGGCAGGCTGCCAAATATAACATCCATTCAAGTGGCCTTGATATTTTCTTTCTTTATGGTAATATCAAAGTTACCAAGGGCTTTAAGGTCATTAAGGCCTATGGAAAAATGCTGCTCTTTGCTTGCTCATTGAATTGGAAATGAAACAACCAAGATATATTATCATTAGATCAGACATTATCTAAAACAGGAGAGGATATTACTCAGTAAGGAATAACATATAATAAAATTCGCCTTGGACCTGAAAAAATAAATTGTTAAAAAGAAGGCCTTTTCCATATAATTTACATAAAAAGCTCACTAATTTTCCTGTTTAGTATTATTCCTTATTTTTTGTTAAGGATGTTAATTCCACAATGTACATACAGTGCCCTGAATTTAAAATAACAAATTCACAAACCGTAGCCTGAGATATACCATAAGAACAAAACAATATCAGTGCTATAATTAAAGCAGTCCATCATAGCTATACCTGGAAGCAAAAGGTATTTCATATTTTAATTACTTTAATTACTTTAGGTTATTGTTGGGTAATTACTGTTCATAACAGCTGATCAAAATGCTGAGGATTGTTCTGTCTTATAAATGAGCAGCCGAGTTTGAGCTTTTATGACTGACTGATCTTGTTTATAATGCAGAGCATTGTCCTAAGATGGCCTTGGTGGCTGTCTCATAATAGATATCACGGCTGAAGATGCAGCATGTTTTGTCTGAATGTGTTGGGACAAGAAAATATTTGATGGCATTTAAATTAAAATATATTAGAAATAGCAACATGACCATCTTCTCTGATAAAGCCAGGCGGCAATTAAGGTTGCACAGCATAAAAATTATACAGATGAAGTCATTAGAATCTGTGTACAACTAATTGCTGCCAGGTAGATGAGAAAATAAGATTCTTTATTATCAAACTTAGATAAAACTCTTTTTTTTTAAGAGTGGCTTGAAAATTACATCTGTTTGGAGAGTGGGACTGTGAAACAGCTAGACTCAAACCAAGACAATCAGTCTCTTTTGAAGAATTACATTTAGCGATTGCTAAAGATTCTGAATGACACAAAACAATTTTCTTGCTTCAGATTCTAATTGTTATAGCAGAATCCTCTTTCGTAGGACCCATTCATGGGCACCATATCTTGATTAAGGTCTAGGATAATGAAGAGGAGGGTGAGTATTATCTATCTGGTGCAATCATCATAGTAACTGAGCAATGAAATATGAGTAAATAAAACTCATCAAGAGTCCAATAAGTAGAATATATATCAGTGTGGATTTAAAACTTTTTACCATCAGGCCTTCCTTTTGTTCCAAATGGGTTTGATCATCATCTTCACTTGTGTGACAGTCAATAATGATACATATCAGCTATTAATAAAATACTGGTACACTAAAGTACGCACACTTATGACAACCACACCGTTACAGGGATTTGCTTCTTTCTGTGCATGTAACTTACCAAAGTGTGGAATGACTGACACAAATTAAAAAATAAAGTGATCTGCAAATTTCTCCAAGTAGATCACAGGCTCCTGCCACATAATGTCCCCCATTCTGTCACTGTTCCCTCCTTAGTTTGTTTCCTTTGAGTCCCCATATATTTCCTCCTATAGCTCCTGTCCCCTTTTATTCCCTGTTACCAAATATAACAGCTGCCTACTTGGTTAACACCAGAGACTGAATCAAGGCTCTCCTGAAATAAAAAGGAGATGTCTATACAGTTTGAGATAAAGAGCCAAAACAATATCAAACTACAGTATGTGGGAAAGGACTAGCTTTTATTTAAAAGGCACAGGTGATCACAAAAACGTAAGTTTCAAAGGGGTTGCTGTGTTAGTCTATAGCGGAAAAAACGTAAAAAATAACAAACAGTCTTGCAGCACCTTGGAGACTAACAAAAAATGTTAGTAGATGGTATCATGAGCTTTCGTGGGCATGACCCACTTCTTCAGATGTGCCCACAAAAGCATAAGCTACTGAAAGAGATTTGTTTTAGTTTTCTATTCAACTATCCGCTTTGGCTGAATACTATTTGATTTTAACAGTCCAAGTCAGCAATGACAGCGCTACTTAAAATTCTGTTCAGAGGAAAAGAGATCCCAACTTCTTGAAAGCCTACAGTTTTTTCCTCTTTTCTCAGCTATTAGCACTAAGCAAACACTGTCATGAGACAAGTACATAAACCTAGTCCATTTGTCCTTGACATGCATGGAAAAAAAGTGTTACATTTTCCAGCTTCTGACTCCAATTAACTGTGCTCATACAAGCTGTTTCTGGATCCTTTCAGTCTGCCCTTTGCGTAAACCTCATGCTAGATGAAGAGCATACTGCCAAGCAAGAAGCTTCAGAAGTATGAGGTGTGAAACAGAAAGATCGGAGAAAAACTATAAAGGAAACTATGAAGAGGGAAAAAGAGAAAAATATGAAACAAAGCAAGCCTTGTTATACCTAAGACTGTGTTTCCTTTTGTGGTGAATCAGCTGCAGGAATACAATTTTTTCATCCTCACTACGTGCTTGGGGTTGATTTGGAAATGGGTGCAGAATGCAGGCAGTGATTTGTTAGATATTGATCCCCACTTTTCCCTTACAGAGCCATTTTCAACTGCTAATAAACCCAGGCATACTAAAGTTAGTGCCAGTGTGGGAGTAAGAAATGCAAAAAGTGGCTTTAACTCACATTTATAATGCCCTGGTCCTACATCCCTTCAAACACCATGCTGGTCCCAACTTTAAAATTAAAGCAGGAATGATCAAACATACAATGGCTGTCAACAGCTCCCAAAAGGCTATTACAGCAGCTGGGGATAATCATGCTTAGGACACCCACCCTATTTCCCTTACTCAACGTCACCACACTGAGAATACCCTTATGAAGAGGGACCAGCTAAGTCAAATGTACAGACTTTGCACAACTTCAGTTTCTCCTGGGTTGGAAGAATCCTTAGTAAAGCTGCTGTAGTAGCTTTATGCCAGCCCTCTGTGGGTCAGTTCCTTGTGAACACAAAAGAAGACACGTAAGTTATATGTGAGGGTTATATGTGAAGGCAGTGTGGGGTTCGGAAGAGAACATTTCAGGGTGTCAACAGATTTATTGAGGACAGGGCTGAAGCACAATGCCTAGAAGACTGTTCCAGCCAGAGTAAATCAGAGCATCATTGTAGGCTATAAATTGCACAGGAACCAGTTTGGGCCCTAAACTGGGCCAGGAGTGAGGATTCATAAAAGTGACAGAGCCACAGCGTGTATGAGCTCAGAGAACTGAAGATTGAGTTTGTAAGATATTACTCTGCTGACCCAACTAAAGCCAGAGAGGTCCCCAGGTTACTGCTAAACTCAACACCACCAATCCTTATCTATTTTAAACAATTCATCTTTCAAATCAGGAGCCAAGAAGAACAGATAAAAAAAGAAGAGATTGTAATTAAACATAATAAATATAATAAGGTGGGTCAGAGATATAACTAGCTGGACACAAAACAGTGATTTAAACATATTTTGCCCAAGTCAAGGTAAAACCAGAAGGTCACATGCTTCATAGTTTCTGTAGACCGAGGCCATAGTGCACAGTAGGGGCTCCTTGCATCCCCCCATTTCCCCCGCAAATGGCCTATGTGCCTTCCTCCCATCCCTCTTTATTGAAGGCATTCCTTGCATCTCCCTCTGCCTGCTCCCTCATGACTGGACTCTGGAATCTCCCATTTCCTCCTTCTGTGATAGGGGCTCTGCATTCCCTCACTACCCTCTCTACCACATGCCATAGACCCCAAAGTCTGCAGTCTGTATATGCCCCTTTTCTCCCTTTGTCCCCATACCAGGATTGCTTAATTCCCCATGTCCAATGTGCGCTTATTTTCCCATTATCCCCTGCCACATGGTATGGGTTCTGTGTGAATCCACCATTCACTCCTTCCCCTTATTTTCACTCCCCCATTCTCCCAGTCCAGGCCATGTGTGCACATCTGCATTTCAGCCCTCACACAACCCCTTTCCTCCACACAATTATTATTTATATTCATTCTGTCTGGGAGATAACTCAGGGTATCAACACGCTAATTTTTACTGAGAGGAGAGGCAGAGATGAGACAAGACTACTGTTATGCTGGAAGGCATTAATGGGTGTCATCAACCAGTTCTGTGGTGCACTGACACTTGTAGAGGTGCTTGAATCCATGGCTCCGATAAACAGAGGAAAAGGGTTCCATGTGTGCTCCATTTTCCCTCTTTTGGTTTTCCAATTTCCCCAGAATCGACAAGTATTTTTCACTGATGCCTAGAAAGTTCCTTGGAATTTTGGAATTGATTGGCAGTGTCATTTAAAAGCCATTGAGTATATATAGACAAACAAAGAAATGCCATTGGACTCAGTGCATGCTGATGACATATTAGAAGCATGTAAACCTTACAAAGAGGGTATTTATACTTTGTTGTATTTTTTAAAATGTCCAGTTGCTAGCTGTTTCCAACAATTACTGTCAGTAAAGAAGTGCCTGAATTATTGTGTAACAACAAACTAGCTTCTCAAGAGGAGAGAAAAAGAAAACAACTTACTCATAGGTAGGTTTTGTATGCGACCATCCATATAGATTGTGCACATCATAATGTCTAACAGGGGTTCCATCTGGTAGGAACTGCTGACTTTCCATGCATAAAGTTTTGTGACTCAACCCAAGTGACGGTGATTCCAAACCTAATGAGAAGGAAGTTTAAATATTTATATCATTAAATCATACCAAATCATTTACCATATTTAACTGCCTATGCAGCAGGAGTTTGTTTAGCTTTGTTTTGCTTTGATTGTTCATAGAATACTACTCTACACTTTCTGACAATTTAGATTTTGAATGCTGGCTGTTCCCATTAATCCTGTACACTAATTTGGAACTAAAAAACTACTATAATAATCTCATTGCAGATAATGCTCTCACCCTGCCAGAATGGGATCTCTTAACTTAGAAGATACTGCAGCTCTTTAGAAGCATTTCTCCATATCAAACACAGAACCTGAATAATGGGAAAATGTTTGTTACTATTAAGCTGGGGACAACTTCCAAAATTAATACAGAGAAACTGCATGACTTTGGAAGGAAGAAGAAAGCATGGGATAGTATTCTACATAGATAGAACATTAGGAGGAAAATTTTCAACAGCACGAAGGGCTTTCAAAGGGAGTATGACTAACTACCTTTTGTGTCTTTGAAAATATCCTCCTGGATAACTACTTGTTAAGGTATTCTCTCCTAATGTTCTATATTTTAGAATACTTCTACCATAAACTCAGCCAATTGTGTACAAACTATGGCACAGAAGACTCTAAACTGTGGAATGAAGAAAATTTGTATCAGCTTATAAATTCTACATTTTCCCCAAGCCATGCTCTGTGATTTTTAAACTGAATTGTTTACATCACGTATATTGCTAAAGGTAGGAACAATATTTTCTAATGTGAAGAAACAAAGTAAGGTATAGCCAATTTGGGCAAAATGCTTGGAGCCTTTTATTTTTTCCAACATGGCTACACGTGGGCCTCAAAATCCATGTTATGTAGGCCCTTAACTAAAAGTGGCTTTATTTGCAAGAAGTCCTGCGTAGGCACAGCTCCTCACTGCAATCAAAAATTGTGCATTACAGAAGCTCTGGAAAAAAAATCAAGCCCCTTTTATTTACATGTTAAATAAAGCATCAGAATTTATTCTGGTCCCAGATATCATGTAAGTAAATGATACAATAACCAGAGTCACTTACGGAAGTACCAGATAGTTACTATACTTACTAGGCATATAGGGAGGATTGTTTAGCTCTTGGTTTCTACAGCCTTCAACTGCTCCATGAACAAAGCTTGCAGGTTCATTCATGTCCTAAAAGCAAAAAGAAATAACACGTATATTAAAATAATTTTTGTTTTGATGATGTGACATATTAAATCCTATTTTGCAAGGGGATATATAATAAAACTCCTTCAACAGCATTTACAGTTGTCTTTTTTAACACTATGGATTTATCAATTTACCTTTTCTTTACATGAGAGAAATAAAAATGTGTATTTGTAAAAAAAAAACAAAAATAGAATGGGAAGGAATGTACCTGTCTGAGATCTAATGTGGAAGGCTCTAGCTTATAAGAGTTTGTTTATGTATAACGTATAATGCCCTTAAAAATGCATGAATACATTGGATCTACTAGCAAATCCAGCTACCAAGACACTGAGGGAATAGTTTTCTCTATGGCAGCTCACACTGTGTTCCACATGCTGTGCCTCTGCTTTTTAAATGTAGTAAGAGTCACCAGGCTCTTCCTACATTTAAAAAAGGCAGAGCTGCAGTGGTCTGGGACCGGGCATGAGCTGAGACAGCTGAGTCCTGGCTTGTGCCTAGTCCCAGAAGCTGCACCTCTGCTCTAAAAAGCAGAAGTGCCACATTTAAAAAACAGAGGTGCCATGTCTGGGACTGGGTTTGAGCCAGGACACAGCTGTCCCAGCTCACACCCGGTCCCAGACCCCTGCAGCTCTGCCTACATTTAGAAAGCAGAGCCTTAGCGAACCCCCTTATCGACTAATCAAGTAGTCAATGGAAATTCCATCAGCTACTAGATTAGCTTACTAATCAGTATTTAATATCCCTAATAACCAGTGGCCTGACTACAGAACAGCTGGCACCCCTGGAAGGGGGAGGAGACTCTGCATGCTCCCCCATCCCCAGGACCATCTGGCTTGCGGGCAGGGGTCCAGATGGGTGGCCATGGGCTGGATCAACCAGCTTGTTGGGCCACATCTAGCCTGCAGAGGCTCTCTGGCCCTCCCCTGCAGTAGATCAATGCACCCTGAGAACACAAACACCTCTCTTCCTGTGAAGCAATGCATACTTTTTGGTATGTGTTCCCTCTTCTGCATAGCTCTGGCAGAGCAGAGATTACAGCCACATTCATTTATGGCAAGTTCACCCATGACAAACTGTCAAGATCCTGTAGAAGGGTTTATGCAGAAACTGGCATAGAGACCCAAATGAACGCAGACCTTAGAGTTTAACACTGTGGGCACGTCTAGACTACATGGCTCCGTTGACGGAGCCATGTAGATTTGTTTACTCTGCAAAGGGAAAGGAAGTGGTGATTTAAATAATCCCCGCTTCATTTAAATTAAAATGGCTGCCGCACTGTGTCGATCAGCTGTTTGTCGGCACAGCGCTGTAGTCTGGACGCTCCGCAGTCGATATCAAAGGGTATGTCTACACTACCACCCTAGTTCGAACTAGGGTGGTTAATGCAGGCATTCGAAGTTGCAAATGAAGCCCGGGATTTAAATATCCCGGGCTTCATTTGCATCTTGCCGGGCGGGCGCCATTTTTAAATCCCCTTAGGTCAAACTCTGTGCCCGCGGCTACACGCGGCATGGAGTAGGTAGTTCGAATTAGGTTCTCTAATTCGAACTACTGGTACACCTCATTCCACGAGGAGTAACGGTAGTTCGAATTAGAGAACCTAATTCGAACTACCTACTCCGTGCCGCGTGTAGCTGCGGGCACGGAGTTCGAAGTAAGGGCATTTAAAAATGGCGCCCGCCCGGCAAGATGCAAATGAAGCCTGGGATGTTTAAATCCCGGGCTTCATTTGCAACTTCGAATGCCTACATTAACCACCCTAGTTCGACCTAGGGTGGTAGTGTAGACATACCCAAAGGCATTTGTCAACCTCCCCGGTAAACCTCATCCCACGAGGCATATCGGGGAGGTCGATAAATGCCTTTGATGTTGACCGCGACGCGTCCAGACTACAGCGCTGTGCCGACAAACAGCTGATCAGCACAGCGCGGCAGCCATTTTAATTTAAATGAAGCGGCGATTATTTAAATCGCCGCTTCATTTCCCTTTGCCTACAACCCTAATCTACATGGCTCCGTCAATGGAGCCATGTAGTCTAGATGTGCCCTGTGATTGCTAAAGTAGTCTAATGGAATTGGGCAGCCAAATCACATTGAAATTTGGGCCCCTAGTTTCCCTAGGTAGTTTGAGAAATCTCAGTCTAAAGTTCTTTTTTCTTTTGCAGAGGGCCAGCTGACTAAAATTAACTAAGCAAGAAGTCTCCAGGAAACTGCTTTAATATCCTGCTTCCGAGAAATGAAAGCAAAGACACATATATAGATAGAAAGTCTCCAGAGAAATAACAATGAGTAACAATGAGTATTGAAAGTATTAATTGAAAAGGCTAATTGTGTACATAGATAAGTTACTCATCTCTGACCTTCAAAATGTGTAATAGTTTGTGTGGCCTTGGTTGCAACATTATGTTGTCCACCAGTTAAAATAATACAAGAGGCATGGCATTACTGAAGGGTATTATACATTTTACTGGATGCCTAGGCATTTCTCTTCTTTGAGACAACAATATATTATTATATATATCTTCCATAGCTATTACATGTCTATTCCATTTTACAACAAAACACTCCATCTGGTGTAGTTCTGCACTAGTCTAGAAGAGATGGAACTTGTAGCAAACTGCTCGGGAGACTTGTCTGTGGACAACTATTTCCTAAAAGTGACATTTAAACATGGGGGTGGGGAAATCAAGATAATGTTTGTTGGACAATGAAACTAAAATATATCAGTAATAAACAAATTAGGACTTTCTCTTCAGCAGATAACACTGTATTAACAAAACAGCTAATTTTTGACCATCGTAAATTCAGCTGAACTTCATCCTTACTTTCGGAGAGGAATAAGCTGGCAAAAGGAGTTAGGTAGGAATGGCTTTATAAAGGAATTTTTTGAATCACAAGATATTATAGGAAAAGTCAGATAAACTTTCATATTTTTAATTTCTTCTGCTAAGGGAGAATATAACCTTTATGACTGTGTGTGGCGATCAGACTGCATTGATATGAGTGGTGATCAGATTGACCTGTATGATAATCAGGCCTGCATTGAAGGGAGCCATATCAGAAGAAAACAGAGCAAAATATGCCACATTCAGCTACCACACCTGCAATGAGAGAATATTGCTGGGAGAGATAGGTGCAGATCCATCACAAACTGAGGACAGCTCTCCAACCCCACTATTCTTAATAAACACAAGCAAGTAAGTGAATTCACTGAAACTGCAGCTGGGATTAACATGCATTTTTCTTCTTTAATTTGGGCTCTGCCACTCATTTTATAGAGCTAATCTGCTATAGCTATAACAAGACAACATGTTACTTCACAACAGGTCCAAAACAAAATTACTGGACATGAGCCCAACCAAATTGGTGAGAGTATAATTCCAAAGTATAAGCATTGTTCTTGGCCCTTATGGGTACGTCTATACAAAAGAGGAAGGTCAAAGCTGCCACTGTCGATTTTCCAGGGTTCAAATTAGCAGTTTAATTAAAACAGCTAATTCGAAGTGAGAAGGGCACTCCGGTCAATGCCGGAAACCCTGCTTTCATGAGGAGTAAGGGAAGTCGAAAGAAGAGTATTCTTCCTTCAACTTCCTGCAATGTAGACAGCGCCAAAAGCTGAGCTAAGCTACTTCTACTTCAGCTACGCAATGAACGTAGCTGAAGTTGTATATCTTAATTCAACTTTCTCCTGTAGGGTAGACATACCCTATCACAATAATGAGCAGAACCTAACAGGCCAAACTCCCAAGGAAGTTCTGATCCAGAAGTGGCTCTGAGCTTTATGAGTCAGTCACATCTCCACATACGTCTAAATTTAGAAACAACTCATATAAACACTAAAAAAGTATTTCAGTAATTTAAAATATTTTTTAAATCAGCAGGGATTTCTTATAATTATTAAAACTAAAAGTACACAAAAACAAACAAAAAATAGCTATAAAACAGAGAAAGTATATACACTTACAATCCACAGACCATCAAACTTCACACTTTTCTCTGGTTGGTTTGGGTTAGTGTGGTATTCTCTTATTTCTCTTTGCCACCACTGAGCTGTGGTGTTGCGGAAGAAATCTGGGAAAGCTGCATAAGCTCTGTATAGCTATAAAAGTAATATACAACATGAGAGACAAAAGATACAGATTATTGAGATGGAATTACTGGATTTCCATCCCTGTACATTTTGCTTGGTTTCTGATTTCCTAGATTGAAGATTGCACAGTTCTAACCATAAACCTTATTTTCTGTGATTCTTAACATGCAGACTAAAAGAGGCTTTAATTTTATATGAGCAATAATGCTTAGAGAAATGTTGTGGTTACTTTTCAGCTGTAACAGAAACATAGTACGGTGCAATCACTTCTGGAATTTCCAAATGGGTAAGAAGAGGCACAGAGAGGCAAAAATTTATTCACTTTAAGTCCCTTTACGTTGCCAGAGCATAAATGAGCACTAATGGCTCAGATATTATGTTGATGGATAGTAGTAAAACCACCTATTGTAGCATGGCATAACTAGTTTTAATGTCCATGTCTTCACTCAGTGGAAGATCGACGCTGCAGCGATCAATCTTTCAGAGTTCAATTTAGTGGTTCCTTCCCCAGTAGTGTAGACCTGGCCTTACCCTCTGCTCTAACCCCTAGATAATATACACCTTTTATCACTTTGTGTCTCATCATAGTGGTTACTTAGAGCTCAGCCCTATATTCCTTATGCAAACCAAAAACTGTCAGTGATATAACTAACCTGGGGTATGTCTACACTAGCCCCCTAGTTCAAATTAGGGAGGCTAACGTAGGCATTCGAAGTTGCAAATGAAGCCCGGGATTTAAATATCCCGGGCTTTATTTGCATCTTCCCGTCCGGGCGCCATTTTTAAATCCCCCTAGTCCGAACTAACTGCCCGCAGCTACGGGCGACAGTCAAACGTTAACTTGAACTAAGTCCTTAGTTCGAGTTAACTGTTACACGTCGTGGAATGAGGTGTAACAGTTAACTCGAACTAAGGACTTAGTTCGAATTAACGTTTGACTGCCGCGTGTAGCCGCGGGCAGTTAGTTCGGACCAGGGGGATTTAAAAATGGCGCCCGGATGGGAAGATGCAAATAAAGCCCGGGATATTTAAATCCCGGGCTTCATTTGCAACTTCGAATGCCTACGTTAGCCTCCCTAGTTTGAACTAGGGGGCTAGTGTAGACATACCCCTGGAGAGGCATATCTTAAAGTTAGTGAGACTATTACTGAATGGGGAAAAATATTATAGTCTCAGTGAATGTGAGGACAATAGAGAATTGTAATCTAGCCACATAAATGGGCTATTTCATAGCAAATGTTTTGTTCAAGCTTTGAATTATGTGTATTTATTATATGAATTGTAATATTTTGACTACTTCACCATTTTACTCTTGGTAGCGATCCTAATTTTTTATGGGTTCAAGTCCTACAAGGAGTTTGCCATGAACTCCAACTAAAGTCTATGAAAACAAAGGGTGTTCTCATAGGGTTGTGCCTTAAGCACATGATGGTGTAGGATAAGCTTTATAAAATATTTAAATGAACCACGAATCACTTCAGGACACTCAATTTTACAAACTCCATGAAGAAGTATTTGCAAAGCAAAAATTAATTTTTTTCTAGAGAAGGAATAAAAAAAAAAGAGACACAGCCTCATTATTCTTTTTACAATACATGCGAAAGATTACCATGAAAACAGGAAGCACTGCTAACTTAGAAATGTTGGGGGGCTTATTAAAGGCCTCAGATTGTTTTATATTTTTTTCTTAGATCCTGTAGTAGACTTGGCTACTAGGGATGCTAAAATTAACTAATTGAATAGTTGATGGAATTTCCATCAGCTATTCAATTAGTCAATAAGGGTGCTTCCGCTTTGAAATATAGCAAGAGCCTGCCTGGCTGTTGCTACATTTCAAAGGCAGAAGTACCATATGGAACCTGGGGCCAACAGGGGACTCTGAGCTCCAGTTCCGTGGGAGGGGGCAGGCACGCAGCAGGGGCATTCCTCCTTTGAAATGTACAAAAGCCCCAGCTTTTAAGCCGGCTCCCCCCAACAGCCCCTCCTTTTCCCCCGCCCTTGCTGCCTCTTTCTGACAGAAGCATCAAGGGTGGGGGAAGTGACTAGTCGACTAGTGTGTCGACTACCTGATATGCTTTTGCTTATCAGATAGTCAATTAGTCGCTTACATCCCTACTGGTTACCCATTTTCTATGTCTCTACCTCACCTATCATTAAAATAGATTACATTTGATAATTGCTTTGCTGTTTCCCTTAAGCAACTGTAATACCAACTCCCTCTGATTTTGCCAATAAGTGACAGGAACTCATCAAAATAAATCATCATTGTAATGCAATACACTTACCTTTACTTGAGTGTCCCAATCTAGTGATTCATTAACAACTACATTGGGAAGATCTGGCCAAACCTACAGAAGAGGAAGGGCATTTAAAAAAAATCATTCTAAATTACATGGGCTGGTACTAAATTTACAACACACTATGTTTTACACACTATGATGGAATCTTAAAAAACAAAGCAGCTACTTCTCAAAAACAATACCTTGATCAATCTCATTACAAGTTTTCCATATCATCCCCTTTGTCTCTAAGGGTACGTTTACACTTGCTCCCTAGTTCGAACATTTTTTGAGGAGTAACGTTAGTTTGAACCAAGGGGTTTGGTTCAAACTAAAGCGTCCTGGCGTGCACTTTCACTTTCGAAACAGCTGAGTGGAGTGGAGTAACACGCCGGCGAGATCATGCTAATGAAGCACGGGATATTTAAATCCCCGCTTCATTAGCAATTTCAGTCGCCTACATTTGCATCCCTAGTTCGAACTAGGGAGCAAGTGTAGACGTACCTTAAGTGCTTTCATAGATACCATATCCCATCACTCATGTCCCTTTCCACATAGACTGTCCCTAAAGCTAGCCAGATTCACTTTTTCATTGCTCTGCTGCAAACAACACATCATTTTCATCAGAAAAGCATGACTCTCATTTGAGCCAAACTCAAAACATAGGACTGTATGTAATTAACAAGAATTGTGTTCTGTGCTCTGTTCCCACCACTGAAGATCTGGACTTCCTTATAATGTACAGCTATTTCTACTTTCTTTGTTAGACACTCTTCCAAACTGAACTTAAAAAGGAGCCTTTAGGCCCAAAAATATATAAATGGTTCAGCATGGTGCATGGCGTAGGCTCAATTGTGATAATACATAGAAAAACCAAAAGGGTTCATAAAAGAGCTAGATAAATTCACGGAGGATAGATCCATCAATGGCTATTAGCCAGGATGGACAGGTATGGTGTCCCTAGTATCTGCTTGCCAGAAGCTGGGAATGGATAACAGGAGATGGATCACTTGATGGATTACCTGTTCTGTTCATTCCCTCTGGGGCACCTAGCACTGGCCATTGTTGGAAGATGGGATACTGGGCTAGACAGACCTTTGGTCTGACCCAGTAAGGCTGTTCTTATGTTCTTAAACAGCAATCAAGGCATGCTGAGTGCCATGGTGTCTCCTACAGATCTCTTAGAGGATATAAGAAAGTATTTTGCCCCCATTCAGAATCAAAGACTCAGCCCCCCCAGACCCAACCAAATCCACAGATTCAAGATCCGCAGATCCCAGGGAAATTACCAGAGGTCATGATCACCTTGTGAAAACAATAAGAACAGCCATGCTGGATCAGATCAAATGTCCATCTCGCCCAGTATCCTGTCTTCCAACAGTGGCCAGTGCCTGAATCCCCGTGCTCCCAGAAGGGGCAGGGCCTTGGACGGAAGGAGTAGGGCCGGGCAGCCAGCTCTCCACACCCCGCAGCCCTCAGAGTCGCAGAGCATGGTGTGTGGTGCTTCAGAAGCAATTAAAAGAGCCCAGGGCCCCAGCTACCACCACTGCTGCTGGGAGCCCTGGGCCCCTTTGAATCACCTGCGTTAACTGCCTCCTTTGCCCACCGCCCCCCATTGACAAGCCTGGTACCAGATGAGGATTAACCCTGTAAGAAGGCAAGTAGTCGTGCCATGGACCTCCTTAACAGGGCAACTTTAAATAGCAGCCCCAACTCTACTGACTGAATCAATGCAGCTCAGGTGTCATGGCCCCAACCTCCTACTGCATCGATTCATGCTTTTTCCCACTTGGTTAAACAGCTGTTTACTATCAAATATTTCTTCCCCAGGTAAGTACTTGTAAACCATCTTCAAGTCACCTCTTAACCATGATAATCCGATTCAAATCTGGAAATAACATCTCTAATATTATCAGGTGATCTAAAAACAGTACCTTTCCCCATACAATTTCACTGCTATTGGGCCATTTAATAAAGACATCATCCTGGACACCTCTTGTATAGGCTGGATAATTGGTTTCATTGCCTGAAATGGCTGGATCCTAAAATTAAAGATAAGATACAGTTTTACATTTGTATGGAGAACAATTTAATACACATCAAGAGCATTAGATGAAGTATGTGTGTGGATAACCTATAACAAGGGTAAAAAAGGTTGATCTCAACACTGACCAGGATAATGATGAATTTCATTCCTTCCATTTTCATCCTGTCAACCAGAGCTGGTAGTCCAGTGAAGTTTGGGCTGAGGGTAAAGTCTAATTGTCGTTCCATGTAATCAATATCAGCGTATTGCACGTCCTGCAGGACACAACAATGCCTGTAAAGTGAGCATCATTTCTGCTACGTGTATATTTATAACACTACAGTCAAATTAAGACAGCTATCGATTTTCTCTATGTAAAATGGGGAGCTGATCCATTTTAAAACAAATGATATTTAATTAATAAAGTTACACACTCCAAAAATCAAGACACTATGAAATTAAGCCTTTTATTAACAAAACTCATTTTGAAGATAGAAAATGTGCTTACGCTACAGAGGAACAAATTCCCATTTTTATTGTGCGTGGGTGTCAATGTCATGAAATAGTGAGGAAAATAGATATTCATATCAGATTGTTACGTATTGAGATGCTTCCATGAATTGGTCTGTATCATCAAGTGACTGAACACTTTTAGCTTGATGTATCATTATGGGGGTTCCTTCTGAAGTTTCCCTTGGGTGGGTGCCTAGCCATGGTCCTTCAGTAATATTTCAGGATAGAATAATGTAACACACAATATGTTTTGAATTTCTCTCCTCCTCTTCCATCTCCTGACTCTTCCTACTGGTTTTGATAACAGAATACTTCTGTGCCTAGCACAAGAAGGGGACCCATTGGGGCCTGCAGGTGTTACCCTAATGCAAATGATAATTATATGAGAAAACGCTAGGTTTCGGGGGTAGAAGTTGTATGCCAATGTTGTTTGTTTTACAGAATAATTTCCACAATTGCATCAATAAAGTCTCAACCTAAGAATCCCCATGGGAGTCAAAGAGAATTTCTAACAAGGACTCCAGCTGCACCGCTACCCATCCCAAGACAATCCTGCTTTTGAAAGGCTAAATCTAGCCAATATCCCAATTTGTCTTCACCAGAACCTCAGTCCTGCATTCCTTGCATCTCTAATACTCCCACTGACTCAATAAGACTCTTCAGAGCACAGGGAATACAGGACTGAGCCAAAAGATGGTACAATGTTTGAGACCAAATTCCAGGAATATACATGCATTTAAATTATTTCAGCTGACTGCACCCAACAAATATATACATGAATAAGATTTTAAAATATGGATAAAAAGTAAAAAGAGCAGTACTGTTACTTAACTCAGCATATACAAAGAAGTTTAATTACATTTAAGTGTATACAGTAATTTCTATTCTGCAGTGGTTGTTTTTATTCTGCTTTTCATTAGGGGTCAGAAAAATCTGATAGCATATATTTTAACTGGAAAAACGTACATAAGGTATCTGAGCTGCCTTCATTTCTTCATACAGGTCAGAGATTTCCATGTCATTTTTGTATCCATAACGGCATAACTGGAATCCCAAAGCCCAATATGGTGGCATAACTGGTCGACCAATAAGCTAATAACAAAATAGAGGGAAAATACAATATTAAAATATATATAATCAGAACAAAAATATAATTAACTGTGACATCATATCAATCCTACTGCAGTGTATTCCTGAACAACAAGCTCTGGCGTTGGGCCCAACACCATGTAAAAATCCAGAATTCCTCCGATAGTGCGATATGTCAGGGCAGGAGTTGGCTGGAATGTGACATCTGAAAAGACAGAAAAAGGAAGCAGAAAGAGAATGTTTAAATAATCTATTGTTAAGGAAAAGGGCAATATATGAAAGGACTTCAGGAATAAAAAAGGTGATTTTTTTGTTACCCATTGCATTGCTGTTAAGCAAGAGGACTCCATGAGCATTTCCATCATTTTCTAAGCCCATGTAAAAAGGATGTACACCATAAGAATTCAGTTTGTACTGCAAAATAAAAAAGAATTGAATTTCTGCTACACAAATATCATAACTATTCACATATTTTCCATTTATTTACAGCAATAAATGATTGGACAAGTAACTTCCAAGAGAATTACAGACTGTGGTCAATATCTAAGTTCCCTACAAAAAATGATTTTCAACACTTTGACATTTTTAACTCAATATGCTGAGAGCATTCAAGTACGAAGAAAGTAATGGTACTACTTTAGGTCCCTGAATAACTATTGATACATTTCTGCTAACATGAAACATCTTTCTCAATACAAAGCAGTCCTGTAGGATTTTGTAATCCACACTGGTGACTCTGATTTGAAAAGCATTAGAACTGAAATGGTAACAATGAGGAGACTATAATTATGATGAATGGTGTGGTAGAGAAGCAGCATATAAAAGAAAGACATGGTATAGAGCAATTAGTGCTAGATTAAAAGTTTTGGCTGGTGCGTGTGTGTGTATGTGTGGCAATGCCAAAAATTTGTACAGATTCATCTCAGTTTTAAAAAATCTTGAATATGTGTTCAACATTTTTTAAACAAAACCTTTCATTTTTTCAGTTTACAACACTTTTGTGTCAGAATTTTCTGTAATGTTATTTTAAAAGCTAAAAATGTAAAAAATCTTCGAACTGAAAAGCTCTGTTTTAGGTCTAACAAAATATTTAGTTTGACTCATTTTTTAATCTATTTTAAAGTTGCTGGAAATTTTGAAAAGTATTAAATTCTACCTGAAACAATTTTGTTTCTGATTCAGAATTGCCAGAGAACCGAAACATCCATTGTGTGACAGCTCTAAGAGAAAGATACCACCACTGTCATTGTTCACTTTAGAAGGGCTGCAAACTTCACATCACCAAGAAGAAAATAACAGACGCATAAAACATGCATCCATTACCTGTTACCAGACATTAGTATGTTCACACAGGTATGTGATTCTCCATGCTGAACAGGAATGTGAGTATTACTATGTATCCAACATTTCTGTTGTTTGGAAATTTGACTATCTCTATTATACACTGCAACAGCCTATAATATGCAAATTGGCATCACACTTTTTTAGCTTTTCTAAAACTATCATTTGCAGTAAAACAATTAGCTGAGAAGCATGAAAAGCAGCAATGTACTATTGCATATGATGCATTTGCCACTCTTCAGTTCTGCATCAAGACTTGATTTCCAATTGAGGACTTTGATCATAACTAAAAAGATTGGAGTAGAGATGTCATTCCTTGAAACACATTTTACATATCACAAACTTCTTAGGCCTGACCTATTGTCTAACAGGATTTTTACATTGACTTTGCTGACCTCTGGATGAACATTAATACTTGTTTCTCTACTCAACTAAGGCCTAGGACCTAGATATGAACTCCATAAATCAGGACTCAAGGAACTATGTGTAATCTTAATGCTGGGCCTTCCTGCATATTTAATGATGGTTTTTATCATTCCACACCAAACAATCATAGTATAATACCACCTTTACCCCCTCCTGAGTTTTGTGCCAGGCCTAGCTCACACTTTCGGTTCTGGCCTACAAGCCACAGGCAAAATATGAGCCTGCTGCCCCCAGGCAGAATTCAGTAAATTGTATCTTAAATTCTCAAAAAGTGTCTGCCTTGGTTCAGTCCAAGGCCACATCTTTACTTGCTGCACCGGAGACTGATCTTCTGGCATTCAATTTAGCAGGTCTAGTTAAGACCCACTAAATCAAATGCCAAGGGCTACTCTGGTTGGCACCAGTTGCAAGGAGTAAGGAAAGCCAATGGGAGCGTTTGCTCCTGTTGGCCTTCCTCTTGAAGATGGCACCAAGCTCAGTTTAAGGTAAGCTGACTCCAGCTGTGTACCCTAAACCAACCTTCCAGGTCTAGTGTAGACTGAGGGAATACCATACCACAAAGACCTTTACTGATATAAAGAATGGAAAGTGTAGCTACATAGAGAAAAGACAAAATCTGTTTCTGCTTACACCAGGGGGCTGGTCTTTGGCGAACATTCCCCAAGTGTGCCAGTTCATATCACGCCGAAACATAGTGTGTTCATTTTCACCAAATCCGTAGACATACTGTGATGGCAGGCGAGTAGAAATTTGAATGAACATGTCGGTAAAGATGAAGCCAGGTACCTGAGAATCCCAGCTGAAACAGAATGAGAGTTATCCCATTATTGTCAGTAAAGGGTGGAAAGAATAAAGAAAAGCAGCAGAGAATATTGAGGGGTAAGGGTTACAGACTCAGAAACAGCCCATATATGGCACCATCACTGTACTGAAGTTTTCATCTTGTCCTCCAGTAACACACCTTTCATTTAAATAAAAAAAAAAGATGTCTCTTACTGTTACAGATACAAACATTAAAAACATTAACCAAATGTAACTGATACAGAGATGCATATACAGTTTTGCACACGACCTGAAACAACAGCTTCGACAGGCCATTAACTTCAATGAGGTGTTTGAACAGTTTATTATGAGTGTCCTCTCATTTTGTCAACATATATGGGCAGAGCTTAATTAGGTGGAGGTTTTTGAAACAACATGATCACCAAACCTCAACCTACCCCCTTCACATTCCATACCCTGGTGCCACATGTGATTTGGTAAACAAGGAACTGTCATTACTGTTTATAACAGATTTTTGTCCAGTGTTAAAAATCTACTTCTGAATCTCATTCATTGCAAATGAAGTGCAGTTTAATTCATTCTTTATTGTTAACCTGATTATGATCTGCTAATAGATTTTCTGCATAATTATGCAGTTCCAGAAGAGCAAGCTGAGCAAGCTGAAGATATGATTTTTTGTTATTGTTGTTCTGTGTGGCAAAGTATTCACGGTACAATTCAAAGTACCTTTAAAAAACAAATTGTATTATAAAATAGTTTTTCAGAAATGAGAAAGTAAAATATATTTTAGTATTTTAAGTGTTCACATCATTGTTCTCTGTTGTCCCTTACTAATGCTTCATTGCCGAAGGAGGGAAAGCTCCCACAAAATGTGTTTACTGTCATGTTATTGAGCTCTACCTGCAAACTAATTGTGGCCCTAAATCCATCAAATATTTTTCTGTACCTACAATTTTAATAACTTCCAAAGTAACAGAAAAACCATAACAAATGTTGGTTTTGTGTTTAAAATTCTGTTCTGGTAAGAAAACATTTCTGTATGGACAATGTGTAATGCATTCTGTATGGACACTGTGCAATGCATTAGCCATCAGTAGCAATTTTCTTGGGGGTGCCTTTGGTTTTTCTGAAACCTTCAGTTATCTCCACTATGTAGTTGGTACTTTGCACTGCTTTTTCTTTAAGCTTTCCTCTTGCATGCAAATATTCTCTTTATTTATTAGAGGTACGCAAAATTTTTAAAAACAAAGGAGATGAAACAACTAGCTTGACCCTAAAAATTGCAGCAATGGCTGAGCTATAAATATTGTATACCTTTCTACTTATCTGTTTTCTTATAAATATTTCTGATCAGCTAACTAAGCTAAGTTGAGCATATTACTTGCCAATCATAAAACAAACAGAATAAACACCAATTCATAAAGCATTCCCTTGCAAACTTAAAAGCATATCAAAGTATTTCCACAGGTTTTAGCTGTGAAACTCCCATGTACATTTCTAATCCCCCTCTCCCCATGAACATAAAACATCCTGTTCATTAAGAAGGAAAAGAATTGAACCTATTATCTGACCCATGAAAACCAGTCCAGTGCACCCCTATCTTCCTCTAATTTGTACTTGCACATTGTCTAAATTATAGGTAGTCAACTCCTTGTGTCAGAGACCTTTCTCACTATCTGTTCTGTAAGGAGCCTATCACACCTTTTATAAATATATAAAATAAATATATATAAAATAAGATATATTAATGTGTTCTCTATGACAATTTCTCAAACTTTTGAATAAATTAGAACTTGTTTTGATATGAATGCTATCCAGTCAAAGAAAGAAATGAGCTTGGTTTAGCACAATTTGTTCTTCACAAATCTTTGTTGGTTATTCCTTATAATTTCTTATCCTCAAGGTGCTTATAAACTGATTGTTTAATAATTTCTTCTACTATCTTTCCAGGCATTGAAGTTAGGATGACATAGTTATAATTTCCCTTTTAAAAATACTACATCCCTGTAGCAACAATGGATTTTTTTACATGAAAATTATAGTATTTTAATGTACTTTCCCTGTCTTTAATGTAATGTAACAACCAGGAACAAGGAAGAGGGTCACTGTCTGATGTGACAGAAGGGAGTTCCTTGAATGCTACACCCTCTTCCCAGAACCCTGAAAGGCTCTGAACTACAGTCTCAAGCAGCAAACTCCAGTCATTCTTCACTGTCAAGGGTCAGAGGGTAATCTGCAACCCACTCTCTCATTTGGAATGCTAGCTTTAACAGTGGTCTCCAACCTTTTTCAGCAAAAAATCACTTTTTGAATTTAAGTGCAATCCAGGATCTATCTTAAACACAAATACCCTTGCCCCACCTCCTCTGTGTCCCTTCTCTGAGGTCCTGCCCCTGCTCACTCCATCCTCCCCAATCCTCCCTCCTCTCCCTTCCCTTCTCTGCACAGAAAGCAGGAAGCTGGCGGGGGGGGGGGGGAGGGGGAGAGTTAGACAGCTCCAAGGCAAAAGGCAGGAGATGCACAGCAGTGGGGAGAGGAGCAGCTGAACTACCAGCACTTGATAGCCTCTTGGCCAAACCAGTCGGGATCACCTGTCAGAGGCTCCAAGATCTACCAGTAGATCCCGATCTACTGGTTGGTGACCACTGCTTCAGAGCATGAACAGAGGCAGCAATTCGGGGTTGCTTTCCATAATTCTTGGTGCCCTCCTGAGACATTTTTCTCCCCTTGACCACCAAAGGTAAACCCTGTCCCCCAGATACACCTCAAGGGAAAAAACTTATACAACATTAGACTCAATCTTTAGTTATCACATTTATATGCAGCTTCCAGAAAATGCCCTCAAAGTAACATCACATAGAAGACGTCTCTTCCTCTCTTCTCAGCTCTTACACTTCTGTCTCACTCTCTCAGGCTCAGGAGTAAGTCTCTGCATTTGAGTGTGCATCAGCTTTGACAGTTGTACATGTTGGACCTCTCTGGTCCGGCACCCTCAGGACCTAACTGGTGCCGAACCAGAGAGTTTGCTAGACCAGGGAATGTAAACGCTGGCCCCCGTAGTAGCCGGCCTTTTCCCCAGCTGCAAGGCTCCCCTTCTGGCTGCTGGCTCCCAATACCAAGCACCTCTCCTGACTACTGGCCCCGCTGCTGCCGACCCAGCAGTGTTCCCAGACCCAGCCGGCCTATCAGCACCTCTGCCACTAACCCAGCCAGGCTGCCAGCTGCATCTGGCCAGGTTGCTCCACTGACGCCAGCCCAGCAATTCTCCCAGATGCTGGCCCTCCTGCTGCAGGATTCCCAGCTGCTGTGGCCAGAGATATTGCCAGACCAGAGAGTTGTGGTTTACAGAGGGTCAACCTGTATCAATATCTTTAATCCAAAAGATGTAAGCAATAAAAAATAGAGGATACTAGCAAAAATACCTCAGGATGCAAAACTAATTTTTCTTTTTTTCTGAATTTGATTAGAAGAACATTTTGCAGTGGAATCAATTGCATTTAAATTGCAAACAAATTTCTGGGGAAGTGCCTGAAGATAATCTCTCAGATATACTAATGGTCCCCCTAGAATAAAGGGATTTCAACAAAGCATGTAAAATTAATTAAACAAAAACATCAATTGACAACAAACAAAACTTGTCACCAGATGTGGAACTTTATTAGAAGGCTGTTTACTCATGTATAAGCCAACATTTTTTTATATTTCCACCTAGCACATATAATGAAAGAGCATACACTCAAATGATGACACTGACTGACTAGATATACGAAACAACTCATCAGATCACCACTTGCAGCCAAGAAATAACTCCTAACTCTAGGGCAGGAAACCCAGCAATTGTAAAAAGTAGGAATGTTCAGATGTTCTCAAAGACAACTTAAAAGCGTTTTCCCATTTGGGAGATTCAGACAAGTTCTATTCTCTGTCCAAAGTCCTTGCACATAACAAGATCCACAAAATAACCACACCTACTGGCCGGGGCTATCTACATCAGTCACTGTCTCCTTCCCATTTAGGGAGATACAGTTGGTCTTTCCACAGTCCAATCTCTATCAGTTGTGGCCTATGTTTAGGTAGAGGCCTTTCCTCTAGACAGGTATCGTCCCCATTTCCCAACTGCTGTAGATGCTGAGAAACCACATCATATTCCTTGGGCAAAGTTAAAATACTATGCTGACCAGTATTAATGTGCAGACACACAACTGGAAAAACAGATAGTACACTGATTGGAAGAGGAATTTTGACCACTGCTGTCAGGGCTTGTTGCCCTTTGGTCTGAAGAACCATGTAGCTTAAAACCCTAAACCAGCAAAAACCCCAAGCACATGCAGAAAGCAAACAAATGCCCATTACAAAAAAAAAAGAAACAGAACAAACAAAAGCAATCCATCATAATTCATGCCAAAAGCTGTAAGTCACAAGTAAAAAATAACTTAGAATCACAACCTTGATGCTAAGGAGAAAAATAAATCACAGTCCCAGGCGAGCCATAAGATTTGCTGAACATCTTTTGTCATAACCAACAATTACCCATGCCAAAAACAAAAGCAAACTGCCAATTATTCTATCCAATTGAGATATGGGATTGCAGAGGGAAATAAAATACTGGCATTTAGAGTCACTCAACCACAAGATCTAAAACTTACAACAGCCAATGATGTGAGGTGATATAGGAAACTTCTTAGTCATTTGGTGAGAAAAGGAGATGTTCCTCAATGCTACTGTCCCCACAGAAGTTCAGTTTGTTAACAGGTTGACCAAATATCCCATTTTAAGAGGACTATCCTTTATTTAAGCCCTCCTCTTAAGAAAGAGTCCCGACTTTTTCTGAAAAACAGGCATATTTTCCCATATTTCCTGTCTCCCTCCCATCAGTACTAGTGGGTCCTGATGCTGGCCATATCCCTACTGGCCAGCTGCCCATACACCAGCAATGAATGGAGGGTCCAGTCGCCGATGACTCCAATGACTGGCAAAGATGCAGCATGAAGAACTGGCTTCTCGACCTGTTCATTAGTGCAGCCCCCACTGAGAACCAAGCAGAGACCCACCCCCTGATCCATCTCTGGCCAGCACTGGCTGTGCACTGGGAGCTGTGGTGGTTGATGAGCGTGCACAGGTGCCAAACAGTGGCTAGTTACATCTCACCTCTGCTGCTCCCATCAGCCCTTTATGTGCTCCATCTCTCACAGTCCTCTCCCTGCTTTGCCACTTTGACCATCCCCCCAGCTCTATTGCTCCCCCATAACCCCCAATGCAGAGCATGTCCCACTCCCAGCACTGTGCAGTGAACCAACCTCAGATTGGAACCTTCAGCTCATCAACAACTTGGCTGGCAGGCTCCTTCCTTCCCCTACTGCCTCTGGCTGGACTGGTGCCCCAGGAAAGCCAACACCCCAACAGGGTAGCAAAGGGAAGCCTCTCCACCCCTCATCTGCAGTTCCAGGGGGGACGGAAACAATTTCCAGCCTATTTCTGTCCCAACCCTACAGCATCCACAGCAGCCTCGTGGGGAGGGGCTTGGTGCCCTCTTGACCTACCTGTCCACCCTTCTCTGGGTCCTCCCCCCAGGGAGTACAGAGCTGCTCAGTCCCATAGGCACCTGCACAAAGCTGAAGGGCTGCTGCTTGCATCTGGGAGTGTCTGTTTCCCCCATGTGTTGTCTCAGGAAGACATGGTGTCAGGTCAGGAAACATGGGTCTTTTCCAGAGGCCCAGCCAGACATGAAGGATGGAGAATACTGGGTAGGGAGGGTCAGCCAGTCGATCACGTATACACACACACACACGTGTGAGGGGGATGGATTGTCGTCTCTCCCCATTAAGGGGAAGGAGAGTGTATCATCCCTCCCTGTGTGGACCCTAAAGTCTTAATGATATGAAAAATAAATAGAGAATTCAACTATGCAGTATTTCTTTTTAATAAGGGCCTAGTAAACTTGATGTTAATTTGAACATTTGTGCTGCTTAGTTCTCATTGAACTCATTTGAATACAAATAATTTTACCATGTGTCCTGTTTTCAGCAGAGGGAAATATGATCACCCTATACCTGAACAATCAGTCTATTAGGCTATTAACTGAAGCAAATGGTCAATGGTTAGGCATATTCCAAAAGAAGGGGCTGTCATTGACTAACTGCTGCCACTGATGGGGGGGGGAGGGGATAAGAGGGAATCTACCTAACACAATATGGTGGAAACTAACATGGCTTATCCCAATCTAAACCAAAAAAATATTACCCACAGGGAGAAAAAAAAAAGAGTCACTTACATAATTGTCCCTGTGCTTTTGCGTCGAATCTGGATGCCGAATGGATTATTCTGAATTGTTACTTCATAGAGTCGATTCTCATATGTACTTGTAGGACTGCTAGGGATATTTAGTGGTACTGGAACCTCATATCTTTTATTGCTGTAATCATAAATCTATAAAACAGAAATCAGTTCATTTGAGTGCACAGAAAATATCCAAAAGATCTATACATCAATGGTTCTTAAGATTTCAATACCTTTTTAGAAATATTACTAGTTCAATCATTATTCTTCATATTAATTATAGGGTACTTCTCTCAGATTGGTAGAACTTTAAACAGAGGAAGATTTCAGACAGAAACTTTTTCAAGTGTAACCAATATTGTTAAAAGACATAAACAAACATTTAGTTAAAACAGATAAAATATTGTAGTCTGAGGGCATTGACTGAGGCATTCTCATTCAGTATCAGTTTTCTTAGTTATATCATTATAATTTAACGAAAATAATATATATATGGGCTGATATATAAAAAGCAATGAAGGTTCAAGAATCTTTTGTTTGTCCAAGAGATTACTGTTGGTTAATGTGGCCCTGAATTTATTTTTATACATAGTAAAGAGGATTTTCATTCTTTTAAGCCATCTTTATACATTTTTGTGTTAATGCTTATGCTTAAACACCAAATCTACATTTCCTTTATTACATAGTCTTAATAGGTGAATTCAGGATATGCAATATGATTAATTTAATAATTTATTAAGGTTATTAGAATAAAGTTTTATATGTGTAAATAGCATAAAAGTTATTATAACTACAGTAATACTATTAATGCATAAACTTACATGCTAATCATAAAGTTCTTCAAGATTCTTAAAATTTTAATTAGTTATTAGTGTCTTATACACTATTACATGTGATTAAGTATAAGAACTAGGACATAAGCGATCAGTGGGCAACCTAGGCTTGTCAATGGACTGCATGAGTGGCCCTCCATATCAATAGGCTGTAAGACTGTTGTAACTAAGATGGTTTCCCCAAACATAGTAGCATTGCTAACTGCGCTCGTGCACCTAGAATTTACCATATGTGCTGACTGAACTGTAGCAGTGCTTTAATTGTATGCAGAGGGAGTGCACGGCTCTCATAGTCAATGCTTTGTGCATTCAGCACACACCTCATTTCACGTGCATGTCACTTTAGTAATACCAGCAGGAAAAAAACCCAGTGGGCAGAAATGAGCAGACTCTAGCGATCCTGAGCAGTGTGGGCAACATTAAACAAAGTCTCATGGCCACACATAGAACACTGATGGGCCACATTCAGCCTTCTGGCTGCAGGTAGCCCACCACTGATATAAGCTCCTGTGAAGAGGATTTTGCTTAACCCCAAATGCCAGCTATTTAGCTAAATGAAGAAACCTACTTCATCAGTTCTACAGTGGAAAAGTCAGGTTAGTCAACCAATGTACAAAAAGCAGACAGATATTTAAAAAGAGATAATTAATATATGAAAAATGTATAACCAATGGAACAATCTAAGTTCACAATTTCAGAATGAATTTACCTTAAATTGCAGCATATTATTGTCATGATATTTCACATCCAAGCGAAGTGTATTTATCGGGGTAGTAGAAGTTTGAGCTCGGTTAACGTAATTAACATTTCTGTTGAGGTTCACTGATAAACCTGATGTAGTGTATGTAATTTGACTGACAGAATAACCATAGTCAGAAGGATAGTAACAGGGTGGAGCACCGCCAGCGGAGACAGGCTGAAAATTCAAATACATTGTAGATGAGTAAACAGTCGGCAGCCTGAATTTTAAACCTTATTAAAGATAATTCCACAATACTCCTATTTTTAACATGCAACTATTTCATATTGAGCTCCTTGAACAGGTTAATATGACCAGTGTGTTCAGCAAAGAAGAAAGTTTTCAATCCTTTCAGCTCCATAGCATTTTGTATCTATTAAAAGTGCATTCACGCCTGTCAGGCAAAATTGTATGAACAATTTATGTAGAAACCCACATCCATTCAAAATTAAGAAGGGATGGTTCTACCTTGCCCTTTTAATTTTAGCCTAATTCCACAAATATATGACATCTTGCGCATTTGCTCTTCATACAATTGACACTCCATTTCTCCATATGGTGCTGGAACTTTTATCCTTACTATGACAGGTCTTTAAGAATGCAGGTGTTTTTAAGTCTTCAGGGGCATAGCAGGGTGGGGCTTCTCTCTAAGGCATTTATTAATTGCAGGCTGTCCTCGCTATAAGTCCAACATACATTCCAAAAAACTTGGACTTATAGCAAAGCAACTTAAAGCAAGGAATTTTTTTCCCGTGGCTGACTTCCATTTGCACAAATTGTTTGTTTGTTTGTTTTGCGTGACTTAAGAGTGGGAAATGGGAGGACTTTTAATGCATCGGTTCCTATAAGTGTCAATGACTTTAGTGCGGAATGGATGTATGCCAGGACAACTTAAAGCAGGGACACCCTGTATTAATTAATAATTGATCATAATAATCTCTAGAATAATATTTAAAATTCTCATCCAGTTTGAGAACTGATATCAAATGACTTCCAGGCTCCTGCTCTAACTGAAAATGAATATCCAAAAACAATCAGCGTGTGGTTGCATCTGTTGATGTGGCTTAATGCAGTAAACTTTCACCAGTGAAGTCAACACTGCAACCATGCACCAACTGAGAATATGGCCTCTTGTTTTCTCCTTGTAAAAGGAGAAAACTGTCAAATTAATTCCATGCTGAAATTCCCTTGATCCATCTTTGTTTTTCACCACAACAAACCACAATGAAAAGTATGAAAATTTCTTAAGGGCATGATCCTGTTCCCTGTTGGAGAAACCATTTTTGCTCACCTCCCAGACACAGCCCATGGCTACACAATTTGCTTGTGTTGGATTAGGACTAGGATGACAATTAAATTTATCAATGTTACTGAGCACGTGATTCCATTCCAGCACATATGCTTTTCCTAGTTCAAGTCGAAGTCCAGTTACACGGGTAACCTGTAAAAAATTGAACAGAGAATAATTATTCAAGCCAATGTTGTGTTCAACCTATATGGGGCAGGATCCTTACCGAATATAAATTTTAATAGGTCTATTGACATTAACACAACTCTGACAATGTACTCCAGTTGAGGCTCTACCCCATAATAATCATTTTATTCAAATTTTACAATTGCATAAAAGCTAAACATTTTCAGACTTGAATTCTACAACTTAGGCAATTAAATTAATATATAGGCAACTAAATTAAAGTAGCTGAGTTCCCACTGCTTTCATTGAAGTTTATAATGAATGAAAAATCAGATCACTGTTTCGTTAGATGCCTAAATGTGGCTTTAAGTATCTAATCTTAGACACAATTATTATAATACATATTAGGTCTATTTCACTTATTTCTCTAATTTTCATTTAACGTTATCACTTGTAATAGTGAAAAGGTGGTGCAGAAACTGGTTACCCAGCAGCAGCAGGATCTTCAAGTTCCTTGATGACATTGGTCATGAATTGCAGCTCAATGGGGTAAAGTGGCTGCTTACTCAGTTAATACAAAACACGTGCCACAAATCACCCTGATGAGGAGTGCTTGTGGCACTGATTCCTAAGAACTTGTAAGAGTCACACACATTTTAGTTTTTAAAAGAGCTTTTCTGAGCATTGATGTTCACATCAAATACTGTTTAGCCTAGTACATACATGACACTCTACACTCTAAGTCAAATCTAGCCATCTCGAGTTCATGCACAACTGCTACTGGTGACAGAGTTGTAAGTGTGCATCTGAGGGCCAAACTGGCATACATTTTTATACACTTGAGCATAACCAAAATGTATCTTTGGTGCCTTTATTCTACAATAATATATATGTAATATATACATGATTACTTCCACAATCCCATTCTATTAAGTACCTGACAGAAAGTTATAAAGTTCTTTATAAAGTTCTGTCCATGAATTCAAATATTACTTACCTTATTTGAAGGATCATAGCTGATATTATGAAGAGAATTCTGCACCACACCATTTAGAGTCACAGTAAGAAGTGTAGGTTTAAATGGCAAACCAAGGATTTTGATTTCCTCAAATACTAAGTTGTTTGGATCACTGTAATTCATATGCAAAACACTAATTTTTAAACTATTCTGAAAGACAAGATATTCAGATTATATGGTCAAAAAATGTCGGATTAACTGGAATCAATTTTTGTTTTTTCAAAAATCATCATTCATGTGAAGGTTGAAAAGCACAATAAACCTCAGCATCTCCAAACTCACCATGATCTGTCCCTCATTTCACTATAATACTCAACCCTCCCAGCTTCAATCCTAACCCACCTAACATATCTAGAATATATCCCACTGTCTGCATTCAGAAGGGAGGGAAATGTCATCTATAAAACTGAGATTCTCCATCTTTGATTATTCAAAAAATATATTAAATCTTTAAAGGACCCGACTCCCACAGAGCTCCATTTACTTCAAGCTCCATGCTATTTTGGTGAAAGCCTACAGTAGAGAGGACAGACCTTCTGGTTTAGATGTACTTATCTTGCCTATATAGAGAGAAATCATGGTCTCATTAAGTCAAGGGGAAAACTCTCATTTACTTCAGTGAGGTCAGGATTTCTTCTCCCCCCCCCCCCCCAGTGGAGCTGACAGCCTCTGCAGGCCCTTGGGCAAGACAGGTTGGGAAGTGGCCGCTCCACACTCCTGGAAGGGTTGGGGCTGGAGGCAGCCAGCCCTCAGCACCACCAGCACATAACGCCAGCGCCAGGCAGCCCTCAGAGCCAGCCAGCACACCCTGCCAGCCCTTAGCGCTACTTGGAATGTGCAGCGTGGTGCTCCGGAGACAAATTAAAGTGCCCAGAGCTCTGGCAGCAGCCACAATAGCAGCGGTGGTAGCCAGGAGCCCCAGGTCCCTTTGAATTGCCAGGCCTGGCGGCAACTGCCCCATAGCCTCCCTGTGTTCCCCTCTCCCCCATCAGCAGGCTTGCCCCTAGTTTATGGTCTTCAACATAAATGTACCACGGAAATGAAGACAGCTGATGCAATGTTGTTTTTCCATTCTTGATCAGGGGACTATATTTTCTGAGCTATTTACCCATTTAATAAAATGGCAGTTATTTACTTGTTAAAAATAGGTGTTTTCCATTACTGAATCAATTGATACATGACACCGTTATGCAATTAATTATGTCTCTCTTTATAGATTTTCCATCAGAGCAGGGTATATGCCCTTGATTACAGTGCCTTTGTAAACTACAAACAGAAAATGATTACGAAATAAATTATGTTAATTACTAATAAACATTTGCTTATCAAAACATGGAAATATTTGTGTGTGGAGTCAGTGCTAATGGAAGACTGATAGCCTTGAACATAAGCCTGTGAATATGCAGTGATCCCTAGAACAGGAGCATCACAAGTAGTTACAGAGTAATTCTCCCACAGCAGACAATGAGTGCATCTCAGCCATGACATGGAGAAACATTATATAATTGAGGATGGTTTATTTTCTGTTCACATCATGTCTTCAGCCTCTCTACTAAGAATGCAAGTGAGGCTACCATATAGGGGTGATTTTTATGGTGTGAATATTCTCCACTCTCACCTCATGGACCAACATTAAGATATTTGCACTTTCACACTGCCATCAGACAACAGTTCTCACTTACAACAGAGCTGTGCTACTCACAAACAAATGTCATTTTAGTAAAAGGCTCTATACCCTATTGCTCCCTGAACCACTCAGGGTACATCTACACTAGCCCCCTAGATCGATCTAGGGAGGCTAATGAGGGCGACCGAAATTGCAAATCGAGCCCAGGATTTAAATATCCCGCACTTGATTTGCATGTTCCCCGTCAGTCGCCATTTTAGAAATTGATTAGCCCAAAAGTAACTGCCCGTGTCTACATGCAGCAGTAAAATGGGATTCCGATTTAAAACCACTAAATCGAATTAGCTGGTATTCCTCCTCCTGTTAAAGTTTTTAAGGTGTTATGGGACTTCTTGTCACTTTTTTTGAGTGAATTAAATGTGACCATTAAACAGCTACTTAAAAATCTTGTTTAAATCTGGGATAGACTAAGAGACTATCCATGTATTGACAGACTAATTAAATTGCAAACATTCACTCCTTGTAGTAAATATTAACACCTCTAAAATGCCAGCTCAGAGGCTTCACTGAACACCCATGATACAAGGCAAAATGCTTTAGATTAAGAATAAGGAAAAGAAAAAAATTATAACCAGAATCTATGAAGGTATGAAGTTTCCCCTCCTCCAGCTATTCCCTGAATGAATATCAGCACAACAGCAAAAGGACTATCACCATACTTCCCACCTGCGTGGCCGTGCACAAAAAATACTCTGCCCGCCCACTTATTTTGTAGAGCCGTACAGCAGCACTCACCTGCTGGACAGAGAGTAGTGCAGTAGGTGGCTACTATGGTGAGCAGGGATGGCTGAGGCTGCATGGGGGGGGGGGCACTGGGAGGGGGGGCTGAGGATGCGTGGGGGGTGCTCATTGGCCAGGCAAGGACCTGAAGCGTGGTGGGGGGCCAGGACCTGCTCTGGCGGCCAGGGCCATTGGTCTGCTCAGAGGGCTGAGGGCCAGGGTTGGCATGGGAGGCCAGATCGGGGGGCCTGCCCGGGGCTGGGGGTCTATGGCTCTCTGGGGGCCTGCTCTTGGGACCACGGGCCTTTTTGGTGGGCCAGTGGCCTGCTTTGGGGGCCTGGGAGCCTGGGACCAGCCGGGGACCCGCTCAGGGGGGGCCTTAGGCTGGCCTGAAGCCTGGTCGGGGGCCCGGGGCCACATGACAGGGACCTGCTTGGGAGGCTGTGGGGTGGTGGGCTGGGGCTACTCTGGCAGCTAGGGCCGCATGGTGAGAGGGCTGCTTGTGTGGCCGGGGCCAGCTCCAGCCCTTCGCCAGGGCTGGAGCTGCATTCACGGCTGCAAAGTAGATTCCTGACTGCTCCCTGGGCTGGCTGCGTGGCAGCTGCCCAAAGCTGGAGCCAGGCTGTAGTACAGCTGCTTTTGGGGCTGGAATCCCCTACATCTCTCTTCCCCCCTCCTGCACCTCTCTTTTGCCCCTCAGAGCCCTCTGCCTCACAACCCTCTGTCTCCCTGTGCTCCCCACATCACTGCTCTCCCCCCCCCACACAGCACCTCACTCCCTGCAAACCCTGGGCACCAGCAACAACTTCCCTCTGCCCCAGGTGGGGACTCACAGCCAGCTCCATGAGGCGCAGACTGGGATAGTCCCTGCTCTGCACACAGGCTGCCCAGGGAGCACCGCTCCTGGGGTGGGGAACGTTTCACCTTCTCTCCAAAAGGTGCGGAGGGGGGGCATTATCTGGGAGAGTCTTTTGGGAAGCTGCACCACTGGTGGGTGCCACAGTGCCATACATCCGAACAAGCACGTGACCTCACTGTTGGTGCATAAGACACAACCTACTCCGCTCACGGATGGAAAGTCTTAGAGGGAACACTGATTATCACCTAAATGAAGTCACAATTATCTGGGTGTGAAATCCCCATGGATTGACGGGGACAATGTTGTATAGAATCATTCTTATCTTGGCCCTACCACTCCCTTAAAGGGCTCAACTCCAGTGGAAAATGCATTAAAGGTCTCCTGAGTGGTGAAAGGAAGGAGTGAATGATGCAGAAGATTCAGCACTCCTTCCCAGGCCTTCCAACAGATGCTTAAAGGGGACAACTGCCCCAGGGCCTGGTGATTCAAAGGGACCCAGGGCTCCTGGACAACTGCAGAAGTAGCAGAAGTAGAGGCAGCGACTGGAGCCCCAGGCCCTTTCAATCAACACCAGACCCCCAGGTGACGTGCTCCAGATGGCACCAGGGGGGCGCAGTCCTGGCAGCACCTATGGTCTGCTGCCCAGACTCTACCCTTTCCCATTGAGGCCCCGCCCACTTCAGGAGCATGGAGCCACCCATTCCCCCCCCCCCACACACACACCTTGTGTGGGGGCGCAGTGAGTCTGTTGACTCATCTGCTCCTTCCCTATCCTAGTTCTTTACCCCTACTGAATGGACACTTTCAACCTTATGTGCAGATTTTATGACTCTTAATATGCAAGAAATGGTGGAACTGCTGTCTTAAGTATTATTTGTTAGCACATATATATAGGAGAGTTACATTTATTTCTACTGACAGAATATCTGTCTAGAGTCTAAAACCCAATAAACATGTACAGAAATAAAATTAAAATACATTTTACAGGGCCCAGTACTACATTTTTAATAGAACTGCATCTCCTCCCTTAGTGGGGCAAAACTCTCATTGGTATGATGAGAGCTGCAGGCAATCACCACCTTGCAAGTTCTACTACTTGATAAACAGTTGTCTGTCAATTTTATTATCTGTCAGGGAATATGGGGGCTTTTAGGATATCTAAAAGTTAGTAAAAAGAAAGAATGAATGAAAGAACATGATACTTTGATTAATTGATAATATTAACTATTAAAATGAATACAGTGAAAATAAGATTATGAAAAATTACTTACGTTGGAAACTGAAAAATTGTAATGAATGTAGTTTTTATTTTCCACTGTACCTAAAATATTGAGAAAAATGAACACTTTCTAAGCATAGGGCAGAAATTACACAGCATTACTGACAAATTGAGCATAGAATTATGTCACAATTAGAAACCAATAGATTACTAAAACATAGATACACCCATTGGCCTGAATTAGAATAGGAACACCACTGGCTAGCTACTGTGCAAAAAAACCATACAGACATAATTTGTGTCTTGTATAGGTTCCAGTGAGGGACAATTGAAGGTTTGCTAACCTCTTCTGCACATCACCATGTCCATGTAACTGATTTTATATTATGGGAATATTTACTCATGTTCTTTTCTCTTCCTTTTAAAGAGTAGAATTTTAAAGACTTGTATAATTGTTAGAGTAAAAGCTGTTGTAAACCGCTGGAAGCATATTAGAAAGTTTTTATCCTCTAACGTAAAGCACTCAGCACATGCTTAACTTTAAGTATATGAGTCACCCCTTGTCTTCCTGTGGTTAAGTGCTTTACTTAAAACTGAAAATAAAGGTCCTGTGGAAACCCATACCCCAGTAAGTATTGTGCATGTGCTGCCTGAATTGTGTATGTGTGAGAGCATAGTTCTTTGCCATGCAATTAACATAGAGAGCCCAAACTTGTTATTCATCTGCATTGTATGTAACATGCTACTGGCCATAAGGATTCTATACACTCTTTTTAAACGTATGTACATATTCCAAAGCTGACCCTTTGAAATATTTTGAATAATTATCTATACTGGAAAGATTTTCTATTATAATTAGGATATATGTAGTGTACACTTATGAGAGAGGAAATAAAATACTTCACTGGCAACAAATGTAAAAATTGATTCTAAATACTGCAATGTGGGATTAAAAAAAAACATATAGAAGGTTGTGGTTGCTAGTAAATTGTTAAAAATTTCTATGGAATATTGCAACTTATAAGCTTTTAGGAAGATATGTTTTAGAAAATGATCAAAGAATCATAACATTCTATATTATTTTGTTTCTCAACATTAGTACAATAAAATCTGAGTTATTTTAGATCTTGAAAATGAACATGTTCCCTCTGTAGAAATATCAGCAATTGCCCAGGGCATTCAATATTTATTGCAGCAATTATCAGCCAAACCTGAGTACTTTTTCTTTAAGGAAGCACAGAGTTTCCTGAGACTTAAAAGAGCATGGACAATTTGAAAGGTTTTGCATGACTCAGGACTGGTAGAGCTAAAACAATAAAAACTGGATTCTATAAGTAGCACACACATCTATTATTGCAGAGAGCATTAAAAAAATGTTCAACAATGTAAAGTAAAATTATCATACCATAATTCTTCTGAGCACAAGGATCCCCACTTTTTGGCATCCAGCTAACTTAATACCATCCTACCTGAGATAATGAAATACCTTCCCCTCACTACCCCAGTTTTTCAATATCAGGACACAGAGACTCAATATTCTGGGTTAAGATTTACAGAATACAATGTGTGGGGGGGAGCTGACAGACTCGCCAGGCCTCTGGGTAAGGTGTGTGGGAGCCAGCTCCACACTCTTGGAAGAGGCAGGGCATTGGGTGGAAGGGGTGGGGCAGCCCTCAGTGCCGCCCAGACCATGGCCACCCCCAGCCCTTAAAGCCACCCAGATCATGCTGCATAATGCTCCAACAATTATTTAAAGGGCTGGGGGCTCCATGCACTGCCGTTGCCATAGTAACAATGGTAGCCAATTGGCCCTTTTACAGACACATCCCATCGGTAGACCCGACAATGTGTTAGTAGGAAATTGTAGATTGAACACTGTATATTTTAAACCAGGGATGGAGAATATCAGGCCCGGGGGCCAGATGAGGCCCCTGGTTTGCCTCGATCTAGTTCCTGAGGGTCAGGACTCCCCCTCCCCAACAACGGGGAGCCCACGGTGGTCCTCCAGGCCCTGCCCCCACCACCCCACCGTGGGGATGGAGCACACAATCTACTAGCCTGGGCCCATGACCCAAACCCAAAAAAGGTTCCCCACCCCTGCTTTAAACAGCAATGAAAACCACAAGAGAGTACAAGCTCCTCATAGCTGCCACCCAGTGAAAAGTTTAGGATTACTGAGGAACATTTAGGAACCTCTTCCATCTCCTTCTTAATGAACACCTGATGTGTAAACAGGTGAGTTGGTGGCAGGGGAGCAAAAGCGAAGTCTCAGAATCTTTTTGCAGGCAGATTTATTGAGAAGACTATATTTACATTTTCTATTAGTTCTCCAACTTGAGCACATTTAAAGAGATCAAGGATGATCTAGTCAACAGTTTTACAGATCAAAAAATAGTGTATATCTGAACACAGAGGTCAGAATGAATTTCAATACTAGACAGTCAGTACCTGACAGAATTATGGACAAAAATCAGAATAATTTACACAAATAATCCTATATAACCTTCCCACCATCTTTAGATCGCAGTCTTAAAAACATTTATGCACAGGAGAAGTTCCATTTCGCTCAGTGTGAATTGTGTATAAAAACACTCAAACGCACAAGTGTTGGCAGGACCACGACCGCATTTTGCAAAATTAGAGACAGTGGAATGATGTAGTGTAATCTATTCTTGGCCACCATAGTGGTGCTTTGACCATCTCTATTATGTATAAGCCTTTATTGTTGAGACACATTTCCTAAAATTCCTTCTTAAATTTAACCAGTGTGGCTAAAATCTTGCTTAAATTCTTTTCCTATTCACATCTCAGCATGAGACTGTTTGATTAAAAATGTGAGGTCAGAACTTCCTGAAACCAGGGATACTTGGAATACATTAGTTTTAAGGGGCATATGCCATAAACCAAAGTCTTGGATTTTTTTTATAAGGTGCTAAAACAAGGTTACAAACAATAAAAACTATCACATATAGGTCCTTAAATCTTTTTTTAATAAAAGCCTTAGTGTGTAATAAAATGTCTTCAGGAAATCATTTTGTAATAAATGTTTAAATTGCTTGCTGGTTTGTCTAACAAAAGTATCATAAAAAGGACAAAGGCTGGGATTATCAATAAAAAGGATTTAGGTGCCCAGGTCCCATTACATTTTAATGGAATTTGGGTGCTTAACTCCTTAGACTCCTCTGGGAATCACCGCCAGATATTTCAAAGTCTAAACTCCTTTATTTTCCCAAATAGCTTTAATCTCAAAATGATCATATCTAATTATGATATTTTAAAGGGATGAAACTCAGATATTTTATTTGGCTAACTTGGACACTGTCTAGAAATAAATGCATTAATTAGTATTTTATTAGATTTAATAAATAAAATCCTACTACTTAGGTGCATTTAAGTCCTCCTACTTTTTGTGGTGGGTATGTCTACAGGATCCAGAGCAGATGGACCTTCATCTCTGATTAATGGCTATATGAGCCTACAATAACAAGACAGCAAAAACTCTAGAAGGGTTTATTAACATTATCAGTGAAAAAATGTTTGTTTGTTTGTGGCAGAGAAGCAGAAAGTTCAGTATAGAGAACAAAATATTGGCTTTTCTGGGTGCAATGGCTGCTCAGTATATCTGAAAATGAGTCCATTTTCAATCAAAGATTATTTAGATGCCTCACTTTTAGTACTCAACTTTGTCACTGTTCTGTGTTTAGGCTTACCTCTAAGGATAAGTTCACAATGATTCAGACTTTTAAGTGCAGCACGTGTAGACATACCCAATGTAGCTTTGCATCTACTGGAGTTAATCTGGATTTATACCAGTATATTTGAGGGTAGAATTCACCTTTTAGTGTATGGAAATATCTCAGTAATGTGGTATACAACTTTGGATTTTTATGGGTAATATGAAACTTTTTAAATATTACAAAGTTAACCATTCTAACAAGTTTTTCGGTCCCTTCCTTGTGAGTAGAATCATTACGTTTTCTCCACTTGAGAGTGTATATCCAAACCCTCACTCATCTTCCAGATGAGTGAAAATTGGCAGGATTAGGTCCCCAATTGTAACATTTATGATTTCCAAATTATACCACTAATTTGCATAACGTAAAATTCTCATTGGATGTAACCAGTGAAAAATTAAGATTATTTTCAAGTATACTAGTACTTCAGCTATTACGGGTATCTAATGTGCCTACCTGCAGATTCTCCATCATCCCAGAATAAATCTCCAGCTGCTTGACCATTGTCATCTAATGCGATTATGAGTCCCATTGGATTCTTGCGGCTGTAAAATGAAAGAATTTCTCTGAAGAGTCTAAATCAGTGTTTCCCAATTGGTGCTCCGGGGAACCCTGGAGTTCCGCGAAGCAAAACGAGGGGTTCCGCGAGGAGCCGGCACTCCCCCGCCCCCTCTGAAAGAGAGAGAGAGCTGGCTAGCCAGCAGAGGCATGGGCAGCGAGTTATATGGGGTGCCTATGCTCCACCAATATTTGGAGCTGGAGGGGGCCCCAGCCCCACCGCGCGTCCTCCCACCCCGGCCCCAGAGCGTCTCTCCCCTGGCCCCGGGCCATCCCTGCCATGCGCAACCTTCACTGAGCTCCCCCTTGCTGGCTGCTGCTGCCCTGTGCGGCATGCTCAAACTGGTGGGCAGGGAGATGCCTGGGCGTGACGTAACGTCACGGCCCGGGATTTTAAAACTGCTGGGCGCTGCTTTGCGCCGTGCGGCTGAGTTGTGGGTTCGGAGTCCGGGGACGGAGCGCAGACTCCAGCCCCGCAAAGTGGAAGGCAGAAGGTAGGGGAAGGGGAAGGGCTGGGAGAGGAAGGGGCTTGTGCGGAGGGGAAGGGGAAGGGGAAGGGCTGGGAGAGGAAGGGGCTTGTGCGGAGGGGGAGGGGAGAGGGGGAAGAGAGGGGAAGGCACCAAAGGGACAGGGTAGAGGAGAGACAAATGCCAGGGGGCCAAGTGCAGACAATGAGGAAAAGGGCAGGAGGGGAGGTGTCAGTGGGAGGGGGACAGGGTGATGCTGGGAGGGGAGAGCGTAAGGGCATTGGGGGCTGGAGGGGGAGGTGCTGGGAGAAGGCTTGAAAGAAGGGGTGGGCATGAGGAAGGCCGGGATGGAGCAAGTTATGTGTGAGGGCACAGGGGCATGAGGGAAATGGGGGCAGTGGGTGGTGAGGGGGTGGGCAACAGGGAAAGAAGAGGGCAAAGGAGGTAGGGGCAGTGAGGATCGGGGGAGGCAACAGGAGGGTGCAGGGCTAAGAGAAGGTGCAAGTGCCAGGGGATTCTGGTGGTGAAGCAGAAGGGCAGACACCTGCAGGGGAGGGACCAGCACCAGAAGACAGACTCAGGACAGGTTTGTAGAGGGAGGTGTTAAAAGAGGGGATGAGGAGGGGTAGTTCACATGATCAGAGTGGGGCTTCTGGAGGAGTGGGCATAGAGAGGAAAGAAGGGCTGGTGGAGGGGGGCAGGTTGCAGGAGGGCTGAGGGCAGTGAGAAGGGCAGGAGCCAGGACAACAGAGGAGGGTGAGGAGTTGGGAGGCAGCGGGCACCAGGGGAGCTGATGGAAGAAGGGGAGGAGACATGTCAGCAGGTAAAGGTAAAGGTTTAAAAATATTTATTAATAACTTGGGTGCCACAGTGGCACATGCAAACAAGCAACATGAACTCAGTACTGGTACACAACACAAAATTCATTTTGTTCATGCGAGGAAACTCTTAGGCTATGTCTACACTGGTGGTTTCTTGCGCAAGAACATCTTGCACAAGAGTTCTTGTGCAAGAACACACCCACACTGCCATGTGCGAGCTGTGCTTTTGCACAAGAGCATCTATGGCAGTGTGGACACTCTCTTGCACAAGAAAGTGCCAACAGCCATTTTAGCCATAGGCTTTCTTGAGCAAGAAATTCATGTTGCCTGTCCACACTGGCCTCTTGCGCAAGAACAGTTGCGCAAAAGGGCTTATTCCTGAGTGGGAGTATCATAGTTCTTGTGCAAGAAGCCCTGATTTCATACATGAGAACGTCAGTGTACTTGCGCAAGAACACACGGCCAGTGTAGACAGGAAGCAAGTTTTTGAGCAAGAGCGGCCGCTTTGGCGCAAGATCGCGCCAGTGTAGACACAGACAAGGGGAGGGAGGGAGGGAGGCAGGGGCAGGGAATCAGCACTGGCTCAGCATGTCTGCATGGTTTGGGGGAAGGTGCAGGGAAATTGATCTCAGCTGGGTTGCAGAGTGGGGAGGTCCAGGGAGCTGGGCTGGGCTGGGCTGCGGAGTGGGGGTGTGTGTGTGTAGCTCAGAGCTCAGTTTGGCTGCAGGAGGAGGGAGGTGCCGGGAACTGGGGCTAGACTCAAGGGGAGGGAGGGGCAGGGAATCGGCGCTTGGCTCAGCAGTTTTGAGGGACTTGGGGGAGGTGCAGGGAAACGGGGCTCAGCTGTGCTGTGGGGGAGGCATGCAGGGAACCAGTGCAGGGCTCAGTTGGGCTGAGGTGGATGGGGGAGGGCATACGGAACAGACGGGCAGCTCAGCTGGGCTGCGAGGGGCTGCAGGGAACTGGTGCTGCACTCCCTTGGATTGTGGGGGATGGTTTTGGGGGAGGTGCAGGGAACCAGCAGGGGTGGGCAGCTCAGTTGGGTTGCAGGGGATAGAGGTGCAAAGAAGCCTAGTGGGGGGGGGGGAACCAGGAGCCCTGAAATGACCTCCCCTGGTCCAAAAATCCCTCATCTGGGACCAGTCAGGTCCAGAGGGTGCCAGACCAGGGAGGTTCAACTCCTACCCAAGTCCTCTCCTTGCACCCTCCATCGTAGCCAGACACCCTACCCCCAATCTGCTCCTGCTCCCTCCCCCTGGCCAGACACCTTACATCTAGCCTGCTTCTGTACCCTACCTACCACCCAGACCTTGCCCCCTTCTACTCCCCACCTCCCTCCCAGATCCTGCACCCCATCCCAATCCCGCTCCTTGGCAGCCCTGCCATCCACCCTAGCACCTAGCACCACCCTGTCTCTGGCCCCAGCACCCTGCCTCACACCCCAGGACTCAGCACCACCCTGTCTCTGGCCCCAGCACCCTGCCATCCATGCTAGCACCCAGCAGCACCCTGTTCCTTGTCCCAGCATCCTGCCAGTCACCCTAGTGCCCAGCAGGACCATGTCCCTGACCCCGGCACCCTGTCACCTGCTTGCCCCAGCACCTTGCCCCAGTACCCCACCACCTGAGCCAGAATCCTTCCACCCAGCAGCACCCTCTCCCCAGCCCCAGCACCCACTTTCACTCTGTCCCCTGCCCCCACCAGCACATTTGGGACCATATTAGTGAGGCTTGGGGGTTTTTGGAGGGTTGGGGGTTTTGTTTTTTTTTTTTTTTGCATCTCACTTGTGTGGCCCCAACTGACTTTTCTGTGGGTCAGTGACCCCTGACTCAAAACAGGTTCCTCACCCCTCTCATAAATAGAGACAATGCTAAAACCTTTTGAGTTTGACATAATATTTTATTTCAAAATGAAGCCTGGCCAACAAGCCCCCAATTGGGGCCAAACCCCCATCTCATTGCAGCATCATAACACTCCTGCACCACCTGACCCCAAATCTGAGCCTATCATACACTGGAACCCCCTGTCCTGAGCCTCTTACATCCTCAAACTCCTGCATCCCCATATCCTCAGTCTTCTGCCACAACACTCCTGCACCATCCACACATCACAAATCTGTGTCCTGAGCCCAGCATACTCACAACCTTCTTGCCCTGAGTCCCTCACATATCCAGCCCAAACTCCTGCACCCTCACATCCACAAGCCCATGGCTTGCTCAGCACCCCAACCTTCCACCTGAGCCCAACACTCCCGAGCCTGGAGCCCCCTCCCCGAGCCAACATCCCCTTCTCCTGCATCCAAATTCCCTCCCAGAGCTTGTACTTCTCACCCCTTCCCACACCCAAATCCCTCATTCCCACCCACACCTCCTGTCTCAACCTAGTGAGAGTGTATAAGGGCTGGGGATAGCAAGTGATGGAGAGGAGGGGAACAGAGCGGATGAGGCCTCAAGGAAGGGGAGTGGAGGGTCTTGGGGAAGGAATGTGATTTTCATGCATTGGTGGGGATTTTCATGAATTGGTGGGTCCTTCCCCCCCCCCTTTTTTTTTGCTTGACAAACCTAGGGGTTCCTTGAAATTCTGAATAGCTGAAAAGGGTTCCTCGGCCAAATAAAACTGGGAAACACTGGTCTAAATGATACCTAGACATTGTTTATATCAATACATCTTGAAAACATACTGATGCTGCCAATATTCATTTCCAGAACATTTGTGTTAAAAACTGAGGTTTTGTGTTTGCAGAATTTTGCAGATTTCCTTTTACCATTTTTGGTTGCGAGTTTTTAAATAATTTCACAACAGAACAGATTTTCTCTAAACTTCTTCACTTAGAGAAATGGCCTTTTGTTTTCACGGAAATGGATGAAAATGTGTGGCAGGACAAATAATCATTACACCAAATAATTATGTGATTATCCAGTAATAAGATTATTTTATTAATCATGAAAGTATGTCAATGCTCTCAATTATTAAAGTTTAAAGGCTAAGCCCAATGGACCACTTTCTGATCATAATTACATTGGTATATACTAGGGATGTAAAAAGTTAACTGGTTAGCTGGTTATCCAGTAAGCATTAGGCTTACCGGAATGCTTACCAGGTAAATGGTTAACCGGAAGGGCCGGGCAGTTGTAACTGGACAGCAGGCAGAGCCATAGCAGTCTGGGCAGGGGTAGGTGGGATCCCAGCTGCAAAGGTGGCATTTTGGGAGAGTGTGGGGGGGGGGCACGGGAGACGCAGCCGTGTACTCTGGGACGCGGCTTGTTTTTTGTCCAGTTTCCTGGATGCTAAGGGAGTGACAGGAAAGTACTTGCATTCCATGCATGCCTCTCACACCTGGCTGGTAAACTCCCTTCACCTGTCAGGTGTGAGAGGCATGCACGGAATGCAAGGAGTTTCCCCTCACTCCCTTAGCATCTGGGAATGAGATGAAAAGCAAACCACATCCCAGAATGAACGGCTGCTGGGCCCCTACCCTCCAAAAATTCTGCCCTTGCCCTGCCCCTGCAATGGTAGCCCCAGAAATCTCAGCCACCCCAGCCCGAGCCAGGCTGGTAGCCCTGGCTATACCCACAGCCCAGAATCAGACATCCCCAAATTGGACCCGGACCCGCCACACCCCAGGCAAGGGTAAGAAGGACCCCTGTTGCGCCTGCTGCAGCATCCCAGCAGCCTGACCCACACCAGCAGCCCCAGCCATGCCAGCCCTACCAGCCCTATCTGCACCTGCCTTGGCCCTGACCCTGGCTGCGCATTGCAGCCTTAGATACTGACCCTGGGCCAGGGCAGGCAAAACCCCAACCCTGGCAGCACTTCAGTGACCCTGGCTGTATCTGTAATGGGAGCCCTGGCCACGCCCTTAGCCCCAGCCACTTCAGCAGCCCCAGCCCCAGGGGCCCAGGGGCCCAGATCCTGGCTCCACTGCAATGGCCCTGCCATGCTTGCCCACAGCCCCGTGAGACCCCCACTCTGGTTGCCCTGCACTGGTCCACCAATGGTTAACCAGCTAAACAGTATAATTTTAATAATTAAACCAGTTAAATCTTTGAACGATATTTACATCTGTAATGCACATAGAGAAAGGAATTTTGCCTAAATAATCAGTCTGAGCAAATCATCCTTCACATTCACATAGAACAAGGGGGCATCCCTTTCATCAGGAGTAAGAATGGATGACAGTATTATCCACAATGTTATTAAAATCACACATATGGGCTAGCAGGGTGTGACAATCTGCCTTCCCATGCTTTATGAAGTTTGGCTTATGAATATAAATATGCATAATTCTAAGATGCTTTAAACTTAATACCACATGTGACCTATCATTTTTAATGTTACAATCTGCTGGATCTGTATATCCAATTTTGTTGCATGTATCTTTCTTGTATGTAAAGTTAGAAATATGAAATAGGGAACTGTTTATAGTTTTAAATGTGCTAATGAGAGCCATTACTGGTACCCCCTTTCTAGAAGTCTTAACAACTGGGAGATCAACTTAAAGACTTGTAAATAGCCTTGTTTGTCTTGTAAGTCCAAAGGTGATCAAACTAGTAAGACATGTGACCATTCCACCTGGTACTAGGATTCCATTTTGACCCAGGTATTTTTCCATGGGGGAATGTTGAACAAAACGATTCCTGCCCTGGGGAAAAGACTATTTAAGAAACAGGAAGCTAAAAACCCTTTGTCTTTGGGTAGAATGACACATGCCAAAGAGGGCTAGGGACCCAGGTCATGATAAAAGAGATTGGCTCTGACCTGAAGATTACATCTAGAGCAAGAACAGCTTTTTAGAGAGTCTTCTTACAACACGTTTTTTAGTGAATTAGAACTAGCTATGGATTTTCTTTCCATTTTAACTTTGTAACTTACTTTGATCTATCTATTTTCACTTGCAAACAGTTAAATACTAGTGTTTGTACTTAATAAAAACACGTGTTTACTTTCAGACCCAGTGTAAATAATTGTTAACTGGGGGAATGACCAGTGTGTGTATCTATCTTTCATTGAGAAAGAGGCAAACATCCTCATGAGCTTTCCTTTTGCAAAATTTTACAGAGAAAGATGGATTTATTTGGCGCTTTTATCCCTTTTAGGGGTTGGTTTCCTGGGATCTGTGTCCCAGAACTGTTCTCCCAGAGCTGAAGTGGTTCATATCTGCACTGCTTTTCAGGGGGACAGTAACCCTAGCTCTGGATCCGGCCCAGCTGGACAGGCTGGTGGGGAGCCAGACAGAGCAAGAAGGTAGAGGTCAGCACACCGAGGAACAATCCCAAGGGGTCTTCTGTGACTGCACCCCATTACACAGAGAGTGGAACAAAGTGGTGCAAACTACTCACTCCACATCTCTGGAGCAAAATGGGCCTAGAGAGACCAGATTGAGAATCTTTGTCTTAGTCTAGTTTCTGGTCCATTTCTTAGGCAGCTCAACTGCACCCTGACTCTAACTCAGGACTTGTGACAAAGCAACAATTTAACCCTCACTGCAAACTAACAAGCCAACTAGGCCATATGTGTGACTGTGGAGCTTCAGCATCTGATCCAAATACCACTGAAGTACTGATCCGGCACCCCTGACTGCAGCGAAACATGAGCCTGACTAAACAGCATAGAATAAAATGGATGTCAACCACTCCCATACGACACCCCCATTGGTTTGACATCTGATAATTCTGGGCTCACTCCTGAAATAACATGTGATGAGAGCGCTCAGCCTTAAAACATACCTGTACAATGTTGTATTAGCTGGTTGCTGAGTAGGAAAAATGTAGCCTCCTCTCAGTTGAAGTCCTAGTTTGTCTGCTGGGAGATATATCTCTGCTTGTTGTTTTCGCCATACTACTCTTCCACCCTAATTTATGGGAATGGATGATAAAATGAGCATTATATTTCTCACTGCAGTGAATGGTTTCTCACATCATCAGCTTCCATTCCAGTTCCTCCTGATTAGTCACAACAGTTATAATACATGAATGTATATTCAGACACTCTCTACCTACTACCATGGAAAACAACCCTAGATTAATGTTCGTCTGGTACAACATCAAACAAAAATCATGTACTTTTTGATTCCAGCATAATCAACACACAAAGAAAAGCCAATTCATCCTGCAAGATTCAAAGTAGACATTATCCTTGGTCAGGCATGGAGTAGACCCTTATCCTTCCTTCTCCAGGCAATGGGCAAAAGAATTGGCATATAAATAAGAATAATATGCCAGAGTTTGAATGCCCAGAGTAGACTGCAATTATTATTATTATAGATTATTATTTGGCTACTAATGTTGGTGTTCACAGCACTGTACAGAATGTAGAAGAAACATGAACTTTGCCTGACGTTTGTTATGGGCTCTCTCTTCTTGTGTCCATTCCTCCTCCTTCCCCTAATTATCTCTCTCTCATCTTCTCCTCCATTGCTTCCCTCTCTTTCTCAACAATCTACTTTCTTCATGTTTATCTTCTCTAACAAGCCTAACAATCACAACCCATCCCACAGTGGACAATGATGAGAAGAAGATACAGACATGGTCTTAGCCCGGCATTATTATATGTGTTTACTTACTGTTTCATAGTCATACCATACTGCATCAGGAATATATGCTGTCACTTTTTCCACACCCTGAAATGAGAATAAAGAAACATTTTTTGTATTTAAAGACAAACAAATTAAATAGCAATGAAAGCAGCATTTCCAAAGTAACAATTTCAGGCTGACAAGAAAATTTCAATCATATTTATTCTGATTTTGGTTTACAAAGAAGGAATTTTCTCTATAATAGTCTAGTCAAAGTATAGGACTTTTTTCACAATATCATAGAAGTTGGAATAGAAAAAAAATGTCCTTGTTCTTTCATATGCAATGAAGATTTATGTTGTAAAGTAAACTTAATAATCTATCTGGTCTTATTTTAAATATGACATGCAATAAGGCTTCTGTCCCTTTCTTTGGAAATTATCCCACAGCCCAGTTTTTCTCACTATCAGAATTTTTTCCTTAAATTTAGCTTTAATTCTTCCTTTCTTTTGTCCTATTTGCCCTGGTTAGATCTCCTTGTACTAAAATAAATAGTTCTTCTGGAGTATCTACACGTTCAGATATTTGCAGACTGTTATTATAGCTTCTTTTAAATGTCCAGCTAACCTGTGCACAGCTCCCACTTTTTTCTTTTCTTCACAAATCAGTCCTTCTAGCTCCTAATGAATGTTATTTTTCCCTAAATCTGAGCAATTTGTTAAAAAGATAAAAAAAGGAAGCACCCACAAATGCATGCAATAATCTAGCAAAGTCGCATTGGAACCAGAGAGGGACTGCTACTTTATTGTTCTGTGACATGATACTACCATGTGGTATGCTACCCAAAAATCATGCTGGCTCATTTTGATCTCATATCATCTTGCAAACTCATGTCTCATTTGATATTCACAATAACCCCAAAGTCTCCTTTCACGTTTTTTTTTTTCTGGATATTTGTTTTCAGATATGCTTTGTTTTGTACATTTAACAAATATATTGTGACAAAGCTTGAAAAATGAGATTGAGCCAAAGGGAAATTTTGAATTAATGAAGGTCATTGCTTCCACAGGAATAACCCATGATCTAGATGTTTTCCAGTAGTATTCCAAGGTATACAAAGAAAATACTTCATTGTAGAAACATGGCTTCACAAATAATTATATCATGTCATGTCCCTGTTATCTACATGTCTGTGGGAGGTCACATTCATAAGTGTTTCTGCATTAATTAGTTTAACTTACGTTTGCTCTACTAGTCACTGTTCACTGGTTACTTGATGAAACTATCCGGTCAACAAACCTACCCACTCTGGTTAAAACATCTTTTTCAGAAGTATCCCTCACAGAATGCAAGAATCCAAGCAAATTGTCTAATATAAAGATAATGGGGTGGTGTCCTTCGTTGTATTAGCTGTTACAAAGTTTAGATATGTGCAGTGAGGTTTAGGGACAAACTTTAGTCCCAAATAATATGAATGCTAATGCTCAACAAAAAGTTAATCAGATAAGATTTTAACACATAATCAAACATAACATACTGGGTCCAGCACAGGGGTGATAAGCAGTCCAGGGCCCCACAAGAATTGTCGATCAATAGCCCATGTGGCTTCATCTGAATAAAACCTAAACGAGGGAAAAAGTAGCAGCATTTATTTTGTGTGTTGCTTATTGCCATGGGTAACATATTACCTTGCCTGGAATCAGCATACAAGAATGGTAACACTGATAACTGGACATTTATAAAACTGTAGCCTGTTTTACCTCATATGAAGAAAATAAGAAAATTACATATTTCCTTATTTGGTTTATATTTTTTCATATATTTCCTGTTTGGAAATAGTTTGTTCAAGCGTTTATGATCTAGGAAATGCACCTGCCAAAAATTAATTTCCTTATCTACCACTGACATTCGATACCACTCAGAGAAGGTGTTAGAGCAAATGACACTACTTTACGTATACCTAGTGAAGTTAGAGGCGATTTATGATTAATCATTCTTAAAAGATAGCTAATGAATTAACATCTCCATGTATTTTGGAATGCTCTCCATTTCTGTATTCTATATTTGTATAAATACTAGGGGGCTGTGCCTCCTACTCACTACGCTCGCCAACCCCACTCTGTCTGCCGCAGCTGGATTGTGGCCTCCCCTCCTACCTGTACTAGAGCAAGAGGGAAGCCGCCACCAGCCCTTCCTGTGGCCAGGATCAGGGCCAGGGCCAGGGCCAGGGCCAGGGCCAGGGCCAGGACGCGGCAGCCAGATGGGGACTTAGCCCCAACTGGGGCCTTGTTGGACAGGCTTAATTATAAAAAAAAGTAAAGTATTATGTCCAAAAAAAAAGTCTGCAACATTGTCTTTATTTATGGCAGGGGTGAGGAACCTTTTTTGGGTTGGGGGCCACTGACCCACAGCAAAATCAGTCAGGGACCACACAAGTGAGAAGGGGGAAAAAAAAAACCAACCCTCACTGATGTGGCCCCCAACTGAAACACTTCATTCCTCTGGTGCTCCAGCACCATAGTGGGGGAGGGAGGACTGAGGTTCAAGACCTCAGGCCAGATTAACTCTTCTCGGGTTCCAGGGTCAGTGGATTTTGTGGGCCCCCCCTAGGCTCTAGGATGGGGCCAAAAATTAGTGGTTCAGTGTGCAGGAAAGGGCTGCCAGTGAGTGGAATAGGGATGTGGGTACAAGATCTAGGCTGGAGTAAGGATATTAAGTGTCGGGAAATTGACTAATAGAATAGTTGATGCATTTTTGCATTGACTATTAGTTGATAGGGCTTCTCTGCCTTTGAAGTGTAGCAACAGCCCTAGGGCTGTTGCTACACTTCAAAACTGAAAGCGCCGAAACCTGGGGTCAGCTGGGGAGTCCCGATGCTGGGCTCCCCTGGCATTTCAAAGCAGCAGAGCCTCATGGAGCCTGGAGTCAGCTGAGGAGTCCCCAACTGATCCCGGGCTCCTCGCACATTTCCAAGTGGCAGCGCTGCTTGGAGCCTGGGATCAGCTGGGGACTGCCCAGCTGACCCCGGGCTCCATACGGTGTTGCCGCTTTGAAATGCTGTGAGGCGGGCTCCCCGCAGCATTCAAAATGGCAGCGCCACACGGAGCAGCTGACCCCAGGTTCCATGAGGTGCTGCCAGTTTGAAGCACGCCCCTCTTCTCTCCCCTCTCCCCCCTTTACTATCTGATAGAGGCAGCAAGGGGGTAGGGAAGCAACTAGTCGACTATCCTGTCAACTAGTCCTTCACATCCCTAGGCGGGAAGTGGGATGGAGGAGGAGGTGAGGTCTAGGTGGGAGGCATGGTGCAGGAGCAGGCTGTGAGTAGGGTGTCTGGCCAGTGGGAAGGGGCAGGAGCAAGGGAAAGTGCAGGAGCAGGTTGGGAGTAGACAGGGTGTCTTGCCAGGGAGGAGGTACAGGAGCAAGGGATGGTGAAGAAGTTCACCAACACCCCGCCCCCCACGCATGCCAACCACCCCCTCGGGCCATTACACATGCCACCACCACCCCCAGACAGTATGCTAGTCACCTCCCCCAGTTGGTACACTGGCCAACCTCCCCTGCCTGCTATGCTCACCAACCCCTCCCCTCTTGCCACTATGCCCTACCACCAGACTGCTCTTGCACCCTGCCCTTGGCCCCACACCTTACCAAAAGCCTGCTCCTGAACCCCCCTTGCTTATGCACCCTCCCCCCGTTCCTGGACCCTCCCTCCTGGCCAGACTCTGCACCCTTACCTCCTCCTGTGCCCTGCCTCCCACCCAGATCCTGCATCCCTTTCCCTATCCCACTCACTGTGAGGGGAGAGGGAGGAGGCCGCGCAGCTTCCTGGCCCATGGAATTCCCAACAAAACTATCATTTCTGCATATTTTGATCAGTGAACTTACTCATGAAGAAGTGGTCTCACTACCGTGCCTCCTTGTGCATGAGCATTGTAAAAAAGGGTATAAAGGTAGGGCAGTAAAGTGTATCGAATCATCAAGTAGTTCCTTGATGATCTCACCAAAAGAGAATCTGCGCCAAATACAGCAGGATCCTGAGGCTGAAATCAAAGGTTAGATTGTTATTATTAACATGAAGAAGGAAACACATTCTAAAGAACAATGTAGGCCAACCCCACTATAAGCAGCTGCAATTCCTTCGGAGTTCACAGGAACAGTGATTCAATGAGGTTATAGTTGCTGGTGCCAGTTGGGAACTTGGCACAATACCTACATTTCCAATGGAGGTGAATCTTTTGGAGTTAGAATTTCATTAAGAGAGCCTACAAATGTAAAATACCAATTACAACCCAGTGAACTATATACTTACTTTGACCAGAAAACCTAATTAGAATGCAGGAGACAGAGTGCACAGAGTGCTTACACTATGCTAGTGGGACAGCAATTGTTTCCATAGGAGTAATGACTGCATAAATATTAACTAAGAACAATGGAAACAATTACATCATAGTGGATTTGTTCCAGTTACATTGTGCTAGTGAAGATAAAGAATATTGGTGTTCTACCTATAAGTTCAGTGGTACAACGGTGGTAGGAAATTAATAACTTACTCATATCTTTTATGAATTTTGTAAAAGTATTTGTAACATACCGCATAGTTTTCAGCATTGTGATTTCTGCAAAATGGATAAAATGCTCCAACTTGCATCCATCGTCTGCAAAGTTCTTCTGTGACATTATCAAAGAAACCACAAATATCTGCACCAATCTAAAAAATTATACAAATAGTGTGTATGTGACAAAATGGTAGCTATATTATGTATGTATAGTACAGCATACCTAATCTCTACACATATGCCTGCACACATATTTTTAATTGGCATACTACCACTCTTGCAAAGATGAAGTGCAAAGGGAAAAGAATAATTTCCAGTGAATAATCAACATATCCTTAATTGCCACAATAGTAAATCATGTTCAGCATATTCCCATCCGACACCTTTCTTTCAGATCTGATCTCACCCAGACTCAAAGCTGTCAAATGAGTATTATCAATTATTATTTTTGAAGGGGGACGTCAGGCATACCTCCTTTAAAAAATATGCTGTAATATTTTCAAAGTTTCTTATTACATTGATTTTAAGTTTAGACCCCAAACATTAGAATGTAATGAAGAAACTCCAAGTCCCATTTCAAACAGGACAATGTTAACACAACCTAGATACTTTTTAGTTCTTGCATACTTTACATAGAGCACTTAGAGCAAAAAATTTTGGTGTACACTGCGATTCACACCCCCAGAAGTTCACACTGGAGGGCCATGCAGATGAACCCTTATATTCCTCTGCACATTGGTAGCAAAAATATCAAACTATAATACAGTATTTTTCCAAGAAGTTCTGATGGACTCCTACTAAGTGAAAAGGTCTCTCAACCTTGCACATCATGTCTGAAATTAGTCTACCATTGAAAAAAAAACTTTTCTTTTTTCAGTGCGAAAGTGCATCAGAAGGAATTAAGGGAAGAGGGGAAGTTAAAAGGGAAGAGAGCAGCATAATGGAGAAAGAAGGAGATCGGTGTTTAATTAAGTTGAGCTCTTTGTACCTACACATACAGGGTTTTATTGTAGTTGCATTGGTCAACTATAGTGAATGAAACTGACTTGTATCTAAATTGGCTACTATGGTTCCCTTTCTCCCTATGCTCCTTCTTGTTGTCTTTAGATCATGAGCACCACTCGTCAATATTTGGAAACCATGTAACACACAGCGGGTGGTGCCATAAATAAATGATTACTAAATAAATAAATAAATAACATTAAGCAGTCTACAAGTTGGCAGAACCATATAATCACAGAAATCTTGAAGATTTCAATCATTTATAAATGAGCAATTCTATCCCACTGTCAATGTGGTTGCAAAACACTACATCAGCTCACAGAGCTAATCACTGGAGATAATACAATAATAAAGGGTGACAGATGGCTTGAAACAGAGTACACTAGATCAATGGTTCTCAACCAGGTGCCTGGGGACCCTTAGGTGCAATGGTTCTCAACCATGTGCATTTTTCTGGGGAGCGGGGTCTGCCAACACAGCTGACATTAGAGTCATTAAGGCCAAGGCAGAAAGCCATGTGGGACTGCAGCCTGAGGCCCCAAATCAACCACTTAGGGCTAAAGCAGAAGCAGAACAATTTAGTTTTCTGGAATCCCAAGCAATTGTGTTCCTTGCTACCCCCTAGTGCAAAAACAATTGTTGTGGCACAGCTGGGCCATGCAGTTTCAATAGCATGTTAAGGGGGGTAGGGGTTCAGAAAGAAAGAAGGTTGCACTAGATCACAAGTCCATCTAGTCAGAAACCCTGCTATGGGAGTGTCCTATACTTGATACTTCATAGGATGGCAAAAAATCAGCAACAACAGCTCCATAATTAATCCAAACAATTGTGTAAAGCTGTACATGGGGAATGAGACTTGTTTTCATTTCTGAATTCCTGCACATGAATATTTATGTTAAAGAACAAGGTCACTATTTATAACAGTTTTGATTAGATATTGAGCAGCTGTATGAAAAGGTTTCATGGTTAGTTCTTAATTTGTTGCTATGAAGGGTTATCACAAATAACTACGTCATACATAAGGTATCCCAAAGAGGTTAAATTCCAGCATTCCTGGTATCGCCCATCTCAGATCATTCCATGTAGCAGCATTGTCTCCTAGCCAATGTCCTGTGTATTTTCCTGATCCAGCAAAAGTAGACCTAGAAATAGTGAAGCTTCTCTTTCCAGGGAAAACGGTCTGTATAGCTCTGAAAATGAAATGAGACTGTTAATTACTGCCACATGATAAGAGTACTTCAAGTCTGATAGACTATCTTTTTCTCCCCACATTGCTAATTCAAATTCATTAATTTATAAAAATACCAAGGCCCACTGACTCAGGGGTGTTATCTGACTTCCAGGTAACCAGATGTATTTTAGCTGAGCTCCTGATATTAACTCTAAATCAGATCTCTTTCTGAAACTTTTTAGCCCACTAAACATTGGTCCAAATACTCTGTCAGAATATACTGGCTTGACCTCAGTGGAGTTACATCATTCCAGATCCCCTGAGGATCCAACATACCAAACAGTTCCCAATTTAAGTATAGGCATTCCAAGGGGGAAAGGCTATGTTGAAAACCATGATTTTTTTAAAATCATACTCTGCCTAGGGAAGCAGAGTACAAAGCATAGAGAGTTCCTCTATTCTAAAACTCCACAATTCAGAACCTGTGTGTCATGCAGGACATATGTGACTCACTGGAAACATCAGATGCAAAATGGGATGATGTGAAGGCACTTATCTACCAGAATAATGACCCCTTGAGCTTAGCCAGAACCAGAATCATGGCTTAATTTGTTCTTCAAACTGAAATAACTTGACTGAAATGGTCTTTAAATTACACCCACTTTAAAAATTATTCAAACACAGCTGGCACTTCACTAACACTTTTAAAAACTCAGTGCTTCATTCTGTGTTAATTTTATAACCAAAAAACAAATGTGAAGACATTTTTAGGTGGAACTTTATATAGTGATGCAGGATCTTCCTTCCACTGACAGATTCAACAAGAAAACTGCTACATAGTCCTAAATTTCATAACAAGCTTTTGGTACTTCTTTGTTAGGTATTCAGCTTCAGAAACCATAGAAGGACCTGATTTTCAAAGGACAAGTGCTCAACAATCTCTGAAAATCAGGTTTCTTTAAAGAGTTACTAGGTGGGCACCTAAAAATCACTAATCACTTGTGCAAATTTAGGCCATGTGTTCTAGTGCTGTGGTGTCCAACAGTCTAGCCACTAGCCACATGTGGCAGTTTGGCTGGTTGACTGTGGCTAGTTGGCTTGAACAATGTGACTATTTAGCAGGCTGAGTGTGGCTTCTTTGCTATAGCAGTAGCCACTATAGTGGCTACTGTTCAGAACTGGTTGGACACCATGGCCCTACACAGCTTTTGTGTAACAATTATTAGAAAGCAGTTCTTACTTCTCAGTTGATAGGGTCATGGAATATCCATATAGATTGTGAACATCATAGTGCTTTCCCCAGAATTGTACTGCATCCATGCAAAGTGTCTTTGAATACATGACTCCGTCGAGAATACCTTCTGAAAATAATATCACAACACTGGAATAAGCCTTTATTTTCAATATTTCCAATCTTTTATCTTAATACACAACAAAATGCAAGGGGGCCCTTTTTATTTAGTATTTACATTCACCCCAGGTGCATCAAGAATAAAACAATACCATATCATACGACAGTAGGCTAAGATAGACTGAAGTATGCTGGCTTTATACATCTGTGTTTAAACTGTGACACTTTTGGAGCGCATTATACCTCACGGCAATCAATATATGAATCCAGAACAACTCAACTCCATTGCATCTAATGATTCCATAAATGCAGCTTTTATATCAGAGTTGAGTTAGGTGCATTGACATATACTCAGATTCAGTTTGTTCAGTGCATAAACTTACTAAATCTTATATTTCTATAGGTGATGTTGAATAGTGATCACCAGCTTTCTTCAGTGTGATTGCTCTCCAGCTCTTCTCTTACTAAATCTTTTGTTTATTTTCCAGAACTGTAGCTCAGTATCAGCATAACTGTCACTTTGATTACATGCCTGTGTAGGGGAGTTTGAAGGTATAAGGAGCTTCCTTATTTCCCTGTATGAGTTACTTGCTTTGCTAAATCCTGGTAAGAGAGAAAGTTCCACTATTATACTGCTACGGTTTCTAGAGCACAGAAGTGGGGCTCCCTCAGTAGGGAGGGAGAAGTAATTTCTCAGAGATGCAGTTCGGGTACTGCCTTGCTGATAGAGCCCTGCAAATCCACGGATATCTGCTTTAGATCCACAGGTATCTGCATCTGTAGATATGCATGCAGATGTGCACTGCTCATTTTTGTGGATGTGGATGTAGAAGCAGGTACAGATTTTGTATCTAGAACCCTGCAAATTTGCAGCTATCCACTTTATACCCACAGGTATCCACATCCACAGATGTCGATGCGAATATCTGCAGCTGATTTTTGCAGATATAGATGCAGTTGGAGATACAAATGTTGTATCCATGCAGGGCTTTACTCATAAACCAAGGCAGCCATACACTTCCCCTTGCTTCAGCTAGAGTGTAAAGTGTCAGTAAGTTCTATATGAGCATTCTCTGTTCCTTGTTTCTTTCCCATTTCCCATCTCTTAAATACCACCTTGGAAAAATGCCCACAGGAGTTACAGAGTGAAATATTTCCACTTTTTTCTTTACAGCGTAGGATGGGGGGGGGGGCATTTTTACTTACAACAGTCTAAAATGCTGCACTAAGATGTACTGATGCCAACTGTATTACTCCTGTGAGCAACTGCACATGAGCATATGGAGGATTGTACAACTTTACCCTAAATTACTGAACTATTGGATCTGGCAAGCTACTGAGACAGGATTACATAAGTTATTTTTTGATAAAGCATTAGAATTCCAGTTTAGTTATGCTTACATGCCTAAAGCCATTAATGATAAAGGAAAATCAATATCATTGCTAGACTTAATTAAGGCAATAGAAACATTTAGTTTAGCAAATGCGGCTAATAATTTAAAGAATGATGAAACATTTTACTGGAAAAAGACATTCATCTTTACGAGTTCTGGAAACAGTGCCTAAGCCACAGAGGAAAACATACTATATACACTCATCTCTTCTGTTATTAAGAATATTTAGGACATAAAACAAAAAATGCTAACAATTTCCCTCACCTCATTATAATTGATTTCTTCTACCTCACACACATTTGGATTTTTGCCACATAAATTAAGACATTAGACTTACTCGGAGTGAATGGAGGATAGTTGAAGTTGTTTTGCTGACAGCCGCGTGTTGAACCTTTAATAAAGTTGGATATTTCATTCATGTCCTGGGGAGGGGGAAAAAGATATAGACTATCATAGGATGTGCTTTAAACATTTCTCTAAGGAAATCTTTATATCCATTTATTGGTTATTTAGGAAAGAAAAGTTTAACTCAAATTTCATCACTTAAAGTATAGATAGTATAGGTAGAATATCATATCGATTTGTTCACATGATAATGTGGCAGAGACATACCTTGTGAACATTTGCTCCCCTGTGTTTGTGCAGGACTGCACCTATGACTTGTATAAACTAGCGGTCTTCAACCTTTTTTCATTTGTGGACACCTTGGAAATGTTAGCCTGCAGACCAAGGCTGAAAACCACTGGTATAAATGGCATGTATATATTTTATTTCATTTCCAGCTGTGATACATCGAGTCCCAGAATGACACTTCATGGTGTACTGCCTCTCCCGGGTCACTTGACAGAATTAGGCACAAACTTACCTAAGAGGTATGAACTAAATGCATTCAGAAAAATGTTTTTTATTCAAGTAATAGTATTCCAAATCAAAGCACATCAATCTTTTTTAAAAACCCCACTATTATGCAGCATACAAAATATAGTGGGCCTGACTCTAATATCATGTATATACAAAGTCAATAAATAACCCCAGTGTGAAATGAGTGCCTGTGATGTCAGCATCAGGCCATGTACAATCTTATCTTTATTCTAGATATTAATTGGAGTTACACACACAGTAGCCAGATCAAACACTAACATGCCGCTGTGTATTAAGGAGAGGTTTCTGTGAATCATTAAATAGCACCATGTGCAGGTTAATTGCCTTTACATTTGTACTATCTCTTTTAAATGAACAGGTCAATTTTGTGAGGCTTTATCAATTGAGCATGCCCTTCTTCCATTTATTTTTTCACTTCTTAGGTGTATGCAAAGAAAAGGGCTGAGATTTGCAAAATATAAGGTCTGATTCACATCACCAATCACTAGCAACATAAAGGAACCTTAAGACGACTTTAAATACCTTCACACATACACTTAAAGATTTATTATCAAAAAGTGTCTGTTTTTCATAAATTTCTCAAAAACAACATCTCTTTGTTTCAAAGGATTGAAAAATACAAATGTTATAGACACTGAACCATTAGTAACTGTTACACAACACTAAAGGAGCATAAAGCATTGCAGACTATTTTATTTTGGGAACAATTTGCCATCATGTTAACCTTTTGCTTACTAAAAATGAATGATAGTGGTAGTCACCAAAAGATGATGTTGTGACACATAGTCTAACAAGGATTTTGGTTTTGTTTAGGGGAAGCAGTGGGGTTTTTTTTGTTTGTTTGTGCAAGGTGGGGTTGGTTGTTTTGTTTTGTTTTGACCTTGTGTGCACAGAACCTAGTATGCAGCTTTTGAAGAAATGCTGCAATGTGAGTTTTTGTGATGTCGTTTGTGAGGGAGGGGAGGCAGCCATATACACAAGCCAATGTGGTCTCTGACATTCTGAAATTCTAGAGAGTCAATTCTTGGGGCAAAGTTGCTTCCTCAGAACCGGGAATTAGTTTGGGATACAAAAGCAGCACTTGTGTGCCCTTTCTGACCACTTTTGTTCAACGACAGGTAGGCATATGGTGTTAAATAAAAAACACTTACTAGAGGAAAACACCTGGCTCAAAGATTTATGTTCCATCAAAGGACTGATCTGCAAGGTCCCAACAACTGCTACCACTTAGCAGAGAGACTATAATTGTAATGCTAGATAATGGGAATCTGATTGTTTACAGTCCGTCCACCCCCCAGCCCCCGTAAAATGTTTGCCTTCTTAAATAGGGATGTAAAAGAGTAGTTAAATAGTCAACTACCCTACTACTTGCATTCCCACTTGCTGCCTCTACATCGGGGGGGGGGGGGGGAGGGGAAGCAGGAGCAGGTGCTGAGGGAAGCCAGCTTAAAAGATGGTTCCTTTCTGCGGAGCAGAGGGAGAAGGGCGACAGGGGAGGCAGAGGCGCAGCGGCACTGCAGCTCTGCCTTTTAAATGTAGAGAGACACGCCCGGCTCTTACTACACTTAATAGGCAGAGGCAAAGCGTGGGACCTGGCACAATCCAGGACTGCTGCAGTCCTGGCTTGTGCCAGGTCCAAATTGCTCTTACTACAGGTCCAAACTGTCTCTTACTACATTTAAAAGGCAGACGCTCAGAGGTCTAGACCCAGCTGAATCAGTCCCAGCTCGCATCGGGTCCCGGACTTACTCCTGCTGAGGCTCTGCAGTTTAAATGTAGTAGGAGCTGGGCTTATCGACTAATCGTGTACTCGATACAAATTGTATCGAGCACACAATTAGCCATTTACTTGATACTTAACATCCTTGCTTTTAAACACTTCTGTAAGATCAGAAAAGAGTTTTGCTCATTTTTAATACAGTGTCATGTACTAATAAACTCATTCAGATGTATATGCATACCTCACAGAGCTATGATCAAGCAGGGCAAAAAATCAAATTCAACTGACCACTTCTCATTTTGAGCAGTGCTTGACTCCACCAGCTTTTGTATCAAAACTGCTCAGCGCATAGGAGAAACACACTACTCATGGCTTTATTCAGCTACCTAGCAGAGCAGCGAGCGGAAAGCAGTCTATCCACTAACAGGAGGAAATAAGTTAGGGGTGGACTATTGCTGCATCTCTTAATACTCTGAAAACCCCCAGTAATAGTAACCTCTGGATGACCACTTTAGTATGTCAGTGGTTCTATTGAATCAATGGAGCTACATGCATAAAGCTAACACAGAGTCTTGCAGAGGTAAGACTGGTAACTGGCTCTGTGGACATGGGAAAGTCAGTGGATGTGATATACCTTGACTTTAGCAAGGCTTTTGATACGGTCTCCCACAATATTCTTGCCAGCAAGTTAAGGGAATGTGGATTGGATAAATGGACAGTAAGATGGATAGAAAGATGGCTAGAAGGCCGGGCCCAGCGGGTAGTGATCAACGGCTCGATGTCAGGATGGTGGTCGGTTTCTAGCGGAGTGCCCCAAGGTTCGGTTCTGGGACTGGTTTTGTTCAATATCTTTATTAACAACCTGGATGAGGGGATGGATTGCACCCTCAACAAGTTTGCGGATGACACTAAGCTAGGGGGAGAGGTAGATACGCTGGAGGGCAGGGATAGAGTCCAGAGTGACTTAGACAAATTGGAGGATTGGGCCACAAGAAATCTGATGAGGTTCAACAAGGACAAGTGCAGAGTCCTGCACTTGGGACGGAAGAATCCCAAGCATTGTTACAGGCTGGGGACCAACCAGCTAAGTAGTAGTTCTGCAGAAAAGGACCTGGTGGTTACAGTGGATGAGAAGCTGGATATGAGTCAACAGTGTGCCCTTATAGCCAAGAAGGCTAATGGCATATTAGATTGCATTAAGAGGAGCATTGCCAGCAGATCCAGAGATGTCATTATTCCCCTTTATTCGGCTCTGGTGAGGCCACATCTGGAGTATTGTGTCCAGTTCTGGGCCCCCCACTACAAAAAGGATGTGGACACATTGGAGAGGGTCCAGCGGAGGGCAACCAAAATGATTAGGGGGCTAGAGCATATGACCCATGAGGAGAGACTGAGGGAGTTGCGTCTGTTTAGTCTGCAGATGCAAAGAGTGAGGGGGGATTTGATAGCAGCCTTCAACTTCCTGAAGGGAGGTTCCAAAGAGGATGGAGAAAGGCTGTTCTCAGTAGTGACGGATGGCAGAACAAGGAGCAATAGTCTCAAGTTGTGGTGGGAGAGGTCCAGGTTGGATATTAGGAAAAACTATTTCACTAGGAGAGTGGTGAAACACTGGAATGGGTTACCTAAGGAATTAGTGGAGTCTCCATCTCTAGAGGTATTTAAGTCTCGGCTTGACAAAGCCCTGACTGGGTTGATCTAGTTGGGATTGGTCCTGGTTGTCTAGCTGGTGAGTCTTGCCCACATGCTCAGGGTTCAGCTGATCGCCATATTTGGGGTCGGGAAGGAATTTTCCTCCAGGGTAGATTGGCAGAGGCCCTGGAGGTTTTTCGCCTTCCTCTGTAGCATGGGGCACGGATCACTTGCTGCAGGATTCTCTGCATCTTGGGGTCCTTAAACCATTTGAGGACTTCAATATCTGAGATATAGGTGAGAAGATTATTCTAGGAGAGGGTGGGTGAGATTCTATGGCCTGCATTGTGCAGGGGGTCAGGCTAGATGATCATAATGGCCCCTTCTGACCTTAAAGTCTATGAGTATGAGAGGTGAGCAGAGCGGAGTTTCACCATGCCAGGAACTCCACTGGGGGGCAGATCACAATTTGCCCCTCTGGTGTGCTGTGGGTGGATCACAAACTGCTATGTCCTGTGAGGGTGAAGTGTTCTTCCACTCCCCATGTGTCCAGCCAGCTCCACAGCCCCACACACAACAGTTCTCTTCCCCACCTATCTGTAGATGCACCGCAGGATGCCTGCTTGAAGGTACATTCCAGAACAGGCCTGTGCTTGCTGATGTGCAAGGGGCATAATTTTAACTGGCCTTAAGGAGGCTGCATCCGTGTTGATAGGCAGCTCCTTGCTGCTTCTCTTTACTCTGTGCCTACATAAAGACCGACCAGAATCAAGCCATGGGAACCACATAGCACACATAAAGATAGCACAATTGAACCCTGAGATAGGAACATGAAATAACAGCCAAAATTTCAGGATAACCTTTTCCTTCCAGATATAAATCTTCATGGTGCCTTCAGCACAAGTGTTGACTACCTGTCATATACTTTGTGAGAGATGCAGAGTCAGAAAGGATATTTTGTGATTGTCAAATGCTTCAGTGTAGCTAGAGATTGTTAAAAATGCCATCGGTAATATTTCCTCCAATTGGTGACTGATACGATTTTTAGTCGAAACCCCAGCACTGTGTTTTTGTATATACCTCTAAATGTACTATATAAAAGGGATGCATGAAAAAAACACAGCAAACTATGCTGGAGAAACTTTACTCTGGTGGCCAAAATCCTTTATAGAAATATTTTGCTGCCATGAAAAGAGTGATACAATTTATATTTGCTCACTTGGGTCAAGTTAGCAACAGAACTGCAGAGTCAGTATAAATAAATAAGGAAAATATATTATCACCTAGAAGCAGAATGGGGTGTTTCCTGCAGTGGTTAATACTGAATAATTTAAAATTATAATAGCTAGAGGGGCTGTTTTTGTTTGGATCTTAATTTTGGAAAGAAAGAAAGAAAGAAAGAAAGAAAGAAAGAAAGAAAGAGTCTCACGATGTGTTTTATTTCTAAAGAAGTTGCTAGGGTGATTTTGTACTACTACATAGAACAGGAATCACAATTTAGCTGTTTATGGAATAGAAACATTCAGATAAAAACACCTATTCTTTCACCAGCATAGTAGTGGATTATCCAAAGCACTGCAAGTACTTTCCATGAACTACCAAAAGGCTGCCAACAGCTCCACATTACAATTCCTTCATCAGATGCAAAGTAGAAAGACAGTAGAGTGCCAAAGGGAGAAAAATAATTTACAGAAAAAAAGCCAATAGATTAAAGTTTCAAAGACACAAGAAACCCACGTGTGTGCACTCACACACATGAAATATAATTAGTTCTTGATGCTGCCACTGCCAAGTGTTTCAGTCTGGGTTTGTCATACTCAGGAGAAAGACCCTTTTCTGTCCCTCAGAAGATAGCCTGTCAGGCATGCTTTTGTTTCATTCTGCACAATGGCCCCTGAATCTGAAATATTACTAGCCTCAAAACAAATGAGACTTCCCACACTGAAATATACTTCAATCCCTTCCTTTTCAACTTTCTATTAATTCTTTTCCACTCATGATGGGACTCATCAAAGCCTGATCTCCAGCAAATTTGATTCCAGTCATGAAAGTAAGTAGTTTACCTAGTCATCTTAGAAAACCAGAGACTATTATGCTATATGCTAGAAATATGACGGTCTTCAATCTCTATTTCCTATTAAATGCATTTTAGATTGTGAATTCCTAAGACTTAGAACTTAACACGAATTGAGCTACAATGTAAGGAGAGAGTAAGTCATACATGGCAAGCTCACCCGCCCCAAATCTAGTCTCACTCCATGTAGTTATCTGAATGAGACCTGAATAAAAACTGGAGGAGGTATACAGAACATATGCATTAGCATATTTAAGTAAAGTAAACCTATAGGACAACATTTTCAACCCTAAAGTGATTAGATTCCAACATCCATATTTAAGCACCTAACTATAAGTTGGAGCTACGTTTCAGGTCTGCTAAGCATCCCATAAATCTCATTGACATTACTGGAACCTTTCGGTGTTAATCCTTTTTTGAAAATTAAGCCACTTTTGTTTAGGAACCTACGTATAGATAGAGGAGCCTAAGGTTTGAAAAGCTTTGCTTAGCTATTTATCTACCATAGACTAATCTGGGAGAAGGGGTCAAATCTACTATGCTTTGCTCAGCTGTACCTGACTTCAGAAAATGTTGCCTAAGGACAACTGGATCTATGTTTACATGGATTCTGTGGCAGAGGAACCTCTCCAGAGAGAGTATCAGGGTTCTCAGCTACTTTTTCTGTTCCTAATCTGAAATAGTGACTGGAGAAGGACTGAACTGAAACTTCCTGATCTATTTGGTGTGAATTTTAACCCTTCAGTACTTATGCAGGACAGATCTATATTGTCCAATTACTCAAGATATAAATAGGTTTCCAGTATTTGCCCACAATGATTATAGAGGCAATCATCCAGATAGACTAGATTTGGTCTTTGTCCAACTCGGCAGTGTGTTAACTCTTGGTGAATCTTCACAAATAAGTACATTATTCCAGTTTGAATAACTATACCATTTGTCAAGTAGAAAAATGGCTAAAACAATTTGCAAGAAAATTTGAAGGTGATAACCTGTTGATTTAGAAAATATTGGTTGGCCATTCTAATTTGAAATCAACGGTTTAAGGTCTTTGGTCATATTTGCCATCTGTCTAAGACTCTTTTTCTCTGAAGTATAGTAGCTTGTTAAGGGCAAGGAAGAGAAAGATTACAATTGGGCAACGTCTAGACTGGCATGATTTTCCGCAAATGCTTTTAATGGAAAAGTTTTCCGTTAAAAGCACTTTTTGTGGGAAAAGCGTCCGTGCCACTCTAGACGTGGTTTTGCGCAAGAAAGCCCCGATCTCCATTTTCGCCATCGGGGCTTTTTTGCGCAAAACGGTTCTCAGCTGTCTACACTGGCCCTCTTGCGCAAAAGCATTTGCGCAAGAGGGCTTTTTCCCGAACGGGAGAGTCATTGTATTTGCCCAAGAACACTGACGATCATACATTAGATCGTCAGTGTTCTTGCGCAAATTCAAGCGGCCAGTCTAGACAGCTGGCAAGTTTTTCCGCAAAAGCGACTGCTTTTGCGGAAAAACTTGCCAGTCTAGACACAGCCTTGTTGTTTAATGTTTTATAGGAATCAAATTTCCAGTAATCCCTGGAGCTGAAAGTATTTTCTTCTTTAAACATAGAATTATCTAGCATTGCTTTTCTGTACCACACCTATAGACACATTAACAGTCAGCCTGACTGCTTTTACTTCCTCTTTTTCTTTTTTTTTTCTCCTTCATTGGGTTATTCATGAAATGAGAAACTAGCAGAAACTTAGCAGAAATATAACTAGCAGTAAATTCTGTTTGCACTCATACTCAGAAAACGGGATGCAGGAATATGAAATAATCAAAGAAAGAGTCATCAAATATTTCTGAATGTCAAATGAAGTCAGAGTTTATTTTGGGGATAAAGTTGCTCTTTCCTAGACCGTAAGTATAAAAAACTAAGTTTGTTCAATTAAAGGTTGTTTTTAACTGGTCTATCACATTTTTCACTCAAGGTGAAAATATTTCTATGCAATGCTACTTACTGTTCACTATTAAACAAGAATGGTTAGCATTGTAACACTCATAACACTAGTTTGGAAGTGTTATTAAAAGGGCAAAAAGTCTCATTCTCTCTCCCTCTTTTATTAATTTAATACTTGTGTGGGGGTATAGTGCTTTATTTTGCAAACATTAAAGCTCCCTCTCCCATGTAAACAGTTATGAGGTAAATCAAGTTTAACATCCATGAATAAATTATGCCAAATACATCCAATGCATTCCTGACCCCATCAAAGTCAATGGCATCTGTGGGGCCAGGATTACTCTGTGTTTTGTTCTTCAGATAAAAGATCTGGAGATTTTAGGTTTTCAGTAAGAAATACAAAGAGATGAGATTGAAAAGATGTTTCATCTAACTCTCACTAGCATCATATTAGAAAAGAAGTATGAATGACTTACTATCCAAATGCCATCATACTTCACTTTATCGTGAAAGATCTTACATTCTTCTACCCACCAGTTGGTACATTCTGGGTTGGTGTAGTCAGGGAACACAGTCAGTCCTGGCCACACCTATGGTACAAAAAAGGAAAGTTCAATTGGTTAAACTGGTTGTTTCATTAAGAAAGAGTTAGTTTTATGATTTATTGCAAACATTTCCATTAGTTCGTACCAGTGGAATATTTTGTTCTCCAAATGAAGAAGGGAAAAATTACCCTATGATCTTTCAAAAATGTTTCAAGCTCTACATTCAATGATTAGTAGTTTCTATTACTTTTTCACTTTGTATTTCAAAGAAGCTTCAAGGGATGCCAGCACTGAAGACAAGAGTTAACGACCTGTCCGGGCATACATTTTTTTCAGCTTCATTTGCTTGGAAGTCCACTTCCACTGAAGTGCACTTCTAATAGTGCAATAGCACTTGAAGCAGCTTTGTGCCAGTTTCTGAGAGCAGCTGCCTAGAAAACCTCATCAAGAATTAAATTGGTGAGGGAGAATTTAGCATCTAAGAACATCCATTTTCTTGCATCACTTCAGATGTAGAAGTTGGGCTAATTGTTTTTCCTTACTATAATAAGACATTCTAATTTTACTCTGGAGGAGAGGGGGCGGGATGGAACTGCATCGATCTCAAAGAATAAGAAAGAATAAGGACATTACACATTCCAAGCACTTTGAACCAGATTTGCAAAGGTACCTGCCTAAAGGTGCACATCATCACATAGAGGTATTTTCAAAAATGCTTATGCAAGTTAGGCCTTTAACTTTCATCACTTTTAATGGGCGCTAGGCTTTAGTCTGGGTAATTAATTTTACACTGTTAGGCAAAATTCAGAAATCTGCCTCTTTTTCTTTGCTTCCATTGAAATGAATGGCAAGAGTTCCACAAGAACAAAATTGGGTCTTACACTGTATCTACAATGTATCTGAGGGTCCATCTACACTGCAGGATTTAACTTGAAATAAACTATGCAAATTGAGCTACGTTAATTGCATATCTTATTTCAAAATAGCTTATTTTGAAATAGGAATAATCTACCCAGCACTTATTTCAAAATAGAGCACTCTTCCTCCGACTTCCCTTATTCCTCGTACAATGCGGGTTACAGGAGTCAGAGTAAGAAGTCCTCCAGCTTGAGAGTACTTTGACACTATTTTGAAATAACTGACTGCTGTGTAGACACGGACTAAGTTATTTCAGAATAGCGCTAGTTATTTCAAAATAGTGTTGCAGTATAGACCTACCCTCAGAGAGGTTGTCTGTCTGTTTGTTTAAGAACTCCTCCTAAATGGTAAGAGTAGGCCCACCAAATTTGGTATACAGGTTCCTCTTATAATTTGAAGCAAGGTAAGGGCTTGATTGTGTCAAGAAAATGGGATGTGCCTGGAATGGGACTGTTTCTCATAAAACCATACGGGAAAGAGACAGAATCACCAAGCAGGTGAAAGATTTGGCTGGGGCCTTCCGCACTTCTGGGACTGCTTCTGCCCCCAGCCTCCCACTTTCCAGATCCCCAATTCATTCAGGAACATTGCTGACTGTTCTCCTTAGTCGGGGAGTGAGGAGAAAGTGAACAGTTTGCTGCATTCTTCATTCTGGATGGGGAACAGTGGGGGCAGATAAACCTGCTCTCCTGTTTGTGCCAGCAGAAGTCGCAGTAGCCATGGAGAGGTGCTTCTCACCCAGCTCCAAGCTGCTGTGGTGAGAGAGAGTTCGGGTAGTCCTTTCTCTCCAGAGAAGCCTGCATACTGAGACCCTCATCTCCAGCCCCACCCTACAGCAATGGTTTAAATGAAACATGTACTCCAAAAACCAAAAATTAATTGAGTTAAGGACCCAAGCAACGCTAAGTAAATCTTCTAGTTTTAAATAACCAAGAAAAATCTCACTTTGAAACATTTTTTCCCCTTAAGATTTTTAGCATACACATTCCATTGTATGAATTAAGAATTTCTTTTAAAATATTTTCCAATTCCTCTATTTTAAGATTTGGAATACAATCAGAACAAAAAAAATCTGGTATTCAGTTTTCTATTCCACATCATACTTTTCACTGGCATATATCACAGCATGAATGTTATTTACATTTTAAATAACTGAGGGGGAGGGAAAAGTTGTTTTAATTTCCTTACATTTTTTTCAGCGATATTTCTCTTTTCATCAAAGTAATGAAAATGTTTCATAGGAATGTATGAGAGTTGTCACGTCATAGCTGTTATAAGCTCATGTAAATGCTTAGTTAGGTGTTTTAAATGTGATTCATTGGCCTAACTGCTTCAAACAGCTCTCAAAATTACTAGAGTCTGCAGTAAAAATACCTATTAGGGAGTTTTTAAAAACCAGATTGTCAACTTGATAGAGTATAATGGCCCATCTATCAAGTAAATAGTTATGCAGGCAATTTAAAAATGCATATTTTTTTCTGATAGAGGCTAACAATGGTGAAGGTTCATTGTGTTATTATTTCTTTAGACTATTATTATATCAGACATAGGTGTGTCTGATATGTAGTTGATTTAGTTGCTTACCATTAACATAATGCAAAAATATTAACGAGTTGGAACCATCAAGTTGTGCACACAATGGGCTCAATTGTCAGTTGCACTAGGCATGGCTTAAGACACATTAGAGGAAGAGACAAAGGTAGCTCTAAGTGACTTTTCCTTCTTCCCTGATCTTAAGGCTAACATTTGGCTACACTGCTTCTCAGCACAAATTAGAGCAGCCACAGGGCTCTTATACTTCAAGTTTGTTGGAATGGTTCTTTAGAGACCATTCCACCACTCCAGGGGTGCTCCTTTCTACCCAGATACCTCTTATCTATCCTTCCTTATGACTGAAGAAAAGCAAGTGAATGGATTAAACCCCCATCCTACACCGACTTGTTGAGTGTGGCTTTAAACTCTTGTCCCTATTCCGCACGTATGTAAGTTTACTCATGTGAAGTTCTTTTGGGGTGATTTTGCAGAAACATAAGAACATAAGAATGGCCATACTGGGTCAAACCAAAGGTCCATCTAGCCCAGAATCCTGTCTGCCGACAGTGGCCAATACCAGATGCCCCAGAGGGAGGGAATACAACAGGTAATCATCACATGAGCCCTCTCCTGTCATCCATTTCCAGACAAAGGCTACGGACGCCATTCCTATTCACCCTGGCTAATAGCCATTGATGGACCTAACCTCCGTGAATCTATCTAGCTCTTTTTTGGAACCCTGTTAAAGTCCTAGTCTTCACAACATCCTCTGGCAAGGAGTTCCACAGATTGACTGTGCGCTGAGTAAAGAAAATTTTCCTTTTTGTTTGTTTTAAATCTGCTGCCTATTAATTTCATTTGGTGCATTTGGTGACCCCCTACTTCTTATATTGTGGTAATAAGTAAATAACTTTTCCTTATTCACTTTTTCCACATTAGTCATGATTTTATAAACCTCTATTATATCCCCCATTAGTCTCCTCTTTCCTAAACTGAAAAAGTCCAAGTCTTTTTAATCTCTCTTCATGTGGGACCTGTTCCAAACCCCTAATCATTTTTGTTGCCCTTTTCTGAACATTTTCCAATGTCAATATATCTTTCTTCAGATGAAGAAACCACATCTGTACGGAGTATTCAAGATGTCGGCGTGCCATGGTTTTATATAGAGGCAATAAGATATTCTCTGTCTTATTCTCTATCCCTTTTTTAATGATTCCTAACATTCTGTTTGCTAAAATTTTTGACTGTCGCTTCACATTGAGTGGATGTTTTCAAAGAACTATCCACAATGATGCCAAGAGCTCTCTCTTGAGTAGTTGTAGTCCCCATTGTATTGTATATATAGTTGGGATTATTTTTTCTAATGTGCATCACTTTACATTTATCAACATTGAATTTCATTTGCCATTTTGTTGCCCAATCTCTTAGTTTGGTGAGATCTTTTTGAAGCTCTTCACAGTTGGCTATGGTCTTTACTATCTTGAGCAGTTTGGTATCATCTGCAAATTTTGCCACTTCACTGTTTACCCCTTTTTCTAGATCATTTATAAATAAGTTGAATAGGATTGGTCCCAGGACAGACCCTTCGGGGACCCCACTACTTACCTCTCTCCACTCAGAAAACTTGCCACTTATTCCAATCCTTTGTTTCCTGTCTTTTAACCAGTTATCAATCCATGAAAGAACCTTCCCTCTTATTCCATGACAATTTACTTTACTTTTGAGGTTTTGGCTAGCTGTTCTTCAAACTCCTTTTTGGTTTTTCTTATTATATGGTTATGTTGGCAAAGTTTATGCTCCATTCTAATTTGCTCACCAGGATTTGACTTCCACTTTTTAAAAGATGTCTTTTTATCTCTCAATGCTTATTCTACTTGTTTGTTAAAGCAGGGCCCCATCCCAGCAGAAACGGGGCCCAGCAGAGCTAGAGCCCCGGACCCAGGCAAATGGGGGGAACAGGTCCTGATCCCTGCCCCAGCTACGGAATTCCAGGCTGAGGTGCAGGCGGATCCCTCCTTACAGACGCTGAGCAGCTGAGGGACCAAACTGACCTCGGCACAGCTCAGCCCCTGGGGAGAGGCAGCCAGGAGAGATTCCTGTGGGAGAGGGGATTCCTGTACCGGGAATGGCTTCCCCCCAGGAAGGTGGGGGTATGGGGGCTCTATCGGCAGCTGGTAGTTCCCCAAAAGTATCGCCGCAAGCTGCTGTATCTGGCCCATGATGTCCCATTTGCAGGGCACCAGGGTATCCGGTGCAAGATACGGCAGCACTTTTTCAGTTCTCTTACTGTGCTTTTTAATTTGGGGTATACATTTAAGTTGGGCCTTTATTATGTTGTCTTTGAAAAGTTCCCATGCAGCTTGCAAAGATTTTACTTTCGTCACTGTACCTTTTAATTTCTGTTTTTGTGTTGTTCCCCTTTCTAAAATTAAATGCCACAGTGATGGGCTGCTGAGGTGTTTTTCCCACCATTGGGATGTTAAATTTTGGATAATTTTGGTTACATTATGGTCACTATTTCCAACATGATAATTGTCAGAATACCATTGAAAATCAATTGGAGCTGATTGCCAATCTGTACTTCGTGGCTCAGAAAAATCGCCCCATTTCCCTCCTTTAAACACATAACAGCATAAATATAAGGGTTAAAAAACAAAAAAATAATATATCTTATATTCTTAGATACAGCTTTATAAAACTATTTTCCATCAACTGCTAATTTTACTGAAAATTTTTAAAATGGAGTTTGTAACAAAGGCAGTGTTCCCTGTAAGCTATGTGCTTGGTCAGCCACTTAGGAGAGTCTCAAATACCATCCAGCTGATTAACAAAGCACCACAGCTAGCAGCAGCTAGCATGTGTTTCTACTGGTGGTGCACATCCACATATGCTTTGGTGGACATAAAATTTATTCTGCACCTGAATAGAAAAAAATAGAGGGAACATTGGCAGTGACCCAGTCTTACCTTTTGTGACCACATATATTACAGATATAAGGGGTTGTAATTTGCATCAATAGATAGTTACCTCTCCAATGAGTTTTGTTTTTCCATCTGATTCATTTATCCACACTTTCTTGCTCTCTCCTCTGTCATAGGAAAGATATGGAGTATTATTAAGGAGGGGAGTGTTGGCAATGGCAGGGTCCTAATAAAAATAAACACAAGGGAGAGATAGTAAGCTCTTCCATTTTTGAAAAGCATGGCAGAATTAGGCAATAGATATATACAGTACATACAATCTACACAAAACATAATAAACCATTATTGTACACAAGTAATTATTGCAATAACCTTGTTTCAGCAATAAAATGAAATAGTTAAAATAGTTTGTTACCAGTATAATAATGTATTTTTGTCCATGGTTATGTAGGTCCACAGCAAAGTTAGGAAGGTCCTTAAACTTCACTTGGTCATAAGTAAAGTCTTTCTTCTCCTCCATATAGTCAATATCAGTGTACTGAATTTCCTGAAAGATAATGTAGTTCATTTTGTACATTAGAAACAATAGCCTGGGAACTGAGTATTTGATATGATTATATTCTGTTTACTCTGAAACAAGCTTAATGTTTGTTATTTTATTACAGAGAGACAATAAGTTTTGTACTGAACTACCAAATAAATTCAATGGGATTTAGGTGCCCAGCTGCCTTTTTTAAGATCTCTCCCCTTACAAAACAGGCCACTGTAAAGGCTGTGTGCCTGACACTGCAGGGTAGGACAGCTCTGTGCAATAACAGGGAATGTGTTGTGGAATGCACTTCAGTGCAGCTCTACAAGCAAGTGGCTAGGGATTAGCTCTGGGCATACTACCTCATTTAAGCATGTCTCTCACTTTCCTATTTGAAAAATGGGGATAACAGTGCTTCCTTTGTCTATTTCATATTAAAGCAGCACCAAAGTGTACTGATTACAACTAGGGATTTTAAGAATATGACTCAACATCTGAGCCTCACTGGACAGGTCTACACAGAAGGCTCATGGATGGTACTAAAATCAGGCCCATATGCGGAGGGGGGAGGTGCAAAGGGTACAAATGCACTCCCCCATGGTCCGCCTGAGGGAGGAAGAGAAGCCACAAGCTTCTGCCTTTGCTTAAACCTCCCTCCCCTCTACTCCTGCCAGCAGGGGAGGGTGGCTCAAGCAATGCGTGATTTCTGCCTTTCCCATGCTGGCCAGAATACAGGGAATGGGAGGCTCAAGCAAAGGCAGAAGCTCTGCACTTCTCCTCCTCCCTCAGAAGTGAAGTGGAGGTGGGGAGCTCTGCAGCGAGGGAGTGAGCTGTGCCTGACAGATTGGTATTCATTAGCGAACTCAGGCTGATTTCCGGGTGCTCCATCCGAAGCAGAGCAGCTCTGCAGCCAAAACAAGGCTGAGCCTCAATGGCACAATCTAGTCACGCGTACACACACGTGTGTGTACCACCCAACACTAATTGTAATAAACATCCAAAAGTTAAAATACAGTTAACGCCATAAAATAATTATTCTATTGTCTACAACAAATCTATTTTTTTTCACTAGGGCTATGTTTAGACTACAAGGCTCCATCGATGGAGCCATGTAAAATAGTTTATTCGGCATAGGCAAAGAAGTGGGGATTTAAATAATCCCCGCTTCATTAAAATAAAAATGGCCGCCGCTCTGTGCCGACGATCAGCTGATCCGGCACAGCTGGGCAGTCTAGACGCGCCACGGTCAACAAGGGAACCTTTGTCGACCGCTCCGGTAAACCTCATTTCACGAGGCATAGCGCAGTGGCCATTTTTATTTTAATGAGGCGGGGATTATTTAAATCCTCTCTTCTTTGCCTATGCCAAATAAACTATTTTACATGGCTCCGTCGACAGAGCCATGTAGTCTAGACATAGCCTAGGTGATTATTACTACATCTCAACCATCAAGCAGGCATGGTTAAACTTAAGAAAAAAGCGTGATGCATGATCTTGAAAAGTCACAAATCAGTGAAAATACAAATCAGTACAGGTGGTACATTAAAGATATCTGGAAGGAAGTGCCATAGTGTATGACACTCAGACTTTCATTAGCATCCACCAATTTTGAGTACCTCCATTCTTGGGTTCTCCACTTATAGTCTTAGTTCCTTAAGTTAAGTACTTCAAAATAAGTGAATATTTTTGGAAAGTGGAATGTAAGTGAATTAACCTCTCTTTTCTGAAGAGCAGGATTCAAATCTTGTCTTGCAGAACACAGGTGAAAAAGTGTTTGATTTTATTCCCCTCTTTTGTCTTACCACAAAAGAGCCACACAAATGACCACAAGTGGCAGCCTCCAGTCAAGGGAGGCCCAAGACTAGTAGAATAACATTTGTATGTTTATGTCATACTAAGACTGCAGTGTAGCACCATTTCTGTGTGGGATTTACACCTGTATTGTTCCTGCCAGTATTAAGTTGGCTCCAACCAGCGATTTTAGTCTTACTGTTCATAACATTCACACACATCTTTAAAAATAATGCTAAAAAGAAAACTCTTGTGCACAAACTGCCCATTCTGATAAAAAACTTATTCATTTATGTTGTTGTGTTAATTTTTTTCGAATTAAGTTTTTCTGGTTTGCCATGTAATTTATTCTTAATAAGGTGTAATGACTCCAACAGCCTTTTTTACTGGTTAATGTAGGACCGTGCATGGGATGGGTGCAAAGGGGAAGGCAGGAGCGGTACAGTGCCTGAGCCTCCCTCCCCCATGCTCCAGCCATCTGGGGTAAGGCTGGGGGTGACTTCTCATTTTTCCCACAGGAGCAAGGCTGAGGACAGGGCTGGGCCTCATGCCTGGGGGAGGGGGGGGAATCAGTCCCAGCCTTCTCCTGGCCAGCTGAAGCCAGGGTGAGGCTCAGGCAGAGCGCCCCTCCTGCTTCTCCCTGGCTGGCAGGAGCACATTTACTTGGTGGAGCATGGGCATGTGCGTTTGCACCCTTGCGGTCCACATTTACAAAAAAAGCACCCTCCCCACAGAAATTCCTGCATATGTGCCTGAAAATGGTTATATAGACAGTGCTTTGAACTTGTGGCTCAGGCTCTGAAGTCCACCTCCATCCCCAACTTTAAAGCCAGAGCCAAAATGTCTACACAGCTATTTTGAACACAAGCCTGAGTTGTGTAGACATACCCTTTGAGCTACTGTAATACAAATAACAACAACTCTAACCTCCCCCATTCTGACTATCAATTTAACATTAAAAGTCTTAAAAGATTTTGAAGTCTCTATAAGGTTTATTAACAACAGTTTCTATGTTAACAAGAACTGACTTATAATAGACTACTCTACGATTATAAAAATAGATCCTAATATTATTTATTCCTGTCCGGCTTCAGCACCCTTTTGCATCCCCCAAAAATCTTTTGCTTACATAAGGTATCCCAATTTCTCTGTTTCTTTGTACCACAGCTTTTAACTCATCGAGAGTGCCATAATTCCAGCGACTAAGTTGGAATCCAAGACTCCAGTATGAAGGCATTGCAGGCATTCCTATTAGCTGAAAGTTAAGAAATGAAAATGAAGTTAAAAAAGGGACATTTCATTTGCAAGTTGTATCTGTCATTTGTCAATGCAAGATTACCTGTTTCTTTATTTTTCTGAAACTACTTATAAATTACTCTGATATACATTCAGGTCTAGCACTTGAAATCATAACAGATATTATGAAGTTGCAACTGTAAAGTTTTCACATATTTAATTTTTAGAATTACAAAAGTAAATTATTTGAATCAGTGACGATGTGCATATTTCTAGTACTATGGGACCACATAATCCTGTTGCTCATCTTACCTCCCCGCTAGTCCTTATTCTATTTTGCACTCACTTGTTCTTTCCTGTCTTACACTAGACTGTAAATTCTTCAGGTAAAGATTGCCTTTTATTATGTGCTTATACAGCACCTCGTAAGTGGGAGCTTTGATCCTGAATTATGCCTTTGGGCACTATCACAGTACAAATTATAATAATAAAAACTATGATTTGAGAAGCAACCAATTAATTATTGGACAGGGATATTAGATCATAAGTCATAAAGACAAACTATAGAGGAAGAATTTTCACTATCAAATGGGTAGCGAGTGTACTTAAAAAAAATTGGAGCATATGAGAAATCAGAATTTTAGAACTGTGTTACTGTGTGAAAGTATATTAATAGAACTTGTGCCAAGATCCATAGACAGACTTAGACTCAGCACTGAAATGTTCCCAGCAGGGTCCAGCTGCCCAGGAGCCATGAAATTGACAAGATGGCCAACAGCCCATGTAAGTAACACAAGGCATGTCTACACTGGGGAGTTACTTTGAAATAACAAGGCGAGCACCCACACAGCAAGCCCGTTATTTCAAATTCTTTTGAAATAATGGGCTGGTTATTTCAAAATAATAACTCCTGCTTATCACAGGGCATGTCTACACAGCAGGGTTAAACTCGAAATAAGCTATGCAATTTGAGCTATGCTAATTGTGTAGCTAAAGTCGAAATAGCTTATTTAGACTTTTGGCGCTGTCCACACAGCAGTTATTTCGAAATAGAGCACTCTTGCCCCAAATTCTCTTACTCCTCGTACAATGAGGGTTATAGGAGTCGGAGTAAGCAGTCCTCCAGCTCAACATTATTTCAACATTATGTCGAAATAACTGCTTGTGTGTAGACGTGGACTATGTTATTTATTCCGAAATAATGCTGCTGTGTAGACATAGCCATGAGGAATAACGCTTATTCTGAAATTGTTATTTCAGGCATTATTATTTCAAAATAACTTATTTTGAAATAATTTCCTCGTGTAGACATGGCCACAGTGTCTACATAGACACTGTGCCATCCTATCTATACTAAAAGCCTTACCCTCTTATGGAGGTGGAGTTTTCATGTCAGTGTTATAGGGCACTTACATCAGTGGGAGGAAGGCTGTAGTGCAAACACTGACATAAGTCAACATAAGATGCTTTACGTTGACCTAACTATGTAGTGTAAACCAACCCTTTGTTAAGCACCTAGGCTCCCTATGCAATGTATGGGGAGCTATAGGTGCCTTAAAATGTGATCCACAAAGCCAGCACAGTAAGGGAGGTGCTACCGAAGGCAGCCAGTGGTAGATACCAAGCTGGTATCTCTTAAGCCCTAACCCACTCACAGAGATGATTGTCTAAATCCAGGCTGCAGGGAGATACCTATATCTACTAACAATCCATGAACCAGGGGAAGACAGGTGCTCCTCAGCCTACCGGAAATCTGGGACCCAATCCCATAGTATGATCAGAGATCACTTAGCTCAGCACAAAAGAGAGTGCTGCGGAGGGGAAGGAGGCAGCCTTCCCTTATAACCGTTATTCCACACACACTGGGAATATGGGAAATCATCAGTTCAAGTTCCACCCTCTGCCTGATAAGAAATTTGATTGCGGATCTGTGTTAATGCATCTCTCAGGTGAACGATGAAACCACTGGACTATGGGATAGTGTGATATGGGTCTCCCTCCATCTCTCCCACTGAAGCTGCTCTGCCTTGAATCAAATATTAATTAGGCCACAGAAACAGGGAGAATGCTTCTATAATCCAGTGCTTTGCCCAACGTCACCCAGCACTCAACTCCCAGTTCCAGAGCTCTGTCCACTAGGCTACACTGCCTCTGGAAGTTTTCAAAAGGAACAAGATGATATTACCTCACTTCACCCACCTTATCTCTCTAATATCTGGGAGAGACACAGCTACAACTACTATAAAATTTCAAAAGGCATTTTATCTTATATGAGAACATTCCTTGAAAATGATGTTGACCTGAGTAAAGGGAAACCACACAAAAAAATTGCTAACATTGTTTGACCAAAAAATACATTAGCATTATGAAAGCTTTCAAGTAGCACTGTCGGTTTGTCATTGCTAATGGAATCTCTGCACTACGAGAAAAAGGCCAGGGAACAAAGGGCAGTACTCTCTTTCCAGGCTGATGTGTGCTATCTTGAAGCATGCATTGAACTATTTCATTGCAATATAGAACCACAGCAAATGTGAAATGACTGATACAGATGATGTGATTACATGTGATCACAATATATCAGCACCTACACTATTTATAGCCTGCCTCATCTGATATCAACATACCTTTACATACTCTTGAACAACTTGCTCTGGAGTGTCTCCTAAGAAGATATAAAAATCTAGAATACCACCAGTTGTTCTGTAAGTTACTGCTGGGGCAGGCTGGAGAGCAAATTCTATCACAAAAGGAATTATAGAGAAAAAGTGTAAAACATTAATTTAACAGTCAATGTATCCATGCAATATACACATTCAATATAAGTAAGTGAGCTCAGAAAAAAACCCAAGGACATCCTAAATCATGACTTAAAATAAAATGGAGGTTTTGTTTTACTTGACCTGACTATGAGAGAAGACTTTTTCTCATGAGATTTTCTATGCATCTTCACATGCTCAAAAGGCTTATAATAATGATAAGCCCAGACATTTTCTGTATGTTGCTCTAATGAAAAGCAACACTTTGATCCTTTCATTATGCTCATTATCAACTGAGGTCTTGATCCTTCAATACACCACATGTGGTCAGACACATTGTAATGGATAGGAGAGCTGACCAGCACCCCTTGGCTAAAGGGTTAAACTTAGGTAGCTAGCAAGGGTGTTGTCAAGGTGGGGCCAGGAGAACGAATCGAGACAGAGGCCTGAAATTTGAACTGGATATAGATTCCTGGCCTGCTTTCTTTGGGAGAGTTAAACCAGGAGTTGACAGAGAGAATAATTTAAACCCAGGAAGGACTACCATGCCTCCAAGGAATTCAGGGCATGGAAGTGGACTGAACCAAGAAAAGGTTGGGAGTACGTAAAGGGAAAAAGTGAATCTAGCCACGATCAGGGTCAGGGTATTTTCTTTATTTTGTGTTTTGGTTTGAACTGCTCTGTGTGAATCTATGCCTCCCCTTCCCATTTGCCATCTAAGCATTGTTCCCAGATATTTTCTCTGTGTTTTAATTTGTTTTCCTTAGTTGCTCTGGAACATCTAGCAACCAAGTATGCTTTATCAAGTGTATCTTTTGTTTTGTAATAAAAATCACATTTTTAAGGTGATGATTTGATTCTTGTGTCCTGGAAGGTACAGGAAGTATCTCTGTCTATGTGTGTCTGCATGCCTCCGACTGAGAGGTCAGCTACCAGAGACTGCCGCTTGTTTTTCTTTTTTCAAGCTCTCTTGTGGCAGAAGAGCTTGGGGTGCCCCTGGGGGAAAATCCAAGTGTTTGCCCCCAGTTTTAGGGAAAAAAATCACTTGATCATGGCAGCTACTCCTTCCCACAAATCTGTGCATCTGCGATTCTGGGGGAAGTTTTTGTAACCGGTGCCCGTAGTGGCAAGGTATATTTAAAGTCTTTGTGGGTCCCCACCTTCTGCACTCGGAGTGCCAGAATGAGGAACAGCCCTGACCCACCTATATACAGGGATGTCCTTACCCATATGCAGAATACACAGCTGAGTAGGGCACCTGAAAATTTGGGGCATGACTGGGTCTTAATATCCACCAATCTGCCTCTTCCTATCAAGGATCTGTGACTCTGCTTTCTCCAAAGAGGATCTAATTAATTTAAAAGTAAAAAAAGGCTGCCAGACCTATTAGCAGAACACTGAACCTGTTGAAGAGCTACTCAAGTGATAATGACACCATTTAACTGGCATTTGCCAACCTCCAGTATATACTGCCAGTTTCTGAATTTCCTGTGTTAAGCTACAGGACCTTATTTTAAATTTTGCTTTGAAACTATTCCATTAGTATGTTGCTTAAAATTATAAAATCACATCTCTAAAAAGGATGGGCCTGCCTACACAGAATACTATAATCTTCAAAAAGGCTCCAGCCAGGGAAAACCATACTGTGGAATCTTATATGTGATCCTAAAGCTAGTTCTAAGTAGCCATTGCTCATCTTAAATATATTTAACATTGCTATCTTTATTTTGAGAGAAAGAGAGAAACAAGGGGTGGAGAGGAACAGAGAGAGAACACTCCTGCTTAATATTTTTGAAGATACTTTTCTCTCAAGTTCTATATGTACAGTTGTGCTAAAAACACGTGCCTGATTCTGACCTGTACATCAGCTCACTTTTTGTTCACTGTGTAGCAATGCAGCAGATAATATTTTTAAATGTTAAGCTATAGCAGTTGCAAATAGTTACATAGAAGTCTTTCTTACCCATGGCATTACTGTTCATTAAGAACACACCAAAAGAGGCACCACTGTTATCTTCCAAGCACAAGAAGAATGTGTGAGCTCCATATAAGTTATGTGTGCCCTTAAAAGAAAAGAGAAGGAAAGGAAGTAAATTAAAACCCAATAGATACACACCCTGATGCATCTTGAAAAAACCCTGGGGAGACACAAATTTAAATTGCTGATATACCTGCTTTAAAAAAAGCACCCTGATATTTTCCTATATGTTTATTTCCTATTTTCTTGCATTTTTCTACTTTACAGGGATATTTTCTATTCACCAATAAATGGAAAATCAGTATTCAGACAGTTGCTTAAAACATGCAGATAAAATAGGTAGACAGACCTTTTGATGAGTCTACACGCATCATAATATTTTGTGAGCTATATGTGCACATCCAGCAGACAATATATATGTATTCTACATAAATAAGCCCTTTGTTTTTAATTTAAAGAATTTTAATTACATTACTATCAATATTTGTTTCTTCTACCATTAGCAATAAAAAGAGCTCCTGAACCGATAATATACTTTGTCATAGTCCTTCTTTCCTGCAAAACAATGCTCAGCACAAATGACATTGTAGATAAGATCCTCAAGAAAGGCAAATCAGTATCACTATTGATTTCAATGGAGCTTTGCTAATTTACACAAGGGCAGTGTCTAGACTGGCGCGATCTTGCGCCAGAGCTATGCAAATGAGGCTCAGCGTGGAATATTGCCGAGCCTCATTTGCATAACTAATGAGCCGCCATTTTTGCGGAAGAGGCTCTTGCGCAAGACGGAGCTGTCTACACTGCCCCGTCTTGCGCAAGAAAAACCCTCTTGAGCAAAGCCGTTATGCTGATTATTTTCAGGCATAACGGCTTTGCGCAAGAGGGTTTTTCTTGCGCAAGACGGGGCAGTGTAGACAGCTCCGTCTTGCGCAAGAGCCTCTTCCGCAAAAATGGCGGCTCATTAGTTATGCAAATGAGGCTCGGCGATATTCCACGCTGAGCCTCATTTGCGTAGCTCTGGAGCAAGATTGCGCCAGTCTCGACACAGCCAAGGAACATTCTGGTTCCACAGCTCCATCCACCAGTAATCAAAGAGAATGCAAATCACAGGCTGCGGAATTAGTAGAGATGGACCCAAACCAGAATCATTTATCTGACTGCCACTTAAATGTGTAATGAGGCAGAGACATGCCTTACCCTTCATTTTGGCTTTGCAAAACAAAATCCAAAACTTGTGGTTTTGCTGAGCAGGTTTGCCCATCTCGGGTAATTGGACCTTGTATGTATGAAATCAGCTCATCCTACCTAATTCCCACAAGAACAAACAGCTTTCCAAAGGAAACACATAAGGGAAAAAGTAAGGCAGCAGCAAGGTAGGGTAGGGGGGAAGGAAGACCTGTTCCATGTAGCATTACCAATAGTCTTGTTATAAATCCCCTTTTCTTCCTTCCTATAAAGGACAATACACCACAACCCCAACCCCTTGGGAAATTATACCAGCACATTAAAGGAATAGGCATGCCTTGGAGTCGGTTCTTCCCAATACTTAGAAAAAGTAATTGCTACATCTGTTCTGCCAATGTAGCCTACACTCTCTACAGAAGTGTTTCTCAACAAGTGGTACGAGTACCCTTAGGGGTACCTGACAGAAGTATGGGGGGTACATCAACACAACTGAAATTTGGAGAAAACTGAATTTTTGTTTTAAGTTTTATAGCGCTTCATTATTTTTGTACTTTTTACACCCCAAAATTTCATCACCCACCTGGCTACGATTAAGTTGTTTAAACAAATGTGTTGCAGTGTAGAAAAAAAAATTGTGTGTCTGGCGGTACTCATAATTTTTTTTAAAGGAGTACTTTATAAAAAAAAAAGGTTGAGAAACAGTGCTCTACTGTACAGTGGGAGAAGGGCCATGGACAGGCCTTAAGTAGGGATGTTAAATATCAGTTAATTGAATAATCGGCTAATCTCATGAATTCTTATCGGTTACTCGACTATTCTCTAGTCCCCGGGGGTGGGGCTGGCAAGTAACGCGCTCCGGCCCCAATCCCGAGGAGCTTTCTGCCACAGCACGCTGCTGCCTTTGTATCCGAGGCAGCAGCGTGTTGTGCCAGATGGGAGCTGGTCTGCGAGTGAAGCCAGTTTAAAAACCAACTCCCCTTGCAGACTGGCTGCCTCTTGTCCTATACTGTTGCCTCTAATACAGAAGCAGCAGCGCGGGATGGCAGTAGTCCCTGTCTGGGTGGGGTCTGAGTTCCTGGACCTGGCACGAGCCAGAATGGAGCTGGACTGCCTGCCTGCCTGGCTCTGAATACACTTTAAATGCAGAGCCACAGAAAGGGTAAGTCCCAGACCAGGCACAAGCTGGAACTGTGCCGGGCTGCTGGCCAGCCTGCTAAAACATTAACTGGCCGGGGGGAGGAGAAAATGCATTTTAGTCTATAGCATTCACCTGTAAGCTTTTGCTTATTGGATAATCAACTACACTATTACATCCCTAGCCTTAAGACCTCGCTATAGCCTGGTTTGCTGCAGTTAACACTGGCTGGCCTTCCCTTGCCTCTAACTAGAGCAGTGGTCTCCAACCTTTCTAAGTGCAAGATCACTTTTTGAATTTAAGTGCAATGTAAGATCTACCTCAAACCCAAATACCCTTGCCCCTTCATGCCCCTTCTCCAAGTCCTTGCCCCTGCACTCTCTGTCCTCTCTTTCTCCCTCCCCCATTCTCCCTCCCTTTCACTAGGCAGGGGCAGAGTGTTGGGGCACAGGCTCTGGTCTTGGGCTAAGGGATTTGGAGTGTATGAAGGCTCTGAGCTGAGCCTGGGGCAGGGAATTGGGGTGTGTGTGTGGGTGGGGGGGGGGTTCAGGATCTCTAAAGGAGTTTAGTTCCAGGGGGCTCAAGGCTAGGACAGGACCTTCGGGTGCAGGAGGGGGTTCATTACTAGGGCAGGGGTTAGGAGCTGGCTCCAGCGGGACACTCCTTACCTCAGGTGGCTCTTGGGTGGTGGTGCAGTGGGGCTAAGGCAGGCTCACCCCTGCCTTGGCCCTGCACTCCTTTCAAAAGCTGCCAGCAAACTCCCTCCATCCCAAGCCCTGTTGTGCCGCACCTTCCCCGCCCCTTCCCACCCCCCGTTTTGACCCTTACATTTCCACTGTAGAAGTCCTGTAGGTACTTAAGTTTCTGCTTCTGGGAGATATACTACTGCTTCAGGTGGGCTTCCAGATGCCTCTCTCGTGTCTAAAATCTATTGTGATCCACAAACAAGGTGGAGATAGGTATTGCCCTGACAATCTTGCCTGATCTAGAAATTGCTCTCACAGAAAATCTAATCACACACAAAACAGCTGAGGAAGGGGAAAAGAAAGCGGCTGCTGTATAATAAGCTCAAGCTCAGCAGATAGAGCACTGGGCTGGAATGTGGGAGACCCAGTTTCAATCCTCTCACTCTGTCAGAAGTTTCCTACCTGTAACTCCTGGACAACGAGCCTCTCTCAATTCTGAGGCGAGCCTCTCTCAATTTTTGTTGTTTCACTTTGTATTGTGTAGCTATTTAAATGTTTATTGGCCCACAGAAGCAGTGACTTTACAGTCCAGGGGCACTCACCTGAAAGGTGGGAAACTATATTCAAATCTCTTGGCAAAATGGAGAACTGAACTGATATTTAGCAGGGGTTTCAGCACCAACAGGCAGCCAGATCCTCTCCTTCCCCCCCACTCCTGCCCACTGGTGGCCTCCACCAGCCAACTCCTCCATCTCAACTCTTCCCTCCCATTTTCTCCAGAACAGCGGTTCTGGATCAGCAGTTTTGTCGCCTGCAGGTGGTATGGGGTGTGACTGGGGGAGGAACAGGGACAGGACAGAGAGGAGGAGCAGGGGTGGAGTGAGGGCAGGAAGAGGTAGGGATGGGCGCTTAAGGGAAGGGACGGATTAGGAGCAGAGCCGGGGACTGAGTAGGGGCTGAGCACTCCCAGGGAAAATTAGAAGCCAGTGCCTGTGAACTGGGATCTCCCATATCTTGATAAGTACCCTAACCACTAAAACAAAAGTGATAGGGAGTCTACTAGTTCCCTCCACCACCCTTTCTTTGTAACCCCTCTAGATACACACATTCATTATTTTGTGAGGAGTTAAGCAAGCACTAAGGCTGGTTTTTGTGAGAGTGGCTTAGGCACTAGTGAACCTAACTCCAGGAGAGAGATTCCCAGCAAGGAAACATTGACAGCAAACTCTGAGGGTACGTCTACACTTGCACCCTAGTTCGAATTAGGGATGCAAACGTAGGCGACCGAAATAGTAAATGAAGCGGGGATTTAAATATCCCGCGCTTCATTAGCATAATCTCACCCGCGCGCTGTTTTGGAACTCAGCTGATTCGAACCAGGAAGTGCGCTCCGGGCCGTGTTAGTTTGAATCCAAACCCTTGGTTCAAACTAACATTACTCCTCAAAAAATGCAACACTCCAAGTCCATTTGTGGAGCGAGGTCTACGTACCAAATAATGGCTGCCACCTGTACAGTGCTATGTAGGGGACTCTATACACTGACTCTTCCTCTAATATACTTTCAGAGGACAGCCATAATTTAGCTTTATAGCAACGCAATCTTGCAGTCCTTACTCATACAAAACATGCATTCAAGCTGTCTACATTCCAACACCTATCTGCCCTTATCTGCTTGCTTGCAACTGTAGTTCATTAGGCTTTTGTCTACACTACGCAGATTTTAGTGACATTGCCGTTTTGTTAAAAGTTCATAGCTACTGTCTGTATGCTCTTCTTCCCACAGAATACTTCCATCCCCAATGAGTGACATTCACATTGTCAACAGAAGGGTGCTCCTACCAACAATGCTCTGTTCACACTGGCACCTGCCCCTGCAAAACTTGTCTTTCGGGAGGAAGAGGTTAGCACCAGTGTTGCCTATAAGCTGAGTACTTGGGTGGCTGCCCAGGATAGATTCAAATGCTGCTGAGATGATTAGCAGAGCACCCACAGCTTCCTACAGCTGGCAGCACGTGTTTCTATTGGTGGTGTGCATCTGCACATGTCTTGGTGCACATAACAAAATGTATTCTGCCTATGGATGGAAAAATTAGAGGGAACATTGGTTAGCACCTCTGAACGACTAAAGTTTTATAGTAGAGAGAACACATATCACCCGACACCTCCATCATCCCCCCCCAGTGAGATGTGATTATCTACATTAGCAGAAGAGCAAATGAGGTTGTGTGGGGGAATAAAAAGTGAGAAAAAAAAGGACAATCAGTAAATGAATATCATTTTTTTTAAATCAGCACCTCGCGTTTAGCACAACTGTCTTTATGCCACAGATACTCCATAGTCTTTTAGTTAATAAGGCATTGTGGTCAGGAAACTGAAAGTGCAACACAATTTATCATTTGTGTACCAGTGTCAGTAAAGCTTGAAACAAAGCCTAGCAGGGTTTCAAAGCTGCTATCAAGAATTTTCCTTTATAATTATTAGAAAATGGGTGTACAGGAAACCAAGTTTCAGGCCAGACAGTAATAAGGACTGGAAACAAATAGCTGTCGACATCCATGACTTACCTTGCAAAGATTTAGACACTAAATGCAACTTTACTATTATGTGCTTAGCTCTGGTGTCATTCAACTGAGAATGCATGTGTCTTCCTTATTTGCATGGAGCACCTCATTTGAATATATTGTTAACTGTTTAGCTTAAAAGCTAGAACTGAAGACTCATATTAGTGTTTCTCAACTTACTCATTGATTCTCAACATTTCAAGCAAATATATAAATCAAAGCATTTCTAACTGTTCTTTCTGAGGCTTTTTTTCCTCCAAATCAGTAGCATCTAGCATTTGGCAACCACATCATGAGGCTGACAGGTCTTTAGAGGAAAGCTCAACTAGACCTCGCTAATGACTGGCTTTTATGAAATATCCATTCCATCGCAGAGAGCAAAAACAAAACAACATTTTAAAGTGTGTTTAATGCATAATCACTCTTAATTTTCAGAAACCACTTACTAAACCCAAAGCATAATAAATGAATCATTCCTTACTCCATTGGGGAAAGCATCCCTGGTAAATATGGGCCACGTTCTCCAGTTAACATCATGCCGGTATTGTGTGTGGACGTGTTCTCCAATTCCATAAATGTTGCTGCTGGGCAGTTTGATTGAGAGTTGTAAATACTGGTCAGCATACTGAAGTGGTCCTATGCTAGTATTGAACCTGATTAAACAATGTAAAAAAACAAAACAAAAAACACAATTTACTTACCAATACATGGAAATATTGTTACTGAAAAGCTAAATTCTATGGCTCCATAATACACGTTTATTATCTTCCAGTGTTTGTTGTGTACACCTGCCTTAAGACAGAGGCAGTGTTGAAGGTCCTACGTTCCATAGGAATAAAAGGTGGCATAAGTCAAGTAATTCATACCAGTATAAGTGCTTATATACTAGGGGGATTCTACTTTAAGAGTAATGGGTATATTTAAAGTAGTACTTTTTGTGTACAGACTGCCCCTTAGAATATTAAGCTTTGTGATTAGCAGTTAAGAATAAATAATGCATCAATAAGTCAGTACAATGGAAAGAGTTTGGGCTTTTTGCAATTTTAATTTTTATTTTTTCCTCTACCCTATTTTGTCAGTAAAAATAATAACAACAGTAATATAACAATATTGAACAGTAAAAGAGGGTGTTATGAACCAGATCCTTAGTTGGTGCAATTTGACATAGCTTTATTGATTTCATTAAGGATCTGTATTAATAGATTTGTATAAATAATAATTATTTTATGGGAAAAAATATTACTTTTAATGAACTACCCCAATGATCTGTGAATTTTGTTTTGAGCTGTAGTAATCATAGGTAATTATTGGCCTATGAAGTTTCAATTCTTAATTGGTGGGACTTCTTATAGTAATGAAGGGTGATGGAAATTATTAGATTATAGTCTGTAATTATTTTTATTTGAAAAGTAAATTACAAGTCAATTATAGAATCAGGTCCTCATTGGATGGAACTCAACTGAGTCCATAGATTTCAATGGATTCACATCAACTAACACCAGCTGAGGAGCTGCCCATTTTTTAACAATGGTTTGTGCTTAGATAATCATGTACAGGAGTTGGATGTAACTGAATGCCCTGCTTTTTGTGTGTATTTATGGTATCTATTTTTAAAAAAGAGTGAAAGTAAATGTGGACAGTCTTTCAGCAACATCTAATTCATGTGATTTTTTTTTTTTCAAAACTGGTTCCCTTCAGCTAGATTCTTGGTCACCTGCATCCCCCTATTCAAACAAGTCATGAACCATTCATTGAATATTAAATCTGTCTATTGTGCATTTAATAATGGTGAATTGATCATTCTGGAGGATTTTAACCTCAATTGGGTAAACAATAATAATAATAGACTAAGATTAAGAGCCACAAATTAAAGTTGAAAAGTTGATAACCATCCCAATTAAATCAATCAATTGATTGATTTAATAAGCACATTAGCCATGACAAATATGACTACTGGATTTCAGTGTTAGGCAGAAAATTTTATTTTAAAAAATTTAGGAGATCAACGTATTTAATATGTTTATAGGCATAAGAACTTTTAAACATTTTAAACCTTGTCAGTGTTAACTGGCACCAGATTTTCCCAGATATCAGATGCCCAGCAGCAATATGATTTGTAATTCAGAGCTTCAAACTATTTGTAACAAGCACATTCCATAATATGCAGTTACCAGGGTTCATATGTGATTTTATTAAGCACTGGGCTGGCCCGTAGCCTCTTTCTCTCTCTCTCTCTCTCTCTGGTGGCACAAAGCTCTCTTAACTGAGCAGATGAAGGTTCTCTGTATGGGAGAATCCCCACGTGGCACAACAATTTTGTAGTGAAGGTACTGAGAGCCATTGAATCAAACTGTAAACCCCAAATGTAATGGGAACCACTTCAAGCCGGGGACCGAAGACAGCACCTCCAGAAATCCTAGTTCCAGCACTTATGGACATATGGCTGCCACAGCATCAAGGTTGTTGGGGGAGAGGAGAGATGGCTAGATTTCTTTGGGAACAATTATAAACAGGCATAGGTTAGAGCAGCCCTGAACTCCTGAGGCTACATAGCTGGAGGTGATACTGTGAATCCTCTTTCTTAAGATACCTCTATGCTGCCTGATGCTTTCAGAAGTATGTAGAGTACATACATGAGTAGTCCCCCTAGCATGGATATAAGTAGCAATGTAGACAACGAGGGACTGCTTAATCCAGTAGAGTGAAGACATGGGGGCATACCCTACACAACTCTCAGCTCATCCCAACAGTGCCTCTCCATCTAACACTCCTACAGCCTCCCTTCTGCTGGAATCCTTCCCCGCACAAGAAGAGAGTCAGGAAGTGGGCAAAGGCTAATCTTTCCCCATTGCCTCTCCCCTCCTGCCAGAACCCTTCACTAACCCATTTATCTACATGCTTCAATATGGACACAGCCTTTTTTTTTTTTTTTTTTACTGTAGCACGTAGCTATGAATACTTAAGATGTCTTTGGCACAAGGCTTATTTATAGCTGTAGCCTGAGATGCTTGGTCAGTGTGTCTTGTACACACAGGGCATGTCTAAACTACATCCCTCTTTCAAAAGAGGAATGTAAATTAGACAGACCAAAATTTCAAATGAAGCCGGGATTTGAATTTCCCGTTCTTCATTTGCATAATGGCAGCCGCACGTTCTTTCGAAAACGGGTATTTCGAAAGTGAAACCGTCATCTAGACGTGGTTCTTTCAAAAGAAAAACTCTTTTTCAAAAGATCCTGTATGCCTCAAAAAATGAGCTTTACAGGATCTTTCAAAAAAGGGGTTTTCTTTCGAAAGAACCGCGTCTAGATGACGGTTTCACTTTTGAAATACCTGTTTTCAAAAGAACATGTGGCTGCCATTATGCAAATGAAGAATGGAAAATTCAAATCCCAACTTCATTTGCAATTTCGATCTGTCTAATTTATATCCCTCTTTTGAAAGAGGGATGTAGTCTAGACATAGCCACAGTCAGAGTCAAACTGAACACTGGGTTTGGGGTGAGGAAGGAATTTTGCCCTAGGACAGATTGGCAAGAATGTTGGGCATTCTTTTTCCTACTTCTGTAGGCTGGAGCATGGATCACCTGGGCATATCTCACCTAATTCAGTCCCTGCAAATGCAGAGCTAGCTCAATCTCTCCTATTCTCTGCCTGTGGCACCCAGAAGTTTAATCTAACTCAAGTTATTGGGCTCAATATAGGGGAATCTAGATGACATTTAATGGCCTGTGATACACAGGAGGCCAGATCAGATGATCTAATGGTCCCTTCTGGCTTTTAACTCTGTGAAATTTACACCAGGGAACAAAGCAGTGCCAGGACCACAAAAGAGGAATAGTTTACAGCCATCTTCCCATGCCTATCTCTTGTGTTCTGCACCAAGCACACCTTTGCTGAACCCCAGGACAATAATTAATAAATGAGATGTAAATTAATGTGGATATAAAACAAAGAAGGTGGCCCCATAAACTGTACAAAAACAAAATTAACTTCCCGACTGGGTGTTTTGTGTGTGGCAGTTGCATGATTCAGAGCCTGCACCTTTGACATATTGAACGAAATATTACTCTGAACAAAGGCATAATACTGTTGAACCAGAAAATGCTACAAAGATTTTATAAAGTGAATCATTCTTCCTGATGATACAACTGTGGAATTGTTGAGGTCGCAGCTATGTTCTCATCAATATTACATTGATGAGAGTATTTCCTGCTTTTGCTGGTTACACAGTTCCCACTACTGTACTCACAGCTTCCTCTGAAATATTGAGCTGTTGCAGGATCACTTAGAATTCTGCAATTTCTGACCCCATCCCATCCCCCAGCTAGTTTGCCTTTCCCCAACTCAAAATCATTAAAGATCAACTGAATACCAGCTAAAGACACTGTTAAGAGTAACCTGAAAAGGAAATGGAATTGTGTTTCTGCCCTTTTTTTGGTTCATTATGACAGATAATGAAGGCTGGATTTTTTTATTTTTATCTCTCCTCCATGGCTTTGTGTGCAAAAGAAATTCTCTATGGAATATCTCAAGACCTGCTACACTTCCTTCTCTTCTTTGGGTCTGATTAGGCCATGGTCCAGTAAACCACTTTAGCATATACACATGGGTAACTCACATACTTGAACGAAACCACATGCCTTTGTGATTTGGGCCCAAGCAAGTACTAGGGATGTTAGATAGCGATTATTGAATAGCCGTGTAACCTCATCAAATTTTAGGAGATTTTACACAATTATTCGATAGTCACCAGGGCAGGGTCAGCAGCCAATGCGCTCCCTGCCCCAGGGAGCCCCTTGCCAGCCCACGCTGCTGCCTCTCTATCAGAGGCAGCAGCATGGGTGGCAGGCAGGAACCAGTCTGTGAGGGGAGCCAATTTAAAAACCAGCTCCCCATGCAGACCAGCTCCTGCCTGCTGCCCCACACTGCTGACTCTGATACAGGTGCTGCTGCCTCCATAGACAGGAGTAGTGCCAGCATCCCATGGAACAGCCTCTGTCTGCAGCAAACGTGGGCCTGCCACAGACAGTGGCTGCTCCACAGCAACCTCCCCTGCCCCCCTTCTGCATGCTGTTGCCTCTGATATGGAGCAGGACTTTAACATGGTTCAAAAAAGAACTAGATAAATCCATGGAGGTTAGGTCCATCAATGGCTATTAGCCAGTATGGGTAAGAATGGCGTACTTAGCCTCTGTTTGTCTGGAAAAAGATGACAGGAGAGGGATCACCTGTGGTTACCTGTTCCGTTCACTCCCTCTGGGGCATCTGGCATTGGCCACTGTTGGAAACAAGATACTGGGCTTTGGTCTGACTCAGTATGGTTGTTCTTATGTTCTAAATCACTGAACTGGGTACACAGATTGTGTGTAATTTAATGTGATTTTGGACAAAAATGTCATCAATGTGCAGTTGCACAGGTATTTTTGAACAAAGACATCACAGCTCCTTATCTGCACATTTGATCCTCAGTTCAACTGGACAAAGTACTAGCACAAACAAAGAACAATGGTACAGTGGCAGGGAAATAGACTAAATAGCCTAACTGGAGTCTTCCTTCGCTCTCTAACAGGTATTATTTTACAACATGATTTAAGGTTTCACAGAGAACATCTTATTGCAGTATTAGCTATAAGAAAGCACAAAATTACTTACAGTATTTTGCTATTGCTTGTTCTCATCACGGTGATACCAAAACGGTTCTGATTGACATGGACACTGTACTTTAAATTGGTGGCTGCAGATCCACTAAAAGCTTTTACATGCTCATGAGGAACTTCAAATCTTTGTTTATTAGGATCAGTTATCTGCACAAATTAAACAGTTACATTACAATCGGCAGAAGTCCAAACATTAACTTCTACTACCAACCAGAACATTGGCTCCATTCTGCTCCTGTCTCCCCTCTCCTCTTTACTGCAACTCCAGGCCTAGGAAAATGGCTTGAGTATTTGAAAGGTGCCATAGGAACTTTAATGACTACAAGTAGTCAAGAATTGGATTCAATACTTCATTCAAAAGATACTTCTAGAAACTCTAGAAACTCATTGGCTTGTTGGGGTATTGGTTCAATATGGACTCACAATAAAAAGGTCTAAGCACTGAATAAGCAACAGAGCATATTACAGTTCTCCATTTTTTCTTTGAAGGTTTCTCATCTAAATACTAAAGAAGCTTGACCAAAGATGATGCAGTTGTTAACATGTTTATGTTTACTTTATAGATTGCATTTAATCTCAACATTACTGGGACTTTGTTTTAGGGATAATAGGGAGTTTATAACTGTATCACTCAGACATTTGTTTTTGATCCATTGCCCAGTTTTTCATTTCTAACGTTGCACAAATGTAGGAGTTTCAGCTCAGTGCCTGTAGCCAGACATGAACCCCATCTTGTTTTCCCCGCCCCCAGAGAGCAAGAGAAAGGCAGTCAGCCTTTGATGCCCTGGGAACGCAGGTGTGCTGCCTGTCCCTGACTCTAATAAACAGAAACCAGACAGTAAATAGGCTAGCTGACGACCCAGGGGCCTCCCGTCGCCCTGATGGCTAGTACCAGTAATTGACACGCCTGCACTGTCCCAGGAGAGGAATCTTCACCCATCACATACCAGAGGTGCCCATTGTCTGCATTTTCCCAGGCGTGAATTATGCTTTGCACCCTTCATGGGAAACTTGGCATTCAAAGCCATTTTCCCTAATTGGCCACTTGAGACCAGGAAGAAGCCTACGTGACCCAACGGTGGGTTTAGTAGCCCACCCCATTTGAGCTCCAATCATCTACACCTGCTGGCAGGTATTGGTTGTCTCCCGAGGTCTGTGGGACGCCCAGCCTCGCCCTACTTCTTCCCGAGGGATTGAGAGAAAGACGCTGGCCACACCAAGTCGGGAACGCAGGGGTGAAAATATATACCTGCTAGGTGTCTATTTTGCATGCATTTAATAAGAGCTCAGAGAACCAAAAGGGTTTCATGGTACCTGTAAGTGACTTATTAGTGTAATTTCTGTCCTGTCCTTTGTAGTGGCTGTGTTATCTGTAACACAGTAGTAGCATTTAACAGCTAAGTTTACCCTGTAACAATAAAATAGTAACTGTTTAAGCTGTGACCTGACTCTTTCAGTTGCTGTAACAGAACCAAGCACAATTTTAAAAAGAACTACAGCCGGTCATAAGGGACAGATATAGGGAGAGCTTGAGCGTTGGATCATGTCGCTTCCAGGGGACAGATCCGTTGGGGCATCTCTCAGCCTCCCCAGGCTGCCCGCTGCGAAGGGATCGTGTATCTGAGGTGTAATAAGCTCTCCCTGTAGACTTCTTGGGGCGCCCGTCAACCTCTTACAGGTTGCCTGCTGCTAAGAGACCCCAGTCCTAGCAGTTGAAGTCTCAGGTGTATAATACACACACACCACTCACTGCCCTGACCACCGGCTGACAGTGCCATGGTCCAATAATGTTGGATAATTACATCCTAACTATTCATTTTCCAAGCTGATATAATTTTGTTCTTCAGTACGTCTCCCACATTGTTGTAATGTGCTATGAAACTGCTAGAGCACCCCATCTGAGTCTGTAAAGTACTTAGGAAGTCTTTAGGATAAAACAAGTTGAGACTAGAGAGAAAAGGAAAACTCTTAATGGTCTCTCTACCAATCCCTCATCCATTCCCTTCTCCAGTGTTATGAGGCACTGTAAAATACCAATCTTAAACAGCACAAGAAACAATGTAACCTTGAACCGGAAGCGATTTGCTGTCTGATATTCTCCCGTGAAGAGGACAGTATTAATATCATTTCCAAATAGGGAAGGTGAAGGCAACCTCGTTAACTTCGCTTCAAGACCTTCAAGAAAAAAAAATTACAGTGTTGCTTTATTGCACCATGGAATCACAGAAATAGAAAGCTAGAAGAGTCCCGAGACAGGGCCAAGTATACCTAGACCCTCATTGCCTGGTGCTTTGCTAGCCTTATAGAACATCAAAAGATGGAGACTATACAAACTCCTTTGGAAGTCTAGTCCAGCACTTAATGATTTTTATAGTTAGAAAGTTCTTTCCATTATTTAACTTACATCTCGCTTGCTACAGATTAAGCCCATTATTTCTTGTCCTGCATGGATAATGGAAAATGACTGTGGACAAGAAAGGACAAGGGTTTCCCAAATGCCATGCAGTTACGTCTTTGCCATAAACCCTGGGTATGGGGTTATGTTATCATTGTAGTACCCCAGGAACTGGACACAATCTGCTTCCCAGTTCTCTCTCTGCTTTGGGTAGATGGGAAGTATCCTTTGCCAGCTTGATTCTGCCTTGGTGGGTACCTCTAGTCTAACCTCTGCATGAAGCATGCAGGAAAGCAGAACAGACTACATGAACATCTTGATGACATTATATCAGTTAACACCTTGGCTGCGTCTACACTGGCATGATTTTGCACAAATACTTTTAATGGAAAAGTTTTTCCATTAAAAGTATTTGCGCAAGAGAGCATCTACATTGGCATGTGCCTTTGTGCAAAAGATTTGCTTTTGTGCAAAAGCATCCGTGCCAGTGTAGACGCTCTCTTGCGCAAGAAAGCTCCGGTGGCCATTTTAGCCATCGGGCTTTCTTGCACAAGAAATTAACGTTGCTGTCTACACTGGCCTCTTGCGCAAGAATACTTGCGCAAAAGGCCTTATCCCTTAGCGGGAGCGTCAGAGTATTTGCGCAAGAAGCACTGATTTTGTACATTACAACATCAATGTTCTTGCGCAAATACTCGCGGCCAGTGTAGACAGGCGGCAAGATTTTGCACAAAAGCGGACACTTTTGCGCAAAATCTTGCCAATGTAGACACAGCCACAATGTTTTATACATCCTTTAGTTTTAGGCACCTAACCTCCAAGGTGGGCCGGAATCAGGGTTGTAATGATACTATTCAAGATAGATCAAAGAGCAGGCAGAGATTAGCCCCAGCCAGTGGAATAGAAATACTAGGTTTTTCAGAAATGTATCACATTTCCCCCAAGGGGGGATGGGTTATGATAGGACAGTGCCTGTGGGAAATTTAAGTTACTTTCACTCCTGAATGGGAAAGGGGGGAGTTTATACACAGAAATATTGTTAACGAATATACTGTGATAGTAACTTGCACACCAAGGATGTACTTTGCTATGTGAACACAGCTTACTACTTACCTGTACCTGTGCTCTTCACATTTCCCTCTACTTTATACCCATGACTTTTGGAGAAGAAGCACCAGGGTATGTTTGTTTCATTTTGTGGACTCCAGCAACAGCCACGCAGCAAACATATGCTCTGTTCCAGGAGCAAGAAGAATTTGATATTAACATGACTGATTAGAATCAAATAATCCAGATGGAAAATCATGCCTCATGTGTTTTTCAAATGCCAGCAAATTCTAATATAACATTCACAAGCACTCTTCTTTGGGGAAATCAATAGTTGTTTCACTGTATAAGAACAGGACAGAAACAAAGAATGTTTTTTTCTAAATCCAAGATAGAAATGAGTAGATTAGTTCAGGAAAACTAGGAAGTCTTGCTTTTCACTCATACTGAGAACCACATTGTAAGGGAGTCTTTCTTAAGGTTCTGAAATGTTTGGATACTTTTGTTTATGAGGGTATGTCTACACTAGCCCCCTAGTTCGATCTAGGGAGGCTAATGAGGGCAACCGAAATTGCAAATGAAGCACGGGATTTAAATATCCCGTGCTTCATTAGCATGTTCCCGGCCAGTCGCCATTTTAGAAATTGACTAGCCCGAAGTAACTGCCCGCATCTGCACGCGGCAGTGAAACGGGATTCTGAATTAAAGCCCTAACTCAAATTAGCTGTTATTCCTCCTGCAATGAGGTTTACCAGCTATTTCAATTTAGGGCTTTAATTCGGAATCCCATTTCACTGCTGCGTGTAGACGCGGGCAGTTACTTCGGGCTAGTCAATTTTTAAAATGGCAACTGGTCGGGAACATGCTAATGAAGCGCAGGATATTTAAATCCCGCACTTCATTTGCAATTTCGGTCGCCCTCATTAGCCTCCCTAGATCGAACTAGGGGGCTAGTGTAGACATACCCTGAGTATTTGCATTTACAGGAGGCCCCCAACTTGCGACACGATCCATTCCCAGGGAAGCATCGCAAGTCGGGGGTGTCGTAACCATGCGCCCTCGTAAATTCAGGCCAAGGATGTAAGTCAGGGGGTTCAGCCCCGTCTGCACTTCCAAAAGTGATTGTAAGTGTGGTGGGTTGGAACTCGGAGGGTCGCAAGTTGGGGGCCTCCTGTATTTGTAAATTTCATCTGGGAACAGAAATGTCAAAAAAGCTGATTTTTAATTAAATTCCTAGCCCACTTAGGAAGAACCAACAAATTCATTCATGGTTTGGATAAGTATCAAAATATCTGGGTGCTATACTGGACCAAAACAAAACTCCAAACTTTCTTCACCTTCCCCCATGGATAATTTAATATGGAAGACTTGTTCATTTTTAAATGGACAGTCCAAATAAACATAACACTTTCTGTTGTTAAATTTTTGCATAACACAGTGATATTGTGGAGTGAGGAAATACTCCACAATATTTCACTGCTCATCTGACTTTCATTAATTTAGTGGTAGTTTCCAAGATAAAAAAAAATCTACAAATAATTCAAGTAATTGGCAAATTTTCTCATCTGTTCATAGATAAAATCCAGGCAAACTCTTGGCAAAAAGCAGAATAACAGATTTATTAGTTCATAATTTACTATAAAATGTGGGATAGCAATCAGCGTATATCCTATAGTAAATTGTGAACTAAAAAGTCTGTAACTCTGTTTCTTTAATCTGAATCATGAGTAGAGTTGTATGAATAACCAATTTTTCAGTTCAGTGACTGAATTAAAAAAAAAGTTTCAGGATAACCCAAAACAAAAACAAATAATCAAGTTTTTCAGTGAAGTAATGTTTTCTTTTCCCACAAAATAAATCACAATAGAGTAAACATATACTGTAGCTCTGTATACAGTTCACTTAATTATCATAGCTTTTCCATTAGTTATTAATTTCTTTATAGCTATTGATGCCCATTTTTAAGTAAAAGCAATTTTGCATAACTTCATATTCTTTCTAAAGTCCACATATTTCCTCTTAGTATGAAAAATCGATCATTTGGGTCACAATGAATTAGTAATATTATAAACTAATGGAAATCAGAGATTATAAACTAGTGGAAATCAGAGAACCTGTCTACCCTAACAAATCCTAGAATTGGTGAAAAAGTGTTGACAGAAATGAAATTTCAATAAATAAAATGGAAACAAAATTTTATGAATGCGTGTCTTTGTTTTCCAGACAGATCTAACAAATCCATTTAGAATATTTTTTCAGCTGCCACTGTAAAGCTTAGCAACATTATTAGAGATAGACCGGATTCCATATAACAGAGTTTATATCACCAAGTGCTATAACAATTGTTTAGCACCTGCATTGTTTCACTGGCTTCCCATCCATCTCTGAATCTAAATTGCTTTCTTGGTTTTCAAACTCTCCCTGAGCTTGTTTCACTTATGTGCAGTTAGGGTGCGTCTATATTGCACCATTATTTCAAGATAACTGGTGTTATTTCGAAATAACAATGCAAGCATCTACACAGTCATTCCGTTATTTCGAAATAATTTTGAAATAACGGATGGCTTATTCCAAAGTCTGTAAACCTCATTCTATGAGGAATAATGCCTGTTCCGAAATAGCTATTTCGAAATAAGGTGTGTGTAAATGGTCCACTACTACTATTTTGAAATAGTGTCTCACCAGGACCATTCTAAATTATTCCTACCCAGTGCCTCCTGGGGCTCTAAATTAAGACAGCACATCTACATTAGGGAAGCTTGCTTTGGACTAATTTTGAGGCTTCTTTGCAGTGTAGATATGCTATTTCAAAATAAGCTATTAATTAAGCTATTTCGGAATAACTATTCTGGAATAGCTTATTTCAAAATAAGCATGCAGTGTAGACGTACCCTTACTGACTATTGGCTTGTATAGGCTTACAGCACTGTCGCTAGCACTGGTATAGCTGGAATGTTTATTGAAGACACTATCTAGGCCAACAGGCCAGTTTATCCCATTGACATAGGTGCAACTCCCTGAGGTCTGTAGCTATGTCGCAGAAGAAGCAACTCCCTGAGGTCTGTAGCTATAGCGCTGTGTGCACAGGGAGTTTGGTTGGTGTAACTACAGTACTCAAAGATATGAATTGAAAATGTTGATCCATACCCTTCTTTTAAGGCCACTTCCCTAATAAAACATTTTTATCAACACTATTGCAGATACTATATTTTACAGCACTATAGAAAAATAATTGAATTGTTCTGATATTACCACCAGTTTTAGGGATATTCAAAAGGATATTAGATCCAAAATTGCCATAGTTTAGAAAAACTTATGTATCATGCATAGAATATAATCATCCAACTCTGACTCAGCACTTGCAGATACTTCCTATGTATTTACTTTGTAAACAGATCCTTCTAATTACAGTGGGAGGAGGGGGGAAACACAACCTTAGACTTACCATGAGACACACAGTTAACAAAGTGCTATATGTATGCATGCATGCAGCTCCTACTGAAGGATAAGTGCACCATTTAACTCAGGAAGATTAGATCAAAGGTTAGCAATTAAAGATGCAAGTGATTTGCATGACTGCACATATATTGTGCACTACTTCTTGAGAAAGATAGGAAACCAATTTGTTCCTAGTGAAAGAACAAGGGAGCACAATATGTTTACCTGCCGGATATTATTGAACCATAAAACACAATATAACCTATTGCATGGCAAGAGCATTAGCAACTGTGTCAGGAAACTCTCTCAGTTAATAATATTTTGATTATTTTTTGAATGCTGGAATTAACCATCAAATAATCCCATTGAATGGAGGAAAAAAACTCACCAGCTTCCATCAGAAGAGGAGAACATATAATTTAAAGAGGAAATAAAGTAAAAGTTCTATTTAAGGGTGAAGATAACAAAACTAAAAAGATAACATTTCTATTGGATAAGAGAAGGGTCTAACTCTAGATTCTTAACTAGGAAGGTCCATTTGCTCATCTGAAAAGAGAGGGATTGAAACTAAAAGCTTGATACAGACCTGATACATGTTAAGGATAATAGTTAATCATAAATTAATATCCTTCCCTGGACCTTGACCCAGCAGAAAGACCGATATGTTTCAATGACTCAGAGCTATGGGGACTGGGGGGGGGGGGGCTTGCTCCCGATAGGTCCACCAAAGCCAGATAGTATCTACCTTTTGACCTATATGAAAAACAATCCATTGGGTCTTCAAGGTTGGGGGTCCAGAAACAGGCCAACAATCTAAAAAAAAGTTAACAATTCTGGTAGCATCATTATCAACAGGGAGGGGAGAGCCCTGTTCATGCTCTGAGTGATATCAGATGACATGGGAAGAATCCAGATTCCAAAATCTCATATGTAGCTTGTGCAGCACTGGGAAATATTTGCATTACTTTTTATAAATTTCCCATGTCCTTAAGTGTATCTCTGTGATACTACCCTGCCTGAATGCATAGTTAGATCAAAGGAGGTTGTTAAAGAGATAGGCATGAAAGGTAAAAGAATGGCCTAGATAAGGAGCTTCCCTGTCAAATCACACTAGCTTGGTTTATAGCCCTGAAATATCTCCCTGAACTACTCAGTTCCAAGCTGGTAACAGCGCTGGTTTGACAAGGGTAAGAAGAGGGAGATTAAAAGACCCTGATCTGTGAAAAGATCTGCTTTACAGAGGGCGTGGGGAAACTTGTCAGCTGCAGCAACCAGGCTGTAATTTGGCCCTCAAGATAAGAGGTAACACCAAGACTGGGAATCCAAACCCAAAAAGAAATGGAGGCACAAGCCTGCCGTTCTAAAGGGTTGCACTCAGGAGAGGCAGACAGTGCCAATGTTAATATGTTAATATGTGAACGTTGGATAAAGAAGGAAGGGAAGCAAGTTTGTTATTATGTATTACAGGAGGGATTTTCCAAAGCTTTGCTCTCACTGATATCAGCAGTAAACTCAGATTTTAATGGAAGTGGAGTTAAGCCAGCACAGAAAGTTTTTGACAGTCCCACCCCACAGCTCCCAGGTGACAGGCGTAAGTTTTCCTTGCGAACACAAGGTTGGTTTTGCAGTCAAATCTCAAGTTTTATTGTATACATGGCCCATTTTCTAATTAATCTCATGTACCTTTGTTGCTACTTGATCTGGAATACAGTCAATTCTCTCTGATAAGCTTAACGATGGACAGTCTGGAGAAAAGTCTGTTAAAAATGAATGGATTATTAATAGTGTTGAATTACAGAAATAGCTTAATTACATTTTTAAATCATTCAAACATGAAAGCCTGATTCCTTATTACCATCAAACTTGAGCAGGCATGAACCACTAAGCAAGTGGGCATAAAACACTGCCATTCTGATGTAACTGTATTTAGAGCACACTTCTCTCTAGGGTTGCCAGGTGTCCAGTATTGACCCAGACAGTCCGGTATTTTTGCCTCCTGTCTGGTAAAAACATTCAGAAAATACCGGTATTTTCTGTTTTTTTCCCTTGCCAGGAGGCAAAAATACCGGACACGTGGCAACCCTACGACACAGTCGGCAACTGGCCCCGGCCCCCGCAGGGAAGCTGCGTTCTGGCTCCATGAAGAAAACAAAATGGCCACCGGCAAGAAGCCTAAAGAACTGAAGCCTTTCCTGGGTCTTAGTGCTCAACTTGTCCCCTCTTGTGATCCCTATTCTGACTCTGCAGACACTTAAAGCTGTTTTAATGCTGTTTTACTTTTTTTTTTTTTTGCTTAATAACTTTGGACTCCCCCTTTTTTTCCCTCCACAGAATTTTTTCCCGGTGTTTTTTTTGGGGGGGGGAGGTGTTCGGTATTTTTGGCAACCCTACTTCTCTCAGGTGTATAAAACTACATGGGGCTCAAGACAGCACAGAATTCTTCCTAATTGTGCCTGACCTTTCTTAATGTTGCAAGCAAAGATGCAGAATGTGATGACGTTTCAAAGAAGTCCTGTAACTCTCATCACACATCACTTCATTTAAAATTCACCCCGTATTAAAAATGGAGGGACTTTTGCTCCATTTTCATGCTATTATTCTGCTGCTCTTATATGTCCTTCCTATCCTGTAAATGCCTCCTTCCACAATATCCAGACTTTGGGCATCCTCAGAGACACAGATGTTCCAAGAATATTTTTATAATTAAAGAATATTTTTATAATTAAATTTGTGGAGTGCTAGTCACTAGTAAGCTTCAGGAGGCCAAGAGCCTGCACTACCAGATGGTCAGGATTGTTGCAAGTGCCCATTAGAAGTTGTACAGGTTGAGAACCTCTCTAGTCTAGACTGTGTTGCGACATGATTTTAGTTAGCCAGATGGCCACTTATCATGCATGTGCCCAAGTTTCCTGAAGTCCCATAAAGTTTGTTTACAGCCACCAGTCCTGGCTTTCAGTGTTCTGTGTTGTTACTTAGATCTAATTTACCCTAAGAGCCCAGTAAGACGTGAAAGTGAACCCAATTCTCTGGTTCAGCACATGTCAAGTCCCAAGGGAGCTGGACAAGAGAGTTCAACCTGAGGCCAAAAAATAATTCCCCAGCTTGAGCCTTATATAATGGGGGTTTTGTTTCTTTGTTTAATTGCCAGGCCAGGGTGATATGTTCAGGTCCAACAGCTGATACAAATATATGCAAATATCTGTCTCTGTGAGCAGCTGTACTCCAAATACCTGAGCATATTAACTTTTTGTTAGCATATATCAACTTCCTTTTATACGCACTGCCATTGACATGTCCAAACTGTGGGCTTAATCACCCAGTCTTCACTTGCAAGTGAAGCATGCAAAATATGACCATATCAAAACAGAGGATTCTTGGATATTTGGCTCTGTATGCCAGCCTATTTCTAAACCAAATTTTCTTCTGATTTATTGATTCATTAAAAAAAACCCTCTAGTCAAAAAAATAAATCAGTTTGCATTCAGCTACAAATTAGGGTTCACAAGCCATTCTAAATGGTATAACTAATTAATTAAAAGTATAAAGCATGGGGACTCACATGAAAGGACCAAACTATATTAATCGTTTGATACAATATTAATGCATCTTATCGATACAATCATTGAATGGGTCAAAATCTTTGAATTGTATTTCATACTCCATGAATATATACTGTATAGGAATATGGGCTGGAGAAATTCCATGGAGTTCTCTGACATAAAAAACTCTTAAATTTGTTCTCTGTTTTGGAGAGCTATTGGTTTTTATTCAAAATATTGAAATTCCACCTTCCTCATTAAAAAAAGTAACTTGAAGGAATACACAGCACAGATGCAGGTAGGAGAGGAGTTGCATTTACATTTATCTGCTTTACATTCTTAATTTTTTTTAGGTTTTTTTACTCATGATATATTTTGTTATCTGTAAAAAGGGAGGAACCACTGTGCTTCATCAACACCTGGGCCCCATTGTGCTAGACATTACCAATACACAGGAAGATGCAGTCTCAGAGAGCTTACATACAATCTATACATAAAAGCACTGATTTTTGTAAGGGTCATCATATAAACACACTTAATGTTACACCCTCTCATGCCTGAACTTTGTATGCATACCTGATCCATACTCCTCTGGATGATACTATTGACTTCAGTGGGCACTGATTAGACTGTGTCAATGCCATTGTTTGTTTTGTTAATCAAATGTAATCCATTCCCTCTTCCAGCAATTCAAATTCAGGGACTGTTCCTGGCTTGACCTTTGAGTTCTACAATAATCATGATAAATAGCAGCTGTTACCTTGGAGTCCAGGATGTCCTGTTGCTAAAAGTGCAACCAGAATGCAGGCTACAATCACCACCAAACAGAATAGGACAATCAGGGAGATTTCTAATCCGCTGAACTTCTTTCTTCCCATCCTAGCCACAGATAAATACCATTGTAAACATCAAGACACAAACAAAGTTTCGGGAATGTGCCTTTTACTAAATATCTAGCAAATATTTACTTTAAAAATGTGCTCTTTGGCCAAAGGAGTTAAAATATAACCTAAACCTCACAAAGTGTAATATTCTAGTATTCAGATCAGAACAAAACGAGTTACTGGTTGGGAAGTGTATTTAATTTGCTGTGGCAAATTTCTGAAAAAATTATATCCTTTTAGGCTAAATTTTCCATGATTTTTTTCAGTTTTTCCTTGCAAGAACAAACTATTTTGTTAATTTTTTCAGCAACCAAAATGCCCTAAATTTTTATTTTTAATTTTTGGGGGAGGAGGGGACAAAAAACATCCAATTGAAGTTTTCTTGTCTAAGTAGTTCGGGACACATTTTGCCAAAAAATTATACAAATGTTGAAGAGCTTTATTACATATTGCCAGGTATAGTGGAAATAATAACTATACTCTGGGTCAATGGTGACACAAATGGTGGTTTAAGTTATATATATCAGTAAAGATAAGTCACTGTGACTTAAGCCAGGGAAAATTACTTAAGAGGTCTAATTCTGAGAAGGCAGAAGTGACTAACTAGTCTGATTTTAAATTGGTGTAGCACATTGAAAAGGACAGAGAGATAGTTTGTAATACCTAAAGAATATGATGCAAGTGGAGTTAGAAACAGGATGGCTATATAAAATGCATGAATTTCCTTGTGTGACTCAGTTTCTACATTCCAATTTTGTTTTTTCTCAGTCCACAGTAGCAGAGCAAGGTATTTCCTATTGACACAAATGAACACAAGATTCAGAATGGTGACAAACCTCAAAGGGCCTCTGTTATGCATCTGGCATGCATTTTACCAGTGCAAGGTTATGCCCAAATAAATCTGTTAGTTTTTAAGGTGCCACAAGATTCAGAATGATTATCTGTAGAATTTGTATTAATATTTTGGTCTGCACATCTGTGATTTGCAAGGGTAAATGTACCAGCTGATCTGACAAAATCCCCAGAACAACAGCCTGCATAATAAAGTTGGAAAAAAGTGCTATCATGGACAAATGGTTAGGGCAAGTCAACACTACATAATTAAGTTGACCTAAATCAATTTACAGCCATCATAGTAATTAAACTTCTTTTGCATAACCACACTATACTTCTTGTGTCAGCTGTGCTTGTCCTCAACAAGGGTGCGTCTACACAGCAAAGTTATTTCGGAATAACAGCCATTATTCCAAAATAACTATGCGAGCATCTACACAGCAATTCCATTTTTTCGAAATAATTTCGAAATAATGGACAGCTTATTCTGAAATCTGTAAACCTCATTCTACGAAGAATAACACCCATTCCAAAATAGCTATTTCAAAATAAGGCATGTATAGATGCTCCACTTCTGCTATTTCAAAATAGCCCCTCACCAGGGCCATTCTAAATTATTCCTCCTGGGGCTCTAAATCAAGATAGCACATCTACTTTAGGGAAACTTGCCTCAGACTAATTTTGAGGCTTCCCTACAGTGTAGTTATTTCGGAATAACTGTGCAGTGTACACGTAGCCCAAGAGTGCTTGCACCGATTTACCTGTCCATGTGGAGCACTGTGGGATGGCTTCTGAAAAGGAGCAACAATGTAATCAAGTGTCTACTCTACCAGACACTGAGCTTACCGAAAGAGCTATACCTCTTGTGGAGATGGAGATAGGGTAAGTGAGTTACTTCAATGGGAGCTGCATTAGACATCAGGCCGTGTCTACACTAGGAAACTATTTTGAAATTAGTAAATTCAACTTAATAACTTCCGATTTAACAGATTTGAACTAGTGTGTCCACACTATGGGGAAGCCTTGTAATTAGTCCGAGGCAGGCTCCATTAATGTGGAAACGCTACTTTGGACTTAGAGCCCCAGGAAGGGATAATTAGTTCAAATTACTCTGAGGAATAATTATTTCAAAATAGCTGCACCGGATCATCCACACTACCATTATTTCGAAATAACTATTTTGGAATTAGCGTTACTCCTCATGAAAAGCAGGAGTACAGATTTTAAATTCTGCAGCCCATTATTTCAAAATAATGGTAGAGTGGATGCTCTGCTTGTAAATTCAACCTTGCGGGGGATGTTATTTCAAAATAAAGTTCTAATGTAGATCAGGCTCACAAAGTTAGATTGATGTAAGCTGTCTTACCTCGACCTAACGCTGTAGTGCAGACCAGGTCTTACTGCTCAAATATTCGGGCTGCACAGCCAACTAGTACCATTAATGTTTAACTATATGCCAGCAATAAAACTCATTAAAACATCTCTGATCTCCAGATCAATGCACCAACAACAGTAACTGCATTTTTCATTTGGTTGAAAACATTTTATATGACAAAACTGGCTTAAATACAGAGAAATAACTTTCTTTTATTTTGTTAAAATAAGAACAAAATACGGTGTTGCCAGTGGAAATAGTATAGTACTACTCATTGTCCTGATATTTTTAAAACACTTATATTGGTGTTCCAGTAATCAGCAGTACCAGAGAAAAAGCTTTTTTTTATGAGAACATTTTAAATGTGATGCTCTTCCCACTGCAGCCTCCATGTAACTTGCCCTGCCCTACCCCCGCTCACTTAAAAACCTCCAGTCATAGGAATGAAGAGGAAGTTTATTAACTTATTTAGAAAGATCAGTTTCAAAACAACAGCATTCTTCAAAGAAAAGGAGAAGCTAGGATAAAATTTAATATATAATTTTCAGTATGGTGATTAATCAAAGATACTTTTATAAATTGCATAATACATTCACATTTCACACATGTATATAATGTTTCCTCAGCGTTTTCTATAACATAACCATTCTTGGCTTCCCAGGGAATATTGTACAGCCTGCAATTGTTTTATGATATTGAAAACTATATTCTTAAATGATACAATTGTAAACTATATATTTAAAATATTGTTCAATTAAATAAAGAAATTATAATCCAACTATTCCTGGCGAAGTTCTCAGTTAACCTATTCCACAAATGTGTGGCTCAGGAACACGGTAAGGAAACATTCAGCACTTTGAATATGGTTAAAGGTTTTGTCCAAGAAATCAGAAAGAAATATGATATTGCAGCTCTGCACTTCTCAAGGACTGAGAAAATGAAAATGAGGATTTACAGTACAAACCCTATTATGTGATATATTGTCTTGAATCTGCTGAAACTTTAAAACTATCAATAAAAACATGTACCTCAAAACTTCGTTGTTTCACTGTCCTCGCATTACTCTTCTTTGGTCCTCCACCCCTAAAGGTTCAACTCGACAACTCCAGTTTTATACTGAGCCCCTATCAGTTTATTACTAGTCTATCAGGGGAAGGTACATACATATTCACAGACAGATTGTAAAATCTTTTTACACTGAAAATGGTTGCCATGGATAATGCATGTGTACGGCAGCCAGGGAATGGCTAGTTAATTAATAATAGTTCTCTCTGAGATATCACCCCGTCACTGTACAAAAGTAGAAGAGTAAGAGCAACGTGATGACAATTCTTATTGTCAGGTGACATGTCTGCAGTTTTTTGCTACACCATTCAAAGCCTTTTAATCGAAACTCCTGTTTCTTATCTGTTATTTCTGCCATAATTATATGACAAATCACTTAATGTTCCATAGTTGGAAAAAGAGCTATTTAAAAATTACATTGTAAAAGTGTGTGAAGTCATACCTTTTACTGGACCAACTTGATGAGAGAGACAAGCTCTCCAGCTACACAAAGCTCTTCCTCAGGCCTGGGAAAGATACTAACTGAATTTAGTGGTGACCTGGGAAAGGTCACAGTTAAAGGCAAAATCAAACAGATAGTTTAATGTAAGTCTAGCACATACTCTAAGGATTGAGAAGTGTTTCAGCAAAAACAGCAAGAAGTCTGGTGGCACCTTAAAGACTAACAACACTGCTACAACACTGCATATGCTATTGCAAAAGTAACTGATAAGATTTTGACAACTAAAATTCCTTTGGAAATCATCTGTAAGTTAATTATTGACAGCGATATTAAAATGATACCAATAATAAGACTCAATACATAGCAAAAGAGTGAGAAAAAGATGGAATGTTATAAGGGGCAATGCACTAAGATGTGTGTAGGGGAAAGAGTTTTAGCTTTTATTGAGAAGACATGTGAAGGGTTTTTTGTTTGCTTTTTGTTTCCCCCTCTACAAAGTCTCACTTTGAAACCAAATTTCAATTATCTAAACAAATTCCTGTTCTATTCTGTCAATACATACTTTACTGTGCATACTACATGAGGTACACATTGCCAATTAAAAGGTGGCATTTAATCAGCTTACTGAACTACCTCATAGTGGCAACCACTGAAAAGGGCCTGAATGGAGGATTTTTCTTTTTCACCAGTGTTCACTTAAATAAAAGAGAACCAATCATACATGTACAGCAAGATGGTACTCCAGTACCCATCCATCTCAATCTAAATGTCAGCACTCACAGGGTGTGTCTAGACTACAGGGTTTTTTCTAAAAAAGTGGCCTTTTTTCGAAGAAACTTCCCCTGCATCTAGACTGCTGCCGTGTTCTTTCAAAAGTAAATTGAAAGAACGCTGCAGTTTTTTTGACCACAGAAAACCTCATTTTACGAGGAAGAATGCCTTTTTTCAAAAGTGCTCTTTCAAAAAAAAGGTGTTATGTAATGCAAACTGTGCTTTTTCGAAAGAGAGCATCCAGACTGCCTGGATGCTCTCCTTCAAAAAAGCAGCTTGCTTTTTCGAAAGTACTGGTTGTAGTCTAGACGCTCTTTTTCAAAAGAGGCTTTTTCGAAAGTATCTTTCGAAAAAGCCTCTTTCAAAAGAGGCTTGCAGTCTAGACATAGCCACAAAGATTCACTGTTTTTGAAACACAACCTGCTTTTAATCCAGTCAACTGTCTTGTGCACTCTTACCCTCTCTTCCCTCCCCACCATAACACACTTTGTGTATTATCTGTGCAAATTGCATGAAGGTGATTCTAACCTGACTTCTCATTCAGCATCAGAAGATGGCATTTCAAAGTAGCTTTGTTTGGATTAATAAAAATGTAGGATTTTGCTCTGCTTTAGGACATAGCAGTTGAGTTTTTGTTCTCTATAGCTGTTTGGGAATCTTAGGGTACGTCTACACTAGCCCCCTAGATCGATCTAGGGAGGCTAATGAAGGCAACCGAAATCGCAAATCAAGCCCGGGATTTAAATATCCCACGCTTGATTTGCATGTTCCCGGCCGGTCGCCATTTTAGAAATTGACTAGCCCGAAGTAACTGCCCGTGTCTACACGTGGCAGTGAAACGGGATTCCGATTCAAAGCCCCTAAATCGAATTAGCTGGTAAACCTCATTGCAGGAGGAATACCAGCTAATTTGAGTTAGGGGGTTAAATCGGAATCCCGTTTCACTGCCGCGTGTAGACGTGGGCAGTTACTTCGGGCCAGTCAATTTCTAAAATGACAACCGGCCAGGAACATGCAAATCAAGCACGGGATATTTAAATCCCGGGTTTGATTTGCAATTTCGGTCGCCTTCATTAGCCTCCCTAGATCGATCTGGGGGCTAATGTAGATGTACCCTTAGCTGAAGTTAATCTTAGCTGAATAAGGGTTGATCCTGCAAGATACTGAGAACTCTGGCCTCAATCCATCAAAGCACACACACATTTGCCTTAACTTTAAGCTTATCAGTAGTCCCACTGCAGTCAATTTAAGCATATGACTAAGTGCTTTCCTGACTTGGAGCAGAGTGGGAGTACCTTGCAGGATCAATTTCCCAGAGAACATTTTCCAAGCCATTTGAGGGCATGAACAACACAGCAGGAACTGAAAAAGAGAACTTGAAAGAGAGCTAGCCAATCAGAATCCCAAGCTGAGTATATTTCCATATATTTACAGAGGATAACAGCAACCAGGATTTCAAGTTGAGATGCACTGTTGAGATGCAGGAATGGGAAGATTACAGATACAGATAGATGGAGACAGCAGAGAAATCAATGAAGCTGAGAAATGGAACAACATGGACTCTGCTGTGCCCTCGTTTGATTTTAGGGAATTAAGAGTTGATCATTCAGAGAATGACACTGTTGCAACTTTGTGAGTATATCTAAAGTAGGAAAATAGGCTGGGTTTCAAAATGTATTAACTAACATGCTTTAAATAATACATTTTAAAAACTAGTATAAACAGCTTTAACACCTTTAAAAACCTGTTAGCTGGCTACAGTGAGCCTTAGTGTTGCGTTTACTCAAGTTCCTGCAACAACTAATAATTGGGCATGGAGATACTTTTTGGATGAAGACGGATGGCTACTGGAGTGCCACTTTTATCAATAATGTGGTACATAAGACTGATTCTCTTCAATTTACATTGTGCCAGCTTGGGCCAACTTAAACATGGTAGCAATAGTTGTAGCATTTCAAAGTCAGTAGAGGATGGTTCTTTGTCTAGTAACACATATTACACTCTGAGGCAACAATTACTCCTGGATGAAGAGACAGGAAGTTGAGAGACCTGAGTTCTGGTCTCTGTGCTGTCATTGTCTGGTGATATAACAATTTGAAACATCTTCCCTCTCTGTTCCTCTGTGTCCCTATATGAAGACATATAGGGGCAACTATAAACTTCTTTCTCTCTTGCGCGTGCACACACACACACACACACGGATTTTGGACTGAAATATTCCATGCTTGGTACCTGTTAATGGGTGATTTAAAAAAAATAAATGCAAAATTTTTTGTAAAATAATTTCATGCACATTTAAACTGTTATTACTACTATTTGTAGTGGTAGTGGAAGAGCTTGGTAATTTTTTTTATTTATTTAGCAATATGTTTATTCTCCAAAAAATCAATTTTTGGATTAATCAATACCATTCCTGAATTCAGGCCGGCTAATTGAGCATATCATTTCAGCCAAATTAATTTTGGCTTTTCATTTTGAGATGTTTCTTTTAAAAATTTAGCTAAATTAGTTTAAAAATAAAATTAAAAGGGTTAAAAAGCTACCAGACAATGTAACATTTTAAAAAGCAAACAAACCAAAACCCAAATTTGACCCAAACCAGAGTAGTTTGATTTATCATTTCAGCTTGAACCAAAAAATTCAATTATTGGCTGAGGTCAAATTAGTATTATTGGAGTATCACCCAAAACCATAATCAAGTTTGAAAGCGTATCATACACTATAGACATAGACACAATCCAAGGCCCCCAACACTTATGCATGTCAACTTTAAGCACAAAGAATGGCTCTGGTGATGAATGGGTCATGAGGTTACCAGTGGAAGGTACATAAAAAGGGGTACCAGCTGGGAGGGGAACCATGTGACTACCCATGTGATTTGTTTCCTCCCCCACCAAGGGCCCCCAACATTCCATCTGTTCCATCCTCCTCCCCATGATATGTTACCTGGTGGAGAAGGGGGTGTTCTGTCCTCTCATTGTGCATTCTCCCAGGCAGTCTCCGGACACGTTGCCTGCCTAGAATGCTGCCCAGTGCAGCACAGACGCTGCCTGAGAGAGGAAAGGCTCTGTACCCTATGCCCCTTCCCTTCTGACTCTGCCATTCCCTCAGCATTTTAGGGATGGTGCATGTGACCATGTATGCCCCTCTCACACATTGCCCCCACAATAGTGACAGAAGAGCTGGTCCTCTGTGTGAGGGGAGAACACACTGAACTCGGCCAAAGCGAGGCACAGCATAGCAACCATTTTCCCCCTCCCTTTTGTGGAACTCCAGGAAGATCTGCAACTTGCAAAATGCAGCACCTGTGGGAGTTCATTTTGCCCCGGCATGAAGGCACAGGTAACCCCTCATGGCATTCTTTAACAAGTGACTCCACAGGACATAATACAGATATGCTGACTAGATCAGGCAAATGAACAGAATATTGCTGTTGGAACCTCAACTTGAAAGGTATGGGCAGAGGGGCTGACAGAATTGCTGGGTCCCTGGGCAAAGAGTGGGAGGGTGGCTCCACACTCCCAGAAGGAGTGGGGTATCAGGCTGAAGGGGTGGGGCTGGGACAGCCAGTCCTCAGCACAGCCCAGACTGTGCCATGTCATACCTCCCCCCAGCCAGCCCTTAGCACTGCCTGGAGCACACTACCCTGGGCTCTGTGGCAATTTAAATGGCCTGGGGATCTGGCTGCCACATGGCGGCCAGGAACCCCAGGCCCTTTAGAATGGCCAGGCCTCAGGGCAGTTGCCTCCTTTTATCCCCCTCCCCCTATCAGCAGGCCTGGGTATATCAGTGAATATATTATTGCCAATGGACAAGATTCATCACTGCTGTAACACTGCTGCCTTACACTGAGCATAAATTTGGCCCAAAGAGTTTAATAACAAATTGGGAAATTAATGAGGCAGATACATGCAAATAGGAAACTGGTTCAGGAATCCTGGGAACCCCCTGATAAAATTCCAACATCAAAGGGAAGGTGATGTTGCTGTTTCTGAAGGACTCACCCTCACTCCTGACACTGTTCAATCATCCCTGTCAAGAGAAGAATTTAATCCTGAGGTTCATTTAAAAAACACTTCTGAAAGACCAAATTCATAGATTCCAAGGTTAAAAGGGACTATAGTGCTCACCTTGTCCAGGGATAGTCAATTTTTTTGTCAAGCTCCAGGTTTCTTGGTCAAAGTATAGTCATAGTCCAGATTCCAAATAAAATAAAATAAAAAATGGTAATAATAAGTAAACAAAAAATATTTCAGGATCAATTCAAAAGCATCTGGCAATCTGGATTTGGTCCACAGTGAGCCTATTGCCTACCCTATCTAGTCTGACCTCCTGTAAAACATAGGCCACTACACTGCTCCTTCTTGAGCAAAACCTGCCTCTTGCGCAAGAGCCGTTCTGCTGCTTATTTTCTTTGCATATGTTCTTGCGCAAGAAAGCACTATCCTCTTTGGTTGTGGTTATGAGAGTGTGTCTGCAGGAGAGAAAAGGGTGTGAAGAAACAGATTCCCCAGGGAACACATACCCCTTGCTCTGAGCACATGCCTCAACTCTGAACATAAAGTCTACCATAGCCTAAAGAAGAATGTTTCTTTGTGGGATCCCTTTGTTAGAACATTGGCAGCACATCAGAGACATTTAAATGTGCAGCTTGTATTGTGCCTTATTTGGCAAGATGTAATTAGGTGCCCTCTCGCTTTAGGCCAAGAGAATCAACAAAATGCCACTCCAGAACTGAAAGCCATTAGATCAGAAACACTCTGATTGCTACTTATCACTTCCCTTCTCCTCTCCTTGCTCAAACTTCTGTTTTGCTTAACCAAAAAAAGGTGTGAATGCCAGGGGAGAGGAGCAGGAAGAGGAGGGAGGAAAACAAGAGAAAAGAGAAATAATAAAAGTAGTGAGAAGCAGGGGAGACAGATGGAAAAATAAAATGGGTGAACTCTGAGACAAAGATTCCAGACTGAGAGGTTACAATGACAAAGATAGACAAAGGTTCTATGGTACTGGAAAAAAACCACTTGGCTTTGCATAACTTCTGATTGCTCCTGCTGCCCAATAGAGCCCTCTCATTAAAGATAAAATGCTCACTAAATTTCAGCATGGAGAAAAAAAGTCTTTAAGGCTTTGTCTTCACTAGCATTTTTGTTGCTAAAAATTGTGTTGGTCAGGGTTGTGAAATAACACACATCTGGACCAGAAATTTAGTTGCCAAAGCTCCCCTATCATTGTTCATTAGGTGTAATTTAATTAAGCTGTCAGGAGATCTGTCTGCCACTGGCATAGAGCCGATGATTGAAGGCCTTACAGGAGGGATGGGTAAGATACGGCCCGGGGGCCGGATCTGGCCCACCAACCCTTTCAGTCCAGCCTGCAGCCCAGCCCACTGGACCCACAGGCAGGGAGCAGGCCCAGTGCTCAGAGCAGCTGACTGCTCCATCTGCTTCTCTGTGCTGGGGTATGGGGAAGTTTTGTGTGCTGCACACCCCCTCCTTCACCCAAACTCCTCTCAGACCCCAACACTCTTTCTTGTACCCCATCCCCTATCCCAAGCTCCCTTCTGTACCCAACCTCCAACCTAGACCCCACCCCTCCTTTTTAGAAAAGTGTGGCCCTTGACCACTTTCCAAAGTCTTGGAATGGCCCCGTATCAAAAATTATTGCCCACCCCTGCCTTGCAGTGTAAGGTCTGTAGCATAGACAGCCAAACAAAGAGACTAAAGACTTGCCTACATGAAAAAGTGGTTTAATTCTACCTGAGGACACTGTCATTTGCAATAAGAGCAGCCTTTGGTTAGTTTAATTAATTAATTTTCAAAGTAAATTAAGTAAAACCAAAAAATAGGACACTTTTATTCTAAATGATAGCATTCACAGGAAAAATTATACTGGTAATTATAATGCCATTAAATTGCTGTGTTTAAACAAGGCTTGAGAAATGGTGTTAAGGAAAACTCTTTGGGACAAGAAGAAAAGAAGTGACTAGAATGAAGACATAGTAGATATTAGCAACTCTTAGAAATCTCAGCCATCCTGAAAATGCCTTACAATGAGGGAAATTTCAAGTCATGAGACCTGTAGAGAACGAAGAGGAAGAGACCAGGAAATGGAAGTTCATTGAGAAATATCAAGAATGAGAGACACTGGTCTAGATTTTTCTGTGGGACAGCGGCCCCAGACCTAGAAAATGTTTCCAACCCCTGCTGTAAGCAAATCCCCTTGAGCAGTATAATTAGTACAGACCTTTGATTAAATAATTAGCACTGATCTGTATGCTTCCTGAGGGCAACCCACAGTGGAGGAGGAACATGGGTTACTTAACAGGGCTACAGGAAGAACAGAGAAAACATCCTGATCAGGTGGCTGAACTAGATGATAAGATACAAAGTGCTCAATAGTGATTCAAAATGACATGGTGCTCAAACTACTTAGTATAGATTTTTGTCCATGTAAACAATTATACAACCTGAACTTATAGATTACATAATACATTTTTTTTTAAGCTGCTAGTTGATTATAGCATTAGTAGGAGTACAGATGGCAATGTGAACTGTAGATAGATAAATACTGTTTGGCCTGAGTTGTTAATCAAAATTTATTTTAGGGTCTTGAAGACTGTTTCCATGAGGAGAAGCAACTGATGCTGGAGACAGGTATTTCTCTAATTCAGTCCTGTTTATTCACAAAGAAGACACAAAGTTCTCTTTCCTAGAACACAGCAGAAATCAAACACTCTCTGAAGCCTAGTAGTGTGGACACTCCACTTGTTATTTCAAAATAAGAGGAGTTACCAGGGAAGGAGGGAGGGAAACTATGGTTGCCAGGTGTCCAGTTTTGAACCAGACAGTCCACTATTTGAGCTTTCTGTTCGGGAAACAAATTGAGAAAATGGAAATGAGAAAATATAAATGTCTGGTATTTTCTAAATAAGATGTCATGTAGATTGTGATGTAATGTCAAGTGTGTCCAGTATTTTTGTTGAAACCATCTGGCAACCCTAAGGGAGAGACAGAGAGAGAGAAGACAGGCAAAACTCAATCTACCTTATTCTAGGCTGACTTTCTAGTCTGACTCTGATTGTGCACTTCTTTATAAAGCCCCCTAGCCTGCACGCAGGACAAGGGAAACCCTTAGAAATTAAAATGATAGCTTTTAATTTTAACACCATTTTCATTACACCATATTTCTATAGTGTTTCATCATCTTCTCTCTCACTAGAGCTTGATCCAGCACTACCTAATGCAGGCATGGACAAAATATAGCCTGTGGGCCAGATCCAGCTCATCTAATATTTCTGTCAGGCCCATGGCACAGCAGAGCACTCATGCAGTCTGCCTGCCTGCCATGGCCCCATACCACTCCAGAAAGTGGCTAGCTACTGCTGGCATTTCTCTGCACACTACTGGTGCGGGTAGGGGGAGGTGGCTCCAGGTGCTGTCCCCACACCACCCCCCACACACACTGTCCTCGGCTCCCTTTGGCCAGAACAATTGGCCAATGGGACCTATGGAGACAGTGCTTGTGGGTAGGGTTGCCAGATGGATACCAGACACCCAGTATTCTTTGGTCGAGCAAAAAAAAAAAAAAAAGGAACGCGGGATAAGCGGCAATCGCAACCCCGCCTCCCAGCTGGGACTCACAGGCTGGGAGGCAGGGCCATGATCGGCACTGGGAGCCTGTGATTGCGCAGAAGCTTGTGGGGGCGGACTCCCAGACACTCCCCCCACCCCCGCCAGGCTTCTACGCAATCACAGGGCCCTAGCGCCGATCGTGGCCCCGTCTTCCAGCCGCTCCTCCCACCCACGCCAGGCTTCCATCCGGTGCACAGCCAGAAAAATCAGAGAATGCCAGACATTGCACATGTCCGGTATTCTCTGATTTTTTTTTACCGGACAAAGAGCGCAAATACCGGACACCTGGCAACCCTACTTGTGGGCCCAGGCAGCACCTGGAGACCTGATGTCCCCCTCCCCACACGGGGCATGCAGAGACATGCCAGCAGTAGCTGGCTGCGTCCATGGAGCCACCTGTCATAAGTGCCTCTTGGCTTAAGCCTGCACCTCACACCCTCTCCTGCACCCCAAATCTCTGCCCCAGTTCAGAACCCTCTCCTGCACACAAGCTCCCTCCCAGAACCCATGCCTCTGCCCAACCTGGAGCACCTTCCTGCACCCAAACTCCATCTCAGATCCGGGCCTGCGCCCCCTACATTAATACAGTAGAAATGTGCGGCCCATGACAACTTACTTATGGAGCGTCCCCCTTGCAAAAATGATTGCCCATCCCAACCCAGCCTCCATGTTTCCATTCAGTCCCTAGTCAAACCCTTCAACCCAATCAGCTCAGATTGCAGAATGCATGCAGCCTTGCATGTAGCCTATGTTTTGGATGGTGATACCTATTGTTTCAGCTATCTCTTCCACAAAGGAGCTTAACTGCTTCTTACATTTACCTTAAATGAAAACTGGCTGTTACACCCACTAGTAGCTTCAATCAGGTTTCGCCCAATACTCAGCACAACAATACCCACAACATTAGTAAATGGTGAATCAGGCCCCCAAAACAAATTGTCTTAAAACTCATTCTGTATCTTGGAAGGAGGGGAAATGGCTTTACCCATTTAGGATGCACTTGGGTCAACATTTTTTACCATTTCTCCCTAAAAAGGTTAGATACTTAATTAACCTTGTACAATAAGAGCTAAGTATCTCACCTCACCATATTCATCCAGGATATATGAATAAGAAAAAGATCAAATTTTGTGAGGAAAATTCACAAGAGTTGGCAACTCTGACAGGACTTGTTTTAGTAAAAACTGGTGTTTAAATAACACTCAATACTGTATACATGTCTTATTAAATCTTAATTACCAGGATATTTGTGAATCAAAATTACCCACGGTACTGTAAGTTTTCTGGTGATTTTTTCTGATCACCCAAATCTGAAATAACAGGCTGCATCCCAGGTCCTCCCTCATTTTTTGGAGTGAGGGACACATTTAGGACAGAATCCTTGTGGTAGATACCACTGCCCTTGCATTTTTCACCCTTCAACCACAGTAGCTTACTTTTTTCTCTGACCCTCCTTGTCCTTGCTGCAGATGGTCCTCCAGCAGTGCCTGAGCTTCTTGCTGCTACTGAACAGGAAACAAAGCAGATCCAAAGCACTTATTAACTGATTGTCTGCCATTTTTGCTAGAATTGGTGTTAATAATAATTTTATTACTTTAAAATTCCTCAGGAATGACAACTATTTAATTAAGCACCATTAAAATATGCAAATGTTTGGACAGCCAGGGAGTGATGGTATTTTTAACATACATCAGTTGAAAGACATAAAGCATCAGTGCCAAGATTCAGTCTTTTTTCCTGTCTCTTCAGGTTGAACCTCTATGCTCCAGGACACTCTGGTCCGACAATATGGGTATGTCTACACTACATGGCTCCGTCGACGGAGCCATGTAGTGTAGACATAGCAAAATGAAGACATAGCAAAATGAAGCAGTGATTAAATAATCGCCGCTTTATTTACATCAAAATGGCTGCCACGCTGTGCCGATCAGCTGTTTGTCGGCACAGCACGGGAGTCTGGACGCTCGGCGGTCGACATCAAAAGCCTTTGTCGACTGCCCCGTTATGCCTCGTGGGATGAGGGGGGCCACGGGGCTGGCCAGGAGGAAGGGGGGTGGGAGGCAGGGCTGGCAGGGGAGGGGTCGGGCGCCGCGGGGCTGGCCAGGAGGAAGGGGGGCAGGAAGCAGAGCTGGGGAGGGATTGGGGGCCGGGGGGCTGGACGAGAGGAGGGGGGGCCGGAAGAAGGGGGGCAGGAAGCAGAGCTGGTGGGCGGGGGGGGTGCAGCCACTGGCCGCAGCCGGAGTCCAACAGGCCACGCCCCCGGCAGGCACTCCTTCTAGTTGCTAGTAGAAGCCGGGAGGGGGAGGAGGGAGTGGCTGGGAGCCACTCCCCATGCCAGGCTTCTGCACGCAACCAGAGGCTCCCAGCTGGGAGGCGGGGCCACGATTGGCGCTGGGAGCCTCTGGTTGTGCGCAGGAGCCTGGCTTTTGTACGCGACCACAGGGCTCCCAGCACCAATCATGGCCCTGCCTCCCAGCCACTCCCCCACCCCCGCCAGGCTTCCGTGCGGTGCCCAGCCGGAAAACCAGAAAATACCGGACATTGTACATGTCCGGTATTTTCTGAATTTTTCTACCGGACAGAGGGCACAACCGGACACCTGGCAACCCTGGTTAAGGGGACCTCAGAAAGAAAAAGGCTTAGAACCTCTGCTCTAGTTCAGGCACGTTCAAAGGCTCACTGCCTCTATTAGTATAGTCAGTCTCATAAGGCGTGTGTCTAGACTACAGGGATTTTTTGAAAAAAGTGGCCTTTTTTTGAAAAAACTTCCCCTGCGTCTAGACTGCTGCCTCATTCTTTCGAAAGTAAATAGAAAGAACGTGGCAGTTTTTTCGACCACGGAAAATCTCGTTTTATGAGGAAGAACACCTTTTTTAGAAAGTGCTCTTCTGAAAAAAGGTGCTATGTAATGCAAACTGTGCTTTTTCAAAAGAGAGTGTCTAGACTGCCTGGGTGCTCTCTTTCGAAAAAGTGGCTTGCTTTTTCGAAAGTACTGATTGTAGTCTAGATGCTCTTTTTCAAAAGAGGGTTTTTCAAAAGTATCTTTTGAAAAAGCCTCTTTCGAAAAAGGCGTGTAGTCTAGACGTAGCCATATTGACAGTCTAGTTGATATGGTCACCACTGAACTTATAACATTACAGCTATTGCAGAACTTGCCTCTCCTGATGTTGCTTTCTTCAGCATAGACTGTGCACATAAATTATTGCAATTATTGAACACCACACGTTAAAATATCATGCGATTGGTTTAAAAATCTCCAGATATTAAAATAACTTTCAATCGGTATCTATCAGCATAAATCCACTCACTTCAATGGAGCTGCACCAATTTACACCAGCTGGGGACCTGGTTTAGAATGATCATAGTACATTTACATGCACACTAAGAAGCTGAACCAACTTCTGAACTGTTCTGGATGTCGGCGTTCATTTTCTACAGAGTCACAGGGCTAGCGGCACCTAGTAGCCCATCCCCTCAGGTATGAGGCCTCATGCTTTTACCGTGCTAGGGTGGAATCCAGTGATTCAGTGATTCTCCTATACTTAGACCAAGTCCTGGCCTATAGTATCTTGTGGATCGAACCTGCATACACCAACAGATCCAACTGGGCAGGGGCACTTCCACTTCTTCAGAAGCTTGTAGTCAGAGGTGAAATAAGTGACCTACAACAGCCTCTCCAACAAAAGTACTATTTACCTGAACAGAAGGAACCAACCATAACTTAAGAAAAAAAGATTCTTAAAATAAAACAAGATCTACACACATGTTGACCTTACCTATAATTCTAAATAGGCCTTTTATATCCTAGATCCCCATCCTCTGAGGTCTGGGTCTCTGTCTGAACCATTTAATTTCTTGTTATGTTTTTCCCCTATCCTTCAAGAAATACCTCTCAATCCAGCCAAAGTCCTTGGTTCTCTTGTGCTTTCTGAGACCGGTTGGAGTAGACCATTTCAGGCAGCTCAGAACTACTGAGAGCTAAGAGTCAGGAGTCCTGGGTGTTGTTAAGCAGCTGAGCTATTGTTCTCCCCTTTCTGCCTGAATACCTCTCCTAGTCCTGACAACTCTGCAACTGAATTAACTCCATCTACCCACACAGCCAACTTTACAGTAACTCAGTGAAGATACAGTATTCCTACATTGTCACAGGACAATCCAAATTGATCATACACCAAGCAATTTCTTCTAAACCTGATACCAGTAATAACCAGTGTTACTCATTCTGTAGACAACTCATCTCTTGTGGCCCTTTCCCATTGCCTAGTCCTTTGTTGCTATTAAAAGCAATTCAGATTTTCAGTGCTCTTTAACAAAGCTTGCTTTTAACCCCTGCAGCCTTTTATTTTGTTTAAACTGATTGATATTGTATTACAACTCTGGTTGCTACAGTTTCGAGCTCAACTGAGTGAAAACCACTAGAGCACAGGTGGCCAACCAGTTAGAGATGAAGAGCCAAAATAGCGGTGGATAAACTGCAAAGAGACACGTATTATATATTTATTTTTATATATCTATATATAGAAAGACACATAGATAGATATAGTACACAAAATGTAGTGATAAAAATAACATTACAGGACATTTCGGACAAAAAACAATAAAAAAGTCTCTAGTCACTTAAAAAATTCACAGCCAGTCGATAGATCTTCAGAGAACTTGACAAGAAACAAACAACAAAATAAAAAAAAAACCTTTAAAAATACAGTAGTATTCTCACACTTAAAAAAAAAGCATCCTCACCGTGTATATTAAATTTAATACTACTGCCCTATTATGTCCTGTGAGTTTTTTAAAATTAAACTAAACTGAGAAGTAAATTAGCACAATTTGAAGTGCCTGTTTCACTCCAACTTGTAGATCTCTGGTATGGTTTCCTATTTTTTTCTTTACTTATGAAGATTATGGCTTTTTTATAGGTCTAAAAATTCAGGTCTGTCCCAGACTGCAAATATGAGAGGTTCAAAAACAACAAGGGAGAGACTCATATCTCAGAATAATTACTTCAGCCTGGCAAACAATAGCCTTTGAATTTTCTTTAAAGGAATACAGTGTAAACCAGGTACATGCTGATTTTTTATTTATTTATTTTTTGCCCTGGAATTTAAATATGACATCTGTGTTGGCTGCCTTATTCTGCATCCATGAAGACTTTGAGTTTAAGATGCTTCAGCCCCGCCTCCCAGCTCCAACCCAATCCCCCTTCCTTCCCCCAGAGTCAGGCACCCCCTCTTCCCAATGCCTGGGTCCTGGAGCTGACACCACTGCCATGCGCTTCTCCCCCCAGGTGCTGGGGCGCATGTGCAGAGTGGCCGGCCATGAGCAGTCTGAGCATGTGGCTCAGAAGCAGCAGGAGCTGCACTTCCTTAATCAAAGAGCCACATATGAGTTGGCCAACCCTGCACTAGAGGATATAAAATTGGAATCCACATCCACATCTGAATCTGCAAAAATGATCTGTGGATATCCACATCCATATATGCAAAGGCAGGTACCCACGGATATAAAGTAGATATCCGCAAATGTGCAGGGTTCAAGATACAAAATTTGTATCCTTATCCACAAAAATAAGCTGCAGATATCCTCATTCACATCTGTGAATGCAAAGAGAATATCCACAGATGCAAAGTGGATATAATAATGGATTTGCAAGGCCTCTAAAAATCATCTTTGGTACTTGTCTCATAATTGGACTCTAGGAACACATAAAGACCAAGGACAATCACCACAGTCAGATCCACAAGGACAAAGTGTTATGTGGCAGGGTCAGGCCGGAGGACTCCTGCAGAGTAGGAGAAAGGCAGCCCCAAAAGGACAAAAGACCTGCTAAATACAAGCAGAGGGTGGCAGGGCAATTAGAAGCAGCTGGGAGGGAGTTGGCTCAGGCAGATTGGGGCCAGCTGACTCCATTGCTGGCTTGCTAGAGGCCTTTAAAAGCCTCCCCAGTTAGAGGCTGGAGGGGAGAGTGAGAGGATGGAAGGTGAGATAGAGGCGACATCTACATGGCAGGCTATTTGCTCAAGAACATGCAGAGTGTCTACACTGCACATGTGTTCTTGTGCAAGTAAATTTACAGTAAAGCATCAGAAGAGGGCTTCTTGTGCAAGTTATTCCTCTCTCATGAGGAATAAGCCCTCTTGTGCAAGAGCTCTTGCGCAAGAAAGCAGTGTGGATGGCCATCAGAGCTTTTTTGTGCAAGAGTGTGTCCACACTGCCATGGATGCTCTTGCGCGAAAGCACATGGTAGTGTGGATGCACTCTTGAACAAGAATTTTTGTGCAGAAACTCTTGTGCAAAACAGTTCTTGTGCAAGAAACCTGCACTGTAGATGTAGCCAGAGAGTAAACCAGCACAGCTTTAGAGCAGAAACAGCAGGGGAAGGAGTCCTTGGAGGAGTGGTTGGGCTCCATACCCCAGAAACCAGCTGCAAGCCCCAACACCTGGGGCAGAGGGGGGGCAAGAGGCCAGCCTGAGCAGGGACCCTAACAAGAGGGGCCCTTGACACATGTGGTGTTAGGAGCGGGATCTTGCTGTGAGGCTTCACAGTGACCCTAAAGCTGGCTAACTTGACCCTTCTTGAAGAAGTACATATGGAGGATATGGTGAACCACAGCAGCCCAGCAGGAGGCTACCCAGGTGCAAGTGGCTGCCCAGCAGGAATCGGTGCAGCTCCAGCAGGAAACAAACCAGCTGCTGATGAGCCAAGCAGCCCAAGACCGAGCCACCCTGCAGGAAGTGGTGAACCAGCTGAAAGCCCTGGCCATCCAGACGCATAGTCAAGACAGGATCTGGCCATTACGTGCCAATTGTTACTTACAGAAGATGACTGGAGATGATGATGTGGAGGCCTACCTTTCGGCCTTTGAAAGGACAGCTTTGCGGGAAGCCTGGCCTCAAGCCAGTGGTCCAGTATTTTAGCTCCTTTCCTGCATGGGGAAGCCCAGGAGGCGTACCTCAAAATGGTAGAAGAAGCCGCTTCCAATTACTCCCGGTTGAAAGCTGAGATTCTGGCATAGGCAGGGGTCACGGCAGTGGTGACAGTCCAAAGATTCCATAAATGGAAATATCGGGATGATCAAGCACCCAGGACCCAATTATTTGATCTAATCCCTCTGTCCTGGAAATGGCTGTGGCCCGAGATCCACAGCTCAGAGAAAATCATCAAGGTCATTGTCCTCAACAGATATATGAGGGGGCTGCTGCCAGACATGCGGGAGTGGGTCAGCCAGAATGACCCTTCCACATTCAATGACTGGGTGGCTTTTGCAGAGAGGCAGTTGACTGCCAAGGAACTTTCCCAAATCCCTGGGGACGAGGCGCATCAGAACAAGAGGCCCACCCTCACTCCAAGGCTATGTCTACACTCGTGGCTTCTTGCACCAGAAATATGCAAAGGAGGCTAAGCATGGAATATCACCACGCCTCATTTGCCTACCTAATGAGCCACCATTTTTGCAGAAGAGGTTCTTACTCCAGAAGGAGCTGTCTACACTGCCCCTTCTTGTGCAACAAAAACCCTCTTGCGCAATGCCGTTATGCCAATTACTTTTCAGGAAGAACGGCATTGCGCAAGAGGGTTTTTGTTGAGCAAGAAGGGGCAGTGTAGACAGCTCCTTCTGGCATAAGAGCCTCTTTGGCAAAAATGGTGGCTCATTAGGTATGCAAATGAGGCTGGGTGATATTCCACACCTAGCCTCATTTGCATATTTCTGGCGCAAGAAGCCGCGAGTGTAGACATAGCTCAAGGGTCCAGGCTCCCAAGCCTCCGACCAAGTGTGGGCAGAGAGAAAGGAGACAGAAGAGTGACCAGAGGTTGCGAAGGGACTGGGGGCTAGGGTAGAGAGGGCCAGGGGACAAGACCCATAACCCCCCCCAAAAAAGGGGGGTGTTCTGCGCCAGATATAGGTGTTATGCCTGTGGGGAAATAGGGCATATAGCAGTTCAATGCCCCAACACAGAAGAGCCTATGCAATGTGACCTGGGGAACCTGCGAGAACCCTGTGCTCTGATAAACCTTGTAGGCATTGCAATGACCCCAGTCCCCCGTCCCCCTTCCCCGATTGGTACACCTGGCTTGTGAAAATGAATGGGGTAGAAACCACCACATCGGTGGACTCCAGGAGCGCAGTTATGTTGGTCTCGGGGAAACTAGTGGGAGAGGACCAGCTGACCCAAGCCAAGTGCACCGGGATATCTTGCGTACATGGGGACGTTAATTATTACCCCACCATCCACGTGAAATTAGAAGTGCAAGGAAGGGTCACGAGAGTGACTGTGGGGGTGGTCCCAAAGCTTCCCTACCCTGTGGTCATAGGATGGGACTTCCTAGGTTTAACAACCTGATACTGCAGGACTGGGTGGAAGAAGGTAGCTCCCTCCCGGTTTTCCATGAATTTTACCAGGACCTGTTCGCAGTGCCGGGGAAACCCTGGAAAACTAGGTGGGAGAGGAGGGCAGCTAAGAGGCTCGGAACAAGAATCTTGGCTCAGAATCTGAAGCAGGTGCTTGCAGGGGAGGAAGCCTGCCCAGCTACTAGAAGGGAAACCCCAGAAGGAGATGAACCAGAAGAAGGACCCAGCTCATCAGGGTAAGGAACTGAACTGAGGTAGGTCCCCTTGAGCTTGGACATGTTGGACCCTCAAGGGAGACCTTTGGGAGGATCGAGCCAACGATCCAGTCTATCAAAATGTCTACAAGGAAGTGGGTCGAGATTAATGGGGTCCCAGTGGAGGGAAGGAGCAAAGGTATGGGCCTTATGATGAAATTAAGAGGGACCTGCTATATAGAGTAGCCTGTGTACAGGACCAAGAGGTAGAACAACTCTTGGTACCTTGAAAGCACCGGAGGGCAGTACTGGATTTAACGCACAGTCATTTGTTTGGGGGACATCTGGGGGGTAGACAAGACCCGGGACCACATAGTATGGGAATATTTAGAGAATGCACAGGAGGCCCAACAGGCATATTATCACCGTCGAGCAACACCCTGGAAGTTCCAGATGGGAGACTGGGCGATGGTGCTATTGCAAACAGCGGAGAATAAGCTACTAGCCCGGTGGCAGGGGCCATATGAAGTGACAGAAGCTGTTGGACCACAAGGTTCATCAGCCTGACTGGCAGAAGCTGAAGCAAATATATCACATCAAACTGTTGAAACCCTGGTGAGACACAGAAGTGTCATTGGTTGCTCTGGGGTCACTGACCCAAGGGGAAAGCCCACAAAAGCAAGTGGAAATATCCCTTGAGTTGACCCTGGACCAACAGGCAGAAGTAGCTGACATGACAGAGTGAAATCACAATGTTTTCTACAGAGCCTGGTAGGACTACAGAGGTTTACTATAACAAAACTATGTTGTGGTAGAGGGGGAATGCCGTGCAGTAAAATGGGCATGGAAAGCCTATGTTACTACCTTCTTGTGCGGAAGTTTACGCTTGTCACCGATCATAAACCCCTGCAATGGATGCACTGAAACAGCGAGGGTAACCAGGCGGTTCCTGTCCCTGCAGCCCTTCCACTTCCGTGTTCAACATAGATCGAGAGTCCAGAATGGGAACACAGATGGTTTGTCAAAGGTGCACTGTTTTCTGAACCAAATAGCCCAACCCGTGGTGTTGAGCAGGGGCGGGGGATGTGTGGCAGGATCAGGCCAGGGGGCTGCTGCAGAGTAGGAGAAAGGCAGCCCAAAAAGGACAAAAGACCTGCTAAATAGAAGCAGAGGGTGGCAGGACAATTAGAAGCAACTGGGAGGGAGTTGGCTCAGGCAGATTGGCTTGCTAGAGGCCTTTAAAAGCCTCCCCAGTTGGAGGCTGGAGGGGAGAGTGAGAGGATGGAAGGAGAGACAGAGAGTTAACCAGCACAGCTTTAGAGCAGAAACAGCAGGGGAGGGAGTCCTAGGAGGATTAGCGAAATCCAGAAAACATACGGATGAATAAAGAGTGAAAAGGGAAAATAAAACTTAAAAATATAAATCCCACACCCCCAAAACCACCAAACCACCAATCTCCCCCCCCCCCAAGAAATAAACTCAGACAAGAAAAACAGATTTATGAAAGTTCAAACTAAAAACTGAGTCTGAAAATGCCATACAAAAAGACAGAGAGACTAAAACATAGGTCAAAAGATATGGACATCAGAAATAAACACATGGGGGAATGAAGGGTTTTACAACAGTGCCACAAAGTATTCAGAATGAAATCTAGTAACTTTTTTATCTAAAAGTGCTATCGGCCAAGTCTGTTTTTTTTTTCCTTTTGTCTTTTTCCTTCACATTTTTCTACCTTGCCTTACTATTTTTCTTTCTTCAAAAAGAGAAGTTTATGATCAATTAAATGGAGAGGAAAGGATTCTTTAAAAAGACAGTTTGCTTTCATGTATCTCCAAAAAAAGGTCTTTGCTGTGCTTTACATCGATGCATAACAAAAACATAGTCCTGCAAAAATAAAGTTCCTGCCCTGAGCTATGGAATGCATGGACATAAAAAGGAAGCAAGTTGTGTCAATAATCTATTTGCACTTTTTTGAAAGCAACTCCCATATATACACTTCTAAAGTACATTATTGCTAGCCACATTTATCTTGGGTAAGCCCAGATAGCAATAATTGTTCCCTTTTGTATGTGTTTGTGTAAAGATTACAAAGACCCACCTACAGAGACTCCAAAGAAGAAACTGTTAATGTCACCTATCAGGAACAGGAAATCTTAACTAATGTGCCCAGGAAGGCACTGGAACAGTTGCTGGGTTTTTATTAGAAAATTTACCCAGCATTTCTTGGGTCCTTAACTCAATTAATTATGGGGTTTTTTTTTAACAAAATGAAAATGTACATGCTTTATTTTAAATCATTGCTCTGGGGTGGGGCTGGGGATGAGGGCTTCATTATGCAGATTGCCCCAAGGAAAGAGGACTACCCCAGCTCTTTCTCAGGACAGCAGCTTGGGACCAGGTGAGAAATGCCTCTCCATGGCCACTGCAGTGGTCCCCCAGCTGGAGCAGGTCCAGGTTTGTCTGCCCCTTGTGCTCCCCAGCCAGGGGAACTTTTCCCTTACTCCCTGACAAAGGGGAACAGTCAGCAGTATTCCCGTATGAATTGGGGGGGGGAAGGAGCTTCACCTTTCCACCTCCCTTAAGGATGCCTGGGGGGTGGGAGGCTCCAGGTTAGTGAAGTTCTGGATGGCAGGGCAGGTATCAAGTTACGATAAGAAGAATCTGTATACTTATCATTTAGGAGGAGTTCTTGAACAAACAGACACAGAGACAGACACACAAACTCACTCAAATATATAGTAAATAATATAATGTGCCCTAGATTATATGTTTGAGGAGTTTGTGGCGAGTCATACTAGCCATCATATTTGGTGTAGTGTAACACAGGAGCCTTTCTAATATGAAGTAGTTAAGGGAGACTTCATTTATATGGCAGGTTGGTGCTGGATTCTCTTTAGGGTTGCCAGATGGTTTCAACAAAAATACTGGACACACTTGACATTACATCACAATCTACATTACATCTTATTTAAAAAATACCGGACATTTATATTTTCTCAATTTGTTTCCCGAACAGAAAGCTCAAATACTGGACTGTCCGGTTCAAAACCAGACACCTGGTAACCCTAATTCTCTTACCCAGCACAGAGGAAATAAGGAGCTGAAGTGGAGCTCTCCTAAGAGCAACGGGATGTTGCTCAACTACAAAGAGTGGATCAAATAGGAGAGTTTGAGTTCCTGAGGGAAATGGGAAAAGCTATGCCAGACCCAAGGTATTGTGGCAAGTATTTTTATGGTCACCTTTATACTAGTGGCAACCCTGTTTTAGGGGAAGTTCCCGTATGTGTTATATTACCATGACACTGATATCAGTAAATTGAGAAGTATTTATTTTTCAAGTATATAATGTTTCATCTATTATTCACTCTATGGAATGCACGGTGTGGCATCAGTGGTTTGAGAATCCTGAATCTGAATAAGGGGTGAATAGGCCACCAATGAAAAGTTGCCTCTTAAATCCTTTAAAGTTTTGTTCCACATCTAAATGAAATGAGGATTTCTGTCATGGGCTTAAAGTCACTCCAGGAACACAAGGATGCCCTTGGATGAAACAACAGCTTTATTGGAAGACAAACCCATAAATCTCCCTTGGTATACTGTACTGGATCTATTATGGATGGGGACCAGAATAAACCTGGAACCCTGCAGGCTTCAAACATTACAGTCAGTTCACTGCTACAGTCTTTCATGTAACATAACCAAGATTCCCCTTCTCCTTTACAGAAATAGCCATGAGATTTGGCCTATGGAAAGGCTTTCCCACAAACTCATGGTTATTCTGTTTGTCTGGCTGAACCTGCCTTCTCTGTTGTAGAAAAGTCTGACTTGGTCCTGTTCCCACTCCCAAGGTAGTTATGATTTTCCAATCTAAACCAGTCCAGCTCCTCATCATACAGTCCTTGCTGTAGTTGGGACAAGATACTGTTGCAATCAATGTCTCAGATACAACCAATTGCACCATGCCTTGCTTCAAATACTTGATTTGTGCTTCTCCCTTGAAAAAACACCAACTTTTTGCAGTATTCCACATACGGGGGTGACATTGTGGGCCACATCCTAACATATGCCATCTAATCCAGGTCAGACCAAACAAATCTAATGCGCTTGCAACAGTTTTAATTAAAAACAAAATAAAAAAACACTTCACACAAATTCGGATATTCACCAAATGACAGCTGGAAAATGCCCAACAGTTCACTCTTCTTCTCCTCTAGGTCATCTATAGTGCAACACTCACAAAGAAGCCCTGTATCCTAACATAAAGCTGAAAAGGTATATTTGATTAGTCTATTCATAACAAATAAAAAGTTCGGTCTGTCTTGAGATAGGGAGTCTAACGATGTGTCTACACTTAAAGCGCTCCTGAAGCACGTCTGGTGAAGACACTATGCCAGTGGTCACCAACCAGTAGATTGGGATCTACTGGTAGATCTTGGAGCCTCTGACAGGTGATCCTGATTGGTTTGGCCAAGAGACTGTTATCAAGTACAGGCACTTCAGCGGCCCCTCCCCACACTGCTGCGCACCTCCTGACCTTTGCCTTGGAGCTGTCCCCTCAGGAGCCTCCTGCTTGCTGTGCAGGGGAGGGAGAGGATGGTGCTGATGGCAAGGTGCCCCCTCTCCCACTCTGTATCCTTTCTGCACAGAGCAGAGAGGGAGCACAACAGGACTTGGGGTAGAGTTTGTTGGCTACTTTTGGGAGTGGTGCAGGGCCTGGGCTGGGGTGACCCTGCCTTAGCCCCACTGAACCACCACCCAGGAGCCCCCTGAGGTAACCAGGGCCCACCTGAAGCCCACATCCCAAATCCTACCCCAGTCATGAACCCCCTCCTACACTCCAAGCTCCTGCCCTAGCCCCAAGCACCCCTGCATCCAAACACCCTCCCAGAGCCTGCACCTAGAACCCCCTCAGGCACCCCAACTGCCTGCCCCAAGATCAGCTCAGAGCCCCTCTCATGCTCCAAATCCCTTAATCCAAGACCAGAGCCTGCACCCCAACCCTCTGCCCCAGCTTGGTGATAGTGAGGGAGGATGGGGGAGGGAGGGAGGATGGAGTGAGCAGGAGACAAGGCCTCAGAGAAGGGGCACAAAGGAGGAGGGGCAAGAGCATTTGGGTGTGAGGTAGATCTCGGATTGCACTTAAATTCAAAAAGGGATCTCGTGTTTCAAAAGGTTAGAGACCACTGCATTATACTGATAGGAGAGAGCTCAGATATTACAATCTACCAGAAACTGTTACTTTTCTCTCATTTTATTCTGCAAAAGTGATTTTGTAACAGCTACTGGAACTTTGCATCATTTAATATGGGGCCTTGCTAAGTGACAATTTAACCAGAATTAGCTCTTAAGTTAGAAATCTGATTTGAACTTTTCTGTTAAATTTCTGATACATTAGTAAAAATTCTCCTCCCTGAAGATAAATTGTGATAGTTGTCTTCTTTTCCTTTTGGACACTTAAATTATACATCATAGCATAAACCTACAAGTATCTGTGCTCAATGGTTTTTCTCTTAAAGGTCATCAGCTTGACAACACATAATTTGTTAACTTTAATCTTTTATTTTAACATGCTCATGGTACTGAAGCATTTGTGTTCAACAGTAAAGGAATAATCAAAACAGTTAAAGGAACAGACAGGGCACAGTCTAAATTAAAGAAATATGTTAGCACAAACAATAACCAGGCTTATCTGCTAAATGAAAATCCTAACTCCCAGAATGCAATCCAGGTTGTTAAACAATAGTTAGTACAGCAAGTTAGGGGAAACATAAAAACATTATAATTAATGCCTATATTTCTCCCCATCCCATTAGAAAACAGACTTGATTCCAGAAAATTAACTGTAGAGATATGTTTAAATAAGCACCAACATGTACTTTACTTAAAAATTGTTCTCATTCAGACATTCTAATCAAGGGTTTCAGTATCAATATACATTATGCTGTCTTTGTGTTGATTTGGAAACTGTACCAGCCATCCAGAACATAGACATATTGACTGCACATTTTCCTATTTACAGGCTGAGATTTTCTAAGACACATAGAGCCTGATCCAGGCAATGTTGAAGTCAACAGAGACTGATTTCAGTTGACTTAGGTCATTATCTATGGAATCTAGCTACCCAACTCCTATTGAAATACATGAGGGTTGTGTAGTGATAGCCCCCCAGATGGTTATGAAAATATCAACTATAGATTTCACCCCATGTATTCAGTCACTACGTCTTGTGATTCTTATGACTTGTAAGTTAAAGAGTGTATAAGAGTCTTAAAGAGTAACATATTGTAGTAATATTAAAAGCAGATCATTGGCTACCTGACTTTGACAAAATCCTTCAAACAACAGGACCACACCACTATGCCAATTTGCAGGAGTATACAGAGATATACTGGAATCACAAACAATAATGTGAGATTAAACATCACTACTGAAAGGGATGCAGATGTGACAAATGGCACCAGATTCATCATCAATAAATCATTTCATAACTATAAATGGTCTGTGTGCTGCATATTTATGTTGTCTTTTCTAGAAGCTTGTTGACTTGGACCAATCTCATGTCTCAGCTGTCATTGTGCTCCTCCTTTTGCAGTTTTCTTGTTTGAACACTGTTCTGAATAGTGTTCTGAAAAGCACAGTGGACTGTGTAAGTCAAATATGAAGCATACTCAACTGGGGTATCAAGAGCTGAATTTACAAAAACGGATGCATCTTGTCATGTCTAGTATATCATCTGTGCAGTCTGATGGTGTCTGTTGTGTCCTATGGAAGTTGAAAACAAAAACCTGCATAAATGTGGGAAGATGTTTTTGTTTAACCCCCTCCCCCCCAAGTTCCATCTAGAAATCACAAACTTGTTTTTTTAAAATAAAAGGCATGAAGATGAATTCAACCTTCTAAATATACACAGTATTTTTTAATATATCAGTGCAGTAAATGCAGAAAATAGAGAATGAGGGGGCTAGTTTTTCCTTTTATTTAGAATCATGGAGTAGCATTTCTATTCTAAAGCACTTGAAACTTCATGTGTTATATTAAAACAACATTCAAACCATGCACATGACATAAAGAGACATCACTTACTATGTCATGACCGGCTCAAGTAAATTTAGTTAAATGTATAGAACTGTTTACGGGGGGGAGGGAGGGAAGTATATTATGTTGAAAATCTCTTCTGTCACTGAACATATTTTTAGTTAAACTTTGCCATGATTTCTTTTTATTAAAACAATTTTTTCCAAACTATTTCAAGTAATTCTGATTTGTTTCAAAGAGAGTTTTTTTTCTGCATTAAAAAAGTAATGGGAGGAAAAAGGTGAGCGAAACTGATTTTTCTATCAAAAAAAGTTTCTTAAACAAAAAAAATGAATTTTGTCATTGAAATATGAAAAAGTGTGACCAAAATGTGAGGAGCAGGGGCGAGGTTCATACAAATTTTCATCTTGATCTTAAAGGAATTTTCCTTTAAAAATAAGTCAGGACACAAAAATTTCTATCATTTCTAATAATTTTTCTGAAGCACGTCTTTGCAAAAGGAGAAAAAAAGAAAAAATGAACAAGAAAAAGAAGCAGAAATAGTGAGAAACTGGGAAATGTAATTGGAAAACAGAAAATATAACAAACTGACACCAAGAAAAAGAAAGCTGTCATAGTGAGCCACTACCATTTGAATGTCACTTGATTTGAAATATATATTATTTAAAAATGCACAGTTAGATAATTAAGTCAATATTTTTATCAGACTACCCAGGGACAAATATGTTAGAGAACATTTTCCCCCATCTGATGAGGATAGAAAGTAGCATAATATGATCCTTCCAAATACATTCTGGTGTATGTTAATAAGGTTGTTATCTTAGCTGATAAAACAAAGAATTTCAAGGTTAACAGCCACTGCTGACAATATATCCAGAACTGATGTGGCTCTTCTGAAGTTAAGCAATGTAACATATGCAACATATCTGAGGCCTGACACAGCACAAATTGATCTTTGTGGATGTTGCATCTGAGAAGCATTGTAAGTTTCCTGGTTTTAGCGCAGAAAAAAACCCCAATGGTCCTGAAGCACCATTTTTAGCAGTGACTGAGCCACCTTCCAGTCCTGAGTGGGTAGTTCCTCTAACCAGTAGCTTAGAAGAGGCTCAGAGGCTCCTCTTTCACAGGGAACTTGGGCTCATGAGAGTGATATTAAGAAGTAAGATTCCTGACACTAGGGATGTTAAATATTGGTTAACTGAATAGTCGAGTAATTAATTCTTATTGGTTATTTGACTATTCTATAGTCCCCAGGGGTGAAACCAGCAGCCAGTGCGCTCCAGCCCCAGTCTCAAGCAGGCCCCTGCCATTTCGCGCTGCTGCCTCTGTATCAGAGGCAGCAGCACGGGGTGCCAGGTGGGAGCTGGTCTGCGAGGGAAGCCAGTTTAAAAACCAGCTCCCCTCGCAGATCAGCTGCCTGTTGCCCATGCTGCTGCCTCTGATACAGTTCCAGTGTGCACCAGAACTGAGCCAGGCTGCCTGCTTGCCTGGCTCCTAATACACTTTAATTCCTGAGCCCCAGTGGGACTAGGTCCCGGCATGAGCAAGGACTGAGCCAGGCTGCTGGAGAGCCTACTAAAAAATGTACTAGCAAGGGGAGGGGGAAATGTGTATAGTATATAGCATTAACCCATAAGCTTTTGCTTATCAGTTAATCGGTTAATTGACTACACTATTACATCCCTACCTGATACCTGCATGTGATGTTATTAGGGAGGAGAAATATTTAACTCTTCTTCCCCACAAAGGACACTACAGATATTCACTGGAGCCATTAGGGTTCTTCTGTGGCTATACCTCTTCCCTGACAACTGAAGCCCAAAATCTTCCTTCTCAATATGTCAAATGTTAATCTGGTTTTCTTTCCCTACACCTACAACAGCCCTCTAGGTCCTGGTCACCTGCCAACTGTCATTCTCTGAGTCTTCCCTGATCTCCCTTCCAAATCATAACCATCAAAATTGTTATGGTCAAAAGACTGCACCTATTAATCCATCTACACACTGTACCAGTTTTAAAATGCTGTTTTAAAACATAAACATAGATTGTAAATGCCACCCTCTAGCCCTATCAGTATGATTTTCCCTAAAACTGGGGTATATCAATTGAGACTATAGCTTTGTGAGCCAATGTCACATGAATGGTATGAGTAAACTCCTGTGTAGACCTTGCTGGAGATAGAATGGAAAGGAAACCTGACATATAGCCTTCCCAGAGAATTAAAGCTGATGCAGGGCTCTCCCATCATGTTCCAGAATTGAAGGGAGAAAGGTTGGGGCCATAATAGAGGACATGTGGTTAGAACACCTTAGCCCAGGGGAATCCTGGTTCACAATTCATTTTCAAGCCCTTGAGGCCATTAGGAGCCTGAGTTACTTAGAGTAGAAACCAGATTATTCTAATGCAAGATGCTGTGGACGGCATTTATAAAGCAGCATCATGATGAGGACAAGGCACAGGACAGTGTTACATCACTTTTGCACACTTTTTTAATATAAATACTTCCTGTCCCCAACAAGCCTTTATTGGATAATTGTGAAAAAAAATGTTTTCCAAACTATATGAACAACTTGAAGGTTTTGGGGATAAAAGGCTGTTTGTGCACAAAATCTGTCACAGGGTTCTCAGTGAAATAAAATGCAAGAATCTGAGAAGACACATTCCTGTGGAGAGATGCTAGAATGCTTCCTAAATTCCTTGAGGACAGTATTTCAGGAAACTTGTGGCTATATATTCATATTCTCTTTGATCTGCTATCAGTTCATGACGGAATGTAAAGAAATATCTTCACTTCCCTTCAGGTTATAATGATTTTTTAAAAGTAAACATTAAAAAATAAAAATCATTGCAAGTAAACACATGCAAATCACTATGTAAATGAGACTGTTCATAGCTGTATCAAAACAAACATTACCAAAATGCTTCTCTGTTCAGTTCACGTAAGCTTTTAACAGTGACAGCCTATCTAGTATTTCATCTGCCTTTGGAAGTTCATCTGCAGGGTATGTAGTCTTCATAGTTAGGCATATATATTTAGGGGGAAACATACCAGAATCAAAATACACCCTTTGCTTAAAAACAATTATTAGGGTATTCATAGTAGTTTTCAGAAGGGAAAATTAGAATTAAATGAAAAGTTAGCTAAGAATTGGAAACAAAAGTATCAACTGCAATTATGACAGTAAGAAGGAAGAAGCCATGGCCCCAAAATAAGACAAACTAAACATGTATCTTTAATTATAATTAATTTCCTTCAATAACATAAAAGACAGAAAACTGATTCCATCCACTTTTCCACTAGAACTGGGGAGGAAAGGAGAGATGAACTTCTTGTTTATTGTGTTGTTTCACAGTATGATTCCTTGGCAAAGATGAAAGACTCAACCGTGTCACCTATGCTCACTGTTCTCCGCATGCACCTGGACAGTACATGAAAATGGTGTTCTGAAAACACAGTTTTGTTAGTGACAGTGTGAAAAACAAGGAGTTAAACTTAATCATCTGATTCCTGATCCTCTTCCTATTTTGGTCAATAGTAGTTTTACCACTAACTTTGAGTAAAAATAGGCACATTGGGGGGGGGGGGGGCTTTGTGTCAGGCACCTAAGGCAAACACTTCCATTGTTCACTTTCAAAACTTTAAATTAAAAACCATGACAGGAATTAGAGCAGACACTATAGGGAGAGAGAATGGGCTCCAGATTACATCAGCGTAACACTTATTCTGAAAGGACAGCAACTGATATGGAAAAAAAAAGATTCCTTAATTTTGTTTCAGTTGCAGATGTTTCACACATAGGATATGAAAGAACTAAGTCTTCATGTAATCAGTGCACTAGCTCCTCACTAATTCATAATCAGGCTTATATTGATGACATATGCTTCACTGAAAAGACATTTATTTCCTTTTTGTATCCCTGTGCTGCTCCTGTTCATTCACATCTACTGACTACTTTTATCTGCAGGGTTTGAATCCATAACATTGCTCCCCTTGTCCTTTATCCTCTTCCCTCCAGGAACCTGCTCTGGATAAAATCCTGCTTGCCTTATACATCCGAGCTGTCCTGTTGATTTCAATGTAAATACTTGGGTTTGTAAGGACAGCATGATTTGGCTCAATATGAGTATACTCATTTGGTTGCTATTATTTTTAATTGCTTTATTCCATGTGATCCACACCGACCAAAAATTACTCAATCAACAATTGAGGAGTTTTTTGCATTAAAAAGGTAACGATTCTCTACCTATATCACATTAGTAGGAGAAGTGGAGGATAAAAAACTTCCATATCCCACTGAATGTAAATTCTGCTATAGCACCTCATCTTATTTTTCTCCAACAGCTTGTGCATTCTTAATCACATCACTCTATAGAGCCAATTCATTTCTACTCTTTGCCCATGCAGTGTAACAGTTGCAGTAAATACATTAACAATTTATTCCCTTCTGGTATTAGCTGTCTTCAGAAAGCTAAACTAAACCAAACACAATCACCCCTGAACAATCCTTTTTGCAATAAAGAGAATCTAATTTGAAAGTGGTTTACATCCTCTACAAGTGAGGGCAAAAGCCTCGCCCTTTTCTGCACCATATTAGCAAGCATTCTGAAGATGGAACCGTTCATGAACCTGGATCATACAATCATTACATTTAGTAAATGTCAGCATATTCATTAAACTGCAAAACCAAAAGTCCCTCAAAACAAGCTGTCAAAAATCACTTACAGTGTGTGCAAAGGGCAAATTTTATCCAGAAAATAAAAAGTGCAATAGGGAAAGAAAGCATTGCATTAATCATTGGAAAAGTACAATACATCTGTAAAAAAAATTATAAATCCTTCTAGATTGAAGGATGTTACAAAGGACCGAGTACTATGGCTGGCTCTTCCCCGAGTCTTGTACAAAGGGATGAAAGTCGTTAGCACCTCAAGGTACTTGTAATACAAATATAGAATAGTTCTAATGAAAGCAAAGGAAACACGCTATAGTCAAATTAGAAATGCATAGCCTCAGCACACTATGTAGATCATGATTCTAATTCTAATTTACATCATAAATGAAAATAAGGTTGGTGGTTTCAGCCTAGCGACAATCTATTTTTTAATATTCTTAATCTGTGAAGCCAATTCAGGGAATTGGCTTTGGAACAAACCAAAGTCCACTGAAGTCAGTGAGAATCTTTCAATTATTTCAATGAGCTTTAGATCAAGCCCTTCATGAGGTGGCAATCTTTGGATTAAGTAATAGCCAAAGACACTCAGATCTAAAATAATATCACATGCTAATCATTGCGACCCCACTTGTGTATTCATCAGTTTTCCAATTGCGATCTCAGAATGGATGTGTGATGTAACTTAGAGGAGGCACACTGACCAAATAATTTTCTCATAATATCATGGAGCAGAACTGTATTGGAGCTGTCTGCCAGTGTTGATAGTTCTTAGTGTCTTTAATGTCCTCGTAGATCATAGAATTGGAGAAAACTAGAACTGGAAGGGACCTTGAGAGGTCATCAAGCACCCCAGAACTCACAGAAGTACCATCTAGATCATCCCTGACAGATGTTCATCTAACCGGCTCTTAGATATCTCCAATTATGGAGATTCCAGAACCTCCCTAGGCAAATTATTACAGTGCTTAATGACTCTGATAGGAAGTTTTTCCTAATGTCCAACCCAAATCTCCCTCACTGCAGTTTAAGCCTATTGCTTTTTGTCCTATCTTTAGACATTAAGGAGAAGATTTTTTTCTCCCTCCTCCTTGTAACACACTTTGTAGTACTTCAAAGCTGCTATCATGCCCCCTTCTCGGTCTTCTCTTTTCCAAATTAAATAAACTCAGTTCTTTCAGTCTTCCCTCATAGGTCACGTTTTCTAGACCTTTAATAATTTTTGTTGCTCTTCTCTGGACCGTCTCCAATTTCTCCACATTTTTCCTGAAATGTGGTGCCCAGAACTGGAGACAATATTCCAGTTGAGGACTAACCAGTGCAGAGTAGAGTGTCTTGCTTATAACACTCCTGTATATGCATCCCAGAATGTTTGTGGGTTTGGGTTTTTTTGCAACAGTGTGAAAACTGATTATTCCTCCCTAAGTGGTATACTTTGCATTTGTCCTTTTTAAAGTTCATCCTATTTACCTCACATCATTTCCCCAGTTTGTCCAGCTCATTTTGAATTATAACCCTGTCTTCCAAAGCACTTGCTACCCCTCCCAGCCTGCTATCATTCATAAATTTTATAAGCATACTCTATGCCATCATCTAAATCATTGATGAAGATATTGAATAGAACCGGTCCCAAAACAGATACCTGCAGAACCTTACTTGTTATGCCCTTCCATCATGATTGTGAGCCATGATGATAGTTCTAGATAAGTTCAGATCTGGGTGTGCCCAGCTGTAAGAGCCAAACTCCATTCTTCTAGCTGGGCACACTCTGACTCTGGTATTTGAGTTGAGTTGATGGTGGAGGGATGGATTCATCATTCTCTCCTTCAGCTTTGATTCAATCATATCTATCCAGATGATCTGCAATAAGGGACACTATGGAAGCATGCCACCCCAAGGGGGGCACTGGGAAGTATTATTCCTTCCAAGATCCCATAAGTCCTGCGAGTAAAGAAGGAAACGAATAATTTACTACACTCCTACAAAAGGTGCAACATACTTCTTCTGTGTAGCCAAGGAGGTGTGCTGAATGAGGCCTGGAGGCAAGGCAGAGCTACGGCTCGGCTTACCCTCTGCCCATCCCCACCCATTAGCTGTCCCTAAGGATAAGCATCCAGGATGCAGCCTTTCACTGCCATACTGAGTACAGTGGCTGGCTTTCCCCTGAGTCTTACAGAGAGAAGCGGAAATTGTTATCACTCAGGTGTCCCATTCAGCTGTGTGAGTGCATGGCACAATTTATGCTATGGCAATTGTTGTGGGTTTGATTCTCAAACTCTTATTTACCTTACTCACTACACATAAATTACCTTTGTAGCTAAAGGTGTCAGCACTAAGTATTGCACTCACAAAGCTGCATACGCATAAACAGAGATGACTTTCAGAAAAATCAGCCCTCAATGGCCACCTACCCTGCTGGAACATAGTGTGTTTTCAACAGGGCATGGAATGGGATTGCCCTCATAAGGCTGGAGAAGCCTTGTAAGTTCGAAATGAAGACAACTGAGCAAAAAGGGTAAAACACAAACCACGCAAAGAAGACTTAAGCTACTTTTCATGATTAATGTGTATTATAGTTACTGAAATAAAGTATTTAATCAACTGTAAAGCATACCATTTGTCCAAAATGTGTAGAGCTTAAGTTTAGGGGGGAAATCATGTTTCATGCAAAGCTAAATTTACTTTTCTGTGGAGCATTTTTCATTTGTTGGTTTTAGGATGAAGTTTGAAATAATTACATGAATGAAAATTCACTGTACTGAAAATCGACAATCGTGAATATTAAAGCTTTTAGAAAAATTGTATCCATGATAAAGGTGTCCAGTATAATAGGATAAACCAAATTTTCAATATAATTACTAAAAAAATTGTTTCATGTTCACTCTATACAGTGTGCTGTTTTAATAAAAGAGAAGATACTTCTGCTTGCTAACTATAATTATTCCGAATGCTCTCTAAAAGGATAAAGCATGAGCTACTAATGATGAGTCAGAGTCCATTTTGATAACATTGATACAGTATAACCTGGAATACTCTTCCTTGACAGATTTTTTTTAATTGTTACTTCTCTATGCATTACATAAACAAAAGATAATAGACTGAGAGTCCAATGGCCAGATTAGAACAAAATGAATTGCAGAGTAACCCACACAGTGATCATGCCATGATCCACAGGTGATCACATGGACTTCCAACAGGTAATATCTTTGCTGTTCTTCGCTCATACTCAGCTCACAGAAATTGGCTTCTAAATTAGATAAGTTTTCCTAGTTAAGGAGAGGAAGCTCTTTGAAAGCAATTGAATCGTGTGAAGAGACCACGAACCAAAACATTATAATAAATGTTTGGTGATAAGAGATTCATCTTTACTTTCTGGTGCCAGTTTCAAGAGTCAGGTCATGGCCACATGGCTTCAGAATCCACTGACTCTGTGGCTACTACTACACTTAGTCTTATTTGTCAGACACTCCACAAATAGTAATTGTATGTCCTTTCTTCATATTGTAAAGAAATGTTGCTTGTGATCTCATGCAATTACATACATATTTTTATCAGAAGGATTTTGTAATTGTAACTTTTAATTTAAAAAATGGTTATGCACGGATAACTTATTAAATGAATCTAGTAATCCAGTGCTCATGACCTGAAAACCTGTATGCTGAAATTCAACAGTTAGACAGGGAACAGATACAGTGTAAGCTTCCCCATCATGCCTCAGCCCTGACTCGACAGAATACTTTTAAAAATCAAATTGTAGTTCAGTCTTCCATGTTGATTTCATTTTTAACCTGTGCTGAAGCTTCCAAGCATGTACAAATTATAAGGTATAAATGTACAATTATAATGGTGGATTTGTAATACGGACCCTGTACAGGATGAACTGCATAGAAAGAAACCAATAACTTTTCCCCACATAGGTTGTGAAACCATCTCCTAGAATACTAATTTTGTGTCAGGCTTGAACTTCAAGGTGTGTTACAAGCTATGTTCCCTCTAATTTTTCCCATCCATGTGCAGAATAAATTTTGTTATGTGCACCGAGGCATGTGTAGATGTGCACCACCAATATAAACACATGCTGCTGGCTCTGGGCATTTTGTGGGTGCTCTGCTAATCAGCTGGGCAGCATCTGAATCTCTCCTGGGAAGCTGTCCAAGCACACAGCTTACAGGGAATATTGCTTTCAAGCTCTAATTAATGTATCCAGTACAATGAAAACAAAACATTATATAATTACTATTTATTAAGGAAGGTGAAAAGTTATTTATCCAATCCTCTGAGTTATCAGACCACTAGTTTGTTCTTGGTCTTACAAATATTTTTTTTTAGTTTTAATCACATTTACAAAAACGCTCCTTCTAAACATTACTTTGCTTATTTCTTAGCATTTTCTGTCTTATTCCTATTTGAAGACAAAAGCTAAGTGTTGATATCATCTAAAAGGAGCATAGCCTTTGAGTGAATAAATAGAGGCTGCATTATTATGCATTAAACTGAACAAAATATGAGTATCTGAAGATGTCATCTCACTCATTATTCTTAATCATTCCATATATAATTAATGACTTTACCCTGCATGTACCTTCATTTGAAGCTGGAGTGTAGGTATGTTGCAGAGGAGCAAAAGTGATTCCTGGCCTTCCTCACATGAAACGGTATCCATCAATCAACAGTAATCCTTTAGAGGAGTTGGGGTCCAGCCCAGCTGTTTGCCCCTGCCCTCACAATTAGCCCTTCCTAAGGTCAATTGTACTAAGGATTCTCCTCTCCCCGTTACAACTAGTAAAACTTGAGTTTTAACCAGACTTGCAGCTTTCAATCTCCGTATAGCAGGCATACTGCTTGCATCTATCTGCTGCTTGAAGCTACTGCCACCCTGACCCTCTCATTAGTCCACACTAAAAGACCAAAGCACTGGTGGTTTACGACTCCCTCCTCCCATCCCCCATTGCTCCAGCAGCATAAAATTGCTTCTTCTGTTCCTTCAGCCTGCTTGAAAGGAACAAAACTATCACATCATAGTTTTGTGGAACTACCTGTACTTTCTAGTCTCTTGACACTCCAGTACAAACAGCTTCCTGGAGCTTTTCACTTCTTTCTGACACAAGTGACTCTCCAGTGGGTTCTTTGAAAGGTTTCAGCCTTCTACATGTGCACTTGATTCATACTCATTCCAGGTCTAGGTAGCAACAGTCATGGTTTTGACTAGTCTGTCTAATTAATAAGTTCAAGTTTTGGGCCAATGAACTTCGATCACATCAGTTTTTAAGTGTGTACCAAATGGTTTACTTACCTCCAACCCCCTCTTCTTCCCACAAACAATATTAGGGTTGCCAGATGGTTTAATAAAAAATACTGAACACCCCCCCCCACACACACACACACACACAAAAACACCAGGGAAAAATTTCTGTTGAGGAAAAAAATGGGGAGACCAAAGTTGTTGAGCAAAAAAAAAAAAGGATCCCAAGAGTTGTTAAGCAAAATAATAACAATAATAATAACAATAATAAAAAAATTTAAAAAGTGGCCCCTTTAAGAAATGCTTTTGAGGCTTTTTGGCCCTAACAGGCTGACGGTGGCCATCTTCCATCTTGTCTCCCTGCTCCGGACAGCTCCCCTGCAGAACCCGGTAAGCACCCGGGATTTTCGCCTCCTGGCCAGGAAGAAATCAGAAAATAACAGACATTTTTTTTTTTACTGGACAGGAGGCGAAAATACTGGATGGTCTGAGTCAATACCGGACACTTGGCATCCCTACACAATAAAAATATGAATCCTGACAGCTTTGAAGGACAAGACACCCACTCCTTTCCCACATCTACCCCTTGGTTCAGGTAGTAACTATAATTTACTATTTCTTTCATAGGCCTTGTCAGTCTGAATACAAACACTACAGGTATCCTACTAACCAGAGTCTGTATCCTTGGAGTCAGCATTATCCACTGGGCTCAAAAGGATCCCTTATTGGCTTTTCCTATGACTTGAGATAGCAGCACGTGGGCGTAACCAGAGATGTTCATGAACACAGCCTGAAAAGAACTGAACAATAGAGCAGATGTTGCTCTTACTCACTTTAAGGACAATGACCTAGTCATCTGATCCAGTGCACAGTTGTTAAAATAGAAAAAACCAGACTGAAGCTATGTCTACACCCCCGCAGCACCATTCCAGTTGTGATTCTGGTCAAGATGCTCTAAGTAATAAGAGAGAGTACTCTGTTTGGCTAAATAGCTCCTGCCTTCACAAGAGATGGTAGCTATGTTCTCCCGCCAACGCAGAAAAAGATCAAGCATCTGATTCCAGCTCACGAAGATATTGCTGAGGCCACTGCAGTGGTCAGAACCAATAAGAAATCAACCATGAGGAGATTTCATTTACTCCATGAGGGGACTGATCATTAGCCACAGGTCTCTGATTTCCCTAAATTTGTTTAACTCGGATAATATGGGCATTTCGGATAATATGGGAAAGGGTTTTCGCACTGCTCCTACCCCCAGCACAATCCCATTGGCTGGTTTCCAGCCAATGGGAGCTACCTGTTGGCAACAGGCAGCTAAGGAAGCACCCGGTCCTCCTCCCCTCGGGTTCATAGATGTTCAGAAACAACATGGCTCTGCAACCAGTGTGGGGCAGGGCAGGCAGGAAGTCTGCTTGGGAAGCTGCTGCTGGGAGTCAAGCAAGTAAGTCTTCCAGTCAGAGCCTGCTTCTAACACCCCAACCCTTTGCCGCCCTGCCCCACATAACCCAAACCCTCTGCCCCCTCCTGTCCGCATATCCCCTCCCAGATCTTGCACCCCGACCCCCTACCCCAGATCATAGCCCCCTCCTATCCTAGGTCACAACCCAAATCCTCTGCCCCCTCTCTTTCAATCCTACCCCACATACCTCAAACCCTCTGTCCCCCTCTTGCATCCATGTCCCCTCTCAGATCCTTCATCCCAATACCCTGCCTCAGGTCACAACCCAAATCCCTGCACCCCAGTAGTGTGCCCCAAGTCACAACCCCCTCCTGCCCTAGGTCAAAGCCCAAATCCCTCCACCCCCTCTTGCACCCTACCCCCCTTCCCCAGGTCAAATGCCCCTCTTGCCCAAGGTCACAACCCCAAACCCTGCATTTTAGTCCCCTAACCCAGGTCACAACTGCCTCCTGTACCCAAACTCCCTCCCAGACCCCACACCCTCTCCTGCATCCTAATCCCTTACTGCAAGCTCCCTTCTGCAACCAACCTCCATCCCAGACCCCGCACCTCCTCCATTAATAAGGAAGAGTACAGCTCTTGACCACTTTACAAATTCTTGGGGTGGCCCCATCAAAAATTATTGCCCACCCCTGGTTTAGAGTTAATTGTGCTGATGCAACAAAAGTTGCTGCTTTGTTCAGCCATTTCTATAACCGATGAGCCAGTTTCACTGTTCAGGTGTGCCTTTAATGTACATCAGTGGTCTCCAACCTTTTTAAGCATGAGATCACTTTTTGAATGTAAATGCAACCCAAGATCTACCTCAAACCCAAATACTCTTGCCCCCCTCCTTTGTGCCCCCTTTCCAAGGCTTCACCCCTGCTCACTCCATCCTCCCTTCCTCCCCCATCTTCCCTCACTTTCACCAGGTTGGGGCAGAGGGTTGGGGTGTAGGCTCTGGTCTTGCATTAAGGGATTTGGAGTGCGAGAGGGGTTCTGAGCTGAGCTTGGGGCATGCCGTTGGGGTGCCAGAGGGAGTTCTAGGTGCAGGCTCTGGGAGTGTGTTTGGATGCAGGGGTGCACGGGGCTAGGGCAAGTGCTTGGGATGTAGGATGGGGTTCATGACTGCAGTAGGATTTCAGGATGTGGGCTCCAACTGGGCACTGCTTGCCTCAGGTGGCTCCTGGGTGGTGGTGCAGTGGGGCTAAGGCAGGCTCACCCCTGCCCTTGCCCTTGATCATTCCCTAAAGCAGCCAGCAACCTCCCACCATCTCAAGCCCTGTTGTTTCCCCTCTTTGCTCTGTGGAGATAGGATACAGGGTGGGAAGGGGGGCACCCTGACACCAGTGCTCCTCTTCTCCCTCCCCTGCCCTGGACAGCAAGCAAGAGGCTCCCTGGGGTGGATGGAGGCAGCCCCAAGGCAAAGGGCAGGAGATGCGCAGCAGTAGGGAGAGGGGCAGCTGAAGTGCTGGCACTTGATAGTCTTTTGGCCAAACCAGTCAGTATCACCTGTCAGAGGCTCCAAGATCTACCCGTAGATCCCGATCTACTGGTTGGCAACCACTGATGTACATAAAAAGCATATAGAGTGTAGTTAACAATGTTGTTGGGGATGTATTTTGTAATTGTAACAGCGGCATGATACTTAACAGAAAGAGGATCCTGCCACAACAAATGGAAGGGTCAATACAGGTTTCACGTAGTTGTGTATATTATGTGGCCAACGAGAAAGTAATGACTAGTAGCTATAGCAAGAAAATGAATTCCTTGGTCTCTTTATCAACCTTCGTTTATTATGCATCTGTTTTGCAAGTCACCCAGTTACAAACTGCAGTAAAAAACAACGAAATAGTTCTGATACAGCATTTAACCCACCTCCTAAGAGCTGTCTCCAGCCAAAATATTATGTCGTTCTGCCTCAGCAGCTGGCCAGCAGCTGTATTCCACCCTGGTCTTTTGGCCCACTGGAATATCAGATAGCAGTTCCTTCACAGAACGGTGAGCGTGGGTATGTACTTGTCATGGTTCACTCATATACCTGACTCCTGCCCCTTTTGTGGCACAAAGGAAACCCTGGTACACATTTACATTGAGTGCACCAGGTAGCAGCCTCTTTTCCAGCTCCTCTAATACGTTTTCTTCAGGTTCTGGCTGCACTTTTCCCCGCACTTCCTGATATTTGCACACTCCATCTGTGGCTCCATCAAGTCATGAGTCATTCACATCAGCCTTCTCCTGGCACTTGCCACAGTGGCCATCCACCATACCAGGACCAGGATGCTGCATGAAGAGGTGCTCTCCAACTGTGGGGCCTATTTCCACTCCTCCCTTTGCTCGTGTATTTGGGCAGAGTTTCTCTGAGGCACATCCATTGGCTTCCTGGATGCTTTTGAGGAGGAGTGGGGTTAGTGTCTGGAGTTCGTGACCCCATCTGACTCCCTACTTATGACCCCCTGTGATCCTAACGTCTCTCCGTATTTGTCATTAGTAGTCTCCCGTATTTACTTGAAATCTGGGTCTGGTGGTTCCTTCCCTTAAGGTGTGAAGAGAGGCCTTCAGCTGAAGGTAGGTTTGTGCCTGCCCACCCCATGGGTTTTCAATTGTTGGCCAACTTCCAGGGAGGAATGTGAAGATGTCATACAAAGCCAAAAAAAGCCTCTACACTGAAGCACTTGGGATGTGCTAGTATAGACAGATGCAAGTGCTTTTCTTAAGTATTCCCTCTCTCTCATGCACTGCAGTTTCCTATCCAGACCTAGAACCCCTGGGAGCACTCAGGCATAGAATGTTCTTTTGTCCTTTTGTAACCTCCATGAAGTCATTAATCCAATTAACAACAGAATTACCTTCCTGATCACTAGACCTGCCTCAATCCATGCATACTTTCATACATGCTGTGGAATCTTACTAAGGTTATGGTAAATGAAGCATTTAATATGAATGAAGTAAAACTTCCATTCAGTTTCAATTTTTGGAGAGTGCATGTGACCAAAATGACAACCAAAATGTTGACATTATCACTGCTTCCATATTCAAACAGACAGTAGACTTGAATAATTTCAGCTCAAAAATATGAAAGTTTAGAATGACACTTTAGCACTAAGGTTCTCACATGTTCTAGCTATAATAAAATAAAAAATAAAATAATAAAAATAATAAAGTAAAATAATAATATTAATAATTTATTTGTGTCTGTTGGCAGAATGGGTGGGAAGAAAGTTGTCCAACCTCTACCTTATTCTTTAACTTACGACATAGTTACTAGACATCTAGACAATCTATGGTCACTAATGGTGTGTCTGGACTGGGAAGATTGGGATTTGTAATTCAAGAGTACAGCTGCGGTAGTGATAGCAATAGTGAAAGCAGTAGTGTGGACTAGGCTAAATTATTTTTATCCTGGTGATGCTAATCAGAATCACGCGGAGTTACACTGCCAGAAAATTAAAGTTCAAATTTTTTCAGAGCTTTAAGGGCCACATTTTAGGAGTGGTTCTAAATAGCCTTTATCTGTGGTGAAGACCTTTGAACACGCAGGCAACATGCAAGACCACATTTTTAAATCTTTATGCTGAATCATTTGTGTAATGCACATGCCTCATGCAAAGGGCAAGTTTATAAGTGGGAACTATGTTTTGGAAAATTTGTCCCTGAAAACCCAATGCCTTGCAGCAAAAGAGTGGGAGAGGGGTTTAAGTTAAAAACACTGTAATGCAATGTAAGACTGTGCTTTATCACAGAAAGTTCTAATTCCCATGTGTATGAATCAAGACAAGTGAGCAATAAGAATGACTGTGAGACTGGAGCTATGTTGACTATATTAAGGGATCAGTGTAAAAAGTGTCTCTAATGTAAGCGCCACCAAATTCTTGGTTTAGTACATTGTATGTGTGGGACTCGAGACAAAAGCAGGACCCTTGTGCTGGCTGCCCATGAATCAGCTATATATTTCACTCAAGGTGAGACAGAACTGTTTCCAATGCTTATTCAGTTTTAGCCACTGCTGAAGTTTCTCCAAAGGCCACCAAGCAATGCAAAATTACGATGGTATTTTGTGGTATATGGACAGCTGTTTGAACACTTGAACACATCCATTCACATACATCATGAAATAATTGAACAAAACAGTAATGACATTGCTTCAGATTTGAAGCCAACATACAAAGTGGTGAAGAGCGTTAGTCAGTTACTATGCACTGGGGTATTAAAAAGGTAATACTTCATGTATGTACTAACTCTCCTAGGAAAGGTGAGGGGCTGTTTTTATCCCAAATTATTCCTAATACAGGTTGAACCTCTCTCGTTCACGACTCCCTCGTCTGGCAACATCCGGGGTCTGGCAGGACCAAGGATGTTGCTAAACCAGAAAGCCCCAGCCACAAAGGTTGAGAGGAGCTGGGGGCACAGCTGGTTTGGTGGGTGGTAGCCTTCAGGGACAGGGACCTAAGGGTACACCTCGTTCCACGAGGAGTAACGGTAGTTCGAATTAGAGATCCTAATTCGAACTACCTACTCCGTGCCGCGTGTAGCCACGGGCACGGAGTTCGACCTAAGGGCATTTAAAAATGGCGCCCGCCCGGTAAGATGCAAATGAAGCCCGGGATATTTAAATCCCGGGCTTCATTTGCAACTTCGAATGACTACATTAGCCACCCTAGTTCGAACTAGGGTGGCAGTGTAGACATACCCTAAGAAACAGAAAACTATTCTAATGTTCCTGTTAAACTAGATTTTAAGGAATCTATCCAGCCCAAATAATATGCAGCCTACCATACCGTGTAGGTAAGTCACAAGTCCAAGCCAGCCACTCTAGGAGAAAGGTTGACATGCTGATAACTATGAACAGGACACTTCTGTGCTGGGCAGTTATAGTGCTGTATGGAATGCAGACTGAGGGTATGGGGAAGACGGGGAGTGTGATTGAAAGGTCTCTGGCTTTTGTGCAATGCAACTCCCTATCTGGGGCTATGTCCTCTTCCTGCTGCTGACAATGCATATGCCAACTACTATCCTAAAACACAACATGCCTGTCTTCAGCCCCTATGCAGCTCCAAGAAAAAAGGAAAAACAGGGTCAACAACAAAAAAATGTTGTTCTGTGGGGTGGCTTTTGCTTCCAACCCTAGGGAAATAGGTGGAGGTTCGCACTCCAAGACCCAGTCTCTGGAGAGGGGTGGGAGCACTCACGCGGCATTATATGGCCCCAATCTGATTGTCAGAAGGAGGAGGATCTTTCTAGCCCAATTGATGATGTGCTGAAACCAGTCATCCATTTGCATCACCCCTCTAACAATCTGTCTTCTTGAGATTCCCAATGGACACCTTCACCTCAGTGAGACTTCACCATTCTCTTCTCTTTGACAGAGTTCCTTATCAGAGCTCATATGGAGGGTTGTTAAGGTCTATAGGATGCAATCCCATGCTATGGCATTTAGGATGGGTGATGCACAGGATCCCCCTAGGGCAGTGGTCTCCAACCTTTTTAAGCATAAGATCACTATTTAAATTTAAGACAATCCAGGATCTACCTCAGATCCAAATACCCTTGTCCCACCCCCTTCCCCACCCCTTCTTTGAGGCTTGGCCCCACCCTACTCCTTCTCCAAGACTCAGCCCCGCTCACTCTGTGGAGATGGGGTACAGGAGTGGGAGGAGGGGGAGACCCTGACATTAGTGGCCCCCCTCTTCTGCCTCCCCACCCTGCAGAGCAAGCAGGAGACTCCTGGGGTCAGCTCCAAGGCAGAGGGCAGGAGCAACATGTCTGTGGGGGATAGGGGGAGAGTGGCAGCTGAAGTGCTAGTACCTGATACCCTCCCAGCCAAACCAGTCAGGATCCCCTGTTAGAGGCTCCAAGATATACCAGTAGATCCCAATGTATGGCAAAAGACCACCTTGGCTTAACCAGCAGCTCTTGCATGATCTAAAAATCAAAAAGGAGTCATATAAAAAGTGGAAACTAGGACAAACTAGGATCTAAGGGTCATAATGGACCACAAGCTAAATATGAGCCAACAGTGTGATACTGCTGGAAAAAAAAGCAAACATGATTCTGGGATGTATTAACAGGAGTGTAGTGAGCAAGACACGAGAAGTTATTCTTCCACTCTACTCTGCACTGATTAGGCCTAAGTTGGAGTATGGTGTTCAGTTCTGGGCACCACATTTCAAGAAAGATGTGGAGAAATTGGAGAAGGTCCAGAGAAGAGCAACAAGAATGATAAAAGATCTAGAGAACATGACCTATGAAGGAAGACTGAAAGAATTAGGCTTGTTTAGTTTGGAAAGGAAAAGACTGAGAGGAGACATGATAGTGGTTTTCAGGTATCTAACAGGATGTCACAAGAAAGAGGGAGAAAAATTGTTCTCCTTGGCCTCTGAGGACAGGACAAGAAGCAATGGGCAGCAAGGGAGGTTTAGGTTGGACGTTAGGAAAAACTTCCTAACTGTCAGGATGGTTAAACACTGGAGTAAGTTGCCTATGGAGGTTGTGCAATCTCCAACTCTGGAGATATTTAAGAGCAGGTTAGACAGACATCTATCAGGGATGGTTTAGATGATACTGGGTCTGCCGAGAGGGTAAGGGACTGGACTCGATGACCTCTCGAGATCCCTTCCAGTTCTAGTGTTCCATGATTCTACGATTCTATGATCCACTGGTTGGTGACCACTGCTCTAGGGAATACAAGTTTGAAGAGTGACATAATGGAAGTGCCTTTTCTCAGTAGAATGTATCCTGCATAGCTGCATAGTAGGGAGTCCCATGGGGCTTCTGAGGATCAGCGCCATAGATGCCATTTTTGTCTAGCTAAAACCATTAAAGGTTGCAAATGGTGCCAAATTCTTCACTAGATTATAGCCAGGTACATGAAAGTTTCTTAGGGTCAGATCATCTGGGATGCTCAACTCCCTTTATTCCTAGTGAAATCATTACTTTGAAGGATCAAGCCCTGTGAGTTGAATTTAATCCTCCCTCAGTGTCTAACAATGGGAACACTTAACATAAGAATGGCCATACTGGGTCAGACCAAAGGTCCATCCAGTCCAGTTTCTTGGCTGCTGACAGTGGCCAATCCCAGATGCCCCACAGAGAGGGAACACAACAGGTAATCCTCACTCGATCCCTCTCCTGTCACCCGTTTCCAGATAAACAGAGGCTAGGGACACCGCTTATTTCTTTTGCTAAACAATATAGTTTTAAAATGTCAGTCCATAGCATGTGTATGATGCCTCTTTCACTGTTGCTCACAGTATGTATCAGGTCAGTTCCAGATGTTTCCTGATGCTAACCTTCTAGTGAACATAATACGATTTTAGAACTTCATGTGGTTTGAGGGTTTTTTTGTGAATATTTTGCACAGTGCTATATATATGACACATATATTCCACGGCAGGATATCTAATATACATTTCTATCACCATTTGAGGCAGTGAGATAAGCGTTTTACAGATGGGTAAACTGTAGAGGCAATATTAATGGATCAACCAAATCAGTATCAGTGCTTATAGAAGAATTCGAGAGTGCCTGGCTCCCAGTCCCCTAGCTCACCCCACCAGTTCAGTAATGATTGATGATTTATGCTTTCGTACACAACTACTGCCTAATCTTTTCCCACTTTTTAAAATTTTGTCCGCCTGTGTATTCACTCTACAAAACCAAGGTCAACATCCCTTCCAAACACTTCAGCCTTGCTCCCCCTCTCCCCAGGGATCTCATTTGCTGAAAAAGCCAGAAAAAGTTCCACAGGCTGCTTGCTTCTATATCTCATTTATAGTTTGAAGGTAACTTGACCCTCTAACCAAGATTTTCAAAAGTGGCAAGTGATTTGGGACCATGATTTTGGGATGCAAGATGCGAGGCTGTAAAAGGTTAACCAGTTAACCATGCCAGGCAGAGGGCTGCTGCTCCCTGCAGGGCCCACTGGAGCAGCCCATTTCCATGGTGACCTGTCTGTCTCACCCCTCGTCTCCCCTCCGCCCCGCTGCACGTTACAAGCTGGCTTCCTGGGAGCGGAGCCCAATAGGGGCTGCCGAGCAGTCAGCTCCCCATCAGGGGCTGCCAATCCCACTCCTCAGGAGCAGGGCTGCCGCTGGCCTCACTCCCAGGGAGGCAGCTTTGCTGCCACATCAAAGCCTCCTCCCTGGGAATGGGACCAGTGGCAGCCCCTGCCAGCACCGCTCCCAGGGAAGCTTTATACTGCAGAGCCCATAGCACATGTAACTGCTATAAGTTTTTAGTGTTTATACAGTTACATTTAAATTAATGTTTGTATCCCTACTATATACTCAGCACGCTGTCTCAAGTTGGATATCCAAAACATAGTCATTCTAGAATCATAGGGTTGGAAGAGACCTCAAGAGGTCATGGAGTCCTACCCCCTGCCCAAAGCAGGACCAATCCCAACTAAATCATCCCAGCCATGGCTTTGTCAAGCCAGGACTTAAAAACTCTAGGGATGGAGATTCCACCATCTTCTTAGGTCTCGGAGCACCAATCACTTTAGACCAGCTAGGTCTCTGTCCTAATTTTTCTACCTGTGGCCAGGTCTACACTCATAGGGAACATCAAATCAAGATACACAACTCCAGCTATGTTAATTATATAGCTGGAGTTGACATTTCTTATTTCCCCACCATCCCCACAGAGTGAAGCAAACACTCCCATCAGCTTCCCTTACTCCTTTCTTCTTTAAGTTCAGTATTACACAAGATGAATAAAAGTGAAATAATGAACATCTTTTAAACACTTCTCTTGCTATCACCACAATGCTTTTCTTTTGCTGACCCTTCCACTTTTGTCTTCCTAGGAATATATTCAGTCTATGCCAGTGTTTCTCAAACATTGTACATTCTTCCCTTGTAAATCAATCAGTTTAGCAGATTTTTTTTCTGAGTCCACATTACAAGCTGCTGTTGCCATTTTTGGATGACCCTTGACCCTCAGACATAACAACAGACTCCTTTCCTCTATTACTGCACTATTACATAAAATGCTGACCTACTGATTTTTCTAAAGGATTATCCTAAATATATTGAGACACTAGATATGGAGGAGCGGGGCAATCTTTAAGCTATTCACAGCCTTCTATCATAGAAGTCTAGCATGAGTACTTGTTCTTTTTAGGGTTGCCAGATGGTTTAACCAAAAATACCGACCCCGCCCCCACCCCCCCAAAAAAAACTCACCGGGGAAAAAATTCTGTTGAGAAAAAAAAGGGGGGGAGACCAAAGTTGTTGAGAAAAAAAAGGATCCCAAGAGTTATTAAGCAAAATAAATAAAAGCAGCATGGCCCCTTTAAGAAATGCCTTTGAGGCTTTTTGGCCCTAACAGGCTGCCGGCGGCTGTCCGTCATCTTGTCTTCCTGCTCTGAGCCAGAAGCTCCCCTGCGGAACCAGGTAAGCACCCGGTATTTTCGCCTCCTGGCCGGGAAAAAATCAGAAAATACCGGACATTTTAGGTGTCCAGTATTTTCTGAATTTTTTTTACCGGACAGGAAGCGAAAATACCACAGTCTGGGTCAATACCGGACACCTGGCAACCCTAGTTCTTTTCAACCACATTGATTTAAGATTTCAAGGATATTCACACAATTAAAAAGGATACAACATCTAGACCATTTTTAAAGTAGTCACTGATCTGGCATGCCCAACTTGAGACCCTTAGGATTTAGCCTCCAAAAGCACTGAGAATCTGCATTGTCAGTCTTCAATCAGGCTTTTAATTAGTTGGAAATGAAATAAAACCAACAACCAATTTCACACAGGTCACCAAAGAGCTTTCAAGTGGTGGTGCCTTTCAGTCACTAACCAACTAACCTAGACTCAATTCAAGTGATCTACAAGACTCAGAATCTCACTACCTTTCCCTTGAGCAGTTCAGGCCCCTAACAAACACACACCTACTTTTTTTTACCCCCTTATGACTCCAATCTATGTTTCATTAGGAAATACTTCCCATTATAACCATACTAACCCTTTTACATTTCTATTACACTGTTAGTGGTTTCCAATCATGTGTCCGTGTCCATTTAAGTGACCTTGACTGAGACATACAGCAGCTTTATTCTCTGGAACATCTCCAACCTCCTTTTGTAATGACTCCACATTTTGCCACTATCTCCCTAAACCTCTCTTCCAGGATCTAACAAATAATCAGGTACCAAAAATAGGGTTGTACTTCCATTTCTTATCTTCTGCCTATCCTTCCAAATCATACCCCTTAATAAGTGATTGTCATCTTACAGCCAAGTTTATGTTCATAATGTCAAACCTTTCTTTAGGCCTCAGTCACTTTTGTTTTCTTCACTAGATTTAGCATTTTTGCTCAGTATTTATATTTTAATCAATCACTGTACTAGAACCTGTAAACACCTATATAAATCTGGTATTTAGCTTTTTGGGAGGAATATCTAATCTTAAAAGATTCTATATCAGGCCCTGGGCATGCATATTTCCCTATCTGATTTATCAACAACATTTCCACCTCACTGCTACAGGTTGCAGCCCAATGTCAGAATTTTCATTTCAGGATAACTGGTGAATTTACACCTTGGTCAACTGCATTCTCCAGCAACAAGAGCTGATACTCATAAATATCTCTATCTTTCCAGATGGACCATTTTAACAAATTTAACAAGAAGCTACCACTGTTGCTAACATTTCTTAAATATTTTGCATCTTAATATACTCCTTCATACTCAGACATACAATTTTAATTTAGAAGTAACATACCATCCTTTTTTTTTTCTTTATTCCAGTCCTTTCAAAGGGAGAGACAGATTTACAGTAATCAACAAGAACCGGATTCAAAGCCCAGTGAAATCAAAGCAAGAGATCCCACTGACTTCAATGGACTTTGGATCTTACCCATAAAAGCAGAACAATTTGGCCAAACACATACCAATTTTATTCAGAAAAATTGAACAAATACATCTAGGCTCCCATCTCCAAAGCTAACAATGTCAAAGAGAATATTGGAAGACTCAAAACATCATAGAAATAAAAAATATCTTTATCCTTTATTAAAAAACAAACACAAAGACATAACTTTTAAGCTAGACACAGATTAGCGACTTGTCTCCCAAACTTCAGTGCATCACTTTAGCAAACATATTTAGAGCTTGACCCGAGGCCCACTGAAGTTAATAAAAGATTTTCAATAGACTTAAATAAGTCAGTTCTACACTGAGCATTGCTTTTAGCACCCACCCATCAATCACTATGCCCACAACTCACACATCTGCTTTTTGATTTTCTCATACCTAAGGCTGCAACAAGTTTTAATGGATTTATAGTTACAATAAGAATTAAAGTAACTATTTTTATGAGAGATGAGAATAATGTAGATGTAATAACTATCAGGCAAGATGATACTTTTGGATAAAGTTGAGATAGTTTAGAAAAATAATGCAGAAAAAATACTTTATTTAAGGCTGTCTGTTATAGTGGCTCTCAAACTTTCCAGACTATTGTAACCTTTCAGGAATCTAATTTGTCTTGCATACCCATAACATTCACCTCACATAAAATCTACTTGCTTATAAGATCAGACACAAAAATACAAAGTGTCACAGGACACTATTTCCTAAAAATTGCTTCCTTTCACATTTTACCATATAACTGTAAAATAAGTCAATTGGAATTAGGGATGTTAAATTTAGATTAATTAACTAATCGAATAGCCCATGGGATTTGCATCAACTATTTGATTAGTCTATAAGGTCAGCTCTGCCTCTGAACTGTAGCAAGAGCCCAACTGTAGCAAGAGCCCAGTTCAAAAGCGGACTGGCCCCATGCTCCCTGCAACACCTGAGCCTTTGAAATATACAAGAGTCCTGGCAGGACTCCTTTACATTTCAAAAGGAAACCCTGCAGGAAACACGGGGACAGGGGGGAGTCCCCCACTGGCCACATGCTCCCTGCGGGGCTTCTGCACTGCTGGGCTCGTGTACATTTCAAAAGCAAAATCACAGCAGAAGCAGTGCAAGCGGAGACTGCTTCAGTCCCCATGCCATTTCCCGCCGTGCCTCTACCTCCCCTGTCCCCCATGGACACGGTGCTGCGGGAGAACCGGCTTTTAAACTGGTCTTCCCAGAACTGGCTCCTGCTCCCCCCTTTGCTGCCTCTCTCTGATAGAGGGGGAAAGCGACTAGTCGCATCACTAGTCGACTAGTCACTTGCATCCCTAATTGGAATATCAATATTATACTTACAATTCAGTGTGTAGTATATAGAGTGGTATAAATAAGTCATTATCTATATGAAATTTTAGTGTGTACTGATTTGCTCATGCTTTTTATGTAGCCTGTTGAAAAACTAGGCAAATATTTGGATGAGCTGATGTGCCCCTCAAAGACTTCTGTGTATCTATCCCCCAGGGTATGTGTACCCCCAGTTTAGAACCACTGCACTATTCCATTTCTTATCTTTGAATGAAAACATTCTGGTTTTGAATATTAAACGTCCCGTAGCCAAATTCATGCATTATTAATAAAATAAATAAATAATAAATCATAGAAAACAGAACTAATTATGTCTCAAAAGCATAACATCATTTAAATAGTAGTATTTGCTGTGCTAACACATTAACTGAGATATTCAAAGTTAATCATCATAAGCATTCGTTTGGCTGGCAAGCACCTTTCTAAATTAAGAGGGACCAAAGCTGCAAAATACTAGATCTAGATTTTAAATCTGAGGGGGTTTTGGACCTGAGGGTTTGGTTCAGCAGCTCATTATAAAGATTTGAAAAATTAGGAAGTGGAAACAGGTCTGAGTTTAAACCCAAACCAGGGAGTGACTATCTGAGGCTGTCATTCAGACAACTCTCAATTGCAATTGTTGTATGCTCCTTGTCTTTATCTTCATTCATTGTATTGAGCTATAAGCGTGGGCAGCCACTTTAAAAGGATAAAAACAGACATTAAACATTTATTTTCCCCCAGTTTATCATCTCTGGCTTCCTCTTCTACACTGGACCATGACTCCAGTACTTCCCTGCAACTTGACTGAGCTATTAAAAGTGATAGGCAAGTGTAGAGAGTACAAAAAAGCGTAGTAATGCTCTGAGTGCCAGCCAATAAACCAAGGTATAAGGGTAATTAACAGCTTAACATTTCTCTCTCTTTAAAATTTTAGTTCTACAAAGTCCAAACATGATGCAGATTGCTGATTCATGATTACTGTGCCAATAAAAGAAAACTTGATAATCTCTTGAGGTCTTTCCAGTTCTAATATTCTATGATTCTGCTGGAGACCTAATACCCACTAAAGAACCCTACAGCATGCTGGAGCTGGCCTACCTAGTTAATGTCAGAGTCATGGTCTGGATTTTCAAAGTTAATTGGGCAATTGTACATTTCCTATAACTAATTAGTGCATGGAAATACTGTGATTTTACATACAAATGGTTATTTGCATGTGCATATGGCCATGACAAATCTAACGTATCCATGTGCAAAATATCTGATTTGTATGCTGAATCATTTGTATGCACAAATTAAGGGCCAAATACATCTCTGAAAATCTTGACTTATGTGGTTTTGCAAAGATTTTAATATTATTATAGAAGCACAGAAGTTAAAGATGGAAAAAGACTTACTAAGTGATCTAGTCCATCTCCTTGCTATTGCAGTATAGATTCTCACTGTATAAAATAATAATATTTTAAAAGAACTTGCAAAACCATGAAACACTGAGGGTGTATCCAGACTGCTGAGTTTTTTCGAAAAAAGGGGCCTTTTTTCGAGAAAACTTCACCTGCATCTAGACTGCCACCACATTCTTTCAAAATTAAATCGAAAGAACGTGGCAGTTTTTTCAAAATTGGTAAACCTACTTTTACCAGGAAGAACATCCTTTTTCGAAAGAGGTCTTTTGAAAAAAGGCATTCTTGAATGCAAACAGGGCTTTTTTGAAAGAGAGCATCCAGACTGCCTGAGTACTCTTGAAAAAGCGGATCGCTTTTTCGAAACCCTTGTGGCTGTCTAGATGATCTCTTTCCAAAGAGGCTTTTTTGAAAGAGCTCTTTTGAAAAAGCCTCTTTCGAAAGAGGCTTGTAGTCTAGACATACCCTGATTCAAACTTCCTTTGGTCTGCTAGGACAGCTCAAGTCTCAAGTCTGCAGTGGAATGCCATTATACATGGTGAAAGCTGGTACATCAATATCTATGAAAACCTGTAATGTCTGGAAGATCTGGAGTTTGCATATGAAAGAGAAAGAGCCTGTGTTTTAAGTTATTCATTTCCTCAATTGTTCCTCTGAGTTATATGGATCATTCAGTAGACTAATAATGTGACTAGGCTTTTGGTTTTATAGTTTCTTAGCAACTGAAAAGGCTGTTTATAAACGATTGTTGCTACCATTTTCCCACAGCTCTACTGGTCACATGCTTCAATTTTCTTAGGTGTACTATTATTTTTAATCGAGACAAGATGGAACATAAGAAAGATAATGAGTTCAAATTATTGTTTACTTTGGGATTAATCCAATGTAGTAAGGGACAAAGTCAATTAAGGTGCTGATAGCCATTAAATTGGAACATGCACACATAAACCAACCATTACTTACATCTACAGTCACTATCACTAAATGTTAGATTTTTGCATCTCCATCCCCTTTTCCAACTTTGGATTTGACATGTGTCTTAAAGCACAAAAGGACTAACATTCCCTACCCCTCAGCGTGGTAATAGCTGACTTGTAGTGTTGATTGTAGTCCTGCTCTAAAATTCTATGTGGGCCAGCAGAAACTTTTTGATGTTGTTTTGAAAGAAAATGGCTTTTCAACTAAATGAAAAAAAGAGGTTGCTTCAGTTCCCTAGGCTTTTTTCCCCACTCAGTCTCAATATTATATTTCTTTGGTATATTTTAAAACAATACGAATACTTTCACGTATTTTACATAGCCCAAAATGCATCTTTATACACACATAATTTTGCACTATTAGGACTCATACAATATACAACTTATGTAGAAGCTACACACCACTTGAAATCTCCTCTAAAGCAGGAAAAAATGGCAATTTTTTTTCACTTTTTCCATCTATAGAAATGGATGGTCCCATCACCACAAGTATCTGAGCTCCCCACAATTTTAATGCATTTATCCTCACAACACCCCTGTGAGGTAGGCAAATGTGGTTATTTGCATTTTACATATGGGGCACTGAGATACACAGAGTAAGTGATATAGCAAGTTAGTAGTTGAGCAGGGACCTGGATTGTGGTCTCCTGAACCACAGGAACATCTTTCTTCTCATTTTCTGAGAAATGTAACATACGACTTTTTATTTTTATTATACTGAGAGTCTCATATTTTACACTCAACATATATGTCATTTTTCTTTCATTAGTATAATATTTTTGTTATACTTGGTGCTATATTGGTGAATTAGTGCCTGAGAAACTGCATTATTAAATATTTTGTACCATAATGGCTTGTGATTATGGTTCTTCCGGGCCCTAACCGGGGCAAAAGAAAATAATAAGCACTGTGTTCAGATACACATGATAGCAACATTCATATACAGAATATCATTCAGTTCTGTGCTAGCCACAATACTCCTCTTATTTCCCAGAAGACTTCAATCTTTGCTCATTAGCTACCTTTATAACCATTAAAACAGCAGGCTTACAAGTTCAGCTCTTGTTCAAGAAGATATTTTTTAACAACAGAATCAATACTCAATCTGCTTAGTCATTAAATGCTTTTAAAATATACAACAAAAATGTATCATTTAAAAACATCTTGCTTTTAAAAAAATCATATGATTTCTAATCCCTGGAATTTTTCAGTGGCATGTTCCACTAGATTGTCTGTCATAGCCTCTATAACAACTAATTTAAGGTTTGGCATAAGTAATTTTGTAAAAGGAAAATATCAGAGAATTTGTGTTTCTTTTTTTTTTCTTTTCTCCCAGAAGGGTATGAGCGGGGCTTGGCAAGATGCATCCCAGTGGCCGGATCCAGCCCACCTAACACTGATCCAGCCCGTGGTCTGCATCTGGCCACTTTCAATTTACATCCTGCTGCTTGTGCCAGTGAATTTCCAGGAGGGGCTAAGGCAGCAGGATCCTATTTAAATGGCTCACGGTCATGGTGCTACCTTGGCAGGGGCAGAGCTGTGAGCTTTTTAAATAGCCGCAGACACCCCGGGTGGCTGTCAGGCAATGCAGTAGTGGCGGGGTTGAGAGCCCTTTTCTGTGTTTTTAATTCTATGTCTCCAGCCCCGACAACTCTGCGGGGGGAGGCTAGTCCCTAGTCTCACCCCTTCTGCCCTAGGCCCCGGTTCTTCTGGGGGCGGGGGGGGAGGTGGAGCTGGCCTGTGACTATGTAGCAAAATTCATTCAGTGGCCCCCCTGTGAAAATGATTGCCCCCGCCCCCGGTTAAGAGTATCCACTCTTGCAAGAAATCTAACATAAACCTGGGGGACACGTTTTGTGGAGGATTATATAAACTATTCACATGCTGGTCAATAGCTAGAATTTCTATAATTCTATGTGCAACAAAGCAACAAACGCTTTATTTTCCTGCATTCTCATGAGTACAACCACCGCCAATGTAATTCAGGGGAGAATTGCCCACCACAGGGTCAGAATCTCAGCTGGTGTAAATCAGATCCATTAAGTTGCCAATTTACACCAGTGAGAATCTGACCCACAATCTTTCATCGTCTTCTTCCTTTTATAATTAATTGTTACAAAATAAAAACTCCTTAACAAAGAACACTAATGGCTGTATGTAAAATTCCCTAAATGTAAATTCAAAAGGCTTATCATATAGTGAGAATGACAAACAAGCTCTTATTTACTCTAACAAGAGGGCCTGTCTACAATTCAGTGAAAGCCCAAAGTTCAAACTCAGGCTCCATCCTCAGTCTCCAACTCTCCTTCTGTCTACACACAAATAGTGCTCACCAAAGGTTCAGACCCAAGATCGCACTGAAATGAAGAGTCCAAGCCTAAGTCAAGCTGGGACTTAGGATTTATGTCCTATTATTGCTTAGCAGCATAGATGCAGCCACTCTGGACTCGTGGTTTGGGAATCTGCCAAAATTACCCCACAGTCCCATGGGTTGACATTCTTTGTCCTATGGCCAGTCAAGTTTGAGGAAATTCAAGTTTTCTCACACTGCAACATGAACAAAGGGCTAACGTGGGCACATTCTGGGAAGCCACTAGGATATGGGCAGCTGCACTTGGGTCCACACAATGCAGTGCAGATTGTGGAACCTCTGATAGGGACTTAGGGTTCAACAATTCAGGTTATAAATTAAGAGTTCAACAATTCAGGTTACAAATGAGTGTAAATACTGACACCCTATATTAACAAACCTAATGTCTGCTAACTTGACTTCTACTAACCTTAGACTTACTCTGGGCATACCCGTACCGATGTTAAATATATTTTGTCAGAACCTCACCTAGTGTAAATTAGGATAGCTCCACTCAAGTCAATGGAGTTGCACTGATCTATGCTAGTGGTGGATCTGGTCCCATATGTCAAATTAATAGGGGTTACTTATTTGTTTATCTAGCTATAGAAATAACATGATCTTGTATGTTTGATCTTGAAAGCATACTGTATATTTTCTAAATCTTAATGAGAACAGACGACTCTTATATTCAAGGCAAACTGATCAGTTCAAAAACACACCTGTAAGCCAAAATCCACTGTGGCTTTATTTCGCCTCCATATAGTAACCCTGCAAGAGTTAAGCATTATTTCACCTTTCAAAACAGGGTATAAATAGGACTTCAATGATTTTTAGGCTGTTCGTGAGCCCTCTGAAAAAGGGTGAATTTCACCCCATAACCACATTCCTTTCTACAGGCTTTGGGGTGCAGAATTAACTACAAAGAACTATGAAGTTTTGCAAATTTCAGAATACAGTCAACAGGCTCATAAAACCTAACCTTCTTGTGAACGTAATTATTCTCCTAAGGACATGGATGTTTATGCACCTTTTTTACCATAAAATAGACAAGCCCTCCATTTTACTAAATACTCTCAGTACTCTAGTTGTTCAGCAGAGCAGCACTCCTCTAACCATATGCTATAAAACTGATCCTTCCCCCTGAAAAAAATGACCTGTTTGAAAATTATGTAACTTCACATAACCAACAGACACTGCGTGTAGGAGTTAATGTGCTATTTTATGCATAATATGATGATTAAACTATACTAGATTTTTCTGCTCCCCTTCTGCAGCCGTCCCCACTCAGATAGATATACACAAACATAGCAAATGACTCTCCTTGCCCAAAATAGAGACTGTGAATTCAGCACATTTTCTTCATAAAAACATGACACTGATATGGAAACGACCTATTTTTACTTGAACAAGGCTGCTAAATATCACACAAAGTTTCACTGTAATATTTATGCAAAAACATTGTGAAGTACTTTCCCATAAAATGCTTACTTCCCTCAGATTGACTAATAAGGTAAAGCATAATCAAGAAACTTGAAAGAAACATTTCACCCATTACCACATATTTTAAAACCCCATGTAATTGTTTTCATCTCTGTGATTAATTTGTTTGTGCTTTTCCTGCACTGAAGGGAGTAAAAGACTGAAAATGAAATAATCCACTTCTCTCCCTTCTTCTCCTCCTAATAACTTTACACTTTGCAAATGATGATAGATTGGCAGCATGACAGATTCATGCTGCTCTAGTAGCCATGAAATAGAAGGTCTGTTCTATTTAAAGGCTGAGAAGCTCATTTTGTGCCTGTGACACTTACCCAGGGACTGCTATGCAAACCACAGTATGTGGTCAGATTGTGCCATGGACTTTAGGACACAGGAGCTGAACTTGCAATGACAAATCCATATTACTGTGACCTAGTTTTAATCCAACATAAAGCATGTGGCAATTTAGTGATCAGAAATCATTTAAAGTAGATGGCTTAGGGAGCTGCTTGAAGAGAACATTACTTTACAGCCTTGCCTTTGAACTGCAGCATATTATGAATGCATTAACCAAGTGTGCTATTATAGTACCTAATCCTGCTCCTGCTGAAATCAATGGCAAAACACCTATTGACTTAATTCAGTGGCATAGAATCAGGCCTCTAGACAGTATCCTGCATCTACAGTATCTGTTTAAAACTCTCGTTGCTATAAATACACTGTAATCATTATTTAGGCTCTAAACTGACAACACACACATTTTTATTAGCTCTATTTGTACAGCTAGGAAACTGTTTCACATTAGCATATCTTGCAAAACTCTGGGCCTGATGCAGCTCTCACTAAAATCAAGTGCAAAATTCCTATTGACCTGAATGGGATCAGGTCAGCTTCTTCATGAATTGTGAATTTTCTCAAGTATATTGTGTGTATTTTGCTACAACAATGAAAATGAAATAGTTTTAAAGAGGACAGAATTTAAGGGTCAGGTTCTTAGCTAGTATAAAGAGTCAGTGGAGTTCCAATGACATACATTTTCTGAGATTCTGACCTACATGCTTCACTGTTCCTTTATTGCCACTCAGTCTAAATAACAACACTTCAGATCATTTACTTTGAGGCAAGGACTTTGTCTTCCTCTGCTTTTGAAAGCATCTAGCACATTCAGGGCACTACAACAATCTAAATAACCCTGGTATTTAGCACTTACAATCAAAACTTTTACAAAAGTTAAAGGGAAAGATTGTCAAACATACAAAGAATATTTAGGTTCCCAACTCATTGACAGTCAAGGAGAGTAGGGCACCTCAGGTTTGTGCCTTTGAAAATCCTTCCCATTAGGCAAATATTTTATTCTCTCCATTTTACCCTGCATACAGTTTAACAAATGTTATACCTAAAATTAAAAGAAAATAAATAAACAAATGCAATTAAAATACATATGTTTAAGTGCTACAAAGCCAGTTCAAAGGCTACTACATTTTGGGCTGAAGAACACTCTGAGCTCAGGGAAATGAAATCTCAAACAGTGGGGGCTGTAAGGTATTGCTGCTATCCCTCCTACATTTGCTATATGAGAATCCAAAATGCTAGTATGTCTCAGAGATTTCCTATTATCTACATAGGTTACAAAACAGAACATTGCATTCTAACCCTAGAGATGAATCTTCAGCTTTAAATCCTAACTTCACACTCACAGCTCTATTTATACTGGGCCAAGGCAAAACCACAGATCTGACCATACTAAAACTATGCAAAAGTTAGGGTTGCCAGATGGTTTAACCAAAAATACCGAACACCCAACCCCCCCCACCACCAAAAAAACACTGTTGAGAAAAAAAAGGGGGAGACCAAAGTTGTTGAGCAAAAAAAAATACAAAAAAGCCAGCACGGCCCCTTTAAGACCTTTGGGGCTTTTTTTTGCTGGCAGCCATCTTGTTTTCTAACTCTCTGCAGGAATAGAGCTCCCCTGCTGAACCAGGTAAGGGGGAGGCTGGGGGTCCAGGTCGGGGGGACCCGACCAGGGCATAGTTGCTGAGTGTGAGTAGGGTTGCCAGGTGTCTGGTATTTTCACCTCCTGGCAGGGAAAAAAAAATCAGAAAATACCAGACATTTTAGGTATTCACCCAAAAAGGAGCTGGGAGCAGGGGGAGGGCACAAGGTTTTTGTAAGAAGGATTGTGGGGGGTTGTGGCACTGCTACCCTGTGCTGTTGCATGTGATGGTGCTGCCTTCGGAGTGGGGTAGATGGAGAATGGAGCCAACAGCTGCCACTCTCCAGCTGCCCACCTCTGAAGACAGCACAGAAGTGACAGTAGCAATACTGTGACCCCCTAAAATAACCTTGTGATCCCCCTGCAACTCCATTTTTGGGTCAGGACCCCCAATCTGAGAAATGCTGGTCTCCTGCATGAAATCTGTATAATATAATCCTGGTTTGTGGGTAAAGGCACAAAAAGACCAGATTTCACAGTCTATGATACTATTTTTCATGACTGAGAATTTGGTAGGACCTTACCAACAGAGAACATTTAATGTGCACCAACATGGCCTATGCTGATCAATTAACATGCCCTTCAAAAATCACACCCCATAATGCATATTACTCCAATCTTGCAGACAAACCCTCAGACTTCATAGCTAGGCCCATTTCTAGTTGTACAAATATCTGAATTGTAGGTAAAGATTTCATATGTTAGCACTTAGAATGGTCACCTGCTTTAGCTCCATCAGAGGTAACAACAAAGGAGGTACTTATTTCTGATCTGGATCTATCAGAACCAATTGTGGATTGCTGCAAGTGAAGCATCTCTTCTTTGCTCTTGCCACAACCTTTTTATACATCCAGAATATCCCACATAGATTTTCAAATACTCTAATACATTGTGGGTAGGCTGCATTTGTGCTGGAAGCATACAAGGCATTTTAAAATGTGGACTTACAACTCCTGCCCTATGCAGCCTGCTTGCACCCAAATTTTGTACATATGCACACTAGTCCAGTTAATACATCTTACAGCATGGATTCTGTAGATGTAACACACCACTCTGCCAAAAATCTGACATGCATGCTTAGATTTTCAATTGGCTTGTTTATGTCCATGGAAATATTAAAAAATGCATCCTGTTAGATGAGCAAATAAAGCTACTGGATGCACGGTTGCCCAACCTACACGTACAAATGTCCATCTGTGCACGCAAACAGGTAAATGAAAATGCCTTAAATACAAACTAACTGGAAGGTGGCTGAAAATTTGGCTTGAAAAACTGTATCTGTTTCTTTTTAGAGATTAGAGAATACAATCCGTTTAACTGCTTTAAGAAACGGATGTCTCTTTCCAAGACACAATTGATATCCTTCAGAAAATCATCAACATTAACAACCTTCCTCAAAATACCATCTTCCCATCATGGCTGTCATCTCCCTTATACACCAGCATCCCTTACAACTATAGTATTACTGCCTGTCTCAAATATCTACAGAATATAATGGAAACAGCCTTGGGTCCTAAGATGGATCCCAAATAGGCTAACTTCTTCCTGAGCAATGTTAAGGAGAATTTCTGGACAAATGCACCACAAATGCAACGATATATCTGAGATGATGAAAATATCATCCATGTCTCTGGATAGATGATGAAACTCCCTCATTGATGTCTACTACAACTTCACCAACCACCATTATTCCATCAAACTCTCTTTAGAACATTCCTGCGCCAGTATCAACTTCCTGGACACCAAAATCAGATTCAATGGAATCCCACAGATGACTACATACAAGAAACTCACAGATCCAGTAACCACCCTAAATATATATATAAAAAAATCTGCTCTCTACAGCCAGTCACTCAGCTCTAGTCTACACTAGGGAGTTATTTTGAAATAACCCCCCTTATTTCAAAATGATAAGTAGAGCATCCACATTACCAAGCTCGTTATTTTGAAATAAGGGGCTGGTATTTTGAAATCTGTACTTCTGCTTTTCTTGGGGAATAACACTTATTTTGAAATAGTATTTCAAAATAGCATTAGTGTGGATGCTCTGCTACAGCTACTTCAAAATAACTACTCCCAGAGTAATTCGAAGTAATTACTCCCCAGCGCTTCCTGGGATTCTAAGTCAAGGTAGCACATCCACAATAATGAAGCCTGCTGCGGACTAATTTCAAGGCTCCCCAATAGTGAGGACTCGTTATTCTGATTTTGTTATTTCAGGAGTTATTATTTTGAATTTAGTTATTTCAAAATAATTTCCTAGTGTAAATATGCCTTCAGATACCACAGAATATGATGAAAGTCTGAGATATACACCTTAACATGTTTAAAACTGCCTTCACCAGCAAGGACACTGAACTAGAGAAGTAGATTCCACCATAGAATGGCCCATGATATTTTGGGAGTACCATATACAATGAGAAAATATGCTTCAATAAAGAAAAAAACCAAACTCTCCAACTGCACACCCCTAGTTGTCACTTACCACCCCATCCTGAATCCATATGGGTATCATGAAACAATTACAACCCATGCTCAATGGGAATCACATCCAGAAAGAAATCTTTCCTGAACCCTCTCTTCTGACTCTTAAATAGCCCTCAGTCTTGCTAAACTCATCATCAGAAGCAAGCTCTCCAGAGACCAAGGCACATCAATTCAAGAAAGCACCACGCTCTGTCAAAACACGAGATGAAAAACCTGCAGCTCTATCTGCATTGCTATGATGATCAATTCCTCCCACAAGACACCTTTCAAGATCTATAGGTCCTACACAAGCCTATCAAAATACGTGAGGTATTCCATCCAGTGTACTAAGTGCCCCAATAACAACTATGTAGGTAAAACCAGACAATCACTGTGCTCTTGAATGAGCTCACACAGAAAAATTACAAAAGACAAAACCACTCTATCACCATTGCAAACACTGCAAAAACGATCACTCTCTGACTTCCCAGTCCTAGGCCTTAAAAGAAACCCAAATTATGCCTTCAAAAGACAAACCTGAAAGCTTAAATTCATAACTTTTTTAAACATTAAAAACTAGGGACATAAAATCACATTTAACCAGTTCATCGGTTAAACTTTATGTTTAGCCAGTTAACCACTTACTGGGAACCCACGGAAAGGGGGCTGCTCCAGCTGGACCGAGCGCACTGCACAACATCACACCACAGGCAGGAACTTGCTCCATTCCAAACTATAAGTTTAACTGGGATTTTAAACTTATATTTACATGGGTTTTTACATCCGGACTATGTAGTTGGAAAGCTTATCTCATTCATCAACAGAAATTGATGCAATACAAGATATTACCTCACCCACCTTGTCTCTCATTAGAGACTTTTACAGTTTTATAATTTCTTTGTTAGGCTGGCATTTTGCATTTTCGTACTGTCTTATTAGTCAGAGCTTGGTCCAGCTACCAATAAAGTTAATGACATAACTTTCATTGACCTCAATAGCACCAAGATCACGGTCCATTAGTGTTCAAAATGAGGTGGTTTTTTAAAGCGATTATACACACATTTCTCACCATTGCTAACTGAAAAAATAGGAGGGAAATTGAAAATAAATGGAAAGTTTAGAGGGTGCTATTGAGTGCATATTATAATTAGAGCCTTAAGTGTTTTCAGTGAAGGCTGCCTACCTAGCAAAGAATAGGCATCACTTGCCCAGTTTCGAGTCAGTCAGATACCACAGCATCTTTTCATGCTAGATTTCTTTTACTATTATACTCATTAAAGAGACAAAGTTAGTGGCTTAATACTTTATTGGACCAACTGCTGTTGGTGAAAGAGACTAGAAGAAGAGCTCTGTATGGCTCAAAAGCCTGACTCTCTCTCCAACAGCAGATGGTCCAATAAAAAGATATTAATTACCTCACTCACCTTATCTCTCTTGGGACTAACATGGCTACAACAACACAGTTCCTGGTTTCAGATATAACCAGGCTTATAGTGCAGACAAACAGAAACAAAATCACATCAGAGAAAAATCCATGCTGTCTAATCTAAAAAAATGTGAGGGCTGTGTATATTTTTCAGTCATGCTGTCAGGAGGATTTTTAGGATGCCCCCGCACAGCAGTTCTAATAACACAAGAGAAACATAGTGACAGGTTTTCCAAAGAATTCAGGGACAAAATTTTAAGTGCTCTTCAACCACAGCTAGAGACAGATTTTCAGCTCCCATCTAGGCACCAAAGTAAGGGTCAGATTTTTAGCAGCGCTCAGTACCCAGCTGCCCCTAATGTGACATGAGGATGGGATTTTTAAGAGCTCAGCATGGTGAATACTTTTCTGTATTGGGGGGACAAAATCTACTACTGCAGGGTTTTTACACATTCCTTGGAAGCATCAGATGGTATGTACTATCAGAGACAGGATACTAGGTCAAGATGGGTCTCAAAACTGGTCCAGTGTGGCAATTCCAATGTTCCTATGCAAATCAGGTCCAAAGAAAAAGTGTAAGAACCCTCTGGGTTAAAAAAAAAAACTTTTAAAATAGTTTTGTGGTGAGGATTTAGGAATATTAGGCTAAAAAAGACCTCTGGTCGTCAAATGTAGTACCCCACTACCAATCATATAATCCCATTCAGAAATTTGTCACGGTCCATTTTAAAAGTTTGATTTATGTGTTATATTATAAAAGTTCAGGCACTCCTGTTTCTGGTTATTTGTTTGTTTTTAAAAGATCAAATAAATGAATATAGGTAAGTCCTGAATAGCTGAACCCCAATTATTAGAGCCCTGCATGGATACAAAATTTGTATCCACATCCACAAAAATTAGCCATGGATGCAGTTACCCATGGATATAAAGTGGCTATCTGTAATTCTGCAGGATTCCAAATACAAAATTTGTATCTGCATCCATTTCTGCAAAAATGAGCTATGGATATCCACCTGTATATCTGCAGATGTGGATAGTATATAAAGTGGATAAATGTGAATCTTCAGGACTCTACAAATTATCCAGAATTCTTCATAACAAATAATAACAGAGAACATAGTTGACAAAATTAAATCAAGATGCTTGCACAGCATATCAGATAAATAATCTCACCTCTAGTACAATTACTTCCATGGTAAATGTATTTCATTTTAAATTATTTATGTTCAAATAACTTTAACTGATCCTATGGTTCCTCACCACATAAAATACCCACTGACTTCAGTGAAGCGACAAAATTCCCATCCAGGTGAAACGGGGGAAAAACCAAAAGGATAACCCTGTTCATAAATAATTCATTTTACCTACTCCATATCCAAACACAGATCAGGAACCTCTGGCAGACTGATCTATATTCTAGCCTAACTCCAATCCTTACAAAACAGATTCACTAGAGTGGATCTCTCTTTTGAAAAGTGGGCTACATTGTATGTTAGGCAATAGTTAGGCAAGCAGGGTTTTCCTATGGAATTGGTGGAAGGATAGGAGAGGATCTGTCCCTTAGTTACATCAAAATGTTTCTTTAGAACTAACAGAATATGTGAAATGCACTAAGAATATTTAAAGAATAACTTTACTACTAGGAAAATAAGGGAATTTTAAAAAGTGAGGTGACATTATCTTCAAAATGCAATGCATGATTCTGAGCTGTCGATATGTTTTATGTATCATTGTGCTCTGCTATTTTACAAATAATGTATGTATTATTAATTATTATTTAGGGAAAACAACATCCTGATTCTGCGTATGGCTTCTTTGCAGTCTCTATGCATAATTTCATAGTTTAGATTGAGACTAACATTTTCAGATATAGACCTGATCCACTGAAGCCTGGGGGAGCTTACCCAACAGAACTTTTTGATGGGAACTCTTTGTTTTGACAGCCACCAAAAATAACCACCAATTTGATAAAACACCAGGGAACATGTCCTACAACTCTCACCACAGCAAAAGACAAATAATCAACAAAATTCCATTCCTACAATTGTCCTTCTGATGCAATCCATGAACAGACATAAGATTAAACCAGAAGAGCTGCTGAATCTTACAGGGAGATAAATACCCCCCATACATATACACACCAGGTTTAATTAAATGAAAATAGAAAATATGTAAGAGAGAATGAAAATGTTGAGCTCCTTAAACACAGGAGATAACCAATAAAAACTATATAAAAACTAATTAACAGTATCGTTTTAATTTCAAAACTTCTGTAAGAATAACGTAGTAACAATACTAATACAGTATTTTCAAATATTTAAATAATAGACATTATATGATGAACTTGGCTAACTCATAACCATCCTATCATTTGGCCTCAATCCCCTAAAAGCTGGCTGAATTACCCCAGTTTTCACTTTCCTAAGACCAGCCTGGTTATTTCTGTACAAGTCTGTGTGTAAACACTTGTATGTTGGAATAAATCTGGTTTAAAGTCAATTTGATTAATGGTGGTCTGCTGGTAAAATAACAACTTTACCTAAATAGTTTTCTTCACACAGGGAGCATCTACACAGCACTCTAAACTCAAAATAAGATACACCGTTTTTGCTACGTACATTGCATATATTATTTCGATTTTATTTTGAAATAGCTTATTTCAAAATTTGGCATGTCTACACAGCGCCAAATTTCAAAATAATGCGCTATCTTGACACATCCCTTATCCCTCATGGAACAAGAGTTACAGGGATACCAAAATAGCATGCCCATTATTTTGAAAATTATTTCAAAATAATGGGTGCGTTTAAAAGACACACGGTAGGTACCACAGAGACTTATAGCAAAATAACTACATCAGTTTTAGGTAAGCAATTTAATTCAAGTGGTGCAAGCTTGTATGCAAACCTACCATGTCTCCTTATACAAACAAAACTTCAGCTGGTTTGAGCTCGGCACACTGACCCCAAAACTGTATCACCAAAGTCAATGACTTCAGTGGGAGTAGGATGATGCCTACTGTAGTCAGTCAATTTGAGGGTCTGTTCCAAAGCACACTGACGAATTAGGGTTACTTCCATTGACTTCAATAGGCTTTGAATCAGGCCCTCTTTGCATAAACCAGGGTGGAATAGCAGGGCTGTGTGAAGAAGTTCTCACCACCTGAATAATCCTACTTTCAGGGAAAATAAAATCATTTCCAGTCTTGCCTCAAATGTACCTGAAACCAGAAGACAGCAAAGTGTCATTTTACTTCAAAGAGCTGATTTTTTTAGTGTGGAAAAGTTTGTGAATGTGTATATTCAGTAAAGGCACTGTAAATCATATTTTTCCATGGGAAAAATCTGGTCATTTTCACTACAAAAATCTCAAAGCTATAGGGAAATGTCACTCAGGAACAATTTTGGGAATACCCAAAAGAGGGTTATTTTTGTCATTTGAACACTCGCAGAATGAAAATATGAAAATTTACCAAACTTTGGTTATTCCAAAAATGTACGTGCATCCATGTTAGAAAAGCAGATGACAATTTTAGATGCACTGCAATTCTTCAACATAGTCACACTTGTCAGGTGCTTGAAGGAAGCTGGATGTTGGCCATAAGCCTCACAACAACTAAGGAATGTAGACACCTACACATACAAGGCCACATTTTGTACACCTTATTCATGCCAACAGTCCCACTTACCAATGTGACTACTTGCTTAAGCAAACTCTGATCTACATATCACTCATGCGTTACCGCTTACATGCAGTAGAGCTTGAAAAGCATATGGCAAAGCATGAGGGCATTTTGTAATGAGTTTTGTGTGCCACTGACTTAAATGTTTACTGGTCAGAACTGACCATTATCGTATATTTCTAGCTCAAAAATTAAATGAGCTGTAATCAGAAAAAAACCCAAAGTAGTAATAAAACCACACACTGTTCATTCAAAGTGCTCAGACATAGTCCTGAACTGAAAGTGCTGTTTTCTGTCAACCAACTCCATTAGAATCCTTCAAAAACAACCCTGTTGAAATATTCATCTAACTATGATACACATTTACTGGCTTAAAAGGGCAGATTTCTAGAGAAGGAATACTATGATGAACTCATTTTGCATTAGGACAAGTATTCATACCACTAGGGAAAAAAAACTGTTCTGTTGATGCAGTAGGAGACCTGTATTTCCCAGTCCCAAACACTTCCTTTTAAATGGGACTTTTTAAAATAAGAATTGTGTTTAAAAAGTCTTAGAAAATGGGTAAGAACCCTTATATTTGATTATCTTTCCATTCTAGCTATACCTTTATTGTAAGATATGACTGTGACTTATCATCTGGCCTTTTTTTTCCATTATACCTGTAGGAAGAATTTCAACGCAGCAAATCATCGAATAAAAATAATCATATGATGAATGTTGTACCACAAAATTCTTAACATTTGCACATAAAACTGATACTCAGTTGATGTTAACTACTTGTCAATACAATACTGAACTAAGCTAAAAAAGTATCTTTATTGAAAATAGTGTTTCATTAAACATCTTTTATGTGAATGTGGATAATTTTATGTTATGTTTAATAGTATCAATTTTATGAATAATAATGCTAATAATACTAAATAATTCCTATTAATTAGATTCACTCAGTTTGATGGATATGAATAGTCTCCCTTCACAGATCAGCTATGATAGATGCACTTTTGTTTTCTGATGTGGATGATAATTTTACCATCCACCCAACCACAGCTTATCACAATAAAATAAAATAAAAATAAGCATGTTACACATAAAATATTACAGTTAAATATTCTGAACACTTCCACAGAGAAACTCCCCCACCTGATTTCAAAGAGTTTACAATGCTCAAGAAAGTAAGCTTCCTACACAAGGAAAAAAGTAACTCAATTTAAGCCAAAAAATTATCTCCTTTAATACAAAATTCCATTCTCATAGAATAAATTTATTTCCACTGAATAAATAGATTCCCTCACCATTTGCAGATGAAAATGCTACTTCTATTTAAGTAAAGATGCTCTTGCCTTTTTGTAGTTTAAATAAAATATAAACATTATTTATAATGATTGGCTTATACTTTAATATGATTTATGAACACTGGGATTTTGCTTTTTTCCCCTAAATGTATACAGCACCAGTCACACCAGGGATTTTACTTTAACCTGACATGTCATACTCCATATTCTGCATGCTGCAGCATTATCAATGCAATTATAATGATTATTGTCAGAAGGATCTGGCCTTGTATTTGGATGTTTATTTTTGGTAAATACCTGCATGCTTTTCTAATATCCATTAAAAACAGATTAGTGCTGAATGCAGTAATAATGAAACAACATCAATACGATAGAGGGATCTGGCAATTTGAAGTTCATAACATTAACCAATAATACTATCATGGAAATGATGCAAAGATTTACAGAATTTTGACATTGTCCCCTCCTCTCTCCACCATTTCAAAAGTACACAGAGAGCTACTATTGATTCCTAGAAATTGCTTTCTACTTCCTCCACATGGCTCTCAGAGACAGAGAGCCTGTACTATGCATACCTGGCAAAAATGTAATTAGGGGCATTTGGGGAGAACATCTACCTTTTAATTCCATTAGAATGCAACCTGCTGGATGGAATAATTTTGTTACACAACACAAAGGGAAACAGCCTTTCCTGACGAGGACAACTATAGATTTGGCACATCAGTCCATGCAAATATAGACTCTTTCTCACCCAATCCAGAAAGTTGCCAGCACATGTAATCCCATAACAAATGTCCCAGGGGAGGAGAACATTGGATACAGGTGTTTTAATAAGGTGGAAACATTTTTCCATCTATCTTGATAAACTGCCATGATTCTTGTTTTTATTAACACAAAATATAGTTCTATTTTATATGTCTATTAAAACTCATTGAGATCTTTAGAACAGGGCCTCAACGGAGTTAACTGCACAGCTAAGGAGCTGACATTCACATTCCCTTTTAATGTGTTCCCTAGCTTGATGTAAGGCATTAGTGACGTCTGGTGAATTACATTCAACGTAACGATTTCATGCTATTAAGGGCAGACTCAGGAGTCCAAGTAGAAAGTACGGGATGGGAGGCACAACTCAGCTGCAGCTTTTGCAGCGATTGCTGGAGTTACGGCGCCACCTACTGGCCACATTGGGTAACTCCCCAAACAAAGCTTTCCTCTGTTCCCCCCCCCCGGTTGAACGATACTGTTCAACCAGGAACAAGGTACCAGTTAGTACCTTAAAAGAAAAAAATCAGTTTGTTCTTTGGTTTTGCTCAGATCTAAGTGGGTTGTAAATTGAGTGACGCAGAACGTCTATATTGCAGCATCATTTTAATGACGCACGTTTTGTAACATCAGCCTGACCTCCCTAGTTCTAACTTCAGCAGGGCAAAGGAGAAGCCCGGGAAATGCCAGCTATTGGGCCTCGGTTTCCCAGGCTGTTTCGGGTTTGTTTGTTTTTTCCAAAAGAGGGAAAAGAATTATCCAAGTGCAATTGAATCAAGTATTCAAATGCACATCTAAGCTTTTCTCCAAGATCTACTCATTTTCTTATTTATGTCAACGGTGAAAAGTTGTAATACTAATGCCTTTTCTCCTAAATCGTAGCAGAGCGTCGATTCTACTAGCAATATTAGTAGAAGACACTAGGTTAATTCTGCTGCTTATTTTAAATAGAAGAAACTCTGATAGTTACAGTGCAATGTGGAAGAAAAACAGGTTTCAAATTGCATGTTTTAAGTCACAAGGGTATTGTGGCAGAAGTTGTGCATATTTTTTCCCTGTTAACATCACAGTGCACTGAACAGTTACTACTAAAATAGCTTTTAGGATTAAGGTGGGAGAAGTAATCAATCGGTAGGGAGAGGGTATAGCTGAAATTTTAGGTTCAAGCTTTGTATCCTCTATATATCTATATGTATTTTTTCAAAACTTTTTATTAGGAAAGCTATACCAGACGCATCACTGTACAATGAATGAGTAAACATTACCTTTACAATTTATATTCACTTGAAATTACAGAATAAATATATGCACATTGTTGTATCTTTGTGTGTGTGTGAGAGAGAGAGAGAGAGAGAAAACATTTAAAAGTGCTTCCTACAAAGCCGTTAGTGATAGGTACCCAGTGACTTTTTTGTATATTTGTATGGGTTTGTTTTAATTAGAAAGTGCGGATGTCCTCCAAAAACTCATGGCGTCATGAAGTTCATTGATCATCCCTAGGTGTGTGTGCGCCACGTGGTTACATCCAATGGGCTTCTTCGTTTCGGATGACTTCACACGGGAAATGGAATCCCCCTTCCTCCCCCCCTCCCCGCCCCCAGAGAAGAGGAGGGGAAAGGGTTAGAGGAAGGGGGTGGGGCAGATCGGAGTGGTCATTGGTTAAGGGTCGGACTGGCGGCTGGGGCGGGAAGCTGTGTGGACGCGTCTACGGTTGTGTGTGCGTGTGAAAGAGAGACAAGAGTGAGAGCACATTCGAACAAAACCCCCTTCCCCCTCTTGCAGTTTCCAGGCATGCAGGTGCAGCAAACTGCATTTGATTGTTTTAAATAAATGTACAGGATCTGTGCCATGATGGGCAAGAAGAAAGAAAGCCGAAATGCCATCTCCCACCCCCAGGAAAAAACCAAAGTAAGTTTACTGCAACGGAAAAAAAAAAGAGACATAGAATTTACTTAGTTAGGATCAATACAAAGATCCCCATAATAATAATTAATAATAATATACCTTAGACATGGCACAGTCAAAGTCTCAGTTTCAGTATAAAAAATAATGATTAACATCTGCTGGCAAGTCTGCGAAGGCACTTCATTGATTAATGATCTGAGAACGGCCCTGCCTCCAAACACACACTTCTGGTGGGGGAGAGCACACAGCTGGATTCTCTATTCTCATCATGCGGCTGCAGTAGGGCTGGATAGGGCCGGGCCGGGGGCGCTACTGGCGGGGGGGAAGGGAGGGGAGAAAAGCTATCTGGTCAGAACCTATAGGTTGACTTCTCCAGGACTTCGAGGTAATCCGGCTTGGTTTGAAGTTTGGCCCTTAACTCGAGGTATTCGCTTGGGGGGGTTTGGTCTGGGAAGCCCTTGCCGGCCGAGAAGAGCAGCGTTTCTTTCAGCCTGGCGTCCTGCTGGAGGTCCGGGTACTGCATGCCAGGCGGGTGGACGTGCAGTTCCTTTAACTTGGGCACCGTGCCGTAGAGGCAGTCCACAAAGCCCACGGCGCATGGCGGCGGCGGCCGCTCTCGGTCCAGCCCGGCGCTGGCCGGTGGGAAGAGCAGCACCCCGCCGTTCTTCTCGTGCGGCTCCAGCGCCAGCGTGCCGCCGCCGGCCGCGGGGTGCTGATTGGCGGCCACGATGGTGTTGAGCTGCGAGCTGGACACGGCCAGGCTCCACTCCTTCTCCTTTTCCAGCAAGGTCCGGTAGTGGGTGCTGTTCTCCGGCTGGCCTGGCTCGGCGAACGGCTCCCCCGCCCCACCTCCCCCCCGGCGCTCGCCGCCCGCCTCCCCCTCCGCCTCCCCCTCGCGGGGCTTGTAGATGGGATTGTTGCACATGTGGGTCACCGGGTGGGGGATGTAGTCGTAGACGTGCCCCACCGGGGGCGCCTTCTCCGGCGAGGCGGCGGCCCGGCCGCCCTCCTCGAAGAAGCGGTGGCATTGCAGGTGGATGCCGCCCAGGTCCCCCGCCTCCGGGCGCTTGCTGCGGAAGGGCAGTTTCTTGCGCCGCCGGCGCAGCACGAAGGCGAAGAGCCCCGCGGCGATCAAGACGGCCGAGAAGAAGAGGACGAGCAGGCTGAGGATGAGCACGGAGAGCGGCACGGCGGCGGCGCCGGCCGGGGAGAGCTCGTAGGCCGAGGGGCTCGTGGGGCTGGGCTTGCCCCCCGGCGGGGCGGGCGAGACGGCCGCGGAGCTCAGCAGCTCCGGGCACAGCGCCTCCAGCTCCACCGAGCGCAAGTCCCGGCGAGTGAGGTTCTCCGGGCTGGCGCACAGGACGTCCCCCACCACGATCACCGAGCTGATGGTCTCGATCCACTGCTTGAGCGGCACCAGGTCGCAGGTGCAGTCCCAGGGGTTGAGCTTGAGGTCGATCTGCACGATGGCGTGGAGGTGCTCCAGCACCCCGGCCACGGGCAAGTAGAGGAAGTGGTTGTTCCGCAGGTTGAGCCTGGCCAGGGAGGTGCCCGCAAAGGCGTCGGTGGGCAGGGTACGCAGCAGGTTGTCGTTGAGGAAGAGCAGCTTCAGGTTGGGCATGAGGCTGAAGGCTGCCGGCTGGATCTCCCGGATTAGATTGTACTCGAAGTACAGGTAATGCAGGCTCTGCAAGCCCCTGAACATGCCTGGAGTCAGCCTCTCGATGTCATTGCCGTTCAGGTACAGGCTCTTCAGATTAGGCAGGTTAATAAAAGCCCCGTCCTGCACATAGGAGATGCGATTGTTCCCAAGGTGCAAGAGATCCAAGGAAGAAAAATTCCAGAAATCCGAGCGGTAGATTTTCTGGATCAAATTGCCACTCAGGTACAACTTCTTGGCATTCAGGGGCCTGGGCAGGAGCTCAGAGATGTTGTGAAAGCCTCTCTCCTTGCAATTGACTGTCAGGCCCAAGTCGTTGATGTGCAAACTACAAGAGCACCCAGTAGGGCATATGATGGGGATGGGAGGCCTTGTCTGATACGCAGCGATTGGAGGCTGGTTTGGCCCAGGATACAGGCCTCGGGATGTAGGGGGAGGTTTGGGCACTCTGGGTTGCTTGGTGGGTTTGGGCTGCTTATTGGATGTTTTGTATTCGACAGAGGAAGCAGTGAAATGGAAGGAGGATAGCATGGAGGAAGGCTTAGTAGGCCACGCGTTCTCCTTGCTTGATGACAACTGAGGAATCCCCAGACTCGCCTCCACCTCCGAGTCAGACAGCATGGGGCAGAGTTTACTCCTTTTGATTTCCCTCAGGTCCTTACCATGGAAATGGAAGGGGGTCTCACAGGTTATGTCTCCCACAAGGGCAGTGTAAGGTATCCGTTCCAGCCAACTTTTCAGCTGCACAATCTCACAGGTACAGTTCCAAGGGTTCTCCTCCAGCTGAATTTCCATCAGGCTCCTGCCAATATGGTCCAGCATCCCTCGGTAGGAAAGGACTTTTAATCTGTTTCCCCGCAAGTCCAAATGAGTTAAGGACACAGACTTAAAAAGGTTGGTAGGAAGCATGGGGATAAGGTTGTCATTTAAGATCAAGACTCTCAGTTTACTCAGATTTCGAAATGCCCCACTTTCAATCCGTTTAATGACATTGTAATCTGCCTGCAGATATTCCAAACTTTCCAAACCCAGGAAAGTGTCGTTTCTGAAAATGTCTAATTTATTCTCGTGCAGGTACAATCTCTTCAGCACTCTGAGCCCATTGAAGGCCCCTGTCTGAATGTCCTGGAGTGCATTGTTCCCAAGGTTAATAGACACAGCATTGTTCAAATGAAGAAAACTGTTAGTGTATAATTTCCTCATGGAATTCCTCTGCAGATAAAGTTTAAAAGGTCTTGACCATGACTCCATTATCTGACTAATATTTATAAATCCTTTATTGTCACAATGTATATGGAAAAGGCTTTCTTTTACTTCACAGTAACATGGATCAAAGCAGGGCTCGTCAATTTCCTCTGAGTCCTCTATCAAGGGAATTGGTGTAGTCCATGCTACAGCAATTGTGCTTAGAAGAATTACCCACAACATCCTTCCTTTGTGGAGAGTCTCTGCGGTGGAAGGTTTCATCATTTGTGGATGATTACAAAACTGTAACAGAAATAAAAATGCAGAATTTTAGTATTTATCCACACCACTCTTAAAAATAAACTCCATTCCTGCTAGACTTTTATTAAGCTCCAGGAAAGTTCAGCACTTGTGGGGTAGACATTCAAAACAAACTCTACCAGTGTTTGATAGTCAAAGCTGGTTTCAGATTTAAGAGCTATAGAAATCTCTAACAATAAAATAACAACTTCCCCCATTGCATATGATATTAAGCAAATGGTATATATAATGAAAACAGTATACATATGCCATATAGCAAATGAACATCTAGAGTGAGTGTATTGCACATTTTCACCATATGGCTTTTGTTTAGAAAAAAAATACTTTCAGGCTTACCTCTGTATGCATCATAACCTGCATTGATTACAGGAGAAAATACACCAGCATCCTACTACATCCTTTAGACTTACACACACAAACTCCCAAAGTTATTAGATTGCAATGGTCCAATATCCAATGCACTGGCTCAGTATATTCCATGTGTAAGTTTGCAGGAATGTGCAAGGTTAGTAAATGTCCCTGATATAACAGTGTCTTTAATAATGCTTAACAACCGTGATTTAAAAGAAAACCTCCCCCACTCCAGACGCACTGATGGATTAATGCTACTGGTATGTTATCAGATAAATACCTACTACATATTAGTCATTTTAGCTGATTAAAGCATTTAGAGATGATTAATCTTTCTAAAGCACATGCCCATGCGATCAGCAGATCTAAGGCAAGTGACAGATAAAGAAGCACTTCGGATTGAAATGCTCAGCCTGGTTTGGATTATGATATTTTGCGCCCCCAGAATCAACCAAGAGACCCGGTTAAAAAGCTGAAAGTGGAAGAAAAATACCTTGACACCCTCTGATGAATTATCTACCCTACGGTCTATGTTTTACAAAGAAGACACCATTCTTCTCCAATCAAAGGAAACAAATACTGTACTAATGAGATGCAGCTCCCGGAGACACAGTTTCTCCCTTCCGTTCTCCAGATATTTTAAATGTGTGGGGATAAATTAACGCTAATGATGATGATAATGATTGTGATGCAGCTCTTCTTGAGTCAGTGAAATATCCATTACAATTGTTTGGAGGGATCATTGTTCCTAGTCCTAATAGATCAATAAAAATGACCTTTTTCTTTTGCCTTTCCCATGTACACCTCTCTTCCTCCCCCTTTTCCCCACACAAACTTAACATCGGAAAGACGCATTTAGGGAGAGAAATGGGAAAGGGATACAAATCCTTAGGATCAACTTGCAAATGAAACCTTTAGCTGTAGGAAAGAGGAAATGGAAGAAGAGAGAAATACCATCTGCAATTAAAACCATGATCTAATTGGGAAGAAGGGGGAGAGAAAGAAAAAAAAAGAGCTACATTGCAGTATCTCTCAGTCCTCCCTGTCTCTTTTGCAAATAGCTACATAAGTTCTTTCTCTTCTGCAAGGGCTGTAATAAAAATGATGGTGGCGAGGTGGGGGGAGGAGGAGAAACTGTGTGTGTGTGTGGGGGGGTGTCTTTGAAGCTAAGCAGAAAGAAGAGGATCCAGAAGGCTTGTACTTACCGGTTTGCAGGAGAGATTTTAGTGCATCTAAAAATAAATAAATAAATAAAAAATTAAAAGCTCCAGTTTAAGGATTGCTGGTTTCACTCTGTCTCTTTCTGTCTCTCTCTCTCTCTACTCCTGCTGAGGCTGAGGCAAAAGGGATAAAAAAAAAAAAAAGCAAGCAAGCCTGAAACGTGCTGGGAATGCAATGAGCTCCTCAATGAGCTTCTTTAGGATGCAGAGCTGCTGTTTGGCACACTCAATGGAGGAGAAGGGGGCTGCTGCAGGCTCCCAGCTCCGGTGCTGCTTCCTCTGGGCACCAGCAGCCCATCGTTGGGAGGGAGAGGGAGGGAGGCTCAATCACAGCGGAGAATCTCGGGCTTCTCTCTCTTTTTCTCCTGGTGTGTGTGTTGTTGTTGCCCTGGATCAGGCTTTTCCACGTCATGAAAATGAGCTTCAAGAAGGGGAACAAATGAAGGGGGCGCGCTTGGCACCCGGTCGGGGGCGCGCATTTGGGAAGCCCTGACTGTACAGTTTTTTTTTCCAAGGGGGGATGGTAAGTTGGGGTGGGGAGGAGTGGGAAAGAATCAGACTGGGGCAAGCTAAGAAGAATGAGGGAGCAAGGAAAGAACAGCCGCCAGGAAAGAGCTACAGTTCCCCTCACCCCAACTCTCGAGGCAAAAAGATCCCCCCCGGTTGCCAGCTGCGAATTCCAGCCAGGTGCTCGGGCTGCGGGTGGCTCCTTGGGAGAAGCGAATGAATCTCTGGCCAGCTGCCCCCAGCCAGGTTCCTCTCCGCGCACAGACGGCCCCGAAGCCAAGAGATCAGTTCCTGCAGAGCCGCAAGGAGCCGCGCTCCATCGCACCTGGAGGTCCCAACGTGAAAGCTCGGGAAGCCCCGGCAGCCTGCGTGACTTGAACAGGGTGGTTCCTCTCGCCTAGCATCTCCTCGCTCTCTTTGATCCCTTTGCACCACGAGCTCCCCCACTCAACCCCACCCCCCGTTTTTTTTACTGTGGTGCTGCAGCTCCAGCCTTCAATCTTCCCCCGGATCCAACAGCCTCCTGTTCGCTTCCAGCTGCAAAAAGAGGCAAAGCAAATCGCTGGGAAGAGACCCGGAATCGCTTGGGTAGCAGCGACACATTTTGCATTCTGTCACCGAGCAAGGCATCAAAAAGAGAGAAGAGGAGGGTTTAACTCCTGAGCTGCCGCGAGACTTTGCCGCCTGGCTTTGTGTGAACGCGCGGACTCGGCGGTGCACCACGCTGGCTGGATGCGGGAAGACAACGCGACTCCGCTGACATCTTTCCGCGGCAGAGGCAGCACGAAGGTAACACCGAGAAACAGGGACTAAGGAAAGTGGCGGTGGGGGGCGGGCGGGATTATCGGTTAGTTAAGAGCTGCCAGCCGGCAGCAGATCACTGGCGGGAGCGCCCTGCAGCTGAGACCGAAGTCTGTCCAAAATTATCCTTGGCTGAAACTTAGCTGGCAAGAGCGGTTGTCAGGGGCGAAGTGCTTTTTAAGCAGCAGCGAGACTGTGGGGTCAGGAATGCACTGCTCAGTCCCTCCCTGGCGGGGCATTTCAAAGAGCAAATACAAGGGTTTTTTTCAAGCCGGAGGCCAGGGAGATGCGATATACTGCGTCCACTTCCCCGAACAGGCTGATTTGTCCCACTCCGACAGTTCGCTGACACTTGGCCGTGCATGCACATGGTAGACACCCGGAAAAGGGGGGCGCTCGCTCTGGCATCCTACTCTCTACCACCCCACCTCGTCTGGGAGCTACACGCGAGCTTCCAAGCAGGCGGCTCATCTACCATCCCTTCTGCAAGCCATAGCGCCCAGGTCCAGAGAGACGCAGCCTTAGGTCTGGTCTTTAACCGAGCCTTTAACGTTGTTATTCTAACGTTTCCCCTTCTCTGCTCCGCATGCCGAAGAGCGGCTTGGCTGGAATCCTTGAAAAGGCAGCAGGTTGGTATCAAAAAGTTAGGCGAAAAGCCCAACTGTCAGGAGCACACATGCGCCCGCTCTGTTAATAAGACCAGGCGATACCCCTTTGCTTTACCCCCTCCTCTCTCCTTCCCCCCTTCCAGTCTCCTCGGATCAATTACAGCCCCAGATTCTTTTAAACATCCGAAACGCTCAATATGGAAGCAGCACTGTTTGCTAATTAAAACGCTGCATCATTCACTTTCTTAGGAGCAAAATGTGGTGCTGTCAGGAGACATGCACTTGCTACTTCTCAAAAGGTTGCGGGGGGGGGGGGTGGAGGTAGAATAAGGAAGTGGGAATAGTTTTATTAGGTCTCTAAAGAAATCAGAGGGAGGAAATACCGAAGCCGATTGTATGTGAATGTCTGTGATTCTTGCCACTGGTCTTTCTTTCGCAGCTGCCTTAGCAACGCACTCGGGTTAGAAATACATCCCCTAAGGGCTATGATCTGGCCCACCCCACAGTGCCCATTTCAATAAATCTGTTCGCAAGGCCGCTTGCGAGTGCTGACCACTGCAATCAGGCTCAGTTTTCCTGGGCTAATGATTTTCATTGGGAAAGTATCAAACGAGCGCGGTTACTACCGATCCGGGCTGAGAGCTTTGCTCTCAAAGGCTGGGCAACAGTCGAACTCTTTTGTTCTGCATCCCTAATGCCCTAACCTTGACTCCCCCCTCCCTTCCAGTCCAGCAACTCTGAGCAATGGCACCACATGAGGCTTGTCATTCTCTTCAAGTTCTGCAGACGAATCGGGAAGGGGGGGGGGCGGTGGATTTGAATGCAAATAGAGAAGCGTTGCATGGAGCCTCAGTATCACAATACAGAGCACTGGGAGTCAAAGTCTGTCGGCCGAAGCTCCCAAGGACACCCCCCCCCCCTTCATTGTAAACCGGAGTCCACTCGGATGCAGCTGGAAAGAATTTGGTCCCCAGAAGTACCGCGATGGGCTGCTCCTACTGCTGTCTCCCCTCCCATCTGACAGGATGTTACACGATGCAACCTCTGCCTGGATCCTCCCTGAGTCCGGTGGGGTATCTCCCTTCAGCCCCCCGCCCCCCATCCTTTACCCGGCCGCGGTGGGTGCGGGGAAAGGAGGGCAGCTGCTGTATCTCAGTCTGAGGCAGTCGGCGAAAGAGCCCGGGGGGGGGGGGAGGCGAGGACAATCCCTGGGGTTCTAGATGCTAAATCTGCAGTTTGGAGGTAGGGTACTGCAGTCAGATCACCGGGCGAAGGATTGCAACCAGCCAGCGTGTCAGGTAACAACTCAGCGCTAGGGGGAACTTCGAGGAGGGAGGGGAAATTCCTTAGATGGGAGACACAGGCGTCTTCCAAGGCAGAGCTGCTTCCAAAGTGCTACTCAAGGGCCAGGAGTTAACCGGGATTTACCAGCAGCTGGGAGCAGCCTGTGCGAGCGACGTTGTTATGAAAGGGGGAACGGCTTGCCTGAGCCGGAATCATACTTACACCTGCGTGCCTAGCTCTTGTTCCGACCTATCTGATGAACTAGTACCACGGAGACCCCAAATCCCCTGCCCCCCCCCTAAGAATTTCAACCTTTCCTCCTCCCACAAGGAATATGGAAATCGCAGAGAGGTCATTTCAGAAACATCTCTGCTCAAGCAAAGAAAGGCAGAAAAGCCTTTATGTTTCTGCTTGTTGGGTCGGCGTACAACCTGCTCAGCCCAAGAGCCATGTTACACGATTAGCTGGGGCATATGTCACAGCAATATAGCCTAGACTGGGACCGCATCCCTTTTCCTATTTTGATTTTAACTGGTAAATTTTGCTTCCTTGCAAAATCGAACCCAGTCCTAGGGCTACAGCCTCAGTTAAAGAGCGTCTGAGCTCTGCGTGCAGGTTGACGGATGCCCTTCATCTATTTGCAATGCACTCTTCCGCCTTTGCTGTAGCAGTTAAAATGTCTCCCTGTAACAACACTAACAGTAAAAGAGCCGTGGACAACTTTTGTGAGAAATCAGACCAGGGCACTTGAACAATCTTTGCACCTTTTTGGAAAGTACTAGTGCCACATTCCATTTCCACTGGAGGCGACCATTTCGCACACTGCAGTCATTCCAATGCAGACCTTTAACGCTTTCATTCAATCTGCAGTGCAAACTAACTCATTTCCTTTTTAATAGACCCCCATCCATAAATGGCAAGGGTTGGGAGAAAGAGGGAGATTTCTACCCAGCTTTCTCCGCCTGACTAGAAAGAAACATTCCGAAGTTTAATAGCCTCATCTACCTCCAGCAATCTGTAGCCCGGGTGAAGGTAATAAATAGTGCCAGGACAAGGGAAACTCATGGCTGCTGTAACTATTTTATACAAAAGCTGCTTTCTTGCTTTCTCTAAATTTTGGAAAACCACCAGCGTGCAGTTTAGGCTTTGCAAGAGTGTTGCTGATCTTTATTTACAGCAGTATTTTAGGAACCATCATAAGCACATGCAGTGTTTCAGGGTCTTCCTGGATTTCTGTGTAACCACACTTGTGGTATGCAGGGAACACAGGCACAGGTTGCGGAGAGGGGACACAATGGGAGCAGCACTGAGAAGAGAGTCATCAGCCCAGGTGAACATGTGATATCCCAAGTAGGAAGATGTGAAAGAAAGACACAAGTGGGCTGTGAAGCTGATTAATTTGTGAAACAAAATCTACATGTAAAAGTGCTTGGGAAAAATATCAGCTGAGCAGCCTTGGAGATTGGAATTCTCTGTTTATCTACAGATCAGATACCACAGGGACAATTCACACTCCTCTAAGCCATCTAGTGTGTTTCACCATGCACCTAGAGGGACCTACGTTTGGGAGCACACTTCACCCTCTATGCCCACTCAGGTTTTGGTCTCTTGAGAATGCTAACAAAGATGCCATGTAGTGCCAACTGCCATGGTGATTTTGTTCTGAGGACATCTTTCCATTAGGAGCTCAGGGCCAGATACCTCTTCCATTGCAATATAATGGATGCTCTTAATGAGTTCAGATACAGGAGAAATTGCTAGATGGAGACCACCTGGGCTTTTCCCAGGCCACAAGATAGCAGCCACATGATAATGTCATTAGTGATGACCTGGGCTAAATTCAAACCTGCGAGGAAGATGAAAAAGGCTTCAGATCCTATTACTAATCCATTACTGAGCCACCTATTTGCTATACTGCTTTGTCTGTTCTGTTAAGATAAATGTAGTTAAAATTGATTTTTTTTTCCTAAGGGAAAAAACTGGCTTTAGGGTTACGTATGTATAGATAATTTAGACTGAGAAATTCTAGTGAAAATGTTCAAAAAGAAGAACTACTAGATGGTATTTTGGCACAACATGTTAATTTGTTACTTTGTGTCATATAAACCTGCCTTTTCAACATTTTTTAGTTCATTTATCACATGGAACAACATTTAGCCAATTTATCCACCCTACTGTGGGCAAGAACATTTATCCTAGAAGCTGAGCGAAGCTGGTCTTATCCTATTTTAGAAACCAAGATCTCCTTGCTACTATACCAACATATTAAATCAATTTCAAGTGGAAATGAACTATGTTATTGGTGTTAGGACATATATGCTAAGATACAAAGGACTGACTCTTCCAGTCCTGAACACACTGAAGTCAGAGTAAATATTCCCATTGACTTCAAGGTGAAAAGAATGGGACTTTATGTACACAATCCAATTTCCACTGAAATTAAAGGGAGTGTCTTTCCATCAATTTCAACAGGAGTTAGATAAGGCCCTAAATTAAGATTATTTACATAGGACCATAAAGAATGGTCATACTGGGTCAGACCAAAGGTCCATCTAACCCAGTATCATGTCTTCCAACAATGGCCAATGCTAGCTGCCCCCAGAGGGAATGAACAGAAGAGGTAATCATCAAGGGTACGTCTACACAGCAGCGTTATTTCAGAATGACTGATATTATTTCAAAATAACGTAGTGTGCATCTACACAGCAATCCGTTATTTCAAAATAATGTCAAGATGGAGGATTTCTCACTCCGATTCCTGTAACCCTCATTTAAGGAGGAGTAAGGAAAGTCGGAGGAAGAGTGTTCCTCCAGCTGTGCAGACAGTGACAAAAGCAGAATTAAGCTATTTCAACTTCAGCTACGTAATTGACATAGCTGAATTTGTGTATCTTAATTCGACTTTTGCCCTGCAGTGTAGACGTGTCCTAAGTGATCCCTCCCCTGCCATCCATTTCCAGCTTCTGACAAACAGAGGCCAGAGACACCATCTCTACTCATCCTGGCCAATAGCATTTCAGCCTTGTTCAACTGAAGGCTAAACATCCTTTGCACCATACAATACATATATCTAGGCTGATATTTCATTTATAAATCTAAACACAGATTAGTTTCATTATGTAAATATTTGTGAACACATATCAGATTGATGATACATAAAACTGGGATTTCCATGAGGGAATTAGGTATCCACATGCACTGAAATTCTTTCAGATTAGGGCACTAAGTTTCCTAAGGGCCATTCGAAAACCCAAGCCATATTTTTATAATTATTTAATTATTTAGATATTAGCAAATAATTACATTTTACCTTACAGAGTACTAATCTATATTTTCTATGGTAGATCCACTGTAACGGATATAGCAGAATGACATGCAATGTATTTCTGTTATATGAAATCAAAGTTACAGAAATGTAAGTTATCCTTCATTACCTACTAATTTAAAGGTCCTACAATTTATGTTGAATCTATGAACAATTTTCATGTAGTTTACACAGAAAATTCCTTACACACAGGGACCTTGAGACAAATTACATGAAATCTATTTACAGACATAGGAATTGTTTCTGCAAAGTATTTTAAGGTCTGTGTGAATATTAAAATTAAAATACTGAAATTAGTGAGGATTCAGACTGAGCAGCAAACACTATCAAATGTAATGAAATACTTTTAAGAAAGAGAAATAGGCCACATGGCAATCATTTACACATCCTCTATACCTGCCAAAAGACGCATGTGTTCTGGAACACCAAATTTAGCGCCCTCTGAAAAAGTTTAAGTGTCACTAGTTTTCCTTCTTCAAGCTTGATATTTCAGGGTGCTGGAGGACTTGGTATTACGCATTAACATAAAGAAATGGATTGCAGTAACTATTTAATAGCCAAAGGAGTTATTCTGAGAAAATGGAAATCTGCAATTCCTCCCTCATACACAGACTGGCTTAGTGAGCAATCTGTTACAGCTTTAATGGAAATAAATGACTCTGTCTAATAGAAATGCTTGGGAAAAATATGAGCATGTCTGGTCATGCATAAAACTACTGCACACTTTTGAACTATAGTATATATTAGCCCCCAACACTTATAGGTTATGTTCTCAATTATTTATCTATTTAGTCACTATAATAACTAATACCCTGCATGACCTCTATGGGTTGGTTTGCTTGTTTTTTCTTGTGTTTATTCCAGGTTTTGTAAATATTGAATGCTGAATGTTGTTATTCATATGCTACTTCTATCTTGTGCATATATTTATACATGTTTATACATATTTTATATATGTTTTGCACGTTTTAAGTATTTATATTTTATATAAAATAAGGTAAACAAAAGAAAGAAAAAGGTACACAAAATTAGCTAACACAGTAAACAGATGCATGGCACTTCATGTATAAAATCCATGCCAACTGAATATTTCAGGAGCAATTTTTAACTAAAGGTACAATTGTCTTGAACATTTGCTCTGCTATATTAGGCATAGATAAATCATCCTTTCCACTTTACCATACAACCCACTTTTTTTTAAGTGTCCAAGCATATATTTTGGCCATTGTCAGAAAACACCCCCCACTTCATGGGTGAATTTCTCATTGACCTTTATTAGGATAATATACAGCCATGGTTATGCATGTGCAATTCCCTGTGACATCAATGAGAGTTTCATGCATGGATCAAGGCAGAGTAAACCCCTTAGGGTGTTCCCAGAAATAATGAACTATCTCTGTTATAGTACAGAAATGTGGCTTCTTCCGACGCTTTCATGCTCCAAATAGAGATTGCTGCAGCATGTAACCGCAACCACATTGGCAATCAAGCTACTGCATCTTTTTTTTGGTGAAACTGCTTTTAGGACAGTTCTGATATTTGAGGTTATGTCTCATGGAAGTACTTATTGCCCCCCATCTTCTGTCCCCAATTGGAAACACTTGCTATCTAGTAACCCTAGATATGAAGGAAGAACATAGATGTGTAAATTCTTTCCACAGCAAGCTAATAACCAAGTGGCAAGAAGGAAGAGGATTTAAAATGAGAGCTACTGCCCTGGGGATGTGCTAAGATTCTTAGGCAATGAGTAATGTTATCTTCAGGTCCCTCCAAGTAGAAGATTTCATCCAACATCCCAGGGTACTCACTCTAAAAGTAGCTATTTTATGTGTAGTAATTTCTATTTTGCAACCACTAGTGCTGAATGTGTTTTTCACCAGTGTATTTGTCTTTTGTGTAAGCCACATTTTTTACTTCATTCATGTATGTGAAGATATAGATTGCCCAAGTACATACTGGAATCAAGAGTACAGTTTTGCAAGTTTATGGTTAGAATTGCCATAATTAGAAACATCAGCATGGACACATCATGTCATGGCAATTCATCAATATTATACTATAACACAAATCATTTCACAAAGTATATTGATAGATGCTGCTTTCTGTGAAGAAAGACACTGCTGCTTATATGAAAGCTCATATTTGGAAAAGAAAAGGAGGAAAGAATGTTATGTAGGACAATTTAACAATCCTGATCTGCCCCTTCCATTGGGAAATGTCTGCCCCCACTGTCTCATTGTCTGTTGATGCTGGATAGGTCTCATTAGTCATGTGCCAGCCTGCCAACGATAACTTGCTATCATTCTATTGGAAGATGATTATTCTCAAATTCCAAGGGACTGCCAACACATGGAATTGCTACTTTGATCAATACTGATCCTATTCTCCATGAAGTTTATGGCAAATTTCCTATTGGTTTCAGGGGTACAATATCAGACCCATAAGAAGTTGATCAAATAACCACTTGGACAGCAGCCAAACTGACATTTTTTTCAAGTGTCCGTTGAAGTAAACGTCATAAAACAGCCAAATATGCTGTATATTGCATGGGAGGATTGTTAGAATAAACACTTATTTGTTCAACAATCCATATAATCTATGTGTTTATATCATGTTAATTGCCAGGGTGTCTGAACTACTTAGCAAAACTATCGAAAGTCAGCGACTAGACAAAATAACTAAACTAAACACACTTAAGCTTTCATTCTCTCCTCCTTTCTTCCTGCACATAGTTGAAATCCTAGCCTCGCTGAAGTCAATGGGAGATTCACTGTTGACATCAATAAGTCCAGGATTTCACTCTGAGAGTTACCTTCTTTTCTTCTTCTTCCATTTCTCCCTCTTTTTTCTCCGAGAATCTTCTATTAGGTTTAGTTATCCTTTGCAGTTATTAAAAGCTAGGATGTATATGTGGGCTTTATCTTACATTCCAGAATCAGCCAGATGTATAGTCATTGTAATCTCTCATAGAAGGTCATGCGCCAGATGCTCACATCACCTGTTCCTGCAAGCTTTACCCTCCTCTATTGTTCTTGATGACACAGCTGTTTTACTGTAGCCTGGTATTGAATACAAGGGCAGTAATTTCTGATCCGACATCAGTTCAGCTCAGCTAAGATTTTGAAAATCAAGAGAGGTTGACTGATCTGACCTAAGTTGTGTTGAACTAAAATTTAAGTCAAAGGAGTTATGATGGTATATAACTGGTGTAAAAGAGTGAAGAATCAGTGAGTTCATAGGACCTTGAATATCATCTAATATATGACATTAGTCACAGTATTCAGATTTCTAGCAATCAATGGCTAAATACATAATAATGCTTTTGAGACAATATTTTTAAACTGAAGGCAATCCTTTCCTGCTTTTTTGTTAGAAAAAAGGTGTTTTCAGCTAATACAAGTTGTAGCATTCTGGAGAATAAAAAATAATCAAATAATTAATTTATTTGATTACTAATTTACTTGGTCTTGTGATGTTTAAATAAATTATACTTTGAGATTCTGCTAAAAGGATTAACATGAGCAAACATTCTTTTGATTCATGAACTTCCCAAAATGAATATGCTCCTTGGAACATACTCTACCATGGAAGAAAATGATGGCTTTTTTCATAATGCCCAAAGAAATTAAAAATAAAATAATAATTGGTTTTAAGTGACATACCTACAATCTTCAATATTTTTCACCAGGCACTGAAAAAAAATGTTTCTCAGATTATAGGGGAAAATATAAACAATATTTTCAACTCTGATTTTTCCAGCTTAACTGAATGGTGAAATTAATATTTTATCCATACGCCTATATGCTACAAGTACTAACTAATGATACGAAATCTTTCTTTCTTTCTTTCTTTCTTTCGGGTCAGCATTTCTTTTTGCTCTCAGAATTTCCACTGAATTCAATGAGAAGAAATGGAGGATCAGGCCCAGTGTTTGTCACTGTCGTCAGTCATTATTCACTGTACATTAAGGAATGAAATGTACATGATCACACATTCATCCTTACAGAGGCAAAATTCCCATCAAAATCAATAGAAATTTTGCATGAAAATTAGGTACAGAGTGGGATCAGAGTAGATACAATAACATTAAAAATAATGAGCCTTAAAAAAAAATCTAAGCCAATCTCCAAAGGATGAGTTGTATATATATTTTAACAGTGCACATGCAGTACTGCAAACCACAAGCATTCAAAAATCATAATTCAGATCCCTCAAAAATCGTCAAATTATTTATATATTTATATAATGTACATTTCTAGCCCTCATGGTTGCAAATAAAAGTTTAAGTGCCTCCTGGTTTATGAATTTTAGGGTTCACATTTGCAAACTTTTCTCTGTAACCATAAGGCTAGAAACTTACGTTAAAAAAATTAAAACTGAAATGCCTGATTCTTAGTGCTGGGACTTTAAGTACCAAATATCGTAAGATTTTCAACAGAATCATACGTGTTGGTAACTGAAAAGAAACAAAAAAATCCACATTCTTAATATATGAAAAACAGTGGCATGTTGTATTGTGCAAGCCTTAACAAACTCAGAATTGCACAAGTACCTTTGATGTATTAAATATTAGATGTTCTAAAAAAGAAATGAAACTTCCTGTTATCTGTTGATTTAACTAGCCTCAAAATCTAAGGAATAAATTGTATATAATTCATTACTTCATGAAGTATATAGTCCCCAAACATCAAATAACATATTATGTCTTCACCTGTCAAAGGTTTAGTAGGAACACTGCTGATGAACAGGGTAAATAAAACATACAGTGGAATGATAAATGAAATGACCAGATATTATTTTAAAATACAAGAGCATATATATGTAATATCTGACCTCTGAACTACCAGCAGTCATTAATATCTGTTATATTTTCAAAGGACTCTGGGGCAGACTCTGCCACTCTTACACTGAATAGTCTTTGCTCCTTGAGTAGTCCGACTGAAGAAACCAGTATGTCTGCCCTACGCAGCTTTTGGTGATAAGGCAGTGATAACACAGCCCTGACACTAAAAGTCAGTGTGTGTGAATGGAAAAAAAAAAACACTTCCATCCTAATTTCAATGTGCAATCAGGAAAGTGCTCCTGCTGACAAAGCAGCATTCTCATGTGCTCTTGCCGTGGCAAAACTTTGTCGCTCACATGGGGGGGGGAGGGGTGTTTAAAGCACCTGTGAATGAAAAAAGGTTCGTTGAAGTAGAAGTGTAAACATACTAAGATCACACCCACCAACAGGGGAGGGGTACTAAAGGGGCAGTTGCCCCAGAGCCCAGCAATTCAAAGGGTCCAGGGTTCCTGGCTGCTGCTACCGTAGCAGTGATGGCAACTAAATTCCCGGGCCCTTTCAATTGCTCCCAGAGCTCTGCACACTCCACAGGGCTCTGAGAGTTGTTGAGAGGAGGGGCTAGCACCATGGTCCAGGCATGATAAGGGCTGGCTGCCTTGGCCCCACCCCTTCCAGCTGAGGTCCCACACCTTCTGGGGACACAGAGTTGGACCCCCCCACCCCACACCTTGCCCATGGGCCAATGGAAGCTGTCTGCTGTCAAGACAGCTCAGTGATTATGGAGGTGCTTCTCAACATAGGCTGGCCAATCTCACGTTGCTAAACTATAACCAGTATAATGATAATACCTGCTGTTTCAAGCCAGAAGATGTCTTGTAGAACTGGAGACATTCAATGTCCACCATTATATTTTGCTGCATTAAATACTTTAGTTCTTTTACAATACGAGTGAAAATTAATTTACAGCAATTAATTCTGCACCAGGCAAGCTGCAGCACCCACTTACAGAGGCCAACTGAGAGCAAAGAAATGGTTTGTCATTATCATTGGTCATGGTTGAATTATTATAGAAATGCCAAAGAGCCCCAGTTAGACTAGGGTCCTTTTGTGATTGGTACTTTATAAACATGGAACAAGAGAAAATCCTTGCTTCTCACAGAGTTTACAATTTAAGTACATATCTACGTGAATGCATATATGGCCATCCTTTTTTTGTGCTAAAAACTTCTACCACTGTATTCATATGCAAGACAATCTGGAGCCTGATTCTGGTCTCTCACCAGTTTTTTAAGCTGCCAAGGCAGCTCATTAGTTTCAAGAGCAGTTTTGTTATTAATTTTCAGTGTGACGTACAGGAGATCTAAGTTTAGTATCATCTCTAGTAACAATTATAATGTAAAATGCATTCACTTGTGAGGATGTCCAAGGTCAGACAACCATTTTGTTGGGTACATGCAATCTCCCTCCCAGCAGTTTAACTTGACTGTCACTTAACTGAGGCTACGTCTAGACTGAAGGCTTCTTTCAGAAGAACTTCTTCCAAAAGAGCGTGTCCTCACTACCAAAGCACATCGAAAAAGCAATCTGCTTTTTCGAAAGATAACATCCACATTGAATGGACGCTATGTCACATTTAAGCTGTGATTGCTATGGACGGAATGGTTTTTCATCTTTCCTCTTCCGAAAGAAATCCCTCTTTTCCGTGCACACACGCGTTTTTCTGAAAGAGCTCTTTCAGAAAAAGGCTTCTTCCTCGTAGAAAGAGGATTACCAATGCCGGAAAAAACCCACTGTTCTTTCAATTTTCTTTATAAAGAATTCGATTGCAGTGTGGACGTAATTGAAGTTTTTTCGAAAAAATGGCCGTTTTTCCAAAAAAACTCTGTAGTGTAGGCATACCCTGATTTAAGTAGAGTTACTCCTGATGTACAGCGGTGTGAGGTAAGAATCAGATCCTCTGTCCTCATACTCACATACATGACTTGCTCAGTAATGTCCAGTTACAAAAAATATAACTGAAAATCAGATAGAAACTGTATCCATAGATACAACCAAATTAGGTGAACTACTGAAGAAATGCAGACAGTCTATGGCCACACATACATTCTTAATTCTCCCCTGTTTTGCAAATCTTCAAAGCAGGTGAACACTATTCAGTCAGAATGGCAGCATTTTACTCATAGTATGCACACGTGTAAATAATTATATAAGACAGTGGGGAATGAGGTGCATCCAAGATTGATTAAAGAGAAAGGAAAAGGATATAGGGTTTTGCATTCTGGTATTCATTTTAAATACAGTGTCAACTCTCAAATGGTTTTATACATTTTTAACGTATCAAAATTCTAAATAGAATATAATAAATTTTAAAAAAATACATCACACTAGCTTACACAAAACAATGCAATTCTATTTTTATAGAAATAATTAATGTTTTATCTTATGCAGTTTTTACGAATTATCCATATAAAGCATGCTTTAGGGAAAGCTGCTTAGAGAGATTTCAGGGGTCGCTAATCCACAGGACTTTCATTGAAATACTAAATACAAAGTCAGATGAAAACCTTATCATGGCAAACCTAATTGAAACATATTTGCAATAATATAGTACCAAACTACAAAAATCTCAAACACACCATGTAGGTCCAGAATTATGGATTTGCTGTTTATATTTGTTGGAAGAGCTTTAAAATGGCATCATTTTTTGTTTGTTTGTAGAGAGGAATAAATTAGTCATTAACACATGCGCACACACACACAATTTATATATAGAAACCCTGATGATCTTTGTATTTCCCCCCTCTTTTTGCTCTTGCAGAAAAATAATTAACAATATTGACAATATTAAACAGTCACAGTTTACACTTCTTGCTTTGTGGGTGGCCAGCTATTTATGCTGCAGGACCTTAAGCAGAGAATTGTGAGAAAAGAGCACACACATACACCCAAAACATCAGAGTACTGCTTTATTCAGGCTCATTTTCATTTAAAGTGAGAACATGGTTTTTCCACCCTCTAAAATCACTGGTGAATATCAAACTGCATTATAATTATCATGCAAGGTCCAGTTTATTGCAAAAGCCAACAGGCTCCCCTAGATGGTGCTCTCATGTCCTGTTCTCCCAGTGCTGGGGTTGGTCAGTTACTCACAAAAGGGTAGAGCTAGCAGAGGCTTTAGGAATTCAGAGTTCTGATCCCAGAGCAACGGCAGCCTTTTTGAATTAGCCAGACACTAATTCCAGCACTGGGAGGAAGAGAAAGCAACATCTACCATCTCAGCTGGGTTTCCAGTATTAGCAGACAATTGCTCCATTTCCAGTCCAATCCATCAGAAACACTGAATTAAATAAAGCAGCTATCTTCAAAATATGCTTCTTTCTTTGTAAATGACTCTGTTTGCTTATGTCTGTATGTGCTTCAGACAGTTGTATGAGGGTGCCTATAGTGCACTCATCAGAATAAACAATTTCACGAGGCCTGGATCATTAATGCAAACTTCATTTTTCTAGCAAAAAGCCTCTTCCTCCTGGCTTTAGGTTTTCAGCAACTGCAAGGATATGTAAAACTGAGATACATCCCATTCATAATTTCAGAGAAAGAGAGAGAGAGAGAGAGAGAGAGAGAGAGAGAGAAAAGCAATATAAATGGAATACAAGAGAGTGTTTGTAATAAATAATTTTTATTTCTTCATTCCCTTAATAGCTGACTTGTATCTCCAGTTCATTCATCCTTTTAAAATTATTTGATTTTTGTTAATTATTTAAACTAACTTTATTTACTCCTGTGAGCTATTATTCACACCAATATTCTTTTGTGCAATATGCTGTGTGAGGGCTGAGACAGATATAGGTTGGATCATTTCTCCCTTGAGCTCTGCATGTGTGGAGGAATTCTCCATGTGCACTTTTCCTTGCTTCTTTTTCCTTTGCTCCACAGACCCTGAAGATGGCTTCCCAGAAGCTGTAGAGTTATTTTGGGGGAGGGGGTAGAGGAAGTCAGGCAGGGGAATGGAACAGCAAGTGCTTCAGCAGTAGGGTCCAGGGTGACACACATCATCCTCCTCTCCAACGCATGTAGGTTATCCAGGCTGTATGGATTTTTTTTCCTTAGGAGTCATGGTGACCTGACAGGCTAGGGTCTGTCTGTAAGTATTGTGTGGGAGCACCCAGGGAAGCAAATATAGGCTGCGTCTAGATTGGCATGATTTTCTGGAAATGCTTTTAACGGAAAAGTTTTCCATTAAAAGCATTTTCGGAACAGAGCGTCTAGATTGGCACGGACGCTTTTCCGCAAAAGCACTTTTTGTGGAAAAGCGTCCCTGGCCAATCTAGACGCGCTTTTGCGCAAGAAAGCCCCGATCGCTATTTTAGCCATCGGGGCTTTTTTGCGCAAAACAATACCACGTTGTCTACACTGGCCCTCTTGCGCAAAAGCATTTGCGCAAGAGGGCTTTTGCCCGAACGGGAGCAGCATAGTATTTCCGCAAGAACACTGATGATCATACATGAGATCATCAGTGTTCTTGCGGAAATTCAAGCGGCCAGTCTAGACAGCTGGCAAGTTTTTCCGGAAAAGCGGCTGATTTTCCGGAAAAACTGGCCAGTCTAGACACAGCCCCAGTCTATAAACTCTTGGTTTATATGCTGCAAAAGAGTAAAGGAACACAACAGATCGTCAGAGGCTTAAGGAAGGCTGCCTGCTAATGGAAATGACAGTCCTGATTTCAAGTGGCTTGCATGACCATTAAAATCTACCAAATATTATTTCAAACCATTGCTACATCATAGGCCTTGTCTACACTTAACCCCTCCATCAATCTACCTGACACAACGGCAGCTACCCAAATAGCAGTATCTTTCATGCAGTAAAGACAGTGGGGGCTGTTCTTCATTGACTCTGGCTACTCTTCTCATCCTGGTGAATTACCGGAGTTGACAGGAGAGCACTCGGAGCTTGATTCATCATGTCTAAGCAGATACAATAAATCGATGACAAGTGGATTGATCGCTGCAGCATCCCGATCCACCACATAGTGGAGACAAGCCCACATAATCTGACTATGGTGTATCACAGTTTTGTTAAAAGTCCAGGTGTCATGTTGCATCTTGCACATGTTAAAAGGAGCAGTCCTTAATAAGAAGAAGGAGTTAGCTGTGTGCGTTTTCTCCTCATCAGCTACAGCAGTTTCTGAAGCTAATATGAGATGTAAAGGATTAGAAAGGAAAGAAGAAGATTCCCCTGCTCCTCAAGCTCCTGCTACGTAACATGTAATCCAAACGGCAACTCAGCAATGGGCAATTTAAAAGCTGCTTTAGCAGGAGGCTCCCACCAAATTCATATGTTAGAAGTTTTATTTGTTATCTTAGTAGCTTCATTTTAACTGAAGATACCCACTGGAAAATTTGCAAATGCAGGATCGATTTGCAAATGCAGGGGTATTTATTCCCAATTATCTTGGGTGTAAATAGTGAGTAACTCATTGAGTCAGTGAACTTTTTCTCAGATTGCACCAAAATAAGGGAGCAAATGCTTTGGCTTGAACAGAACAGATAAAAATAAAACAAGCAGTAGGCAAAGCCAATTATGTTCCACATTGCCTAAGGATGGTCAACCTAATTTACAGCTGACAATAATTTGATGGACTGAATCATATTTTCTGACCTAGCATTTGGAGTAATTTTTATTGTAAACCAATCATTACAATATAAGACTTTCAGTACCATCAGTGTCACCATGACAAATTCCCACGCCAGTGTGAGCCTTGCTGCTAGGGTTTTTCCTCCAATTTTTCATTGCTGAGGATGTTCTAGAAGGTAGCTAGATGTTTTGTTCCTCGACTCTATCCTCAACACAAGCCCCAGGCATGGCAACTAATGGGTCGTGTAAGGCTGCTATGCCAAACACTACCCTTTTGTCTGTGGGGAGATGTTACCTGTCTCTTTGCTTGTAATTTTTTTTCTGTGGCATTGAATTTAGCTTGTTTGTTCTGTGTGTAACTGAAGAACACCAGTCTGGGGGGCTGGTAACATTCTTTCTTTTCTTCCGCAGCTCGGATCCTCTCTAACTTTTCTCCTATATCTGTTTTTATTCTTTTAATGGATTATATTGATTATGTTATGTTTCTCCTAAATATTTTGGACTAGATTATGTTGCACAGAGCATTTCTTTACTGCCTGAGCATCCAAGGAAGGAACGGTAGATCACTGAATTTCTTCCTTGCTTTTCGTTTGCATCAGGGGGGTAATCATTTGATGGTGGGCTGTGCCAACCATAAATAATTACCCTCCCTCTCTCTACTGGCCCAGGTCTGTAGGCTGGCATAATGGAGTGCTGAGGCAAGGCATTATCCACTTCCTTCCACCTGCTGGAAGAAGCAGATGCAACACAACCCCTGCGTGCATTTATCCAAGGTCCAGGTAGTTAGTATACAAGCTTTAAATGTGGTCTGACTCCCTCTTATTTCCATGTCTGGCTTTACATATTCTGACCTTCTGTCTAACTGTTTAAGAACAGAACACATTAGTAACAAATAACTGGTATTCTTACTGTTTCTTCAAGAGGCCCAATCCTTGATTTTTCTAAGCTGTAGGGGCTAGCTACTCTGCAGAGGACAAATCTTATGCTGGGTGGTAAGTCACAATTTATGATACAGAAATAAAGGGAAGCTTGGTGAAGGCTATTGTAAGCTATTGTAAGCTTGGTAAAGGGTAAGATGGGGTTGAATCATGCTGCCCTTGGATATGGGAGATTTTTCACAATCCACTTGCTCCAGTTGGAGGCTGGTAGTTAGTATGTACTGCATACGCAGATGACTTTGCCTAATTATTTTGATGTTATATTTGTTTTAGCTGTTAAACCTCGGACTTCTTTTTTTCCTGTCCTATACCAGGTAAAAGATTGCTTATCAAATAATAGATAGGTACCCTGCTGCATAAAACAGGGAGAATAAAGGACCATAATTATGCAAAACCCTCTGGTATAGTAAAAATTGGGACATATTGGCAAGATTTGCTATAATGTATTACATACATATATCAATGCCTATAATCTGTCCAAAAAGCTAAGCAAAAAGAAGATTATTAAGGACTGTAAAGTAAAGCACTCAGCAGCTAGAATCTATACATGCCAGAATTGAGGCAACCAATGTCCTCTTAATTGTGTTCTTTATATGTTTGAATTTTAATAAGTAGTCTAATTCCATGAGCACAGTTTTTCACTCAGGACAAACAAACTAACAAGCAAACAACAGAAACCCCAGGATGTAGGTGGGCTTATGTACTTGGAGTAAATCCTGAGACCCTTAATCAGACAAACTTTCATTCCATGTATACAACCTGTCATTAAAGTTTGGTTTAAGATAATCCCAATTTGGTACAGCAGCATCTCTTAATGAACTGGCAGTCACAAATGAGTGAAGAAAGCTTCAATAAGTCCCCAGGCTCTGGTACCCCTAAGTGAAATAAGTGGGCTATGAAGAAGGGAAGCTGCACCAATGTACTAGTCTGAAATGCATCTGTACGAATGGGATGATTGTGTTTGGGGTGGGCAATGAAATGGCAATGTTCACCAGGGTTAGCCCATGGCGGGCCGCCAGCATTATATTTGCTTGCACCTTTGGGTTCCAGTAATCACAGCTCCTGTTGGTGGCTGATTGCTGCTGCCGGCCAATGGGAGTGATGGGAAGTGGTGTCCTGGTCTGCTCCACTTCCGGCCAATGGGAGTCATGGGAAGTGGTGTCCTGGTCTGCTCCACTTCCTGCCATTCCCACTGGTCAGGAATGGTGATCCACAGCAAACAGGAGCTATGATCGCTGGTACCTGCAGAGGTGCAGGTAAATATAGTGGCAGCGGTGGCCCACCAGGTGCTAACTTTGGCAAAACACCACTGTTTTATTGCTCCTCCTGCATGCTAGCTGATGACTTTCAGCCAAATTTGCAGGAGATCTGGCTGTGAGGGGGATGGACTGCAGAACACAAGCAGATTAGCTGTTTGGGATTGCAACATTCAATACCCTGTTTTGATCTGTGTGTGGATCTAAGATCACGATTTTGCCCAGTAAGACCCTTAAATGCCTACAATTCCAATGGCAAATGATAATGAACAATCCTTGCAGACTTCTTTCAAGAGCAAACATGTTAAAGAGATGGATTGCCTCAGGCAGGGCATTTAGAAGGTCTTTCACTTCTTGCTTTGTAAGTGCATGTTCGTGTTCCCAAATAAATATTCCTTCTCTGAAATAAGCACTCTGTTCAGGAAATGTTCAACTGAAATGAATTACATTAACTTATGAGATGCCTGTTTGGAACATGCCTCTCCAAGAGGAAATTCATAATAACGAACAGTGCTCCTCTAAGAGATGTCAGATAATGAGCTGACTGAAAAGCAAAGAGAGGACTCAGCAGCAATGTATTTAAACCTGTGCTCCAGAGACGTGTACTGATGTCCAGTTTATGCACATTCTGGGCTGGGTATTTCTCCCATAGGCATCAAGGGTTTTTAAATTGATGTCAGTGGGACAGAAGCAGGTGCTTTATACTCATAGCCTTGATGACATTCATATTTAAATTGCAGAAGCAGTTATAGATACCCATAAATCGGCACTAAGCCCCAAAAGACATACACCGAACAACTATTAGCCTGGTTTGACTGGGCAAGGTGTGTGTACAACAGTGCTGTCTGCACTTCTTAGCCTGAAGGCTAAATGTATTATTTAAAAAAGGCCAAGGGCCCACAGTCAATAACCTGGAACAAATTGCCTTCCCTGCATTTTTGGCTCTAAGATGGCACTACGAGCATAGGAACCACCCACAGATCTCCTGAGGGGATCTTACCAGTGGACCAATTCCTGGTGTGGCTGGCTCCTAAACTTCCTTCCTCACATTGTGGCTCAGTGAGAATAGAGAGGGGTTTAAGTTGGGGAAGAGGAGTAGTTAGAGCTTGCATTCCTGGAGTTGGCTGGGAGAGAGAGAATCAGGAAGCCATACTGGATTGTTATTTCTCAGTTTGTCTTTATCTCTCCCTGTCCTTGGCTCCCTGCCTGGAGTTACTGTTGGGGAAGACAGCTGTTTTTTGCTATGTGCCCTCATGGACTCAGTTCAGCTCCTATCCCGCTTTATGCAGCTTTCACAACCTGGCAGTTAGGCAGAAATTGAATCAGCCAAAGCTATCCTCTTCTCCCTCCCCTGCAGTGCAATAGGAAACCAGCAGAGGACCCACTGAGGTTCTGCAGTAAGTAATGAACAACAGTATTGTTGCTTGTGGGTCTGCAGGGACTGTTTTGTGAGGCAATTGAGGAGGTGCTGCCAGAAGCAATGGGGTTTAGAGACTGCAGAGCCTGACACAAGGAACATCTCCAATTGATAGTCAAATCCAAAATACCTGCGATGTAGAGATGATCAGGGCCCTACTGATGTTTCTTTATTATTACTTGGAGCGCTTAATTAATAAAGATCTGTTGTTCCAACAATGTCTATTTTTCTTTTTACAAATAATATCCTATTTCTGAATACCTTTTTTCATTAGAAATAGTCCCAAGTTAGAATTCCATCCTCTGTACACATCTGTCCTCCAGGTTGAGTTTGGCCAAGATTTTAAATTAGGTTCCTAAATTCATGCTTGAGGACCTAACTAAATGACTGATTTTTAGAGCATCTACATCTGCCATCAACTAAATAACTCTACATGTCCCGTTGACTCAAATCAGACCACAGCAATCTACCTACCTAGAAGTCTAATTGACTAATTTATGAAGATTTTGCCCTGCATTTTATTATAAGAAGAAAGGAATTTGCTCAACAAAAAGTGGCTTCTCACATATTTTTCTTACCAGTTCTAGAAATATGGGGTCATGCTAATACATCAATAAATTTTTATGGCCAGAATGATTCATTCTGACCTGTGGCATAACACAGAGCATAGAACCATGAGCTAAATCATATAATTTAAAAAGACATCCAGTCCTGTTGATCTTATGGAAGTTTTGCTGTGGTTTCCTACTCAACATATCATTGGAAAAAACACCAGCTACACATCACTGATTACTCTACAACAGAGCTTCTGTGACAGGCAACTAAGTTATGTCAGTAATTTCCTCAAAATAATAACCCATTCTAATTAAGTACATTGCAGCAGCATCCACTAACATGTTGATTCTTTTAAGTACCAGTAACTAATTTTATGAGGCTATTGCTTGATAGTAAGTCTAGAGAGCTTGGTCTTATTTTGATTGATGCAGTAATTGGTAGCAATTATTATTACATGACTACCTTTCCCCAAGAGCTATCTTCTGGCTAAAATTTAATAGACCCATATACTGTAACATTTTTTTCTTGAAAGGGTGAAAAATACTTTTAAACTCATTTTGGAGTTTATAACAGCAGAAAATTTCTTGAATACAGCTGATAGTTCAAAGCTTCACCTTAAGATGGTTAACAAACCCACCATTAACCGTATTTAATGAAAATTAATATTTTTATCTGAGTAATACTGAGTGACAAAACATTATAATCATGCCCATGGTTATTCATATGTCAGTAACATGAACAAATGAGGTTCAAAGTTCATATATGCGTAAATACACAGTACTGTATGTGGATATAGACTATATCTTGCCAGTTGTTACCATTTATTTCTTCACTATATCTTGACATTTATTCCTGAAATTTTCAGAACAGTGCCTCATCACTTCCTGAACTATTGTATGAGGAAATGGAGCATGATGAGTGACTGCGAACATAATTTATGAAGATTTATTAATAAATATTGACACTTAATATCATCAGGAAGTATTGCTATGTAGAGTAGACTTATTTACACCAAATTTGAAGGTAACAATTGTAAAGATTAAAAACAGGCAAAACCATTATAATGGACAATAGGATATGATGCATCACAAAATTGTTTGTTTGGATTTTAATCTTTTATATCCTATTGATAAAAAGCACCTACTAGAACTTATGAAATTGCTCTGGTTTAATTTTACCTAAAACAACACACACATATAAGATTACAAGGATGATCATTTATTGATTTTGTCCTAGAAACTGTGATAAAAAGAACTGTCAAGGGGGAAATTTTCTGTGTGGGAGGGAGGGAATGAAGCATTCACTGTCTTCTAAAAAAAAATTCTATATGTGTATCTCGTGTTCTGATAAATGAAATAACATGATAGGATTTTTCCACTTCAAAACAAAAGGAAAAATTATAGAACCTTACTTCAGGTTCTTAGCATGTGAGAACAATTCAATTGACTGAGGATTGCATTTAGAAGGCATCACTGTTGTTCCTCTTGTGATGGAGGTGGTGCCTTCTAAATAGCAGTTGAAGAATGATGGGTTCCAGGACGTTAGGTAGGGCAATTTTGCCATGGGTGTACAATGGAAGAGAGAACTTATGTTACACACTCTTCTCTGTAAATTGAGAGCACTTGATCTGAACAATATATTTCTGAGATTCTGAGCATGACAAATCCAGGGAATAGCTGCTCTCTGTGGCAAGGTCTCCAAGCAAATCAAGACCATCATGTTTAAAAGCTCATTGAAGCATTCATTCTGATACAGATCTTCTCCCTACTTTTGAGGGAAATAATATACAGCTTTAGTGAGGGCCCATTGGCAATACTGCAACTGCCAATGACCCAGCCTGGCTGCCAGCTGCGAAGGAAACTCTGGATAGCTCATGAAGGAGTTCATTCAGATGACTTGAGAGCAACAATTATGAGGGTAGGATTTGCTGTGGATCCTCAAACGTGGTGCAGATGAGATGTCACACTCTTTTCCCTTGTGCCAGCCACTAGTCTTTCCATGGTTAACATAAACATAACATAAACTGAGTTAAAATATAGAAAGTTTTTACTTATTTTTTCCCTCATTTGAATGCTTTTGTGCAGAAGAAAAGACAACCTACATGCTTATTTTAAGCAATTCTTCCTACTTTTGTCCCAGAATATGGGATGTAATCAGCTCCATCTTTACGGTAAGTGTCAATAAGAACCAGATGAATAGTTAAAAACACATTTTGGAATGTTTACATGAATAAAAGACAGAGAGTTCAGGCCCTATGAATCATAGTGTGATATTATATGCTATCAATGAGTATTCAGGTATAGAGCAGGTAACAAAACATTTGCTAAAATCACGGTGTCAAGAAGTTTAGTATGACTGATTATTCAGCCAAAATTTGCTTGAATCAATTTCCTATTCAGTTATTTAATCAAGGAACAGAAAAAATGCCACGTCACTTAGACACAAAAAGAATAACTATTGAAAACACTAACTATTCTAAGACAGCATTTCACAAAACAGGATATAAATTATTTGGTGAATCCTACAAATATTCCTCTGCAATAAAAACTGGTTTGTGAATAGTACCGTCGCCTCCAAAGTGGATACATAATTCTGAATTTTAATAGTTCCAACAGTCATCAATTCAAGGATGACAACACCACAGTACCTAGAGATTCTAACCATGGTTTGTGTTGTACAAAACATAGTGAGAATTTACAGAGTAAACAGACTAGAAGGGAAACTGAGGCCAAGTGACGTATCCAGGCCACACAGCAGTCCAATGGCTGACCCTGGGAACAGAACTCAGGCTTCCTAGTCATGAGTTAGTGGCCTACCCATTAGCCTCTGCTGCTTCACATTGGATACTTGGGATGATTGAATTTATGAAGCCTTTTTTATGGAAGATAAGGGAGAAATTTCTTGAAGGTGACTTTTGTACTACATGTGACATATTCACTTTCCTTTTTCTCCTCCTGACATTATTCATTGTTCTGTCACTGTTGCCCAAGCTGCAGCTATTCCTCTTTTAAGTTCAGGGAACTTGACCTCTATTTCTTCTTCTTCCTTTTTTTTTCCTCCTCCCATGAGACTGCAGTATGCTTTCTCAGGTTTAGTACATATTCTCTTAGGGTATGTCTACACTTGCATCCCTAGTTTGAACTAGGGATGCAAATGTAGGTGACCAAAATTGCTAATGAAGCGGGGATTTAAATATCCCGCGCTTCATTAGCGTGATCTCGCTGGCGTGTTACTCCGCTCAACAGCTGTTTGGAAAGTGAAAGTGCACGCCGGGACGTGTTAGTTCATAACAAACCCTTTGGTTCGAATTAACGTTACTCCTCAAAAAATGAGGAGTACTTTCACTTTCGAAACTGCTGTTGATGGAGTAACGTGCCGGCGAGATCATGCTAATGAAGCACGTGATATTTAAATCCTCACTTCATTAGCAATTTCGGTCGCCTACATTTGCATCCCTAGTTCGAACTAGGGAGCAAGTGTAAATGTACCCTCAGAGCTTAAGTCATTCCTTATCTTCCACTCTCCACCTCACCAGTTTATTCCTTTGTTCCTTTTCTACATCATGTTGCAGTAATTGCAACATCTTAAGTTGCATTGAAATGCATAAAGGTACCTTTATGTTTAGTTTAGAGCAAACATGTAACTTCTTGACATGTTTGCAGTTTGGATTTATAAAACACCGCTTACTCTTGTTGTGCCATGCATTTTAGAATTAGATGAGGTGCAGAAAAGAGGTAAGAAAGGTTGTTTTTATTATAGCATGGTTCTAAAATGATTGTTCCAAAGATGGCTACGAGAATCAACAAACAGTTTGCTTTTCCTGAAGAGGACTGTGGAGAGAGACATTGGGTTAGTTAAACAGATCACAGCACAATGCAGGACCAGCTGCAAGTTCTCCTTCATTGGATACGGTTATGGCTAGAATAGAGAAAAAACACATTTAGAGCTTGATTCTAATCTTTCTTACTCCAGGGTAAATCACGAGTGACACATGTAATGTTAGTAGTTGTATAACATTGTGAAAATGTGTGGATCAGAATTAAGCCCATATAATTCAGAGTACATCAGTATCCTCTTTTGACTTTTTTTGGCTTTGCCTTTCAGTTAGTTCTTTCTTTGGAAAGGTGATACTGAAAAACAAATATTAAAACAAAACAGCAGACCGGAGAGTTGTAGACATGATCAAGGCCCTACTGATGTTTCCTTGGTATTACTTGGAGCAATAAGTATGAAGAAAGTTCTGTTGTCTCAACAATTTATATTTTTATAAATAATATCCTGTTTCTGAATACCATTTTTTTTATTAGAAATGGTGCCAATCTGTATAGTTCAGTCCTAGATCCAAATTTTCCCCAATTCCGGAAGCATTCATATCCAAGGATTTGTTTTGAAGCCGTTTGTTCTTTAAATTTAAAAGTCCTAGATTGTATATTAATTATATTGTTTGCCATGAATGTGGCATATTAGAAAGAACTGCTTTGATACAAATGTTGTGTACTTCCCCTTTGTTTTGGAACTTATCTGTGACAAATCTGACTTCCTGAACTGATTCTGTAGCTACCCCACTCTGTCCAAATCTCCTACTTTTCATTCTGGCCCCCCAACAGCTGGTATATAGCTATTTTTCCACGCATGTAGCTTTCTTTATGACTGGCTGGCTCATTTGCAGATGTGCTGCCTGCCAGCTGGCCTACAAACTTTCTGTGTCCAGTGAGAATTACTAATTTTCAGGTTTTCCAACCAAAATAACAACAATTGAGAAAAGTAGATACTTTCTGTTGTGATTTTAATTTAGTTGAAAATCCACTTTTCAGTTAAAAATAGTTTCAGTAGAAAATTTTTGGCCACACTTAATTATGACCTAGCCCCAAAACATGCTTAATTCTGATCAACATATATTTACCATAATTCATACACTGGGGTAACAAATGGGCTACCTTCATTCCTGGTCTATAGTGTCATATCAAACATTCACATATCACTTAATAGATTATATGAAGTAATGTTTATCATTCAACAAATGGTTTATCAAATATTACTAAATATGATACTTTATTTTCTACAGTGGAGAATGTTGTATCAGAACATAATACAAAAGTCACATCTAGCATGTGAAATGTGCTATCATAATACGTCGATATTTTAACTCATAAGCTTCAGAGGGGGTAGCCGAGTTTGTCTGTAACTGGAAAAATTTAAAAGTCACTGTGTTGTTTCAGGCCAATTCCACAAGCCAAGTACACAGGGAAGGGCTAGAACTTACAAATTTGATTCCTATCAGAGAATAATGAATAAAGATATTGGCTGGCTTGCACACTACCTTCCACATGCTAATGACTTAACAAACCAACCCACCAATGGGTTCTTATAGAGGTGCAAATTGTTCTTATCAGCCTCTTGTTACTTGAACAATCTAATTCACTATTTTTTCTCTTTTTTCCTCCCTCCTTTTCCCGCCTTACCTAATTTATTCTTGGATCTGAACTTTTAATACTCCAGTCATCTGAAGAAGTGGGTTGTACCGAAAGCTCATGATACCATCTACATGTTTTGTTAGTCTTTAAGATACTATTAAACTCATAGTGTGCTTTCGGATTCACAATGACAACCAAAGGCTTAGAAGGTATAATTGTATTATGTGCTGTTTCATTTTCAGATACACTGGAACTGGCTGCAAAACTGGTTTTGTGGCACTGGAAATGTTTATGCCTGTGTTGTAAACACAGCTCAGTATACGTGACAAACCACAAAATTCAATAGCACAAAGGTAAAAGACTGGAAATGTTCAAAGAAAAGAACTTTAACCCAGATAAAATACATGTGTGTGCTGTCTCCCCTACCCCACCCCATAGATAACTTTCTTGCAGAATGGTAAAAATTGCACCTTCTCTTGGGGGAGCTTTAGAACAAACTGGGCTTTTCAGGAAATCCACTGACGCATAGAGAGAATGGTTCCTGCATGCATCCATGAACAAAAACTGAAATTGTCCCTTGCTGTGTCTTGGGAATGGGAGAAAGTAATTTTTTGACTACTTCCTTAACCTTCCTCTAAGGGCTTGGGACAATCCATCCTGAAGAAAGCCCCTGATACCAAACTTAAATACAAAAATCCATTTCTGGAATAGCTGGAATAGTTATTTTCTTTCTTACTGACTAGTGATGTGATGTGTCATTATTCATGATTATTTTCAGCAGGAGACAGATGTATGAACTCTCATTTTCTATGGAAAGTATCTTATGGAGCCAGCATCACCAAGCCATGATGAGATAAGTGGGCACTACAGGAAATTCAAGATGGAAAAGGGCCAAAGCCAGGTCACTGCAGAGCTGAAACCCGTCAATCTAAATTTCTGTTTAAGAGGCCCTCGTTTAAGACAGATTCTTCCATTCAGAAGAATTCTTTTAAAAGCACCAATCTTAAATGAGGCTTAATTAATAATCTTTGATTTGACAATAACCAGTGGCAGAACTTGAATGTATACTTAATAGGACTGCAGCTGCACCTCTGTCAGCCATTTGTATTGGAAGATATAGATAAATGTATAATTTCTTCCTTTTTGTTTTATTTGTTATCAAAGGTTATGGGCCTTTTAAGGAATTGGGCAGGGAGTGGTCAGTTTTTATAGTCTGCAATGTGCAAGAGGACAGACCAGATGTTCGTCATGGTTTTGGAGCCAGCACTGCTAGGAATATATTAAGAAACACCATGAGAAACTCAGGGTGGGCCTATAATAGGGGGTAAGTTCAAATTAAGAGACGCAACTCCAGCTATGTGAAATGCATAGCTGGATTTGACGTATCTTAATTCAAACCTCATCACCGTCCCCACAGTGGGAGGTCAATGGGAGAAATACTCCTGTCGACTTCCCTTTCTCCTAACGAGGAATAGGAGCACTGGTGTCAACAAGGGTGCCATCAGCATTCAATTTAGTGGACCCTTATTAAACCCACTAAATTGAATGCCCGAAGATTGACCTCCAGAGCGTCAATCCATGGGTAAGTATAGGAGTTGTCTCAGGGTAGACAAGGACCAGTGCAGCAGTTCACAGCAGAGTTGAAGGTTTGTCAGATTCCATTTACATAGCTAATTTTTTAAAATGAAATCAGGTATATAATACAAATAATATCCTGAGACTAAAAAAGAGATGGCACGTCAACACATGGCAGGTCGCTAATTGCTAGACCACCGATGAAATCCTTTCTTGTGGAGTGTGCTGGGATATATGTGTGAGCACTTTTCTGGGAAGGAATGAGGGAAAACCATCCTCAGAGCAACCATACAAATGAAAAGTTTAGAAGATGAAAAGTAGAACATAGGAATGAAAAAAGTAGGAGAGATGATTGTAAAGAAGAAGTAAACAACATGCAAAGAGAATAGAAAAATAGCACAGATAAATTTTATCAAAATAAAATGCCAGTAAACCTTGCACTCAACTAAAAAGATCTTTCATTACATAAGATGTTCACATTACAGGCTCACATAGGCCCCAGTTCTGCTACTGTTTCTATGAAAATCCCCCGTTGAAGTCAATTGCGTCTGCCCAAGCAGGAGAAGTTGCTGGATCAATATTATAAATATGCTGTGAAAATAAATAAGGATTTTATGGGCTTGAGCCTTCAAAGTGCTGGATACTCTACACACCTATTGATTTCCAGGTCAGCATCTAATGTACAAGTAAGAATTGATGAATCAATGGAGTTGCAATACATGGATCAATGGAAAGTGATGCATTAGGAGCAGTTAAGAGAATTCACCATCTCAGGTCATATGTATTCATTTTTCTTAATTTAACACTATTGAACATATATTATTCAACACACATAACAAACTAATGAAGGGCATGAATCTGAATGCTGAAATTGCCAAATATTTCTGATATAGTTTTACAAAAATTATTAGAACTTTGCTTTTCTATATGCCAAATGTGGGGTGGCGCCACATTCCAAAAAGCCCTGAATCATTCATTATGGATTAACTATACCAATAGTGTGTATGCAGTATAGTCATTTTGAAGCAACATTATCAAAAATGGTTGTTACGTTAATCTGCTTACTTCCCATGAAAGGAACTGAACATTCACCGTATAGAAACCCAGGACTGTGGAATGTCAGCAACAATGATATGATATAAAATAATTAGCTTGTTTTGAGTGCTTAAAAAGTCATTAATTTGTTGTGAAGTCTCTAATTAAGCTAATCCAAGTTTATACTGCATTAGCAGCAGCACTTTATGTGGAGGCTGCTTCTTACAAGATTAAAAGGACTTCTTCAAAATGTAAAACTGCTCAAAATCAGAAGTAGAATATTGGAGGTGGGGATACGTACAGTGTAAATGAAAGACCTGAATTCATGAAGGATGATAATCAATTTGTTCCTTAGTTCCTGCAGGTAATTTCTCTAAGTGAGGTTTGCAGCACTCTGTTGGCCCATGTGACTGTCTGAAGGTTCTGGTGACCCGTCTTTCCTTCTCTGCTTTGAAAAGCTATGACAATCTGTCACCATCATCTACTTAGGAGATCCTGTTATAGCATTTTCCAATTATTTACTAAACTGTGTAAAGGTCTACTGACTCAGACAACAATAGATAAAAAAATAAGATTTTCAGTTTGATGTTGGACTTTAGTGGAAGAAAAAGAACTGATGATAGCATAAAGCTGACATAGAACGAAGTATAAAGCCTGAAATCTAGAATACAATTAGTCTTGACCCTCTGTCCACCATGAAGAAAGTAATGAAAAAGTGAAGAAGAGATATTTTGGCTTAAAAAAAGGGAAGATGAAAAGCAGCACAGTGTGTGTGTTCCAGACATGAAGAAAGCAATGGAAAAGTGAAGAAAAAGAAACATAGAAGCTTATTTCTAACACATTCCTTTTTTCACTAAGTGGAAAAATATTGTTATTGACAACTTTGTGTCTTGTTTGCAGACCTAACCAGTGGGAATGAGATGTTGCAAAGCTTGCCAGACGTTAAGGAACAATTTCATGATATTGCAATATTAATTAAATAAGCCTAAGTGGAAAACTATATGGTGATGTGGAAAATAAAATATTCCCTCTCCCATTGAAACGAACAACTGATCAAAACAAATACTGAAAATTCAGTCAACAGAGGCTGTGAAGAGAGATTAAAATGTACTGGGGAAGTCTGGGTCATGATGCCTGGCACCCTTTGATTTATAAAAGGTAAGGGTTTGCAAATTTTGTAAACACAGGAAACGGAACCTGTTTTTTAAATACTTTGCAGAAGCTTTGGCATACAACTATTTCAAACTCAAAATAAAAAATAGGAAAACATGGAAAACAAGGTCTGTAAAAACAATGAGTAGTCCTGTGGCACCTTAGGGTACATCTGTGCTACAGAGGAAGATTGAAGTTGCCGCTTTTGATCTTCCAGGGTTCGAATTAGCGGTTTACTTAAGACAGCTAATTCAAAGTGAGAGGGGCACTCCAGTTGATGCTGATAACCCTGTTTTCACAAGGAGTAAGGGAAGTTGAAGGAAGAGTGTGCTTCCTTCAACTTCCTGCAGTGTAGACAGCGCCAAAAGCCACGTTAAGCTACTTCAACTTCAGCTACAAAATTAACGTAGCTGAAGTTGCATATCTTAACTCAACTTTGTCCTGTAGTGTAGACATACCCTTAGAGACTAACAAATATATATATATATATATATATATATATATAGTAACATGAGCTTTTGTGGGCAAAACCACTTCCTCTGAAGTTCATCTGAGGAAGTGGGTTTTTAGAGGGTCAGTAAAATTACCTCAGGTCAACATACATGTGCTAAGAGGAATGAGCTGCAAGATCTACAACAGAACTTTTTATAGACACAACCAGATAAAATGTGTGGTTACTATAATAACTGCCACATCATGTAACATTCTTTGTGGTCCACACAACAGCTCCTTCACGGGTAAAACAGGTATCTATATTTCATGGACGCTTCCCACATACACTATTTAATTTGTTATGAAGAGTAAAATATACCTGATACGTAATAAAGAAATCCATTACCCTGCAAATCTCATTTAATAGATCAATAAAACTTGGAGATGGGGAAAATGAGAGATGTGAGAACAGCTGTCATATATGCACCATGACAATTCTGTTTCAAGTTATTTTTTTTCCTGGATGGTAATAACATGACTTCTATAAATATTTTATTTGAAAGAAATTGAATGAATCCTAGCTTTTAGTCTATACAAAATGAAGAAAAAAATACTTCATATAACATATACTACTTGCTAGCTCAACGAGTGGATTTTGTTATCCACTTACTGACAGTCAAGCCTTCTGACATACTAACAGGTTTTTTTGGTGTGAATTCATGTTATCATTGTAGAGCCTACACAGCTAAGGGAGAGATTTAGCTCCCATTGAATCCAATGGAAAGACTCACATTGACTTTAGTAGAGGATGGATCAGCCTCTGAGAGAGAGAGAATTCACTGCACCAACAACAGAACTGTGAACTAAGTTCCCAAATCTTTATTGCTAATGATACAGGAAACTGAAAGAGCACAGGCTGGCTTTCAGGTCTGATGCTGAATTCACAGTTAGGAGTCCACCACCAGCATTTTATTTGTAAACTGAGCAGATTTAATTTGGATGTGCCAGGGTAGATGTATACATGGAACCCTGAAATGTAATTTGTACAGAGTCACTTTTCACAACAGAATCAGGCTTTAACAGACATTTTTATAGCACTGCTGTAATCATGACCGTAATACCTGTGATAGCATATATTTACATGTACACAAAACCTCACATGCCCATAAAATTAGCTGTGTTCAAACGAGGCATTTGTTTCCCTGTTAACAATTGCCCAGTTATTTCACTCACATTGGGAGAATTATGGGTTTCTATCAACACCTGGCTTGTGTCATCTAAAAATAGCTCAGCGAAACTGCCAGGTAAAGGTGTACTCAGCTTCAGACTATTTATACTGGGAACAGAAGATTAAAATTATACAGCAGCTGACTGGGGCAGACCTGGAGGAGACTTCTTTGGCCCTAGGGATCTGCCTTAAACATATAAAAACCAGGTCATTTTATCTTAATGAGGCATCTCCGTATCCATCTATAAATCACCCTAATATGCCTGCATATTGCTGTTTATGTAGTAAAATAACCAGCAGTTCTGGGAGAATAATAAGGGAGAATAATGCTGCTGTAAGCACTTGAGTAAAAATATCCTGGCACACACTAGTTTCCATCAACTCTCTTGGAAGCAGAGAACCTTCTAATAGGTGCTCAAAATCTTGGCTCAGTTGCTGATTGGGGAACGCACTTTACTCTCAGTTTCTTAGACTGTTGTCATCATTCATAGACAGAGGCAAAAAGGGGCAGAAATTGGGCAGTGTCTCCACTAATGGGCATTCTTGTGTTGGAGAATCCTCAGCAGGCACAGAGCCAGCATAATTAATTCCTATACTATATGCCCTTATAGGTCCTGTCATATGGGATATGGCACGGGCAGGGTGGAACATGTGGGAAAAGGAGTTGGAAAAGAAGTTTTCCAGAGGCATCTCTATACCCCAGCAATCCCTGGATTCCTCAGGATCATTAGCAGTTAATGTAGTTCAGAGCAACCTTGAGGCTGCTATACTTTACACTATGGACCAGACTGGCATTTGAAAGTTCCTGGCATGCTGGGGGGAGGAGGTAGCATAAAAATGGTTTACAGGTATCTTTCACTCTCCAGTTTGGTCAGACAGAGACTGTAACCCCTAATATTTATGCATTCCACATACTGACCACTGAGGTCAAAGACCCATGTTAAATTGCAATATTTTATTAAAAATGTGTTTATATTGAGGGAGTATACTGAACTACTTTTTGTCATCAAATGGGATAGATCCATCTTCTCCATATGTTTTCCAGATGTCAACTTCTAACAGGAACTTGCAGCTCATAGCGATCAAGATTCAATTATGTAATTGAGGTGTTTTATTTAAATTGGAAAGAGATACTTTTTAGTTGCAGTAGGACAATTGGGGGACAGGAGGAAGGGATATTGCTTGGTAGCTATAGCCCCACAGGATTAGAGGTATGAGATATAATATATACAAGGACTCAAGGGTGTGATTATCTCAGAATAATACACCCTTTAGGATTTTAAATTGCATCCACAGCAATCAAACCTGTTACCATAGCATTTATTTTAATGCACAGATAAGTTTGTAGTTCTTGTTTATATAGCTCATCCTCTGGAGGCACTAATATGATTTCCTTTAAAACTCAAGTTAATGAGAAAATAATGGAGAATTGTAGATATAAGCAATTTTTTTCATTGTCACTGTCATCATCTCTTATACAGCCAGAGGGTTCTCTGAAAATATAAGTTGGATTTATTTTACGTACTGCAAAACCTTTAACAATCTTTCTTTACACCAAGCTTTCTGATTTCAGCCTAAAGCTAAAAATACTTACTGTCTAAACAGATTTCTACATCAGTATATATCAACCATAAGCCTAACCTTATCCTTAATAGGAAACTTAAAATTGTAATTCTTAAAACTTCACCTTGGCAAAATACATTCTCATTGTATTGGCTTTTTCCAGGCTGAAGTCACTGATGAGATACTGTATGTGACCAGGAAATAGGGAATGCATATCAGTTGCTGAGTGTAGTGAACTGTGTAATGAAGCCATGTTTGTTTACTTTTCTTTGTATATAGCCTTGCAGTGAATCTCCAGACATTTTCAGCTATTTGATGATTGCTTTTTACTTTGCCATTTATTCTAAAGCCTTTGGAACAATAGGTGAACTTAATTCTCATGGAACTTCACTTGGCTTCCTTTTAATGTAAATGCGAGTTGCTGATATAAGTTGGTCTGATGGGAATTGGCATCAAACGACAGTGATACATTTCATGTGGGAAATAGCTTAGTTTTTTAAAATTATATATATTAAACAAGCAAAGATAGGGATTTGGGCTCCTGATATTCCAAGCTCCATTAACATTTTACTTCTCAAGCTCTACATGATTGGCCTGGGCATACACAGTAACAGAAGAATTTTCATTGCATTCCCACTGTAGGGTGGTAGCATTGAAATATCTGCCATCCCTGGGCAAGACTAAGCCTTTTAGGAACAGCCCGCTTTGTGGGGGTGGGGGTGAGGGGAGGAGGATGATGGAATTGCACTATCCTAGAGCATTTGCCTCCCAGAGCGATTTGTTTGACACGGTTGTGCACAAACTGCAATATTTCTTTAAGAAATGTAGACTACTCTTCTCCCAGATGGTTGGATAGGTCTGTTATCTTAGGGGATGGCTAAGGAACCTGGAGCCTAAAGTGGGTGCCCTTGCTGGACCACACAGGGGGAATACATATGCAGTTGCCCTGAAATGTGATATATATGGCTCAGTACGGGACACATAAGCATTGAAAGCAAATACCCTAAAAGGGGGTGTAGGATGGGAAGGTAGAGCCACAGAGCTGCCTTAACTCTGTCCCTCCCTGACTTGTTTGACAAGTAAGGAATGAAGTGGTATCTCTTTGCCCACACCCTATATAAGAAGTTCAAAGCTTCTTGTCTCTGCTGCCTTTCTGGATACTTAACTAAAGACCAGACAGAATATCTAGCCTCCTTTGTCTTCCTACTGATTCTACAGTAATATTACGAGCTAGGTGAAACCTTGTTATGTGACTTCAAACTCCATTGAGATTGACAGATGTGATCTCACACTTCAGTTAATACAACTGTATGCTTAAGCTCTAGCCTAAGACAAAAGGAATCTGTTAATGGACTGAGGGGCTAAAAATTGCAGCGTAGAGATTCAGGCTTGGGCTGGAGCTGGGGCTCTGAAATTGTGGGTCTCAGAGCCTGGGCTGCAGCCAAATATCTACCCTGCCATTTTTAACCTTGTAGTCTATGCCCCTTGAGTCAGAGTCAGCTGATCAAGGCTCTGAGCTTGGTGTTGCGGGTTTTTTATTGTGCCGTATCCAAAGTTATCAACTGATACAGCTTCTAAAATTTCCTTTAGGAGGCTACTTCAGTCTAACTGTGCCCATCCTGGAAACATTTTTTTTAATATTCAACTTCATTTCCCCTTTAATACCACTATTGCTAACCTGGTGTGTAGCACCCAGATACTTTTTCACCTGCATGGTGCTGTTCTTTCAGATACTTCTAGACCAGTATTACATCCTCTCTTAATTGTAGTTTTGCCACGCTACACGATTTTATGCAGTTCATTCTTTTGATCACACAGAATAAAGGAATACTTTAAACCTATGGGCCATTGCTCCTGAGCTTCCATCAGTCTGATAGATTGTGCTTATATGTTGCTTTTTGGTTTTACGTTGCTCAGAACTGAACACAGTATTCTAGATATGCGCTTATCAGAAAAAAATACTGTAAAGTTAGGACTGTCAGAATTTGTTTCTTTGGATAATTGAGATGGATAATATCCATGTTTATTAAAAAGAATGAGGAGTTTTGTGGCACCTTAAAGACTAACAAATTTATTTAGGACTATGCTGTCATGTGTTGCAACCCACTTTGTCAGATGCAAGTGGGTTCCAGCCCACAAAAGCTTATGCCTGGTCATCTGAAGAAGTGGGCAGTGTCCATGAAAGCTCATGATACATGTTTTGTTAGTCTATAAAGTGCTACCAGACTACTTGTTGTTTTTTAAGTTTATCCTGTACAGACCAACTTGGCTACCACCTGAAGCTTCCAAATAAATTTGTTAGTCTTTACGGTGCTACAGAGCTCCTTGATTTTGCCAAAACAGACTAACACAGTTACCCCTCTGAAGCATGTTTATTTTTCAGCTTTTCATCAATTTGAATTTTCACGGTTGTACAAATTGATGGGTTTTAAGTTTTTTTAAAAAAATGCATTTTAGTCACTTATATTGTCAGAGTAAATTATGGGAAATTATGAGCTGAGGTATCAGACAGTTGGGAAGAGGGGGGGAGTGTTATTCAGTAATTATGTAATGACTGCAGATGTTAAGATTCAAAAACACAAAAAGGCAATATTTCATGTCCAATCAGAAAAAGTAAATGTCTTTAAATCACACTATTATTTGTTTCTCAAGCAGTATACAGTATGTCTTATTTTGTCTAGCTGTACATTTCAATTATGAGTGGAAATATCTTTGCATCAGTTTATGGCTACAGTGAAATCTACAGTGATTAGCATTTAACAAAAAATCTAATCTATCCAAGAGAGGGTCTATTGCTAGAGTTGTATGAAAACTCAGTTGCTCTCCCCCAAATCTTTTTTCTTTTCAAGTTTACATGGGGCTTACAGCTGCTGAATTTTGCTTCATGTTTTGGTATCCAAGGGCCCGGATCAAAGATCTCTGGAGTCAATGAAGACATCCCATTGAGTTTATTGAGTTTGGGGCTAGGTTCTTAAACCCCAGTTCTGCAGTTTATTCTGGATGGACAGGCCCTGGCATGCATGGGGAGCCCCATAGATTTCAGTGGGGATTCTCTTCAATTAAGTAAATTAGCAAAACTGAGGCTTTAATGATTAAGTTGAAATCAGTGGACTTAAGCTTATACTTAAATGATTTGCTGAATTAAAGGCCTATAACAAGTTATTCTGTGGCTCAACATCAGAATATGGAAGCTGTTTTTTAAAACTACTTTGAGAGTTTATATGGAAGACATTTGAACAAGAACCATATTTTATGGAAGCAAACTGTTTTAAGGCAGGAAGTTCAGCACGACTAACAGACTGGTCTCAGAGTAATGGATATTTCATCTGCAAGTTTATAGAAAGACTAAGTAAATGTTTCCCAATCTTTTAAGACTGGTGATTCTGTTTACAAAGTAAAATGTATTCATGATTACTTACATTTTATATTCTTACCTTTATAATAAATGTATCAGTAATAACAACGATAAGCCTATTTAATTTATTTGTGTGAATATTTTGAGAGGCTGACAGAGAATATTTGACCTCAGAGGGGAAAGTTGTGTGGGGAGCAAGGCAGCTGCATATTTTATACTTCAAATTGTAATATAATTTTCAGTGCCTTGTAATCCCTCTGACTGTTGTTGGTGATCACAATCTTGTGGTAGAGAAATACTGTGCTAAATAAATCAAATTTGGTTTATTGTATGAAGAATTTGCTTCAAGAGACTGACCTTTTTCATCTTCCATTTTGGAAATGCACTATTATTAGAGCAAAACAATAGGCGATTAATGTCGGAAGAAACCCAGGGTGAAACCTTTCATGTTTGCGATTAAGAGGAGATTTGATATTGATTACAATGGGGTCGGGAATTTGCCCCTTTTTTGATTGTTTGCATATATGTGTTAGTATAATATTACATAAAAGTGGTGGTATCATCTATATGGTAACCATGTGATAAGTTGCATTTAAAGGTTGAACCTCTCTAGTCCAGCACCCCTGGGACCTGTCCAGTCTGAACCAGAGAGTTTACCGAACCACGGAAGGTCAATATTGTCTAGCAGCATTATCAACACTTCCACTGCTTATTGGGCTCTTAGAAGACATTTAGGATAAATTAGAGCTAAATAACAGCACAGAACACCGAGAGCCAGGACTGGTGTCTGTAAACAAACTTAATGGGACCCTCAGGAAACTTGGCCACCCAGAATAAGTGGACATCCAGCTAACTAAAATCATGCCGGACCATGGATGTAGCTGGGACCAAAAAGTGCCAACCTAGACAGGTTCAGCCTGTATAATGAATGAATCACCTCTACTGTCAATTCATATCTTTCCACTGAAACTATTTCTGACTTCCAGATCTTTGAACAATTTTCAAAAGGTTTCCATATATAAACTACTCACCACCAAAATGTTTCCTGCTTTCCTACCAACTATGACATTGACTCTCAAAATTATACTGGTCTGGTACAGGTTTAGATCATATTTAATTCTGGGCCAGCAATTTATGTAAACTCCAATAGCTTTGAAACCATCATGGGTAGAAATGGGTGCTTTATACCACTGGAAAACAGATAATGATCCCACTGTTTCTGTGGTACAAGGGCTATAATTCTTTTTTTAGGTCATAAAATAGCAGACCCTAAATTCACAGTCTCCTGATACATAAGGTGACTCTTTCAGATCATCTTTAGACATTTCTAAATTTTATTCATTATATATTTTTTCTCTTGCTCCAAGGCTGGTAGAATTGCACTTCATGAGTCAAAGGCAGACTGTCTTTACAAGGGGACGGATACAAAATTAGTTCAGATTTTTTTAAAACTCTCACATACACATACACATGTGGATTTGTGTGCATGCACACATGTATGCATGCACACAAATCCACATGTGTGCAAACCCATATACACAGTGTTTTTTGGATGATGGCACAAAGAGCAAAAGTTCAAATGGAGGAAATGCAAATAATGAGGCAGTGGATACAGAAAATTTTGAATTATGTCAATACATGGCAAATAAATGTTGATTGCTGTTGCATGCAGATAAATGTAGCCTATCAAAACCTTGGAGAAGGGAAAATGTCTGCTAAGTGGAAGGGTGGTACAGAATACTAACCAGGAAAGAGATTTCAGCATTATTGTAGGGAAATCCCCAAAGCCTTTTCTTTGCTGCTTCAATATGCAGCTGTAGTGTGCACAGTGCAAACAGGATGCTATGTGGAAAAATAAATATCATTCAAAGGAGAAGGCAACACAGCCTAATAGGTCTTATAGCCAAATTCGGCCCTCTGTAACTTCAGTGATACAATTGGAGTTGCACCAGGAATAAATCTGATGCATGACATGAAATATTGTCATTAAAGCTGGCTGAATAGTATTCATCTAATACAAAATTAAGTGAATTTGATTTTTTGTTTAGCTATTTTTTTAAAAAAACTTGTCTTGGGTTTTCTACATATATTTTGTATTTGAAACTATATCATGAGTATACATTTAATAGTCTATAGAATAACTGTGAGGTATCCAGCTATGTCGTTAAACATTTCATACTCAGGCACAGAACACAGTCATTCAAGGTATATTGTTCTGTTTCTAGTCTGATGAGTAAAACTTTTAAGCAAGAAAATATCAAAGGACAAACCATGAACTTCATGTAGAAATTTCTCACTTGAACAAATATTTCATGAATACATGATGCATCCAAATATTTACAAATACTGAATGTTATAATCCCACAAATAGGAACCAATAACATTTGATCTGTTTATTCTTAAATATATTTTGATGCTGATTTTTATATTGTTTGGAAAGATCTAGGTATTGTGTTTCAAGAAAAATAATCTTGTGAGGATTCTTCAGACATGTGAAAAAAAATAAATGAGAATATTAGGTCCTAATGTTTCCTTCAGAAAGGAAGTCCTAAATTTCAAAATGTACTAGACCTGGTTAGGTATCAGAGGGGTAGCCGTGTTAGTCTGGATCTGCAAAAATGAAAGCTTATGCTCCAATACATCTGTTAGTCTATAAGGTGCTACAGAACTACTTGTCGCTTTTGTAGACCTGGTTAACAAGATCATGAATCTTTTCCTGTGAAATGTTTTTTGTTTTCTCATTAGCTGTGACTTAGATGGACCTTGATTTTTTAAAAGTTATTTTAAAGGGCACTGATGAAACTGAAATTCTGTGTAGTGCTAAAGAACACCTTATTCACTGGAAAGAAGGTGGGGAATCTTTTTTTGGGTCAGGGGCCACCGACTCACAGAAAAATCAGTCTGGGGTTGCACACTAGTGAGAAGCAAAGTGAGAAGCCCATGACTAAGAAGGAGAAAGACACTCCCCACATTCCTCTTGCATATCAGAGCCTAGGGGGACCCAAGCTAGTAAGGTTTTGTGTGCTCCAGCCCTGTGGGTGGGTGGCAGGGGGCTGGAGTGCCAGTGTGGGCTACCTAATGCTGAGCTTCGGGGGCGGGATCCAAGCAAGTCAGGGGCCGCCTCCAGTCCCTGGGCCTGAGGTTCCCCGCCCCTGATCTAGGATTTTGGAGTCCTAAGTTCAGTCCTTTCTTTACCACACACTTCCTACATGAGCCTTAGTCACCCCATGCCTCAGTTTCCCATCTGTAAAATGGGGTAATAGCATAGCCATACCTTACTTGGTATTATGAGGTAAATACATTTAAGACCCCAAAGTGCTCAGATGCTATAGAATCGGGTGTCATGTAAGTAGATTTAGTTATAAAATATGGATTACAAGGTAGTGGATGCTTAAACAGATTTGTTTTATTAACACCCTTTTTCCATTTTACCCAAAAAATACTAGATTAAAACTAAAATCTTATTGAAAACTTGGCAAATAAGCACTCTTCAAAGTTAAAAAAAGGCAAACCCTCACCTATCAGGTTCTCCGGGTAGAGAATAAGTCTAAAAGTTACACTTGTGCTGTTTGCAGACTGGTTTGAACAGAATGTCAGTATGGGAGCACATATGCTCTAATGGGAATGGTATAGGAAAGGATGATCTTCCTTTCCTGGCCGTATGGTCTTTTGTCTACATCTGCTTTTTTCTTCCTTGCTAAATAACATATTTAATCCTCAATTTAAAGATACATGGACTCAATATTAAAACAAATAAGGGTCCAAACTAAACCACCAAATGGATACAGCACCATAACTCTGTGGGAGTTGAAATCTGGCTCAAACTGGATTCATATTTTTCAGCTGGGTCTGTCTGTCAAACATTGTTCTCTTTTTTTTTTTACCCTGCCTGCAGCAAAATGAGACCCTGATTTTCACAGGTATGCTTATTTATAGTAACACATAAAGGCACTGAAAAATCTCAAATTGCCTGTTATTGCCTTATGATTTTTTAAAGCTTATTATCCACCCAATTCAAATGACAATCCTGGGACAAAAGCACACAGGACCTGAACAGGATGCTCTCAACATCAAAAACCTATATAGACCTACATAGGTCTGTTGAAAGGCAGGGTTCTTCTGAATGCATAGAAGTAAACCAATAGCTGCCACAGCTTAATAAGGTCACAGAATAGAGTAACAAAAATTCACTTCATGCCTATACAAGTCCTACTGCCACCTCCTTGTGGATTGCCAGGCAAAATGCAGAATGCAACTTCACACACATGTTGGGATGGGCAGCCACAATAAAATCTGCTCCCCTGTTAAGGGTATTTTCCCCCTGGCAAGGTACAAAACAGGCACAGGTGAATCCCCTGGTAAGGATAGCCCTCCCCCAACCACACCCCTGGTAAGGGATAGCCTCTTCCTGGTAAGAGTAATATCTTTTTAGTTATGGAGAAAATAAATCTTAATATTTTACCCAGTTCAGTGCCTCCAGGATAACAATGCTCCTACTGCAAGTTTAGATGCCCCCTGGCTAGCATTGCCAAATATATTAGGGCATTAATTTGGCCATTGGACCTATGCACAAAACATGTTTGTGTGAGTGGTTACCTCACAAGACTGAGATATGTGACCTCTCCATCAGTGATAATATGGAAGTGAACACATTTAGTTTGTTAGATGAGGACAAGGTTGATAATGATTTATTATTTTTACCTATTTGGTTTACTGATAACATTATTAATAATTTGAAAGTGGACAATTTTAAACCTTGTTTTAAGTATTTAGTTACTTTGGATGATCTGTATTTTATTGAAATTGGACAGTTTAATACTAATTTACCTACTATTTTTAATAATACAAATAATTTACTACACAGGAGCTCATGGAATGATGGCATTTTTTATTTAGAATAGCCCGTTGATTGTTTAAATTGGCCTATCTGCCCACAGACTTTAGCAACTTTTGGAAAGTAGGTTAAAGATATCAATGTAGTCCATAAGAGCAGGGCCATTAGAGTAGTATGCAAAAAGCATGGTAAACACTTTCAGTTTCATAATATAGCTTGCCATTACCCTAAGTGTGCTCTGGGAAATCTGTGGGTTGTTTTTCCATGCTAAATTGGGATTGAGCCAGCATGTCAAACACAGACATCCTGTAGTTAGGAATGACCAAAGGCAAGAAAGTAAGATGGATAGGATGGTTGTTAGTAAGACTACTCCATCTTGAGTATGGACTGAACAAAAAGTTGAACTTCTCACCCAGTCAGAGATTAAATATATGGGAAAGAGGAATATAAATCGGTGGATAGAGAGTGAATTAGGGAAGAAAACTAACAAACACGTTTCTGCTTAAAAAGACACAGGTTGGCTAAGAAGAGGGATAGAAAGGTTAATGTTATTGAAGATTTAAGCAATGAAGGAATTGGTGGTGACTGTGTTTTGGAGGTTTCACCATCTAGGGAAAAACTTTTGCCATTAAGGGTGCGTCTACACAGAAGGGCTTAACTCGAAATAAGCTACACAAATAGAGCCACATCAATTGCATAGCTTATTTTGAAATAGCTTATTTCAAAATTGGGAGCATCTACACAGCAGTTATTTCAAAATAGAGCACTCTTCCTCTGACTTCCCTTACTCCTGGTACAATAAGGGTTACAGGAGTCAGAGTAGGACGTCCTCCAGCTTGACAGTATTTCAACATTATTTTGAAATAACTGCCTACTGTGTTGACGAAGACTAAGCTATTTCGAAATAATGTTGCTGTGTAGACGTACCCTAAGGGAGCATCCATCTGTGGATAACATGAGTATATTGTGTAGGCAAGGCAGAGGAGGTGGGGAGGCTGGACAGATCTTATATAGTCAAGAGTTTGAAATGTTATTGAGAGAAGCTCATAAGGCTTTAGTTGCTTGGGCAATCATAGAGGAATTGTGTACATCATTGATAGATGTTGATTTAAATGATGGTGAAGAACAAAAGGTGAGGAATGGAAATTGAGTAAGGAATAAAGGGAATGCAGATGGGAACAGGCAATCTAGTTCTATTCAGGGCCAGCCCAAGCCATTTGTGCGCCCCGGGCTCCGGGAGCACAGCGCCACCCCTGGGAGTGTGACACATGTGTGCCCCCCCACCCCCGGGCACCCAGCGCATGCGTGGCCCCACCCCGGGCATGCGGAATATGCACGGTGCCGCTCCCGCCCAGCCTGGCAGCCCTGCACGGCACCCCCTACAATGGGGCGCCCTGGGCGGTAGCCCGCCTCACCTGTACCTTGGCCCAGCTCTGTTTCTATTCAAGGTTATGCCACTATAAAAAGGGCTGTTATAAATTATATCAACAGCTGTTTACTAGAGATAAAAAAAGACTGGTGTTTATAATTATTGGAGAAACTGATAGAACTGAATACAATATCCCCCTTACTGAGATCAAACAATATTATATAGATATACTGGACAACATTGAACATGGTAGTATGACAGAGTGGCCACCAGCCACTGAAAATGCAGACAATGATTTACTGTTGAGTACCATCTCTACAGAAGTTAGAGAGGCCTTGCAGGATATTTGTAAAACTAGTGCTTTAGTCCTCTATAAAGTAACTATTATTGATTCATAGGAAATTTTTAATTTGGACTCTATATTCTTATAAAAATTAAATATGTTTTTAAATATGTAGATCCCAGACTTTAAAAAAAATAGAACAATTTTATTCCCAAAGGTAAAGAATGAGGGAGAAATTGTCCTCATAGAGACCATTGATTATTGAACCTGTTTGGGCTAGACCGTATATAAAAATTTTAACTAAAAGAATGATGGTTGCAGTTAAAATATGCAACAGACAAAAGGAATAATTTAAGCTCCAGGATATGAGGAAAATATCTGGATTTTAGATCATCTGTTTATGGGAGTGAAGCAGAACGGGGTTGAATTAGCCATTGTTTTTGTTGATTTAGCTCAGGCCTTTGACTCTGTTGGACATGGGCACGGTATATGTTGCCATAAGATATCTGTGATTTATGAATGTTTTATAGACATTATTATGTTTTATAATGTTTTATAGACATTATTATTAGGGATTGTATAGTAATTGCACTCCTAGAATTGGGGCTAGTGATGACAGTACTAAGTCCATTTTTATATGGAATGGGGTTAAGCAAGGAGATACTTTGTCTAGAAGATTTACCCTGTGCTGCTTGGATCCTTATCTCAAATAATTTTTGTTGTTTTCAAAAATAAAATTAAAATCTACATTCTTCATTTAAATCATTGCTCTGGGGTGGGGCTGGGATGAAGGCTTCAGTATGCAGGCTGCCCCAGGGATAGAGGACTACCCCAGCTCTCTGGGTACATCTACACAGCAGGACTAAAGCTGAAATAAGCTATGCAACTTCAGCTACATCACTTGTGTAGCTTAAGTCGAAATAGCTTAATTCGGCTTTTCGTGCTGTCTACACAGCAGGAAGTTGAGGGAAGATCACTGTTCCTTCGACTTCCTTTACTCCTTGTGAAATGAGGGTTACAGAAGTTGGAGTAAGAAGTCTTCCACCTTGACATTATTTTGGGGATGTTAGCGAGTAGTCGACTGCAGTATCAACTACTCACTTGGGGTATGTCTACACTTGCCCCCTAGTTCAAACTAGGGAGGCAAATGGAGCATACCAAAGTTGCTAATGAAGCACAGGATTTAAATATCCCCTGCTTGATTAGCATATTCGCGGCCAGTCACCAGTTTAAAAAGCCAGTAGCTTGAATTAACTCGCTGCGTGTAGATGCGGTAGTCCGATCCAAAACCCTTCCCTTGAATTAACTGTTACTCCTTGTGCAATGAGGAGTAACAGTTAATTCAAGAGAAGAGTTTTGGATCAGACTACTGCGTCTACACGCAGTGAGTTAATTTGGGCTACCAGCTTTTTAATAGGGTAATAGTATTATATTCTTGACACTTGCCGATGATGTGGCTATTTAAAGTGGTTCTTATCAGGGTATGAATAAAAATCTTGCGATTTTAGATTGTTTTTGTAAGAACACGAGTTTTCAGATTAATTTTAAGAAGACTAAAGAGTTTCACACATGACCTAAACACAAGACTTATGTGATCAACCCCTGGGAGAATTGGTGATCAGGTAGCAAGAGCATTAACTATGTACCAGGTAAATTTGAAAAGTACAAGAATCAGCCCCTGGATTTGGGTAGGAGATGTGGCTGTTAGTGATTAATTGACTGAGTAGTGTGATTTGTATAGAGCACCCCTTAAGACAGCCCCCAAATTAGTGATTTTGCAGAAATATATTTTACCTAGGTTATTTTATAATTTGCTTTTACTCTAGCTTCCTTTTATATTTTAAGTGAATTGGATGTTTTAGTTAGGAAAGTTGTTTAGAAGATTATACATCTTCCACAAAGTACTACAGATGAGTTATTTTATGGAGGATTAGCACTAACTACATTTAGTGTGCAGATCCCTAACATGCTGACCTGTAAAATAGAGGAGGCATACAGTTTCTAGGGATAATTGGATTGATTTAGCCCAGTGGTTCCCAAACTTTTCAGCATCACTTCCCCTTTTTGATTTTTGAGAAACCCTCACGTCCCACCCCCAAATAGCAGCAAAACTTGTTGAGCAAAAAAACTGATCGGGGTGAAAAACAAAAATATCAGCAAAACTTGGAGGGGGGCTGATTGGGGGGGGGCCTGGGTCGCCTCACGCCACCCCCCCTGGAATTTCTTCACGCACCCCTAGGTGGGCACGTCCCCCAGTTTGGGAACCCATGATAGCCTTTATTTATGCTGGAGAAAATTTAGTATGTAAGATCATGATTTATAGTGTAGCTACTCCAAACCTGAAGAAATGGAGAGAGGAGGAATTCTTCAGAGGGTGTAGTTTGAGGTGTTAGAGAATAGGGATTAAGTATTTTAAAAATGATAGTATAAACAACTGGTTCTTGAAGAGATCTTATATGGTTAAATCATCCTCCTTAATTGCTGCATTACAGATGAGGGCTAATGTTTATCCACCTAGGGACATCAGCAAGAGGGAGAGAAGAAGTTAATGTTATGTGTAGATGGTATGGAAAGGTGAGGGAGAGGGTTCCACATATATTTGGGCAATATTATAAAATGAAAGATGTGTGGATTAAAAGACATAATAGGGTAACTCTGCTGTAACTGATAAAGTTAGTAACCTGGGGTGGAAGACAGCAGTGGAACCACATTTTAGGAACAGTGAGGGGAATTTGCTGGAGCCAGATATGGTTTTTTGCAATGGGTGATACTGCAGTGGTGTCTGATCTCACTGTTCACTGGCAGGATAATTCTGACAGTTTGCAAAGGGCCCACAGGGAGATGGTTGCCTATTACTCTGAGTTGTAGGAAGATATCAAAAGGCTATCTGGGAGTATAAATGTCCACTTCTTTGGTCTCATAATCAGGGCTTTTAGCAAATGGAGCGAAGATAAAACTCCTGGGAACAGAGGGAGGTAAAGATTTTAAAGAAAATCTTTTCAGGCTCATGCTATGTGCCACCAACTGACATATAGGTTGTGTTCAGTGATGAATAATGATCCCGTTGTTCCATTCCTTGCATCCTATCCATTTTTTCAATTATTTTAACCATATTTTAATCACAATGGATTATTGGTTACTAGTTCCTTTGTATCCACTGGTTACTAATGCACCTGTCCCTTTTATGCAGTTGTAATTAATCAATACATATTTATTAATTATGATTAAATCTTATTTTAAATTCTTTTGTTTTTACTGCACATAGATGCAGACTGGTCATGTATACTAACCAGGAAAAGGCAGGTAGATTTGTCTGTATAAATAAATAGGAGAACATATGTATTTGAAATGATGACAGGTTTCTGAACCCAGTGAACATAACAGGCATTTGTTTGCCAGTGAATAGGCAAACAAATGCAGAGTAGTGATATGACATATGGAATTGCAACTATTCTCAAGCGGGAGATGTTTATTAAGCAAACCACCACCACCACCACCACCACCAAATGCTACCACTATAGCCACAAACTAGCATACTTCCACATTGCTTGAATTCCATCTTTCCCTTTTTTATGTGCCAGGAACTGCACCATGCCTCGAATTCTAAGTGGCACACAGAGACATCTGGTGGCTAGATGCTATATTACGAGTAAACATATATAATTGCTGACCAAATTCTTCTCCACCAAATGCACAGCTCATGTTGACAATTAATTCTAAATTGTATACAAAAGGTGTCCAGCCATTATTCCAAAGGGAAGAACTGAAATGTTTTGGGGTCATTTACAAGAAACTAGCATCTTAATAGAGTTTATTTTTAAGCACCTTTATTTCCTGTGATGACAGCTAAGATGTTAGTATATCACCAAATGCTTTCCATCATTACACTTTAGAGAACTGTGTCTGCTGCAAGTTGTCAGAAACATTAAGTTAATGTATTTGAGAGAGAAGGAAAGGGCAAATGCTTGACTCTACAACTGTGACCCATATGAAAAATCCCTGCTGGTTTCAGTATTCTTCAGTGGGAATTCTCACACATAAGAATTACTCAAATGTGAATAAGGGGTGCATATGGGCCCAGAGAGTGATAGAAAGATTCCAGCTTCTGCCACTTATGTCTCGCAGATATTTCTGTTGCCCCTCTGAGTGCATAAAAACGCCAAGTATGCACAGAAACAGACCCCTGGCTCACTCAAAGGCTGCTGCTCTTGCTCCCATATCTGATGTGTCCTAGTCAGTGCTTCATTTGTAATGAAAAAGCAGCTGAGGCTCAAGCAATGTTTTTACTTTAATAACTGATGCTGCAAGCCCAGAGGTGCTGGGGCTCAGCCCAAGGAAGTTGCGGCACAAATTAAGCTCTGGTCATCACCGTGAAGGGATGTGGAAGAAATGCATCCAGCACATTCCAGTGCAGGACCAAGGGGGCCCAGGAGAGATATATTTAAGCACCAAAGGGGAAACAGCAGGTTCCAGAAATACAGCAGAGGAATATGCTAATTATCAGACCCTCATGAGGCAGAAGCCATGTGTCAGAAGAGAGCAGCAGTGAGCAATCTGTCCATGTTATGCATTCCCTCCTACTGGCAAGCATTGTGCCTCATTGCTGCAAAATCTAGGAGAAAATTATAATGATAGGACGGTAGATCCATTGGCAGTCGGGTGCAGTCAGATGACTAACAGAGACAATGTGCACTGCAATACCCGGGTGTGTGTGCATATTGTGAGGAGTATTGAGGAAGCCATTGCTGAACCAGATGGCAAAGTGAGAGTCACTACAGAATAACTCACCGGACACACCATTCATAGCTAGTGCTGGGATCACAGTATCATGATCTTGGGCATCAATCCTGAAACATAAATTCAGCAATGTTGCTAGATAATAGAAACATACAGAAGGCCACAAGTTTTCCACAACACCTTCCTGACAAGACAGTGAGCTGAGGTCCTGCAAAACCAGCAAAGTCAGATGTTTAACTTTACAGCAGGCTGGACCAGGTCCACTCTTTACAGTAGACTGTACACATGGTCAGAAAGAGAACTTAAAGCACGGTCCATTTGTCCTCAATATCCCTTTATTGTCTTGAATCATGCTCACATGATACCATACTTTGCATACCACCTGCTCTTTTCCAATGCAGTGTCACACAATGATGGATTCCTATGTGGTGTGGTCAAATAGACTAAACATAGGCCTAAAATCCAGAAAATTCCAAATTCTAATCCTGGATTTAGCAGTGACTTTCTCCATTACCTTAGGTGAGTCACTTAACATCTGTGCCTCAGTCTCCCCATCTGTAAAATGGGAATAATAATACTTGCCGTTAAAATTAAAATTTGCAGATTACTTAGAAGATTTAAAAGTTTTCTATTCATACTAAGTGTTGTCATTACCTGTCTCTTCTTGACTTCTTCATTGCTCATGTGCCTTAAGACTGTATTGTACAATTCTGACAAGGAACCCCATAAAAGTTGCCCAAAGAGGATGGTTTATGAAAATGAATTATAAAGATCCAAAGAGCCATAAATATTAAAGGTATTGAATAACAAATCCCAGCACTTTAATCACAGCACAACAACTGATACTTAAAAAAAAATCAGACCTTTTAAATCTCTTTTTAAAATCCTCATCCTTAATAAGGGATAATACTGGATTGAAGTGGGCCAAAGAGATTTATTGATACAAATGCAGAGACATCAGTGCAAATCAGGACAGTGCAGAAATATGCCACTGCTGGCTTATGTTCTCTTCCTGCAAAAGGACAGGGATGAATGAACGAGTGTCTGAATGAATGACTGAATAGATAAATGAAAGAAAGAATGAATACAGAATCAAATACCACATTAAAATACATTGCCTGCCTGTTGGACTGGCATAGCAAAGGAACTAACTCTTCAGAACCTTGTTATAAAAAATAGTCAACAATGTTCCCATTTTTAATATAAAATTAAAATCTGCTTTGCCCAACCCCTCTGAGTGTTTAACTTCAACTGAAGGTTGAAAGAAGGCTTGCATTTGGAAAAAGGGCAGGATCTGTCCTGAAGCATTATCAAATTTATGCGATTTTATAGGTTAGTTATTAAAAACAAACAACAAACTATCCCAAACAAAACCAAACCCCAGATTATCAGAATGATACATTTATGAACCACAATACTATGTGCATTAATATTCATTCTGCCTGTGTTACCTTCGGGGCTGGTTTAGACAAGCTGACAGCCTGCAAGTACAAGGGGCCCTGGCTTGGTGTGTGTACATGTTTGGGAGTGTGCGTGTGCACATCAGGGTGGGGACGGAGTGGTGTCCTACCAGGGACAGCTTGCAATGTTAATGTGATGTTTACTGTGTACGCCTCACTGCTACATGGTGTGGAGTTCCAGCTGCTGTGAGCTGACAGAGCTCTGTGGTAAAAATAGCTTAAGCCATTTGGGAAATCAGGATGTCTTCTCATTTATCAGCCCTGGCTAGCCTGGGGCACACTGAAGGTTTCCCTTCCTCCTTTCTCACTGGCTTCTCTGGCCCCACCTGAAATACATACATGAGCTTTGAATATATTTCTTGGGTTGCCCTTCCAGCCCTCTGTCCCTTCAGGTCTGAATATCCCCCTCCATGCGCCACACATGTCAGAGCAGTTGGCCACAAATGGAACAGGGGTGCAAATAGCAAAACTTTTGCCTTGCAGCTGCAGCAGCACACAGGAGTGGCTTTGCAAGGGGGCCCAGAAGTGTTTGAACTAGGTCTGTATATTTTATATTTTACTTATTTTGTACAATATAAATAGACTACGCAGTCTTTCACTGGACGATGGCAACCCACTTTACAAACGGATTTATTACATTACACAACAAGCCTGCAAGAAAGGTGCCATCATTCCTATTGTATAGAGAGAGAAATAGAGGCACCCAAAGATGGTCAGTGGCAAAGTTGGGAACAGAAGTCAGGAGTTCTGACTGTCTACCAGCACAATACGGGACTAATTCTCCTCTCACTTGTGTTACTACTCCAGGAACTCAACTGAAGCAGGTAAGAGAAGAATCTGACCCTAGGCCAAATTCTCTGTTAGTGTAAATGAATGCAGCAGAATTTCTATGTCTTTCTAAAATAGTCTTGCAAAATTCTGCTTACTTGAGGAAAGTGTGTAGCTTTAGTTTTCTCGTTATTTCCAGTCATCATAATAAAAGGCAAAAGAATGTAGCTTATGCCAGGACTGGTAAATTTTCATAACAATTCTACATGGCTATGCGACATTTAATTTTCATTCCTTTGAAAAGAATTGTTCTCATATTACCATATGTTAGCCTCAATACGATATGGACAAGCAACTGCACTTCCATGGATCTGATTGAAGGATGAGGCGCGCATATTAGTAAATAACCATTTTCAGTTTTTAATTAGTACAGCACATAACGCACAAATATGATGTTCTCATTCCTGGGAAGGAATGGGAAATATCGTGGATAGAAATCTTGTTAAGAGAGAGAGAGTTGTAGTTTGTTCTTCTAAGGATTTAAGATATTTAAAGAACATACCAAATGCCCTCTGTTTGCTTCTATCTACAGATACTGCATTTCTGCCTCCTCAAAAACAATTTCATTGCATTCAAAGAGAGCATAGTGAGCTAAGCTTGTGTTTTTCTGAAAACCATCTCTTTTTGACTGTCCTGATCTGATGAGCCAAAGGTCACTAGCAAGCCCGTTTTGTTCACCATCACTTCAGTGCATAACAACACTGGTAAAACCTGACAAAGAATCACAGCAAAGAAAATTCATCCTGAAGCAGTCTGTGATTATCAGATATTGCTAGTATCAACAAATGAGCGCATCCAAGGTCAGTGACAATCTCAGGGCTTTTTTTTTTTTTTTTTTTTTTTTTTTTTTGGTCTAATGTATGTTCTTTTGCTATATAAGAGCTAGGTTTTCTTATTATTTCTTAATGTGACATGAGTCTGGTGATTACATCCAGTCCTCTGTGGACAGGCATTCATATCACAGACAACTATCACATGGTGTTGGCAATTTCATCATACAAATCAGTGACATCAATGGGCATGGTAACCAATCTAGTCTTCCGTCCATAGACATGGACACTGTACATCAAGAGTGGGGCAATGCTGTTTCTAGGACTCCTTTCAACACAGTAATATGCTGTATATTTCTGGGGCTGGGAGAGGACATTAAAGATGCTTACTTCATTCAGTGCAAATAAGATCCTGTTGAATTTTTGGGGGTACGTCGACACTGCGTGGCTATTTTGGGATACCAGAGGTATCCTAAAATAGTTACCCCACATCTTAACAAGCCACCCATGAAATTGAAAAATATTTCAAAATAACGGGCGCGCTATTTCAGCATCCCTGTAACCCTTGTTCCATGAGGGCTAAAGGATGTCTCGAAATAGTGCATTATTTCGAAATTTGGTGCTGCGTAGATGCGCCAAATTTCAAAATAGAATCAAAATAAGATACACAATTTGCATAGTGCAAATCGCATATCTTATTTTGAGTTTAGGGTGCTGTGTAGATACACCTGAATGATTAACATGTCAGATTAGTTATTGGTATCGATACTTCTTTTTTCAGAATAAACTGACGCCAAGTCATTGGTTGGATATTTGGACCAAAAGTTCCCAAAAGCTAACTTAATCCTTTAAATCTATCGATCTAAATGGCTAAGCTAGTAAAAATATATATTTGTACATACAAAATATACAGTTACATATCTCCTTTATATAGCTCTGTATGCAACTATTTTTTCCCTTGAAGAAACATGTTTAGCTACCCAGTTTTCAATGATAAAATTTCAATGGCTATTTCAGAGGTTCCTGCCTCGCTTTGTTTGTATATTACGACTAATGGGTAGCTGTATTATTTGCTGTCTGCACGGCTCATACTTTACATAAGAATATAAGAACATAAAAATGGCCGTACTGGGTCAGACCAAAGGTCCATCTAGCCCAGTATCCTGTCTGCCTACAGTGGCCAGCACCAGGTGCCCCAGAGAGGGTGGACCGAAGACAATGATCAAGCGATTTGTCTCCTGCCATCCCTCTCCAGCCTCTGACAAACAGAGGCCAAGGACACCATTTTATCCCCTGGCTAATAGCCTTTTATGGACCTAACCTCCATGAAATTATCTAGCTTCTCTTTAAACTCTATTATAGTCCTAGCCTTCACAGCCTCCTCTGGCAAGGAGTTCCACAGGCTGACTACACGCTGTGTGAAGAAGAACTTTCTTTTATTAGTTTTAAACCTGCTACCCATTAATTTCATTTGGTGTCCTCTAGTTCTTCTATTTAGGGAACTAATAAATAACTTCTCTTTATCGGCCCTCTCCACACCACTCATGATTTTATATACCTCTATCATATCCCCCCTCAGTCTCCTCTTTTCTAAACTGAAAAGTCCCAGTCTCTTTAGCCTCTCCTTATATGGGACTCGTTCCAAACCCCTAATCATTTTAGTTGCCCTTTTCTGAACCCTTTCCAAGTCCAAAATATCTTTTTTGAGGTGAGGAGACCACATCTGTACACAATATTCAAGATGTGGGCGTACCATAGTTTTATACAGGGGCAGTAAGATATTCTGGGTCTTGTTTTCTATCCCTTTCTTAATTCCTAGCATCCTATTTGCCTTTTTGACTGCTGCTGCACACTATGTGGAAGTTTTCAGAGAACTGTCCACGATAACTCCAAGATCTCTTTCCTGATTTGTCATAGCCAAATTAGCCCCCATCATACTGTACGTATAGTTGGGGTTATTTTTCCCGATGTGCATTTCTTTACACTTATCCACATTAAATTTCATTTGCCATTTTGTTGCCCAATCACTCAGTTTGGTGAGATCTTCTTGGAGTCCCTCACAGTCTGCTTCTGTCTTGACTATCCTAAACAGTTTGGTATCATCTGCAAACTTTACCACCTCACTGCTTACCCCTTTCTCCAGATCATTTATGAATAAGTTGAACAGGATTGGTCCTAGGACTGACCCTTGGGGGACACCACTAGTTACCCCTCTCCATTCTGAAAATTTACCATATATTCCTACCCTTTGTTTCCTGTCTTTTAACCAGTTCTCAATCCAAGAAAGGACCTTCCCTCTTATCCCATGGCCATGTAATTTACACAAGAGCCTTTGGTGAGGGACCTTGTCAAAGGCTTTCTGAAAATCTAAGTATACTATATCTACTGGATCCCCCTTGTCCGCATGTTTGTTAACCCCTTCAGAGAACTCTAATAGATTAGTAAGACAGGATTTCCCTTTACAGAAACCATGTTGACTTTTGTCCAACAAATTATGTTCTTCTACATGCTTCACAATTTTATTCTTTACTATTGTTTCGACTAATTTGCCCGGTACTGAAGTTAGACTTACCGGTCTGTAATTGCCCGGATCGCCTCTAAAGCCCTTTTTAAATATTGGTGTCACGTTGGCTACCTTCCAGTCATTAGGTACGGAAGCCGATTTAAGGGATAGGTTACAAACCACAGATAATAGTTCAGCAATTTCCCATTTGAGTTCTTTTAGAACCCTTGGATGAATGTCATCCGGTCCCGGAGATTTGTTAACATTAAGTTTTTCTATTTGTTCCAAAACCTCCTCTAATGACATTTCAATCCAGGACAGTTCCTCAGATTCATCACCCACAAAGGACGGTGCAGATTTGGGAATCTCCCCAATGTCCTCAGCCGTGAAGACTGAAGCAAAGAAATCATTTAGTTTCTCCGCAATGGCTTTATCGTCCTTGATTGCGCCTTTTATAGTTCGATCGTCTAGGGGACCCACAGGTTTTTTAGCAGGCTTCCTGCTTCTAATGTACTTAAAAAACATTTTGTTATTTCTTTTTGAGTTTTTGGCTAGCTGTTCCTCAAAAACTTTTTTTGCTTTTCTTATTACATTTTTACACTTGATTTGACAGTGTTTATGTTCCTTTCTATTTATCTCACTAGGATTGGACTTCCACTTCTTAAAAGATGCCTTTTTGTCCCTCACTGCTTCTTTTACATGGTGGTTAAGCCATGGTGACTCTTTTTTAGGTCTCTTGCTATGTTTTTTAATTTGGGGTATACATTTAAGTTGGGCCTCTATTATGGTGTCTTTAAAAAGTTTCCATGAAGCTTGCAGGGATTTGGCTCTAGTCACTGTGCCTTTTAATTTCTGTTTAACTAGCCTCCTCATTTTTGTGTAATTCCCCTTTTTGAAATTAAATGCCAGGGTGCTGGACTGCTGAGGTGTTCTACCCACCACAGGAATGTTGAATGTTATTATATTATGGTCACTATTCCCAAGCGGTCCTGTAACGGTTATTTCCTGGACCTGATCCTGCACTCCACTCAGGACTAAATCAAGAATTGCCTCTCCCCTTGTGGGTTCCTGCACCAGCTGCTCCAAGAAGCAGTCATTTAGGCCATTGAGAAATTTTATCTCCGCTTCTCTTCCTGAGGTGACATGTACCCAGTCAATATGGGGATAATTAAAATCCCCCATTATTATAGAGTTCTTTATTCTGGTAGCCTCTCTAATCTCCCTCAGCATTTCAATGTCAGTATCACTGTCCTGGTCAGGTGGTCGGTAATATATCCCTACTGCTAATTTCTTATTATTAGAGCATGGAATTACTATCCATAGCGATTCTATTGAACATGTTGATTCACTTAATATTTTTATTTCATTTGATTCTACATTATCTTTCACATACAGTGTCACTCCATCACCCACCAGGTGCCCCAGAGAGGGTATATAAGTGATTTTCATTCTGATAGACTAGAATTTCCCCTATGTGTCTCCATTTGTATTCCTGAGTAGATTTTTTTATACACAGACTATTTCCTCTGGGGGAAAATAAAGAGGAGAGACATTCCATGATGTAAAAGAGAAAAAATAATGAGAGTGTTATGAAATATATCTGAGATGTGGATGTAGCTAACCACAATATACTCTCTTGGTACGCAAGCTACGCATTTTATGTAACTGCTTTTAGCAGGCTCAGTTACAGCTAAAAGCAGGTGTTTATTCTGAAAAAGGCAGCAATGCTTTTCTGTCATGTTGCATTAAGTCACCTATGACGCATCGTGTTATACTGCACCACGTCATATCGGTGCAAATGGTGAAGAAGCCAAAGCAGAATAACATGATGTGACAGACAACATTTAGTAAAAATATTTACTTGTTTGGCTCAGATACTTGCTATCAGTTTGAATCAGAGCATGCTGTCCAAAATGAAGCTGGCAGATTGAGGTGAATAGTTAAGTGTCTGTGGTTCACAAGCAACTGTACCTGATGTAAATTTTGAAGTTTCTTGGCATGTACCCGGTATTTATCTTATTATCAGTTACTGTACATCCTCATGTTCTTTCTCTCTCGGTTTAATCCCTTCTGAACTTTTTCTTCCTCTTATTGCTCCAAGAAGGTGGATTGCTTATTCCTCACTACCTTTAGTTAGTTTGACATAACACATAAGTTCCTCACAAGGGATCAAGATCACATTTTGAATCTGTTTATAAAGACAATTATAGAGCACTATGAAAGGCCTGACTGGCTAATCCTCAAAATCCAGATGTAAGATTTTAACAGCACCCTAGAAGCAATTCTCCATTACAAGTCTACCAGATTCCAAGTTTCAATAAGCACTCTTTATTTTGATGGAATTGCCTTAGGTGCTATTTTATATAAAAGAGTGAAGTTATTGTGAACTACACAAAAACAAATGCCTGGCAGCTGTTTATGTAGACAGGAGGACTATTTTAGGAAATAAGTTTATCCTTCAGGAAACCTATATTTTATAATGTAAGAAAGTGTTTTCATGGACTAAAAAAGAAATATTGAAAACTTTTTATTGCTATTGGCATTTTTGGAGCCGTTCCATGCAAATTCTTTTTTGAAAAAATGGAGAGCTCTCAAAAATGAGGGACTAAGAGCACTTGCTGGAATCAGGTTTCCCCAAAGCAAGTGCTGTGTAGGCCTCATCATATAGGTTTGCAAATATACTTAACTTCTGACCTATCAGGCTATTGCTAATCCAGGGAGGGGTATCTCTTGAGCATCAATGGCAGCCCGGGGGTAAGGTGTGTGTGTGTGTGTGGCGGGGGGCAACTCTGCATCTCTGAATGGGGTGGGGTGTCAGGAGGAAGAGGCAGGGCAGGGCAGCCAGCCCTCAGCATCATCTGGACTGCAGTGTGCCCCACCTAACACTCAGAGACCCCGGAGTGCCTGGCGTGACACTCTGGCACTCCTGCCGTGATTCAAAGGGACCCAGGAGTCTAGCTGATACCGCTGCTACAGTAGCAGTGGTGGTGGCCAGGAGCCCTGGGACCCTTTGAATCACCAGAACCTAGGGCAAGTGTCCCCCTTATGCCCCCCCCTTCCCTCAGCAGACCTGATAGATGAACACATGTATTAAACTATGTGCTAGTATTATGTGTACTAATGAAATTTAGGATGAGAGGACATTACTGTCATCACCTGTGACTTAAGAGTTTTAACTCAGGTTTTCAGAAGTAAATAGCTTGTGCACTAATCCATGGTGCCACCTCACCCACCAAGTTAATCATACAAATAGGCGCAGGGGAAAGTCAAAAGTCACCAGTGAAGTAGATACCAGGAGTAAGGGCACTTCATGTTTAATTAAAGAAACAGAGAAGTGTGCTGCCCTTACTGTTCTTTGGTAATTGTAAGGCCCATGTTTAAGACTGTTCCATCCAACTACTAGGGTAGACAGGGAGGATAGCATGGTCTTTTACTCTGAAATCTAAGGTTATAAGCAATGTAACCCGTAAACTTTTCCATTCACGTACAGATTTTTTCCATCCATATATGGAATACATTTTTATATGCACAGAGATATGTGCGAATGTTCACCACAGTAGAAACAAAATCCTAGCCATGTGCGCTCTGCTAAACAGCTGGGCAGCATCTGAATCTCTCCTGAATGACCGCACAAGTGCACAGCTTACAGGGAACAATGGCTCTGACTCAAACTCACGGGATCAGAATGTCCAGTGGCAAACTATCACTCAGTAGATGGGAAGGAGAAAAGAGAGCGAGACTAGAAGGTGGGGGGGGGGGGCTGGAAAACACACTACCAAACATTTGAAGACCATGCTGTCAGTAAAAGCTGATGGAGCCCAATGAAGTAGGCCAAACTGTCATAAGGTAATATAATATTTACTAATAATTTCCTTATTTATATATCATAGTCTTTTGATTTGGCTAATAATGCTTTGTAGATAAATATAATTCTAATGAAAGGAACAAGAACAAATCTTATTTGTTCTTAAGTGAGAGTAGCTTTTGGAAATTTTCACAATTATTTGTATTATGGTCACACCTGGGAGCCCAATCGTGGATCAGAACTCCACTGTGCTAGGCACTGTACAAACAGGGTCCCTGCCTCCAAAAAACTTACAATTAAAGGAAAGTGATTAATGATTTTGGGTACCCAGATTGATACACCATAAAATAAACTGATTTTCAATGTGTTCAGTACTTGGTGAAAATTGGGGGTCTCACAAATTGGGCAAAATTAGAGGCACTCAGATCTTTTAGCACTGTCAGAGACAACTGTATGTTCTCTAGGAAGGATATTAACAACTGAGGAATTAGCCCATTTTGTTTGTTAATAGGCAGGCAGGGACCACTGTTGTGAGCCTTCTCTTCCTAGAAACTGTGAATCCTGTACTCACATTGATGTTGGATTTCCATCATTCCTGTGATATTTTTAAGGTAGACATATAAGGTTAAATAGAAGTATTGAGCCATTCCCTATGGAAGTTGCTGCAAACTTTTTTGATAGTTTGAAATGTTTGAAACTTTTGGATGTTTATTTCCACCTGAAATGAATGTACCTGAGGCTCTTTGGCCAATAAATCAAACTGGAAATCTTACAAGGCTTTTTCTCCTGAGAGATCCAGTATTTTCTGGCTTCAGTCAGGTCAGAAATATTGAGAAGAAAGGCTCTTCCTGTGGTATTACCCTATTCCTCCTCCTGATTCTAGCTGAAACCAATAAATATAGAGGCAGCATGAGAAACTGACACAAATAAATGGGAGTTTACTGAAATGGTTTGGAACTTATATAATACTTTTAGGTGCAAATCCAGTTTTGAATGATTGGTTTGGGTCAAATAGGAATTAGCTCTAAATAGTTTGCACATCTATACAGAAGATATACATGGAACTCCTCGTTAAGAAGATCTATTTTTGATTGTGGTAGGCTCACACTCATAAAAACATCCTACTGTCTCAAATTCACTTGCATTTATTTTTCAAATAAAGGACATTCTTCATGGTTCCTATGCAACAGCTTCCAGTTACAATGTAAGTGAAACTGATGAATAATTTATGGTCTGTAAAATAAGGATGTTCTCATTTATTCTCATAGGGTGAATATGGCATAAGCACCCTTGTCTTCAGCTAACTAGACATGGTATGGGGAGGAGGACAAGGAGGAAAAGCATCTCTATTAAAGATGAGAGGAGGTATTAAGTACAGAAAAGGGGGGAAGAGAATTGTCTTTTGGATCAATAGTGTTAATATCCCTTTCCTGTCTGACTCCATTCTTCCATTAAGCCTTTCTTACCTACACAGATTGGGTTTTCTCTCCATCTCCAAGAGAGGGACTTGTGAAGGTTGTTCTGGTCTACACTATGGGGAAAACTTGACGTAACCCACGCAATTTGGACATAGTTTGATCTGCTTATTGCAAGGTCCACACCATGTTGGGTGATAAGATAGACTCCCCTTTCTCATTTCATTCCAGTGGAGTACCAGAATCGATGGGAGAATGATTGGTGGTCAATTTAGTGGGTCTTCACTAGGCTCTTGAAACAAACCCTTACCCAACTCATTTTGTATGAAATCAGTCCTTAGAACCATAGAATACTAGGACTGGAAGGGACCTCGAGAGGTCATCGAGTCCAGTCCCCTGCTCTCATGGCAGGACCCATCCCTGTCTAGGGATGGTCTAGGACTGTCTAGACCATCCCTGAAAGACATTTATCTAACCTACTCTTAAATATCTCCAGAGATGGAGATTCCACAACCTCCCTAGGCAATTTATTCCAGTGTTTAACGACCCTGACAGTTAGAAAGTTTTTCCTAATGTCCAACCTAAACCTCCCTTACTGCAGTTTAAGCCCATTGCTTCTTGTTCTATCTTCAGAGGCCAGGAAGAACAAGTTTTCTCCCTCGTCCTTGTGACACCCTTTTAGATACCTGAAAACCGCTATCATGTCCCCCCCTCAATCTCTCTTTTCCAAACTAAATAAGCCCAATTCTTTCAGTCTTCCTTCATAGGTCATGTTCTCTAGACCTTTAGTCATTCTTGCTGCTCTTCTCTGAACCTTCTCCAATTTCTCCACATCTTTCTTGAAATGTGGTGCCCAGAACTGGACACAATACTCCAACTGAGACCTAATCAGCGCAGAGTAGAGCAGAAGAATGACTTCTTGTGTCTTGCTTGCAACACACCTGTTAATGCATCCTGGAATATGTTTGCTTTTTTTGGCGTCACACTGTTGACTCATATTTAGCTTGTGGTCCACTGTAACCCCTAGATCCCTTTCTGCTGTACTTCTTCCTAGACAGTTGCTTCCCATTCTGTATGTGTGAAACTGATTGTTCCTTCCTAAGTGGAGCACCTTGCATTTGTCCTTATTAAACTTCATCCTGTTTACCTCAGACCATTTCTCCAATTTGTCTAGATCATTTTGAATTATGACCCTGTCCTTCAAAGCAGTTGCAACCCCTTCTAGGTTGGTATCATCTGCAAACTTAATAAGCGTATTCTCTATGCCAATATCTAAATTGTTGATGAAGATATTGAACAGAACCAGTCCCAAAACAGACTCCTGTGGAACCCCACTTATACCTTTCCAGCAGGATTATGAACCATTAATAACTACTGTCTGAGAACGGTTATCCAGCCAGTTATGCACCCACCTTATAGTAGTCCCATCTAAGTTGTATTTGCCTAGTTTATTGATAAGAATATCATGCGAGACCGTATCAAATGCCTTACTAAAGTCTGGGTATACCACATCCATCATTTCTTCCTTATCCACAAGACTTGTTATCCTATCAAAAGGAGTATCCTATTACCACTTTTCCCTTCCTGCATCATTCCCTCTTCCAACAGAACTCGACACCTTTGTTACCTCCAGATGGCCAGGTGGTGTGCATCATAACCCCCAAGAGGTCTCCCTGGGGCCTGTTGGGGGCGGGGGGAGCAGATCAGTGCAAATAGCAGAGAGTGTGTGATGGAGTTCTGCTTCAACTGGATTCAGCTGAGGATTTTTTAAACAATCTGTACTGTACAGCACCGTAGCTGTACATGATGCTTTACATGACAGCTAAGGCCTCACCCCTGCTCCAAAGAGCATAGAGAAAACTTTGAGAGTACTTCAGTGTCTTAAGGAGCTTATGTTTCATGTCTCATAAGTGTCTAAGTCACTTCTGAAAATGACTTTGGTGCTTTACAAAATGTTACCTTACAGCCTAAACTGACAAGTCTCAGGGGGCAGCCATGTTCGTCTGCATATACAAAAACAGTGAGAAGTCTTGTGACACCTTCAAGACTAACAGATTTATTTGGGTATAAGCTTGCATAGGTTAAAAAAAATTTCAGATGCATGCAGTGGAAATACAACATAAGAAAATATTGGAGAAGACAATAAAAACAGAAAGGGGGACAGATTAAAGGAATCCCCAGAATAAAGTTATTGGATTTTTTGGGGTGGTACACAACACAAAATTAATTCCCAGAAATTTGTCTTAACTACTTAAAAGGTCTGATCCTTATGCCTGGGTAAGAATGTGCTTTCTATAGAAACCCCCTTCTACCCTCACTACCTTCTTATTCACCTAGACAAAACTAGCCACAATTTGCTCCTTAACTGAGTGCTTAGTGAGGTGTCAAAATGCACTTGGAAATAAAACAACTCCTGTAATCTTCAGTTACACCAGTGACTTCAATTGCCTTTGTGAAAAATATTTCTGCTTATCTGTGTGTGCCGTTATTATTGTGCACCTTGCAGCTCGCTTTGGAAACTTAGCTCCATATGTGCCAAATGAAAATTGGAGTGAAAAGATTCCTATTCTCTTCTCATTTACTTGATGAAAAATAATCAAAAGAAATTAAATAATTAACCTTGACTGTTGTTGAGCAATTGCTAAGCAGTATATTTAATCATTTTTGGTTGCTTTTTCCCCTATTTTAGGAACAAAGCGGGGACAATTGAAGCATATTCGTCTCAAGCAGCACAGCACTTCTGTGGAGAGACCTGAAGGAAATGCATTGTTTTGATTAGAATGTGTTTTCATCAACGGGATGTTCAAAATAAACAAAAATACTTGATTCGCAGGGCCTGTGGCTGTCTCAGGTTAACGCTGGCATGCTTCCACGCTTGTGCTCATCTTCACTAATCAATCAGAAACATATTTGCTGGCAAGAAAGGTCACATCTTTAATCACACAACAGCAACTTTGACAACAAACAGGGTATCTGCATACAGCTAAATTTGGCCTAACAGTTACAGAGGTTTAATGCTCAGCATTCGATAGATAGATCTGCAGTGTCTCCCATAATTCTGCCCATTTATACCATGTACTGTAAGCCTGAGCAGAATTTGTCTCATTCAGTTAATTTATAGCTTCAGAGGGATAGCTGAGTTAGGCTGTAAAGGATAAACTTAAACAACATCAAATAGTCTGGTAGCTCGTTAAAGACTAACGAAAAATGTAGATGGTATCATGAGATTGTGGGCACAGCCCACTTCTTCAGATGACCGGAGTGTTGGAAGTCCAGAAATTATAGATTATGTTATTATGCCATCCATAAACACTTACATCTTGGATTAAAATCAAGTTAATTGAATAGAGATAAAATTTAATGTATGGGTGGACACTGGCCTGGTCTTTTTGGTTTGGAACAAAAGGGTTATTGTCCCTATTGAAGCCACACCCCCCAATAGCATCATGCTACTGGAGGAGTTATCCTTCCAAGAATATTTAAAAAATATTTCTCAATTTCTTTGTTCACCGGGGATTCTATGACAAAAGCAGTTAGCTCCAGTCTCCTGACTAAATTACATCTCAGGACATTGTCGTTACTATTTTCATTAAGAGATTCTAAGGTCAAAGGGGACCACTATGATCATCTGGTCAGACTCTTGTATAATGAAGCCCACAGAACACCCCCAAAGTAATTTAAAAAATAGCTAATCTTAATTTAAAAGTTGCTAGTAATGAAGAATCCACCACAATCATTGGTAAATTATTCCAGTGGTTATTTACCTTCTCTCTTAAAAATGTATGCCTTGTTTCCAGCCTGAATTTGTCTAGTTTCAGTTTCCAGTCACTCCACTCCAGCTGGATTGAAAAGCCCATTATCAAATTTAAGAGTTCATTGTAGTTATCTCTGTATTCCTAAAAACTCTTCTGAAGGCCATTTCTGCACACAATGGTTGTGTATTTTATCAGTGGGTGAAGAATAGTTCAAGTTTTCCAGGCTGAACTCCATGATCCATTCATGGTCTCTCTTTTTTAATTTTTTCTGGCTCTAATCTTTACTGCAAATGAGGAAGTGAGGTGCAAGCAAGTAATGGGCTATAGAAGAGATTCTGAAGGTATGCTATGGAGGGTATAACAAGGTCCACCCACTCATGAGCAGCGCTCTGTGGCCAAGGAGTGTCCAGTAAATTCTTTGCCTGACTGTCTGGTACTTCCTTGCTCCCTGGGTCACTTCCCCTGGATGTTGCCCTGTCTGGTCATCTTCTGAGGCTAAGATCTCACTAGCTCTGTCCACGGTACTATCAGTTCTTATATTCAGCTTGTGGCCAGTCTTGGGTCACTGGACATGGGCCTCACCTAGGTCTAAAGTTCAGCATGTGCTTGGAGCTGTCCATAGTGCTGCTAGTCTCCCAGTCAGTAGATAGAACTGCCTAGCTGGAGCTCATGTGAGGAACTGCCAGGCTCTAGCCCCGCAGCTTCTTTTATACCAGTCTGCTGGACCTTGATTGGCTACCGCAGAGATAACCACTCTATCCTGCCTGGAGGACCTCTCTTCTGCTCCTCTCACTGGGATGGGTGTGGCAAGGCCTCCTGACTCCTGTAGGGCATCGGGGCTTAGTCCACCCCATCACAGACGAGAAAACATCTATCTCCCCTCAAGTGGGCACTGTCACAGTGTAAGGTATTTACCAGGCCTGCTGAGAGAGGGGGCAAAGGGAGCAACTGCTCCAGGGTCTGAAATTCTAAAGGGCCCAGCACTCTCCTCTGCCACTGACGCTACTGACAGTGGCAGTGCCCAGAGCCCTGAGCCCTTTAAATTACCACTGGAGTTCTGTGCCATGTGCTCCGGTTGACTTTAAGGGCTGGGGAGGTGGGGGAGAGCAGTGTGGTGCACTCTGGGTGGCATACAGGGCTAGCTGCCTTCCACCCTTCCCCTTCTTCCTGAGGCCCTGCCTATTCTGGGAGCACGGAGCCAATCCCTGCCCCTTTCCCAGGTGTGTTGAGTAGCTGTCAGCTCCCCTGGTATTTACCTAAGTCTGTGTCAGAAGCAGGGAATGGGTGTGGCCACAATGCATTGCAGCTATCTTCAGCTAGTGGATATTTCCTTTGGCATGGTAGCCACCAGTTTTCGGTAAAAGGTTAGGCCCTTTGAATGCCATGTTGGGGTGGAATCAGGAAGCCATGACTGGCTTTTGATAGCTCTCCTCTGTCAGCAGAGCAGATCTTAGTCACCCTGGAGAATTAGGCTCTTTTTTTTTTTTACTATGGGTGAAATCCTGACCCCATTCAGGTATGTCTGAATTGCACATTAACCCCAGGCTCTGACTCATATTTGAACCCACACCCTCTTCAGTCCACACACAAATCAGTCTTGGGTTAGTACACACTGACAACCTACAACCCTGCTTCGGAAGTGGGTCAGAGCCTGAGTCTTGCTCTGACCTGGGTGTAAGCCCTGCCATTTTGCAGTGCAGATGCAGGTCAAGATGCAGACCCGAGTCAAAAAGACTGCAGGATGGAAGCATGAACTTGGCTGTGAGATGTAGGTCCAGCAATGGTAAACTCAGGTTTACAATGCAGTGTGGATGCTGAAACATGGGCTTGGAAACACCCAGTCCACAAGCTCATCTCACAGATGGGGCTGTGTACACAATGCTGGTGGTCAAACTCATTGACTTCAGTAGGATTCATGCCTTCACCTCAGATTTCTGGGGTATGTGTACACTGCATTATGAACCTGGGGCTATGAGAACTGAGCTCGTGGACTCAGTGTTTCTAGACATTTTTGGTCCTTAGAGAAGCAAACACTGTCTTTATTTATGGCAGGCCCATGGATGGGGGGGGAGTTACAAATCTCGTGCTTCATTTGCATAATTGTGTCCGATCACTTTTTCAAAAAAGGTTTTTTGGAAAAAGAAGCAGTCTAGATGTGGTTCTTTTGGGAAAAAACACCTTTCGAAAAAACCCTTATTCCTGAAAAAAAGAGGTTTATGGGGTTCTTTCGAAAAAGGATTTTTTTTCGAAAGAAGCGCGTCTGGACTGCTTTTTCCCCCAAAAGCAGTAAGATGCAATTATGCAAATGTAGCACGAGATTTGTAAATCTGCGCTTCATTTGCATCTTTGATTGCCTTCATTTACATTCCTCTTTTGAAAGAGGAATATAGTCTAGACGCATGCACAGTGTTTTATAAAGAGCTAAGAAGATAGCAGCACTTAAAGCAGTACAAAATTTGCTTTTTCACTTCTATTCATGTTTTTACATTCCCTTGCTTTCTGTATGCTTGTCAACCCAATGCACTGGTCCAAGCCTCACATTTTAAGATAATCTAGGTTCTCTTCAAAGTACTGCTGAATGTATACTAACAACAACTGTATTTAGCTCTGGTTGTTATTTGCCACACTTTGATGATAAAACTGGGGTGAACCACAGTGGTATAACCATAGCGTGGACAGAGCCTTACACTATATCTTCTTTCTACATTTGAAAGATAAAATTGAAAGAATTTTTCCTCCAGCTCAGATTTAAGGATTGAAAGAAAGTTCCTCTGGCTGAAGCCACAATGCGGGGAGACCCACGTTCAGTTCTGTCTTTCTCTCTCCCTCTCTCACATGCTGGCAGCAGAGGCCAGTAGTGCTATGTAGATGCTTTGCTCCACTGAACTGAGAGGGGACGGAGAGCATCATATTACACTGCAACTTTCCCGACAGGCTGTTTGGAGAACAAACAGTGAATTAGCAGACCAAGGAAGTCCTTTAACCTTCTGACCCCGGTACAGCTAATAGTTAGATAATAGGTTTTTTATGCATACTGGTCAATGCTAAATCCCAGCTTGAAATTTGGATATTGCTATAACCAAGAGCTTTATCCTGCAATTCATAGTCATGTGAGTAATCCCATATGCATGAGTAGTCTCACTGACAGACATGCACAGGAATTACTCATGTGAGTAAGAGTCAAGAGACTTAATGGAATCTCTATATCTGGTACAAGTATTTATTGTGCTCTGGGGAGTTAGGTATAGGAAACAAGGGGAGATTAGATTCCCTTAATTTGATGAAGTGCAGAGGATCTGATTATCATGTTGGATTTAATGATATGTTGCTGTGGGTAGACTGGGCTATAATAATCAGATTATTCAATGGATGTAGCACCTCTGTGAATTTTTGTAGTAACAGATCATAATTCTGACATTTGTTCTTGGTTCCAAGGTTGATTACTGCATTTTTATATAAACATATTTTAGCCTGGCAGCTATTTGTGAACTATTTGCTATTACTGCTTCTTTGAGCATTCAGAATCCCAAATTAGAAAATTTGCTATGGTAGATGTCTCAGCTATAGAATTTCATGGAGTTGAATCAAAACTGCATTACTCCAGTTTTATGTAATAGCAAGTTCACTGAATGGAGTTATAATTGTAAAACTGGAGTAACATAGTGGTGGATCAGACAGAGTGTCCATTGCTCTGGTGAATGTCCTTCCCCACACATAATGCATTGCATCTACTATGCACAGTCATTCAATTTACAAGTCTCCATTTCCTGAAAGAAACAGTTAAATGAACCCTTAAATTAAGTTAGAGCTAATTATTTGCTGCCTGTTAGAATATTATTATTAAAATATTTTTACCCCGCCTTTAAAATATTCAAGGCGGCTACCTGTCGGAAAAGTAATATCATGTAATATTCTATCAGATTACTTTTCCAACAGGTAGATAAAAATAAGAAAACAGCTCCAGTTCTGACTCAAAGATCAGGGGACAAGTGGATAGTAGCCACCAATTTGGAAAAGCATGAAATCTTTATATTATTGCTATAGAAGTGGGCCCTAGATTTAAAAGAACAAATCTTTCTGCCAAAGAGACAGAGTTAAAGCAAGCAAGATTAAACCACTGGAAACATAACTGACATGGAGACTGTGATGGCTTAGTACATTTGACAGAGCCATTACCCAAATTCAAGACACTTGTGTCACATGAAGGGAGTTGCCATAGCCTCACCAATGTGCATATTTCAGAGGTAGAGAGGTCCATGTAGGACTTTGGTCTTGCCATCATTGTTCTTCCCAGTTCTAGGAAGAGCCATTTAAAGCTTAGATCACACAAGCAGGATACCACTGCTGCATCTGACATTACATCTTTCACATAGCTATATAAGAACAACCCACCAGTTGCTCCAAACAATACTGAGAGACTGCTGGCCATCAATAGAACAAACAAATAAAATGGCTGTCTGACACTTCTTTTGCAAATACAATTTTGTGAGACTTCCTGCTTCTACATAAATTCTTGGAAACAAATATTTGCTCATACAAATGTTCACAGAAAAGAGGAAAGAGTTAGTGAATGCTGCTGCAAAAAAATTCTAATTAGAATTCACAAAATATTGATGAATAATTTCCCTTCCTATTTGTCTAGCTCCAGTACTGAGCACACTTTGTTTTATGCCATTACTGACTTGAGGAAATATACAATATGAAAATGAAAACAATTTGACAATTTACACTCCCTCCTTTGAATTAGGCCCTCAATTTCTTTGGTATTCTGTAACATTTAACTGATAATTATGCTTAATTAATTCATTTGTGTTTATTTAACACTACAATAAGACCAGAGCAGAAAGCCAGAATGCAAACTGGCTAGCTGCATTTCCATGCTGTAAATGTGTTTGAGCTTTTGTAATAAAATATTATATTTTATACCATTCCATTTAAAAAAAATCTGGCCAAGCTCCAATACTAATTCACTGTAAACAGGAAATTCCTTGGAGGACAAGTAATCATACCTAAAAGACCATTCAAATTGTATTCCAAAAACACAGCAAAATTAAACATAGAAAAATTGTTTTCTTCTCTGAAGTCTTTGGCCAGATGGTGGAAATCATAGGTCTAAGTGGGAAGGGATAATGTTTCCATGACCCTTTCTTGAGGCTGATGTCAGCATGCCTGATGTTAACCTGTGGCTATACAAAACAGCTCCTCAGACCTTTGTGAAGTCTAATGTTTGAACTCAAGATAATTTCCATTCTAGTGTTCCTAGTGAAGCTTGTTCTGAATCTGAGGCTGGAAATTCCCTGGAATGTTTCATTAGCTATGTAAATCAAATTTATAAATAAATGAGAATAAGCATGTCAGCAGAAGTTGTGGTAATTTATGAGACTGTTACTGAGATATTCTCAGATCCCATATAAAAGAGCTGTATCGTTAAATTAGCGTACAATAATTTTATTGTGACAGACATGGAATTGATGTTTTTTCAAAGAAGATACCCTGATGCATCAGTGACTTGAAGATGTGTGGTTAAATATTTAAATGAAAGAGCGTCTAATGGCTTTTTTAGAAGACAGAGCTGATGTATCTAAAGAGGAACAGAAAAAAAAGAATGTGCTAATTGCTACACAGTGTGTGAATTTGTATCTCTTAGTAGTGCACTATTCACATTCTTGTTTCATGGATTCTACAAAGCTGGCTTCCATAATATGCCATGAACTGTATTTGTGAATTTCCTGGTGGAAAATGTTGCTGAAATTAGCCTGATTTTGTAAAAAAAATAAATAATTTTAAAACAATTAGGATACATTGAGGGTAAATGTTCTACAGAGCAAGGTAGACATTATGGATGGGATTTTTATAAGCTGCCAGTTCGGCTTAACTCTGTTCTTTTTGAAGTCAATGGAAATTTCAGTGAGAGCAGGGTTAAGCAACACAGTTGTTTTGAAAATTCAACTCTATTTCTTCAAGCTGTCTGACCTTAACATTTATTACTCTAAAGCCCATATCGTTCCTTAAGTGGGCTATTGTACATGTGGCTCAGTGTGCTCATGGCTTCTTTCCACCAAGATTGGGTTTTCTTATCATCAAAGTAATAGATCCTTGCCCTGATAACCACATCCGGATCTTGAAAGATCTATGGGAATCGTAAGATTATGAACTTAGAAACCCTCATGAGCCCTGCAATGCCTCCCAATTTCTACCTGCCCCACCCCCAGCAACATCACTTCTTTAGGAAGCCAAAGACTCCCTCATTGGCTGCTACCCTGGGAGACACTCAAGACAGTCTCACATTGTTAAAAGAAACAGGAAATTAAATTCTTATGGTTGTGGGGAAAGCTGAACTATGGAAAATGATGATATAGGGGTACGCTTTGACAGATGTGGCAATTTTCTCCAGTATCCTTGCAATTAAGTTTAAGTATCTTTGGAGTCCATTGTATTAATTGAAAAGGCTTTTATATTACTGTATTACATTGAATAATGTGGGAGACAAGGTGAACCTTTTGGGACAATACTGGTGTAATGGTATGCCTGGGAAATATCTAGGGAGAGGGGAAAGCATATTCCTCTCTCCCGATTATGTCAAACCAGCTTTGTAATGTTACATCCTGAATAAGGGGCCATTGCCTGCTGATCACCTGTTCCAGGAATCTAAAGTTCAAAGGCCCAACGTGTATAAAGGAAAGATTAACCTATGCATTGGCATTCTTGTTTGAGCTGAACCTGTTATGAACTTGTAGTCAGATTCATGTGAAAACTAACTCTTAGCAGAGTCCATGCTGAAGTTGACATGAGTGAGAAACCACCAGTAAAATTATTAGAGTTTTTAATGTTTCCTATGTAATTTCTTAAGAATAAACCTTAAAAATAAATGTGCTTACTTAGAAAGAGTTGTGCATTAACTTATAACTGTGGACAGTTACACTATTTATAGCCTCTGAAGTGAGAAACTGAAATGTGGGTGATGGTCAATTTAGTCAGTCTAGCTTCCTGGAGATAACACAGAATAGTCAGGGAACCAAACAGCTTGGAAAAACCCTGGTCAGGAGCGAGAGAGGCATGGCTCTCCACCTTTCTTGGAGGAGAAGAAAGGTGATGGCTTTTACTCAGGTCCACTGATGGGGAAAGTAGAGGCAAAGAGGAAAACTGCCCCAGGACCCAGTGTGCCATGGTCTGGGTGGCGCTGAGGGCTGTCTGCGCTGGCCCCACCCCTTCTGAGGCCCGGCCCCTCTGGGAACACAGAGCCAGTCCCCCCCTCACCTTGCCTATGGACCTGGTGTGGCTGTTGGCTCCTCTGTCCTTGCTTGATCACAGAGGGGAAATACAGATACAATTGCCCTGAACTATGACACACAGATGGAAATGATAGTTCCTCAGCAAAACTTCCAAGCAACCCTGGATTGGATCTGTTGGTTTTCAGAGCTTCTGAGGACCAAGGGGCTAATATGAACCTACAAATCTAGAATCCAAGCAGAAACATGTTCTATCATAACTAATAAACTAGCGAAGATAGATCATTTACTGCATATTTTCAGTCATTCTAGGTCAACATTTACACACTGCAACACAACACAGCCTCTGGGGTTCCTTCTTCAGTACATAATACAACCTTTATGATGTATATGCAGTAAATAATCATAATGACTCTAAGTTACTTCATAGAGCCTGTCTTGTGCATAACATTTCACTGCAGTATTTAACTTTTCTACATATAATTAGTAATTTACAATTACACAATTCTCATCTACTTTCCATATATTCAGACTAAGAGGAGGCTAGAGGGACGGATTCTGGGAACTGGGAATAGCATAACAAAACCTTTGACCTTTAGGTTACCTGTTCAACTCCAGATGTTGTAATTAGTGACCAAAATCTTGTCTGATTGCTGATTATAACCTCTCTCAGCCCAATTATTTGCAGACAGATATCCACATTACATACCCCAATACTACAGGTGGCAGTAATGATCACCATGGATGTCATTATCAACAGAGATTTCAATTAGCATAGAACATTAACTATTCTCCAGCTCCTAAGTTCAGTCCATTTTCATCAGAGATAAAGCAAGTTGGTGGGGTTGGGTAATGAAACTTACTCTGGTTCTTGGTGTTATATATCACTAACTCAGGAGATCTAGATACTTGCTCCATCACAAATTTCCTGTCTGACTTTGGACAAGTCACTTCTTTTCTCTGTGCCTAAGTTCATCATCTATAAAATGGGATAACAGCACTTCTTTACCTCACGTTAAAGATTGTAAGGCACTCAGATACTATAGTAATGTACCTAAGATAGATAGATCTGTTCCATAGGTAAACAGAGAATAATCTCTAAGGCTAAAAATTTCATGACTTTTCAGAGCAATAAACTAAATTAAAAACTAATCAAACAACACAGGTGGTTGGTACTAGCCAGTGTGAAGGCTTTAACTTGAAGTGTCATTGTTCATGATTTATAAACTTTAAATAAATAGACACAGAAACCCTGAGGTATACATTTTTTCTGACTCTTAAGATAAAAGGACTTCATGACAATACTTGCTTTGATACAACACGTTGTTGTGAGCACTGTAAAGCCTATTCAAGTTTTTATGAATCTATGAAGTATTATAGACCACACAAACATCATAAGATTGTTTGATGCATTACAGTGTGTGAGACAAAAACCATCTCTAATAATTAATATAAATTATTTTTCTTGGGAGGGAGAGGAAAATTAGAAATAGTGTAATCTTTATCTCATTAGCAGACATATTGTAATCAAATTTTCTTCCAGCTCCGTAAGACATTAGGTAAAGAGAAAAGATAGAGTTCAGCATCCATCTGCCAGCAGAGGTTGCTGTAAGGTTAGCGATTAAACTAGGAAGTTAAATGCAGTTAAACATCTGAAAAAATAAAACAAAAATATTTTAATGATTAAATTACCTAGAAATTGGAATAACATAGGATAAAAGGAGCCCTAAAATTTCACGTGTGTGTGGTAGTCTGTGGGCTAAATTCTGCCATCCTTACTCTTTGAGAGAAGTACATTAATCTGCAAGCATTCCCTTTGATTTTGTTGCTACTACTTAAGTATGGTCTTTAAGTTACCAAAAACAATGCTCACCAGTTATTAATTCCTAGAATGTAAGGTGGCATCCCTAAAATGAAAGCAAGAGCAAATCTTGGCAAATTTAAGAAAATCATAACTGAAGCTTTTAAAATACATTAAGTCATATTTATAGAACCATTATCATTGCAAACGTAAGCTCTCCTCAATGCACATTCTTTAGCTCACCACTAGAAAGTGAAACTTTGCTCCTCTTGCCACCCTAAAATGTTTCATCAGCTACTTGCAATTAGGTCATCTTGTGATTTCAAGCCTTCCCTTTTCCCAAGGAAACAAAAACCAGATGCTGTTTTATTTTAGTACAGAAAATGAACTACTGGGCTTAATATTAATAACAGTAGCAAAAAAAAAAAAAAAAAAGGAATGACCTGGACAATGGAACATTTAAATCTTTGCACACGATGAGCTGCTTGTGCTAGACTGATTTCACAAACAACAGCTGGTAGTTTGTTAACATATGAATCCCCTTGAGGTGATTTGGAGAAACTAAATGTGCTAAACTAAACCTCATTAAAACAGTACTTCAAAAAAAAATCTATTCTCACATTCCAGTTTAGATTTTAGATGTTAGTATGAGAATATTTCATGATGTAAAGTGAATTTTTTGGAAACTACTAATTTTCTTTTGTAAACCTTAGCGTTATGTTTTAATTGCTAAAATGCATATCAGCCAGAACTGCTTTTAAGTGTATTCTTTGGCAAAAAAAAAAATTAAGACAATAATGCTCTGGCACCACCAAACTACAGGTTGAACTTCCCAAATCTGGGACTCTGGTCTGACAACATCTGTGGTCCAGCAGGGCCATGGATGTTACTGGACCAAGGAGCTCTGGAGGCGGCAGGAGCAATGCAGGGGCTGGGGAGTCCTGGCTGGGCCAGGTGGCATCTGGTGAGCCCCCACCCTAGCTGGGGAATCCCTGGTGTTAGTGGGGCCAGGTGGCAGTCAGGGATCTCCCACCCCAGCCAAGGAACTCCCGGCATTAGCAGGGCCAGCTGGGGAACCTCTGGTTGAAGTGGGGCTGCATACAGCCAGGTGGCCCCAGCCAGGAATCCCATCAAACCCCCAGTGGCAGCGCAGCTGGGGTGACTGGGCAGACTCTGCCTCAGTCCAATGAAGCCTCCATCTCTTCCCCTGGTTGATAAGTCTCAGCAAAGCTGTCAGTAGGGTTACCATTTTTGGCTGGATATATTCCAGGAGATTTCATCACATGGCATAACCACTAATGAAATATTATTCTCTGATTCTTGGAGACTTCACGCCATTCCTGGAGGGTTGGCAACCCTAGCAGTCAGGCAGAGATGGCGCACTTCAGGCCATGCATGCTGCCTTTAAAGTTCCTCTCACAGTTTTCCTGCTCATGTGCTAAATTGCTGAGGATGAACTTGTTTCCCCTGTTGGAAAACCCTGGGGAGAATGCATGATTTGTTACCCAGATGCCTTTCCCCACTTCCCCATGGCTCATGAGTTGGGGAGAAGGCAGAGTCATGGTGGCCTGATTCTTCTTCATACAGGTTTGACATCAGTGTAACTCCATTGCCTATGGTGCAATGACTCCTGATTCACTTTGTGAGAGAAGAGCTAGGCCTGTGGGAATGAAAAAATGTTTGGGAATCCATATAAACTTTATGATGCTGCCTCAGAATGTATTTTTACTGCTGAGGATTTCAATGTACTTTTTCAATAGCCTGGCAGGTTACCTAAGTGGATAGGCAGAGAAGAAGTGTTTAGCTCAAGTAATTACCACAAGTATTAAAACAAACAAAAACATGTGGATTTGCTTTTGGACTGCTTCCTCTCAAAACATCTTAATCCTAAATACATAGGACTACCACACCCCAAATCAAGTGCTAGATTACAGAAACTGCAGAAAATATTTTTCTATGGGTTACATGGTTTTGTACAAGTGCCTACAGTATTAAAGGCCCAACTTCTTGTTCTTTACCTGAATAGTCACTTGAGTTATTTGTGCCTATTGCTGCCTGTAGTCAGTATTGCTGAGGCAAAAGATACAACCTCTACTTTTGGGGTCAGATTTTACTCTCAGATGCACCCTGTCAGGCCATAAAACCTGGAAAAGCTATGCATTTGAAGAGCTTATATCAGCCCTTCACTTAAAACATGATTTTCCCCTTCTGGTTTGGACAGCAAAATGAGGCACATAGCAAGCACACAAGTGATTAAGTACAGACCAATATGTAGAGAAAGGCATAAGTTAGTCATTGATTGTAAGCACAACCATGGAAACGGCCTGTCATAGCCATGACATTCAAATTCAAAGGGGGGAATGAAATATAAATTCTAATGCCCTGACAGAGTCACAAATCTATACAGACATTTTTCTTTTTATACTTTTCTTCAAGGGGTCAGAATTTCATCCTTAGCAAAGAGCAGTTAAATTCTTAAAAATGATCAAAGATTATCCTGTATTATTAGAACCAAGCAATGCATATTACAACATAATTCAGGTGCCTTAAATAGACAATAATTCAGTGAGTCATTACAAATCAAATACATATGGTAACCTTTTATTTTCCCAAGTAAATTTTAATTTTAGAAATGGATTCAGTTAAATACAAATAACCTCTCCCACAAAATCCTTAGTTTATTTTCTTTCTTTCTACAGAACAACCTAATAGCTTTGATTGTCATGTCTGTTACCTGTTAAATTTAAAAAAAAGTTAAAGGTGAAAAATAACCAAATTCACTCCATAATATAAGAGGAACATAGACACAGATACAATAAAGCAATAAATAAATGAAAAAAGAATAAATGCTTGCAAGTTGTTCAGTGCTGAATTAAATTAATGGACCAAATGCTAGATTTGACTTCCCTTCCTTTACAAGATTTACACTGCTAATTAAGCAATATTCAAATCCCTAATAGAAAAAAGCATTTGCCTTAAAGGGAGCAATAATTTAAGGCTGCTATCAAAATGAATGCTTTTCCATTCAGCAAAATAGTTATGAAATATATTCTAAAGGTATCTTTAGACTTAAATCTCTTTGGTAAAGAAAAACTGTCAGAAAGAAAGCTCTACTTTCTGATGGGGTAAAATGCAAATAAAAAATGTTACTTTGACAATAACTAAAAGTCAGTCATGAAAATTAGCATCTAAATGAAAGGTAAGGTGTCATTGTGTAGTTCTGGTTGATTTTGAGGAACACAAATGAAATATTTACATATTTTAAGAAAGTGCCAGTAATTGTGCACAAATTAAAATTCTCCCCAAACATACAAATAAGTACTAAATCAAACACATACTTTGCATTTTGTAGGGATTATAACTGTACACAAAATAAATCTTTATGGCCTAGGACTGTTTACTTGTTTATTTTAAAAATTCTGCAGCTATGAATGAGACACTTTATGCTATGCATACTTATCCATTTCCAAACTACCATTATTTTCTGTATTTTTAACAAATCACTAAAGTGTAATCAAATAGAAATAGATGAGTGGCTTTGCTTACCACACAGTTGTCACTGAAATAATACAGGTGTGGTTGAAATGTCACAATTTGCCTCATGTAACAGAAAGAAATATACAATTAACATAAAGTTATCCCTTGAAACTAAATTGACTTACACAGTAGGGTACTGAGGGTCAAAAAGCTCCTTCTTGCTTGTTCCTTCCTGGGTGCTAGGGGATTTGTCTCCCTACAGAAGAGGCTGCTGGGCCTGCCAAACAATCCTGTGGAATGCTAGAGGACCTGCTCCAATCCTGGAATACAGGTGGAGACCAGGCCCATTCTCTTAGAAGGCTTAAGCCTATAATGTATCTCTGCCCCCCCAGAATCCATAGTCACATTGTGAGAGATCACTGTGGCTGCAGCTGCCCCTGGAGCTACCTCAGAGCTTTTAATTAGGAATATGCTGGTGTGCTTACCACATGGAGCATGAGAATTGATTCCACTTAGCTTGGACATCTAGACTTACTCTCTCGTAAAATGCCTCATGGGGTTTTTCATAAATATAAACTTTTGGTTTTATATATCTCCAGAAAGATGTCACGTACAGCAGCTTAGTGACTCTTAACACTGCTTGGGTACCCATTGGTATATCTGGAATGAAATACATTGACGGTACACATAAGATGGTGTCAGAGACAAAATTTCTGTTATGTGGAAAGGTTGATACAAAGGCTCAAATAAGAAATAAAACACACGATTATTAAATTTGAAAATTATATTCATTTAGGTAATGGGTCACTGTCCCTGGAATTCTTACAGGAATAGTCATTCTTTCGCTCTACTCTGCGCTGATTAGGTCTCAGTTGGAGTATTGTGTCCAGTTCTGGGCACCACATTTCAAGAAAGATGTGGAGAAAGTTCAGAGAAGAGCAACAATGATTAAAGGGCTAGAGAACATGACCTATGAAGGAAGGCTGAAAGAACTGGACTTGTTTAGTTTGGAAAAAAAAAGAGAAGATTGAGAGGGGACATGACAGCAGTTTTCAGGTATCTAAAAGGGTGTCATAAGGAGGAGGGAGAAAAATTGTTCTTCCTGCCCTCTGAGGATAGAACGAGAAGCAATGGGCTTAAACTGCAGCAAGGGAGGTTTAGGGTGGACATTAGGAAAAAGTTCCTAACTGTCAGGGTGGGTAAACACTGGAATAAATTGCCTAGGGTGGTTGTGGAATCTCCATCTCTGGAGATATTTAAGAATAGGTTAGATAAATGTCTATCAGGGATTGTCTAGTACTGCGTCCTGCCATGAGGGCAGAGGACTGGACTCGATGACCTCTCAAAGTCCCTTCCAGTCCTAGTATTCTATTCTAGAGCATATGATAAACACATTGCCCCAAATTGCTTATTTATTGCCAACTCAAATAATTCATTCTCAAAAGTCACTGTAATCACAATTGTTTTATAACTTCCTGTGATGTTTCATTCACAAAGGAAAATGGCAAATATTAACTTTTCTTTGCTCTAACCTCCTACCTTGTTAATTTCATTGCATCTCTTTTTACACTTAGTTTATAAACTCTCTGGCAATAGGGATTATCTACTTGGTTACATGTTTATACAGTGCCTAGCAATATTGAGGTCCTGGATTGTTAAATGGGGTTGCCAGGTGCTACTATAATGGACATTATAATGTGTATTTTAAGAAAAATGATTATTGACATTGGACTTTCTCCGTGACAAACCAACCAACCCTATAAAATTGTATTGTCTTCTGTTCAGCTAAATAATATCTGGACTGTAAATGATGCAGTAAAACATGGGACCATTAAACATAGGTCTGTACTGAAATTCAGCTTTTAATAAGTATCTGGATTAAATATTTGAAGACAAATAAATTGGAGGCAAGATTCTTTCATGAGGTTACCTACAGCATGGCCAGGTTGGATTCGTCTCTTCACTTTTTCTTGGCTATTTCTAAGGCCATGTCTATACTACAGATAAAAATCAAAGCAGCCACAGTCGATCTTCTGGGATTTGAATTAGTGTCTCTAGTGAAGATACCCTAATTTGAACTAAGAGAGTACTCCTGTCAGTGTTGGAAATTCTGCTTCTATGAGGAGTAAGGGAAATCTAAGGGAGAGTGTGCTTCCTTTGACTTCTTGTAGTGTGGATGGCTCCAAAATTTGAGTACTTAAACTTAGGTATTCAATTAACGTAGCTGAAGTTGTGTATCTTAATTTGAAGTTATTCCCTAGTGTAGGTCAGGGATAAGTGAGAACCAGAATAGGGAGGAAATATGGGATGGAGAGGTAGACAATGATTTAATTACAGTAGATGTTAAAATTAACACATTTAAAGCTTTGTAATGATTAAGACATAAGTTGACAACATCACATGTCAAAATATACAAAGTAAATATCCTTAAATCAAACTATCACTTTGCCTATCTATCCATTTTTATTATTATCAATGGAATTTGTATAGATTTGTGTTTTGTGGGTGAAATTGATGCTTACTGATATTTATCAATAAAAGGCAAATGCTTCCAGGGCTACACATAGGTATGCTGCAGCAAGTGTCCAGATATAACACAGGAGCTATTAGTTCTACTGTTCAACAACTAATTCAGCTTTCCACAAATATCATTGGTTTCTAGTTATTTGTTATTTAAATGATTACAACCATTTGCAAGATAGCATAGGTGTTGGAAGTAGGAGTTCAGGAGGTGCTTCAGCTCCCATTGGTTTTCAGTGGTTTCCATTATATACAGAGTTTCTAATTTAGTTCAATAGCTCTCAGCACCCCTGCTATACAAAATTGTTCTAGCACCCCTGTAAGATAGTGCATGCACTGCTAATTATGGAGAAAGAAAATTTAGCTGGGACCTTTGATCATTAAGGGGAATTCTGGTGAAGAGGACCCGATTCAACTCGCTACTGAGCGTAATAATTTGTCAGGATTGTTTTAGTGATACAAGGCACTTCCTCCCTTCTGAGCATAGCAATGCTATTTCTACAGATGTCCCAGTTTAGGATCTGAAAGACTAGGAATAAACTGAATCTTCATGCAGAGCAGGCCTGCTGTGCGCTCTCACTACCTTGGTCCTAAAACAAATTTCAGAGCCCAGAGACTTAGAAATAAAGATTCATTTAATACAAAAGCTATTTGCTGATTTGCCATCTGGAGGCAGGCAACGTGTAGACTGCAGGCTTCTTTTGGAAGAAATGATCTGAAAAAACTTCTGAAAGAGTGTCTACACAGAAAAGGTGCATCGAAAAAAAGCTATCTGCTTTTTCAAAAGATAGCATCCATTCAGTGTGGACTCTATCTCGCATTTAAGCAGTGATTAACATGACGGAGTGGCCACCAGGGCATCTGTGCCTTTTCCCTCTTCTTTTGAAAGAACTCCCTCCTCCCTGTCCACACACGTTTTTCCGAAAGAGCTTTCAGAAAAAGGCTTCTTCCTTGTAGAAAGAGGTTTACCAATGTCAGAAAACCCCTTCTGTTCTTTTGATTTCTTTTTCAAAAGAAAGCTATTGCAGTGTGGACATAAGTGAAGTTTTTTTTTAAAAATGGCCATTTTCCAGAAAAAACTCTGCAGTGTAGACATACCCGCAGAAACATCTTCCTATGACCAGTCTCATGTTGGAATTACCTGTCTAAAGGTGGAGACATGAGTCTAATTATCCAGAAGAGTATGAATATAGCTGAAAGAAACATGATGGCAACTCTCCTCCCGCCACCAACAAAACTACTTCAAAAGACAGTCAGGAAACAAAAAATATCCAAGTGTGCTAAGGCAGGGAGGAGACTTATCCAAACAACTTAACCTGTTAAGCAAGGTAAAAATAAACAAATCACTGTCACTGACAAATATTCTTTTCTTCAGGTATTTATCAAAAAAACCTTATGTAGAAGGCAAGAGGAGCTAACAGGCCACAGTTGTTTTCCAAATATCTCCTGTGCAAACATTACTTATGGAATGTGGGTGCAGTCATTATTATTATGTTATACTTATTTTATTGCACATAGTGAAATATTATCAAGTTTCCACCCAGAAGTTTTTCTGATAGATTTTTTTATCCCCCTATGTTGATCACAAATATCAAGACCTCAGGGCAGATGAAATACCTCAAGGGTCCTGGGGAGAATCAGCTCCAGGCTTCCTGGAAGGGATGGTGCCTTGATTAGATTAAGCATGTCTGGGGCCTACCCTGCCCTTCAGCACCCCCGGGGGCAAAGGGCATGCACTACCAGGGGTTCTGGAGCTCAAGTTGCAGCAGCTGCCAATGTAACAGTGACCAGGAGCACCAGGACCTTTCAAATTGCAAGGCCCTGGGGCAGCTGCCTCCTTTGCCCCCATGTTCCCTACGGCGGCCCTGCAAGACCTATGTGATTAGATGTGTTCATCCATCTAGGGTGTTTCCATTTCTGAGAAGACAATTTTTCAAATCGTCAGGTAGGGCCTGAGCACCTCAGATTCCCACTGGAATCAGTCCAAGCCATGGGTGCTCAACATCCCCAGGTAACCAAAACTGAGTGCATTTTTGAAAATTTTAGATTTAAATGACTATTCATTTCCCCCAAACTATGTGTGTGTGTGTGTGTGTGTGTGTGTGTGTACATAAAGCCTATAATTACAAAGGAATGGCATTTAGGATGCAATGAAAATTTGAATGAGAGATGTCACTTTCTGGGGCTTAGGTCCTTTTTCATATCTTTTTTTCCAGCAGTATTGGATTGGAATTAGGGGCATCTGTTGACTCAAATGACTGGGCTTTTTGACAGCCTGCTATTTTTTCTTTGTATATGAATCCTGTTTTATTAGTTGCTGCCATGCTTAGTCACATTGCCAAGTGTCACAATCAATATGCACACTATATGTCCAATTCCCTCTTTTAAAAATTTCCTTTGACCCTGGAAGTCTGTGATGGTCCAGTTCACTTCTAGATACACAGTACATGGTATTAATGGTGGATGTGTCCTGTGTTAGGAAGTTACTTCTCCCTATTTGCTAGGGCAAATTTTTTTGAACTTGTTTTGATCCCCTGATCTCCCTCTGAAGCAATATTTTGTTGGACATTAGTAAGTCTCTTGCTTTCACGAAGACTCATATCCAGTGCTGGATTTATGCACAAGCTAAGTAAACTAGTTTAGAGCCTAAAATTATGAGGGGCCTCTAAATAAAAAGAAATATTAGTTTTTAGTTGTATTCTTGGCTATGTGCCAGTATATATAGAAATACAAAACTATTATTTTTATTTTAATTGTCCTCTGTTAGAATAAAACTTTTTGGTAATACTATGGGGTGTCTTAAACTTGTCATAGTTTAGGGCTTCAGCATGTCTTAATTCAGTCCTGCTCAAATTAAGAACTTTGCATTGATTCAAGGAGTAACATGGTCACATTTAGGATACCCTTATTCCCCTCAGAGAGAGAGGTAGAAGATGGGCATGAAAAGCAGCTTTGTTTAAAAAGGAATCATACTTAAATCCTAGGCTTAATTGTACTGAGAAAACATCTACTGGGAGATCTCATACCAAAATTGGTAAAATAACCATTTTACTTATAAATCAGTTTCTCCCAAACTGATGATGAATTGCCGCTCACTAAAGAATTAACATGCAATAATAGAAATAGGAAGAACATAAGAAGCCAGCGCTGTATCATTGAGAAAAGTTTTCTTCCTTATACAACACATTGATGCATAGATAAATCTTGTACTTTTAAGAGAATGGACTTTCAATACATTGGAGAGCTTTCTATTTCTATGATTTTTTACAAGAGCAAAAAAATCAGAGAAACTTCTATTTATCGGGCAACTAAAATGACGGGGATTTATATACAAATAGCTATAAAGAGTTACACTCTTGACGCTATCATTTACAAGGTCACAGTAGCCATAGTGTCATTTTTGCCTGTTACATATCTCTTCTCTCATTATTCACTAGTATAACAGCAAATACTGCCATATAGTCTCAGGATAGGGCAGATAGCCACCTATTTCTTTCACTTTCAATTCCCCAAAAGAGTCATCTGTACCAGCAGGGTAAAGTTCCTACCAAAATTCCCCTCCTAGCTGACACAACAACTTTCAAATACTTGTTCATCTCCAGAAGCCTGCCTTTTATCCTGCATGTCTCCTCATCAAAAAGCTGATTTCCAATTTACAACACATTTTCTAAATCCCAATCACCTGAACCTCCTACACTACATCCCCTGTGCAAACTTAACCCAATAATTACAAATCAAGAAGCACAACCTGTTCTCCTGTTAAAAACAGCAAGCATGTTTTTCAGCAAATAAATGTGTAGTACTAGCTCACACAGGAAATACACTACAAAAAAGTCTTTCTACACAGGGTTGAAAGTCTTAATGGAAATGTAAGACTTTTCGGTATTTAGTGGCTTTCAGATGCTCTGATTATCGCAATAATCCACTGAAGGTTCAGACCTGATTTTAAAATTAGCAGAGGAAGCAGAGGCAAATAAAAAGGAGTTCAAAGCAAAAATCACAGAGGAAGGTAATAGAATACACAGCGGTGCTGAACAGCTGAACTTAATGTGGTATAAATATGACTTAAAATAATTGGTACACTGTTCTCATGATGTTGTAGAAAGCATGTTAAAAACAGGATTCCTAGGACTGCATTTAAAGGGATACTGTCAACTTAATGTAAAATCATATGGTGCAAACTTAATATTTTATTTTGTACTATAAACACCTTCAGTTATTAGAAGTCAAACATTTTAAAACTCCAATTGGCCATAACTTTGGCTTTTTGCTATTTTCCCTGACTGGACAGTGAGAAACAGTGCAGTCAGTTTCATTTTTCTTCAGTTTGATCCTGATTCTCAATGGTGTTTAGGCACCTAAATAGCTTTGAAGATTGGACCTTTCACTTTCAGGTTCTTAGTGCTGTAAACCATAGGTTGTAAAGGAATGTTTATTTTTTTTAAACAACTTTCACTGGAAACTTTATTTTTTTTAAATGAACCACTTTTATTGATGTTAGGTTTTACAATAGCTTGGTATTTTTTTTTTTTACAGAAGTTAAATTGGGGCTAAATTTAAATATCCTTTAAATACAGTTGACCAGATTCTGATGTAATTTACGTTGGAGTAAATTAAGAGAAACTCCATTGAAGTTAACCTGGTGTTAGTAAGAAAAGAATCAGGCCCAGTGAGGACTAGATTAAACATGGACATAAGACTATGGTTAAGGTTCCAGCTCTTGAAGTCATGTGCTAATTGCAGAATTGCAGCTTTATTGTTTCAGCTCTTCTGGTTACAAAAACCTTAAAAATGAGACTTGAGTGTAACAGATATAGTGACAACTGCCTGAGTCTTCATATAGCCTGAAACAATAGAGTTGAAGTTGGGAACTGGCTTGTACATTAATTTCAAGACTAATCCCAACAGAAAAGGATCAGGCCTGCTCCATATCTGCAACTGTATGACAGTTTTTTATGTGAAGGATAGGCTCATTCCTGGCTGCCATTCTTACCACTCTGGGGAGAATTGGAGAATCCTATTACCTCCCTGGCATCTCCAAGAAGGAGAATAATTAATGCCACTGTCCTTTACTCACTTGGAGAAGAAATCCCGAACAGACAGGGCTGGCAGAGCTGTATGTGTCTGGAAACCAACTTCCCTTATTCTGACCCTTCTCCCAGTGGGTTCATTTTCACCACTGTGCCTGTGAGACTAGCCACTTTTTGACATAAATTTTAATTTAAAATAGTTAGGTTGCCACTCTGTTATTTCCCAATGGTCTTTTAAGAGAAACCTGGTACAACTCTCTATGGAGCTGTGTACTATATGGCATTGTTAAAAAAGTTTTGCAATTTAAAAGTGGCAACTCTCACAGAGGCTGTGGTGGTTTCATTGCAATCAATATATGTTTACTATAGAATTTCACGGAATAGTAACCTGGTAAAATATAGATCTTTAGGCTCAAGCTTAGTCCTCTTTATTGCATTTATTTACAGTAGCATAGTCATGCCTAATTCCATAGACAAATTCTTTACCATTTCATATATCACCTCAAATGATGGAATCTGGAAATGCCACCGCCCTTCTGGCTATGACAAAAAGCTTTGGGAACTCCACAAGATATGGAGCACAAATAGGAAATAAAAATTGACATATCTACAGAATGGAGACTTTTGATAATCTGGGCCATTGACTGCACCAAAGGCAGTCAATGTAAAACAATATTCTCTGACATCATGAGGCCAACCATGGACAAAAGTAACCTTTATGTATCTGACAGAAGTACTTACACTTTTTTTGGGCAAAGGGCTGAGGAGCAAAGCAGTATTAGAGCCACGTGGTGAGAGAATGAGTACATGACTATCCCATTGAAATGAATGTGACTACTTACATAAGTAACAAGTCCTTGACTTTTGTGCTGGTTGGAAGCTCCTTTTGTCTCCTGCAAAAATTGTCCCATGCCCTGTGTCTTGGTATGCTAACCATTTGGTGAGTTGACAGCATTAATCTTATCTTTACAAGTACAATACACTAGAGTTCTATAGTCTATCAATCCCATGTCTCACAGCAGTGCATCTGATCATATCCTAAATAGTTAAAAATAGAAGTCTATTTTTTGTCAGATTGTAGAATCATAGAAGCGTAAGACTGGGAGGGACCTCAATAGGTCATCTAGCACAATCCCCTGCACTCAAGGCAGGACTACATAATAACTAGACCATTCCTGACAGTTATTTGTCTAACCTGTTCTTAGAAACTTCCAGTGACAAAGATTTGACAACCTCTCTAGGCAATTTGTTTCAGTGCTGACAGTTTCAGTGCTAACAGGAAATTTTTCCTAATGTCCATCCTAAACCTCCCTTGCTGCAATTTTATCTCATTGGTTCTTGTCCAATCCACAAAGGTTAAGGAAAACAATTTTTCACTCTCCACCTTGTAACAACCTTTATGGACTTAAAATCTTTTTTATGTTCCACCTTAGTCTTCTCTTCAGACTAAAATAATCCATTTTTTAAAATCTTTCCTCAAAGGTCATGTATTCCAGACCTTTCATCATTTCATCATCTCCTCCGGACTTTCTCCAGTTTGTCTACATCTTTTCTGAAACATGGAACCCAGAACTGGACATACTACTGCAGCTGAGGCCTTATTAGAGCAAAGTGGAAGAAATGTTGCAAAGTGGAAGAAATAAGCTAATGCATCCCAGAATTATGGGGGTTTTTTTCATGGTTAACTGTCAAAGTCCAAAAATGGGTCATGTATTTTCATCCATATCTGTACTCACTCTTTGTGTACTTCATAATATATTTTCACTTCTGTGAGGCTATTGCATGGTTCTTAGCATTGCAGTAAGCTAGGATCATCTATGATTATTTGCCAGTGAATTGTGGGAGTACTTATCTGTCCTTTGGTGAACATGAGAGATGTCCTGGGAAATCCCTGAAGGACTATCAACACACAAGTGATGTTTAACCTATGTTCTCACTACAAAGTGAGCAGGCAAGCAGTCAAAGTATAAGAAGCACTTGAACTTTCATTTATACCCCAGATCAGGCAATTTAGTTCTGGTCCAAAGCACCAGCATATGGGCCACAGGGCTTTGTGTACTAGTTTAGGTCTGCTCAGAATTAAAGTCCTGTTGTCTCATGTAACTGCGGGGAACCACCTGACCCAGGCCAAAAGAAAATATGGCACAACAAAGGAGAAAATAGGAATGAGAGTGAGGTCAGAGTTTAGAAATCATGAAACCAGAAGGGACACTGAGCTGAGAGATGCAGATGGCACCCACTGCTCCTCAAAAGCATTTAAGAACACTGTCTGGGGCAGGAGTGGGCAATAATTTTTGACAATGGGCCACTTGAAGAATTTGGTAAGTGGTCACAGGCTGCACTCTTCTATGATGTAAATGAAGGAGATGTGAGGTCTGGAATGGAGGCTGGGTGCAGAAGAAAGTCAGGGCAAGGGATTGGAGTGTTGAAGAGGATTGTGGGGTCTGGAAGGGAGTTTGGGTGAAAGGATTAGGGTTGTGACCTGGGTCAGGGGATTAGGATGCAGGGTCTGTGGGGGATTATGAGCAGGGGGAGAGGTGCTGGAGGAGGTACAAGGTCTAGGAGGGGGATGTGAGCTGGGGCAGGGTTGCAGGAGCGGGGCAGAGGTTTGGGTTATATGACCTAGAGGAGGAGAAGGTTGACACACGGGGCAGAGGATGGGGGTGCAGGATCCAGCAGGAGGTATGGGTACAGGAGCAGGGGTGCAGAGGGTTTGGTTTGTGACCTGAAGCAGAAAGTTGGGATGCAGAGGTTTGAGGGGAGGGGATAGGGTGCCAGGTGTAGAGTCTGGCCAGAAGACACTTACCTTAGGTGGCTCCCAGTCAGCAGCACAACAGGACCCTCAGGTAGGCTCCCTGCCCCCAGTGTCCTGCATTCCATTCAAAGTAGCCAGCTGCACAGGCCATGTGCATCTGAGTGCCCCTTAAGGGAGGAGCCATCTGCATGAGGCCTGCACTACAAGAACGGCCCTGGCAGCTCCCATTGACTTGTTTCTGGCAAATGGGAGCTGCAAGATTGTACTGGGAGTGGGGGTAGCATGAAAAGCCCCCCTCAGGACCACGCAACTTGCAGAGATGCACATGGTCCCTGGAGCCAAACATTTTGAGCAGCGTGTGGAGTCACAGTGGGCAGAGAGCCTGACAAACTCCCACTAGGCTGCAGGACGGTGGTGGGCCAGATTCAGCCCATGGGCCATATTTTGCCCACTACCCTGGTCTAAAGGAACTCTGCCCAGAGATGTGATTGAATGATCACCAATAGGCTGCAATGGTCAAAGAATACCTTCACACTATCCAGCTTCCTTCTCCCAGACTGATAGATGGTTATCTTGGCCAGTGCTAAGAGAAGATTGAAGAGGTGGTCCCATGACTTTGCAGGCCGCGAATGGGGGCAATGGGTCCTGTCACTTGGTGTCAGGATAAGACACGAAGACAAGCAAGTAGACAGTATGAAGCACAAGTATATACACATGTCCTCTAGCTGTGGTTCAGAAGCAGAGCAGCTGGGTATTAGGGCCTGGGAAAGTAAGGGAGGCTCACAAAGCAGGATCTGATGACAAGTTCCAGGAGGCCAGTAGTGAGAGATGGGCAAGGAGGATCATCCTATAGGACCTGCTTGAGGAAAGTGAGAGAAGCAGGAGGCAAGGTTACCCTCACCTCCTGGAGCACACAACAGAGGGGACAGTCACCTCTGTTAGTCAAATGTTGAGAGGGTTTTCAGTCCCTGAGATTGAAATCCAAGAGGTCTCTAATTCTAGTGGCACCAACTAGGACCATCCTCCAGTGTGCACACAAGTGTGAGTTGTGTAGCAGGAGTTCCGTATAGAGGCCTTCTCCCTCAGCAGCTATTACAGATGTGGTAACTGAATTTACCTTCCATGTCCTGAGGAGATCATGATAAAAGACCAGCAGCTCAGAGGGGTATCAGAGATCTCTGACAGGAGATAAAATAACTGTCAGAGAATTTTGTGCATGAATGAATTTTGTCCACATTGCAGACAACAAAATAAGAGCCCAAGTTAAGTCGGTAATGAAGACAAGATGGGAAGTTAGGGGCTGATCATTCTAAAGCACATTAAAGTCAGTGAAGAGGTTTGTACTAACTTCAGTGTGAATTTTATCTTTAAAACACTTAATGTTGTTGAAAATGCATGTTACATGTATGGAAAAAAGATGCTCTTAAATCTCAATCTAATGTTTTACAGTAATTTAGTTTTCTCCGATAGTAATTGTTCATTGATTCTTTGAATGCTTCTCTTCTGAAATGCAGAATGACAGATTCAAATGACAGTTTCTCTTTTGTCCAATTACAACTACTTTGCAGATATTTTACAGAGAAAATATTGAGCCTCGGTTAGCCTAGCTACACTATATCAATTCTATTTGTCTCCATTTTTAACATTTGTACTGTTGCTTCTATTTTACTGAACTGTCAGTCATTTCCTGGAAATGTTTTCTCTATATGACATTTTGATAGAACTGTCTGATTTTCAAACATTTCCTGTGTATGCTACTAGGTCCTGGGGCTGAGGTAAAACATCTGGAGGCTGGACTCATGGACACTACTGCTCAAAACAAGCCTTGTAGTTCTGGGTCTCATCATTACTATCATTGTCAGTGCCTCTCTAGCTTCTAGCCATATAGCACCTATTCTTAGGCTTTGAGGGAGTTCACCACTAATGAAGAAATATTCCCATTCTCCATTTGACCTATTATGGTTTTTTTGCTAGCTGCTAGAGAAGTTGGTGGTTGAATTGCTTCAGGCTAACCTCAGTCAAATTCATTTATTTAAGGAATTTAAGTGTCAGCATGGAAGCCATAATGATGAAGGTATCATCTGGTTTTCCTTTGGCTACAGGCAATGACTCTACCTTGTTTTTCATTGCATTGCACTTGGCAATGTCTCCTACACTGTTGATCATTGGCTCCAGTCTCTCTGGTTTTAGGGTGCAGTCACATTAGTAGCAATTATAAACATAGCACAAATGATTTCCCCTAAATACTATTCAGAGTTCATATTCCCTTTTTAATTTTTGTTTTATAGCCCTCAAAATGCAATATTTGGCAGATTGTGGAGAAGTCAGTGGCTTAGCTGGCAGAGAAACATGAGGCACCTGCTTACTTAAAAAAGGAGGTTATGGGTCAATTTGCTGATATCCAAGAATTTTGTTTATTTTAAAATGTGTGTTATACTGAGACATCTGATATCACTTTCGTTGCAACAGGGGGAGGGGAGTAAAGGGGTCAACTGCCCCAGGGCATGGCAATTGAAAGGGAAGCAGTGGGAGCCAGAGCCCTAGGCCCTTTAAATTACTGTTAGAGACTCATGTGGACACTGCTGAGGGGAGGCTACCCCAGCCAAGCCTCTTCTGCCTGAGGCCCTACCCCTTCCAGAAGCATGGAGACAGCCACTCTCCCCACTTGCCCAGGGGCCTAGTGAGTCTGTTGGCTTGCTTAGTTTTACCAGTAAAAAAGGACCAAGACCTTCGCTTGCCTGAGGACATTTGTAAGCCCTGGTAGTCCTTATTCTTCCGACTAATGACTTCCCTCTCTCTCTCTCCCAGGATTGTGGGAGTTTACCAACCCCGCACTGATGAGATGTTTAAAAAGCTTCTCTGGGCCCAAAAGGCCATTCCTTACTTCTGCTGGGTGTGTTCTGAGCAGAGGGAATATTTAAAAGGACAGCAGTCAGCTGCAGCAGTCTCTTGCCAGGAAGCCACCAAGGCTCCACTCTGCCATCAGGAAACCTCATAGCCAAGCTACTGGAAGCCTGTCAACAAGTCACTGTGACCAGCGAAAGAGACTCCGGCGATAGATGAAAAGGTAGACCCGAGGGCCCCAAGTCCAACCCATACTGACGGAAGTGACACAGAGAATGCACTTAGGGGCATCAGGCCATGAGCCCTTTGCAAGGGCAACTATTTTGAAGGGCCTTGGGTTGGAATCTGGTGGAACAGAGTGGGTTAGGTTTCCCTTATCACTGCCCCTTGTCAGTGGGCAACACTCCTCTGAACTACAATCTCTAGGAAAAAGTAAGCTTTGGACTTTTACCAGTGGGTGACATCTCAAACTATAGTCATTTGACAAAGTGGCCTTTGGATTCTTGCCAGAGGATAACATTTCCCTGAACTATAGCTGCCAGGCAAAGTGACCTGTGGACTCTTGCTAGTTGGACACATTGCCCTGATCTATAATTGCCAGGAAAAGTAACCCTTGGATTCTCACCAGTAGGCATTATGCTCAGAAGTGTCACCATTAGGCGGTACTGCCAGCTCAAAACACATAACCAACCCTTGATGTGTGTGGAGAATGTGAGCATTGACTAGCTCCTCTCAGACACCATACAGACCCCACTTCAAAATCCACAATAAGTGGATGATGAGCACAGTAGATAGTGAAAGACCCTCAACCCTAGTAGATGATGCTGCACCTATTAGTTGCCAGAAGGCAATAACTTCTGGTGGTTGCAATTACATCTGGCCTAGAAGCTGAGGGAGAGAGATGTTACCATGGATAGACCTCAGGTATGTCTGTCCAGGCATCCATAAGGATGTACATAGCTTCCTTGCCTCATGCCCTGAGTGCCAGTTGACTGGACCCAAAGAGATACCTAAGGCTCCCTGGTGCCATTTCTCCTAGTGGGGATACCATTTGAACAGATAGTAATAGACCTGGTAGGACCTCCTGGAGAAAAGTGTGTCTAGGTTTTGGTATGTAATGGTGAATGTAGACTACACCACTAGGTACCCTGGGGACATCCATAGTGGGCAAGCTTGTAGTCAAGAGGAGATAAAGTGCTCATATTCAGTTGGTTAACTTTTTGCTTTGTCAGTCAAAATGAGCCATTTTGAAATCTCATCTGAACAGAATGGACAGGGTGAAGGGCTGTGATGTGCTTGGGTTGTTCTACACCCCTTGGTCTTGGTGCAGATTGATTATGCTTTTTATATATTGATTTGAAACCTGGACACTTTGGGGATAACCTGGTATATTAACCACATCTTTAGTGAACTTGTTGATGATGCTGTAGTGATCTATATTTCCTGTTGGCTTAAGATATGTTGTGTTACATTTTATATCTTGTGTATATATTGTAATTTTATAACTTCTGTAATAGCCTTTAATGATTTGTGGTGGTTTTAGGTGAATAAAGGTGTTTTTCATGTTGTGTTTCTGGATATGTCGTGCTCAGAGACATTTATACATTAACTTATGTAATTATTCATTTAGTTTTGCAAAATAACCCAAAAAATCCAATTAGTAAATCCTTGGCATTATGCCATTACATAAAAATCAGAGACATTATACAGTAAGCCTAAATACCTAAAGCAACATCCAGACATATTCAAATCATGCATAGCAAACCACTCAGACTGGGGAACACTGTACAAAGATTGGGCATGCAGGAAAAATGTTCACATTTCTTTAGACACTTGTGAATATCATTGGCAAAGACTCTTCTGCTGTTGTGTGTCACACTCTGAGAGCACATCTACACAGCAGAGCTAAAGCCGAAATAAGCTATGCAACTTGAACTATGTCAATTGGTTAGCTTACGTCAAAATAGCTTATTTCGGCTTTTAACGCTGTCTACACAGCAGGAAGTCTGAGTCAGAGCACTCTTCCTCCAACTTCCCTTACTCATAAAATAAGGGTTACAGGAGTTGGAGTAAGAAGTCCTCCAGCTCGACATTATTTCACCATTATGTTGAAATAACTGCTTGTAATATAGACACAGACTATCTGCTGCTGTGGAGACATAGTCTGACTGATTTATAGTCCTTAGAGGTAGAAACGCCTTGTAATTTGTACCTATACAAGTAAACAAAACACGACATGATGCCAAAACATTACAATGCACTACTGCTTGCACTATTAAATATATAGGAACAACACAATTCTCTTCAGCTACTGAACTTGCCCTTTCTTTGTGTCTGACAACAAATTATTTGCATGTGTCCATTGTTGTCCAAAGGAAAATGAAGAGTTCAGCAAGTGTTGGTGAATTTATGAAAATGGGTAACATTAGAATGATTTTAAAGCAGAAAAAGTCCATTCAGTTTTACTGTGATAATTAAATGCAGTGAGTACCAAACTTGTATCTCGCTGTGAGGGGGTAGGCCCCAGCCCCAGAGCAGATTCAGCTTGGCTCAGGGAACACACAACCTTTTTGGCCTGTCCCCCAAAGTCCAGTGCCCCTCACTCAGGGGAAATACAACCCTCCAGCCTAGTCCATAAAGGCCAGACCTTTTTCCAGTCCTGGAGGCTGGATTACTGGGGAGTTTTGGGGAGGTAGGGGGACTCGGGCCCTCCCACTCCACCAGGTCCCAGCCCAGGGCCCTATTGGCAGTGAAAGTATCTATTGCCTGGTCAGCAGGGATGTCTACTAGAACACGCTCAACCTCCCGGAGGTCCTTCCTCCACCCTGGGCTGCTTTCTACCTCTTCCCCAACTGAAGCTATGTCCCAGGGCCAGTGGTTAGTGTTGCAGCTCCTAGGCAGTTGGGTCCGCAGGACTAGCTCCTGAGGCAGCGTTGCTGGCAGGCCTGGCTTCAGGGACAGCTGGAGCAGCCCAGGATCTCTTCGCTGCACTCCCACCCCTTCAGCTACCTCCCCTGACTGCCTGCTTCCTCTGGCTTTTATCTCCAACCTCACTCTTAAGCATGCCCAGCAGGGCTGTGGGGGCGGGGTCTGCTCCACCCCCGGGGCCAGGTGGACTCCTTGAGCTTCAGTGCGGGGCAGTGCCGCCCCATCACACTCCCTCAAAGGGCTTAGTTAAACAAAAGCTACTGCCTTAACTCCTGATCTATGGGCCTTCCTTGCTGCAGGGATAATCACAATTATTCAAGGCATTCAGAAGGGAGTCCCTAATTTCCTCCACCTTGCTCAGGGAGTGCAACTCAAGTATCTGAATATAAGAATGGGTTATTCCCTGGCTGGCTTCAGAATTATATGTCAATCATTCTTGAAAAGATACCCAGAGGTTTGGAAAGTGGTCTGGAAGTCAGCCAAGAAAATCAGTGAACACTAACATTAATATCTATATGCTCCTTTATTTGCACCTCTACCTCTTGTTTTCTACCTGCCATTTCTCTTGCTAGACAAGGAAAGTGATTTGTTTTCTTTGCTTTTTATGCCTGATATTTTTTCTTCTACTTCCATGTAAATAATACAAGAAGTGTTGGCATATACTGTTTTTCTTGGCTCGTGAATACATCCAAATGCCAGCCTGAGGCACTTTAAAGAACTTTTGTAGCTCACTGATATCCACCATACACTTTATCAGCTAGGGAAAAGCCTACCCTGCCAATAACATCAGTTTAGGGCTTCTTTCTTACCCAAAGGTCCAAGGTAATTTTTTCTATTAAAAGAAAGAAAATGACAGGGCTATTCAGTGATGGGTCACCTGCATCCTACTTGTTTGCCCCTTCACTGTCATGCTGGCAAATTACTCCAGCCTACGGCAGGAATAATGCTCATTAGCAGCATGGCATGGAAACAGGTGGTGATGTCAAGACACTTTATGAACTCTCCATCTCTTAGTCAGCTCAGCAACTTTTCAGTGCTTGAAAAATACCCTGAAAATGATATTTGTATAATTCCCATGACAAACAGGCCTGGGCAGAAAAACATTTACAAAAGCAGATAATATTAATCGCTTCTGGGAGCGTCAAGGGACTGCTTCACCTGAAAATGCTTGAGATTTTTTATGAAAACTCAGACAGTGTGGTGCACAGATGGTAGAGCAAATATTTCCCTTGTTTCCTTACTACATTCCAAAATTAGGCACAAGAGAAAAAAAAGAATCCTGCATGTATTTCAAAAGAAACTGAATATCTGTACACAAAAGCCCATTTTTAAAAAAAATCCCTAAGTAGCATTCTGTTTATTGCATTGGCTTCCACAGCCACCTTTCTAAAGAGTTAAGCTGGGGCAGTGTCTCTTGGATCTAGGTTCTCTGTCTTCCCTATCTAGTCTGCTAGATTATTTGAGAATAGCTTTGGCTCGATGCTGTAATGTGTTGTGTATCATTATCAAAACTATTAGCATTTCTGTGGCACTTTGAACTTTCAGGGCATTTTACACATAACTGTATCTAACAATAATTCTGAAGCCTTACTAACAGCCTTGCATAGAAAGCTCAGAGGAAGGTGAGAGAGAGTATGAAGGGAAAGAATATTCTACAAAGTTCCCCATGTGGGTTCTCTTCCAAATTATTCCATGGGGGATGAAATTCATGCCCCCCCCCCTCCAATGAAAAAAAAATTTAGATTTCTTATGTTATTTATTTATTTATTCCCAAAAGTCCACATAAGGATTGGGGGCCTCAGAAAAGACACAATGCCTCCCCTGAAGAGCTTCCAACCTAAGGACAAAGGAGAAGGAATGGAGAGGCTATAAACAAGCAAATGAATCCAGTAAAGATTTAATCTAACTTTATTAGTTACATGGATTATAATTGGAGGGAGAGAGAGGGAAGGGAACAGAAAAAGAAGGGGGAAAGCAATCATTTTATGATCATTAAGGATTCTTCAGGTGACTAGTAAGGAGGATTTTGAAAGATCTATCCTTCCAAGAGCCTTGTGACTCTGCAACCCCCCTCCCCGCCTTTCCTTATGGGACGGTGCAGCCCCTGGGACCCTGCTCAGGAGTTAATATAGGCTGAGCCTATATTTAATCATAAAAGGATTCTCCATGAGATGAGAAATGTTCTTTGTGCAAACCCAAAGTGAGAAAAACAAGGCAGTGCAACATTCAGGTTTCATTTCCTTCTCCACATGTACTGTGTTTTCTCATCAACCACTTACTGAATGTTGAGTTCTCTACATTCCTGTATACAATTACACTATAGCACCATTTATTGGGGAACAATCATAGTGAGGGGGATTCTGTAGGAACTCTCAATTCTAGCACTGTGATCTGCCCACATATAGGTATAGACCCATGGAGCTCTCTTCACTGGTTCAGGAATAGAGTTAGTGGGTATTTGCACAATGACATGGAGATGGTTAACCTTCTTCCTATTGTGGGGGCTTGGTAGAATCCATGAGTGAAGGGACTTCTCCATGTATAGACCTCAGAGGGATCACTAGCTACACATTTTATACTTCATCATACCTTACACAATCAAATTTCCTGTTGGTTTCAGCAGGAATTTTATAGAGTCAGGGGTGAAATAAAGTTGAGTAAAGGCTTTGGGAGTTTAAAATTTGGGTGCAAAATTTGTATCGATGAGCAGAAAGAAAATCACTTGATTTTTCACACGTTAGGCTTGACCAGGCTTCCATTAAAATAAATGGAGGAATTTCCAGTAAAACAAAAGGAAACAAAATCTATGTTTGGTCCTAATGTCATTTTTCACAGTCACTTTTCATTTTCTGAACAGGCCATCTATTTTATCAATCTGTGAATCAAAGGCCATAAAAGCAAATGCTACTCCTATTGCTAAACTTTAACGCAGATTTAACTAGAGAAATGCTTGAGGGCCACTGTTATCACTGTTGCAGAAAGAAATCCATTTGAAATATAAGGCTTCACAAATTTATACAAGATATGAACCCAAAGTATCTATTTCATTATACGTTAGACAGGATTTTTCATTGAGGTTCCAGAAGTAAAATGGAGATAAGGAGATAGAGCATTCATATAACATAAACAGAAGTTCAGAATAACAATTTAGGATCTTTGACCTTTACAAGGTATAATGAATGCTTCAGGCAGAAAGAAGACAAGGGAATATGATTACAGAGGAGACAGTAAAGAAATAAATGTGTATTTACATGCACAGAATTCACATCTCTAAACACACTTCTGTTGGTGCTAGACTCTAATCTCTGCCTAATGCACAAGCCTAATACCCATTAAATTAACTGGAAAATATGTGTGTCTGTCCTGGAACTGGGTTTCTTATCCTGTGATGATCAGGGCTACACAGCTACCTTGATAGAATCCTGCAAGTTGCTACAGTCCTCCCATCATGCTCAGTTCCTAGATGTATGAATAATGATGTAACACATGGAAGTGAGTAAGAAAAAAAGCAGTCTTTATTTCCTGGTCCTAATTACATGACAGGGAGCATGATTACACAGAGTTTCTCTCTTGTCATATGATAATGGTAAAAGGCTCATAGATCAATGGCTTCTGTTACCACTATCCCATGAGAAAACACAAGAATAAAGTGAGTTTAACAACATGTGGCATCCATTGACGTAGCTGAAGTTGCGTAGCTTAATTTGACTGTAGCCCTGTTATGTAGACATGCCCTTAGAGACTAAGGCCTGGTCTACACTACATGGGAAGGCTGAAGTTAGATACACAACTTCAGCTACGTATATTACATATCTTAAATCCTCGTCCACACCTTCCCTTACTTCTCGCAAGGGGTAGGAGTAGTGGCATCAACAGGGATGCCCTTTGAGTTCAATCTAGCACGTCTATATTACACCTGCTAAATCAAATCCTGGAAGATCGACTGCAGCAGTATTGATCTTCCATGTAGTGTAGACATGCTCTAACAGATTTATTAGGGCATAAAAGCTTTTGTGAGTAAAATCCACTCCATCAGATGAATTATAGTGGAATTTATAGAGGCATGGATAGATATAAGGACAACAAAAGAAAGTGGGTACTTGTGTAAATGAGGCTAATCAAGTCAGGGAGTCAGGATGGAAGTTCATTCACTGCAGTTATTTTATGCAGATACAGACTGACAGGGTGTGTGAGTATGCGTGGTAGGTCCCTCTCTCTGCCAATCCACGGAGGGCATGAGTTGTTACAACCCCTAGTGACAGAGGTTTGGCTTTTTAGCTCAAGCTGTAGAAGTTCATTCTTTTAGCCCTGGAGCACTTCCGTTCAATCCCTGGTGCAAACGCCAACAAAGTGACCATCATATATACATTAACAACAAAGTCCAAGACCATGTCCAGCTGTTTCAAAGAACAATTATTCTCGTATAGATGCCAGATTCTGATTTTGGATGACATATATTAGACGGACGCTTGTGGAATCACTTACATCATATGCATGCATTAGCAGAGTAGCTGAATATGCTGTAACATGTGCTGTGCATCCAAGATCATAATTATATCACAAATTTCCCTCTTTGCTGCTTCTTTTTCTTCACTTTGTTATCTCAGCAAAAGTAAATACCTTAGTTACAGATAATACAATAAAACTTCTAATTATGTAGCAATAAGGTCATTGTTTTTGTTATATTTTGGTAATGAAGGAGGGTGGCTAAGGCAGACAATACAGGCATAGCACATCCATAATACAAAGTAGAGTCACATTCAGTAGTTTATGAAGGGCTAATCTATTCAAGTATATAGACATTCAGACATTTTAATCATTCCCCCCTAAAAAAGACACCTTTTCTTCTGAATTTTCTTGAATTAATAATGATAGAGCAGGCTACATTTCCCAAGAAAGTACAAAATGATTTGAAAATAATGTATTTTCCATATTTGATTTACAATGATACTTTCCTTCTCGTAGATTTTCAGTGCAATTATATATTCATTACTTTAGAAGAGTCAGAAAACAAGCAAGCTGCAGCTTCTAATGGTGCTTTCATAGCAGTGGGAAAAAACTATGAAAAAGCATATAAAGCAGCTCATCTCCTCCTCTATTCAGTCTCTCTTTCATTTCCAGAGGCTGCTGTGATGAGAAATTGGACGTGATCCAGTTTGGATTTATATGGAAAGCAGTAAAGGAGATAATGGCGGAAGTATGTGTTTTCTCCCAGTATAAATTCAGATCATCTGTAAAATTGGGCCATTTATTTATTTATTTTGAAGGATAGGAGACCAAGAAATACTAGGCATTTTCAGTCATATTTTATAATATCTATTGAAGCACTGCTGAGTCCCTTATATACAGTTTAACTGCTTCGATTTTCCTTTTATTATTTGATAAGACATAGAAGAAGGCCATTTTCCGTGTTCTGCTAACTGACTACAAAACCCTGACTCAGAGCATCTTAATGTCATTCTTATTATGCAAGAGCAGAAATACACCTCATCCTTTTTACTGTCAATTTGACACCCTAACAAGCTCAAAATATGTATGTGAGAAGAGAAGACATTTCAGGATCATAGGACTAGTCAGTTAACGATTTATTACTGAGCCCTACCTTCTTGATCATCAACAAAAGCTAAATATGACCGGGTTGGGCATATTTTTACCAGGTCCCAATCTACACCACATTTTTTCTTCCCTCCCATCCCATTGATCTAACCTATGCAACTTCAGCTATGCAAATAGCATAGCTGAAGTTGACCATACTTACTGCAGTGTCTTCCATGTGGTAAGGTTGGTGAGGGTTGCTCACCTGTCAACTGCACATACTTTTCTCATCCTGGTGGGGTACCAAAGTCAGTGGGAGAGTGCTAAGTTGATTGCTGGTGGATTGATCGCTGTAGTGCCCCTCGGTAAAATTAGTTTCCCTTCCGCTTTATGACACCATCTTTACTGATGCTATTATTCTCAATTCCCTACTTAGAGAAAAATGTCTTGACATGCTTTTTTTTTAATTTTGAAATTCAGAGGTGCATGCATGTGCCTGCACACACACACACACACACACACACACACACACACTGAGTTGCCTTTGAGCAGGTGCGCTGAAACCCCCACATAAATGTTCTTCCTTAGTCTCTGATAAACTCTGTGTCCTTTGCCCTTAAATAGAAGAGGGTTAAGATCTCAAGAATCTAGCCATTTTTTTCCTGTTTAAACAAAGCTGCTCTTTTCTTACCATAAGCAAGGAAGCACACAAGACAACTTGGCAAACAAATTTTTATCAAGCTTCACTTTTTGATAATATTTATAATTTTTTCACAGGGCAAATCCTGATGTAGGTGAATTTTTCAAACTAGAGTGTCTGAGTTATGTCCATGTTTAGGTACCTAGCTAAATTACCTCGCTTACGGAGGTGTTGAGGTCAAATGGAATTATGGGTAATTCAGCATCTCCAAAAATCTGGCCACTTTTATGTAGTTCCCTTAAAATTGATTAGGGGAAAAAAGTTTTGAAAATGTTTACCTGCTGGTGGAGTTTTTAAAAAGGGGCTCCTGGTGTGCCTGAGAGCACTCTACAGCAGAACCTTCAAACTACACTTGAATGTCCTGCTTTTCTCATACTTAAAAATGTTTCTTGTTTTGTGAATACCTGCAGCAATTCTGACCATGATTACAATATGTGATGAACTCTGCATGTAACATAGATGCATGCTGCAAAATTATCCAAGTCGATGCAGAGCATAGTGAGACACAATCTGTTCGAGATTGGTGTGGCTGTGTATTGTTCTTTACTCAAGGCTGCATTTTAAAGGCACAATCCAGCCCTAAATGTCAATTACCTGGAAATGAATCCTGTGGTTTTTAACTTCAAGTCTGTATATTTCACAGCTCTGACATCAATGAAGAGGTTTTATGGATCTCTCATAAAATGCAATTCTCCAATTACAAAATGGTTGTAAAATATACAGTAGGGTGTTATTTTTGTTGTGGTTTTCTGTACTTCCATGCAGTGAGTTTTGGTCATATCAATTAAACCTAGTTCAACCCCTCTCCCCAAAAAAACATCCTGAACAGGAAGACTGTTTAGTGTTATAAAGGTATACAACCCGAGGAGGATTTCAGACTGTTTTATATTGTCCATCTCAATTCATATAGCCTCCATTTTAGTGACTTGAAATTGGATTAGCTATGTGGAGAATAGAGGAAAGCAGTATTACTGACTTAGGAGGAGTACAGGATCTTTCAAAAAGGTTTTTTTTTAAAAAAGAACAGCGTCTAGACAGCAGTTTCACTTTTGAAATCCCCTTTTTTGAAAGAACGCGCAGCCGCCATTATGCAAATGAAGCATGGGAAATTCAAATCCTGGCTTCATTTACAGTTTCGATCTGTCTAATTTACATCCCTCTTTCGAAAGAGGGATGTAGTTTAGACATGCCCACAGATACACATTTCCTAATATAGCACATGAAAAACTTCTGTCCTGAGAATGCACATGTTACTATCAAACAATGGGATTAATTATTGATTGAACATGGATTATGTGCAAGAAACCAAAACCCTCCTTCAAGCTCCACAATGCCAGAGCAATATTCTAAATACTATGAATTACAACACTGTCCCTGATGTGCAGACAATGAGATGATTAACCTGCATATTTTCCTGATCAGATAGGTCATTGTTACTGGGCAATTTACCTTCCCATACTTTTAGCATACTGTCCTGCATTCCCATGTATAGGTAAAGCTGAACAGATTGACTTTAGGCCTCCTATTGCTAAACTCAGCAAATAAGATGCTTACAACTCCAGCAAAGGTAGATATTTTCTCTAATACTCTCGGAATAATTGAACTGTGAAGGTTGGGCTGGAAATGAAAGTATTTATGTATAAGTTCCTGAAAGAAGAGGTATACAGCTGCTGTTAAAAATGTAATTAGTTCAGTAGTGTAACAAAATGTGAGACAGTCTTTAGCTGCAGCAGTGGTATTGGTTCCTTTGTCAGAACACCACAATGGCTAAAATGTCACAGTCATCATAAATATAAGCTGAATACAGGTTGAATCTCCTTAGTCCAGCACTCTTTGTTCCAGCAACATCTGTAGACTGATATGATTTTGGTTAGCTGGATGTCCACTTCTCATAGGTGTGGCCATGTTTCCTATAATCCCATAAAGGTTATAGCCACCATGTTGGAGTAAGAATTTTATATCTTTATATTTGCATTTTAGGTTTAATAATGTAGTAATGTAAGGTAACACATTTAACATTTTATTAATTAAGCCCTTTAGTTAAATATACATTTCTTTGTTTTAAAGTTTAGTGAGTTTAGTAAGTAAAGAGACAGAGTTTTGGTATTGTGTCTATGTTAATGAGATTAGAGGAATGTTGAAGGCTGGAGTCTTAATTGTTTGATTTACAATGTCTTTCGCTTTGCCAAATACAAGACACTGTTGTTTATGCTTTTCTTTGAAGGTCCTTGTAAAGATAGTTTATGTGTGAAAGTGTTATGTATGTGTTGAGATAGAGGTGCGAAGGTTATCCTCAGAGCCTGATGGCCAAGAGAGGAGGGGTGAGGCGTGGATGAAGACAGACTTGTCAGCATCAGAGGAACCATCAGTGCATACCCATGATCAAGGATTGATCAGATTGGCAGACTGACGACTCTAAAGTGGAGTGAGCACCCCCAAAAGACAATTGATTACAGGATGAGCTTTTTGGAGATGTTTTGGGAATGATTAACATAAAAAAGATAACCCACCAGGCAGACTGGCACAGCAAAATCCATAAACTTCAAGAGAGAAAAGGATTATAAAAGCAGGGTGCTTTGCTATGGACCTTTGGGTTCGTCTTGCCACCAACTCCAGGAGAGCATCGGATCACAACCAACAAAGCCCGGCTCCCCCTCTGTGATCGATCTGGCTGGCCACTAGATTGATCCAGACTTTGGACTGGTAACTATAACATTGTCTGGCGGGACTGTGTATATGATGTTTCTGTGTGTGAGTGATTGAAAAGCATATGCTACTGTTGTATTCTCAATAAATGCGGTGTACTGCCTCTTCCCCTATAAAAGATCTCATGTGCTTTGTTTAAGCATAACAACCAGTTCTAGCTCTGTTCTCTTATTTAGCTCTAATTTACCTCTAATTGTCTTCTAAGAGCCCAGTAATCAGTGGAAGTGTTAGTAATGCTGCTAGTTTTGACCTAATATTGCTAATGCTGTAATAATGCTAATCCTAACATTGTAATAATGCTAATATTGACCTCCTGTGGTTTGGCAAATTCTCTGGTTCACCACCAGTCAGGTCCCTAGAGTGCTGGATTAGAGAGGTTCAACCGGATTAGAGAGGTACAGGGATAATATAGAAACTCTATTCTGAAACCTCTTTAGATGTCTTCATCTTTGAATTTCTACCACCATAATTTTGCTTCAGGGTTGGCTCCAATAATGAAACAGTCCAGTTTTTCAATTTCCATTTGCCCACGGCCAAGATCTCATGAGAACAATAGTGAAAATGATGATGCATGGAAAAATGGTGGAAATCTTGAGAAAACATTTTATCACGTAAGATTTCAATCATATGGAGCTTAAACCCTTTGAAAACAGATTTTGAACCTAAACCTACCCATAAAACCTTAATCAAAGCTAATCCACTTCTTAACATTATGAGCCAAATTCTCTGTTCTCAAAATTCTATTAAAGTCTGAATGAGCTAGTCCTTTAGAAAGAATACCCAAAATTGCAAGAGTAGCAAGAAAATCACTAATTAGGCATTACCTATTGTTATTAGTTGTAACAATGGCTAATGAAGTCATTGGATACCTATAAACATGGAATCTGAGCATTTGGTATCATCCTACCAGACCTCATTGTGCAGTACAACGTAAAACAAAAAAATGGTCTCAAGGAGCTTAGAATCTTCTCTTTCATCTTACTTGAAGTAGATGTTTTTGCCCCAAATGCCCAGTGTTGTCACCATAATTTCAGTCTCATTGGTGACAACAACATTCGGTCACCAATGTGGTCAAATCATTGGCTAGTATTTTCACCACTGAAATGAAGCAGATCATGTGGATCTGCTTTGAGCAGGTGTAGACAACATGATGTTAAGATGTTGGTGATTTCCAAAAACCTTCACTACACTAACACTTCTTTCATTACTACCACTTGAGGAACGAGTGGAAGCAGCACTGGAAACATTTTTGGGGAAAAAGTTGAGTGTAGTATGATCCAATATTCCAAGTCAGATTTGGCAAGAGAAAGGCTTTCTCTTAATGTCATAATTCAAACTTCCTTTATGTGTACACTAGGAATTGATCTATATTTGATATCTTATGTCAAAATGAGCTCCTTCCTGCCCCTGCCTCTGGATTGACCCAATTTAACTGTTGAAATGGACAGAGACAAACAATATTGAATGTCTAATACAATATGAGCTAAAAAGGCACATTTGGTGTTTAATCCTATGCACTTTGATGCTTCACATCAGCGGATAAAAAGTGTTCAACAATAACTTAAGGGAAAATGGAAGTAGAAAGGCTTGCCTGAGTTTTAAATCACATCTCACTGTCTAATGTTGACAAGGCTTCTGATGTTCATGCAGAAGAGACAGGACCTCCATTTCACCATACTCTCTGAAAAATAGTCATACCAGTCATATCAAATGGCTACATTTAAAAGTAATACTAGATGTCTTTTTCACACAGATTAAATGCATCCCTGATCAAGTTCCATTGAAGTCACTGGCATTATGCCAGGGGTAGATTTGGTTATTAGAGCCTACTGAAGAGAAATACAGTCTTAAAGAGAGATATAACACATTTCCTATTACAGTTCACAATAAAAATAGGTTGTAAACTGTTCAGGACAGTAATCATGTCTTTCTGTGTGTTTTTATAACACCTATCTCAACAGAGTCCCAATCCTAATTGTAGCCTTTGAGTGCTACTGCCGTGCAAATAATATATAATAATGATTACTATGTGAAGAGATAGTAGACACCATTGACATTTTTAGGTCACAAATCTGGGAAGAAATATTTTATTGCTAAGATATTAGGTGTGAGTCACTTCACAATTGGACTATTATGGGGATTTTGTAAAGGTGCTTTTTATATTAAAAACATTCTTAAATTATTTGAAAGGTAATCTGTTTGCTGACTGAGTAATGCATGTTCACAGATCGACTTGTTATTGTACTGTTGGATGATTGGCAACTTTTGGAGTAGAAGAGTTATTTGTTTTGTTTTTTAAAATTTTAAATAATGAAAGCAGGTATATCAAATAAATTGTTGAAAACAAGTTAATTCATCCCGCCAAAAATTACACTGAGTTGGCACTTGTAGGACATAGTCCATTCACTGTTATATCAGTATAAATTTAGAGAAGCTCAATAGATTTTAATTGATATTATTGACCTTCAGATTTGCCTGAGTTTAAATGAGAGCAAAATTTGGGCCTGTATCTATATTTATACCTCTATAATACAAGTTAGGTTTTGACTCTACCAGTTTAGCAGTGTCCTTTTTAAGAAGCAGACAATGAAGATAATGTACCAATAAAATTAAATTTTTGAGTGTCTGATTTTTCTCTAATACCAATTATATTAATACTTATAATTATTTTTTCCCTCTCCATAATGACAGCACTTGCTTCTCCAAAAGTCTTCTGAAGAACTGTATGTATATATCTCAAAGCAAAGAGGGAAATCAGTCAGATATGTATATATTGCAGTTATAGCTCACTCATCTCTGAACACAAACACAATCTTTTAAAATGCTATATGGATTAAAATAAGTAGATTTTATAGCCTTCATATTCTGTTGTCTGATAAAAGGACTGCAGGATCGTATTGGGCCTCATAGGATTTCATTGAAAATATCTTTGGGCTTGTCTACATGGGGACATCCTGGAAAATCAATCTGAATTAAGTAATGGTGTGAATTTGAAGTAGATCAGTTTAACCACATTAAACCCCTGTGTGAACACTCTCATTCCAAATTGAAGTGGCCTTAATTTGGTTTATCTTAATTCATTTTCAAATTGGCATGAAAGACTCTGTCTACAGCATTACTCTCATGAAAACCATTATTAACAATGGATGAATTTTTATTTCAGTTACACTATATCAGGTTTCATATATTAATTATATTTTTTGTGTGAACTATGCTTTAACTGAAAGGATGTTCTTTTTCCTCCATAGTCTTTAATGTATTACTTTTTGGTGAATGTTACATCCACTAGACTTTTTTGTTTAAACATTTAGCTTTTTTGTTGAACATTTTTTGTTCAAACATCTATTTGGATCAATTTTCTAGTCCCTCTGATCACCAAGAAATTATTTTAACCCAGTAAAAGTATCTAATATTTCTTTGTGATTGAGTCACTTTATTTCTGGGGTCTCCCTATGCCTCGCCAGCCTAACAAAAATTTTTGTGTTTAATGCATGGTGATTAGCTCTGGAAACAACTATCATACCTGTGCTTTATGTAGCTTTACGTAATACTGTCTTCTTTGATTCATATTGTTTTTCTTTAACTGTCATAATCTATGTTGTTTACCATTTCACATCTGTATTGCAATTTCACATGAATTTGAAGGCTTCAGGAATTTTGACCTTAATAGCTCTTTAATCTCTTTGGGCAACACTGATGACGGTGTCTATCTGAGGTAATGTGACTGTAGTCAATAATGTTATTGAACAGATATAGCAGTTTAGCTGAGATCAGAATTGGTTGTGACAGAGCAGCTGCTCATTTGGGTGCCATCTTGTTGAAATGAACTTTCTGAAACTGGAATTCTAGTACATCTGCTTCAAGATCATCATTATGCTGTACACCACAATGACTTGGAACTTAACAATGCCAGAGTGCTTGAATACAGAGCCATGAGCAGGCACAGAGGAATTGCACCCACTGATAGACAAATCTAAGGCAAAGTTGGGCGAGTAAGGGAAGAAATGTCCACAACAAATTTATCTGTGGTAGGGGAGGTTGGAGAAAGGCTCAGTTTTGGAGTCCTTCTAAACCCAAAAATATTGTACAACCACAGTGAAGGTTACCCTCTTCTATGTGCCAGGACAGCACCTGGCTTTGTTGGACCTTCTTTCCCAATGTGGTTCCTGCCTGTATATTACATTGTTGTAATGCCCAGGAGAAGTCTAACCAGGCCTTTTTAGCAGCCAGAGAAATGACTGACCCCAAGTGATCCATCCTAGATTTTATATTAAGTTTAGTGAATGACGGAACAGGACTTTGATCCTTATTGATTATTAAATGAGAACACTGACACAACATTGCCAGTTTTGTCAAAGTTTCAGTGTCTTGATTTAAATTGCTCCCTAGCAAAGTAGTCTGTTGGATTTACTGAACCATTACGTCCTCTTGGTATTATACCAGAAGTGTCAATCCACTCTGATAGCCACACAGGTAAACAAATGAGGTCTAAGAATCCAATCCTGCAAAAGTGTATTACTGAGCATAGTGCTTACCACCATGAATAGCCCCATTGTGGCCAAGCCATATGAACATTATTGTAAGTTTGGTTTGATAAAGACTTCCTGTTTAGGGTGAAATGTATTAGGGATTCCTGACAATGTTTACAGAAAAAAGGATGAGACGGATCATGGTAAAATCCATAAGAAATAAAATACTGTAACATTTAAAGACTGATACCTTTGGAATTTGCAAATTGCATTTAGAATATTAACTTGCAGCATCTTTAATAATATGTAAAAAAATTCAGATGTAAACATTTTCATATGATGAGTCATTATTATAGCTAACGGGGAAGCCTGACTTCAAAATGACTTTTGGTGGCTTTAAGTGGAAGGGTTTGGAAAAACCTGCCAGTTGAGCTGAGCAAGCTCAATTTAAAAAAAAAAAAAAAAAAAAAGCTGCTGAGCTTGAAAGCCTAGGGAGAGCTTTAAAGGAAACTTCAGGGATTAGTTATAATACCTTATGTAACATCTTGGTGTTCATCATTCATGATTAGTAACGTACTGTACAAACCACAGTCCTCATTCCACTCTTATTGATTCCTCTCTAATAACCATAGCTCACAAGGATCTGCTTTTTAAACAGTTTGTTTGAAATTAGCTACAACGCTCTTCTCAGGTCCCATACAGCTTTTTCTTTCCTGTGACTTTTGTGCCACAAATCCACTCCAGGTACTCAAAATGTAGGCAAGATAAGACAAGACAAGTGATCATATAAAAACGGCATCTTTTTACTCTATCTTTTACTCTGTTGACTCCCATATTGGTGTATCTTCACCAAACTCACAGCTCTCAGATGGCCATTGAAATGCAACCTCCAGTGCAGGACAAATCTTTGACACACCCTTTTTAGAAATGAAAGGATTTCTTGGCATTTTGAGAAGCCCTTGGCCTTCACATGGGAGAAAGGGAATAGGTCAAGCACTCCGGTATTTGTAGTATGTGGGAATTGAGGACTGTATTGACAGACCTTATGGATATTCCCTCAGAAATGGTCTGCTGCATGATGATGGGGCATCTGGCATTGACCACTGTCAGAAAACAGGATACTAGGCTAGATGGACCTTTGGTCTGACCCAGTATGGCCGTTCATATGTTCTTATATTCTTACCTTTTAAGGGTATTGAGCCTTGTATGCTTGTGACACTGTTGGTACTGCTGCTGAGCCTCACACTTAGCTGGCTTTGTCCTGCCATACTGCATATCTCTCAGAAAACAAAACAAAACAAAAAATCCTTCCCACAGCCTGGGCCATCCCTAGGGGTGGTGCAGGGCCTGGGATAACTCCTCCCCCAACCCCAGCCTCTATCCTGCCTCCTCTTGCCCCCACTCCGCCCCTTCATCCAAGCCCTCCATCCGGGCTTGTCTCCATTCCATCCCCTTCTGCCAAGCCCCTGCTCCCTCCTTTTCTAAGCGATGCCAGGAGCCAACAAGGCAAGTCACAGCATAATGGGACTAGTTGCACTGCTGCTGGCTCCCATTTCACTCAAGCCCCACATTCCCTGAACAGCAGGTCCCCAAAGTGCAGGGTCCAAGTGACCACCTCGCACCATTCACTGGGCAAGATGGCTTTGTCCACAGCTGAGCCAAGAGACCCCTTCTGTTCTAGAGACATTCAAAACCCCAGTGGATTAAAAAAGGCAGTTAATAAAAATTAGGTCACCCAAATGACAGGAAATAGAAACAATTCTATGATACCAGGGTGACTAATCACACAACATGAAGAACAAATAACTAATAAGTAATAATCAAATGATTTCTGCCACAGACTGTTTCACAAGAAAACCAAAAGCTGGAACAGCTTTGTTGAACAATGGCAAATAAATAATAAGTGCAGAAATCAACACCTGTTTGCAGACAATTTGTAAGAAGGGAAAAAAAAGACTAAATTCAACAAATTGTTCGCACTGTTCTACCCATGATCCTGCACCTGAGAAAACTGCAGAACTTCAGTTTCTTTAAAAGTAAAATGAGTTTGCTCAGCCAGGTTGTAGGTTTTTTTTGTTTTGTGGGGTTTCTTTTTTTCCCATTTAGTGGTTTTCCCGATAGACATGGTGGACATTGTCTCTTATAAAACGTAGGCAGGAGACATTGCTTTATTGATAGTTAATTCCTTACTGTAAAGCTATAATTAAAAATAAGTATTAAAGCTCATTACAGTGTAACCTGGCACTCCATGGCTAGCTGTGTACAATAAAAAAAAAATCACATAATCATGTTCCTCTGATCACAAAAGCCATCACTGATCCAATTCCAAAATTCTGCCGAGGTAATTGAAGACAGCAGGAGGTTGTTCAGCCAAACTTCAGATTAGGATTTAGCTGGGAACATGTCAGCATGCAGCAATATCTCAACCTCACCTTTTATAGACTATGAGCTGGAAATTCTGCAGATGAGGACTTAAAATCATTAGCTGACAAATCTATCCAGGGTTTATGCCAAAGAAAAAGTGACCAAGTTTAATAAATAAATTAATAAAAAGGTTAATGCTACACTTACATCAGGTTACCAGCTTTCATCTTCCAGATTTTAAGGGGCTGATTGAGTTCTTGGATAGCACAACAAGCTCTATCACCATGTGGCTTATACAGGCAGTTACTGTGCATATATATACAAATGTATGCCATAAATAAATGTTACAAAAGTAGGTCAGGATAATGCATGCCTGAACATCTAAGGTCAGGTTGAAGACACAAAGGGTAACTTTTCAAGAAATTGGGCCCAGAAGTCTTTTAATTATTTATGGAGCATGCAAGCCTTACTTATATTCCAGTATATATTTCCACTTTCGCTGTTTAGGTAATTTTTAAAGGCAAACAACCATACAGGGCTTGTATGCAATGCAGACTTTCCTACAGTGCATGAGGAGAGCAGATGTAAATATTTTGCTACCTCACTTTCAGCACTGACATAGGACAGAACCTACCCCACAGCCTACCAGCTGGAGTGCTTGTTTTTGTTCTGATTGCCATAGCAATGAGAACCCATTTGCATCAGCTGGAGCTCCTAGGGGAATGGAAAACTCAGCCAGAGTTCTCAACTGCAGTCATTGCTCATGAGACAAAGGGCCTCAGGCTATATGTGTTTGCTGACTGTCCCAAGCTTCTGGGTAAAGACTTCAGGGAAAACATCAGGCCAAATAAAATAAAATAAAATAAAATAAAAGACAGGAAAGACCCTTATGAAGTACTGCCTCGTCCTGCCCTTCTTAGAAGCACCCTGGTGCCTGTCCCCAGCTGGAAAGATGTAAAACCTGGAGTGGATCTGAAGAACCTTCTTTTACAAATCTGAGAAAGTTCCACAATGTCCCTCTTACACAGAGACAGAATGTTCCTGGGAGATCTTCATACTCTTCATGCTCTTACCTGATCATTGCTGTCCCTTATCCAAAAAATCAGCTCCACTATCTAACCCTGGCCAACATCTGTGAATACTTTTTCATAAATAAGTACTGAGGAGTCCCAGCTAAATAATAATGTATGGTAGATGTCAGTCTTATCTGCAAGAGATCAGAAGAAGGCCTATTCAATAAACACATGAAGTAGGAGAGGGTGGCTTGTGAGATTTCTATTACTACACTTGCTATAGAGCTGTTTAACTAGTTTTAAGTTTTCTGTTGCTAATTTAATCCACTTGTTAATTTAAATACAGCCATCCAAGTTGGCCAGTCACTGCTTCTGTGTTTTTATTGCCCTTGTGTCTGTTTGCTATTGGCTCTTGGATTGCAAACATCCTATTAGTTTGAGAGTCACTAAAACTCTAAGGCCCTTAAAGTTGACTGGCCTCTTATTGTGAGTACTGCTTTCCCAGATGGAGGCACCTTTTATATTTTAACCTGGCACTGGATTTACTCTCCTTTTAATTACAGGAGACCCTCATGTTTCATGGAATCACTATTTGCTATTCTGCATATTCATGGGTGTTTCCGCATATTTCATGGGGGCAGCTGAGCCCAGGAGCTGCGGGGAATTCATCATGCTCTCAGCCCCACAGTGAGTTCACTGTTCAAAGTGGTGCCAGGAATGCATCTACCATGAATGGCAAGGGTTTCTTCTATTGCTGTTACCATAGCACCTACATGCCCTAACTGGGTCCCTTTTGTCCTGGGTGCGATATGAACACATAAGAAGAATTACTCCCTTCCTACAACAGCTCACAGTCGTAACAAACAGGACAGAAAAGTGTGGAAAACAAGTATTTTGAAAAGTATCTCCTTTTTATAGATGGGGGACTGAGCACAGAAATATTTTCGCGAACTCACACAAGAAGTCTGTGGGTAGGGCCAGGAATTGAAACCAGACAAATTGAATTCCAATCCAGAGCTCTGATGACAAGACCATTTTTGACCAAATCTAGAAGTATTTTACAGATTAGTGATTTCAATGCTGTTGGATAAATGCATACTATTTAAAATTTGTTGTGTTGTTTTTAGGACTGTAAAGTGATTAAAAAAATTAATTGGAATTAATTGCACTGTTAAACAATAATAAGAATAATAAGAATACAGACCCCCTGCTCCAACCCAATGCCCTCACCCCTCCTGCAGAACAGCCACCTCCATCCCCCCTGCTCTAACCCAGTGCCCCTGCCCACCCCCAGAACCAGCCATCCCGCTAGTTCCCCCCCACTCTATCCCAATGCCCACCCATCCCACAGAACTGGGGACATAACCTAGCTGGGCAGAGGGTAATGTGGTGACTCCATGGGAGGAGCCAACCCCCACCCCGCACATTGGACCTGCCCTGGGTACGTGTGCAGAGCGGCCATGAACAGTGCGGGTGTGCAGCTCCAAACATTCCATTTGACAGGCACATGCCACTGCCCCCTCCCCGATCCACTCTGAAGGGCAAAATCCCAGACATTTTTTGCCATTTAAAAAAGCCGTCCGGACAGAGATCTAACAAGTGAAAATGAGAACGTGTTTGGGAAAAACCAGACATATGGTAACCCTAGATTAACACACGTTAATTTTTTTAATGCGTTAATTCTGCCCTGCGTTAATCTCAGGCGTTAACGCTCTTTAATTGATAGCCCTAGTTGTTTTTCTTAATTTTTAATGTATTTATCCTAAAATCAATAATAATTGCACAACAAGCTGGACCAATTGCACATGAGTTGCTATACAATTTCTTTCACATCCACTTTTGCAGCAATACTGGAGAAAGCATCCTAGATAATTAAAAAAAACCCAAACCCAGCTGTCTTTGTTAATTTTGCCACTCTCCAGAGTTACCTTCTCTGAGTACTTATAAGATAACAAATAAAGAAGAATGTTTGATATTCATTCATGAATGTGACTTGTTACTGTTATATATGGAATATACGCTTTTATAGAAATGACAGTATACTTTTCCATACCAGTTAATGGACATCTTTACTCATTCCTAGGATATGTCATTTGACTGGTCCCTTCATTTTTTCCCATGAAACACTAATAGCATTTCTTAGTATTTAAAACTCACAGACCAAATCCTCTGCTGATATAAGTTGGGTATCTCAGCTGAACTCAGTGGAGCTCCATTGATTTACATCAGTGAGCATCTAGCCTCAAGTTTAGCATGTGTTAAACAATGTATACTATTTATGTCAGTGACACTAAGACAGCTGCATTTATTTAAGCCACTTCACTGAAAATAAAGCAACATTTAACTTATTTTATTTGCTCTTCAGTTTCCAACACACTCTGTTATTTAGGGTAATTTATATAATAATATAAAATCCATGGATAGCACTGATGGTTTAAATTTTTAAATATAATGATTAAGTAAGCTTACTGTAACTGGCATAATTTAGGGAAAGCCGTGTACTGAATTCATGAATAGAATTAGTAACCATATACTGTGATAGCTAAATTAAGCAATAATACTCTCCATTGTTTTTGAATAAGTTCTGTTATCACAATTTCTATAAGCTTATGGGGAGACTTTTTTGAATAATCAGAAAAGCTAACTTCCTAAGTGTTTTATTCATGAGGTCTTTCTCTGTATTTGACTTTCAGTCAGTGGGACCTTTGCCTGACAAAGAACTTCTGGATTGGACATTAAGGCTATGTCTACACTCGCGGCTTCTTGCGCAAGTACAGCCGTTCTTGCACAAGAATCTGCAGAGCATCCACACTGCCCGCCCGCTCTTGCGCAAGTAAATGTACAGTACGGCGTGGTAAGAGAGGGCTCCTTGCGCAAGAGCTACGCTCTTTTTTAACAGGTGTAAGCCCTCTTGCGCAGGAGCTCTTGCGCAAGAGGGCAGTGTGGACGCTAAGCAGGGATTTCTTGCGCAAGAAAGCCCTATGGCTAAAATGGTGTATTATGCAAGAGCAGAAATACACCTCATCCTTTTTACTGTCAATTTGACACCCTAACAAGCTCAAAATATGTATGTGAGAAGAGAAGACATTTCAGGATCATAGGACTAGTCAGTTAACGATTTATTACTGAGCCCTACCTTCTTGATCATCAACAAAAGCTAAATATGACCGGGTTGGGCATATTTTTACCAGGTCCCAATCTACACCACATTTTTTCTTCCCTCCCATCCCATTGATCTAACCTATGCAACTTCAGCTATGCAAATAGCATAGCTGAAGTTGACCATACTTACTGCAGTGTCTTCCATGTGGTAAGGTTGGTGAGGGTTGCTCACCTGTCAACTGCACATACTTTTCTCATCCTGGTGGGGTACCAAAGTCAGTGGGAGAGTGCTAAGTTGATTGCTGGTGGATTGATCGCTGTAGTGCCCCTCGGTAAAATTAGTTTCCCTTCCGCTTTATGACACCATCTTTACTGATGCTATTATTCTCAATTCCCTACTTAGAGAAAAATGTCTTGACATGCTTTTTTTTTAATTTTGAAATTCAGAGGTGCATGCATGTGCCTGCACACACACACACACACACACACACACACACACACACACTGAGTTGCCTTTGAGCAGGTGCGCTGAAACCCCCACATAAATGTTCTTCCTTAGTCTCTGATAAACTCTGTGTCCTTTGCCCTTAAATAGAAGAGGGTTAAGATCTCAAGAATCTAGCCATTTTTTTCCTGTTTAAACAAAGCTGCTCTTTTCTTACCATAAGCAAGGAAGCACACAAGACAACTTGGCAAACAAATTTTTATCAAGCTTCACTTTTTGATAATATTTATAATTTTTTCACAGGGCAAATCCTGATGTAGGTGAATTTTTCAAACTAGAGTGTCTGAGTTATGTCCATGTTTAGGTACCTAGCTAAATTACCTCGCTTACGGAGGTGTTGAGGTCAAATGGAATTATGGGTAATTCAGCATCTCCAAAAATCTGGCCACTTTTATGTAGTTCCCTTAAAATTGATTAGGGGAAAAAAGTTTTGAAAATGTTTACCTGCTGGTGGAGTTTTTAAAAAGGGGCTCCTGGTGTGCCTGAGAGCACTCTACAGCAGAACCTTCAAACTACACTTGAATGTCCTGCTTTTCTCATACTTAAAAATGTTTCTTGTTTTGTGAATACCTGCAGCAATTCTGACCATGATTACAATATGTGATGAACTCTGCATGTAACATAGATGCATGCTGCAAAATTATCCAAGTCGATGCAGAGCATAGTGAGACACAATCTGTTCGAGATTGGTGTGGCTGTGTATTGTTCTTTACTCAAGGCTGCATTTTAAAGGCACAATCCAGCCCTAAATGTCAATTACCTGGAAATGAATCCTGTGGTTTTTAACTTCAAGTCTGTATATTTCACAGCTCTGACATCAATGAAGAGGTTTTATGGATCTCTCATAAAATGCAATTCTCCAATTACAAAATGGTTGTAAAATATACAGTAGGGTGTTATTTTTGTTGTGGTTTTCTGTACTTCCATGCAGTGAGTTTTGGTCATATCAATTAAACCTAGTTCAACCCCTCTCCCCAAAAAAACATCCTGAACAGGAAGACTGTTTAGTGTTATAAAGGTATACAACCCGAGGAGGATTTCAGACTGTTTTATATTGTCCATCTCAATTCATATAGCCTCCATTTTAGTGACTTGAAATTGGATTAGCTATGTGGAGAATAGAGGAAAGCAGTATTACTGACTTAGGAGGAGTACAGGATCTTTCAAAAAGGTTTTTTTTTAAAAAAGAACAGCGTCTAGACAGCAGTTTCACTTTTGAAATCCCCTTTTTTGAAAGAACGCGCAGCCGCCATTATGCAAATGAAGCATGGGAAATTCAAATCCTGGCTTCATTTACAGTTTCGATCTGTCTAATTTACATCCCTCTTTCGAAAGAGGGATGTAGTTTAGACATGCCCACAGATACACATTTCCTAATATAGCACATGAAAAACTTCTGTCCTGAGAATGCACATGTTACTATCAAACAATGGGATTAATTATTGATTGAACATGGATTATGTGCAAGAAACCAAAACCCTCCTTCAAGCTCCACAATGCCAGAGCAATATTCTAAATACTATGAATTACAACACTGTCCCTGATGTGCAGACAATGAGATGATTAACCTGCATATTTTCCTGATCAGATAGGTCATTGTTACTGGGCAATTTACCTTCCCATACTTTTAGCATACTGTCCTGCATTCCCATGTATAGGTAAAGCTGAACAGATTGACTTTAGGCCTCCTATTGCTAAACTCAGCAAATAAGATGCTTACAACTCCAGCAAAGGTAGATATTTTCTCTAATACTCTCGGAATAATTGAACTGTGAAGGTTGGGCTGGAAATGAAAGTATTTATGTATAAGTTCCTGAAAGAAGAGGTATACAGCTGCTGTTAAAAATGTAATTAGTTCAGTAGTGTAACAAAATGTGAGACAGTCTTTAGCTGCAGCAGTGGTATTGGTTCCTTTGTCAGAACACCACAATGGCTAAAATGTCACAGTCATCATAAATATAAGCTGAATACAGGTTGAATCTCCTTAGTCCAGCACTCTTTGTTCCAGCAACATCTGTAGACTGATATGATTTTGGTTAGCTGGATGTCCACTTCTCATAGGTGTGGCCATGTTTCCTATAATCCCATAAAGGTTATAGCCACCATGTTGGAGTAAGAATTTTATATCTTTATATTTGCATTTTAGGTTTAATAATGTAGTAATGTAAGGTAACACATTTAACATTTTATTAATTAAGCCCTTTAGTTAAATATACATTTCTTTGTTTTAAAGTTTAGTGAGTTTAGTAAGTAAAGAGACAGAGTTTTGGTATTGTGTCTATGTTAATGAGATTAGAGGAATGTTGAAGGCTGGAGTCTTAATTGTTTGATTTACAATGTCTTTCGCTTTGCCAAATACAAGACACTGTTGTTTATGCTTTTCTTTGAAGGTCCTTGTAAAGATAGTTTATGTGTGAAAGTGTTATGTATGTGTTGAGATAGAGGTGCGAAGGTTATCCTCAGAGCCTGATGGCCAAGAGAGGAGGGGTGAGGCGTGGATGAAGACAGACTTGTCAGCATCAGAGGAACCATCAGTGCATACCCATGATCAAGGATTGATCAGATTGGCAGACTGACGACTCTAAAGTGGAGTGAGCACCCCCAAAAGACAATTGATTACAGGATGAGCTTTTTGGAGATGTTTTGGGAATGATTAACATAAAAAAGATAACCCACCAGGCAGACTGGCACAGCAAAATCCATAAACTTCAAGAGAGAAAAGGATTATAAAAGCAGGGTGCTTTGCTATGGACCTTTGGGTTCGTCTTGCCACCAACTCCAGGAGAGCATCGGATCACAACCAACAAAGCCCGGCTCCCCCTCTGTGATCGATCTGGCTGGCCACTAGATTGATCCAGACTTTGGACTGGTAACTATAACATTGTCTGGCGGGACTGTGTATATGATGTTTCTGTGTGTGAGTGATTGAAAAGCATATGCTACTGTTGTATTCTCAATAAATGCGGTGTACTGCCTCTTCCCCTATAAAAGATCTCATGTGCTTTGTTTAAGCATAACAACCAGTTCTAGCTCTGTTCTCTTATTTAGCTCTAATTTACCTCTAATTGTCTTCTAAGAGCCCAGTAATCAGTGGAAGTGTTAGTAATGCTGCTAGTTTTGACCTAATATTGCTAATGCTGTAATAATGCTAATCCTAACATTGTAATAATGCTAATATTGACCTCCTGTGGTTTGGCAAATTCTCTGGTTCACCACCAGTCAGGTCCCTAGAGTGCTGGATTAGAGAGGTTCAACCGGATTAGAGAGGTACAGGGATAATATAGAAACTCTATTCTGAAACCTCTTTAGATGTCTTCATCTTTGAATTTCTACCACCATAATTTTGCTTCAGGGTTGGCTCCAATAATGAAACAGTCCAGTTTTTCAATTTCCATTTGCCCACGGCCAAGATCTCATGAGAACAATAGTGAAAATGATGATGCATGGAAAAATGGTGGAAATCTTGAGAAAACATTTTATCACGTAAGATTTCAATCATATGGAGCTTAAACCCTTTGAAAACAGATTTTGAACCTAAACCTACCCATAAAACCTTAATCAAAGCTAATCCACTTCTTAACATTATGAGCCAAATTCTCTGTTCTCAAAATTCTATTAAAGTCTGAATGAGCTAGTCCTTTAGAAAGAATACCCAAAATTGCAAGAGTAGCAAGAAAATCACTAATTAGGCATTACCTATTGTTATTAGTTGTAACAATGGCTAATGAAGTCATTGGATACCTATAAACATGGAATCTGAGCATTTGGTATCATCCTACCAGACCTCATTGTGCAGTACAACGTAAAACAAAAAAATGGTCTCAAGGAGCTTAGAATCTTCTCTTTCATCTTACTTGAAGTAGATGTTTTTGCCCCAAATGCCCAGTGTTGTCACCATAATTTCAGTCTCATTGGTGACAACAACATTCGGTCACCAATGTGGTCAAATCATTGGCTAGTATTTTCACCACTGAAATGAAGCAGATCATGTGGATCTGCTTTGAGCAGGTGTAGACAACATGATGTTAAGATGTTGGTGATTTCCAAAAACCTTCACTACACTAACACTTCTTTCATTACTACCACTTGAGGAACGAGTGGAAGCAGCACTGGAAACATTTTTGGGGAAAAAGTTGAGTGTAGTATGATCCAATATTCCAAGTCAGATTTGGCAAGAGAAAGGCTTTCTCTTAATGTCATAATTCAAACTTCCTTTATGTGTACACTAGGAATTGATCTATATTTGATATCTTATGTCAAAATGAGCTCCTTCCTGCCCCTGCCTCTGGATTGACCCAATTTAACTGTTGAAATGGACAGAGACAAACAATATTGAATGTCTAATACAATATGAGCTAAAAAGGCACATTTGGTGTTTAATCCTATGCACTTTGATGCTTCACATCAGCGGATAAAAAGTGTTCAACAATAACTTAAGGGAAAATGGAAGTAGAAAGGCTTGCCTGAGTTTTAAATCACATCTCACTGTCTAATGTTGACAAGGCTTCTGATGTTCATGCAGAAGAGACAGGACCTCCATTTCACCATACTCTCTGAAAAATAGTCATACCAGTCATATCAAATGGCTACATTTAAAAGTAATACTAGATGTCTTTTTCACACAGATTAAATGCATCCCTGATCAAGTTCCATTGAAGTCACTGGCATTATGCCAGGGGTAGATTTGGTTATTAGAGCCTACTGAAGAGAAATACAGTCTTAAAGAGAGATATAACACATTTCCTATTACAGTTCACAATAAAAATAGGTTGTAAACTGTTCAGGACAGTAATCATGTCTTTCTGTGTGTTTTTATAACACCTATCTCAACAGAGTCCCAATCCTAATTGTAGCCTTTGAGTGCTACTGCCGTGCAAATAATATATAATAATGATTACTATGTGAAGAGATAGTAGACACCATTGACATTTTTAGGTCACAAATCTGGGAAGAAATATTTTATTGCTAAGATATTAGGTGTGAGTCACTTCACAATTGGACTATTATGGGGATTTTGTAAAGGTGCTTTTTATATTAAAAACATTCTTAAATTATTTGAAAGGTAATCTGTTTGCTGACTGAGTAATGCATGTTCACAGATCGACTTGTTATTGTACTGTTGGATGATTGGCAACTTTTGGAGTAGAAGAGTTATTTGTTTTGTTTTTTAAAATTTTAAATAATGAAAGCAGGTATATCAAATAAATTGTTGAAAACAAGTTAATTCATCCCGCCAAAAATTACACTGAGTTGGCACTTGTAGGACATAGTCCATTCACTGTTATATCAGTATAAATTTAGAGAAGCTCAATAGATTTTAATTGATATTATTGACCTTCAGATTTGCCTGAGTTTAAATGAGAGCAAAATTTGGGCCTGTATCTATATTTATACCTCTATAATACAAGTTAGGTTTTGACTCTACCAGTTTAGCAGTGTCCTTTTTAAGAAGCAGACAATGAAGATAATGTACCAATAAAATTAAATTTTTGAGTGTCTGATTTTTCTCTAATACCAATTATATTAATACTTATAATTATTTTTTCCCTCTCCATAATGACAGCACTTGCTTCTCCAAAAGTCTTCTGAAGAACTGTATGTATATATCTCAAAGCAAAGAGGGAAATCAGTCAGATATGTATATATTGCAGTTATAGCTCACTCATCTCTGAACACAAACACAATCTTTTAAAATGCTATATGGATTAAAATAAGTAGATTTTATAGCCTTCATATTCTGTTGTCTGATAAAAGGACTGCAGGATCGTATTGGGCCTCATAGGATTTCATTGAAAATATCTTTGGGCTTGTCTACATGGGGACATCCTGGAAAATCAATCTGAATTAAGTAATGGTGTGAATTTGAAGTAGATCAGTTTAACCACATTAAACCCCTGTGTGAACACTCTCATTCCAAATTGAAGTGGCCTTAATTTGGTTTATCTTAATTCATTTTCAAATTGGCATGAAAGACTCTGTCTACAGCATTACTCTCATGAAAACCATTATTAACAATGGATGAATTTTTATTTCAGTTACACTATATCAGGTTTCATATATTAATTATATTTTTTGTGTGAACTATGCTTTAACTGAAAGGATGTTCTTTTTCCTCCATAGTCTTTAATGTATTACTTTTTGGTGAATGTTACATCCACTAGACTTTTTTGTTTAAACATTTAGCTTTTTTGTTGAACATTTTTTGTTCAAACATCTATTTGGATCAATTTTCTAGTCCCTCTGATCACCAAGAAATTATTTTAACCCAGTAAAAGTATCTAATATTTCTTTGTGATTGAGTCACTTTATTTCTGGGGTCTCCCTATGCCTCGCCAGCCTAACAAAAATTTTTGTGTTTAATGCATGGTGATTAGCTCTGGAAACAACTATCATACCTGTGCTTTATGTAGCTTTACGTAATACTGTCTTCTTTGATTCATATTGTTTTTCTTTAACTGTCATAATCTATGTTGTTTACCATTTCACATCTGTATTGCAATTTCACATGAATTTGAAGGCTTCAGGAATTTTGACCTTAATAGCTCTTTAATCTCTTTGGGCAACACTGATGACGGTGTCTATCTGAGGTAATGTGACTGTAGTCAATAATGTTATTGAACAGATATAGCAGTTTAGCTGAGATCAGAATTGGTTGTGACAGAGCAGCTGCTCATTTGGGTGCCATCTTGTTGAAATGAACTTTCTGAAACTGGAATTCTAGTACATCTGCTTCAAGATCATCATTATGCTGTACACCACAATGACTTGGAACTTAACAATGCCAGAGTGCTTGAATACAGAGCCATGAGCAGGCACAGAGGAATTGCACCCACTGATAGACAAATCTAAGGCAAAGTTGGGCGAGTAAGGGAAGAAATGTCCACAACAAATTTATCTGTGGTAGGGGAGGTTGGAGAAAGGCTCAGTTTTGGAGTCCTTCTAAACCCAAAAATATTGTACAACCACAGTGAAGGTTACCCTCTTCTATGTGCCAGGACAGCACCTGGCTTTGTTGGACCTTCTTTCCCAATGTGGTTCCTGCCTGTATATTACATTGTTGTAATGCCCAGGAGAAGTCTAACCAGGCCTTTTTAGCAGCCAGAGAAATGACTGACCCCAAGTGATCCATCCTAGATTTTATATTAAGTTTAGTGAATGACGGAACAGGACTTTGATCCTTATTGATTATTAAATGAGAACACTGACACAACATTGCCAGTTTTGTCAAAGTTTCAGTGTCTTGATTTAAATTGCTCCCTAGCAAAGTAGTCTGTTGGATTTACTGAACCATTACGTCCTCTTGGTATTATACCAGAAGTGTCAATCCACTCTGATAGCCACACAGGTAAACAAATGAGGTCTAAGAATCCAATCCTGCAAAAGTGTATTACTGAGCATAGTGCTTACCACCATGAATAGCCCCATTGTGGCCAAGCCATATGAACATTATTGTAAGTTTGGTTTGATAAAGACTTCCTGTTTAGGGTGAAATGTATTAGGGATTCCTGACAATGTTTACAGAAAAAAGGATGAGACGGATCATGGTAAAATCCATAAGAAATAAAATACTGTAACATTTAAAGACTGATACCTTTGGAATTTGCAAATTGCATTTAGAATATTAACTTGCAGCATCTTTAATAATATGTAAAAAAATTCAGATGTAAACATTTTCATATGATGAGTCATTATTATAGCTAACGGGGAAGCCTGACTTCAAAATGACTTTTGGTGGCTTTAAGTGGAAGGGTTTGGAAAAACCTGCCAGTTGAGCTGAGCAAGCTCAATTTAAAAAAAAAAAAAAAAAAAAAGCTGCTGAGCTTGAAAGCCTAGGGAGAGCTTTAAAGGAAACTTCAGGGATTAGTTATAATACCTTATGTAACATCTTGGTGTTCATCATTCATGATTAGTAACGTACTGTACAAACCACAGTCCTCATTCCACTCTTATTGATTCCTCTCTAATAACCATAGCTCACAAGGATCTGCTTTTTAAACAGTTTGTTTGAAATTAGCTACAACGCTCTTCTCAGGTCCCATACAGCTTTTTCTTTCCTGTGACTTTTGTGCCACAAATCCACTCCAGGTACTCAAAATGTAGGCAAGATAAGACAAGACAAGTGATCATATAAAAACGGCATCTTTTTACTCTATCTTTTACTCTGTTGACTCCCATATTGGTGTATCTTCACCAAACTCACAGCTCTCAGATGGCCATTGAAATGCAACCTCCAGTGCAGGACAAATCTTTGACACACCCTTTTTAGAAATGAAAGGATTTCTTGGCATTTTGAGAAGCCCTTGGCCTTCACATGGGAGAAAGGGAATAGGTCAAGCACTCCGGTATTTGTAGTATGTGGGAATTGAGGACTGTATTGACAGACCTTATGGATATTCCCTCAGAAATGGTCTGCTGCATGATGATGGGGCATCTGGCATTGACCACTGTCAGAAAACAGGATACTAGGCTAGATGGACCTTTGGTCTGACCCAGTATGGCCGTTCATATGTTCTTATATTCTTACCTTTTAAGGGTATTGAGCCTTGTATGCTTGTGACACTGTTGGTACTGCTGCTGAGCCTCACACTTAGCTGGCTTTGTCCTGCCATACTGCATATCTCTCAGAAAACAAAACAAAACAAAAAATCCTTCCCACAGCCTGGGCCATCCCTAGGGGTGGTGCAGGGCCTGGGATAACTCCTCCCCCAACCCCAGCCTCTATCCTGCCTCCTCTTGCCCCCACTCCGCCCCTTCATCCAAGCCCTCCATCCGGGCTTGTCTCCATTCCATCCCCTTCTGCCAAGCCCCTGCTCCCTCCTTTTCTAAGCGATGCCAGGAGCCAACAAGGCAAGTCACAGCATAATGGGACTAGTTGCACTGCTGCTGGCTCCCATTTCACTCAAGCCCCACATTCCCTGAACAGCAGGTCCCCAAAGTGCAGGGTCCAAGTGACCACCTCGCACCATTCACTGGGCAAGATGGCTTTGTCCACAGCTGAGCCAAGAGACCCCTTCTGTTCTAGAGACATTCAAAACCCCAGTGGATTAAAAAAGGCAGTTAATAAAAATTAGGTCACCCAAATGACAGGAAATAGAAACAATTCTATGATACCAGGGTGACTAATCACACAACATGAAGAACAAATAACTAATAAGTAATAATCAAATGATTTCTGCCACAGACTGTTTCACAAGAAAACCAAAAGCTGGAACAGCTTTGTTGAACAATGGCAAATAAATAATAAGTGCAGAAATCAACACCTGTTTGCAGACAATTTGTAAGAAGGGAAAAAAAAGACTAAATTCAACAAATTGTTCGCACTGTTCTACCCATGATCCTGCACCTGAGAAAACTGCAGAACTTCAGTTTCTTTAAAAGTAAAATGAGTTTGCTCAGCCAGGTTGTAGGTTTTTTTTGTTTTGTGGGGTTTCTTTTTTTCCCATTTAGTGGTTTTCCCGATAGACATGGTGGACATTGTCTCTTATAAAACGTAGGCAGGAGACATTGCTTTATTGATAGTTAATTCCTTACTGTAAAGCTATAATTAAAAATAAGTATTAAAGCTCATTACAGTGTAACCTGGCACTCCATGGCTAGCTGTGTACAATAAAAAAAAAATCACATAATCATGTTCCTCTGATCACAAAAGCCATCACTGATCCAATTCCAAAATTCTGCCGAGGTAATTGAAGACAGCAGGAGGTTGTTCAGCCAAACTTCAGATTAGGATTTAGCTGGGAACATGTCAGCATGCAGCAATATCTCAACCTCACCTTTTATAGACTATGAGCTGGAAATTCTGCAGATGAGGACTTAAAATCATTAGCTGACAAATCTATCCAGGGTTTATGCCAAAGAAAAAGTGACCAAGTTTAATAAATAAATTAATAAAAAGGTTAATGCTACACTTACATCAGGTTACCAGCTTTCATCTTCCAGATTTTAAGGGGCTGATTGAGTTCTTGGATAGCACAACAAGCTCTATCACCATGTGGCTTATACAGGCAGTTACTGTGCATATATATACAAATGTATGCCATAAATAAATGTTACAAAAGTAGGTCAGGATAATGCATGCCTGAACATCTAAGGTCAGGTTGAAGACACAAAGGGTAACTTTTCAAGAAATTGGGCCCAGAAGTCTTTTAATTATTTATGGAGCATGCAAGCCTTACTTATATTCCAGTATATATTTCCACTTTCGCTGTTTAGGTAATTTTTAAAGGCAAACAACCATACAGGGCTTGTATGCAATGCAGACTTTCCTACAGTGCATGAGGAGAGCAGATGTAAATATTTTGCTACCTCACTTTCAGCACTGACATAGGACAGAACCTACCCCACAGCCTACCAGCTGGAGTGCTTGTTTTTGTTCTGATTGCCATAGCAATGAGAACCCATTTGCATCAGCTGGAGCTCCTAGGGGAATGGAAAACTCAGCCAGAGTTCTCAACTGCAGTCATTGCTCATGAGACAAAGGGCCTCAGGCTATATGTGTTTGCTGACTGTCCCAAGCTTCTGGGTAAAGACTTCAGGGAAAACATCAGGCCAAATAAAATAAAATAAAATAAAATAAAAGACAGGAAAGACCCTTATGAAGTACTGCCTCGTCCTGCCCTTCTTAGAAGCACCCTGGTGCCTGTCCCCAGCTGGAAAGATGTAAAACCTGGAGTGGATCTGAAGAACCTTCTTTTACAAATCTGAGAAAGTTCCACAATGTCCCTCTTACACAGAGACAGAATGTTCCTGGGAGATCTTCATACTCTTCATGCTCTTACCTGATCATTGCTGTCCCTTATCCAAAAAATCAGCTCCACTATCTAACCCTGGCCAACATCTGTGAATACTTTTTCATAAATAAGTACTGAGGAGTCCCAGCTAAATAATAATGTATGGTAGATGTCAGTCTTATCTGCAAGAGATCAGAAGAAGGCCTATTCAATAAACACATGAAGTAGGAGAGGGTGGCTTGTGAGATTTCTATTACTACACTTGCTATAGAGCTGTTTAACTAGTTTTAAGTTTTCTGTTGCTAATTTAATCCACTTGTTAATTTAAATACAGCCATCCAAGTTGGCCAGTCACTGCTTCTGTGTTTTTATTGCCCTTGTGTCTGTTTGCTATTGGCTCTTGGATTGCAAACATCCTATTAGTTTGAGAGTCACTAAAACTCTAAGGCCCTTAAAGTTGACTGGCCTCTTATTGTGAGTACTGCTTTCCCAGATGGAGGCACCTTTTATATTTTAACCTGGCACTGGATTTACTCTCCTTTTAATTACAGGAGACCCTCATGTTTCATGGAATCACTATTTGCTATTCTGCATATTCATGGGTGTTTCCGCATATTTCATGGGGGCAGCTGAGCCCAGGAGCTGCGGGGAATTCATCATGCTCTCAGCCCCACAGTGAGTTCACTGTTCAAAGTGGTGCCAGGAATGCATCTACCATGAATGGCAAGGGTTTCTTCTATTGCTGTTACCATAGCACCTACATGCCCTAACTGGGTCCCTTTTGTCCTGGGTGCGATATGAACACATAAGAAGAATTACTCCCTTCCTACAACAGCTCACAGTCGTAACAAACAGGACAGAAAAGTGTGGAAAACAAGTATTTTGAAAAGTATCTCCTTTTTATAGATGGGGGACTGAGCACAGAAATATTTTCGCGAACTCACACAAGAAGTCTGTGGGTAGGGCCAGGAATTGAAACCAGACAAATTGAATTCCAATCCAGAGCTCTGATGACAAGACCATTTTTGACCAAATCTAGAAGTATTTTACAGATTAGTGATTTCAATGCTGTTGGATAAATGCATACTATTTAAAATTTGTTGTGTTGTTTTTAGGACTGTAAAGTGATTAAAAAAATTAATTGGAATTAATTGCACTGTTAAACAATAATAAGAATAATAAGAATACAGACCCCCTGCTCCAACCCAATGCCCTCACCCCTCCTGCAGAACAGCCACCTCCATCCCCCCTGCTCTAACCCAGTGCCCCTGCCCACCCCCAGAACCAGCCATCCCGCTAGTCCCCCCCACTCTATCCCAATGCCCACCCATCCCACAGAACTGGGGACATAACCTAGCTGGGCAGAGGGTAATGTGGTGACTCCATGGGAGGAGCCAACCCCCACCCCGCACATTGGACCTGCCCTGGGTACGTGTGCAGAGCGGCCATGAACAGTGCGGGTGTGCAGCTCCAAACATTCCATTTGACAGGCACATGCCACTGCCCTCTCCCCGATCCACTCTGAAGGGCAAAATCCCAGACATTTTTTGCCATTTAAAAAAGCCGTCCGGACAGAGATCTAACAAGTGAAAATGAGAACGTGTTTGGGAAAAACCAGACATATGGTAACCCTAGATTAACACACGTTAATTTTTTTAATGCGTTAATTCTGCCCTGCATTAATCTCAGGCGTTAACGCTCTTTAATTGATAGCCCTAGTTGTTTTTCTTAATTTTTAATGTATTTATCCTAAAATCAATAATAATTGCACAACAAGCTGGACCAATTGCACATGAGTTGCTATACAATTTCTTTCACATCCACTTTTGCAGCAATACTGGAGAAAGCATCCTAGATAATTAAAAAAAACCCAAACCCAGCTGTCTTTGTTAATTTTGCCACTCTCCAGAGTTACCTTCTCTGAGTACTTATAAGATAACAAATAAAGAAGAATGTTTGATATTCATTCATGAATGTGACTTGTTACTGTTATATATGGAATATACGCTTTTATAGAAATGACAGTATACTTTTCCATACCAGTTAATGGACATCTTTACTCATTCCTAGGATATGTCATTTGACTGGTCCCTTCATTTTTTCCCATGAAACACTAATAGCATTTCTTAGTATTTAAAACTCACAGACCAAATCCTCTGCTGATATAAGTTGGGTATCTCAGCTGAACTCAGTGGAGCTCCATTGATTTACATCAGTGAGCATCTAGCCTCAAGTTTAGCATGTGTTAAACAATGTATACTATTTATGTCAGTGACACTAAGACAGCTGCATTTATTTAAGCCACTTCACTGAAAATAAAGCAACATTTAACTTATTTTATTTGCTCTTCAGTTTCCAACACACTCTGTTATTTAGGGTAATTTATATAATAATATAAAATCCATGGATAGCACTGATGGTTTAAATTTTTAAATATAATGATTAAGTAAGCTTACTGTAACTGGCATAATTTAGGGAAAGCCGTGTACTGAATTCATGAATAGAATTAGTAACCATATACTGTGATAGCTAAATTAAGCAATAATACTCTCCATTGTTTTTGAATAAGTTCTGTTATCACAATTTCTATAAGCTTATGGGGAGACTTTTTTGAATAATCAGAAAAGCTAACTTCCTAAGTGTTTTATTCATGAGGTCTTTCTCTGTATTTGACTTTCAGTCAGTGGGACCTTTGCCTGACAAAGAACTTCTGGATTGGACATTAAGGCTATGTCTACACTCGCGGCTTCTTGCGCAAGTACAGCCGTTCTTGCACAAGAATCTGCAGAGCATCCACACTGCCCGCCCGCTCTTGCGCAAGTAAATGTACAGTACGGCGTGGTAAGAGAGGGCTCCTTGCGCAAGAGCTACGCTCTTTTTTAACAGGTGTAAGCCCTCTTGCGCAGGAGCTCTTGCGCAAGAGGGCAGTGTGGACGCTAAGCAGGGATTTCTTGTGCAAGAAAGCCCTATGGCTAAAATGGCCATCAGAGCTTTCTTGCACAAGAGAGCATCCACACTGCCATGGGCACTCTTGCGCAAAAGCACAGCTTGCACATGGCAGTGTGGACATTTTCTTGCGCAAGACTTCTTGCACAAGAACACTTGCGCAAGATGTTCTTTCTCAAGAAGCCGCCAGTGTAGACAAAGTCTAAATGACAAAAAACAAAACAAAACAAAACAAGGCTATAACTTTTCTAAATCTGCAGTATCATCTAGACATCTGCACAATTCAACCACTTCTTGTTTCAGACAGATTTGTGCAGAAGGTTGCTCTTTTCCAATAATCATGCAGTATTTGGGCTAAGTGTGCTATTTTCCCATAAATCCAACAAGAGCCAGATTATCTTTGTTTTGTAAAACTCAGTGTACTGCATTATCTTTAGAGTTCTGCCATATTGTCTAAAGAGCAACCTTAGCCCAAATAGCACACACAGCCCAAATACTGCATGATTATTGGAAAAGAGTTTGCATCTTGCCAAGTGGGATTTAATAGTTGAGGCTGGCTCTTTCTTTTCCCCACTAGGCTCTAGTTGTAACAGCATCAGTAAGTCTTCTCTTTTATTGGAATTTAAGAAGTATTTACCAGCTCTTGCAAAAGATTAGGACTAGACATTTTGAGCAACAGTCATAATGAAGGAGCCATCTTTACTTTTTAAAATATTTCATCATCCGGCTATTGGTTTTTGTGTTTGCTGCAGTTTATCCAAAAGGAGACAACTGGTAAAGTTATGCAACACATTATGGCTGATATCAACCAGAGTGTTTACACAGTGCCAAATTTTTAAATAGACCACTATTCCGACAAGTCCTTTAATCCTCGTGGTACGAGGTTTACTGGGACATCAGAATAGCGTGCCCGTTATTTTGATTGCATTTCAAAATAATTGGCGCACTGTCAAGACACAGAAAACAGTATTTTGGGATACCAGAAGTATCCTGAAAAAGTGCCACAGTGTAGACTCACCCCCACTGATTTGTTTTTTGTTTAAGTGCCGATTTCATGTGTTCCTGAGGATCCTTAGCCTGTCATTCATTCTCAAACTCAGGGGCTCATCTGCTGAGTGAATGTGTTCTGCCAAACACCATTTTTGTTTTCTTCAGCATGCTAAGCTGAAGCTCAAAGCATTCCTTACCAACAGTAAAGAAATAACCACTGCCTGCTGCTAGAGGAAGCAACAAGGTCTATTGGTGGAAGGAGCACAGCATGCATAGCCAAGAACTCCTGACTTGAAATTCCAGCTTTAACTCTGGATGGTTTCATTCGCCTTCTTGCCACTATCTCAAAGGCAAATCACTTTGCTTTTTTACTATTGGGTACAGAGACTACAAAAATCACTTATGGTCAAATTGTGGCATTTACCCACTGGCCTTTGTTTGTGGAACTGCATCTCCATTAATGAAGCAACAGAAGCAATGAACACTACTTTAGTGGGCTGATGTGTAGGGAAACTGTCCAGGCTACATCATTTTTTATGGGTGCCCTGCAGGTTCAAAAGTGGAGCACCGGAGGAAGCAATTTTCAACAAGAAATTATCATAATGATTGCTTTTGGTAATTATTTACTAGTAAAAAACATCAAGCATAAAACAAATGGTGAAGATCTGATTCTCAGCATACTATGTGTCTTTTTAATTTCTTTGCCTTAATGCGTAAGTGGATTTATGTGTTACACCCAGTTAAATTTACACAATATAATAGAATGGCACAATTTTATAGAATGTGGTATATCATCTGGCCGCTGATGTTCAAAAGGGATCTGTTTGTGCAAGAGAGAGTTCTGTCACTTCAGTTAAAATAAAAAATATTGTCAATGTTTTGTATGTATTTATTTTCAGTAACCTAACATGCAAATGGAGGAAATTTTAAGCCAAATTCCTCAGACTTCATATATCTATGTTAACATATAATTTGTGGCTGAGGTCACTCAGTGCTTCATATTCTGTCGTGAGCAAATAAGGGATAAAAAATCACCTTGAAACACAATTTGGTTGGAATGATAAGTTATGAATCATTGCAGTAAGTTCAGCAGCCAAAACGGTAATATTTTTAAATTATATTCTAACTGGTTCTGAAATACAATAAGCCACTGGGCACTTTCTAAGGTGGAGTAGATTTGGTCATTTTACAATTGCACAACAGACCATCTAGTGCACTTGACATTTTAAGACTCAGTAACACATTGTTAGCTGATATGTAACCTGACTGGCTAACTTTACATTTTGCAGCTGTTGTTTAACTTTGCAGTCTATGACCTTTACAGCAATGCGCGCGTGTAACTGAAAGACATCACAAACATTTCTAAAATGTCCTTATATTTACTATTGTAGCAACAGTTCCTGAAATCACCGGGTACAATTCTCATACGCTGTACTCTGTAATATAACAGAAGCTATGATAATTTATGACCATTTTTTGCTTTCCTTTCTCATCATAAGTAGCACATTACTCCTCCCAGAACCCTACTGATGTCAGAGTGTCTGAGTTGTAGCATAAGGTGCTTCCTCAACATGACTAAAGGTGGAAGAATTGGGCCATTAACACTTCATACATATTTAGATAAATATGGAGTATGGGACAGCCAAGAAAAGGTTAATTCCTAAAAGCCAGGGGTGAAGTCAGCTTACCATTAACTTCAACGGGGCCAGGATTTCCTCCCAAGTGATTTCACAAAGAATGATACAGTGTCTTGCCTCTACATATGTACAATTAGTGGGCATTTGCTCTAATAGTGATATACCGGTACTTTTATCTTGTGTTTTACTATTTGAGTGTTTACTTAATATTTTGTCAGAGATTTAATATGGGTGACATTTCTTTGGCATTTTGGAAACTGATTTGGAACTGGCTGTTGCCATTGCTGTTTCAGTTAAGAGTAGCTGGAGTTAAATGTCTAGATCCCATGGTTATCAGCACCATATTAATATCAATAGAGCTAATTCAATTTTTTTTAAATAAACTCAGTTGCTTGATTTCTAAAATGCTTCTGGGTTCTCAATTACTGTTATTCCAAGCATAATGACAATGGACATATCTGCTCATTTACAGTCTTCATTAAAATGTGTTGATTTTAAACTTACAAAATTCTGGCTTCAAGTGATTCTCAGATTTTTATCATGAATGGGCTGTGTATATACATTAAAGATGTTATGATCTAATATTCCTTGATGATGTTCATTAAATAATTTTATCATGACTGCTCATGCCCAGGGCAAGTGGAAAATCACTAGCATGAAAACATAATGTGCTCTGTATAAAGTACAGAATCAATGCTTCCATTTGATATATTCATACACGTAGCACCTTTCATTGTAGTAAAGAACCTTCAGATAATGTCTTCTTACCTCCCATGGTCAGTGTTGCAGAAAAATATACACAGCCAACATTATCAGTAAAGATTGATGCCCACTGTTGATTTATCTAATTGAGGGATTTTAATTCACAGCCTACTTAAAGTCATTTAAGCACCAGTATTAATATGCAAGCTATACCGAGAAACAAATGTTCAAGTGGAGTCAAAAACCTCTTTTTGTCAACATTGTATTCACAGTTGGACTGATATGAGCCAGAACAATGTATAATACATGCACTTGCAGTACTTTTTTGTATATAAGTCTCTCACAGACTCAAGTGGGATTTATTGCTTCCAGATCAGGCAAGATGAGGAACTGGAATGAAAGAAAGTGGCTTCTATACAATATTTATGCAGTTTTTATAACTTAGAAAAAATGTCAAATATACAATGTATCTATCCCTTCCCTCCACAGTTTCGTTTGACTCCCTTGGGTTTTACTCCAGCAAGAAAAGAATGGGAGCAATATCTTAACACACAAAAATGGAAGAAGTCATTTCTTTCCATTGTAATAGTCTATAGGCTGCATCTACCCTGGCAGCTTCTTATGCAAGAACTCTTCCACATGAGAGCGTCTACACTGCTATGTACTTTTGCACAAGAGATGTGCTTTTGCGCAAAAGCATCCATGGCAGTGCAGACACTCTCTTCCGCAAGAAAGCTCTGATGGCCATTTTAACCACAGGGGCTTCTTGCGCAAGAAATTCATGTTGCCTGTCTACACTGCCCTCTTCTGAAAAAGCTCTTGCGCAAGAGGGCTTATTCCTCGTGGGGAGAGGAATAACGCTTCCAGAAGAAGCCCTGTTTTACAACGCTATACTGTAAATTTACTTCTGAAAGAACGCTCGTGCAGTGTAGGCAGCCGGCAAGTTTTTGCAGAAGAACGTCTGTTCTTCTGCAAGAAGCTGCCAGTGTAGACGTAGCCATATATGTTTAGGCACAGGCACAGATTTTGAAAGGTAGTCAGTCACTGCTGTGTTCAATGTCACATTACCTAACTGATGTAGGTGCCTAACTCTGATTTTTAACATAGACAGGCACTTAGGACTTTAAAATCCATTGACTGTTGATGGAATATAGACTCCTAATGTAAGAACATAAGAACATAAGAATGGCCATACTGGGTCAGACCAAAGGTCCATCCAGCCCAGTACCCTGTCTGCCGACACTGGCCAATGCCAGGTGTCCCAGAGGGAGTGAACTGACCAGGTACTGATCAAGCGATCTCTCTCCTGCCATCTATTTCCACCCTCTGACAAACAGAAGCTAGGGACACCATTCCTTACCCATACTGGCTAATTGGACTTAACCTCCATGAATTTATCTAGTTCTCTTTTAAACCCTGTTATAGTCCTAGCCTTTACAACCTCCTCAGGCAAGGAGTTCCACAGATTGACTATGTGCTGTGTGAAGAAGAACTTCCTTTTATTTGTTTTAAACCTGCTGCCCATTAGTGTCTAAGGGTATGTCTACACTACAGTGCTATTTTGAATTACCTTAATTAATTAGTTAATTCGAATTAAATAGTTAATTCGAATTAAGCTAATTTGAAATAACGCATCTAGACACAAAAACTGTTTCGAAATAGCATTTTGCTATTTTGAAATAGCACGTCCACACTGAGTGGACCCTGAACCAAAGTTAAGACTGGCCGGAACCAGTGCTGGCAGGGCATCAGGTTAGGACTTAGTGTGTGGGGCTGCTGCCTGAGGCTAACTGAGCTCCGTGCTTAAAGGGATCCTACTCCCACCCCGGACAGACAGTTCTCAGGGTTTCCCGCTTCCTTGTCTACCTCGATGAGCGACAGCAAAGCAGTCCTGTCTTGGAGTGCCCTGAGTGCCTGAACTCGGGACACCACAGCACTCAGCCACATGGAGCCAGAGCTACCCCTGGGCATGCCAGTATGTCTCGTGGGGTCGTTGCCATCAGCCCGGCTGCACTTGCTGCAGGCTGCCATCCGGGGGGGTCCACTGGGGGGCTGTCAGGATCCAGGAGGCCCTGAGGGAGAGTGTCCACCCCGAGGAGCCCTCAGAGCCTCCCCGGTCCTCCCCACTGGGGTCTCATGCCCCATTCCTCCCTCATGTCCATCCACTTACCCCTCCCTAGCCCCCCTTCCTGATGTCAAATAAAAGACACGTATGTTCAAAAATAGAAACTGGGTTTATCGAACAAAAGTGTGTGGGGGGGGGGAATGAACCTCTGGGGAGACTGGGAAAAGGAGGTGGGAGAGGGGAAGAGAGAGGGTGGGAGAAGGGAGGGGGAAACCTGGGAGGAGGGAGCTGGAAGGGGGAAGCAAGGGGAAGAAGGGGGAGGGGAAGCTCAGGGCTCAGGGTTGGGGGTCTCGCCAGACCAACTTGACTTTCATGTTAACCTGCTCCTGGGTTCGCATGTGGCCTTTGGTGGCCAGGCTGGCAGCTATCCTGCCATAGACGGCTGCGTTCCTCCGTCTAGTGCGGAGATCATGGACGTTGGGGGCATCCCCCCCAAACCTGAATAAGGTCCATGATCTCCACCCTGGACCAGGAAGGCGCCCGCCTTCTCCAGCCCCTGTTAGGCTCCTGGGAGCTGGCAGACTGCTCCTGGGGTGCAGTGGAGGGCTGGCTGCCAGTGGCTTGCTGGCTCATGTTTTGGGGCCACTGGGTCAGGGGCCCCGGTGGCCACTGCTGGCTCTGGGCTGGCAGGCTTGGAGCTGGCACAGGCACTGTGGCCAGGGTCTGCCCCTTTAATGGCTCCGGGGCTGGGGGAGAGGAGAGCAAGTTTTCCTGGTTGTGCCTAGAGTGGCTACCAGGGCTCCCTGGGAAGGGCTGGAGGCCCCCAATTTCAAATTAAGTGTCTACACAGCACTTAATTCGAAATAGCTATTTCGAATTTGGTGTTACTCCTCGTAGAATGAGGTTTACCAAATTCAAAATAAGGGCTCCACTATTTCAAATTTATTTCAAAATAGCGGTTTGCCTGTGTAGACACTATTAAAGTTAATTCGAAATAACTGCTGTTATTTCGAATTAACTTTGTTGTGTAGACATACCCTAAGTGTCTAAATCTCTTTTACACATAAAATGTAATCTCCTAAATCATTTGGACATTGTTAAATGAGCACAGCAAGGCCTAAATATCTCTCAAAGGGTACAGTAGACAATGAGCTATTTTGATAACAGATGTCCTCAGTGGAGGACATTATTTCAACTAGCTCTTTGCATTATTTCTTCTTGATTATTACAGCCTCATTCCTGTTGTACCCCGATTGAGTTGAAGGTGAGTGCTTTTAATCTGTGAGTTTATTTCATTTACTCTCTGGGACCTTTGAGTGAAGATGCTGTCTGAGTCTGCCGAGATGTAGGTCTCTCTGCCTTTGGTCTATTAACACTGGAGCTCATGGTGCCTCACATGATCTATTATGGATCTTGAATATATGAGGAGTAGATGGAACAGGTTTATACCATGTGGGATTCTAAAGGTATAAGCTCTTGCAGAAGAAGAGCAGAAAATTATGGGACCTATTGAAGAGCCATGAATACATCTTAGTATTATGCCATCCACTCCTCTTATGTCTGCATTAGAGATAGCATCATCTTATAATCAGTGTAGGAATCAGCTGAGAAATATGAGCAGGGCCATCCTTATCCATATGCAGAATATGCAATTGTGTAGGGCACTTTTGAAAGTTTGGGGCACCACTGGGTTTTAATGTCTACTCACCTATCTCTTCTTATCCTTGTTCTGTGACTCTGCTTCCTCTGGAGAATATCTATTTAACTTAAAAGTGAGAAACCTTGACAGACCTATTAGCAGAAAATTGAACCTGTGAAAGAGCGTTTCAAGTGGTAATGAAGTCATTTAATAGGCATTTGCCAACCCTAATATATACTGTCAATTTCTGAATTTACAGTATCAGTCTACAGGACCTTAGTTTAAAATTTACTTTAAAAACATTTCATTAGTGTGTTGCTAAAGATTATAAAATCACATCCCACCTCAGCTGCCATCTGGCATAGGGGCACCAGTTTAATAGCACTGTGTAGGGCCCCATAAATCCTAAGGACAGCTCTAAGTATGAGCACGGATGTGTGCAGTGATATCCTTATTTCTGTGGCTGTGGAGGAAGTGCACGGATGCAGATGCAGAGCTGGCTCTGGAGAAGTAGAAGAAATCCCACTCTGAACTTCCTGCTGCCAGTCAGCCTCCCTATTGGACATCCCTTCTGATCAGGGGCAGGGGGATTGCTTACAGGTCACCTGATCAGGGACAGGGGATTGCTTTCAGGTCACCTGAAAACCCTTAGCCAGTTGATTGGCTCTGGGGTAGGGTGAGGAAAAGGACATGCTTGCTGAGATAAGAAAATGTGTTGGTGTTTCTGGTTCAAGGATAGCCTGGATTCAGGGCAAGGTGATCAGCCAAAGGAACAGGCTAGGGCCACAACCAACTAAAGGAATGGTCTAGAACCAACAGGGAACCCTAACCACAGAGATAGACTACAAACAATGCAGCAAAGAACTAAGCATCAGTGACCAGCACAAGGCAGATCCTCAAAGGTATTTAGTCTCCTGACTTCCATTGATTTAAATGGAACATAGAGATCCTAAATACCATAAGAGACTGGTGTTGGAGGAGCTTTGGAATTAATAAAGGTGACTGGCTAATAATGGTGATAATGTGCTATTAACAATGATATTGGAATTATTTTGGATTTTGCTGGGGGTGGAGCAGCACACGAAGCCTTCCCCTTCCCCAGTGCAAAGAGCAGAGACCCACAGGGATCAGCCAGCCATTTTGAGCCTGCCTCAGGGTTCTGCAGGGCTGCTGGTTAGGAGCTGCCTAGGTAAGTGCTTCCTGACCACAGCTTGCTTCTGGCACTCCAGCCCCACTCTCCCCCCAGCTCCCTGCCTTAGGCCACTATTCCATCCTGCCCCAGGTCACCACCCAAACCCTTTGTACTCCATCTACCCACTTCCTCCAGTGTCACAACTCCCTCCGAGGCTCTGCACCCCCCCCTTACACTCCTCCCCCAGGTCAGAATATTTTTCTGCACCCATACCTTCTCCCCGACCTTGCACCCAAAACCCTTGCCCCAGGTCACAGCTCCCTCCTTCATCCAAACTGCCTCCCAGACCCCACACACTGTCCTGTACCCTAGTCTTCTATCCCAAGCTCCCTTCTTCAGCCAACCTCCAGCTCAGGCCCCACAACCCCTCCATGTAAAAGTGTGGCCTTTTTACCAAAACTTTGGAGTGCCCCCCCCCCACCAAAAATTATTGCCCACCCCTGCTAAAGAGTATTGACAGTGATAAGGTGTTACCAGAGTCTCCCTGGCATCACATTCTCAATGACTTTATCCAGGAGTGGGAGGTGGGGCCTGGGGCAGTCATTGGTAAGATCATGGAATCAAGTGATAGCCATCAGTCATGGAATCAAGTGATAGCCATCAATCATCAAGTCTGCCTTGTTCATAGGAAGTGCTAATATTCTCTTTCAATTCTGTCTTAGCGGGGCTTCCCTGGCTTTTGTCAGCTAAGAGAGGCAGGGGTATGTGTCTCTGAGAGATACAGCTATCATGGTCTCCAGTTCTGCCATGATACCACAAGCCTATCTTGAATTTGACGGATGATATTCTGTACACACACACACGCAATCCCCACTGACTTTGGTTTGGCTAAATATATTTATTGTTTAAAGGGCAACTGTTACTGAAAAGTTAAGATGTTTAATTAAATTAAACCTAGACATGCAGGGAATATTTAAACTTTAGCACAGAAGGGACAATTTGTAAATAGAAACAACCAAACAGACTGTGTTTAGACAACACAGCAGTGACAGCAAGGGACAGCTTGAAAGAATGTATTAGAATTAGAAAGTATTTCTGTCATTGTTGACTCCTCCACGTCTCTACCACTTTGATGCAAAAACTTTTGTGGAACGGATGTGCTGTGGATAATAACCTTGGAGTAAAAAGAAATACCAGTATCTTAGTAATTAAAAAATAAATGCAAAAAGGAAATTAGCTTTGCACTAAATTAAATTATTTAAATATTCACAAAATCAAAACTGTGGCATCAAATGGAATAATTCGATATGTGCATTTGTTATTTCCACTACATTTTCCCCAGAGTGCCTTTAAGAGTGTAATAATGTTTATAATCTGATACTTCTGAGAATAACAGGACAAGTCCTCAGGTGGTATAAATCAGTCTAGCTCCATTATTAGCTATTATTAGCTGTAGCAACATGACTTATGCCAGCTTAAAATCTGTTCCAACCAGTGATAAATTTTTATATGTCAGAACCATGACCAGCCTACTGAAATATTTCCATAAGAACCTATTGCAAGATGGAGTAGGAGTGGAGGCTCTTTTGACTTCAGTGTTTCCCCGAAGCAATCCTTGAGAAAAGAGGTATAGGCTGCCATTTGGCATTCTTCTTCTTATTTATTAGCTGTATAGCACATAAGAGCCACAGTCATGGAACAGGATTCCATTGTGTGAGGCACCATACAGACACAGTACAAAATGACCATCCCCATATGGTGTTCATGCCTTTCCACAAACCTCAGTTAGTTTGTGCTGAATCATTCCCCTTTGCCAGTGATTGTTCCGCATCTCCATTTCTTTCCCTCTTTTTTCCCTACTCCCTGGACAATTTTCCTCCTAACATCTCACTTCTTTCTTGGGGTATGTGTACACTACAGCGCTATTTCAAATGAACTTATTTTGAAATAGTTAATTCGAATTAAGCTAATTTGAAATAACGCATCTAGACACAAAAACTAATTCAAAATAGCATTTTTCTAATTTGAAATAGCGCGTCCACATTGAGTGGACCCTGAATCGAAGGCATGGCTGGCCGGAACCACTGCCGGCAGGGCATCAGGGTCGGACTTAATGTGTGGGTCTGCTGCCTCAGGCTATCCAAGGTCTGTGCTTAAAGGGACCCAACCCCCCATCCCGGACAGACAGTTCTCAGGTTTCTCTGCTTGCTGGTCTACCTCACTGAGGGACAGCAAAGCATTTGTATCTCGGAGTGCTCTGCTTGCCCTTACTCGGGACACCACGGCACTCTGCAACATGGAACCAGACCTGCCCCTGGGGACTCTGCTGCATCTTGTGGACACGTTGCCAGCAGCCTGGCTGCACTCTCTGCAGGCTGCCATCTGGGAGGACCATCGAGGGGCTGTCAGGATCCAGGGGGCCCTGCAGGAGAGCTTCCACCTTGAGGAGCGCTAACAGTCTCCCCGGTCTGCCCCACTGGGGGCTTGTGCCCCATTCTTCCCTCTTGTCCTTCCACTTACCCGTCCCTAGCCCCCCCTTCCTGATGTCAAATAAAATACACGTATTTTCAAAAATAGAAACTGTCTTTATTTAACACAACTGGGGGGGGGGATGAACCTCTGGGGAGACTGGGGAAAGGAGGTGGGAAAGGGCAGGAGAGAGGGTGGAAGAGGGGAGGGGGAAACCTGGGAGGAGGGATCTGGAAGGGGGAAGCAAAGGGACGAAGGGGGAGTGGAAGCTCAGGGCTCATGGCTGGGGGTCTCGCCGGGCCACATGTCTCCCAGCACGGCGGGTGCGGAGGCCTCGGCGTCCCTGGGGGGAATGGGGTGGAGGGTGTGGAGGTTGAGGAGGAAGAGGTGGGAGGGGGAGAAAGAGTGGGAGGAGGAGCAGGAGCTGGGGGAGCAGCAGGCGTGGGAGCGGTACGGGGCAGCATGTTCTGCACCAGGGCCTGCAGATGGTGACAGATGGCACGACCCTGGGCAAGCAGCTCCCACCAGAACTCCCGTTCTTCCTGTGCCTGCTGCTCCATGATGCTGGTCTGGTCTCACAGGGCCGTCAGATGCCGCTCGTGGTACCCCTGCAGTGTTGCAGTGGTCCTGCGGAGCCCTCGGGTGTGGGAGCATGTCCTGGGCAGGGTGGTGCATCCTGCACGTGCAGGGGGTGCGGCTGTGGAGAAAGAAGAGAAGTGGTCAGTTCTCCCTGGGGACACAGTGGATGATGCCCAGCCCCCCTTCGAGGTGAGGGCGACCGTGCCCTGCACCGTCAGAGTCGATGTGCTTGCAGAGGCCATGGTCAGCATGTCCAGCTCTGCCCGGGAGTGGGAGCTGCCCCGAGACTGCACCCATGCTCCTGTGCCGTGTATAGTGCGGCCGAGGCAGGGGGGAGATGTTCCCTGCCTCTGTGTAGAGGGGGCATGTGAAGGGAGGGCATCCTGTTGGGTCCCGCCCCGGGGTCGGGAGCATGTCAGGTCTCTTCACACATGCGTGTGCCTATTGGGCCATGGTCCCTGGATGTCACGCAGCTGGAGTCACCTGCCCAACGGTGGCATGGCATGTGCTCACACATGCACAGGCAGCTGCATGACCCGTGGGATGCATGGCCCACGCACGTGGTCCCTGGTCTCCCTCCCCGCCTCCCCCCTGGGTGGAGGACAGTGCTGGCACTTACTTGGTATGGCCTCCCCAGATGACCCTTGCCTACTCCGGTGCCGGGATAGCTGGTGGTGGCCCCTCTGCTGCACCCAGGTCAGGGCCCTCAGTTCCCGGCTTGCTGCCTCCTGGGCTGGCACGGACCGCCCCGCCCCCCAGGATTCGGTTGAGGGTGGGGAAGTAGGGGCAGGTGTCAGCCCCTGCTGCGGCGCCGCCCCTGGTGGCCCTGGTGTACGCCTGCTGCAACTCTTTAATTTTGAGGTGCACCTGCTCCTGGGTTCGCCTGTGGCCTTTCCTGGCCATGGTGGCCGCTATGCAGCCGTAGACGGCCACGTTCCTCCACCTAGTGCGGAGATCATGGACATTGGGGGCTCCCCCCAAACGTCAAGGAGGTCCATGATCTCCTCACTAGTCCACAAGGGCGCACGCCGTCTACGGCCCCTGGCTGGCCCCTGGATGCTGGGGAACTGGGCGGGGGATGGCTGGCTGCCACTGGATGGCATTGTGTGGCCACTGGGTGAGGGGCTGCGGCTGCTGGCAGGCCTGGCTCTCGCACGTGCCCAGTGGCCAGACTCTGGGTCCCGGGGCTGGGGGAGAGGAAAGGAGTTTTCCTGGTTGTGCCCAGAGTGGCCACCAGGGGAAACTGGGAAGGGCTGGAGGCCCCCTAATTCGAAATAAGTGTCTACACAGCACTTATTTCGAATTAGCTATTTCAAATTTGGTGTTATTCCTCATAGAATGAGGTTTACCAAATTCGAAATAAGTGCTCCACCATTTCGAATTTATTTCGAAATAGCGGTTTGGCTGTATAGACGCTATTGAAGTTAATTCGAAATAACTGCTGTTATTTCGAATTAACTTTGTAGTGTAGACATACCCATAATTATTTCGCTCTTACCCCTGTCCTCCTTTTCCTGTGACAGTCTTTATCTGCCTCTTACTGCCCCTCATTTTACTTTCTATAGTATTTCTCATCCTTCCTCTCATTTTATCTGACCTGTTTATCCTCTTTATTCCTTCTCACTTGGGCTACACTGTGCCTATACGTGTTCTGTAGTCTCTCCCCTTCCTTCTTCTCTTGTATCCCTTACAGGGATGATGTTGTTAGGAGGGACTGTTTTTGTGCTATATTTCACTGCCCAGTCAAAGCAGCATTTACAGAATGTTCTCACAAAATCCCAGCCAAGGTTTGAGAGTTCTTTCTATGGCCATTTAAGGATATGATATTTAACAATTGTTCCTATTCTGTATATCTTGCATCACATAAGAGATTCCATTAACATTGCAGCTATTGGGCCATATTCTGCTTTCACTGCCACTAAAGTAAAGCTAGAGAAGCTCCACAAGCAGCAATTTAGTTATTCCAGATTCTTGGTGGTGTAAATGGTGAATCAAGCTATTAGTCTTTTAGGTCATTGATCAATAACACTTCTTTTTTGGCCCTAATGTTTATTATTAAATTGTTCTCGGTGCTATTTTTAATGACTGTCATCTGACAAGTAATACCCAATTTTAGTTTCATCAGAGTCTAATGAATCAAGTCGTCATTACTCCTAATTATTCCCAATGGACTTGTACTTTTAATTTTTTGTTACCTCATCCCCTTTCCATTTTTCAACTACATAATAATGGCATTTAGCTCACAATTGAGGTATGAGCGACAATTAGTGTTTTCTGTCATTGCAGGTGTTTCACAGTATGTCCTAAAATCAGTGGAACATAAACTTTTCCAATCATTCCCTCCCCCCTTAAAATTCACAGAGATTATTTCCTGGAACCTTCCTAGTCTGCTATTTGGGACTCAAGACTTTAGTTCTGGCATGGGGGGGAGGGTCTTAGGGCTTTAGCCCTTCAGGTGGGGGAGGCAATAGGGCCCAGTGCTTAACCCCAATGGTAGGTGCTGGGACTCAGAGTTTCAGCCCATGGCAGGTGCCAGGACTCCAACAGATCTGAAAATATTTTCTGCTCCGAAGGGCTCCTGCTGAATGTAAGTCCTGTCCATACCTACCCTCCATTAGGGCACAGCTCAACAGTGGATCTTGGGCTGAAGGTGGAGCTGGGGGCACAACTAGGTACGGGAAAGGAGTAGAGGCTAGAGGCAGAGCTGGTCTGATGGTAGACTGGGAATGAGGGCAGAGTTGGGCTGGGGGAAAAGTGGAGATGGGGCTTGGATGGAGTGGGACTGGAGGCAGATATGGCCTGCAAGTGGAGCAGGACTGAAGGCTGAATGGGGTTGGGTCAGAGCTATTCTGGGGGCAGAATGGGACTGGAAGCATGATATTCCCTCCTCATCCCCACTGGGACTGGCCCAGGCCTGGAGGCAGAGCAGGACTGAGGGACAGAATGTATTTGGGGGCAGAGCTTATCTGGGGGTGCAGTGGATCTGGAAAAGTATGGTTCTCTCTCCTTGCCTGCTGTGGGGGCTGGCCCTTGGTCCTAGACATGCCCCTGAACATTCCTCCATGCCCCATTAGGGGGATGTGTCACAGTTTGGGGACCATTGCTTTAAATAGATTATACCATTTCAGGGATCAACAACATAAAATATCTCTGGCTTTCCAATTTCTCAGACAGCAGCTCTTAGGACATGCCACAGAGTGACTAGGTTACTTGGAACAAAAACTACACTGCTTCCTATTCACAGAGCTGAAATCCTCTCTGATTTAATATTACTAAACCTCTGTATGTTTTCCTCCATTAGAAATAATTAGCCATTTCCTCAGCTAGTGTAAATTGGCATAGCTTCACTGACTCCAAAGAAGGCTTATGAGAATATTTTCCTTTGGTTATTTCTGTAGAGATTGTATCAGACTTGTAAAACACAAGTTAAAATCAAGAATTTGCTTAGCTGTTATCGTTGGCCCCAAACTTAGAATTTAATAAAATATTTTGAAATGGCAAATAAAGCACACAAGGCATCTCCCACTCATGATTGGCTTGACACCATTATAGAGTAAATGTCATGGTGTATGCATGAAATAACTCAAACTGTGGCTGACATCATCTTGTAGTTGTAACTATTTTAGAGGTGTTGGAAATTCTATGATTTATGTACCATGGGAGACGCTTTAACTGAAAACATATTATAAGATCAATGGAACAGACTCCATTAACACTGTAACTGATTCTAAGAGATGACTAGAACATCAAACAGAAGCATATGACTTTCCCTGATGTCATAGGGAGCCACAAGTCCTTCAGAGGTAATATGACTTTGGAACAAGAAGATTTTTCTGTAATGTTTTACCAGTGCCCTTTGTGCTACAGATGACAAGTAGCTATTGTACAGCAGCCCTTCAGAATAAACATCAGCTTCTTTTCATCTTCAAAGAAGCTAACAATCTTACTCTTGAGATTAAAGAAACAATGAACAAATGCCACTAGTTCATGTGAAGGAGCAGTTTATTTCTGAACATTTTTAAGAGCAAGTTTAAGAACACCTGGTCTGTATCTGCTGTCCCTTATATGTACGCAAATCTACTCCAGTCCTACGCTTAGGAACAACTATTTTTCAGTAAGCCACTGGCTTAGGACTCAAAAGATATGGGTTCAGTTCCCAGCTTGGCCACAGGCTTCCTGGATAACCTTGCTGTCTTTGCTGCTCAAGTTCTGTAAAATGGGGATAATGTTTTATTCATCTAATCTTTTATGTCTTGTTTATTTAGGTTGCAAGCTCTGCAAGGCAGAGACTGTCACTAATTATGATGTATACAACACCAACAATAAGACCCTGATTTGGATCCCCATGGCCATACATTTACTATAAAAATCATGATGATGAAGTCAAGTAGATTTGCACCTATATAAGTGATCTCTTTTGTACCTAGGTTGACATATTTTATGCCAGGGTGAAGCTCAATGGTAATTAAAACAACTAGAGTATAATTCCAGAAGAGAGTTTATCATGGAAATGTCAGTCTAGCCCAATGCAGAGTTGGGCTAGTATGTGCTGTTATTACTTGGCAGTAGATAAATATCAAATATTAATATTTTTATTAACTGACAGTTTGAAATATAAAAATCTAATTAGAGCCTTAATAAAGAAAAATCTTTGGCAAAGAATTAATCACACCTTACTGCATTCCATTCTATTAGTTCTGAAGTCCTCATTTTAAAGGACAGCTTTAGTACCCAGCTCTGACCATTATTTAATACAACTAATTGTGTGGCTACAGCTGCTTCAGTGCAGCTTACTGTGGCAGAGATGGAAATTTGGTTGTAGCGTCTTCTGTTATAAATAATCCTGGAACAGATTCTGACAATTCTGGAAGTAACAAGGTTCTAACAAGACCACTTAGGGAAATACATTTCTCACTGGTACAGCAGCCAAGAGGGATTGCTCTATTTACAGTTATCTGCCAGCCTTAAACCACCCCTTGAGCTTGTATAGTTCATGCCTTGGTGTCTTCATAATGGCTTTAATTGGGTGTTATGGGATTTGAAAATAGTGGTTACAACAACAACAACAGTAAAGATGTTTTCCATGTCACATATCTAGGTCTGAAATGCACACAGACGTTATCAGGTTCATATTTCATAGAATCACAGTCAGAGAAACTGAAAAAAAAAGTAGGGGGACAGGAAACTACTGTGGGTTTCTAATCTCTCCTGTTGTCAGTGCAGGATTTTATCTACAATATTTACAAAAATGCATTGTCCAGATTAGCTTTAAAAATCCCAAATAATTAGGTTTCCCTGGGAGATTATTTTACAATCTCATTTTCAGGATTTTCTTTCCATAATGTTCACTTTTCTTTTCTTTTTTTTATTCTGTTACACCAAGTTATGAAATGACACATTTGTCACGTATGGACAAATATGGACCGTGTGGTCTAGAGCAGTTGTTTCCAACCTTTTTTATACCATGGACAAGCAAACTCATTCAGAAACTTTTGGTGCACCAGCACTGAAACATTTGCATGTTCATTATGGCAATTAATTTATTTGAACATTTGCATATTCATTGTGGTAATTAATTTTAAGCAGTCATGTGTTATTTTACATTGCATCTGTACACACACAATATATGTCATTCATTGGCCTTAACCTGTGTGCTGATTTCTATGCACTTAATAGCGTAGTTTAGTTTTTAATAATCAATATTAGCTTAGAGTTTATTTTTCCTATAGATTTATCAGTGAATGCAGAGTTATGCAGTAGGAAAGCTGTGCCAGACAAGTAGTGACGTAGCCCTTCCCCAAACAATGTGAAGTCTAAAGGCATAAAAACATACAGTGTGAAAGTTCAAAATCATGCGGGCGGGCTGCCCCGGAACAGCCCCAGCCCGTTCACCCCACCCTAGCCGCCTGGGTAGTGGTGGCCCCTGTTCAGCCCCAGCTGCCCCACCAGCGGGTCCCCAAGCCAGCTGATACAGGCAAAGGCAGCTGATTCCCATTGGAAATTAATGAGAACTGGGTACCAAAGGACAGATCTACACCAAAGATTTGTCAATACTGTTGTACCAGCAAATCCGCCTATTGAAGATGCAGCTTCTTCTGACCAAAAAATGGTATTTCCGGTATATCTTATACCAGTTCCCCTACCAAAATCAGCTGTATTGGCAAAAATACTTTTATGGTGGTATAATTGTAACTACACTAGGGTTTGAGGAGTATAATAGTATTGTGGAGTAAAAAGGCACCCCACTCAGCAGACACTAACATGCTAGCTAAAATTTCTAAGAGATTGTTGGCCTGACTCCAGTTTGTGCCATTCAAAAAACTCTCCCTAAAAATCTTGGGGCAGATCCTAAGTTGGCATAAATCAGTGTTAGGGTGTAACCGGACAGAGTAAGTCTCAGGTCTCACACTGGGCTCTCAAGGTACAAAATAAGCCATACAGGTATCTGTCAAACACAAGTAGTTTATTTCCTGACAGCTAACAGCTGTGCCCCATAAATGGAAGAACAACATAACAAAGAAGCGGCATATCTTACGTCCCTTCCTGGAAGCCTGGGACGCCGGGTAGGCTGTGGATGAAGTGGGAGGTTGTCTCAGCTTCCGAGGTACCGGTACCCAAAGCCCATCAGTGAAGTCCGATTTGCTGTGCTTTGGTGCAGCCTTAAATACAGTTTTCCTGCCTTGTTTGGCAGTTTGGAAATTTCCAGGGGTTACTCATTACGTGTTGATGTAGGGCTTAGCTGTTAGTTATTGATCTGGTTCTGATCTACTTGTTCTTTGGCCCTGTTTACATGATCAGTACGTTAGGGTAAACAATATTGTTATGTTCCCGCCCTTATCTACAATTCGTTCTTGCTACAGTGGCGTATGTTCCTAGAGGCTTGCTTCTGGCTCATCAGATATAGGGAAAAGGGAAAGGGGGGGGCGGGAAGAATGCAGGCTCACCACCCCTAAACTAGCACGTACAAAGTTCTTCCGCAATTGACCACTACATTCCACCCCGGGTGGTGTGGCATGCACCATACCCCGATACATCTCTTCTAGGATGTCTGTTGTTCCAGGATGACCTGGTGTTTTACTTGCCAAGCCAGTAGTGTCATACGGAAAGCCAGGCACCTTACATAACAAGCTAACATACTAGTAATAATACAAATAGCTACAAAACCCAATAATAAAATAACAATAGGATGGAGGGGATTATATGGAGACTGCATGCTTTTTCATTGGCAAGGACTCCCTCATAATGTTGCTTGGTCCAAGGTCCCGACTGAGTACTGGCATTCCAGGACTGAAGAGTCAGGCGTTCAGACATGAATCCCACTTGTGCAAACGGGGGGCATGATCCATTCAGCCAGGTCTGGGAGGATCTTTCCACCTGGGAAGTTGATTGCCACCATCCCGAAGGGTTAACTGACAGCACACTTGGCATCAGGAGCACCCACCACATCAACTGCATGCTGGAGGGCTATTCTTGTTTATGCAAGCGTGCCTGAGGAAAACATTGCAAAGTGACATCATTAGCAGGGAGGACCCACCATGTAGCCCCCGGGCCCTGGGCGATGGTTTCTGCAGCCACCATAGGAGCGGAGTGTCCCGGGCGGGGTAGTATCCAGACCTTCTGCCCGACCTCCTCCACACCCTTAGGTGTACTTTCATCAGGAGGCGGGGTGCTAGGGCCACCCTGACCCTTAAAACGCTCGTGAGGGGTGCTGCATGCTATTAAGCGAGAGTTCAGATTTCTACAGGCTTGCCCCAACACTGGCTTCCACCCCCGCAGAGTGTGGGTGGGGGTGAGCTGTCTGATTTGTTCCTTGAGGAGGCCATTAGTGCGCTCCACTAATCCTGCCGCCTGGGGGTGGTATGGGATATGAAATATCCATTTAATGCCGGCTTCACGGGCCCAATCCTGTACTGTGGTTCCAGTGAAGTGGGAGCCTCTATCAGAGTGGATCTGCACCACCGGGCCATCTAGTTGCAGCAGTCGGTGCAGCCCCATGATGGTACTGTGCTGCGTTGCATGTCGGCATGGGTGTACCCAGGTGAGGCCACTGTAGGTATCCACAGCAACCAAGACATACTGGCAGCCCACAGACTCAGGTAGCGGGCTAATGTAATCTACCTGCCAGGTGTGCCCAGGTAGATCCCATTCTCCTTGTGAAATGTGACCTGGAGGCAGTTCAGACAGCTGTCGTTGTTTTACATGCTGACAGATATTACACTGCTCGATGGCAGTGTGAGCTTGATCTTTGGTACAGGGAATACCGTGCCTGCTTGCCCACTAGTGGGTGCGGTCCACCCCTGCATTCCCTGCCTGTTGATGCGCCCAAGTAGCTAGGAGAGACAGATCAGTTCGATCGGGAGCAGTTGTCACTGAGCGTACGGCTGCTAAAGCATCTACAGCTGCATTCAGTTTGACATCCTCTCCAGGCTTTCGTGTATGGGCATCTACATGAGACACCTGTATCTGTATGTGGTGGCAGAGGTCCCACAATTCCTGCCAAATAGGGACACCCCAGACTGGGCGTTCATGAATTTGCCAATTATTCTGAGCCCAATGCCCTGACCAGACTGCTAGCCCATTGGCCACTGCCCAGGAATCTGTGTAAAGGAGGCATGTCTCGTTCCCCAGCTCTATTGCCTGCTTGCATGCCAGGTGTATAGCCACTAATTCTACTAACTGGCTGGACCCTCCTGTGCCTTCTTTAATCATCTGTATGTTCTGGGTCTGCTGTAGGGCAGCAGCTCGCCACTTCCGGGCACCCCCCACAGACCCGTCAGTGAACCAGGAAAACTGTTTCTGCTCGGTAGTCAGAGCACTGTAAGGAAAGCCCCACACTGCTGTCCCTTGCAGCGGAGGCGGCTGCTGTGGGCTAGGCTGTTCAGTCTTATCTCCCTCTGGAAGCTGTGCTATTAACTCATGCAAGTGGGAAACCCCTGAGGGTCCAGGCTTAGCTCTTTCCTGGATGTACCACCTCCACTTTAACAGAGTGCTGGCCATAGCTTGACCTGACTGTGGAGCAGCTGTATCTCGCACCCAGCTCATGATAGGGAGCTCGGGGCACAGCAACACCTGCCGCTCCTGAGTGGCATGCTCAGTATCTAATAATGCCAGAGAGCAAGCCAGCACCTGCTTCTCAAAGGGAGTGTAATTAGCATTGGCCCCTGTAAGAGTTTTGCTCCAGAATCCTAAAGGGACCCGATGCCCTTGCTGCATTTGCCACAGGCTCCAGGCAGCTTGGTTTCCCTGGGCGGAGACTTGCAATTCTACAGGATCTGGTTCCCACGGCCCCAAGGTGAGGGCAGTTGCTACTGCTGCCTTTGCTTGCTGAAAAGTTTCCTCCTGCTCATTCTCCCATTTAAAAGTGGTCTTTTTTCCAGCTGACCTGGTACAAGGGTCTTAAAATGGCCTGCAGGTGGGGGATAAAGCCCCTCCAATAACCCAGTAAACCAGTAAAGTGCTGCATTTCCTCTTTTGAAGAGGGCCAAGCTGCACTTAAAATCTTATTCTTTGCAACTTCTGGCATGACACGCTGTTTTCCTGTCCATACTATGCCCAGGAATTTGACATTCTCGCTGGGGCCTTGAATCTTATCTCTGTTAACTGCTCAGAGACTCCTCTGAGCAGGGAGGGAGGAGAACGGGTTCGCCAGGGCAGTCTCTATTCATGTGGTGCTCGGCAGCCGGGGCAGCTGCCCTCCACATGGCAATTGGCCCTGGCAGAGCACTGCAGCCGCCCATCGCGTGGCCCTGCCAACTGCGCTGCATAGTGTCTGCTGAAGCTGGGAACTGGGGCTGCAGCACACCTGGCTGCCCGCTGTGCCACTCATCCTGCTGCTGCATGGGGAACCTCATTGGGCAGGGCTCATTAGCAGATGGAGGTGTGGCCTGGCAGAGTGCCGTGGCCGGGCAGGCAGGGGCTTGTGGCCTACTACCGGTCCGTGGACCACTGGTTGGTAACCGCTGGCCTACAGGATAGAGGACTGGGCCTGGGATTTGGTTTCTATTCCTGGCTCTGCCATTGACCAGCTAAATGGCACTGAGTAAGTCACTGCCGAGCTGTGTGCTTCAGTTTCTCCATCTGTAAAAATGGAGATAATGATGCTTATCCCCCTTTGGTGTAAAGCACTTTGAGATCTATTGATGAAAACTGCTGCATAAAAATGAGCTATTATTATTATTACTTATTTTTTCTTTCTGCCTATGTAATTAAGGATAAGCGCACAAGTAATGCTGACTAATTCACTGTATTTTATGAAAAAAATCATTTTTTGGTTATAAATTAAATATGCTGTATGTTGTACTTGGCAATTATACATGGTGTTCTGTAGGAGAACTGTAACATGTTGGCCATGCAATTGCATTGGCTTCACAATATGCTATGGGTAGATATAATTTTCCTTATAATTTTAGAGTTGGAGAAACCTAGTCAAAGAATGATTATGTGACTTGTCTAATGCCACAAAGGAAGGCAAAGTCAGAAATAGAGTACAAGTCTTCTTTGGTTTAGAGCTATCATTAGGGAAATAGATAATATTTTCTCTTTGTTGCTGTATAAAGAGAAATAACTGGTGTATAGTAAGGCTGCTTTAGTAGAAATGCCTTCTGGTGTCATATAAACAAGAGTGAAAGCTATACCTATATAAAGAACATAAGAAGCATACAATATTTTAATAAGGATTGGTTAATTAAAAAAATTATCATGCAAGATTAACAGAGAGAATCGGAGGAGTCATTTTTTTAGCCAGTCTATAAAATGAAATGGGAATTAGGAGCCACAAAACACTAAGTAGGAAATACAATATAAAATCTACATTAATTTGTGAAGCTTTTAAGTTGCATCTCTTCTGGATCCCTACACAGCATGCACTCTACCAAAGATGGAACACTATTTAATCAACTGGTAAATTCCCAATCCTTTAAATCACATTTATGGGCTGCCAAAATATACATCTGACAATTACCTCGTCTCCCCCTGTCTCTTGACTGTTCTCAGGTTCTCTTGTGCTGCACATTCTTATGGATGCCCAGTCCTGCAGACTTACTGAAGACAAAAAATTCTTCTTATTTCAATAAAAGCTGCATTTGACATTTCATCCCAGGCAGACAGAGACTCCATCTTTAAGGTGCAGTAACAGATGTGTAAGAAATGCTTTAGATACAAAGATATTAAGTATATATGAAGATCTATACTCCCAAATATCTACATATAAATGTGATTTATGAGATATAACGCCCATCTTATAAAACAAGCTATGATTAGCAAAACATTGTAGTGCTTTTTGACACTCCCTGAAAGATTCTCTTCCAAGTCAACACAACACCAACTAGAAATTGGGTCTCTCCCACCACCTCATCTGAAAGATTTTCTGGAACTCAAACCAGAAGAGGGTGAACAGAAATGGTCTTCTAAATAATTCACATAAAATCTCCCATTCAAATTGTCAGATCCATATGTCATATTTTCAAAATAACTGACTCTCCTACCCTTGCCATGGTCCACCCCAGGAATGCTCCCCAAACTGACACCTCTAAGCCTTCATCTCTCTTTGGGCGAGAGTAGCTTCCTGTTCCTATTATATGAATTAGAGGTGTTTTAAGCTATTGATATGATTGAACAAAGGGGGCACAAGCAACAATGACCTGGGATCAAAGAGAGTAGGGTACACTCAGCACCTTTCAGGATGAGGTCTTTAGAATCCATAGCTTTGAAGTGATTGCCACTGTTGTCAAGACCAAAAATCATATTGCGTTAGGTTCTAAAATACTGATTTTTCTATCTCATATAATTGTGCATCTCCTATCCCAAGAATTCTAAATTCAAATTTTTCTAAAAGGACATAATCTGACCTACAATTTTCTGGGTCCAAGTTGAGAAAAAAAATTGCACACACAAATTCATTCAGATGTAGGAATATTGATTTATAAGCACATCCAGATATTAAGTCATCAAAACGCTAGTACGTATTGGCTCTTGCATTTAAAATCACCTCCAGTTTTGCATCTGTAATTAATTGCAGGTGCACCTGCAAAATTAAAGACCTTGAAAAAAATATCAGGTCCAAAAAAAGAAAATTAGTAGCTTAGCATATTTCTGTCAGGATGTGATACTGTTTCCTGTAGGGCTGAGAACACAATATCAACATTAGAGAGTTTACTATGTGACACAGAGAAAGAAAAGGAGATAATATGAACTGAGTCTTCAGAAATCATCTTAATTGTTTATATGCTGCTTTTGAGATTCTTTTCTCCCTCTTCTTGCAATCTATTGGACACTTAAAGAACTTACATCTGATTTCTGAAAGGAGTTAAAGAAATTAAGGGTATGTCTAGACAGTGGGGCTATTTTGGGATACCAGAGGTATCCTGAAATAGCTACCCCATGTCTTTTAAATGTGCCTGTTATTTCAAAATATTTTTTGAAATAACGGGAGTGCTATTTCGGCATCCCTGTAACCCTCATTTCATGAGGGTTAAGGGATGTGTTGAAATAGTGCGTTATTTCAAAATACAATCAAAATAAGATACGTAATTTACGTAGCACAAATTGTGTATCTTATTTCAAGTTTAGGGTGCTGTGTAGACCCGAAGTTCCTACTTACATCAGAAAAATGTGGAAGTGTGTTTAGAAAATGTAGTTCAACCTAACTACATTGCTCAGATATGTGAAAATATCATACCCCAAAGGCTTGATTAAGCCAGCTTAAGCTCCAGTGTAGACATCTCTATGCTGATGGAAGAATTGTCCCATCAACTTATCTTCAACTTCTCAAGAGGGTGTGTAGGGGAGCCTGCACTACCTTGCCTTGGCAATAAATGGTGATGTCTGCCTTATCCAAAGTGCGGATTTCTGGCCTGTCTCAAGTCTGGTGTGCCAAAGCATGCAGGCAGAGCCTGAGAGTCAGGAACTGTTTTGCATAACAATGTAGATTAAGCATGGCATGTGAGACCACGTCAAGAACACAGGAGAAGTGGCCTTGTACTGGTACTTCTGTTTCTGATAAGCAAAAAGTACAGATGCAGCCATGAAACTGTAAACTACTCACATAGCAGCAACATCCTGGATAGCAGGATGTACCCCAAATAGGGCATTGGACATTTTACGTATTCTACACAATACGTAATCAATTGGTAAATATTATTAGAATGACCAAGTCTTGTTTTACTATAAATTGGGCTTAGTAAGAACAATGGATGGGAGGGAATGGGCAGGACTGACCCACACGTCCTACTTGATGTAATTAGAAGTATTTAGGCCCTTCACACTGGCGGCCTAGTGCGTAGCGTTCCAATGCGTGGGAAGAACCGGAAACACGACCTCCTGCCTGGCACTGTAGGTAGCATATGGGAGAAGTGTAAGTGAATTAGACTTTATTATTGTATATAGTAGATCTTTTAGTAATTGCTTTTGCATTGCTCTGCACTGTATTAATTGCTTTAGAATTTATAGTATTTAAGGTTTAAATTGTATAGTAATTGTTCTTAAGGCTTGTGAAACTTAAACAACTGTATTAACTGCTTAAAGCTTGCAATAAATAAGAAAGTGGTTAAGTGGATCTCAAATAAATTGAACCACGCGACAGGGTGGATTTTGTCTAGTGACAGAAAAAACCCCAAACCTTCGGTTCCTACTGTACAACTCCACAGTGGCACAACCACAGCATTATACCTCATAGACTCATATACTTTAAAGTCAGAAGGGCCCATCCTGGTCATCTAGTCTGACCTCACCTACCCACTTTGGTAATAGCCCTCTAACCTCTGTCTGAGTTTCTACCTCAGATCATTTCAGTTTAAACCCTTCCAGTCCTACAGTTCTATGTTTCCTCTCATAAGCTAGGTTCTCCATTACGCTGATCATCTTTCTTTGTACCAGCTCTGGTCTGAATTCATCTTTCTTAAGCACCAGAACTGCATCCAGTATTTCAGATAATGGCTCACCAATGCCTTGTATGATAGCAATGATACTTTCCTATCTCTACTGGAAATGCCTTACCTGATGCACCTTAAGACTACCTTAGCTTTTTTCATGGCCACATCATTTTGGTGACTCATAGTTATCCTGTGATCAACCAAAACATGCAGGTCTTTTTCTTTCCCTGTCACTTTTAACTGATGTGCCCCCGGCTTTTAGAAAGTATTGTTGGTCCCTAAATGTATGATCTTGCACTTTGAGCTATTATATTTTCCCCATTTCTATTACTCCAGTTTTCAAGGTTATCTAAATCATTTTGTATGATATTCTGGTCCTCCTCTGTATTGGCAATGCCTCCCAACTTTTTGTCTTTAATTACTATACTCCCACTTTTTGTGCCCAGGTCATTAATGAAAATGTTAAATGGGATTGATCCCAAAAAAGATGCCTGAGGAATTAAGTAGTCTCCCCTTTAATGATTTCCTTATCCTTCTTTCAGTTCTCATATTAATCCCCATCTCCTCCAAATTAATTAATTAGTTACCATGTGATATTGTGTCTAATACCTGACTGACCTATTTTTGCTTATCCTCCTCTTAGTTTCAGCTGAATTAGCTCATGATTACTTAAACCAAGGTTATCCTCTATTACCAGTTCTTTTATTAGGTCCTTGCTACTTACCAATTATAAATCCAAAATGCCATAATCTCTTATGATTGTGTGACGATTTGGTGAAGAAATCTTTCAGCTCTCACATCCAGAACAGAAGCACCTTCCTATTACTAGTAGCATTTGTCATCCAATTTATATCTGAGAAATTAAAGTCTCCCATAATCATACAATTCCCAGTAATATTTATTTAATTAAAATATTAGAGATGTCTCTATCCATATGAAAATTTGATCCTTGGAGTTTGTGGCATTCCCTGAGCACTATCCCAGTGGTCGCCACTGTTAGCTTTCTTCTCCAAAATGATTTTGACTGAAATATATTTGTTTTACTCATTCTATCCCTTCTAATTTCTTTAATATACAACACTACTCTATTACCATTACCTTTATTCCTCTCTTTCCATATCAGCATGTACCCTTCAGTGCCTCTCTCAACTCATGCCTACTATTACACCCTGCTTCTGTTATCTGGTTTCACTTCTTCCACCAGTAGTTCTAGTTCATCCATTTTGTTACCCAGGCTCTTTGCACTGATGCATAGAATCTTAGTTGCTTCTGCTTGACTTCATCCAGATTCCTCACCTGATTAGGTACAGCCAGTCTACTACCCATTTTACCTACCTATTAGTGCCAATACCAATACCAATCTTTCCTCCTGATGTTCATTTTCCTATCCTTTGTTGTCTTTTAATTAGTTCTACCAACCTCCATTTTAGAAATCTATTTCCCTCCCTACTTAAGTAGACTCCATTCCATAAAAGCAGTCCTTGGTCTATGAATGCCTTGGTGGTGAAAAATCCCAAGCCCTGATTATAGCACCATTGCCGTAGCCATCTGTTGATCATCATAATCTTGTCTGGCTTTCATTCTCCTCCTCTAGGATCAGATAGAATCTCACTGAAGATCACCCCAGCTTCCATTTCTCTAAGCATCTTCCCCAGTCTGCCATAGTGTCCCTTGATGAGCAGTATCCTTTGTTCCCATATGACGGACAATCAGTAGATTCTGTCCTGCTCCCATGAAGATCCTCTTCAGGCTCAGGGCATACATCCCATATCTTAACTCCCTGTAATCACCACACCCTTCTGTTATCTGGCTCTGTTCTGGTGATAGGTCTATCTGTTCTTTGTAGTAGGGCCAGGAAGGGCAAACACTGGTCCAAAGTCTGGATTTGGTCCACCAGGGTTAGCTCCTGGCAGGCCCCCACTGCTATATTTTGCAGCATCCATTGGCTGTGGATCATTGTTTACAGCCAACGGGAGCTGCAAAAAGTGGAGTCTGAGTCCACTTCACTTCCCATCATTCTCATTGGCCAAGAAAGATTTTCTGTGGCCAACAGGAGCTGTCGTTGTGCAATCTTCTGAGAGTCATCCTGTATCCTCCTGAAGTTCCAGACTCTGGCTAGCTGTGTTGGCATTTCCCCTCTTTTTTTAGGATTAGCTGGTCCTCTTTTCTTTTCTGCCCTTCCACTTTCTGTTACTGCCTGTCACATATCAGTTCTTCAGCTGTTTTTCTCCTTCGCTAGCCAGTCTTTTTCCTCTGCCTTGTTTTCATATTGACATGACCTCTGACCACTTTTCTTGCCCAGCAATCTGCCCTCATAGTTCACTGGTCCTTCATGCATCTGCAAGACTTGAGTTTTCCCTTCAGCCTCCTCTCTCCTTTCCTCCTTCATCTGTTCAAATCCCCTTTGAAAATCAGCCATATTTTCTACCTGCATCTCCAAACCTCAGTTCTTCTCTTTCATCAGATCTATCAGGTGGCATTTCATATACATAAATGACTATATAGGTACCCTCTCCAGGATAAGGCATGCCACAGCTTCTACATTCAGTCACCTTTATTGTCTCTTCCATTCCTTGGGTTACTAACATTGTTGTCTCTGGAGGTGTCATAGCCTTCCCTCCTAAGCTCCTGACAAAACACCCCTACCACACCACCTCCCCCCATACACCCCAGAAACAGAGCACCACAAACTCCCTCCCCCAAACTCTCCCTCAGATTCCCCTGTTTTCATCATTGTTTACTATCTCCCATTTCATGCTAAAACATTAAAGAATATGTGTGTGATGGATTAAATTACAAGGGTCTCTTTGGGATTGTTACCCAGTGTGATTGTTATGCCACTGAGCCCATCTACCTGTCCTCAGAGGTGCCCCAACCTCCCTGTCCTGCTGGGCCAGAAGCTCTGGTCTCCCCTTGCCAAGGCACTGAGCTGGGGTAACAGCCCATCAGGAGAGCAATGTAGACACTGAAATCAGCTCTGGGAGGGCTCAGTTATAAGGCTGCTGACAATACTCAGAAACACAGCCCCCAAAAGAGGACCAAAATCCCAAATAAATCCATCTTACGCTATATAAAAGTTTTACACAGAGAAAGCTTATATGTTCACCCTGTTTATCAATGAAAGAGACAGAGCTGCAGAGTGGTTTCTTCCCCCAGGTAACAATTATTTACAATGAACTTGATAATAAGCAAAAGTGGTTTTATTAAGCATAAAAAGGAGGATTTAAGTAACTGCAAGTGAAAACAGATAATAAACTATTGGTTGTTTTTTAAGTTTTTCCTGTTACAGACTGGCTTGGCTATCCCTTTGAAACTTATCTACCCACTGTCTTCCCCCCTCCTATTTTTTTCCTACTCCCCCCCCCTTCCCTTATTTATTCTTTGGTCTGGACTTCCAACACTCCGGTCATCTGAAGAAGTGGGCTGTGCCCACAAAAGCTCATGATACCATCTACATGTTTTGTTAGTCTATAAAGTGCTACTAGACTATTTGTTGTTTTTTAAGTTTTTTCATATCAAAGTTACTAAGCTAAAATAAACAAAACACGTCAGCTAATCCTAATACACTAAGAAGCCTGTTACCTGCAAATTCTTACTCAAACAGTTGTTCTAATCATCTCTCACAAGCTAGGCAGCCTCCTACTTGGGACCAGTCCTTTCCCCGCTTAGTTTTAGATGTTTCCAGCGGGCATCTTGGATGTAAGAGGGGTTTTCTGGTGTCTGGCCACTCCTCCTATATTGTTTGTTTTCCCCCTTTGTATCTCTTTTGCCCAAGGCAAGAATTCTTTGTGTTCAGTTCAAATTTTTCTCACCTTGAGAAGGAAAGTACCAGATCCAAAATGGGTTCTAGCATCCGGTGGCATGGTCTCATGTCTTTCTACAACAAACCAGTTTGGGCTTACAGGAAAAATAAAACCTTCACAGATTGTTGACTTGATCACTGAGCTATTAAGTTCCTAAAGTATTACCAATGGCTTTTACTAGAATACCTGGACTAATAAAACAGGTTCCCACTTAATATTTCTAACGTCACATGCAAGAAAGATAAATGCACACAAATAGGGCATGTAGATTCAACAGATTCCAACTTTTAAAATGACGTGTCACATGATGTACTTTGCATAAGCATCTTTGGGATATGTGTGTTCATACTCATAAGCCAATTTTCATAAAGCATAGGGGGGCTGTGACAGTGTGGTTTTTTTCTTTATTACTTTAAAAAAGCCATCCAAGGATTTGGGAAAACCTCCAAAGCAGCACTTTAAAATGCAGGTTCTGTCACCCAGATTTATCTGAGCAACTGAAGGCAAAAGATAAGAGTTGGATGAATCTCAGTGTGAGGGATAAAATATTCACACCCGCAAAATGTCAGCGGTATAATTAATTGAATATTTGATATTTTTTACTCTTTCAAGCATTATGATTCCCCAAAAGCATTTTTAGGCACTTGCACTTTTGAATGAATGAATGCATTACATTTGCATTAATATATTTCCTTTCACACAAACAGGATCTTGGGTTATTTTTTTTTACCAACATGGCAGAATGGAATCACCAATAATTATCAAGTCAAATGAAAGGGAAATTCCCAATCTTTGATCTCTTCATGAATCTGCATTTTTTTTAGTGTCTTGTTAGGAGCACAGCAGTGCACAGGGGTGTGAAAAGACTGTGGGCCTAATTTGCCACTGCAATACTGATTCCAAGGTGAGAGGGGTTGCAACGCTTTTGGAGGATAGGATTATAATTCAAAATTATCTGGACAAATTTGAGATATGGTCTGAAGTAAACAGGATGAAATTCAAAAAGGACAAATGCAAAGCCCCGTTACTATGGGCATGTCTCCACAGCAGTGTTATTTTGGAATAACGTCAGTTATTCTGAAATAACATATTGCGCGTCTACACAGCAAGCCCATTATTTTGAAATAAATTTGAAATAAATTTGAAATAATGGCCTTCTTACTCTGACTTCTGTAAACCTCATTGTATGAGAAGTAAGAAAAGTCAGAGGAAGAGTGCTCTATTTCGAAATAAGTGCTGTGTAGAAGTGCCCAAAGTCGAAATAAGACATTTTGACTTAAGCTATGCAATTGACGTAGCTCAAGTTGCGTAGATTATTTTGAGTTTAGTCTCGATGTGTAGACATTCCCTATAAGTGAGAAAGTTTTTGTCAGCACTTTTACTGACAAGATACTTCCATCCCCAAGCAATTTTCATATTATTGCCAGGAGAGCACTCCTGCTGACAAAGCTGCATTTGCACGTGCACTTGACATTCAAAAGTTTTGTCAAGCAGGTGCAAGTGTAGACATAGCCTAAGTCTTCTACCAGAAAAGACATAAAACAGTCCCTAGAGAACATTAATAAAATATTTGTACATGTGCTCTTCATTTTTACATGCAGCTAATTGCTCTTGGTGTACTCTCTCTCCACTCCAACTCCTCTCATAAGGTGGGTTTTACCCACAAAAGCTCATGATCCTCTTTCTATTTTTTGTTATGTCTCTAAAGTTCCACAGGACTATTCATTGTTCTTAAAGTTACAGACTAACACAGCTACCCCTCTGAGACTTTCTAGATATTCCAGCTTTCTCCCTGATGCCTTTCAATTTGCTCAGAATTAAATCAGTCCAGACATTCTGAACCTAAATTAAATCCATGAACCCTTAAACACCAGAACTTGCAGCCTTCTTTTAGCTCCTCTCTTTCTTTGAGGCAGCCAAGCATAGGGCTGTTACACCACTGCTATGTCAGGCCTTTCTGGCTCCCTTTCTCTCTCTCTTCTCTCTCCTTAATAACTGGGTTTGTTTGCTTTATTGGTCAGAGCTGTGGGGATTTGTCTCTAGTTGTAGCAAGTGTGATGGGGTGTGATCAGCCTGACTGCCTCTAGGCAGGGAAGATTTTCCTGTCTATTCTGGCTATGGTCAATATGCAGTTTATAAACCCCATTTCACATGCTTTTCATGTTACAAGCCTTGGAAGCAAAGAAATTCATTTTAATTTTCCTTTCTCTGAGATGCAATGACAGGCTTAAGCTGATTCAGCAGAGTAGAAATAATTTTGACACTTGCAGCTACCAGATGAGGTTTAATGCAAGGATATAAGCTCACATGGGAAATTTGCAAGTGTTTATAGATTCATAAGTTTATCCATAAATGTTTAAGAATTTGCAAGTATTAGAGGCTCATTTGCAAAAAAAAAAAAAAAGAAAAAAAAAAGAAAAAGATAATTTTCGAGCATTTCACAGTTCATTCATTAAACTGTTGCATTCTGAAAAAACCCATTCAATAGCCCAAATTTATATAAATATTGTTCTGTGTTGGAAATACAATCACTTCCATTGTCAAAAATTATAGTTTGTGTCTCTGCAAAGCTAGTCATATATATATATGAATGGCAACGTATGTGTATATGCACACACATATTTATAAAAAAGAGCAAGATGTAGTTGTCAGTGGAGAAGACTGTATGTAGTCATATGGACATAGAAACAGCATGATCTGAGTATCTGATAAGGCAGGGCTGGGCAAGATGCGGCTCAGGGGCCGGATCTGGCCCACCTAACACAAAGACTACATCTAGACTGCAGTGCTTTGGAAAAGCAATGCCGCATCCAAGAAACGCGTCTGCTTTTTCGGAAATGTTTTTGAAAAAGTGGATGCACTCTTTTGCCATCCCTGTAAACCTCATTTTATGAGGAATAAGGGATGTATTGAAAGAGGAAGGTTTTCCGAAATTTGGCACCACTGTAGACATGCCAAATTTCAGGAAAAGCCTATTTTGACAGTAAAGAGGAAAAAGATACGCAAATAGAGGTTCACAATTTGCATATCTTTTTCCAACTTACCTTTGCAGTCTAGACGTAGCCTGAGAAAGCAGACAGATACAGTTCGCAGGCTGGATCCATTTATAGCCTGCTGCCTCTGCCACTGAATTTCCAGGTGGTGTCTAAGGCAGTAGGATCCTATTTAAATGGCTCATGGCTCCTGGGTGCAGCACTAATCTGGTAGGGGCTAGAGCCATGAGCCTTTTAAATAGCCGCAGTAACCTTGTGTGACTCCCAGACAACATGGCAGCTGTGAGGCCGGGAGCCGCGAGCCCTTTGCTGTGTTTTTAATTGAAAGTCTCCAGCCCCAGATAACTCACGGGGAGGAAAGGGCAGAAGCTAGAGGCCTGCCCTTCTGGGGGTGGGATAGAGATGGGGTGGAGCTGGCCTGTGACCACATACTAAACTACATTAAGTGGTCCCCCCTGCAAAAATTATTGCCCTCCCCTGTGCTAAGGGAATGCACTCACCTCTCTCCCAGATGCTGTGGAGCCCACCTCTGTAAGGGACATCTGCGCAATCTCTCATTGTTGGGTTAGAGGACAATTTGAGCCATGATGAGGAGCTGCCATAGACTGGAACTGATAGATTCAGTGCTGTACAGCTCCACAAACCTCCCACAACCCCCTTGCTCCCCATAGAATGCGGACTGAAGAAACACATGGGCGAATGTCGCTTGAGGGCTTCAGTAGCAGCCAAGGAGCCGCTTGCAGCTGTTCCACCTCCTTAAAGGAAGATTCCTTCCCCACTCAGCTAACCTTTGGCGATCATCAGCACACAGCCTTATTCCAACATTTGGTAAAAAGCAACAAATGTATGAAAGGGAATAAATTAATATTAACATACAAGGAAGAGAAATTAAAAAAAAAATACCCAATCAGCAGGGTGTTTGAATTCATCCTAATTAACACTCTTTACTAATTTCTTCCAGGTTTGCAAATGTGTATCTACATAACCTTTATCATCCCCTTTTCTCCTTCTATTTTTATCCCTCTTTCACCCAGCTGGAAACTGTTGTTTTGACAATTTGCCTTCAGCTTGGGTCCTCAGGAGTAGGTGCCAAAGTGCTATAGCTCAGCAGGAAGGAATTCTCAGTGATCCATGTGGCTGGCAGCCCCTGTACGGGAAAGTAACAGCTCCCTGCTCTGATATGATTCCCTTCCCACAGTTCAACACATGGAATCAAATTCTCAGACTTGAACTCAAAGCTCCCAATTAGCAGCATAACAGTCTTCTTAAGTGCTATAGGGAAGGCTCAGGTGACATTTTCTCTGACTTGATCTTAGCTGCAGTGTGGCATTTCTAGTACTCCCAGCAATAAGGGTATTACATTTATTTCTTGGTTAGCCATTTTTTGGCTTAATTATTTACATACATGCATCTAATTTTAAGAGTCTACATAACAGTACAAAACTTCTCAGAAGAACCTACGAGCTGCGTTTAACACCATAGCTTGTGAGATGAAGGGCTCCTTCTCCTCTTTTCAAGGAGTTTTGAAGAATCACTGCTTCATACAGGATCGGAGCCTTTCATAGAATCATAGAACCATAGAGCTGGAAGAGACCTCAGAAGGTCATCAAGTCCAGCCCCCTGCCCTAGGCAGAACCAATCCCAACTAAATCAACCCAGCCAGGGCTTTGTCAAGCCGAGACTTAAATATCTCTAGGGATGGAGACTCCACTACTTCCCTAGGTAACCCATTCTGGTGCTTCACCACTCTCCTACTGAAAAAGTTTTTCCTGATATCCAACCTGGACTTCTCCCACAGCAACTTGAGACCATTGTTCCTTGTTCTGCCATCTGTCACTACTGAGAACAGCCTTTCTCCATCCTCTTTGGAACCTCCCTTCAGGAAGCTGAAGGCTGCTATCAAATCCCCCCTCACTCTTCACTTCTGCAGACTAAACAGACCCAACTCCCTCAGCCTCAACCTCTGTTTAGTAAAAAAGTGACACATGCAGACAGAGTCCCTGATCTTGCAAACATTGTGTGCACTTCATTTTAAGGAAGTAAGGAGTCCTACCACAGCCAATGGTGTTTAACTTCTTACAGAATTGGCACTAAAATATCTCATCATGCAATGTTCCAGTCTGATCCAAATTGCTTTCCTCTTGGAAAAGATAGATTCAATGCATTCTAATCCTGAGTGACAGGATAATCTTTAGGAGTGAGAGTAAAACTTAATTGTTGTATCCATTTAATCTTTAGCTTCCAGAGGAGACTGCTAGTTAGTATCAATTATGTCAGGGTATGTCTACACTACAAAGTTAATTCGAACTAACAGCTGTTAGTTCGAATTAACTTTCATAGGCGCTACACACGCAAACCGCTAGTTCGAACTTAATTCGAACTAGCGGAGCGCTTAATTCAAACTAGGTAAACCTCATTCTACGAGGACTAATGCCTAGTTCGAATTAAGTAGTTCAAATTAAGGGCTGTGTAGCCACTTAATTTGAACTAGTGGGAGGCTAGCCCTTCCCAGGTTGCCCTGGTGGCCACTCTGGACCAAGCCAGGGAAACTCGTCTGCCCCCCTGCCGGCCCCGGAGCCCTTAAAGGGGCACGGTCTGGCAACGGTGCCCGTGCCAGGTGCAAGCCTGCCAGCACCCAGCCAGCAGACCCTGCACCTGGCACGGCATGAGCCAGCCACCCGCTGCCACCCAGCCCTCCCCCTCTTCCCAGGACCAGGCTGGCGGCTCCCAGGAGCCTGCCCGGGGCCACAAGAGGCGGACGCCCGCCTGGTCTAGTGCGGAGATCGTGGACCTCATCCAGGTTTGGGGGGAGACCTCCAACGTCCACAATCTCTGCACTAGGCACCGGAAAGCGGCCCTCTAGGGCAGGATAGCTGCCAGCCTGGCCACCAAAGGCCACATGCGAACCCAGGAGCAGGTTTCCATGAAAATCAAGTTCGTCCAGTGAGACCCCCGACCCTGAGCTTAGAACATAAGAACATAAGAATGGCCATACTGGGTCAGACCAAAGGTCTATCTCGCCCAGTAGCCTGTCTGCCAACAGCGGCCAACACCAGGTACCCCGGAGGGGATGGACCGAAGACAATGACCAAGCCATTTGTCTCGTGCCATCCATCTCCAGCCTTCCACAAACAGAGGCCAGGGACACCAGTCCATGGAGTGCTATTAACTAATTCGAACTAAGTTAGTTCAAATTAGTGCTGTAGTGTAGACATACCCTCAGTGATTTTGAAAAGCAGACAATAATCGATTAGGAAAAGGACCAAGATGACCAACCTATTGCACAGTGATGGACACTCAGTAAAACAGCTTTCAAGTATTTGGAAGGATTTAAACCTATGGTTTAGAAAAGAAACACTATAACACAACTCTCTCTCTATCTATCTCTATCTCACAGTTAGATTTCCTTCCTGATTTGGGCCTCAATCATATCCTGAGGTCAGTAAAATCCTGTAAAGAGCTCATTGTGAGATAAACGTCTTGGTTATGCTCTTGATGATGTCACAATGTCAGCTATACAAAATTACTTTAGATTCCAAGAACTATCACCCTTCTAAAAGTAGACTGTTTTCAAAGTCAATAAATGTGTGCACGGTGTTTTAAGAGCCTTCGATGAAAATTGCTGCAGCCGTTCAAATGATTTGCTGTTATAAAGAGACATTTCAATAACTGAGCTATGATTCATATTTTTGATTGGCATGCTGACACCTGGTAACACTTTACCATTCTCATGATTTGTTACTGAATAGAAGTTGTTATTTGTATTACAGGAGGCTCTGGGAGAATTCAGGGCCTAGTAATTTTAGTTACTATACAAACACAAAGACAGACCATGTCACTAAAAGTATTTTAATTCATATAACTTGCTTTAACGGTATCTGTCCATGATATTAATGTGCCATGAAATACGTGTATTTTTTCTTCTGTGAATCACAGTTATACTAGAGCCACTTGTGGGGCCAATAATTATAATAGCTTACTATTTATATTAGCGCAGGACTTAGGGGCTGCAGTTGAGATCACAGTCCACTTGTGCTGGGGTGGAAGTTTTATATGAAGAGGGCCATGGATAGATGTTATTGCTTTTGAGAACCTTTAATAATAATGCTTTATTCTTTGCATGTCATTGTACAAACACATAATCAGAGACAGTGTTTTCCCCAAATAGTTGGAAATAGAAATAGATAAAAGGGACAAAGGAAACATTAAATTCCATATCTATTAAAAGGAATGGTGATAGTCATCAAGACATGAGATGACCTTTCTAAGACTGCTCTGGAAGTCTGTGGCAGTTGGGAACTGAATACCAACCAAGTCAAAACTTTCCTTGGAAATGTATGACTTTTGACAAAAAATTCCCATCTCCAGAATCTGATCACAGAGAGAAATTAATCTCAAACAAGTCAATTGCCTAGTGGTTAGGCTACTCCTTTAGAAGTAGGATATTCAAGGCACTGCTCTTTTGGTGTAAGTGAAAAAACTTAAAGATATCTAGCTTTGTTCTACTTCAGAACAAAAACTAAGTGTCAGAAATTCAAAATATTTCAACAAAACCAGTTTTCTGGCCAGTCCTGGCCACAACCAGGTCTGAAGCAATTGTTACTTTCAGCATCTGTACAGTGTTCTCTCAAATATGTCATCCAGGCATTAGTCATATTCTCCAGTGGGAGCAGGTAGCTGTTTCTCACAAACATACAATAAATGATATTATCAAAAGATACATACATAAAAATTAGCCCCACAAGAAATTTTATGGCAACATTAAATTCACTGAGGCAGGGAGAAATTTGGGAGGCAGGGAGAAGGGCCAATTACAGCATAAAATGCATAAATTAAAGATTAATGCACACATGTTGTAGGAAGGACTAAAATAGTTTATCTGCAATGACAAGAAATATGCTGCAGTATTGTTACATTTTTCCCGCGTCGAAGAGAAGACATTTATTTTTTTAGATCCTTGAAAAGTTTCCCATCCCCATTCCATCCAATAAAATCTAGTTTCCTATTTATATAACCTTATAACTGTCAATGGGCACCACCTCTCTCACAAGAAATGGACTCAACTTAGGGTATATCTAGACTACATGCCTCTGCCGACAGAGGCATGTAAAATAGGCTATCCGACATAGTCAACGAAGTGGGGATTTAAATATCCCCGGCTTTATTAAAATAAAAATGGCCGCCGCGCTGTGCCAGCTCAGCTGATCATCGGCACAGCGTGCGAATCAAGACGCAGATCGGTTGACAGGGGAAGCCTTTGTCGACCGCTTCTGTAAATCTCGTTCCACGAAGCATAAGGGAGCGGTCGACAAAGGCTTCCCCTGTCGACTGATCCGTGTCTTGACTCACGCGCTGTGCCGACGATCAGCTGAGCCGGCACAGCGCGGTGGCCATTTTTATTTTAATGAAGCCGGGGATATTTAAATCCCCGCTTCATTGACTATGTCGGGTAGCCTATTTTACATGCCTCTGTCAGCAGAGGCATGTAGTCTAGACATACCCTTACTGACTGTCCTTCCCACTGGGTTTACGGAACATAAACCTAAATCAAACAAATTCAAAGTTAGTGTTTCACCACTGGTTGAACCAGAAGGATATCTTTTGTATCAGCTGGAAGTCATTTTCCCCTCCATACATGACAAAGAGTATTGTTTTCATTTTAAAGAGTGGTGAAATGCCACCAACCATAATCCCTCTGTGCTACAAATTATCTACTAAAGTAACTGCAATATTGATGAATGGAAAGTAAATGTGCAGAGTTAACATTTCAAAAAGCCTCAACAATTTTAGAATTTATCCTGCAAAATTCAGATGGGTATCTAACAAGAACAGTTCCTGTCACAAGGTTTCTGGACTTTCCTTTGCCAGTCATAGCTGGAATAGTCTTTCTTGATATATTTTCTGTTTTCTGGTTCCAATCCTGGATAAACATTAGAAGTGTGTGAAGGAACAGTGGCAGGGAGGGGGAGAGAACAAAGGCACCTAAGAATCTTCTCAACCGATGATTGAGTTTTGTTTTTAAAGAAATGGATGAAAGTTTACTCAGTGCAATGATATTTTTCTGAACTGATTAAACTGTTCCTAATCTACAGCTCTTTAAGACAAAGGTGATGATACAATAGTGCTGTGACACAGACGCAGAAAATCCAGCTGTTATGCTTCTCAAAGGGTATATAATAACTCAGATACTTGATTTTAGGTTGTGTCACTAATATTTGTTCTCTCACATGAAATGCTTTCTAAAGTTTAGCCCAGGAGCTTATATTTATTACCCCGATACACACTAAAATCATAGACTAAACAGAGACACTGGATTTATAGTTTATTACAACCATCACTGTAATTTATTAATCTCCACTTTTTGTCTTTTGAATGCAGAGGTGTTAATAAGCCACTCTTTCTTGAATGGTCCCTTATAATATGTGCTAACTACTTGTGCTAAAAAAACCTGTTCCACATTGCATTTTGCTTTGACACCAGGAAAACCTTTCCCAGACCTGAAGAAGAGCTCTTTTGTGTGATTTCAAAGCTTGTCTTTCTTGCCAACAGAAGTTTGCCTGATAAAAGTTATTACCAGCACTGTTGCCTGTAAACTGAGGGCTTGGCTCACCACCCAGGAAAGATTCAAATGCCATCCAGTTGGTTAGCAGAGCACACACAACTGACAGCATGTGTTTCTACTTGTGGTTCACATCTGCACATGGTGTGGTGCACATAGCAAAATTTATTCTGTACATGGATAGAAAAAATTAGAGGGAACATTGATTGCCAGTACCTCAACCATCAGGGAAGATATTACTTCAACTACCTCATCTCTTTTTTTTTTAGCAATCTACATACTAGCTAATTATTAATTTATATGTATATCGTATAATATCTTGAACATATAAGCACAAAACATTTATGCTAATAAACATTTATGTTAATACCAAATGTTCATATTCAGCAAAACATTTGCATAATTAAAATGTCATTGCATAGCAATACATTTTTTAATGCCTATCGCTATTTTCTTAAATGATGACCTGGAATCCCATTTTCTTCTTTTCATCTTTTAGGCCAGTTTCAGTTCATGAAGCCCAATTACCTCGAGGAACCTCAGGAAGTGCAAAAAGTTTGGTGAAAAAGGTTTGCAAACAAATACATGAAAATACCCTGGATCACCAACCAATCACCCAACCAACCAATCAACAAACAAATAGCAGCAGGTAACTCTGCTTACAAATGGCAAGAATCAAATCACTTGAGCCCTGATCTATACTAGGGAGTTATTTCAAAATAGCTCCCCTTATTTTGAAATAACAAGCAGATCATCCACACTACCAAGCCCATTATTTCGAAATAAGGGGCTGGTTATTTCAAAATAACTTCTGCTTTCCATGAGGAATAACGCTTATTTCAAATGAGTTATTTCAAAATAGTGGTAGCGCGAAAGCTCCACTGCCACTATTTCGAACTAAGTAATACTTCCCAGTGCTTCCTGAGGCTCTAAGTCAAGGTAAGGAGTCCACATTAAGGGAGCCTGCCTCGGACTAATTTCAAGGCTTCCCTGGAGCATGGGAATACTATTTCAAAATAAGTATTTTGTGAGTTAGTATTTTAAAATAAGTTATTGTGAAATAATTTCATAGTGCAGATATGCCCTGAGGTTTTGTCTTACAATGTTAGTAAAACCAGTATCATTTTAAAATCTTGGCCCTGGTAAAATCTGGTAAGCCTCACAGATGCGGAGGGATTAAATAAAATACACATTAAAGGCCAGATTTTCAAAAGTATTCAGCACCTAAAAGTTCCTATTAAGGCACTTAAATAAGCAGCTGGATTTTCAAAAGAGCATGGAGAGCAAAATGGAGTGGCCGAGTGCTGAGTACTATCTATTTATTATTGTTTCCAATCTGTCTGGAAATCAGAAGTAGGGGAAACAAATAAACAAACTTTAGAATAATTCAGAACCTTAAATGTTTGGTTCAGTTCTATTAGATTAACTGTTTCATCAACACTTTTAAGAAGCAACAAGGTGCACTATACAGTATACAACATAGAAGAAACCATGATCCCTCTCCCTTCCCTTTGGTTTCCTTGGGTTATGGATCACTCTCACATCAAGTCCTCAAAGCAAGTGAAGGGGATCAAGGGAGAGGCAAAGCTATTTCTCTCTTTCATAAAGCAGATTTTTCCTCTGCATACTGGCCATCAATCTTGAACATACAGTTCCCAAAATGGACATACTTCTACATAAGAAACCAAATGTGTTGAACTAGCTGCACCATTCAAATTGTCAGTCCCCAATAATTCATCAGTTCATAGATTTTAAGGCCAGAAGGAACTATCATGATCATTTAGTGTGACCACCTGCACATCACAAGCAATAGAGTTTAATCACATGATTCCAGCATCAAACGATAATATCTGATTTTGCTACACTGCAGATTTTAGAAAAAATATCCATTCTTGATTTAAAGTCATCAAGTGATGGAGAACCCAGCATGTCCCTAGGTAAGTCATTCCAGTGATTGATTACCCTCACAATGTGTACCTTATTTCTAGCATGAATTTATCTAGCTTCAGTTTCCGTTCATTGAATAATTTTATGCCTTCTCCTGCTGGATTAAAGAGCCCTCTATGATCAGAAATTGTCTCCCCTTGATACTTACTAGTAAATCATGTAAGATTTGCACTTGGAATCAAAATAATGCAATATTATATTTTGTGCAAAAAGATGAGTGCCAATACAGAATTTGAGGGTGATCTGTGTGTTTGTGTATTTGTTGCTTGTCCAGAATGCAGGGTTGGTGACAGACTTTGCCAGGCCCGGAGTAATGGGGGGGCAGGGAAGGAGGGGACATGTTCAGTTCTGCGGGACCTCAGATAGAAGGGGTGGGATTAGGGACTAGCCTGAGCCAGCCAGACCCCAGTATCACCTGGACTGTGTCATGCAGGACTCCAGTGGTGATTTAAACTAGCCCGGGGCTCCAGCCACTGCTACTGCTTAGGTAGCAGTGATGATGACCCGGTGCTCCGGGCACTTTTAAATTTCCAGGTCCTGGGGCAACTGTGTCCTTTGCCCCCTCTGTTGATATCCCTGCTACTATCTAATGCATAAGATATGAGTGTTGCAGTATTTTTGTGCTTTGTTGTTCATAGAACAGCAAAAATAAAAGAGATAGAAGATGGACCTCTTACATTAACATCTGTTACAGGAATTGTGAAGGATTTATGGGCGTGAGTTCACACTCCCCGAGCTGGGAGGGTTAGGCCCAGCGAGCCCTCGCCTTGGGCTTCTCCTACAATGATGGGTTTACAGGTGTGAGCTCCCAACCCCCGACCTGGGGTGGGGCCCAGCGAGCCCACCACCTTTAGTACCTACTGAGATCCCTGGGGTCCCTTAGCCCCTAACTCAGGACCCTCTTCTGGGTCGTATAGTGGTAACCTTTTGTCCACAAGGTCGCCTGGGCTGTAGTCCCAAATTGCCAATCGAAAGTGAGGTTATGCGGGCGATGGGGCGGAGGGGGTTTAGGTGGACCTGGGCCCGCCCTTTTCACGGGGTCCCAGCCCAGGGCCCGAAGGGTTCAGGGTGTTTGCTCCCTACCCAGCTGACGGGGTTCTATCCTGAAGCACATCAGCCCACGGGGGGCCAGAAATGCTCTGCCCCGGGCTGCTTCCTATCCCCCCTCCTGGGTAGACACCTCCCTGTATTTATCCAAGGGGCTTGTTGTCATCTCCTGGCTCTCCGCCTCTGCCCCGGGTTCCTGAGGAACGTTGGTCTTTCCTTCACCGAGGTGGAGTCAGACACTCCCCAGAAGGTGCTTGGCCGCCTTTGGCCCGGGCGTCCCCCCACCGTTTTCCCTCCGGGCTTTTTGAAAAGGCCCGCTGAGGGCCACCGCAGCACATCGCCCAGCCCCCTTTGCGTCCTGCCACTCTGGGACATCTCTGGGGTGCACCAGGGCCCCTTCTCTGGGTGCTGTGGACGTCTGCCAGGGTTCCCCCTCTCGTGGGGGCCAGCCTCCGCTTGACGGCGTTGCGCCACCCTGCCCTCTTTCCAGCTGAGTGGCTGGAGTCCCGGCGGCTTCAGTGCAGGCCTCGGTGGGCCCGTTACAGGAATCAATATGTTAAAATAAATACTGAGTGCAATGAGGGCTTAAATCTGTCAGTTTTCTACTTAGTGGGCAAAGAACAAATCCATGAAAGGGTAGGAAAGATAGCAGAACACATTGGGATTTGAAAATGCTGGAATTATATACATTTTCTACAGCTAAAAGTAAAACAAAAATGACATGCTTCATGAAGGGATATACTGATACTAAACTTAATGGTAAATTAAGCATGTTGAATATGGAAAATTAGGATGCTTCTTACTGAATTTTTTAATGCTTCTTGGTAAAGATGTTGGGATAATTCTAGAAAAAATAATTGAAGACTTTCACTGAAAAACATTGAACAACATTGCACTTGATCAAATTTGCACACTTAAAATTGGCAGCTCAACTGTAAAATGTAGTTATCCGAGGCAGACTTTTTCCATACTTTCCCGTGCATGATGTAGACATGCACCAGTTTTAATCTTGGAATATATTTGTGTGCATAAATGTTATTTGCATAACATATGCCTCGTTTGTCAAATTAAATGTCTGATCCACTGATCAATGCTTGGATACCACCCTAATAGGCACTATAGATGGGATTTTCACAAGTGTTCAGTATTTGCCTAATGTTGTCTCCACTGCAGTTAATGACTCATTGACTTACATGGAAGCAGAATGAAGCTAAGGGAACTCTGCCAGCTTTTTCCCTACCTGAGGAACTGCCCCTTTGCCTTCAGCTCTTTTACAAGCAAACACAATCTCAGGCACTGTTGTGTAAGTTGTGTATATATGTGTGTGAGAGAGAACTGCTGCTGACCCATTTTTCAGAACACGTTGAATGCCAGTTGCCTAAATGGTCTGGAATGGGGAACTCCTTGAGCTCCACAGTCTCCTTTCTCAGCAGTTTTATAGCACGTTTTCATTGGAGTCATTTTGTATCGAATCTAGTAAAAATGAAATTAGAATTCAGTCCAAAATCAAGACAAATCAACCACACATTTGAGAAAGAGATATTCTTTTCACTGGTTCTTTTCTTATCTCTCTTTATATTACACCTTTTATTTTCTTTTATGCTATGGCATCAGTGCTAAATTATGGAGGTAGGGTCTCACAATAGGATGTAATGTTTTGATATTTTGTTTTGGTACCAAGGAGAGGGGTAAATCAGATCTACTTCGAGAAATTCGGTGGTACCAGCAATTACCTAAACAAGCCACGTATTTCAATATCCGTCTCAGAACTGAGAAGTCTACATAAAACCAGAGGTATACATAAAACTCATTTGAAATGCCTAGTCCACCTTCAGATTTTTACTCTTGCTAACCTTAGGGCATGCAGTATTAACTAATGGATTTTAAACTAGACATAACTCAGAGGAGGAGGCTTTTCCATTTTATCTACAGCTGAAAAACTGAGTTTTTAAATAGAATTGATATTCCTTGTTGAATTGGAGCCCATTTGCTTTTGATCATAATAAAAAGTATAAATTTACTGTACCATTCCTTTTGATTATTTACCTTTTTACATGTAACCCTTCGGCAAAAGTAGTTTCATGTTTGCAGTCAGTGAATTTGCTGTTGTTTTTTTTTTAAGTTAAGTACTAATAGTTGAGATAAATTTTTCACAGTGAAGTACTGGACAAGCTGAACCAACTCATGTTAGTCCCAGTTTGGGGGGCTAATTCAGATAAGACATAAAACTACAAGGTTTTGATCAAATTAGTGGAGAGCAGAGCTTAATTTTAATTCTATAGAGAAAATGCTATTTCACACTTTGATTGCAAAAGAACCTGACTGTGTAAGTATAAACAACTTCAACATATGCACAGTTACAGTGGGACTTTCTGAATATTGCATGCATATTAACGTAACAATTATCTGATAGAAAGTCATATGCTTATGTAAGGTTTTGCACATATGCAAGAGATACTTAAAATGCCTTCAGTTTTGGAGAGATCATATGGGAACAATTACTGTTTTGTTGATTTAGTTTTATAAAAAAAGACATTTTACCATTCCTGAGCTTAAAGAAAAATATTTCTGTATTAGAAATACACAATATAAGGATGAAAAAAATATGCATTCTTCTAGGCATTATAAAACTGGTCCCACCCACATTACATCATAGGAAGATAAGGACTCAAAATAAAGAAGAATGGAAGGATGCTCTTATGATTAAGAGGCAGCAGTAGGAGTCAGGATACCTGGGTTCTATTGGTCTGTCTCAGATTGTATCTGTGACTTTACAAAGGTCAGTTAATTTCAGTGCCTCAGTTTGTTTGTTTGTAAATATATATTACATAATTTTTGTACAGTACTTACCTTACAGCTGTGTTGTGAGGCTATAATCTAGCACTGAATAAGCAGATTGCACATGTAAATAGCTTACAGTTTTTGTCTAGAATGTATTCACTACTTTATATTATTACTTTCTTAGTTCTTGGTTTGTAGATTGTTCCTTTCCATTGATTAATATTCATATCTGAGATAGAGGAGTTAATTCTGATTGGCCCTGATCCAGAATAGCACATGAGTATATAACTTTAAGCGTGTGAGTAATTACACTAACTTCAATTAATGTCAATTTGAAAAAAAATATACATGTGCTTAAGTGCTTTGTTGGGTCAGAGCCATAATTCACATGGCATTGTTTCTCATTCCTGGCTGGAAGATGCTTATACTAAGATTCCAGCAGTAATGACTCATACTTACAAATTCAAAAGTGCTCCTGACCAAAGTTCTATAACATTTGCTTATAACTTACTATTCTCAAGCCATTTTTTGGGTTTTTTTGTTAGAATATATGCAACCAGGAATTTTTGAAAATGGGGAAATAAAATTCAGTTTTTTCTAAATCAAGCCATCACTCAACCATTGGATCCTGAAATCCCTACTGTTCTGCTCAGCAGTTTATACAGTATTGTTGTGCTACAGCATGAGTGCTAGGCGAGGCTACAAGTGTCAGAAAATTACAGACTTTGGGTATGTCTACACTGCAGAGTTTTTTTGGAAAAATGGCCATTTTTCTGAAAAAGCTTTACTTACATCCACACTGCAATTACGTTCTTTCAGAAAAAAAATTGAAAGAACAGAGGGGTTTTTCCAACATTGGTAAAACTCTTTCTGTGAGAAAGAAGCCTTTTTCTGAAAGAGTTCTTTCAGAAAAGGGCATGTGTGGACGTGGAAGAGGGAGTTCTTTTGAAAGAAGAGGAAAGAGGAATCAGTCCATAGTAATCACAGCTTAAATGCGAGATAGCGTCCATTCAGTGTGGACACTATCTTTCGAAAAAGCAGATCACTTTTTCGATGCGCTTTTGCTGTGTAGACACTTTCTTTCGGAATAAGTTTTTTCAGAAGATCTCTTCCAGAAAAGCTTCTTCCGGAAGAAGCCTGCAGTCTAGACATAGCCTTTGTAATGTCCCTGGTAACAGTGGGTCTGCGTGTAAATGAAGAATGGAAGCATTTAACAAGACATGAACTTCCATGGATTACTCATCATACTGGTGCGCTAGTTTGCTGCATGTTCCTCTCATGTTCCTGCATGTAAGGGCTATCTGCATGGGTTACTGGAGGCCATGCAACAACACTTACTTTCACTAATGCAGGATTGGGTTTCCTTGCACAATCTCTCCTGTTCATCCTATTCACCTTGCACTTATATATGCCCATGCCACAGTTGAGCTGTAAGGATCAATCCCAAAATAATTATGATAAAGTTTAAAATACTTTATAAGTGGACCTCATTAGGATCCAAAACATTCTAGATGCAGTGCAAGTCTTTCCTCAAAGCCTTCTGTTTAGAAAAAATGAAATAAAATATCCTTAGCTTTTTCTTGATTTCTATTATCAGGTAGAACATTTATACCTTACTTCCTTTGCTATCTTTTCAAGTTTGAAATAGTCACCAGATGGTAAATGTGCTTCAGATGTGCTGACCACCCTTGCTGAAATACTTGGCAATAGCTAGGATTTTTATATCTCTTTGCCTTTGGCAACAGAAGTACAGTGAAGAAGAAATAGAGTTGATGGATGGATAGACAGACAGATGTACAGATTATTTTATTGCCACTGTCACTCTGTGAATTTTTTCCACTGAACAGTTTTATTTCAGGATAGACCATCCATGCAGCTGGGCAAAAAGGAATGAAATTCAGAAATGCTTTTCTGTCATGGAACTTATTTTACAAATTACATATCCAATAAGGCACTAACTAAATATCAGTTCATAGCCTTAGGTGGTGTAAACTGAAGTGGCTCTGTTGAGGTCTGTGTAGCCATGCTCCATTTTACTCTAACTAGGGGCTTATCTACAAAGGGGGGGGGAGGGCTGGCTTGTTAATTCAAGTTTGTGTGGATTAAAAAAGCCTGCACTGGCCCAAAATTCAAAATGCAGAATAGACATATATATTCAAACGCTTTTTATCAGTTGAATCTCAAACAGAAAGTCTAACTAGTTTGATTACTGATCTGAGTAGAATGGATATGGATTAAATATATATTTTCCTACCAAACATTTCCTAAAACAAAGCTCCACCGTGAATTTTTCAGCTCAGTTAAAAAATTCCATATACATTTCAGTTTACAGTAAGTAGCACATACGAAATCAATGGTTGTATGCTTACATATATAAAGTCTGCAAATGTATTTTTAAATGTTTATTTTTTATTTTTTTGTGAGCAATCTGCAAACCTCAAAAATGATGGGCTCTGGGATGCTTTAATTTGGACAAGCATCCACTCATTTGGAGACAGGTTTTACTAAAGCACTTAGCAAATGTCTAGCTGTGAGCTCATTGAAGTCAATGGCAAAAATCTTTGAAAATCTTATCCTGGGTGTTTATCCACAGCTTATTTGAACTACTGTTAGCGGGGATGCTACAGTTGATTCACATCCTCGTGGGATGGACTAAGGTCCTCACTACTCGGATCTATCACCGGTCATAATATCAGTAGATTTTAGGCGCAGTCAATAAAAACTGGCAAGTGGTTAAAGTTAAACAATAGGACTATATTGTAGTGCAAATTTAAATAACATACATTGAATAACCATGGAGGGCAGTCCTCCTATGGTTACCCCTAATAATAATTACCAGAGTCCTCGGCGCAAGCAGGACGATGGTGGTGATGCTGGTGACCTCAAGCCTCTAGCTGATTGAGAGCCTCGGGCGAGGAACAACCAGGAGTCCCCCGGTGACAGGGTCGTTGGTCAGGCGACCTCAATCCTTAGGCTAATTTGAAGCCCTTGGAGAGGAATAGCCTGTGCGATCCCTCGAAGCGCTGAGAAAGATTGCGAAGACGGCCGATCTACCTTCCGCAGATGCATTTGGTCTTCGGTCCTCTTCCTGCTCTTCAGCTGCGGCCGGAGCAGACGATGGACGCTAGACTCTAATAATCCTATCCTATCTAACCGAAAAGAAAACCCTAATCTAATCACCGACGCACCCGTCGAACAGACGCAATGACGGCCGATAAGCGGAACCACGACGCAGCCTGCCAAACAAGCACGACGACGAAAGCTAAACTACTCTAAAATACTAAACTAGCTAACTAAACCTAACACTACCTAAAAAGAAAGAAACAAAGCCTTCCGCCCTGTTTAATTCTTAAAGACTGTATTAGACCTCACGCATTCTCTTGACCTAGGACTAAGATTAGGACCTCTCTCACTCTCTTATACTATACCTATCCCGACGCACATATACCCGACGCCACACCAACTGTTGCGTGGTACAGGCTTTTATAATATGGACTCATGAATATTCATAATATTTCACTTTAAATCAATTGGCTCATTCAAAAATGCTAATTTACATAGCTTTACAATGATTGGCTAAGGAGAATCATAACAAGCGCATACATTATTTTTCAAATTCCAACAGGTAAGTTGGTGGATGTGACATACGTGAGCTACGTGCCAAAACATTTTGTCATTATGGTAGTTTACAATGATTGACAACCTCATTGATTGACATTTGATCTCAATTCATTCTAATGCTCCCCTTTCTGTTTTCTTTACATAAGATGTCCAGATAACGTATGAACTCAGGCTTTACATTTTTCATATTTGCTCTTATTAAAATACAATAATAGTAATAATAATAATAATCAAGACATTTCATATACATAAAATTCTGCGTACACTACCATGAACTGTTAGATTGGCAGGATTAGGCTGCAATTTATCATCAGATTGTTTGTATTTTTTATGTTTATTGGGAAGGAAACACTTCAGAAATAGTCTTTCTTGCAATATTCAACAAGAGCCTTCTGATTCTTTCTCTCCAAGGACTCTGATGATATTTTTACCAGCATTTACAGGTTACCACATAGCCCTTCCAAAGCAAGTACATTTATTCTTAGTGTAAAAGCATCACAGAGAAAAATGCAGAAACTCAACAAACATATTTAAAAGCATATTGACTGTACCAGGTATCACCCATTTTCCACACACTGCATGCTTATTTCGGAATAAGCTATTTTAGAAGAAATTCTCTGAAATAGCTTATTTTGAAATAGCACGTCTACACTACAGGGAAGCCTCAAAATTCATCCAAAGCAGGCTCCCCTAACGTGGAAAAGCTACCTCGATTTAGGTCCCCAGGAAGCACTGAGGAGTAATGACTTACAATGGCCCTCCTGGAAAAATTGGGGCCACCAGAGGCCAAAAGTCCTGTCTATTTGCTGAATCAAAAGGAAGACCCTAAGTCTGAGCTCCCAAGTTCTTTCTTTGTATCTTGGTCTTCAGAAAACCCAATTTGAATCAGTATGAGGAGTGATACCTCTCTGGAGTTGTTCACAACCACTGAGCTGCATCTTGATTACCACCTTCCCCCATGAGGTGTTTAGTTTCTGTGGGAACTGTAGTAACTGTCCCCCATGGTGTTTAACCACCCATAAATTTAATACACAGTCCTCAAAGATATTGTATGCAGTGAGGCTATGGCTACACCACACCATGGCTTTGCTGGAAGAGGCAATGCAAATGAAGCACAGATTAGCATTTTCTCGCACTTCATTTGCATAATCTCTTCTGGTCCGTTTTTGCACAAGGGGTTTTTGCGCAAAAACAAGCAGTGTGGATGTTTCCTTTTTGCGCAAAAAACCCTTTTTGCACAAGATCCTTATGCCTCCCACTAGAAGAGGGACAGAATATAAAATAATTGGAACAAACAACATTACATTTCTTCTGAGCACCAAAATGTTTCATTCACTGTTCAGTTTGAGTTTTAGGTTGCACAAGAACAAGTAGATGGAAGAGATGGAATTGTTTCAATTTTATCTAAAGCAACTTTGTGGAATCCTTAAATTCAATTTCTCTTAGCCATTTCTCCCACAGCTGTATCACAACATTTCAAAAATACCTCAAACCATAATGAAATGTAAGGATCTGAGTATAAACAGGACATCAATGTATAGGCAGAGTCAATTAAAATAGCAATGCGATATTTCACTATTTGGTGTCTGGAGGCCCCAATCAAGATCAGGTCCCTATTGCACTGGGCACTATAGAAAGACAGAAAGTTGCAGTACTGGCCACAGAAAGATTATAAAATAAAGAGACAAGACAAAGGGTGGAAGAGGAAACTGAAAAACAGATTCGTAAAGTGGCTTCTGCAGGGTCATAGAGTAGGGGAACTGGAAACTGAATCCTGGTATAGGAAGCCAAATACGTGGATCCTTGGTTATGGCAAATCTAGAACCTGGGATTTGTCTCCAATACTCTCTTGTTGCTACCAAAGAAAACAGATAAAACATCACATTGCTAATACTGGAAGGTCAGAGTGCAAACAAAGTCCAGTTGGGACACCTACTGCCTACCTGGCTGGCTCACACATGTTACATAAGCCAGGACGTGGCTTAGGTGGCTGGTCTGAGCAACTATGCAGATTCCCTGATGTTACAGCCATTTACCAGTGTCTTGTGATCTACTTCCAGCCCAATCCCCCATTCTTCTCTGTTCCTGTCCTGTTCCTTTTTCCTGTGTTGCTACGCTCATGCTCCCAGAACCTGGATCTGCCTTTCTCCTGCTCTGTACTTGATATTTGCCTCCTTTCTGGTTCCTGCTTCTATGCCTTACTCCTGACTATCATCTTTGTCTTTGGTTTTGACTCTTTGCTCCAACTCCTGCCGTAATGATTAGGCCAGACTTCTTACATCTCAGGTTCTTAAGAATTGCTTGGACATTGTAAACCCCATACCTCAGCGTGCTGGAATGGAGTGAGCTTGCTGATATCTCAAGGCCCCTTTTGGCATTAGACTCACACAGACAAGTTAACCACCTACAGACTGAAAATGTAGCATTGGCTCTAAATGCCTCCGTTTGCAACAGAGATGTGAACAATTTGTTCCCAGGGAGAGGTGGCTTTGCTCCACACTCAGGGTGCATCTAGACTGCGAGGATCTATCAGAAAAGTATCTTTTTCCGATACTTTTGTCAGAAGAGGCTTTTCCAAAATTTGGCCCGTCTAGACTGGGCCAAATTTCAGAAAAAAACCCTCTTTCGAAAGCCCTCTTTTTCCTCGTGGCATGAGGAATACAGGGGCTTCTGAAAGAGCACGTTTGCTCTTGAACAAAAAGAAGAGGAAGAGCAAACATGTTCCCTGGATGCAGCAGAGTTTTTTCAGGATACCTCCGGTATCCAAACAACCCCCTACAGTCTAACTGTACCCTCTGACTGAGACACTGGTGGTAAGTCTTCTGACAAGCGAAGTTCTGGACTGGGATTTGCCCTTCTTGGAGTGAGGCAGCCCAGTTTTGATATTCAGGAGACTTTTTTTCAAGCACGCTCTGCTCTGTTCGATGACCTGCATTGAGACCCTACCATGGAAACAGCGCTGAAGAAGTTTGGCAAGGACAATCACATGCGCTGCTCACTTTCAATGACTGACAGGAGCTGTGGAATGGAATGAGGCAGCCCATTTGCCCCAGTTTTGGAGTGTGGGGGGGTGTTAGAAATAAAGGACAAGCTGACCCACATCAAGAGCCCCTCCCAAGTGAATGCTTTCATTGGCCTAGCTCTCCACATTGGTGTCCAAATGTGAGAGAGAAAGGAAAGGGGCAGAAAAATGGTACAGGTCCATCCTATGATGGCAGGTTGAACCAAAGCCCCATACAACTAACTCTGAGACAATGAAGATTGACCTGATCGGGTGAAAAGGAGAAACAATGTTGTGAAAAAAATGTTTTTCTGTTGCAGGGCATCCAGACACACCCTCACTTCTTGCTCAGACAGAAAATTGCTGGTCATGACTGTCACAAGTACAGTAAGGAGAGCCATTTAAGGTACCGTTAATTTCCCCCACTCCAGTATTGCCTCCCAATCGGCCACCTAGGCAATTACTGAAAGCTGAGGGACTTCCCGTCATCTCCCAGTTCCCATGCAGATGCACATTCTGGATCTACTCATGCCCAGCCCCTTCCAGTGAGATCTGATTGATGCCAGGACTCCAGAAAAATTCACCAATGTCAAGGCAACTCATGCCTGGCACATCCCTTCTCCAGCCCCAGCGAAGAACAGATCTTCTTGAAACTAGTAGTGGATCTTTCTTGGCTTCAGGTCTGGGGACCCATGAACCTTTAACCTGTAGGGGGACACAGAATTCATGAGACAAAATTCAATCTGTTCACTGCACTTTCCCTTGATTCTTTTCAGTACTTGGCTGGTGGAGCATGACACCATTATTTCCTGACAGGAGACAATAATCATTTTTTCTTCCAAGTATTGTGAAAGGGTCGGCTGTAGCCCATCCTGTCCCGTTCCCTACCCCATGTTTGGAGCTCCACCACAAGATACCATCTCTCAGCTCCCTAGCATGTATCAGGACAATGCAGACACTTTCAGAAAGAAAAAAAAACCAAATAAACAAAAAAACCCACCACAGACATCCTACATCCACACCAGAATTATGACTGCATCATAGACCTATTACCGGGGAGGAAGGCTTCCTGTGGGCAGATATACCATATGTCAGAATTAAAGCTGGAAGACCTTTAAGGGAATTTGGTCTTAGATATAATGATATAGATATTGATCTCTTTCAGGTTTGATTATTATAAGTCTTTGGGCTTATGAAGGGTTTCCCTTTAGCAGCCTTCATTATTAGGACTCTTAAAGAATGTTCAACAGAAATTAAAGCCGAGTGAAAAATCCATTGACAGTCAGATGGCAGTACAACTGGGGCACAGAGGTATAAGCTGGCATGTTAGGTGAAGCTGGAATCAGTCATGGGAATAAAAAAATATGAGGATTTGGTTGGTGCAAAATAAGTTTTTACTTTATCTTCATAATTTTGAATAATTCCATATAATTGAGCATTATAAAGTCATGACTGGAGTAGAAATCTAATCTTCAGTACACAAGAAGGAGGGGTCACCAAATGAAATTAATGGGCAGCACATTTTAAACAAACAAAAGGAAATATTTCTTCACACAATGCACAGTCAATATCTAGAACACTATGCCAGAGGATGTTGTGAAGGCCAAAACTATCACAGGATTCAAAAAAGAATTAGATAAATTCATGGAGGATAGGTCCATCAATGGCTATTGGTTAGGATGAGCAGGGATGATGTCCCTAGACTCTGTTTGCCAGAAGCTAAGTATGAGCAACAGAGAATGGATCACTTGATGGATCGCCTGTTATGTTCATTCCTTCTGGGGCATCTGGCACTGGCCATTGTTGGAAGACAAGATATTGAGCTAGATGGGCCTCTGGTCTGATCCAGTATAACCATTCTTATGTTCTTATGAGAGCCTTTCCTTGTCTTGTCTTTATCAAAGTATTTACAGTTTATTTTTCTCCTTGAAAAACTCTACTGAGGACATTTGACTGACAGCTGCTACCATTGAGCATTTTGCTACTACTACGTGGGCCTATTCTCATGATATCTTCAAGCTCCCCCAGCTAACCCTTTTAATCAGATCTATTTGCATTTGCTGTCATTTTTACAAGCACCGCAAATTCAAATTAGCTTCAGGATCTCCCCATTCTGTCCCTAAGAAACTATACAAGAGATATCTCCATTGTGGTTTTCTACTATCAGTTTTTCAGGGAGACTATCTGCAAACTTTTCCAGAGAGTGTCCCACTAGATTTTTATATACAAATAGATTACATTTTTTTCAGACTGGCATTTGATATCCCTGTTACATTACTTTTTATCAAAGAATTGTATTTCTTGCCTTTCTTTGCTGTTGTTAAGCACCGTGCTAGCAGATACAGAGTTTTATCACTACTACTACATCTTCCATCCTACAATTTGCTGTTATTTCCCATAAGACAACTTTGTGTATATGGTGTCTCAGTATCTGTGAATTTTATTCCTTTACCAATATTTACATAAATAAAACAAGCCATAACAATCCAATTTAGAGCTTACATGATTGCATTCACTTCCCACTCCTTTGATCCCAGAATATTTGAAATGTGATTCCTTTTCTCAGTGCAGATACTGTCAAATGAAAATATCTCTGAGCCATATTTTAAGTTGTTAGTGAATATAACAAGCCTATCACTTTTAACAACCTTCACATTAAAAAAATAATAATTAATGTTCTTGTTCCTAGTAAAGTGATGAGTGGAACATTTGTGTGGCTTAAATTATATATTGCCCTTAAGCAACTCATTTCAAGCATTTTCAAAGGAGAGGAAAATAAAAATGCACTTTCCAAATAAATATCAGTTTAATGAAAAATTCCATAAAACAAATTGATTATTATACTGGCTTCATTTTGATTAAAATGTTTTAAAATAGTTTTAGAATCTATTTTCTCTAGCCTTGTTATATTTCTGCATTCTCTATTTATTGAACTTTATAACTCAGTGATGGAAGAAAACTAAACCATGAGTTTAACTGGTGAAGTACAGAAAAATTCTGAAAGGATGTTTAAGTGAGAAAGGGGTTTTCTCACTTGTTTAGACTATGGAATGTATTTATGTATGTAAGTCAAAATACATATATTTCAGTGAGAGAGTGTACATGCTGAGTCTATACTAATATTGAAGTCCTGAAAGAAATACAAAGCAATCACCATACAGAATACTTTATTTAAATATTTTGGGTGTCATGTTTTAAACATTCATAGATGGTACTTCCCTTGTTCTCCACCCCCACACACATACTTGCCCCTTGACTATAAAATATCCATTCCAATGTTGTTGCAGCCATGTTGACTCCAGGATACAAGAGAGACAAGGTAGGTAAGATAATATCTTTTATTGGACCAGCTTCAATTGGTGGAAGAGAAAAGGAGAGTTCTGTGTAGCTTGTCTCTTCCATCAACAGAAGTTGATCCAGTAATACATTTTATCTCACCCATGTTGTCTCTCTTACAAAATACCTTTCAGGTGTTCATATTTGCATATTTATGATTCAGCAATACTCATACAGCATAAGGACCCAAATGGGAGGCTGTCTTTCCAGGAACGAGTCTAAAATAAACAAACAGTGGCTTGATTCTGGAAGTGTATCATGCCACACATGAAACTTCGAACAACTTCATTGACAGTTTTTCATCTTATTGCCTGAAAGATTCAGGGCTCTATCCTGGATCTGGAAAACAACCAGACTGCACCAGTACAGCAAGTGCTTAGTTGGCAGAAGACCAGCAGAGTTAGTGGCTATGACTATCCCACTATCAGCCATGCTCATTAACTATTGGGCATGGTGATTGAAGTCTCACATTATAACGCCGTGGTGTCCAACCAGTTCTGAAGCAATAGCAACTATAGTGACTATTGCTATAGCGAACTAGCCCCATTCAACAAGCCAAATAGCCACATGTGGCTAATGGCAACCGTGTTGTACACCACAGTTAATGGATATAGCACTAAATCACTTGAACCTGCAGTTTGGTCTGAAGGAAACCCTTCTATACCCACTACCCACATTTATTGCACAGAACTTGGCTTTAGAAAGGATTGAAAGACCAGGACAAAATGGAACTCTTATTTCACAAGGGAAACCTTGATATAATGAAAAGAGTGGATTTTTTATGTAAAGTTCCATTCAGTTATCATTGTTTTACTGTTCTTATATTTGTTCTTTGAGCATATTTTAAGCTTTACATTTTCCAGTATTACACAATAATTTCTTTTTTTTCCCATGACAGATAATGAGTGAAAAGAAAAAAAATGTAAATGCAGAATGGCTGTGCTGCTAGTTTCTGAAGTTATTTGCAAATTAAGAAAATGAAGGGAAACACAGCATTTTGTAGTGGCAATGAATGATAAACAATTAGTTATTTAAAAAAATAAGATAGCATATTGCCTGGCACACCATACAGCAACTGATGCCACCACAATCTGTAAGTAAAGCGAGTAAGTAAATCCAAAATTACCTTTCTGAACATGGAGGTCATTGAAGGGTACCATCCACTGAAAATATCCTAACTTTTCATAAGGGAGCAGTAAAATTGGTATAAAATATGATGCACTTTCATTCAACAAGCACGCAAAAGTCATAAAACTCTGTATGAATCATGTAAACACAGACACTCCTGAGGGACCCTCTTTGTTCTAGAAGAGAAGTGAAGATGCTTTGGAAAGTACATGTGCTTTATATCTTCATCCAAGGAAACAACCACAAATCAATTAGATTAGAGCAGTGAGTGGTGATACAGGAGCTAAGGGTGTGTGTGTCAGCATTTCTATTAGGCTGATAAGTAACTGGCTGTGAAAAACCTAAACAGAATCAAAGAAGGTTTCAGCAAATAAGATGTCTTATTATTTTCGCCAAATTTTAAATCATTGACTATTTAGAAGTTATGTCAGCTTCATTTTGATGCTGTGCATCTGCCAACTTTAAGAACATCTCTGTGCTGTTATTAATAAATGAAATATACTATACATGAGTTCCATCTATCTACTTGGAAAATGCATCAGGAGCCGGTTCTTACTGTTATTAATATTATTATCTAAATGGAGCTGTTAAGGTCTTGTGGTTACATACTGGAATATATGTCAAAAATTGCACAGAAACATATTGGCACAAAAGACGGGGCCCTTAATGTTTCTTCAGTAAATTATACATACTTAAATGTATTCTGAAAACTACATTTTCATCTTAGATAAAATATGAAATTTTTAAGAGCTAGTTATATATGCATTTTTAAGTAATCAATGATAGATTTTTAAAATGCCAATTTAAAAAATAGCAGAGCTTCAAATACAATTATAGCAAAACAGAATATGAATGTTGAATTTCCTTCCTTGCTTGACCTATAATAACATATACTGCACTCAGGGAAACCAACAGACTTGCTAGACCTCTGGGCAAGGTGAGTAGGCGTGTGTGTATGTGGCTCCATGCTCATGTAAGGGGTGGAGCTGGGTGCAGCCAACCCTCAATGTTGTGCTCCCCTCCAACCAGCACTTAGTGATACCCAGAGTGCACCATGCAGTGCTCTGGCAGTTATTTAAAGGGCCCAGGGCTCCAGCTGCTGCCACTTCTGCAGCAGTGGCAGTGGCTGGGAACCAAAGGCCTTTTTCAATAGCCAGTCCCTAGGGCAACCACCCCCTTTGGTCCTCCCCATTGGCAGGCCTTACTGCATTGGTATGTCAATCACACAAGTCCAAATTCAGACCTTGCACCATAGTTTGGGGGATCAAATGGGCCAAAGTTACTTGAAATAGTGTAGTGCAGGAAGTCAGATAGTGCACCTAGCCAAGTGGCTCTGAAAACCCATGCAGTAATAATTTCAATTCATGGCCTAAGTTCAGTGGCTTTAAGAATGCAGCTGTCAGGCACACTTCACATATTTATCCTTCCAGGCCCAAACCTGGGAATCCAAAAACCCAAGGGTTTTTTTTCTGTTTTAGGCAACCATCAATAGCACAGTATCTGGGCAACTTAGATTCATTGAAATTTTACGCCCACAACTAGTGTATGAGGTAGGAAATTGCTCTTATCAACATTTTACAGCTGGGGAGCCAAGGCACAGAGAGACTATATAACTTGCCCAAAATTACACAGGGAATCTCTGTCAGGACTGTAAATTATCTCCAAGGTCTCAGGATATCACGCTGACCATTACACCCCCTCTTTATGTCTCCATCTGTGCAAAGGAAAAAGGTATTTGCAGACTGTTAGAGAAAGGAGATGGATGGCAAGCACTTTCTCACCTGAAAATGTATTTAACTTACAGTTTGGTTCCCAAGGCCTGGAAAACCTTTGTATTATCTAAACACAGGCACAGAGACGAATTAAGGGCAAACATTTTTTCTAAACTCTGAATCACTATACCTTCTTTTTTGTCAGTTGCAACTCAATGACTGGCCCTCTTCTGTGCTCATTGTATTTAATGGCATTTTTGCCATTGAATTCAATGTGATTTGGTCAGACCAAATGTCAAGACACTTCTCAGACAAACATTAGGCAAACAAAAGAACCAATATGGGTAAATTGTTGTTTGGCAACTAATGATGATAGGTATGTCCAGCAAACAACTAGAAGGGAAATTTACACATATTACTCAGCCACTACACATAAATCACCTGAAGCTACTTTGGGATACAGGTAAATAATGTCAGGCAAATGACAGGATATAAATATTTATCTTTGCTATGCAGCAAGAAAATAAATGCCACATTCTTGACCTTAAGTTCATTTTCACCTGAAAATAAATGGAAATTTAATTAAAATAATATATACATTTATGTTTTGTTTGTTTGTTATTATTTTTTCTAATTTGTGGTACAGAAAAGATCACAAGTACAGCAACTATGAACTCAGGGAAACATAATTAATATAATCAAATGAGTTTTAATGGGTCTTGAAAAAAGAATGCTGACACTAATCATTCATTTAATCTGTTTTTTAATGTAATGTAATGTGGTGAAGGAGTGTGAGAAGGAAAAATAAAATATTGCAGAAATGACAGATATGTAATTGCAAAGCATGTCTTGCATAATTTATGTAAATACAATTAAACAACCTTTTAATAAAAATAGTGGAGTTTTATATACCATTTTTCATAAAGCATGGATGCAGTAAATTTAAATTAGGGTGGTGTCTTAAAATGCAAAATTAGTGTAATATATCTTTACAATGATCAGAATGATTTTTGATATAATGATTTTGAAAATGTCTTAAAACTGCATGTTACGATATTTAAATAGTTTAAAACAAATTTAATTGTTGGGATCTACAGTTCCCCCTGAATAATATTGATAATAATATATTACCTAAGATGGTTATAATTGTTTTGTTTAAGGAAGCCACATTATAATCACATTAAGACACTTCAGGGTGTCTACCGTAACGATGGCATGTCCTGCTGTGTCTTATTACTTAAATGTGCATGCTATTTGGTCTCCCTGCTGATTATTCATTTGTCTTTCCTAGGCCTGGATAGATAGCAACTCGTATCAAATTGTATTTGCTTTTCTGGGAAGAGATTTGATCAATATTACATGAGCTGAGACCACCAAACTCATTTTTCTAATTATTTATTTACATCAAATCTGAAAAGGTATATTATTTGTACTATACCTTGCAATAAATTAATTTATATAAAGAAATACTCAGTGAGAAAGTAAGTAACAATTACCATTGACTTCCTGTTCTGGTAAGACAGGTTAATTTCTATGACCATTTATATCCCTAATACTGGAAAAATAATGCAAAATTTTGCCCACCAGAAGAACCTTCCAAAATGACTGTTGGAGCTATGTTGTGCATTCACTGCATACCATGAAAAATGCCCAAATACTGTACTTCCATGAAAGCAGCGTACAGTGGATGGATACCAAAGAGATGGCTATTAAATGCATCTATGCACAGGAAAGGATGCACTGAGCCCCTAAGGATGTATTAGGTCAGCTTCCTGTTGATGAAATTCATTTTAACTATGCAACCTATAGTTATAGCTGGAAAAAGATAGGTGGAAAGACATTGACCCACAACTTCAAAAGAATTCAAGAAAGATTTATCGACTCCTCTCTTGTCTGTGAATAGTGTTAATTAGTCATCTGAGGCCTTGTCTTTGCTAACTCCTCCTTTGATCTACTTCAGCTATACAAATAGCAAAACTGAAGTCGACATGCTCACTGCACCATCTTCTGTGCAGTAAGGTTCAGCAGGGGCCGCTCTCTGTCGATGCTGGCTACTCTTCTCATTCTGGTGGAGTACCACTGTTAATGGGAGAGTATTTGGAGATTGATATATTGCCTCACTGCTGCGTTGATCCCCGACGTAGTGAACACAAGCCCTTAGTTAAGAGTTCAATAGGTACCTGGACATACTCTATTCCTGATACACATGTTTAGTAAAAAATGTGCAGGCATTACCCAGAAGCATCTTTAAAGAGCTTTCAGATACTTCAATTTAAATTAGTCCCTTTGTGGCAAAAAGTCTACTTTGAGTTATATTTGACAATAACTTTGGACAAAATCCCCCCCCCACCCCACGCAGCAGGCCAACTAAAGGCTAATGAACCACTTAAGTGCTCAAAATAGGCCGTAAGTGGAATGTAAGCTATATACAAGCCTCTGCACAGACATGGACATTATGATAGCTAAACAAAATCAAGTAGGGAAAATACAACTTTCTCCTCCATTATATGAATATTAATCTAACTGGATAAAGAGAAATGTAAACGTTGTAAGTAGTTGATTCTAAACAAGGCACATAAAGCACGAAAAAAGTGAGATAAAGCAGGGAATAAAACTTGCAAAGTGTCTCCCCATGCGCACTGTAATAGGATCTGACTAAGGAGTACTCCAGACTAGAAAAAAGCAAAGCAGGGGAATATTTTTCATTCAATGTTCATTCAGCAAATGAATTGAAAGCAAATGCCAACTTCATTGTATTTTGCAACCTTTCTGTGATTGTTTTCCAACAATATTTGAGACCTTATTCATTACTAGTTTGAATATGCAGTTCAAGCTAATTTTATGCAAGACTAGTCACTCAAATGATTAAGCCTAAAACTGATTTTGTGCAAGAAGGTTTCCAGTAGGCTGAAAATTCATAATTTAACCAGGGCTACAGACAGACATGCTGAGCCCCTGGGCATGGTATAGGTGGGGGAGCTAACTCTGGGTCCCAGAAGGGATGAGGTCTTGGGTGGAAGGAGTTGGGCTGGGGCTAGCCTCCTCCCAACTCACCCTTCAGAACCTCCCAATCCATGTCATCTGGGGCTCTTGTGGCAGCTTAAAGGGCATGGGGCGTCTGCCCCTTTTGCCCTCTGTTGGTGGCCCTGGCTACCCCATGCTGCTGCATGGTTGTCACCACATGGACAGAGCTGGACCATGGACAGTAACTGGATGGTATACACACATGCATGGCCACCACTACCACAATTTAATTGTCATGATTTAAAGCAGCAGAGTGCTCCTAGCTTCTGCCAGGAGTCCTTTTAAGTCACCCTGGGCAACTGCTCATCATTGGTCCTGAATTTAACTGATGATTTAGCTTGCTCTGGGCTTCTTAGTGCAACAACATGTCTTAATTTTGACTTATGACCCCTCTTTCTGTCATCAGCCAGGAAATTGTTAATGATTAATTTTAGATGCATAGCAAAATTAATTTTAATCTGTATGAAATAATTTTCGCTCTTGTATAATTTGGATCAAATGATGAAGTCCATAAAACAATACACATTAAGGCTGGATGTAGAATTTGACAGACATTTATATTGATTTTAATGATGTGGGACAAAATACTCAGCTTATTGGAGAGGCTAAGAATCTCTTCCTTTACCCAGCTAAAATAAACTAGCCCAGGGCATGATACAAGACATATAAATTTAGTTTCACTTCCAATTTTAAAAAATACAAAGATGTGGTGGAATCCTTGGGCCCTATATGAATCTACAGGATTCCTTCTTTAAATTCCTAATTGCTTGAACTTCCAGAATTCTTTAGAGCCAAAGAAATTATTTCCTTTAATTTGAGTTTTGAGTATATTCTTTATTAATACTATTCGCAGTGATCTTGACCAGATTAGAATCCTGTGGGGTACAAACATTTAATAAATTACAGTCCCTGCCCACACCTGAAACAGCTTGTTACAGTCAATAATAAAAGCTAGTATCTAGTGCTCTTCCAGCTCCCCTAGATCTGCCAGTCAGGAGCCATACAGGACATAGTCCATTAACACTTAGGAGGATGTTAATTATATTTTATTACTTCCCACATGGCAAACCTCAAATACTTAATTTAAATAATTAAATCTATTACAAATATTTTTCAGGGTTAAATATTACTTTTATCTCTCATGTCTTTATAACTGAGTTTTGGGTTTCCATGAGAGTCTGGAAATAAATTGATCTTGATAGCTATTTTCCAGAAATATGAAGAACCCTAAGGATCTACTTGTTGTGTACAAATATAAAAGCATAGTTCTCCCGTGTAGGTCAATTACTGGGTAATTATAATCAACAACAAACACTAGAAAGTAAATGCACCACTGTTTCTATTAAAGAAGAAATAAGAAAAAGGAAATATACGTATGTGGTGTAAGAACATTTCCTGAATTATGACCCGCAGATGCCAGTACTTTGGAGAATTATAACCTTGATGTTTCCAGGGAAAATATATTGTTCCTTAAATGAGCACCATGCAGAGGCATATTTCTAGGAGCTTCATTACCCTACAGGACTGTAGACAAAAAGAAACGGGATGAGAGGGAAAAACGAAAAAAAAAAAGAAGGGAGAAGGTATACATTGGGGTAGTTACCAATAGGCTTAGCCTTTATATAAATCGTATACATTGACAGCAAGAAATTTAATCACTCATAATTATTGGTAATTAATCTAATTCAGAGCTTTTGTAACACTGCACAACGCAAGGAAATGGGCTCCCAGTCTAATATGGATTATGCAATCTCCCACATATTTCTTCTACTCCCATCTTTTTACTTTCTTCCATGTTGCTTTTTACAACTGTAGTTCTTTCCTTTTCTTCATAAATCAAGAATCTACTCTTCCTTCTTCCAAACACAAGGTATATCTATCTGGATTTCAGTAGCATTTAGGTACCTTGTGAGATTTACAGGAGCACTTAAATGGGATGAGTGCCTATCTTTATGTACCTAAACACCTAGGTAAATCTAGCTCCTTATCATTAACCTTTTGGTAAAAGACGAATAATTCTTCATTCTGAACCCTTCTGCAAATTTGTTGCTTTATGTGTCCTATGTGTACTTTTGATTAGAATGTAAGGGCCAGTCTTCCCTTCTCTTTAATCAGTCCTGATCATTGTTAGCACTCAATGAATAATGGTCCAGATCAGAGAGAGTGGCTGGGTGCTCAGCACTGTATTTGGATGGCTAAACATGTATTTAGGAGTCTAATATCAGGCATCTATTTCTGAAAATGTTAAGACATAGTCTATGGTTCCTCATTGTCAGAGTGCAAAAAATATTCTACTAAATATTTAGCATGATTCCTTTTCTCAGGGCACTTTTAAGTATTTTTAAATCATGAATTAGTATACTACAGGTTGAACCTCTCTAGTCTGGCACGCTCTGATCTGGCAACATCTGTGGGCTGGCTGGATGCCCACTTTTCATAGGTTTGGTCAAATTTCCTGTAGTTCCATAAAGTTTGTTTGCAGTCAGCAGTCCTGGCTTCTTCCAATGTTCTGTGCTGTTATTTAGTTCTAATTCACCCTTAAATGTCTTCTAAGAGTCATTAACAGTAAGCAGCTGAAGTATTGGTAATGTTGCTATACAATATTGACTTCCAGTTGACTGGCAAATTCTCTGGTTCGGCACTGGTCAGGTCCTGAGGGTATCGGACTAGAGAGCTTCAACCCGTGCAAACTGAGCAATTTTTAAGGTATTTACAAAACACCAATCATTGCATGGCTGGATTTTCAAAAAGAGCTCTCTTCCTTTTTAGAGCTCTCTTTAAAAAGAGCTCTCTTCCTATCTGAAATGTCTATATTTTCAAAATTGCTCAGCAACCAGCAACTCACATTGCTCCCAATGGGCTGCTAGGTTACCAAATGGTAGCTGAACTTGTTTAAAACTTCAGCCTGTAGTATGTAGCTCGTGTTTGTGTCTCCTTACATCGTGATATTGTGCTTTCCTTTTCTTTTTAGCTTTTTTCCCAGCTTACTACTGGATTTTACATTCGTTTCTTTTTATATACACTTTGTATTGATTTTTTATTGTGTGTAAGATATTTACAGGAGAACAAACGGTCATTTACCTCTGCATGCAGAATGTAAATACATATCACGGAAGGGCACAGGAATTCCAACAAACAAAAAACAAACAGATTTAATTGAAGAGCACTAACTTTGAGCAATACATGATGGATAGTCATTGTGACAAGATAGCAGAGTTCCAACACATGGCATATCTCAGGGGGAATTATTGCAAGCCTCTGAGTGTCTGCAATATTGCACGATGACTGTCTATACAGGTGGCAAAGGAGTGTTGCTCAAGGGACAAACCTTCTGATTTTTATGCTCAGTCATGTTTTTATTAACTCTGAGGCTGGTGAAGAAAGCAAGATGACTTCAGTGTAATTCACCACTGTGCCTTAGTATCTGGTTAGAAAAGTGGCCAGTCTACTAAAGTAGATGGCAAAAACAAAACAAAACCAAACACACAGTGATAGTACATGACTACTTTTATTAGTCCTTAATAACAGCTCAGCCAAAGATCAGTGGGATATTTTTATATTTTGAGAAGTGTGACGGAGGGTACCCACCCTGCACTGGTCAGGAGGGCGAAAGAGGCCACACCCCCTTTAGCTTACTGGGCATGCTCAGGCTGCTCTAATAGCTCAGCTCAGTTGGGGCTGGCGGCCGGAGGGAGAGAATGTGCTGAACCAGCTCCCTGCAAGCCCCAGCTCTTACCCAGAGGCCAGGTCACTACCACACAAACTGAGGATGGGACGCCTCTTGAGACCTCGTTGCGTTCAGGGGAGAGGAGCAGTACCCAAAACACAGAGGGACGTGGTGAAACTGAAGCCTACCAGTGAGCCAAGAAGCAGGAAGCAACCCAGGAGTGGCAACGGCAACCAGGGTGAGTGAGCCGCCGGTAAGGGTCCGCGTGGTACAGTTTGGATTCCCCCATGAGCAGACCACCAGAGTCAGCGTGTTGCAGACTGGATTCCCCGCTGACTCAGAGTGTGTGAGCTGGTCACTAGAGTCAGCGTGTTGCAGTCAGAAATTTCCACTGATTCCGTGGCGTGAGCAAGCCACTAACAGATCCCGGGCTGGGGTCCAGTTGTATTGGAGGGCCTAGACCTTGCTGGGGGGAGGGAGGGTGATATGTACTTTGCGCTTACTGACTAACTCTTTAACAGACTACTAACTTCGGGTTACGCCGGGACTAGTGAACTGGGTTGTCCTGACCCTAGAGGACAAATTATAGACTTGGACCTGTGGGACATGGGGAGGAACATAGGACTGAGCAACCAGAAAAGGAGGGTGAGCATTGGACCTCAACCCTTGGGTCGCTTCAGGGGAGGCTATTGGCCGGGGGCCCTCTTATCAATAGGGCTAAGTCAATGGGCTAATTCCCAGGACTACCGGCTGGAGGCACCCTAGTGACATGGCCGCCCCATGACAAGAAGCATTTTGTCTCATTCTTACTACTTTGGCTATGCTTGTAGGGCTGTGGAGGGCGGGGTGGGGACATGGAATTTAGTCACTGGCATGATAATGGGCAAAGTGAAGTCAAACTTCCTGCATTTATAATGTTGCTCAGTTTTCATTTCAGGTTATCCACCCTGAGACACAACAAGCCCTGTGCCTGGAAGGAGGGCTGCTAGAGAAGTACTGGTTGAGAGAGTATTGCTGCTTTTAATGAGTTTAGGAACTGGATTTTATTAATTCTGCTTGTATCTTTTTCTTTAACAGCTGTTACTTATTGATTTATTTTTGTTTGTTTGCTTATTTTCCAGTTGAGTTTACAGGCCCCAACCAAGATCAGGACCCTGTTGGTCTAGATTGTCTTTTACTATAGGTACATACATACATATAGTGAAAAACAGTCCCTGCCCAGAAGTGCTTTCAGTCTAAATACACAAGACACTCAAAAAGAGAAACAGAGGCACAGAGAGGTGAAATGACTTGCTCAAGGTTATCAAATTAAAAAAAAAATCCACCGTTTCCTGTTGATGATATTATAATTCTGTTTACATTTTAAGTTCTCTCTTGAGCAAAAGTTATTAGGGGAATTTGGGCTGAAATGCTGCAGAAGGTACCATCATCACCTGCCCACCCCACATGAATTTTGTAAAACATCCTCTCAGGGCTGTTTGAGGGTGGTGTGGAGTTAGGTTACAGTCTTGTTTTGGCCTGATTTTAAGTATTTTCATATAAACCCTGTAGAATATTGATTTGAGAAAGACAGCTCGGTGACAGGATGAGTTTTGCATTGGTCTACATCAAATTGTTCATCTAGCCTAATGTCCTAGTCTTGATTTCTGAAATGCTCGGTGGGCTAGAATGTGGCTCAAGAACTGCCTCTCTGTGCAATCATGCGGTCATCTAAGAACACTTTGATTTGCAGAACACTATCACTGGTGAAACCAGCATAAACCTTCAGGAGTCTGAGGAAAGAGATTCTCAGTATAGGCCTTTGGAAGAGAAATACCATACTGCTCATTTTAGAACAGAATGAAGACAACCTGGAGAAAGTTAGTCCTCAAGAGAGAAGTTACTGTTATGCACACCATCTTCCCCTAACATCCTATAAGATTTGTGACGGACCCACCGATGCTTTATGAAACGGCCTTATGGACACAAATATGCATAACTCAAAGATGCTTTGGACAAATTGCTTCATACAACCTATCGATCTGAATGTCTTAAGATCTGTTTATCTTATTTTAGCATATGTATCATTCTTGTGTGTCATTAGGCATATGGAGAATGAAATGCTTAATGGTTTCAAATGTGCAAATGAAAGCCATCAAGGGTATTTCCAATGCTGGGATGCCTCAATGTTTGGACAATCATATGTAAATAGCTTTTGTCCTTAAGTCTTAGCAGTGGTTAATCTTAGGAAGTGACATGACCTCCCTAACCCGTAGGGACTGGTCAGGTAACTTCCCATGCAAAAATGGAATTCTTAAAACTATGGGAAGCTTAGCAGGTCTTTCATTCCTTCCCTTGGGTGTGTCCAGCCAGCCCAAAGACCCCAGGGAAAAGAAGACTTCCCTGGCGTGAAGGCTATCTGGAAAAGAAACAGTTTTAGGGTGAGTTTGTAATAAGTTTGGACTGAGTTCTTAGTGTATAATTAGCTAAGCGTTTTTGTTACTTTGAGTTTGTAAACTACTTTGCTCTGACTGTTCTCACTTATTACCACTTAAATCCAACTGCTTGTACTTAATAAAATCACTTTTATTTTCTATTAAGCCCAGTGTAAATAATTGTTATGGGGGGGGGGGAAGGAGGAGGAGGGAGCAACCAGTATGTACATTCCTCCTTTCATTGTTAATGGGGGCTTACCCAAATAATTCATTGGGGGTTTTGATCCCATTTGGGGAGTGGTATCCCAGGAAGCTGGCCCCAAAACTGCATTTTTCTTGGGCCTGAAGAGATTCGGTGTCTATATTGCTTCTGAGGGGAGATAGAGTGGGGAGGGGCATTGATCTCAGCTTTGTGCCTTGGCTGGGGGAGACCAGAGAGCTGTCCCAGCAGGATTGGGTGGTGAGGAGCCCCAGAAAGCAGGAAGGTGTCAATGGCCTTATTAGCACTCCGGGAAGCCCTCCCTCCAAGGGATTTTCTGTGACCACGCCTGGTCACAAAATTATTTTCCCCTGGAGCAGAGCAACACGTGATTTAAAACCAACCAACCAACCAGTGTTTAGATACAATAGAAACCCAGGCCTAACAAATCCAGCATTCAGATAGGTAGGATGAGCAGAGATTAGTAATAAATTACATAAAAATATGGCCCCAGTTTAGGAAAACATTAGGGCTGCACTTAAACATATGCTTAAATCCCACTGAAGTCCATGGAACTTAAGGACATACTTATAGTTAAACATTTGCTTAAAATGATTTCCTGGGTTGGAGCCTATGTGGGAAATTTCCAGCGCATCTGGTCTAACAAGAGTGATTAATTTATCAAATTCATGAGAGTTACATTCACAGCAAAATGTTACAATTTTTAAAAAGTCAATGAAAAGAAACCATTTTAAAGAAACACATTATACCTCTTTTTTTCCCCCAATTTTCCTCAGAGAATCTTTATTGGATCATCATTTTAAAACTGACTTGTTGGCAATATATGGGAGCCTTTGGAGCACATTTTCAGAGTCGGGAAAGACAGAATCTATCTCGCTTGCACAGTGATTGGGTTTTTGTCTCCGTCAGTGTTTCAAGATAAGTATTTTTACAAAGGGATTTTTCAGTCATTTACAATCTGAAAAGAAGGCGTGAATTGCTATTGCTCCAGTGCAAAAAAGCACCCAGCCACAAAGAGATACCTGAAGGAAGGAAACAGTAATATAATAACAACGATGTTCTGCATGTTAAATAATATAATAAATTATACGCCATTTTTTCAGTACTTGTCACTTGAAATGCATTTTGTCTTTGATTTTTTGTATAGATGTTTGTCTGTTATCACTGGCAATTTCTAATTAAATTCTTCTGTGTTTATATATTTGGGCCCTGGCGTGACAATACAGGCTTAGGATCATTTACTGCCCTTGAGTCACACATCAGTAACACACACAGAAGAGAAGCCCCAATATAGAAAGCTGGAAGAACTAAAACCAGCTTGTTTTTTCCCCTTAGTACACCTGTCTAACCTATTGAAAATTATAAAGGGAGTTATCTGGCTATGAGACATTTGATAGGGCTTTAATCAGGCCACAACTTTATTATTAGATGTCTGGGACTACCCAGCAGATAAAATGTACAGTGAAGGTAAGTAGGCCCCGCTCCATTTTTTCATAATTAACTGGAAGGGGTGCTCTTACTTTTCCCCCCCTTTCCATCAATGTCCCTCCAGCACATCCATTGCCAGGATCTTACAATCCCAGAGGGCTTCCCCCATTTTCATCCAGGTTTCTCTAGTAAATTCATTGTTTGGACCTTACCACCCCCCCATTGGAGGCTTAATATGGCTATAATAATAGGGGGGTGGGCTCCCTGTCATACCATTCATAGGAGTCCACCAAGTGCCCCCAGATCACTCAATTACAGTACACCTCTGTTCATGTCTGTGACGGGGCAGCGCGGCCCTGCACTCTCATGCCGAGCGGTGGAGAGCCGGCGCAGTGGCCCTGATCAGCTTATCGGCGGCTGGCGCCACGTGGCACATCTGAACTACAGCCAGTGCTGCGTGGCGTGTCGAGTCAGTGGTGGCCCGAAGAGGACCATAGAGAGGCGGGCCAGACACCTGTGGGAAGGGACGCCTCCCTACGTCACTCCAAGGGGAGGAGCGACGTGGAGGCGGCAAGTACATAAGAACATAAGAATGGCCGTACTGGGTCAGACCAAAGGTCCTTCTAGCCCAGTAGCCTGTTTGCCGACAGTGGCCAGCACCAAGTGACCCGGCGGGGGTGCACTGAAGGCAATGGTCAAGCAATTTGTCTCGTGCCATCCATCTCTAGCCTCTGACAAACAGAGGCCAGGGATACCATTCCTACCCCCAGCTAATAGCCTTTTATGGACCTAACCTCCATGAATTTATCTAGCTTCTCTTTAAACTCTGTTATAATTCTAGCCTTCACAGCCTCCTCTGGCAAGGAGTTCCACAGGTTGACTATATGCTGTGTGAAGAAGAACTTTCGCTTATTAGTTTTAAATCTACTACCCATTAATTTCATTTGGTGTCCTCTAGTCCTTATATTATGGGAACTAATGAATAACTTTTCTTTATTCACCCTCTCCACACCACTCATGATTTTATACACCTCTATCATATCCCACCTCAGTCTCCTCTTTTCCAAACTGAAAAGTCCCAGTTTCTTTAGCCTCTCTTCATATGGAGCCTGTTTCAAACTCCTAATCATTTTAGTTGCCTTTTTCTGAACCCTTTCCAAGGACAAAATATCTTTTTTGAGGTTCGGAGACCCCATCTGTACACAGTACTCAAGTTGTGGGCGTACCATAGTTTTATACAGGGGCAGTAAGATATTCTGGGTCTTATTTTCTATCCCTTTCTTAATAAGTCCTGACATTCTATTTGCCTTTTTGACCGCCGCAGCACACTGTGTGGACGTTTTCAGAGAACTATCCACGATAACTCCAAGATCTCTTTCCTGATTTGTCATAGCCAAATTAGCCCCCATCATACTATATGTATAGTTGGGGTTATTTTTTCCAACATGCATTACTTTACACTTATCCCCATTAAACTTCATTTGCCATTTTGTTGCCCAATCACTTAGTTTTGTGAGATCTTTTTGAAGTTCTTCACAGTCTACTTCTGTCTTGACTATCTTGAACAGTTTAGTATCATCCACAAACTTTACTACCTCACTGCTTGCCCCTTTCTCTAGATCATTTATGAATAAGTTGAATAGGATTGGTCCTAGGAATGATCGTTGGGGGACACTACTAGTTACCCCTCTCCATTCTGAAAATTTACCATTTATTCCTACCCTTTGTTTCCTGTCTTTTAACCAGTTCTCAGTCCATGAAAGGACCTTCCCTCTTAGCCCATGACAATGTAATTTACACAAGAGCCTTTGGTGAGGGACTTTGTCAAAGGCTTTCTGAAAATCTAAGTATACTATATTACTGGATTCCACTTGTCCACATGTTTGTTAACCCCTTCAAAGAACTCTAATAGATTAGTAAGACATGATTTCCCTTTACAGAAACTATGCTGACTTTTGCCCAACAAATTATGTTCTTCTACGTGCCTAACAATTTTATTCTTAATTATTGTTTCGACTAATTTGGCCGGTACTGACGTTAGACTTACCGGGCAAAGTACAAAAGAGGGAGGGCCCCACCAGGAGGGAGGCCTGCAGCAGGACACCAAGAGACCCCATGGGCGTGAGGTAACGTCCCAGGGGAACTCAGGAGACCCCAGGACCCAGGGACAGGGACCACTGAGGTGACAGGGGAAGGAAGAAGCCCAGGGCGGGTGTTGGAACCCGGGGACTGGCGAGTTGCAGGCAACAGTCCCACCAGTCTAGACAAGGACGAACAGATCCCTTGTCTTAGGGCCCTGGGTTGGGGCTTGGAAAGTAGGTGGGCCCGGGCCCCCCTTCCTCCACCCCGGGGTGATAACTAAAACTAAGGATTGGGCCAGGATTGTATGGCGATAACGTAAGGTCCCCAGAGGGCGGCCTTTCTGTGGTGTTGTCGGAAGTGGGCCCCCTGGCGGGATCAGAGAAATCCGGGGATCACCCCTGAAATAAGGCACCCCGACATAAAGTGGGGTGGTCCAAAGGGGTGACCCCAGACAATGTCCTTTCCCATTTATTACTGTATACCTTCTTTTATGGAGTACCTGAACAGAACATCCACCATACACTTAAATAATGAGTTGCAACATATGGCCTGCCATCCATCATGAACAGAGCCCACCTGAGCTGCTGTGAAGAAGGTGAAAAAACCCTAGACCAATATGGTGATAAGCAGGGCTCGACGATCGCGGCGAAAACCACTCCGCAGCCCTGCACCGCACATGCGCGAGACCCGCACTGTGCATGCATGGACCGCCGGTGAACGGGGTGACCAGCTGAAATCTACTCGCCACGGGCGAGTTGATAAGCGTATTTGTTGAGCCCTGGTGATAAGGGAAAAATCCTTCCCAACCCACATCAGTCATAGCCAACACCTGGTATATTTATTACCTGAATGGGGAGCGTGGGTGGGTGTTGCTTAGCCTGCTTTGTGTGAAGAAGGGAGAGTTAGGACTGATCCTTTAAAACCCATCATTCCTGAGGGATGATTCAGCAACCACACTGAGTGCCTTTGCAGCAGGTTTTTATGCCTCCTCTCTTCCCCCCCAAGCCATAAAGTATGGTTCTCCTCTTCCAGCCAGTCAGTCAAATAACACCCCACTAAGGATGTGGAGAGGTGATTCTCAAGAAATCTGCATTGCAGTAGCATACTTAAGGAATACATAGTCAAATATTCCGACTATAAATAGAACTATGGCTTAATCTATCTGCCTCCATTGATTTATTTTATCTTTTATGTTCTGATCTTCCATTCCTGTGCACCGAAAGTACCTGTGGGAGATACTGGATGTTAATAGTATACAAAGAATGCAGCATCAGAACTTCCAGTTTTTATTTACTAATTTTGTACTTTGACATTAAAATGGGAATTTAGGTCCCATCCAGACCCTCATACCAACGCCTGCAGAACTGCTGCACTGAAGCAACATCAGCCCTACAGGGTTTAAAATAGCATCCGTGAACCTTTACACATATGATTCCTGAAGATAAAAGAAGAGCATGGAAGAGTCTATGCAAAAGCAGATGCTCCAAACACTTCATCCTGCTGCTACTACTTCTACTCTCTGAGCACTGTTAAACAGGGAGTCTGCATCATGTTGAGGTTGTACAGTAGCAGAGTGACACCAGTGTACATGACCTAAGCAAAGTAGGATGAATATACTACTGGTGAGTAACAACAAGGTACATACATGACCTGGATTAACCAGGAATTAATACATAGATTAACCACATAGCTACAAGAATGTTTGAATAGGGAAACAAACATAACAATCTCTTGGCAGCATGCTGAGGACATTTCAACAGCTGATTTTCTTTCTCCATTAATTCAAATTCAGCATTTAATAGCTTCTTTTATGCCACTATGTTACTGCCTTCTCATGCCTATTAATAAATATGATCATTGTTAGTAGCAGTATTTACTTGTATGATACCAAGAGTGTACTAAATACCAATAATAATGTCCTCTTTATGAATGAGTCCCCAAGAGATGCTGAGATTGATTTTTCCCTTGATCTGAAGCTAGCATTATTTTGCATGAAGTCTTAGTTGCATCCAAAAAACCCCTGTTAATCTGCCAACTAGAGACCCTTTAAAACTGTGGACCTTAATCTAGTTATTTAATGCATTCCAAATTTCAAAGTTTTTGTATGATATCTTTTTAATTCATTTTTAATCCCGTTATACATTTTTAATTACATTATTAGAGTGCTTGTGTCAAAATTCACCTAGAGTGCTGCACAGAGATAATTAGTAAATGTATGACTAGAAATCCTATTGTATTGGGCACTATTGAGGATTACTAGAATGCAAAACCATTTGGATTTTAAATTTTAAGAACATATGCAACCACAATGTCCAAAAGTAAAATTCTATACAAAAGTTAATCTGGCAAGTACAAATGGGAAAGAACAAAAGTCAAGTAAATATTCATTTTTTCTATTTATTTTATAACGCTCAATATTTGACCTGGACAGCAATGACATTGTAGCTGAATCTTGTTTCAAAACCCTAACTGCTGGGTGAGTATGAAAAAAATGAATAAAGCAAATGTAAATGGCTTTAATAGAAAAGGAATTAACTGTGGGACAATGAATTCATAAATCCTGCAGTGTAGCACAGATTAACAAACTGACAATAAGTGCTGGAAAATCCAGAGTGCTGGGTAATAATCTCTAAAAGAAGCTCTCGAGACTACAGCAAAACCAGGAGTAGTCCTAATGTAACCTTAGGGGCTAAATGCTTCCATCATTTAAACCAATGCGATGGAAAACAATGACGTTTCGAAGCCATAACTGATAGAATTAATCTTTATTTTAATTTTTAAATAATTTCCAGGTGTGTAAATATTTTGTTTGAATACAACTATGGGTAGAGAATACTGTTTTCAGAACATTTGATACTAATTATTTATTTAGCATTGGTATGATAGTAGTTCTTAGAAGGCTCAATGGATATCAGAATCCCATTGTGTTGGGCACTGTACAAAGACATAGTAAGGGGCAAACAATGTCCTGAATCATTTACAATTTAAGTAGACAAGAAAGTAAAAGAGAGGGAGGGGAAGCAGGGATACAGAATTAAAGTGAGTTGTACAAGGTCACACAAGGTCAGTGGCTATATTGGGAATAACATGAGAATGTCCATGAGACAAAGCTATGACACCCATTAAAATCAATGAATAATTTAGTTGGGATCTTTCCGCATCTCTTTGCCAAATATTGCCCTTGTGATCATGATATATCCTTTTGGTTAACTCATGGTGAATTGTACTCCCTGTGGATGAAAGCATGAAGGTATGTCCACAGTTTAGAAGCTCACGTGCTCTCAGCAGAAAAATGTGTTTAGTTCTACCATGTGCATGAGATCCTCAAATGCTTGTAGCAAGGACAGAATCCTCCTTTGGGAACAAAGCAGCAAATTCTAAGAAAGTGAGGATGAAACTTTACAATCCTGTGGGGCTTGTTATTATTGACAACAGAGAGCTGCAATAAAATATGAGGAAAACAGAAATAACCAGAGTAGAGCTGGTCAGAAAAATGAGGGGTTATTTTGTATTAGATTAAAAAAAAAAGTTTCAGCCAAAACCTGAATATTTTCATTAAAGAATTCTGTAGTGCTTCTATAGAGTTATAGTCCTGCTTTATTAAACTTTTATTTCTTGCTTATTCATTTGCTTTGTTGTTTAATGAATCCCAAGATCATTACACCTATTAATAACTCAGGGAAGCCAACAGACTTACCAGGCCACTAGGCAAGGTGGAGGGGGCAGCTCTGCAATCCCAGATGGGGCGGGGCCTCAGGTAGAAGTGGGCAGAGTCAGGGACAGCCATTACTCAGCACGGCCTGGAGTATGCCGCATCCTCCCCCCAGTCCTCGGTGCTGTATGGAGCATGCTGGCTAGAGATCACAGCTTTGGGCTCTGCAGAATGCTGTGCAGCACTTCAATGGCAATTTAAAGGGCATGGATTTCCTACTGCCACCACTGCTGCAGGTGGCGTCCAGGAGCTGTGGACCCTTTTGAATTGCTGGGTCCTGGAGCAGTTGCCCCTTTTCACTCCTCCTTCCTCCCCCATCAGCAGGCCTGTACTAACTTGATTTTTTTCTATGTATACCAATAACACTGTTCATGTCCACAACATGCTTAAAATACCCATTACTTATGTATTAGTCCTTTTAAAATAGACTGCACAGACTATAATGTGTGGCCCAAGGTGCAGACCTTGGTGGGCATGTTGGAATATGCTCAGAGTTGAAACACGGTCTCTCCTGTGCCTTAAAAGGTTCTCATCATTGAAATTACCTCTGAAATGACATTTTTATATACAATAAAACCTGTGTTATCCGGAACACTCAGGGATTAGGGCGTTCCGGTTATCTAAAAATTCCCATTATCTGAGGGTCCCATCAACCTAGGAAAAACCAATGGACAATAAGATTAAAACTCAAGTTTTTAATATTGGTAGTTTTGTAGTGTGAGGCAGTTGGTCTCACATTTCTATTTTGAGTTAAAGATGATTAGTACTTCTTAAATAAAAAATTGTTAAGCCAATCATGGTAAACCAAGCCAGGCCTGTGTGCCTGAAGATGTGACAGTATTGTGGCTGGGGGCAATGCTGGTGAACAAAGTTTTCTGGTTAACAGAGCGCCGGATAACAAAGGTTTCACTGTAATACGTTGATTCTTTGAATTGGCCATTTATGTAAAAAATAGGTCCTGCTTCCACAGCACCATGTTTACAGAGAAATTTAGACCATTCTCTCAGTGCTGTTTTAACACTGGTGGAAACAATGTTCGCATAAACTATATGCCAGAGTATTTACCACCACAAATATTCTTGGGACAGGCTTCTTAGCTCTTAGTAAGAGGTTTCCTAGTTAAACAATTTCCCATAGGTTTAGTGCAGTGGTAGGCAATAATTTTTGACAGGGGGCCACTCCAAGATTTTGGAAAGTGGTTGAGGGCCGCACTCTTCTATGATATTAATGGAGAGGTACGGGGTCTAGGAGGGAGATTGGGTGCAGAAGGGAGCCAGGGGTAAGGGATTGGGGTGCCTGAGGAAAGAGAAACGGCCCTGCAGCCACTGTTCTGAGTGGTGTGTGGGGCTGCAGGCAAGCACTGGGCTTCCTGGCCCCACCACAATCCACTGCTACGTGTTGGGTTTCCAGCCCCACGGGGCAGCCCTGCTGCGGTGTGCCTCATTCCTGGCCCTGCTAGGCTGCTCGCTGCTGGCAGCCCACTGCCCTGCCAGGCTACGGTATTCCTAGATACTAGCCCTCCACTGGACTCTCTGGTCCTGGAACATCCATGGTCCTACCAGACCATGGATGTTGCCAGGCCAGAAAGTCCCAGTTTAGAGAGGTCCAGCTGTACTGGGCTAGAAACCTTCACATGAAATTTCTAGTGCTCCTTGCTTTTGATTAGGCTGAATATGCCACAAGAAAAGGTTTAATCATAGTCTTTTGGCATGGCTATTTCACCTCCTAACTGGATCTAGAAGGCCAAGATATGCATAAATTAGAATAATAAAACATAATGCAAAACTAACTTTCCCAAACCTCTAAGGGGATTTGTCTAAACTCAGTATATGTTCTGTGGACAGGAGGATTTTTTTATCCCTCTATTACCCACCTCTTAATTAAATGGAACTACTACTAATTTTACTATGTTTCAAAGTGATCACTCAGAGTAAAAGCCCAGCAGAGGTTTTTCAGTTATGCTGCATTTTAGTTAGTGTAACAGCATAGGTTAAAAGGCAGAACAAAAATGTGCTTGTTTAATAACCATAAATTAGATTGAAACTGTAGACTACATGTGACAATCTTATTTTATTCAGCTAGTCACCTGACTAAGTTTTTACAAGAGCTTACAGAAGGGAAAAGGACTGTACAAGCAAGATGATGATTCTGGAAAATCCAAATAGAAAAAAAAAATCCACTAAAATGTAATAGTGGTTTAACTAATCCATGTGAGACCTTAAAGCATGTCACTCTATAATCTCCAAGAGAGTAAAACGTCAGTATTTATCTGTCAACTCTGCTTAATATATAGTCAGCAAAACGAGAAATAGGCCTAAGTAAAATAAAATCTTGCCAAACCACAGGGACTGTTTTCTATCCAGCACTTTCCAAAATGTCACTGAATGAAATATTATCATGTTTGCATCAGAAACCACTGCCATCCAAGTACACAGAGATAGAAACAGACATATTTATAAGGTATCTCTGGTCGTATCCATTGGCTAATTAAAACTTCTTTTTTGGAAAATCTTGGTTATTTTGCCTTAGATCTCCTTATCATTGGAATATACTATGACAAAATAAATCTTTCAGCTGAACAAAATTTCTGGACAAGCATAAAAGCAATGAAAAAATAACACAGGCTTTTGAACCGCCAATCCTCTCCATTTAATGAGATTATGCATGAAGCAAAAAATTATTTTAAAACCAAACATTGTCTCTGTGTAATAAATACAGAGTTGTTGCCTTTTGGCAGATAGACCAGCCATCAGTATCACTGTTTTACATTATAAACCTTCAAGGAAAATTCTGACATACTTAATTACTAAAAAATACCCTACTTTTATACAACAAATGCATCCCAGGAAATCAAAAAAGAACTTCTGAGGGGCTGATCTATTAAATCCCCTGTCTCGACCTAATTATCAAAGGATAAACTGCTAAAACAAAGCCCATGCATGGGTTTATTTCCTTTAAATGCAACTTCCTGGACTATACAGTCAAGCAATATGGATCTGGTGAGAAAGCCCCTAACCTCAAATTAATCTCTGTGAATTGGTTAGGTACCAAAGGATAAGGTTTGTTGATTATTTTAATTTGAGACCTATTTTTCTTTCCTCCCCTTGCAAAGCATAGAGCCGATGTGCAAAATTAAAAAAAAAATCTGGAAAGCAGGGCTATTGTCTGACTGCATGTTATTTTGCAGCCTCACATGAGGCTGTTCTGGACTCTGTGAAGCTGATCAAAGGCATCTGCTAATTTCAGTGTGATGTTTCAACATTGCTTAGTGGTGGCTTCATTGTAATATTGCATAAATATGTGGCAATGGTAAGTCATGACTATGTAATAGTACAAAGCACCCCCTGCAACTAGTGCTGGGTGACTATCAAAATGTTCTGCTACTAACGCAAAATAAAAGAAATAAAACTACCAAATCACCCCCAATCCACTAGAACAGTTGACATCACCTTGACGCCTCTGACTAACAATCTCTAGATTTGAACCTATAAAGGCTAGTGGAAAAGTACGGGTAAATTTTGGATCTCATTTTCTCTGCTGGTCAAACAGACCCTGAGTAGGCTGACATATTTATGGTTTGGAAAAAGACCTATCTACTCTAATAGGCCTTGCCTGGTGGAGATGATTGCTACACTATCTTTGCTTATGGTTTAATTTACATCCATGGCAACATATGTACTGTAATGGTCATTTTTTTTTACAAGACACAATTTGTGGTGGGTGCATTGTTACAATTAAAAAAAATGTGCCCAAGAGGGAGAATAAAAGTTGCAATGAAGCACCTTGGGTTCTATTGAGGATCCATTCCTTCTATTCCCGGGTTCTGTTTATTACCCGTGAAAGGATCCAAAAATCCAACTGACATCAAAATGCTCTTTAAAAATATATTTTCTTGTGTTGTCTATCAAAAATAAATAAAATCAGTTAACACAGATAATTTGTCATGGGTTCATGGAAAAATAACCTGACAAAAACCTGTGAGCAGAGTACATGCATTTACGATTGGTTAAAAAATAATCTGCAGAATCTAGCACGTGTCTATTTTTAGCACAGCAGAGCTGTATAAAAAACACAGCTACAAAAAGGAGGAACTACTAATATACTGCCTACATGGCTGCATGAACAGATAGCCTACACTTACAACAACCAAGGAAACCAGATACTTACTATAAATACAAAACATGAAATGTTGGAATACACTTATTTGTAACATGGCACACAGTTGAACTATTAACATAACAGATTACTACTCATGATAATATGTCCTGTTTTCCTGTCAGATTTTGAATCTGTCTGCCTAACTATGCATTAAAGTACCAGACACAGATGCTTAATTTCATACCTCTTTGATTTGTCACGAGGGTGCTATAATTGTAAAGTGAACTGATGAATATTAAAAACATTTGCTGTTTCACCTAAATATGAAAGCAGTGACACTTTAATAGAATCTAATAATTGTGTTGCTCTCTTTCTATATTTTTTTCTTGGTATCTAGAAAGCTTCTACTGATGATCACGACTTAATTCTGAAAGTCTCTTAACACTTACCTCTGAATTTTTCATTGAACTTCTTTGGCTGCCTGAAGTTAATGTTAGTATATTAACATTTATTACTTTATTATTAATTATTATTATTATGTCTAATGTTAAGTTGTAGGGTTTAGTGTGTGAGTGCTGGCTGATACTGTGGCTTTTGATATAAAGGAAATCAGACTAGATGATCTGATGATCCCTCCTTGGCTTACACTCTATGACTTATTAATTACCCATACAGGATACTATATACCAGTAAACAGACAGACAAAGATCCATCCCTATGATCCTGATTCTGCAATGTATTATGCAACTGCAGATCCAGCATGGAGCCCCATTGACTTCACTAAGCTTTGTGTGGAGGCCCAGGAGTCTGCCTACATGATAGACAACTCAGGATCAGACATATGATGTAAACAAGTTACCAACAAATGGGCAGAAGAAAAATCTCCACAAAAGAAGGGATGTTCTCTGGCTCTTTCTTCCTCTTTCTGTTGATATAACAGTTTTTAAAAAGAAAGAACAAAATTCTGCCTTTTAAAGCATAAAGCATTTCATTAGAATGCCAGCAGAAAACTGGTTTATGGCTCTTTACCATTTTTGGTACAAATTTCCCTTAATCACTCCTACACAGACTCAACATTCCTTTCTTGACGTCTATGAGGGACTTCTCTAGATGGAAGGAGTGCAGAATAATGATCAAAAACCCACTGTGTGTTCTGAGGAGGATAAGTGAGGCCTTCGAGCTTAAATTGCTAAAAGTCATTCAGCAACATGTTGTTAGCAGGCACATGTTATCATTCAACCTAACTCTGCTAACTTCCTCTGTGACACAGCTATGCTCAAAGCAACTACCCACTAGGGGGTTGCTATCCACCAAGGATCAAAACAAGTAAAACAATGTTAGCAGAGGTCTTGATGTTGGAATCCTGGCCAAAGGGGAAACTGACAATTTTACGTGAATACAGACTGCAGAAGTTGTTCCAAAGGCCAGTTCTTTCCCTAGCTTTTCAAGGAATCAGGGAATAAAAAGGTTAAGGTCAAGGTAACAAAGTCTGTTGCTTCACATCTCATGAAAACATTAACATCAGTGCAAACGAAGTGCAAACAGGCTGCAAAGAACTACCATTGTGGTTTTGGTAGTACTTTATACCCTCCCTACACTGGTATAAATAACTCTGTCAGGGGCAGGGCAGCAGAGAAATCAGGACAATCTTCTAGTTTTTGTGCACACATACAACCAAACAGACTCCAGAGGAGATGCACTGAAGGACTGGCAGCGGGTGTACTCATCTTGTCTTTTTAATACCACCTGCTAAGGGACAGACACATTAGGAATCCCTGTTTTCATGGCAGCATGGGGTTGTTCCGTCATAGTACCCGGGGGGCGGGGGGGTAGAGGAGGAACCTCCTTTGTCATAGTCCTTCCAGCACAGCTCTTTGCCTCACTTACCCTGGCCCTAGGAAGCATGACTGATCCTCCCCCTGAAGACTGATATCAATTCTCTCTCTAGATTTGGGGGTTGAATTTTAAAGGTAGAATTCTTTGGAATATATTGGAATTTCTACCCCTTAAGCAGACACAACTTTCTAGTAGTTTATCATGTCACGCTTAGCTGCATGAGCAGTACGTTAGCTTCTGTTTGTTGCATGAGTCTGAAACATCTTTATAATAACATGCTGATCCATGAAATCTGCAAAGCTGCAGTCTGCTAATGAACAGAGCTAAAAACATGTCTCTTTCCCCCAAGTAAAACACTCGAAACAAATGTAAATTTACAATCTGGATTCCAGCCAGAATTCTGCAATTTGATTCTTTTCTCAGTGAGTACTGTAAATGGAAAGCTGACAATTCACAGGAGGACCTTTTTGTTATTTCTCTTTCCCCTCCATGCTTGTACCTGAATGCCTAGCAAAAAGTCAGGTGGTTCAGTGAATAAACTAACATTATGTTAAATACTTATTATCTTATGATCCGGATGCAAAGTTCACTGATGCCAACAGCTGTATATTCAAAGACTTTGGAGCAAGGCCTGTAAGAACACCCCCATTGTTTTCAGATATATTTTTAGATGTGTTTTTATAAGCCAAATTCATACCCTGTAATTCACAGGAAGAAGGGAAATACTGATTCCTATTACCCTACATGGAGATTCCTGGAAAAAGAGATGTTTTCAGCCCCACCAAGCCCATTGTTCTTGTCTCACAGCTAGATGCAATCCAATGCAATTTGTCTTCCCAGCTGTCACTGAATCGGAGGAGTTCCATTTCCTTCTCTATTAGAGTGCCAAAGAGACAATGACTCTTCTAAAGTCACTACCAGGCCTCCAGTGTTCAGCTGCTGTTGAGGGGGATCCCCCAGTTGGAAGCTATTGCCCTATTGGCCATGGATCCTGAAGCTCAGGAGAATTCAACTATGTCTCTGGAGGTTCAGAATGTGGATCCTAAGAAATTTTGTGATCCTAAGAAATTCTTGGCATGGAAAGAGCATGAATGAGGATTTGGGGGCCTATGTTCATTTTGCAGCTGGCTGACTAGATATTTAAAGACAAATGTCATATTCTGGGGCTACATCTAGACTACAAAACTTTTTCGAAAGAGAGCATCTAGACTGCAACCACTTCTTTCAAAAAAGAGAGCCACTTTTTTGAAAGAGAGCACCCAGGCAGTCTGGATGCTCTCTTTCGAAAAACCCCTGTTTGCATTCAAGAATGCCTTTTTTTGAAAGAGCACTTCCTCGTAAAATGAGGTTTACCATGGTCGAAAAAAACGCCGTGTTCTTTTGATTTAATTTCAAAAGAACTAAGTGGCAGTCTAGATGCAGGGGAAGTTTTTTCGAAAAAAGGCCACTTTTTTCGAAAAAAACCTTGCCATCTAGACACACCCTGGGACAGCAGCCACTGAAATGGAATGCCCAGTTTCTGTTTGTGAGAGCTAGTGCCTCAAAGTTTTAAGCAATGATGGGTGACCCTCAATATTTCCATATTCATGAACACAGATGTAAATTTGATGAGAATTTTTAATGTCCCTTGATTTCAAACTGGGATGGAAATCTCATGATAGCAGATGTTCCTTGTGTCACTAAGGAACTCCCATTTTCTGCCTCAGGATGGAGCTCAGAAGGAGAAACTTATGAAAATAAAGTCACAGTTTGGAGAGAAAAGAACTGTTTGGTATTCTAGGTGATGGTTGGTAAGGGTGATGGTAGTGTATATGCATGAAAATCTGAATTCCAACTGGGAATTTAATTTAAGATTGGTCATTCATCCCAACATGTTATAAAACAATGAATGAACTATTACCAGCATTTTAAGTACAATTGAAGTAGTAATTTAAATAAAAGGCTAGGTGATTCTGTAATTCTTTTTACTACCTAGATTTTCTTAATAGAAGAAATGAAGCACATCACATAATATTCCTTTCAAATAGTCTTCGTTCTCCCTGACCCTTTGTACCACACATGAAGAAACAAAGATATGGACTTTTGGCATTTTATGAATAGAACATAATAAGAAAATCATTCTAAAACCACATGTAACCCCCTCTTTCCTCCCGGGGTTGCTCGGGAGCATGCAACGTCACCTGCGTGCCTGTGCGCCTGATGGTTTTAAAGAAGATCCTGAGTATCCCAGTGGGGATGTTGGATAGTTGGGGATCCCATAGTCACCCTCTTGCTGCAGTCCCTTGCTTCTATAAAGGAATATATAGTGGTGGTGCCTCCACCTGGCTGGCCCTTGTACACACTTAATGATGTGCCTTGGGAGCCTCCAGGAATAAACTCATTCTAGTAATAATCTATATCTAACTCCAAAACAACAATTATAAATAATATTCATCTAATTGGTTAAATTAGAATTAACACACCTTTACTTAACCACTAAAAGAAGCAGGGTTTAACAGACTAAAATTGAATAAAATCAATTAACAAAGTACACAGGGAAATAAAGGAAACTTTTCTATCTGGCATTTACACTGCCATCATTTATCCCACCCCAGAGCGTGCACTCCTCTGGATCTCAGAATCCCAGACACTTGCTTGTGTGGGGTGTGCTTGAAGATCTGCAGCTAGAATGGAGGCAGCACTGTGCAGGTTATGTGTGTGTTAGTCCAGCAAACAAGCTGCAAAATCCCTCTGACACTGGAGCTGGTGCCACCAAATTCCAGTAGCTCTGGTTCACTGGGCAGATCACTCTGCCTCTTTTTGAACCCAGAGTCAGTCTGTCTTCTGTGCTCTGTCCTAGGCAACACTTTCCCAAACAGCCACAGTTACTCACAATACCTTCTATGCAGGCCCTTGTCAGCCACAGGCACAGCTGGAGTCTCTCCCCTCCAGGGACAATCACCAATATCCCCTGAAGCCACCTGCTCAATCAAAGGCCCTGCAGGTTCTAGTTTCCACCAGCAGCTCCTGGTTTGGGAAAGGCTCCACACCAGCAATCTGTCTCCTCTCTCAAAATTGGAGCCCACCAACTCTCTCCCTGCACTGTCTAGAAGAGAGCAACAATTTCCTCCTTTTCTGCCAGGCATCATGGGACTTGTAGTTTCTAGGGCTAGACTGCATCACAAAGAATCCTTGCAATAAGAGTCAGAGGCTCTTATAGTAAAGGAAGCCTACCCACAGCTCATTTGCAATTTTCGATTTTCTGTTCATTTACACAAGTTTTACATGGCTGTAACTTCCGTGGTTTCAGTGGAGCTGCTTTTTATTTATATGAGTTTCAGTCCAAGCAAGTGTTTGCAATAAATTCTATTTCCTGTCTTAAGATGATGCAGAAAGGATTGCATTTGAAGCAGAAGTAACCAAAACTAACTTTTCATTGATTTTATCTTCTGCCTCAGGTCCAAAGAATTGTCTGCTAGTATTCAGTGTTAAGTCTTTAGTGAACTGCTGAATTTAAATCTTTGTCATTGTTATTTGTCTTAATTTTCCAGACTGTCATCTTCATAGAAATCCATAGTCTGCCCTGCTGAAAGGTAAACTTGTAGAATTGGAAGGGCTAAAATATTTTCTAGATGGGTGATACATGCCACGTATTTGCTAGTTTTGCTGAAATCAGATACGTGTGACTAGAAGTATTTTTTATTGTTGTGCCTTAAATATTTGCTTTTTAAGATAGCAAGTGTCACTAATATATTTTAGTGCAAGTGGCGACATCAGCTAGAAGAGAAAAAGATCTGATCACGTGGGCCACATCCTAGCTATCAGGTAGATAAAAATGAATCTAATGCTTGCAGCCTTCTGGTTTTTATTTTACAGCGTTTCCCAAAACTGATAAAGGGAAGTGCAAATTCTGCCAGACTGGACCTTGATTTTAATGATGAAAAAGAGAACAAATTTCTTTGCTCCTTTCCTGATCTAAATAACCTTACAATAACTATTTTTTCAGAACTGCATATTCCCTACAGAGAGACTGGAAATATAGCAAAACTGAAATATGTAAGGGGCAGAAATGAAGAAAAAGGGATAGATCAACATATATAGAATTCTTATGGCCATCAATGTATGGGGCTCAGACTGTGTATGCATAAATTACAGATAAAATTGATTTTTACCTGTCCTGACATGTTTATTAAAAGCTCAGTCCTCTCTTGGAGACAAAAGCCTCAGGTGCTACTTCTTTCTCAGAGACTTCTGCAATTTAAAAGTGCTTGTGCACAGGCTGTATAGTAAGGAAAGGAGGAACTTAAATAGTCTGCATAACATTGTTTCTGAACCCAGGTAGGTGTGTTTAATGGAGATTGCAAGGAATATCTCTCTTCACATGATTGCTTGCCAAAGTCCAGGTATTTTGCCCTCAAACATGCACATCCCTCTACATCCCTTCCTGGAGACTGTAGAACTATCATATATTAAATATTCCACCTCTCCAGCCTCCAAGCACCAGGACACACTCTGAGATCTTGCAAATGCTTCCTGTCCAGTAGTTAAAATAAAGGGAGGCGCTGGGGTAATGTTATATCTTCTAATGGAAAAGCTGCATGGATGGATTTGCCAAATCAATCTTGCCAGAGATGACTGATTCCTTGGGCAAACAGCATATAAATAAAATAAAAATTCAGCAGAGGATACCTCTTTCTTCGTATGACATTTCTACCATTCTTCTCTATTATAAAAATTTAACACTGTGTTACATCTTCAGTATTTTTAATGACAACTTTTTTCATATATGGTAATATTTTTTGCCAGCTTTGTATATTTATATCAACTGGTGAATATGACATTAGTTTGATAAGCGATTGTGTTACAAATAATGTAATGATTGAATGCTTATGTCATGCTTATGCATAATGATCTATGTAATGTATCAACAATATTGAAACAATGTGTCATCAACATTGAAATAATGTGCCTAAATGCCTATGTATGTCTATGCTGTCATTCAATGTATCTGTCAATCATTAAGAGAACCATTACTGTAAAGTGATCTAGCACATAGTGTCCAACTGACTGTGTAAATTTAAAAGTGTATAAATATTCATCAAAGTGACTGTTACTCATGAATATGCAATTTCCAAAGTGTGTCATCCAATCATTTTAAACTTATATAAAGAGGCATTCTATCTCCACCAATCACTTTAAAATGTAAAGCTTATGAATATGCATAAGCCCAGTCTTTATAAGTCCACACAACGCCCATTACTTGGGTTGCGTCGGGCGTTGGGCTTAGGCATAGATCTAGCTTAGAGAGTGAATGAGGTCCAAAGTCTTGGTCCCAGGTGTTTTATTTAAAGGAATGAGAAAGGTCTAGAAGTCTTTTGATGTGGAGATAAACGGAAGGTTTATCCTCCCTTCATTTAGGTTAGGTTAGGTTAGTTATTTAGTTTAGATTTTAGTTTGGTTAGATCTCGTTGTTGTGTATCTCCGTCAGGCTCGCGTCGGTCCACGCATGTCGGCCGTCATCGAGACTGTTTGTCGGGCGCGTCAAGATTAGTTAGGGTTTTATTTTAGGATAGGTTAAGTGTAGGATAGATAGAGAGTCTAGCATCCATCGCCTGTTCCCGTTGCTCCGAAGAGCAAGAAGAAGGACGGAGACCAGAGAGTTTCACGGAAGGTGAATCAACCGTCTTCACACTCAACCATCCGTCGAGGGATCGCTTTGGCTGTTCCTCTCCAAGGGCTTTCAATTAGCCTAAGGATTGCAGGTCGCCGTCCTCGGTCTACCAACGAGGGACTCCTGGCTGTTCCTCTCCCGCGGCTTTAAATTAGCCAACGGACTGAGGTCGCCAGCAACCCATCCATCATCGTTGCGTCGCAGACTCTGGTAGTATAATTGTTTATTTCAAAAGGGGACTTCCCCCTATTTGTTAAATTTGAGATTTACCTTTAATATAGTCTTGTTGTTATAAAATTCATCTAAATTGTTAGGTCTTTATTTACGGGCCACATCTTTGGGTAGAGGCAATTTAACCAGTGATCAGATACGGTACTCGGAGTCGCACCTTTAAGATCTTAATAGTATAATTAGGCTAATTAGGCATAGTTAGTTATAAGTGTTGTGGCCCCATAAGGGCTAACAGTTTGATAAGCGATTGTTACCTTCGTTATTGCTATCGGATAGCAGTTTTGCTCACAGAGAAAAATAGCATCAATTGATTCTCCAGCTTTCAGTCATCATATGCAGACCTGGCATCTGGGGTTTATCCCAGGATAAAAGGGAACAATTCTGTGGGAGAACTTTGTTTAAATATTGTCAGCAAATTTCTGTTTCCAAACCATTCCGTTGGACCAATGTCACAGCATTGGGTCATGGACAGATCATTTGTGGTAGTATTGATCCTAAAATGGATCAGAAGAGTGGACAGGGAAACCCCCGAAGAAAAAAAACTAAGTCATGTGACCTAACCTCTGGTGGGAGAAGGTAGTCTGAAGAAAAAAAGGTGAAACAAAGGAAACAAAACAGATATGAAGGAGAGTGAAACCTTGTTCCATTAGCAATGAATGGTGGGGAAAACAGGCAGAAATATACAAAGGAGATTTTTATCCAATATCCTGAGAGGCTGGATATATACTGAGGCTCACTAGTCTAAGGCCAGGTCTACATTAAAGGGGAAGATCGAATCAAGATACATAACTCCAGCTACATTAATTACATAACTGGAGTCAATGTACCTTGATTAAAGTTTCACTGCTGTCCCCATGCTCCCATTGGCTTCTCTTACTCCTTGCAAGAGCAGGCGTACTGGCCACTGATGGGGGCACTCTCTGAGTTTGATTTAGCAGGTCTTTATTAGACCTGCTAACTCAAACTCTGGAAGATCGATCATGACAGCGTCGATCTTCCCTGGAGCAAAGAAATGGCCTAAGAAACAGCATTTGGTCTCTGCTTGTATTTTTATTCCCTCTGGATTCCAATCAAAGCATGTTCTTTATGAAACCTGACACTTGTTTTCCAATTCCACTCATCATGCTACAGAGCTAGCATCAGAGAGCCAAACATTAATAATTAAGAGATAGTTACCTGCAGGGTCACTGATGTCTAAAGCAAGAGGGATCTAGCCTAATAGTGAGAATCTGAATTGAACAGAGATGAACTATTGAAGAGTAGCTCAGGTTTGGCACCAATGTTCCCTCTAATTTTTCCATCCAGGTGCAGAATAATTTTTTTCATTTGCATCAAGGCATTTGCAGAAGTGCACCACCAATAGAAAAACATGCTGTCAGCTGTGGGTGCTCTGCAAATCAGCTGGGTGACATGTAACTCTCTCCTGGGTGGCCACCCAAGCACTCAGCTTACAGGGAGCACTGTTTGGCTTTGCACCTTATTCACATCAAGCATGTTCTGAGACTTCCCTAATGCAAATATTTTCAAAAAAGGCCAAAACTAACCTTACCAGAAAGTTATTCAAAGAGGTTGTAAAATATTTCATAAATCCGTCCTGCTTGGAGAGTGACTACAAAGCATCGAATATGTATCACACTGTGAGTATCCAAATAACTAAACTCTATTTTAATGTTCCGTATGGATCAATGGAAGAATTTTACAGAACTTACGTATAAGGTTCTTTTTTCATTTTTCCTCTGTGTTTGTTTCCCCCCTTAATTTTGGTTATTTTCTATGTTTATCTACATCATACAGTTTTGTTATTTCTTGATATCTGTAATGCAATTACACTACTCTGATTTCCAAATATATCTTTTGGCCTCAAAATATAGTGAATCTTTTCAATGAGGATTATTTCATGATGAAACAATATTTTAATTCCAGTGCAGTAAAAATCAAAAATTCCAAAAAAAATGTTAATGAAAATCCTGGTGTTAACTTCTTGGGCACTGGGAAAGGGCTGCTATTACAAACAATTCCAAATCAGTAGCAAATATGTGTAAAATTTTCAAAAGTACTATTTGGCTTTAAAGAGCAGAAGTCCCTTTTAAATATGGGACTTAAGCTACCAATTGAGTTTCTTTAGAAAATGTCATCCTCTGGCGCTAATACTTGCATACTCATTATTCCAAAGCCATTCAGATAACAGACAGAACACATGGATCGTTAAGTTAAATCTGTGTCATGCTGATCCACATCTAGATCTCCCAAAAATCCTATGAAAACTCTCCTAGTTTCCAACTCTTAGAAGTGTTTCTCATTCCTTTCTAATATTCTGAGCAGGTTCTGGGAGTGTCATTAAGACAGATAATTCTGAAAATCTATTTTAGAAGGATTTATCTTTTATGATAAACTACTGAAAAATGGGAAATCAATTCAGATTGGCCCAGTAAATCAAGAAACAGGAAGGGAATTTCTAAGGTATTTGTTTTAAAATATTCATTCAGAATTATTTATTATTGTTGTTGTTGTTGTTATCATTATTAAGAACTAATTCAGAAGTCATTTTGTGATTTTAAATTCATAGAGATTACAGAACAACATCGCAGCCTCATTGGAAATTGCACAGCAAAACATAGGGTGAGTACTACATTGATGACTAGGCATATTAGAACATTCTGAGAGATGAAGTTACAGTGGAAAGACCTGGGGAGAGAGATAGCACAGAATTAAGGAACACATTATAATTTAGCCTAATTAAAATACAAAACTGATTCAGTCTCTAATTTAGCAAAGTGCTAAATTTAAATCCAACACTGTTCTGCAAAGCATTTAAGCGCCTTACTAAATAAGTCAACTGGTTTAGTGGAATTTAAACCTGTTACGAGCTTTGCTGAGTAGGGATGGTTTGCTGAATCCAGACCTCATTGTCCAAGGGATCTGATGATAATTCAGAATATGCCCTGACAGAAAGGTGGAGAAAAGGTCATACGACTAATGTCATGTATGCTTACGCACACATTCTCTGGAAAATCATTAATGAAGACATCTTTGCTATTTAATTAGAAGGATTCCAAACCAAGATTTTGCACCCCCTCTTCTATAATTTATGAATGAACTCTGAAAAACTGTAGAGGACCTTCTAGTCCTGGAATCTAGCCCATATACATTTATATCACAGTAAATCCTATTGAGTGTAGCTCACACCCCAAAGGAATATCTCTTTATTTTAACCCTGTATAATTATATTGCTATAAGTTGTGACCTTAAACCTAACAATAAGCAAAGAATAAAGCAATTGTTAAAAAACAGAATTTTTATAGGATTCCCAGTTCATTTACAGGGAATTATCTGTGTCAAAAAGGCTCTCTAACCCTTTATTTGCTTTTCTGTTTAATAAAATACCCAGGAATGCTGTCATTCAGTGCTTAGGCTTACTGTAGCATCGCTGTTTTCAGTTCACACCTCACTTTTGTTGATGCTTTTGAGAACTTTGTCTAGTCTGTGTTGTGCTTATGATGCCTTCATGTAACCATTAATCTTTTCTTAAAAGATATTTACAATATTTTCCTAATGGAGGAGGGATTCGTCATCTCTGACTAGAAGAATCTGCTAGAAAACAAATGGAACCAATTAACCAAAAAAGGAGTACTCTGAAGAAATACTGAACAAGGACTCTCCATGATGGATAGGAAACTGATCCTAAAGCAGCTAATGGCAAACCGCTTCTTTGTTTTTGAGTGTTTCTGAAACTTGGGTGGGATATACCAGCAAATTCAAATAAAAGTTTTAGTATAGATAAATTACATAATACATTTTAATAAATTAGGCAAGATACAGGCTAGCTGCTTAAACAGGTGTAGACCTTTGGGATAAAATACTTTGGCTGGGTGAATAGTTATACTATTTACAAACTCTGAGCCAGATTCCTATGTGCTGACCTTTCTCTAGAAGCAGTGACAATGAAAATCAGTGGGTCAAATATTTAACTTCAATGACAGATTTACTATTGACTTTAATAAGGTTAGAATTCCATGAAGTGGGACTTGGATATTTAAGCACCAGCTTGTTGTATGTGTTTGTTTTATCATACACAAAGAGCAACCAAGTGTTTCCAACCACATTTCATATTTAAAAATATAATAAGAAAAGACCAACATTAAATTCTCCTTGGGAGAGCAAAGAGACAAAAATATGAAAAGGATCCATAAACTTTGGGGGGAGGGGGTTAACTTTTGGAAGCCTTATATTATATGCCAATGGCCTGATTTTCAGAGCTCTTGGGTTCCAAAACTCCAGAACAGCCCCAAGGATGCTACTGGGACTTGCTAGCTCAACATTCAAGATAAGAAGTTGCTTGGAGCTCAGTTCATGAACTGGAGGATGGAAATATCAGTAAAAATAATGTGTCAGGGCTAATTCCATTCTGTTCATAAACATAAAGTGGCTTGCCTAAATAATACAAGCCAGAAGAAGGATATTTACACTGCTAAATAATTACTATGCAGCCCCTAAGCTTGGATAATAAGAGATGTAATGCTAAAATTTACAGATAGTAATTTTACTTAATAGTAAATTGGTGTCTCAGCCTTTGTAAAGTCTTCCTGGTATGAAGGATAACAAGCATAGCTGTTCTTAGGCTCATGCCACATGTGTTGTTATATGAGATTCCTAACACATTCTTCCTCGTCATCATAAACAAATTCCTTAATTACTGCTGTACAGCCAAAGAGGTGCCCAACTACACAAAGCCTTCAGAAGTCAAATGAAAGGCCTTGACTTCAAAAGCCTTTGGATTAGGCCCCTAATGGAGAGAACTGAGCTTGTCTGAAACAAATAATGTTACAGAAAAGAAAGCAGAGACACTTGAAAGGAGAATCATTTATTTTTTCTGGGACTTTAATGAACATCTTGGTATGTTAATTAGCAATGGGACCTATGAGGTCAAAGACTAGGCCTTGGGAAAGAAAGAACAATAGGCAAACAGTGCTAGCCTGAAGCATTTATAGTTTTAAAGAACTTGGAATGATAGGGGGAGAAAGCAACGTTTTTAAGAGATAGACTGCAGCTGAAATCCTATATCTGTAAACACACTGATTGGCAACTACTATGGAAAATTACTTTGCCTTTTTTTTTATTTGATAAATAGTGATGGAGCAAAGGGATTTAAAGCAGCACTGCCAATCTCTTTAGGTAACAATCACTGGAAGAGTGGCAAGGGAAAGCAAAAGAGAACTATAGTAGGAGAGAGAGAGAAAAAAAATCCCTCCTATTCCAGTGCTTGGGGCATGCATAGTAATAAGAATGCTGAATGGGAGATACATGTTTTCAAAAACTACTATATTATCAGAATAACAGGTCTGGCTGAACCATGAAAATTAACAAGGGAGTAAAATACCAGATGCAATTTACTGGAAGGAAAGATGAGGAAAAGCATGAAATGAGATGGCTGTTAGTGAGAGATGACATTAATCTTCACAGAGCAGGCCCACTGTCTGGGGGGAATAGGGAAGGGACAAAAGGAGCAGTTGCCCCTGGGCCCACTGACACAAAAGTGGCTGGAGATCCTGGCTGCTGTTACTACAGTCTCTTTAAATCATAACTTTGGGTGGGTCGGGGGGGGGGGAGGGGGAAGAAGGGGCATGGAGCATGTGCAGAGTGGAGGGCCCTGGACCCTCCATCTCTTCCAGGAGCATGGAGACCCCTCATACCTTATTCAGGTGCCAGCAGAGGCTGTTGGCACTTCTGTCAGAGAGAAATCATATAAATGTTTTGGTGGAGGCAGTTTGGACAGATATTTGAAGAGAGAAAATGTTATGATCCTTGGATGCTGCTATAAACCTGCCAGGGCAGTTGGAAATAGTAATTTTGGAAATGTGTTCATATTAAGATAGCCAACACTAGTCACCTGTTGGGTTATAATGATTAAAATATTGATTGGAAGAAGTATTGTGCAAAAACTAAGGAAGGGAACATATTTCTGGGGGCCATGATAGTTCTCTTCCTTATAGAACTTGTTGATTAGCCAGTATGATCAGAGGCTCTTTTAGATCTCACTTTAGGCAAGAAGCCAAATAGAAACAAACTGAAATTAGGAGCATATGTAATTTGGTGGTCACATTGGCTATGTCTAGACTACCCACCTTTTTCAAAAGAGGCTTTTTCGAAAGATACTTTCGAAAGACTACAATCAGTACTTTCAAAAAAGCAAGCTGCTTTTTTGAAAGAGAGAACCCAGGCAGTCTGGATGCTCTCTTTTGAAAAAGCACAGTGTGCATTATATAGCGCCTTTTTTTGAAAGAGCACTTTCAAAAAAAGGCGTTCTTCCTCGTAAAAGGAGGTTTTCCGTGGTCGAAAAAACTGCCACGTTCTTTCGATTTACTTTCGAAAGAAGGTGGCAGCAATCTAGATGCAGGGGAAGTTTTTTTGGAAAAAGGCCACTTTTTTTCGAAAAAACCCTGTAGTCTAGACACACCCATTATCATTTACTTCAAAACACTTTTTAGTATTGAGTGCTACCAAAGTAAGCAGCAAAGAGTTTCCCCCCTTTTGTATAGTTGGTACTGAAGAAAATCTACACTGTTAGTATTTTGATTATATTTCAGGTTATGTTAGAAAAACCTCAGGTCTACAATAAATATATTGAGCAGCTCTGATATTATTGAATTATAGTGTGTCTCAGAAGCTGCTAAAATATCTGGCTAGGGGACTATAAAGTGAAGTTGAGCAGATAAGCCCTGATTCTCAAAGAGTGAATGAGAAATCCTATAATTCAAAAGGAAATACCCGTGGAGCAATGCATGTATTTATTGCAGACCACAATTCATTCCTTTGCATTTTATTTTACAAATTCTCCATTACTTGCTTCAGTTACAGAGAAATGGTCTGCTGTATTTCAGAGATCATTCTCTTTCCAGAGGACCTTTCTGTTCACTTTTACATGTCAAGGAATCTTCAGCCAATTGAAAAACCCAATTATTGAAGTGCTTCACAGGGCAGGAAAACGTGAAATATATAAGAACTAATGTGAAAGTCTGCAATTTAAATGCAGTCAAGTAAGTTTAAAAAGGTAAGAGGAACATAGGTCAGTACAATTAAATATGACTCTGCTGACTTTATTCAATTAACAAAAGTAATGTTTAAAATATTTTATGTAGTGAAAGATAATTCATAAAAGATTTTTCAGATTTTTCAAATAAATATTCTGATAATGGGGCTTGCGAGACACAGACAAGCATGGTACTTTAGAGGAGCTGAAATCATTCCTGAATGTTGAACACTGCAAAGATGATTTCAACTAACAAGGGAGGTTTATTCAAATATCTTCACAGAAGAAAGGAGTTTAAAGATAAACATATTCCATAAACAATGATAGCCTTGTGATGGCTGTTCAGTGGATTTTGGGAAATGAGTAGATGTCTCATTCTATTTCTGAGTGGACATATCACAAATTTGACTGGCAGTCTCAACTGATGAACTGAATGGATATTGAGCTGAAGTGTCATGTTATCCTAGCAAAAATAGACCTTACCATTTATGCTATGCAGTGGACTATGGGTGAGATTTTCAAAAGTGAAGTGAAGAGTGAAACTAGAGATTTTGAAAAGCCCAAGCAAAAAGAAGCACAAGAATCTTCACTTACTCTAGGTTTAAATAGATCAGATTAGATGTCAAGGAGTTCCTAGATCCCACCTCATGATTAAACCAATACCTCACCCCAGACTAAGCTGCATATCCATGTCAGTCTTCTTGGGCAGACTGGTAGAACATTATAAGGGTCTTGCATTGATTGCAGTTCAATATACTGAGAACTGCCAAATGGTGCAAATTAGAGGGCTCTTCAAGTATAAAAATTGTGGTTGTATAACAGTGGAATTCTACTGTGAAATAGAAGCACTAAATAACTAACTGACTTTGGCATTATATATAACAGATATAACCAGGGGGCACCACTACACTGATCGTCTTCAAGATTATCTTTCTTAGTGTGTGAGCAAATGTGAAAACATGCTATAATCTTGTTCATTTGGGGGTTTTGCAATGGCCTTTGTATGGGCAATTTCTACAGAGAATGATCTATATGAGTAGCAGGAGAGTTTGCTGTGTGCCTTCGTCTCTGATTAAGATTAGTTTTGAAGGCAGAGTTGCTCCCTGGGAACAAGGCATTGGTGTTGGGCTGAGAATCCTGAAAAGTGATTGCCTTTAGTCTGTCTGACCTCTTTTGTTCCAATACTGGTCTCAGCCAGATCTACACTAGGGACCAGTGTCAAACTAAGGTACACTACTGGCTTAGACTCACAGTCCATCTAGCTTAGTTTGCTGCCTCTGACAGTGGCCTACTCTAGAAACTTCAGAAAAAGAAACAACTCCAGTTCTGCAATGTCCCTTTTGAGACTGGGTACTTGTAGGGGTTAATTGCAGAAGAACTTTGTACGTGCTAGTTTAGGGGTAGTGAGGCCTGCATTCTTTCTCCCCCTTTTTCCCTTTTTCTGATGAGCCAGAGCAAGTCTTTGGGAACATATGCCATTTAAGATAAGCATTGTTGCCAGTATAGCAAGAACAAGTATAAGATAAGGGTAAAGGGCAAGATTGCATAAACAACTCTGTTTACCCTAAAGTACTGATCACGTAAACAGGGCCAAAGAACAAGTAGATCCAGAACAGAACCAGATCGATAACTAACAGCTAAGCCGTACATCAGCATGTAATGAGTAATCTCTGGAAATTTCCAAACTGCAAAACAAGGCAGGAAAAACTGTATTTAAGGCTGCCTCAAAGCCTAGCAATTTGAACCTCACCGATGGGCTTTGGGTACCAGTGCCTCGGAAGCTGAGACAACCTCCCACTTCATCCGCAGCCTACTTGGGGTTCCAGGCTTGCAGGAAGGGACGTAAGATATGCCTCTTCTTTGTTATGTTGTTCTTCCAGTTATGGGGCACAGCTGTTAGCTGTCAGGAAATAAACTACTTGTGTTTGACAGATACCTGTGTAGCGTCCTTTGTACGTTGAGAGCCCCGTGTCAGACCTGAGACTTACTCTTGCCGACTACAGTACTGTGTATAGTATTCCAGTAAAGGCTGGATCACTGATTTATATAATGGCATTAGAATATTTTCCATATTACTCTTCATCCCATTTCTTACGTATCTTAAACTCTTGAGTGCCTCCATAGCTGAGCATTGAGCCATGGTTTTCATTGAACTGTCCATATTGATGCTGGGTCCCTTTCCTAAATCAGTACAGTTAAATTAAAACCCCGTGAAGTAGATGGATAGTTCATATTTTTCCTCCACCATTCATTATTTTGAATTTGTAAACAGTGAACTGTCCATTCAGCTTCATTTCTGAAGTTTCATGCAGTATTCTTGGTGTTTGACTATACTACAAAGAAGCTTGACGCTGCTGCAGTCGATTTTCTTGGGTTCTAATTAGCAGGTCTAGTGAAGACATGCTAATTCGAACTGAGAGGATGCTTTTGTCGGTTCTGGTAGTCCTGCTCCTATGAGGAGTAAGGGAAGTCAAAGAGATAGTGTGCTCCTGTTGACATCCTGCTGTGTGGATGGAGGCAAAATACGATTTAAGATACTTTGACTCCAGCTACATAATTAATGTGGGTGGTGTTGCATATCTTATTTTCAACTTATCCCCCAGCGTAGACCTAGCCTTGGACTTGACAACCTAGATAATTTTGTGTGATCTACAAATGTGGTCACTTTATGGCTAATCCTCTATTTCAGATCATTAATAAATATATTAGAAAATATCAATCCCAGTATGGACTTGGGAGGTTCCCCATGGTTAAACTTGTGACATGATGAAAATTGATGATTTATTCCTTTTTTTTTTCAGTTCTTACCCCCCTTTTTAAAAAAAAACTCCAAGAAAGTGGTAGCTACTCAAAAGTATGACAGTCATCACTCCTCATCAAGAACTTCCAGTTCCCTCATAGGTTTGGGTTGATTTAAACCGAGGGGAAAAAAATCTATGGCCACAAGGCTCTCTTAAGAGCCTTGACACTGGGAGGAGAGTGTAACTAGGCAACACTGAAGATACTCTATAGAGTGTGGCCAAGAATTCTGAGGGATTAGTTCTCTATATTTTTGCTTCCTTCTCTCATCTTTGTCTCCATACTTTACCCCATTTCAAATCCTTCCCTTTTCATGGGAAGATCTGGACAGAGCATAAAATGTACAGTAGATGAATACCATTTTTAACATCCAAGGAATTTTAACCTGCAAAGAGAACATATGACCAGGTTTGTCCTCAGCTTTGCTCTCCTTGGATACGTGTAGACAGTGGTGCTATTTCAGGATACCGGAAGTATCTCGAAATAGCTATTCCACATCTTTAAACATGCCCATTATTTCGAAATAAATTTCAAAACAACGGTGCACTATTCTGGCATCCCTGTAACCCTCATTCCACGAGGGTTAAGGGACATTTTGGAATACCACTTTATTTCGAAATTAGATCAAAATAAGATACGCAATTTGCGTAGCTCAAATTCCGTATCTTATTTCTACCTATGGGTACAGTGTAGATGCACCCCTATTGACCTTGTTGCTGAAAGTATTTTTCCCCAGGGGAGGTGTCTGCAGCAATGGTGATATTAAATGTCTCTAACCTGAAAGGCTGGAGTGAAAAGATCTGCAAATATTCGTCAAAGATCTCTTCCTGCAATGGCAAAACTTTAACTAATTCTGAGCCCCAGAATGTTTTGCTTAAGAGAACAATCCTCATCAGGACATTTCCTAAGACAGGACTGAAGTGTGCTATGTCAAATGAGGCTGATCATTTCTGTTAAAAACTTGAATATGAGCCTGTTGTATTGGTTTCTAAGACCTTTTGCTAACTCTAAATTTGTGACTCCAGTGGGAGTTTTATCTGAATCAGAAAGAGAAGCTCTTTATCATGATATACTCATAAAAATAAGAGATGGGGAAGTTAAAGTATTAATTCATCAACTTCGTCACCCAGTAGGTCAGGAGAGTTTCCTGAAGTATATTTTCATTTACATTTATAGCATTGCAGATAAAATATAGAATGTAATGAATTCCTAGCTAGCAATCTAACCTGTTGAAACAGGAAAAAAAAGTAAAATTTCCAGACCATTAAATCTTGCAAATCTAAATTTACTTATAAACAAACAAATACATAAATAAATGCTATCTTTCACTATGCCTCGTTTCTTATGATTTCAAACAAATGCCTTAACAGTTATGCATATCAATATTATTTAGTAGCTCTGGGGTAACTCCAACTAGCTATACCTATAAAATGCACAGCTCTGTAATTAGTGAGTGGGAGAAAGTTTTAATATTTCAGAAATATCACTTTGGATGTGTAATTCATACTAGCTCCCACAGTCCTAAATAAAATCCACATGAATTACTTTCTAAACAATTCTTGATGAATGATCAGTCACATCTCTTGGGGCTGATTCTGAGTTAACCCCCCTAATTCTCTCCTCACAGATGAGATAATAAAATAAGATCAGTCTAAAGACCTTCATTGAAATATACATATCTATTTTTCAAGAAATGGTGCTATATCGCCTGTAATAGAGCAAAGATGATGAGGTGCCCTGAAGTGATTAGACATGCAGCAAGAGTGAATTTAATTTGGAAGATTGAGAGGTGTGGAGATAACTGCTTTCTGCCTACATATTTTTACCACTGCTCAGTATAACTGAGACTTATAAATACTTTATAAATTAAAGAAATTAACCACAGCACTCCAAACTGCAAGAACCACCTACATCATTTGTACATTATTCTATTAATAGTGGCTAAAGCACTAGCTGCTGAAGCTCTGGAATAAATTAAAATCGAAGCAGAACTTAAAAGAGACAGGAGATTGTTTTCTCTTATTTGTAGGCATGTTAATTGGGAGGGACCATTCAAGATATTAATTAATATTCAGGTCTGAAATGAACATAACATCAGTTAAAGATCAGGACTTTATCCTGTCTTTCAGTACTTTTAAGGAAAAGGTAAGATGTTCAGCATGGGTTTGACTGGAAACATATGTCTGACCTCCAAACATATATTTTTCCATAATAAAGCCACTGAGTTAGTAATATATTTTGTGAGGCTGCTAGGGAGCAAAACAAAATCGAACAATGTTTCTCCCTTTGTTGACAATGGCATAGCAACTACTATACCACAACTAGACTTTATTTTGGGCTCCAGAAGAGAGATGACTCCCCGCCCCCATTCCTGTCCTAAGCTACCATCATCCATCTTTTCCCTTTCAGAATATTTGACCCTTATTTATAGTCACCCGCAACCCAATTAAAATCCTGTTAAAGTGCACACCTGCATTGACTTTAGCTTCACATCACTGCATTATAGTCATTAAGGCTGAGAGTCCAAATTTTTCTGAGTACTGTACATCTAATCTAGTCTATCAAAACATTTGTAGTCTTGCATACAAAGACAGAGTAATCAATATTCATGCATCAAGATTTCAGCTGGGATCAGGAAGGAATTATCTCTCCTTATGAAGCATTGCTAGATTAGTTAATTACTTTAAGGCATAAGATTTGGTCCTAAATCAACTGAAGTCTGTGTCACTGCTTTTGGACTTTTACCTGGTTGGATGAGTAATTTGCTTGCTTTTTGCATTATATCAGAAACCACATTTAAACCAATAGGATTTGGAGGTATGAGTAACAGATGGTATTTAGGTGTTTTAGACATCAAAAATTTAAAAGTAATTTTTTATCTGACAAATCAATATTTCTTACTAAGATTAAAATATATTTGTGGAATACAATGTGCTAAGGAGCGTGTTCATATTGTGAATATGAACAACACACAGCAATTTAGGAACTTTGCCATTGGCTCATCAAGCCCAATAGTTTATCTCTAGCAGTGGCCCTGAGGAAAAAGAAAAACCCTGCAACATTCTCTGATAATTTTGCAGTGTTGAATATATTGAGAAATTCCTTCTGGCACTTGAAATTATCAGCTTGGGTTTTGGTTACTCCTGTTTTATCATACACAACTGAAAAATGTTTTGTTGCTCATAAAATTATTTGCTGTTTAAGAAATCCAGCCAACCTATTGGTTGTTTTGAGCTCCCCTAAATAAACACTCTCTACAGTGTCTAAGAGGGAAAGAGTAAATTAGATTGGACTCTGAATGATACTTTTGAAATCACAACAGCCTTAAAAAAAGAAATAAAAGAAATAATTAAATGGAAAAGTAAAATGAACAATACCGAAAAGAAAGATTGAGGGATAAAGTGAGTAGTAATAATGTGTGTGTGTGTGTGTGTGTGTGTGTGTGCATGTACATGTGCACACAGATAATGGAAAGGTCTAGGAAAAATCACAGAAGCAACAGAGCAACAGAAGTTGGCATAGAGCACAGAAGCAACAGAGCAACAGAAGTTGGCATAGAGCAACTGAAATAGGTATGGCGCAAAAACGGGGCAATTTGAAAAAATAAGAACATTCAAACTGTATAAGAAACAAGTAAGGAGAGGTATGCACCTAGAACCTGACTAGAAAGCTTCTATCATTTGCTAGGAGAAGCATGATGGCCCTAAAGACAACAACAAAAAAGAGGGTATATGGGCATAAGAAGAAATCAGTATGGAGAACTAGTACAAAAAATCCTTTCTAGAGATTATGTTCAGAATACATCTCTTTCAAGAAAATATTCATTATCAAATTTCTTAAAAGGACTGTAGTTATTTAAGATTCTGTTGCAATGCAATCTTATGTCCTCTGAAGACTGACTGTAGGGACTAGATCGGCTTGCTACTTAATTTAACTCAAGTGGTAGAGTGCTGTGGTTACAATGCTGAGCATACTAGGTTCCTTCCCCATGGGTGACAATGGTATTTCATATGTATGTAACCCCAGGTCACATAGAAGCTACAGAAGACTAAATACCTTAACTGGAATGGGAGGTGGTGGAATCTCCTTCCCTAGAGGTTTTTAAGTCCGGGCTTGACAAAGCCCTGGCTGGGATGATTTAGTTGGGATTGATCCTGCTGTGGCCAGGGTGCTGGACTCAATGACCTTCTGAGGTCTCTTCCAGCCCTGGGATTCTATGATTCTGTGATTAACAGAACAGGCTGAAATACACTATAAAGGAGTTGCATTAAAGGTATGCCATTTGGCATACTCTTACCTGTCAGATTTCCTAGCTATCTTTTTAACGGGTGCCAAAAGTCTGGATATGAATAAATTATATAATATAAATTAGAGATGAATGCCTGGGGAATGCAGGGTGATAGGTTCTAGGTTTATATACTCAACATTATAAGGAACCTAAAAATAACCTAATTTCAGATGCCTTACCCAGCATATCAGCAATACAGCACTTGAAACATACCAGACTGAAAAAGTAGTTGCTCTGTATATGAGCCTTATACCCCTCAGTTGAACAGACTCAGCCTGCAGAGATAACAGATGTTAACTTCTGTGATTCTGAGTTGGTACAATGGGCATCTTAGCTCATCAGGCAGAAAGACTTATATTAGAATCAAAGGCTATGAAAAATTCTCACTCCCCCTCCTGGCCATGCTATCCATACATGCCCATAGATCATATGGATCTAGTATTCAAATGATGAAATGAATACCAAAAGGATAAGATTAAATGTTTCCTGACTAGTATTTAGCAACAATTAAAGAGCACCAGAAAACCACCTAGCAACTTGTTACTGAGGAGAGATAAAAACAAGTTATGAAAAAAGAAAAATGCTTGCTCCCCGTCTACCCAGAGTGAATCAACTGGCATGTGGCATGTACTACAGATTGATCAGCAGTGGTAAACATATACAGCTGCACATATCCGTTACACAGGTGCTTGGTTTTGTAATTGTTAGCTAGCCAAGTGCAGACAGATTTGCTGGCAAATCCCCATAGCTGCACAGAGAAACACAAGTGAGAAAGTAATCAGCTGGCACTCATATATCTCTTCAATAGGCTGCACGCTTGGGCCAGAACTGCTGCTCTCATTCCTCACCCATATCCTGAATCACTGTCAGATTCCTGACCTATTTCTGCAACTCAGTGGGACAAAGTTATGGCTGAAATTAACAGAGCAGAGATACCATATTGCTTAGTGAGAACGTCCTTCAAGTTTTCTAATTCTTGCTCACCCTGGAACATGGCTTGGTCCTTTAACAGCTAATTCACTAGAGGAGCAAGAAGAGCAAGGGGGCTGTCTGACGTTTTCAGTGTTGTGGCTGGTACTGATGAAATATAATGTTCTTTAATAATTAGACATATTGCAGGCATAAAAGCTGTACTATGATGGTTATTATGTCCATCTGAATCAGCTATTGCCGATGTTACAGAACCAGCACGGAGCCAGTGGAAGTGAGACTCATAACAATGACTGACATGAAGGAAACTTTCTGATTTAAATATTTCCACTTTTAATATTAATTTTTAGACAAAGCTATAGATTATCAGTCTATAGAAATGGGTTACAGTGGTTTGATATTATGTTGCATTGTAGAGTTCAGAACCAGAATATTTGATAAATTAAAAATTAGAACATTATGATGAAGTTTAAAATATGGTATGTTTACTACAGCCTATATCATAGGATACAGAAGCCTAATACAAGTTGAATCTCTATACTCCAACACTCTCGGAACTTGATCAGTGATGAAACAGAGAATTTGCTAAACCATGGGAGGTCAATAATGTCTACAGCATTACCAACACTTCCACTGCTTACTGGGCTCTTAGAAGACATTTAGGGGTAAATTAGAGCTAAATAACAGCACAGAACACTGAGAGCCAGGACTGGTGTCTGTAAACTGGCTTTAGGGGACTGGAGGAAACATGACCAGACCCATGATAAGTGGACATCTGACTAACTAAAATCATGCTGGACCATGGATGTTGCCAGACCAGAGAGTGCTGGACTGGAGAGGTTCAACCTGTAGTATGGAATTCATATTGAGTCTGTACATGTTCAATGTAAAGACAATTTTTTGGTTGCTCCACCAGTTTCTCCATAGTTTATATTTAAATTTCATTTTCCAAATATGAATTGACACAGTGGTGTTTTATTAAGTTTGTTGATAGAAAGAATCAATGACCCAAGTTCTTTTATGTGTTTATAGAGCAACAGTCACATGGGTACCTAGATCTGTGAAATCAATCCAATTTTTCTAAGGTAAGTGTCAACTGACTTCACTCAGATGAATGTGATGTTAACTTCTAACTGCATGGCATCAATTTAAATGTGATCATTATTAATTGCACTTTCTTTCAGAAACTAAAATCCCACTCAGGTATGGTAGTCAGAATTTTGGATCCCGAGAGGATGTGTGAGTAGCGTAACAGCACATCTTCCCCATCAGCCCCTGGTTGCTAGCTCCTTTTGAGCCAATCGAAATCTCATTAACTACAGTGTACATACAGTGAGATCTATATTAAGGTATCTGTCCAACAGGCATTGGCTGTCTTAAGCAGCTACTTTAAAGTATCCTCATGCAATTTCTAGCACAATTTTGTTCGACATTTACCACCTACAATGGGTGACTGATTTTTTGCTGTTCCCTTCATTAGTCACTTATGACAGGTTTTATTGTATTTGCATAAGTGTAGGATAGAGAGATATGACTAAATGAAATCAGCACAGCATAGGAATGATGTAGTAATGGTATTTTACAAAGTCTTTTTCCAGGGCAAGAAAAATGAAAGCACATAATACATTCACACCAACAAAGTCAGCAAGTCAAATGAATGGGTTTAAATTTCATTTTATTTAGTTTTTCTTCCCCTCCCTCCCACCAACCCTCTCTTGGGGTTTCATGTTATGATGTCCAGCTACAAATTGTAAAAAGAGTTTTATTCTTCAGATTCATTCATCCAGCCACATGCTGCATAAACAGAAAAAGAAAAATACCACATATATTTTAAATATTTAATTTTTAAAAAGCTTTGCATGTTTACTATCCCTTTTGCTTTTCTCATTTTCAGAAACAAAGGGAAATCACTTGAAATTTGGCTGTGATTTTCAGAAGTACTCAGGGTTGAAGTAGCTTTGCTTTCTTTGAGATTCGCTATTGACATTTCTGACAGTGTTAAGTCCACACTGAGGCTTTTGGAAAATCATACCCATTATAAGTCAATAAAAAAGGGTTGCTTTCTGAACCAGAAGAATCAGCTGGGTGATGCACAGAGACTCATCATTTTCCAGTAAATATTTCCAGTGGTCTTAATAGCAGAGGTGAGGCAGATAGCAGGGGGTAAACATTCATTATTCTGTAAATCACCACAATCCTCCATGTTATAATATTATTATCAATAATAATAGTAATTTATAAATAAATGTATGTATGTACTGAAGGTTAAACCTTTCTAGTCCAGCACTCTCTGATCCCGCAACATCCATGGGTCAAGGATGATTTTAGCCAAATCTACACTTATCATGGGCATGGCCAAATTTCCGGTGGTCCCATAAAGTTTCTTTACAGCCACCAGTCCTACTCTCATCATTCTGTGCTGTTATTTAGCTCTAATTTATCTCTAAATGTCTTCTGACAATCCAGCGGTAGAAGTGTTGGTAATGCTGCTAGACATTATTGACCTCCCATGGGTTTGGCAAATTCTCTGGTTTGGCACTGGTCGAGTCCTGAGGGTGCCAAACTAGAGTGGTTCAAGTATAATAAGATACATTATACACAGGAGTTTTTTGCAAAATCAAGGGCTTGTTTACACATGCAATCCCATCCTTTGACTGCCAGATGCTGGGACTGGATGAGAGACAATTGGAAGAGAGGGTACTGAGCTAGCTAGACTATTGGTTTGACTGTTCTTCTGTACTTACACTAACGGGAAGGGTTCTCCCATTGGTGTAAGTAATCCATCTCCCAGGATGTGATAGCTAGGTTAACAGAAGAATTCTTCAGTAGACCTAGCAACTTCTGCATCAGTGATTAGGTCAGTTTAACTATACCACTCAAGCGAGTAGATATTTCAAAAGATGTGAGCCAAAAATAGCTGTGTTTGCCTAATTTTGTGATGTAGACCAAGTCCTAGTTAAAGATTTGCATTTCTTACTCTACTTATGGTAATTGCCTGCACAAAAGAGAGATGGGCATTAATCCTGCAGGTGGTAATCAAGAATATTGGTGTTCTGAGAATCATAGAATCTAGAATTCTAGACCTGGAAGGGACCTCGAGAGGTCATCAAGTCCAGTCCTCTGCACTCATGGCAGGACCAAGCACCATCTAAGATCATCCATGACAGATGTTTGTCTAACCTGCTCTTAAAAATCTCCAGTGATGGAGATTCCACAACCTCCTTAGGCAATTTATTCCAGCGCTTAACTACTGTGACAGTTAGGAAGTATTTTCTAATGCCAACCTAAACCTACCGTGGTGTCATTTAAGCCCGTTGCTTCTTGTCCTATCATCAGAGGTGAAGGAGAATAATTTTTCTTCCTCCTTCTTGTAACATTCTTTTAGGTATTGAAAGCTGTTGTCATGTCCTCTCTCAGCCTTCTCTTTTCCAGCTAAAACAAACCCAGTTCTTTCAGTCTTCCCTCATAGGTCTTGTTTTCTAGATCAGTGGCTTTCAAACTTTTTTTTCTCATGACTCAGGTAAAGAAAATTGTTGATGCCTGTGGTTTAACATAATTTGACTGGAGTGGGGGCTCTGGGGTGGGGCTGAGGATGAAAGCTTCAGCTTTGGGGTTGGTCGGGGCTGAGGCAGGAGGGGCTTACCTCAAGTAGCTCCTGGTCAGGAGTGCAGTGAGGGTGCTAAGGTAGGCTTCCTGCCTGTGCTGGCACCACAGACCATGCTGCACCCCAAAAGCAGCCAGTAGCAAGTTTTAGCTAATGACAATGCAAAGCTAGTGCTCAGGGCAGAAGCAGTGTATGGAGGCCTGTGCGCTCTTCTGCTCCCTGCCCTCACCTAGGAGCTGGGCCTGCTGCTGGCTGCTTCTGCACGGCTACACGCGGCACGGACTAGGTAGTTCGAATTAAAGATCCTAATTCGAACTACCGTTACTCCTCATGTACTACCTAGTCCGTGCCGCGTGTAGCCGCAGGCACGGAGTTCGGACTAAGGGGGATTTAAAAATGGCGGCGCCTGGGAACATGCAAATGAAGCCCGGGATATTTAAATCCCAGGCTTCATTTGCAACTCCAGTTGCCCTCATTTGCCTACCTAGCTCGAAGTAACGAGCTAGTGTAGACATACCCTAACAGATTACTATGTTTCCTTGAAGTGAGACTTTAAGGCACTAGTGTTTATGATAATATGTACATCATTAATCTTCATACTTTAATCTCTGTAGCCCTATTAAACATACTCTGAGTGCCTTATATTGTTTATTGAGATACAAAGTAGAATATAAACTAACAGATTTGGGAAATCAATATTATATTCATGGCATTTTGTTTAATTTACATCATAAAGTTTATTGTTAATCATGTTGGATAGTTACCTGTATGTTTGCCTTGATCAATGGTAATATGGACATTCTAGAAAGGGTAAAGCTATTAATTATAGACCTGCACAGCTTTCTTTCTTGCTAGTGTAATCATTAAATTGATTTTTCCAGTCCATCATGTAATTGTTCCAGCGATGGAATCCTGCTTTCCATTCTCGTTCTGCTTCATCAATATTTCCTGTAAAGCACAAAATGGCCTGTATTAATCTAAATTTGAATCTCTTTGTACATTAATTGAAAACTAATTTTGATTACCAATGCCATTTTCTCTAAAGATATTATACAACAGTCCCTCCTCTTTTTCTGTCACCCCCAATTATTGGAAATTCAGTAGCTAATATTTTAAGGCTTCATCAGGAAGTAGTGAGTTAAAATGAAGATCTATCATTCTGGCAGGTTCTTAGGTATTATATATTTATGAAGATTGACTTGCTCTCTTTACATTGCATATATGTTTATCAAAGATCAGTGTATCTCAGCTTTTAAAAGCAAGCTCTGTTTTAATTTTAATGAAGATGGAATTATTTAATACACAGTTTATAGTACAGCTCAGATGCCCCAATAAGAATCATATTGCCACTCTGCTGGGTGCTTGTAATGGAGTATATAAACACCACAGAGGTATGGAAGGCGTTAAGGAGCTGCTTTTGTCTGCAGTGGCAGTGTCACTTCTCACCTGCAAATCATTCCAGGACTGGAGGAATTGTTAAAGGAAGGAAACTCCACTCAGCTGGGGTAACTCTGGGAAGGAAACAGACCGTTGAATTTCCCCAGCCCCAGGAGAAGTGAAAAGCATGAAGAGCCCTTTTCCCCACATAAAAAGGGTGCAGATTGACTGAGCTAAAAGGAGGGGGGACTGAAACTTTACTGGAAGGAACCCATTGAACTCTGAAGTGGACAGTGGACAGCTCCCAGGACCTTCTGAAGGAACAAAATCCCATGTCCTGGAGGGAACTGCTGACAGATTTCACTGGTCTACAATTTTTTAGAAGTCGTCTGCTTCAGAGGTAAAATGTGCTATTTATTATGTATTTTGATGTGCTGAATTCAAATATGACAATTAAAACAACTGATTGGCTACTGTTTCCAAGATATTTAAGTTTTTACATTTTACGTCTATGTATATTGTGTAGATAGTAGAGTTTTAATCATAAATTGTAAACCTAGCTCTTTTCATGTGTTTATGGTTGTTTTACATGATAATATTTCACCTGTCCTGTTTATGTAACACTTTAAAAATCAGCAAAAGGGTTATATAAATAAAATTTATTATGAAACAAAAGGCAAAAAACTATTATGTACATAGTTTAGTCCTATTCAGTGTCTACTCGGCGCTTCAGGAAAGAGATCTTGGAGTTATCGTGGATAGTTCCCTGAAAACTTCCACACAGTGTGCAGCGGCGGTCAAAAAGGCAAATAGGATGCTAGGAATTATTAAGAAAGGGATAGAAAATAAGACACAGCATATCTTACTGCCCCTGTATAAAACTATGGTACGCCCACATCCTGAATACTGTGTTCAGATGTGGTCTCCTCACCTCAAAAAAGATATTTTGGCCTTGGAAAGAGTTCAGAAAAGGGCAACTAAAATGATTAGGGGTTTGGAACGGGTCCCATATGGGTGCCATATGAAGAGAGGTTAAAACGACTGGGACTTTTCAGTTTAGAAAAGAGGAAACTGAGGGGGGATATGATAGAGGTCTATAAAATCATGAGTGGTGTGGAGAGGGCAAATAAAGAAAAGTTATTTATTAGTTCCCATAATAGAAGAACTAGAGGACACCAAATGAAGTTAATGGGTATCAGGTTTAAAACTAATAGAAGAAAGTTCTTCTTCACACAGCGTGTAGTCAACCTGTGGAACTCCTTGCCAGAGGAGGCTGTGAAGGCTAGGACTATAACAGAGTTTAAAGAGAAGCTAGATAATTTCATGGAGGTTAGGTCCATAAAAGGCTATTAGCCAGGGGATAAAATGGTGTCCCTGGCCTCTGTCTGTCAGAGGCTGGAGAGGGGTGGCAGGAGACAAATCGCTTGATCATTGTCTTCGGTCCACCCTCTCTGGGGCACCTGGTGTTGGCCGCTGTCGGCAGACAGGCTACTGGGCTAGATGGACCTTTGGTCTGACCCAGTATGGCCGTTCTTATGTTCTTGGCTTGTCTCTAGTATTCATTAAATGGAGCATCTCTTGTCACTGTCGAGCAATAGTCTGCAAGCATTGATAGGCTCCATTTGCCCTAATAGCATTTCTCCATTGTTGCAATGTCCTGGTAAAATCGCTCGCCGTGCTTGTCATTCACTGCTCCGCAGTTCGGTGGAAAAAAATCTAGATGAGAGTGCAAAAAATGTATCTTTAGTGACATGTTGCAACCAAGGCTTTTGTATGCCTTGAGGAGGTTTTCCACCAACAACCTGTAGTTGTCTGCCTTGTTGTTTCCGAGAAAATTTATTGTCACTAACTGGAAGGCTTTCCATGCCGTCTTTTCCTTGCCATGCAGTGCATGGTCAAATGCATCATCTCGAAGAAGTTCACGAATCTGAGGACCAACAAAGACACCTTCCTTTATCTTAGCTTCACTTAACCTTGGAAATTTTCCACAGAGGTACTTGAAAGCTGCTTGTGTTTTGTCCACGACCTTGACAAAGTTCTTCATCAGACCCAGCTTGATGTGTAAGGGTGGCAACAAAATCTTCCTTGATTCAACAAGTGGTGGATGCTGAATACTTTTCCTCCCAGGCTCCAATGACTGTCAGAGTGGCCAATCTATCTTGATGTAGTGGGACTCTCTTGCACGACTATCCCATTCACAGAGAAAACAGCGGTGCTTTGTGTATCCAGTCTGCAGACCAAGCAAGAGAGCAACAACCTTCAAATTGCCACAAAGCTGCCACTGATGTTGGTCATAGTTTATGCACCTCAAAAGTTGTTTCATGTTGTCATAGGTTTCCTTCATATGGACTGCATGACCAACTGGAATTTGCCATTATGCAGCAAAACAGCTTGAAGACTCGTCTTCGATGAATCAATGAACAGTCTCCACTCATCTGGATCGTGAACGATGTTGAGGGCTGCCATCACACCATCGATGTTGTTGCAGGCTACAAGATCACCTTCCATGAAGAAGAATGGGACAAGATCCTTTTGATGGTCATGGAACATGGAAACCTTAACATCACCTGCCAGGAGATTCCACTGCTGTAGTCTGGAGCCCAACAGCTCTGCCTTACTCTTGGGTAGTTCCAAATCCCTGACAAGGTCATTCAGTTCACCTTGTGTTATGAGGTGTGGTTCAGAGGAGGAGGATGGAAGAAAATGTGGGTCCTGTGACATTGATGGTTCAGGACCAGAAGTTTCATCCTCTTCCTCTTCCTTGTCTGACCAAGTGAGAATGATTCTGGTGCATCAGGAACCGGCAGTCCTTCTCCGTGGGGTACTGGGCATATAGCTGATGGAATGTTTGGATAATGCACAGTCCACTTTTTCTTCTTTGACACACCTTTCCCAACTGGAGGCACCATGCAGAAGTAACAATTGCTGGTATGATCTGTTGGCTCTCTCCAAATCATTGGCACTGCAAAAGGCATAGATTTCCTTTTCCTGTTCAACCACTGGCGAAGATTTGTTGCACAAGTCTTGCAGCATATGTGTGGGGCCCACCTCTTGTCCCAATCTCCAATTTTGCAGCCAAAATAAAGGCGGTAGGCTTTCTTAACCATAGTGGTTATCCTGCGCTTTTGTGATGCAAAAGTCACTTCACCACAAACATAGCAGAAGTTATCTGCACTGTTCACACAAGTACGAGGCATCTCTGCTCACTTTGGCTAAACAGAAATGTGTCCCTTTGCAAAATCAAACACTGACAAATAAGAGAACACGACACTGTATGATTTCTAGAGCTGATATAGGGCAATTTGTTCAGCAGAGTGATGTAAGCTTCGTTATGATTGCATCATCCATGACTTCTAGGAATAACATGATGCAATTCATATCATGTATGACGCAATACCGGCTTCAGATTGCATCATTCATTGTTTTGCCTAAAAAGCAAGTACTGTCCAAACCCAGTCATAGATTTATTCATAGATCCAGTCAAAGATGTATTTTAGTCATTTCTGGTTTAAATTGAGATCCCTTCCCTTTATAACTCACTTATCCTCCGCCATTCCCAAGTCAAGGGTCGTATGTACTGACCCAATAGCATATCTTGAAAACTAGACCCAATCAACAATTTTAAGCATCATTTTCATTCTCAGTGACCCAGAATTAGTAAAGTTTGACTACATTTATTTCAGAAGCATTTTGGCTGTAGAGCAGTATTTTTTGTTTAATTTCATTTGTTGTCTGTGGGCTGCTTTTTTGATTCACCTGGGTCCTGAAAAGGGGATGAAACAACCAAGAGGCCTTGGCCAAAGAGTTGAGCTCTGGCTTGCTAGAAAGAGACACCTTACAATACCTGTTGGGGTGGGGACAATAGGAGTAATGCCTGCACTCGCCACATAGCCCCTGCATAGTGCACTCTACCATTGATAGAATCATGACAGCCCCATACAAAATCTTATAGAGATAAGTGGTGAAATCACACCGCCATTCAATTTAAGCCTGTTGTAGAGAAGCACCCAAGACATTATCTTTAGATAATGTACCTAGGGAATTGTCCCAGAGGTGTCAATAGTATTGGAACAAATTGATGAATTAAACAATGACAATTCATTAGGACTGGATGATATTTTTCTGAAGATTCTGAAGGAATGCAAATATTAAATTGAAGAACTAATTGTGCTACAATACCTGTCACTTAAAATCAGACTTTATACCAGGTGACTGGAAGATAGTTACTGTAATGCCAATATATTAAAAAAAGGTCCCAAAGGCAATGTTGGTAGTTAAAGGTTGGTAAGCCTGATTTCAGTACCAGACAAAGTGATTGAAGCTCTAGTAGAGAACAGAGTTAATAGACATGTAGATGGTCATGATAGGGAAGAGGCAACATGGCTTTTTGTTGAGGGAAATGATGCCCCACTAATCTATTAGAATTATTTGAAGGTGTCAACAAGCACTTTCTGGAAAGGGGATAAACAGTGAGGACAATAAAGTTTGCAGACAATAATAAATTACTTAATATATTTAAATACTAAACTAAGTGTGAAGAGTTAAAAAAACTGGGCAACAAAATGGCCCATGCAGAGTTAAAACACTGGGCAACAAAATTCAATGTTGAGAAGTGCAAGGGGTATACCTTAGAAAACATAATCCCAGCTATACATACCAAATGATAGGATCTGAGTTAGCTGTTATCACCCAAGAAAGCAATCTTGGAGTCATGGATAATTCTCTGAAAACTTCTGTTTAATGTAAAGTGGCAATCAAGAAAGCTAACAGAATGTTAGCAACTATTAGGAAAGAGATATATAATAAGACTGACAATATTATAATGCTTCTATATGAATCCATGCTATGCCCATAGCTTGAATACTGAGTGCAGTTCTGGCTACTCCATCTCAAAAAAAAAAAAAAGATTAAAATGGCAAAGTGCAACAAAAATTATTAGGGGGCATAGAATAGCTTCCATCAATGCAGATCAAAAAGCCCAGGATGGTTCATCAAAGAAATTAGATGACTGTCAATTAAATCATGAATGGTGTGAAGAAAGTGAAAAGGAAGGAGTTGTTCGCCCCTTAACACAAGAACCAGAATTACTCAATGAAATTAATAGAAACCTGTGAAATGCTTTGCAAAGGGATGTTATGAACACCAAAAGCATAACTGGATTGAAAAAAGAATTAGATAACCACTGATGGAGCTATAAACTCCATAAACTTATTAGCCAAGATGTTCAGGAGTATAACCTTATGCTCTATGTGTCTTTAAATGATTGACTATTAGCAGCTAGATGGCAGTGGATGGAACATCTGATCATTGTCCTTCTGTATTCATTCTCTTGGAAGCATATGGCACTGGTTACTCTCAGCAGACAGGTTACTGGACTAGATGGAGCAATGATCTGGCCCAATGTAGCCATTCCTTCATCAAAAGGGACAAAGGTTATTTGCAGGTCAGCTGAATTTTGATAAGAGACATTTAAATAACATTTAAAATTCCTTCCTAGTTTCAGTTACTGCAGGAGTAATTCAGTGCTTTCGCTTCTGGAGCAGAGTGAAGAGAACAACGAAGATGTGCAAAAAATATTTAAAAGATAGATGAACCAAACTTTTTGTTTTCAAAGCTACAAAATAGTTAGGGCTTCACTAGATTTGGGTTTTGGGAAAAGTTCAGGTAATTGCTTATTTTTTCCTGGCCAGTTTTCTCATTATCAAAACCCCCCAAAGCTTTTGCTTTTCCAAATGTTAATAACATTCAAAAACTTTTTTGGTCAATAAACTATGTAAATATGACTCATAAGACCTATATGGATTGGATATGCACAATACTAAATGTTCTCTTTTACAGTCACTTTTCTGACCATAATTGCTGCTCTGTGCATAATTTTGTACTTTAAATAAGAACTCAGACTCTTAGATAAAACCAAATTATTTGCAACTATGTCAAAAGGATGGGTAATTTAGCATTTGGACCATTACTAGTATTATTTTGAGAAAAACACCTGGATTTTATTGCATTTCTTAGACTTGATTATGGGTATCCAGTCTAATTTATCCATGCAATGTTGCCCAATTATTGATTCAGTCAACTATTACATTTCTTCATGAGTAGTTCAGGTACAGAGACTCAGATATTTCTGAAGTCTTAATGACTAGAAAATATTCATGCTCAAATTTTTTTATAAACTTGAATACATCTCCTGTCCATACATCTCTAATCAGAAATAACTGATCTCAATTATAAATTATAAGACATTTCAGTGCTTCCTAACTGACATAAGAAGTGAGTGAGCTATAGAAAATGGACAATGAGAAACTCAAACTAGCCACCACTATGAATCTAAAAAAGAAAAAGAGGCACTAAAGCCCTGAAATAAGAACTTGGGTTCCCATTCGTTTGTTCTTTTTCAGCAATAAGATCAAAATTGAAGTCACAAGTCAATGCATCCCATTATCACCAACATCATCAATCTCTTTGAAGCAACCACCTGTGACTTCAGATGGGCTGACAGAAAGAAGGCAAAAAGAGATTAGAGAATTCATCTTGACCAATAATTACAATTCAGAGCACGGGGTTACTTGAATTCACTAGCAGACAACAAAAGTCAGGCAATGAAATAATTAATACATTTTAATAGATGCAGTTTCAGTTCAGTTTTATATGGCCAAATCTTCTTCTATTTGCAAAACTTGAAAGTTTTTGTCGTTGATTATCCAAAAATGATTTGCAGGACATGATTATACATAAAATAATAAATTATAAAAATAATAACAATACATAATAATAATGAACAATAGACAATAATTAACAAAATAGAGAGTCTTTGATTTCATTCAGCTTTGGATCAGGCCTTTAATACATATTAAAGGGACCGGTTTGACACAGCAAGAAAACAGTGTTTGATATATCTCCAGATCAAACAGTTGGCAATACATCCCTGTCCACATTGCCTTGGTATGTCACAGTACCTTAATTTCAGTGGAGTTATATCAAAGATACACTTGGCTCCATGCCCTTATTTAACCCCTCTGTTAAATCAGACAAAAGGGAATGTGAATGTATTTTTGTATTATGAACATTACGAGCTGGTGAAAGGTCACATAACAGTTATGATATAGTATACTTTACTAGGAAACATACGTAAGTCAGGAGTAATGTTTCCTTCCTACCCAGCTGCTATTATGTACTGTGCCTGCAAATATCTTTCTGACTCTGAAAAATATTAGAACTATCCAGGTGCAAGGGTCTGCAGGATTAGGTATATTTTGACATCTCTCCTGAATGTTCTTTAGTCATCCATGTAACTTTAGCTAAAAAGCAGGTTTTTTTGTTTGCTTGTTTGTTTTTAAGGAAATCACCAGATTCTTCTTCTTCTTCCTTCAGTCAGTGGAAGTGTTTGGCTGGTACAATATTGTAATAAGTTTTAACTGCCTTTCTAACTAAGCTGCAGGAAGATGAAACAATACAAATTAAATTAATGGACAGAGGACATTATGAACTGTATCCTGCCACTCTCATATTAAGTAGTGCCTTACTCTGAGACTTAGTCCCATTGGAATCAATGGCGCTACTCAAAATGAGTAATGGTTGCAGAATCTAACCAAAAGGAATATGGACACTGCTTCTGATATTAAACTGTCTGACTTGTGGCATTTTAATGATCTATAAACAAGTGAGTATTTGTCTAATGTATAATGGTTTTGGATATGCTTTTGGTTGCAAGATATCCAAGCTGAATTTTTAGCTTTCCTACGACATTTTTCTTAGAACATTCACCAAATCCTCTGATAAAGCTATATTGAAGTTTTATCTTTGTTTCTTCATAAGTAATATATAATGACACAATTTCACTATAAATTTTTTTAAAAAATTAAAAAGACCAGAGGAAGTAATGGAGTGGAAACTGAAAGTTGTTCTGCCTATAGCCAGCTCAATGGGAGACAGACACAGTGGTAGTTAGGGCTCTGGATGCATTAGAGATTGCTGGCGTACTGGAAGGAACATTAATTTGGATACATTACATTTTGATCATTAATATCGGTTAGAACTGGAGAGTGCTCAAGAATTAAGAACTTATTTCGAGTATATTAATCTATTATTCAAATTCTTGTTCATTATCAGTTATGGACTAGTGAATGTAACTGACAAAGTGGGTCTTTGCCCATGAAAGTTTATGCTCAAATAAATCTGTTCGTCTGTTCTGCAAAAACAATGAGGAGCCCTGTGGCACCTTAAAGACTAACATGGCTACCCCTTTAATACCATGTACCATGAACGCTCATGATACAATCTGCATGTTTTGTTAGTCTTTAAGGTATTGCTAGACTATTCGTTCTTTTTTAAGTTTTTCCTCTAATACAAGTTAAGGACTTCTGGCTCTTAAATCTGAGGAACCCTTTAAAATCTGTCGTCAGGATGACTTCTATGAATTATGCCAATGCTAGTACCCTCAGAATTATCTTTGTGCATATGAATATTTAAATCTGTTCCTGCCATGGTGTTGCATGCCCTGAGTTTTTCTGAAGGCCAATGAAAGTTGAGCATTCTCAGGACTGCAGCCTGAGGCAGCAAGAGTTCTGTCTTCTTCAGAATCAAGAACACACACCAGACTAGTCCAGTTAACAAGCCTAGTTGTATTGTCAGAACAAAAAATATATATTGTAACTAAGGGCCTCAATGGTAGTGTGGAAGTCCACTCCAAGGCAAAGGAACTAGAAAAGTTCCAAAACTGTACCAGCACCAAATACTCAGAGACTGGCATTTCCATGTGTGTCTTTTTCTGCTATCTGCATGTGTGAGATTTGTTTTTCTCTTGTTAGTTTTCTAAATCTGCAGCAATACTATAAGCTTTGCCAGCTCTGGGCATTTTGCTTCCATAGGAAACTGGAAACAGCCCAGAGCCACTGAACATTTTCCTGTCCCTTCTATTTTACTTCTTTAGCCAAGTGTCTGTCTTGCCTAGTGTATGGTAAACCAGCTTTGCCTACATGCTGAGCAGTGTTGGGACTGGCCATTATGTAGACAGGAGTCTTCAAAGCTTCCACTGGATAGCAAAGGAAAATGAAGAAGGTGGCTCAGTACCAAACTGATTTCCCCGGATGGTGAAAGAGAATACCATATGTCTGCAGGTGCCATTTAAAACTGAGGCTCTGACCACTAGAGGTAATTAAAAAAATCTACTGCCCTTTTTCGAAGAGGAGGCATATTACTTTTGGTGTCCTGTTCAGATTCCATTTGAAATTATTGCATTCCTGTCTACCTAAATTCCAGCTGCACTTTCAATTGGATATCATATATTTCATCTCTTCCTGTCCTAAAGTGTTATGCATTGTTATATATTAAAGCAGTTGGGACTTTACACTTGAGAGGTGGCTGTTACAACATTGGGTAAAGCGATCTTCGGCTGTATCTCTGTCTATGGTATGTAAACTGCTTTGAGTCCTTTGGGAACTAAAGAGATACAAAAAAATATTTTTGAACTCAGTGTTTCATTGAAAAGAACCCTTGCAATGAAAATGCATCATAGCAAGTTTATCTGTGGAAATTAAAATGATTTTTTCTCATGTCTGGAATAGGTTGTGTAGGAAACTTAAATATACAAAGGTCTGATGTTTCTGTTCAAAAGAATGGCAATGCCAAAAAAAAAAAAAAAAAAACACCCATTAACAACAGTCTGTCTCCTTCCTTTACTTTTGGCAAGACTATGTTACAGAAATTTAAAAAAATATTTTAAACATGCATATTAAATTGGGGATTAAAATAAATGATTTATAGTATATCAACTATCATACTTTCATGTGTCTAGGGACATCACGAGAGGTGGCTTATAATCCTTTCCTGCCCAAGGACGTGCAAAGCCACTCTAGTGGCCTGCCAAAAGATGCTGAAGCATGTGTGTTGATATAAATCGTGTCACAGAACATTTGGTATACACAGTACATTTGTATATCAATAACATCATCCAAACAGATGGAGTATACAATTATTGTTTTTATGAGTAATGCCTGATGATCAAAATGCAGATTAAACCAACTATGTGTAAATCTGAAATACCCACTTCTCGCCTGAAAATGACCCAAATTTGCACACACACACACACACACACAAACAAACATACTTGCTATTTTGTAAAATCTCCCACATAGCCACCAAATGGCAGAGTGTCGTGATAAGAGACACAGCAAAGTGGCACCCAAACAGCTGATAATACTGATTCCTTTCTGGTTTTTCTTATTTAATAAAATGAGGTCTGATGCTGAGAACTACTGGGTGTCACCTTCAACATACTGATGAGCCCAAGCTACTTCTATTGAAATGAATGGGAATATTGCACTCAGATAATGCGGCATAGTATAAGAACCAAAATAGATCAGAATGGATTAAAGCAAATGGTTTCAATAGATAGTTTGAAACCATTCACATAACCCAATCCTACCCCTTTCAAGTCTGTGATTCAAACCCAGTAAACTGAAGTGATATGATCTCAGTCAAGTATAAAAATATTGTTCTGAGTCTGCTCCATTTGAAGTAAATGAAAAAAATTATGACTTCAGTAGGAGCACAATCAAAACTGTAATAGACCAAAGGGCACAACATAGGAATGGATTAACCATTTCAGAAAAATAAAACAAAAACCTCCTCTTGCAACCATGAACACTTACCCACTTCTAGAGCCAGCCATAAACCAAACCTTATGGAAGGGTGTGACATTATCACTTCACTTTTTCAAAATCTGATTTTCTTTTCACACACTTCTTTCCATCTAGGCTTAGATGAGAATTTGAACTCTCAAAACGTTTTTATAAAGACTGTTCCTGAAAAATATGCAGAGGCACACAACTCTGATCTATGCCACGGGCTCACTAAAATGCAAATGCTACCAGAACCCTGACAGGAAGATCAGTTTTCAAGAGATATCTAGTTATTAAAGTCTGAATGTATTTAGATAGCATAGCAAAGTTTCAGAAAAGTATCCAGCTTTCAGTCTTAATGACTAAACCCAAACTCCAAAATGCACTGACACCATAACTCCAAACTCTGTGGCAATTATTCATCCCTAATAAAAAGTTATGAAAAGTGATTTAGGAAAACACTGCACAAGAACTATGCAGACAATCTTAATTAAAATCCAGTGGTATTTTGCATTGGCCAAATCCTGAGGTCTCGCCTTTCTTATATTACACAGCCTTTATATAATTATTGTCTTCATGGTTGTCACGAGAGATTGAGCCTCCCTGGAATTCCAGAAATAAATCAGAAGCTTCCCTACAGCTTGGTCCTAAAGAACCAAATCTGCCAGCTGGCAGAAAACTCACATCCTGTGTGGATTAGGTACAAAGGGTAGAGCAAACTCATCCTAAGCATCTGCAGCCCTTGGCAATTCTAATCGCAGACAAGATTCCATTTTTGGCCATCATGGTCATCACTGGGGACTGAATTTGGTATCTCCATCATTAACAGCCTGCTGCACTACAGCTTCAACAAAAGCCCTTCAGCTGGAAGCTATAGCGGACTTATTTGTTCTCTGTGGATCAGACATATTTGGGATCGCATAACAAGCTGAAGAGTAACAAGGAAAACTCCTGCTGAAGTGAATGAGAGTTTGCCCAAAAGAAGAGCTCAGGATTTGGTTCCATTGAAATAATCTTTTCAAATATAAGCTTTGAGATTCAGATTGAAATACAGTGCTGCTATCATGAATGTTAGCTTGTACTGAATAGAGTACTCTATGTATGCATGTTTTCTAAAAAGTTTACCTGTTATCTCCAGGACTTTGGGAAAAAATACATTCCAGAATCGACACTGCTGGGCACGTAATTTTGTATATATCTTTGAAGTTTCAGTGTTTAATGTGAAGTACTTTTGTTCAGTGGTTGTGAAGATTGGCCATCTGGTTCCATTAATCTGAGTCCCATTTGGAGTTCTAAATGATTAAAGAGAAATATTTCATTTCTCATGGGAAATTACCTGTGTGCATCAACAGAGTAAAATTATACTATTGACTATTTTGTTTCACACATCAATATGAAATTTTGGAATGACTGGAGCACCTTTATTACATGACAGAAATTTTAAAAAACCACCCAAAATAGTAAACATTTTAATTTTTCACATCACTACATTTAATTAACAAAAGTAAAACTAATTATTCTCAATTAAGATTTGTTTTTTTCTTATCCTAAAAGAAAAAAAAATGAAGTTAATAAAACCAACCTACACAAATTGCATATGTTGAACACAGAATATTGGATTGAAGATACAAACTGTTACAAGTGACTCAAAACCAGTAAATTTAAGAGCTTGCATTACATATATTTTAATATGAATGCTAATGTCTAAGAGATGAGTCCATTGGATTGCATTGGTCAAGTAGACATGGAAGGCCAAACTGGTAAAGGTTTGCACCTGTATTAATTAAGTAACTGGAGTCTACACCCTGGTTAAAGCAAGGTCCCGGAGAAGATGATGATGTCTTCTGTATTAGCAGAAAAGGCCCTTAATTACTAAATGTGCTAAATGCCCCCATTGTGTTAATGAACACACCAAATCACAATTTATTTTCATTTCATACTGAAATCAATGAGGATTAAAGGGTGCTTAACATCTAGTAGGATGTTGTGTTTAGTTTCCAACAAGAACAGACCCAAGGATAAAATGAGTTTTAAGATGGAGATATGGTTTTAGAGACAAATGTTTTTATCCATTTTTGCCCTCCCAGGGGTTACTTCTATCATGTAGGAATAAATAGGACTTAATGAAAAAGAAGTGGGTTTAAGTTGCAGAAGAGGCAGCCTTAATATCATTTATTGTCACAGGAAGCTTTTAAGATAAATAGAGTATGATTTAGATAAGGATGGGATTGCTTGTGACTATTAAAAGGCAAGGCTAGGGAAGCTCATACAGGATTTAAAAAAAGGTAAATTAAACATCCTACTTTAGTGCCTAAAGTAGGAAAACACTTTGGATTGCTTGCTGGAAACTGCTGCTTAGGAATATGGAGTGTCTTCACCTCCGGTAGTGAGTACAGTGTTGAAACACTTTCTTGCCCTGCAGATGCTTTATGAATAGGAAAGCCTGCTGTCTCCACACCAGAAATCTTTATCATGAGGGCAATTCCAACCTCCTCCAGCTTCCTCATTAACTGTTGATGAGGAACAATGGCATTCAGTGTGGAAAAGTAAATGAGGGGAGTACGCTGTTCAGGCTAAAAGTAGCCTCTTTCAGAGGACAAAAAAGGAAGAGAATCCCAAAGGATTTGGAATTCAGTTGGGTGCTACTTTCCAGTCATGCGGTAGCGTGTGGTTGGAAGATAAATAATATTCATATTCAGTTATCTAAATATTTCTAGAACATCAGGACCACTCTATCTATCCTGAATGAGTCTAGTTTTTGGCCACTGATGGAGACAGGATATTAGACTACAAGATCCACTAATCTGATCTGGCATGGCAATTTCTGTGTTCCTAACTTGCTCACTTCTGTACTAATTCTGCTCTTATTAACTTATGGAACCCTTTTAATTTCACATTTATTTGTGGCTTCTGAAAAATGACTTAAACAAAGTTGACTTGTACTTCGGTTCAAAATCAGAGTAGTAATAGTGCTGTCAGTATTCATTTGATAGCCTTTATGCTATAAAATAAATAATGACATTCCAAATTGTAATTTACAGATAATAATAGGGATTATGCCTATGAATTCAGATTTACTTTACTAAAAATGATTGAAAACATGATCAGATTAATGTAGTATATTACCATACAAGAACATGCTGATTATAACATTCTCTCTGCATTGCTACAACACTTAGAGTACGTCTACACTTTCTCCCTACCTCAAGATAGGGATGCAAATGTAGCTGACTGAAATTGCTAATGAAGCAGGGATTTAAATATCCCGCACTTCATTTAGCATAATCTCGCCCTCGCGCTATTCCGATCGCCAGCTGATTCGAACCAGGAAGTGCGCTCCAGGCCGCATTAGTTCGAATGAAACCCCTTGGTTCGAACTAACATTACTCCTCAAAAAAATGAGGAGTAACGTTAGTTCGAACCAAGGGGTTTGATTCGAACTAATGCCTAGAGCGCACTTCCTGGTTTGAATCAGCTGGCGATCGGAATAGCACGGGGGCGAGATTATGCTAAATGAAGTGCGGGATATTTAAATCCCCGCTTCATTAGCAATTTCGGTCGGCTACATTTGCATCCCTATCTCGAGATAGGGAGCAAGTATAGATGTACCCCTACTATCTTAACAAGATGTGTACTGTAACTCCCTTCTTACTGAAAATTTCCAGAGATTAAAAAACAGTTCCCAGATTCAGCAATACAAAGAGACCACAGGATTATAATCTTTTCAATTTCTAACAAGTGTTTAAGTTTGTAATCACATCACACCTATTTTTCATTCCTTCTTGTTAATAATGTTGTCATGAGCATTGTAAATCCTAATATAATCTGGAAATTCTATGGTTTATGGAGTAAATACAAATGAACTGTATTAAGAAGATAATGTTATCATTGCATGGGCAAGAACTCAAGTGTCAAGCAATGACAAAGATCAGGCTGTATGCACAGCTTGAACTCTGCCCCCTTGTGGAAGCAGAGTTCCATGTAACTGGTGAGAGCCTGTTTCTGCTGAATTTTTTCTGTGCTTGGTTCATGGTTATCCATGGAAACCTGATAACAGTGTTAATGATTGCCTAGCTCCTCTTCATCATTTCTCCAAAACTCTCACTCCTTAGTCAATGTCAATTCCAACTTCTTGATTTTAGTAAGGCTTTTAACATGACATTCTCATAAGAAAACTAGAGAAATGTGATCTAGATGAAAATATTTTAAGGTGGATGCAAAATTGATTTAAAGACCACATTCAAAGAGTATCCATAATTTGCTGTCAGGCTAGGGGGCCATATCTAGGAGGATCCTTCTGGGGTCAGTCCTGGGTCCAGTACTATTACATTTTCATTAAAGACTTGGATAATGGAATGGAGAGTATTCTCATAAAATTTGTGGATGACACAAAGCTGGGTGTGGTTGTCAGCAGTGTGGAGAATGGGATGAGAATTCAAAACAATCTTGACAAATTTAGGAATTTGTCTGAATTCAACAAAATGACATTCAGTAAAGACAAGTTTAAAATACTATTCTTTGAAAGAAAAAAACAAATGCACAGTTGTAAGATGGGGAATAACTGACAAGTCAGAAACAGATATGGTGGGGTGTAGTGAATCAGAGGTTGAATATGAGACAACAATGTGATGCAGTGGCAAAACCAGACTAAATCATTCTGGGGTATATTAATAGAGGTATTTATATGTAAAACACAGTAGATAATTGTCCCACTTTATTCACCCCTGGTGAGGCATCAGCTGGTGTACTGCATCCAGTTCTGGGATCTACATTTGAAAAAGATGTGGACTTACTGGAGACAGTCCAGAGGACAGCAACAAAAATGAGAAAAGATTATTTAAAACCTGAACTATAAGGAAAGGCAAAAAATATAGGAATATTTAGTCTTGAGACAAAACAGACTGAAGGGGACACTTAGCTTTGGTCTACACTAGGACTTTATTCAAAATACCCCACCCCCCAAAGATGATCGAATTTATACGTGGAGCATCCATGCTACCAAGCCTGTTATTTCAAAATAATAGGCCACTTAATTAAAAATCTGTACTCCTGCTTTTCATCAGAAGTAATGCTAATTCCGAAATAGTTATTTTGAAATAATGGTAGTGTGGATGCTCCTTTGCCACTATTTTGAATAACAACTCCCAGAGTAATTCAAACTAATTACTCCCCAGTGCTTCCTGGGACTCTAAGTCTGAGGTAGCACATCCACATTAATGGAGCCTGCGTTGGACTAATTTTGAGGCTTCCCTGCACTGTGGACACGCTAGTTTGATTTTGTTAAATCAGGAGTTATTAAGTTGAATGTACTAATTTCAAAACAGTTTCCTAGTGTAGAAATGACCTCAGCAAAAATCCTGAAATATGTGAAGGGATATTATAAAGAGGAAGATGATCAATTGTTCTCCATGTCCACTTTAAATAGGACAAGACGTAATGGGCTTAATATGCAGCAAAGAATATTTAGGGTTAGATATTAGGAAAAAGTGTCTAACTATTAAGCACTGGCATACATATCCAAAGGATGTCCAGTCAGGTAAGGCCTTGGTATACTTGCTCCTGCCTCAGAACAGAAGGTTGACTACATGTCCTCTTGAGGTCCCTCCATCCCTACATTTCTATGATTTTATATTCCATTAAATTTTTTTTTCTAAGAAAATGCCCTGAAACCATAACCAAGAGCTTCTCTGGGCTCTGACAGTGGCACAGCAGCCTATCATTCAGGGACAGTCATGATGACAAGTCCTTAAAAACATGAGGCAGGCCAAACTTATTTCCTGGTCTCCTCAGCAATATACTGATGAAAAGTAAACTGTTCCTTATATATGATCTCCATCCTGAGTTGCAAGATTGGAGCCAAGTAATTCAAGTGTCTCGGTCAAGATCATTGTCACACAAAAGTAGAGCCAAAAACCTCATCAACATGTTGTGTCCATCTCACACACTGGCTGCGTCTAGACTGGCATGATTTTGAGGAAATGCTTTTAATGGAAAAGTTTTTCCGGTAAAAGTATTTGTGCAAAAGCGCGTCTAGATGTCACGGAGTTATTGTTATAACGATGCGCTTTTGTGCAAAAGCGCGTCTACATTGGTGGCACGCTTTTGCACAAAAGCAGAAGCCCAGAACCATTTTGCAGAGGGCAAAAGGGCACCAGCCCTTTCCGGGGGCGGGGGCTGGAGCTCCTTTGAGACACATGCTTAAAGGGATCTCCCTGGACAGCCGTTTCTCTCCTGCTCCGTGCTTTAGTACCTCTTGTAGGGACTGACAGCCGTAGCAGTTTTGGTGGTTGCCCTCTGCCTTTTGGACACCACTGCCTTTTGCCACCTAGTGCTTTTGCCTGGTTTTTTTTTTCTTTTGCCTTGTTTTGTCTGCCATGGAGCCAAGGGTGGCCGTGTGCCTGCTCTGGTCCCTGCTGGCCATTTTGGAGTGCCTGCAGCTGGTGCTCCAGGCTGGTGCCCTCCTGTTCCAGGACCAGGAGGTGCAGACCGCTTTGGACTCCCTCACCAGGGAGTCCATGGCGTCCCTGTGGCATCCCCACCCCAGGGTGGAGAGGCCACTGTGGAGACTGGACACAAGTATGGACTGGTGGGACCGGCTGGTCCTGGGGCAATGGGACAACCAGCAATGGCTCCAGAACTTCCACATGTGAAAGGGGATGTTCCTGGAGCTGTGTGCCTGGCTCGCCCCTGCGCTCCAGAGAGCCACCACCCGGCTGCGGGCACCCATCCCCGTCAACAAGAGGGTCGCCATCGCACTTCAGAAGCTGGCCACCCCGGACAGCTACCAATCGGTGGCACACCAGTTCGGGGTGGGCAGATCCACTGTCGGTGTCATCGTCATGGAGGTAAGTCCTAGGGGGAGCGGGGAGTGGGGTGGGTGCTGCACTCCATGCCCAGGGGCAGCCAAGACTCCAGGCTGGGCCACCCAGGGGTTTTGGCCGTCCCTCCCTTGCACAGGCCTGCTGGTGGGGGGGGGGGACGTAGGGCGAGGGGGCTGTGGTGTGTGTGTGTATGTGTGTGTGTGTGTGTGTGTGTGTGTGTGTGTGAGGACAGAGGAAATCATGGGGGGGGGCCAAGGGAGCGCACACTCACCCCTGCCTTATGTGATGTGTTCCCTGTGTTTCTCTGCACCCTTCTGCAGCTCGTCCATGCCATCAGTGATGTCCTGCTCCTAAGAGTGATCTGCCTGCGTGAAGTGGACGCTACGCTGGCCGGCTTTACTGCCCTCGGGTTCCCCAACTGCGGAGGAGCCCTGGATGCAACCCAAATCCCCGTCTGGGCCCCGGAGCATCGAGCAGCCCATTTCATGAACAGGAAGGGGTACTGCTCGATTGTTCTTCGGGCCCTCGTGGACCACCGTGGCCACTTCCTGGACGTCTATGCAGGCTGGTCCGGCAGGGCACACGACACCCGCATCCTCTGCAACTCTGGACTGTTTCACAGGCTGGAGGTGGGCACCTACTTCCCCCGGCGGGAGTTTACTGTCGGGGATGTGCCTATGCCCATCTGTATCATCGGGGATGCGGCCTACCCCCTGCTGCCCTGGCTAATGCGGCCCTACACAGGGTGGCCGGACCAGAACTGGGCCCGGTTCAACGACCACCTCAACCGGGCCCGGAATCAAGTGGAGTGTGCCTTCGGCCGCTTAAAAGCCCGCTTCCGTTGTTTGCTCACCCGTCTCGAGATGGGTGAACGGAATGCAACGGAGGTAGTGGCCATGTGCTGCGTGCTCCACAACACTGTGGAGCGGAGTGGGGAGGCCTTGCTCCCTGCATGGATGGCAGCCGAGGGCCAGACTTATGAACAGCCCCACACAGCTGCCATCCACCAGGCGCACCAGGATGGGGTGAGCATCCGAGAGGTCCTGACGGACATGTTCGCACAGGCCCCATAGTAGGGTCGCCTCGGTCTCCCCATACAACTCCCTCCCATCACCTACCCTTCCCCCTCCCCTCCCCTCCCTTCCCAATAAACACCAAACACAGTTTTGTTTTGAACAGAAAAACTTGTATGTTTTTATTTACAAGGGGCAGAGGGGGAGGAGACCTTGAACTGGGAGGGGCAGGAGACCTTGAACTGGGAGGGGGGAGGGGGAGGAGACCTTCAACTGGGAGGGGGAGGAGCTACTTCTGGGAGGGGTGGCCCCTGCGACTGCTCCTGCGGGGATGGACCTGCACATGGGGGGCAGGCCGCGTCGGGGCAGGCTGCACGGGGAGGTGGGCAGGAGGGGCAGGAGCAGGAGGGACAGGGACAGGAGCAGGAGGGGCAGGGACAGGGGCAGGAGGGGCAGGGACAGGAGCAGGAGGGTCCTTTGCAGAAGGGGCGAGGGGCACTGCTAGGGGAGGGATGGCGGGGGCACGGGGCAAGGCCATTCCATAGTGGACGGCATGGCCTATGTGTGCAGTGAGGGTGGTGATGGAATCCGCCATGTGGATGCACTGGGCCTGGAAGGTGGCCCAGGCCTCCTGGCGCCACTGCAGGTCCGCCTCCACGCGCCGAGTGATGGCTGCCTTGACGCGCTCGACGGCCTGCACGTGGCACCGAAGGAACTGGTCCCGGTGGTGGAGCCGCTGCCTCCGTGGTTGGGTGGCTGGGGGTGCTGCTGCTGCCGCTGCTGCCGGATTGGAGGGTCCCCGGCTTGTGCCTGGTCCCGCTGCAAGGAACAGAAGAAAGGATGGGTCAGTCAGGCAGCCCAGCCACTGTCCCTACACCTCATACCCTCCACCGCACCCCTGAGCCCAGATGACACCTCAGTGGTGTGGCTTGGGCCCACTCGGTTACCTCCCCCCCACCCCGTGTTGTATGTTTGCATAGAGGACCACCCCTGGAGTAGGGTCCTCCTCCATGTATTGTAACCACCGGTCTGTGTCCTGGCCCCGTGGAGGGTGGGAGGGCGCGTATGTTATGTTAACCTGTAGAACTCCCTGCCGGTGGAGGCTGTGAGGCTTTGGGCTAATCAATGGTGTTTGACAGGGAGCGAGATGAATCCCCACACAGTGCCTGGGAGCACATCTGGCAGACGTAGTCTGGGCTCTCAGATCCCCATCATGTGGGATGTCTCCTGGACGGAACCAGGAGAGAGGGACTGGGGAGTGTACCATCCTTGCAGCAAAACTCAAGCGGCCCTAGGGCCAGCCCGAGCGCTTCCCCCCTCCTCCTCCCGCTAGCCCTCACACACATAGCCCAGGGACATGTGTGGCTGCAGTGGGGACTTCCCTCGGGGGGCCAGCCAAGGCACCGGGAGCAGGTGAGGGGCTCAGTGGGGGCCACGCTCACAGGCTGTGCTGCTGCGGTTTTCCCAGAAGCAGCTGGCTGTGCCTCACAGCCAGGCATGGGACAGTGTGCCGTTCTGTGTGCTGCACCCTTGCGGAGGTGCGGGCTCTGGCCTGAGCCCCTGGGGTCCTGGCTGGTTCCAGCCGGCATCCACCCTTCCCCCCGGTCCCGCCAGATGTGTGTGAGCAGCATGGTCCCAGGCGTGCCCTGGAGCTGCCTGCTGCGGCCACGTGCTGCTCGGTCACCAGGCTGCACGTGATTGCACGTGCTGCTTACTGCCTAATGCTACACAGCCCGTGCAGCTCACGTGGCCTGAGTGACGTGCTCTCCCCCCCCCCCGCCCTTGTGAGTGCAAAGTGCAACACTCACCGGTGGATCCTTCCCCTGCCTCCGAGGATGCGTGGGAGACATCGGGACTGCCGGAGGGGGCCTGCAGGGTGGCAGTGCTGGCCTCGTCCTCCGACGCACTGCTGGGGATGTCTCCTTCCCCCATCTTGGTGGTCCTGGTGACGGAGGGGTGCTTGCTGCTGTCCACCGGGACGTCTGGGGCTTGAGGGGCTGGCTGGCCCAGGATGGCTTGGAGCCACCAGTAGTGGGGGCAGGTGTCGGCTCCTGCCCCTGGCCCTCGCTGGCTCGCACATAGCCCAGGTGCAGTTCTTTGACTTTTGCCTGGACTTGTTCCAGGGTCCAGGCTGGATGGCCCGTGTGGGTGAGCGCCTGGGCCATGCGGGCAAAGATCTCCGTGTTCTGGCACCGGGAGCGGGTGTCGTGAAGGGCCTCCTCCTCCTGCCACAGATCCAGCAGGGCCTCCAGCTCCCCCGAGGACCAGGATGGGGACCTTCTTTTTCTGGCCCTGGGGGCCTCCTGTGCTGGGGGTGCAGGTGGCTGATCCCTCCCTGGAGCTGCCATCGTGCTTGGGGGGTGTCTGCTGGACAGCAGGGGCCACGTGGCAGACCTCTGGCCAGAGGTCTGAGGAAGGCTCCTGCTGCATGAGCTCAGCAGCCTGCGTCTGCTTTAAGGGGGCTCGGGTTACCAGGAAGTCCAGGGAGCTGACTGTGGCTACGGAGTCTCCAAGCGTCCATAGGGCTTTTTTCTGTTTAGCCTGCTTTTGCGCAAAACGTCTTAGCTGCCTGTCTACACTGGCCCTTTTGCGCAAAAACATTTGTGCAAGAGGGCTTTTTCCTGATCGGGACCGTCAGAGCATTTGCGCAAGAAGCACTGATTTCCCACAGTAGAGCGTCAGTGCTCTTGTGCAAATTCTCACGCGCAGTGTAGACAGCTGGCAAGTTTTTGAGCAAAAGCAACCGCTTTTGCACAAAAACTTGCCAGTCTAGATGCACCCAATGTGTTCAAACATCAGGGCAAAGCTAGACCATATCTGTTTTGCTGAATCACCACATTTAAACAAACAGAAAACTTTAGTAGAACAAAATTAACTCAGTTAACAAGGAAATTGTGGTATTCTTGCACTCAGAGCTTTATTAATCATAATAAATATATTCCCATTGCCTTATTTTTCTCAGTAATATGATTGATACTATTTGAGAACACAATGTAAGCATTCATTACTTTTTATTAGTATTTCCTCAGCATTACCTTTTTGGATGATTTATCAATCAAACACACAATTAGATTCAGCTTAATCTAAGATGATATACAGGGAATGTTCATCATTTTGCAACAGCTCATTACATTTTTTTTACTAGCATTCAAGAAATGAATTCTCCAAGACCTGTAAATTAGTGCACTCAATTTCAGTGAAAGAGCATCCATTGAGTTTGCCCTTTTACCGCTCCTCAACACAAATATGCTGTTGGATGCTGAAATGCTTGAAAGAAAAAAATGTATGCTCAATTTTACAACTTTTCCAGGGGAAGATACAGCTGAAAATGCTGTTCAGGTATCCAAGACAATCACAACAAGGAAAATAACAGAACCCCACTGGTCATCACTTACAGCCCCAGGCTTAAACCCCTCTAGTGCATCAAAGACAATCTGCAACCAATCCCGGAAAATGATCCCTCACTCTCAGAGGCCTTGGGAGACAGACCAGTCCTTGCTTACAGACAATCCCCCAATCTGAAGCAAATCCTTTCCAGCAGCCACACATCACACTTCAGATACACTCACCTAGGAACCTACCCCTGCAACAAACTCCATTGCCATATTTGTCCACAAATCTATACAAAGTCATCACAGGACCTAACCACATAAGCCACAATATCAGGGGCTTATACAACAGCACAACCTCTAATGTGATCTATGCCATCAAGTGCCAGGAATGCCCCCTTGCCATGTGTAATGGCCAAACCAGACAAGTCTTGGTTTCTGTTATTTCCACTTCAATTCATCTGATGAAGAGGGGTCTACCCATGAAAGCTCATGATACTATATATATATATATATATATATATTTTATTAGTCTCTAAGGTGCTACAGGACTACACATGTTTTTAAAGTTATAAACTAATACAGCTATCCCTCTGAGACGTTTTGAAGTATTCAGTTATCCTTTAGCTTAAGAACATAAGAACAGCCATACTGGGTCAGACCAATGGTCCATCTAGCTCAATATCCTGTCTTTTGACATTGGCTAATGCCAGGTGGGTCAGAGGGAATGAACAGAACAAAGTAATTCTCAAGTGATTTATTTCCATTCTCAGCTTCTGGCAAACAGTGCCTGGGGACTCTTCAGAGCATCATTTTGCATCCCTACCCATCCTGGCTATTAGCCACTCACAGACCTATCCTCCATGAACATATCTAGTTCTTTTTTAATGCTGTAACAGTCCTGGTCTTCATAACATTTTCTGGCAAAGAGTTCCACAGGTTAACTGTGTGTTGCATGAAGAAATACTTCCTTTGTTTGTTTTACACCTGCTATTAACTGCATTTGGGCATCCCTAATTCTTGCAATATGAGAAGGAGTAAATAAACACTTCCTTATTTACTTGTCTCCACACCAATCATATCCTCCTCTTAGTCATCTCTTTTCCAAGCTGGAAAGTCCCAGTCATATTAATCTCTCCTCATATGGAAGCTTTTTCACAAGTGCTTTCAGCACTGGTAATAGCACACAGTAAAATATATGATCGTAGCTTATACAGACAGCTATTTGGATTTGTGCATGTGTTTATACGTGCATATGTATTAAAACAATGAGAAACTTCTCCCTTGATACAATGAACATGAGCAAAATAAGCAAGTATTCCTCTTTAAGAAGCTCATATGATGAAATACTGCACAACATTTTATCTCTTCATCTATGCCCAGAATTAGTCACTGTCATATGTCTTGCCATTCTATGAAATTGGGTAGGTAATTGTTTAAAGCATCTATGGTACTATAATAATGATCGTGCTAGCACTAGGTTCCTGTTCTGCTGTGTGGTTTCAAAACAATGGGAAGCAATTACTTCTGTCTCCCTAACATCCTCATAGTTGATTTTACAAGGCCTGTAAGAACTATGAAAATGGCTAGGAACTATGAAAATGGCAAGGTTTGCTGTTTTGGGGTACGGTAGTGAGCAAGCGTTGGTAAACAAATGATGCACCCGAGGCAAGTTGTGGGAAGAAACTGTGGCTTGGTGTCACAAAAATTACCATGTTGCTTCTGAATAAATATAGTTTATTTCCCATTTCAAATAAGGTCCCACTATCATCCATCCCACTTTTTCACAGAGAAGAGGTGCTGCACTTTAGACAAGATCCAGGTATGATGGGAAAAAGGAAGAGGGGTCTTTTACCCCTGCTTAGCCAAGAGGGACAAGGCCACAATCTATCCTACTGATTTCAGTGGGAATATTCAGGGAGTAGCGAAGCATTTAGTGTAACAATAGCAAACTCTGTCCTTTTAGAAATAACCACACAAAGAGCCAGACTTTTAGACCTCATCACTCTGAGGGAAGTAGTTCCATTAATGTTAGTGTAGTCAGAATATTCAATGAGTGTAAGGATGACAGAGTCCTGCAGTTTGAGGAAGGAGCTAAGATTATGGGGTGGGGACCCTCAGCAATATTTCTTATGACTCAATTGCAGGCTAAAAATTATGTTGCATTGAAAATCTTCATTAACCATACTGAGAGTTGAGCAAACTAGCCAAATAAAATATCTTTAATATCTTGACTAAGCTGGATGAACAGCACTTTCTGGAAGAGATGGTTTTGTTGTTCTCTTTTTCTTCCATTTGGACAGACGGGCACTCTTAATTAGCTGGAGAGCTGAAGAGGAGCACCAGGCATATTTATGCTGTTCCAGTCCTTCAAAATGTAAGTAGCTATGTGAGGCACTAGATCATTTCAGAGAATGGCAGGAAGAGTTTGTCGCATTAGTCAGGCAAATGTATCCAGATGTCTCACATAATTTCTAAAGGCCATGATGCATGATATTTATACCTATTTTCACTTTCTAGTCACAACACAATAACTGCTAGGCTAATAACAATTCTGGGCTGTTGTGTGATTCCCAGAGGAAGTGCAAACCGGTGAAAGCACACATTTGCTTTGTGTATGTGGTATAACACTTCCATGTGTTTTTCTTAGGCTGGAGGTCAAAGTTAAACTGACATTTACCTACCCAATTGAAAAGAGATGCAGACTTGGCCCTAGTCTACACTGGGTTGTTATTTTGAAATAACCCCCCTTAAGTCAAATTTATAAGTGGAGCATCCACACTACCATGCCCTTTATTTTGAAATAATGGACCACGTATTTAGAAATTAGTACTCCTACTTTCCTCAGGGAATAATGCTAATTTCAAAATAGTTATTCCTAAATAGTGTTAGTGTGGCCACTCCGATTACGCTATTTTGAAATAACTACTCCCCAGACTAATCTGAACTAATTACTCCCAAGTGCTTCCTGAGGTTCTATGTCGAGGTAGTTCATCCACATTAACAGAGCTACCTCAGACTAATTTCAAGGCTTCCCCGAAGTGGGGATATGCTATTTCGATTTTGTAAAATCGGGAGTTATTAAGTCAAATTTAGTTATTTCAAAACCATTTCCTAACTTAGACATGCCCTTGGTGTTAAGCCTTGGTTCAATCTCCCCAAACCCAGAAACAATTTGTCCTATCTCCTGTTTTACTCAAACCCAGCTATCAGTTTTCACACTATTCGTTGTCAAGTTGGCACTGGTGAGAGCCAGAAATCTGACAGCCCAAACGTTCCTCCGCTTGAGGAGCAATACGGCTCAATGTCAGAAAAAATATTTCTGGAAACTCTGTTTCATGGCAGTACAGACAGATGCTGAAGGACACTTCAAATACTTGGGAAAATAAACACAAAAATATTTCCAGAACCTCTGATTATTGTGTAAAATTTTCATTCAAGAATAGGGGTCTGCTGAAATGCAAGAGGCTTTCACAGCATGAATAAAGAGATTAGATTTAACGCCAATATCACTACCAATTGGGGCCACCTATGTGTGATTCAGTATAATGAGTTTACTTTCCAGATTTTTTAAATTCAGTCAGCTAATCAGCATATTTTCCCAAGTCAACTAATGATTGACCATCTAACTAAGTGATCTGATGGGCTCACTGGGCAAATTATTTGTACTGGGCCAAAATTTTTTATAATAAAATACCCTCTTCAGGCTCTCCTTTATTTAAGTAACTCTGAGAGAAAAGACAAGATGACAGAAACATTTTGCTACCTGGTCTGTTGTCCAAAGTTTCTGAGTGTGCTATTTAGAATAACAAGACTGTGGGAACCAACACTCCTGAATGAATAGAATGGTAACGTGACACACTATCACTCATGAATACACAGATTACATTTGGTGTCAATATCATTTCTAACTGGGGCTGCTAGCATGAGAATCGGCATACTGAGTTCATTCTCCAGAGTTTTATAATTAAAACACTTCTTTGGAACATTCCTCCCCACATCAGCTCATCAAATGATCTGATGGGCTCCCAATGTAAATGCATTGTGCCTAATATTTTATTCAAAAATATTCTCTTTGGGCCTTTGATTCTCACAAGGCTAGAATAAAAGACAAGATAACAGAAGTATTACACTATCCTGTCTCTGATTATGAATGGTGCTGTTAGGAATAATGAAACTACGGGAAGCACCACTTCGAAAGGTGGTAACTCCATTGGTGTCATTATCACCATGTGGAATATTTAGTGATGATAGGAAAAGATGCAGTATTGCTGTTCTTAAAAATCCAGTTCCCTTGTACCCTTTCGCTCTTCGGACTCCTTCCAAGCAACAAGCCACAATCTGACTCCGAGTTCCTATAGCATTAGGCACATGTATAATGCAGTGGTTTTTAAAGGTATTGATCTACTTTTTTAATCTAATTTAATTTGATCTCTGTAAGCAGCAATTTCTGAAATTCTGCCTTGTTCCTTAAGTGGAAGATGGCACAAAAAACCCCACCCTCTTAGGTCTTGCTTCTGTAACCTTTACATTGAGTATGTCTTAGATGAGTACAGGTATTCACATTCAATTGAATAGGAAAACCATGTGAGTATTATTTAACATGAGTTGGAAGGGCAGAATGAGACCCTTTGCTATTGTCTATATTAAAGGGGTATGTTACGGAATGTTTATTTTTATTGTTGTCCGTCTCCCTCCCCACAAAATAGAGTTTGTGGGGTCATTGCCCTATCATAAGGAAATTGCAGAATAACTGAGAGAGGAATATTAAAAACAAACATTATTTCTTGTGCTGATCCCTGGAGAAATCTGTGTGAGCCAGCTACTCTCATTTCAGCTCCCAGAAACTGGAGAAGGACCTGTACACACTATCATTTACACATGCTAAATAAGGCTCAGGATATTCCTTCCAGATTCTTACTTGATGACACCAGTGACGTGTATAAATTCTGAAGTAATAAATTATTGTGCTATGCACTGTTCCATAGAATTAATATTCTGCTGTGTCCATTTTTGTCCGATTCTATGCTACTCTACAACATTCTTATAATGTACAATAAAACACATGAGTTCTTGTGTGTGAATTGCCTGGGCCTCATTTGTCCAGTCCTATCACACATTAAACATCTTCAAGACTGGTCTTCAAAATGTTGGGACTAAAACAAATTATGTATAGAGCCTTGAGGAAAGTTAGTATGTTCTGCCAAGTACAAACCTCCCTTAATGGACAACTAATTACTTAAATAGATTGAATCTTGGGTGTAATCTTGAATTAAACAAAACTCTGCTCTTTTTTATATTTATATTGGTTTAGAAAAAGATGCTCCAGGCCCAATATGCTCTAGGCCTTCATATAGCCCAGCTGGCAGAACCTATCTTTTCATGACCTCCTAACACAGTCCCATACATCCCAATCCCCACTCTGCAACCCTTACCACAGGCCCTTATCTCAGGAACTCCTTGGAGTGTCTAGGATAGGAAAGGCCTAAAACTGTGGAGGTGTACGGAAAACTAAGATTTACATGGATTAATTAATGAAATAACAACAACAACAAAAATAGATGGCACACATGAGAATGTGGAAGAGAGAACTTCCGTTCAGGAAAGCTTCAAGCAGAGGTATCCCTAGGAGAATCAGGGTGACTGCACCAGTCTCTGCACTTTGAGCCCCGCCCCGTGGCTCCCGGGTCTTGAAATTGACTGGTGCGGTGACCTTGGAAGTGAGTTATTCATTTCTGCCCCTGACCCTGCATGCCCCTATGGACGTCCCTGGCTTCAAGTAAACATCTAATCTTATGAGACTGAGTTTCCACACATTTTGAGGTTTGCTCATCTCTCTTTTAACAGACACTCATAATTTACAATTATGCTAAGGAGGCTTCAGTGTGAAGGACAGTTAATAGGGACTGTCTAAAACAAATAAAAATAGTCACGCATGTATCTCAGATGATACTTGTGAATATCTGCTAGTAAAGAAGCAACTGATTTTTCATCCTGTTTCTTCTTCCTTCCTTTTAACCTAATGGCAGTTGATAGTATTATTTAAGATGGAATTTGAGGTCTGATCCAATTCCTTCTGATATCAAGATATCTTAGAGGCTGATGCCCTTAACTTCAGTGAGTTTTTTATTAGGCCCCTAATGCATAAATGTGTATAGCTGTATAGACAACTAACTTCTTCACTTATAGATAGAGTTTACAGTAGTGATATAACAACTTGCCTGAGAGGCTAGACTCTTGATAAGTGCATTTATTAAATATGTGGCTCCTACTGACCCTTTGTGTTTTGTAGACCTGAAAGCCCTTTTATGTGGTACTAATTGTAGCTTTCACGGATACTTTTCAAATTTATTTTTTACACTTCTAATTGCTATTAGAAATCAGTGGTGAACGTCTTTTCCTAGAGTCTAGATGTCATAAGAGCTTAGAGAAGAATCCATTTTTAGCTTTCTTTGGAAAGGAAAGCAGAGATAATATGCTATGACTTTACTAATTTCTGTATAATCCATTTAATGTTCTAATGATTTCTGTCATGTTTTAGCCTTGTACTCATTATTATGTTGCAGCCATAATAACCTTTGAAGTACTGTGATTCCAGAAAGTTTGTCTTTAGGCTGCTACCTTACCAAATCACAACCAACACAGGCACATTTGTTAGGCTTCAGTATTCAAAACAACAGCGTATTTGAATAGCAGTTCCAGCCCCCAAAAGGATCTCTTTGTTACAAGCTGGAGACAAGAGACCTTGGAATTTTGCACAACTGTGATGTAACCACAGACAGTCTTTGAATGGCTCAGGCTGTGGCCTAGGGGCAGATACGCAAAAACCATGAGGGCTGAATCATTTGGGAGAGAAGACTGTAACAGCTTCTAATTTCATGCCTGCACTGAAATAGAGTTTTGTTTGTGCAATAAACTGTGAGCATGAACTGACTGAATTCAGACATCAGACTTCCAGATTCGTGGCCCCCAAAACAACTGCCCCCACAAATAATGCAGCTAGATTGCATTTTCATTCTTAATTGGCTGCACCTGTGGCTGACAGGAACCAAACTGCAGGCACAGAATTAGACACCAGATTGAGGTTCCTTTGCCAATTTGGCCCTAGACTCATAGCTATCTCTGTATCATTCCTCACTGCCACTTCTCTGACACAGATCACTTTCTATGGAAACCATTCTTTTGTGTTTGTGAGTTAATTGAAATGTGCAGGTTTTTGTTCCTCAGGGTTTCAGTTAAAATTATAGGATTATCTAGAAAAATAACAGAGTTTGCAGAAATTATAGTCTTTAGTTTCACTAAACCATAACTTTCCTACAGCAGCACATTTACACAAGAAAGAATATTATTGCTATTTAGTGTGAACATCTACCTGGAATCATTGTTAATCAAGGGTAAAATCCTAATTTTATAAACACTGATCTTCTGCCACAGACACAGCTTAAGTTCTAAAATGTTATTGTACAATGTTTAATTCAAAAGAGACTGAAACTATAGACCATAATTTCTGCAAATTCTATTATTTTTCTAGATAATCCTATAATTTTAACTGAAACTCTGAGAAACAAAAACCTGCACATTTCAATTCATAGATGTTCATACTAAATAGCAACAAAATTCTTCCTTGTGTAAATGTGCTGCTGTAGGAAAGTTATGGTTTAGTGAAACTAAGTACTAATATTTGATCCATGTAGCTCCTTGTTACATCTTCAAAAGTATAATTGAAAACCTTAAGTAGGAACTATCTTAGACATTCACTGCTCTTAATAGAATCACAATTTGCACATGCACATAAGCAGGTATTTATGTAAATCCCATCCTTAGCAAACACAAAGGCTACGGCTAGACTGCAAGCCTCTTTCGAAAGAGGCTTTTTCAAAAGATACTTTTGAAAAAGCCTCTTCCAAAAAAGAGCGTCTAGACTACAACCAGTACTTTCGAAAAAGCACAGTTTGCATTACATAGCGCCTTTTTTCAAAAGAGCACTTTTGAAAAAGTCGTTCTTCCTTGTAAAACGAAGTTTTCCGCAGTCAAAAAAACTTTGATTTACTTTCAAAAGAACGCAGCAGCAGTCTAGATGCAAGGGAAGTTTTTTCGAAAAAAGGCCATTTTTTTTCAGAAGAACCCCTGTAGTCTAGACACACCCAAAGAGACTCAATTGTGTGGAAAAGTGTGTCCCTCTGCCCTAGACGGATCTTTTTCTTTGGGGCAAGTGGGGCACTCACAGCCCTTTGACTTTTCATGGGTCTTTAATTTTTCCATGTAGGCAATGTACATTTGGATGGATTCTGAAGTCTTTCAAAGTGGTTCAGCATATTTACTACTTTCTATCTACCAGCAAGTTTTTATATAGCTCCCCTCATTTTCATATCTGAACACCTGACAAACATTTTTTATATAATCTTAGAGATGGGGAACAGAGGCACAGAGACAAAGTGATTTGCTCCAAGTCACACAAAGAACCCGTAGTAGAATCAAGATTGGAACCTATATCTTGTGAGTCTCAGTCCAATGTTTTATTCACAGAACCATCCTAATTAGGATGAGAACCTGTACCACATTTTGGTAGCTGAGACCATCATTTATATAGCACAGAGTGGCATAATTCAAGAAAAATCTTTATACTGTAATTTTAACGTCTTGTCTGTAAGTTGATGTGAGAGTTAAGTATGATGTTTACACAGTTTTTTTAAGTGAAGCTCTGATTTGCTCCTTGGAAGTGCATGAACTTTTTCAGCAATGATTTGACCCATCTCTTGTCAAGAACAAAACTTCTATTTTCTGAGTCTGTTTTTATGTACACATGGGAAGTAATGTGCGCCTTTTATTTATGTTGGCAATGATATGAAGCCAATCTAAACAATTTGTAACCCTTTCCCATTAGAAACAAAATGGCTAAACCAAATATTCCTTTTTTCTATTTTGAAATTCTATGACAGCTTGTCAGTTTGCAAGCCAGAACTTTAAATGACTGCCAAACATGTGTCTTCAGTTATTGGCTTCTTGCACAGTGTAATAGATCCAAATGTACCAAATAGCTAAACAGCAGTTCCCATTACTGCTGTTTAATATATGAATATGTGTGGACATCAGTAGTGATATTGAATGATGCCAAGTCATTTTAAAGACTCCTAAATAAAGTGAAGCCAAGAGTTTATAATAATGTATTTGTGAGGCATATTTTTGTTTGTGAATTATCTGTGAAGAAAGCATGAATTCCACAGATTTATTTATGGCTCCAAAATGAGTCAAAGGAAAAAGAGACAGTATTAGGGATGTTCTATAGCAGGGATGTAGGGAGGAGAGGAGAGGTTAAGTTTTCCTCTTTGTGCTTCAGCACTTAATAAATATATTTATAAGGGCTTCCTCCTCCCAGTCTCTTTCTGCAATTATAAAATGGCTCCACTATGCCTCAAATTGTCAGAATTCCTTTTCCCTAAATCCCATTTCTCTCCAATCTGTCTTTTGACTTGACCAAAACCTTTCTACCTGACAAAGATGACTAGTGTCTTGCTCTTGCTAAATTATAGAGGTGATTCTTTTTCCTTACTATCTTTAATCTATCTGCTGCTCGCAACACCACTGATCCCTCTCTTCTTCCAGCTCCTTTTTCCTCTTGACTTTGGTGATATTGTATGGTCTAGTTCTTGGTGACTTAATGTGTGTCTTCTCATCCTCTCTTCTGCTGCTGTCTCTTGGTATCACATGTAATTCTTTATTCTGTCTCCTCTTTACTGTATAATCCCTCTTATATCAACCTATTGACTCCAAAAGTTTCAACCGTATTTTGAAGATGATTGAACTATCACTCTCCTTTTCTGTCCAATCTCACAACTCCTGCAGTCTCTCAGATAACTCCTTCAGTAGGTCCTTGTCTTTCCTTCTAACTCTTCTTCACTTCTACTTTTCTCAATCCAAATAGACAGCTCCACATCTCTGAGGCTTAGAGAGTCTCATCCTTTAATCCCCATTCTCCTTCTGCTCCCACAACTTATATATAAATCTCGAACGGGGTGGGCAAAAAATAGGCCTGCCAAACCCATCAAAACTGGCCTGCCACCATTGGGTGACCCAGTGGGAGCCTTGGGTAGACTCCCAGCCTGACACACCCTGCATATTGCTCAAAGCAGCCATCTGGGGGGGAGGGGCATGTGCATGACACACCATGGGGTGGAGGTTGCACATTATCCCCACAATGAGCACAATCTTGTAGTTTCCATTGGCTGGAAACCAGTCAATGGGAGCTGTGAAATTATGCTGGCAGTGGGGGTATCATGTGGAGCCCCTGCCAAAGGGCATGTAACATGCAGAGATGTACATGGCCCCTGCAGCTTCTTGGAGCAGCATATGGGGGGTGCTGGTTGGAAGCCACCCACAGTGAGTGCCTTCAAGCCAGAGCCTGCACTTGATACCCCACCAACCTTCTGCACCCCCACTCCTAAATCCATACTGCCTCCCAGACCATGCACCTCAATCTCCTGCCCAATGTCACCTCCTACTACTGCCCTAGGTCATCACCCAAGCCCCTGCACATATGGCACAGGTCACAACCACCTTCCAGATGCTGCACCCCTTCCTCCAGGTCAGAATCCTCTCCTGCACCCATATCTTCTCCTGGACCCTATGCCCCAATCCTCTGCTCCATGTCACAACCCAAACTCCTGCACCCTAATCCCACACCCCAAGTTCCTTTCTGCACCCATCCACCATCCAAGACTCCACACCTCCTCCATGAATATCACAGAAGAGTGTAGCCCTTGACCACATACCAAATTCTTGGAGTGCCCCACCCCCAAGAAACATTATTGACCACCCAGATCTAGATTTAATATTTCTTCCTATATAATTGTGTCACGGTCTTTCTTTTTACCATTACTAGAGTGAGTGAAATGTTTTCTAATAGAATATTTTTTATAGAAAGTGCTTTTTGTAGAAACTGAAAATTTCCATGGAAATGTGTCTATTTTAATGAAATTTACTTTTAAAACAAATTGAAATTATGCAATTTTAATTAGATTGAAATGAACTGATTCAGTTTTGTTCATTTCAAAATGAAAGTTCCATAAATTACATTTTTAATGACCTGAAGCAAAATTAGTTCGAGCATTTCACTTCATGGGAAATTTTGACTTTTTTGTTTTCTTTCAATTTGCAATGAAAACTAATTTTTGAAATGTCAGAACTTCTTCAGGAAACTGAGGCAAGGAAATTTCCTCATTTTGAACAGCTTTCCCTGTTGCTAAAAGCCTTAACTCATCTTTTGTCTTAATTACTGTGAACTCATCCTTTCCAGCCTCCTTTCCTGCAGTAGTGTGAGGAGAATTCAGTCCTCCTCACATTAGTGCTGGTCATTCCACTCACTCTCAGAATGGCAAAACACTTCTTGATGGGACAGGTACTGCCAATCCATTCTGCTGTTGTGATTACAAGCCACTGGGGTACTGAGTTATCACCAGATCTTGTTTTCACCTCTGCTGACACTCCACTTTCCATCTCACAGTAGGGATGTGAACTACTAGTTGGCTAGTTGCTTCCCCCCACCTTACTGCCTCTATCAGAAAGAGGCAACAAGGGGCGGGGGGAGAAGAGGGGGTACTTCAAAGTGACAGTGCCGCATGGAGCCTGGGGCCAGACCAGTGATGGAGTGGCTGCATCATTTACCCAATATTTAATTGTTTGTGCCATCAGAAGTCATATCCCAGAAGAAGTTTCCCTAGTCTCCTGCTCTTTTCCGTGGCTCCAACAAGGTGTCTTCCCATACATCCCTAAACACATGTTAAATATGCTAGTGTCTTCTGCCACATTTTGCAACTGGTTCAATCTCCAGGATCTCACCTACATTTTTCTTCATCTCTATGGCAGAAATGGGCTACATGAGAGCTTGATGAGCCAATGTGGAGCCTGCCACGCAGCTCTAGATCAGACGGGGAAGATTTCATGACAAAGGGTCTCTTTTCTGAGAAAGGCTGAAACCATAAGTTCCAGTCCAATAGGTTATTTTGAAATATGCTTTCAATTCTGGGCCCGTGCATCCCTGAATCTTGTATAAGTCCAAATCTGAATCAGAGTTTTGTTGCTTGAGCCTATTTCTAAATATGTCTTTCTATGAATCTATTTGGCCTTTACAGCAGTAGTATGTATGGCCCAGATTTAATTAGTTTCCACAAGCTTGTTTCTTACTCTGTGGCTAAATGTGTTAGGAAGGTAAAAACTGAGTTTCTAAATTTTCTGTTTTCTATCATACATGTTCCTTTCTACACAAATATGTCTTGGATCGTTAGTTCAGTCTGATGTCTGGACTCTTGATGACCTTAGACCATTCTGTGCTTTTCAGCACATTGGTCTACCTACATTCTCCATGCTTGTTTATCAGCTGACATGTGACCTAAGTCCTTCCATTTCAAATTACATTTTTCTATGTTGTTGATAATCATACACTTCCAACTCATCCTAGATCTACCCTTCTTTCTTGTTCTAGCTGGCTTCCAGCTGGATTTTCTGGCTTCTAACTGGACTCTACATGCCACTACTGTTTTTGGTCTCACTGTTCTGAAACTGTCACATTATATTTATAGGGAGTAAATTGATAAAAAAGTACCAATATTTGTCATATGTCCACCATAGGAATATCAGGGGAAGACTGTACTATCCAAGTAAGAGTCTTCTAAGCTTTAACAATCAAAACCACCCAGGTTCCCCTAAAACTTAGGGTTGAATATTTCAAAGGCTCATTTTTGTTATTGTTATTGTTGTTGTTTTAAGTTGTAAAAGATTTGTTTAATCAGTTTTGAAGACAATGAGATAAACTTTGAAAGGTTCTTTTAACAGGAGACACTTTTGACAAAGCCTTAAAAATTATATATATATAATTCTACCACTTTCTTACTTGAGCTTCCATCTCATCTGATTTGTCTTTGTCCTCTCAATTTTCCTTCACTCATGAGTAGAAAAATACACTGAATAAACATAATGAATAAAGGAATGCAAAAGGCATAACCTAGCAAAAACTGATTTGGGATGCCATGTAACTTTTCCTTGATAAAGTAAGTCTCATCTTAGTAGGAGGTAGCAGAGCATTCTGCTCACTGTGATTGATACTAGTTAGTGTCACTCATTTACCTCCAAAAGCTTTCTGAAGAGCAGCAAAAGTCGTAAAGAAAAATGAGTAACAAATGTGTCTGTCATCATGGATCTCACTTAAAATAGAGCATATAATTTCAGATAAAGTCCACCAAAAATTCATCCAGGTTGATTATGTCTTCATGTTTGAACACAGAAGGATGTACAGAGCCCTATATTCAGCTCCCACCTTTTTCAACAAGTATTAGTCTATTGGTTACTTGATTGGCTCTTCATCAAGCACAGCTTGGCTGAATCCACTCTGCTGAGCTCTGGTAGGTGCAGGTCTAAGAGGGGTAGCCATTTAAGTCTCAGGCTGCCTGAGACCTGGTTTAGACCTAACCTAGGACCAGCTTCAAATGGTCCCAACGTAACAATAGCAACTGAAAAAACATGTCAGAATAAGTGAAACACTATTTAAAACAAAAATTAATTAATGATGAGTTTGCTCTGGAGCCACCCTCTTCCACAATCTAGTTCTTTTGAGATGCTTTATTTCTTTACAAAGAAGAAACAAAACCTCTTTCTCTTCCCTACCCTGGAGAGATATTTTTAGGGAAAACCAAAAGCAATGCTGCCTCCTCCTTGCTCAAAGTTTTGTAGAAAATGTATCCCCCAAAATGAAGCTTATGAAACTAGAAATGCTCCAAGTGAATTACAGTTTTTGAAAAACATGAAAGAACCTGATCCAATGCTACAAAGTTCCATCTCCAATTCAGCCTATTGAAATGACTAACGCAATAGGAAAAAGCTGCAGGTGACAGTGAACATAACTAGAAAATAGGTAAGGCTTTGACTTCCACTCACAGGAATCTTATTGACACTTTAGTAATATTTACCTTTCTCTGCCCTTTAAAGAGCATTAGTTGTGAGCCGGGTGCTGATGACATATTGTTCAACAGAGGCCACTCCTAAGTATCTGCACTTTCTGCTTCAATAAAAAGAATTCAATTTGAAAGCAAAAAGGTCGTTGGAAAATACAACTGTTCACCTGTCAATAAACTTCAGATGAAAGAACATCAGAGATACAATAAAAGGCACATAGTTATTGAAAGACAAACACACTCAAGTCACATCATAAAGGCCAATAATTCTCTGGGTTTTCCAAGGAAACAAAACCGCTGAATATTAGAATGTGGCTTCAGTAGACAGAATGTATGTCAGACCATGTTATCTTTATTCATCACCAACATTTCCTTGTGCACTGTTACTCAGGACCATCCTCTAAATCAGTGCTTTCCAAAGAGATTTATTAGGGTAAGTTTCTGGTCTCTTCTTGCTTAAGGGGTTAGACAGCCATAGCATCCTGACAAAGGTGGTCTGATGTCATGCACTTGCATAGACCTAAAATAGGTAGAATGATTCAGGGAGTACTGAGGGAATGGATTGTACCAAATAGCATTGCTTAGCCCAGGATTTTTTTTTCTTGACATGAAGTATCATGCACGTTCTCCTCAGAGATCATATGTTAATATGTGGCAATTATTTGGTGTCCTGCCAATGCAACTGGCCACATCCCAGGAGGGTGGGTCTCTATGCAGCATTCCAGCCTGTTATGTGATTTATTGCTCAGGTTTGTGTACTGCCTGGATTCTCCAGGTGAAGGAAAAGACCTACTAAACCAGGGGACTGGGGCGCTTACTTGGCATAGCTAGGCTCTGCATGGCCCTGCACTTGCAGGCACTGCCCCACCCCCACACTCCCAGTGCCTGGGAACTCCAGCCAATGGGAGCAGTGGGGAAAAAGGCTACAGGCCCCTGTACTAGCTTCCCTACACGGCCATTCCCCCAGCTTGGGAGGAGGGGGAACAGCAATACATTTCCTTCTTGCTGACAGCCAGAACCAACCATACAGAAGCTTTAGTACTGACTTCCTGATGCTTCCCCCTGCAGTGGGGAGGGGGAGACCAAAGCCTGAAGGGTCAGACTAAGAGAAGGTGGGGGACGTATCTCACCCATGGGCTGTAGGTCCCCCATCCTTGTTCTAAATGCTCAGCCTACTCCTAGCATACTACACAGACAGAATTTTGCCTTTAATCTGCACGTAGAGCACCTAAGGAAGCATTTCCAGAGCAGTGATCACAACAACAGAACAACATTTGCATCAACTAAATCACTAGTCGGCAGAGAGTTACTGTTCAATTAAACAATCCAGCTGCAACATTCAGTATCGTCCTGGTATGAGAGAGTTAATCTCAAATTGTATCCTGCTCTCCATCCATTCCTACAATGACCACTGATGTGGCTGTGTAGTAGGAAAAAAGAAAATATAGTATCAGAGCTAATCTACTAACACAAGAAAAAAGAGGCCACTTGGTTGCAAGCTAGACTTTGGCCTTAACTCTTCTTTATAAAGAATGGTGGCTTTATGTCCGAACTATCATAATAATACATCAGAAGTTGTAAGAAATCTTTTTCAATGTGTGAGATAATTTAGAAATGTATTCAAATTACACGGAATCTGTTCAACGATGGATTTATTTAGAATTTCTAGCAACATAGCAAATATTTTCAAAATAACTCTTATTTTAGCAAAACTGGGCTAACAAGCAGGCTTTATGATGTTATTTGGATTAGCCTCAGGCTAGGATTTGAGGATGAGATTGAAGGCCAAATCAGAGTGCAGGTTTGGTTTGCATTTGCAAGCATGGAAGTGGTGTAAAGGAGGTTTTGTCCTTAAATGGAAGAAATCCAAGTAAATCAGCTGATAGCATGTAATTTTTATTCCCTTGAGTCAAGCTAGTGCTGAAAAATACAGAGCCCTGGGTCAACACTGAAAATTATGAACATCTGATATTCTTGATCCAATTTTCAATGGAGGAGAGTTCACCATCCCTATTGGGCACCAATAGCTGCTTTTCTTGTCAGACTCATAAGAGGGACCATGGACTGAATAGCTCTCTCACACTTAGTGATGTCCTTTCAGATCAGGGTTGAGACACACTGATATACACTGCTGAGAAATCTGCACTACAGTTGCTCAGATTACATCTGTTGATAAACAGAGCAGTTCAGTCTCCAGGGCAGGCAATCCTGTGCCACTCACAAGCATGAAAGGCAAAACTGGGTGTCGAAGACCTGTGTCTCAATCTATAATTTACATCCTAAAATCAGGCCATTTCTTTAGAGTCCTAAGTAGGAATTTTGGTGTGTAACTTTCCTACTTAGATTATTTTGGCCAAAATATTCTAACAAGTTTTTTTCTGGCTCTGAATGTTTTATTATAGAGTACTGTTTTCTGCAGTACTAATTAAAATGCAGACTATCCTAATTCCTGAGAGCGTCTCCTGTCAAAGTGGCTATTTATGACTGACACCTTTCTTTTTATGGAGATTGGATTGCACCAGATAAAAGTCCCTACCAACATGGAAAACTGAAGCAAGTGCCTTCTGTAAATTGTTCTTGGTCTTCATTGTATTGGAAAACTTCAGTTTGGTTGACAGCCCTATTTTATTTAGCAAACAAAAGAATCAAGGATGTATACATCATTTTGAAAGAATCATTTGTCTTTTTTATAACAACTCTTTTTTTCTGGTTTTGCATGACATCAGGTATTAAGAATGGACAAGAGTGCCTTTAAGGTCATTGAACCTGCCTGTTTTAATGTGAACATCCTAAATCCCAGAACTCATGTCTGGATAAAAAATATAGGGCCAAAGCGCAAACTCAAAGAGAACCCCTGAGGAACATGCAGTTACTGGCCCTAGCACTGAAGGCTAAATGAAGCACACTGTCCTTTATGAGGTAAGTTGAGCCATCTTGAAATTACTTCCAAGTGTAAAGTCATTGACAGAAAAAAAAACTTTAAGCTTTTGGTGAGTTTTTCATATCTCTTTTCATATGCAGGCTTCTGTTTCCTCCCTCATGTTTTGGTATTAGTGCACATTAGAATTTTAGGTCAAACGCCCTCAGTAATAACTGTGCTGTATAATCTTTTCGATTTTCATCTTTTTGCCCAGTTTTCTTCTCTGGCACTGAAAACATCAATAGCAAAGGAAAGTGATTCTCCTAGATTCTTACATTTTTATCACACCGGAATTTACTATGCACAATATGTCCAATGCAAGGATCTTATGCAAGGATTATGAATCCGGAGTGCATGTTCACACATGCCAGGAAGAGGGGAGACATACTCCACACCAAATAACTTTTATAATCAATTTGATCTACTTATTCCAAACTATAGGCAACGTACATTGGTTACATTGTCCTTGTTTATTAGGATAACCACATGTAATGAGTTAACTCAGTAGAAAACATACTAATGTGATTGTTTTGCTGTGGATTAGAATTGCATAGATGTATTATCTACCATAAATAGTCATGTTTTCAATACTTGTGGTAGGAGCAGATAGTGAGTATGTGCTGTTTGCTGTGGAAACCACTTGAAATACTATCTGCCAGCTAATCTAATTATAGTCCAAATGATAATCAGACGAGATGACAGGACTATTGGCTTACACTCTTTCACAAATTTAAACTTGCACACACAAACCTTACATCGTCTAATTTTAGCTTGCACTTTGCCCTTATCTCTGTAACTTCATTTTGCCAGGCAGGTATTCAGTAACAGGAAACTATGTATTATACTTCTGAAACCACGCTAATCCCCCAAAGCATACATCTCAGCATTACTCTGCAAAATCTCTATGAAAGGAGAAGCTCATTTTAAAAACAAATAAATATTTCAATGTAAATGGAAATTTCTAAACTTCTAGACTTTTAAATCTAGTTATGGTGGCTCCTGATTTGTCATAATCTGCAATATTCCTGCAGAATGGGTTGGTAAAGGCTGAAGAAACTAGTGGAGATTCCTAATTCAGTTCATTGTCTTAATTCCCATTAAAAGGTCTGCTCTCCACTGATTTCAGTGCTATGGATATAGGATCCATCCTAAATGCCACAGAACGATTGCCAGGTTTTAGCTAACCTGACTCTACAGGCTACAGAGCAGGAATTAATTTAAAAAAATAATGCATAAATGACAGTAAAGCATCAGATGCATTCCTTTTCTAAAATGCATGTCAGTGTTAAAAATTACTTTAATGCTAGGACATTTTGTTGACTAAAATGCATGAAGAGAACTGCCATTAATACTAATGCTAATGAAAATAGTTCTTAGATTAAAATAATTTTAGTAATACAAAAATTAGATTAAAATACCATTTATTTGAAGGGTTTATTTATCTATATTGCATGCTAGAATTTAGAGAGATGGCAAATATGCAGTATCTAAATTTCTTTTATAATGTTAATGAAATACAGTCAAGAAAGCCTTTATCCATGCCAGCTAAAGCAATAAATTGGTTAAATGAAGTATTTTTCCCATGCATCAAGCCAAACAATTACATCTCTTAAAGTGAAAATCTGTTAAAAGAATGATGCATTTAGACAGACTGTTAATTCACCTCAATAAGTAATGTAAAATGAATACAAGAGTAGGTCATCTCACAAAATCAATTTTTATCATTCTTATCATTCCTGAAATAATGCAGTTCTCTTAAATACCTTATAAAGGCACAAGCAACTTACAAGAATAATTTGGGTTAGGCAAAAATTTATGAACATGAATATTTTTCTAATTAAGCAATATTTTTGCAGAGGACGCAAAGATTAGGGGAGTGGTAAATACAGAAGAAGACATGTCTCTGATAAAAGTATAGTTATCCATCTTAGAACAAAGAACATACACCATGCTTACAGGAAAGGAGAAGCTATCATGGGAAGCAGAGACCCCGACAAGGACCTGGGGTTAACTACATGTAAGCTCCCGGTGTGATGTTATGACCAAAAGGGCTAATATGATTCGTGACTAATAAACAGTTCACAAAGGATGTTGCTAAATAGTCAAGAGTTCAGAGAAGAGCCATAAGAATGATTAAAGCAGGGATGGGAAACCTACAGCCTCCAGGCTGGATCTAGCCCCTGTCTTTCTTGGATCTAGCCTGCAGCAAGTCTTTGAGACTCAGCACCCCCTTACAGGGCTGGAGCACAAACTCTGGCTTCTTTTGCTTCTCAGTTGGGAGACAGGTCAGTGTGTGGTCCCTGACAGATTCTTCTGTGGGTCAGTGTCCCCTGGCCAAAAAAAGTCTCCCCAGCCCTAGATTAAAGGATTCTGGAAATACGCCATATTGTGGAAAACTCCTGTTTAGTTTTACAAAGAGAAGGTTGAGAGGCTAAGGGACTAGGTATTTAAATGGAAAATAGAAAACAGATAGTAAAAGCTTCTTTAATTTACTAGAAAAAGGTAAAACAAGACCCCATGGCTGGAAACTGAAGTTAGACAAATGCAGACAAGAAATAAGGCACACATTTTTAGAAGTGAGAGTAATTTACCAATGGAACAATTTACCAAGGATTGTGACGAATCCTCCCTCACTGGCAATTTTAAATCAAGATTGGATTTTTTTCTCTACATTATATGTGATTGCTCAAAGTCAAATTAATTCTATGAAGTACTATGACATCTGCTATATAGGCAATCAGACTAGATGATCACAATGGTCCATGTTGGCCTTTGAATGAAAAATGACTAGGATATGATCCAAAGTTGAAGTCAATGGGAATGTTTGACTTCAGTGTATTTTATATCAGGGCATAACTGAGTTTAAGGCAATAGCCATTTCAGAAGGTGGTTATTGTGAGGATACAAAAATATAGATCAAGTGATTCTTTTAATGTGACAATAAGTTTAAATACTGAAAACATTTACATGGATGCAGTTTTCTATTTACAATATAGATTTTGTTTCCATAGTAGAGATGGGTAAAGTAACCATAAGGCAGAGTTTCAGTTCTTAATGTACCACAAGACTGGGATGACACATAGGGCAGGGAGGAGGACAGCAGCCACTGGGGTAAAAAATGGGGCCAGAGGACTGATGCCTGCAACAGGGGTCTCTTCCCCCCCCCACCCCCCCCCGACTGACCAGCAATGGCGGGGTAAGCAGAATAAGGCAGCCCCAGCTGCTTTGCTTTCTCAGCCATGCTGCTTTGGAGGTGATGTGAGCAGGGGGGCGGAACTCTGCTGCCAGTGCTGGACTGCTGGTCCTGCTATCCCCCCAGGCTGCCTCAGCTGGGGAAAAAGGCAGGGCAGGGGCAAAGCAAGGGTGGGGAAGAGGCAGGGAGAGGAAGGGCAGGGCAGAGTAGAGAAGGAAGGGGTAGAGCAACAGCAGGAAGGGACAGAGCAGTGGTAGGACTTGGGCCACAGGGGGATTGTTCCAGCCCTTCCCTGGACTGAGGGGTATCATGGCTGAAAGCCTCTCAGTTCCCCCACATGAGTCATCTCTGCCACTAGAGCAGTGGTTTTCAAACTTTTTAGGCTGCATACCCCTTTCAAATAATGTACTTTACTGCATATACTCATCTGAGATAGGATCACAATATACCTAAGAAAACAGAAAAAAAAAAGGAAGGTACGTAAGGAATAACATGCATTGTCTGTGATTACAGAATTTTTCTCTCATACCCCTGATGAGAGTTCGCATGTTCTCGGGGTATACATTCATGGAATTGGAGAGGGAGTTTGTAGGAGGGAGTTCTAATATTGCCACTATGGTTTGGATGGACCACATTGACTGTGCCAATGCTTTTCCTGTCTCCTCCACTTGCACCTGTATCCACACTGACAACCTGACTATTGATGCTTCCACCCAGATCCTGGTGTCATTTTGCAGAAATTGTTGCTTGTCTTTCCCACTTACAGAAATCCGGACTGGTGGGAACCAGCCAATGTGGAAGGTGCCTGCTGGTGGAATGTCTCAGGGAGCAGGTGGGAGAGCTACAAGAGGAGAGGGCTAGGCTGAGGAGCATCTGTGCCCATGAGGAATTCTTCAAAAGTTTTCATCTGGAGACATCCAAGGCTGAGGAAGCTATCCAGCTACATAGGACTGCTTTCACACCTCTGGGGAGGATATTAGCAGCTGGTTACTTCTGGTAGCAGGCAGTGCTCCAACCCACTCACCATGGTGCTGAAGACCTTTATGCTGCCTTGACAATTAAAGATAAGAAATTCTCCCCGAAAAAAAGAAGAAACTGTGAACTCCCAAGGCTCAGAGGTTTGCATATGGTAGTGGTGGTTGGAGACCCCCTTCTGAGGGTGACAGAGGCATCCATTGGTCACCCTGACATGACATCCCAGGAGATATGCTGCCTGACAGAGGCCCATATCTAGGGCTATGTCTAGACTGCATCCCTCTGTCAACAGAGGGATCCAAATCAAGCACGTCGAAATTGATTACAGGATCTGTAGTTTACAGGATCTGTCGAAAAAGGGTTTATTTTCGACAGATCCACGTCTAGACTGCTGTTTTTTTCAAAAAAGCTCCATTAAAAAAAATGGTGTCCATGTTTATGTTAATGAAGCACAGGATATTTAAATCCCTGCTTCATTAGCAATTTCTATGTACCTAATCTACATCTCTCTGTCAACAGAAAGGTGTAGTCTAGAGACAGCCTAGGATTTCATGGAGAGATTTTCAAGAATCATCCAGCCCTCTGACTACTACCCCCATGCTACTTATATACATGGGCATTAATGATACTGTGAGGTATGATGCTGAGGCAATCAAAAGTGATACAGGAGTTGGGAGTACAGGTGAAGGAGTTTGGAGCAGAGGTGGTATTCTCTTCCATCCTTACAACCAAAAGTAGTGGCCCAGGCAGAGAGAGATACATCCTGGAGGTAAATGTCTGGCTACAAAGATGGAGTCACCAGGAGGGCTTTGCTTTCCTTGACCATGGAATGCTGTTCCAAGAACAGCAGAGATGGGGTCCACGTATCAAGGCAGGGGAGACAGTATTTGGATACAGACTAGCTAACCTAGTGAGGAGGGCTTTAAACTAGGTTTGATGGGGGTAGGTGACCAAAACCCAAAGGTAAATAAAAAACATGGAGGCCTGGGGGATGGGTGAGAAATTGGTGAGGGTAGCATGGACTGTAATAACAGGAATAAAGCAGAGACAAGACAGAACTGGGGGAGGGGGTGCAAAATTAAATCAGTATCTTAGTTGTCTGTATACTAATGCAAGAAGTAGGAGAATTTGAAATGCTAGTAAATAAACAGAGCTATCACAGATTTGGCATCACAGAGAAACGGTGGGATAACATGCATGACTGATAGGGACTTCAACTATCAAGACATCTGTTGGGGGAAATAACACAGCAAGGCACAAATTATCCAGCATGTTCTTATAATGTACTGGAGAAAATATTTTTATTTGAGAGCGTGGAGAAAACTACCAGGGGGTGGGGGTGGGAAAGGCTATTCTAGATTTAATTTTAACAAATGGGGGGAACTGGCTGAAAAACTGAAAGTGGATGGCAGCTTGAGTGAATGTGATTGTGATAGAGTTCATGATTCTAAGAAATGGTAGGAAGAAGAAAAGCAAAATAAAGACAATGGATTTCAAGACGACAGAATTTAGCAAACTCATGAAGATGGTAGGTAAGATCCCATGGGAAGGATGTCTAAGAGGAAAAACAACTGAAGACAGTTGGCAGTTTTTCAAAGAGATATTATTAAAGACACAAGAGTAAAATATTCCACTGAGTAAGAAAGATAGAAAATGTGGAAGGAGACAACCCTGGCTTAACCAGGAGTTCTTGGTCTAAAAATCAAAAAGGAGTACAAACTAGGTCAAATGACAAAGGATAAATACAAAGAAATAGCACAATTATGTAGGGGCAAAATTAAAAAGGCCAAGGCTCCAACTATCTAGAGACATACAGGGTAACAAGAAAACATTCTACGAATATATTAGAAGCAAGAGGAAGACCAGTACTCAGTAAAGAGGGAAAAATAATAACACAAAACGTGGAAATATCAGAGTTGTGTAATTACTTTGTTTTGTTGTTAACCAATATGGTTGATAGCTATTGGATCCCTAACACAGTGAATGCCAGTGAAAAAGAGGCAGGATCAGAGACTGAACTAAGGAAAGAACAAGTTAAAAATTACTTAGACAAGTTAGAGGTCTTCAAGTCCCCAGAGTCCAATGAAATGCATCCTAGAATACTCAAGGAACTGATAGAGGAGGTATCTGAGCCTTTATCTATCATCTTTGAAAAATCATGGAAGACAACAAAGATTGAAGAAGACTGGAAAAGGGCAAACATAATGCCCATCTATAAAAAGGGAAATGGGGACAACACAGGGAATTACAGACCAATCAGTTTACCTTTTGTGCAAGGAGGGTTAATGGAGCAAATAATTAAGGGATCCATTTGCAAACATTTAGAAGATAATAAGGTGATAAGTAATAGTCGGCATGGATTTGTCACAAACAAATCATGTCAAACCAACTTGATAGTTTTCCTTGATAAGTTAATAAGCCTTCTAGATAAGGGAAAACTGGTAGATGTAGTATATCTAAACTTGCAAGGCATTTGAAACAGTTTCACCTGACCTTCTTATCAATAAACTAGTGAAATACAATGTAGATGGGACTACTATGATGTGGGTGCACAGCTGGTTGGAAAACAGTTCCCAGGGAGTAGTCATCAATGGTTCGCATCATGCTGAAAGGGCATGACAAGTGGGGTTATACAGGGATCAGTCGGGGGATCAGTTCTGTTCAATATTTTTATCAATGATTTAGATAATGGCATAGAGAATACTCTGATAATGTTTGTGGATAATACCAAACTGAGAGGGGTTTCAAGCGCTTTAGAGGATATGATTATAATTCAAAATGATCTGGACAAACTGGAGAAATGGTCTGAAGTAAATAGGATGAAATACCATAAGCACAAATGCAAAGTACTCCACCTAGGAATGAACAACCAGTTTCACACTTACTAAATGGAAAATCTCTGTTTACGAAAGAATACTACATAAAGAGATCTAGGGATTATAGTGGAAGACAAGCTAAATATGGATCTAAATGTAACACTGTGTTTAAAAAAGTGAAATTAATTCTGTAAAGTATTAACAGAAGAGTTGTAAGCAAGACCAAGAAGTAATTCTTCCACTCTTCTCTGTCCTGAATAGGCCTCAGCTGGGGTACTGTGTCCCAAACTGGAAAAGTTAAAGAGAAATTGGAATAGATGCAGAGAAGAACAAAAAATGATGAGAGGTCTAGAAAACACGACCTATGAAGGAAGATTGGAAGAACTGGGTTTGTTTAGTTTGGAAAAGAAAAGACTAAGAGGGGGACATGATAACAGCTTTCATATACTTAAAAGGATGAGGGAGAAAAATTACTCACCTTAGATCCTGATGACAGGAGAAGTAGTAATGGGCTTAAATTGCAGCAAGGGAGGTTTAGTCTGGACATTAGGAAAAAGATTCCTGTCAGGGTGGTTAAACACTGGAATAAATTGCTTTAGGAGGTTATGGAATCTCCATCATTGGAAATTTTTAAGAGCAGGTCAGACAAACACTTGTCAGGGATGGTCTAGACAGTACTTGGTCTTGCCATGAGTGCCAGGGATTGGACATGATGACCTTTTGAGGTTCCTTCCACTTCTATGATTCTATATCCCAGTTTAATAATCATTGCACTTGAGTTATAACATTAAGACTTAATCTGTATGGCTATCTTTAGTATAAATGTGTTCAAACCTAAAGGATATTTCTGGGGTGATGATACAGGTCTCACACAGATCCACTAATAGAGAAACCTGTCCCCTGCCATATAGGGATAATAGGTATTATATTCATTACTCACTATTCCAGTTCATATTCTGAAACATAAGGTGGGTTGACTGGTTGAGGGTTTTGGATTCCATCCCTTAAGTCCCACTTAGTGGCTCACATAAAATTTTGTTCTTTGGGTTTTGTGGTGAATTTCACCTTTAGAGTGAGCTACACTTAGGTCAACCAGAGTTTTGCCATTGACTTCAATGAGGGCAGGATTTCAAAAACAGTGTGTGTGAGGTGTATAAATTAGGGTTATGTGGCTTGAAATGCTTGTCTTCATTTGCAACAGCTGAAGTCATGAAAAAATACTTTGTGGTTGCATTCATAAGTGATAACTAACATCTTTGAAGTGTATACAGAATTTTCTCAAACTCATATGATATTGTCAGCTGTATTTCAACAGTTTAATATATTGATATACCATTTTTATCAATAATAAAAGAGAAGTCCCAGATGGCTGGACAATTAATCCTTCCTCAGAGTCCTCATAGGCTCCAGAACACAATCAACAGAATCATCATTTCTAGTTTGAGTATGTTGACATAAAAATAAACCAGCAAATCTCAAACTTACCCAGTTTTCGCAAAACTAGCCCAGTATCTCAAAATGGACCTACTCAAGATTTCTTCAGCTTTGGTGTAATTAACTCTTCTTTCTAGAGGTAATCCAAATACAAACTCAATCTCATAACCATGCATTACTCCCATCCATTCTGGCCAAGCAAGTTTTGAGGACCGATGTTCAAAGAAGTAGAAGAATACATTATTTCCTAGTCGAGCAAAAAATTTGGTGAATTCCACTACAGGACATATGATATTATAATCCCCTATAATGTCATCCATCGCATCACGATAATTGTCAGGATTCTTCTCATCTTCCCAGTCTGTGTAGTGAAAAATTATTGATTCCACCCCAAGTTCATTTGCTTCTGGAAAGGACAGACTTAAACCTATTTGAAATTCTGTTTTATTGATCTGGCTTTCATTATCTTTGCTGAAACCAGGTGCACCATACACTAGAAAAGCTGTCCCTTCATCTTTGTTAATTCCCACTAAGAGTTGAGTTTGTTTAAAGAGCCCATTCTGGATCAATGTTTGTGGCATTTCAGTGAGAAAATCACCATCAACTATGGGACAGAAATACATTTTTAAAAGAGAATTGTGTGTTAAAACAGAAACTTCATTTTCCAGGATATCCCGGGGATCCTTGTTTTGGAGACAGAGAATTATGTTTGTCTCATTGTTACCCGAACAGCTGAGTAGTTTAGCTAAAGTCAAAGTTCTCTTCCTTGCTTCTGAATGTGTTAATGCAGCCCAGGGTGCATTAGCAGAGCCACTTTGCATGATGGCTCTTGTGAAAAGAGGATGGCTCTCAGAAGAAAGAATATGGTAGCTAACAGAAGCAGCCCCAGCACTCTCTCCAAATAAAGTCACACTTCTAGCATTGCCACCAAAGATAGCTATGTTCTCCTGGACCCACTGAAGTGCTAACCTTTGATCAAATAAACCTGCATTTCCTGGAGCTTCCTGATTTCCTGGTAAAGCCAAGAATCCTAGTGCCCCTGTTCTATAGTTCATTGAAACTACAATGACTCTTTCAACACGGGCCAAAAATTTGCCATCATAGACAGGTAAAGAGGATGTTCCTGATTGAAATCCACCCCCATAAATCCATACCATGACAGTTGCATTTTTGGGTTTGGGAGAAGGTACCCATATGTTGAGGTATAAGCAGTCTTCACTAAGGTTAGTGCTTGGATTCCACATCTCTGATCCAGGGAATCCAGGGAAAGTTTTATCTATATTCTGATAACAAGAGTTTGCATGTTTTGTGGCATCCCAAATTTCTGTCCATTTGTTGCGGGGCTCTGGTTTTTTGAATCGTAGTCTACCAATGGGTGGCTCTCCATAAGGAATTCCTAGGAAGGCTGTCACAGTTCCCCCAAGTACTGGCAAGTGAATCCCTCTTACTTTTCCTTTCTTAGTAGTAGCTATAATGTCATCTTCAGGTTGCGCCTTCCTGACAAACATATACAGTAGAAGAAACCACATCAGAAATCTCATGTAGATGTTTATCCCATTGATCCATGTCATCATCCTAAAATAAAATAAAAATGAAGTTTTAGGAGCATGCATTTTAATATGTCAGCTCAGATGCCAAACCTTGCTACATGCAGAAGGAATGCGGAAAAACCTCAAAGGTCACTGTTGCTATTGAAACTAGACTGGTTCTGATGCACAGAGCAGCAGAGCCAGTTTTAGCTATGGCTTATCCTTGGCTACACTTGTTGCTAAATCATATTCAGTATTGATCCCATCTCACTCTATTCTGACATGAGTTTCCTGTAATGGGTGCATTTTATAGTCTAGAGCAGTGTTTCTCAAAGTCGACTGTGGGCCCACTTTGTCAAAGCCTCTAGCAGGCCTGCATTACATTGTTTACCTCAAGGATCCATAGCCACAGAGCCTCACAGCTCCCATTGGCTACAATTTGCCATTTCCAGCCAAAGGGAGCTGCTGGAAGCAGCATGGCCTTGGCTGCCATTATAACATTGCTGTTAGAAGGCACTAGAAGTAGGCACATAGGTTGCTTTGCTAAGGAGTATCTGTTTTCCTCTCCCTCCCCTAATCACTGAACAATCACAATTTCTTCTGCTTTTGGAAAACAAAAATATCCCCTTCAGGCCTTTTCATAATATTTACTCTGGTTAATTGATGCCCTGACCATTCACTTTTGGGCGCTAATGCATGAGAGGAACATCATACAACACAATAACTCTTGAATAGAAATTATTCTGTCCATGGTTATTTTTGTAGTAATTCATACTCTTATATATATAAAGGCACTAGTAACAACGTGCACAGTCTCAAGACCATCAAGGAAACTTCTGCTAGGGAAAAAATTGAACCCATGCACCAATTTGTTCACAAACAGACACATTATTAATCCCGAAAAAGCAGCTCCTCTGTCATTTCAGTGAGACTTTACCCCATGTTTGAGGGTGGTCAGATCTCTATTTTTGTTTCAGAGATCAAATGACACTGTAGATATTGAACCATTATTTATGACATAGAACCCAACTGGGTTGAAACGCAATAGCAAAACTTCAAAATAGCTTAGCTATAAACCCAGTACTACGATGTACCTGGGAATTGGAGGTACTTTTCATTAGCCTGTGCTTTAACTGAGATGTATGTCTGTAATTCTCTATAACATCAGTTCTTGTATGTAATTGCATACATAATTATGCTAAAATAATGAATGAATAAATCTGTTTTATAGACATCATTTGCCATAACAATTAATACTATTGTTATTGCTTGGATTCATTTTGGCAGAGACTATATTTTTTATTTATTTTTGCAGTGCTTGGTGCAGTATTTGATTGGGGCTTCTATCTGCTGGTAACTCTGTGAATTTAGTCCCTGATTAGGTAAAGTTCTTAATTATATGCTTAAGTTTATGTATGCAAGTAGTCCCAGTGATCATATTAGTCTTTTAAAGTTGGACTTATTAACTGCTATAAAAAAATCTCTTCCTCTAAAAAGCCAAATGTCTAAAAAGAAGCTCTCATTTGGCCTGATGCTACAGTCTGCTTCAGTGACAATATTCAATAAATCTCTTCTTTTTTGTTCTTCACTCCCCCTCCTCCCTATGTCATACTGTTGTACAGAGTGTATTCAGCACTGCCACTTTAAATAGTTCATTCTTTGTTAATGAGCAGCACTTCTCTCCTTACAAGGAGTGAGGCTAATTTTTGTAGAAAGTATAGCTGTATGTCTGATCTAAGACCATTTAATTTGTTTGCTTATTGCTGGAAAGCTGAGTGAGAATACAAAAAAAAAAAAAAGGAAAGGTTCTGGTTAAAGTGATTCCTTAACACATGAGAGAATCTAAGTAACTCAGAGAGAGAAATTATCACAGACAATATATCACACTTTTGTTAAAAGCATGGGCAAATACAATCTATAGGACTTAGATGATCTGCTGTGGAAAAAGATTTAAAGCAATATAACATTTTATATAAAAATTTCTTAGTGTGATTCATAAAGATAGAGGACTAAACAGCTTTATCTAACAATGACCAAGTCTGAAGATTTACTTACCTAGAATCCTGCAAACACACCCATGCTAAACTTTAGTGGTGTGAGCAGCCTCAAGTCAATAGAATTACTCCAAGGCTGCGTCTAGACTGGCAAGATTTTGCGCAAAAGCGGCCGCTTTTGCGCAAAAACTTGCCAGCTGTCTACACTGGCCGCTTGAATTTGCGCAAGAACACTGACGTTCTAATGTAAGAAATCAATGCTTCTTGTGCAAATACTTTGACGCTCCTGTTTGGGCAAAAGTCCTTTTGCGCAAAAGCTTTTGCGCAAAAGGGCCAGTGTAGACAGCTCAGATTTGTTTTGCGCAAAAAAGCCCCGATGGCTAAAATGGTGATCGGGGCTTTCTTGCGCAAAACCGCGTCTAGATTGGCCAGGGATGCTTTTGCGCAAAAGCATCCATGCCAATCTAGACGCACTTTTGCGCAAATACTTTTAACAGAAAAACTTTTCCGTTAAAAGTATTTGCGGAAAATCATGCCAGTCTAGACGTAGCCCAAGTGTTTGCAGGATCAGGGATTTAGTATACCAAGCTGCAGCAAAATGAAAATACTTATTGCTTTGTACATCAGTTTACTCACCAATTAAAAGGATACAGTGACAGTTCCTATCTTTGTAAAGCACTTTAAAATGAAAAACACTCCATAGGGGTTAAGAATTATGCAAGAATCAAAATCCCTGGTTGTCTTACTTTTAAGTTACCTCATGAATGAAGTGAACAGGAGATGGTACCACTATTAGGCTAAGGATTTAGCATCATAGAGAGTCAGCAACTATCCAATATACACTAAACTAAATAAGGAGGGTAATTCTTAATCTAAAATGTCCCACTGAAAACAAGCATTTAATGTAGCATTTAAAGTGATATCTGGAGCTGTAAAAAATGAAATAATCAATGGCAATATCGGCATAAGAAAAAGAAAACTGAAATAATAATAATAAACAATAAAGATACAGGATGTGAACATTCGAGTAAGAGGTTCATCTTGAACCATTGGGCCCCATGCAGTTGTTATTTAAAGTAAATAACTCACATATATAATAAAAAACAAGTCAAAAGTAAAAATCCACAAATATAAAACAGAGCCTGGCCTTTTCATCCACAATCCTAAAATGTTTTAACTATTAATGAAAACACTAAAGAAAGAATTAAAGTAAAAAATCAACACTGTACACTTTATAATTAGCATGCTAATGAAATATCGGATCATTTTAATGAGCAAATGAAATAGGACAAACTTCGGAAAAAATACAAAATTTCTACATTGCTAAATGAAAGCATAGCAGTTTTAAGTTATATTTCCTGCTAATATTGATGAAATTACCAGTTGAAAGGTATACTACTGCACTTCACAGTGAAATACTATATTTTATCAGAATTTAAATGCCACATTAAAACAAATTCAATATAAAACACACTGAGCTAAATAAATATGACTTGATTATAGCTAAAAGAATAAAAGAGGTCAGAAGCCTATCAACCTTAACCAAGTAGAGCTGTGTCATTTACTATATTTGCATAATTTAAAAGTTGTTTCTGTATTGTTTTTAATCCAATAAAAGTTAAACACAATATAAGTTTGTATTATTCAGTGAGAGAATGCAATTTATTTCAATTATTATTTTCTCTCCTTGCAAATCTTTACCCAACCAAGAAATCTATAGACAAGGCTATATAATGTCTATTTAAATAGAAAAGATGGTTGAATTAGTAAATGATTTATTGCTCAGTTCAATTTACTTAGTGCAGAATCCCTTGAATAATACCATGGTCTGATACACATGCCGGCTTACTTGTTCCATCAGTTCCATTTGCAGAGCAGAGTGAGTATTTCAAACAGAGCAACAAATGTCCAGAGCACATTTTAAAAGATCACAATCCAAATATAAATTGAGCTTAACTGTAACTTATTTTGGCATAGAAACATATAAATAAAGAACCACTTACCCCACTTTCTATTACAAAGACTACAAAGTTTTTAAAAGAGTCAAGATCTTTGTATATTTCAGTGAAAAGCAGTGTGCGGCTGCTACTTTAAGCCTGTAAATTGGACAGTACTGACATTATAATCAACTGTTTCTGTCACAAAGCTCGCGAGAGTTGGCAACAGCAACTTGATCTGTAGGCAGCCGTTCTTCAGTATCTGGCATCTGTTTAAAGGATGATGATAGAGTTGTATAAATGCTTCAGAATTATACCAGTTTGAGTGAAATCAAGCATTAGATTTCATTGGAAAGGGAAAAAAATAAAATTATCCTCAATACAAAACAAAAATTTATAACAAATCAGGTTACAAAACACAATAGCAGAAGTATACATCTTGCTTCTTTTTTTCATAATTATTCCTACTTGTATTTTTCTCTTTTGCAAAAGTTCAAGATTTCTACAACACTCTGGCAAAATATTTGAAATATCTTAGGCAATTCTTTCTAGAACACGTCAATTGGCTATTTCCAATTACAAATAGCTTAATGGAGAGAAAATAAGAACATTTTATAGTGATATATCAGCAAGCTCCAACAACCAATTGTATGAAATGAATATAATTGTCTAATAGAGCTAGTCATATTATTTTCTACCAAACAGTTTTCCATCAGAAAATGCAGTTTCAGTAAAACCAAAATATTTCACAAAATTGTGTTTTTATTTTGACAAAAAAATTGAATCAAGACAAAATTGTTTCCATTCTGATTTGGAATAGAAACCAAATTTGGAAATGCTGGAATTTCCCATGAAATGGAAATTCTCAGTTTTCCCTGGCTCTGCTGTCAAATGTCCATTGTACAATACTGTGTCGTCTAGTTCCATTTTTAGTTGAGAAACCTATACTTGCATTTTTACACTACACTTTACAGCATCACTGTTTCAACTAGAAAAATATGATATTGCCAAGACAGGCAACATTTATGTAGGGCCATCTGTCTTTTGCTTGTCGCTTTTTAATTTTTCATTATTTATGTTATGGGTGGCACCTAGAAACTTCAATTGAGATCAGGAGTTTCAGGATCTTTTTGTGCGAGGCACTGTACAGACACATAATAAGAGACAGTCTCTATCTCAATTTAAATAAATAAGACAAAAGCTGGGAAAAAGGAAGGATTATATATTATTAATACCGTTATACAGATGGGAATGATGTCCCTAACCTCTGTTTGTCTGGAAATGGATGACAAGAGTTCCCTCCCTCTGGGGCATCTGGTATTGGCCACTGTTGGCAGACAGGATACTGAGCTAGATAGACCTTTGGTCTGACCCAGTATGGCTGTTCTTTTGATGGGAAACTGAGGTGCTCAAAGATTAGATAGACATCTATCAGGGATGGCTTAGACGGTGCTTGGTCTTGCCATGAGGGCATGGGATTGGACTCGATGACCTCTCAAGGTTCCTTCCAGTCCTAGTGTTCTGTGATTCTATGATTAAGGAATTTATCTAAGGTCACAAAGTAAACCTATGGCCGACCCAAAAATCAAATCTAGTGCCTTAACCAGAACATTATTCTTTGGCTCTGGGACTATGCTAACTATCTTACCTAACTTTCTCTGGCACTGCTCTGAAGGAAATCCTCACACTTTTACAATTCCTTCAACTACTGCAAAGACAGCCAATTTTATCCTAAACAGGACAGAAGCTTGTTGCCTTTGAGAGCTCAAGGCAAAACATTTCCCTATATATAATAATCGAACTAGAGTTCTGTTTTGATTAGAAAAAATTACGGAACTGATAGAAAGCACACATAAAATGTTGAAATAGAAAGCTTGCACTCCCTAATATGATTACAGAGTAAAATTCTAGAAGTTACCATGAAAAATGAGATTTCTCGTAGTGAGGAAACTCAAAGAAAGAACAATCACTTAACATCACCTACCACACTTACGATGTATTGCTCAGGTTCACATCTGTTAGGCATGCCCATGCCCTTGTGATATTGTGTCATCAATCTAAACCTAAATCTCAGTTATATATCCCGGGAGCTCCAGTGTGAAAGTGTAAAACATGCACACTCATTTTGGATTAAAACTGCTCAACCTAGATTCTGAGCTCTGTTACACAATAAATCCCAAGTAATGCAATAGCTTTACATTGAAGTAATGGAGAGCAGACTCTAGGCTCTTGTTATTTGAACATGCTGAAATACAGTTTCTTTCCAAATATACTATTCTCTAAAACTCATTTTTTAAATTTGCCCCAGCATCTATGAACACTTCAAAGAAGTTTTATACACAGGAAAACTAAGCTGTCATATACTTGGCTCTTTAAATGACATCACTTGAGGAACGATGCATATCCTTGTACCTAATAGCTGTCCATAAATGCCTCTTATAAAGAGGAGTTGCTGTCAGCTTATGCTTACAAAAAGTAGCTGAATTCCTTCAGCTAAAACATCTTTCCCTGGAGTGTGGCTTTCAACGCTGCATCTTCTAATGGTTTCACCTGCCTTGGTAAATGGAAGGAACCAGCAGGTGGATTTGTGTGTTAATTCACATTCAGCTACTTTGTCACTGACAGGCCTGAGGCCCATCGAGATGGGTCACCACCACCTTGTAGACATCTGTCCCCTGGATCTATCATTGACTCCAACACAGTGAAACAGTTACATTTATATTTACAAATAAAGTACACAAAGTTAAGGTCAAACACCTTTAATGGGCTCCTATGGGACCCTTCTAAAAACAACTATCAACTCTGTCCAGCACAAAGATTTATTAAACTGAAGGTATTCAGGTGTTTGTGGTAACTAATGAGGAGAACCTGTGTGACTGATAGATCTGATTGCCTCACATGTTCCCTTAGTTAGTAGGAGGTACTCTTGTCTGTTATAGAGTAAGTCCTCCAGGAAGCATAAAGATGTCACACCTACTCTAGGCTCCCGATTAAGGATGTTAAGAACTAGTCGACTATCCAAGAAGCAAATACTTATTGGATTGTCAGTTGACCAGTCGACTAGTCAATTCCCTATCCTTCCTGCCTCTATCAGATAGAGGCAGCAAACGGGGAGGGGGAGAGATGGGGTACTTCAAAGCGGCAGTGCTGCGCAGCTGATCCCAGGCTCAGCTGTGCGGTGCTGCCATTTTGAAATGCTGAGACGATGTTCAAAGGGCAGCCCTGCAGAGCTGAGCCCAGACTCAGCTGTGTGGGGCTGCCACTTTGAAATGCTGAGGCAGTGTTTCAATGCGGCAGCGCCACATGGAGCCTGGAGTCAACTGGGGACTCCCCAGCTGATCCCGGGCTCTGTGCAGCGTTTCCATGGAATCTGGGATCAGCTGGGGAGTCCCCAGCTGATCCCGGGTTCTGGGGAAATGCCGTGCAGAACCCATGGTCAGCTGGAGAGTCCCCAGCTGATCCCAGGACCCCCACTGGGGACTCTTGTACACTTCAAAGTCGGCACACCCACGTGTAGCCCGGAATCAGCAGGACTTCCTGCTGGCCCGGGCTGCATTTGGAGTTCCGCATTCCTCCTTTGAAATGTACAAGAAACCCAGCAGGGGCTCTTGTACATTTCAAAGGAGGAATGCAGAAGTGCCTATCGACTAGTTGAGTACTCGATGGAAATTCTATCAACTACTCGACTAGTAAACTAACTGACGGTTAACATCCCTATTTTAGATGCTGTGGTTTGTTTTTTTCTGTGAGGCACTGGATGCTGGGCAATAGAAATAATGAAAGATCATAGCACAGGTGGCTGGTAGAGAACATTAGGAAGGTTTTTCTTAAAATTTTATTTGTGTATAGATTCCTTCCTAATAAAAAGTTTATTTTAAGAACAGTCATGTCTGTCAGTAAGTTATCTCAGGCAATATGAGTGCAGAATTAAGGTTATTTGAGCGATCTTGCCTCTGTATTTAGATAGCCTCTTACATAGATACCAAAGTACTCAGAAGAACTACTTGAAGAATGCCAAGGACTTGCAGTTCTTTAAAGGAAAGTACTACAGAAGTGCAAAGTATTATAATGTATTATTATTTCATTAACTGAAGTCTGAGGGTAGCAAGTTACCTAAGCATATGTATATTTTTTTAGCATGTGAGTAGCTTTACATTATATATATGCTTGAATACGTGGATGAATCAGGGTGTAGCATAAGCTGCCAATATACCAATAGAAATCTTTACAAGTGATAGACTACATTGTTTTACAAAGGATTTAGTTGAAATGCTTTTACTATATCAGATCAATAATCAGTATTGCCCTCCCTAGGTGCTGCTTTGAACTTTGAGTATATTCTCTGACTTAAACACTGTGCCCCTTTCATCCCATCCTTGACTTTCTCCTGCTTTTTGACTGATGTCATCCATAATCCCAACAACAAAAGTCTTGTAGAGACTGTACGCGGGTGTGTCAGCTTTGAAGTGTATAAGAGTCCCCAGTGGGGGACCTGGGATCAGCTGGGGACTCTCCAGCTGACCATGGGTTCTGCATGGCATTTCCCCAGAACCCGGGATCAGCTGGGGACTCCCCAGCTGATCCCAGATTCCATGGAAATGCTGCACAGACCCCGGGATCGGCTGGGGAGTCCCCAGTTGACTCCAGGCTCCATGCGGCGCTGCCGCATTGAAACACTGCCTCAGCATTTCAAAGTGGCAGCCCCACACAGCTGAGTCTGGGCTCAGCTCTGCAGGGCTGCCCTTTGAACACTGTCTCAGCATTTCAGCAGTTCTCTGTAGAGAAATGATGTGATATTTTTCAAATCACAGTTATAGCCACCACCATCATCAATGGAAACCTCTCACAGTGTTTGGAATAGAGGATGGGGGAAAGCACATTTTATCTGATGTTTGTGTTGTCCATATCAGGACAACTTTAAACAAAAATTGTTCCATGTCAAGACAACTTTAAGAAACAACATTTCTACTTCAATCTTTTGCAGCTGTTTGAAAAACTATACGATAAAGGTAACAGGGTGGACATCATTTACTTATTTTTTTCAAAAGGCTTTTGATAATGCCCTTGAAACGGACTTTTAGGGTACATCTACACAACAGCATTATTTCAGAATAACAAAATGCGCGTCTATGTAGCAAGCCATTATTTTGAAATAATGTCACTCACACACCTACCCCAACCCCCATCCTCCAGCGGGCAGGGATAGAAGTTCTCTCTCTGTGGAACACTGCCAGTGGCAGACCCAGCATGTGTAGGACACAGTAGGAAATTGAGCTGGCCTGTTCCCCACTTCCCAACTATAGGCTCTTGGCCTGGCTGGCACCTTCCCATGCCTGGTTGTCCCATGGGCTCCTCTGGGATGTCTATGCACCACTGAAAAGTGCCTACTTTCTAAGCAACATATGGCCTTGCTCAAAACACATTACCACTGTCTAAACTGAGACCTTCAGTGTTGGCTCAGAGATTAGGTCTGGGCTTTATACACAGTGTCTCCTGTGATGACTGCCCTTGTCACTTTTTTTCACAGCTTGGACAGCTGCGAGCTTGGTGTGTCCCCCACCTCCCACTCCATCTACCTGACTGAGTGGGATCCGGAGGTGGAAACGCACCTGGGAGGAACTCATGAAGGAGCAGATGGTCTACCTGCAGTCCCTCAACCAAGGACTTGAGGCAGAGTGCCAGGAGTGGGCCACCGATTGGGAGGAGTGCTGGGCTGCCCAGGAGGAAAGGAAGGCCGAATGGGAAGAGGTAGCACAATAGCATGACGCTATGTTCACCACCCTCACCTTGGTGATGGAGTGCATGGTGTCATGTGTGGAGCAGGCCACCAGCCACCTCCCCACCCGCCCGATGGCTTCCCCTCCAAGGGTTCCCCAGGGGCTGCCGAGGCCCCAGAACATGGGGCGGTGGGATGTCTAGGGCCGCTGGAGTCTCCAGACCTCCTGGGGGAAGGCACCACTCCCAGCCCCAGCCCTGAGCTTCCCTCTCACATTTCAGATTCTTTTCCCAGTCCCACCTCTGCTGTATGTCTCCCAAAGAATGTGTTCTGCTTTTTCAAAAGCAATGTCTTTACTGTTTGCTCTGCAGGAGAGGGGGAGAAGGTGGGAAGGGAGGGATTAGGGATGAAAGGCACACACAGGGAATGAAAAGACCTCTTGCAGAGAGGTATGGGGGAGAGTCTCAGAACTGGCCTTGCATAAAATTGTTCTTCAAGGCCTCTCTGATGAGCACAGCCCCTTGCTGTGCTCTCCGTATGGCACTGGTGTCCGGCTGCTCGAACTGCCTGGACAGATATTCAGCCTCAGCCCCCCTCCCTGGCAAAAAAGCTCCCTCTTGTTCTCACACAGGTGATGGAGCACACAACAGGCCGCCACTCCAAAGGGGATGTTGTACTCTCTGCAGTCCAGATGACTGAGGAGACCCCTGAACCTCCCCTATAAGTGCCCAAATGCCTGTTCAGACTAATTTTGAGGCTTCTCTGTAGTGAGGACACGCTAGTTCAAATTTGTTAAATTGGGAGTTCTTAAGTCAAATTTAGTAAATTAGAAATAGTTTCCTAGTATAGACATGGCCTTATTGTGTGATCAGATGCAGAACTGAGGGCTTATATTGGAGAGGATGTGGTAAGTGTTGGTGACATGCAGCATGTGGCTTTGTTTACCATATATGGACAATTTTCCAGAGACAAATGTCACTATATTTTTGAATCTCAAATCAGCCTAACAACATGTCTAGCACTTTTGGATTGTGACAACAAACTTAACAGTAATTGTTCTTGCGCTGTCTACATTATTTAGTGTTAGGTGTTAATGAGTTAGAGCTGCTAACTAGAAATTCCCCAATAATATTCCCATTAATAGGTGTTTTGAAAAATCAACTGGAACCATAGTATCCTTGGAGAAATTGGCTATTATTAGAAAAGATACCTATGCTGAATATCTTGAAAACGGATCCCATATAATAAGTATGTGGAAGTCAACACACTTTACATAAACCATTGCATTATTATTTTTCTCATTGCATGTACAATTTTAGGGTGCTATAATTTTTCCCTAATTTTAGGCTGATATGATTTTCTCTTTGTTAGTACAAGTATAGGCTCCGTTTTATAGAAATCAGGATAAATGAAAAAAATAATATCATTAATTATAAGATATAATTGCTATTTTTATGCAGTTTGTATTTTTATTTATTCTCTGTTCCCTATGCTATCATTCAATAATCCTTTTTTTGTATATTTATGAAGACCTGTTGCAATAAACAGACATTTTAAAAGGATTAATATAGTCACTAAGGGTATGTCTAGACTGCATCCCTCTGTCGGCAGAGGGATGCAAATTAGGCAGGTCGACATTGCAAATGAAGCAGGGATTTAAATAGCCCATGCTTAATTTGCATAAAAATGGCCACTGTTTTTGCCGACTCAGCACTTTGTCAGCAAAAAGGGGCAGTCTAGAGGGGGATCTGTTGAGAAAGAAAGCCTTTTTCGACAGATCCCTTATGCCTCCTGCATTTTTATGCAAATTAAGCGCGGGATATTTAAGTCCCTGCTTCATTTGCAATGTCGACCTGCCTACTCTTCATCCCTCTGCTGACAGAGGGATGCAGTCTAGACATACCCTAAATGGCTTGCAAAACTTTTTTTTTACATTTCCTGTCTTTGGCTTATAAGAAAACAGGCAAAAGTAAGTATCAGTACATAGCTGAAATGCCATGTTAACGTGTTGGGGCTAATTAAATCATGGCCCAGGCTCCAGTGGATTGTGCAAGAGACTGAGTCTTTGCATAGGTGTTATAGCTGTGCTGTTTTCCACTTCTACTGATTTGGGGTTTTTTTGACTATCTAGGTAATAGATTTGTATCCAACCTGCATCAGCCACTCCACTGGCCTGCCAAGCTGTTCTGATTTGGCACAAAAGTAGATCTAGAGCTATGCTCCAAATAAGTTATGCCCCAAATTATTTAAATTTTCTGACAATTTATAAGTTCTTGAACGTCTCTAGTCCAGAACTTTCTGGCCTGGAAACATTCATCATCCATCATGATTTTAGCTAGACAGATGTCTACTTTTCACGGGTGTGGCCAAATAGGAAAGAGATGTGCAGTTGGATGACCTCAGAATTAATAGGCATCACATTTTTATAGCATCTTCCCATATCCCCTAAAGTTTTAGTAGGAGGAGTGATAAAAGTAAATTGTATCAAAATAATTGAAATGTAAATGCTTGCAGCTTCTAACGGGTGGAATCATGATCTTCCACAAGCTCTGTAAAGAAATCAGTAAAACCAGTTTAATCCAACTTCATTCACTCCTATAAGGTCCAGTGGGTAGGACCTTGATATGATGCTGAAAACTACTAATATCATTAGTTCAGATGTTTTTCCTTGTCATGAGGTCTACTATCAGATCAATCCATACCATCTTATTGTTATATCTAAATCAGAAGCTTGAACTAGAAAAGTTCTTAGAAGAACTAAGATGTTGTTGAAGATAGCTAGTCACTAGTCCTATGTCTACATTGCAGAGGTTTTCCGGAAAAACTACACTTATGTCCACACTGCAATTGTATTCTTTCGACAGAAAGTTGAAAGAATGCAGGGTTTTTTCTGACAGCAGTGAACCTCTTTCTATGAGGAAGAAGTCTTTTTCCAAAAGAGCTCTTTCAGAAAAAGGCATGTGGGTCGGGGAAGGGGGTTTGTTTTCTAAAGAAGAGGCCTCCAGGAAATAACACAGGTGCCCTGGTGGCCACTCCATCCATAGTAATCACAACTTAAATATGAAATAGCATCCAATGAATGCACTTTTGCTGTGTGGACGCTCTCTTTCGAAAGAAGGTTTTCCAAATCTCTTCTGGAAAAGCTTCTTCCAAAAGCAGCCTGAAGTTTAGACATAGCCTTAGTTACTTTGCTCATGAGATAGAAGCAATGAAATTAAATTGTTTGTGTCAAGTGTAGGGTTCTTGAGCACTGTTTGCACTAGGACAAAACTAAAAAAATATTCTTGACTCCATTATCTTTTTTTTTATTTAGTTCCTATAATTCAAAACTGATACAACTCCTCCCTCTATGAAATGTTATTACATTGGTTTTATTTTGTACAAACCAGATTACTCTGACCTGATTTGTTCTTTGTCCAGCTTCTACAAATAGGGGGAAAATACATTAATGCTTTGAACCATTGACATAGAAATTTACGTCGTTGAAATCCTGTCATTCCAATGATGATAGAGGCTCCTCTAATGCAATCATAAAAGCAATTTTGCAGTGTGAGTGCCTTTCATAACAGAAGGCAGCGTCATTCTGTGACTGTGCAAGAGGTGTGTAATCATGAACATCTCATTATAAGCATCTGTGCAAATTTCCCAGAAACATGCCATCATTCCTAAATATTAGGTAATTCATCACAGTACCATCTGTTTAAAAAACTGAGATGTCAGAACAGGCAACTTATTGGTAAAGTACAGTAAACTCCTTCAGGTTATATTAAGTACATATATTAAGTGAAGAACATTAAAATAAAATTTTAATAATAATATGAGAGGAATACAAATTGTGATATACAGAAGGTCAGACTAGATGATCTGATGGTTCCTTCTGGCCTTAAACTCTAGGGCTGCGTCTAGACTGGCATGATTTTCCGCAAATGCTTTTAACGGAAAAGCATTTGCGGAAAAGAGCGTCTAGATTGGCACGGACGCTTTTCCACAAAAGCACTTTTTGCAGAAAAGCGTCCCTGGCCAATCTAGACGCGCTTTTGCGCAAGAAAACCCCGATCGCCATTTTAGCCATCGGGGCTTTTTTGCGCAAAACAACACCACATTGTCTACACTGGCCCTCTTGCGCAAAAGTATTTGCGAAAGAGGGCTTTTGCCCGAATGGGAGCAGCATAGTATTTCCGCAAGAACACTGACGATCATACATGAGATTGTCAGTGTTCTTGCGGAAATTCAAGTGGCCAGTCTAGACAGCTGGCAAGTTTTTCCGGAAAAGCGGCTGATTTTCTGGAAAAACTGGCCAGTCTAGACACAGCCTAGGACAATAACCCTACAAAGGGTATTTTAAGTTATTGTCTCACAAAGACCTTAAACTGCATGTCATTCCAAAAAAGTATTTTGCATGGGGGTAAAGGGATTTGATCAGTCACTTGCATTAATTTTTAAGCATCTAACTTGCTAATGATCATTTCCCCTGTATGGTTTCCTGACACATTGACTCACTCCATGAATGGCACATGGTCCATTTTCTTTTCTTCCTCTCATCTGGACACACATGCTGATGAAATTGTACAAGCCTGCAATCAATAACATTGCAATGGACATGTTTTCCCCTCCTTCTGTTTGCATTTTTCGGCCGGCTAATTCTAAAAATCCCAATTCTGTCCAGTTATTTTACTTTTAAGAAGTAGCATTTCCAAAACAATGGTGGCAAAATACATTCAGTACAGGGGAACAAGATGAAAAATTAAGGATGGACTACAAGCACCTAGATCAATATATTTATTTTTTTTATCCTGCGTCACAGGCTGCTTGTTTTTCTTTTCTGGTAACACCTAAAGACCCCATCTGTGATTGGGGGAGGGGGTTTAGTGGTCAAAATGTATTGAAACAGGTGACAGAGCTCTCATTGCATCAGCCAAGGAGGAAGGGTAGCCGAGGGGCAAGCCCTGCTTACCCTAGCCAGGAAGAGGAGAATATCTGTCCTTCTGTTTTCAGCAATGAAGGGTGCCACTGAGCTATGCTCTTTACAAGCACCCAGTATGGACGGTCCCTGCCCAGAAGAAATTACAATATAAATTAATGGGACAGCCAAAGAGCAGGGAAAGGGAGAACCATTATCCCCATTTTACAGATGGAGAACTGAGGCAGAAGGGTGAAGCGACTTGCCCGAGCTCAGCCAGGAAACTTGACTTGTACCGTATCATGAGAGACTTAACCACAATTAATTCCTAATTTTACTAATTTTAATTCCCTCCTTGTTCTGTAGATATTGTGGAAGGGGGTTCCCCCTTTCTAATGTGATTTGTACCTGCAGTAACAGCAACCGTGTTTGCTCCTATAGAACCACTGTAAATGGAGGTCATACTAAAGAGGTCAAACTACATCTAGACAAAGACACAGCTTCTGGTTCCTGTCCATATGAACTTTGTATGTCCTGAATGTTAGCTAGAGACACATTTCAAAGAAGAGAAATTTACCACATTTTTTTATGATAAAAAAAATCCAAAATAGTCAAAATGTTTCATTGAAGCATTTTCAAAGTGTGGTAACATAAATCATGGTTTGCATCACCTCCGCTCTTCCACTCTAGATCTTTGACAGTACCATGCCAATGCATAAACTGAGTACCATGCCAGTGCATAAACTGGAGTCATTATATGGATATTAACACTATCTATTGTGTCAATAATTACTTATGGAGCTCTTAACAAGTAGGGCTTTGAAGCTGTCCCGATGCACTGTGCCACTGTGTGCTATAGGATCATTAACATGTCTTTTTTTGACAGGATGCCTTTTAAGAGCTTCTTCACAGGACAGCCGTTACAATATATCATGTCAATGCATACTATAGAGCTATTAACTAGCAGACCTTTAATGCAATACACCATATCATGACAATGCATGCTATTAGGCAACCCTTAATCATTGGATCCCTGGTATTGATATACCAACCTTAATGGCTTTGAGACAGCCATTAAGAAGTACAGTGTCAAAGTGCTATAGTCATATTTGCAACAGTGTATTATGAAGCCATTAGGCGAATATTCAGAAACTCATTAAATCAAAAGGAAATTGTGTATTGTCATAACTGAGGTGCCATTGCTTTCACTGCTTGCTAAATATGTAATGGACAGTTGTTACTTTCCATGCAGAGGCCTTTTCTAATGTTAATACCTTGGTATTACCAGGCTTCTAAACATAAAACAAGCTGAAGATTTCAGTTCACTGTCTTGGCAAACAATTTGCATCCTATTTAATTTAAGAATTAAACTTCATTATTAGAGTTACACAAACATAATTAAGTCAAAACATTGTTTATTTTGTTCTTCATTATGTACGAAGTGGTCAAAATAATATCATTCCAAACTTGCAAAAACATCAACAAAATGAGACTGAAAAATACAAGCCAGCAAGTTGAAATGGCATGATATAATTGTTGTTCCTGCGCATGGGCGGCAGGTTTGTATAATTTTTGGTGGTGCCCCATTAGCCACGCCCTCTGACCCCCGTTAGCCACGCCTCTGGAGGTAACATGCTTGGGGCAAGATGGACACATGACCAGAAGTAAAAAGTGTCATGTCACCCCTCTCGAAGGGCTTTTCCCACCATCCTCCTACCAACAGGGATTAGTTTGGCCCCCACCAAACCCCCCTCATGCAACTATCCTGCAGTTGCATCAACCCAATGTGTGTGACATTAACTCGGGGGCAGAGAGGCTGGGGGAAGTGTTCCCTCTAAGGCTATGTCTATACTCGCGGCTTCTTGCGCAAGTACAGCCGTTCTTGTGCAAGAACCCACAGAGCATCCACACTGCCCACCTGCTCTCGCACAAGGAAATTTACAGTACGGCGTGGTAAGAGAGGGCGTCTTGCTCAAGAGCTACACTCTCTTCTAACAGGTGTAAGCGCTCTTGCGCAAGAGGGCAGTGTGGATGCTCGGCAGGGATTTCTTGTGCAAGAAACCCCTATGGCTAAAATGGCCATCGGAGCTTTCTTGGGCAAGAGAGCGTCCACACTGCCGTGGATGCTCTTGTGCAAAAGCACAGCTCGCACATGGCAGTGTGGACGTGTTCTTGCGCAAGACTTCTTGCCCAAGAACCCTTGCGCAAGATGTTCTTGTGCAAGAAACCACCAATGTAGACATAGCCTAAGAGCTTCCTCCCATGAGCAGAATGAATTTTGTGTTGTGCACCAGTACTGAGTTCATGTGGCTTGTTTGGATGTGCCACTGTGGCACCCAAGTTATTAATAAATATTTTATAAACCTTTACTTTTTCTCTCTGCTGCCATGTCTCCTCCCCTTGTTCCATCAGCTCCCCTGGTGCCTACTGCCCCCCCAACTCCTCACCCTCCTCTGCTGTCCTGACTCCTGACCTTCTCACTGCCCTCAGCCTTCCTGCAACCTGCCCCCCTCCACCAGCCCTTCTCTCCCCCTTGTGCCCACTCCTCCAGTAGCCCCACTCTGATCATGTGAGCTACCCCTCCTCATCCCCTCTTCTAACACCTCCCCCTACAAACCTGCCCTGCCTCTCTCCTCTGGTGCTGGTCCCACCCCTGCAGGTGTCTGTCCTTCTGCTTCACCCCCAGAATCCCCTGGCACCTGCACCTTCCCTTACCCCTGCACCCTCCTGGTGCCTCCCCCTTCTCTCACTGCCCCTGCCCCCTTTTTCCCTGATGCCCACCCCCTCACCACCTTCTGCCCTGTTCCCCTTATGCCCCTGTGCCCTCACACATGACTTGCTCCATCCCAGCCTTCCTCATGCCCACCTCTTCTTTCAAGCCTTCTCCCAGCACCTCCCCCTCCAGCCCCCAATGCCCTTACCCTCTCCCCTCCCAGCATCACCCTGTCCCCCTCCCACTGACACCTCCCCTCCTGCCTTTTTCCTCATTGTCTGCACTTGGCCCCCTGGCATTTGTCTCTCCTCTACCCTGTCCCTTTGGTGCCTTCCCCTTTCTTTCCCCTCTCCCCTCCCCTCCCCCTCCGCACAAGCCCCTTCCTCTCCCAGCCCTTCCCCTAGTTTTCTCCCTTCCCCTCCACACAAGCCCCTTCCTCTCCCAGCCCTTCCCCTTTCTTCCCCCTCCCCCTCCACACAAGCCCCTTACTCTCCCAGCCCTTCCCCTACCTTCTGCCTTCTACTTTGCGGGGCCGGAGTCTACGCTCTGCCCCAGAAGTCCCCGAACTCCCTACCCGCAACTCAGCTGCGCGGCACAATGTGGCACTGAGCAGTTTTAAAGTCCCCGGCCATGACGTCACATCACGCCCGGGCGTCTCCCTGCCCACCTGTTTGAGCACACCGTACATGGCAGCAGCAGCCGGCAAGGGGGAGCTGAGTGAAAGTTGCGCACGGCAGGGACGGGACGGGGCCGGGGCCAGGGCCGGGGCCGGGGCCGGGGCCGGGGGAGAGACGCTCTGGGGCCAGAGTGGGAGGACACGCCGGGTGGGGGGGACCTGGGGCCTGCTCCAAACAGGGCCGGAGAGACCCAGCTCCAAATATTGGTGGAGCAGGGCCCCCGGCTCTGAATACTGCTGGAGCATGGGCACCACTCGCTGCCCATGTTCCTGCGAGAAACATCCTTTGACTGTATGGTAGATGTCGACACAGTGCTAACTTTTATAGCAAGACTGGCATCTTTTTGATAATACAGTACCTAAGATTGCTTACTAATTTAGCTATCAAAGGAAGATAGGTTCCTCTTATCAGAACACAAAAACTGGTTTCACTTTTATTCACTGACTAGGTGTTTGATGTTAAAAGTCAATTATCATTGTTTGCCCAGATTGACAGATATCCCCAAATGGAATTTCAAATTGTTGCAGCATAGTTCATGTTGCATAATATAACTGTACCAAGTGGTGTCAGGAAATAAGAGGGGGGGAGCAGAATGGAGGAATGATCATGTCAGTGATAATGATGTCCACGCTCCTCATACACTGTCAGAAAGTTATATGAGCAAAGGTTGATTGACTCATCAGCTCTAGCCTGACAGAGTTTTATACTGCCAAACTAATAATTAGCATTGCAACTTTCAGTGTGATAGAAACAAAACCCTCAAATACCCTATCTGGTATTATCTAGGGTGATGTATAATAATTAATATGTGTTGGGAAGAAAATATATTAAGTGTTTTCTTGGTAAACCTGAAGTCAACGTACGCCTCAGTAATTCTCATTTAGTTAACTGATGCCAAGGTATTTTTCTGGAGTTACTGACAAATGCTAAGAGAACAGAGCATGGGACAGCACTGTAGACAGCACATTTGATTTCCCGTTTATTTACATATACAAAGTTGGTTTTCCTAAAATTTGTCCAAAGGGCAAAATTTTTGCATGTGTGTCTGAAGTGTCTGAATTGAGTTTGATGAAATATTATCATCTTACATGCTCTTTGCTAAATTTTGGAGAAAGATAGTGAACCTCAAGATGGCAACATTTTTGGATAATTTTGTCCATCACATTTCTGCCCCGAGGTGGAAAAAGATAATTCTCACCAATACTATCAACAAGGAAAAAGAAGCACAATCTGCCATGTTATTTTGCAGTTTCTCAAAAATTTGATCTTTCCTGTCTTCAGTGATGAAGAGAATACTTTGCACAGCTTTTTTTCTCTAGAATTCCCCAGTTTAGGAGACCAGCACTATTCATGAGAGGCACTTAAGCACAGGCTAACATTTCAGCGCTTATTTAAATCTTGCTGAATTCAAAGCTTAAGTGCTTTGCTGACTATAGAAGGACTCACACACATGGCTAAGAGCTTTCCTGAATTAGGGCCATGGAGTCTGAACCTATGTGTGCTGAAGTCAGTGACAAAGCTCCCGTTGATATCAATGCTGCGTGCTCAGGGCCTAAGACCACAGAAAGACTGAGCAGTGCAAAACAAATTACACCTTTTATGTATAGGGCCCTTCCTATAAGATTTATAGAGCACTGGAAGATTTACCCAGCATTGCCAGGGTCCTTCAGGGCAGGGGGCTGGTGGTATTGGAGGGGCAAGAGCCAGGGCATGGACTTCGGGATGTGGGGGGCAGGCAGGAGCAGAGCGGGTGCAAGAGTGATGATTGTGGGGTGAGGAGGGGTCCCATCTGATAGGGCTTTATCTCCCCCTCCATCCCCTAGCTGCCAGGAGCTTTCTGTCTCCTCCAGCCCACTCAGCTTCCCAGGGCCTTCTGCCACACCCCCCCAGTCCCCTGGCTGCCAAGGGCCTTCTCTTTCCCTTTGCTTCTGGCACTGCAGCCAAGGGCTGGGGGGGGGGGGGGAAAGGCGCAGATTGGAGCAGTGGAGCTACTTACCCTGTCTGCTGGCTGACAAGAGTGTGAAGCCCCAGCCCTGCTGTATTGTGTCCCTCTTTTCTCTGTCCCGTCCCTTTCCATGTTATGGGAAACAGACCCATTCCTGACACTTCCCATTTTCTTAGCATAGCCAAGCCCTGACTTTGCATTAAGTTAGGATAAGAAGAAGCTGCAAACAAATGCGGTGGTCCTAGTTCTTACCATGTAGGAGGAGTTCTTGAACAAAGACTCATAGATAGACAGACAGACATTTCTAAAATATATTGATAATATAATGAACAATGTTACTCTTCAGCTGTAGGCACTATCCATGTGATTTCCTCTTAGCATATATAGACTTTCTCTCAGTCAATTATTGATAACTATCTCTTAAGTGTCTCAGAAGGGTAGCCGCGTTAGTCTGTAACTTTAAAAACAATGAGTAGTCCTGTGGATATATTAGTATCATGAGCTTTCATGGGTAAAACTCACTTCATCAAATGAGTGGTTTTGTGGTTTTACCCACGAAAGCTCATGATACTATATATTTTTGTTAGTCTCTAAGGTGCCACAGGACTACTTGTTATCTCTTAAGAGTCTTTTTTCTCCTGCCTCAGTCTAGCTCATTGAAATTAGTGGGAATATTCCTTAAATGGGAGTTGTATTGGACTCCCTGGCTGCTTCTAGACTGGCATGATTTTCCGCAAATGCTTTTAACGGAAAGGTTTTTCTGTTAAAAGCATTTGTGGAAAAGAGCGTCTAGATTGGCACAGATGCTTTTGCACAAAAGCACTTTTTGCGGAAAAGCGTCCGTGCCACTCTAGACGCGGTTTTGTGCGAGAAAGCCCCGATCGCCATTTTCACCATCGGGGCTTTTTTGCGCAAAACAGTCCTTCCCTGTCTACACTGGCCCTCTTGCGCAAATACATTTGCGCAAGAGGGCTTTTTCCCAAACGGGAGCATCATAGTATTTGCACAAGCACACTGACGATCATACATTAGATCATCAGTGTTCTTGCGCAAATACAAGCAGCCAGTGTAGACAGCTGGCAAGTTTTTCCGCAAAAGCGGCCGCTTTTGCGGAAAAACTTGCCAGTCTAGACACAGCCCCAGTGTTTTGGATATAAACCGAGGATCCCACTGGCTTATTCCTGGGGTAGTGCCGTCAGTGTATCAGGACTACTGATTTGGTGGAACTACTCATATGAGCAAGGTGAGCGAAGTTTGTACTGATGCATATTAGTAAATAGTATATTAGAAATACATGGTAGCTGGCAGGAATTTCATTTGAATACCACATTAATTGTCCAGCTGAATTCATAATAGTAACCCATTTCAGTACAAAAGAAAATGGAAGATATAATTAATTTTATTTAAAAATCCTGTCTGAGCACATTTCTACCTATTTCATTTCACTGCCACATCACAAGATACACTCTGAGCAATATCACATCCCCTGAAGAAACAGAAGAAAGAGAATGAATATTATTTTTGTGTTTGCATATTCAGTCTATGCAAATTTATTATATTTTGCTCAGCTTCATAATAATAGAAAAAGCAAGCAAGTTATACTTTTTTTTCTCAAACACTTCACACATGTTCTTATTTTGCATAGTGAACTTTGTAAATCATTGTAGACTTTTCTTTTTTAGCTAGCTGCCTCAGGCTATTATTTTGCAACAAAGCTTAATTCCAAACATATCCAGTAGAAAATCACATGAAATGGTTGGCTACAGCTACACCTACAGGTTGTGGAGGAAACATTAGAAATGGAAAAGTCCTATCAATCTGTCTCTTTGCAGACATCTCTGCAGTCCAGTCTAGTTTGTTAAAACTTCCTTTAATCTCTTTAATCCTTTTTGTTTATCAGGGAAACCTGAGTAAAACGTGCATTCTCCAAATGAGCTAATAAAAACAAAACAAAAAAATCAAGTTTCAACATTGTGCGGTCAATTAATTGGCTTGTGTGGAATTTGATAGTCATGCATTTTTTGTGTAAAAATCTGGTTTGGTGTATCATAAGAACCGTATACCACCAGGTTGTGCTGTTGCCTTTAGGCAGTATACACCACAAAGGAGCTATGCTACAATGTTCAGCCTGTGGACATTATTTATCTGGGAGGAGCCTCAAACCCCGAAATCCAGAATCCTTTCAGATTCATTTTCTTCTGGTTTTACTGCTCAGTGTTTTGCTAGAGATTTTAGGCTTGTTTTGTAAACCACTGGCAGTTTTTCTGGGCCATGAAATTCAGGTACAAAATAAATTACCCATCTGTACTGGCTTAGGATGCAAACACTGCAAAGCTGAGTTATGGATTGATGTAACATTTAGCGCAGTTTCCAGCAAACCATCCATTACGTTCATTGCTGCAGCTGACCTCTATTACTGATTTTTGCCTTCCATTTTTTTTCCTATTTGAAATGGCTCTTTTGCAGCTTTTAAAGACATAAATTACATGCAAAATTGGAAGCATATGGAGGGCTGAGTATGAACACCATTTACAACAGGTAGATTAGAAGAAACAAACCAACCAACCAACAACCCCAATCCCCACTCTGTATTTTAAAGCATAACAATAAAGGACCCCTTTTGTTATGACACTGTAGAGCACTACTGCCTGCAGTACACCTCTTTTTTGTTCCAGCGTGTTTCTGGCACACACTTCTACCACACCATTTTTTTCAAAAGTGATTATTTTGTTTTGTTTTTTTTAACTTTCCTGACATTCCCCATGCTATTTCTCTGTTTGTTAGTCTTTTTTAAAGTGTAAATGATTCTTCCAGTTCGTTGTGGCAATTTCTTTCTTGAACTCTGGCTGATTCCCTGCTGTGTGGTTTCTAGGCTGAAAGAAACACGAGAAGTAACCAGGGGAACCTGCTGGAGGGCTGATCACTTCAAGATCTGATCTGATGGTAATTAAATGTTGCAAGTTCTCAAATTTGTCACTAGCCAAGGTGTTCCTCAGTATGTCTGGTTAAAAAGCAGTCTGACAATGGAGGAATAATGACAGTTAGTAAGTGCATACCCCACTATGTTTTTAGAATTTTCATGCATGTTATTCTGTAGGCTACTCTGACACTGACAGCTGGAACAGTCTGATGTAATCCATACAGTATCTACAATGACACTGCATTGACCCAATTGCATCAAATTAACTGCTAACCTCCTCACAGGGTTGGAGTTATTAATATGGGTGATACTCATCACTCATCATCCGGAGCAACATTGTAGTGTAGACACTTAGGGTATGTCTCCACTGCAACATTATTTCAAAATGACTAACGTTATTCCAAAATAACTTAGTCCGCATCTACACAGCAGGCAGTTATTTCGAAATAGTTTCAAAATACTGTCAAGCTGGAGGACTTCTTGCACCCACTCCTGTAACCCTCATTGTATGAGGACTAAGTGAAGTCGGAGGAAGAGTGCTCTGTTTCGAAATAAGCACTGTGTAGACACTCGCTATTTCGAAAGTAGCTATTTTGAAAGTACAGCCAGTCCCAGAGTTGCGAACAGTCGACTTACGACTGTTTGCAGTTACGACCGAAGTGGTCATAAATGGTGGACCCCGAGTTACGAACGTGATTCACGCTTACGAACAGCGCGGTCGCGTGTAACTCTATGGGGTCCGACTTACGAACAAACTGAGTTACGACCAATTGCTTGGTCCGTAACCAGTTCGTAAGCTGGGAAGAGGCTGTAGCTGCATGTGCTGCACTGGAGCTCCAGGACCCGCTAGGTAGCCACTCATGCCACCTTGGAGTTCCGGGACCCACAGGACAGCCATCCGCTGCAGCTCCCTGTCCCACCAAGCTACCATGGCTCCCAGCCCAATGGGGAAGCCATGTGCCAGGTCAGCCAACACCAATGGGCAGGCCCACTGCTACGCCGTGACCAGCCCCAATGTCAATTTGCTGTGGGCAGCCCACTGCCCTGCCGACTCCACAGGGATCCTTGTCACTGGCCTTACACCAGGACTCTCTGGTCCTGCAACATCCATGCCAACCTATGGATGTTGCCGGACCAGAGAATCCAGGTTAAGAGAGTTTCAGCCTGTAGTTTGTGGATAACTTTAACTCAATTAGCGTCACTAACACTGGACCTACAATTGACAGGTAACTGCTTTTGCTGTTATATATTATACACTTTGGATTTTGTAATTTCCACTCCAACTCATCTGGGATGATGTTTTACCCATGAAAACTCATGATATAATATATTTGTTAGTGTCTTATGTGCCTCAGGACTGCTCATTGTTTTTAAAGTTACAGACTAACATGGATACCCCTCTCTAACTCTGTAGTGTAGGCCAAGCCTCAGTTCCATCAGGTAAAATAATATCAGAAATACGATGGAGAAGAGGAATCTATGGCAAGGACCTAGGATTGAGCCATTATTTTGCATTACCCTTGGAGGGGATCAGTGTTTGAGAGTTCTGAGTTTGGCAAAAGAGACAGAGTTATTGCCCTGGTCCTGGCTCACAGAAGGATACTCTGATGAAGCCATCCTTCCCCTTTAGTGGTATTACTTTAAAATATATTGATGCTGGGAAGACCAATTGTGAGGATTTGGTAGCAAATCTTGATATTGGAAGCATATAATGTGGGAAAATATTGTTTAACTGACCTCTAAATCCACATAAAACAGTCCTCTATAGCTATATTGAGGTCATTTGGGCAAGTTGCAAATCCCTCTTGCCTTGGTTCATTTTTGTGGTCTCCCAGCTTCTCCCTTTACTGGTGCTATAATACACTTTACAATCTGTGTCTGACAGCAGATAAGATATCAGGCATTCATGCAGGTCCTTACCTTCACTCACTGTAATGGAGGAAAGAATATAGAACAGGGTTTGCAGCCTTGACAGGACATTTAACTGTAAAAGAAAATTGCAAGTGCCCCAGTATGGGAGGAAGTCATTTGGCTACCGTGTTGCCAAAAGGGGTGAAAAACAAACTAGGAATATCCTTTCTTCCACTTTTAAGAAGCTGGGACATGGATGTGGATATGTCTTACTGTCAATGTGGATGGTGTGTTGTAGGGTTGACACTTAGCCCCAAATGCATTCCAGAGGAAAAGGACCCAATATTCAGCTGGTGAAAATCAACGTAGCACTATTAAACTCAATAGAGTTATGCCCATTTATACCAGCTGAGAATCTGATCTGGCCATTCAAAAAAAAATGTCTGGTGGTAATTAGATAGTTCAAGTTCTCAGATTTTCCACTATGAGTTGGCTGTACAGCAATTCCTTGTTTAGGGATGCCAAGAGTTCCTAAGTGTGAACATAGAAATTATACATCATGGAACTTCATGTTTGTCCAGCTGAAAAAATTATTAAAGAAAGAGTGATAGCCCAATATGATAAACCAGTAGACATTATGTAAAAGGAGGGGGGGGGGACCTGTCCTTTCTAACCCATTCAAATAATGTAAAAGAGTTAACACAATAGTGTAGGAAGGAGAAGTGAAGGAGATACTTTAGACTTGTTCCTCACAAGAGATCATTACAACAACTTGACAACCACAGGGTAAATGATAAATTTCTGCCAGGGATCAGAAACAGTCTAAGATATAGAGGAAACAAAGGATAATTAAAAATCACTCATTCTCAGCATGGAAAGAGGTTAATGGTGGAGTGCCCTAAGATTGCACCTGGGACTGATCTTTGTTACTTTAAACATAGGCGTTGTTAAAAAAAAAGTAGCCCTGACTTACTCAATAGATCTTCTGCATTAATATAGTTCATCAAGCTAAGTTTGCATGCATAAGCCACACCATTTTTTTTTCTATCCTGACTTAAGCTGGCTTCAGAGAACTGAGACAGTTTTGGGAGAGTGAACTCATTTATTCGCTTGCAGATTATCAAGATATTGTTCCAAATATAAAGTCTTTGTTCTGATTTGTGGGTCAGCAGCAGCAAAAGAGAAAACTTTTCTCTTAGGGTATGTCTGCACTACAGCGTTAATTCGAGTTAACTTAATTTGAAATAGTTAATTCAAATTAAGCTAATTCGAATTAACGCATCTACACACAAAACCTATTTCGAAATAGCGTTTTGCTATTTCAAAATAGCGTGTCCATACTGAGTGGACCCTGAACCAAAGTTAAGGCTGGCCGGAACCAGTGCCGGCAGGGCATCAGGTTAGGACTTAGTGTGTGGGGCTGCTGCCTGAGGCTAACTGAGCTCCGTGCTTAAAGGGACCCTCCCCCCCGCCCGACAGACAGTTCTCAGGGTTCCCTGCTTGCTTGTCTACCTCGATGAGGGACAGCAAAGCAGTCCTGTCTTGGAGTGTCCTGAGTGCCCGCACTCGGGACACCACAGCACTCGGCCACATGGAACCAGAGCTGCCCCTGGGCATGCCGGTGCGTCTCATGAGGTTGTTGCCATCAGCCCGGCTGCACTTGCTGCAGGCTGCCATCTGGGGGGGTGTATCGGGGGGCTGTCAGGATCTAGGAGGCCCTGCGGGAGAGCATCCACCCCGAGGAGCCCTCAGAGCCACCCCGGTCCTCTCCACTGGGGGCTCATGCCCCATTCCTCCCTCACGTCCTTCCACTTACCCCTCCCTAGCCCCCCTTCCTGATGTCAAACAAAAGACATGTATTTTCCAAAATAGAAACTGGGTTTATTGAACAAAACTGGAGGGGGGGATGAACCTCTGGGAAGACTGGAAAAAGGACGTGGGAGAGGGGAAGAGAGAGGGTGGGAGAGGGGTGGGGGAAAGCTGGGAGGAGGGAGCTGGAAGGGGGAAGCAAGGGGAAGAAGGGGGAGGGGAAGCTCAGGGCCCAGGGTTGGGGGTCTCGCCGGACCAACTTGATTTTCATGCAAACCTGCTCCTGAGTTTTCATGTGGCCTTTGGTGGCCAGGCTGGCAGTTATCCTGCCATAGACGGCTGCATTCCTCCATCTAGTGCAGAGATCATGGACATTGCGGATATCCCCCCAAACCTGAATAAGGTCCATGATCTCCACCCTGGACCAGGAAGACGCCCGCCTTCTCCAGCTCCTGTCAGGCTCCTGGGAGCTGGCAGACTGCTCCTGCGGAGCGGTGGAGGGCTGGCTGCCAGTGGCTTGCTGGCTCATGTTTTGGGGCCACTGGGTCAGGGGCCCTGGTGGCCACTGCTGGCCCTAGGCTGGCAGGCTTGGAGCTGGTACAGGCACTGTTGCCAGGGTCTACCCCTTTAATGGCTCTGGGGCTGGGGGAGAGGAGAGTAAGTTTTCCTGGTTGTGCCCAGAGTGGCCACCAGGGCTCCCTGGGACGGGCTGGAGGCCCCCTATTTCAAATTAAGTGTCTACACAGCACTTAATTCGAAATAGCTATTTCGAATTTGGCGTAACTCCTCATAGAATGAGGTTTACCAAATTCGAATTAAGCGCTACGCTATTTCAAATTAATTTCGAAATAGCGGTTTGCATGTATAGACGCTATTAAAGTTAATTCGAAATAACGACTGTTATTTCAAATTAACTTTGCAGTGTAGACATACCCTTAGGGTATAACTAGACTGCAAGCTTCTTCTGAATGAAGATTTTTCGGAAGAGATCTTCCGAAAAAACTTCTTTCGAAAAAGAGCGTCCACACACCAAAAGTGCATCGAAAAAGTGATCTGCTTTTTCAAAAGATAGTGTTCATTCAGTGTGGATGCTATCTCGCATTTAAGCTGTGATTACTATGGACGGAGTGGTCACCAGGGTACATGTGCTTTTTCCTGGAGGCCTCTTTTTTCAAAAAAAACTTCCTCTTCCCCATCCACACACCTTTTCCAAAAGAGCTCATTCAGAAAAGGCATTCTTCCTTGTAGAATGAGGTTTACCAATGTCGGAAAAACCCCTGCATTCTTTCGATTTTCTTTTGAAAGAACACAATAGCAGTATGGATGTAAGAGACTTTTTTCCGGGAAAACAGCTGTTTTTCCAAAAAAACCCCTGTAGTCTAGACACACCCGTAGATGAGTTGGATAAACCATATTTTTTACTTGTAAACAAGAAAAAAAAGTGTGGGGTAAGATTATGAAATGGTGTAAATCAGCCCCATTCAATCCAGTTGAATTATTTTAGATGTCACCAAACCTTTGCCACAGCATGAGGATAACTGCACCTCAGCAGTCCCACAAAGGGCACTCATTAAAGGTTTTCAGCTCCCAGATATCACCTTTCTTGGGTGGAGGCCTACAACCCTCTCCCGTTTCATGAGGGTTTTGAGGCTGCACAGCTCTCTGACTTGCATTTTGATATCCCTAGCAATCCTACCTTTCTAAAGACCAATGCCTATGTTTTATGTTCACTCAGAAGGCTCTGAATAATGTACTGCCAGCACTTACAAGTAACCACACAGCTTTCTAAGCAAGCACATTTATTCTTAAGTTAAAAATATTACAGAGAAATCATACCAAACAATAAAAGTCCCTAAAGGCTGAACAGAGATCACCTTTACATCTTAGAGTGCCATAAAGACCATGAACTATCCAACCCATTTTTACCTGTTGGCCTCCTGCTTGGATAGGGTATCTTGTCTATTTGCTCAATCAGAAAGAAGGCTGCAAGTCAGTTTAAACCCAGGTTTTGTATATCAAAAGCCCTTTCTCTGTCTGTTGGGGAAACCCATATTGAACCAATGTGTGTGCAAACCTCCCCAGGACAAGGAAGTGATGAGATTTGCCTGGATGTGGTTACAACCTCAGTGATTCTCCTTAATCAGACCCACAGTCTCTGAGTCTTAGGACATGTCTAAACTACGGGTTTTTTCGCTCTCACTTTTGAAAGAGGATCTTTCGAAAGTGAAAGTAGTCTGGACAAGTTTTTTTCAGGAAAAAAACCCCTTTTTTGAAAAAACCGTGTAAAACTCCTTTTTAAAGATAGGAAGAAGATATAAAAATTCCAGTGGAATTTTCATATCCTCTTTTGAAAATTCTACATAGTCTGGACATAGCCTCAGAGAAGTTGTGGTACCCCTCCCCTCAGAGCTGCATATAACCCTGGCTTACAGAACCAAATGGAGTCAGTATTAGTTGTTATCCCTCAAGGTAAAGATATAAGTTATATTATATCAACTCAATGTAGATCCTGCTGAATTTGCAAAAGCCGCCTAAAAATGGAAAAGTTGTTACAACAGGAGGTGTAAATAAATATTATATGAAAAAAATTGCTATTACATAAATCATTGTCACATTATATTCATTTTGAATAATGCAGTCATATGTTTGTTCACCTTAACAGAAAATGGACATAAATGTGTAAGATGCCCAGGAAAAATGCAATTAAAAATGCTTAGGAATAGCTCAATCCAGACAATCTGAAGTTGAAAAGATTAGAGGTATATTTTTGGCCAGATTCGGTCATTCTTACATGTCGTGAATAGTCCCTTTTGCCAGAAATAGTCCTAACATTGGGCAGATTCTTGGCAGATATAAAATGGCACTGTTTCGTGGACTTCAGTGGCACTATATTGTTTTACACCAACTGAAATCTAGCCAATTATTATCTGCTCTTACAAAGTAAGTAAGATAAAAATTAAAAAGACACTAATTCCCTTCTTTCATGGAGTAAGATGATCACCAGTTGAGGTCAAGAAGAAATTTGTCCTTATGGTATTGCATAATTACTTCACTGGCAAGAGGGTGAAAGACTGAGCATTTATTTTGCACTGGCAATTGGTGAAAACGTGATATTAGGTTACTCAAGCTTTTCCTCAGCTCTGATATGCCAACTCATATTCCCATACTCTATTGCAATTTGCATTATGAGGAATATTATCTAGTGCAGCCCACATGAAATATTTCACTTTTCTAAAAATAGGACTGGAAGACTTCCCAGATGATACAATGTGCCTGCCCTTTGAGAATAATGTAAAAATGAAGTCAGTAATTGGATTTTTTTCAAGGTTTTATGTAGCAAATGCAAAGCATTTTCTCTGTTATATGCCATACAATAGTATAGTCAGACATGACGTTTGTTGGGGAACAATTGACACATAGGTTGACATTAGTGAAGAGTGGCCCATTGGTGTAAGAGGAAAAATTTACAAAACAAAACAAAAATATTTACAAAAATACTTTGCAAATATTGTTTTCTTTTTGCTGGTTTCCTACCCCTTCTTTTCCTTTACTCCCACACAGTGATTTAGGCATGACTGAGATCAGTCTATTTTCTCAGATTGATGCTATCCAGCTCACTATTTAAGGGCCCAGGATGGCAAAGTGATTCATTTCAGTTGAATTCTTTAGTGCCATGCAAGTTTTAGTACCATGACTAGCATGTGGTTTTAAACAATGATTATGTTAAATTGTACTACAAAGCAAACAATTTATCTACTGAGAACTGTATGATAATGTAGAAAATAGTAGCTTGTTTTGTAAACCTGGCCAGTATTTTTCACACAAAAATATTTGCTCTGAGAAATATGATTGTGATGAAGTTGAATCTTTCAATGAGAACATGTCGATTTTGACAAAATATTTTGATCTTTTATTGGGACAATCAAAACAAAACATTTCATTTTGATCTGACATTTGAAACAAAATAAATTGTAATCATGATTTGGGACAAAAACAAATACAGAAATACCAGAATTTCCCCTGCGATAGAAATTATAGTTTCTGACCAGCTCTAATATTCTAATATTTCATCGGGTCTCATCTGAGTGTGCAAAGTGATCACTCTCAGCTCCTACTAGGGCAACAACAGTGAGCTAGCTGTGAACATAACAGGAGACTGGCAGTGTCTTTTGAGGCCATGAAGCACCTCACAGACTCAAGCCAGATGTGTGGAGCAGATTACTTGGCTCCTCTCCATGTTGTCTCTGGCTCTAGCTCTTGTTGTACCCACCACTCACTTGCCCAACAACAAACAATTATCTTGATGCTTTCTTCTTTTACATTCTCATCTGAATTCTTGAATAAATGCATGCATCTTGCACAGTAAACCCCCCACGAAGATCAGTGTTATTTTGTTTGTATGAGGTGCTGCACCACAGCACTGCAAATATTTTTATTAACCAAAAAACTAGGTGCCCCTTTTAAAAAAACTAGGTACTGTCTTATACACAATCTGTTAGCTGTGTGTGGATGCCTCCAGCAGATGAAGGAATGCTGCCTGTTTACCATCTATCACAGACACTTGACTCTGTTCCTTGCCTGACATTAATGCAAACCCAGACCCCATCCGCTACTTAAGTTTGAAATATCTGTCATCTTCCCTTGATCAATACCACCCCTTCAGAACCTGGGCTTGGAAAGCAGCTACATAAAGTATCAGGTATATTTAAAAGTCATAGCAATGAAAGCATTTTCAATAGTATTCCTTCACTGTGGCCATCCAAGTGCTGAAGAAGGGGGTAGTGGTTGCAATATGTTGTGAGTTCATTCTGGTCCTAATGGGAAAGATTTACTTAACAGTAACATTTAGTCGGGTTACCTACAGTAAGTCAGGCTCTGGATTTATCAAATCTGTTCCTGAAGTTCATTCCACTTCTAGATCCCCTCCTATGAGAAAACGGTAAACCAAAATTAAAAAGGTTTCAATTAATGTCTGCCTTGTGACCATAACAATTACCCTCAGTGTAGGGGCCTTCCTTATCAGACACAGAGCTGGCTCTGACAGCATTGTGCTCTCCTGCACAAGAGCCCTTGGCCCAAGGGATGTTTGGGAGAGTATTAGGGGAGTTGATAGAGCGAGGGGAGTTATTCAGCACTAAAGCTGGAAATGAATAGCAACGTAGGTATGACAACCCAACAATTAAAAATTCATGATTGGCATGTGCCAGCTCATTCAGGCTGAGTGCTCTTTAACGGCAGTGTGGTAGATTTACGGGAGCAAGCGCCCACCACCCAGCTTGCGGGGGGGGGGGCAGCGAGCCCACCACCTCAGTTTACCCATGGAAGCTGGACTCAAGGGCGTGAGCTCCCACTCTCTGGCATGAGGGTGGGGCCCAGCGTGCCCACCATCCTAAGAATCCTGTGGGATCCCTAGGGTCCTTTACCCCTAGGTTCTGACCCCTTCCTGGGTCCTGGTATGGATAGCTTCTGCCGTCTAGGCCAGAAGACTCATTAATCAACGGGGGTGTAGGGCAGCGAAGGAGGGGGCTTTAGGGGGACCCGGGCCCACCCTCTCCACCAGGTCCCAGCCCGAGGCCCTAAGGGTTCAGGGTGTCTGACCCCTACCCAGCTGACGGGGTTCTACCCCAAAGCACGTCAGCCCACGGGTGCCGAAAGCGCTCTGCCCCGGGCTGCTTCCTATCCCCCTCCTGCACAGTGATCCCTCTGGGTTCTTCCTGGAAGCTTACCGGTCCGCTGCTGCTTCCAGTTCCCTCATCGTGATCCTGGACTTCTGGGGAACACTGACTGCTCCTCCACCGGGGCAGGGTAAAGCACTCCCAGCAAGGTGTTTGGCGGCTCCTGCCCTGTGAGCCGCGCCACTGCCTTTTCCCCGGAGCCTTTTCAAACGGCCCGCTGCTGGACACTGCAGGGCATTGCCCCGCCCCCTCTGTGTCCCTCCGCTCTGGGGCATTGCGGGCTTGTAGCGGGGCCCCACCCTTGCGTGCCGCAGCTGTTTGTCGGTGGCGCGGCCCCGGCAGTTGCCGGTCGCTGTTCTCTGGCACTGCGTTGCCCCGCCCCCTTGCCGGCCAAATGGCCAGGGTCCTGCCACGTTTAGTGCAGGATTCAGGGAGCCCGTCACAGGCAGTATAGATATTCAGGCTCAGGATGGAGCCTGGTCTCTAAGACCCTGCAAGTTTGGAGAGTCTTAAAGATCAGGCTGCAGCCCCAGCTAAAACAGCTACAGCACAATTAAATAGTCCCTTAGTCCGCATGCCCCATGCCCGAGTCTCCTGGCACAATCTAACCACTGATGTCTAAATGTGGTGCAGACATACCCATAGGGCTCTTCAGCTGCCAGTTAGGCAGGAGTTTGGGCACCCCATCAGCACCTAAAGCTGAACTAGCCACCCTGAGATTGAGTGCAGCACAAAATTCTGTCCTCGTGCAAGACACAGCACTAATCCAGGGATGAATTCCATCTCCAGTGCCTAGTTGCACACTGACCTGATTTTCCCCTAATGCCAATTTTACACCAATGTCATACCATTCACTTTAGGATTACCGTGGATACCTCTGGTCTACATGGCAGAACAAACCAATCTATTGGTCCAGACTAGTGCAAATACTACCACCTGTTCAGACTTAGAGAAATGTAATACTTAACAGGATGCTCTAATGGCCAAATTCTGATCCTAGTTCCACTGATGTAAATTAGAAATAGTTCCACTGATGACTATAGATTTACACTATGTCAAACAGGCCCTAAGAGGTCATTCAAAAGTTAGAAGAAACCCTGAAGTAACACCATCAGGGAGCAAAATCAAAATAACATGCCATGAGGCAAAAACCTTCAGAAAAGAAGGAAAGGAGAAGGAGAAAAGGGAGGAACAAGAGTTATAAATGATGTCAGAATACCAAGCCTAACTTAATTAAAATTACACTAGTTATGGCCTGGTGTTTAGAAACACTGGAAGAAAAGCTAATATGTTAAAAGTTCATACGTACCATATCAGTGATTTTGAGAGATCAGGTATTGGAAAGTGAGCAGTTCGTCATTTTTATAACCCTGGAAGAATGGAAAATTATTTTTATAATTTTTGGAATAGTAAATATGAAATGACATAATATACCCAATAGGCACTTGTCCTGATTTCACACAGTTTAATTTTGTAACAGAGGCAAGGAAACATTTTATGCCACAATGTACACAAATCAGTGTCCAGCTTTAACAGATATGAGGACCTGAGGCACATGCGAAAACATCCACTATTTAATACAAAGACCTGGGGAGTAAGCACCTTACCAGAAGCACATTACTCCTGGCCACAGTGTCTTAGGAAAGCAGCTGGGGATTCAGCTGAACACCCATGTATCAGAGATTGCACATGGCAGGACATTTTAATTTCCTCTAATACCAGAAATATAAAAAAACTTAAAAAACAGCAATGGTTCTGTAGCACCTTAAAGACTAACCAATATATATAGATAGATAGATAGATAGATAGTATCCTAAGCTTTTGTGGGCACAACCCACTCATAAGAAGTGGATTATGCCCACGAAAGCTCAGGATACTGTCTATATATTTTTTGTTAGTTTCTAAGAGTGCGTCAACACAGCACCCTAAACTCAAAATAAGATGCACTACACAAGTTGTGTATCTTATTTTGATTGTATTTCAAAATAGTTTATTTAAAAATTTGGCATGTCTACACAGAGCCAAATTTTGAAATAATGCGTGATTTCAATACATAACTTAAAGCACGTGGAACGAGGGTTCCAGGGATGCCAAAATAGCACACCCATTATTTCAAAAAATATTTTGAAATTACAGATGCATTTAAAAGACATGGGGTAGCTATGTCAGGATACCTCCAGTATCCCAAAATAGCCCTGCTGTCTAGACATACCCTAAGGTGCTACAGGACTATTGTTGGTTTTTAAGTTTTTTTAGTTACAGACCATCATGGCTACCCCTCTGAGACCAGAAATATAAACTTATTTGTAGCATAGTTATTTTCCTTATCATGACATCATGCTTTTTGTGTCTTCAGTGAACATCTTCAGCTGCAGACAGAGGGCATCAGTGTCCATAGTATCATTCAAGCTGTCTTCTTCAGCACAACCTACAAGTCACATTTAAGAGTCCTTTGCCAGTTTTCCCCATTTGCTAGCCCTTAGATTAATAAGTCCATGAATGACTATGATCAATCGGACATGGAGCACTATTGTATATGCAGGTATGTATAACCATGTATGGCATGGTTTGTATTGTTCAAATGGATGTTTTAATGCTGGATTCTATGTTTTCACTCATATGCTAAAAAACACTATTACCTAATGTGTGTTTTAGTCTGCAGTATACTTTGGTCTAGAACCTGCTCAGCATGGTGCTAAGTGTCCCTTGTGCTGTTTCACAGACGAGAGCTAACAATAGCTGCAAATTGGTTTTTAGTTTACTGGAAAGGGAAGGAAGGAAACAGAAAGGAGTGAGAACAAACTGAATGCATCTCAGGTGGGCTTAGAGAACTAAAGCACAGAAGAGGCTTTTCTATGAGTGTTCAGCTCCAAGCAGTAAAATGTCAGGCATGTGAAATTAATAACAGAATTGGTTATAGTGAAAACTCCAGTATACCAGGCTGTGCCTTGAGGAGCCATGTCCATGGATTAGTGGCAACCAAAACCCAATCTCCCCCACCCAACATAAGAGTAATATATTAGCACAACATATGGTGTGCTCACTTGATGACCCATGCACTGGGCAAGAGAGGATGTACTGGAAATAACAATAGCACTACTAACTGATACACTTACATGTAGTCACACGAAATCAGCTGACAAAAATTTTGTTCCATTTCTTTTGTTTATAAGATGCATCACACTTGACGGTATTATTAACATTAGAACTGGGCAAAATTTTTCAACCAAGACATTTTTTAAATGAAACATTTATTTAAAATTAGGTTTTGTTTGGACATTTCCTTTAATCTTATGGGCTTTTTTAATTTAAAAAAAGGCTCCAAAATTAAATGAAAAGTTTAGTTTCAATTTCCATAAAATATTTAATTTCACTGGGGCCATAGGGTTTGTTTAATTTGTTTTAGGTCAACCTATACAGAATTCTTTGCTGATTTTTAGGGATTGCTGGGGACAGAGGGACACAGGATGAGGACAAGAAAGAGAGGAGTGTAGCCATCTGTATTTGCCTAATGATAGAAGGGAATTCCCCACAGTAAAGGACTCACCAACTTTCCATTCAGACAGTTTTCTCTGTCATCTTTCCAATTCTCACAGCAGGATCTAGCTCCTTTTATTATTCATCTCCTTAGTGTAAATTGTCCACCTTACAAAACAGCCTCCAGTGTGGCATGATCAGTAGTCTTTGCTCAGGACAGTTTAAGGCTGGGGTAAAACTAACGTCTGTGGGAGTCTTTCACCTGCAATGGGCTTTGGATCAGTCCTGTAAGGAAGGAGATATGGAAGTACAGGTTTCACCAGCAACATCTGTGCTCCGGAAGGAGATGGCATGTGGCTCAGCTGGGCTGTGGGGGACTCTGGGAGCTGACACCTGGCTCAACTGGGCTGCAGGGAGTGAGGGCAGCTCAGCTGGGCAGTGGGGGGAGCCAGGAAGCCTGCTGTACATTGTGATGTCTGGAGCAGATTATTTGGCTCCTCTCCATGTTGTCTCTGGCTCTAGCTCTTGGTGTAACCACCATTCACTTGCCCAACAACGGACAATTATCCTGATGCTTTCTTCTTCTGGAATCCTCCACCTGACTCCAGATTGACACCCTACCCTGCTTTATAGAAATTGTTCGTTATGGGGAAAAAAACACATACTTTTCCCACTGATTTTCCATCCTATTTCTCCATTACACTGATCAGAGCTGTTTTCTTTAGACCCGTAATTCAAACAGGTAACATCAGCAACTTCTGTTTGAATTGGCATAAACAACCAGATGAACATCATAGTAAAGAACTAAGCCAGTCAGGTGAGGGCTTAACAAGTGATCAGTGAGGTAAGCCTGTTTGTTTATGTTTTTTAAGCAATGTATTCTGACTCTCTCTTTATCTAGCTGTGGTAGGAAATTCAAACAGCCGGCCTGCATTGTTTGTGTTTACTTGTTACTTTCTCTCTTTGCTGTGAATCATTGTAGATTGTGTTACTTTATCACTGATGTCCATATTGCAAACTCTTTTCTTCATTCATTTTCATTCTTCTTTCCAGCTCCAGAATTGGGAGGTGGGTTCCCTTCTTTTCCCTTCTACTGTTATTCTCAGATGCACATCATGTGATTACTTTATTTGGCCTCGATGTCTTTTTCTCCATTTCCTACATTTCCTCACTGCTTTATAGCACTGGATTGGATTTCAGAACTTCTAGGCTCAATCCTTCTGTCTATCACTGTTCTGTTGTCCCAAGGGTTGCATTCCTTGTGGGGGATTTTAGGACACTGTTGTCTTTGGCCACCCACCAATCATTGCCTTGATGCTCACATATTTAGGGCCAGCATGGTTGGGAGACAGCAAACCCCTCTGAAATGTCCCCATTCCTAGGGGAAGAGAAAACAATACATGATTCCTTGTGGCAGCTCTCCACAGCAGGATGAATTTCACAGTGGTGTCACGGGGCTTTGTGAATAATGGTAAAGTGTGCTGAGAACTGTGCGTAAAGTGCAAAGTATTTTTATTACATTAGCAATAGCTGAAGAAAATGACATAAGAAATACAACAATTAAAGCTATTTTGACATTCCTCTTTTATGACTTCAGTAGAATCCCGGATGGTTCTTACCAGGTCCATAATTTTTCTGCCAGTGTGTGACATGATGCAGAAAAAATAACAGAACTTCATTGTGTGAATAAGCTGCAGCGACAAGCCCATAAATAGCTTCAACTGAGGAAAGTCACTTAAGAGGCTGTTTGATGTGCTGCTCTGAAATATTGCAATTTTGACATAGAGCAGAAAGAGAAGCTAGCTAATGGATAATTGCAATATTGAATACAGGACAAGAATAGAGCTGCAAGGTCACTGTGAGACAGACAGGTGAGCAATGCTGAAGATGGACCTGTCTGTAAGTGAGAACTGAGCAATAACCACTGTGACAAGTATGAAAGTATCCTGCAACATCCAAGAGAGACTTTATTGAATTAATATTAAATATTTTAGGAGTTAATTGTATTAACAATGCAAATGTTTATGTACTATTGAGGGACTGCAAGTAATTCCACTGGGAAGTGCTAGCATATTTCTCCAGGAACTAAGATTAGAGGAGGCATAGTTGCTCAGATTCACTCAGTTTGTAACACCAACAACCTACCATCACCTGGAAAAAAGCTTGCAATACTGGTTCTCGCTGGGTTTCTGGGGACTAGCAAATATTAATTAAATAACCTGAGTTTAAATTGACTCAGGTCCTTCTTTCTGATCCAGCAAGGCAGCACCTCTAGTTCAAAGAGGGCCTAGTTCTTAGAGAAGGATTGGCAGAACTTTGGCCTGCTAAGGTACTACAAGACTGAAGGGGCTTGTTCTGAATTCATGCTGTTATGAAGGTCTGATGACAGAAAAAAATCTGGAACAGGTTTGAGGGACAGCCCACTAACGAGAGCCCTTGCTGGTATTATGATAACCTCTGGTAAGCTTATTAGCATTGTTTTAATGTTTTCCCTGTCATGCTCTTACCTTAACAGTACATTTTCTTACTTACAAAGTGCAGCAACTTAATGGTGGCAGTTACATGCTGTACCATCTATGAGGAGAGATGCAAAACAAGCCAATTTAGGACATCTTTCTCTTGCTGGGATTACCACACCCAAAAGACAGAGTAGGTGCCCTAGCTGGACCATAGAGGGGAAACACAGGAGAAATGCACTGAACTGTGTCAAACCCTCTAGATTACAGCTGGATTCTCAATGATAAAATATGAACTGAGAATTTTCAGAGACTGAAAACTGGTGAAGCAACAAGGAGTCCTGTAGCACCTTATAGACTAACCGATGTATTGGAGCATAAGTTTTTGTGGGCAAAGACCCACTTCGTCAGATGCATCTGACGAAGCGGGCCTTTGCCCACAAAAGCTTATGCGCCAATACATCGGTTAGTCTATAAGGTGCTACAGGACTTCTTGTCACTTTTGCAGATCCAGACTAACACGGCTCCCCCTCTGATACTTGAAAACTGGTGGGATATCTCACAAGCCTAAGAAAGAATCAATGCCTATCCTGAGTCTGTACTATGATACCATTTATTATTCAAACACAAAAACTCATGAAAAAAACACAAAATAAAGGGATTCTCCTGATCACAGGCAGCTATAGTCCCAAGACACTTTTCTCTTTGCCTGTCTCAGCCCCAGAAAGAGGACACACCCATTTTGTCAATCCCCTGGCTGCATCATATAACTTATATGGTGACAGTATACGGGTGAAAGTAAAATTTCTTACAGGTACTGTGGTATCACACACCTCTAGGGGAATGCTCAGAGCAGGAGGTTGGGGTGTGTGTGGTACAATGGTATTTGTAAGAAATGTAAGCGTGGGGTGGAGTGGGGGGGCCTCAGGGCAGAGGATTAGATGGGGGGTGGGGCTCAGGGCAGGTAAAATGTAGGGGGTGTAGGAATCAGCACAGGGAGGTGTGGGTGGGTGGTCAGGGCAGGGAGCTCAGGGTTTGGGGAGCACAGGGAAGTGTGGGGGGGTGTAGGAATAAGGGCAGGGGGCTGGGGTTGGGAGCTTCAGGGAAGTTCAGGAATATGGGCAGGGGGTTCAGGATGGGTGCAGCCCACGGTAAGGGACTGGAGGGTGGCAAAGGTGCCATTTCAGGAGGGCTGCAGCTGCACATACCAGGTCGCTGCTGCTCTTCCTCTTCCCTTGACAATCAGGGAGGGAGGGGAAATGCACAGCTTGTGTGAAGTCTCCTTTGCCCTCCCCTGGGCAGCCAGGAGCAAGGGGAAGGCACACATGCTGGGCACTTTCTCCTTGCTCCTTGATAGCGGAGGAAGAGCAGCCGAGTTCCAGTACACGCAGATGCAGCCCCACCCACCCAAAGAGCATGGGAGGGAGTATTTAGGGGCTGGGGCAGCCCTGGACAGGAGGAAGGCGCACATCTCCAGTCAGCCCTTTTCACCTGCCTTGCTGCCAGCTTCTTAGCATGGCAGACTGCAGGAGAACCCTGTAAGCCCGGCTGTGAGCAGCTGCAACTGAGCACCCCAGCTCACCGGCTTCTTGCTGGTATGCCACACTGGAGCACACCAGCTTCCTTTCACCTCTGCATATAACCCTTTCCTTGCTTTTTTCCCACCAAATAAGAATCAATACATGAATCTTCAAAGTCGCAGGGGCATGAAGCCCAAAGTTTAGTCTGAAGGCAGGGCTTCCAAAGAAAGTCCACAGTGTAAAATGCCTAAGCAAGCCAGGGCTTGTAGAAGGTATTATAAACAGGCATCTCAGCTCAAACAAAGCATAAACATAATAAAAGGTTAGTTGTGACTGAAAGAGCTTGAGCACTTAGGAAAAAGGTTGGTCTATGCTGGTAAGTTACTGCACTCAAAGGGTTGGTCTACACTGGCAAGTTACTGCACTCAAACTTTCTCACTCAGGGATGTGAAAAGATGTGCAATGGCCAAGTAAGGTTGGAGGCTTTATGAATGGAGTTGACATAGTAGAGAAGACTTTAAGCTGTATGCCTAAAATTGGCTCCCTTATTATTTTCTGTTCCCTATGGAAGCTGCTGTCCTGCAGGACTGTAGCTAGTGCTCCAGTGGTAATTTTGTCTTTGTAGAGGTTTGAACTATCAAGCCTAGATTACGTAAAACCCAAACAGTGTAATTGCTTTGTAGATTTCAGCTGTTTTGTTATGGTGGAAGGTGTTAAGAGTTGCCTTCCAGTGGGTCTTTGATTTATAGACAAGCACGGACCTCAGTGAAGCACCTTTCTTTTCAGCTAAGGGGAAGGAAAAATCCAATGCCCCTTTGTAGTAGTGACAGCTGGAAAGAGTAAGAAGCACTGCCCAAGGCTATGGATTGTGGGGTGGAATTAACTGTCAGCTGGGGTTTGTGGGTTTAAAAATTCCTGAGAGGGACTGTAAAATGCAGAGTACTATGGGATTGACTGGCTGCAACTGTGCTTGTCTATGTACTTGAGAGAGAGAACTGCTTGGGAGATTCTGTTTGGGCTCAGTTTTCCTTGGAAAGATTTGGATTTATAAGTCATAAAGAAAAACTGCCTGTTGCTGTTTGCTTGTAGTATGTTCAGGGAAACAGAACTTCGTGTGCAGTCATTTTAAATCTGCAGGATTACACCAAAGAAAAATATAATTCACATCAAGAATTACCATTCCTATAGGAAAAAAACTGGCCAGGTCCTAAATATAGGCTGACTGCTCAGGCCAAAAAAATTGACATTATTAAGGGCATTAAAAAGGAACATTCAAGCTACTGAATATTAAAGTTATTGCTATACATATTTAGACAAGTCACATATGCAGAAATAGATAAAAGGTATATTTCACAGAATTTACAATAACAGTTTTGATCTTTGTGCTGGCTCTGCAACAATTGCCAGCTAACTCTATTCCTATGTGTTCATTAGCATCGTGTTTCTGCACAAAGATATTTTGGATGATAAAACGATGCATATCGTGAGTCACGTTGTTTGTTTGTTTTTAACAAAAACAGTCAGCTACAGTGAGAATAGGAACATAATCAATGTTTTCCAAAAAGAAAAGAACCAAACAATATAACATATTCCATGCTATTAAGCATGTATTGCACAGTTTCATTTTTGCCTCTTTCTCGCTCTCTCTCACCTGTTTTTCACATGCCTAAATTTCACTTTTGAAATATATCTAAACCCCTTTCTGGTTTCTGCAGATCAGATGTGACTTCAGTAAAGTCAATGAATTTAAATCACTGTAAAACAGCTTGGTGAAAGTGAGCTCGGAGTTGCATGCAATTTCCAGGCTTTTGCACTTAGCACCACTTAATCTAACTTAGGACCTGATCCTGTTATGCTTAAATGAAGCACACGAGATCTTTTATGGGGGAAAAGGCAGTACGCCGCATTTATTGAGAATACAACAGTTGCATATGCTTTTCAAACACACACATACACACAAAACATCATGCATACACAGTTCTGCCAGATGATATAGTTACCAGTCCAGAGTCTGTGTCAATCTAGTGGCCAGCTATATTGAACACAGGGGGGAGCAGGGCCTCTTGTCGGTTGTGATCTGACGCTCCTCTCAGGATGGTGTCTTGGCAAGACTAAACCCAAAGTTCCATAGCAAAACACCCTGCTTTATATAATCCTTCTTCTCTATTAAAACCCATGGATTCCGCTCTGTCAGCTTGTGACCGGAATGTTATCTTGTTGATATCAATTGTTCCCGAAACATCTCTCGAAGGTTCATCCTGTAATCAATCGTCCTTTCAGGGTGCTTGCTCCACTTTAAGGCCCTCAATCTGCCAATTATCCAATCTTCTTGTGAGTACGGTGTATACACCGGTGGTTATAGATGGCTCCTCTGCAGCCAGATTGTCTTGTGCTCTGGCCTTGCCCATACTCACTCAACCCCCTTCTTTGGCCATCTGGTTCTAAAGCCATATAACTTTGCATCTTATCTTGACACACTCACACTCTTTATATACACAACTTTCTGAGGTTACAGATCTGCATGGCAAAGCAAAAGCGTTGTAAATTAAACAATTAAGGCTTGGCCTTCAACATTAGCAGAATTCCTCTAATCTTATTAACACAGCCACAATACCCAGAGCTGTTTTTCTACTTCAGAACATTTACTAAACTTCAGAACAAAGAAAATAGACCTTCAACTGAAAGGACTTAATTTGTAAAATATTTAATGTATGTCAATATATATTTGCCTTATATTGCTATATTATTGTTACATTACTACTATATTATTATACCTAAAATAAGAAATATAAAAAGAATAAAACTTTCAATCCTAACAATCCTCCAGTGTTGTGTGGTGGCATAGTCCATTAATTCTACTGGTGGCATAGTCCATTAATTCTACTGGAAGTATTATGAGCTACATCAGCCGAGGATATAGTAGATTCATTGATATTAATGACAGAATGGACAATATGATCTCGACTAACTTCCCAGATAACGGAGGCCATAGAACATCACCCAGTGATTTCTCTATCGAGCCCATAATGTATGTATAGCTACACAGACATATTATTTCTATCAATGTCAATCTATATCTGTCTATATCTATCTATAGCTCCATCTAGTCTTGATTTTAAGGTTTCAAATGATGGAGATGCCACCACATTAGCAGGTTAGTTGTTCCAAAATTTACTTACCATTGCTATTAAAAATGTGTTCGTTTATCTAGTCCAGGGCTACTCAACTTTGGAAGCACCGGGGGCCACAATGATACTCAAAGAACATGCCAAGGGCCACAACTTAAGTGTGGTTGCATTTACATGCAAACATATATGCAAATAGCTTATTTCACACGGACAGGCATGAATACAAAGATTAAGGCAAGACTACACAACACACAGGCCCCATTTAAGTCAGTTCTGCTGATATTAATAAAATGCAATATTTACCCGATTTCCCCCCATATGACAGCGCTTTTAATGAGCAATGACAGTCCAGGAATTTAACTACTAAAATGCATATCAATGGAAGACCACTACATTGACTACTTTTTTGTTTTGGCTCCCACCCATGGGCCTCAAGTTGAGCCCTGCATAAACCCAAACCGCACTGTGGACTGCAAACAAACAGGCCTCATGTTGTGTAGCCCTGATCTAGTCTAAATTAGCCTTGCTTCTGTTTCCAGCATTGGATCACATTATGCCTTTTTTCTGATAGGATAAAGAGCCATGTACTATGCTATCATATCTCTTCCTCATCTAGGTTCTTGTAGACCATGATCAAATTATCTTTTAAGCATCTTTGAGATAAACTAAATAAATTGAGCATTTTAAGTCTTTTATGGTAAGGCATGTTTATTTTATACTTTCCCCTTTTTTCTGAACCCTTTGAAATACTTCAATATCCATTTTGAAGCACGGATGCTGCATTGGATATGGTAGTCCAGAAATGGTCTCACTGATGCTGCTTACACAAGTGATTCCATCTCCCTGCTTTATTTCTTCTTCCTTGCTTATGCCTGTCAGAATCACTTTTGCCCATTGAGATATGGTATTGCACTAGACACAGATAGTCAACTGGTTAACTGCCAAGAAACCAAATCCTTTTCAGTGTCACAGAATTCCAAGATACTGTCTCTCATTCTTTGCTCTGAGAGTATGACCTTGTATTTGATTGTATTAAAATGCATGTTGTTTAGACGACCCCATCTTATTGACCAGTACCCATCATTATTGACCATCCCACCAATTTTTTTAACATCTTCATGTGTTACCACTGTGATTTTTTAAAAATTTGTCATCTTTGATAAACATAAGGAAGATAATGAGCTTTGACACATCCCTGCAGAACCCAAAGGAAATTAGTTTCAGATCAATTTAATATGGATTACATTTGGCATTTAAGCGTGAAAGATAGGGCTTATGTGCTGCATATGCCTACAATTGGTCTTTGGCATAGGGACATATTTTATCCACTGTGAATAAAACTATATCTTTTCAACACACCAATACACACTTAGAAGACAAAACATTGTGGAGGAGATCCTCTGATTGTGTATATTCCTATGCCTTCATTGAAATCAAATTGCCCCTATTTATTGGATCCTGTATCTCCGCATTTGCATTTGAACCCAAACAACTGGAAGCAAAAACAAAATGGGGAAAATAGCACAGTTTTATTAATTGCGATCAATTACCCAACCATGAATAAGAATAAAAATGAATTAACATTTGTCCTCTGATAATTATTTTGGAGATGCTTTAACGTTTTAGTGTGAATTGTGCTAGCATATTGTTTTATGTGACCCTTTCGTAGAAAAGTACACTATTTTGGAGTTTCAGAGGAGTGATATTTATAAAGAATACTTAACAAGTTATCTGTGTTAACAAGTTACACTGCTCTACAGCCAAAATGCTTCTGAAATAAATGTAGTCAAACTTTACTAATTCTGGGTCACTGAGAATGAAAATGATGCTTAAAATTGTTGATTGGGTCTAGTTTTCAAGATATGCTATTGGGCCAGTATATACGACCCTTGACTTGGGAATGGCGGAGGATAAGTGAGTTATAAAGGGAAGGGATCTCAATTTAAACCAGAAATGACTAAAATACATCTTTGACTGGATCTATGAATAAATCTATGACTGGGTTTGGACAGTACTTGCTTTTTAGGCAAAACAATGAATGATGCGATCTGAAGCTGGTATTGTGTCATACATGATATGAATTGCATCATGTTATTCCATGAAGTCATGGATGATGCAATCATAACGAAGCTTACATCACTCTGTTGAACAAATTGCCCTATATCAGCTCTAGACATCATACAGTGTCGTGCTCTCTTATTGGTCAGTGTTTGATTTTGCAAAGGGACACATTTCTGTGTAGCCAAAGTGAGCAGAGATGCCTCGTACTTGTGTGAACAGTGCAGATAACTTCTGCTATGTTTGTGGTGAAGTGACTTTTGCATCACAAAAGCGCAGTATAACCACTATGGTTAAGAAAGCCTATCGCCTTTATTTTGGCTGCAAAATTGGAGATCAGGACAAGAGGTGGGCCCCACACCTATGCTGCAACACTTGTGCAACAAATCTTCGCCAGTGGTTGAACAGGAAAAGGAAATCTATGCCTTTTGCAGTGCCAATGATTTGGAGAGAGCCAACAGATCATACCAGCAATTGTTACTTCTGCATGGTGCCTCCAGTTGGGAAAGGTGTGTCAAAGAAGAAAAAGTGGACTGTGCATTATCCAAACATTCCATCAGTTCTTGGTGAACTGAATGACTAAACTATGTACATAATAGTTTTTTGCCTTTCGTTTCATAATACATTTTATTTATATAACCCTTTTGCTGATTTTTAAAGTGTTACATAAACAGGACAGGTGAAATATTATCATGTAAAGCAACCATAAACACATGAAAAGAGCTAGGTTTACAATTTATGATTAAAACTCTACTATCTACACAATATACATAGATGTAAAATGTAAAAACTTAAATATCTTGGAAACAGTAGCCTATCAGTTGTTTTAATTGTCATATTTGAATTCAGCACATCAAAATACATAATAAATAGCACATTTTATCTCTGAAGCAGACGACTTCTAAAAAAATTGTTGACCAGTGTTATCTGTGTATCCCGCAGCTTGCCTGATCCTCCTCCACCCACCACCAGCAGCTGGAGCCTCCCTGCCCCCACCCCACCCTCCTCCATCTCTACCGGTGGGTTAGTGCATGTGGGGGCCCGGCCCCAAACTAAGGAGGTGGGGGAAGATGCTGTACAAGCTCCCCCCTCCTCCCAGGGTCAGGCTCAGCTGTACAACAGGTTGGGGGCCCCATCATGTGACAGAAGTGGGGGGGGGAGTGCAAATTTTTCCTTTGCCCCCTGGCACATAACACTCTCGCTTCACCTCTGTTTGCTGTATTTCATTTTGCGGGGAGATTGTTTCAATGAAAATAACAATACCACTTCTGTAGCTCCCAGTGGTGGCTTTAAATTACATGAAACCTACCTGGAAATCATTTGGAAAAGGAAATCAGACTTCGGGAGATACATTGGCTTCAACACAAAGAAGCTAGAGAGGGAAAGACTTTTAGTCCATTCAGTCCATCACTCTGTTAATGCACTGATATTTCAGTGTTCTAATTTTAAAGTCTGCAGCTGATAGGATTGCCACTTCTCCCTTGGGATGTTATTCTGCAATCTGATGTGAAGCTTTCCTGTTACTTAATTTAAATGTCCTTCATCTATAATATAACTCTTACTTATACTTCTGTGTGATCAACTAAGTATCTCGTTGTTATCCATTATGTTGGATCCTGACATACTTGTGCATTGTTAGCCTGTGTCTGCTCCAATCATCATTCAGCCAAGTTGTAGCCACTAAACTAATTTCATGTTTGTTCTTAAGTCCATCCTACACTAATCTCATCAATTGTTTGCCTTTTATCAGAGCTCCTTCCAGTTGTCTTTTTGGTAAGGTATTGTCCAGTGCTGAGTGCAATAGCCACAGTGGAGTCCTATATAGGAGGACTATTGGTTCCCTGCTTCATTACACCCTCTGCATTTAGCTCTGATCCAAAGCCTATTAAAGTTGCTGAATGTCTACTCATTGACTTCAGAGGGCACTGGATCCCAAAATTTCACTGGACTTTTCACTATAATGCATTGCAAGCACATGTCTAATCTTATATCCACTACTATCATCATCATCATCAACAACCACCACCATGGGCTCAATGCCCATTTGTGTCCGATGCCTCCCTCACTATTTCCTTCCATCTTTCCCTGTCCAGTGTGGAGTGGCTTAGTTTCTGTAGACTAACTCTGCACCAATCTACTATATCATCTACCCATTCTCTGTGGGTTCTGCATCTCCTATTCAGACGATCCATTATGCCGAATATCAGGGTCTTAACTTTTCGCTCGTTGTTCATTCTGCAGATATGCCCAAATAGCTGTAACTTCCATTGTATAACCTTCTGCAGTTGGTCTCTTTCAGCTATATCTTCCTATATGATTCCTCGTTGGTGACCTTCTGCATCCATCCTATTCTCAGGATCGTTCTATAATAACTTCTCTCGAATGCCAATATCCTTCTCTTAGAATCTTTCGTTATCACGACTATGCAGATTCCCAAACCATGGGATTCTTCTTCCCACAAAATGTAAGCTTTTTAGACTGGTTCCCCTCCATTTGCATTAGCATTCTTTCGTCCCCAGCTGAATCTTGTTTGGCCATATTCTGCATATTTTTCTAATCTGTTCATTTATTTTTCTACCTTCCCTGGTGTTCCCAAAGCCTCCTGAATTGGCATAATGTGTGAAGTTCATTAGCATCCTGTTTACACCATCTTCCAGATCACTAATGAAGATGTAAAATGATTCCAGACCTAACTCTGACCTCTGTAGTACCCCCACTGGACATGTTCCCAACAACTTACTACAGTGTTTATCATAATTTTTTCCCTGTCATTCAGCCAATATTTAGTCCAAATGAAAGTGACCCTGACCAAGCCAATTTAAATTAATTTTTCAATTAAGATTTCATTAAACACGGTGTCAAATGCCTCCTAAAGTTCAAATATTTCCCACTGCTGCATTTCTGCCCTACCCCTCACACCCAATTCAGGATACAATCCTGTTAGTACTCTGCAGGTAGACACCCCCCCCCAGGATGTCATAGTTGTTCCTTTATTATACAATAAAGCCCAAACAAACAAAATAAATCAACACCACAATCAAGCGTATCTGCCAACAGGTAGACTTGATTGTTCTTTGTGTCAGTCCTGGCTCGTGCTGGGTCCAGCAGCCCCTGTTTGTGGTGGTCTGGACTGGCCATGGGCAGACGCTGCTTTGGCAGCAGCCCGTGTCCACAGCCAGCCTCAGCCACTGTAAACAGAGGTTACTGCTAAAGCAGCCTCTGCCCATGGCCAGTCTGGGATGCCATGGACAGCTATATATATAACTATCCCTGTTCTCACACCCCTCCCTTTCCATTTGATATGAAAGAATCGCATTCCACACACATCTCCTTATCCCGGCACAACCAAGCGCTGCCCTTGCTTTAAGTTATGAAAAGAGAAAGGTGCATACCACATTTGGTGGTCCTAGCTCTTACCATTTAGGAGGAGTTCTTGAACAAATGGACTCACAGATGAACAGACAGACACACATTTCTGAATTGGTCATTCAGTACCTTGGGCTATGAATATTTAGATTTAATCATTCCCATTGTAACTTCTTTCCAGTCTTTAGTTTTCTTCAGCTTGGATCTGATTCTGATCTTAATTACACTGGTGTAAACAAAAAGTAACCCCCTTAGGTAAATGGTTCACTCCACTATAACACAAGCAGGAGATCAAAATCTGGCCCCACTGTATATAGTTTCCCTTTTACCCTTGTTTCATTAAAAATTACTCCATCTCTGAGGATTAGAAATATATTTCAGACATGCTAAACATGGTACTCATGAATCTTCCATGCCAGAGGACAGTCTCTCTGCAGTGAAAATGCAATGTTCTGGGGTTTAAGATGATCAGCAAATTCAAACTTCCTATTCTGTACTTGTTATCTTCTCTCTAGTTAGCAGTTGAGCAGGATTGCAAAGAAATTTCACCAATGATTTCTTAGGACACACTCAAGCTCTCCAAAATGGGTCCCCTTTATATTTTTTCTCATTCAGGTAACTACCTTCATTCCCTGAAAGCAGTTAGTAAGGGGATTGACCCAGGCCTTATTTATACTTTATCCACACTAGAGTCTCAGATAAAAGCACTTGATGTTTCCAGCTGCCCATCTGATCGAAGAGGGAAGCAGAGACATACACCAGAATGTGTCATTTGTGACCAAGCCAACAATAAAAGTGAAGGTCTCCAACTATTGAAATGATTTCCCAATGACTTTGGAAGACATTCATACTCATTGCTATAGCGATAAGGCATATTTTCCCTCCTATACAGAAATACACTATCTATTGTTTTATATTATATTCAAAGTGCTGCCTGGACAGCCAATAATTATGTATTTGAAGGAAATTATGGAATTAAAATCCTCTTTCATTCTCTTGTGACTTAAAGTGTAATAGAAACATGATTTTCTATAGTTGCATGAACTGGAAATTTGCTTTAATTGGTCAAGGTTTATGACATTTTTCACAAATAATCACATTTGAATCTATGAAAGATTTAAAAATGACTTTGAATAATGAGGAAAACCATTGAAATTAAATAAACACAATGGCTTCCTTTTATTGCAAACATATTTTAAGGCTCGACAGCAGTTGCAGTGTCCCCCTAATTTTTGCTATAAAAGGGAAGTAAAAGAACAGTTTATTGTGGCAATACTTCATACTGCCCTACTTCTGAAAATTGTCTTTAAGCTCTAGGGTAAAGACAAGAACATTCATGTTTTTAAATTGGTTACAAAAGCATTTTCTGTGCTGTAGCTGCAGTAGCATAAATTGCTACACAGAGATATATCTAAACATATTGCTGCTCAGCAAATTACAAACATTTTTGGCCTGCTTTACCTTCAGTAGTTATAGTTAGTGCTTCTGTTAACTACTTTCAAATATTTAGAAGGTTTGTTGGGGTCCTTTACTATGTTTTCTGCTGGAATAGTAAACTCTATAAGGCTTCATTTACATTGATCCAGAACTCATGTTATTTGAAACTACGGAAACATGATTCAACAGTGTTATCTTGTGTATACGGAACACCAATGCACACTCTGGGGATACGATTTCAAACTATACTAATGGGTTGTACATTGATTTGTCCATGAAGCATTTTGTTCCCTAAGCCCACTTTAACATCATGCTATTTGAAACAGATTTAAGTTAAAGTCCACCAGGAAATTTTAGTGAATACCAGCAGGGGCCACACAGACCAATTATTATGCAATTTGTTAGTCCACTTTAGAAATCACACCTTTACAGTGTACACTATTCTGCGGAACACTCAATAATTGCCCTGTTCTATTCATGCCCTATGAAGCATCTGGTGCTGGCCACTCTTGGCAGAGAGGGACTTTCCAAGGTTAGAGGTTTAACCCAGGATGGCCAGTCGTATATTCTTAGATGAAAAAATTGTTAGTGAGCAAAGTGATTTGGGGGGTTGCATGGCAGATATTAGAGTATAGAGCATAGCAATAGCTCCATCAACCATAAATGGAATCAGCATGGTTGAGAAGCAATTCATTGATAAATAGAGGCCAGAAGATAAACTTAGAAGAGTAGCTAGTGGATAAAAAAAAACAAAAAAACAAAAAACAATGACAGGAGTCCTCATTCCTGCATGGAGTCCCATTGTGAGATTAGTTGCAAGAGTAAAATTAGAGCTATTACACTTGGATGAATAAAGTTGAAAATAAAAGTTGCTAACAGAGATCTCATCATAATCTGACCTTTTAGTTAATTTAATAGAATAGAAATGCTGATTAGAATCTTACAAACAAATTAAATCTCATCATAGATATAAACAATTTAAAAAAAATAATTTAAAAATAAAAAAAGCAACAGCAACAAATGTTATTGTTAAAAAATTCTCAGCTCTCTCTCTCAAATTTAGTGAAAATTACTGTAAAACTTGGAGTAATTACAATTAAATTTAATTTTGTAATAACAATTCATGTTTACAAACAAAGTAAATTTCTTCCTCTGTTTCAAATTAGCAAACACAGAGAAGCTTAATCCCATTTCCACTTTTATAGTAATAGCAGTTTTGAGAGCACTGCATCATGTTCTTACTTGGTATTAATGCTTGTGTAACTGTTTCTCTTTTTTTCTTCCTAATGAGATGAAACCCTGAATTTACTGTCATGAGAAAAATAGCAATCTTATTTTTTACTATTTTCTTGCCTTAAAAAGAACTGACAAACATGTCTGTCTGTCATCCATTTCAGTTTAGAAGAGACACTGAAATTTGACTGCAAAGAAAATTCATCATATTTCCTAAAGTAGCAAATGCAGTTGCTATAGGTCCAGATTCAAAGCTTGCATAATGGGAGCTGTTGAATCAATAGGAATTTCATCCTTGTAACTGAGTATAGAATTTGTCCTTTCAAAAAAGATTTCACAAAAATAAGCTGCAGCTCTCATTAAAAATGCCATCATCCATTTGTGGCTAGCAAGACGTCTCCAGCATGTTGACCTATGTGTTCATCACCTCCAGACTGGACTAATACAACTCACCGATCAGGCCAGTATATGGAGATCTCAAGGAAGCCACACCTGATGCACACTGCTGGCTACTAGCTCCTAAATGAGACTTGATTTTAATTTAAGCTGAAATTTTTAAATAAATTTTTGCTCACCTACCTGTGTTGGCATGTCCACTAAAGAAATAAAATTAAAATGCTTTCAAACACACAACATTCAGATTAAAAAAAGCAGGTCATTACAATTTTAAAATTATATCTGAAAAAAAAGTCTGCCTTTTGATCCCTTCCTTACCAATTCATTTCCAGTCAAAAGCATGTTAATGTGGGCGTTAGTTATACAATTATTCAGTAGGTCACTGAGAAGCAATTGGTTTAAATCCCATCTAAATCATGAATAAATGAGAAATGTTTCCAGATGACGGTTCTTTTGTGTATTGCTGCTAAATGCATTGGAGAAACTGCCATCTTTCACATGAATCTAGATAAATTCTTGAAGGATAGGTCCATCTTTGGCTATTAGGTGACAGGGGATGGATCACTTGATGATTACTTGTTCTGTTCATTCCCTCTGGGGCACCTGTCAGAAGACAGGATACTGGGCTAGGTGAACTTATGGTCTGACCCAGTATAGCCATTCTTATTTAATTTGTCATCCAGAATTTGGCTTATCCCTAACTCATAGTCCTTTCACATTTCCACTCCCACCCAAGAATGAATCAATTAAACTGCCCTAGATTTTTTTGCACTAGATTTTTTTGCACTCATCAAATTTGCTACTTGTGACATGTACCCCCGAGTCTCCCAGGAGTGCAACTCATGCCTTACACAAACTGTTATTGTGGTTACATGTGGTGGATGTATTGCTACTCTGCTATTGATCTAGTAGTGTTTGGACACCTCAGAGACAGTAAAGGATTTAGTCTTAAAATTTCGGGTATGTATAACTGGAAGATTTACTTAGTGGGGCTCTGGTCCTTAACTCAAATTAGTTTTGTTTTTATTTATTTAAATCATTGTTCTGGGGTTGGTCTGGGATTAAGTTCCTACTCTAACACAGACCTCCTGGAATGACTTTGGGCAAGTCACTTAGCCTTTCCATGTATCAGATCCCCAGCTGTAAAATGGGGCGGGCTGATAATACTGATGTGGTAAAATCACACTGTGGTGTTAATAGTGAACTGACACTTTAATTCATATTGAGTAGCAGCTTGAAACATAAGCATTGCCATTAATTTCAATGGAACAACTTCTGGAATAAGAGATTATTCAGTGAGAATAAAGGTGATGGTATTATTTTGTGACTTTTCCATCTAGCTCCTTCCCCACTCTGGCACAATAAATGCAGAAGTAGGGACCCGCAAAAGTACCTCAAAACCTTATCTTTCCATGCTTTGGTATAAAACTTCCCCCCAAAATCTTAAAAACCTAGATTTTAGGGGATAAAATCCGCTGCCACCACCCAAGTAAGGATAAGAAAATCAGGGGGGAGATCACTTGGGAAATCTTACCCCTAAAGTAAAAACCAGGACACAAAAATTAACCAATGCCAGGTTAATAAAAAGAAAAGAGAAAGAACTTTTATTATCAACACAATATTCCTGTTACAAGCATAATGACTAGATGGAAAAGTCACAAAGTAATATACTCATGGGAGAGGAGGGGACCCCACCATGGGCCAGGAGCTTAGTTACAAAGGAGAGGAAACCCCATTTCTAATGCACAGACATCAGATCCCATTTCCCAAATCATAAAACAATAAAACGTAATGGATTTATCTAAACTTTACTCTACTTACATACAGTGAAGAGTCTTTTCTTGGAGGGAGACATTCTGTCTGTCTCCCTCAGTAGCTGGAGAGAAACTGCCCAGAGACAAAGGAGGAAAAACCCCAAAATTCCTTTGTCCCAGTTTGAAATTCCTACCTACATTCCTATTGGCCAACTCTACCTGGTTTAGGTATAGTTAACCCCTTAATCCCCAGGCTGCTGGCTAACCCTCATGATCATGACAGTTATAAAGAATAGGAATCAGGGCTGGCCTTATCATGAGGTGAACTGAGGCGGCCGCCTCAGGTGCCAGACTGTGGGGGGGCACCACTAGGACCCAGAGTGTAGAAAATTGTGTCTGCTGCTGGTGCATATGTATTCTCTCTGCTCTAGATGCACAGAGATTGCAGAGCAGTGCCATGAGAGGATTAGAAAAAGAAGAAGACAGAATTGAGAACTTTCAAAGTTTTGGCCCAAGCGAGGAGGCGTGGGAGCATCATTTGAGCTCCTCACCTCAGGTGCCAAAATGTTGTGGGCCGGCCCTGATAGGAATTCATATCTAAAGACTTTTAAAAAAAAGAACAGCAAACTCTTGCAGCATAACAGTAATAATAGTAATGTTGTGGTATTTGTCTTGCCAATGATCCAGTTCCCTTGTTGGGATAAACTATGCTGCTTTCAGTTCATAGTTTATCCACTTGGGAACTGTATTAATGCCTCATAAAACAGTGTGATAGTACTATTATCACTTAATTATATTGCAAGCTTTTAGACTTTTGTGTGTGCCTTTCTGCAGCATCTGCTACACACACTTCCCTGAACCCCAGAATGTGTAAAGACTGTGAATAAGTGCTTTTCAGTATACACATCAGGGAAAACTACTGCACACTGTATTGGGGAAATTATCAATATAATATCCAAATCATACCAATGATAATAACCTGTATGATTTAATCAATATTATTGCTGGTATAATTACTTATGAAAACTAAATCTGAGTTCAGTCTTGCAAATCCTTACTTACTGAAGAAATCCCATTGATGGCAAGGGGGATTCTATGAATAAGGAATGATTGTGTAACCCACGTCTGCTTACTGTGGCACTCTGTCCCCCTCTATAGGCATCTAGTCCAACTAGAGAGTGATGTGCTGCTACAACCTTGTGTTAAAGTCATGTGACTTTTAAATTCTGCAGGTTTGATTCTGCCCATCAATGACCAGAATCAGTGAGCATTACAATTTCTCATATAAGAATTATAATATCAAGTCCTAGAAAAGGAAAGTTGATATTTCATATTGTATATGAGTATTATATTGCCACTGACTAACGGAAACTCCTTATATATCCACATAAACATGTTAATTGAAATAGATATTTTTAGAGGACTAATACCTTATACTTTCAGTAATAAAAATTAGCATTTAAACATCTCATAAATCACAATTAAATATTACATTGTTCAGCAGAAATTTGTGATACAGAAAATTATTTTGTGCTAAAATATTATACTTTATCAGATCCATTCTTCCAATAGGTTAAGATTACTATTCACTTTTAGTTTCTAATCTGATCTACTGTGTATTCTTAACAGAATTGTCCATATAGCAACTTTCTTATCGAAATAAGTCCATATGTCTACAAAAATAATTCCCTTAGCCTTGTTTATATTGAATGTATTTCTAAAGGTTTTGATGGGCCAAAATTGTTTTCCAGTCCCACAATTTTTTTTTTGAGATTTCAGAGAAAAAATTGTATTCCAAATGAGGATAAGAAGTCAAAGTCTCTACTATGTTTTATTTGATAAACCAACCATAATTTTGGCTGAGTCAATCAATCAAAACATTTCAGGATGATTTTACAGATACTGCTCTGTATCTAAAAACAGTTTTCTTTTAGGACTGGTATCATTCATAATTAGAAGTGATGCCTTTTAAATAACTATTATTTACAGTACGTCTATGACCTCTATAACATTGCAACACTTTCTACAAAATGAGCCCATAAGTTACTGTAGAATATTTTTGTTTCACTATCCTTTCCAGGAGTCAACGAAACACATGATTGATTTGTGAGAACCAAAGCAAATCACTTATGTTCCATTTCGTTTTAAGTGGCAGTTCTAATATACCTATATATTAGACATAATGAGCAAACTGATGCAATGCTGTTTGGAATGTACGACTAATGCTTGGCAAAGAAACATTAATTGGAACATATTACCCTCTATTTTAGGTGGCAGTTCTAGTGCATGCTTACCTGCTAGATACACTGACATGAGGAAAATTGGCTAAGCATACTAGAAGAAAAAAATGTGAATCTTTTAATCATTAATTTGATTACATGTATTTTATGTATTTTACAATGACAAACAAATCTGTTTATACATCTAGAGTGGGCACACTTAAGAAGCCTAGTGGACAAAGACTAGGACCCACAAGAACTGATTTCCATTCCTGGATGCACTCCACTGGCATGCTGAGTAACTTTCAGAAAGTCACTTTTGTTCTCCATTCCTCAGATTTCCCATTTGTACAATGGGGGAAATGATATTGGCCTCCTTTGTAAAGCACTTTGATATCCATTGCAGAATAATGCTTATAAGAGCTAGGTATTATTAGTATTAATTGTATTCTCCATTTTATTTAGAAGGATTTCCAAGTAGCTGGGATCTCTAAAAGCAGAATGGACATTTTAAACTATGCCCAAGTAACCATGTTAAAAATTGTATGCCAATCATAACAAGACTACTGACAGTGGGTGACTTTCACCCTTTCTATATTGTTTACCACTCATACAGCATCTGCAGTCTTCCATGGCTTATTCACCCTAGGAGCGCATGGATAATTGGTTCTGGAGCAGAACATGAGAGTGTTTGTACACCACTGAGAAAGCTGTTGTACCACTGCACCACACCTTGTCCTATGTGCTTTATCCACATAAAACTATCCTGTCTGGACTTCTATTCTATAGAATATCTGTAAATGAAGATATAGGGCTTGATTTACAGATATTCTAAGGGTGTTGTACACTACTCCAGCAGTACAAAGAAACCTTTAGGCCGGTGATAATGTCCATTTCTATATTTGGGGCCTCCTTAGCTAGAACAGAATTGGTGTAAAATAAGGATGTTAAGTAGTGTGTAATTGACTAATCAAATAGTCGATGCATCTTTGCATTGACTATTCGATTAGTCAACAGGGCGGTGCTGCCCCTTTGAAATGCCGTGGCAGTGTTTAAAAGGGGTAACTCTGCACACAGCCTGGTGTCAGCTGGGGAGTCTGATAGAGGCAGCAAGGAGGGGGGGGGGGGAGAAGCGACTAGTCGTCTATTCTGTGGACTATCCGATAAACATTTGCTTACCAGACAGTCAACAGGCAGAGGACATGGCCAGAGGACATTCCACTGTGGTTATTTTCTGCTTCTCAGACTTCATAAGGGGTCATGGAAAGAAAAGCATAATTTAAGCAGCTTTGAGGTAGCACCTAATTATACCACAGGCTAAGCAGCCTCCTTCAGAGCCCTAGAATTTAGATTCTCATATAAGTTGTCCTAACTCAATCAAAGTCAATAGTGCTATGACACAGTTATGGCAGGAGAAGGCACAAAAAGTGACTTAAGGTGACTTTTGCCTTTTCCACACCACATCCCTGACCCAAGTGCAGGAATGAGATAAGTGAGAATCAAGACACCTGGTTTTTGTGGGTTTTTGACAGTCCAGAAGAGATTTCTAGTGCAGAAAATTATTCAATTTTAAAGTTTCAGCAAATTAAATTTCTAGACTCTGAAGTGTATAGTAGTACAGCACAAAAACAGATATTAAAGTAACGAAACATGAAAACCAGAAGAGAATAAAAAAAGAAGTCTTCAAAAACTCTCAGACAATATAGGAAACAAAACTTGAGTGAAAAGTCCTTGTGATGAATGTCAGGCAAATTGGTGTGTTAGAAAAGCTAACCAAATAACAGCAGCAGGAACATATTTGCTTACTAAATTATGTAGAGAAATCAGCATGATACATAGGTAACTGTAAACACATTTCTTCTACATTAGAAAGGATATCTATCAACATCCGCTCCACGGTCACCCTCAGAAGTGTGCTCTTTATGTTTTCTTTCTGATAAAATGAAAGCCTTTTTGATCATGTCTTTGTAGGTGTGAAACATTATTAAGGTGTAGCCAAATTTTCCTTTAAGTATGCATGTGGATTTGCAAAATTTGAACCAGGATATGATATTGAGTGGATGATAGCAACTTCCATATCTTTTTGATCTTCCACTTTTCTGCTTTTTTCCAAAATATACAGTGCTTTAAATTGTCACAGCCATCACATTATGGTCAATTGTCAAAATGATACTTCTTTTGTGAACCTACCTGACTACTAACATCAATCCATTTCCAGTTGTAGTCCAAATACAGATCATAGCCAGCTGGTTCCTACTCCTGAGTCACATTTTCTTCATGCATGGAATAGCTGGAGTTGCATATCTTAATTCGACATTTCCATGTAGCGTAGATCTGCCCATAGGCTCTGTAACTCATACTCGCACTAATAGTGACATTCCATTGGGGCAGAGGAGTAAGTGTTTAAAGAACTGGGTCCTAGCATTCATGACTTTTTTTCCTACATCTGATCTGTCTGACACTCCTTTTTTCCTGTTTTTCCACTACAGTGAAAGAAAGAGACAGAGATACAGAGACAAAGAGAAAATGAGAAATCCAGCTATTCTATGGTATCAACCTGGAAATCTGTAAATAAATCTGAAATAATTTTACTAATTAAAAGTCCTCCTCCTGCTCCTTTATGATCAATGATAAAATTCCTTTGATTCTGTATGAAGCAAATGTCAGGGGCATTCCTATTCGCATGATTCCTGGAATTCATGTGCTGCTTTGGCACAAGGTAAAATGCCCTTGGGTCCAGAGTTATTTGTGTATGCGTGTGGATGATCTATAGATCCTTTCAGAGCAGGCTTCATGGACTTTTCTGGGGTTCAGAAAATCTCACACTTTCTTCTCTCCACCAAATAGGCCATATGAAAGCATTCAAATAGCAATTTCCTTTACCAGAGACCCTCCTAAGTGAGCTTGATGGAGGAGATGATCTTTTGCCTCAATATGTTAATTGAACAAATAAAAATCATATATTTAGCCTAATCTTTCAACTACAAAGTCTGTGGCCATTTCTTTGGGTTCTGGTGTCTCACTAGTCACACTGCAAGCAATCCCTTTTTGAAATAACAACTGCAAAAAATTGCTGAATTATAGATTTTCGCACAGGTCTAAAGTTCATCTCCTGCATATTTATACTGCATCTCTGAATAAACCTTCCTCTGTTCACAAACTTCTTGCATTTCAAATTGTAGTGCTTATTTATGCGTACCCAAATAATTTAGCATTCACATTTATTTAGTATGCACAGGTACACATATCAACATTCAAGTGACATCTCATCTCCCTCACTATAAATTCATATTCAGAATGCCATATACTTCTGTGCACCTGCAGATTTATAAAATATTTCATTGCAAAAGTTAAAGGACCACATTCTATCATCTTCATATATCCCTGAGTACTCAAAGCATAATCCTTGGAACAGTCATATCCAACATGAATTTATCTAGCACTTTTTTGAACCTTACTATCATCTTGGCCTTCACAACATCCTTTGGAAGTACTTTCTTTTGATTGTTTTAAACCTGCTACGTATTAATTTCATTTGGTGACACACATACCGTTAGTTCTTGTGTTATGGAAAGAAGTAAATAACTCTTTATTCCCTTTTTCCACACCAGACATGGTTTTATAGATTTCAATTATATCCCTCCTTAGTCATTTCTTTTCCAAGCTGAAAAGTCTCTGTCTCTTTATCTTATTTGCTTATCATATGGAAACTGTTTCATACCCCTAATCAATTTCTTGCACTATTCTGAACCTATTCCACAGCCAAGATATATTTTTGATATGAGACCATCACATCTGCATGCAGTATTCAAGATGTGGGTATACCATGGATTTATACAGACACAATACGTCTCTGTCTTGTTCTCGATCCCTTTCTTATATATTATACACTATTTTTTCTTTTTTATTTATTAGAAAAAGCAGTGATCAGTGGTTGTTATGGATTTAATTAGATGCCCAAAAGACAGGAATTTCAAATTCAGATATTGGTATTCATATTCAGGTATGTCATTGTGACAGAAATGGCAAATTCCTTGGAAAACCTTGCCGAACTAACTTTGAGTAGCTTTGGAGACTACTGCATCAATGCAAAGGTTATTATCAAATGTTGACCCTCTCTGATCTGGGTCTTTCTAGTCCAGCAACATCCACAATCTGTGCCAGCCTGGCTGATGGGGGGGCAGGAGCAGAGCTGGTCCCATAACCAGGGGAAGGAAGCCCTGCTAGCGCCTGCAATGGAGCCTGGTAGCCGGGGTCAATGGCCATGAGAGTAGCCTGACGAAGAGGCTGGTGGCACCTGGTGAAAGCCTGGAAGCCTGCATCCCAGTAATTGGAACTGACCACCCCTGGTCTGGCAAACTCCCTTTTTCCAGAACAGTCAATTCCCAAGTGTAATGGACCAGGGAAGTCCAACCTGTAACTATGGGCCATAACAGTATGTAGTCTTTCTGGAGGCAGTTACTAATGTGAACCCTTGGAAGTGTTAGGAACTTCAGTGAACTTTACTGACCAATGTGGCTATGTCTAGACTGGCATGATTTTGAGGAAATGCTTTTCACGGAAAAGTTTTCCCATGAAAAGTATTTGCGCAAAAGCACGTCTAGATTGGCACGGGGTTATCGTTATAACGATGCGCTTTTGCGCAAAAGCAGAAGCCCGGAACCATTTTGCAGAGGGCAAAAGGGCACCAGCCCTTTCCGGGGGCAGGGGCTGGAGCTCCTTTGAGACACGTGCTTAAAGGGATCTCCCTGGACAGCCGTTTCTCTCCTGCTCCGTGCTTTAGTACCTCTTGTAGGGACTGACAGCCATAGCAATTTTGGTGGTTGCCCTCTGCCTTTTGGACACCACTGCCTTTTGCCACCTAGTGCTTTTTACTGTTTTTTTTTCTTTTGCCTTGTTTTGTCTGCCATGGAGCCAGGGGTGCCGTGTGCCTGCTCTGGCCCCTGCCGACCATTTTGGAGTGCCTGCAGCTGGTGCTCCAGGCTGGTGCCCTCCTGTTCCAGGACCAGGAGGCGCAGACCGCTTTGGACTCCCTCACCAGGGAGGCCATGGCGTCCCTGTGGCATCCCCACCCCAGGGTGGAGAGGCCACTGTGGAGACTGGACACCAGTACAGACTGGTGGGACCGGCTGGTCCTGGGGTAATGGGGTGACCAGCAATGGCTCCGGAACTTCTGCATGCAAAAGCGGACGTTCCTGGAGCTGTGTGCCTGGCTTGCCCCTGCGCTCCAGAGAGCCACCACCCGACTGTGGGCACCCATCCCCGTCAACAAGAGGGTCACCATCGCACTTTGGAAGCTGACCACACCGGACAGCTACCGATCGGTGGCACACCAGTTCGGGGTGGGCAGATCCACTGTCGGTGTCATCGTGATGGAGGTAAATCCCAGGGGGAGTGGGGAGTGGGGTGGGGGGAGGGTGCTGCACTCCATGCCCAGGGGCAGCCAAGACTCCAGGCTGGGCCACCCAGGGGTTTTGGCCGTCCCTCCCTTTCACAGGCCTGCTGGTGGGGGGGGGGCCTGGTGTGTGTGTGTGTGTGTGTGTGTGTGTGTGTGTGTGTGTGTGTGTGTGCGCGTGAGGACAGAAGGAATCACGGGGGAGTGGGGGCCCCTGCCTTATGTGATGTGTTCCCCTGCATTTCTTTGCACCCTTCTGCAGGTCATCCACACCATCAACGATGTCCTGCTCCCAAGAGTGATCCGCCTGTGTGACGTGGACGCTACGCTGGCCGGCTTCGCTGCCCTCGGGTTCCCCAACTGCGGAGGAGCCCTGGATGCAATCCACATCCCCGTCCGGGCCCCGGAGCATCAAGCAGCCCATTTCATGAACAGGAAGGGGTACTGCTCGATTGTTCTTCGGGCCCTCGTGGACCACCGGGGCCGCTTCCTGGACGTCTATGCGGGCTGGTCCGGCAGGGCACACGACACCCGCATCCTCCGCAACTCTGGACTGTTTCGCAGGCTGGAGGCGGGCACCTACTTCCCCCGGCGGGAGTTTACTGTCGGGGATGTGCCTACGCCCATCTGTATCATCGGGGATGAGGCCTACCCCGTGCTGCCCTGGCTAATGTGGCCCTACACAGGGCGGCCGGACCAGAACCAGGCCCGGTTCAACGACCACCTCAACTGGGCCCAGAATCAAGTGGAGTGCGCCTTTGGCCACTTAAAAACCCGTTTCTGTTGTTTGCTCACCCGTCTCGAGATGGGTGAGCGGAATGCAACGGAGGTAGTGGCCGCGTGCTGCGTGCTCCACAACGTTGTGGAGCAGAGTGGGGAGGCCTTCCTCCCTGCATGGATGGCAGTCGAAGGCCAGACTTATGAACAGCCCCACACAGCTGCCATCCTCCAGGCGCACCAGGATGGGGTGCGCATCCGAGAGGCCCTGACGGACATGTTCGCACAGGCCCCATAGTAGGGTCGCCTCGGTCTCCACATACAACTCCCTCCCATCACCTACCCTTCCCCCTCCGCTCCCCTCCCCTCCCAATAAACACCAAACACAGTTTTGTTTTCAACAGAAAAACTTGTATGTTTTTATTTACAAGGGGCAGAGGGGAAGGAGACCTTGAACTGGGAGGGGGAGGAGCTACTCCTGGGAGGGGTGGCCCCTGCAACCACTCCTGCAGGGGAGGACCTGCACATGGGGGGCAGGCCGCATCGGGGCAGGCTGCACAGGGAGGTGGGCAGGAGGGGCAGGGACAGGAACAGGAAGGGCCACTGCAGGAAGGGCGAGGGGCACTGCTAGGGGAGGGATGGCTGGGGCACGGGGCAAGGCCATGCCATAGTGGACGGCATGGCCTATGTGGGCAGTGAGGGTGGCAATGGAATCCGCCATGTGGACACACTGGGCCTGGAAGGTGCCCCAGGCCTCCTGGCGCCACTGCAGGTCTGCCTCCACGCGCCGAGTGATGGTTGCCTTGACGCGCTCGACGGCCTGCACGTGGCGCCGAAGGAACTGGTCCCGGTGGCGGAGCCGCTGCCTCCGTGGTTGGGCGGCTGGGGGTGCTGCTGCTGCTGCTGCTGCCACTGCTGCCAGACTGGAGGGTCCCCGGCTTGTGCCTGGTCCCGCTGCAGGGAACAGAAGAAAGGATGGGTCAGTCAGGCAGCCCAGCCACTGTCCCTACACCTCATGCCCTCCACCCCACCCCTGAGCCCAGATGACACCTCAGTGGTGTGGCTTGGGCCCACTCGATTACCTCCCCTTCCCCCCCCCCCCGTGTTGTATGTTTGCATAGAGGACCGCCCCTGGAGTAGGGTCCTCGTCCATGTATTGTAACCACTGGTCTGTGTCCTGGCCCCGTGGAGGGTGGGAGGGTGCTTGTGTTGTGTTAACCTGTGGAACTCCCTGCCGGTGGAGGCTGTGAGGCTTTGGGCTAATCAATGGTGTTTGACAGGGAGCGAGATGAATCCCCACACAGTGCCTGGGAGCACATCTGGCAGACGTGGTCTGGGCTCTCAGATCCCCATCATGTGGGATGTCTCCTGGATGGAACCAGGAGAGAGGGACTGGGGAGTGTACCATCCTTGCAGCAAAACTCAGGCGGCCCTAGGGCCAGCCCGAGTGCTTCCCCCTTCCCCCTCCCGCTAGCCCTCACACACGTAGCCCAGGGACATGTGTGGCTGCAGTGGGGACTTCCCTCGGGGGGCCAGCCAAGGCACCGGGAGCAGGTGAGGGGCTCAGTGGGGGCCATACTCACAGGCTGTGCTGCTGCGGTTCTCCCAGAAGCAGCTGGCTGTGCCTCACAGCCAGGCATGGGACAGTGTGCCGTTCTGTATGCTGCACCCTTGCGGAGGGGTGGGCTCTGGCCTGAGCCCCTGGGGCCCTGGCTGGTTCCAGCCGGCATCCACCCTTCCACCGGATGTGTGTGAGCAGCACGGTCCCAGGCGTGCCCTGCAGCTGCCTGCTGCGGCCACGTGCTGCTCGGTCACCAGACTGCATGTGGTTGCACATGCTGCTTACTGCCTAATGCTACACAGCCCGTGCAGCTCACGTGGCCTGAGTGACATGCTCTCTCCCCCACCCTCCGGGTGCCTGGCTCCCCCCCCCCCCCGCCCTTGTGAGTGCAAAGTGCAACACTCACCGGTGGATCCTTCCCCGGCCTCCAAGGATGCGTGGGAGACATCGGGACTGCCGGAGGGGGCCTGCAGGGTGGCAGTGCTGGCCTCGTCCTCCGACGCACTGCTGGGGATGTCTCCTTCCCCCATCTCGGTGGTCCTGGTGATGGGGGGGGTGCTTGCTGCTGTCCACCAGGACGTCCGGGGCTTGCGGGGCTGGCTGGCCCAGGATGGCTTGGAGCTGCCGGTAGTGGGGGCAGGTGTTGGTTCCTGCCCCCGGCCCTCGCTGGCCTGGACGTAGCCCAGGCGCAGTTCTTTCACTTTTGCCTGGACTTGTTCCAGGGTCCAGGCTGGATGGCCCTGGTGGGCAAGCGCCTGGGCCATGCGGGCAAAGATGTCCGCATTCCGGTGCCGGGAGTGGGTGTTGTGGAGGGCCTCCTCGTCCTGCCACAGATCCAGCAGGGCCTCCAGCTCCCCCGAGGACCAGGATGGGGCCCTTCTTTTTCTGGCCCTGGGGGCCTCCTGCACTGGGGGTGCGGGTGGCTGATCCCCATCTGGAGCTGCCATTGCACTTGGGGGGTGTCTGCTGGACAGCAGGGGCCACGTGGCAGACCTCTGGCCAGAGGTCTGAGGAAGGCTCCTGCCGCGTGAGCTCAGCAGCCTGCATCTGCTTTAAGGGGGCTCGGGTTACCAGGAAGTCCAGGGAGCTGACTGTGGCTATGGAGTCTCCAAGCGTCCATAGGGCTTTTTTCCGTTTAGCCTGCTTTTGCGCAAAACGTCTTAGCTGCCTGTCTACACTGGCCCTTTTGTGCAAAAACATTTGCGCAAGAGGGCTTTTTCCCGAGAGGGAGCGTCATTGTATTTGTTCAAGAACACTGACGATCATACATTAGATCGTTAGTGTTCTCGTGCAAATTCAAGCGGCCAGTGTAGACAGCTGGCAAGTTTTTGCGCAAAAGCGGCCTCTTTTGAGCAAAATCTTGCCAGTCTAGATGCAGCCTGTGCCTGTAAAGAATGGACTTTTGGAACAAAGTCTAAAGTGTTTTGCCTTTGGAATTTCTAAGGGGAGATGAATGACTATTTCCCATTTCTGGTTGCCCCAAATACCAGCCTTTTCAAGTAATGCCTTGAGAAGGGGACCATTTTCTTTTGACTACCAGTTCCATGAGTCTCAAGATCAAAGACCTTGTGTAAGTTGTGTAAAGGAAAAACTGAGCAGTTCAGGGGTGAGAGCTGGAAATTTTTGGAATGTCAGTTGCAAAAAGGAGTTATTTTCCACAAGCATTTTTGTGAAAAATATTTTCTGATGAGTGGCACACCTAACATTTGCAAATGCCTGCCCTCTCCAAGATGCAAGATGATCAGCAAAAAGTAATATTTTACAAAATTGTATTAGAACAACAGCCAATTCCTTTTTGTAAATAAAAGAAGATGCAATGCCCTCGTCCTGTAAACAAATATGAAAATACTCCTGGGAATAATCCTATTGAGTTCAGGGGCACAGGAAAATACGTAACTGAGGAAAAAAGCCACTTTAGGATGAATTAAAGTGTATTCAGGCTAAACAGCAAACCAAATAATTCTAGCTTCTTTGTAAATGAGGATGGACATTTAGCAACAACAAACTCCCTCATAGACATTACATCATGTCTCATTTTGATTCTAGCAGGAAATACCTTAAGAACCTGGAAATACAGAAGAGGAAAATAGTTATGTATGTATGATCTTCAAAACAGTTTGTTTCTAGGTGGCTTCTAAAATTTATTGAAGATTCCTTGTTGGAGGATTGTCTTATTTTAGTAACACCTGTCCATTCATATCTATTTGGCATAGCTTTGTCTCTGTATGAAATGCCAAACAATTATGAATTCCTAGGTAGCCACCCCTTTCTGCTCTTACCCCACGCTACCGAGTCACTCTCACAGCTCTAACTTTCTCTACCACCACTGTAGTCATAAGTGATACCCTTTGCTACAAGTGTTCTAATTTTTATTGACTATCTTTGATAGACTTCCTTTCTTAACCGTTCATTGACTCAAAGAGGAGAAATGGTCACTTGGTCCTGGATGCTGTACAACATTGGCTTGATCCACAGCCCACTGAAGTTGATAAGCATCTTTTTACTGACTTCAGTGTATTTTGGATTGGGCCCTTGTGTTGTTTGTGCCGAATAACAAAGTGGATAAACAAAGTGATAGATGATTCCCAAATAGGGTTTGGACTGTGGAAATCAGCTTGATAATGTTCATTGTTATGATACTCTAAGCAGCCCATGGTGGTTGTGGAGTCTTGGAAGAGAAACATTCCATGCATCAGTTTTGGGACCTTTGCCATTATGTGCAAGCTATTAGGATGATCATTTTACTCTTGGAATTTAGAATGTTTTCTTTTTCCTACAGAGGGCTCAGCAGCATGTAGCTTCTTTCTTAGTATCTCTTTCTATTATGCAGATTGTTCCTGATGAAGATATAGATGTCAGACTCAGCAAGGCAGCTTTTGCTTCATGTTTCACTTGTTATGACACTTAGCACTTGTCATTTGCATCACTACTTCTCCTCTCTCTCTCTCTCTATATATATAAACCTTTTCCTGCGGGATGACAGTGACATCAGCACTCACGTCACCCTACCCCCAGTTCCAGGCTGCTCCTCTTGGCCCCATGCTACCATTGGCTGGACCAAGCCCAGAATGCGCACCCCTGCCTTTCATGCTGACCGGCCTCTTCCACCCACAGCCTGCACACCCCCCTCATGCCATGCTACTATCGCTGACTGCCCCAGCCACTGTCCGGACTCTTTCCCTGCAGACCTACTGGCTGCAGCCCCTGTGCACCCCACCCACAGCCTCCTCATTCACAGACACACCTCACCATTCCCCTCACTAACACACACACATTGCCAAGACCCCACACTATGTGCCCCCCCCCCCACACACACAACGTAGTTCTGCCACCTCACCCCAATAACAACTGTTCCTAGAGGCCATTTTCTTAGTTTCAAGTTGACCAGCCAGCTCGGTCTAGGGAGGAGTATCCAGAGCCTGAGTGAAAGCTAATTTGGTGAAGAGAAGGAAGCTGAAAGACATCTTGATTTAGGACAGAAGCCAAGCAGGAAGGCAATAGCTACGGGCTGAAGCAAGGTAGCCATCCTTGCTCTGGGCACATAAAAAAGGTCAGGCATTTCACTCTGCCACCTTCACTATTTGCTCTACAACCTGAACACCTGGAAACACTCACAATGTTAAAAATTGCTAAATACTGTTAAATCAAGTAGTTAAAACATTTAAAAAACTGTTAACTCCATTGTTACATCAAAAATTGTTCGTTACATCAAATGTTCAATGCTCTTCTTATAGCTCCAGCTCCCAGTTGTTCACAAATTGTTAAATCTCTCTCTCAATATGAACATTTTTTTCCCGCGGGACAAGAGAGTGATGTCATCACATCACTCTGCATCCTGCCTGCTTCCTACCTCCCTTTTCCCCCAGTGCCCCGGGCTCCCTCCTGTCCTCTCTAGCGCTCAGGGGGCAACTGGGGCTGCTACGCCATGGCCTCGGCCTCGGCCTCCACCTGGTGGGCAGTAGGAGACAGCCAGGGTTGGTGCAGCCTTGACTCTCCTCAGTGGCCAGGGATATATGTGGGAGAGCCAGGGCTGGCACAGCCAGGGAGGGAGGGCGGTGGGAAGTGGTAGAACCAGGGCTGGTACAGCCTCGGGCCTGCGCAGTGTAGCCTGCAAATCTATATACTCTCCTGTCTAATCCCTTTTATTATATTTTGGGAGTAATGCAAAGCCTGCGGTAATTTTATCCTGTATGAAGTTGGCTTTAGCAGTAATGTAGGGTGTGGACTTTTGTCGACAAAACTATACCTGCGTCCACACTGCCGTCGAGTTCTGTCGACATAACTTAGCAGTTTTGTTGACGGATGTAAACCTCATTCTATGAGGAATAACTCCTTTGTCAACAGAGTTCTGTCGACAAAAGGTAAGTGTGGATGCAGGGGAGAAGTTATGTCAACGGAAAAGGCCTCCAGGAAGAACCCCTGGTAGACACTCCTGTGACAGCTTTCAACTCTATTGTTCCTGTCTGCAGACATCTTTAAAAGGCACATGCACCCAGGATCAGCACTCTGGCAACAAGCCAGCTCCAGAGAGGACCCTGAAGGTGCAGCTCTTCCCGGTAGGGACTCGCAGGACACATGTCCCAGGGACAAGCCCCCCAAGACCTGCCTGGCTCTTCCAGGGACTCATCCCCCCGGGAACCCCGGGGCACCAAGCGCTAGGCACCCTCCTGGTCTGGCCCAGAGATAAAAGCCCTCTTGGGGCTCTGGGCTGAGGAGGAGTCCCTCCAGGACATGTAGTGCAGCAAGAGGAGGAATGCGGACATTTATGGCCTTGCCAAGAAAGGTCACCACTCTCGCACACTGGAGCAGATCAGGGCAAAAGTTAAGGAGCTATGGCAGGGGTATGTTCGAGCCCATGAGCACAGCTCCCTCTCTGGGGAAGCACCTCACTACTGTGTGTATTATGAGGAGATCAACCAGATCCTAGGGGCAGGGGAACCCCTGCCTCCCGAGCGGCTCGTGGAGTCTGTGCTGGATACCCCTGGTCAGCAGCGGCCACAACTCCAGGGTGACACCCGAGCACAACACTAGCAGCTCCAACAGGAGGAGGAGGAGGAGGAAGACACTACCACCAGCAGGAGCACAGCGACCCTGACCCAGGACCCAGACACCCAAACCCAGGAGGCCTCCCAGGCAATTTCGAACACTGGGGAGGGAACATCAGGACGTGAGTGCTGTGAGGGTCCACCACAACACAGGGCAGGGCAGGCGGGAGCAAAGGGGATGGTGCAGTGCTGTGACATGTCATGCTGATCCCAGCTGGGGGGCAAAGGAGGCACACCCATGGCCGCCCTCAGGGAGGGCCATCCTACCCCTGCACCCTCATGGCTGCTAGGCACCACCTGCTCCTGCAGGCAGTGATGCCAGGGGCAGCCATGGGTCGGGGATGCCGGGATTGCTTCACAGCTGCAGGCCTCTCAGTACTCTTCGGGAACTCCAACCGTGGCCTGACACTTGTCTGTGCTACTCGGCCATGGGGTGTGTGCAAGGGGGGGGAGGATGGTGGCCTGCACACCTTCTGGGCTCCAGAGAGGCCGTGGCTGCAGGCCAGGCCACACCATGCCTTACTGAGATGCACATGAGCAGCCTCTGACCCTGGGACAGGCACTGACTGCTGAGAAGAAGGAGGGCATGCCCTCTCAGGAAAAGGGTGAGCACGCACAACTGACGACTTTTCCATCTTGTCCTCCACAGCTGCCCCACCACCCAGACGGCCGCAGGGAACCCGTTGGCACTGGCGCACCTACTTAGACCTGGTGCACCAGCACGCTGAAGTCCTGCAAAGGATGCAGGACTCAATGGAGAGGAGGCTGGAGGCAGAGGCCAAGTGGCGCCGGCGCTTGCTGGACGAATTTGCCCAGCAGCGCAGGGACATCTGCACTGTGATCCGGGAGGCCATGGCCTTCCCCAGTCCTGTGCCTGGTCCTGCCCCTCCTCCTCAGCCCCTGCCATCCCAGATCCAGGTCCAGCCCCACCTCCTGCCCAGCCCCTTGCTGTGGCAGCCCGCATGTGCAGCCGGATGCGACAAGGCCTCCGGAGCCAAAGTGCCAGGGGCTTTTCCTCCAGGCAGCCCCCTCAGCCCTGAGCTTCCCTCCCCCCTTCCTGGTTGACATTCCCCCTTCCCACCAGTGACAGTAACTGAGGGCCACACTTTATTTTGTTTGCAAACAGTTTATTTTCTAAGAAAAAAAGAGATTTTTTTATTTTCTCTGAACAAAAGAGTTATTTATTTTATTTTGTGCCAAAAGCAACAGTGAAATAAACTGGCCAAAAGTTTTCACCACCACCTGTCTCTGTTCTCCGTGTGTGAGGAATGAGTATAATGTGTGACTGTGGGGCCGGGAGGGGTTTTGGGGAGGAGGACACCAGGGGCATGGGGCAATCCCACATTTTGAAGGCCCTGGGGAAACTCAGTGGCCTCCTTGGGAGAATTGCTCCCTCAGGGCTTCTTGGATTTACAGTCCTGACTGGTGGGCTTGCTGGATGGCAGCTGTCCGGGGCTGCTCAAACTGCCTCCCCTCCATCTCAGCCTGTGTCCTCCATGCAGGGAGAAAGCTTCCCCTTTCCTCTCCATGAGGTTGTGCAGCACACAGCATGCTGCAACCACATCGGGGATATTGTGTTCCCCCATGTCCAGCCGAGTGAGAAGGCATCTAAACCTGCCCTTCAGACACCCAAAGGCGCACTCCACCTGGTAGCGAGCCCGATTCAGGTGGGAGTTAAAGAGTTCCCTGCTCGCATCCAGGTGCCCGGTGTAGGGCTTCATGAGCCAGGGCATAAGGGGGTAGGCCGCGTTGGCCACGATGCATATAGGCATCTGCACATCCCTCACTGACAAGTTTCTGTCTGGGAAAAATGCCCCAGCGTGAAGCCTGCGGTACAGGTAGGACTTCCGGAATATGTGGGCATCGTGTGCCCGGCCTGACCACCCGACACAAATGTCTGTGAATTGTCCCTGGTGGTCAAACTGAGCCTGCAGCACCATCGAAAAGTAGCCCTTTCTATTAATATACTGGGCTGCTCGATGGGGCGGTGCGCAGATGGGGATGTGCATCCCGTCGAGTGCTTCACCACAGTTGGGGAATCCCAGTGCTTCAAATCCAGCCATGATGGCATCCAGGTTTTCCAGGCGGACGGTCCTGTGAAGCAGCTCCGAGTTGATGGCCGTGACCACCTGCATAAAGGGACAAATAGAAACACACAGAACAGGACATTAGAGGGGTTGGCTCAGCTGATGAGAGGTGCTCCCCCCCTTCCCCTCCTGGACCCCAAGAGCCCCCCCTCAGACAACCCCACCCCCGCACCATGGCAGGGTGAGGCTGAGAGGGCTTCTACCTCTGCCACCCCATTCCTAATTCCCTGTGCCTGGTCCTGACTGCCCCCCTGGACTGTCCCCTGAGAGTGACTTACCTCCATCAAGACGGCCCCCATGGTAGACTTCTCCATGCCAAGCTGATGCCCCATGGAGCGGTAGCTGTTGGAGGTGGCCAGCTTCCATAGCGCAATAGCGACGCACTTCTCCAGGGGGATGGCAGGCCGCAAGTGGGTGTCCTGGTGTTGCAGGGCAGGGGCGAGCCAGACACAGAGCTCCTGGAAGGTGGCCTTCTGCATCCAGAACTTTCGGAGCCACTGGTTGTCATCCCGCTGCTGCAGCACTAGCCGGTCCCACCAGTCAGAACTGGTGTCCAGCCTCCAAACTCGCCTCTCCATAAACAATTTTGGGGGCAAGGGCAGCAGGGCTGCAGCCTGAGTGAGGGGCTCAAAGCTGGGCTCAGAATCCAGCTCTCCTGAGCATGCAGCAGAACTTCCAGCAGCACGGTGTGGGGCCATCGCCTGCCCAGGGGCAGCTCAGTCTCCGTGGCCAAAAAAGCCAAATTAACACACAAACAAAAGAACAAAAGAAACAAAAGAACAAAAATACAGACAAACAAACAAAAAACAAAAAAAGCCAAAATCCAAACAAACACACACACAAACCAGCAAATAAACTGCTGTGGTGTCTGAGAAAGCAGGGCAACTAGAGCCAAAAAAATTGCAGCAGCTTTGCTTTCCCTCTATGAGGTAGGCAAGCCAGAAGCAGGAACAGAGCAACGGCTGTCCAGGAGGATCCCTTTAAGCCTGCATCTCTGCAGAGAGCATGCAGCAGCGCCTGGGCTTTAAGGCTGCCCCTGTGACCTTCCAGAAGCACTTCCGGGTGCCTTCTTCTGTCTACTGAGCGTCCTGCAGTCTGGACGCTCTTTGTCGACAAAGCGATGTAGTCTGGATGCTCTTTGTCGACAGAAGTTTTGTCGACAGAATCTGTCAACAAAACTTCTGTTGTCGGAAGTCTGTAGTCCAGACATACCCATAGTGTGGTAAGAAAAGGTTAACATCTTTTTAGAAATTAAATTAAATATCCTTAATATTTCTTTAGAAATCGTGAAAGGCTTTGTCATGAAATTTTCAGTTGGGTCAGAACACAGATAGGGTAAGATATGTGACTTAGTGCCTCATGAGATCTAGAATAAGTCTAAAACTGTAAGACCCAGCCAAACTCACATCCCGATCAAGGAAACAGAAGGCATTGTGAAGGCCTTGCACCTAACCACAGGTTCCTACTTTTGCCACATCAGAGAATGGGTCCAAGAGGTGCATCAAGCGATTTTATTTGTGTACCCACAAAAGCTCAGGGTATGGAAATCTGTTAATGGCCATAAGAGCTTGGGTATTAATGACACAAAGATGTCCATAAAATGCTATGGCGGTAGTTGGGAGACAGAAAATCTTCTTCTTTATCAAGTATCTCTCTCCTTCACATCGAAGCTCTTTGCTTCACTTCACTTATTCTTTCTAAGTTTCTCTGCTTCTAAATTTTCCATACTTCACCTTTCACTGAAAATCGAAGTCCCACCAGGAAAGGGAGGCTGACCCTTCCAACAGCCTGGTCTTCTGGGAGATGGTATGTAAGTATAGTATTATACTAGGTAACTATCTCTGTACACTTAAATAAGATCATTATATAACCAAACTTTGTTAATGTTACCCTGAGGGGTGATTGAATTAATCTGTGTGATCAGTGCTGTGTGTTTTGTATTGTTTGCCAACATAATATCAGTCATAATAAAAATTGTTTTAATTTGGTACTATCCTCATTGTAAGTGTGGCTGCTGTTGTGGTCCCCCAGATCTACTTCCAGAAATAGAGCTTTATAGCCCTCAACCTTTGGGTGTGTCAACACAGCAAAGTTATTTTGGAATAACGGCCATTATTCCAAAATAGCTATGTGAGCATCTACACAGCAATTCTGTTAATTCGAAATAATTTCAAAATAACGGATGGCTTATTCCAACTTCTATAAACCTCATTCTATAAAGAACAACGCCTATTCCAAAATAGCTATTTCGAAACAAGTCGTGTGTAGACACTCCACTTCTGCTACTTCGAAATAGTGACCGTTAAGTTATTCCCCCTGGGGCTCTAAATCGAGATAGCACATCTACATTAGGGAAGCCTCGGACTAATTTTGAAGCTTCCCTGCAGTGTAGACATTCTGTTTTGAAATAAGCTATTTCGGAATAACTATTCCAGAATAGCTTAATCTGAAATAACTGTGCAGTGTAGACATAGCCTTTGTGCCCTGGGAAAGGAGGACAAACCTGGAACCTTCTAGTCAGATTGGCCAGACATACGCAGATAAATTATATCATTCTTCACCCCCAGGCCACACCGGTGGTTGGGGCAGGGAGTGCCGGGCTGGGCCCAGCTTCAGCCTGGTGGCCAAAGGGGGCAGGAAAGGGCAGAACAGGGCTGCCACGCCTTGGCCTTACTTTCCCCAGCAGCCAGGGAAGAGCTGGGGCTGCCTACCCCCAGGGAGAGAAGGGATAGTGAGCTTAGTGAGCAGGGAGCGTAGCCTTCAGTAGCTTTTTAAAACACTTTGTTCCATGACAAAAAAGAGGAAAAGACAGATTGACAGCTGGCAAACAAAACTGTGCTCATATGGAGAAAGAAGGATAAGATATTACTGGGGCAATCACAATTATATTGATCTATTTTTAGGTGCTATTTACTAAGCCATAAAATTTTAAATCGTGTTTGTGTGTGTAAAGTGGTACTTATATTGTCTTTTTTCCCATCTTTTTGATCATTCGCTTCCTCTTAAAAAGCCGTGCAGATACATCTATTGAGATGATTGTAAAGGAATCAGACATTCTATCAAGGCATGCGCTTATATTGGGGGTGATCCAAAGCTGCACCATGGATGGGGAACATGGCATTAGGAAAATATATGAAGGCATCCTGTAATCTTAGCCTATGGAGCAAAATGTAGAGGAATACCCTATACAACAGGCAGCTCTGGCAGTGATTTTGCCTTTCTGAATTAAAACACTAAAGTCCCTCAGAATGCATTTGAAATAAGAAATGTACATGCTTAGATGCATAGCCATTTGTATTAAACATCATAAACTCCTACTCCAACTCATCTGATGAAGTGGGTTTTACCCAGGAAAGCTTGTGATCCTATATATTTGTTAGTCTTTAAGGTGCCACAGGACTACTTGTTGATCATAAAAATGGTTATGGTTTTGCTTCATTTGCCATCCAATTCTCCTGACACACTAAACTGTGTTTGGGCTTGATCCAAAGTAGATTGAATTCAACTGAAAGTTTATGGAGCAGGTTTTTGGTGTAGGAAAGTGGTTTCTGATGCAAAGTTTTGTAACCCTTACATAGAATAGTCAATAACTAAAATGAATAGCTCCCTTCACTTAATAAGATATGCAGGTTGAACCTCTCTAATCCGGCATTCTCTGATCTGGCAACATCCATGGCCCAGCATGATTTTAGTTAACTGGATATTCATGGGTGTGGCCAGGCTTTCTGTTGTCCCATAAAGGTTGTTTACAGCCACCAGTCCTGGCTCTCAGTGTTCTGTGCTGTTATTTAGCTCTAATTTACCCCTAAATGTCTTCTGAGAGCCCAATAAGCAGTGGAAGTGTTGGTAATGCTGTTAAACAATATTGACCTCCCATGGTTCATCAAATTTTCTGGTTCAGCTCTCATCAGGGCCCGAGGGTGCTGGATTAGAGAGGTTCAACCTGTAAAAGTAAAGGTAGCTATTCTCTCCTTGGCCTAAAATCCTTCAGGGCTATTTCAGATTAGTATTTTGATTACTGTCTCTAGTATCAATGGTAGATTTTGTAGGACTATCAGGTTGAGAAATATATACATTTTCTGAACATGCTGACTTTCTTACATATGAATAGGAAGCCAAACCACTTTGTCTCACTCCGACAGTTTAATCTCCATGACTTTTTTGATGCTTCCATTCTGGCTTTGTCAGTGAATTTGTCTTTTCAGAGTTAACACCGTTTTTTCCCAGTGATATACACAAGCCTCAGAGTAAATTAGAGGGGAGCCTAGGTAATGCAGAAGACTATTGTTCTGACCTTTGTCAACTGGGAACGTATTCAGCTTAGTACCCTGGGCCTTATTGCATTAGCTGGAATGAGTATGATGGACTTACCACATCCTTCATTTATGCACAATTTAAAAATGACCACAGAGTCTGTCACAATCGATTACAGATGGAATTTTTATTCAAGAGTCCTGGACTCGAATAACAAGTTACAACCAAGCACAGAGGCATATGGGATGGGAATCTCGCCCAGTGCCAGCCTGAGTTCTAGCCACAGCTGTTATATTCTAACTTTTTATATGTACAGGTTGATCCTCTGTAAACCAGGACTCTCTGGTCCGGCAACATCTGTGGTCCAGCAGGGTGTTGCTGGACCAGAGAGTCCCTTTGAAGGGGTGGTGGCTAAAAGCCCAGCAGGCTGGCAGAGCAGTAAGCTGCTGGAAGAGGGATGCCTGGTTGGGCCGGGAGCCTGGCATGCTGGGAGCTGGGCTGGAGCTGGGCTGCCTATGTGGCAGGCAAAGGGAGTTGGGAACCAGCAGGGCTGAGTGCAGAGGGAGCCTGCTGGCGGACGGTCCAGTGATAGGGGGCTGGTAGCAAGGGAGCCTAATATGACCTCCCCGGTCCAGCAAAATCCCTCATCCAGGACCAGTCATGACCTGAGAGTGCCGGTCCATGGAGGGCCAACCTGTATTTCAAATCCTAGATTGTGCTTGTGTATATATATTGGAAGAGAAGAGCTGTGTGGCTTTGTTCCTTTTTCTAATGTTAAGTTTATTTTCCAGATCTCACAATATTAAGCTATGTATACTGGGCCCAAATGCATCAGAAGAAGGATGTAGGTTTGTGCTATCAAGGAGGGAATTACTGCTGTGACACAGAAATGTTTTCTCTACCAATTCTTAGGCATGACATAGCATTTATTAAACCTTTTGAATATTAAACCTTTTGCAATGAACAGAATACTAAGACATATAACTTTTGAGAATCTTTACCAAAGTATCACTTGATATGCCCTCTGAATCATCAGAGTAAGTATTCTTCTAGGGCCATCCCTAACGGGGTGCAGGGCCTGGGGTGGAAGTGACAAATCCAGCAGTTTAGGGACCAGCCCATCACTTCTGGGACTGACCAGGCTGGCCAAACATGCGAGCACATAAGGCATTCTAAAGCATGGGATATGGAGTGGTCGCCCAATTCATTACGCCCTAGGGATGGTGCTAACTCTTTCCATAAGGATGAACATGTTTTTTCAGTGCACTGCATAGGTAGTACTTGCATTCACTTGCAGAAATTTTGCTTGGATGGTATATTCTATTAATGGATTTTAATAAGTTGTCTCTGATTTGGTCAGTGAAAATCACTCTTGTTTGCAGGTGGTACAATTGCATAATTACATAATTCATCTACCTATTTTGGGATTTTGTACGGTCACTCATCACCATAAAAATCTGAGAACCTCCCAGTTTCAGTTAGATTGGAAGAGCCAACGTCTTAAAGTTGATATCATGAAATTTCATTTTTCTTTCTGCTCATGCTATAGGAAGCACTGCTTGGAGTAGGTCTGTGGGATGTTCTTTCTGTCTGTGTATCTTTCTTTTTGAGAGAACATAGGAACGACCATCCTAGGTCAGACTACAGGTCCATCTAGCCTAGTATTCTGCCTTCTATATTGGCCAGTACCAGACCCCTGAGACGGAACAAACAAACCAGGTAATCATCAAGGCTACGTCTAAACTACACCCCTATCGGCCGATAGGATGTAAATGAAACACTTCAAAAGTACAAATGAAGTGGGGATTTAAATATCCCACGCTTCATTTGCATAATCACATCCTGGCTCTGTTTCGAACAAACGCCATTTCGAAACTGAAACTGCGGTTTAGACAGTTTTTTCGACAACAGGGCCCTTTTTCGAAAGATCCTGTACTCCTGAACAAGCAGTTTCAGTTTCGAAATGGCGCCTGTTCGAAACAGTGCCATGACATGATTATGCTAATGAAGCATGGGATATTTAAATCCCCACTTCATTTGCACTTTTGAAGTGCTTCATTTACATCCCACTGCCAACAGAAGGGTATAGTTTAGATGTAGCCCAAGTGACCTGCTCCCTGTTGCCCATTCCCAGGTTTTGACAAACAGAAGCTAGGGACACTATTCCTGCCCATCCTGGCTAACAGCCATTAATGGATTTATCCTCCATTAATTAATCTAGCTCTTCTTTGCACCCTGTTGAAGTCATTGCCTTCACAACATACTCTGACAAGGAATTCCACAGGTTGACTGTGTGTTGTATGAAGAAATACTTCCTTTTGTTTTAAGCCTACTACCCACTAAGGGTTCTGGTTGTTAAGTCATTGTGATTTTGGTGGAAAAGCTTAATGATCTTGTTTCTACAAAGTACCTAGGATTATTAGAGTAGCTGGGATAAGTTGTTCACCAGGCACTACTGTATTATAAATAAAATAAATACATAAACAATATATTAGCAGTAAGAAAAGAGACCAGTGACTGTAAGAAAAGAGACCAGTGATTGTGAAGGTCAAAGTATGAAAAAAACAAAAAGATACTACCAAATAAAGAGATGCTACCAAATTGCTAAAGACACCAATTTAAACCGTTATCTTCTTGCCTTTTATCCAGGATTTCCTACAGATTTCCCAATATATTAATGGATATTGAGTCTTTATTGAGGAAAGTCACTTTATGCACTGTTAATGGATTATTTCTGGTGTTGGTACCAATACATGTCTTAATTAGAAGAGTAGAAGGAAGTAGATAGTAGAAGGAAGAGGTCAGGAGAGAAACAGCAAGTAGTCTGATAGCAGCAGCAGCTATTGTGCTATAAATTGATTGCCAAATTAATTTAAACATGGATGGATCTGCACCCATTCAGATACCAGTATAGCATTGAATGATTCCCCAGAGAGCTGTCTTGAGAGATCTAGACAACTTTTTTATAGATTGATACAAAAAAACCACATATGGCAAAAATAGCATTGTTTGCAACATGGAAGCAATTGCTTTTCTAAGCACTGATACCCTTGGTTTTGTATTTGATGCTCAAATAACAAGCACCCTCTGAAATCTCTTTTACATTTTGAACACCTCTGTACATATTGTTGTCTTCAGTTTGTATATAAAAACTGCAACCTTAGTGCTAAACCTACCCATGGATATCCAGATAATGAGCCCATTCAAGAAAGTGGGCAAAATGTGTCCTTCACTCCAGGTATCAGATAGTGGCTCTACCATTATCTTTCCCACAGCTATAATGATCAGAGCATTGAATGTAATCATTATCTATTTATGAACCCAAGCTTTCTACCCACTTTTTTACTGCTGATAAGTACTGTGCCAAAGTCTTTAGAGTTTTATCTACTATAACCTTTTTTCTGCTGAGTGTTTTATGGCATATGACCATTGAGCATATTATCATATTTTTAGTCTCAATCTCATTATCTTTCATTTTCTTATAATGAAATGCAAAAGCTACTTATGTGTTCATACACCTAGCTAACCTAAGTCATTCAAAAGTTTATTGATTGTACCTAGGATATTTTAAAACATCAACAGATTACACCACCTTATTATATTCTCCTTCATTTAGAACTATTTTATTGTATTGCTAGCCAGCTTGCTTCCTTCTAGACTAGGTCCCACCTACATAAGTAGTTAAAAAAAATCCAGCACATTTAGTACACATGGCCTCCCTTTTGTGTATGCACAATGACTGTTCATAATTAAATCAAAACTTTTTAGGTGTTTCCCATGCTCCATTGGAATAGCATTTTTCTAGTGCAGTTTTTAGCACTGAGGTCTGCATCTTCTCTTGAGGAAACAAGAGTAACACCCACTGTACTACACTGTGGGATCTTTTGCACAAAGGCTTCTTCCTTATAGAATGAGGATTACCAATTGCACAAAAAGCCCTCCATTCTTTTGACTTACTGTCGAAAGAACACACTTGCAGTGTGGATGGCCATTTTTCCGACAAAACTCTGTAATCTAGACATAGCCTCAGAGCCCAGGCTTAGTGTTCTATGTAGACATAGCCTTAGAGGCTCCAATTCAACAAGTCTCTGAGGTACTGATTGGTCCCACTGAACAACTGAGACTTAGCAGCAGTTCATACGCTCTTGGGAAACAGACTTTTCCTTCCAGGAGTCCCACTGTGAATAATATGCACCAAACTGGATAGGAGGAACCAAGAAACTCATAGAATCATAGCACTGGAAGGGCACCCAAGAGGTCATATAGTCCAGCCTCCCACACTTATGGTAGAACTATGAATTACCTAGAGCAACCCTGACAACTGTTTGTCTAACATGTTTTTGAAAAGCTCTAATTATGGAGATTTTAGCATCTCCCTGGGCAATATATTCCAGTGTTCAACTACCCTGACAGGAAGTTTTTCCTAATTCTGTGTATTCCTTGTTTTCCAATTACAACCCTTGCTACAATTTAAGTCCATTGCTACTTGTCCTGTACTCAAGTTAAGACCAATTTTTCTCCCTCCTCATTGTAACAATCTTTTAGATACTTGAAAACAGTTATGTTCCCTCTTTGTCTTCTCTTTTCCAGACTAAATATATCCATTTTTTTCAAACTTCCTCTATAGGTCATGTTTTCTAGACATTTACTTATTTTTGTTGCTCTCCTCTGGACTTTTACCAATTTGTCTACATCTTTCCTGAAATGTGGCACCCAGAACGGGACACAATACTCCAGTTGAGGCCTAATCAGTCACAATAGAGCAAAAGAAATACTTCTCATGTCTTGCTTACAATACTCCTGCTAATACATTCCAGAATGATGATTGCTTTTTTTACAACAGTGTTTCACTGTTGACTTATATTTAGTTTGTGGTCCACTGTGATCCTTAGATCCCATTCCACAATAATCCTTCCTACGCTGTTGTTTCCCATTTTGTATGTATGCAACTGATTGTTCATTTCTAAGTGAAGTACTTTGCATTTGTCCTTATTAAATTCACCCTATTTACTTTAGACAGTTTCTCCAGTTTGAAGAGGCTATGACTCTCCTCGACACTCAGGTGGCTAAAGGTGTCTGGATGTACTAGGAGAAATACACTGGTACCTGAAATAGGAAGCAGTAGACATTCCAATCTAGAAAGCTGAGAAAGAAATTTTGAGGCAGAATTCCTCTAAGAGCTCCTTCTAGGGTGTTGTAACCCACAGCATGGCTGGCACAGGGCTATGGCTGAACAGCATGACTGAGATAACTTTGTAGGAAAATGGAAATAGATGTTCCACCCTCACAGTGGAGACAATGAACCTACTTGAAGTTACTGAACGAATTTCCCTTGAATTCTATGGAAATAGAATACTTTAAATACTTTATCATTAGGAACAGAGTTAAGACATATGGCTAAGCTCTAAGGTAACTATGGAAGCAACATGTAGTTGTACAATAACGGTTAGCAGTTATGGAGGCTCGGTTCTGTTCTTACACCAATATACTTTAGTGTCTAGCTCCACGATGTTCTGTGTGAGAAAGGAATCAGGCCCAATGTGTCCTTGATGACAACATTTTTAAATTGGTGGCCTCTTCTCCCTGCCCCCATCCTCACCACAATAACAGTTGTGTTAGCTCATATTAATATTAGATCTGTATTGTTATTCTAATAACTAATTATACGACTCATAATGCTAATTATAGCAGTTTCGTTTGCAATCCCATCTGTTCACTTTACCCAAGCTGTTTACTTTCTTTCCTGCCTTAAAAATATTCCTGATTTGTAATTAATCATCCATTTTGACTATTTCTTTAAAATAAGAGATTTATTTTTTTCTAAAATGAAAGTATCAGGCGGGAATAAACAGGAGCTGGCATGGTACCCCAAGGCAAGAACAGCTGGATTTCTAACCTCATGACACTCAGTAAATAACTGCTAAAAAGAAAATCCCCATACAAATTAAGATTGCAACAGCTGGAACACCTTATTCCAAAGAGAATGACCTAATCCCTTTTCTTTCTAGAATGCTATAAAATGATAATCAGTTGTGAAAATGCTTCTGTCCCTCTTTCATTCATCCCAAACTGAACTTGTGCACCTGTTATATATTTATGTGCAGGCAAGATTCTCAGCCAGTACTGAAAAATGGCAGTACAAGCTCCTGTTCAGTGTAAGGGTACATCTACACAGCAGGGCTAAAGCCTAAATAAGCTACACAACTTGAGCTACATCAATTGCATAGCTGAAGTTGAAAATCGCTTATTTTGGCTTTTGGTGCTGTCTACACAGCAGGCAGTCCCAGTTAGAGCACTCTTCCTCCAACTTCCCTTACTTCTCGTAAAATGAGGGTTATGGGAGTCAGAGTAAGAAGTCCTCCAGCTCAACATTATGTCAAAATAATTGCTTGCTGTGTAGACATAGCCTAACGGAGCTACTCAGGCTATGTCTACACTGTGGGGTTTTTCCAGGATACCTCCAGTATCCCGGCAAAACCCTGCCACATCTCGGGAACATGTTTGCTCTTCCTCTTTTTTCATGGAAGAGCAGATGCGCTCTTTCGGGGATCCCTATATACCTCTTTCTACGGGGGCCAAATGACGGAAAAGCCTCTTCTGGAAAAGCAATCGGAAAAAGGTTCGCAAATTACAGAGCACAATTTGCATACCTTTTGCTGAAAAAAAGTGGCAGTGTAGACCTAGTCTCAGATTTACACCAGCTGAGGAACTGACTCATTCGGTGTAAGGTTATGTGAAGAGCAGAACTTTTGTTGGTTAAAAACAGGTGACAGAGTGACTGAGAAAAGACAGAGAGGTGCATTCTACCAAAAGTTAAAGTACCATGGGGCACATTAAAGATCATATGTAAACTCATATACACCCCTGTTAAGCTTAAAGAATCATTTTATCCCATATACAGCATAGCAAGAATGAAAACTATTTATTATCATGGTGATAAATTGTGCTAAGCCTGTGCTTCCCAGTGTTCAGGCAAGTCTATATGGGTTACCATAGCGGAGATGCCACAGATAAGTATGTGTTTCATATAAGCATGTGCTGACTCACTAACACATTCTCCGCTACATTGGTTGGACCACAATTGTCTTTCTTCAAGCAATAGGTTACAAAGTCTTTGTATTAGCTACCTCACATGCATATTTGAAAAAACTGAGACTAGAGCCCAGAACACACTCTTTTTCCTTCCATATTCTCTCACATTAGAGATACTTCAGGAGGAGAAAATTAATGCATCCTTTAAACAAACTAGAAAGTTGCACAGAAAGAAAATGACAGTGGGACAGATGAAGGTTCACATGCAGCTTTGAGAGAATTGGACCTCTTATTCATTTTAATAAGAATTGACAACTATTTTTCATAGTAGGACTTAATCCTGCATATTTTTATTTGTTTGCAAAGTCTTTACTCTAAGTTACTAGTCAGTCAAATAACAGTTTGAATTTTCAGTGCTTAATTGACCTTCTGAAGCATTTGGTACCAGCTACTGTTAGAAGAGAGGATACTAGGATAGATAGACCATTGATGTAACTTAATATACCATTCTTGTGTTTTTAATTTGTTGAAGTCATAATTGTTGTAATACTAAAATGCTGTTTTTCACTTACATCTTTTCCTGAATACAGATAATTACTGAGGCTTCATCACATGTCCTGAACTCCAACCTGAACAATTCTTGTTTGCATATGAATACTGGGTTTAGTTTCATTAAAAAGATGCCCTAAGTGAAATCCTGCCTTTTGAAATCTGTGGCAGAACTCCCTTTTATTTCCATCTCCTAAACTGAAAGGATTCTTTTAATACTGAAAACTTGTCATCTGAAGAAGTGGGTTGTGTCCACGAAAGCTCATGATATTATTTATATATTTTTGTTAGTCTCCAAGGTGCTACAGGACCATTGTTGGTTTTTTTAAATTTTTTGCTGATGGATGTATATTTCATAATTGAATTTCTTCGAATTCTTGACTTATTCTTGTGTCTGATTTTTACCTTTTGCTCAGAAAAGGTGGATTCTCCAGTTATCTTTAGTGGCTTAAACAACTAACTATGTTATAGTGGAAATCACTACTGACCTCCCAAAGCAAACACTAGCTTAATTAGGTTATACTGGTTTGGATGCCTTTTGATATTTTCATACAGTCATCGAGCCAAATTAGAGCAAAACTACAAGTATCCATCTAACTAGTATGTTATTTCTTCTCTGTTTTAAGAGTACAGTAAATGCTTTTATCCATCCTTATTTTAATGCTCTTTATTATATATTACCCCTACACTCAGTATTCAGTAATTGCAATTGATTACTGCAGCATGTAGCTTTATCTTGTTCCTATTGAAATCAGAACAAAATAAAATAAAATTGGCTCACTTTTAGCTGGTTTCTTTCTGTCGGTGCTTTTCCATTTAGGAAAAGTTTATGGAGACATTATTAACTGATTTTAGAGTATATTAACTTTGCATTCTAAGAACTGTACCGTTATTCTGGAGATCTGGAATGCTGCCAAAATGGAAAGTAAATTTGAAATATATCAGTGTTTAGGTTGTTAATGGAATTTTGCCACCTGCAGAAGAGGGCATCGTGTATTTTTTTCTTCTATCCTTCTCTTTTTTGGTATTATATTTCTAGGCTTATATTTGGGTAAATACATTGTTAGACCTCAATTATTTTCATGACTGTAAATAATAAGCTAGTAATTTATTCTTGAGAGGAAAAAAAATTTACTTTACATATTTTTATTTAAAGTCAAGATTTAAAAAACAAAACTTTCTTCAGATTTTAGCTACTGTGATAAACAATTATGCTTTCCCATAACTAGGAGTGAGATCAAGACTTTATTCTACCTTCATGTGTTTTATGAGAGAAAGTCATGAAACTGTTATTTGTCACAGAGCTTGCATCCATGTTGAAAATGAGAAACATCAGATAAACACATACATAAAGGTTCAGACCTGTTGCAATTACATATATGTAACTCAAACTGAATTCAGTGGGTGTTTTGTCTATGCATGCAAAGCAGACTCACACTTGAAATATGCATGGTTAATTTCCACTCCTGTGAGCTGGTGAACGTCTGTTATAAGCTGCATACCAGTTGATTTTTTTTTTCAGAATTTATTAGAGTTGGTTAGTAACTTGTATGTTCAAGTCTCACACCAGTGGATGAATTGGGTTGTGATCAGTGATAATTGTGACATTTATTTATTTGTCAAAACAAATCAATATGGTCTCGGCCTTCCACAAATTGTGGTACATATTGTTCCCCTACTTGGAGTTGCTTATCAGGGTTTTCAAATGGTAAGTGCTAAGGTCGAAAATTCAGATTCAAAAAAATTGTGTGTGTGTCACCCATTCATTCTGGTAACTCAGAGCACACCATATATCTAAATTATCCACTTCCCATGCATAACAAAACAATTATCATGCTTGCAGGTCTCCCCTGCCCTTCCAGCAATACTGTAGGATATCACTAACATTCATGGTAGTTACACTCTTATTCTGTATTTGATTAAACTAGCACACATGGAAATAATTTCACATATTTCTTCATCAACGATTTAGATATTGGCATAGAGAGTATGCTTATTAAGTTTTCAGATTACACGATGTTGGGAGGGGTTGCAACTGCTTTGGAGGATAGGGTAATAATTCAAAATGATCTGGACAAATTGGAGAAATGGTCTGAGGTACATAGGAGAAGTTCAATAAGGACAAATACAAAGTACTCCACTTAGGAAGGAACAATCAGTTTCACACATACAGAATAGGAAGCTACTGTCTAGGAAGGAGTACTGCAGAAAGGGATCTAGGAGTCATAGTAGACCACAAGCTAAATATGAGCCAACAGTGTGACATTGTTGCAAAAAAACCAAACATCATTCTGGGATGCATTAATAAGAGTGTTGTGAGCAAGACGCAAGAAGTCATTCTTCTGCTCTACTCTGCACCAATTAGGTCTCAACTGGAGTATGGTGTCCAGTTCTGTGTACCACATTTCAAGAAAGATGTGGAGAAATTGGAGAAAGTCCAGAGAAGAGCAACAAGAATGATTAAAGGTCTAGAGAACATGACCTATGAAGGAAGACTGAAAGAATTGAGCTTGTTTAGTTTGAAAAGGAGAAGACTGAGAGGGGTGTATCCAAAAGGGTGTCACAAGGAGGAGGGAGAAAAATTGTTCTCCTTGGCCTCTGAGGATAGGACAAGAAGCAATGGGCTTAAACTGCAGCAAGGGAGGTTTAGGTTGGACATTAGGAAAAAGTTCCTAACTGTCAGGGTGATTAACCACTGGAATAAATTGCTTAGGGAGGTTGTGGAATTTCCATCTCTGGAGATATTTAAGAGCAGGTTAGATAGACATCTATCAGGGGTGGTCTAGACGGTACTTGGTCCTGCCGTGAGGGCAGGGGACTGGACTCAATGACCTCTCAACGTCCCTTCCAGCTCTAGTGTACTATGATTCAATGATATACTGAGAATTAGAGGACTGCAGAACCATCTGATCATTCCAAAACCAAGTTGAAATCAGAGAGAACATATTTGTGAAGGCCAAAGACTTTTTCCTTTCTTCTTTTCCTGGGAATGGGAAACACTGAATACTGAGGAGCACAGGATCTGCCGAAAAAGCTCCCTGCTGTCGGCAGAGCCGTGGCTAGACTTTACTTTCACTTTCAAAAGGGTGCGTGATCGGCACAGTGCCCAAACGTGAGTATGCAAATGAAGCCCGGGATATTTAAATCCCAGGCTCATTTGCACTTTTGAAGTGCTTGATTTGCATCCCTCTGTCGTCGGCAGAGGGATGCAGTCTGGATGTAGCCTCTGTGAGGTGTTCTGGAGGTTCAGCAGTGCAGTAGCTCCTGCTGAGACCCTGTATGGCTAACTGAGAGCCAGGCTCTACAGAGTGAGTCAATAAGTGGTCTTTAGTTGCATGACTTCTTTGCCTCCTTTCAACACCTACCAGGACTTAGTCACAATGATTCTTTCCACATGGCCTGGAAGAGTTTGCTCAACATGAAACTCTGAGACATGGGAGTAAAAAACTTACGAGTCCCTTACTTATCTGTAACCCCTACTTATGAGTAAGAAAGTCAGCATTTGGCCCAGTTTAAAAACAAGGTAGATGGATCACAACATACTTTTCACTTATTTAACTTAGACAACAGTGGTCTCTCTTATTTATTTATGCTAATACCCGCACTTCACAATGTGCCACAGGATTTTTGTAATATTAGATTTGAGAATTTATAGCAATACCCTGATACTAAATTTTTGTGAAGAAGTGAGGCAGATAGAGTCTGTTATGTTTGTGAATAATAAATGGTAAGGTTTAACAAAGTGCATATTAGTGAGGATCTACTGCATTCGTTCGAAAAAGAAGGGAGAACAATTTACTTGTTCTGGGCTTATTAGAATTATTGCTAGAGATGGCTGAACAATAGAAAAATGTGTTTGATTACATTAATGCTAAAAAATCTCAATTAATGTTATTTAAATGGCCACTTCTAATTATTACCTGTCAACAAATGCAAAAGTGGCAAATACTTATTAGCTAAATAGTAGGTTTAGGATTTATGCATTAGTCTTGATGAACCTCTTTAATACACCTGAAGTGTACTTTAATGATGAAACTCCAAAGTTTTCTACATCTCTGCTCAAACTTGCTTTTATAATACATCCCCTTTTAATGCAAGATAGTGTACATCTATACTGCACACTTATTTCAAAATAAGCTATTCCAGAAGAAATACTCCAAAATAGCTTATTTCAAAATAGCATGTCTACACTACAGGGAAGCCTCAAAATTAGTCCAAGGCAGACTTCCCCAATGTGGATATGCTCCCTCGATTTAGAGTCCCAGGAGGCACTGGAGAGTATTTAGTCTGAATGGCCCTGGGGAGGAGCTATTTTGAAATAGCACTAGTGGAGCATCCACATTACTGCTATTCCGGAATAGGAGTTATTCCTCATGAAATGAAGTTTACAGAAGTTGGAATAAGCTGTCCATTATTTCAAAATTATTTCAAAATAATGGAATTGCTGTGTAGTTACTTGCATTGTTATTTCAGAATAACGGCTGTTATTCTGAAATAATGTTGCTGTGTAGATGGACCCACAGGGAATGTTAAAGAAAAGATGGGGTTTCCAAGTATTTAAACCAGTGGTTCTCCACCTGTAGTCCGTGGACCCCTGAGAGTCTTCAGACTATGTTTAAGGTGTCTGTGAATGACAGACTGAAAAGTGACTGAACAGAATTTAATTATATATACAGACAATAGATTTTCCAAAGGTGTCCACACCTCCATTCAAAGTTGTTAGGTGTCTGCAAATGAAAAAAAGGTTGTGGACCATCATTAAGACTCCTACAAATTGAAGTAGAAGTCATAGGAAGTGGGACCCAGAGACGTTTGGAACCAGTTTTATCTTCAAAGTTTAACAAATACAGTTTTCTTCTCCTTACGCTATGTGGATATATTGCCTACACTGAATGTAAGCCTGAGACCTAGCTTCATCTGTGCTCAGTCCTACTGTTACAGATTCTTGTGAAACTGGTGTGTATTTCTTCTTACAACCAACTTGACAAAAGTTACAAATTTTGCAGCATGCAAGACCATGATTGGAGTCCACTAGAGTGTGGAATAACTTAGTTAAAGGATGCTGCTCTGGAGTCTACTATAACTGTCCCTGACGTGTAAAGTGCCTATGTAATGTAGAAAGCAGAGAAAATACAGAGCAATCTTAGAAATGCATTTCAGATCTCAGAAGATTGATAATGCATAAAAGTCTGTCAGCAGAGACACCAGTTGGCTATTACAGTGTTAAACATAAACCTTGGGGAAGACGGTAGATTTTTCTCAGCAAAAGTGTGGAGGCAAAATATTTATAATCCCATAGTTCATGGGCAAGCAGTTCTGGACCATGATCTCTTATTTCCTTCAATTAATTATAGGGTAAATATTCCTGAAGATTGGTTTTCTTTCTATTGTTTTGTTCACATAGGCAATATTTATCATTAGTATAGAAATCTCAAACATTCCAAAGGGCAGCTTACACATATTTTTTCGTTTTGATATAGTTTATGGCACATGCCATTATGGGATTGCATTTAAACTTGCACTGACATTGTTCAATTAAAGTTTTAGACATCTCTCCTAATTGTAAATATTTCATCATTTCAGGGTCCTTCATTTCATCCTTTTTTTTAATTAGTTGTTGTGGAAATCTAAAGTTCAGTAAAATAAAATATCTGGGTTCTTTTTTACAGAAATGTGAAGAAGGCACATTATTGACTAGTTTTCCAGATGTTCTTTTCGATTTTATTTTCTAAAGGTGACCTTCGAATAGTATAGTACTCATACTATGTGCAGATTGATAGTTCTGAAAAATGAAAAAGCCTTATTAATCTAAAGGATGAGGTACAATATGGGTGGTAGTAAAATTGCATGAGTGTTTTCATATTTTCCCAACAATGTATTGCAACCCTATTTTGGAATAATCCCTTCGTGGATCAGCAAGTACATTAAACATTAGTCCCATCACATTTCTTGACCTCTGCTGAATCTGCTAGCAAGAGTACCAATTTTGAGATTTGTTTTTGGGCTGTCACAAACATTTATCCACTAGGAAATGGACTGAGACCTCTAACTCTGCTCTGAATCGTCTAGGACCCATGAAGGGCTACTTCAAAACAACTGAAAGACATTTCTGACAAAGAAAAAAGGGTTTTTCACTACGTAATTATTTGGGGAGGAGATTGAGAAAAAGTGTTTGATTTCCACAGGAAAAAAAATGAATTTTCATTAAAAGTTCCCCAAAAGAAAAAAATAACTCTAGAAAATTTAGCTTAACTTTTCTGGATGAAATATTTTGGTATTCAAATTACTACCCAAAATAAAAATCAAAATGTTAAATTAGTAAGAGCAAAAGTCTACTATCTTCTTTTCAGGCTACTGACTGCCACTAATTTAAAAATAGTTAGAAGCCTAACAACTTTGGGGCTTTCAGCCCTGGGTGTTTATTTTGGAAAATGTATTTTTAAATTTTTTCGTAAACAAAAAAAGTTTTATAAAACTACTAGCAGATTTGCCTGACATTGCTTGGGTCTATAACTTAATTAAGGGTATTTTTTTGGTAAATAAAGGAAAATGTACATGTTTTATTTAAATAATTGTATTTTCAAAAATACAGTGTTATTTTTATAAAGCTAATATTTATTATGGATTTTTTTAAAAAAGGATTGTTAAAATTTTTCCATTTTTTTAGGAAATAAAATGGGAATTCCGTCAAATGTAATTTTTTTCTTCATCCTTATAAATGCTTATCATTCACTATGTTTCTTAAAAAAAGGCTATAGTCAATTTATATTTGACGGAATTCCCATTTTATAGCAACATTTTCTTCAAGTTTTCAAACGTTAAGCATTGATTTAGCCATGCCAAAACAGAGCACTATTCCAAATTTCTCCATTTTATCTCTTTTCTGTAAGGTTTATTGAGAAGCAATCTTATTCCAGATTCATCCTATTTTTCTGGCTCATCTTAGTTTAGTCTCTTTCAAGACAGTCAATGTAGAGGACTGTACTTTATTTGGTGATTCTATACCTTTTCTATTTGGTTTTCTGAGAAGCTATCCTGTTGCAAGGACACCCCGTTTTCCTGGCATAACCAAACTCCTACATTGTTTTAAGTCAAGGACAGGGAACCTTTTTTGGGGGGTCGGAGACCAGTGTCACAGTGGTCCTGAACTGAGGAGGAGAAAAACACTCCCCCCACATTCCCCTCACACACCAGAGCTTAAAGGGGTCCAGGCTAGTAGATTTGTGTGCTCCAGCCCTACAGTGGGGCAGCAGGAGGATGGGGACAGGTCTGGAGCATTAGCACGGGCTCTCCAATGCTGCGGGGCCCCTGAGCTTTGGGGGCCAGAACCATGCAAGCTGGGGGCTGCATCCAGCCCCCAGGCCTAATGTTCCCCACCCCTGTGTTAAATTATAATAAAAGGAAGATATACACCCAGTTTACCATTTAGGAGGAGCTCTTGATCAAGCAGACAAATTCTCTAAAATATATAGTAGATATATATATAACCTTCAATATGTAACTGGGTACATTTTAAAAATTTAAAAACATATTGATAAATATTTGTTTTCTGTAGGCCATCATATAACTTTCTGACTTGGAGAACTGCTAGATTTTGTTCACCACCAGAGCTCCACTTGGCACAGAAGACAATATGTGGTGTGTGGGGGGAGGGGGTAAGGAGGAGGAAGGTATCAAGGAGCTGGTTACTCATCCCTGGCACTATGCCAAGAGATTCTGGTCTTAATCATTAGCAACTTGGGCTAAAGATCTGATTCTTCTCTAATTTAAACTAGTAAAATGGGAATTATACCTTATCTCTCACCAGTCCCTGGAGTAACCAAGTGCTTTCCTCACAATATTAGCTATTTTTCTATACAGTGTGAAAATTCCTATAATAACCCTATCCTTTATATGGTACATAATAGGTTTTATGGAATGAAAATGTTGAACACCATCTTGACCAATTTAAGCTAATACAGTAGAGGAGTGAGTCGAGCTAATGTGTATCTGATACCATCTTAGTGAAATCCTATCAAGATCCTAAGCACTATCATCAGACCATCTCAGGCAGCCACACAAACTCCAATAATGAAGTTGGTCAACAAATGGATCATTTCTTTCACTTACTTAATGAAGCCAAAGAGCCTTATGCAAAAGCATTTTGAGACTGCTAGTGATGCTACTATAGTGTGTTTGTTGGCCAGCATGCTGAAAATGAATCCTCACCTGGAATATACACTAAAGGTTATTTATTTGCTGCATTGTAAGAACCTTGACTGAATATTACTATTACTAATTGTGATGGAGTCGGCGGACTCCACACCCCCAGCCCGGGGGCTCCACGAAGCACGGAGAGCCAGGGAGCACCGGCTCATCCAGGGAACGCCAGTGGCAGCGGTGCCGGGACCACAGGCATTGCTGACGCAGCCTGGGACACACTGTCGGAGGGGGAAGCCACCGGGGAAATGGCACCGCAGCCGGACTCTGGTGCAGGTGCAGGAGCGGCTGTAAGCTCCACGAGAGGCCCCGCCCCTGACGGCAAAGGGTGGGGGGACGAGGAGAAGGCGTGGGCACACTTGGGGGGAGGCACCGACCCGGGAGCACCGGATTTAAAACCGGCCATCCTCCGGTCAGGGGGGAGACCGAGTCCGGGGAGGGACCCGGCTCCGGGGGATGGGGCATAACCGCAGGAGAGCGGCCAGCAGAAGGCACGTTCAGGCTGTGATGCGCTAGCCGGGGGAGCTTAAGAGGGTGAGTAGGAAGGAGCCCAGGGCAGGGCTTCTGGCCTGTGGGTCAGTGAGTTTCGGACAGTGTCCCCGCTGACCACAGGAAGAGGAGAGAACGACATCTCCCCTTCCCCAAGGCCCCGAGCTGGGACCCGGAGGTGAGGGTGGGCCCGGTTCCCTCTACTCCCCACCCTGAGGCAAGGAGGTGAGGGGCGGTAATAGAGGCGCGGAGATGCATCAGTTAATGCAGACTGAGAGTGTGGCCTGTACAGTAAAGGCATTGAACTCATCCCTGGTGGATGTGTAATTGACTAAAGAAGGTGGGGGGAGGGGCCGAGAGCCCGGAGAGGGGCGTAGACCCCTTTACAGTTGGTGGAAAATGTGGGTACTGACCCCACACCCCGAGACCAAGGGGTGACGTACCTAACAGAGTGGAGAACAAAGGGCTACGCGATTTGCCTCCTATTTTGTAGAAGGCGACAAAACCCAAACGAATGAGGACAAATGGAGGCCGGTAAAATTTGGAAGTTGCTCATGGAGCAACAACAACAGACTCATCAGCAACAGACCCAGCTGCTCCAACAACTAGTGGCTCAATAACAAGAGCAGCAAAGACAGTTGCTCTGGGTGCTGGGAGAACAACAGCAGTGACACCAAGACAAGTAGTGGCAGCAGGCCAGGGCTGTGGGCCAAGGAGATGGCAGTCTATCAGCAACGGATGCCGCTGAGGGAGAGCCGTACCACGCCTCCCACTGAGGCTGACAAAAATGGGCTCCGAAGATGACCCTGAGGCATTTTTAATTACGTTTGAGAGAGTGGCTACAGTGGCCCGGTGGCCGGAGGACCATTGGGTAACCCTCCTGGCCCCTTACTTGATGGGCGTGGCCCAAATTGCCTATCGAGGCCTATCAGCTCGTGATGCAACAGCTTACTATAAGGTAAAGGAGGCGGTACTGAACCAATTGGGGATCACCCCCAAAACCTACCACCTCCGATTTAGACAGACACAATACTGGGCAGAAGAACGGCCCCGGATGCTACTCCAGAAATTGCGGGAGCTGGCCTGGAGGTGGCAGGAGCCTGAACAAAAGAGTGGGGTGCAGGTAGCAGAGACCATAGTGATGGATCAGTTCATCCAGGTACTACCCGCAGAAGAGCAAAGATGGGTGCACTGGAACCACCCCACCACGATGGGTGAAGCGGCAACACTACTTGAACACGTCCTCGCCGCCGAGACCTCCGGGGACAAAGGGAGAGACGTGAAGGCCACCTCAGGAGGGAAGATGCCTGCGGAACGGCTCCCGCCCACTCGGACGGCCCCTACCCATATGGGCATGGCCATGAGGTGACGCCCGAATGGCCACCGGATGGCACCCATCTGGCCTAATCTGGAACGTAGGCCAGCAGAAAGCCCCAGGCCGCCAACCAACGAAAAAGTAGGGAACACTGGGGAGGCGCCTGGAAGATTGCGAATAGTTTGTTACCAGTGTGGCCAGGAGAGGCATTTCCACCGTGACTGTCTGGTAATGGACTGCACACTGGCCTGGGGAGTCGATACGGCCGAATGCCGGACAACGGCAGATCGCATCCTGACTACAATAAAGGTAGAGGGGATGCCTACCCGTGCTCTGATTGACTTGGGGTGCGGACAGACCCTAATAAGGGCCAACCTCCTGGTGGTTAAAACCCCAGCAGGAGAGGAGACATGGATCCAAAGTGTGCACGGTGAGGTGAGGCCGTATCCCACCACCTGGGTGCTGATCGATGACAGGTGTCGGGTCGGATGCTGTCGAGTGGCCCTCTCCCCAACCCCGCATTACCCCGTTTTCCTTGGGCGTGATTGGGTTGGATTTAAGCGACTCCTGGAGGCGAGCACACGGACAGGGCGCTCAGCGGTAAGGGAGGTCCTGGTCAATGCCGATCAGACTCCACCACAGAGGCCCACTGCTGAGGAGGGGCCCAACGCAGTCTCCACAATAACCTTGAAGGTGGATGAAGGGGACTTCATTCGGGAACAGAGGGAGGACACCATGCTCCAACATGCATGGGAGCAGGCCAGAAAGGTGGACGACCCAGACGGCCCTACAGAGGAGCGAGGGGGGGCCCCTATTTTGAGGTATGTGAAGACCGCCTGTACCGCATGGTAAAGGGAACAGAAGGACAGGGGGATGGCCAACAATTACTGGTACCGCGGTGCTATCGGAGGCATGTTTTAGAGCTCGCCCATGAGAACCCCTGGGCTGGGCATCTGGGCCACGAAAAAATGTTGCAACGGATCCTGCAATGCTTCTACTGGCCGGGAATCTACAGGGAGGTACGGAACTTTTGTGATTCATGCCCCGAGTGCCAGAAAACTTCTCCAGGAGGGGTGCCCCGTGTGCCCTTAGTGTCCCTACCTATAGCAGGGGTGCCCTTTGAGCGGGTGGCCCTCGACTTGGTCAGTCCGTTGGAGCGTTCTAGGGCCAGCCATCAATATATCTTGGTCGTGATCGACTATGCAACCAGGTACCCTGAGGCGGTTCCACTTAAGAGCACCACCGCACCCATATTGGCCACTGAACTACTGAAAATCTTCTCTCAGGTGGGACTCCCCCAGACCATTTTAACAGATCAGGGGACCAACATGACCTTGTGGTTAATGGCTGAGTTGTGTCGGCTCCTGCATATTAGGACACTGAGGATGTCGGTGTACCATTCACAAACCGACGGATTAGTAGAACAGTTTAATAAGACCTTGAAACTAATGTTACGCCGATTCGTGGAGCAAGAGCCCCAGGAGTGGGACAAATTGCTGCCTGCCCTACTATTTGCAGTCAGGGAGGTCCCACAATCATCGACAGGATTCTCCCCGTTCAAACTATTATATGGGTGGCAGCCAAGGGGCATATTGGATTTCGTGAAGGAAGGGTGGAAAGAACAGGAAACCCGGGTCCGGGGGTCGGTCCAGTACATTATGCCGCTACACGCAAAACTACGTGCCCTGGGAGTGCTGGCTCAGGATAACCTATGCTGGGCACAAGAGCAGCAGGCCCAGTATTACAACCAGAACGCCCAGGTACGCACTTTTTAGCCCGGCGATAGGGTCCTGTTACTCTTGCCAACCCAAGAATCTAAACTCTTAGCTAAGTGGCAGGGGCCCTTCGAGGTGCTGCGCCGGGTGGGAGAAGTGGATTACGAAGTCAGGTTATCGGGGAGATGAAAAGACACCCAAATTTATCATGTCAACCTGTTAAAAAAGTGGCAGCCCCGGGAGGACCTGCTGATAGAGCCACGACCACCCAAGTTGGAGCTGGGCCCCTGGACCGGCAACCGAAAAGAGGGAAACAAGACCCTACAACTGGGGGAAGAATTGACATTGCAGCAGAGGGACGAGGTATCTCAGGTACTACAACAGTTCATGCACGTCCTCGTGGACGACCCTGGACACACGACCCTCATGAACCACCATATTGAAATGGAGCAAGGTAAGCACGTCCGAGACATGGTGCGGCCCCTCCCACAGAAGTTGTGGACCATGGTGAAAGAGGAACTAGACACAATGGTGCAGTGGAGCATAGTGGAGGAATCACACAATGAGTGGCATAGCCCCATTGTGCTGGTACCAAAACCCAATGGGGCCATTCGCTTCTGCATCGACTTCCGCAAGGTGAACGCGATATCACATTTTGATGCCTATCCCATGCCCAGGGTGGATGAACTCCTGGGACGGTTGGGCCAACCCCAGTACATCTCCACCCTAGACCTTACAAAGGGGTATTGGCAGATCCCGCTCACCCCTTCCTCACACAAAAAGACGGCCTTTTCCACCCCCTTCAGCCTGTACCAATTTGTAATGATGCCTTTCGGTCTCCATGGGGCCACAGTGACATTCCAAAGATTGATGGATAAGGTATTGTGCCGGCATCAACAGTATGCTGTAGCCTATATCGATGATATTGTGATTGATAGTAAGACTTGGCTTGAGCACTTGGAACATCTAAACGCAGTGCTCTCGTCCCTAGAGGAGGCCGGCCTCACAGCTAACCCCCGTAAATGTCACATTGGACAGCAGGAAGTAATATATTTAGGGTATACGGTTGGCCGGGGGTAGCTACAACCGCGAGTGGGCAAAGTACAAGCTATACAGGAGGTTCCACTCCACACCACAAAGAAGCAGGTATGGCAGTTCCTCGGTTTGGCGGGTTACTATCGTCGCTTTGTGCCGGACTTCACGACGATAGCGGCCCCCTTGACAGAGTTAACTAAAAATAACCACCCGAAAAAGGTCATATGGACCTGGCATACCGAGCAAGCCTTTCAGACATTAAAATCGCTATTGACTCAAGCCCCGGTGTTAGTACAACCAGATTTTAAGAAGCCCTTTATCCTACACACAGATGCCTCTGAAGTGGGGTTGGGGAGGTACTGTCCCAAGAAATCGAGGGGGCTGAACACCTGGTGCTGTACGTGAGCCGGAAGCTGTTCGCGCAGGAACAACATTACTCCACTATAGAGAAAGAGGCATTAGCTGTTAAGTGGGCCGCTGACTCATTACGTTATTATCTCATAGGAACTCGCTTCTAGCTGGTGACAGACCATCCACCCCTCCAATGGCTACAGTCAATGAATGACTCAAATCCCAGGATAATGTGATGGTACTTGGCATTGCAGCCTTACTGTTTTGACATTCGGCACCGACCCGGTAAAAGCAGACTTCCTCTCACAGCTGGGGGATGAGGATATGGGGCCGCACGGAAGAATAGATTCTGACTTGAAGGGGGAGGTGTGTGACGGAGTCGGTGGATTCCACACCCCCAGCCTGGGGGCTCCACAAAGCAGGGAGAGCCGGGGAGCGCCGGCTCATCAGGGGAATGCCAGCGGCAGTGCTGCTGGGGCCGTGGGCATTGCTGACGTGGCCTGGGACATGCTGCCGGAAGAGGAAGCTGCCGGGGAAATGGTGCCGCAGCCGGACGCCAGTGCAGGCACAGGAGCAGCTGTAAGCTCTGCGAGAGGCCCCGCCCCTGACGGCAAGGAGGGAGAAGGTGTGGGCATGCTCGGGGGGAGGCGCTGACCCAGAAGCACCGGATTTAAAACCAGCCACCCTCCGGTCGGGGGGGAGACCGAGTCCGGGGAGGGACCCGGCTCCGGGGGACGGGGCGTAACCGCGGGAGAGCGGCCAGCAGAAGGCGCATTTGGGCTGTGACGCACTAGCTGGGGAGCTTAAGAGGGTGAGTAGGAAGAAGCCCAGGGCAGGGCTTCTGGCCCGTGGGTCAGTGAGTTTCAGGTGGTGTCTCCGCTGACCACAGGAAGAGGAGAGAACGACATCTCCCCTTCCCCAGGGCCCCGAGCTGGGACCTGGAGGTGCGGGCGGGCCTAGGTCCCCCTACTCCGTGCTCTGAGACGAGGAGGCGAGGGGCGGTAATAGAGGCGCGGAGGTGCGTCAGTTAATGCAGACTGAGAGCGTGGCCTGTACAGTAAAGGCATTGAACTCATCCCTGGTGGGTGTGTGATTGACTAAAGAAGGTGGGGGGGAGGGGCCGAGAGCCCAGAGAGGGGCGTGGACCCCTGTACAGACCCCTTTACACTAATGTTCTCCTATGAGTTAAAACTATGAGAGAAAGAGAAATAAATGATTTTTCCAGCCAATGAAAAAGGTGTTATGTTTGGAGTTGAATGAAGCATGTATTTCACAACATAAATCAATGCTACACAATAGTTTAACACAATGCGAAGGAAAAACATTACATGCAATTAAATCTAGAAGTAAAATGAAGGGGAAAAACATCTTTTTAATTTTTTAATTAGTATTAACTGTGCCTGTGGAGGAAGGGAGTCTCTTGAATTTTCATTGTGCCCATGACTTTCCCTAGCATTACTATTAAAATTTCACAGTACTGAATTTCTGAATGGTTCATGTGTTACTAACTGATGTCAAAGGTGTACATTTTGAGTGAAAATGCCATTTAGCTTTTACTGTTTGTTTTTGTTTGCATCTAACATCAAAATGGCCTTACCTAATCTGAATTTAACATATGTTTGCAGCTTTTTGTTACACCAGAGTTTTATATTCTAAACAAAATAAAACACATCGTATAAAGATTTGCTAGTGGTCCATAGTTGACCCATCAGCAACAGCAAACATATCAGCTCTCCCATTTGTCTTTGATTTGATGTAAGCCTACCCATCGGTTTGCTGTAATGAAGTCAGCTGTCTCTTATGACAGTAAGTTCAAGACAGGTTTTGGTAATATGTATAGATAAGTTTTAAAGACTATTTAGTTAGGCAGGCGGCTCAGAATCCAGGGTGAACTCAAAGGTCCTGCTGCAGTTGTACATCTAAGTCCTGTCTATTCTACCAGTAGGGATACTTACATGTGAGACTAGCTCAGCTCTTTGTTCTTTTTAGTAACTAATGGTTTAGCATAGAGCCCCAAAACATCCTGGGGATACCTGCAAATCATTTAACAAATTAAGACACTTTCCAAATCACTAGAAAGAAGCAGCAATATTAGGCATGACACTTTTTTTAAAAGGAGGGTAGAAATTGCATGACTGGTTGAAATGTATGAGCAAAACAGTACCTTTGAGATGATTATATAATAAATAAAGGATGATTTAGCTAAATTTCTGCATATTTTGAAGTGTTTCTTAGCAATAATAGACAGAATAGATGAAGACAAATTAAATCTGTGTTCATGGCTGAGTAGAAGATATGTTCAAAGCATTCATTTCTCTCCTCTTCCTTTTCTCTTTCTACATCTAATTCTATTCTTAACTTTCTTCCTTTCTTAATTATACTCAGGCCACATATTTTCCTTATGAAGAATTAATTTTACATATTGGTTCTTGGCCCTACACTATTTAATATTTTATCCATGACCTGAAAGAAAACGAGACATAATTAATGATGGACTCAGAGAGATTAGAATAACCAGGTCGATGGTCAGTAATGAAGAGGATACATTACTAAAACAGAGCAATCTGGAGTGCTTGTTAAGCTGGGCTCAAGCAAACGTGTATTTTAATATGACTAAATGTAAATGTATACTTCTATGAACAAAGTACGTAGGTCATAGTTTGAGGACTGGGGACTTTATTCTGGGAAGCAGTGATTGCAAAAAAGACAAGGTGAACATGATGGATAGTCAGCTGAACATGAGTTCTCAATGCTGCATGTGACTAAAAGAGCTAATGCTATTCTTGGATGCATAGAGGAATCTTAAGTAGAAGAAAAGAAATTAGTGTATTTCTGGATATGGTACCAGTGCACCCACTGTTGAAATACTATGTCCAGTTCTGATGTCTATAGTCCTTGAAAGATATTGATAAAGTGGAGAGGGTTTGAAGAAGAGACATAAAAACTATAACAGGATGAAAAAAAATGACCCTATAGTGATAGACTCAAGGAGTTCAACTAATTTAACTTAACAAATAGAACTTTGAGTAATTTTGTCACAGCCTATAAATACCTATATGGAGAAAATATTGATAATGGAATCTTCAGCCTAGTGCAAAAAGCTTTAGAAAATAGCTAGAAACTGATGTGATTTTTTTTTCCAGTGGTTGTTATGGATTCTCCATGATTGACAATCTTAAAATCAAGATTGGATGTTTCTATGAAAGACATGCTGTATGTCTAGGAATTATTTTGGGAAAGTTTTATGATTTGTATTATACAGGATATCAGACTTAAAAATCACAATAATCTTTGAAAGCTGAATTTATACTTCAAGAGTATAATACAATTGTATATTTTGATGTCTACGTGCTCTTTAACTCTTTTTTAATTATGGGACAGATTCTGACCTGGTGAAAATCACTGATGCTTCAGAAGCTTCAGTGAACTGATGTCCATTTAGTCCTTTGTGAAGTTGATTTTGATCTATTGCTTATTGTAGTTTTTTATTTGGTTTGATTTGGCTTTGCTTGTGTTCTGTATCCTTGTCTTGTTTTTTGTTGTTGTTCTTTTTATGTTGAGTGTCCTTTAGAGTGGCAACAGCATCTTCCTGTGTGATTCAAAAGAACTTGTCATAAAACAATGTTTCCAAATTAGGATTCCCAAAGAAGGCTAGGAGAGTTAGGCTCAAAAATCACATTCTCTTTCAGAAGGGTTCCTGGTCTGCTTTTAGGAACTGCTCTTGTGTTAATTTGAATGTGCTTTACTCTTTATTTTATTTACCCATGGAAAATGTTGCATATTAATATTGCTACTTTTATTTATGATACAGTTTTGACCTCTCTGGTCTGGCATCATCGGGACCAGACCGGTCCCAAACAAGAGAATTTGCTGAACCAGGAGGGGTCTCCTGCCACTGCCCCCCAAATCTGTCACCCGTTGGTGGCAGGCTGCCCCAGCAGACAACCCTGCTTTCCCAGCTACCGCTGGCTCCCTGGGCAGCAGAGGCTTCGGCTCCTGCCATGAAGCTCCATTCCTGTGCAGCCAGGAGCAGCCGTGGAGCTGGGGCTGTGATCCTGGCCCTGTACAGCCCCAGCCCTGGCTCCGCAGAGCTGGGGGCAGCCACAGGGCTCCATCCCTATGCAGCCCCAGCTCTGGTCCCACACAGCCAGGGGAAGCCAGAGGGCTCTAGCCCCGGTCCCACGTGGTCCCCAGGCAGGTTGCTGACTCTGATGTCCTGCCCGGCTGGTCCTCCTGCTCTTGGGATCTGAGACTCTCTGCTCCAGGAGCATCCATGGTCCTACTGGACCACAGATGTTGCCGGACCAGAGAGTCCCAGATTTTGGAGATACAACCTATAGTACTTCAGATACCAATCAATCAATCAGAGAAGCGATCAGCAAGTGTTTACTTTAAAAAAAGGTGAACAACAGACTTAGACCAAAGAATAAATGCTATCCTTAGCAAGACAGAACAATATATATAAGGAAAAGAAAAAGAAAGGTCATAGCCACTGATCAAGTGGCAGAGAATTTCACTCAGAAATCTAGAAAAAGTGCATGCGTGCACTTGATTAGAAGACAGAATTGATTGTTTTTAAAACAATCCAATGAAATTTAGATTAGAAATGAGGAATACATAATGAAAAATGAGGGTAATTCACTACTTGAATAATTGCCTAAGTATGCCATGGGTTACCCATCATTTGAAGTCTATAAATCAAACTGGATGTCCCCAGGATTGACCTGCTGGTGACCACTGATCTAATGAAACTCTCTGGCTAGTATATGCAGAAGGTCAGATTAGATCACCATAATTGTTTAGCTAGCCTTAAAATCATTCTTTTCATTTAATAATTTATATCCATATCTTAAAATTCTTTAGGATAGTGGGAAAAATTCAAAACAAAACAAAAACCCCAAAGCAGTTCAAGAGACTTTGCGATTTGGGGAATAGCTGGTTATATGCAATTCTGCATATTCATGGGGGTCCTGGCCTAGGGGGAGAGAGTGGGGGTCAAAGACCATGGGGAACTCAGCATAGTTCCCAACCTTGGTTCCCTATGATTTAGGAGCTGCAGGGAGCTCACTGCATGGGCTGTGGCTCCCAGTATTTGTGAATTTTGCCATTTGCAGTGGTGCCAAGAATTTATTCACCATGAATGGCGAGGGTTGCTGGTATATAATAATTTATTAAATTCTATATGACTGATTCTGTGAGGAAAAGTGCACTAGGAAATATACAAAGGGGAGGTGAGCATGCATGGGGTTTTGTGGGGGAGACAGAATCCTTACTTATTTTACCAATTCTTGCAGATAGGCCAGATAGCAAGTGTTGATAAAATAACAACTCGCACAATATTAAATGCTGACAGGGTTTGTATTCAGCAAAAAGGATTTAAATGAGCATGACATTTCATCAACACTTTCCACATATTTACAATGTGCTAAGAAGAGAGGCAGACATGAAACGAATGAGGTGACAACTCGGGGCAAAGAGACTTAGAAGAAGATGGGATTGTCATTGTGAGAATAAATCATGAAGGATGGCATGTAAGACAACAATTAACAAAACAATTTGTGACATTTATTGGAAAGAAAAGGGTATCAGCACACTGCAATAATGGTATAATTCTTCAATAGAGTAAAGAATATAAAAAACCCCTAAAGATTCATCAACCTCAGCGTGACGGGGCTGCGGAGCCCGCCAGCGCCGTCTCCGCCGCGGGCCCGAGCCCCGCACTTCAGCTGATCCAGCGGCGACTCTGTGGGGGGAAGCGGCGGCAGCGTGCCAAACGTGCGCTGCCTGCTCCGGGGCGGCTCCGCGGAATCCTCCCGAGGCGGGCGATGACGTCACAGCCCACGCCGGGGGCCGGCCAGGTGTGACGTCAGAGGGTTGTGCGGCATTTAAAGGAAGCCCAGGGAAGCCCCAGGGGGCGGAGGAGGTGAGAGAGGAGGAAGAAGGGAAAGAGGGAGCAGAGGAACGGGGAGGAGAAGAAGGGAAAGCCGTAGGAGAGGAACGGGGTGGAAAAGCAGCCAGGGAGGAAGAAGCCCAGGTCAACGCGGGACGACCGCGGGGTGGACGCCGAGACCTGATGGCATGGAGGAGAGGAAGTGGCCCAAGACTGAGTGGCGGAGCTAGGAAGTCGCTCAAGGGTTGGTGAGTTACAGCACACCCCACCAACCAGGCAGGGAAGCGTGTCCCTGTCCTTAGGGTCCTGGGTCGGGACCTGGAGCGAGGGTGGGCCCAGGTCCCCCCTCCCCTCCGTCCGTGATAGAGATGAACCAAGTTGGATCGGGACTAGCGCCAGGTGATCCGGTGCTTAAGGAGTACTGGTGACTCAAGACAGTAAGCATTGGGAGGTGGGCCTGTCGCACCCCGATGAAGACCCTGGGGTTCTGAGGGGAAGTGCGACCTGTGACATAATGGTGGAGAATGTGGGTATTTAGATCCTACCCCTGAGTGTAGGGGTGCGCAAAAAAAAAAAGGAGGAGATGGATCCTAGCCAAATCTTCGAGTGGCTGGCTAAGCAGCAGAGGCAGCAGACTCAGCTGTTGCAGCAATCGGCCTCCCAGCATCAAGAGCAGCAAAGACAGTTGCTCAAAGAGCTGGCTGACCAACAGCAGGTGCAGCAAGAGCGCTGGCTCCAGCAAGGGGTGGCACTGGGACGCGTGGCCATGGGAGCCCTAGAGGACATAGGGGAAAGGGCCAGATGGATGGCACACCTACCCATTCGGTTGTCCAAAATGGGGACCCTGGACGATCCGGAGTCCTATCTCGTGACGTTTGAGAGGGTGGCCACAGTGGTGCGATGGCCCGATGAACATTGGGCCACCCTGCTCGCCCCCTACGTGACGGGCGCAGTGCAGCTAGCATACCGCAGCCTGTCCCCCAAGGACGCTCTGAACTACCACAAAGTTAAGGAGGCCATCCTTGACCAAGTCGGAGTTAACCCCGAGTCGTACCGGCAAAAGTTTAGGCAGGAGAAGTATCCCACCGGGGCCCGACCAAAGGCCGTAGCCCAAAAACTTAAAGAAGCATGTTGGAGATGGCTGGAGCCTGAGCGGTGTTCCAGCACCCAGCTCGCGGATACCATAGTCCTAGAGCAGTTCCTACAGATTTTGCCTGGAGAAACCCAGAAGTGGGTGCGTCGACAACAACCGATGACCTGGCCAACGCGGTCACGTCGATGGAGGACTATTTGGCGGCCAAAGGGTTAGGAGAAGGGGTAAAGACACCGATGGTAGGGCGCGGAGAGAAGGTACTCTTGGGGCACCCCCGACCGGGGTGGAGTGGTAGAGGCCCTGGCGGGAGCTGGGCTCCAACTAGGGGGGAGGAGAGAAGGCCAGGGGAGGAAGGAGCCCAGGACGACCCCCCCAAGGGAGAAAAGGTGGGGAAGGAGGAGGACGGGGTGAACCGCCAGGGAGGCGGAACGTCCCGGAGCAGCTGCTTTGAGTGTGCCGAGGAGGGGCATTTTAGACGGGACTGCCCCTACATGGACTGCTCCTTTGGGCAGGTCATGAACCAGGCCTCTAGGGCCCAGAACCAGGGGGCCAACAAGTTATTGGTTAAAGTAAAGGTGGAAGGTAGGGAGATATGGGCTTTGCTGGACTCGGGGTGTGGATTAACAATGGTAAGGGCGGCAACCATCCCCCACATAGAAGCGACAGGGCCCCCGGTGTGGACGAAGTGGTGCACAGGGATGTCCGCTCCTATCCCATGGCGTGGGTACAGTTCGAGGACGAGGTAGAAGGGGTAATATGCCAGGTAGGCCTCGCTCCCCAGGTTGAGTACCCAATGCTACTGGGGAGGGATTGCCCCGGGTTCCAGTGAGCCCTGGAGACTTGGCAGGGCCCCGAGAAGGAAGCAAAGGATGGGGAGACCGAAAGGAGTGCCCTGGCAGGACAGGAGCCGGAGCCGGGGGAGGCCTCCGGACACTGACGCCCTCCGGACGCAAACCGAGGACCAGCCAACCTACCAGCCAGAGATGAAGCAGTCCCCGGAGACGACGGGGTGGACTTTGTACACGAGCAAAGGGAGGACCCTGCATTGAGCCATGCCTGGGAACAAGCCATCACCAATGCGGATGACCCCGACGGGGAGGCCCAGAGGGAACAGGGACCTTACTTTGAGGTACGCAAAGACCGCTTATACAGGGTGACGCAGGCCGCAGGAGGCGGGGGGTTGGTGTGGCAGCTGATAGTACCCACCCAACTGAGGAGACAGGTGCTGGATCTGGCACACGCTAACCCTTGGGCCAGCCACTTGGGGAGGGAAAAGACCCTGCAGCGAGTCACACAACGGTTTTTCTGGCCGGGGGTCCATAAGTAGGTGCAAGAGTATTGCCGGTCCTGCCCTCGGTGCCAACTGACCCAGCCCCAAGGGGGGGGAAAAAGGCCCCTTTGGTCCCACTGCCCGTGGACCTAGGGCCCTGGGCTGGGGACATGGGGAAACCATCGGTAGCGGAGATGGGAGCTGAACTGTCGGCCCCGCAGAGAGAGGATGCTAGCCGGATTCTTGAGGAACACAAACAGGCCATAAGCACCTTACCTGGACGAACAAGGGTTGTGAGCCATCATATTGCAACAACTCCCGGGTGTAGGGTGAGAGATCCCGTGCGACCACTACCTACGAGGGTATGGGACATGGTATGGGAAGAGGTCCAGACCATGCTCAAATTGGGGGTAATTGAGGAGTCGCGTAGTGACTGGCGTAGCTCCATAGTGTTAGTCCCCAAGCCCAATGGCAAGGTGAGGTTCTGCATAGATTTCAGAAAGGTCAATGCAGTCTCGCGGTTTGATGCCTATTCTATGCCGAGAATAGACGAGCTGATAGGGAGGTTAGGGCAGGCTTGATATATTTCAACCCTAGATTTAACAAAAGGATACTGGCAAAGTCCCCTGATGCCCGCCTCGAAGGAAAAAACCACGTTTTCCACTCCCTTCGGGCTGTATCAGTTTAAGATGATGCCTTTTGGTCTACATGGGGCCACGGCGACATTTCAGCGGTTAATGGACAAGGTATTGAGGGACCATCACCAATATGCAGCTACCTATATTGACGATATTGTCATATACAGTCAGTCGTGGGCGGAATATTTATGACATCTACGGGCAGTCTTAAAGGCCCTGCAGGAGGCTGGCCTAACAGCCAACCCAGAGAAATGCCATATTGGCCGACAAGAGGTAACGTACCTCAGTTTCACAGTAGGGAGGGGAAAAATAAAACCCTTGTTAGACAAGGCACAGGCGCTGGCGGAATACCGCACACCGACAACCAAGAAACAAGTGAGGCAATTTCTAGGACTGGCCAGTTATTATAGGAGATTTATACCAAATTTTGCAGCGATAGCCGCCCCTTTAACGGACCTGACTTGGAGTCAGCTACCCAAGCGGGTGGCATGGAGCGAAGAGTGTGAGCGGGCATTCCAGAGACTGAAAACGAGCCTAATGCAGGACCCCATACTAGTACAACCAGATTTTTCCAAAGAGTTTATATTGCAGACCGACGCATCAGCCGGGGGTCTAGGAGCCGTACTGGTGCAGGACGAGGGAGGTGAGGAACATCCTATCCTGTACTTGAGCCGCAGACTACTACCCCGAGAAAGGAAGTATGCCACAATAGAGGAGGAAGCGTTGGCGGTCATGTGGGCGGTGGAGACCCTAAGGTACTACCTACTGGGGAGCCCGTTTAAGCTGGTAACAGACCACGCCCCCTTGCGCTGGCTACAGTCTATGAGGGACACGAATCCGAGGATAATGAGGTGGTACTTGGCTTTGTAGCCATACACGTTAGAGGTGCAACACCGACCAGGTAAGAGACATAATAACGCAGACTTCTTCTCAAGGATGATGGAGGAAGAGGAGGGAAGTCCAGACAAAAGAGAGGGAAGAAACCCGAAGGCGGGGGGGTGTGACGGGGCTGCGGAGCCCACCAGCACCATCTCCACCATGGGCCCTGAGCCCCGCACTCCAGCTGATCCGGCGGCGACTCTGTGGGGGGAAGTGGCGGCAGCGCGCCAGACGTGCGCTGCCTGCTCCGGGGAGGCTCCGCGGAATCCTCCCGAAGCGGGTGATGACGTCACGGCCCACGCCGGGGGCCAGCCGGGCGTGACGTCAGAGAGCAGCGCTGCATTTAAAGGAAGCCCGGGGAAGCTCCAGGGGTCGGAGGAAGAAGGGAAAGAAGGAGCAGAGGAACGGGGAGGAGAAGAAGCGAAAGTCGTAGGAGAGGAACGGGGTGGAAAAGCAGCCAGGGAGGAAGAAGTCCGGGTCAATGCGGGACGACAAGACCTGACGGCACGGAGGAGAGGAAGTGACCCAGGACTGAGCGGCGGAGCTAGGAAGTCGCTCAAGGGTTGGTGAGTTTCGGCACACCCCACCAACCAGGCAGGGAAGCGTGTCCCTGTCCTTAGGGTCCTGGGTCGGGACCTGGAGCGAGGGTGAGCCCAGGTCCCCCTCCCCTCCATCCGTGATAGAGACGAACCAAGTCGGATCAGGACTAGTGCCAGGTGATCTGGCACTTAAGGAGTACTGGTGACTCGAGACAGTAGGCATTGGGAGGATGCCCAAAAAGGGGCCTGTCGCACCCTGATGATGACCCTGGGGTTCTGAGGGGAAGCGCGACCCGTGACACTCAGCTGGTAATGAATAGAGGATTTTTTTTTAATGCAACTATTACAAATTATTTTAAGAATAAACTCAATATTCAGTCAACCAAGCAAGTAGTGAAATTTGATCTTTTTGTTTTTTCAGTTATCTACTGTACTTTTATGACGCATGAAAAGGACATCAGTACATTGATACCTATTATGGTAGCAATACAGTGAGAAGTATTTGAACCCAAATGTAAGTTCTTACATTTAAGGAACATTCTTATTGTATTCAGATAAAACTATTTCACATTAGAAGTTCAATGAAAAGCATGTACAGTGAAGGGATTCATTCACATATCTCAACCCATCCATGACAATAGAAGCTCCATTACATTGCTCCACTAGGAAAAAAGAGAAATAATGTAAGAAGATTTAGCTCTCCAAAATTCTACTGTCTTCAATATTCTAGATTCTACAATTTCCTGAGTTCATGTGAACTATATTATTATGAGCTCTTGCCTTTATGGTAATTTTTCAAGGCAGAATTTCCAATGATTTTTGAATCTCTAAATTCATATTATGTGCATAATGGAGCTTATTCCAGCAGAGGAACGTAGAGAACACACTGTGCAGCCAAAGCATGAAAATCTCCTAAGCAGAAGCATCAAATGCATAGAAGAGATGATGGCTGGTCTTGTGGCCTCTGCAAAGTGAACTTGGACTCCACAGAGTTGAATTTTCTGCTCTATCACAGACCTCATGTGTAACCTTAGGACCACATCTAAATGCCAGTGGGCTTTCCACTGGCTTCAACTGGACTATGGAGTAGGACCTTACTCTCTGTGCCTCCATTCCACTTCTGTGAATAGAGATAATAATACCTATTTACCTCATGGAATGTTGCGTGAGACTATATCTGTATTTATTTCAAGCACTCAGATGGGGTTGTATTGGGAGAAAGGTAAGTACATACAAAATAGGGTACAAGCAGATACTAATCTCATAATTTAATCAGCCAAAATAAGATATGCTTTTTAAGAATATTGATGGACATAATTAGGATAGTAAAATATTGCAGTCCAGTTCAAACAAGGGAGATTTGCGTGAGATTTATATTGAGTATCATGACAGCTGAATTGGCTATTAAATCCCCTCTAACAACTGAATAACAATAATGGATTTTCTGACTGGGATTCTTTCAACTGCATTAAGTAATCAGTGAAATTGCATGCAAGAAATAAAGTGCAAATGTCCAATTAATATTTTACATATGCTTTCAAAGTTATTTTAGGATTTTTCCCCAAGTTTTCAGAAGACTCCAAGTTGAGTTCCATTATGCACGTGTAAATGTTTCTGCCCACAAAATTGTGCATGCAACCTACATTTGTGTGCGCAGTTTTCATAGCTGAGAATTTGTCTGCTAGGCTTTCTTGATCAAACAATTGATATAGTACTACCCATATGATTACATAGTTCTATTGACAAATCTATGCACATGTTTGTGTAAACTATATTGGAGCCCATGGATAAATATTTGGTTTTAAATAGTCTGAGGGCTATATAGGGGTGAACATTGTATTCATCTTGTTACACAGAGCACTCCTGTTGATATTACATAAGAACATAAGAACAGCCATACTAGGTCAGACCAAAGGTCCATCTAGCCCAATATCCTGTCTTTCGACAGTGGCCAATGCTGAGTGTCCCCAGAGGGAATGAACAGAACAGGTAAATCATCAAGTGATTCCACACCTGTCACCCATTCCCAACTTCTGACAGAGGCCAGGGACACCATTCCTACCCATCCTGGCTAATAGTCATTGATGGACCTAACCTCAATGAATTTATATAGCTCTTTTTTTTAACCCTGTTAAAGTCCTGGCCTTCACAGCATCCTGTGGCAAGAATTTCCATGGATTGACTATGTGTTCAGTGAAGAAGTACTTCCTTTTGTTTGTTTTAAACCTGTTACCTATTAATTTCATTTGGTGACCCCTGAGTTCTTATGTTATGGGAACATGTAAATAGCTTTTCCTTATTTACTTTCTCCATACCAGTCATGCACACTCTGGGCAGTGATGGAGGGGCACCACATTCTGGGTAGTGCTGAGGACCAAATGCCCCCTCCCCTTCTGCCTAAGGCCCTCCCCCTTCTGGAAACACAGAGCCAACTCCTCTACCCACTTTGACCAAGGGCCTGTGGTAGCTGTCTACTCTCCTGCCTAGGACCCCACTGTACTAGGTGCTGTACAGCCACAGAACAAAAAGATAGTACCTGCCCCAAAAGAGCTTAGAATGTAGGATAAGATACAAGAGAGAGACAGATAAACCCAAGGCAGAGTACAAGGAAACAATTGGACAATATTGGTCAGCATGGGAAGCTGTGGTCTCACACCCCAGGACAAGTTCAACTTCAGTTAAACATATGTATAATGAATGATGTTGCGGGCATGAAAAGAAGAAAGTCCCAGACATAGATGATATCTAATGTACAAATGATGTTTGGAAGTAGATGCAACAAACAATTTAAGAATCACTCTCGTATATTTATAGTACACATCTTAATATGCCAGTCTCTTCTATTCACTGAATGAAAGGAAAAATGCATCTTGATACAAGGAAAGGTATTTCATAGCACTTTACCTGAAAAAAGACAAAGATATTGCTAATCTGGAGAAAAATAAATGAAAGGTTCCAAGATTTGTTTCTGGTCTCATCTAATAACAAAAACAATCTCATGAAATTACAAATTAATGTGTTGTTTTGGCATCCCCAGACAGCACATATACTTCATCATAAGTCAATTTAAAAAAATCTTGATATAAATGAATGTTTATCTTCAAGAAAACAGATATGAACCCAAAACTACATATACCAGATTTGATTTATAGAAGACAATATCTAAAATAAAATGCATTACTTACACACTGAATTTTTAGGCAGTAATATGGTCAAACAAAGCACCATCCAATCAATTAAAATCTTACAACTACTGGAGCCATCCTGCAGTCTTTATTCAGGCAATATCTCCATTGAATTTTTGGAGAGTTTTAAAGTCTTTGCTCAGCCAAGGTAGAACCTATTTACAGCATAAAGCAGTGTTACATTTCACTGTTCACTGAAATGCAACATATATTTTTTTCATTTGCATTCACATGAAAACAATAATTAAGAGTGTTCTCCAGCCTGGTGCATTAAATATACTTCCTGTGTTCTGAAATGTTAACTTCCAGTGGTCTCTGTAATTTGCTGAGATCATAAAACTGGAGCAGCATTTCAAAGAGTTCCTTTCAGTCCATACTGTGGTATTAAATATGATCTTTCCTGCAACAGAGAGAAAATGACTGTTCCCTCTTTCGTAAGCTGACTGTGTGAAATGTACTTCAGTAAAATCAAAGAAATTAATATTCATATATTTACTGTAAATCTAAGCACATGAGGTTTGCTCTAGACAGGAAAAGCAAACACTTATGGGGTACATTATTATGATGGCTTATGCTAATTAAATTGTAGCAGAAATGCTTAATGTATGCTTTACCATCAAGTGTAAAGGGGAAAAAAAATCTTTCTTGGTTCAAGCTTTATCTTGTTAAGAGGATTTACCTCCTTATTTCCTGTAATAAAGAGCTATTTCAAGACTATACTAAAAAAAAAACAAAGGCTAGCAAAGCTTTTCTGCTAGTTGCCATGACACTTTGAATCTCAAACTACAGTTCAATACAATGGTTGCAATTAGGTTAATTAGAACATTATCTCAAAGTACACAGCTATTGTGCAGAAGAAAAAAAATCTTACTGAATACACTCCTTACTCACCAATAAATGAATTTTTAAAAATTGCAGTTCTAATTATAATGAATAATTTATTTCTCCTAGGGATTCTTGACATTTAAGTGTTGTAACTCAAGAAATAAATACAAGATCCACAGTAGTAATATCATAGGGCACTTAAACCTTTTATTTGACCTTTGGGTGATTTTAATCCATAAAATAACTGGGGGGAAATTCTTCTTTGTTGTGATGGAACAAAATCAGTTCTATCTTACTGGCATTTTTTTTTATTCAAAAGAAATAGTGAAATAGGGACACATTTTAAAGGGCTGAATTTCTGGGAGAAAAATTCTCCTATGTAAAATATGAGGCCTTCCTGCCATTCCCATTGGCCAGGCACAGCAATCCACAGCCAATGGGAGCTGCAATCACCAGTACCTGCGGCCATGCAGGGAAATATAGTGACAGCCCACCACGAGCTAACCCTGGCAAACAGCCGCCATGTAATTGTCCACCCCTATTATAACGTTATTTGATATGTAACCATTTGTTTCTAGTGTTCTTTCTATCATTTGAAATTGGAGAAGGTCAGAGAAGAGCAACAAGAATGATTAAAGGTCTAGAGAACATGACCTATGAAGGAAGACTGAAAGATTTGGGCTTGTTTCGTTTGGAAAGTAGAAGATTGAGAAGGGACATGATAGCGGTTTTCAGGTATCTAAAAGGGTGTCACAAGGAAGAGGGAGAAAAATTGTTCTCCTTGCCTCTGAGGATAAGACAAGCAGCAATGGGCTTAAATTGCAGCAAGGGAGGTTTAGGCTGGACATCAGGAAAAACTTCCTAGCTGCCAGGGTGGTTAACCACTGCAATAAATTGCCTGGGGAGGTTGTGCAATCTTCATCTCTGGAGATATTTAAGAGCAGGTTAGATAGACATCTATCATGGATGGTCTACATGGTATTGGATCCTGCCATGAGGGCAGGGGACTGGACTCGATGACCTCTCAAGGTTCCTTCCAGTTCTAGTGTTCTATGATTCTATGAAATTCAGACTACAAATAAGACACACATTTTTAATTGTGACAGTGATTAACAACATGGGTTGTGGTGGATTTTCCAACAGAGGAAATTGTTAAATCAAGATTGGATGTTTTTCCTAAAAGATATACTCTTGTCTAAAAAAATTAATTCCTGGAAGTCCTATGTCCTGTGTTATACAGGAGGTCAGGCTAGTTCATCTCAGTGGTCTCTTTTGCCCTTAGAATCTACGAATATAAGTCAATTAAAGTTTTGCCATTGACACTGAGCCAGGATTTTGCCTTACAACTTTTTCAAACTCAATTTACCTAGATTAATTTACCTGCCATGCCTTGTCTAAGTAAAATCCAGTTTTCCATAACTTAGGAGAGCTCCATTTTTTAAATCACTCAATATGTGTTACAAAGCAGGTGCAAATGTAGAGTACACAAAATGATAAGCTAAAATTTCAGAAAATGGTCATACCCTCACAGCTGTTTCTGAATCCCACACCAATTACTTCATTCATTTTCAAAGAAGCTAAATGTATATATTTGTACATGTATATACTTTTAAACCTGCCTCAGAAAATGAGTTAGCAACATGTCTCCAACATGATGATCCTAAGACAGCAATAATATAGTAATCTTCTCTTCATGAAGTCACAGTTTGAATATTTTCCCTGATACATTATTGTCCCATATGAAGAAAGATTAAAAAGATGTGGACTTTTCAGCTTAGAAAAGAGGAGACTAAGGGGAGATATGATAGAGGTCTATAAAATCATGACTGGTGTGGAAAAAAGTGAATAAGGAAAAGTTATTTACATATTCCACACAATATAAGAACTAGGGGTCACCAAATGAAATTAATAGGCAGTAGATTTAAAACAAAACAGAAAGAAGTTTTTCTTCACTCAGCGCAAGTCAATCTGTGGAACTCCTTGCCAGAGGAAGTGGTGAAGGCTAGGACTTTAACAAGGTTAAAAAAAGAGCTAGATAGATTCATGGAGGCTAGGTCCATCAGTGGCTATTAGCTAGGATGGGTAGGAATGGTGTCCCTAGCCTCTGTTTCTCTGGAGGTAGGTGGCAGGGGAGGGATCACGTGAGGATTACCTGTTGTGTCCCCTCCCTCTGGGGCATCTGGTATTGGCCACTGTCAGCAGACAGGATACTGGGCTGGATGGACCATTGGTCTGACCCATATGGCTTTTCTTATGTTTATTATAAAAGCTTTCATCAATTTTTCCATTTTTGTTAAAAAAAAAAAAAAAAGAAAGAAAAAAAGAAGAGGAGAACACGTCAACATTTTCATAGATTCCCCACCACCACAACAATTTTTTGACAAGCCACCTGAAATTTTTCACATCTTGGACATTTTTTTGGTTAAAATTTCAAATTGAAATGAGAAAAGTTTATAAAAATGTTTGGGGTTGATAGCACTCTGCCTTGTAAGGGTGTCTTGTGCTATATAGCTTTGGCCAGAGCTCTGACCCCAACAGCCTGATAGCAACACACAGACTTCTCTGTGGCTTTGCCTAACCTGGTTACTTGCAGGCTGAAGTTAATACACTCCCAATTTTTTCCCAAATAATTCCACTGTAGGGACCACTCCCTCTTGCTGGACCCTCACAGAGAAAATGATTGGTCCCTTGCCTTTACACAGACAGTAAAATATGACAATCTGTTAGCTTTCTTCTGGAAGCACAACCTTTACTGAATTTAGAGAGCACAGATTAAGTCATGCTGTGTAAAAGAGATAAAGGTAGAGATGGTTACAGGCAAATAGAAGAGAAAATAAGAGTCTAAAACTTTATCTATCTAGATACAATTTTGGTTCAAGATGGTTTCTCTCAGTCATAAATTCCTTTCCAGCCTTTTACTGGCTGGTTTGCACAAGACCAATCACAAGATCAAATTGCTTGTTTTCTTCGTCTCCTAAGGCTAAGGATAAAGATGGAGTCTTTCTCTGTTCCTTTATCTTACAAATCAGGATTCAGTCTCCTATGTTCCACTAGGATGCAGTAGTCATAACAATTTTCTGTCTCTCAAGTTCAGAATAATTGCCACTAATATCTAGTAACATCTCTCAAGTTCAGAATAATTGCCACTAATATTCTAGTAACATCATACAAAAGTAATTCATAACTTCACATCTAATGGCAAAATGTGTATTGTGCAATATTAACAATCAGCCATGACAATCAGATATATTGTACACATATTATTGTAGTAGTGTCAAAGGTCTGAATACAGGAGTTCCTAAAATCACATATATTTAAGTACAAGGTATTATGAAGGTCAAAAAATTACAGTGGAGATGGTAGAACTTAGCATCTCCTGACTTTTTAGAAGTGTACTTAATCCATAAGACAAGGATTATGTCTTGCATCTTCTTTTTCAAAAATTACAGTTCACTCGAGTGTATTACAGGTCTCTGTGCCAATACAGAGAAGATATGAGTCTGTTACAACCTCCACTAGAGAGCCATGACTTTTTACCTCAATTTATAGGAGCTCTTTCTTTTCTGTTCTGAAGAACCCACATTCAGTTTTCAACTACCCAATGATCACCACATATGGTTTGAGCTAGAAGTGGCTTTTTGTTTTTTAACATTTGGTTATTTTAAATGTCCCGATATTGCTTATCAAAGTAATGTACAAGAATATAATTGCAAAATGTGTCTGTGGGGGTTGACAGACTTATATGGATCATTAATGAGATTAATGTTCTCCTCTGTATGTTATAGTTCATTTCCTATCTCAGTTTTCATGAAGTTTAAGCAAATATTCTTTTATTGTCATAAATGACTAGTGTTACTGACTAATCCTTTGTTACTGTGACAACAGTATGTATCTGGGTATAACCAACGGTGGCAACCAACTGTTCTTTCAAAGCATCCTAGTTTTGCATATTGAATAGTACTGTACTCCCACTGAAAGAAATGTAGCTACTGGTAAGTAAATAGACTCCTCCCTCCTTCTTTCCATCTGCTGCTCTTCCTTATTCCCCTTGTTCCATCCTTTCAGCATCTGCTCTCCCTGTTTTTAATCTTTCCATCTAGCTAATCTTCTCACTAAACCTCCTCCAAAGAATTTAAATTATGGTTAGTGAACATTCAGCTAACTAAAATCATGCCAGATCACGTATGTTGCTGGACCAAAGAGTACCACATTAGAGAGGTTCAACCTGTACAATGAAGAGAAATTAAAACCAACCATCAACACTTGTAATTAGAAGGGTAAAATATAAGATGCAAGGAGAATATTCAAAAGATGTTCATTGCTTTTTCACTAAGGCTCAGAGGAGGTCAAATTCCATGATTTTACATAACCTCTCTGGAGCTTCAGTTGGGCTCCAGCTTCCATGATTTATTGCTTATTATTTGTGTCCTGTATGTGACGTTTACTAAAAATCTTAGCCTTATTCATCACTTGTTGCTTTGTTTTGTGCATTTGATGTGGGCCAAATTAGCTACTTAAGCAGAAAGAAAGAGAAAGAAATCTTTTCTTAAACTATGTGACAGGGTACATGGAGAATGAGTAAAGTTTGAAGCTAAGTGCAGACCTGCATCCCTTTGGTTCTTAGAAAAAAAAAGATCAAAACAATTATAAAAAAAAATAAATACATAAATAAATAAATACAAATAATCATACATTCATTAATATTCTCTCCCATAAATGTGCATACTTGGGATCTGACCTTGAATTTATTTGTTTTACATATGAACACTTTGGGAAATGAACAACTGGTTGCTATGAACATCTTTAAATACATATGTTCTAAAAGCCTTTATTGTACATGATTGCTATTACAGTAATACGTAATATTACTCCTCCCAACAGGGAGGAGGGCTCCATTATTCTTCATTCTGTACACACATAGAATAAAAACAACAGATCCTGGCCCTGAAAGCTTACAGACATAGCATATGCTAAGAGAAAGTGGGTGTATTAAACAAAACAAAAGTTAGCAGCAAAACACACACGATTCATTAAATAAACAACATTCACTGCACCACAACTGCCTACCTATTGTAGGCATAACAGATCTGCCTAGTCCAGCCATATTCTTGCATCTCGTATACATACATGTGGTAAAGCTGTCAGTCAATTTAGCATACAGCTCTGTGTTTTACTGACAGAAAAGTATGGATTTTATTATCGGATGCATTCTGACTAAAAATACTTTGCAATAAGCTCAGTGAATGAGAATGGGGCTAGAAATTGAAAAACTTCTGAAGAAATTTTAAAACAATGTAAGTATTTAAATGTTGATCCTATAAACAAGCTGAATGTGAGGAGCTATGTAATAGCTTTTCTATGGTAATTATACCAGCTTGTTTGGTCTTTTACCACATCATTAAGCTACTGAGGTGGCTGGAGAGCTAGGGATTTTTTTTCTTTGAAATGTTTTTAACAATTTTTATTTGATTGTGTTGGAGTTTCTGTGGTGATAAAGAGCTTTAGAACAACTGAACAGGAAGTTATTTTTGAAAAAGCTTGAGTGTCTTCTGAATTTATTTCCCCCCCATTTGCAAGGATTTCAGTTAAACCTTCCCTATAGTAAAGGATATGAAAGTAGCAGACAGGGAGCCATCTAAAATGTTTGGCACTCATTATTCAAAGGTTTATGAAGAGGAGGGGGAAAGGAAAAGAATGTTTTTGCCTGTTGAATTTTTGTCATAAATAGAATACATATGCTGTATTTAGAGGTCTGTGTGGTTTTTGCCTGCATCATGTATTCAGGAACAGTTGTACAGGAGGAGAGGATGTGAAATTCTCCTTGTCACTCATTCTCCCTCTAATTCTTACCCATGGCACCCATCAGAAGCCTTTCTTTGTTCCTGCACAAGGGAGTAAAGTGATGTAAATTGTCTCTTTAATTCCCTGCATAGGCTATCAACAAAATGAGTCCCAACATGTTGCAACAGCAGCCTTGCAGGTGGCCCTCATAGCCAGGAGGTAAGGAGTAGAATTGTAACAGAGCAGAAGCTGCCCTTCTCCCCATGAAGGTGCCATCCAGCACAGCCAAGTGAGTGGAATAGGAAGATATCCCTCAAGAAAAGCTTGTCCATCTTAGTTCTGCAGACTGAGCAAAGAAGTCCTTTTGTTCTAGGTAGTACAATTTACTGAAGTGACAGTCTAGTGCCACATGTTTATCTTACCAATATTCACAAATTCATATAACAGGGACTTGGATTATCTCTTTCCCATACAAACTTGATGTGTCGGGTTCAGGCCTCCTTTGATGCTGTCTCCTGATATGCTGAGATCCCACTGAGCTTGTTTTCCCTGCCCACTTGGGTCCCTAGTACCCAGACTCATTGAATCAGACACACTAGCCTGCTGCAACACAGACACAGGGTCCAGGCCACACCCCCAAATCTGTAGACCTCAACTGAACAGAGTACAAAGAGATACCTGTTTCAGGCACTCAGATACCCGGGTCCTCTGTGAACTAAATCCCAGATAAATCCATCTTATGCTGCATAGAGATCTGTACAATACAAGCTCATGAAATTCATCCTCTTTTTAATGCAAAGAGATCTGCACAGATTCCTTGCCCCCCAGGTAACAATGATCTAAACTGTTGGTTTTGGGGAAGTCAAACTAGGTTGGTTGTTAGAGTCAGATGGGAAGAGTAACTTATCCAAGTAAAAATGCTAATGTTTAAAAAGTACTGAGTTCAGATTGTGACATTCTGGTCAAACTGTCATTTTAATAGCTGACTCAACAGTTGAGTGGAGTAAACATGTGTGCATGTATGCGCGCGCGCGCGCACACACACACACACACACACACACACACACACACACACACACACACACACACACACACACACACGTATATAAGCTTCCAAGGGGTAGCCGAGTTAGTCTGTAACAGGAAAAACTTAAACTAAAAATAGTCTAGTAGCACCTTAAAGACTAACAAAACATGTAGATGGTATCATGAGTTTTCATAGGCACAACCCACTTCGTCAGATGACTTGACCAACCTAACAATGGAGGTGCTAATTGTTCTTATCTACTCAGTCTCTCTTCTTTCCTCCCCTCCTTTTTTCCCCTCTTTTTTTCCTCCTCACCCCCCCCCCCCACTTCCCTTATTTATTCTTGGATCTGGACTTCTAATACTCTTGTCATCTGAAGAAGTGGGTTGTGCCCACGAAAGCTTACGATACCATCTACATCAGTGGTTCCCAAACTTTTCGGCATCATGCCCCCCTTTTTGATTTTTGAGAAACCCTTATGCCCCCCCTCCCAAAAAAATAGCAGCAAAACTTGGGGTGGGATTGACGGGTGTGTGTGTGTGTGTGTGGCTGGGTCGCCTCACCTCCCCCTCCCCCCAGGGGAGCATGCCCCCCAGTTTGGGAACCCATGATCTACATGTTTTGTTAGTCTTTAAGGTGCGACTAGACTATTTGTTGTTTTTTTAAGTTTTTACACATGTATATGTTCATAAATATTTCCACTGAAAGATACAGAACATTACATTCCTCTGACTTAAGTTTTCTTTTGTTATGTCTTAGATGGACTGAACTGAAAACCTCAGCTACTTCACTAATATAGATAGTCTGATAAACCTTTAATGGGTTCTGATATGAGGTAAATCAATCTTTAAATCATATTGCAGAGCAACATAATTGCCTACTAGCATGAAACATTCAGATAAGCCATGAATATAACTGAAAATGGCAATTTATTTACTAGCTTATTCCACAAAGACTTGAACACACAAATTAGTTATGCAGAGACAGTGTTTTCCAATTATGCACAATTGAGAGAGCATATATATGAATTTGAGCACTTTCTATAGCACGTTGATGCCAATGACACCACTTAACAAATTTATTACTTATAAACTTCAGAAATGTAATACTTTCAAACAAATCTTGTAGTTTCAGCATCAAGTTCTATATAAATATAAAAATAACGTTTGTCACATCTTTGTAATTTTTCTCACAGGGTTTTTAGAGAATTGTATAGCTAGGAATATATATAAAAATACACTGATTTTAATCAGATATATCTACATTTTTGATGGAAGACACATGTCCAAATTCCCTGCAATTGTTTCATAAGTCTCAGCCATATGACTATATATATATATATATATACACACACACACACACACACACACACACACACACACACTACTGATTTTATAGTTGTAGGATTCCATATAATACGTTTACAAGAAGTTGTTTTATATTCATTGAAACCTGCACTTGCAACTTGAGAACAATGTTATTAAATGGGAACAGAAGTTGCTATCAAACCCAAGTGCTGTTATTTTTTTATATCATGAAACAAGGCACATTTAAGTGAAATCTTCATATAGTTGGGCTCCAATAGCATAAATCTGGTTACCCAAAATAATAGGCTACGTGAGAAAAATTCTTCATGTGATATTTTTTGTTCAAGTCAGAAAGTCACACTGTGACAAAACCAGAAGAAATAAAAAGAAGGCTACTCTGTGGTATTCTTCAATAGAAAACTATCCTTTGCCAATCTTGACATAGATTTATATCACTTACCTTTAGAAGTAAACATTTGCAAAATTACAACATAGTGGTATCTGAGACACTACAGATTTCCACTGTGCTCTGGATAAAAGTCCTTCTAATCTCTTGAATATCTATGGGTATGTCTAGACTACAAGCCTCTTTTGAAAGCCTCTTTTGAAAGAGATGGTCTAGACTGCCACAAGACTTTCGAAAAAGCAATCAGTTTTTTGAAAGAGAGCACCCAGGCAATCTGGACGCTCTCTCTTGAAAAAGCCCTGTTTGCGTTCAAGAACACCAAAAGGTGTTCTTCCTCATAAATTGAGGTTTATCACGGAGGTTTACTGCCATGTTCTTTCGACTGAATTTCAGAAGAATGCAACGGCAGCCTAGATGTAGGTGAAGGTTTTTTCGAAAAAAGGCCACTTTTTTCAAAAAAAACCTCTGTAGTCTAGACATAGCCTATCTGTGAGATCTTAAAAAGCTATTTATTGTGAAACTTGAACTCCTTAACTCCATTCATCTGAAGAAGTGGTTTGTGCCCACGAAAGCTCATGATACCTTCTACATATTTGTTAGTCTCTAAGGTATTGCAGAATTATTCGTTGTTTAACTTTTTTCAGTTACAGACTAACACGGCTACCCCTTTGCAACTTTGAAACTGTGAGAAAGCATTCATGGGATCTCAGGAAATATTATATGGAAAGACAGAGAAGCAAGTCCCAGGATGAAGAAAGGAAGGACCAAAAGAAAAAAATATAAAGAGCATCAGCCAAACCCATATCCCAGCACCCAGCTTAAGTAAATAAGTCAGTGGCTATACTGGAAGAGGAAGCAATGGAAGAATCCCCTGACAGTTCTGAGCTGGTCAGAGGCCTACATGGTAGGTGAACAGAATGAGAGTATCTAAACAACAAAAGATGCCACTGGGACTGTCACATTGGGAAGTCATGATGAGCAAAGATCCACAGTCTCACAGACAGCCTTCTCCTCTTCCTAACCTATCTCTATTTTGCATTGCAGAAATCATAATAAATCCACTGCCCACAGTGGAGCCAGATATATTTGTCTGATTAAACGAAAGAACCAACATCTAAATATAGATGGTTGAATCTTAGAATTTTGGAACACACAGGGAAGGATTTTTAAAGCTGCCTATGAGATTTGGATGATCAATTCCTATTAATTGTCATGGAAATTGAGGGTTGGCATTTCATAATTGCCCAAGTCATATAGAAGCACACATTTCATTGAGTTCCAATGTTATTTGTACTCCAGAATCATTTCTGAATTTAAGGATCACACTTTGGACCTCTAATTTCCTTTAGACACCTTCAATAAATCTCAGCTATACTGCAGAATGCATCTTCTTTACAACCACAGAATTAATGCTAGAAAAATCATGTTAAAATTAATACATGAGTTATATTGAAATAAGCATTGTCCCTCAATATGATTTTCTCCTCTTTCGACCTAAACATTGAAATCTTGAAAAGGTCACGTCCCCGCTCATGTTCCTTTATCTCTCTCTCTATATATAAAAAAAGTTTTTCCTGGCGGATGAGAGAATGTTCCTGCCAGGCGACAAAATGATGTCATCACGTCATCAGCATCTACAGGCTCTTTCAGTGAAGTGAAAGTGGCCTGAGAGAGGGGGGTTGGTAAACATAGAAAGCAGAGGGCACAACCCTTCCCATTCTAGATGTTGCTTGGTCCAGCCATGAGGGCAGTGGACTGACCAGTTCTAGTGTTCTATGGAGAAAAATAATGTTATATACCAATTGTCAATTTGTTTTTTAACAGCAGTACAGTGGTGAGAATATTAAATACTTCAAAATTGCAACTATGAAGATTTAAACTAGTGCAGAAGGGAACAAAGATATATTTAATGCCATAAATTATGTAAAGTAACATTTGAATTTAAAGGAGGCATCAAAATAAGATGACTTTGATTGCATTTGCGAATGACTTTTTATACAAAATCCTAATTAGCCAGCGTAGCTTTTAAAATCTGACTTTCTTCCCCTCTGTTGCACTGGTAATTCTAAGATAATGTCAATGTTGCAGTCCATGAGCATTTTCAGAACTAATTAAAATGTCACAAAGTAGTTCTTTCATTACCATATATGTGGTCATAAAAATCATTATAATTCCTTCATAGAGGTAGAAGTGAGTTAAGTTTGATTGATGGAATTAATGAAAATGGAGACAGCTCCAACATACCAAAGAACAGCAGGGCTGTCAACAGACTTCACCAGGCCCTGGGCAAGGTGCGGGCAGGAGAGGCAGGAGGAAGGAATCAGCTCCAGCCCTCTGGAAGGGATGGGGTCTCAGGCAGAATCAAGGAATCATAGAACACTAGAACTGTAAGGGACCTCGAGATGTCATCGAGTCCAGTCCCCTGACTTCATGGCAGGACCAAGCAACATCTAGAATGGGAAGGGCTGGTGGCTAACCTCTCCCACCTAGCCCTCAGTGCCACCCAGATCATGCTGTGCAGAGGTCCCGCAGCAATTTAAATGGCCTGGTGCTCTGGCCACTGATGCTGCTGCTGTAGTAGTGATGGTGGCTCAGAGTCCCAGGCCCTTTTAAATTGTGGGGCCCCGAGGCAGCTGTCTTCTTTGCACTCTTCTACCCATCAGCACCTCTGAATAACAGAAACTGAAGTAGAGTATTAATCATTTGCAGTGCACAAGTTATAATAATCATAATAAGGTAAGAAAAAAGTTTAGTGCTAAGGGGAATAATGTACCATATTGCCTAAAAGATCTATTGCAAATTATGGATTTTTTTGGGAATGTTTATGTCCTTTTTAGGGATACAAATATCTTGTTAGGGAATTTACAAGTCTTCCAGGTTAATCAATTTTTTTAGCTTCATTGAAAGAATATAATCTGTGCTTGTAATCTTGTTATCAGATGCTAAACAGCTGGGTGACCTGATTTAACTGTTATGATTATAGGGAAGTAATAGTGTATAATAGTTTTCAAATGGTAGCTAAGATATGCAAGCTGTATTATAGACTGAAAAATATGCAAATAAACAACATTAAAAGAACCACTGTAATTAGCATTGGCATGTATGCCAACTGCTTATGTAACCATAAGTAACCATTGCAGTTGTGTTTGTATTCAAATATTCACTCTGTTTGACCTTAAAAAAATCTGCAGTTCTGCTCTTCTGTGTTAGTCTTATAAATACAGGTTGGCCAGGGCCTTGGCTGGTGTAAATCATTTATGCTGATTTTCATTTGAGTAACTCCAGAGAAGTCAATGATTTACACTTGCTGCGGATCTGGCCCACAATCCTTGCAAGTCAGAACAATAGAAGTCAATAAACAGAATCATCTTAGTGGCAGACAGCGCCTAATTGGGAAGCCTTTATCCAGAAATGTGTGCTCATCCCAACTGTTGTGTTATTATGTTGGAAGGTTTACAAAAAAGAAAGTTAATTAGTATAAATTCACAGATGTAATATTAAAAGGCCCTTTTCTTGGAAAAACCAAGAGCAAGATGACATAAAAACATAATATGAAAATAGTGCAAAAAGCAAAAGTTGTGTAAAGCTTGTGGATTCATATTATACAGGTTGTGTAAGACAATTCTGAAAGCTCTTTGGAGAAATGGTTATGAATATATAATATGGAAATTATTACAAAAAGTCGATGGATGGAACCTAAAGAGGAGAAATACTAGATCAGAAAGTGAAGGATTCAATGTCAAAACAAAGATCAAAGTCTGAGACATCATGGATAAGAGACGAGCTTCCTGGTATCCCAGAATTCATCAATTTGGCCTCCACCTGCTCGATCATATTTTTTAGTACCTGGCAGAGATGTATACGCAGACACTATTAGTGACAATTCTATCTCAAAAATTATAAAGACAAAATTGATTAAACCTGAACTGAATGGACTGATGACTCAATTTCCCTTACTTTCTCACAATATTAGACAGTTATATTTGCTTCTACTAATTATGCTGTATTACCTATATCATCATCAGTGTTGTTTTGTCAGTGAATTGATTCTTTATATATTCTGTTATCATACCTGAAGTGCTATTTTCAGGAATAATGTTATAAGGAATCATGGATAATATAACAAATAGCTGGTTGATAGTTGGGGGAGGAGAGGACAAAAATGGCTTTTCAGCTCCAATGAAAATTTATGGACTTCAACAGGACACAAGCACATATTTCTGCATTCTCCATAATTGGGATGCTTTTCTGAATCAGGTGATATTGACATCAGTGAATTGTATCACTATGCTCTACCTGTCAGCTATGGTACAGAGACTTAGTTATGCTCCTTGCTCTTAAAGATCTAGTGGCAGGGAGCATCTATGTAATCTTCCTTCCCAGATCACATAGGATAAAAAAGGAAAAGAAATGTACTCCATCCATGAAGAAAGGGAGAGAACACCGTACTGGTCTTTCCATGAAAAGAGACAATGCACTATCAAGTGAAGTCTGCAGTTCATAGATTACTACCTTTTAACAATTCTTTTTTCCATGTGTTGTTCCAAGTTTTATAAAGCTGTCCTGGATGTTGACAACACCAGGAAACATCCTAAGGGCTGTTCATTGCTATCACAGAAAAAGGAAACGAGCCAACCTACCATCAATTAGGTACTGCTGAGCTGAGCAGCTGAGACTGCTCTCTTCGCCTCTCCAGTCTGCTTCCTCTACACTTGTTTTTGGAGATTCACCATTCAGTGGAGAGCAGCTGAAGCAGTAAGAATTATTAAGTGTCAGGGTTGGCAGACCTGAAGAGCAGCATTAGAAACTGTGCATTTGCATTTTCATTTTCATGGCTTGAGATCCCCAGCAGTACGGTCCCCACACTGGCCTTGTTGCCAACAACAAAGTGCCAGAGAGCAGGATGGAGTGACAGGCTTTCTGAGATCATTGGGGTAGGCAGGCAAGATTCATACGTGTCCTCAAGTTCTGCTTGAGCAGAAGACACACTTCGTTTGTCCTCTTCAAATGACTTCTGACCTCACCATCTCTCTCCTACTTGTTTCTGCCTCTTCAAAGCTGTGGTAGTTTCCCTCCTTGTGTGTGTTCTTGAACAGTTAGGTATGATAGCAAGTTAGAGGGGGATGAGGTCATCTTTGTTCTTTCAGTGCAGCTCTTTAGCACATTGCCTAGTGCTTTATACACAGTTTATTCGTTAATGTCTCAAATAATGCGGTTTCTTCTATTTCCTTGGAAGACAATTCCAAGATTTGACTGAATTCCTGATGAAAACATTTTTCTTAATTTGCAGCCCAAATTTGACTCTTCTTCATTGGATCATAATACTAGCCCAGTCCAAATGTGCAATAGCTGGCATGGAGAATAGCAGAAGTATAGCAGCTGGAGGAGACAAATACACATGCTACATTACTGTGTGTATGTCATTGATAACCATTTTCAGTGATAAGTTTTTCCAAATGCCAAGTTTGAAAGAACTATTTTGCAGAGCATTAGCTGAATTTAAAGTTTTCTAATAAGTCATGTTGGCTGACAGATTTGTTTTAGTATCACCAACAATTCTGACTAAAAAAGCACTGTGTGGTAAGCTGAAGCAGGTGGGAGTGGGCACACACATCTGTGCATGTTGCTGCCACTTATTTTGGTATCTATTCGTATTGATATTGCTGCCTTGACTCAATGAGCAGCAGCAGTCAAAAAAAAGCAAACAGAATGTTAGGAACCATCAAGAAAGGGACAGAGAATAAGACAGAGAATATCTTAATGCCTCTAAATAAAATAATGGCATGCCCACATCTTGAATACTGTATGCAGATGTGGTTGCCCCATCTCAAAAAAGATTATCTTGGCATTAGAAAAAAGTTCAGAAAAGGACAACAAAAATGATTGAGGTGTGGAATGGATATCATATGAGGAATGTTTAATAAGACAGACTTTCAGCTTGGAAAAGAGATAATTAAGGGGGGATATCATAGAGATCTATAAACGCATGACTGGTATGGAGAAAATAAATATGGAAACGTTACTTACTCCTTTCCATAACACAAGATCTAGGGGTCACAAAATGAAATTAATAGGAAGCAGGTTTAAAACAAACAAAAGGAAGTATTTCTTCACACAATACATCGTCAACCTATGGAACTCTTTGCCAGAGGACGTCGTGAAGGCTAGGACTTTATCTGCCTCTTTTTTGTACCCTTTTAAATTCATAGAGGATAGGCCCGCAGGAATGGTGTTTTTACCCTCTGTTTATAAGAAGCTGGGAATGGTAAACATGGGATGGGTCACTTGATGATTACCTGTTCTGTTCATTCTCTCTGGAGCACCTGTCATTGGCTACTGTTGGAAGACAGGATATTGGGTTAGAGGGACATTTGGTCTGACCCAATATCGCTGTTCTTATGACAACTGTTATGCTAGTGTCTCCCAATTGCTATGATTAATAAAATGCAAAATTAAATGATCACATTTTAAATGCTATGACGAAGTGGGATTGTATTCACTCCGTTTGTATTGCATATGATTTCCTGTACTGTTCTGTAGTAAGCATGTTACTGGTGTTGTACTCGCTGCCTCAAAATGCAGCCAAGTGACCATCTTTGTATAACTGGCTATTCTGTATGAAATGGCTGACCTATCTAATGAGGTGGTATGGAATATTCCAGACTTTATATCAATGGTCTGTCTCATTTCAATGTATATGGCAATTAGAAATTTACCAGGCTGATTTGGTTCTCTAACTACTTACAACAGGGATAGCAATTTTCCCCACAATGTTTTCTGAGACCATGACCTTCACACTAGATTATTTCACTCTTGGGGAGCCAAGAGCGAAAGTATAAGCCAACCTGTAGCTGTTTATTTTTTAATGTGGTACTCTATGGACATCAAGAGGTGATGAGAAATGTCTATTTTACCCCTCCGTTAACTTAAAAGTCACTACTATTTTTCCTCAGCATTTCTAGGAGTAAAAAACAAAAAAAACCCAAAAAAACAAAACACCCCACACCTAACAACAAGAAGTGTTCCTTGGCTGCATCTTTCTTTGTGAGTTTCTGCTCCAAGATAATTTTTACAGGCAACTTTTACTTTTCTGCTGTGGTGGAATAGACCTTCAAACTTTTGGTCTGCTATAATTTGTGAGAACTAAGATGTAAGTAACAAGCCATTCGGGTTATTAATATTTTGCTGAGGTCAGGAAAGGTGAAGCTTGACTTATTTGTTTCTCCTGTAATGTGTCCCATTGGTAGACTGTACTGTTTTTTTCTCTCCTGTATAAGTATAAAAAGCTTGTATTTTTTTATTTTTCAGTTTAAAAACATATCTTCTTTAATATTAAGTAACTTTTATGGACACCTGACTACACAAGGAAGTGCTGATATATACAAGAAAAACAAAACTCCAAATTACAACATACACAGTCCATGCTAAAATATACGCAGACTTGATTTATGGGCCACTGCTCTAGGATATATTTTTTACTCAACATCTTTGATTATGCTACCACCAGCAGCTTTCAAGATATGAAAAGGCAAATGACAGGCGCTGTCAAATACTCAAACAAAAGCTGTGGAAATTCACTGAGCATGTAATATGGTAGATTTCAGTTAAGCTAAAACCCATGGTAGCTTCAACTGAGTTGATCTTTCAGAAAGCTATTTGAGGAAGAGGCCCACAAAATAATGAATTGGATGTAGTGTTACATAACTAAGAGTTCCCTGGGGTCTTGTCTGCTGTCTTATCTCATACATTGTAATGATTTTCATGTTAGATCAAAGAACAACATAAAACAAAATAGAGATGAAAACAACCATTCAGTGCTCTCCAGAGTATTGCTTTTGTTTTAAGAAACTCATAAGCAATGCCAGAGAAGGTATTTCTCTCCTCATATACATCATTACATTGTAATGTTTTTGTCAACAAAATGAACCCAAAAGAATTGTATGTTGTTGAAGGCACACTCACTTCCCAATATGTGGATTTTTTTTAGCAGTAAATGGTGACTTCTTTTTGCAGGGAGCATTCCATGCCTCAGGGAGGATGCCTTTGTGTTTCCAGGTGGATAAATAATACCTTCCTAAATGCCTCAGTGCACGTTGTACTAGAATTTACCCAACAACACTGCATGTGGGTAGTAATATTGCTGAGCTGAAAGGTGCTAATGGTTGCCATCAGTCTTAGGCTAATTATACACCACCAAGTTTTGTCAAAAACTTAAGCTGACACCCAAAAGTCGACAAAACAAAAATCACCAGACAGTGTTCAGACTTGCTCCCTCTGTCCACAGATCAGGCGCACACTGGGGACACCATCATTGACAGTGTGAGGAATGCACTGCGTGTGTATGTATCTCACAGTGCAGTGTTGTTGGAAGGCAGAGCTGATCCCTGTGCAACTTGGGATTCCCTCTAAGTTCTCTCACAGCCTCTTCAGCTGCTGGGAACAGCATCAAGAGTAGCTCTGTGAGCTCTCTGTGCTGAGGAATGTCAAACAGTAGAGCAGCCTGTCCCCTTGTAGCCAGACATGAACCCCATCTTGTTTCCCCCCCCCTCTGCCCCCACAGAGAGCAAGAGAAAGGCAGTTAGCCTTTGATGCCCTGGGAACGCAGGTGTGCTGCCTGTCCCTGACTCTACCATAAACAGAAACCAGACAGTAAATGGGCTAGCTGATGACCCGGGGCCTCCCGCCGCCCTGATGGCTAGTACCAGTAATTGACATGCCTGCACTGTCCCAGGAGAGGAATCTTCGCCCATCACATACCAGAGGTGCCTATTGTCTGCATTTTCCCAGGTGTGAATTACGCTTTGCACCCTTTGTGGGAAACGTGGCCAATTAGGAAAAATGGCTTTGAATGCCACTTGAGACCAGGAAGAAGCATACGTGACCCGAGGGGTTTAGTAGCCCACCCCATTTGAGCTCCAATCACCTATACCTGCTGGCAGGTATTGATTGTCTCCCGAGGTTTGTGGGATGCCCAACCTCGCCCTACTTCTTCCCGAGGGATTGAGAGAAAGATGCTGGCCACGCCAAGTCTGGAACACAGGGGTGAGAATATATACCTGCTAGGTGTCTATTTTGCATGCATTTAATAAGAGCTCAGAGAACCAAAAGGGTTTCATGGTACCTGTAAGTGACTTATTCATGTAATTTCTGTCCTGTCCTTTGTAGTGGCTGTGTTATCTGTAACACAGTAGTAGCATTTAACAGCTAAGTTTACCCTGTAACAATAAAATAGTAACTGTTTAAGCTGTGACCTGACTCCTTCAGTTGCTGTAACAGAACCAAGCACAATTTTAAAAAAAGAACTCCAGCCAGTCATAAGGGACAGATATAGGGAGAGCTTGAGCGTTGGATCATGTCGCTTCCAGGGGACAGATCCGTTGGGGCATCTCTCAGCCTCCCCAGGCTGCCCACTGCGAAGGGATCGTGTATCCTAGCAGTCAAAATCTGAGGTGTAATAAGCTCTCCCTGTAAACTCTGGGGCGTCTGTCGGCCTTTTGGCTGCCCGCTGCGAAAGGATCCCAATCCTAGCGGTAAAGACACGGACGTTAAACTCCTCGGGGTGCCCGTCAGTCTCACCTAGACTGCCCACTGCGACGGGGCCTTGTGTCTCAGCAGTTGAAGACTCGGGTGTAACATACACACATGCACTGCCCTGACCATCGGCTGACACCCCTCCCTCTGCAACAGAAGTCTGCCTGCTGCTGGGTTCCTAGTGATGGGCACAACAGGAGCAGACCAATGATTTGCTCTTTGCTTGTTCCCCAAATGGAGCAGCTCACTCAGCTGTTAGATACTGACCAAAGTATCTGGTGTGGAAAAAGTGAATAAGAAAAATTTATTTACTTGTTCCCATAATATAAGAACTAAGGAGTCACCAAATGAAATTAATAGGTAACAGGTTTAAAACAAACAAAAGGAAGGTTTTTTTCACGCAGTGCACAGTCAACCTGTGGAACTCCTTGCCAGAGGATGTTGTGAAGACTAGGATTTTAACAGGGCTCAAAAAAAGAGCTAGATAAATTCATGGAGGTTAGGTCCACCAATGGCTATTAGCCAGGAATGGTGTCCCTAACCTCTGTTTGTCTGGAAATGGAGACAGGAGAGGAATCACATGATGATTACCTGTTGTGTTTACTTCTTCTGGAGCATCAGGCATTGGCCAATATTGGGCTCGATGAACCTATGGTCTGATGCAGTATGGCCATTATGTTCTTTGGTAGGGGAGAGGCACATGCCTGCAAAGCAGCAGATTATCAAAACACTGAGCAGAGTCATCAAGGCAGGTATTGTGGGATACTAGTGGAAGTCACCTCTATCAACAAAAAGTTGTGTGTACACTGGCTCTTTGTCCACAATAAAGGAAGGGGAAAAAGAAAAAAAACTCTTGTAGGGGTGGAAGTTTTTTTCACTGAAACTGTTTTTTCCCCCCAACAAAAGTCTCATTGCAGAGTGTTCATTCTCACTATTTTGTTACCAAAAGGCAGTTTTTGGCAACAAAATTTGGTAGTGCAGCATGCCTTTAGGCCAGGTGACAATTAAAACTAATGGGTGTGACAAACACTGTCTTTCAGGCTCAACAGAGGGAGTAATCTATTTCTTTTTATCTAGTATAAAGACTGTGGATAATGGCATGAGTGCCCAAAGCAGGATGCCAGATGGCAAGCTATATTAAAAGGGACATATCTCGTTACAACCACAGAGCCTAGGGGTATGTCTACACTACCAAGTTTCATCAAAGAAACTAATGCTGACACACAGAAGTCACGAAAAGTCGCCAACGTGTGTGTACACTTGATCCCTCTGTGACAAATTGTCTCCACATCTTTAGCTCCCCTGTCGACAGTTGGAGCAATGAACTGTGGGTATGTACGCCAGTGCCTGGTGACACCATCTATTCTGAGGTTCCACAGCACCTAACAACAGAGTGCAAGGCATCTTGGGACCATGCAAAACATCAGTCATCACTTTCATGCTTCTTTTCCAACCTCCATTCTCTGTGATACATTCCAGCAGCTGCAGCAAGAAGGAATGGATCCCACACTTCCCTTGCATGCTCTGTTAACTGCCATGAGGACCTTGCACATGACAACAGAAATAATTTTGAAATTACCGACAGAGGAAGAAGACTCTAAGGAGCCTGGCAGTGTGCATGATATGGAAAGCAGCAACCTGTCATTGCATTTGGCAGTCCCAGAGCAGCTACCCAAGATAGATCAGCACTTTCGGACTAGGGAAACTAGCACTAATTAGCGGGATTGCATTGCCATGCAGGTGTAGGATGAAGACCAGGGATGTGTAAAGCAACCTACAGAATTTTAGGATGTGTAAAGCAACCTCCTTGGAGCTGTGTGCCGATCTGGCCCCTGACCTGCAGTGCAAGGACACTAGAATGAGAGCTGTCCTCTTAGTTGAGAAGTGTGTGGCAACTGCTGTATGGAAGCTGGCAACTCCTGATTGCTGCTGGTTAGCTGCAAATCAGTTTGGAGTGAGGAAGTCTACCATTGGGGCTGTACTGCTGTAAGCATGCAGGGCAATAAATCACATTCTGCTACGGAGGCTGTCACTCCAGGGAAAAGTGCAGGGCATGTGCTTGGCTTTGTGGACATGGTATTTCACAACTCTATGGGGACAATAGTTAGCACCCCTATTTCAATTTTAGTGCCAGCCTGCCTTGCCACTGACACCAACAGGAAGGGGTACGTCTTGATGGTGCTGCAGGGGCTTTGGATCAATGTGGACATTTCACAGATATCAATGCCACATTGCTCCACAAGCAGGAAACACCCTGGCAGACATCTCCCTGCTCAGGTTAAGTAAGAAAATCAGGGCACAGCTTCTTTAGGCTTGTGGCTTTGCCCTGCTCTATATGCAGCACATCTATGTTCCGCTTTGGTTCCTGCACAAGTGACTGATCAATGGTATGGGCCAGTGTCCTACAAAGAGGGAGAGGACAAAGCTGCACTGCCATTGAATCTGTGGCAGAAAATTGACATCCTCAAAAGTGTCGATAGCCCCTCTCTGCAGGATTTCGCTGAGATCACGGCAAGCATTGACATCCTGCTCAACCCTATCAATTAGCTACACAGAGATACCTGCCGCTCTCAGAAATACAACCAGTCTCCCACGCATTCCAAAAGCTACAGTCCCTTACCCTTCATCTCAGCCCCTGCTTTCTGACCTCCAGAAAGCAGTTGCTCAAATTGGCTATGTCCATCAGCAGTGGAGAACAGTTCCTGACTACCAGATACTTGGTGACTCCTGGAGGAGTCCCTAGTCCTCCTCTACCTCAACTTCCTCATCTACAATTTCATGCTTTGGATTAAGTCCCTCCTATATGGCCTCCATGCTCTCTGAAGTATCCATGGGGCTCTTGGTGGTGGAGGTGGGGTCACCACTGAGGACAATGTCCAGCTCCTTATAGAAAAAGCAGATGTTTGGTGAAGAACCGGAGCATGAGTTTGTTTGATGGGCCTTATGACAGGCTTGTCTGAGTTCTTTAATCATGTCCTGCTCATACCCCTTTTCACACAAGGATCAAGAACATATACATTTCCCAATTCCTATGAGTCATTCACAGCTGGAACTGAACAGACTCCTCTCCCCATTCACTGATCAGCTCTAATAGCTCTCTGGTGGTCCAAGTGGGGGAGCATTTGCTGTGATGGTCAGGCATGGGCACCTGGGAAGCTGCTAGGAGACCATTGCATGCTGCTGAGCCTGCCTGGGAAGGGGTTTCCAGGTGCTCAGGCAACATGAAATGAAATTTAAATCTCAAAGGGCTTGCAAGGGGATAGGGCAGGTAGCTGGTCATCTGGCTTCAGGGCAATGGAGTTCAAACAGCTGAACACAGCATCCAACTGGAAAATGTAGGCCACTTCCTGAAGGTTAGAATCAGTGACAAAAGATGTCTACATTGCATGTTTGTTGATGACACAGGGAGGGGAGAAGAAAAAAGTCCCTCTTGGAGCTGGAAGTCTTGTCAATTAAAATGGTCATTTCTTGCTACAAAAGTCATGATGCAGTTTAAATGCTCACACAGTTTTGTCGACAATAGGCACTTTTCCTCACCAAAACTTGTAGTATAGACAAAGCCTAGGGCTATGACTATACTTTGCTACAGTGTGAACTAAAGAGGTGTAAACTGCAGAGTGCACCAAACTGTTAACTTCTCACTGAGCCCTGTGGATGTTGCTGGAGTGAACAAAAAAGGTACAAGTTCAGGTTAATATAGTTCTCTTACAAACAGGACTATGCTAACATGAACTCAGTACCTTACACCAGCAAAATCTAGACATGGCAGGACAGCCCAACATTTTGATGCAATCTGTAGTTTGAATCCCTATAGTCAGAGGGTAGGACTTAGGAAATTGGTTGTAGACTGGGACTGGAGGCAGAAATAATTGATTGTGGCCATAGGTGACAAGAGGTAATTGTGCACAATGCTCACAACAATGGCAAATCTGAGGATTTCTGAGCAAGGCAACTGCTGCCTGTTGTTTGTTTACTACGTTGAGAAAAACAGGTCTTTGTATACATTCTGTGTGTATGAGCCAAAATTCACCAAGATCATATCTGTCTCTTACCTCCAATTTCTCATTGTAATGGAAAAAACGCTGTAAGACTCTATGAATATTTGCTTACAGCTCATGAAAAAAAGGGCGCCGATACATCGTGATGATTATCATTGGAACAATTATCATCACCATAAGTAATAGTGAGCATGGAAGGAACCTAAACCAGTTATTTTATAAATACATGCAGCATTGTGGATAGAAGATAAATTTTAAAAAACCCACAATGTTATGGAAAGCAGATAAGCAAAAAATTAGACATAACACAAGAACTAGGGATCACCAGATGAAATAAGTAGGCAGTAGGTTTCAAACAATCAAAAGGAAGTATTTTCTACACAATGTACAATCAACTTGTGGAACTCTTTGCCAGGATGTTGTGAAGGATTCCAAAAAGACCCAGGGTTCAGTTGCAGGAAGTTGGGAATGGGTGACAGGGGAGGGATCACTTGGGGTACATCTACACAGCAACCGTATTTTGAAATAACTAGCATTATTTTGAAATAACTTAGTCTGCATCTACACAGGAGGCAGTTGTTTTGAAATGATGTTGAAATACTGCCAAGTGGGAGGACTTCTTATCCTGACTCCTGTAAACTTCATTGTTTGAGGAGTAAGGGAAGTTGGAGGAAGAGTGTTCTATTTCAAAATAGACAGCACCAAAACTCAAAATAAGCTATTTTGAAATAAGCTATGCAGCTGATATAGCTCAATTTGCATAGCTTATTTCAAGTTAAACCCTGCTGTGTACATGCACCCTTGATGATTACCTCTTCTGTTCATTCCCTCTGAAGCACTTGGTATTGGCCACTGTTAGGAGACATGATACTGGGCTAGATGGACCCTTGGTCTGACCTAGTATGGCCGTTCTTATATTCTTAAGAGAGGTGATTTGTTAAATTGCAAACAACAACAAAAAATTGTATCACCTTTCCTAAATTCAAAGGTAATCACTTTTTCTTTCATCATGTATCATGAATATATAATTCCAAATATAGGCAGGGAGAAAATAGCTGCAAACATAAATGAAAATGATCAACATTAGAAATGAAAAAAAATCCAGGGAGTAATTTACTTGTCAAATTTAGCATATTTTCAGGTCTTGGAAAATATGATTTCCTTAAAATTATTCACTAGTGGTCCTACTTGACTATTCTGCAAATGTAACTTCCTGCATGGATCATTACAAGAGTTCAGTGCTCGGTATTTCAATTTGATCTGTGTTGGTTAGTTTTGATTAGTCATTTCGTTGAGTAGTATTACTTCTCTTTCCTGATTTCATGAGCATAATTTTCCCATGAAATGGTCTTGAAGAAGTCACTGTGGCTTTGAATATCTCAGGGAGAAGGAACAGTTAAGGGAGAGTTGGAAGGTAAGTCAGGGAAGGGCACAAGAGTTAAAGGTTTCCTAGCTTGCCTAGGTCTCAAGAGATACAGCATTCCGATTAGATAAAGTAAGATTTACTGTCTAATTGAAGAATTTAAATTTAAATTTTCTCTCATCACAGTCACATAAATGTATACTCTAATTGTGAAGGATTGAGAGCAGGTTCTGTTGAGAGAAGATTCTATTGTGCCTATTTTAATTGCGTGTAAGCCAGGAGTTCAGCACAAGATCTTGGGACCTATCTTCTGACAAAAAATGTATTATCTATATCACATACATTAGTTTAAAAATTATTTCTGATTAAATTCATGTCCATGCACAGGTCAGCCAAAAAAGCCCTGCAAATAGGAACTTAAGTAGGTCATAGACATAGTACCAGTCTTTGAATAACTTAAACTTTTCTGTAACTATTTGTCAAATCAAAACTTGATCATTCCAATGCCTGGGAAAAGTATATCAAAGAGAAGAATGAGCCTAGCAAAAGAAATTTGTTTTGAAATTGTCGCAAATATTCACAAACTGTATGCATGATATTCACAAACTGTATGCATGATATTCACCCGTTATTGCCCGAGGCTGTGGTAACAAACACTATTATGTAGTGATGGTGTTTCAGGTGCTTGACTTGCTGAAAAATACTTTTATCCCAGGATTTCATGTTACAGTCTAACTGCAGGCATACAATTTTCTATAGGACTAACTGGAAGCATATGTGGACATCTGCAAACACATATGATTAGTTACCAAAGGGCTTGTCCGAAAGGTGAGTTGCATCTAATTGTGTCTTATAATTAGGGATCCATACTATGATGTTTTCAGTCAGTTTTTCATATCTAGGCAATGTAGAATCAGTCCCTAGATTTAATTCAGAAGAGAGACAGTATCAAAATCTGTCACAAAGAGAAACATTATCAACATAGGCAGTTTGACTGATAAATTATTAGACACTAGATTGATATCCTGTAGCACAGAAAGAGGGGTACAACATACATTTTATTAAAGGTATAAATAACTCTTCAAGCTGATAGGCATTCTCTGCAAGCTCTAATTAAAGAGTGAAAATCATGATAGATTCAATTTTACAGACATTCACTTCTCTAGCAAATTTGTCATTTAACAACTTCAGTATTCAATTTCAAAACATCTTGGGAAAGATGTTTCCTTTTTCTTTTCTTTCTAAAACAGAGGTGGGCAAATTCCAGCCTGTGGGCGGGAACTGGTCTGCAGGGCTAGTCCCTGACCGGCCCCCACCACTATGTTTACCTGCACTTTTGCAGGTATCAGATGATCGCAAATCTCGTTGGCCGTGAATCTCCATTCGCAGCCTATGAGAGTGGCAGGAAGTAGCATCCCAATCTCTGGTGCTTCCCGTTGCTTGCATTGTCTACGAACGGCAATCTGCAACCAACAAGAGCTGCAATCATCCCATACCTGCAAAAGCGATACATAGCGATGGCTGCCCACCAGGGACTAACCCTGGCAGGTGGCTACCTTTTTATTGCCCACCCCTGTTCTAAAGCAAGGACACAATACTAAATCTGGTGGAATTATTTATTGCAAATAATGTTCATTATACATTTAGCACTTATTTCCTGTTTATTGCAGAGTTGTAGCTAGATTTACTGGCATACTGTGGCTGCTCTGCAACCAAATAGAAATGCAAAGCATCTATAAGAAGCTGTTTAACCCAGGTTCATAAGTGGTCTAGTGAAATAAACGAATAAATGAATTGGGCTCTGAATTTTACTATTCTTTCTCTTATATGGCGTTACCTTCAGTCCCAAATTGTTTCCTTAATCTATGCCATTTACAGCGTCATAGTATTGCTTCTGCTCCCTTATGGGATGACTGAAACTTGAATTAGAATAATAACTAATGAAAATAACAAATACCCAAATCTGAACAGAACAGCTGCTCCCAAAAGTGTTGACCTCAACAAAATGTACAGGAAATTATGGAACACCTCATTTATTATGCACCCTCAATTCCTAGCATTTGAAAGTGACATTAGGCACTTCCCAAGATTTCTAAAGACGTACGTTTTTGGTGGTGCAAAATTTATTTCATGGGCCCTCTGTATTATAGGCCTGACCTAGCACTCCTTTAAGAGAATGGGAATCTTCAATACACAGTAATGGGGATAGGTTCAGACCCTGAGGAAATTCATCATCTATGAAATCCTTGTTTGAAGCAATATTATCCCACAGATGGGGCACTGGTCTGGAACTCAGGAGAGCTAAGATCTAATCCCATCTCTATCTGTGGATTGCTGTTTGACTTTGGAGAAATCTTTTTAGCTTCCTGTGCCTCCTCGCTCTCTCTCAGCCTTGACTGTATTTATTCATTCAGACTGTAGACTATTTGGGTTGATGCAGAGTCTTACTTCATGCCTGCTGAGTGTCTAGGCTAAGTCTACGCTAGCACATTACAGTGCTGTAACTTTCTGGTGCAAGGGATGTGAAAAAACACACGTGCCAAACGCAGTAGGGGCAGTTCTACACTGGGGAGTTATTTCAAAATAACAAGGGAAGTGTCCACACTAACAAGCCCATTATTTCAAAATAACGGGCTTGTTATTTCAAAATAATAACTCCTGCTTGTGAAGAGGAATAATAGTTATTTCAAAATAACCTGCTCATGTAAACATAACCTAAATTACAGCACTGCAAAGCGCCAATGTGAACCAGGCTATGCTACAGTGCTGGGAACCATGCTCCTAGCATTTCAAGGGTACAGCTAAACTATATCCCTTTTTCAATAAAGGGATGTAAATTAGACGTATCGAAATTGTAAATGAAGCCGGGACTTGATATCCTGTAGCACAGAAAGGGTATGTCTAGACTACATGGCTCCATTGACGGAGCCATGTAGATGAGTTTACTAGACATAGGAAAATGAAGCAGCGATTTAAATAATCGCTGCTTCATTTTACATCAAAATGGCTGCCGCGCTGTGCTGATCAGCTGTTTGGCGGCACAGCAGGGCAGTCTGGACGCGTCGCAGTCGACAAGGGAAGCCTTTGTCGACTGCTCCAGTATGTCTCGTGAAATACGCCGAAAGAGGAGATTTTTCTGAAATTGGCCCCACGTATACGGGCCAAATGTCAGAAAAGCCTTTTCCCCCCAAAAAGCGGAAAAACATATGCAAAGTGCAGTTCACAGTTTGCATATCTTTTTCCAGAAAAACCCTCTGCAGTGTAGACAGAGCCTAACTTCCTTTTTAGGTCCAACATCTACCACTTAAGTGGCTGTAGGTACCTACATTTGCACCAGTGGTGTGGTCATATGCCCACCAAATCCTATTGGATCAGGCCTCATTACAAAAAGGAGTGTGTACAGGAAGAGTTATCAATAGCCCAATTATTAAGACAATCACCTTATGTGGGAGATCTAGAAGTGACTATAATGGGGTGCAAATATCCCTCATTAGCTCTCTGGTTTTTCATGAGCAAAAACTGACTTGGCTTGGGCACTTCTCTCTAGGATATGGTTCATGGCTAAGAATCTGATGCAGAAATAGTAATCTCCCTTCAGCAAATCAGTCCAGCTCCCAAGACAGTGGGAGTTATGTGTTTAATAATTTTTGATTATATGGGTCCTAAGCCCCTTTCCCTGCATTTCACTTCTGGGAAGCTGAGGAAGCTGTTGCTCGACCAATTGAATTCTGAAAACCTCCCTTTTGGACATCTAACTCTCCCCATACAATTAATAGGGAGTCTCAATCTGAGACTTACACTAGGCAGAAGTGAACCTAAACTTGTAACTGTGAGCCCTGGAAAACTTTGTGAAATTAGCACCTACACACTAGAATTTTGGATCGGGAGATGAAGGAAATTTTAAAAGGACAAATCTGATCCTAGGCATGAATTCTACATGTGATTACATAAAAAAAGTAATGAATTATAACTTTTCTAGGAGTCCATCTTGGAGTTCATCTATGTTCATCTTGTCTATTCATCTATACATTCAAATTCTTCTTAAACCTATGTGAACTCCAGGACTAACAACCAGCAGATAAATTGAAATGGGCTTATAAATAAGAACTATGTGAAATACAGTATTGTTACCTTCCCTCCAAGTTCCAACTTCCTTTAATTTTGCACCTGCTGTTAGAACAGAAACAGTGGAACCAACCGCCACTGTGGTCACAACGTGTGTGGGAGGCTGGCTCCACATCCCTGAAATGAGTGTAACACCAAGCAGAAGGGCTGAGGTCGAGGAAAGTCAGTCCTTAGTGCCACCAAGAGCACAGCGCTAGGCCCACCCTCCCCAGTGCCACCAAGAGCACAGCGCTGGGCACACCCTCCCCAGCACTCAGAGCCACATGGAATGCCAATCCTGCATCAATTCTAAGGGACCTGGTATGCCAGCCACCACTGCGACCACAGTAGCAGTGGCTGGGAGCTCCAGGATGCTTTAAAATGATGGGCCCCTATACAATTGCCCCCTTTGCCCTTGCCATCAGCAGGCCTCAACAGGAAACTGTATACGTGAACCTTTTACTAAATCCTTTTGTTGAGAGAGTTTTCAGGAAAGGAAAGAGAAAAAAAGTTTCACCAGAAACCAAAGAATTTTTTTTTTTTTTTTAAGTGTGATGTTATAAATCCAGAAAAATCTGTAATCGCATAGTGGAATCATCTGAAAGAATCCAGTGGAAGCTATACATTTTGTGTTTGTTTCCTATTGGGTTTATACGAACCTAAAATTCCAAGCTGAACAAGGGCATGAAACAACGTGAATAGCATGAACCAGAACAACTGAAGAAAACATGTACAAACTAAGACCGTTATATTACCATAAGGCATATATAGAAGTCAATGGAAACCACCCATATAGAGCTAACTGCAGGAGGCTCATATTGCTAGGTTTCACATACCTGTAATTCTGTTTAGAAGGCTGTTGGTATCCCAACGGACTCCTATTTAAATATTGTCCTCAAGATTTTCTGATTCCAAGGCCCAGATGGTATTAAGCAGGAGTCTCAAACTCCCAGAGCATGGGCTGGAGTGACTGCATAATTAACCTCAGGACTCTGAGTGCAGCCTGTCAATTCCCAATCCCCGCCCTATCCCACCATCACCTCAGCTTCTCTCCCCCATTGTACCCCATCCCCCTGGTAATCTCCAAAGCCATGTCTTTGGAGATGGTGAGCCATTGGAGAAGAGGGCAGGACAATGGCAGCAAGGGGTGGGACTTTGCAGCCACTAATGGACAGCCCCCTCCTCTACCCACTGGGAATCCTGGACCAAATTGTGCAATCACTCGAGCTGAGGATGGCCCACAGGCCAGGGTTGTCAGACACCTGATAATAAACATCAGAAAGTGTCTTCACATATATGCCTACATTTAGCTATTCTTTTCTCCTCTATGGTCCTGTTGTTTCTTCCAATATTATATAAAGACTCCTAGAAAGAATACTTTTGAAGTGATCAAGAGTAGGCACATTTTCCAGAAGCGGTGAGACAGCGTTTCAAGGGACATAATGACCAGGCAAAAAAGAAAGAAAGAACTTTCTCCAACTACTTAGGAGATGAAAGAGAAAAATGAAACAAAAAATAAGATGGCAAAGGAAAGACAGGACAAGATTATTCTCCACCTCAAGAACTAATATTCCACTATTTGACTCATGAAGCATCAAGATAAACTAGCAACAGGATATTTTAGAATCTTTAATCTGAAAGAGATACAATTGGTTGAATACAAAAGTAAAAAATATGTACAATGTAGGTGTACATCTTGATAGAATGATAAGCAAATTATGGACTGGCAAAATCCCTTCCATCACAGAGAAGCAAATGAGAATACCTCCACTATACTATTGGAAATTTGTACCATTCGTTTTTAATTTTATTAAGTATTAATTCAGCTCTGAAGCTGAATTTTTCAGGGTTTTCTGTATAAGATGACCAACTGAAGAGGCGTGTCAGAACAGGCGGTACTATTCAAATAAAGTCCAGTGGGAAAAAACAATGTCATCTATTAAAAATTATTGTGCATAATAAATATTGAGTCCTCTCAATATGCAGACCACAGATTGAAGATGCAAAGCAAAATACCTGAGAGTGAAAAATGAAGGGCCTAATTTAGCCATATTATACATTTTAAAAGATACCAGAAGTATTTTACTCCACCGCTTGAATGCTTATTTTTGATAGACCAAGAAAATGCATGATTTTTTATTTAATTTTGCTACCAAATTTGTATGATTAAGAGTGGCTTTGAATCTGTCCATTTTGCAGGTTTTTTTTTTAAATCCATGATTATTTCTCTGTGACTTTGGAAAATGAATAGTGCTTTAGGTAAAAACAATGAGGAGTCTTGTGACAACTTAAAGACTAGTAGATGTATTTAGGCATAAACTTTCATGGGTAAAAACACTTTGCCAGGTATTCAGTGAAATCCATACTGATGACCTATAATCCAATACTTTAAACTTTTAGTCTAACCCTGAAAACTTCCAAATTGTAATGTCCTCAGGATAGACAAAAATAATTTTTATCTTTATTTCTTGCAAATGTGTCTGCCTGGTAAATGTGTAATGGAGAATAAGAGCTAAACAGAGAGGCTTTCGGGAGGGGGGGGAGAAAGAGAGAGACAAGGAAAACAATGAGGTTGGTTATCAAACACAAGAATGTTCTTTAATAACATCTGAATTATATGAAAGGTGTTATACCAGACAGCACATTTATTTACAATGTAAAGGTGCTTGAGTTAAAAAGCCATTTTCCTGAAGTCACTATAATTCAAGGTAGAAAAGTTGTTAAGAAAAAAAAAATCGCTTCTATGCTTACCTGGCTAGCAGAAAGCTATAGAGTGAGAAATATTTAATAGAATCTCCCTTATTTCTTCACCCCAAAGCCACTTTATGTATTTGTTATGCTTGGCAGAATTCACAAAATTATAAAAGAAAAAAATAGGCTTCCAATTCACTTTTCTTCCTGTGCACAACAGTTCACATTCTAGTACTTTGTAATGTCTAGATAAATGTCTCAAGTGACAGAACCTCTACTACTTCCTTCACTCTGTCTACAGACTAATACATCTTATTGTCAGGATATTTTTTAGCCTAAGTTGTCCCTTTTTTATCCTATTTCACATTGCTATAGCCCTAAATCATTCTAAATAATTCCTCATCGCCTTTGGGGATTACACTCTTCTAATGTCAGGTTTACATTTTTTGTCTGTCAAGTTAAATAGCATAGTGTATTGAAATTAGGTAGTATCCTTTTAAAATAGTTTGAGATTTCTAGTGTTGCTCACTGTTCTATATTTTAGAAGTTACCAGTAACCAGCTGAAGAGTAGGATGTATATAACTAGGTCTTCCATGCTTGTGTATTCTTCACTAGCAGTTTTTTGAACCAATTGATTTTGTGCGTGATCTTGCACAAAACTTGCTGCCTGTCTACACTGGCTGCGTGTTCTTGTGCAAGTAAACTGACGTTCTAATGTATGAAATCAGGGCTTCTTGCGCCAGAACTCTGACACTCCCGCTCAGGAATAAGTCCTTTTGTGCAACTGTTCTTGTGCAAGAGGCCAGTGTAGACAGGAACATGAATTTCTTGCACAAGAAAGCCCTATGGTTAAAATGGCCATCAGAGCTTTCTTGCGCAAGAGAGCGTCTACACTGGCATGGATGCTCTTGCGCAAAAGCACATGCCAGTGTAGACGCTCTCTCCTGGAAGAGTTTTTACAGAAGAACTCTTCCGCAAAAGAGTTTTTGCGCAAGATCATGCCAGTGTAGACACAGCCATGTGTTTCAAATAATTTCTATTATTTTTCCAAGCTAATCTCATTTTGGTATTTGCTGCCTATGTTTCCAACCTCACTGGGCTATTTTAAATCTGCATTAATGAGTATTGTGATTGCCTCCCAATTAAGCTAGAGTTTCAACAGCATGTGATTTACTTTCACTTCCCAATCATTAAGGAAAACCATACCTGAGTTGATTATAACCCAAAGATCTGCAGTACCCCACTAGATACATCCCCATTGTTTGCTACACTGTGGTTCATCATTCTCTCTGTTATGACTATTTAAGAAGTTTTATGAGAATTTTTGTAGCTAAACCAATCTGGATTAGATTTCCCATGAACATTTAATGGGGGACACTATCAAATGTTTGACTGAACTCCTAATATATTACATCTACTAGTCATATAGTCCTATCAAAACATATAGCAAAGTTAATCTGGCAAGCTCTACTCACCATAAAAATCAAGCTACTAATTATTCAGTCATCCTCCTGAAGTGCAAGGAGTTTTTTCCTCTTAATATTTACTCCATGATTGTAATGCTGACAGAAGTTAAACTTAGAACTAGGGAGTTTTTTTAATTACTATCTCTTGTGTTCTGAAAACTTATGGTGCAGTGATGATTGCATGGGATTATGGCTTTTGCAGCTTTGCCTGCTGAACAACCCACCCCCCCCCCAAAAAAAATCTTGCTTAACACAGATCCTAAAAGGCAGCCTGTAATATCACCAACAGAAGACATAAGAAGTTTGTACAAAAACACTGCACAAACTTTAAACTAATTTAACAAAGGTATGAAATAGCACCTTTAAAGAAAAAGGAGTTAGTAAATAAGCTATATCTTCCTACATATATTCCCTATACTCTTAATCTACTATAAGATCTATAGCACCTCTTAAGTCCAGAGCTTCTCTAGTAGCTGTGCCTGAATACAAGTCTTTCCTTGCTTAAGATCACTAATCCTAAGATTTTAAAGCAGAAGATTCCCTCATAATTTTCTCAATGCAGAGATTTATATGCTTTTAGTTCTCTAATGTCCTAACAAAACAAAGGATTTTTCCTAACTAGGTTTTCCATATAACTTTCTCTCAGAACAAGATCTTCCCATACTAACTAGCCTTCTCAGAGAGCCATGAATCAGTTTTATAGGTTCAGCTCTATTAGGGGGAACACCTGGGATTCACAGGTACAACCCATAACGAAAACAGCAAACAGCCTTGTTTCAATCCTAACCATTCAGAACAAACCTTTCCCTCAGGGCAAATTCAGTCTGAAAGCAAGATTCTTGGAGAAGCTCCCAATTTTCCCTCCAAAACTGCTAAACCATAGGGATACTGTCACAGTTCTCCAGTGCATCTATTTCCCCGGATTTTTCAGCATATTCTGTGTTTACAGAGCTGTGTGTTGCTACACAGCTGTAACCACCTAGCTCCTGAGTGAGAGGCCTGCCTGTTAGGACTCAGACCTTTCAGCTGCAGGTGTTGCCTGCAGCCATTACCAGGGGCAGCCTTAAAGCCAGGAGGCTGCTGTGACAGTAGAGCATAACTGAGTGTGTGTTTGTGTGGGCTGGTGAAAGCAGCACACTGGGTTGTGTGGTGGCCTATTCAGTCCCTGGTGAAAGCAGGGAGGATAGGTGAGGGTTCTTGATGAGAGGAAGTTCCTTTTAGCTACCCAAACTGAAGGTGTGTGTTTGTTCTGCTCCCCTCCCCCCCAATATGTGGTTTGGCACAGATGGGGTGCCTAAGGAGGAGGGCTCAGATGGCATTGTGGCAGTTGTGACAGGTAGGAGAAGATATGGAAGTAAGATCTGGACTGGCCAGCCAAGGGGAATGAGGTTTAGACAGTTATGTGCTATTCCTTTTTCTGGTCCTATTCTTAGCCTTAAAAACTTTAGGAACTCTAATGCCTGGCCATCAGCCCTGAGGCTGCTGTTGCTGAATGCCAGGTCAGTATCCCAGAAGACAGCTGTCATCTGATTTAATTCTCAATGAAGGGGCTGACCTGGCTTGTATCACTGAGACCTGGCTGAGAGTGGAGGGAGGCGTTGACCTTTCCCAATTGTGCCTGGCTGGGTTCTCAGTACAGCATCAGCCCGTGGCTTAATGGTCAGGGAGGTGGGGTGGCAATTGTCTATTGAGATGCTATCTCACTGGCTAGGGTTGTGGTCCAACAAAGTGTCAAATTCAAGTGTCTGTACTTGATGTTGGGTGGCCGGGATAGGTTGGGTATGCTGCTTGTGTACCGCCCGCCTCGCTCTACGGCAGATGCTCTGCTCAAACTGGCTGACGTGGTCTTGAACATGGCATTGAGGACGCCGAGGCTTTTGGTCTTGGGGGACTTTAATATCCATGCTGAGGCTGTTCTGTCTGGTCTGGCCTGAGATTTTATGGATACCATGACCACCCTCGGATTATCCCAAGAAATAACTGACCCAACACATGTTGCAGGTCATACACTTGATTTGGTTTTTTGGACTAAGGGTGATAGAGTTCTTAGGATAAGGGATATGGCTACACTCCCTTTGTCATGGACTGATCACTACCTGGTCAAGTTTAGACTGTCTGCTGACCTTCTCTTCCACAGAGGCGGAGGACCAATTAAGATGATCCACCCTCAGAGGCTGATGGATCCGGAGGGTTTTCTGAGGTCCCTGAGGGATTGTTCAGCCATTATGGCAAATGGTCCTGTAGAGACATGGAACACCGAGGTAGCCCGGGCAGTTGATATGATTGCTCCTAAGCGCCCTCTTCGGACCAGTCGAGCCAAGTTGCTCCCTGGTTTTCTGGGGAGCTGATGGCAGCAAAACAGTCTGTGCAACAGCTAGAACGCCACTGGAGGAGAACTAGAGCTGAGTCTGATCGACTGTGGGTTAGAGCTGAACTGCAAGCTTACTCTGTGGCAGTGCTGACAGCGAAGAAAAGCTATTTCTCCACCTGTATCATGTCACACAATGCCGTCCAGCGGAATTGTTTCAAGTAGCGCGGGGCCTGTTGCAGTCTGGCACTCATGACAAAATAGAGGAGCCTTTGGCCCCCCCGCTGTAATCTGTTTGCAAAGCATAAAGGATCTGATGACAAAGCGTTCTGGGTTGGCTGTTCCCCATCTAGACTACCGCGCTGTGCCGACAATCAGCTGATCGGCACAGCGCGGTGTCCATTTTGATGTAAATGAAGCTGCGATTATTTAAATTGCCACTTCATTTTGCTATGTCTAATAAACTCATCTCCATGGCTCCATCGATGGAGCCATGTACTCTAGACACACCCTTTGTGTTGAAATAGATGTGCTCTGAGTATTTCTATTAAGATAGGCACAGTAGAACCTAGCTTCAGCTGGTTTGAGGATTCTGTTGAGGCCTGGGCAGGAGAGGGGTGATGGCTGTTGGAGTGAGGCAGTAGCAGGGTTGTCAACTGTCAGTAAATTTTCAGTCTGTAACAAAGAGCTAAACTTGGATCTGTTGGTAAAATTCATTTAAAAAAAAAAAAACAACCACTTTAGATATCAGTAAAAACCACTGAGCTCTGCAGTGGAGCTGAGGATTCCCTCTCCCTTGGCTCTGGGAAGGGCTGTTCTCCTCTGTGTCCAGGTTTGAATTCTTCTTTGGCATCACTAACATGAGCACAGTTCCGACTTTTGGCTGGTATCCCTTAAGCAGGGGGAAGGGTCCAGGATATAGCAGGCCAGGTGTAGCAGCCTCTCACAGGTTCCCCTCTGGTAAGTCACAGCAGGACAGTCACTGGTGGCGGCTGCCCAGTTCCAGCCGGGCTGATGGCTCCTAGATGTCCCCTCCCAGGTTGGGAGGAGGGCCCAGAGGGAAGATGCTTTGGACCAGTGGAGGGCTGTAATAGGAATAGGTTTGTCTCTGCATACCTGGCAAATGTACTGCAGATCCAGCTGCCTGTGTTGTGGTCTCTCCCCTTTCCCCAGTTGCCTGTCTGCTGCCCTGCTGGGTTTGCCAGCTGGGCAAATGCTCTCATTGTCAGCTCAGCTGAGAGGAGTGTTGTGATAATATGAATTAAAAACATTGAATATTGTTCACTTTTGTCCTTTTGAGCCATCTTTATATTATGTAAGGATGTCTCCATAAAAAAGTTTGTTTGTCCATAATTTTTTCCATGAAAAATCATTTTCAGCAGTTAACCTTAGCCAGCAGTTTTCATGCTCAGAGGAAGAAGCCTGGGCATCTCAGGGATGTTAATGGCAGAAATGTAGTCACTGATGGATTTGGGCATCTGCAGGGCTGGCAGCAAGTTTCTAAGAGTTTACAGGTTCTTGTTTGTGCCAAAATGTTGAATAGATAGGTGCTTAAAGTGAGAGTTAGGTGCCTAAATACAAGATTTGTGGATATGATCCTAGGTATTTACAGAACAGAGTTAAGTGCAAACATAAACACAAACTTTTCCACGTAATACTGCTCATTCACCTTGGTGCTAACTTGGAGAGACAAGCCAGTGGCCCTGATCCTGAAATGAGGTATGTGTAGGCAAAGCTTTATGCAAGCATAGAGCCCTATTAACTTCATTAGGACTCTGTGCAAAGCAGATTCTGCCCCAATGGCAGTAATTCCACAAGTAGAATTACCGGCATTGGAGGGAATTACATGCATTGAAAAATTGTGCTTGTTCATGCTATGAACTTGGAGATCTTTTTCTTTTTTCCAGAATGTCACTGCTGGGGACTCTCCACTCTGTCTCTACTTGTTCATATAATCTATATCTAGATTATAAATTATGGTGTTTCTAAGGTATTTATCACCATAGAAACCAGATACCAGTTGTCAAATAAAAAAAACCCATAGCAACCATAGTGCACAGGGCTCTTATCACGATGAATGCTTCTAATAATTTTCAGTGATATAGCAGGGGAGTTCTAGAATTACTTAATATCAATACAATGTAAGTATATATTCCCTCTTCTGCTTCCTGGTTTGGGTACAAATCAGTCTCCCTGTATAGTTTCATTTTGGCTAGGGACCAAGTCCTCATCAAACAGTTTTGTGAAAAGTTCCACTGTGCTGGGGCATCATTCTTGGCAACAGTGTCTCATTCAATTTTCATCTTTCTCTCCCCAATGAGAGGGTAACAAAACTTTACCTTCATTTCCTCATCTTGATAGCCCATGATCAGTTCTGTGTACAGACTCAGTTCTTTCTTCCACTGCCGTACAAGGTTTTTGGTCTGGAAATCCAGAAATCCCTGTAGTTTGACTCTTTCCATTCTCTTATTTGCTCTGTTTCCATGCACTCCTTCATTTGGCTTTTAATTACAATCTCTTTCTTGCTATGGGCCTCATTAGATAGATGTCTGTAACCATGTTCATGTATTGGTTGTTAGAACCCAATTTTTCTGAAATTAAATGAACTCTTTATTAAGAGAACAATTCACAGAAAGACTGTAACTGCCGCTAGCATTTTAGTCATATGCATGCTAATTCCACTTACTTCCTGATGCCCCAAGCACCCCCTGCTTCTCCCTCCATGTTCCATGCAGATTGTTAGTGTGTAATATCATTATCCTATCATAAATGGGATAACCAACTATCCCAATTTTCATAGGGAGAAGTCTAATATTTGGGGCTTTTTCTTATATAGGGACCTATTACTCCCCATTCCCTCTCCTGATTTTTTTCACACTTTCTATCTGGTCACCTAGTTATGAAGGTGTGTTTGGCTCTGGGAAGTGCCCAAGCAGCAGTCCCAGGGGTTGCTCTGGGGGTAGCTGTACCAGCTGCTATTGGAACAGCCCAGTGCCATCCCACTGGCCACTGCGGGAATGGCCCTGGTCAGCTGGCCTTGGGAGCACCCAAATAGCACCTGATGTAGCTGCTTTCAGGGCAGGCCCAAGCATTGGTCCCAGCGTGCCTTGAGGATCGCATAAACAGCAACAGTCCTGGGGCAGCCCCAGAGACCCTCTGGAGAGTAGCCCCAATCACCAACACCGGAACAGGGCCACACCCAAGCAGGCCCCTTTCAGAAGCAGAGATTTATTATTGGGTATTTACAGTAAAAGTCAGGGACAGGTCCATGAATTTTTATTTATTGCCTGTGACCTGTCCCTGACTCTTACCATAAAAACTCCTGACTAAATCTTAAGCCTTAGTTAGGAATAATACATAAAATGTGGCTTACAGTCTCAGTCTTTCATTGCTATTGACAGACATGTTATTGCTAATGTCTGAGTGTGAAAATGAAATATATTTGTAATTTAGACTACACTTGTCTTTTTCACTCCAACATTTCAGGTAGTATTTAGGTTGGGTTGTTTGTAAGGCAATATGGAAAAAATTTCTAAAGTATAGTTGACACTGCCTAAAACAAGTGTGCCACGTTGAAAAGTTCTTTCATTGTCAGTGGAAGTATGGAACAGACTGCAACACCCTTATTCACTGAGTAAGTAACTAGCCCACAAGCAGACCCATTGACTTCAGTGAATTATTCATTCTAAAAGGTTCCCTTCAGCCTGATAAGTAAACCAATAAAATCTTCCATACAAATATGTTTTACTAAGTGAATAGAAATGTTAATTATTTCAAATAAGTTAATTTGCCTTCAATAGATATGACCTCTAATCCTGACAGTGATAGACTTTCAAAATGGTAGAACTTCTCTTGTGCTGTATTGTAGATATCTGTGATTGGAACGACCCATTAAATTGTTCTCTCTCTCTCTATACACTGAATATTCTATAGGGTGACTTATTATTTTCACTCCTCAATGGCAAAAAAAACCAAACAAGTGCAATTAAAATCTTGACATTTACCATTCACTTTCTTTATTCCCGCACCCTAAATATAGCTAATAATACAGTTCTGACAAGTTCCATAGGTCAGAAAATATCAAGTACCCGATCATTTCTTCTGAGATGGAAAGAAAAATATGGGCCAAAGCTGAGGCAGGGGAAAAATAATCTTGTTGAGAAGGATGGCAAAGCTCACTGTTCATTTGCAGTCCAACTCTACACAGTAGATATGTAGGTGGGAAGTCGTCTTCTTGTGTGGATTTACAGGAATCTTTTCCCAATGAACATAAATCATTTATTATTACCATCCCTAAATAATAAAAAATTGTAATTTTTAATATAAGTAACATATTGCCACTTTAAAAAACCTCTGCCCTTGCCTTATGATCAAGTAATTTTATATCCAGCTCCTTCTACTGAAAATTGAATTAATTAGAAGACTGTTCTTTTATAATGCATGAAAGCTTTGGAAGATATGGCTACAATCTTGCCTCAGCAAGTGAAGACTATATATGAACCAGTAGCAGCTTCCCCCTTAAAAATAGCTGTACATCTTTTAAAATTTTAGTGGGGATTAACACTTAGTCATTTCAGAGCATAACTCAATATAACATGCAGAATAACGCTCTGTGCTGAATGATGCAGCAATATAATATAATGTGCTGAAAAGATGAAATGACAAATCCTTGACATAAAAATGTGTCCTTGTTTGAACCAGTGTTTGCCTTTCTGAAATAAGGACAGGCACAGTCTCATGAAGGATGACACTGGATGTCTGCCTATTTACTTGTCCTTAGACTTTGTAATCCGAAAGAGAAAGTTAATTAGCCTATCTCTGTGCAAAGCAGCAGAGTGTATTTTAGTTGTTGGTTATTTTAATAAAATAACATAATAAAAAATAAAATAACCTGTTGACAGTGCAACTAATTTTCTTCCATTAGTAGATAAAGCTGATGTTAGCTATGCAATACATGGGAATACAACAAAGCTCAGACAAACAAGACTAGGGGTTATACCCTGTGTGCTTATTGTTATTACAAAAATATATCAGTGTTTTATTAGTTTGATCCCAGTTGGTCCATCATTATTCATATATTACAGATGTTAAGCTAGGCTGATGGCAAGTCATTCAATTTCTCTTACTTCTTGTCAACTACAGTTCTGTAGAACATATTAGATTTTGTAACTGTTTTCTGCAGTTCTTACTCTGATTAATACTTACTTGCACAAATAGTTACACTGGCAAAGTGGGTTTGAGTTGATAAAGTCAAATATTATAATAACAATGGGCCAGGCCCTCAACTAATGTAAAAGGGATTAGCTCAACTAAAGTCTAAGCAGATGTACCCATTTACACCAACTGAGGATCTAGGTAACAATGTATGACACACAACCCAGGCTATGTCTACACTACATACTTATTTCAAAATAAGCTATTTTGAAATAATCTGCACAATGACTATTTTGAAATAGCGTGTCCACACTATAAATCCCCATTGAAATAGTGCAGATTTATATTGAAATAGCATGGCCACAGTGATTGGGAGCTGAATTGCAGGCACTTTGGGCCAGGCATCGGGACAGCAGTCACTTCCTCTAGCTTCTTCCTGAGGCTAGTGCTTAGAAGGGTTCCCCCTTACAGTCATGTCTCAGACTTTTCTCCATTGCTTTCCTCCTTGAGGGACAGCAAACTCACACCATATACCCTGGTTGCCCTTGCGGACACCACAGCACTTCCACCAAGGAGCTGGAGCTGCTGCAAAGCTTCTGGTGCAGTTTATGCAGACTGCCCATGTGGTACTGCAGGAAGATGACAACCAGCCTGGAATGGGAGACCTCCGCACCCAGGCCCGGGCGCTCTTCATGCACCACATACTCGTCCATACTCTCCTGGGACCGCATCATCATGGAGCAGTGGGATGACCAGCTGTGGCTCCAGAACATCTGCATGTGGAAGGACACATTCCTGGAGCACGACAAGTGGCTCACCCCTGCTATCTGGTGATGAGACACCTGGATGAGACCCACCATCCCCCTGCAGAAGCACATTGCCATCACACTATGGAAGCTCACCATGCCGGGACCGCTACTGCTCCATCAGGAACCAGTTTGACATGGGGAGATCAACCATCAGGGGTGTGCTCATGCAGATTTGACTCTCTTACTATTGTCCTAGGAGGATGGTGAAGCACTGGAATGTGTTCCCTAGGGAAGGGGGTGGAACCTCTGTGCTTTGAGGTTTTTCAGATCCAGCCTGACAAAGCCTTGACAGGGATAGGGTCACTGGGGTTGCTCATGGTGTGGGAAGGGGCTTAGACTCGGGGAATTTCTGAGGGCTCTGGCAACCCTGTGATTTTAGGTTTCTATGATTCTGTAAGTGGCTATCGACACCATCCTGCTGCCGCCATGGGTTTCCCCAACTGTGGGGTGGGGGTGAGGCATTGACGGCAACCACATCTCCATCCTGGCCCCTGAACACCATGCTTCAGACTTGATCAATAGGAAAAGGCACTTTTCCATGGTTCTGCAAGACCTTGTCGATCACTGGGACTGGTTCGTGGCTGTTTATATCTGGTGGTTGGGGAAAATCCACGATGCCTCTGTATTCAGGAACTCCAGCCTCTTCCAGAGGATGCATGCCAGCACATTTTTGCCCAACCGCACCATCAGGGCCAGGGAAGTGGAAATGCCCATCTGCATCGTGGGTGATGCAGCCTACCCTTTGCTACCTTGGCTTCTGAAGCCCTACACAGGACACCTGGACCCCACATGAAGGAGACCTTTAATAACAGGCTCAGCAGGTGCCGCATCATCATGGAAGGTGCATTTGGCCATTTGAGGGGGAGATTTCGGAGTCTCCTGACCCGCCTGGACCTTAGCAACTGAAATATCCCCCAGGTGATGGCAGCCTGCTATGTGCTCCACAATATTTGTGAAAATAAGGGGAGACTTTCCTGCCAGGGTGGGAGGAAGAGGCTGAGTGGCTCACCAAGGCTTTTAAGCAGCCACATACCATTGCCATCCGGTAAGCCCATTAGGGGGCTGTGCTCATCCAGGAGGCCCAGGAGAGTTTCAGACAAGGCCAGACATGAGACTCTCCCCTGGACATCCCCACAAGGGGCCTCTGCCTTGCCCTTGTGTGTCTTTCCTCCTCCGCCCCTCCCTTCCCTGTCCTCCCTTCCTACTTTCCTCCTCCTTACCTGCAGGTACAATAAACCAGATTTTTTTTGAAACAATAAACTCAGTAATTTTTATCTGGGGAATAACTGGGGAGGGACTGGTGAAAGAACCTGGGAGGGGGGAAGAAGAGAGGAGGTGCTCAAGGATGGGGCTGGGAGTGGTGCCTGCCTCAGGTGCTCCTCCTCCTCCTTGTCCACCTTATCCTGGGCCACAGCCCCACCCACCTGGAGGTTGACAATGGGCATGTCCAAGCCAGAGTCTATGATGAGGGGAAAGGAGGCAACCAGCCCCCCTCCAGGATGCCATCCAGCTGCTCATAATAGTGGCAGATCAGGGTGCCATTCCAGAATGGGAACTTTGTTCCCTGGCTTTGGTATAGGCCTAATGCAGTTCCTTAATTTTCATGCACAATAATTTTCAAATTATTTCAAAATAATGTGCTTGCTATGTAGATGCTCACGTTCTTATTTCAAATAACGTGAGTTATTTCACAATAACTCTATAGTGTAGATTTGTCCTTAGATATTTCAGCTCTGCTATTATGGCACCAAACCTTCAGCTTGGTGTAAATCAACATATCTCTGCTGAAATCATCTTATGAGTAAGGGGTACAGAATTGCATACCCAGGGACAAAATTCATTTATTGGCTGAAACACTAAGAATTCCCACTAGGTATGTAACTTTTAATGTCAGTAAATAAGGACATTACTTAACACTAAGGATATGTCTAGACTGCATCCCTCTGTCGGCAGAGGGATGCAGATTAAGCAGGTCGACATTGCAAATGAGGCAGGGATTTAAATATCCCGTGCCTAATTCGCATAAAAATGGCTGCTGTGTTTTGCCGACTCAGCACTTTGTCTGCAAAAAGCGGCAGTCTAGAGCGGGATCTGTTGAGAAAGAAAGCCTTTTTCAACAGATCCCTTATGCCTCCTGCAAGGAGGTTTACAGGATCTGTCGAAAAAGGCTTTCTTTCTCGACAGATCCCCCTCAAGACTGAAGCTTTTTGCCGACAAAGTGCTGTGTCAGGAAAACGTGGTGGCCATTTTTATGCAAATTAGGCATGGGATATTTAAATCTCTGCCTCATTTGCAATGTTGACCTGCTTAATCTGCATCCCTCTGCCGACAGAGGGATGCAGTCTAGACATACCCTAATATACTAGGAATTGGCAGGATATATCATTGACATTCCTCTTGCATTTTTTCAAATTTGAGACAATCCCTAGATAAGAGTATCCCTGCCAAATTTGTCAGGGCATGTTAGTTTTGTAAAACTGATGTGCAAAAATATTTAATCCTATTAGTTTTTCATTGCTATGCTCTCCATGATTTGAGCATCTGATATTGGTTACTGTAACACAACTTTGGAGAGGCTTGCTGGTTTAATAGAATCATAGGGCTGAAAGAGACCTCAGAAGGTCATCAAGTCCATCCCTCAAAGCAAGACCAATCCCAGCTAAATCAACCCAGCCAGGGCTTTGTCAAGCCAAGACTTACAAATCTGTAGGGATAGAGATTCCACCACCTCCCTAGGTAACCCATTCCAGGGCTTCACCACCTTGCTAGTGAAATAGTTTTTCCTAATATCCAATCTAGACCTCCATCACTGTAACTTGAGACCATTGTTCCTTGTTCTGCCATCCATCACTACTGAGAACAGCCTCTTTCCATCCTCTTTAGAACCTCCCTTCAGGAAGCTGAAGGCTACTATCTAATCCCCCCTCACTCTTTGCTTCTGCAGACTAAATAAGCCCAAATCCCTCAGCCTCTCCTCATAGGTTATGTGCTCCAGCCCCCTAATCATTTTGGCTGCCCTCTGCTGGACCTGCTCCAATGCGTCCACATACTTTCTGTAGTGAGGAGCCCACAATTAGACATAATATTCCAGATGTGGTGTCACCAGTGCCGAATAAAGGGGAATAGTCACTTCTCTAGATCTGCTGCTAATGCAACCTAATATTCCATTTACCTTCTTGGCTACAAGGGCACACGGTTGACTCATATCCATCTTCTCACCCACTGTAATCTCCAGGTCCTTTTCTGCCAAACTGCTACTTAGCCCTTCAGTCCCCAGCCTGTAACAATGCTTGGGATTCTTCCATCCCAAGTGCAGGACTCTACACTTGTGCTTCTTGAACCTCATCACATTTGTTTTGGCCCAATCCTCTAATCTGTTTAGGTCACTCTGGACCCTATCCCTGCCCTCCAATGTATCTACCTCTCCCTCAGCTTAGTGTCATCCGCAAACTTGCTGGCTTAATGTTTGTTTGTTTGTTTTTTCCTGTCTAACCTCACATTATCCATACTTCACTTCAGTTCTGTATTTCCCAGGTTATACACGTTTACTTTTTGTTTGATTATTTTTGATTTTGTAAATGATGATCATTTTATAATTTCCTTCAGTAGCTTCTTTTGGAGAAAAAATTAATTTAAACTGCCTATAATTCTTATGATTTTGTTAATAAAAAATTAATTATAAAAGGGTGGAAGATGTCTATATAGATTGCAATTGTATGAAAATGTTACATAAGTAACTCACTCGTGTCAAACAATTATTTTATAGTGTAATTTCATTTGTACTCATTTTTTCCTTTGGTGAAATTAGGTATAATATTGATATTCTAAATGGTCTTTCATCAGACTATAATCTCAGGGATATATTTTGGCTGATGTAACTCATCTGAAGTTAGTTGAAGAGCAGCAGGAGAGATTTTGTCCTACGTACTCAGAACTATATTATAGGTTCCAACTTTTTCAAAACTGAAAGAGGGTTTCTAGTTCCTAGTTTTTCTTCAGAATAATTAAGGGAGGAAGTGTTGTCAAGATGACTTTGTGATGCTTCACACTTCACACTAAAATAGCAGAAATAACCCAGAAACAGCTATTCAGAGTCACCCACTGTGATGATGGCAGTAAGGGTGCTGCTGTGTGGCATGGTGCTAGCAGGGCTTCTGGCAGCCAAAAACATATCTTGAGAACAGTTTGGGGTGTATTTGCTGCTTGGAAGCCTCAAACTGCATCCTCATCCAGATCCACATCTGAATTGTGCATCCCTGCAACACCTGAATATTGTAAGGTTAGGCTCAACTGTCAGTTAAGAGATGGACATAAATATGGTTTTCCTGCAATAATTAATATTTCACCATGCTAAGGTGCTGCAAGAATTCGAACAAAAGATTTGGCAACACATCTCAGATCCAAGGAATCCCAAAATGCCAGCAAATGATCTGATTTTTTAAAGCCACTTTAGAAGAGGATCAGAAGCAGAGAAACAACGATGGTAATGAGAGCCAGGATGGTTTAAGTTTTAATCTTGCTTCTGTATAATGATTCACTCTGTGGCCATGGTAAGGGCCTAATCCATAGTCCATTAATATATGACAATGGCTTTGAATTGGGTCTAAATTACTTAATCTTCTTAATTCACATTGGCATAAATCAGTAGACAGACATCCAAGGAATTACATAGAAAACAGTGAAGTTAAAATTAGGCAAATTGTGCCTCGGTTTCAGCTGTAATAAAAGGGAGATAATGACATAATCAAAAACCCATTGAAGTCAATGGAAAGACTCCCAGGAAATTTAGCCCCAAAATAGTTATCTACTTACATAGTGTCAAGTTTAGGTAATATTTCTATGGCATTTCAGAAATATAAAGCAGTAAATGCTCGGTATTATGTTTATGAAATATTTATGTGTTGAATCAAAGATGTAAAATGTATCAAGTCCAGTACTACATATATATGTAGTTACTTAAGTATTGATTTACATATGTAATAAGCTTAATTTATTTTGTTTTTTTGTTATTATTTAAAGAGTGCTGTAATGGTCCTCAACATAGTACAGGGTATATTAGTAACTGAATGTTAATATGCATTTGAATTTTTTTACAGCAAAAGTAAAAATAGAAGACTCTGTAACATAAAGTTGGCTGTTACGTATTCTTTAGCCATAGACCAAAAGAGAGCACCTTTGTCTTTCTGCTAATTGAATTCTCACAACTAACAGAGTCCCTGATCATTTTTATCTTCTCCATCTCACTGTTAAATATTAATCGTGGCAAAAAAGTCAAAATTACCTGTTTAACTGATCAAATGTACAATAATGTAATCATCTGTAGCTGAACTAACCACAGTTTATTATTATTTTCTCCCCAGACAAATTTTATCTAGGTTTTTAATGCCCAGAGAATATCTGTCTTTCTGAATAGTATATTAAGAAACAAAGATTCTTTTCTTTCCAAAATAACTAGGGGGCTGCGTCCCCTGCTCACTATGCTCTCCAGCCCCCTTCTCGGCTGGGGCAGGCCGGGGGGGAGGGATCCAAGGCCATCCCAGTTCCAGCTCTTCCCCCCCACCCCCAGTCACTGGGGAAGGCCTGGCCCAGAGGCCGCCCCTAGCTCTTGGGCCCCCACCCGTCCCCAGGTTTTTGCGCCCCCAGCTGCTGGGAGGATCCAAGCCATGGACACACTCTCCCCCTGCCACCTGGAGGGGCCAGACCAAACCTGAGCCAGGCTTCCCTCCCTGCTGTCAGGGAGGGTCCGAGGCCATCCCTGGCTCCTGCCCCTCCCACCCTGGTTCTTTGCATCTTCACCTGCACCCTCTCCCCCCAGCCGCCGAAGAGTGGGGAGGTAGGCTGAAGCTGCACTGAGCCCAGATTTCCCTCCAGCTCATTTGAGGGCGGGGGGGGGGAGGGCTAGAGCTGAGTTGCACTGGGCCCAGTTTTCTCCCAGACCTGCTGGGAGGGGCGAGGCCCAAGCCATGCCAGGACCAGTTTTCTCTCTGGCCCACTGGGAGAGACTGGAGCTGAGCTACCAGGAGGGGGCAGGTCCAAGCCATGCCGGGCCTGGTTTTTCTTCCAGCCCATAGGGAAGGGCAGGCCCAAGCTGCGCCAGGCCTGGTTTTCCCTCCAGTCACTGGGAAGGGAAGGGGAGAGGAGGGCCCAGCTGTAGGAGCACCAGCCCTCCATGTGGGCCCTGGGAAGGGCCAGGCCAGGAGGTGGGTAGGACGTGTTCCTGTGGGTTGCAGAGTAGCGTGAGGTCATCACATCATCTTCCCACAGGAAAAACTTTTTTATATAGAGAGAAATAATGTCTAAACACCCATGTGACTTATGTTAAGAAAAATGTTCCCAGTATGGCTAAGCTACTTCTTTCCTGAATGCTAAAAGAATCAAATTTATTTGGGACACACCAGATTTACTGGTCTCTAGCCATTGTATATTATGTATTGACTTCAGTGGAGTTACACTATAGAACCATAGAGCTGGAAGAGACCTCAGAAGGTCATCAAGTCCAGCCCCCTGCCCTAGGCAGAACCAATCCCAACGAAATCAACCAAGCCAGGGCTTTGTCAAGCCGAGACTTAAACACCACGATGGATGGAGACTCCACTACTTCCCTAGGTAACCCATTCCAGTGCTTCACCACTCTCCTAGTGAAATAGTTTTTCCTAATATTCAACCTGGACCTCTCTCACGACAGCTTGAGACCATTGTTCCTTGTTCTGACATCTGTCACTACTGAGAACAGCCTTTCTCCATCCTCTTTGGAACCTCCCTTCAGGAAGCTGAAGGCTACTATCAAATCCCCCCTCACTCTTCACTTCTGCAGACTAAACAGACACAATTCCCTCAGCCTCTCCTCATAGGTCATGTGCTCCAGCCCCCTAATCATTTTGGTTGCCCTCCGATGGACCCTCTCCAATGCGTCCACATCCTTTTTGTAGTGGGGGGCCCAGAACTGAACACAATACTCCAGATGTGGCCTCACCAGAGCCGAATAAAGGGGAATAATCACTTCTCTGGATCTGCTGGCAGTGCTCCTCCTCATGCACCCTAGTAAGCCATTAGGCCTCTTGGCTACAAGGGCACACTGTTGACTCATATCCAGCTTCTCATCCACTGTAACCCCCAGGTCCTTTTCTGCAGAACTACTACTTAGCTGGTTGGTCCCCAGCCTGTAACAATGCTTGGGATTCTTCCGTCCCAAGTGCAGGACTCTGCACTTGTTCTTGTTGAACCTCATCAGATTTCTTGTGGCCCAATCCTCCAATTTGTCTAAGTCAATCTGGACCCTATCTCTGCCCTCAACTGTATCTACCTCTCCCCCTACCTTAGTGTCATCTGCAAACTTGCTGAGGGTGCAATCCATCCCCTCATCCAGGTCATTAATAAAGATATTGAACAAAACCGGTCTTAGAACCGAACTTTGGGGCACTCCCCTAGAAACCGACTGCCATCCTGACATCGAGCCGTTAATCACTACCCGCTGGACCCGGCCTTCTAGCCATCTTTCTATCCATCTTACTGTCCATTTATCCAATCCACATTCCCTTAACTTGCTGGCAAGAATATTGTGGGAGACCATATCAAAAGTCTTGCTAAAGTCAAGGTATATCACATCCACTGACTTTCCCATGTCCACAGAGCCAGTTACCTCATCATAGAAGCTAATTAGATTGGTCAGGCACGACTTGCCCTTTGTGAATCCATGCTGACTATTCCTGATCACTTTCCTCTCTTCCAAGTGCCTCAAAATAGAGTCCTTATGGATCCCTTCCATGATTTTTCCAGGAACCGGGGTAAGACTGACCGGCCTATAGTTCCCTGGATCATCCTTCTTCCCTTTTTTGAAGATGGGCACTATACTTGCCTTTTTCCAATCATCCGGGATCTCTCCTGATCTCCACCACTTTTCAAAGATAATGGCCAAAGGCTCCTCAATGACATTTGCCAACTCCCTCAGTACCCTCTGATGCATTAAGTCCAGACCCATGGATTTGTGTACATTTAGCTTTTCTAGATAGTTCCTAACCTGTTCTTTACCCACCAAGGGCTGTCCATCTTTATCCCATCTTGCATCACTTAGCGCATTAGTCCAGGAGCCGACCTTGTCCGTGAATACAGAGGCAAAGAAAGCATTCAGTGCTTCAGCTTTCCCCACATCATCTGTCACTAGGTTACCTCCTTCATCTAGGAGGGGCCCCACACCCTCTCTGATCACCTTCTTGTTAACATGCCTGTAGAAACCTTTCTTGTTATCCTTCACATCCTTTGCCAGTCGCAATTCCAATTGCATTTTGCCTTCCTGATAACCCCCCAGCATTCTCGAGCTATACATTTAAACCCCTCCCTGGTCATTTGTCCAAGTTTCCACTTTTTGTAAGCTTCCTTTTTGTGCTTAAGTTCACCAAGGATTTCCCCTGGAAGCCAAGCCAGTCTCCGACCATGTTTGCCTCTTTTGCTACTCATTGGGATGGTTTCTTTCTGTGCCTTCAATAAGGCTTCTTGAAAATACTGCCAGCTGTCCTGGACTCCTTTCCCCTTCATGTTAGCATCCCAGGGGATTCTGCCCATCTGGTCTCTGAGGGAATCAAAATCTGCTTTTCTGAAGTCCAAGGTGTGTATTTTACTACTCTCTTTTCTTCCTTTGGTCAGGATCCTGAAATCTACCATCTCATGATCACTGCTTCCCAGGTTGTCACCCACCTCTACTTCCCCTATTAGTTCCTCCCTGTTTGTGAGCAGAAGGTCAAGGTGGGCACGACCCCTGGTCAGATTCTTCAGCACTTGTACCAAGAAGTTATCCCCAACATTCTCCAAAAACTTCCTGGATTGCCTGTGTACTGCCGTATTGGTCTCCCAACAGATGTCAGGGTGATTAAAGTCCCCCACGAGACCCAGGGCCTGCAATCTGGAAGCTTCTCTCAGTTGTCCGAAGAAAGCCTCATCTACCTCATCCACCTGATTCGGGGGCCTGTAGTAGACACCATCCACAACATCACTGCTGTTGTTTGCACCTCTAAACTTAACCCATAGACTCTCAACAGGTTTTTCTCCCTCTAAGTACTGGAGTTCTGAGTAATCATAGTGCTCTCTTACGTATAGTGCAACTCCTCCTCCTTTTCTCCCCTGCCTGTTCTTCCTGAACAGTCTATACCCTTCCATGACAGTGCTCCAGTCATGCGAGTCATCCCACCAAGTCTCTGTTATCCCAATTAAATCATATTTCTTAGACTGGGCCAGGGCCTCCAGTTCTTCCTGTTTGTTGCCCAGGCTTCTCGCATTAGCATACAAACACCTCAGATAACCAGTTAATTGCCCTATCTTCTCCATTCGAATCAGGGGTCCTCCTTTCTTGCTCGTTCCTCTTTGAATTTCTTCCCGGTATTTGACTTTCCCACTCCCCTCAGGGTTTTGGTCACCGTCCCCCAACGAACCTAGATTAAAGCCCCCTTCACTAGGTTTGCAAGCCTGCCCACGAAGATGCTCCTTCCTCTCTTCGTTAGGTGGATCCCATCTCTTCCTAACAATCCTTGTGCCCAGAACAGAGTCCCATTGTCGAAGAAACCAAAGCCCTCTCTGCGATACCACCTGCGCAACCACACATTTACTTCCTCAATTCGACGATCCCTGCCCAGTCCTTTCCCTTCAACAGGGAGGATGGACGAGAACACCACTTGCGCTCCGAATTCTTTGATCCTTCTTCTCAGCACTACATAATCCTCAGTAACCTGCTCAAGGTCATTCTTGGCCATATTGTTAGTTCCCACATGGAGAAGCAGGAAGGGGTAGTGATCCAAAGGTTGGATCAGTTTTGTAAGCCTCTCTGTCACATCCTGAATTCGAGCTCCCAGTAAGCAGCACACCTCTCAAGGTCCAGACAGCAGATGGATGGCTCAGTCCCTCTTGGGAGGGAGTCCCCGACCACCACCACCCATCTTCTTCTTTTGGGGGTGGTGGTCGTGGAACCCCCATCCCTAGGACTACGCATCCCATGTCTTCCAGTAGATGGTATTCCCTTGTGGTTTCTTCCTTGTGAGGTCCCTTCCAAAGCATTCACCACTGCAGAGCCTGTGGAGAGAGCCTGAAAGCGATTACTTACCTCTATAGCATTGGGGGATTCCTGTGCTGGCCTTTTTCCCCTTCTAGAAGTTACATGCTGCCAGTTCTCTTCCTGGTCCCATACTGCCCTCTCTGGCTCTTCCGCCTGCCGTGCTTGCAGGATTAATCGCTACCTTCTATTGAGGAAGTCTTCATCCTCTCTGATCAAGCGTAGGGTCGACACTTGGGCCTCCAGTCCTCTAATTTTTTCTTCCAAAATGGCAACCAGCTTGCACTTAGTGCAGATGAAGTCCGTTCTTTCTTCCGGGAGGAAGACAAACATGGCACACGCTGTGCAGGTCACAACAGCAGACCTATCACCATCCATCCATGCTGTCCTGTTCACAAGCTCCTCGGTCACTTGCTCACTGCTTTATAAAGCCCTAGACTGCCTGAAAGTCCCTCCCCCTACCAAGGCTCAGCCAATCAGCAGAGGCTTCTAGAATTCAAACTTTAATTAGAAGCCAACAGTTTCCACCTGCCAGTCACAGCACACACTCCATGTATAGCATCTGTGATTCTGTCCAATACTTTTTTAAACCTACTTTCATCCATGTTGACATCCATTCTGAAAGCATTGTATACAATAATTGCTGTTTCTTATAAATAAAGGCCTTTTCATGGAAAAGGTGTCTGTCATGTATTAATTTCAAAATGACGCAATATAAAATTTCTCAGTGAAGCCATAGATTATTTTTACACTGTCACAGAACAGTCTTTATTCCCCCTACTGTGAAAATTTCTGTAACATTTCACATTTCCTTATTCATGTAGCAGCTCTGTCTTTCCCTCACATTCAGCATCAACATAAAGCATTTATTGCTCATATTCTGTATATCATTAACACACAGGATAAGATATACGAAGGGACTTAGGTGCTCAGTGTTGATATTTTGATGTGGTATTCCCCCAGTCTCTCTGCTGATGCTGTCCGACTCTGGATAAACAACAACAGACTGATTGGAACAAGATCTCCAGTATTCCAAGTGGGTGTCCAAACCACTTAGCTACAGAGTCATTTGCTCTCTGGCCCAGCTCTAGATAAATAATAAGTTCAACTATCTGCCAGGAGACCCCAGGTCCAGTATTCTTGTTCCAATCACTGTTTAATAATTGAATCCACAGTAAAACAGCTTCAGCAGGATAGATTGAGAAACTCCTGTATCAGAATATTCCATAGTTCAGAGGTTAGAGCACTCTCTTGAAAGGTGGATGATATCTTCTGACAGACAGGGGGAACCTGGATGTCCCACATCTCAAGAAAGTGGCCTAATGATAGGGCTAAATGTTATCAGGTGGGCATCTTCTGATCATATTTTGAATGGAACCATATCTCAAAGATGCTCTCTGCCCTGAGCCCTCCTCACTCCCAACCTTGGCTCCTGGACACCCCACATTGCCAGCCTCCTGCCTTGAGCTCCCCTCCCCCACTCCCACAGCCTCCTGCCCTGGAGGACCCAAGTAATGCTGGATAAGTCTTCAAGTACAGAAGATCATGATTATTGATTGTAGTCGGCAAGAGTAAGTCTAAGGTCCAACACTGGGTTCTCAAAGCACAAAGGACGCCACACAGGTATCTGTCACACACAAACAGTTTATTTCCTGACAGTTAACAGCTGTGCCCCATAACTGGAAGAATAATATAACAAAGAAGCGGCATATCTTATGTCCCTTCCTGCAAGCCTGGAACCCCGGGCAGGCTGCAGACAAAGTGGGAGGTTGTCTCAGCTTCCGAGGCACCAGTACCCAAAAGCCCATCGGTGAGGTTCAAATTTCTGTGCTTTGAGGCAGCCTTAAATACAGTTTTTCCTGCCTTGTTTTGCAGTTTGGAAATTTCCAGGGATTACTCAGTACGTGCTGATGTAGGGCTTAGCTGTTAGTTATCGCTCTGGTTCTGATCTAGTTCTACTTGTTCTTTGGCCCTGTTTACGTGATCAGTATGTTAGGGTAAACAGAATTGTTTATGCGTTCTTGCCCTTTACCCTATCTTATACTTGTTCTTGCTATACTGGCAACAAAGCTTATCTTAAATGGCGTATGTTCCCAAAGACTTGCTTCTGGCTCATCAGTAGTAGGGAAAAAGCGGGCAGGGGGGCAGAATGCTGGCCTCACCACCCCTAAACTAGCACATACAAAGTTCTTCCGCAATCGACCACTACATTGGTGTAGGACCTTAAGTGTGTGTGAGATCTTGATCTTAACTGACACCTCTGGCTGCTACACAGTACAATTATAACAAAAATGGTCTTTCCTGAGCTTACGATCTAAGTTGCACATACCGTAATTTAGTGAATATAACCCGTGGGTTATATTCGTTTTTACAAACCCCGCATCCCTGCCGCAGGGTATACTCGGGTGCGGGGTATACAGAATTTTTTTTACTCACCAGGTGGTGAGTCGCCACTTCCTGTAGCTGCGCAGCCACCAGCCTCCAGCCTCCGAGCGGGGAAGCACTCACTCCCCGGTTCCTGCGAAGCAGCAGGAAGGGGCAGGGGAGCACTCATCCCCCGGTTCCTGGCCGCCAGCCTCCAGCCTCCGAGCAGGGGAGCACTCACCCCCCCGGTTCCTGCACAGCCACAGGAAGGGGTGGGGGAGCACTCTTCCCCCCCGCCCCTTCCTGCGGCTGCACAGGAACCGGGCAGAGAGCGCTCCCTGCCTGGAGGCTGGTGGGTCCTGCTACCCCGCCCCTTCCTGTGGCTGCGGAGGAACCTGTGGGATGAGCGCTCCCCCGCCCAAAGGCTGGTGGCTGCGCTGGAACCTGGGGCAGTGAGTGGTTAATCCTCCCCCCCGCACCATAAATATACCCCAGCAAATATACCCCTGGCACAGAAAAGTCTTGTATACTCCGCGGGTTATATTTGTGCGTGGGGTATACAAGATTTTTTTTACTCAAATAGAAAAAAACGCAGGGTATATTCAGGTGTGGGGTATATTTGGGCGCGGGGTATATTCGCTAAATTATGGTAATGCAGGGCCTGATGTTAAGACAATGCCATAGAAGAAAATGGAGAATATGAGATTAAAAAAAAACAGCAACAAAGATCATTTCTAAACTGTTCAAAGTCCTTAGGGATTTGGGCATTCAAGTCAACTAATTAGTTTTGGAAATCTCAGTCTATGTGGTTTGTTTTATTCATGCATTTGGTCTTCTCCAGTATTTTTTTTCCCTTCAGTGAAAGAAATGCAGCTGAGCTGGAGCAGACTGTTTATAAGATGTAGGCTATGTCTACACAGCAGGGTTTCTTTTCAGAATAACTTTGCGAGCATCTACACAGCAAACCTGTTTTTTTTTTTAATTATTTTGAAATAATAGGTGTCTTATTCCAAAATCTGTAACCCTCATTGTACAAAGAATAATGCCTATTCTGAAATAGCTATTTTGGAATAGGGCATATGTAGACAGGGAAGATGGAGTTATTTCAAAATAAGAGGCCTCCAGCCCTTCCCACAAGTGCCCTGCTAGCCACTCTGTCCACACTCATCAAAACTCTGTAATCTCCCTTCACCAGCAGCCCTTAAAGCTGCAGCCACAAGAGAAAAGGCTTGTGGCTCACTGCAGGCCACACAGCAGCTTCCAGACTAGTGTTTTCAGCTGCCATGAGTGACCCCATTGCTCCCACTAAGGCCTCCATGTCTGCAAGGGAGCCAGCAGCCAGCTCCCATGCCCCTGCCCAGGGACAAAAGAGGTGCACCCCTTCCTCATCTGGTGCAGAGATCCTGGACCTCACTGAGGTCTGGGGAGAGGCAGAAAACCTCCAGGATCTCTGCACCAGATGCAGGAATGTGGATGTCTATGGCTGGATGGCCGACAGCCTGGCCACCAAAGGACACAGCCACACACAGGGGAAGGTGCGCATGAAGGTCAAGGAACTAAGGCAGGCCTATGTCAAGTCCATGGAGTGCAGCTCCCACTCCAGGGCAGCACCGCAGGTCCACCATATCGTAGGGGGCAGATCAGTCCCTTTCCCCTCCCCTCGTTGTGGACTCAGGGCTGGGGCAAAGGGGACTCATGAAGGGCACAGCTGGTGAGGAGGGGGAAGAGCCGGACGAGACCAGCACCAGCTTGATGCCCACAGAAACTGCAACAGGAGGTGCACTAAGCCATATAAGAGCCGTCAACTGCTCAGAGGCAGGTCTAGCTCCATGGCAGGAGTGCTGAGGTGTCTGCAAGGGCAACCACAGCAGGCAGAGAAAAGGCTTTGCTGTTCCTCAATGAGGAAGGCAAAGAAGAGCCCAAGACATGGCTGTACAAGGGGCGTGCCTGTAAGCTCGAGCCTCAGATAGCCTCATGCAGTAGCTCCAGGAACTGAGTGCTGTCTTGATGCCCCGCCTGAAGTCTTCTGGCTAGCCTTAAATGCGATTCAGCATCCAATGAATATGGACGCTCTATTTCAAAATAGCTCAGTGCTATTTTGACAAGCATTTGGGGTATGTCTACACTACAGAGTTTTTTTTTCAGAAAAACAGTCATTTTTCTGAAAAAAATTCACTTATGTCCACACTGCAAATGCATTCTTTTGAAAGAAAATCAAAAGAACAGAGGGATTTTTCTAGCATTGGTAATCCTCTTTCTACAAGGAAGAAGCCTTTTTCTGAAAGAACTCTTTAGGAAAAAGGCATATGTGGACAGGGAAGAGGGAGTTCTTTGAGAAGAAGAGGAAAAAGGAAAAAGCACAGGTGCCCTAGTGGCCACTCCATCCATAGTAATCAGTTTAAATGCGAGATAACATCCATTCAGTGTGGATGCTATCTTTCAAAAAAGCAGATTGATGCACTTTGGCAGTGTGGACGCGCTCTTTCGGAAGCTCTCTCCAGGAAAAGCTTCTTCCGAAAGAAGCCTTCAGTCTAGACGTAGCCTTGCTGTGTAGACATGCTATTTTGAAATAAGCTATTTCGGAGTATTTCTTCTGGAATAGCTTATTCCGAAATAAGTGTGCAGCATAGATGTGCTCATAGAAACAGATCATATGTATACTGTGTGAAAAAACAAAACTTAGAAATATTTCATCAGGGAAGTCCAACACAATTTTGGCTGATTTCAATAGCCATGGTGGATAGTCAGCAAATGCTCAACGTATCTCAGGATTTAGCCCATTAATGCTCTGTTGCACTAGACAGAGTAAAAACTACAAGTAAAAACTATGACAAACACAAGTCCATCTGGTATTTATTGTAACCACAAGGCTACTATAGTCTAGGGACCATGTTTGTTAAGTGAAGAACCTAACCTTATTCAAAGGGACAGCTTCTTTTTGTATTTTTTATTCACAGTAAAACAAAACCAAAAATATTTCACTTCTTAGATAACTAGGTCAAATTAAATCATGGAAAGCATCAGGGAATCTTCCTTGAGCTATCTGACATAAATCTGGGGCAACTAGCAAACTCTGCAGTAAAGTTACTCTGGATGTGTTTTGGAAACAGAATGGGGTCTGCATTCATCAGGATACCAACTTGAACAAAAAAGACAGATAAAATGATGGATTCAGGTGGCAGGACCTTATTAATCGGACAAAGAGGATGTCAGTCACTTGCACATACCAGGAATTTGACTTGAGCTAATGTGGGGTTAGGGATCCCACCACGGAATCAGTGACTTGGAGTAATCACTCTTCAACTTCCCCATAGGACTCAGGTTATTTCTGAATCATTGTGCTGTCCCCATCACAGAGGGTGGGATAGAAGGTGTCAAATAAAGACCTCCATCAGCAAAGCTTTTAGATCTCTTCTTCTTTTAGCCAGAAGAGATAGCAGCAAAACCCTGGGTCATATTTACTCTAGGAGCCTACTGTTTTAGTCTTTATCCTTTATTAACTGAATGTTGTAATGAAGGAAACACTCCTATAATCTCCTCATGTTCAATTTCCCATTCCTGTTCCTTTTGACTTCACTGTGCCTTCACTGTGCTGTGAGGAAGATGCATAACATACCAGAGCTTGGCTATTTTTGCCAAAGTCTGGAAAAAAAATCTTTCTGATTTCAAAAAGTGATCAGAGAGACTCACAGTCCTCTAGAAACACAGCTCATTGCATTTTGACTGCAAAGAGAAAGCACAAGGCAGCTATGAAAAGAAGCTAAGAGACCCCTAAACACCATGGGAATAACCTTACCTTGGTGAGGGTAGAGTGCAAGAGCCAACTGTTACATTTGTTCCCCCTCATTTGGCCAATGGAAGAAGAAAAACCTCATCACCTCAGGCACATGCTTTACTTGTTTCAGGTAAGCATAAGGGGGCATGGTTCTGACATTCATGGTCAACTTTATCTTCCCTTCTCCACTTCACCCATCACCTCCCTGGATGCTGGTGTACATTTCTGCTGCTCTGATCAAGACACCTCTTCCCCCCTGCATTGAGGGAGGGGCATTTTTTTAGGGTGTCACTGAAAGTTGGCCAATAGATTGGCAAGTACACAGATCTACTATGCTAATCTCCCTGGTGGCAACCTTTATGGGAAATATGTGGGATTTTCAGAAGCATTGCATATGACGGAAGAGAGGTCAGCACTGCCAGCTTTTGACAATCTCAGCTTCTGTTGTATATATATTTGGAACCAGAACACATCATTGCATTCACTGAAAATTTGGATATTGAATAGTACATTAAATAAGTTACATTTACTGGGTAGATATAATTTAATATTCCCATGCAACCATATTTAGCCATGAATTGATAGTTAATTTACTGCCATGCATTGGTACACCAATTCAGAGATTGCATGTACCTATAAATGTAATATTTATGGTTGAAATTGAACTTATTGTGTCACAGTCATCCTTGATGCTATTCCATCAAAGTCTTTGGAGTCTACAGCAGGGATCAATTTTACCCAGGGTATATTGCTCAGTAGAACTGCAAAATAGTTGATGGGTTACAGAGTTGGTTTTCTTCTAGTGACTGAAATATTTGGGATGTGTATAGTGTGGGTCTAAGACAAGAATGCACCTATGTTCTTTGTTCATCTTTGGTAGATTGCTGTAAACATTACAAATGTCCAAAATTAATATGTCTTCACAAATTTACCTTTGAAAATAGATTTGCATTTAAAGCAACCCTGTCATATACTGTAACAATTGAAAATGAGCTCAATTTTTGTTACTCAGTTGAGTGGTAACAGCTTTAACCAGTCTGTTTCCATCAATCATTTGAAGGAGCGCAATGACAAATATATATTTAATTAAACTACATTTCTGTCCTATTTTGCCTTTCTCTATCTAGCCTTTATCCACAGCAGACAACCCGTGTTACTGAAAGAGTTTAAGGAAATCATATAGTTAATTTTATATTCGAATTTTTCCTGAATCAGGACCACAGGACTTCATTTTATGGCTCTTTTTCTTCTTCTGTATTAATTATATCCAGTCTGCCTCTGCTTGTCTAAATGTAATAAAACTGAATATAAAATGTTATAAATGATGCTCATTTGTCTTTTAAATTATACTATTGCAAGCATCTATTTTTTTTAAATCATTACCGTTCAAAATGTAAATGAATATATCTGTGCTGTTTTATTCATTCAGGATCTTCCACATACCTGTGTGGAAACAGGAAGATAGGGAAAACATGACTGCAACATTGTGTTCACCTCTTCACAGGCCCACAGTATGACTCCTTGACCCTATTCACATCCCCACAGATATAGGGATATGGATAGAGGGGCAGTCGGAGGGACAAGTCCCCTATACAAATTCCTCTCTCACCCACAGCAAATTGCAGTGAATTTCTGAAAAGTTAATGAGTTAATTCAGAATCACTCTACATTAACATTCCTACCACTCCAGTCAACAACTTGTTACCTTTCAGGGAACATGTCTAAGAATAGTAGTGGGCAGAGTAGCACTAATGGCAGAACCTTCATTTAAGTCATGTTCCAGAGAAACCAAAGAGGACAGAAGAGGTTCTGTATCCCAAGGTACTTTACCTTAAAGAGCATTTTAAATGTGCAGCTTGTGGTCTTATTCCAGCATCTCTTCTCTGTCTATATTGCCTTAGGGTGGGTCTGTGAGTTCCAATTAAAGTTGAAAGTATTGTTTGATGCTAGTACACACTCCCACTTCTTTCCTTTGTTCTTCTCCACTCTCTCTGTCACAGTCCCTGTGAGTCAGGCAACACCAGGGAAAAAAAACACAGTGCACCCACACATGAAAATTAATGAAGAGATCACGACACAGTTATCTCGATTGTTCTGTATCTGATTTGGCATTTGAAAAATTCTGTCTCTCATGCCTCCAAATGTTTCTGTTTGCCAGCAGCTTGATGACATGATTAGATTTGTGCTCAGTAATTGTTACTGAGGTTTTCACACAGATAGACCAGTAATAAGACAATAAAATCAGTAAGACAATGTAATTAAGAGAAATGAAGAGGGAGAAATTGAAGAAGTGAAGAAGAAATGATATGACATAATGTGCTTTGTACAGCATGAATTGTATCATAACAGGAGATAATCAAGAGATATTAACTAGATAGAAGCATGTTATCAAAATTAAGGTCAAAACTTGTTCAAATATAAGTCATCTGTCTTCCAAATAAAAGTGTGTGATACCAATTATTTTTCAGCATGTGATTTATAAAATGTGGGCAATATAGATGAAATAATGTGCTAAATGAAATCATTAATACAGAGACTGGACAGAAAGCCTTTCCATTCCAGAAGGCATAAGAGAATTTAGATGCTGCATTCAGTTATACATTGGTATAAAATTAAGAACTTCCAGATTATATCTTGGATTTTTAAAATGAATAATAATTACAATTAAATGTCTATTTTCAATCTTGTCAAACTCAATGTGAATTTGCCCTTCAGTTTGGTAAGTAAAATATTGCAGCCACACTGGAATTTTTATGACACAGTGAGGGACCATATGTTTTGAACCTTGGTGTACAAGGTTCTATCCTGATACATATTGACCTACTAACAGCTGCTAAATAGCAGATGAACTCTAGTCCTGGGGTCTGACTGGGGACACCCTGGGGTCTTGATTGGTCCCCAGCTTCTATTTTGCCCTAGTGCAGGAACAAAAACTTCTCCATGTGTCACCCCTCCTGTTCACTAGCCCAGTATGAAGTCATTCAGTATAGGGAAGCCTTGTAACTTTTTACACAACTTTAGAAGACTAGACCTATGCTCTGCATTGTGTCAGTGTGTGCACCTCAGACCAGACCCACTGAGACAAGCTACCAGAAATAGGCTTTATCTGTAAAGAACACAGAACAGGATTATAGTTATGCAGCCTTGCTCCCTGCTCAGTCAGTGCTGAGATCCTGCAGTGGGGCAGAAGGTACATTCTGGCAGGAACCAAGAAGTTCTCCCAACATGCCGCCGTTTATAGTCCACAATTGTAGTCCACAACTTAAAGTTTCCAGGGCTGCTCCTGAAGCACTTTGGATCTTAAGCTAAGTCTGCAACTAGGTTCTCCCTGCTTTTCTCTGTACATTGAGGCTGACAGCCATCATGAGCTCTGGAGCAAGGTGGAGGTGAGGGAAATCTCTGTGCCCCACAAGGGGCAGCACCTTGGGCAGAAGGGGAGAGACCGAGGGCAGTTGGCCCTTAGTGTTACAAGAGCCGGCGTGGAGTGGTGCTCTGGCGCTCTGCCAGCAATTCAAAAGGGCCCACATCTCTGGTCGCTGCTGCTGCCACAATAGCAGTGGTGGTGGCTAGAAGATCTGGGTCCCTTTTAATTGCTGAGCCCTGGGGCAAGTGCCCTCTTTGCCCCCTCCCCCATTGGCAGGCCTGGCCCTGCAATACATGTTCCCACTCTTATCCCCTGGAAACTTGACTCTGCTTTACGCCTGACTCTTGGTTGGCCCTCTGGCCTGTCTGGGATTCTAATATCTTAGTAACCTGACCCTGCCTGCTTCCTAATGCCTGACTTCTGATTTACTCCCAGATCTCCTCATATTGGACCTGGCCTGACTCCTGCTCCTATCAGAAGGTCAGACTGTCCATGTCATGGTTGTGATAAGCATTGATTTTGCCTAGGTAAATCCAAGAGTATGAAAATATACCCGATCCTCTTCCCTGCAGTCTGGTTTATATTATATTGAGCTCAACCATTTTAATTATGTCATTTCTGAAGCATTCTGTGTGACCCTTATTCTGAGCTTCCCTCTCCTTAATCAATAGGAAATTAGGGTGTATCCGTCTTCTTTTTTCAAACCTTTAAATTAGTATTTCTCATTGACCAAACACAAGTTGATGTGGACACAACTTCCAATTTAAATTCTCTCCACCCATGAAGTTTGAGAGCTAGAAGTTTGACTATTGTCATCAAGCAAATCTCCTGGCTGAATTGTAGATCAAACCACCAGTTTTCAAGAAAACCACAATTCCTAGCAAAACAAGGGACATTTTCAGAGGTTGTATGTTTATCACATTTTTCTCAATTTCAAAAAAGTGCTTTTTAACCCATGTGGACTACTTTATACCTTTATTTCGCTAGAGAAAGAGGTGCTTAACAGCCAGTAGTTAAACATAAGCAATGTCAGCAATATAGTTAGTCAGTGGAGATTTAGGGATTAGGACAGAGGTGGCCAATAATGTCTGATGGGGGACCACTCCAAGATTTTGGAAAGTGGTTGAGGGCCACATTCTTCCCTGATATTAATGGAGGAGATGCAGGGTCTGGGATGGAGGTTGGGTGCAGAAGGGAGCTTGGGGTAAGGGATTGGGGTGCAGGAGGAAGAATGGAGTCTGGGAAGGAGTTTGGATGAAGCAGGTGGTTGTTACCTAAGGCAGAGGACTGGAGTGCAGGGGTTTGGGTTGTGACCTAGGGCAGGAGGGGATTGTGATCTGGGGCAGGAGATTGGGGTGCCAGATCTGGGAGGGGGTATGGGTGCAAGAGAGGGGTAGGGGCTGGGGAAGGGAGGGGCTAGGGTGCCAGAGACAGGCTCTGGTCAGGAGATTTACCAGCCAGCAGCCAAACCATCCTGCCTGCCTGCAGAGCTAAAGGCTTGCAGAGCTTAAAATGTTTCCCAGTCAGCCAGCCTGCTTGCCTGGCCATGTGCTTCAGTGAATAGCTGAGCCAAGGAGAGGAGGTGTGGTTCTTCTTGGTTCCTGTTATTCAAACAAACTCCTCCCATTGGCTGGTTTCAGGCCAGAAACTGGTCAATGGAATTGTGCTGGGGGTAGTGGCAGCTCTTGAAGCTTCCCCTCTCCCCTTCAGTTTTGAAATGGAAATGGAGCCCTGCAGCGTTCAGGGCTGAAGGGCAAGCAGGGCAAGCTTTCTTTTGCAGAAGAGCAAACACGCTCTTTCAGGGAGCCCTGTATACCTCATCCTACGAGGAATAAGGGCTCCTCTGAAAGAGGAGGCTTTTCCTCCATTTGGCCCCCATCTAGACAGTGCTAAATGGCGGAAAAGCCTCTTCCAGAAAAGTGATTGTAAAAAGCTATGTATATTGCGGAGCACAATTTGTGGAGCTTTTTCTGACAAAGGACTGTAGTCTAGACCTAGCCTAAGGGAAACATACATGACTCTCAAATCTGGCCATTCATAAAACTATCTTTCAACGTCTCTCTGATTAGCAATGCCCTTAACTTTGCTCTCCTTATTGCCCTGATGTATGGTTGCTCATAATTACTGGCTAGATGCTGTGCCTCAACCATCTCTTTGCCATATAACTTTTCCCCTTAGTCTCACTAATATTATGGAATACACAGCAGGCTGCCACTACAATGGAAATGTTGCATTCACTGAGATCTAACCTAATGAGTAGACTGCAGAAACTTCCCTTTCAATGCCCAAAAGAACATTCTACCACAATTCTGCACTTGCTCATCCTGTAGTTGGACTGCTCCTTACTGCAGTCCAGGCAGTCCATATATGGCTTCATGAGCAATGGGAGCAAGAGGTAGGCTGTATTTGCATTTCAACACCTCCAATGGTAATTTTCCAGTCTGGAAAAAAGTTCCAGCTTGCAGCTTTCTGGAGAGGCAAGATATTCTGAAGATGCATATATCGTGCACCTTTCCCGACCATCCTACATTGATGTTGGTGATCCTGCAGTGCCTGTAGCACTATCAAGAAATATCTCCTGCAATTTACTTACTTTTTGGTAAGGTGGTCAGATGCCAAGATAGAGATTTTTGTTCCATCTATTGCCACACCACAGTTAGGAAACCCTATCACAGCAAAGCCCATCATGATGTCCTTCACATTTCCCAAAGTCACTACCTTCCATAGCAAAATAGTATTGATTGCCTTGGCTATTTGATATCACTACAGCCCCTACTGTAGATTTTCCCACTCCAAATTGATTCCCAAGTGACCGGTAGCTATCTGGTGTTGCAAGCTTACAGGGTAATTGCCATTTGCTTCTCCATTGTCAGAGCAGGTCTCATTCTGGTATTCTTGCACTTCAGGGTGGGAGAAAGCAATTCACAAACTTCCATGAAAGTGGACTTATTCATGTGAAAGTTTTTCAGCCACTGCTGATCTTTCCATAGCTACATCACTATGCATCCCCACAGTCTGTGCTTGTCTCACTGCACCAGAACTGGCGTTTCACTGTGTCCAGAGGATCGAATATCATCAGTATTTGCCAGTTGCTCAACTCAAGTGCTTTGCAAAAGAGTATGTTCATGGCCTCCCAAGATTCTTCCTCATTTGAGCAAATCTTAGATATACTTTGGGTATACTCCAGCAGAAGGCTCACTGTGGTTAATATGATTGCCATAATGTTTTAATTCTCAGTGGGAGCCAATATGGGTTCCATGCTTATGCTGCTATGGTGTCTGCACAGATAATCAGTGGGAAAAAAGATGCAAAAAGACTGTTTGCCATTGCTTTCAAGCAAGAGGGAGGAAGGTCGCTGATGACATGTACCCAGAGCCACCCACTGCACAGTTTTGGTTCCAGCATTCACTGGAAGCATAACAAGAATGCAAAGGGGTGCAGAAAATGTAGGGTAGCTACCCACTGTGCTCAATAAATAAGCTCACAGTCTAGACAAGGCCTAAATATACACAACGTGCAAGGCCTAGTTACTGTGCTGTTTGATTTCCAAACCTTGGCATGCAAGGAGCACCACTAGAGGTTCACAAAATATTTTTTAAGGATGTCCTCTTCTGACTATTTTGCTTTGTCATGAGTGGAGATTCGTTTGATAAGTTATGTGCAAGGGCAGAATTTCGGAGGGTAGGAGGGGCAGCAGCCATGTGCTCCAGGATGTGGCTTGCTTTTCATCCTGTTCCCCAGACACTAAGGGAGTGAGAGGAAAGTCCTTGCATTCCATGCATGCCTCTCACACCTAGCTGATGAAGGGAGCTCACCAGCCAGGTGTGAGAGGCATGCACAGAATGCAAGAACTTTCCCCTCACTCCCTTAGCATCTGGCGAATGGAATGAAAAGTAAGCCGCATCCCAGAGCACACACCTGCTGCCCCCCCACCCTTCTGAAATTCCTCCCTGAGTTATGCGCCATGTCTAACCCATGTTGTCCAGGTTCTAAATCAGGGGCTTTTTGTTTTCCTTCCTAGAGATGACAACTAACTTTTGATTTCTCTTTTAACTCCCATGAAAGTCAGTCATTTGCCTCTGGTCATACAATCATTTCACTTGGAACCAAAATTTGGTCATCATGGATTCAATAGGAAAAGTCTCTCACTGATTTTCAGAGACTGAAGATTTAACTCTTGTTCCTTAAATTCAAGTTAGATCAAAGATATTTTCATCATTTACTCCTGGTCCCCTCACGTCTCAATAGAAAAAAAATGAACAAATATGAATGGATAACATTACTGTTAGTTTTGTCTCGATGTGATTTAATTATCAATGTCCATTATCAACTAGCCTTTAATTATCAAAGTCCCTTGATTCATGTTATAATACAAATATGACACTAAATCAATTTCTGCTAATCTGCCTTTTTAAAAAAAAAATAAAATTAAACAAAAACCATGAAAAGAAAAATAATCATTTGATCAATAATTGACTGAAAACCGTGTTCCCATCTTTAAATCTCTCATTTCTGTTTCAGAACAAGCTCTAAAACTGTAAGGCAATGCACTTTGGGGGAAAGGCATCCATTGTTCCTCTGAATTATAAATAGGTGAAGATCTTGTAAAAATCACAAGATGTCTTTTTAAATGTGTATGATTAGAATATTTTCAAGACTTTTTTCAGGAGCTAACAAATTTCTGCTAAAATTAATGGAATTTTTCTGACACATTCCTCCTGTCTTTTTCTGCACTGCTTTTCTAGTACAAACACTCAGGGCCTGGTCCATCATAGTTTGTCACATTAAATAGTACTTTACTTTGCTCCTGTTGAATTAATGGATCTGCTTGCAGTGTGAAATTTTGCTCTAAGTGAGTGAGGTGACAGGGGTGGATCCTTTAATTTCTTCACCAGAATCAGTCTCACCAAGGCTCAAATTCAGCAAAGTATTTAAGCCCATATTTAACTCTGAGCATATGAGCAGGCCTATTGACGTGCCTAAGATGGAATTTCTGCTCGATTTGTTGAGCCCTGTTCATCACAGTCTTTAATAATGTGAACACAATCTACTGTTTCTACAGACCCCATCCCTCATTCAATGCACAAGATAGGCAGCAAACAAAGCAGTGGATTTTAAGAAGAGAAAAATTATTCTTTTGTGGTTCAGCCATGGGACAGAGATTCAGGAAGGGTAGGTTCTATATCTGACTTTGCCCTTGACTCCTATGTAATATCAGACAAGGTTCTGTCCTAATACATACTCCCAAGAGGGCTGGGAAATATCCCTTATTCTGAACTTTGTTTGTTGCAACCTTTTAGCTTCATTGTTTTTATTTTAGTTATGGACAGGTTGGAGAAAATGAAAAAAATTGATAAATAATAAAATATATGATGGTTCAAAATAGACCAAATTGTTCCCTTGCATGCACACTGCAAAATATATCAATTTGAGAATGCTTTTAGAGATGGCTGATATAAGCAGAGTACTCATCTAAAATCACTTCCTTTGGAAACAAAACTTCCTTTGGTCATGTAGGAACATCTGGATTATTCCCAAGACACAGGCAAAGTTACTTCCTTCTTCCGCTAGCCAGAGATGAATATCAGCTATGGAAAGTGCATTCTACTTTTATTCAAAGAGTACATTTGGTTGGTATCTGAGAGACACTAAGATACTGTAAATGGGCTGACTTCACCAACCCTGTTTCACTGCTTCTAAACCCTAAGCATACTTGTAAAATAATGAAATAATTATGAGGTTCTTGGAGTTAGTGTTCTTTATTGCATAGAATTTACATGTGATTAATTAGTGAGTTCATAATCCTGAGAACACATCACAATAAACAACTACTAAGTTCAAAACAACTTTGTTTCTTCAATCACCAGGTGTTACGTAGAATTTAAGTAAGGCATAAGTGTTCTCTACGCAGCAATGAATTTCACCTAAATATGGTAAGAAATTAATGTTTCTTCTACCATTAATAAAATGTTAATCACTTCAATACATGATCAGTATTTTATATGACATGGTTTAAAATGTATAGTGTTCTTATAAAGTGCAGATTTTAATGATTAAATTGATGTTCAGCGTACCTTCTATTATAGGTGATAAAATGCCAGAAGAGGTAAGCTGTACTGTACTGTGAAACATATCATCCTATAACAATTTCTGTTAAATCTTTCGGCATTGCAGATAGGTAATGAATTTATGTGTATTAATGCTTTTAAGCAGTTATGGAAGAAAGAGGTGGTATTGCCTTTAAAAAGAGGCAAAGAATAGAAGTGCTGATAAAAATATCTTTGATTTACACAGCTTTTATACACAATTTCTTGCACATAGAACTTTGTAACATTCTACTTCACTTTGTAAGGCTAGCACATTCATAAATTTTACTAAAAATATTGTATTACAGGCTGTACTCACTATAAGTCTAAGATACATTCCAAAAAACTTGGACTTATAGTTGAACAACTTAAAGTGGGGAATTTTTTCCCACAACTGACTTCCATTTTGCACAGATTGGGGGGTTTTTTTGTGCGACTTAAGAGCAGGGAATAGGTGGACTTATATCGCATCAGTTCTTACAAACATCAATGACTTTAATGCAGAACAGATGTATACTGGGGACTAACTGTGGAAGGAAAAAAAGATCTGACTGGCTATTCATTTACAAGGAGAAGATAAACTGTTTCTGATTTTCCATAAAATTACAGTTAAAAAAGAACAAGAAACCTTTTTTTTCCCTTCTGTATTGAGCAGAAATAAAAATATCACTCAGCTTCATCTGGTATTATTACTATTATTAAAAATTGTGAATCTAATCTATGGGTATGTCTAGACTACATGGCTCCGTCGACAGAGCCATGTAGACGAGTTTACTAGACAGAGGAAAATGAAGTGGCGATTTAAATAATCGCCACTTCATTTACATCAAAATGGCTGCCGCGCTGTGCCAATCAGCTGTTTGGCAGCACAGCATGGTAGTCTGGACCTTGGGAAGCCCTTGTCAACCGCTCCATTATGCCTCGTGAAATGAAGTTTACCAGAGCAGTCGACAAAGGCTTCCCTTGTTGACCACGGCGCGTCCAGACTACCGCGCTGTGCCGCCAAACAGCTGATCGGCACAGCACGGCGGCCATTTTGATATAAATGAAGCGGCGATTATTTAAATCGCCACTTCATTTTCCTATATCTAGTAAACTCATCTACATGGCTCCGTCGATGGAGCCATGTAGTCTAGACATACCCTATTATAGCATATGCCAAATTTATGATAAAATACATGTGTGTGTGTAGGGGGTGTTAACCTGTATGTTTACATTTTCCATTAGAACTAGGGAGCTACACACAATCATGTATTATGGGCCTTTCAAAGAATGTTTTGTCTGTGATGCCTAGTGGTATGTTCATCCAAAAGATTTGTGGTGTGTGGGAGGGAAGCAATGGAATCCACTGAAAAAGATGCCTTGCTTTTGTCTGTTGCACAAAGCATACATTTATTTAAACAGTACTCTGATTAGCATACATCAGGGACATAAATAAAGCTGAGTAGTAAGACAGCTGTAGGAGAAAATGTATTGTGTAATTCAAAGTTTCAAGATTCACTCTCTGGCTGCTTTATACTGCTCTGGTGACATGAAGCAACCATTAGCAATGCTTAAGTTTCCAATTAAGATGGGATAATAAATGGTCTGTTTTGATAGAACAGAAGAACATGCCAGTGAATCTGACTTATTGTCCATAGGATTCCCTCCCATAATCTGATATTTGAGAATAATAAGTTATTATTTTATAATCCTCAGCATGTATTTATTTTGTGTATTACTAAAAATGCAGATAGAATTTATATTGTTTAACCATAATAACAGCTGGCCTTTTCAAACCAGTCAAGGGAAATCATAACCACATTTTTATTTTTTCATATTTTATTTAATTTCTGAACAAAATCTCTGATTAAAATAATACAAAAAGAGAGAGTTCAATCCATGTCTTTTATTGGGGTATTCAAAACTCAAAATTTAGTCTTATCAAGTTTGTTTTCTTCTCCATTTTTATGGAGAGGGCGAGGGAGAGGAGCAACAGATTGAACCAGATTTTCAAAACTGCTCAGTGCCCAATGTTTCATTAGGTGTTACTGAGTTCTGAGAACTTCTGAAAATCTTTACCATTCATCTAAGTGCCCAGATTGATGCCAACAGTTATGAGAAATACAGTCAATGAAAATATAAGGTCGATTTTACAACATTTTCTCTTTAATATCCTTGAATCAAAATATAAATAATCTTCTTCAGTCATTTTTCTCCCAGCAATTACAAACTTATATCCTGTCACATATTGAGGTTTTCCAAACCATACTTATTACTTCAGGTCAGTATAATATTTTCTAAATCTGCTACCAGAAATATTTGCCACCATTAAACTATAACCACATCCATACAGAAAAGACTGGTTGATTAAGATCATTTCCCTCTCTTCAATGATGTTTCTTCTGTCATTGGCTGATTGTCAATGTTCTCTGAGCTCCTTAGCATGGACATAATTTTTTTGTTAATAATATCGATTTTGTCATAGTAAAGAGTAAAAAATATTCATAAATATTAATGAAATCTATTGGTTCTGATGGCACAAGATTAGACTGTGATGAACGTGTTGTCTCAGATCAGCTGATGATCCAAACAAACATTACTGGCACCTGGTGATGGATCAGCGTCATCATTTTTTAATGTTTATTATGGCAAGGGGCCTCAAAAGCTGGAAGTGGCCTGGGCCTTTCTGGATCTCCAAGAGAGCCTGAGATTACACATGCACTCTTAGGCTGGTGTCATAAAGAATCATTGACTTCTTGCAAGATATCGTATTAACCACCACTCGATTTTTATGTTACCTGGTGTTTCTATGCAGAAGAGACTTTAAACTATGCAGGGGTGCAGATGGGGGTGAGGGATTATGAAATCCACCCCAAAGAAATAATGAAACAATACTGCTTAACTATGAAGGGTGGAGTAAAAGGCTAAGATCACATGACAGTGTGTTTCCACCTGCCCTACATGATTAAGCGATATGATCATTGCTCACTTTCCCTGCATCACTATCTGTATACTGATTGTATACTTCAGAGGATCCAGATGATCTTACTAAACATATAAAATATTTTATTAATTACAGAGAATATGTACTAATGTGCATTTTTATTCATGCTTCCTTCATCTATTTTGTTTTCGTTCAAGCTTCTTGTTAACACATCAAATTCTCCCATGTTATTTTTTTCATCATCTTAAATAAATGTGCTCTATCATGCAACAGATCTCACATATACTAATAGCCAGGATAGAAAATACAGACCAGCCTCAGAATTAAATATCTATCTAGGAAAAATATTCAAATAAACAACACAAAATTAAAAGTAATTTAATTCCTTGAATTTACATGATAAACTCATGCATGATAATGTGTTAATCTTTACTATGGATCTGAAGCTACAAGGTGCCCATAATTTCCTGGGAAGTGTTCAGTGCTGTATTTCATCTGATATTAAATAAGGGATTCCACACCACTAATCTTGGAGGATACACTTGAGGTACATGAGGTCTGGTGTTGCCACACCTGTCTTGGGGTGCCCTTCACCTGCACTCCCTACCAGCTTCATTTGAGCTCCCCAACCATTTTTCCCCAGAAGCCCCAAAGGAGGTCTGTGATGGGGCATCTGCCGGGCACTGGCCCTTTAAGGGTTAAAACCCAGCCATGGGAGAGGTCTGGAGCGGTGGAGCTGTGGAACCAGCAGCTGTGGCAAGCTATAAGCCAATTAGGGCCCAGCTGAGGACAGTATAAATAAAGGCTCCTGGAGGGGAGGAGACTCAGACTTACTCTAGCACTGGAATAGGAGGGACCTAGCTGTAAGGGAGGCTAGTGGCTTCCTGACTTAGAGCAGGGCTGGAGAAAGGCAGGCAGAGCTGGGGAAGCTCAGGCCAGGCAAGCTCCCAGGCTGCAGGGCCTGAAGCAAGGACTCAGGATACTAGGGTTGTGGGGAGGCAGTCGGGACAGGAGAAGGCAGCAGGTCCACACCCCATTGCTGTCAATGATGAGTGGCCATTTCAAACTGCACTTTGCCTCAGTGGCAGGGGCAAGATGAAGACTGGCAGTGGATCACTGAGGTAGGGTTGCCAGATGGTTTCAAGAAAAATACCAGACACACTTGACATTATATCACAATCTACATTACATCTTATTTAGAAAATACCGGACATTTATATTTTCTCAATTTGTTTCCTGAACAGAAAGGTCAAATACTGGACTGTCCGGTTCAAAATTGGACACCTGGCAACCCTACACTGAGGCAAGGTGAGCATAGGGATTGGGGGTTCCCAGTGGGGAAGGATCCCAGTGTGGGGGGACACTGTGGTAGGTCACTTCTCAGGTAGGAGTAGGGTTGCCAGGTGTCCAGTTTTGAATTGGACAGTGCAGTATTTGAGCTTTCTGTCCAGGAAACAAACTGAGAAAATATAAATGTCCAGTATTTTCTAAATAAGATGTAATATAGATTGTGATGTAATGTCAAGTGTGTCCGGTATTTTTGTTGAAACCATCTGGCAACTCTAGGTAGGAGGGTGCCACAGTCTGGGAGGGATGTGGGCCCTAACAAAGACTGGTGGAGAATAACAAGTAACAGTGGGTGAGACACCAGCCGAAAGGGGCTGCTCCAGCACCAAAGAGCTAATTCCCTGAGTGACCAGCAGGTGACACCTGTGGCAGTGACAGGGTCCCACAGCATGCCTTGCCTCAGCAGTAATATACATACAGGCTGATCTCACATGGTTAAGTCTGACTCATCTCTGGGACTGGTTCAAAATTCCAAGAAAACTGCTATTTGATGATAAAGCAGCTTTTAAATTAAATGGAAATCTTAATGAAAAGTGTATGCTTTCCAGCGAAAGTTTTGCCAGAAGCTTTCTCTCTCTCTCTCTCCCCTCCCCCCCATTTATCTTTTGATTTCGGACTAAAACTTTAAATTTCCCTTTGACACTTCTTTCCCCCTGCCTTTTTCTGGCCAGCTGTAATAATCTCTGCTGGACTGGCCATGCTTGCCCTGCATCCTTGTCATAGAATACTAGAACTGGAAGGAACACTGAGAGTTCATCAAGTCCCATCCCGGCACTCATGGCTAAAAGAAGCACCATCTGTCCTACCTCCAGCCCACATACTGCCCAGACCTTCCCTTGGTATGGACATAAGACCTAAAGGAAATTTCTCTTTGAGGCCAAGGAAGGGAATTGGCTCATTCTTATTCTCCTTCTGTGCAGGGAGGATGAGATCCATGTGCAGATGGCCACCTGTCTTAGCACATGATGTAGGTCTGTGACGGGGCGAGGCAGCCCCGCACTGAGCCTGCAGGGCCCAGCCAGGGTTACCTGGCTGCAGAGGCCCCTCCCCCGCAGCCCTACCGAGCATGCCTGGGCTGTAGCGCCACTATAAAAGCCTGGGGAAGGACTCAGTCAGGGGTGACAGCCAGAAGAGAAGGACCTGAGAAGGGATCTCCCGCACAGTGGTCACCAGAGACTCCAGAAGAGGCCAGTGGGGATGCGGAGGCGAGCTGGTGCATCCCAGAGACTGCCCGCCGAGGAGACGCCAGCCCAGAGGGCGCAGCAAGCTGGACGAGTACGTGGGAAGGAACCCCAGTGAACCAGGTAGGAAGTGGCCCAGGGCAGGAGCGGGAACCGCCTCTCCCGCCCAGAGAACCTCGGCGCGTTTCAGCCGGATTGCCCCGCCAAGGGAGTGATACACTATCTGGTCACTCACAAGGCCCTGGGCCGGGACCTGGTGGAGTAGGGTGGGCCTGGGTCCCCCTACCTGGGGTGTGTCCCCGCTACAACCCTGAACTGTGTTTTGGGACTCAGCCCGGAGGGCCTTGGCCTTGCCTTAAAGGGCCAGACTTGAACTGTGTTTCAGACTCAGTCCGGAGGGCCTTGGACTTAAGAGGTCCTGCAGGAGGGCCAGGCGGGGATGGCCCTCCACAAGGTCATAAAATTTACTTTACCAATTGGAGCATTTTACAATATACACTCACAACTGATCAAGGTCAAAACTATTTTCTATATTTGTTTATTTTTGTTCTTCATTATAAAAGCCTAAAAATTAAACTTTTCTTGAGATATAAATACAAACTTTTATAACTGCCTCTTCACACAGTTGCACACTGGAAAACAATAGAAACTAAATCAAAGATGACTTAAAAATCACTTTCCAACTAAATTAGATGAGATTATTAACAAGAAGAGAGTACAGAATTAGTCTGTATGTTGTAGCAATAGCCTGTATTTACAAATGTAACTTTCCAGGCAACCAAGTTTCAATATAAAAAAGCAGACTAAGTAAAAATGATTTCATTCAGATTCTGGGGAAATCAAATCAAGTAATTGATCCTCATCTGAACCATTCAACTTTTCATCAACACACTTATTTTTCCTTAATTTGACAATTCAATGATTCCATTGCTTCATCATAATCAAAAGAGAGAAAGACTTTTTAACAACTTGAAGAAGAGAAAGTTTGGCAGAGAAAAGCACAGAAACAACTAATCTGAATACTACATAACATGCTTGATTCATGAGAATTTTTTTCTTTTAGGATTTGCAAGTCTACATGCACCTGGCAATATACGGATTTACTTGCTAGCTTAATCTTTCAATCCACTGACTTTAGAGAGGACACAGTCAAATTGAAATCTACCTAAGTTAAAAAGAATGAGTTAAAACTTCCAGTATTATTCCTGGCCCAGAGTCCACCTCCCAGACAACTCCCTGTTTCTATATGCAAGACTTTGAAACAATGGGAGACACTGATCAACACTCTGCTACTGTGATGTAGAGTGCAATAGCAGATTCTTATGTAGGGACTGATTGACTTCACCAGGATCTCAGGGAGGCATAGAGGTCCAGTTGAACAGATTACAATGAAGAATCAGGGCCTCTGAACCCTGGAAGAAGTACTGCAAATGAATAAAATGCTGCCAAACGTACAAAGAAAACAATGCTCAAAGGAAAATGGAGAAAAATGTTGTTTTCCTTTAATCTCTTTCATTGATAATAAACTTGGGTTAGAGAGGGGGAAAAATCATATGGCATCTCCTACATTCATACTTCAAAGACAATTTAAAGGCTACAATCAGGTTTCAGATCATAAAAGTGGAGTGATTTTGGTGATACTGATACATGAATATCCCTGGCACATCTGAAATATTGTTCAGGTTCTAATCTCATCAAAGTTATATTTATTTTAAAAATAAAGAAATGGAGATGACTGAAGTTAACAATATTCAAACTGGGATTCAGTATTTTTATGGATATTGATGATATCCAGGGGTAACATAATTACTGCCAATGCAAATTTTAGCTGAGTCACTAAACTTTGTGCTTCAAGGTTTAAGTCCATCTTTAACTCTTAAAGCCAGCAATGACACACAGAGAGGAAAAAATAGCCAAATCTCTCTACTGCCGGGTTCTTACATTTTCCTCTGAAGCATCTAGTACTGACCAGTGTCAGAGACAGCATGTTGGACAAAGGGGCCTGGAGTCTGATCCAGTATAGAAATTCCCTTATTCTTATGTGAATGATTTTTATCTGCAGATTCAAACAACAATCCTAACCCACTGGTAGGTGTCTGTAATAGATAAAAATCTCATGCAACTTACTTAGTAACTAAATATGTTTTTTTCCTGCTGATTTAAAAGAACAGACTTTTCTCTCTATTAGAGATTCTGAAGGATGTTGTAGTCTGCTTATTGTCCTGGAGGCCCAATCCCTTTCCTAAACTCCCTTTTTGGATTCTTCATCTCATTGATTGGGTAAGAGGTTGGTAATTTGGGTCCTAAAGGGATCTTGACAGGCAAAGTGGCCACAGATACACATTTTTTCTATTACGGGCCTCTCTTGATTCTTGTTTTTGTCTTGTTTGTCCAGCAACACAACAAACACTTAGGATAATGTAGTGAATATATTGTTTTTGTCTTCCTGCCTCAAATATAATGCAAAGTCCTCCACACATCTGGAAATACAGTGCGTCGTAATAAAAGTCACATTGAGAATGACAGAAGGGGGAAAACTCTGTACAGAACAATGTGTCAGAAATTATGGAAGACAATAAACTCCTGGAAATGCTCACAAAGTTAACATCAGTTAGAATATGATATAAATGTGAAATCCTGATTCTATTGAAGTCACTGGCAAACTCCTCCTGACTTCACGTATGGTTTATAAAAAATAAATCACATCCCTATGGCTGGCTTTTAAGCATATGGGAGTGAGGGCAGAATGACTACCTAATATTTTGTAAATGGGGTGTCAATTTTCCTTTATAGCTCTTCAGCATCAAAAGAAATAACTTACTTCTCAGACCAAAAGCAAACAGTTTATTAAAGTGAATTAGAGTTTGCTTACAATCTTAAGGGTAAAAACAAAACAAAAAAATCCATTCTGATTTAGAAAATTGTTGTGCCTCACAGAAAAACTGTGATTTGGTAAATTTATTCTTTTTAAGAATACTATTTTAATCAACAGCCATTCCTGAAACTGAGGGTGCAGCTACACTACACAGGTTTTTTTTTTTCGGAATAATGGCTGTTATTCTGGAAAAAACAATACTAGCGTCCACACTACAATTTCGTTATTTTGACAGAAAGTAGAAATAATGGATGGCTTTTTCTGACACCAGTGAACCTCATTCCACGAGGAATAAGCCCTTTTCTGAAAAAGCTTTTTCAGAAGAGGGTGTGTGTAGACGCTCCACTGCTCCTATGTCATAATAGCTCCCCACCAGGGCCACTGTAAAGTTATTTCTCCCCAGTGCATCCTAGATCAAGATAGCATGTCCACATTAGGGGAGCCTGCCTTGGACAAATTTTGAGGCTTCCCTGTAGTGTGGATGCTCTATTTCAAAATAAGCTTTTCCGGAAGCTTTTCCGAAAGAAGCTTGTCAGGTAGATGTACTCTCATACACACTGCCTAGCTTCTGCCAATAAATAAGTGTGATCTGCTCCAAGTGAAATAGACAGAAATTGGACACAATAAATTGAGCTCTTGATATTTTGTAGTCAAAGTTAATAAGTTTCTTACTTCTCAGATGCGATAAGTTATAATTTCAGTGCATACTTTCAAACACATTAAGTTATATTTTCAATGCATGGAATCTCTTTCAAATAATTAAGTAGGTTCGCCTACTGCAGGAAAGTCTTTCACAGAGATATTGGACAGTGTTCTGTATACACTTAGTCTTGTTGAAGCTCAATGGATTTTCATGGATCAGAAGGAAGGCAGACAAAATTTGGCCCATTAAGTAAAATGTATTAATTTTATTATTATTATTATTATTATTATTTATTATTTATTAGTTAGAGATGGAATAAAGGGCCACAACAAGAAAAGATTATATTTCAGGCAATAAAATTGTCATTTGAACTATCACAATTATTTATTATCTACACTAAAATCTGCATGCACAAAGCTATAGGCCTCTTTATAACAAGGTGTTCCGTTTTTAGCTGGACATTCTTGCCAATATAACCGGAGGCTGCAATTGACAGATTGCTGAGTACAGCATTGTTGTGAAACAGAAATCATTTTATTCTCTGCTTCCTTGCTGTTATACAACTGGTTCTTCTCTAACCTACATCTATCACTAAACAGCCAACACATCCTAAATGTAGAAACAAAGCTTTTGCTGCCCAGGGCTTTTAGTATACTGACTTCCACTCTCTCTTAATCTCTCTCCAGTTTTGTTCACAAATGAATACAAGATTTTTTCTGGAGATGCATTTATCATTCACCTGTACTATTGGTCAAAAAGACTGAAGCAACCTAAAATCCACAATCCAGCTCAGCTCATCTCCTACACCATTTTATGTCCGTATTCTGAGACCAGCATAATATAATGAGTCTGTGTTTGCATTGCAGTAGTGCCTCAAAGTGCCAATAGACTCCTTTCTGCTCAGTTCCATATAAAACACAAAAAATGCAGTTGCTACCTTAAAAAACAAAACAAACAAACAAAAAAAGCTGGGCTCTGGATAGATCAACAAAGATGTGGGGAATGAGTACTCCCTACAGGTTTCAGAATACCTGTTCTACTGATGCCAGGAAGCCCTTATATAAGTTTCCCTGTAGGAATGAGGTAAAAGGGAGGATTTACACAGTTATTTATTTTTGTATTCCCATAGAGCCCACACTATGATTTTTCTACCTTTTTAGTTTCATACCATTCTGCCTTCAGTGGAGGTCATGCAAGTTTAACTGAAGACAGACACTGGACCAAATTCTCCTTTCTTTTACTTTGGTCTCAATCCAAAGGAAGTCCCCTCAAGTCAATGGAGATACTCCACTTTTACACCAGCAAAGTAGAATAGAATTCAACCTACTATATATGTGAATTGTCTTTCCTGAGATTACTCATCCTGAACAGTATGTTGCTTCTTGACTCTTGTGCATTAATTCACCTCAGGAGTCAGTATGTGCCATGTCAACTGTTTCTACTTGTTATCTGTGTATTGCTTACCTCTTTGATTCTTTTAAAAAAAGAGTGGAACATGAGAAGCCACTTTATCCAGTCTTCACTAAATTTGAGCTGCTGCTGCCACTTGGGGCTTTTAAGGGTTCAACCTTTTTGTGAAATGTATTCATTAATGATAAAATTACCGATAAGAGTCTGTATTTTGTTGGTCCTGAAAAATTATTAGCTGCACCATCCTAAAACCTGTCATGTATTAAAAGAGAGAATTGAAAAAGGGAAAGATTGGGACGGTTGGAAGAAGATATCTTATAGAATCATAGAATACGAGGACTGGAAGGGACCTCGAGAGGTCATCGAGTCCAGTCCCCTGCCCTCATGGCAGGACCAAATACTGTCTAGACCATCCCTGATAGACATTTATCTAACCTACTCTTAAATATCTCCAGAGATGGAGATTCCACAACCTCCCTGGGCAATTTATTCCAGTGTTTGACTACCCTGACAGTTAGGAACTTTTTCCTAATGTCCAACCTAAACCTCCCTTGTTGCAGGTTAAGCCCATTGCTTCTTGTTCTATCCTCAGAGGCCAAGATGAACAAGTTTTCTCCCTCCTCCTTATGACACCCTTTTAGATACCTGAAAACTGCTATCATGTCCCCCCTCAATCTTCTCTTTTCTAAACTAAACAAACCCAATTCTTTCAGCCTTCCTTCATAGGTCATGTTCTGTAGACCTTTAATCATTCTTGTTGCTCTTCTCTGGACCCTCTCCAATTTCTCCACATCCTTCTTGAAATGCGGTGCCCGGAACTGGACACAATACTCCAACTGAGGCCTAACGAGCACAGAGTAGAGTGGAAGAATGACTTCTCATGGCTTGCTCACAACACACCTGTTAATGCATCCCAGAATCATGTTTGCTTTTTTTGCAACAGCATCACACAGCTGACTCATATTCAGCTTGTGGTCCACTTTAACCCCTAGATCCCTTTCTGCCTTACTGCTTCCTAGACAGTCACTTCCCATTCTGTATGTGTGAAACTGATTGTTCCTTCCTAAGTGGAGCACTTGGCATTTGTCTTTATTAAACTTCATCCTGTTTACCTCAGACGATTTCTCCAATTTGTCCAGATCATTTTGAATTATGACCCTATCCTCCAGATTAGTCGCAACCCCTCCCAGCTTGGTATCGTCTGCAAACTTAATAAGTGTACTTTCTATGCCAATATCTAAATCGTTGATGAAGATATTGAAGAGAGCCGGTCCCAAAACAGACCCCTGCGGAACCCCACTTGTTATACCTTTCCAGCAGGATTGTGAACCATTAATAACTACTCTCTGAGTACGGTTATCCAGCCAGTTATGCACCCACCTTATAGTAGCCCCATCTAAGTTGTATTTGCCTAGTTTATTGATAAGAATATCATGCGAGACCGTATCAAACGCTTTACTAAAGTCTAGGTATACCACATCCACCACTTCTCCCTTATCCACAAGGCTCGTTATCCTATCAAAGAAAACTATCAGATTGATTTGACACGATTTGTTCTTTACAAATCCATGCTGGCTGTTCCCTAGCACCTTGCCACCTTCCAGGTGTTTACAGATGATTTCCTTAATTACCTGCTCCATTATCTTCCCTGGCACAGAAGTTAAACTAACTGGTCTGTAGTTTCCTGGGTTGTTCTTATTTCCCTTTTTATAAATGGGCACTATATTTGCCCTTTTCCAGTCTTCTGGAATCTCTCTTGTCTCCCATGATTTTCCAAAGATGATAGCTAGAGGCTCAGATACCTCCTCTATCAGCTCCTTGAGTATTCTAGGATGCATTTCGTCAGGCCCTGGTGACTTGCAGGCATCTAACTTTTCTAGGTGATTTTTTAACTTGTTCTTTTTTTATTTTATCTTCTAAACCTACCCCCTTCCCACTAGCATTCCCTGTGTTAGGCATTCCTTCAGACTTCTCGGTGAAGACCGAAACAAAGAAGTCATTAAGCATCTCTGCCATTTACAAGTTTCCTGTTACTGTTTCTCCCTCCTCACTGACCAGTGGGCCTACACTGTCCTTGGTCTTCCTCTTGCTTCTAATGTATTTATAAAAAGTCTTCTTGTTTCCCTTTATTCCTGAAGCTAGTTTGAGTTCATTTTGTGCCTTTGCCTTTCTAATCTTGCCCCTGCATTCCTGTGTTGTTTGCCTATATTTTTCCTTTGTAATTTGTCCTAGTTTCCATTTTTTATAGGACTCCTTTTTCATTTTTAGATCATGCAAGATCTCATGGTTAAGCCAAGGAGGTCTTTTGCCATATTTTCTATCTTTCCGACACAGCGGAATAGCTTCCTTTTGGGCCCTTAACAATGTCCCTTTGAAAAACTGCCAACTCTCCTCAGCTGTTTTTCCCCTCAGTCTTGATTCCCATGGAACCTTACCTATCAGCTCTCTGAGCTTACCAGAATCTGCCTTCCTGAAATCCATTGTCTCTATTTTGCTGTTCTCCCTTCTACCCTTCCTTAGAATTGTGAACTCTATGATTTCATGATCACTTTCACCCAAGCTGCCATCCACTTTCAAATTCTCAACCAGTTCCTCCCTATTTGTTAGGATCAAATCTAGAACAGCTTCCCCCCGGTAGCTTTTTCAACCTTCTGAAATAAAAAGTTGTCTCCAATGCAGTCCAAGAACTTATTGGATAGTCTGTGCCCGCTGTGTTATTTTCCCAGTATATATCTAGATAGTTGAAGTCCCCCATCACCACCAAAATCTTGGGCTTTGGATGATATTGTTAGTTGTTTAAAAAAAGCCTCATCCACTTCTTCTACCTGGGTAGGTGGCCTGTAGTAGACTCCTTGCATGACATCACCCTTGTTTTTAATCCCTTTTAGCCTAACCCAGAGACTCTCAACACTTCTGTCTCCTATGTCCAACACTTCTGTCTCCACCTCACTCCAAGTGTGTTCATTTTTAATATATAAGGCAACACCTCCTCCCTTTTTCCCCTGTCTATCCTTCCTGAGCAAGCTGTACCCTTCTATACAAACATTCCAATCATGTGTATTATCCCACCAAGTTTCTGTGATGCCAACAATGTCATAATTGTACTTATTTATTAGCACTTCCAGTTCCTCCTGCTTATTACCCATACTTCTCGCATTTGTATATAGGCATCTAAGATACTGATTTGACCTTGCCTCCCAGTTTTGCCCTGATCCTCCTTTCTCTCTGCCATTATAGCCCATACTCCCTCCCGTTTCCGACCCATCTCCCAGGTCTCCATGTTCTCCACTTACCTGTGGGCTTTGCTCACCTGTCCCCGTTGAACCTGCTACTAATCTTATGTAAAAACTCATTTTATTTTACCCATTGCTCTGTTTTGTATAGTAGATGTTAAATAGTACATTTTGAAAGCCCATGTTATAAAAATTATGATGTGGGATTAAAGATAAAGACTCATTTCTGAAACTTCTGGGTAAAAGCCCTACAGTTTATGTCCACCGTATCTTCTGTGTGCATTCATTACCTTAATCTGGTTAACTTTCATTTCCCTTTTCTTAAAGAGACCCCTTCACTAGACATACCATAACTGAATATGAAGAAGTCTCCAAACTCATTTTAAGAATGATTTAAACCAATGATATATTCCATGTTATTATTAGTAATACATTACAGAAGTGTTTAGAGGCCTCAATTAGAGTTATGTATTAAGTGGCATATAAGAACCAATCCCTGCCCTGAAGAGTTTACAATCCATATGGACAAGATAAAGACTGCATTATCATCTCATTACACAGATGGGGGGGAAAAGGACACAGAGATGAAATTAGTTGCCCCCTGGCTATGCAAGAAATATGGGACAAGCCCGAAGGTGAAGGTAAAGCCTGGTGGTGAAAGCATTGGCTTTAAGACCATTGTACCAGCAGTGCTCAGAAACCAAATATGCAGCAACAAACATACAACCATTTAAAAACAACAAATGGTCTGGTAGCACTTTATAGACTAACAAAACATGTAGATGGTTAGTCTATAAAGTGCTACCAGACCATTTTTTGTTTTTTCTGTACAGACTAACTTGGCTACCCTTTGAAGCTTCTGATACAACCATATGTATAGCATCCTTTTATTGGCAACAACCTGGTCATTAAAAACCATACACTAAACTCTTGAATGTTATTTGATAAAATGTGAACAATTTATCTACTGAGCAATGACATCAAGCAATACTTCTGAATAGTATATATCACTGTATAATCCCAATGTGACACACTTGCTGTGGGGAAGAGGGAGGCTTGGACCCAGTTTTGTTCTGATTGAAACCACTGGGAGTTTTGCTATTGACTTCAATGGAAGTGAGATCAGACCTCATGTTCCTAAAGGCTGATATGTATCAAAGTGGACACAGATACACTAGAAAGTAATTATGTATTATGAACAAATATAGGCCATGATTCTTATGGCGTTATTTTACATTCTGTTTCATATCTCAGTGTCTCTTATCTCTGTTACTGCATAATGAGTTGACAAAGTTTCAGTTGCTTCCATCACTTTGTAATCTGCCATTCTTTTTAAGATGTATTATGTATACAAAATTATTATACTTGGGAAAACTTTTGTTCTGAGAAAAAAAGCTCATCAAAAGAAAGTACTTTTTAAAAATCAAAGAATTAGTGATGCTATTTGATGTTGGAGAAAATACAACTGTGTGCTGATGTAAACTATTACCATCCTTTTAATGCCTTAGGCCTGTTATGTGCAAGGGTTTGCAAATGTGGCTTTTAAAGCATGTTAAGTAAGTTTTGAACCTCACTTTTTAGTCTCCTCTATGACTTTACAGAGGGATTTTTTTTTCCACAAGAACAATAATAGATGAGTTTTCCCCTCCCCATTCTCTCTCAACATCAACTGGCAGGAATATTAATGTAGTGACTTGGGTAGAAAGAAATGACATCAAGGGAAAAGATGGGAAGTGTTCTGTGGAAGTTTCATGCAGGAGACCCTTTTTGAGTCAGGGTCATAGCAGTACTATAATACTGGTGAAAAAATAATAACAATAAAACTATGTGTTGAGCTAATATGTAATTTACATTATGGCCTAAATACTCAGGTTCAGCTGAACTCCACTCGGCACATGACATGATAGAGGAGAAAGGTGGCTGGACCCACAGGGTTACTCTAACTTCTGCCTGGCTACAAGAGTCCCCAAGCAACTGTGACACAGTCAGAAACTGTTGGAATTAAAGTATACTTTTTCCAATCCCACTATTTCTGTCCATGAAACTGTCCACTCTGGAACCCACCCCACCTACCTACCTTCCGGGCATCACTTATCCTGCCTTCCGATGCTCCCCATGCCTATGACTTCTGGCATAAAGTTGAACACATCAGGCCTGCTACTCTGGGGGAATCATTGGGTAGCCAGCTAAATGTATTTGTGCATTCTTTTTCACTGGGTTGGTGTAACAAGTGCATAAGGGGTTAGAGCAGGGCCAAGGATCTGCACCTTTTTGTTTTTGTGATATGCAGTGTGGATGGTTTGCAGTCACATAGACTCCAGCATGGACCTGAAGAGTTTTAAAATAGTGGGAAAAGACACCTATTCTCTAAAAGCACCCACAGATATTTTAGAATTCAGCAAAAGTTGTCTTTCAAAAATTATATATATGAGTGCTTGCAGGATTTTAGAAAACACAGTGATATTTTCTGATAAAACTTTTCAGATGAGCAGATCACTATTATATCCTTAAAATAACTGAACTATAGTGTTCTAATAGTACCACCTTTGCCTTATTTCACACAATTGATGGGCCCTTTGGCAGTTGGCACAGAAAAGTGGTAAAATGTATTCTTTACTATCTGGAATAATTTTTTATGAAGTCCTCATCTATTGAAACAGATCTATTTCTTCATATAATGCTACTTTAAACTGCTGGCTACAGAGAGACATCACTACCCTGCGCATACACAGGTGACAGATCCTGCAACAATCTTCACTGAAGGTTGGCTGCAAAATAACCAGAAGTATCTCTGACGAATAAGCAGTCATGGACCAAACAGCAGCAGCACCAAAAATGGCCCTCTTGAAAAACCACATGTACCTCTGATTGTGCTGCAACATGCCACCATTATAATAAGCCTGTCCAGTTCCCAATTCTTTGGGAGTTAGATCTTTAAGGCAGAGGTCAACACTAATATCCTCAATGGCTGTGAAGGCAGATAGAGGCTGCAGTGGACCATGATCTCCACTTGTCTTGGTTTTCCTTGCCATTGGATAAACATTTTGTCCCATCAAAATCCTGTGAGGAAACTGATGTGCAACAATTTCTTCACATTAAAAGAACCCATGTACACACCTCTTCCTACCAGCACATACCTCAAATCCTTTAGCAACCAGCCAATGATATCTAGAGCAGTATTTTGATGTCTGGGAGCTTCTCATCATAAACTGGCATGGAGGCAGCAGTTATGAGAGGGTTGTTAAACACTTGGATGACTTTTTTTGGCAGTTGTAACTGTGACTGAGCAGGACTTTTTAGGATTTGCTCTGCTCAGCCCACATGGGGAGGATGTTAGAAAAGATGCCCCAAACATTGATGCTTTATACTTCCCAGCTGAATTATTGAATCCAAAGGAATCATCTTGTAGTAATCAAAATCAGAAAGGGCACTGAATCAAATTTGGGACCTAGAATATCAGGACTCATATGGACAAACCCAACACTGATCTTCCAGATCATCATATCGCAATTGTGGCCTGAGAACTTATCTGACATAATATCAATTCCCCCCCCCCCCCCCCGCAAAAAAGACATAACAAGCAGGAAAAGAGCAGCTAAAAGGAACAAGGAGGTGAAAATACATTTTTTGGAAAGGAAACCTAAAGCAGAATATGGAACTCACGGACCATTGGATTTGGCATCAAAACTGAACTTTTTGACCAACTTAATGAGCTCTCCTATTTTATTCACTGATCATCTTATTCCTCTTTCACTGAAATGGACAGTGAGCCAATATGCTACTATGACCAATGCATATGCTCTGACACTTGATGCCAATGATAATGCCAAAGAAAAATTCTACAATAGTCTTGATCAAGTCCTCTCTGGTGTACCAGTGATATATCAGCTCCTCCTTCTTAATGATCTTAATGCTAGAGTCAGAGGGGACTCAAAACTATGAAACAGAATCATTTGCAATCAGATGTCATCTTCCTCCTGACCAAATGTATAGAACATGAACTTGTCATTTACACCTCGTTCTGACAATGAAACAAATTATGGCAACCTTCATGTTGTAAGCACTGGCATTTGATTGACTATGTTACCCACGGTGGCGGGATAGCTCAGTGGTTTGATCATTGCCTGCCTAAACCCAGCGTTATGAGCTCAATCCTTGAGGGGGCCATTTAGGGATCTGGGGCAAATCTATCAGGGATGGTACTTGGTCCCACCACGAGGGCAGGGGGACTGGACTCAATGACCTCTCAAAGTCCCTGAAAGCTCTATGAGAGAGGTATATTGACATATATTATTGTTCAGGTACATGATTGCAAAGGCCATGAGTGGAAGCAAGGACAGCTGAACTGATCATCACCTCATTTGCTCAATCATGACTGACCCCAAACAATAGCTGCAACAGGAACTATGCAGATAGAAAATCAACATAGAGGCATTCAAGGACCCAACAAAATATGAACTCTTCCATCAAGACTTCAGCAAAAATCTGACAAATCTCAAAGAAAGACAACCAGAATATGTCAGAGGCACCTGGAGTGCCCCCAGCTTCGGCATCCTCAGTGCCTGTGGAAACATGCTAGGGATCTCTTCAGTCAGGATTCTGAGGTTGATGGCAGTGTTTTCACCTTCATCTCACATCTCTCAGTCAGAGACAACTCAGAATATATTTAGCCATGGAGGAAATGTGCAGAGCTTGTAAGCAGATAAAATCAGCAAGGTGTGTGGAGTTGATGGAACTTTAACAGAAATACACAAGCAGAAGTAAAAGGAATTCACCTCATAGCTACATACTCTGAAAATCTGGAACCATGAGAACCATGACAATATCCCAGATAAACTTGGAAATCATAGAACCATAGAACACTAGAACTGGAAGGGACCTCAAGAGGTCATCAAGGCCAGTCCCATGCCCTCACAGCAGGATTAAGCACCTTCTAGACCATCCTTGATAGATGTCTATCTAATCTACTCTTAAATATCTCCAGAGATGGAGATTCCACAACCTCCCTAGGCAATTTATTCCAATGTTTAACCACCCTGACACATTAGGAAGTTTTTCCTAATGTGCAACCTAAACCTCCCTTGCTGCAGTTTAAGACCATTGCTTCTTGTCCTATCCTCAGAGGCCAAGGAAAACAATTTTTCTCCCTCCTCCTTGTAACACTCTTTTAGGTACTTGAAAATTGCTATCATGTTCCCCCTCAGTCTTCTCTTTTCTAAACTAAACAAGCCCATTTCTTTTAGTCTTCCCTCATAGCTCATGTTCTCTAGACCTTTAATGATTCTTGTTGCTCTTCTCTGGACCTTCTCCAATTTCTCCACATCTTTCTTGAAATGTGGTGCCCAGACAGAACTGGACACAATACTCCAACTGAGGCCTAATCAGAGTAGAGCAGAAGAATGTCTTCTCATCATGCATTACTCACAACACTCCTGTTAATGCATCCTGGAATGATGTTTGACCACTGTTGACTCATATTTAGCTTGTGGTCCACTATGACCCCTAGATCTCTTTCTGCAGTACTCCTTCCTAGACAGTCACTTCCCATTCTGTATGTGTGAAACTGATTGTTCCTTCCTAAGTGGAGTACTTTGCATTTGTCCTTATTAAACTTCAGACCATTTACCTCAGACCATTTCTCCAGTTTGTCCTGATCAGTTTGCATTATGACCCTATCCGCCAAAGCAGCTGTAACCTCTCCCAGCTTGGTATCATCTGCAAATGCTATTATTGTGACTATTTTCAGTAAAGGTATAAGCTGGCTGTTTGAGTCCTGGGTCCCTGACCTGTGCTCAGGCTTGTGTAAGTACAGGTCTAGAGGCTCTGTCCAAACTGGGAGCCCTGAGAGCAGGGCAGGCAGCGATACAAACACTGTCCCACAATCACTAAGCCCCCAGCCCTAGTTTAGGGTGGGCAGCAGAGTAAAGCAGTCTCACAGTTAGTGAAGCCCCGGCCCCAGTTCAGAGCAGTGCAACCAAACAAATGCAGTCCCATAGCTAATATGGCCCAAGCCCGGGTTCAGGGCGGGGCAGGAAACAAACATAGTTCAGCAGGCCAGAAAGGGGAAGGGGAGACTGCCACCCGGTGTGTGGGGTGGCAGGGGGGATGCGGGCCCTCCCTACTCCACCACGTCCTGGCCCAGGGCCCTTGCAGAGGCAGCCCTGGTCAGCAGGGATTTGGCCTGCAACATGCTGACACACTCTAGAAGAATGTTATGAGATCAGCCTGAGAGTCTTCAGCTTCCCCTGAGCCACTGCCTATCTCCCCCTCAACATCTACCTGGCTCCATGCTGGCTGCTGGTTCTTGGGGCCGTGGTAGTCTGAACCCATGGACAGGGTGTAGAAGGTCTTCTCTTCAGCGCAAGGGCCTGGTGGTCTGGGCCAGTCCTCAGACTCTCCAAGGTCCTCAGGGCCCTCCTGGCTTGAGAGTTCAGGACAGACTTCTGCTTTCTCTGGTGGCTGAGACCCTTCTGAGCTCCTGAACTGGGCTTTTATCCTCCCTGCCCTGCCCTTTGGCTTCCAGGGAGTGAAAGGGGCAGGCCACAGCTCAGTCCACGCAAGCTCAGAGAGGGGTTCTTCCCCCTCAGGTCAGTGAGTGGCCACCTCTGCTTACTACAAAAGGAGACAAAGTCTGACTGTAGAAATTGTGGAAGAATCTTGTGATTTGCCATTAGAGGAAAGGTCCTCACAAGACTTCTCTTGGACCATCTTCCTCTTGCCAAAGACATTCTTCTTGAATCTCAGTGTGGGTTTAGACTATCTAGAGACACTATTGGCATGGTCTTCACTGCTCTCCAGCTTCAGGAAAAATGTAGAGAACAACACAGACCACATACAGAAAACATCTTAAAGCACCAGAGACCTATCACCAGTGCTGTATGCATAAAATTCTCCAAATCAAATGGGACGATCACACATTCACATTAGCATTGTCTTGCAAGCCGATATCTTAAGCATTCAAGTGATGTTTATTTATCAACTTTTCTGGCAAGGCCATGTTATCCAGATGCCTAATTCCAGAATGCCAAAATAAGTCTTCTACTCTTAATTGAGCCAATGCCTTGAGGAGGGCAGAAAAAACACAACAGGGATGTCCTCAAGGCTAATTTGAGTTTATGTGACATTGCCATTAACTCATGGGAATGTATAGCCAGGCCTAAAACAATGGAGAGAAGGAACTTAGCACATTGAAAATCAGATGTGACTATATGTAATGGAAAAGACAGAAGCAACAGAGAGTGTGCTTTGGCCTGAACCAATACCCCAGGTTCACCCTTCCTGTGCAGAAACATATGTCTGCAATGTGATAAACGCTATGACTTCAGAATAGGCCTTATCAGCTATCAGTGGACTCACAAATAATTTGAAATGGACAATCCATGGGACACACTCATTCTTCATTCTCGACTTAAAGGTGACTTTTATCTGTCATTGTTGAGGTAAGATTTTTTTTTTCAGCTTCATTTTTAAAGAGACTCTCAAACATCCACTCCCAAGAGTCTCTAAATCAATGAACTTACATGCTCTACTGCTTTGTAATAATCAGTAATTTCAATAATTTTGAAATAAGTGGCAAAAATGTTATAAGTGCATTTCAAACACAGACTGAATGGAGTATAAAAGTCTTGATATTATAGCAGTGTGAAATCTTCACTAAAAATGCATAGGGAATGTGTAATAACTTTTAAAAACTAAGTTAAGAAGGTGATTTTTAAGTGATTTTCATATGACTAAGGGGACAGTCCTGTTTTTATATAGGGCTTCATTTTGCCTGGCCTCTACACAGCTGCACAATATGTGTATGTGTCTCAGTGAGAATAATGAGCCTTCACAAATTCTGTAAACTTGGCACAGAGATGTATAGAATTGTAGATCCTGTATTCAAGCAATCATGGGACTGCTACTGAGATGACACCTCAGAGGTACAAATAAATAATACTCAGTGAATAAGGGAAAATAAAAACTCACTCGACACAGTCAAATGCTGGTTAACAGTTTCAGAACATTTCCTTTTTTTTGTTCAGCCCTTAGTATCCAGCTGCCAGGAGTTTCTGTCTCTGAATACCCTCAGTTCTCATTGGATCAAAAGGAATTAGCATTCTTCAGCAACTCACAGGATTAAGCTTAAGACTTTTGGTGGTGGTGCTGTTAAACAATATAGCAAAATGTAAGAATGGTTCTGGACATGGAAGGGTGCCTATTGTACACCTCAGTGATGGTTATAGAGTAGGCTAGAATGATGGATTCCTTAAGAGTTCATTCAGAATCTCATCCATCACTAACAATTCAATTTCATTATACCTCTGGAAGGACCAGGTACCTGTCAAGGATCACATGAACATTTTTTTTCTAGAGTTGATTTTATCCATCTATCCTCTGCAACAATCACTATGCACCTGCATATCTTGCTTTCACATCTCTTCGCATTTTATTTGACTTTTGTGTGACTTTCAGTGCGCTGAATTTAACATCTCTTTTAATATATCTTTGGTATTTTGTTTGCCTGCCTACCACAATTTAGAATAGTCCTGAGTCATTGCTCTCAGCATTTCCATAGGTTACTTTTGCCATCCTCACATGGTACTTAATTTTGATTTTCTTGAGAGTACAATAGGGGCTTGTTGTTGAACTTCTGAATGCTGCTTCTGGGTCAGATTAGTCATTGTCAAAACAATGGATTTCAATACTGTGCTGATGACTAAGTTGTCAGCCAAGCCAACTAAAACAAATCTTAAAACCCCTATTCCTTCAAACCCTGCAGTGGATATAATGCATGGACTAGTCTCTCCCCGAACCATCCCTCTTGCTGTTAAAAAAAATTGGCTGTGCTCATGATGGGCTTTCAGCGTCAGCTCTAGGCTATCTCAAAATTTGCTTTGGCTTTCAATGGCTCTACATTTAATCCAGGATCATTTGTTACTTAACTTCAATGTCTATAGCTCATCCCTGGAAAATTTGTTCAGGTTTTTATCTCCTTCAGGTTAGATTACTCTAAAATCATACTTCCTAGTTTGTCAAATAGATCAATGGTCAGGGTGTATACAACTCTGCTTCTCTTCCATTCAAACTCAGGGGAAAAAACACATTTCTCCATACCCGGCATTGTTCATTTATTAATTAAACAGAAACTAAGTGATGAATGCTATGGTTGAAAATTTGGTTGGACTTTCTGTTGACCTGTATAGTTCTTGACGCAAACGCTCCTGAGTTTATCACAAATTTAAATCAAACATGAACACCCTGTAAGACCCAGAATTTTTAATTCACTAACCCATGACAATTTTCAATTAGTAAACATAACTTGATCACAATATGTACACTGGTATTTTCCATGATATGCTTTAAAAGCCAAGACTCAGGCTTGAAATATCTGAATTTCCTGGCATTTCTTTTACTATATTTTCCTTTATTTTTGGCCAAAGTCCATCATTTTCCCCTATTTTTTGTGTGCCAGTTCAGATGGCCTGTCTTCAAAAGTCCGATTTAAGCTCCCGACTCTGTCATAGACTCAAAGCATGCCAGGGCTGTTTAAGGAACAAGAGAGGGCAAGCTGGGGTGGATCGAGAATAGGAGAGGGTATGGCTGGGCATGGCAGCCACATGCTCAGGCTCCAGCTATGGAAATACAACTTTCATTCCTCATCTTGTCCTCTTTCCTCTGTCTAACCAGGCTAACCACTTCTTTTGCCTCCTTCATCTACTCTCATCTCTGTTTCCATTCTTTCAAATTCCATGTGACTGGACCACTTTCCTGATACTGTTAGCCACACAATCACCCTTTCCTTGTGTGTGTGTCAGTCACAGGGGAAAAAAGAAAGAAAAAGGCAAAAGTACAGTCCTCATAGTAAAAGCAGGTAGTAATAATGGATTTGTAGCTTGAACACCTTGCAATTTTATTGCACAATTATCTACCTTTCCAATATTATTAAAATGGTTAACAGGAGACTGTGAATTACTGTTAGCCTCTTGAGTGAGACAGTGGTATCACATGCATCCTTAGATATTTTCTTTTTTGAATTGCATATTATCCTCATTTTAGTTTATCAAAGGAACATTGCAAAGGATTAATTCAGAAACAGTTCTACTACTTAATTTCCTTTTTATTGAGGAAATGCCACACTCCCCTCTCGTTATATTTTTGTAAAATCAGGCACACCTTGTTTCTCCAGCTTCAGGGGGTAGCAGAGTTAGTCTGTACAGAAAAAACAACAAATGGTCTGGTAGCACTTTATAGACTAACAAAACATGTAGATGGTATCATGAGCTTTCATCTGAATCCACTTCTTCAGATGACTGGAGTTTTAAGTTTAGGATGTGCAGACCCAAAATAAATAGGAGATAAGGCGGGGGGCGGGAGAGGTGGGAAGGAAAAGAAAGGAGGGGGGTGGGAGACAGGGAGCTAGAGGGAATCAGTAAGTATCTGAAGATTGGGTAGTTAAAATGAAGCAGATAAGAATTAAAGTCAATTGATAGTATCCTTCCTGACATAGGAGTCAGGAGGCTTACAGGAGTGGTCGACAAAGGCTTCCCTTGTCGACCGCACTGCATCTAGACTGCCGCACTGTGCCAGATCAGCCGATTGTCGGCACAGCGTGGCAGCCATTTTTATTTTAATGAAGTGGGGATTATTTAAATCCCCGCTTCATTGACTATGTCGAGTAAACTACTTTACATGGCTCCGTCGACAGAGCCATGTAGTCTAGACACATCCAAAGAGTTGTTTGCACCTTCAATGAGTGTTAAGTTGATAGTGCCCCAACCGCCCTTCATCACTCATAGACTCATAGACTTTAAGGTCAGAAGGGACCATTATGATCATCTAGTCTGACCCCCCGCACAATGCAGGCCGCATAATCTCACCCACCCACTCCTAGAATAATCCTCACCCCTATATCTCAGATATTGAAGCCCTCAAATAGTTTGAAGACCCCAAGATGCTGAGAATCCTCCAGCTGTGATCTGTACCCCATGCTACAGAGGAAGGCGAAAAACCTCCAGGGCCTCTGCCAATCTACCCTGGAGGAAAATTCCTTCCCGACCCCAAATATGGCGATCAGCTAAACCCTGAGCATGTGGGCAAGACTCCCCAGCCAGACACCCAGAAAGTTCTTTATAGTAACCCCTATCATCCCTCCATTGACCTATTTACCACTGATAATGACTAGTCAATTAGTTACCAAGACCATGTTATCTTGTCAAACCATCCCCTTCATAAACCCATCTAGTTTAATTTTGAAGCCAGGTAGATCTTTTGCCCCCACTACTTCCCTTGGAAGGCCATTCCAGAACCTCACTCCTCTAATGGTTAGAAACCTTCGTCTAATCTCAAGTCTAAACTTCCTACTAGCCAGCTTATATCCATTTGTTCTTGTGTCCACATTAGTATTAAACTTAAATAATTCCTCTCCCTCCCTAGTATTTATCCCTCTAATATATTTAAAGAGTGCAATCATATCCCCCCTCAGCCTTCTTTTGGTTAAGGTAAACAAGCCAAGCTCCCTGAGTCTCCTTTCATAAGACAGGTTCTCCATTCCTCGAATCATCCTAGTGGCCCTTCTTTGTACCTGTTCTAATTTGAATTCATCCTTCTTAAACATGGGAGACCAGAACTGCACACAGTATTCCAAATGAGGTCTCACCAATGCCTTGTATAATGGCACTAACACCTCCTTATCCCTACTGGAAATACCTCGCCTAATACATCCCAAGACCATATTAGCCTTTTTCACAGCCATGTCACAGTGGCGGCTCATAGTCATCCTATAATCAACCAGGACTCCGAGGTCCTTCTCCTCCTCCGTTACTTCCAACTGATGTGTCCCCAGCTCATAACTAAAATTCTTGTTATTAATGCCTAAATGCATAACCTTACACTTCTCACTGTTAAATTTCATCCTATTGCTATCACTCCAATTTACAAGGTCATCCAAATCTTTCTGTATGATATCCCGATCCTTTTCTGAATTAGCAATACCTCCCAACTTTGTGTCATCTGCAAATTTTATCAGGACACTTCCACTTTTGGTGCCAAGGTCAGCAATAAAAAGATTAAATAAAATTGGCCCCAAAACTGATCCCTGAGGAACTCCGCTAGTAACCTTCCTCCAACCTGACAGTTCCCCTTTCAATATGACCCGCTGTAGTCTCCCCTTTAACCAGTTGCTTATCCACCTCTCAACTTTCATATTAATCCCTATTTTTTCCAATTTAACCAATAATTCCCCATGTGGTACTGTATCAAATGCCTTACTAAAATCGAGGTAGATTAAATCCACTGCATTTCCTTTATCTAAAAAATCTGTTACTTTCTCAAAAAAAGAGATCAGATTGGTTTGGCACGATCTACCTTTTGTAAAACCATGTTGCAACTTATCCCAATTGCCATTAACCTCAATGTCTCTAACTACTTTCTCCTTCAAAATTTTTTCCAAGATCTTGCATGCTACAGATGTCAAACTAACAGGCCTATAGTTACCCGGGTCACTTTTTTTCCCTCTCTTAAAAATAGGAACTATATTAGCAATTCTCCAATCAAATGGTACAACCCCTAAGTTTAGAGATTTATTAAAAATTTTTGCTAATGGACCTGCAATTTCATGTGCCAGTTCCTTTAATATTCTTGGATGAAGATTATCTGGGCCCCCCGATTTACTCCCATTAAGCTGTTCAAGTTTGGCTTTTACCTCAGATATGGTAATATCTACCTCTATATCCTTAGTCCCATTTGTTATATTACCATTATCCCTAAGCTCTTCACTAGCCTCATTAAAGACTGAAGCAAAGTATTTGTTTAGATATTGGGCCATTCCTAAATTATCCTTAACCTCCACTCCATCCTTAGTAATTAGCGGTCCTACTTCTTCTTTTTTTGTTTTTTTCCTATTTATATGGCTATAAAACCTTTTACTATTGGTTTTAATTCCCTTTGCAAGGTCCAACTCTACCTGCCTTTTAGCCTCTCTCACTTTGTCCCTACATGCTCTAACCTCAATAAGGTAACTTTCTTTACTTATCCCTCCCATCTTCCACTCCTTATATGCTTTCTGCTTTTTCTTAATCACCTTTCTAAGATGCCTGCTCATCCAGCTTGGTCTAACACACCTGCCTATAATTTTTTTTCCCTTTTCTTGGGATACAGGCTTCTGACAGTTTCTGCAACTTTAACTTAAAATAATCCCAGGCCTCCTCCACCTCAAGATCCATAATTTCTTTAGACCAATCAACTTCCCTAACTAATTTCCTTAATTTATTAAAGTTAGCCCTTTTGAAATCAAAAACCCTAGTCTCAGATTTATTTTTGTTTATCCTTCCATTCAATTTGAACTGTATTAGCTCATGATCACTCGAGCCAAGATTATCCCCTACAACCATTTCATCTATGAGGTCCTCGCTACTCACCAAAACCAAATCTAAAATAGCATCCCCCCTTGTAGGTTCAGCAACTACTTGATGAAGGAATTCATCAGCTATCACATCTAGGAAAATCTGAGCCCTATTATTATTACTAGCACTTGTTCTCCAATCTATATCTGGAAAGTTGAAATCTCCCATGATTACACAGTTTCCACGAGTATTTACTTCATTAAAAACATTAAAGAGGTCTCTATCCATATCCAAAGTGGATCCTGGTGGTCTATAACACACCCCAAGCACTATCCCAGGGGAGGATCTGATAGTTTTCTTCCCCAATGTGATTTTTGCCCAAACAGACTCTGTCTTCTCCATTCCATCACTTTTTATTTCTTTACAATCTACCTCATCTTTGATATACAATGCGACTCCACCACCTTTACCCTTATTTCTGTCTTTCCTAAACAGCACATACCCTTCAATACCTGTACTCCAATCATGCCTAGTATTCCACCATGTTTCTGTTATTCCTATAATATCTGGTTTCACTTCCTGGACCATTAACTCTAGTTCCTCCATTTTGTTACCCAAGCTCCTCGCATTGGTGTACAAACATCTTAATTTTTGCTGTTTGGCCTCACTCACATTCTTTACCCAATTTGGCACGGACGTTGTACCTCCAATATGACCTGTTAGACTAGTATCCACGATTGAGTTCATTAGCATGTGAATTGAATTTGCGGATGAACTCTAATACCAGTGTTTCTCTGTGTATCTGGCTAGTAGAACTGGTTTCTGACAAAATAGCCTCTTGGAGATCTTTTAAACAGTGATTTGGAAGATTAAAGTGTTCCCCAATAGGTTTCTGTATGTTTCCTTTACGTATATCTGATTTGTGTCCATTGTTTTTTTTCCGCAGAGACTGTCCAATTTGTTCAATATATATAGCAGTGGGGCATTACTGGCATTTGATGGCATAGATCAAATTACTGGATGTGCAGTCAAATGACCTTTTGATTTGGTAGCTTATGTTGTTGGCTCCAGTGATGAATTCGCTAGTATAGATATGTCAGAATCACACTGCTTTTTTGAATGCTCTGCCAGTTTCAGACCCACCTTTACTGGGTTTTATCCAAAGCTCTTTTAAATAAATAGAAGTGTTTCCACCAGCTTCCAATGGTTTTTTGTGAAGTCCCATTGTAATAGCTATTTATTCATTCAGTATCTAAACACCATGCAGATTCACCTTGAATTTTGGAGTTCACTACACTAATTCTAGTCTTGTATCTCTTAACTCGGAGTCTGAATGATTATTTCAGGTGAGGATGTCAGAAATTTAATTCAGGGCAAAAACTTGCTTTTGAGGCCAAAACACCGGGCCATATCCTGAGTTGTTTAAACTGTCATAGCTCGACAAAAGTCAATGGAATTGTGAAAATGTACACCATTTGAGACTCTCATGAAAAGACTTCCATAATACAAATATTACAAAATTTCAACCCTAAGGACAAATTTCAGGATTTTCTATGGAAAAAAATTGTCACTTTTGTCTGCAAAACATTTACAACTTAAGAATTTGTTTTCATTGTCTGATAAAATGTAAACCTCCAAAATGCTAATTTTTTTAAAACTAGTGTAACCCCTTCTGTTCACTAGCCCAGTGTGAGGTTATTCAGTGTAGGGGAAGCCTTTTGATTCCTTACACAACTGTGGGGGAGTAGGCCTGAGGCTCCTTTGTGTGCTCTGCCTTGTGTATTAGTGTGTGCGCACCTGAGATCACAGTTCAGCAGCCCCTCCTCTCTGCATGCAGACTGCATGCTGCTTCTAGCCCAGTCCCTGCTGAGACCCTGCTGGGGGCAGAGTGCACATCCTGGCAGGAACCAGGAAGTTCTCCCAATATGCCGAGTTTGTAGTCCACAATTTGTAGTTCCCAGGGCTGCTTCTGAAACACACTGGACCTTGGGCGATACAAATTATGCACATAGTGTTAGTAGTAAATGTTGGTAAATAAGGTAGCTATACAAAAAACAAACACTCTTCTTTCTGCAAATGGCAAGCAGGAACATGTTTGAGAGTTGGAAAGGAGAGAGGGTATGGGCCATATTTTCAAAATGAGAAACGCAATGGGTGCTGAGCTCTTTTAAAATGTAGCCCCAATTTTGAAAACCTAACACTACAAAGTATGATTCATCACAATGTCACAACACTCTTGCATCATCATAAGTCCACAGAAATCAGTACAGGTCACAACCACCTAAAATTGGACCATCCATAAAACTGTGATGAATCCATCCCTTTCTCTTTCACAAAGCTAGAAAAATTCTGTCTGTGATACAGGAGGACACAAACTTGTTAATTGCACAAGTGCTTAAGCAGCAGGCTTCAACCAGTTGAAACTAAAATTTCATGCCTGAGTGACTGCTAGACTAAAAGATAACTGTCCTTGGTTGTGCAGGGAAGAATAAAGTAGACAATGCTTAGGTTATCTAATCCTAACACCCACACTTGGGGCCAAATTCATACTTGGCATGGGTTCCACGTAGCATGTGATTAAAGAGTGGAACCCATGCTTTGTATATTAATTTAAGTGATTTGGGACACTGTAAAATGGTAAGAGATAATGTAACTTATGTGTTATTCCTAAGAAGAATTGAACTTCACATTACAGGCCTACAGACTCTTCTCATAACCTATGCGCTGTTCCACCAGCAAGCTTCACCACAGCCAGTTTGTCCACACCATATTCAAAATGGAAGAAGAATCCAGCCAAATCTTCCTTTTGCTATTGTTGTCCATGACTAACCTTCTTGCCATATCCAGTACATTCTGGGGCTTAAAACAGGAAAAGGAAAAGGCTCAAAGCCAGTTCATGGTGTCTGTCACTGATAGTCTAACGCCAAATCTGACTGAATCTGGTTAACTGCCAGCTGCCCATTCCTTTGTCTTATATACATGAAAAGACGAGGTCCAAATGAGAAAGTGTTGGCATTATTTTTTATTTGCCCTCTCATTTTTTCCCTTCAATATGGACTTTTAAGGGAGTTGGTCTTAGCCCTCCACTTGGGCATTTCAGATGATCGTGAGAGGCTAGAGGACAAGGGATAGCTTGAAATTCACTTGGTGTTCAAAACATCAATGTAGTTGCTAGTAAGAGCTGCAGGAAGCAGGAAGGTCCTTTAGTAGTCTATCAGTCAGGGAAAATAGTTCTTTTCACATGTGACTCCCAGATAAATGTCCCATGAAGTGTAATTCTACAAGAAGCAGATTGATGAGAAGAAGGAAATAGAGATGCTCACCTTGACTCCTGGAGAGATGATCTTGAGTGCAACCCTGCCCCAAGACAGCAGGTTTAAAAGATTGTAAGAGCTGCAGGGATTAGTCAGGATCCTGAAGAAGATATGGGCAAAGGCAAGGAAAATGATGGAGATATGGAACTCATGTTAAAGGGTATGTCTAGACTACATGGCTCCATCGACGAAGCCATGTAAACTAGTTTACCCGGCATAGGCAAAGAAGAGGGGATTTAAATAGTCCCCGCTTCATTAAAATAAAAATGGCCGCTGCTCTGTGCCGACGATCAGCTGATCCGGCACAGCGTGGCAGTCTAGACACGAATCTGTCAGCTGGGGAAGCTTTTGCTGACCGATCCTGTAAACCTCCTTTCACGAGGCATAAGGGATCGGTCGGCAAAGGCTTCCCCAGCTGACAGATCTGTGTCTAAACTGCCGCGCTGTGCCGGATCAGCTGATCATTTATTTTAATGAAGCGGGGATTATTTAAATCCCCGCTTCTTTGCCTATGCTGGGTAAACTAGTTTACATGGCTCCGTCGACGGAGCCATGTAGTCTAGACATACCCACACAGTCAAATTCTGAATGAATGAATGAATGAATGCCATGAAGAAAAGGGACTGAAATCCTGTGTGGCTGGAGAGAGCTCTTTGTGTCATGGGCCAATGAGTTACCTACTAGAAAATGCACTTTCACTTCAGATTAGTAGCATGTAGAATAACTAGGTATGAGTAGTTAGCATTTAGTACCATACATCCAAAAATAAGTGGCTTCTTTTAGGGGAAAATAATCAGTTTTCCTTTTTCTGAAAAGAACTTTAAAAGGCAACACCCTTGTAAGTAATGGCTAAAAAAGTGTTCAGTTGACAGGCCGATCTTGCAGGCTCATACACAGTGGAAGCAGTAAATAAGCCTATTTAGATACAGTGCACTTCAATTGACTTGAATCTTAAAATACTATTTCTGGAGTAGGGAGGGAAACAAAAATGTGAAAAATGTTACAAGTTGTTGAAAGTATCCCTTCTCTTTTCAGGTCATACAATAATCTTCAGATTTCTTTTTGGCTTTTTAAGAAATTATCACGCTAATCTTTTGTCCAAAAGATTAATGGTCAAAAAACCATTGTGGTTCTAGTGGGAGAGATCAATTAAGAATGCATTCTGGTGCAGTGATGAAGTTTTAAATGCTCTTCATGCTAAAGTAATACCTTCAAAATGATGTATGTGATAGCACCGTTGAAGTCTTTTAATTCTGTAGAGGTTATATGAACTTTTCATAAGGTTCTTCAGAAGGAAAAAAAAATTACAATCTTTGCAGATGAAGTACATTGTAGAAATACCACAAAGAAACTAAAATTTAAGAAAATACAGATTCTTCTACCTCTCTCCCATCAGTTATTCAGATCTGTATATTATGGTGATGCTTAGCCAGAGCATGGGTCTTTGTAGTGCCTCAGCAATCATTTCACATCTAGCAGAGAAATATAACTTGATCCAAATTTAGACTGGAAATAAGGCGTACATTTTTAACAGTGAGAATAACTTATCATGGACTTTGGTGGATTCCCCTAACTATTCATTGAATGTTTTTCTAAAAGATATACTTTAGGAATTATTTTGGGGATGTTCTGTGCCTGTGCTGTACAGGAGGTCAGACAAGATTATCACAATTGTCCCTTCTAGCTTTAAAATTTATGAATGAAGAAAGAGGATAAAGGCTTAAGCACTTGCCTGATTCTAATCACATTGACTAAAGTGATGCTTAACTATCTTGATGAACTGGAACCTAAACAAGTCATTTTCCAAAATCTTGGGTATGTATTTTCACTTCCCAAGGGTGTCAGAGAAATCAGAGGAGGGCAGAAAAATGTGGCAATGCATTTGGTACTCCCACCTATTTAAAACATGTTCCCCTTATCTCTCTCTGCATTGTTGGATTTCTCCTTCGTTTATTTTAACAAATTTTTTAAATTCCCTTTAAAGCATGTTGAGAAGTTTCCCTCGCAGCTAAGAATGTGGATTGAGGAAATCCATGTGACACAAGAAAAAGAATTTCTGCAGCGTATGCAGGGATGTCAGGGGGTAGGGGTAGGGTGTGGCAGAAACTTTTCAATCTATGTAAAAACATATTGTGTGATTTCCAGCATCTTTGGTAATCACTAGGCACCTGAGTGCTTCATACAACTTTTACTCATGAAAACTCCTCATTCTGAAGAGAAATTATCTCTAGCCAACAATGCAGTAAATTAAGAGTGATTCTGTGAGGCTATGTAAATCATCACCCCAAGTGTCTGAGAGTAGTAATTCCAACAGCTTCTCTGATTCAGACATGGAGGAACCATTTGAAAAATTAAAGCTAAGTTCATTTCAGGTCTTTAATGGGAGACAATTATCAGCTGCAACCTCAGGGAAGTTAGGAGGTCAACAAAAAGAAGAAGCTTTTCACAGGATGGTCACAAAGAACTATTAAGACCTGAGGCATCATAGTCAAGCAGGAAGTAATAAAGTCAAAGTCAAAACATTTCCCTGCAAAACATGAAAGTTATATAATCAGTCCCTGCCATTTGGCTCCCAGAGCTATTATTTAGATGAATGAGATCAACCTGTAAAAGCATTCTCCCTTACAATTATGTAAGATTATGCAAAATTCAAAAGGAGATAACACATTTAAGTCTTAATGGCCACTGCTCCAATGATTTAAATACAATGATATCCATTTAATTTGGCCTTTAGTTAATATCTCAGATATTAAGGCTGCCATCTGAGTGAATAATATGGTTATTTCTCAGAAAGGGACTTTCAACTTAAACATCATCACAGAGAATAAAGGCTACCTGGGTGAGAATTTTAAATTTAGAACTTCAGTTTGCAGTTTCCTCAAATTTTTTGCTCTTATCTGGAGAGAAATACTGTCAATTCATTGGCTGGAACACAAATATGATGTGTTCTCTAAGCATGGGGTGTTGGAGAACAATTTTGCAAGCAAATATCTTGTAATAGTAACCCTTCTGCCAAGTAGTGTCAGCAGCAGCCAGGGCCAGGTTCAATATCTAGGGTTTCATTTTCATCCATCTCACACAGAACCGGCTCGAGCCCCCACCCAGTAGCCTGGGAAATTCACACACCCCGGGCATCTCTGAGAGGCAATGCTTCCGCACTCATAAGCACAGAGTCTGAGATAGAAAAGAAACTTGCAATGAAAGAGAGAGAGAAGTCACATGGCATTAACTTGGAAAAATACAACAACCAGAGATCATAACCAACCCATGAGTAACCGTCCCAGCTCAAATGGATTGAGCAATGTCCTTTGCCTCTCAGGCTCACTAGTCTAACAATGCAAGGGTCCCATTCACCTACCCCAACTTTCTCCATACCCCACTTCAAATGCCTCACTTACAGCTCTGTCCAGTCAGTGCGGACCCAGATGTATCCTCCCTGGTGACTCCACTCATTGAGCCTGAGGCCATGCCACCTTTGTGCTGCTCCTGTGGTCTGCTTGCTCCTGCCAGCCACCCTGCTGGCTGCCGCTGCTTCTCCTACCAGCCGGCCGGCGGTTGCTCCCGCCAGCCGCCCTGCTGGCTGCCTGCCAATGCTCCTACCGGTTGCCGGCTGGTCGCTCCCACCAGCCATCCTGCTGGCCGCCTGCTGCTGCTCCCGTCAGCTGTCTTGCTGGCCACCTGCTCAGCTGCCCTGCTGGATGCCCGCTGGTCGCTCCTTCCAACTGCCCTGCTGGCCACCTGCCACTGCTTCCACTGGCCACCCGCCAGTACCAATGGGTCTGGCTCAAGGCCAAACCAGTGACTTCAGCTCTTAGTGATTTCAATTCTTAGCCACCACCTAGGCTGGCCAAAAGATTCCAGCTTCCACTGGAATAACAAAGAGACTCCTTATGGAGTCTGCTTTAGGTATATCCTTAGAACAGAGGGGAAAGGAGACAGGTTGAACCAGTCTTACAGCTCACACCTGGCAAGCATGAAGCTGGCTGCACTGCAAGCAGTCATTCAGACCCTGCTTACATCATCCATTCAAAGTTTCTAATAGAGATATCTTTTGGGGAATGCAAGTATTGGGAAAAAGTAGTAGGAGACACTCCACAACATGATAAGGGATGGGGGAGAATCTCTCACTACATCCAAACCAGAAAACGAAGAATTTAAATGTATTGTACCCCTAGTATGTTCCATTCAGTGTAAAGATTCTGACAGAAGAGACTTCTTATGCAACAATACACTGTCATTCTAAAATCATGAATCACAGAAATTCTTCAGAGACATTTCCAATGCTGACATTTGGTCTCAAGTTATCTAGAAAAGTTCTTACTATACAGTTTACATCCCCAGGGTTTTATAGCCATGCATCCATAGTTAGTCATTCTTGGGTGATTTATGAATCAGGTTGAGCACAACAGAACAGGCAGAAAAAAAAACCCAGCAGTCGTACCTGAAGCTGTAAGTTACCATGAGGAAAAACAAGGAGTTCCACATTCTCTCTCTTTGGAGTGCACATATTATAAATATTCAAACTGAAATGGTCACTATATCAAAGGAAAATATATGAACTATTTAGGTTCTGTCGTCCAAAATATTGTTGACAGTTTCATTAAGATCGGGGATATAGCAGAAATAATTAGGAATAATGAAATCACATATCCGTTGCAGGCATGTGCCTCCCCAGCATGTCTCATTGTGGCCTGCTGAAGCCCTGCATATGCATTGCACTGGGCCCTCCTGCATCTTTTCAGATAGCTACTCAGATTAGATTAATTCATCCCCTTTTTGCAGGGTTTGGTTTATTCAATCATCTTAGAAAATATAAGCTATTTATTTTACTGCTCAAGTTTATGCCCACTCAAGAGCCCTGGTCAGCTTCCAATCCTGTTCAGGAGGTCCAAGCACTCCTTCTAGAACTGGGTTGTGTTTCAGATGATTGCTCTGTTTCTTTCCTTAAGACCAGAGCCTCCTAGCTTTCTCCCTTGGAGCTGGAGTTTTACTATAGACCAGCTATACAGCAAAAAACAATGCCTCCGGTTGGCCCTTTTCCCATCAGGCTGGGAGAGTTCAGCAAGCAGACATTCCCATACTAGCCTCTTCTCTCAGCTAACTTCAAGGGTCTTCTTACTCCTTACAATGTTTACATGCATCAGCCCTGTTATGAAGAAGGCAGCATTTATACTGCCCCTTTTCCCAGTTTATTGGATGGGTGAGAGGGGAAAGGTCCCAGCCCATACAAATACAGTGACAGGTTTCCTTTGAAATGCTACATGTTCCCCAAACCCCCTTTTTTCCTTCCTCCCTCTTTCATCTTGTTTCCCATGATCACAAGTGAAAATTTTGAGTTTGATCCTTCTCTCATAGTGGTAACAATCCAAAGTAATTCTGTTGAAGTAAATGGAAATACATCAATATTACATGGTGGTAAATGAAAGGAGAAACTGCCCCCCCCATTTATTTAATTATAATATCAAAAATGGAGGCTGATTATTACAAATCACCTCTACTTCCACAATAAGCATATTTACACTCAAAGCTTTTATTCTTGTAGCATTCTAAACAGTGGAAGTTAAATTCAGACTTGACTTCTTGTTATATTAATTCCCAAAATATTAAATTATGTGCATCACAATTTTTGTAATCCTTGAGCTTCTCTGTCAAAACAGGTGTATGTCTGTTGTAAAAGTTCATCATGCTGTGCAAATTATCAAGACTTTCATATTTTAATATTAAACAATTAATTTCAGCAGATAGAACACCTGATATTTGGTGTGTGAAAAACTTCAGAAACAATTACCTTTTATGAGTGGACACTGCTTTTGACTGAGGCTGTCAGAAGTGCCTATATAGCCTACTTGATAGAATAAATGGGATATTCATACCTCATTTCCATAAAAATAGATTTTACAGAATAACTGTTCTGGGATTTATTAGATTTTCCTGCAAAGGATTATAATTATCTCATACATCAACCATAACTAGTGCTTATTATAAGTGCCAGTTGCAATCATTTGCTGATTTTGTTGGTGTTCAAAGAGTATTGAAGATACATTTTCAATCTACCCAGAAAACAGTAGTTTATGTGATTACATAATGTATGCGTAATTTTTCTCTAAATATTGAATGTAACCTAAGTAATAATGTTTTATCATTACACTGTAGAAAAACGTTCTTGTTGGATATAGAGATAGAGAGAGAACCTGAAACTGGGATTTGAATTAATTTTTCTACTGTCATTCTCCATGTTCCAGCAATAACTTTATGATACGCCAAGTGTATTGCTTTATGGAAGAGGCACATTGTAAAAGTGCCTCTTCGGGAAAAAAAGTCATAAAGAACATGAAAGACATTTGCATTTTCCTATTACCTTGTCCTAATTTGAAACAAAACTATGTACACTAGTATAAATAATATTACTTCACTTTTTCTCCAATAAAAGGAGACTGTGCATCTGAGAATGACCTGACTTTCATTAGTGTCACCTGTGTTACTCATCTAATTCTACTTACTTCAATTAAGCAACTGTTCCTTTTGACTACATGTGTAAAAAGAGTCAGGCCCTGTGTTCTCAATCAACCTTCACATACTTCTGAATCAGAAAGTAGATGTTATGGTACAGACTGGTGGTTTGGAAAATAGCCTCAGGATTATTATGTGGTCTGTATGGCAGGAAAAAAACTGCTAGTCTTTATCTCAGATTTTAACTAGAACTGGTTGAAACTCGGAATTTCTGTTCCATGGGAAATTTCGACATTTTAAAATGTGTCTTCATGCCAAATACAAAGGAGCAGACAGTTTTCCTGTGTAATCAATAGAGTATTGTATCTGCCTAAATTGAAGTCATTCCACTGCTCCCACCTGGGGCTCTGCTGCCACAATATATCTCTTAAATTCATTTCCCCATGTTTTCTTATTCAAAGTTCACATATGAAGGGATGCAGCCAATGCTTGATGGATACTAAGAAAGAGTACTACATGCTCCTGCCAAAAAATTCAGTTGTGACGAAACAGCATTTTCATAAAAAACATGTCTTTGATACATTTTCAACCTACTCTACTTAAGTTTATTTTCCTATGAGATAGCTTTCCATGTTTGTTAATTATCCTTTCCTTAGGATTTTTTTACCAAAAAAAAAAAATCTGAAGTTTTTCAGCAACTCAGAATATTCAAACTAATATTTTAAGTGTATTTCAAGGAAGTTATTTTGTATCCTAAGATTTCCATGATATTTAACATATTAAATTATTTTCCTTTTTTTTCTTGAGAGATGTGGGAATGCTGGGAGAGAATGGTAATTAGTAAGAAGGAGCCCCATAAAAATGGCTATTGCTGAGCTTTGGCAGATTATTGAATAGAATATAGGTGACCACAATCTAGTCTGTGCTTCAACAGAGCAATTTATTTTTAAAAATCCCTACATGTCTACAAGAAAAGACTGGAGAGTTTTAGAAATTCTCAGAGGTAATTAGTCAGACAGTTTTTAGTACTTGATTCATTGCTTTTTGAAACACAGTAAAGCTGCAGCAAAGTTAAAATCTTAAGTCTAGACATGAGGTCATCATTCTTCATTATCAATGTATATGGGAAAAAAGTGATGTGCTTGTGATTGTGATTGAAACTGAAGCACTCGCTGGATAGCCCCCCAGTTGCAAACTTCTCTGTTAACATATTTAACTACTTTATCTATAGACTGCAGTTGTTTTATAGTAGATGCCATAACCTGAGCTTCATACCTTGCAAAACTGAGCCACTAGAAATATCAGGTTCAATTACATGCATTGTTTTCAGAAACAGCGATGTATATATTTATTACATTGTATGTGTCTTCAGTACCCAAGTTGTAAAGATTAGGGAGCATTGAGCACTACAGTATCACATGATTTATATTTCTCCATACCCTCCTGTGTTATGGTCTCATCATATGACAGGTTTGATTCAGATTAGCCATTGCAGTGAAAACCCAAATGTTGGAGAAAGTGCTATTAGTGAATCATTAGGTGGTATTTTTTCCATCTGTGTCACTAGAGCTCCAAAGTTACAGGTAAAATGTTAGGTGCTACTGGACCATAAGCACACTCAGAACTAGGAGGGGTTACCAAATGAAATTAACAGGTAGCAGGTTTTAAACAAACAAAAGGAAGTTATTCTTCACAGAATGCACAGTCAACCTGTGGAACTCCTTGCCAGAGGATGTAGTGAAGTCCAAAACTATAACAGGGATCAAAAAAGAACTAGATATATTCATGGAGGTTAGGTCCATCAAGAGCTATTAGCCAGGATGGTAGGAATGGTGTCCCTACCCTCTGTTTATCAGAAGCTGGGAATCAGTGATAGGGGAAGGATCACTTGATGATTACATGTTCTGTTTATTCTCTCTGGGCACCTGGCTTTGGCCACTGCTGGCAGACAGGTTACTGGGTAGATGGACCTTTGGTCTGACCCAGTATGGCCATTCTTATGTAGTGCTGGTTTTCAGCTATATCATAAACCCAGAATCCTGACCAGATGTATTATGTATTTCATTACATTCACTAAAATAATAGTTCAGTGTAAAATTGGTTTTAAAATTTTATAGGATTGCAAGAGCAGAAGTGCTCACCCTGCTTCTTTCCTATAATTTCTGAAGTTAACTGGGGGGTGGTGGCTATATCAAAAATGTATCGACAAACTTCTGTTCAAATTCAAATCCTATATTCACTTTTTTTACATGTACATCTGTTCAAGAGAAATTTTATTTAAAAATATTCACAGAAAGGGAAAGTGATACACATATTTGTGCAGCATTGTACTGAAATGAGTTGTTGTATTCCCACTGGAAGCATTTGTGTCGCTATTGTGAAAGCTTAGCAGCTTGAGAGTCTATAGAACTCCATCAAAAATAACAGAATTAGATTAAAATAGAACTGGTGAAACAGAGTCGAGAATTGGGCCCAATGAGCAAGAAAGCAGAAACCATACCATGTAAGTTAGGTGAGTATTGTGTACTACTTGGTGTGCACATAGTGTATTGCAAAGAAGACAAACACAAAGAAAGATTCCGAACAGAAAGTTGGCGAAGAATCATCTCAAAGATGTTGTAGGGATCTGGACATAAACTGGGCATATAAGCCTCCAGTGTAGATTTGATCTATGTGACAACACTGGTCTACAATTTTTTAGAAGTCGTCTGCTTCAGAGATAAAATGTGCTATTTATTATGCATTTTGATGTGCTGAATTCAAATATGACAATTAAAACAACTGATTGGCTACTGTTTCCAAGATATTTAAGTTTTTACATTTTACGTCTATGTATATTGTGTAGATAGTAGAGTTTTAATCATAAATTGTAAACCTAGCTCTTTTCATGTGTTTATGGTTGTTTTACATGATAATATTTCACCTGTCCTGTTTATGTAACACTTTAAAAATCAGCAAAAGGGTTATATAAAATAAAATTTATGATGAAACAAAAGGCAAAAAACTATTATGTACATAGTTTAGTCCTATTCAGTGTCTACTCGGCGCTTCTTGGCTTGTCTCTTGTATTCATTAAATGGAGCATCTCTTGTCACTGTCCAGCGATAGTCTGCAAGCATTGATGGGCTCCATTTGCCCTAATAGCATTTCTCCATTGTTGCAATGTCCTGGTGAAATCGCTCGCCGTGCTCGTCGCTCACTGCTCCGCAGTTCGGCGGAAAAAAATCTAGATGAGAGTGCAAAAAATGTATCTTTAGTGACATGTTGCAACCAAGGCTTTTGTATGCCTTGAGGAGGTTTTCCACCAACAACCTGTAGTTGTCTGCCTTGTTGTTTCCGAGAAAATTTATTGCCACTAACTGGAAGGCTTTCCATGCCATCTTTTCCTTGCCACGCAGTGCATGGTCAAATGCATCATCTCGAAGAAGTTCACGAATCTGGGGACCAACAAAGACACCTTCCTTTATCTTAGCTTCACTTAACCTTGGAAATTTTCCACGGAGGTACTTGAAAGCTGCTTGTGTTTTGTCCATGGCTTTGACAAAGTTCTTCATCAGACCCAGCTTGATGTGTAAGGGTGGTAACAAAATCTTCCTTGATTCAACAAGTGGTGGATGCTGAACACTTTTCCTCCCAGGCTCCAATGACTGTCGGAGTGGCCAATCTATCTTGATGTAGTGGGAATCTCTTGCACAACTATCCCATTTGCAGAGAAAACAGCAGTACTTTGTGTATCCAGTCTGCAGACCAAGCAAGAGAGCAACAACCTTCAAATTGCCACAAAGCTGCCACTGATGTTGGTCATAGTTTATGCACCTCAAAAGTTGTTTCATGTTGTCATAGGTTTCCTTCATATGGACTGCATGACCAACTAGAATTGATGGCAAAACATTGCCATTATGCAGCAAAACAGCTTTAAGACTCGTCTTCGATGAATCAATGAACAGTCTCCACTCATCTGGATCGTGAACGATGTTGAGGGCTGCCATCACACCATCGATACTGTTGCAGGCTATAAGATCACCTTCCATGAAGAAGAATGGGACAAGATCCTTTTGACGGTCACGGAACATGGGAACCCTAATATCACCTGCCAGGAGATTCCACTGCTGTAGTCTGGAGCCCAACAGCTCTGCCTTACTCTTGGGTAGTTCTAAATCCCCGACAAGGTCATTCAGTTCACCTTGTGTTATGAGGTGTGGTTCAGAGGAGGAGGATGGGAGAAAATGTGGGTCCTGTGTCATTGATGGTTCAGGACCAGAAGTTTCATCCTCTTCCTCTTCCTCGTCTGACTCAAGTGAGAATGATTCTGGTGCATCAGGAACCGGCAGTCCTACTCCGTGGGGTACTGTGCGTATAGCTGATGGAATGTTTGGATAATGCACAGTCCACTTTTTCTTCTTTGACACACCTTTCCCAACTGGAGGCACCATGCAGAAGTAACAATTGCTGGTATGATCTGTTGGCTCTCTCCAAATCATTGGCACTGCAAAAGGCATAGATTTCCTTTTCCTGTTCAACCACTGGCGAAGATTTGTTGCACAAGTGTTGCAGCATAGGTGTGGGGCCCACCTCTTGTCCTGATCTCCAGTTTTGCAGCCAAAATAAAGGTGATAGGCTTTCTTAACCAGAGTGGTTATACTGCGCTTTTGTGATGCAAAAGTCACTTCACCACAAACATAGCAGAAGTTATCTGCACTGTTCACACAAGTACGAGGCATCTCTGCTCACTTTGGCTACACAGAAATGTGTCCCTTTGCAAAATCAAACACTGACCAATAAGAGAGCACAACACTGTATGATTTCTAGAGCTGATATAGGGCAATTTGTTCAGTAGAGTGTTGTAAGCTTCGTTATGATTGCATCATCCATGACTTCTAGGAATAACATGATGCAATTCATATCATGTATGACGCAATACCAGCTTCAGATTGCATCATTCATTGTTTTGCCTAAAAAGCAAGTACTGTCCAAACCCAGTCATAGATTTCTTCATCGATCCAGTCAAAGATGTATTTTAGTCATTTCTGGTTTAAATTGAGATCCCTTCCCTTTATAACTCACTTATCCTCCGCCATTCCCAAGTCAAGGGTCGTATATACTGACCCAATAGCATATCTTGAAAACTAGAGCCAATCAACAATTTTAAGCATCATTTTCGTTCTCAGTGACCCAGAATTAGTAAAGTTGACTACATTTATTTCAGAAGCATTTTGGCTGTAGAGCAGTGCAATTTGCAAACGCGTTTTTGCCTCTGACCACCTTTGTCACTCTGTTATGTATCCATAGTGACATTGCTTAGTCCTTTTACTATTTTTTAAAAAATTTGGGATATATATTTAATTTGATCCTCCGTTGTGATGTTCTGAAAAGTTTCCATGCTACTTGCAGGAATTTCACTCTTGTGACTGTTCCTTTTAATTTTAATTTAAGCAGCTTCCTAATATTTGTGAAGTTCTTTTGAAAGTTAAAGGCTATTTTGGTGGGCATCTTTTGTTGTTTGCTCCCCATGCTGCAAGGATACCAGATTTAATTACATTCTGGTTGCTATTACTAAGTTTGTTTAGCTGTATTCACCTCTTGGACCAGAGCTTGTGCATCATTTAGAATTAAATAAAGAACTGAGTTTCTTCTTGTTGGGTTCCAGAACGAGCAGCTCCAAGAAGCAGTCATTAATGATGTCATCCAAAATCTCCCATTATTATCAAGTTTTCTCTTTTCATAGCCTCTCTAATCTTCCTGAGCATTTCTCAGTCGTCATCACCATCCTGGTAATGTGGTAGGTAGCATAATTCCTACTATTTGACTTACCCAAGCATGAAATTTCTACCCATAGAGATTCTACAGTACAGTTTGATTCATTTGAGATTTTTACTATATTTGACTCAATGTTTTCCTTCACATATTTTCCACTCCCCCAGGAGCATAACCTACATTGTCATGTCTGTATAATTTGTACCCTGTATTACCATACTCAACTGACTATCACTGTTATACCAAATTTCTGTGATTCCTGTTATATCAATATTCTCATTTAGCACCACGCACTTAAGTTCATGTATCTTATTACTTAGATGACAAACATTTGTATACAAATATTTATAAAATTTGTCAATACTTAGTTGTCTGCCTTCTGTCGAAGTAAAAACTTCACTCTGTTTACGCGGCTAAAATATATGGTTTTATTGGCCAATAAAAGCAAAGTGAGCCAAACGTGGACCCAGCAAAGTCAGGCCCAGTAAGGCTGCTGATACAATCCGTCATAGTATCTTATACCCTTGACCAAACAGCCTGACGTCAGGGCATTCAAATACAGAAATCATCAATTAAGCTAGGAAAATAAAGCCTTATCAAGAAAATGGAGGACAGGTACGAGGGAGTACCTCTCCTGTCTAAACCAGCCCAATTAACACATTCCAATAGCACATCTGTCTTGGCCTGGCACATGGGGTGATAGAAAGTTCACTCTGGCCTACATGCAAAGGCAAAAAGCTGAAATGGTTTCTGCTATACAAGATGGCTTTTAGCTAAACATATAAAATGGTTACGGCAGTCTCTACAACTCCCCCCTTTTAGCCTTTTAAAGGCTAACCATGAAACCATTTTATATCTCCATTTCCATTAAAGTATTAATATACATTTCCTGTTCCTTTTTCTGCTCATCATATTTTAACATCATTACTTCCACATTCTCTCTAGTAAGGGTCTGTCTTGTGCTTTTTAGAATACAAGCAATACAGCATTTGATTAACAAGAAACAAAAATAAACACAAAAGAATATAACCAAGACTAAAACTACACCTTGAAGAATCCAAGTTCCCACATGTCCAAACCAGCCTCTCAACGAACCCCAGAGAGTCCTGTCTTCCTCCTCCCTTAGGCGTTCCACAGTTCTTTCAATCTCTGAGGCGTCTTCCTCCACTTCCTTGCTGGTGTCAGTAATATACACACAGCATTCTTTTCCCACTAAGGCACAAACCCCGCCTTTACTAGCTAGGACATAGTCTAGGGCCATCCGGTTTGGGCTCTTTCCCACTCTGGCTCCTGAACCATTACATGTCCAGCAGTACTTTCCAATTGGGGTCAGGTCTAGGTGGATATACCCTGGGTTAGTAAACCCTTTATCCTGCCAAGTATCATTTGGCTTTAGTTCACTAAACAATGGGCCATTTATTTGAGTGTTGTTCAGTGGGACTGGAATCATTGGAATGCCTCCTTCTGAGTGTACAGGACTGTGAGCACATATCCAGCAACCTGTGGAATTAAATTCTTGGGAAACTTGATTCATTAAAAGCATAAACACATTTGAACCATACAGGTTATAACTACTAGGTATTAAAAACAAGATTAAGCATAAGCTCAACAGGAATTGTTTGTCCAGCCTCATGCTGGCTGTTCTTCAGGACTTCGTAGATTGCTTCACCTATCGCTGGCAGGTTCTTCTGGGTCGCAGCTGGTACCTTGGCCTCGGTTCCTCAGGATCGTCTGCTTCTGGGCTTGGATTGCCGGTACCAAGCCTGCGCTGATCCTCGTCTACTTCTGGACCTGGGTTTCCGGTACCAGGTCTGCGGTGCTCCTGGTTAGGGCTAACCTCTGTAGGGGCTGGAACCGCTTTGCAGTGGGACGCGTGAATCCAGGTGGGGAATCCCTCACACTTTACAGCAGTATGGGTGGTCAGAAGGACTTGGTAGGGACCCTTCCACCTGGGTTCCAGGGCAGTCTTCCGCTGGTGAACCTTCACGCAGACCCAGTCTCCTGGTTGTAGTTTATGGCACGGCTCAGTCGTGGCCTCCTGGAAGGCGTCCTTAACCTGTGAATGATAGGACTGTACACACCTCATAAGTTCCTGACAATACTTGACTATGCTTCCTTTAATAAGTGTGGCATCAGCCAGGTCAATTTCTGGGCTGCTTAACAGTCTTATAGGTCGGCCACATGCAATTTCATGTGGACTGAGTCCAGTTTTCCGATTAGGAGTGGCTCTCGTGCTCATTAGGGCAATCGGGAGAGCTTCTACCCATGTTAAACCAGAGTTTTCACATATCTTAGCAAGTTTGTTCTTTAAAATCCCGTTTCAGTTCTCTACTGCTCCTGGGTGTTACGCGCAGTGCAGTGCTTGTCTGATAGAGTAGTACTTTGCCAGGTTTTGAACAATTTGTCCAGTAAAGTGGGTACCTCTATCACTGGAGATCACAAGGGGTATTCCCCATGATGGGATGTAATGATTTAGAAGTTTCTTTGCCACTGTGATAGCATCAGTTTTCCTGCAGGGATAAGCTTTTACTCATCTCAAAAACAAACAAACAATAATCAGCACATATTCAAAAGATTGACATTTAGGCAATTGAATAAAGTCCATCTGTAAATTTAGAAATGGTTCCAAAGGCAGAGGTCTGGTTGCCGGAACTGTCTTTACAGGTTTTCCCACGCTGTGGGCTTGGCAGACAGGGCAAGCCAGACAGTAATCTTTAGCTGCTTGGGAGAATTTAGGAGCAAACCAATTTTGCTTTAGGATTGCTACCATCCCCCCTTTGCCAACGTGTGACAGCCCATGGAGCACGGAGGCAAGGTGAGGTAGCAAGACCACTGTGGCAACAATGCGGCCATCAGAGCTGCACCACAAGTGGTCTGGGTGCAAGGTGCACCCTGCCAGTCTCCACTCCTGTTTTTCCGATTCTGGGGCTTGGTCCTGCAGAAGGGCCAGTTCTGACAGAGATGGCATTGGAGCTGGCGATGGTAGGAGAGAAGGGAAAAATGGCAGGTAGAGGAGCAGATTTCACTACATTCCAGACAGTACAAACTGCATAGTCTACTACTAAAACTTCACTAGAATTATAAAAGCAAAAAACCGTTTGTGTAAAGCACAAAGTTAAGATTATTCAAGGTACTTAAATTATTTTTTTTTCTCATTAAAACAACAATATTGTACACACAACAATGTCATATATCACAATTAAGACACACAAGACAAATCTGGACAGAACACAGAACACAAACTTATTATGTCATGACACAGAACCATGGTTTTTCTTCAGTTAATTTTCAGCTGATATTAGCGCTTTTTGATGATCTGAAAGACAAGAAAACATTTCTATCCCCATCGGGGTGGCCCATTATAACTTAAAATACTGCCTAAGATCTGCTAGGGGAACCGGTTACAGCTAGTTCCCTACCACTTCCATGGGCGAGTGAGCTGAAACTTTCCGAGAACAAGGGTGCTTCATCGGTACTCGTGACCTTCCACTCCCTTGAATTACCTCAGAGTTGCTAGCCCTACCCAACAGTGGCATGCCTCAGTTTCCCTCTTGTACTGCAGACCAGGTTGTTGTTGTTGGTTTTTTTGGGGTTTTTTTTGTTTTTAATGTGTGAAGCTTCAAATGATTTACTGCCACAGAAACTCTTTCTTAGAACAAGGCGCTTGCTAGTTACTATTTCAGCAAGCAAAAAGGTTTTCTTTTCCTGAAAAGAATCATATACAATGTTACAGGCTTGCTTATGGGGGACAGTGCCCCCCCCCTTCCTCTTCCAAAACAGACAGGCAGTTTGCAGACACACACAACCGTGGATCTGAAAGCAAGCCAAAAGTGCTATCAACTCAGCCTTGAACAGAAACACCGTGAAGTTTCTGGGCTTGGATTTTTAAAACAATAATTAGTTTCCTTGAAAGACACATTTAACCCTTAGGGTGCAGGTTTTACAAATTTACAATGTATAGATTCTATTTTTTTTTATGCAGTTAACCAATTAAGTTTCAGTAGAATTCCTTATTTTCCCTGTAATAGATTTAACAAAGTGTCTGTAGCCAAATGTTTAAACTTGATTGTTTCTTCGCGTAGATGATTAAAAGAGGCTGCAAGAAACAAGGAGTCATTTCTAAAGCAGTTTTTTTTTTCTTACACATTACAATATTGCTTAATTTCTTTTCCTTAGAATTTGGAGGAACACTTCCCTTAAACTGTTAAACTTATTTTAAACTTGGTGTTTTGCTTTGGATGGGGCAAGTTTGTTACAGGAGCCTGTGTTTTCAAAGGGAAGAGCTAATTCCTTTCACTTATTTTTTTGTGTTTCCTCTCTATCTGTGTATGCGTTATAAAGAGGGATAGATGGGTGATGTTGTGCAAAATTTCCCACCCCCCCATCTTGGTTGATACGGGTGTACCAACTGAGAAATCTCTTTTTTTTTTTTCCACTTCTTGTGCATTATTTTGGCACAGAGGCTCTGCAGCAAGTTTGTAAGTTACCTATCTTACTGCAGGGCAGATTTTTTTGCTTTTCTGAGCTTCACTTTCATCCCTCAGGGCTTTAATTTTTCCTCTTTTCCAATTCGTTAAATGCTTACAGGTCCTTGGACCATTATGCACGTACATGTAGTACACAGGGGTGCCTTTCGGCAGTGTGGGGGGATGTTTAGACTAACCCCCACCTAAACTAACTTTTCACACTCTAAAGAAAGAGTCTGCCGGATCTAGAGTGTCAGACCTTAGCAGCTCATGAAATAAGGGGAGTCTTCACTCCCTCACATATCCGCTGAGTCTTGAGGTTCAGCTGACCCCCTTAAATGTAAGACTTTAGTCATATCGAAAGTCCCTTGCAATGGGAATTGTAATTTGGAGTCATTTTGAGTATACAAATTCCATTTATCTAAAAACTTGCAAGTATTTTTCCCATAGTGGATATACATAAAGAAAGCCGGACTGTCCTTAGAAGGCACTGGAATTCCTGCGGACTGACCTACCCCCATTTTCTGCGCGCGCTCAAACAGATTCTGCAAGGCACCGAACCAAAGTCCGCCTGCTTGCACTACCCCCCCTTTGTATTGCGAGGCACTGGACTCAAAGTCCACCTGGCTCGCAGGGGCTGCGAGTCACCGGATTAAGAGAAATCCGCCTGCCCGCACCGATCCCCCCCCCTTTTGTATTGCGAGGCACTGGACTCAAAGTCCACCTGGCTCGCAGGGGTTTCCGGCACCCGTCCCAGCCCGGCAGAACACCACGTCCTGGCGCCTGGAGACAGCCTGGCGGAGTGGGGAAATACTATGGCCTGGGGTTAGCCTCAGAGGTCAGTACTACGTCCACAAATAACAGAGAGACAACAAAGCTTCCCCACAGTTCCGTGTGCCGAGAGAGAGCAATGGCACCACACCAGCTTTTAGCGTCCGAACACAGAGGGTCCAGCGCATGGCTGCCTCACTAGAGACACCGGTGTGCCCTTTTGGAACTGTGACACATAAGACAGGCCTAATAGACAAAGACAGACACAGACAGACAAAAATGTTAGCCGCTCCACAAAATTGAATTCCGTAGCCCCCCTTACCCCAATGGCCAGCCGTCACTCCAAATCCTAAGCCCTCACCCAGGAGATTTCGTAACAGATACCCCCTTTACCTTCTATTGAGCGCTCTGAGAGGTTTGGAAGTGGAGTGCCGGTCCGTCCATACAGGCAAGTGGCGCGTTAGGAATCTCAGTGGAACCTCCAAATTGTCGAAGTAAAAACTTCACTCTGTTTACGCGGCTAAAATATATGGTTTTATTGGCCAATAAAAGCAAAGTGAGCCAAACGTGGACCCAGCAAAGTCAGGCCCAGTAAGGCTGCTGATACAATCCGTCATAGTATCTTATACCCTTGACCAAACAGCCTGACGTCAGGGCATTCAAATACAGAAATCATCAATTAAGCTAGGAAAATAAAGCCTTATCAAGAAAATGGAGGACAGGTACGAGGGAGTACCTCTCCTGTCTAAACCAGCCCAATTAACACATTCCAATAGCACATCTGTCTTGGCCTGGCACATGGGGTGATAGAAAGTTCACTCTGGCCTACATGCAAAGGCAAAAAGCTGAAATGGTTTCTGCTATACAAGATGGCTTTTAGCTAAACATATAAAATGGTTACGGCAGTCTCTACACTTCATATGCTGTCACTGAATGGGACTCTTTTTCATTTGACTGTTTCTTTTCAGTTCTGACCTGTACTTTATCCACTTCTAACCTCTCCTTTTTACCAGGATATAAAGAATTTATGTTACTAGATCCTCCCCAAGGGATGTTTCTGCTCAAACTGTGTGCTCCTCTGCACCTGTGAGCTTCCCCCAGCCCTTCGTTTACAAACTCTTCCATAATCTTTTCAGTTGTATATGCCGGAAATCTTTTTTCCATATTGGTTTAGGGGCAGCCCTTTCTTCCTATGAAGGACCTTCCTTTCCATAAGGTTCCCAAGTTCCTAATAAATCTAAAACCATGATCTCATCTATGCACGTAAGTCTCTCTAGAGATCTTGAAATATCCGCAAACTTTGTACCCATAAAGCAATTCACCATGCAGTTCTCCCAATCATTATAGACCAAACTTTCTAATGATCAAATCTCCCATCACTATTACCTGTCTCTTCCTAACAACTGGTGTTCCTTCCCTCTTCAGTGTAAGAGGATACCAAGCATCATTTGGAAGGAGGATCCCAATTATGTGATTATTCTCCTCTGCTCCAGTTTGATATTCCCTTTCCCAAGACTTTCACATTCCTTAACAGCACAAAGGCTGTTGATCTGGGGGTCAAATCATTCTACTGTGCTCCCTAAAGTCTCATCTATATATCTCTGTCTCCCTGAGTTCCTCTAGTTCAGCTACATTGGCCTCAAGAACCTGCACTTAATCTGTGGCCACAAGCTGCTTGTACCAAATAAACATATATGGCACTGGCCACAAGGCAAGTAATCATCCATGCTGCATTCAGTGCAAGAAACTGGATAGCTCCAATTCTGCTGCTGGATTTCTGCGTCTATAAATTTTACTCTGTAGCTTTTATGTTGTTTTTGGTAGCTTTCAGCAGTTATAAATTTCTTTGAAATTGCCACTTTCCTGAAGACTTCAAATGAGCAATATCTTTCCAGGCGCACGAGAAGTTATGGTACAATATTGGGGTCCCCCTTAGCATGAGGGCTGGCTCGGAGAAATGTCATGATGATAGAAGAAGTGAGAAAAGAATATGCTGCTAATGGTTTTTTTTATTTGAAGTTTGTGAATTCTCGGTTGTTCCAAACTATATGAGAATGGCTCGGCTTTGTTGTTTATACTCTGTAAATGTAAATATTCTGAACTCCAACTTCAAAATTCACATGCTGCTGGCTTGTGAACAATTTAACTTTGTTTTGCTCCCTTTCTCATTGCTTAATATATCCAACCAACACAGCATTAATTTCAAACTTCAGATTTTGAGTCATGCAATGCAGCATCCAATTTGGAAGTCTATTTCTGCAAATCAGATAGATCAACTGTGCAAATCAGTTAGGGAGAGACTGATGTGAATATGGAAACATTGAGACATGCATCCAGAGTATAGTTAAATAAATATAGAGACCACCATGCTAATAAACTATTAACCAGTGACTACCAGGCACCAAGGGTGTGTCTAAACTACACCCCTCTGCCAACAGAGGGATGTAGATTAGGCACATCGCTATTGCAAATGAAGCGGGGATTTAAATATCCCGCTCTTCATTTGAATAGAAATGTCCGCTGCTTTTTGCTGACGCAGCACTTTGCCGGCAAAAAGCGGCAGTCTAGACAGGGATCGGTCGACAAGGAAAGCCTTTTCTGACTGATTCTGTAAACCTCGTTGCACGAGACATAAGAGATCGGTCGGAAAAGGCTTTCCTTGTCGACCGATCCCTGTCTAGACTGCCGCTTTTTGCCAGCAAAGTGCCGCATCGGCAAAAAGCAGTGGCCATTTCTATTCAAATGAAGCGTGGGATATTTAAATCCCCGCTTCATTTGCAATAGCGATGTGCCTAATCTACATCCTTCTGTCAGCAGAGGGGTGTAGTTTAGACACACCCCATTAGTCCTGGATTCTAGAAGTCTGAGTATGGGTATGAGAGCAATGACCTCTCTATACTTCCAGGATTGCCCAGGCACCCTAGCAGAAAGCCTAAGACTACTTTCTCACCCTGTAATGATGGGCCCATGCCTAAACACCTGATTGAGCAAAGCTAAAAATAACTATTAGCCAGCAGTGAGCAGAAACAACCCCTCATTCCTTATCCCAACCCTTCCAAGTGAAAGCTGTCACTTCTGCACTGCAAGATGAGAGAAAACCAGAGAACTTGAGCTGTTTCCACCTACTGCAAACTAGAGAAGGGAAGAGGTTGTTGGCATATGTATTCCCAGTGTTCCTGGACCCACCAATTACACATCCCATTTTCTGAGGTGAACATTCTGGTACACTTACTCCATAAGTATCTCTATTGTCTAGATTGGGACTTTTCAAGTACCAGGGTGCTATTCAGCATGAACAAAGTTATCAGAATCCTGCCTTAACTTTATGTGTGTGCAAAGTGAAACTTACTAGCACAAATCAAAATCTGCATATGTGCTCATATTTGATCATAACAAAACTGCATAACCTCCTCTCCCCCCCAAAAAAACAATAAAACTTGAGCACACAAAATTGCATCCAGTATTTTACAACCTAGATTCAAGCTCCTTTGAACATTTGGCCCTAAATCTACAGGTGTTCTTTGAAGACAAGGCTACTCAACATGCGGCCTGCAGCCAGTTTGTTTGTGGCCTGCAGTGCGGTTTGGGTTTATGTGGGGCTCAACATGCGGCCCGCAGGTGGGATCCTTTGAACATGACCCCCACTGAGAACAGGCTCCACAACTGTGAGTCAATATAGTGGTCTTCTGTTGATATGCAGGTTAGTAGTTAAATTCCTGGACTGTCATTGCTCATTAAAAGTGCTGTCATATGGGTGAAAATCAGGTAAATATTGCATTTTATTAATATCAGCAGAACTGACTTAAATGGGGACTGTGTGTTGTGTAGTCTTGCCTTAATCTTTGTATTCATGCCCATCAGTGTGAAAGAAGCTATTTGCATACATATTTGCATGTATATGCAACCGCACTTAGGTTCTGGCCTTCAGCATGTGCTGTGAGTATCATTGTGGCCCCTGGGGCTTCCAGAGTTGAGTAGCCCTGTTCTAAGATGTAGAGTATTACTGCAGAGAGATACTGAAATTCTCCTACTTGCTACTTAAAAGATAGTATTGCAAAGCTGGAACGTCTCAAGAAGTCACACTTCATCACCTCACTAAGGGTGATGCAGGACTTTCTTTTGGATAGGAAAATATAGCAAACAAAAAAACCCCTCACAATGATACTATAAAATATTTCAAGGGGGTCCACTTTTTTCATCATTTTTACTCAAATTTTTAAGCTCTCAATGATACATTAGTGAATTTAGCAGTTTTGTTACAAATATTTCACTGGGGTGTGTGTGCTTGTATATAATGGACATAAGTTAATGATATAGTTTGATATAACTGCCCACCAACCATCAGATTCAGGTTTTACATTTTAGAGCACTCTAGGTACTAATTCAAATCCATCATCTGAAAAAATATCTCCCATAGTTTCACCACAATACCAGATCATTGCTATGTGGTGCAGAACTACATAGTTTCAAAAATGTATATAAATACATATGTAAAATGACCATAAGTATATATAAAATACCCAATATATATAAAATAAGATTCCTAAGGCATGCTATATGGGTGCGTCTAGACTACATGGCTCCATCAATGGAGCCATGTAAAGTAGTTTACTCGACACAGGCAATGAAGCGGGGATTTAAATAATCCCCGCTTCATTAAAATAAAAATGGCCACTGCACTGTGCCGACAATCAGCTGATCCGGCACTGCGCGGCAGTCTAGACGTGGCGCAGTCGACAAGGGAAGCCTTTGTCAACTGCTCCTGTAAGCTTCATGAAATGTGAAACGAGGTTTACAGGAGCGGTCGACAAAGGCTTCCCTTGTCGACCACGCCGCGTCTAGACTGCTGCGCTGTGCCGGATCAGCTGATTGTCGGTACAGCATGGTGGCCATTTTTATTTTAATGAAGTGGGGATTATTTAAATCCCCGCTTCATTGACTATGTCGAGTAAACTACTTTACATGGCTCCGTCGACAGAGCCATGTAGTCTAGACGCACCCCATAATATAGCATATTGTATAATATGATTGCTCTGCTATTCATGAAAGTGGAATGATGAGCAAACATAGCTACTCCATACTAAGGCCATGTCTACACTAGGAAACTATTTAGAAATAACTAAATTCAACTTAATAACTCTCAGTCTTACAAAATCAAAATAATGTGTCTCTACTATAGAGAAGTCTTGTAATTAGTGCAAGGTAAGCTCCATTAATGTGGATGCACTACCTTGACATAGATCCCAAGGAAGCACTGGGGAGTAAAAACATAAGAACGGCCATACTAGGTCATACCATCTAGCCCGGTATCCTATCTTCCAACAGTGGCCGATGCCAGATGCCCCAGAAGAAGTGACCAGAACAGGTAATCATCAAGTCATCTCTCTCCTGTAATCCGTTTGCAACCTGTGACAAACAGGCTAAGGACAACATTCCTACACATCCTGGCTAAAAGCCATTGATGGACCTAATCTCCATGAATTTATCTAGCTCTTTTTTAAATTCTGTTAAAGTCCTGGTCTTCACAACATCCTCTGGCAAGGAGTTCCACAGGTCCCACTGTGTGCTGTGTGAAGAAAAACTTCCTTTTGTTTGTTTTAAACCTGCTGCCTATTAATTTCATTTGGTGACCCCTAGTTCTTATGTTATGCAAACAAGTACATAATGTTTCCTTATTCACTTTCCTGATTCAAACCAGTCATGATTTTATAGACCTCTATCATATCCCCCCTTAGTCTCCTCTTTTCTAAGCTGAAAAGTCACAATTTTAAATTTCTTTTAATATGGGACCCGTTTCAAACCCCAATAATTTTGTTGACCTTTTCTGAACCTTTTCCAATGCCAATCTATCTTTTTTGAGATGAGGTGACCACATTTGTACTCAGTAATCAAGATGCAGGCCTACCATGGATTTATATAGAGGCAATGAGATATTCTCTGTCTTATTATCTATCCCATTTTTAATGATTCCTAACATTCTGTTTGCTTTTTTGACTGCTGAGTGGATGTTTACAGAGAACTATCCACAATGACTCCAAGATCTCTCTTGAGTAGTTATATAACTAAATTAGTCCCCATCGTTGTGTATGTATAATTGGGATTATTCTTCCAATGTGCTTTACTTTGCATTCATCAACATTAAAATTCATTTGCCATTTTGTTGTCCAATCACTTAGTTTGGTGAGATATTTTTGAAGCTCTTCACAGTCTGCTTTGGTCATAACTATCCTGAGCAGTTTAGTATCATCTGCAAATTTTGCCACCTCACTGTTTACCCCTTTCTCCAGATCATTTATAAATAAGTTGAATAGGACTGGTCCCAGTACGGACCCTTGAGGACAACACTAGTTACCTCTCTCCATTCTGAAAACTAATCATTTATTCCTACCCTTTGTTTCATGTCTCTTAACAAGTTATCAATCCATGAGAGGATCTTCCCTCTTATCCCATGACAACTTACTTTACTTAAGAGCCTTTGGTGAGGGATGTTGTCAAAGGCTTTCTGGAAATCTAAGTATAATATATCCACTAGATCCCCCTTATCCCCATGTTTGTGGACTCCCTCAAAGAACTCTAGTAGATTAGAAAGACATGATTTCCCTTTATAGAAACCATGGTGACTTTTCCCCAACAAATTATGTTCATCTATGTAAAAACTTAAAAAACAACAAATAGTCTTGTAGCACGTTAGAGACTAACAAAAAATGTAGATAGTATCATGAGCTTTTGTGGGCACAACCCGCTTCATCTATGTGTCTGACAATTTTACTCTTTACTATAGTTTCAATTAATTTGACTGGTACTGACTTTAGATTTACCAGTCTGTAACTGCCAGGAGCACATCTAGTGCCCTTTTTAAAGATTGGTGTCACATTAGCTATCTTCCAGTCATTTAATACAGAAGCTGATTTAAAGGATAGATTACAAACCACAGTTAATAGTTCCACAATTTCACATTTTAGTGCTTTCAAAACTCTTGGGTGAATGCCATCTGATCCTGGTGACTTGTTACTGTTAAGTTTATTAATTTGTTACAAAATCTCCTTTAATGACACCTCAGTCTAGGACAATTCCTCAAAGAATTCATTTAGTTTCTCCACAATTACTTTATCATCTTTGAGTGCTCCTTTAGCATCACGGTCATCCAGTGGCCCCACTGTTTGTTTAACAGGCTTCCTGCTTCTGATGTACTTAAAACATTTTTGCTACTACTTTTTGGTTAGCTGTTCTTCCAAGTCCTTTTTGGCTTTTCTTATTATATTAATACACTTAATTTGACAAAGTTTATGCTCCTTTCTATTTTCCTCACTAAGATTTGACTTCCATTTTTTAAAAGATGTCTTTTTATCTGTCACTGCTTCTTGTACTTGGTTATTAAGCCACGGTGGCACTTTTTTGGTTCTCTTACTGTGTTTTTTAATTTGGGGTATACATTTAAGTTGGGCCTCTATTACGGTGTCTGAAAAGTCTCCATGCAGCTTGCAGGGATATTACTTTTATCACTGTACCTTTTAATTTCTGTTTAATTAACCTCCTCATTTTTGTGTAGTTCTTCTTTCTGAAATTAAATGCCACAGTTTTGGCCTGCTGAAGTGTTTTTCCCACCACTGGGATGTTAAATTATATTACATTATGGTCACTATTTCCAAAAGGTCCAGTTATATTTACCTCTTGGACCAGATGCTGTGCTCCACTTAGGACTAAATCAAGAATTGCCTCTTCCTTTGTGGGTTCCAGAGCCAACTGCTCCAATAAGTAGTCATTTAAGGTATCAAGAAGTTTTATCTCTGCATCCCGTCCTCAGGTGACTTGTACCCAGTCAATATGAGGATAGCTGAAATCCCCTACTATTATTGAGTTTTTATTTTGGTAGCCTCTCTGATCTTCCTTAGCATTTCATCCTGGTCAGGTGGTTGATAATATATTCCTACTGATATATCCTTATTATTAGAGGTTGGAATTACTATTGAAAGAGATTCTATGGAACATTTTGGTTCATTTAATATTTTTACTGCATTTGATTCTACATTTTCTTTCATGTATAGTGCCACTCTCCCACCAACACAATCTGTTCTGTCCTTCCGATATATTTTGTACCTTGGTATGACAGTGCCCCATTTATTGTTCTCATTTCACCAAGTTTCTGTGATGCCTATTATATCAATAAGTCTTATTATTTAGACTTCTAGCGCTTGTGTATAAGCACTTTAAAAATTGTCACTATTTATCTGTCTGCCAATTCCTGATATGTTAGACTCTTTTTCATTTGATTGTTTCTCATCTGATCTCACCCATATTTTATCATTTTCTATCCTCTACTCCTTACTGGAACAGAGAGAATCTCTATTAATAGATCCTCCCCTAAGAGATGTCTCTGTCTGATCCATGTGTTTCTCCACACCCATCTGCTTTCCTCCAGCTCTTAATTTAATGTGTTTGAATTAGCCTTCGAATAATTTGTTCAAATTACTATGGGGAGTAGTTATTTCAAAATAACAGCGCCGGAGTGTACACAATAATGCTATTTTGAAATAACTATTTTGAAATTAGCGTTATTCCCTGAGGAAAGCAGTAGTTCAGATTTTGAAATAAGCGGCCCCTTATTTCAAAATAACTGACCTGGTACAGTGGATGTTCCACTTATTTATTCAAAATACGGGGGTTTATTTTGAAATAAAGCTCTAGTGTAGACCAGGGCTAAGTGTTTGTCCGATTAACCCAGACATATTATAACTGAAACGTGCACGTACAAAATGGTTGATCAGCATAGCTAACAAAGGGAAAATGGTCAGCTCTTATTGGTCACAGAAAAAATAGCAGAGATGGGGATAATGTCAATCAGGATGGAGGGTAGGGGAAATTCAGTATTTGTACTTTCCACAAGAAAATGATTTATGATTGAATAACTATAACAAGATTTTAAAATGCACACACTAAACACATCAAAAGGAGTCCTGAATAAAAGTTACCTGAATTGCTCCCTCGTGGGACTAATAGTATTTTTTTTCACAGAGAAACTGGAGTCACACTAATGCATATAAATCACAGCATAGTTTAAGCAGAAGAGCTATTTCCACAGCATACTAAGATGATGTTTCTTTCAAACTTTTCAAAACAGTATTTCACTGATCACATAAAAGTGATCTACATTGGAGAACCTGATTGAAAGTCTGCTTGTTCTTTTGGTTGACTGAACACCATCACTGCATAGCACCATTTACTTTGGTGAAAGCAAGACATTATATGCTTTAGATGAGAGACTGATAGGTCTATGGTTCTTTATGTCTCCCTTTGTCGCCTTTCTTGTGTAAAAGGTAATAGCAATACTCAAACTCTATGAGATTTGTTTCCTGATAATATACATGATGAACAATTTCACCTGTTCCCTAGATTTTCTTTTACAATCACCATCATAATATACTAGATTTATGGTTTTCACTAATATCACCTTTTGTACTTTTTTTGTCCACCGTTCTTTCAGACATTTAGGGATTGCTTAGTCCCACCACACAGTAGCATATTTCTGATATGCCATCCTGCAGTCATAGAAGCTATATAGGATTTCTGTGCATACTTTGGAGTTTAATTATGGAGATGTTCTAGTTATTACTAGCCTTCGAATGCCACAAAGCTGGGAGTGGGCAAGGGATGAATCACTCAATCGTTGAGTGCTCTGTTCATTCCCTCTGAAGCATCTGGCATTGGCCACTGTCAGAAGACAGATGAGTAGGCTAGGTGGACCTTTGGTCTGAACCAGTATGGCTGTTCTTGTGGTACCTATAATTAAGGTAATCTGTCACTCCATTACATCTTCATTTCCACAAAAATGTAAGCTGAATGAACATTAGAATAACGGATATTTGGCCAAGGTAGAATCTCCAGGAAGTTTAACGTAAAATTGGACAATGCATGTCCAGTGTCTTTCAAATATTTGTGTGGGTCTATGCACACATTCTGACATGGGCATGGGATTGTATGTGAAATTAAGATCTGTTTCATTATTAAGGTCTGTGACGGGGTGTATCAACACTGCACTGCAGCTGACAGAATTACCTTGGCCCAGCTGGCTGAGAGGGCCCCACCCCCACAACCCTGCTGGGCATGCTTCAACTGGAGGCTGGCTATAAAAGCCATGGGAGAAGCTCAGTCAGGGCTGACTGCTGAAGGGGAAGGAGGCAGTGCAGGAGATCCAGGGGAAGAAGCTGGACCAAGAGGGGACCCAGTAGAAGCTGTGGGACCGGAGTATGAGGACAGAGAGGGCTTCTGATAAATTCTGGTAGGATGTAGCTCAGGGTGGGGAATTGCTCCCTGAGTATTCAGCATGTTGTAGCAGGATTCCCTGCTGAGCGAGCAGTGGGCCATGCCATTGCCAACAGTGCCCTGGTGGAGAGGGAGGGCCCAGATCCCGCTGCCCCCTCCTTAGATACCCTGTGTGGGGGAGTTTTTCCAGTGCATATTGACTGAGGCCACTGGGCCATAATACCCTGAAAAGAGGGACTTACATATTGACTGAGGCTGCTGGGATGACACTTCCTGCACACAGAAGGAGCACGTATTGACTGGGGCCGGTAGGCCATTCTGCAAATAGACTCAGTGGCTGATAGGTCACTCAATCAAAGAGAATAAGTTTGAGGGACCTCTGAGGGCCTATCACCTTCCAACAAGGTCCATATTGAATCCTTATATGCATTTTGAATAGAGGTATGTTACCTAATATATGCCTCAGACCTGCAAACTCCCAGCCAAAACAGCATTAAACATTTAACACAGTGCAATGGAAAGCAGAAAAGGTTGAGAAAGGAGTTTACTGTATGGTCTTACTATGCTTTTACAACATATTTTTTCTAATGGTCCAGTGTAGCTCCCGGTTATCCTATAAGTTCAAAGAGAGTTCTGTCCAGATTAACAGTTCCCACTCATTTCTCTGATTCACCACAATTAAAAGTAATCTAACCAGCTGTTTCACCAGTGACACCAGTGGTGTCATATCTGGTGAATAGGACCAGAGAGAATTTTAGCGATAGAGGTATAATTTACAGGGCTTGACAAACGGCGGCGAAACCTACTCGCCAGCCCTGCACTGTGCATGCTCAAGACTTGCATTGCGCAGGCACATGCTGCCGGTGAACGGGGTGACCGGCTGAAATCGACTCGCACGGGCGAGTAGATTCAGTGATTTGTCGAGCCCTGATAATTTATTATCACTAATCTTGGGGGTGTCCCTCCATTTTACTAGATTCCTCTAGACCAGCAGTTCTAAAGTGGATCACAACCCCATTTTAATGGGATAACTCGGGTTGACCTTAGAGTTGCTGGGGTCTGTGGTTAAAACTGAAGCCAAAGCCTCATTGCCCAGGGCAGGGGTTCTCAAACTTTGTGATACCGCAACTGCCTAAAATGCTAATTGAATTTGTGTGACCCCCCCACCTTCACCAAAGTTGTTAAGCAAAAAAAAAAAAAAGTGGGGGGTGGGAGCCAATGTTGTTAAGCAAAAGTTGCACCACTTTGTCCAGTTTGGGACTGCACCCACACCTCGCCCTGAGCCAGGCCCCCCAGCGCCCCCCCACCCCCTGAGCCAGGCTCCCCAGCACCCTCCATCCCAATGCACTTCCCCCTCCCCCTGAGGCAGGCCCCCCCTAGCACCCTCCCATCCCAGTGCACTCCCCCCTGCATCAGACCCAGGCCCCCCTAGTGCCCCCCCCATCCCAGTGCACTCTCACACCACCCCCCCAGGCAGGCATCCTCAGCATCTGGAGCCCTGCTCCGATCAGATCTCCCACCTCCCCCCCTCTCCCGCCCCCCACAGAGCCAGGCACGGAAGAAGAATCTTACTTTTAAAGTGTCTGCTTCTGCCGCCAGCCCCACTGCCTCAGCTGGCAGCAGGGGAAGCATCATGTGGCCAGCTGCCGGTCTCTGCTGGTCAGGTGGGCCAGAGCAGTGCGTGCTCCACTCCTACCCAGCCCAGCAACCCCCTGGCGTGGAGCCTGGCAACTGCGCCCTCCTGCCCCCCCCTTCACTAGATTCTGCGGCGCTCCTCACTCCCCCACCAGACGCAGCAGGGGAAAACTGACCGGACGGAGCCCGGACTGTCCGGAGATGCCGGGGAGACACAAATGCAAAAAAAAAAAAAAAAAACGGATCCAGCTGTGACCCCCCTGTAAGTTGGTCGCGACCCCCCTGTGGGTCGCGACCCACAGTTTGAGAAATGCTGGCCCAGGGCCAAAGTCTGAGGGCTTCAACCCTGTGTATAGGGCTCAGGTTAGAGGCCTCCCACCTGGGGCTGAAACCCTTGCACTTCTGCTTTGGTGTCCCCATCTTGTGCACTGAGCTTAGTCCCCTTCCCCCACACACACACTCAGGGCAACAGGGTATGGTCAGGCTCAGGCTTTAGTCCCTCCTTCTGGAGTCATGTAGTCAATTGTCTTGTCTGAAGGGAGTCACGATGCAATGAAGTCTGAGAACCCCTGCTCTAGTCCTCTGCCACCTCTGTAAGGCAGAACAGCAGTGTCTCACAGTCAACAGTGTCAGCCAGTGAAGAGCGTTCCGTCAAGGTGAGAATGAAAGCCTGTCTATCATTCATTGACAATAGGATATCCATCCATTAGTGCCACTCAAGTTTTTTCTGTTCCATATTCTTAAAGCTCTGCCTACAAAACCACGGATATTCCACAGATGCAGATGCAGCTACATTTTTGAGGATACAGATGCAGATACAAATTTTGTATTTAGAACCCTCCAAATTTTGGATATCCACTTGATATCCATGCATATGTGCATCCACATTTATGGATGCAGATATCTGCAGATCAATTTTGTGGTTGCAGATGTGGATACCAATGTTGTCTCCACCCAGAGTTCTCCGTATCCTGGCCTGAATCTATATTGTACTGGATATGAAATCATCTATGAGATTAGCTGATATTTTATACCTACTCTACTTATGCAAAAATGTTTTCATTTTTTTTTTTCTTATTCCTAAGGGGATTTCATTTCTGAACAGATTTTTTTTTTTTTACAGATGATACACACTGTGAAAAAACCTGGAAGTACAATGCACCTTGAAAGTTCTGCATTTTCATTTACAATAAAATATGTAAGGAGTTATTAAAATTATCCTTTGAAATGTTTCACTCTGTTATTAAGAATTTGGGCACAGGCAACATGTGTCTATGCTTTCAAGGTCTCAAGCAATGAAAGCTTTGATGGGGATCTTCATCATCTATGGGATATATTGGATACACAAAAGTCCAACTTCAGGAATGCAGCACCTCATATTATCGTGTAATGTCTCTGTCGACAATTATGGCATGTTACAATGTGATGTGACAAATCAACAAACTCAATAAAAGGGTCCTCGGAATGAGACATTGTTGTGAATTCTGACAGTGACAGTCAATTCTTTTAAAACTGTCGTGCAATTTGTTGCAAAATATTTTAAAAGTAGACATTTCCCCTCTGTTCTTTAGACAGATGCAAATAAGAACTGTAGGAGTCCTTCACATCTCTCATTAGAATGTCATTCAACACCATTTAAATGCTTACATGCTACCAGTCTACGAAATAGAATGAGAGACTGAATCAACTAACTCACAGTGATTTCCTTTATATAATCCTGTTTATAAATGTTAGTAATAGTTCTAAGGGCATGTCTACATAGCAGTGTTATTTTGGAATAACGCCAGGTATTCTGAAATAACGTAGTGCGCGTCCACACAGCAAGCCCGTTATTTGGAAATAAATTTAAAATAACTGGCTTCTTACTCTGACTTCTGTAAACCTTACTTGAGTAAGGAAAGTTGGGGGAAGAGTGCTCTATTTCTAAATAAGTGCTGTGTCGACAGTGCCAAAAGTTGAAATAAGCTATTTCAACTGAAGCTATGCAATTGACGTAGCTCAAGTTTGTAGCTTATTTCGAGTTTAGCTCTGCTGTGTAGACATGCCCTAAGTGAATAAACTTGTTCTCTTAAGCTTGCGGGCTGTTGGTTTTTTTTTTCAAACTTTCACTTACCAGCTCTAAAAATATGAGATGACACTTAAAAAGGTAAGAAGGGTGAGAAAAGAAAAAAAGTGATAAAAATAGAGCTAATCAGGAAAATATCATCTCCCTCCCACTCCCCAAATTGACTTTTCATAAAAAAGTGAACATTTTTGCCCCCCACACCAAAATCTTTTTAATTCTCTAACAAAATGTAAAAACATCTTTGCAAAAAGTAGTTGTGTTATAAAAATATTTAGTTGAAAACCCAATCTTCAATAAAAAATATTAATGGAAAATGTTCAAACAGTCTGAGATAAAAAATGTTCTCCTTTGCACTCATATTAATATACCAAGACGTGAATGTTAAAATATTGAAATCCCTCTGATTATAGTTTTGTTACCTTAGCTCAGATGTCTCTTCCCAATCCTCTCATCCAATAAGCAACATGGTACTATAGTACACCTCTCTCATTTTCTGTTAATATTATGACAGTTAATGAGAAGCCCTAGATGCTCAATGTCTATTGCACACTGGAAAGGATTTCAAGGGAAGCAACATAAAGGACCAGATACTGAAGTTTTTGAGGTGGGAAACTTTCCATCACATCAGAATTCTAATTCGTGCATATTTTCCTTTCACTGGTGCTCTATAAAATTCCTGTTTCTTTTCTGATGCTTCTGTAGGCTCCCTTTAAGATATGAGTTTCTGACTTTTACTTGGAGGTCTCTTTGTTCTGCAATCCAGCCCTAGAGACTACAACTCCCATGATGCTTTATTGGAAAAAGGAAGGAAACTGTTGCTCTCCTCCAGGCAGGGCAGGGAGAAAGTTGGTGGTCTCCAAATTGGAGAGAGGAACCAGATTGCTTGTGTAGAGCATTTTTCCAGTCCAGGAGCTGCTGCTGGAAGCTACAGCCTGCTGCTGAGAGCCTGCTGGGGCTTTGGTCAAGTAGGCTGTGTCAGGGGCTATTGGTGATTGTCCCTGGAGGGGAGAGACTCTGGCTGAGAAGGGCCTGCATAGAAGGTATTGTGAGTAACTGTGGCTCTTTGGGAAAGAGCTGCCTAGGACAGAGCACAGAAGATTGACTGACACTGGGTCCAAAAAGAGGCAGAGTGATCTGCCCCATGAATCAGAGTTACTGGCATTTGGTGGGGCCAGCTCCAGTGTCAGAAGGATTTTGCAACTTGTTACGTGCCTGGACTGACACACACACACACGTGCCTGGACTGACACACACACACACACACACACACACACACACACACACACACACACACACACACGTGCCTGGACTGACACACACACACACACACACACACACACACACACACACACACACACACCCCCTGCACAGTGCTGCCTCCCCTCCAGCTGCAAATCTTCAACCATGCCCATGCAAGCATCTGGGACTCTGTGATTCAGAGGAGTGCACACTCTGGGGTGGAATAAATGGTGGCAGGGTAAATGCCGATTAGAAAAGTTTCATTTATTTCTATGTAGTTTGTTAATTGATTGTATTCAGTTTTAGTCTGTTAACCCCTGTTTCTTTAAGGTGTTAAGTAAAGGTATGTTAATTCTAATTTAATCAATTAGATGTATATCTCCTTTAATATTAAAAACATCAGGCGCCCAGGCACACAGGTGAATGTTGCCTGCTCACGAGTAACCCAGGGAGGAAAGATGGGCTTACTTACTTATTACTCTTTATTATTTCTATGATCATAGCATCTCTTCAACAGATTCAGGCTCCACACATAGACGTGCACAGGCTAGTCAAAGGAGACAACTTCCCTGAGGCCCAGCAGTTCAAAAGCAGCTGGGGTTCCCAGCCGCCACTGCTGTTCTGTGGCAGTAGCCGGAGCCCTGTGTAGCGCATTGCACAGCTCCAGACAGCACGTTCTACTCTAGACAGTGCTGAGGCGGGGAGTGGGTTCAGTTCAGGTGGCAGTGAGGGCCATCTGCCCCAGCTCTGTCCTTTCTGGGAATGCAGAGTCGCCTCCCCCCTTCTCCAGGGGTCCAGTAAGTCTGTCTGTTTACGTGGCCATGCAAACCCATACTCAGTCTGGGATCATGAGCCAGCGTTCACATTCTGATTTTCACTCTTCATTCGACTTTCCAGTGCTTTCCTGTCAGACACATTTCTCTCCAGATAAGCCTAATAATTACATTCAGGCAAATGAATAACAAGGTTAACAGCATACCCACAGGCTTTGAGTGGTTTATTCTTCCTGCCTTAAAATAATCTCTATTTTTTTCATGCAAGATTAGGGGCAGCAAATGTTTCCATTGTCTTAAAATGTGATCTGAAGTCAGTCAGAAACATCTGATGCAATTAAAGCAAGTCACACATTATTTAGCAATATTATTACCTAAAGGAGCTATTATTACTAATTGTTTTATAATTTAACTACTGTATACTGAGTGTGCTTGCTTCTGCTAACAAGACTTGTAGGTGGGACTCTTCAATGAGTTTTAAAGGTCAACTAATTTTATGAAGCAAATGCCTTCTGAATAAAAATAAAGATTAGTCAGATTTTTTTTCTACAGGGATAATTTATATGTCTATATTCTATTTACTTGTATTCATAGAAGAAAACAGAATCTAAGAGGGAAAAGGGCTGCTGTTGTTTAGAAAGAAAACTAACTACAAAAATGAACTCAATGGGCTTGATTCTCCCTTTGCTTAAATTGATTTGATTGAGGTTACTTCGAATTTATGTCAGTCTGCAACCAGGATCAGGCATCCTGTCCCAAAAAACAAAATGTAGAAGAGAAAATTATGAATGGAAGCAACAAGGTCTTGAATTAATGTCTACAGGGATCAATGTAAAGAATGAGGATGTCCATGTACATCTACACCACAAATTAAGGTACAATGATAGTGAGGTAAACATCAGTATACTAGTTTTACTCCAGCTAGTCTGGGTAACAACCATAATAATGGCAAAAGGCATGGTAGCATATAGGCTAGTAAGCGACTAACCTAGGCTTATTGGGTAGTCGAGTTACTACTCGACTAGTCACTACTGCCCCCCTTGCTGCCTCTGTATCAGAGGCAGCAAGTGGGGGGAGCAGGAGCTGGTGCTGGGGGGAGCCGGCTTAAAAGCCAGTTCCCCCCAGCACTGTCTCTGCATGGGAAGGGTGGGCAGGGGAGGCAAAGACACAGCAGGGGAAATGGCATGAGTGGGGAACTGCTTGAGTCCCCACTTGCCCCATGTTCCCCGCTGTGCCTCTGCCTTTTCAATGTGCCCGAGGGGCACTTACTACAATGAAAAGGTAGAGGCTAGCAGTCAGGACCTGGTAAAAACAGGGACTGCTTGAGTCCCCTGCTCGACATGGGTTTCCCATTGCAGCTCTGCCTTTTAAATGTGGCTCTTACTACAATTAAAAGTCAGAGCCTCAGTGGGCATAATGAGTGCCTCCCCCCGCCCTCCCCCTTCCATAAACTAATTGAGTAGTCAATGGAAATTCCATCGACTACTCGATTAGCTGATTAATCAAAATGTAACATTCCTAATTGCATATGCTTCAGGGTAGGCCAGCTTGTACCCTAAGTACAAGCCCTTAGAAACCTTAGGGACATACTCAGACTGTTAGCTCTTTCTATGGTCTATCTCACTGAGTCTTTATTTGCTGCACCAGTTAACTTCAAACAAGTGTTGGTATGCTTATCCATGCTATGATTACACTTTAATGGTGTAAATGTACTCTGAGACTGTAAGCCAGCAATAGGCAACCAAGGCTATTAAGTGGCCCTCCTTCATCTCAGTGGGCAAGACTGAAATCAGACATGACCCCAAGAATAAGATTAAATATATTACACTTGATTCTCCTTCTTTGTCATTCCTTTTCAACACAAAGCGATCCATTCCGACAAAAGCAACATAAAGAAACAGAGTGATTGCACAGCTCTGATGATGTTGTGTGCAATTAGCATGCATCTCACAGGTGCTCTTTCTTTAAATACGTGTCACATCTCATTTTGCCAGCAGCTGTTCAACCCTCCCCTCTGCTGAAGGTCCCACCCCCACTTTACCCCTCCCTCAAACTTTCACATGGCATCTTCCCTGATACCTCTCTCATCCCTTCTCCTTCCCCTCCCTCCCAGCATTTCAAAAGTGCTATGACTTGGCTGATTCATGCCTCATCCCCACTTCTTTCCCTCCCTTCCAGAGCTTGAATGCCACACATCATCAAACTCTGGGAAGGGATGGGTGCAAGTCAGCTGATTCACAGTGCTCCAAAAGTACTAAGAGCCAGGGGAGACGTAAGTAAGAGTACATCTACACTGCGCGGGTTTCCCAGGTATCCCAGAAAAACTCCGCTGCATCCAAAGAATGTGTTTGCTCTTCTGTTTTGGTTTTTTTTGCAGAAGAGCAAACACGCTCTTTCAGGAAGCCTCGTTCTACGAGGGATAATGGCTCCGTGGAAAAGGATGCTTTTCCGCCATTTGGCTCTGTCTGGCCTGGGCCAAATGGTGGAAAAGCCTCTTCCAGAAAAGCGATTGGAAAAAGCTTCGCAAATTGCAGAGTGCAATTTGCGTAGCTTTTTCAGAAAAAAACCTATAGTGTAGACCTAGCCTTAGTGTGGGCCTCCAGGATGAGAGAGGCACAGTGATAGGAGGCAGAGGGAGGGTGGATGGGCTGCACACAGAAACTTGATAGGCTTCAGGTGGCCCACCAATGCTGCCACTGCATTAAGCTCTTTCGGGCAGTATTAAGCATTTTGTTTGGTGTTAGTACAATGCGGCAAGAGGCCTGTGACTGGCCCAACCTACAAAATGAAGCATTCCCTAAACCAAACAACAAACAAACTGTGCCAATACAATGCCGTCTAAGCCAAAGTTTGTGAAGAAGTTAGACTAGTCTATCCAAATTGTTATGGACAACATGAAATGTTTCAAAGAAGAAAACACTAGAGTGAACTACTTAGAATTGATTTTCTCATATTGCTAAGAAATCTGACTTGCAAATGGAAATAAATATGAGATATAATATAGCTGGTATATAATAAGTAATGTTCATTAATATAGTGTATTAAAAGTTAAAAACAAAGGGTATTAGAAAAATTAATATTTTAGGTATCATCAGCCTCTGTCCCAAATACTATATGCTAAAGATTATTGTAAGAGTCCATAGCACTATTAAAAACTATACATTTGATAACCCATTTCATTGCAATGTGTCATACTGTACAACAGTATTAGGCTCACCAGCATGATTATTAACTGACTATGGAAATGCATTTCTGTGCTTGGAGAAAATGGAAAAGCTAACTGTTCTTACCAATATATTTGCTTTAAAAATAAAACAAAAGTCTAAAACCTTCTACTCTTTCCAATCATGAAAGGATTACAGCTTGACAGAAATACCATTTCTTATATTGTAGAGAGGTTTGGAAATCTTCCTCTTTGTTGCATTCAATGATTTGTCTCCCATTATTACAGTTCTGGAATGAAGTCAGGTACGGGACATGAGATAAAGAGCTGAGAAATAAAAGCCAGGATAGAGAAATGAGGAAAGGATCATTAAAAGTATCAAGAAAAGCCAGTTGGGATCAATTCCCCATTTCATGAAAAAGATTTATGTTAAGATTCCATTTCAAAATCTTTGTACAGGGTTAAAAATGATTAACGCATTTGTTATAGACCTGAGTAGACTGTTACAAATGGTTAAAAATATGTTTATAAGCCAAGGTTATAGGCAATTTGCTAAGCAGCTGTACTCTACAAATAGATGAACTACTTATTAAAACATCTATTAACCATTTACAAATCTTTTTTCAACTATATTTAAATGGAACTCTAATATATAGTGTGACTAAAAGTGTGACTGAAACAGACTAAGCTGTGTTTGGTCGGTGGTTGGTGTGTGTGTGTGTGTAAGCATAGTTCTAAATCCTCTTTGCATTCTCCTGATTTAAGGAGCTGCAAAATAAATGAGGAGAGCCGGGCTTGGTTCATCATCCAAGATGATGTTTTTAATCTCTAGATTAACAAAAACTGGCATTGAAATCTTCAACAAATAGAGCTGATTCTTTAATGCTTCTGTTCTCTTTCATAGTTCCAAAAGCAGTAGTTATTGTTAGTGATATTTTGTTTCTCCCTGTACTTCTAAATATTCCTTTGATTCATTTAGTCTTCATAGACAAACAGGGCAGATATCCTGAAGCCTCCCAAAGTCAATAGTTACTACTTCATCAGCACAGGAATGCAAATATTTTCTTTGATGCAACTGTCTGGATTCCAAAACAGTCCTGAAAGGGTCATTGGCACCTTCTTCTTCCAAGTATGTTCTCCACCAGAGATCATTGGTAAACTGCTGTTGCTTACAAGGACCCTGCTAAGAAAGTAAGTTTCCAGATGCCACTCAATGTCACGTAACTCTTATTTGGACACCTCCCCATTCTTCAATATCATTTGCACATCATGATCTTGCTAGTCAAGCACAAGAGCCTACCTTATAGTTGCAAGAAGGCTGAGGGAAGTAAAAGTTTTGTTTTGCTTCTCTAATGAGAGCTATGACCTACAATAGCATTGGCGTTTTCCTCCCGTTAGGATTCCATTTCACTTGTACTTAATTTGTTACCTGCCTTCTCCCCCAGATTCTGTTCTGTATTGCTACTTTCTGTCCAGCTCTCCCTTACATTTTATTTCTGGTTGCTATTCTTTTCTGCCATTGAGAACAGTACATTGAGTTTAGTCTCTTTAAAACAAAACTAGTTAGCCATAGTTCAATATTCTAATCTCTTTTGATCCTTTTGTAGTTTCTCCCTTTCTGGCCTCATATTTGAAGGAACTCTTACATTAACTGTTCAGAAAAACTGGTTTGTGACCTATTTACTTCAGTTTTCCATTATTTCATATTCCCCTGTTTAGGAACAAACTGAATGAGCTGAGGCAGACAATAAGCAGTACTCCACAGGTTGGAGGCAGGGCTAGTCTCCTGGTGATTCTCCACCTTCCACAGTGGGTATCCTCTTTTCTGGGGTTCATTGGGCAGCATGAACCAGGGAGAAACAGGGAATGAAGAGGAGCTATGCAGATATTTTATTGTTTCCCTTAGACTCTCTTGTGGGCTTTACTATGGGAAGGGAAGAATCAGTCCCTTTGAAAAACATATTGACTGAAACCAATAAAAGTAAGATTCCCACTTTTCCACACATGTAATCAAAAGTTACCCCTTTTATTCCCCTAGCTGAAGGCTATATGACAGTTGATTTCTAGGGGCTGCTGTGAAGGAATCACTTGTTCTCATCATTGTGACAGGTACTAGACGTATGAACAAAATTAACAACTCAATCCAGTACTCATTTTATTATTCACAGTTCTTGTGTTAATGATGTCAACAGGACCCTTTGATTGAATTGCTGGTTTGTATTCATCTCATGGTGGAGTCTCTGAGTTTTTAACTGTCAATCTCATTTTGGCATTCAATATAATCCAAGGAATCACATATAAAGAATAAAGATTTGCTGGTGAAAATCACAGATAGAATTGAAGACATAATTCATTAAATGTGTAATTCTGGAGAACAGAATTATTTAGTTTGTACCCTCCTCCTGTGCCCAGCATTTCTAATGGAATGAAAAAAATGTTAATCTAGTATAAATTCTCTTTCTACAGTTTCCTTCCTCTGATTATCACTTTGCAGATATTATTTGCAGTAATTATGACTTGAAACACCCTTGTAAAATAGGTGAGTACTGTTATACCCATTATGCACCTTCCCTTAAAGCAGTGTTTCTCAACCTTTTCTTATAAAGTACCCCTTTAAAAAATATTATAAGTACCCCCAGTATCTACAGTTTTCAGACAGACAAAAAAATTTTCTACCATTGCAACACATTTGTTTAAACAACTTAATTGTAGCCGGGCAGGCAATGAAATTTTTGGGTGTAAAAAGTACAAAAATAATAAAGTGCTGTAAAACTAAAAACAAAAATTCAGTTTTCTCCAAATTTCAATTGTATTGACGTACTCCCCAGACTTCTCGAGTACCCCTAAGGATACTCGTACCACAGGTTGAGAAACACTGTCTTAAAGCACCTGCCTTTGATCACCATGGGAGGAGACTTGATGAGACACCAGTCTGGTTTAGATTGGAATTCTTATATTTTCTATTTTACAAATGTAAAAAAACCCACCAAAACCTAAGGCCTTGTCTACATATGCATTAATTTTGGAATAGCTGTTATGGAATAACTATTTCTGAATAACTCCATTTTGGACAGTCTTATTCAAACGTTATACTTAGATTGTACCATCCAAATTAACTTTAAAGTGTAGCCATGACTTAAGACATAGAAATCAAAATTTTGTTTATGTTATTCACACGGGTACTATAGGCTGGAACTCCTTGGTGCAGCACCCTTGGGACCTGACCGGTCCTGAATGAGGGGATTTGCTGGACCAAGGGAGGTCCCTCCCATCATGGACTGGGTTGTATTCGTAAGGTGAGCAGGATTTGGCCTGCAAAGGTTATGTCCAACATTTTCAAATATGGGTGCTGAAGTTTAGTTTCTTTAATTTATGTTTAGGCCACTGCATATTAATTATTAATTTTTACACTGGAAAGATTCAGACAATTTAGAGAGGACCACGGTTCAAAACTTCTACTATTATGAGGCCTTTACTGTCTTCAGCAGGAACAGGATGAGATCCTTAGCTGGATTTCCCCCTCCCCTTCATGGAGTGTGTGCTGTGACTGGCAGGTGGAAACTGTTGGCTTCTAATTAAAGTTTGAACTGTAGAAGCCTCTGCTGATTCGCTGAGCGTTGGTAGGGGGAGGGACTTTCAGGCAGTCCAGGACTTTCTAAAGCACTGAGCAAGCGACCAAGGAGCTTGCGAACAGGACAGCACAGATGGATGGTGATAGGTCTGCTGTTGTTACATGCACAGCCTGTGCCATGTTTGTCTTCCTCCCGGAAGAAAGAACGGATTTCATCTGCACTAAGTGCAAGCTGGTCACCATTTTGGAAGAAAAAATTAGAGGACTGGAGGCCCAAGTGTTGACCCTATGCTCGATCAGAGAAGATGAAGATTTCCTCGATAGAAGGCAGCGTTTAATCCTGCAAGCATGGCAGGCGGAAGAGCCAGAGAGGGCAGTATGAGACCAGGAAGTGAACTGGCAGCATGTAACTTCTAGAAGGGGAAAAAGGCCAACACGGGAATCCCCCAATGCTATAGAGGTAAGTAATCGCTTTCAGGTGCTCTCCACAGGCTCTGCAGTGGTGAATGCTTTGGAAGGGACCTCACGAGGAAGAAACTGCAAGGGGACACCATCTACTGGAAGGCATGGGATGCGTAGTGCTAGGGATGGGGTTCCACGACCACCATCCCCAAAAGAAGACGACGGGTGGTGGTGGTCGGGGACTCCCTCCCAAGAGGGACTGAGCCATCCATCTGCCGTCCGGACCTGGAATCTCGAGAGGTGTGCTGCTTACCGGGAGCTCGAATTCAGGATGTGACTGAGAGGCTTACAAAACTGATCCAACCTTTGGATCGCTACCCCTTCCTGCTTCTCCATGTGGGAACTAACGATACAGCCAAGGATGACCTTGAGTGGGTTACTGCGGATTATGTAGCACTGGGAAGAAGGATCAAAGAACTTGGAGCACAAGTGGTGTTCTCGTCCATCCTCCCTGTTGAAGGCAAAGGACTGGGCAGGGATCGTTGAATTGAGGAAGTAAATGCGTGGTTGCGCAGGTGGTGTCGCAGAGAGGGCTTTGGTTTCTTCGACCATGGGACTCTGTTCCAGGCACAAGGATTGTTAGGAAGAGACGGGATCCACCTAACAAAGAGAGAAAGGAGCATCTTTGCGGGCAGGCTTGCAAACCTAGTAAGGAGGGCTTTGATCTAGGTTCATTGGGGGACGGTGACCAAAACCCTGAGGGGAGTGGGAAAGTCGGATACCGGGAAGAAATGCAAAGAGGAACGAGCAAGAAAGGCAGACCCCTGATTCTAATGGAGAAAGGGCGATCAACTGGTTATCTGAGGTGTTTGTACGCTAATGCGAGAAGCCTGGGCAACAAACAAGAAGAACTGGAGGCTTTGGCTCAGTTCAAGAAATATGATTTAATTGGGATAACAGAGACTTGGTGGGATGACTCGCATGACTGGAGCACTGTCATGGAAGGGTATAGACTGTTCAGGAAGAACAGGCAGGGGAGAAAAGGAGGAGGAGTTGCACTATACGTAAGAGAGCACTATGATGCCTCAGAACTCCGATATATAGAGGGAGAAAAACCTGTTGAGAGTCTATGGGTTAAGTTTAGAGGTGCAAACAACAGCAGTGATATTGTGGTTGGTGTCTACTACAGGCCCCCGAATCAGGTGGATGAGGTAGATGAGGCTTTCTTCGGACAACTGAGAGAAGCTTCCAGATCGCAGGCCCTGGTTCTCGTGGGGGACTTTAATCACCCTGACATCTGTTGGGAGACCAATACGGCAGTACACAGGCAATCCAGGAAGTTTTTGGAGAATGTTGGGGATAACTTCTTGGTACAAGTGCTGAAGAATCTGACCAGGGGTCATGCCCACCTTGACCTTCTGCTCACAAACAGGGAGGAACTAATAGGGGAAGTAGAGGTGGGTGACAACCTGGGAAGCAGTGATCATGAGATGGTAGATTTCAGGATCCTGACCAAAGGAAGAAAAGAGAGTAGTAAAATACACACCTTGGACTTCAGAAAAGCAGATTTTGACTCCCTCAGAGACCTGAAGGGCAGAATCCCCTGGGATGCTAACTTGAAGGGGAAAGGAGTCCAGGACAGCTGGCAGTATTTTCAAGAAGCCTTATTGAATGCACAGAAAGAAACCATCCCGATGCGTAGCAAAAGAGGCAAACATGGTCGGAGACTGGCTTGGCTTCCAGGGGAAGTCCTTGGTGAACTTAAGCACAAAAAGGAAGCTTACAAAAAGTGGAAACTTGGACAAATGACCAGGGAGGGGTTTAAATGTATAGCTCAAGAATGCCGGGAGGTTATCAGGAAGGCGAAAGCACAATTGGAATTGCGACTGGCAAGAAGAAGGTGATCAGAGAGGGTTTGGGGCCCCTACTGGAAGAAAGAGGTAACCTAGTGACAGATGATGTGGGGAAAGCTGAAGCATTCAATGCTTTCTTTGCCTCTGTATTCACGGACAAGGTCGGCTCCCGGACTAATGTGCTAAGTGACGCAAGATGGGATGAAGATGGACAGCCCTTGGTGGGTAAAGAACAGGTTAGGAGCTATTTAGAAAAGCTAAATGTACACAAATCTATGGGTCCAGATTTAATGCATCCGAGAGTACTGAGGGAGTTGGCAAATGTCATTGAGGCGCCTTTGGCCATTATCTTTAAAAAGTGGTGGAGATCGGGAGAGATCCCGGATGATTGGAAAAAGGCAAGTGTAGTTCCCATCTTCAAAAAAGGGAAGAAGGACGATCCAGGGAACTATAGGCCTGTCAGTCTTACCTTGGTTCCTGGAAAAATCATGGGAGGGATAACAGCCGTTATTTCGAATTAACTTTAATAGCATCTATACAGGCAAACCACTGTTTCGAAATAAATTCGAAATAGCGGAGCGCTTATTTCGAATTTGGTTAACCTCATTCTATGAGCAATAATGCCAAATTGGAAATAGCTAATTCGAAATAAGCGCTGTGTAGACGCTTATTTTGAAATAGGGGCCTCCATCCCTTCCCAGTTTCCCCTGGTGGCCACTCTGGGCCAAACCAGGAAAACTCTTCTCCTCTCTCCCAGCCCCGGAGCCCTTAAAGGGGTAGACTCTGGCCACACTGCACGTGCCAGATCCAGGACTGCCAGCAGTCGCTACCCCTGACCCAGTGGCCCATAGATGAGCCAGGCAGCCAGAGCCAGCCAGCGGTCCCCCGCCCAGGCCCCCAGCACCCAGGAGCCAGCCAGGGGCCGTAGACAGCGGGCACCCTTCTGGACTAGTGTGGAGATAATGGACCTCATTGAGGTTTGGGGGCAGGCCCCCAATGTCCATGATCTCTGCACTAGACGGAGGAACACGGCCATCTACGGCCGCATAGCTGCCACCAGGGGCAAGAAAGGCCACAGGCGCACCCAGGAGCAGATGTGCCTCAAGATAAAAGAGCTGCAGCAGGCATATGACAGGGCCACTCGGGGCAGCTCCACAGCAGGGGCAAACACCTGCCGCTACTTCACCACCCTGGACCGCGTCCTGGGGGGCGGTGCGGTCCGTGCCACCCCGGGGGGCAGCGAGCTGGGACTGGAGGGCCCTGACCAGGGTGCAGAGGAGGAGCCGCCACGCAAGCAGGACCCCCGAGCAGTCCCAGGAGAGGAGTCAGCAGGGTTGTCCAGGGAGGCCACACCATGTAAGTGCCGTCACTGTCACCTTCCCAGAGGGGCGGGGAGGGAGACCTGGACTGCGTGCGTGGCCCTTGCTTACCACGCATCACACAGCAACCTGTGCACGTGCAAGCATGTGCCGTGCCACCCCTGGGCAGGTGCCTCCAGCTGCCTGCCACACAGGGGCCGTGGCCTGATAGCCACACGCGTGTGTGAAGAGACCTGACACAGCAGGACACCCTCCCTTCACAAGCCCCCTCTACACAGAGGCAGGGGACATCTCCCCCCCACCCCAGCCATGCTATACACAGCACAGGGGCATGGGTGCAGTCTTGGGGCAGCTCCTACTCCCGGGGATAGCCAGACATTCTGACCATGACCTCTGTGCAAGCACAGCGACTCTGATAGTGCAGGGCACGGTCATCCTCACCTCGCAGAGGGGGGCTGGGCTTCACCCACTAGAATATAAGAAAGAGGTTATTGTGGGTGGTAGTTATGTATTCTTCTTTGATCCTAGAAAAAGGTGGCAATTGAACCCAAATCTCTGTGATTCAAGTTCTAGCATGGATGTATTTTTTAATACAGTGAAAGACAATAGAGACCAACATAATATTTTCTGTGTGGGCCAGTGATATACAGCAGAACACAAACACAGCACAAGAGTAGCTATTGGTCTGGGGAGGCATACTGCTGAGGTCCCACAACACAATTGGACATATATTGCACTTTTGGGGGTACTTCTCAATTTGCACTAATGAAAATTGTTACAACTGGCAGTTATTTAGAAACTATTGGTAAGTGACACATGCTGCAGATGCAGCCTGGGACTTATTTGGGTCTGTTAAGGACTTAAACATTTCTGAAAGTGCTGAATTGTTTCTTTTTAAGGAATGAAATATTTCTTAGTCAGCTCAGGAGGCAGCAAACTATTCTGGTTATTCCCTTTGCCCCCCCAAAGGGCATCATGTTTTTTGTTGCTCAATCAATGAAGATGAGATTAAAATTCCTTAAATTAATGGCATATCTTTCAAAAATGATGTAATATTATACAAGTTAATGTCTCGATAGATGACATGATAAGGAATGTCAAATTACAATTCATATTTTGAAACTCATTGCATGATTTGTGCAGTAGTGATACGTCTACACTACATGCTTCTTGCACAAGAAGCCTTTTGCGCAGGAGTTTTTGTGCAAAAACTTCTGGCACAAGAGCACATCCATACCTCAAAGCATATGGCAAAAGCGATGTGCTTTTGTGCAAGAGAGCATCCATACTACATGGACACTCTTGCGCAAGAAAGCTCTGATGGCCATTCTATGAATGGCCATCAGAGCCCCTGTGCTTTTTCCCTCTGGAGTGTCCACACTTGCCTTTTTGCACAATAGCTGTAGCACAAAAAGGAGTTATGCCTCGTAAAAGGAGGTTTACCTACACCGGAAAAAAGCCCTCTCTTCTGCTGTTTTACTGTTGCTTTACTTGCGCAAAAGCGCATTTGAGGTGTGGACGCTCCACGGGTTTTTGCGCAAAAACAGCTGGTTTTGCGCAAAAACCTTGCAGTGTAGACGTAGCCTAGATGTATCAACAGCAATCAGCAACACAAGTAATGACAAAGATCAACCTTATACTCAATAAAGGGCTATATTCTGCTTCCTTATTCTGACCCTATTCCCACTGACTTCAGTCTGATCTTGACATGACTCAGGATGACCGGATTTCACCTACCAAGAGGGAGTGGCTGACAAGGCATTCGCCAGTTGGGCCCCAGGACTCTTGGATGCTCTCCCATCTTTAGACTGAATAACCCAGATTTGTCAGGTTTCAGGGCTCACTACAGGGTCCATTTGTACAGCATTTTGCTTTTCTTATTTTAAATACTTGTTATGTTTTTTGGAGACTCTACAGCTGCTTTTTAATTATTCTGAATTGGGATGGGAACCTTTTTTGTGTCAGGGGCCACTAACCCACAGAAAAATCATTGGGGAGCCTCACACAAGTCAGAAACAAAAAAGAAAAACCAAAGCCTCTCTAATGTGGCCCCTGACTGAGAAGGAGAAAGACACTCCCCACATTCTCCGTGCACACCAGAGCCTTGCCGGGGGGTGATGGGGGGGGGGAGACAAACTAGTACACAGAAGATACGTCTACACAGTCACATGTAGCTTGAAATAAGTTATGCAATTTGAGCTACGTAAATTGCATGGCTTATTTCAAAATAGCCTATTTTGAAATTTGGTGCTGTCTACACAGCTCCAAATTTCAAAAGAGAGAGCTATTCTGCTGTCTTCCTTAATCCTTATGCAACAAGGCTTATAGGAAGCTGGAATAACATGCCCACTATTTTGAATGTATGTAAAAATAACGGACATGCTGTTAAGACACGGAAAACACTATTTCAGGATAACGGATGTTATCCCGAAATACCGTTGCTGTGTAGACGTATCTTTAGTGCCACTACATGGGTCAGTGTAGGGAGCTGAGGGAGCATGTCCTGAGCTTTAGAGACCCACTTGAAATCCCATATGAGTTCCCACTTATAATGCCTATAGGTGGAACCAAACCTGGACCTCTGCGGCTTTGTGCATGATTCTCTACTGCTTCAGCTAAAAGCCAGCTGACTCTCAGCTAGGGCTGTAAAGGAAACTCATTCTTTCTTTCTCTAAGTGGTCTAAGTGCCAATACATGGGACAGTGCACCACATCCAGAAGGTATGTGGGTTACATCAGCCTAACACATTATAAAAGCTCTATCTTGTTATGTGTGTCTGGGAAGATCCCAGGATGACACTCAGTGATGATTATAGTGATGATAAAGATGATGGGAATGAGGAACAAGCAGAGAGATGCATTGGGTTTCTCAAGCTACGTCTACACTGCGAGTTTTCATGGCAAAACTCATTATCTCATTTGCATATTTTCTGCCAATCTGTTTTGTGCTGGGGTTTTTGTGCAAAAACAAGCAGTGTGGACATTTTCTTTTTGTGCAAAACCCCCTTTTTCCGCAAGATCTTTATGCTCCAAAAAAGGAGGTATACCAATCTTGCGAAAAAAGGTTTTTTTGCACAAAAAGAAAATGTCCACAGTGCTTGTTTTTGCACAAAAACCCCAGTGCAAAAACAGATCGGCAGAAAATATGCAAATGAGATCACAACTCATGTAAATGAGTCCCTCATTTGCATATTTTGCAGAGAAAACTCGTAGTTTAGATGTAGCCCCAGAAAGGGATGGTATGGACAACACGACTGCTAGGCTCTCCTAGTGCAATGTGCGTATTGTTGTTTGGCTTATTAATAAAAGTAATCATTACAAAGTAATAAAAGTAATTATTACAAAAAGAGCACTGTGTTCTCCTTGGTGCACTCCATTATTAAAGTAGGTGTAAACCCTTCCTTGGGGTGGATAATTAATCAAAGTAACCTATAACTAGCCCCTACAGAAGTCAGTGAGAATCTTGGATTTACCAGGGTATCAGTGGTCAGTGTCCAATGAGCTCATTCTCATTGAATTCAAGAATAAGGGATTTACAATATCATTCCATCTGTTACTGCTGCATGTTTTCCGTTTTTAACATGAACCCACTTGCAAGAAAATGGGAGATCATTTAATAATAGACAGTTTAGGTAGAAATGAAAAGAATGGTTTTGCTCCAACTTGCTCTTTCTATTCATGTTATTTTAATAATATAAAATAATCTATTGCACGGTACAGTACCTTACCATTCAAATTTATATAGTGCTATTCACTGGCATTATCCCACAGCACCTGTCAGACAATGCCTTCAGGGTAAAAGAATGATGAACTGAGCTTAAATCACACAGACCATTGAATTTGAGAAAATTCAACAGTCAGGCTGACACAGTGTCCTCTTCTTGTTACTGTGTCATCCCACACTCCGAAACACAAACTGCTGGCCCTTCATGAGGATTTAGATTTTGCTTTGTTTTCTGTGCTTTGTGTTGAAATTATAGACAGATTGTATCTCAAGTTTCCTTTGTTATGTGTGGGCATATTTCAGTTTTTGTTATTTTTTGTTGTTTTGTTTTTAACAAAGCAAATGAAAAATAATGAAAGATTCTAAAATCATGTAGTTTCTTCCAGAGAAAATGGGGTGGCTTCAAAGGTGTTCTTCTACTTTCCTGAGTCAATATCTACACTTATTTTTTATTATGGACTATAAATATGTATTTATCTTTAAAAGGCTTCGCAGAGGACAAGACTAGCTTTTCATAGGACTGTTTCAGTCTATTAGTTAAATATATGTTTAACTATTGTAAAGCATATTATTTATCTGAGAAATTCAATAGCTCTTATAGTGTAAACTCTGTAAATCAGATGAATTCTCAGTCATACATGCTTTTCTAAATGAATAATAAGTACTTTACGGAACACAATGGCTCCCCCTTAAGAACTTCCTAATGCTGCTTAGAGCTAGAGCTATGTTTCAAAGGAAACACATACCAGAACAGTGATCCATCTAATTCAGTATCCAGTCTCTGACAGGAATCTGTACCAAAACACTCCCGTAAGAGACTTTAGCTACTATGGAATAATCTGCCCAGAGGGGAACTTTCTTTCAAACATCCTTTCTTAGGGGCTGACTCAAAGCCTACTAAAAGCAGTGGAAAAACTTTTGCTGACGTCAGTGATTTTGGATCAGGCCCCTAGACATTAACAAAAATACAAAAATGTTTCATGGAATTTTCAATTTCATGTTGTTTTCCACTAATGATTGGTTCTGAAAATAAACTTAGCTCCATTGTTATGAATGTTTTAAAAAAAGCATGATTGAGGTTTTATTGGGGTTTTTCATTTTGTTGTGCTTGCATACAAGGAGCAATTTATGTATGGAAATTTGATAATACAAGGAATTTATCCTGTTTCCTCATTCTCATAAACACCATGTGATGATATGTATATTTTAATGCACTTTTCTATCTCGAGACTCTGTAATCTCACACACATAAATTGAGCAGACGTATACAGCAGTCACCATATGCACAGCAATGTCGGTTTTCTCATCATTTCTATGTTTCTGAAAGGCTCTATAATATTTTTGAAAGTCATATGTTAAAATAGATGTTATTAAAATTATAAAGAGGTTCAGTAGGAACTGTTTTCTGAAAAGGCCTCTCTCTTTTTTCCTCCCAAGTGAAGTATCAACCTTTAGCATTCTATATTTCCTATGTTCTCAGATTGGTTTAAATGGGGGGGGGGAGGCATCTTCAGTACCAAATGTACAATAGCTCAAATATTAGATAGTCAGATGTTCAAGTGGCCACAATTACAGTCACTTAACACACACAATGAGCCAAATCCTGGTTCCACTGCAGTAAGTAGGAAAATTCCCATTTACGTCAATAAAACTAGGGTTTGGCCTACCCAAACAAGCTATTTGTTTTTATTATTTCTTATCCTTGTAGAATTGCATAAAGGGCTACTTTATTGCTGAACTAATAGACCAAGACTGGAACAAATGATATTGCATGATTGAATGAGAGTCCTCTTATTATATGCTGAGTATGGAGACAAAATGACAAAAAAATACAAATTTTTCCGTAATTCTCCCAAAGGACTCCCTTTCAAAGACTATATTTTTAAAAGCCTACAAGGTACAAATAACTGATTTTTCAATGACACTATCTATCTTTCTTGTGTCTGATTAGCTGTTGGCTTTATTTATAGCTTTGAGTATGTGATAGAAACATAGGGAAGAAGACATGAATCTTTCTGCCTCAGTTGACAAGGCAACTAATACGTTACTAAGTCTCTTTCATTCTTGTTCCACTTACCTGTAAACCAACAGTGTCTGTTGAATTATTTTTGATATTGAATCTATTGATGAACTGCAAAGGTTAAAATTAAAGTGTGATTTATGCTGTAATCAGGATAGCGGTAGAGCACCAAGTGATATGTGCAAAATTATAACCATAAATATACTTCAGAATTTGCTTTATAACTTCTGCCAAACAACTCTGTATTTTTTTCTCTCTCCCTCTTTGCCTTCTCTCCTTGTCAGAGATATTGTAGGATAAGAAATGCAAATAATGTGCTGATAAACATCGTAAGCTCTCAGGTCTTGATGACTTTGTGAACAAAAGTCATTCTTTGGAACTCCGTTTTAATTCCAACTTAAAGTCTTGAAATGAATGAATCTGAGTGGCATAATCTGCGCTCAGTTTTACATAGACAGAGGCTACAGATCATAAAACATAATTCACTCCAGTTCAGTACTTTTGGCTATATCTACTAGACTAAATAATTACTTAGCCACTGAAAGGATAAATTCTCCAAATCAGAATAGAAAAGATGTTGATCAACAGAGCCTGCACAGGTACAAAAATGTGGATCTGCTTGTGAACTGTACCAACCAGACTCAACTCTTCATCCAATCCACAATCCAGATTTTATTAGTATCCCCACAAGAAATCTGGAGGGTGAGGAGAGGTGGGAGCACAGATGAGCAAGGAGGGGGCAGGGTCCTGCAGGTAAGAGGCAGGCAGCAGCAGAGAACGATTCCAGAGCTACATGTTGGATTTGTATCAGAGGGGTAGCCATGTTAGTCTGAATCTGCACAAACAACGAGAAGTCCTGTGGCACCTTATAGACTAACAGATTTATTGGAGCATAAGCTTTCATGGGCAAAGACCCACTTCATCAGATGTGCATCTGACAAAGTGGGTCTTCGCTCACGAAAGCTTATGCTCCAATAACTCTGTTAGGGTATGTCTATACTTGCACCCTCTTTTGATAGAGGGATGCAAATGAAGACATTCAAAATTGCAAATGAAGCCGGGATTTAAATATCTCATGCTTCATTTGCATAATCGTGTTATGTCACTATTTCGAAATAAAACACGCTGTGTAGATGCGTTATTTTGAGAGAAAATCCTTCTCTCAAAATAACTGTTAACCCTCATTTTATGAGAAATAAGAGTTATTTCGAGAGAAGGATTTTCTCTCAAAATAACACGTCTACACAGCGTGATTTATTTCAAAATAGCGCTATTTCAAAATAGCGCCATAACGCGATTATGCAAATGAAGTGTGAGATATTTAAATCCTGGCTTCATTTGCAATTTCGAATGTCTTCATTTGCATCCCTCTATCGAAAGAGGGTGCAAGTGTAGACATACCCTTAGTCTATAAGGTGCCCACAGGACTTCTCGTTGTTTATGTTGGATTTGCACATTTGTGGAGGCTGCTGTCCTTTTTAACAGAGTGATTAAGGCTCTGCAAGTCCGTATTCACCATGTGGGGGAGAGGGGGAAAGGGAGCTGGGTCGGGCCAACACTCGGCCGCTCCTGCAGGAAGATTTGGGATGCAGCTTCTTGCATTCTTTCCTTGCTGGCAGTACAGGGCCTACCCTGGTGCCTCCCTACCCCGCCCCAGGGGACCAGGGGGAGATGCTGTGTGGGTATCGGCTACACTATTCGCTCCACAATCAATGCATGTGCGGATATCCGCGGATATGCAGAGCTCTGTTGATCAAGCCCTGCTTGCCTTGTGTAGGCTGCAGACTTTCAGCTGATGTCACGTTCGACAAGCAAAAACTACCCACTTTATGTGGAGATGTAACATATATCAAATAACAAGTTGCCTTTGAGAAAAGAAATAGTAGTTAAGAAATTCACGTTGGGGTACCATTAAAACAGCTAAGTATAAGAGCCTTAAAATTGATACATCCCTGTAAACGCAACAGGAAAATTTATAATGAATTATTAATATTCCCCCTTTGACTCATAAGACTTAAGAACCAAAGGGGTTTCTAGACCCTTGAAAACCAGGACCAAGCTCACCCCATCAAGTATAAGGGGAAATCTGTATATCCAACAGGACTTTGGTTAACATCCTTCATCTGCAAGAACAGGATTATCATGAGGACTCAAGCCAGAGGAGTGGACAGACCGTGCAACCAGATAAAGAGGACACTGTGCAACAGTCTGTCTGACCACAGGGGATCCTGTTGCATTAACACACCTACCCACATGATATTTAAACACAACAAGAAATGTTGCCATTAAAGAATCATAATATGCTCTTCAACTCCCCCACCCTTTCATCGTTTAAGGGGTAGAATAGGATAACACAATGAATTTGGTAGTAAAATAAAATCTGAACAATTGCTAAATGGTAAGATTAAAAGCTTTGATAGCTATATTTAATTATTTGTAATTATGTTTAATGAATCAGAATAACACTTAGGCCTTACTGGCATAAATGTGATTTTGCTCATTCTTCTTTTACATAGAAATGTTCAATTGATATTATTACTGACAGACAAAAGTAAAAGTGCTGGAAGTTTTGGGGGGGAAAATACAAACTAGTAACTACCAGAAGACTTTTACTGGGAAGATTGAGGAAGAGGGCGACACAAAATAACATGACATAAATACTGCATAAAGGGTAAGAAAAAAATATAGCAGCTGGATAAATTAAAGCTTGTGTATGTTAATGAATGGGTCACAATAATAAATATGTGATGTGCTAAAAGCTGACTGAAGTTAAATAATATTTAATGTGAAGATGTTTAAGAATCCAAGAACATGACCCAAATTGGAGAAACACTGGACTAGAAACTGAAGGAATGGAACAGAAGGACCAGACCAAGGGATTAGAGGAGGCAAAGATCATCATGAAATATCGGAGCACATTCCAGTGCCCTAGAATGCTTTAACCCTCTGCCTACTTCATCTTGTCTATTGTTATTGTCTGGTGCATATATCTATATTTCTGTCCCTCTGAACTTGGAGATTTGACACCAACAGTAGAAGTTCTCAACCTGAAAAGAAGGGTAAAGTACAATACAAAATTCTGAGCCCATTCTCAAGAGATTTCCAGTCAAATGTTACATTTCTAAGATGTTTGTTTAGCAATATCTGGGAATGTAGTCAGTCAGATTAGAGAAGGAGAGACACAAATGGAAAAACATTGTAACATTTAAGAAATACAGGTTCATCCTTTCTTTTCTTCACTAACTTTGACTGGCAGGATGCACCAAAAACAATCTATTGTGAAGTGGGGATGAGGGAGGGGGAAACCATCTATAACTCTTTTGCCCTGGAAGACAAAGATACAATGAAAATTTGCATTACTAGGACTTTGCAGAGTCTGAATGACTTAAAATCCCAGACTGCATGATTCTTAAATCTGCAGGTAAGAAACCTTGTTTAGAGTCTAATCCCTGTAATGCTGAAAGTCAGGATTTCCTGGCAGGAAATGCATTGCCAGCAATAGGCATATTGCCAGGCATTGACTCCAAGGAGTTAGGAGAGTACAATTTCTGAATCCTGAGCTAAAACCTTTAAAAAAATCTCTCTCCTGATATTTGCATGTTTTAATCATGCTGAAATATATATTTGATTTTCCTGGACTAATTTAGTGCATATTTAAAGAATGGGAAAGCTCTTTTGGAGAATAGCCTAAAGGGACACATTTGTTAATTTTTAAGTGGTTGTACAGTGGTTATCTACTTATACAGCACCTGTAGATAAAGTAGAACTAATGATGAATGAACCAATTCAGGCAAAATAAGTATCACAGAGAACATTCGCCCACATTTTTCAGGCCCAGAAAAATGTCTGGAAAATCTGTCTTTCCCTTTTGCATTCCAAAAACTCCTTGCTTCATTTACTGAGGGTCTTCAAACTGTGGCCCAGCTATTCTTTAAGGAATGCAAGTAGAGCTTGTTTCTTTATTACATTGTTGGCTGGCATCCTTAGAGGTGTTAAGCAGCGTGGAGTCTTTCTGCTTTTAATGACCAACTGGTCATCTCCCCATTTCCAAACATCACGTGCATGGCTGTGCCTAGCTACGTCTGTGCTGAATTTTATTGTATCTATTCTCTTCAAGTTTAATAGCATTCTTGGGCTTCTGTAGGATGTGTTCCAAGTTGCTGGAACCTCAAAGCACATGAAGATTTGCCTCTTTGCAAAATCATTGGCTTCATAGTATGTTACCATAGGCAAGAGAACTAAGGGTGCGGGTGGTATTGCAGCACCTTCAAGTTTTGCACCCGGCTTCCCTGTGCCCAGAGGCCAGCCCTGCAGTTGACTCACTACTGGTTCTGCCATCCCCCCCACCCCCAGAGTCCTGCCTCCTGCCATCCCCGGCAAGGGCACGATTTCAGGAGGGCAGAAGTAGCGGCAGCCATATGTACCAAAATGCTGCTTTTTCTTCTTCCCATTCTCCTGACTATTAGGGAGCAAGGGGAAAATGCACAACTTGTATGTAGTCCTCTCAGTCCCAGCTGATGAGGGGAGGGGGCAGAGGAGTCAGTCACACAAGCTGTGTACTTTCCCCTTGCTCTATGATAGTCAGGGGAACAGGAAGAACAAGCACCATCCCAGTAAGTGGCTGCAGCCCCCCACCCCTGCCAACCCAAAATGGTGGCCTTGTCCCCACTGGATCTGCAGCCAATCCTTCCCGGGATCCAGGCCATCAGCCCTAGACACTCTGCTGCTGCTCAGGGTTCCACCACCATCCTGGAGCTCTTCAGCCACCTCCAGCTGTGGCTAGGGTTGCCAACTCTCCTGGACTGGGCAGTCCAAATGCCATTTGCGGCAGTGGCGTCTAGTCTGGGAGCATTGGCAACCCTAGATGTGGCCCCAGCCTGGGGCACTGAGGTGAACATAGGAATGGGGGGGAGGGGCGCAGCTCAGCACTCCCAACTAAAAATAATTTTCTCCACCTATCCCAGCCTGGCCAAAACTGTGCTGTGCAACTGAAACACATGGCACTAAAGAAAGAACACAAGACCAAGCACAAAGAATTTTATGAATTCTGTTCCCAAGTCTTATACTGATTCTATCTGTGATTGTGGGCAAATGACTTTCCTGCTGCCTATAAAATGAAGATAATATTTATCCATTTCATGACAGTGTGTGAAAGTGAATTAGTGTTGGTAAAATACTTGGAAGGTGAAAAGCACTATAGGCATGGTGCTGTTGGAGAGATTTGGTTGTACTGAAAGGTATTGATATAAAGGCAAACCTATTTAGACTCAGAGTGTTCTTCATATTTGTTGATTAATTTAAATAGGCCTATTTGCATAAAAGTTCATCATATTTTACAAAGAAAATTTCCCCTTTAGAGGGAAGTTAAGCCCACATTTCAGGAAAAAGTGCTCAATTCTCTGTGAAATGTGACTCCAAATATTAATGCTCAACATTCAAAAGTTTGTAAACTTTTCAAAGCAAAACTAGAATATCACCCACAATTACATGGGGGAAAAAACCCAATACAACAAAAAACCTGTGCAAAATTTGGAAGGAAAATGCAAAAATGGCAGAAAATGTAGTTGTTTGCCCAGCTTCAGGTGCAATCATAGGAGGAAGTAAAAAGATACATTTTGAGTTGAGATTTGAAGACAATAAGGGTATGTCTAGACTACATGGCTCCGTCGACGGAGCCATGTAGATGAGTTTACTAGACATAGGAAAATGAAGCGGCGATTTAAATAATCGCCGCTTCATTTACATCAAAATGGCCACCGCGCTGTGCCGATCACCGGTTTGGCGGCACAGCAGGGCAGTCTGGACGCACCGCGGTCGACAAGGGAAGCCTTTGTCGACCGCTCTGGTAAACCTCATTTCACAAGGCATAACGGAGCGGTCGACAAAGGCTTCCCTTGTTGACCGCAGCGCGTCCAGACTGCCCCGCTGTGCCGCCAAACAGCTGATCGGCACAGCGCGGTGGCCATTTTGATGTAAATGAAGCGGCGATTATTTAAATTGCCGCTTCATTTTCTTATGTCTAGTAAACTCATCTACATGGCTCCGTCGATGGAGCCATGTAATCTAGACATACCCTAAGTGACAAAGCAGCCCTGAAGGGAGAGGAAATGATTGGGCAGAACATGAGACAGGTGATACCAATAGTGAATAAATGAAAGTTTTGTATAGAAATTGAAGATTGATGTTTCCAGCTTGGAAAAATAATTTTGAAGCTCCTACTGCAAGCGAGTTGTCTTCTGCAAAGGGACTGCTAAGGAATAGATAATAGATTCATGTGTAACAACAAGAACTTCTTGTTGCTACTCTGGACATACATGCAACAGCTGCTATGAATCTGAAACCTGAGAAGCTTGTCAACCCCTGCTAAAGTGCTGTCTTACCAATGCTGGGACTATGCTAGTTTTTTGTGACCTTCTGTGTTCAACTGAAACTGATGCTATAAAAGGACTTCTACTTTTAGTAGACTAAAATTACATTGCCCAGACACTATGTGTTGTTTACCAGGGACAGAAAAGATACTCCACAGATCAAAAGACTGATTAAATATGCATTGATTTATCAGAGACAATATTAGACCTTCCCTCTGCTGTTCTCATTTAGGCTGCATTGGGGCATAACTTTCATGAGGAGACATTCACATTCAGATACTCATTCTTCTGAGATAAACTGGGTGAAGAATACAAACACTTCCTGTCTTTCAAAGATTAGAAAAATGCTGTGACCAATGTTCCCTCTAATTTTTTCATTCATGTGCAGAATACATATTGTTATATGCACTGAGGCATGGGCAGATGTGCACCACCAGTAGAAGCACATGCTGCTGGCTATGGTTGTTCTGCTAATCATCTGGGTGGCATTTGAATCTCTCTTGGTTTGCCACAGGGCACACTGACTGTGACTATGAAAAACCTTTAAACTGAGGCCTATTTTTTCATATTTCTTTCATTCAGGATTATGGACCACATGTGTCCCTAGAGATATGCAGGAGGGGGGCTCAGCCCATCAAGATGGGAGTTTTGTTTTGGTGTAATCACACTACACAGCTGGTTAGTGGCCCTGCTTACAGGGGAGGCAAAGAAGGCAATTGTCCCAGGGCCAGGTGGTTCAAAAGAGCTTGGGGCTCTTGCCTGCTTCTGCTGTTACTATGACATCAGTAGCAGCAGCTGCCAGAGTCTAGGCTCTTGAAATCACTGCCATAGTGGCACACTGCATGCTCTAGGCAACTTTGTGAGCTAGACGGGAGGTGCGTGCTACCATCTAAGCAGAACTCAGGGCTGGCTACTTTGACCCATCCCTTCCATATGAGGCCCCACCCTTCCAGAAGTGCAGAGCCAGCTCCCGTGCACACACTTTACCCAGAGGCCTGGCAAGGCTGTCGGCTCCTCTGATGCTAGGAGTATTTTCATTCGTAAATTTCTTCTAACTGAACCAAGGGAGCCAATTTTCAAAACATCTAGCTTAGAGCTGGATGACATTTTCAATGTAAAAATGTCATTAGATTTGGTTCATATGAAACATTTTGTGAATTTGTGTTGACTTTACCAAATTTAAAAGAAAACAATCTAACAAATCTAAATGAATTTTTATTTCAAATCTGATTTGAACTGTATTTTTAAAAGATTTAAAAACTAAAAAATGAAATAGAATCATAGAATCTAGGAACTGGAAGGGACCTCGAGAGGTCATCAAGTCCAGTCCCCTGCCCTCATGGCAGGACCAAGCAACATCTAGATCAATCCTGATAGATGTCTATTTAACCTACTCTTAAATATCTCCAGTGATGGAGATTCCACAACCTATGTAGGCAATTTATTCCAGTGCTTAATCTCCCAGACAGTTAGAAAATAGTTTTCCTAATGTCCAACCTAAATCTCCCTTGCTGCAACTTAAGCCCATTGCTTTTTGTCATATCATCAGAGGTCAAGAACAATTTTTCTTCCTCCCCCATGTAACACCGGAAATGTTTTGTTTTGGATTAAATTAAATGTTTCAGTTGAACTGAAACTTTTTTGTTCCTTCTGCTTTAAAGTTCTAAATAATTGTATGTGGGGCTGATAAAAAGCAATCATCCCCATCCCCAAGATTTTTCAATTTGTCCAGGAAGCCAAAAAAATCACTTATTTACACAGCCCTAATCAGAGTTCTGTTCTCAGTTCTGCCAATGACTCACACTGTGGTCTTTTGTAAATCACATCCCTTACTTCATTTATCTGTATATGTAAAGCTGTACCATTTGAGACTTAACTGTTAACAGGCACAGTGCTTGAAAGCCTCTCATAGATAATGACCCTGTAGTCCCTACTTATTTGGTATAATGGTTTCTAACATGAATAGATCTAATGAATTCAGTTGGTTACAATTCTTCCTGGCCTTTACGTGAATCATGCAAAGATACAATGATGGGAAGGGAACAAAGAAACTTAATACTGATTGGTCAATACTTGACAATTAATTATTTTTAAGGTCTGAAACTAATGAAATACACTGTTGATGATATACTTTCAGTGTAATTGATTCCAGTTTCTGTGGGAAGGGAGGATAAACTATTTTGCAAATATAGGGCTGAGGGCACAAATTCTCAAATCAAAAACATCATTTTTTCATTTTGTGGACAAGGATCCCTTGCTGCGATAACAGAAAAATATTCTCCCTGTACAAAATGGATGAAAATACATTAATTTATCTTACATGTCAAAACTTTGGTTTGTTCACAGTGAAAAGCTGAGCTGACTGGCAAGAGTGGACTTCCTTCTCCCTCCTCCCCCACCATGGGTCAAAGCTGCACATATTTTCATAATGCTGGAGGTCGATATCTGTTACTCAGACTCATACCTTCTTTTAATGGGGCTACTTGTTGGGTGATGTTTTATTCAGCTTGAATAAAGATTGTAAGTTCCTGGTGTCATTCATTTATAATTCTGAAGATGTGGAATAAGCCAGTAGTGAGTAATGGTAGCAGAACTGGGCCCCAAAGGGCATTCACAGTTCTTTTCTGAGTACCTTTCCGGTTTCTCAAACACTGATTGGAAAATGATTTTGAGACCTTCCTTTAGGTTAATGAAACTGCACATCTGGAGCAAAAGATGTACTTTAGTCCTGTTCACATTTTTTCCCAAGGAACTGAGCACACTATGTTCATCTTGAAGCAACATTTCATTCTGGGGATTTATAGAGTATTTGATTAACGATTATTACCTCTGTACTGAAGAAATTCCTCTTGATGAAGATGGTGTTAATATTGCCATGCAATAAAATAGTGTGAAATAAGGTTGGTTGGAATGAGAGAGAGTGTGAAAGCACAGAGTATGGAAATCCACTTTGAGGCTTCAGCTTTAGTAGCAGGCCTCACGGTCTATTCTGTGTGGGGAGAAAATGTAAATCCTCGCCCTCTAAAAAGCCAAATTCAGAGGAGCTCTGTGAGGAAATTCTCCTAGAAAAGTCCTCATCCAGATCTCTCTCCCTTTAGTTTTACTGAACTGAGATCATTAAAGTCAAATGTTTCCCTATGTGGATCCAATTACAGGATCAGGACCGAAATTAAGCTTCAAACATTGGTCCTACTTTTTTTTTTTTACACTAAAGCCTAAAATGGATAAGAAATAGATATTGTTAGTATTGAATAGAAATAAAGACAAAATAACTTCTTTCTGACCCTAGCAATAATGAGGTATATCCCTTTAATTGCACAAGTGTCCACAATATAATTGCAATATTATTTAGGTGAACTTATTAAAGTGGAAGCAAGGCAAAGTAATACAATTAAGAACAATATAGGATTTTTTTCTTCAGTCACTTCTTATAATTGTATTGATTTGCAATTTATCATTCTATTTAAAATTCAATATTAACACAATTGTAATGTATCAACCTTCCTCCGTAATCAATCCTGTAGCCATTGCCAAGCCCCATTATGAAGTAATAGCAATGTTAATTTTATTCTGCCAAGTGCAAATTTACTGATTTATCACACCGTTATAGAACCATGCTGCTCCTTGAATGTGTTTGCAAAATAAAGTGTGGCAAGAGAAGAAACATACTATTATGTCTGCATGTTCTGCTGAAAATAGCAGTGAGAAGTGAGGGTCATTACAAAAATTAGCAGTGCTTTTTGTAAAAAAGCAGTGTAGGCCAGATACTCCAGTTATGTAAATTAGTGTATCCCCATGAATTTCATATCCCCATCAGAAGCTTTTAGCTTCAGTGAGGCAATAGTAACTGACGGCAGGTGTGAATTTAGTCCTCAGTGCAATATACTTTATCAATTAAAGCACTGGATGGGGACACAGGATACTTTGATTCTATGTTTTGCGTGGCAAACACTGTCTTTTTGTTCTGTGTTTGCACAGTGGGGTCCTGGTGCAGAATTCGGGATCAGAGGTAGCGCAGTAATAAAATAATAGTTCTATTTCTGGTTCTAATACTCACTTGCTGGCATGACCTCAGTTCCCCTAATTGTAAAATAGGAATAAGAATATCTTTCAAATCTACTCAGAAGGATGTTGTGAGATATTACCAAATAAAGTTCATGAAACAACTTGACATTCTTAAATAGAAACCTAGGCGATGAGTATCCAGCTATCAATACCCTTTCACTTTTCAATCTTTCACCTTATCTCTAGCATCAAAAGTTCTGAGGCTAAATTATACCCCCAGTGACACCATAGTCACAGGTTTAACAGACTGGAATTATGTTAATAATTCTGTTTCCCATGTGCAGGATGGGAATATAATCCAGCTAAACCTGAGATGTCTCAAATCTGTAGGGTAAGGGCTTTTCAGACCACTTCGATACATTGTTTAGGCCAGTCTTTGGCAGTCTTAATCACTTTTTATTGGCCCATTTAAAAAATCTGCTCATTTTAGAACCTCTAAAACATTTTAGCTATGGTTATAAATAGCAGGTGGTTACAGTCAATTGGCTGTTACCAGACAGAGATATAATCACACTCACTAAAACTGTGTTTGACACAAACATTTTATAAATGGAAAGTGATGTGCTCAAATTAAGTTCTAGGAATGGACAAAGGTTCTCCTCGTTTACAAACTAATTTTCCTGTATCTATTCTCAACACCGGCTCATCCTAAAAATAATCTTTCACACACTATTTTCATATACCATATATCTGTCTCTTGTCCTACTGATTGCAGAGCTAATTTACTTGTGAACAGAAGCAGCTAATAATATTACATCTTCTAAAGTAACTCAGATACATGAGAAAAGAGGAGTAATTTATGTTTAGTATTATTTAGATTTTTTTTTTGGACAGCTGGTATTTTGCAAAATGCAGCCATTTGTCAGAACTTCAGTTGCCACTGACTTTTCACAAGGATGTGCTTCATGGCCTGGAGCACCACTTAATAAAAAATAAGCAAAAATATCTGTTTTTAATTATGTAAAAGGCAAAATAAGCTAATCTCTATTGATAACACACACTGTACTAGAATAAGGCACTCACTTCTTTAGTAGAAGCCTGAGGGCCTCACGTGTTACTTTGAAAAATGGAGAACAGAAGTGCAATTATAAAAATGCTGCAAGTAGTTATTTGATTATAATTTTGGACCTTTCTAATTGTAAAACATTGTGCTCTACTTGGAGTAAATTAGCTTGGTCACAGTGCTGACTCCTATTATACATTCCATATTTTGTTCTCTGGTCATGTGATCATTTCAACCTTTATCCATGAGTCCTGTTAGAATATGGGTCTAATGTGCTGGAAAATTCCAATCTGTGTTCATGAATTTTGGAATAAACAAACTGGAGACAATGTGGGTAGAAACCTTCTCAATCTTTACACACAAAAGGCCAGTGACAGATAGATCAGAACGTTGAAATGTTTAAATAGCTCCTTGTAGACATCCATTGGGAGTAGACATAGTCAATAAAACAAGGGTATTTTTTGTCTTAGTACTGGAGTTATGTTTATTCTCAGATCTCAAAAATTTGAGACATAAAAATGGCAATGAGAAGGTCAGTACCTGTCGCCATGTTAGAGAGAAGAAAGATAACGTGCATTAAAGAACTGAAAATAAAACAGTAACAAGGACGAGGAAAACACACACACGCTATATATATTAGTGTGAGTGTGTTTTCCTTGTTCTGGTTACTGTTTTTTTTTATATACATATATATACATATACATATACATATACATATACATATACACACACACACACACACACACACACACAAGGCTCAACAAATCCATTTATCTACTTGCCCTTGGCAAGTAGATTTCAGCCAGTTGCCCGTTCACTGGTGGTGCGTGCATGCGCAGTGAGGGTCTGGCACATGTGCAGTGTGGGGCTGACGAGTGGATTTCACCGTGGTTTGTCGAGCCCTGTATATATATATATATATATATATATATATATATATATATATATATATATATATAATGTGTGTGTGTCAAACAACAGGATCAAAAAGGTCTCTGAATTGCCATATGATTATGTGAAAACTGTTGTCTCAGATATATCAGGATGGCAGCTTTTGAAGAAAATCTCCTAAATGAGTCCTGTGAGTGGTACATATCACCAAATGCAACAAATAAAATTATAGATTAATATTTCAAACAGCCTGTCAGCCGGTGGTCAGGGCAGTGAGTGGTGTGTGTGTATTATACACCCAAGACTTCAACTGCTAGGATTGGGATCTTTTAGCAGTGGGCAACCTGGAGGAGGTTGACGGGCGCCCCAAAGAGTTACAGGGAGAGCTTTACACCTCAGACTTTGACTGCTAGGATACACGATCCCTTCGCAGCGGGCAGCCTGGAGAGGCTGAGAGATGCCCCAACGGATCTGTCCCCTGGAAGCAACACGATCCAATGCTCAAGCTCTCCCTATATCTGTCCCTTATGACTGGCTGGAGTTCTTTTTAAAATTGTGCTTGGTTCTGTTACAGCAACTGAAGGAGTCAGGTCACAGCTTAAACAGTTACTATTTATTGTTACAGGGTAAACTTAGCTGTTAAATGCTACTACTGTGTCACAGATAACACAGCCACTACAAAGGACAGGACAGAAATTACACTAATAAGTCACTTACAGGTACCATGAAACCCTTTTGGTTCTCTGAGCTCTTATTAAATGCATGCAAAATAGACACCTAGCAGGTATATATTCTCACCCCTGCATTCCAGACTTGGCGTGGCCAGCGTCTTTCTCTCAATCCCTCGGGAAGAAGTAGGGTGAGGCTGGGCGTCCCACAGACCTCGGGAGACCAGCAATACCTGCCAGTAAGTATAGATGATTGGAGCTCAAATGGGGTGGGCTACTAAACCCCTCTTTATACCCCTTGGGTCACGTAGGCTTCTTCCTGGTCTCAAGTGGCCAATTAGGAAAAATGGCTTTGAACGCCAAGTTTCCCACGAAGGGTGCAAAGCATAATTCACACCTGGGAAAATGCAGACAATGGGCACCTCTGGTATGTGATGGGCGAAGATTCCTCTCCTGGGACAGTGCAGGCGTGTCAAATACTGGTGCTAGCCATCAGGGCGGCGGGAGGTCCCCTGGTTGTCAGCTAGCCCATTTACTGTCTGGTTTCTGTTTATTAGAGTCAGAGACAAGCAGCACCCCTGCATTCCCAGGCCATCAAAGGCTGACTGCCTTTCTCTTGCTCTCTGGGGGGGGGGGGGAACAAGATGGGGTTCATGTCTGGCTACACAGCCTCACAAAAAAAATTTCCCAACATATATTTCTGGGGCTACTCTTTGTACATGGTGGCCACACAATCAGCTCCATGCATTATTATGAAACAAAGTATTTCTTCTATGAGCCAGCATGGCAAGGCACAAGACCTTCATTAGTATCCCGCTTCTCATCTTGTGGAGAACAAAAGCACAGCCGTTGTGAGGCAAGAAGATTGATCAGGGAGCATAGAGTGTGTGGAGCAGGGCTGGGAAACATCTTCCAGTGCTGCAGTAAGTGTCTTTTTTTATAGAAACTCAGTGAAATTCAGAAAGAAATTCAGAGAAATTCAAAGAAATTCAGCTTGTATAGCAATAAATGTGATGACAGTCATGTCAAATGGGAAGCAAGCCATATGAAATCAAATAAGTCCATTTCCTTCTACCTGAAAGGCGAGAAAGTGTTAAGAGGTATAGTGTTATAAAAATATTAATAAAACCAAAAAGTTGATGTTCTAACAAAAATGAACTGAATGTACAACTGACTGTTTTATGGTTTATGATCTCTTGGTTAGAGTCTCAGCTAGTGTAAAACATCAGGGTTCGATTGCTTCTGTAGTATTATGCTTAATTATACCACCTGAGAATCTGGTCATGTAAGTGGAATTTTCAAATATACGTAAGTGAATGAGGGAGATTTAGGGTGGGTATTAATCTTTCTAACTATCTGGATAGTTAAGCACTGGAACACCTATCTGGTATACTTAATACTGTCTCAGCATGGGGGGATGGAATAAATGACTTCTTGAGGTTCCTTCCAGGCCAATGTTTCTATTATTCAGGAGCACAAATGTCTGTGATTTTCAATGGGACTTGTACTCCTAAGTGAATTAAGCATTTTGAAAAGTGTATAATTTCTAAAATTGTCTGTTAAATATGGTGACCTATTTGGAAGCATCATGGACAGCAAAAATCCCTGGCTTTAACAATGTTACACACATCTTCTAAGCTTTTCAAGAAGATTCTCTATTGCTGTAATTCATAGTGAACTATTAATTCACCAAATATGGACTAGCAAAACTGGCAAGGTCTAATTATAATTAATCCACAAGATCCCTGCCTGTGAAAATGTCCCAGAAAACTCAAATGAAAGCAATGTATAATCTGTGAAATTGAGGCGGGAAACTGAAAATTATCAGGTGACATAACTATACATGAAATAACTACATCAAGTGTGATGATTCACAGCGAGCCTGGAAATGAACATACTGTCCTTAATTTAAAGGATGTAACAATGTAAGAAGACTGTTAATTAATCAGACCAAAAAATCCCAGGTGATATTGAAATCACCCAGAATCACTAGCTGAGGTGTTTTACTCAATAGCTTATCATAGATTCATAGAATCATAGGGCTGAAAGAGACCTCAGGAGGTTATCAAGTCCAGCCCCCTGTCCAAAACAGGACCAACCCCAACTAAATCATCCCAGCCAGGGCTTTGTCAAGCCGAGACTTTAAAACCTCTAGGGACAGAGATTCTACCACCTCCCTAGGTAACCCATTCAGTACTTCACCACCCTCTTAGTGAAATAGATTTTCCTAACATCCAACCTAGACCTCCCCCCACTGTAACTTGAGACCATTGCTCCTTGTTCTGCCATCTGTCACTACTGAGAACAGCCTCTCTCCATCCTCTTTGGAACCTCCCTTCAGGAAGTTGAAGGCTGCTATCAAATACCCCCTCACTTTTCTCTTCTGCAGATTAAATAAGACCAAATCTCTCAGCCTTTCCTCATAACTCAAGTGCTCCAGCCCCCTAAACATTTTGGTTTCCCTCCACTGGACCCTCTCCAATGTGTCCACATCCTTTCTGTCGTGGGGGGCCCAGAATTGGACACAATATTCCAGATGTGGCCTCACTAGTGCCGAATAAAGGGGAATAATCACTTCTCTAGATCTGCTGGCAATGTTCCTCCAAATGCACCCTAGTAAGCCATTAGGCCTCTTGGCTACAAGGGCACACTGTTGACTCATATCCAGCTTGTCACCCACTGTAATCCCCAGGTACTTTTCTGCTGAACTGCTATCTAGCCAGTCAGTCCCCAGCCTGTAACAATGCTTTGGATTCTTCCATCCCAAGTGCAGGAGTCTGAACTTGTCCTTGTTGAACCTCATCACATTTCTTTTGGCCCAATCCTCTAATCTGTCTAGGTCTCTCCGGACCCTATCCCTGCCCTCCTCTCCCCCTAGCTTAGTGTCATCCACAAACTTGCTGAGGGTGCAATCCATCCCCTTCTCCAGGTCATTAATGAAGATGACCAGCCCTAGAATCAATCCTTGGGGCATTCCACTTGAAACTGACTGCCAACCAGACGTCGAGCCATTGATTACTACCCGTTGGGCCCAACAATCTAGCCAGCTTTTTATCCACCTTACAGTCCATTTATCCAATACATATTTCATTAACCTGCTGGCAAGAATATTGTGGGAGACCGTATCAAAAGCTTTGCTGAAGTCAAGGTATATCACACCCACTGACTTCCCTATGTCAACAGAGCTAGTTACCTCATTATAGAAGCTAATAAGATTGGTCAGGCATGACTTGCCCCTGGTGAATCCATGTTGACTATTCCTGATCACATTCCCCTCTTCCAAGTGCTTCAAAATGGATTCCTTGAGGATCCCCTCCATGATTTTTCTGGGGTCTGAGGTAAGGCTGACAGGTCTGTAGTTCCCTGGATTGTCCTTCTTCCCTTTTTTAAAGATGGGCACTACATTTGCCTTTTTCCAATCTTCCAGGATCTCTCCCGATCTCCATGAGTTTTCAAAGATAATGGCCAAAGGCTCTGCAATGACATTTGCCAACTCACTCAGTACCCTCGGATGCATTACATCCACCGGACCTATGGATCTGTGTATGTCTAGCTTTTATAAATAGTTCTTAACCTCTTCTTTCTCCACGAAGGGCTGCCTGCCTCCTTCCCATACTGCATTGCCTAGTGCGGTAGTCTGGGAGCTGACCTTGTCTGTGAAGACAGAGGCAAAAAAAGCATTGAGTACTTCAGCTTCTCCCACATCATCTGTCATTAGGTTACCTCCCTCATCCAGTAAGGGCCCCACATCCTCTCTGATCACCCTCTTATTGCTAACATACCTGTAGAAACCTTTCTTGTTACCCTTCACATTCCTTGCTAGCTGCAATTCCAATTCTGCTTTCGCTTTCCTGATTACTCCCCTGCATTCTAGAGCAATATATTCATACTCCTCCCTAGTCATTTGTCCAAGTTTCCACTTCTTATAAGCTTCCTTTTTTGTGTTTAAGCTCACCACGTATTTCCCTGGTAAGTCAATCTGGTAACCTACCATATTTGCTTTTTTTACTGCGCATCAAGATGGTTTGTTCCTGTGCCTTCAAGCAGTCTTCTTTAAAATACAGCCAGCTCTCCTATACTCCTTTCCCCTTCATGTTAGCATCTCAGGGGATCCTGCCCATCAACTCTCTGCGGGAGTCAAAGTCTGCTTTTCTGAAGTCCAGGGTGTGTATTTTGTGCTCTCCTTTCTTCCTTTTGTCAGGATCCTGAAATCTACCATCTCATGATCACTGCTTCCCAGGTTGCCACCCACATCTACTTCCCCTGTTAGTTTCTCCCTGTTTGTGAGCAGCAGGTCAAGCTGTGCATGGCCCCTGGTCGGTTCCTTCAGCACTTGTACCAGGAAGTTTCTCCAAAACTTGTCTGTGTATTGCTATATTGGTCTCCCAACAGATGTCAGGGTGATTAAAGTCCCCCATGAAAACCAGGGCCTGTGATCTGGAAGCTTCTCTTAGTTGTCTGAAGAAAGCCTCGTCTACCTCATCCACCTGATCTGGTGGTCTATAGCAGACACCAACCACAACATGACCCCTGTGGCTCCCGGCTCTAAATTTAACCCATAGACTCTCAATAGACTTTTCTCCCTCCATCTGCTGGAGCTCTGAGCAATCATACTGCTCTCTTATATACAATGCAACTCCTCCTTTCTTCCTGCACCTGTTCTTCCCATTGTTGAAAAAAACAAAGACCTCTCTCCACCACCACCTGCGCAGCCATGTGTTTACTTCCACAATCTGATGATCCCTACCTGGACCTTTTCCTTCAACAGGGAGGATGGACAAGAACACCACTTACGCTTCAAATTTCTTGATCCTTCTTCCCAGTGCTACATAATCTGCAGTGACCTCCTCAAGGTCATTCTTGGCCATATCACTGGTTCCTACATGGAGAAGCAGGAAGAGGTAGCAATCCAAAGGCATGATCAGTTTTGGAAGACTCTTGGTCACATTCTGAATTCTAGCTCCTGGTAAGCAGCACACTTCTCAAGATTCCAAGTCTGGAAGGCAGATGAATGACTCCGTCCCTTTTAGGAGGAAGTCCCTGACCACCACCACCCGTCTTCTTCTCTTGGGGGTGGTGGTTGTGGAACCCCCATCCTTAGGACTAAGCATCCCGTATACTAGCTTCAAAAACTCTGCATAACAAGTGGGCCATGAAAAAATAAGGTAGTCGCTAATGGGGAAAGTGGAGAGAAACTCTCTAGTTTGATTAACTGAAAAATGAGCAGAATTTCTCTTCAACAATCTGCCTTAGATTAGGAAGAGGCTGTGAAATCCTTAGGGGCACTACTTTTGCATGAAATATACTCAGCTTGAATCTGATGTCTGACTCTATAGTATATTGCATATTTCCTCTTTTGTTATTTTTACAGCTTTGCATAACAGGCTAGGTCAATTCAATAAGCAACAAAAATGTAATGAAGTGCTTACCATACTGAGTTAATAATCCATGTGGCCAGTTCTAATTATTTTATCAGAAGCCTTGTGGTATTTGGTGTTTTTCTTAAAACCATAGTTCCTGGAGGCAAGAGAGAACATGACAATTTCAGCTTTTTTTTTTTTCATTTTTTCATTTTTTTTCATCTGATTGCAGAGAGAAGCTGTAAAATGTGACCAGCATGCACCTAAAAGCAGATAGCAAATACAAAGAAACACCAACATTCACTACTTTTAAAAAGATTTTAAGATTTTGGAGCTAATCTCGTTAAATTTTTAATACTTGGAGTTGAAAAAAGCAAATCTCTACCAGTATCATGCTTTCAGCAGTGGTCAGTCAGTGTTTCATGATTAAAAGAATGGTGGTAGTTGTGGTGTATGTGTGTGTGAAATCACATAATCATAATGCACTTAATCAACTGTAAAATGCCACAGTTGAGAAGTGGAATATAGTTCGTCCTAAACAACTTACTACATATGAATTAACTGCGTATGTTCCTTTTCTTAGTTTGTGTAACTACAAGTCATTACTGGTCATTAAGCTGTCCAGGTGTTTTGATATATAAATCCACTGTTAGTTTTTGACTTGATAACCTCTTGCAGAAATTAATGCTATAGGCTGAATACATGCCACAAGGCTGGCTCTTTACTGGTCAGTGCTAGCTACCATACTATCCAATATGAGTAAGAGCATTAGAATCTGATCATAAATTTCTACTCCTGTTGTTTGCCAATGAAATGCTTTTCCAAGCCATCCACAGCACCAGGACCATGAGATTATATTAGTGACCACTAATTTTGACTTCCTGATAAGAAATATTGGGACAAATCTACAGCTGGTGTCAAACAATGTAATGGCAGTGAAACAATGGAGCTATGCTGATTTGTACATATGAAGACATGTCCCTCTAGAGACTTAGGAAGCTGGTATAAAGTGTACTGTATATAAAGGAATAACTTCTAAAGGGCATATAGGACTAGAAAGACATTTGGTCACCTAAAGATGCAGAAGGTGTCTAGTGGACTGTCACTTAAAAACCTAATTCTCATTATAACCACTTGATTTATAAATCCCACTAGACACCTATCTGCATCTTCAGGCATCCAAATACCTTTAAAAATCAGGTCAATGGGGCTTATCTGGTCCAAGCAGCTCATATCTAACCCTGATCAACAAGGAGATTGATAATTATTAAATGACTCATAAGCCATTAGATTTGCATTTTAACATCCAGATCCAGAGCTTCTAGGTACAATCCCTGCAAATCACCCAAATAGGGAAGGGAGTGTTATTTTAAGTGGAATAGATGTCCAGGATTGTACCACTGCTCAGCATCGATTAGTCCTCAGCTAGAGTACTGTGCCCAATTTTAGTCACCAAGGTTAGAAAAGATATGCGGAAACTGGAGAGGCTCAAGAGGCAAGTGACGAAGATGATCAAAGGGATACATTGCAAGCAGTATGAACAAAGACTGAAGGAGCTAGGTATACTTTGCTTGGAAAGGAGGACATTGAGGGTATGTCTACCCAGCAAAGATATTTTGAAATAACTTTACTAGCATCTACACAGCCAAACGGCTATTTTGAAATAATTTGAAATAGCAGAGCACTTATTTCAAATTTGGTAAATCTCATTCCACGAGGAATAACGCCAAATTTGAAATAGATATTTCAAAATAAGTGCTGTGTAGACACTTATTTCGAAGTAGGGGGCCTCCAGCTTTCCCAGGGTGCCCTGGTGGCCACTCCAGCCTCAACCAAGAACACTCCTCTCCCTCCCCCCTCCCCAGAGCCCTTAAAGGGGTTGACTCTGGCCACAGTGCCTGTGCCAGCTCCATGCCTGCCAGCCCAGAGCCAGCAGTCACTGCCCCTGACCCAGTGGCCCCACAACATGAGCCAGCAAGCCACTGGCAGCCAGCCCTCCACCGCTCCCCTGGAGCAGTCTGCCAGCTCCCAGGAGCCTGCCAGGGCCCAGAGAAGGTGGGCACCTTCCTGGTCCAGGGGGAGATCATGGACCTTATTCAGGTTTGGGGGGGATGCCCCCAACATCCATGATCTCTGCACTAGATGGAGGAACATGGCCGTCTATGGCAGGATAGCTGCCAGTCTGGCCACCAAAGGCCATATGCGAACCCAGGAGCAGGTTTGCATGAAAATCAAGTTGGTCCAGCGAGACCCCCAACCCTGAGCCCAGAGCTTCCCCTCCCCCTTATTCCCCTTGCTTCCCCCTTCCAGATCCCTCCTCCCAGGTTTCCCCCTCCCCTCTCCCACCCTCTCTTCTCCCCTCTCCCACCTCCTTTACCCATCTCACCAGAGTTTCATTCCCCCCCCCCCAGTTTTGTTAAATAAAGAGAGTTTGTGTTCATGAAAATACATGTATTTTATCTGACATCAGGAAGCAGGGTTAGGGAGGGGTAAGTAGAAGGTCATGAGGGAGGAATGAGGCACAAACCCCCAGTGAGGCAGACCAGGGAGGCTCTTAGTGCTCCTCAGGGTGGAGCTCTGCCGCAGGGCCTCCTGGATACTGACAGCCCCCTGATGGACTTCCTGGATGACAGCCTGCAGAAAGTGCAGCCAGGCTCGCAGCAATGCGTCCAAGAGAAGCACCACAGTGCCCAGGGGCAGCTCTGGCTCCATGTTGCAGAGTGCTGTGGTGTCCCCAGTGAGGGCAACCAGAGCATGCAGAGACACAAATGCTTTGATAGGATAACGAGTCTTGTGGATAAGGGAGAAGCGGTGGATGTGGTATACCTAGACTTTAGTAAGGTGTTTGATATGGTCTCACATGATATTCTTATCAATAAACTAGGCAAATACAAATTAGATGGGGCTACTATAAGGTGGGTGCATAACTGGCTGGATAACTGTACTCAGAGAGTAGTTATTAATGGTTCACAATCCTGCTGGAAAGGTATAACAAGTGGGGTTCTGCAGGGGTCTGTTTTGGGACCGGCTCTCTTCAATATCTTCATCAACGATTTAGATATTGGCATAGAAATATGCTTATTAAGTTTGCAGATGATACCAGGCTGGGAGGGGTTGCGACTAATCTGGAGGATAGGGTCATAATTCAAAATGATCTGGACAAATTGGAGAAATGGTCTGAGGTAAACAGGATGAAGTTTAATAAAGACAAATGCCAAGTGCTCCACTTAGGAAGGAACAATCAGTTTCACACATACAGAATGGGAAGCGACTGTCTAGGAAGGAGTATGGAAAGGGATCTAGGGGTTATAGTGGACCACAAGCTGAATATGAGTCAGCAGTGTGATGCTGTGTCAAAAAAAGCAAACATGATTCGAGGATGCATTAACAGGTGTGTTGTGAGCAAGACACGAAAAGTCATTCTTCCACTCTACTCTGCGCTGGTTAAGCCTCAGTTGGAGTACCGTGTCCAGTTCTGGGCACCACATTTCAAGAAAGCTGTGGAGAAATTGGAGAGGGTCCAGAGAAGAGCAACAAGAATGATAAAAGATCTAGAGAACATGATCTATGAAGGAAGGCTGAAAGAATTGGTTTGTTTAGTTTAGAAAAGAGAAGATTGAGGGGGGACATGATAGCAGTTTTCAGGTATCTAAAAGGGTGTCATAAGGAGGAGGGAGAAAACTTGTTCATCTTGGCCTCTGAGGATAGAACAAGAAGCAATGGGCTTAAACTGCAGCAAGGGAGGTTTAGGTTGGACATTAGGAAAAAGTTCCTAACTGTCAGGGTAGTCAAACTCTGGAATAAATTGCCCAGGGAGGTTGTGGAATCCCCATCTCTGGAGATATTTAAGAGTAGGTTAGATAAATGTCTATCAGGGATGGTCTAGACAGTACTGGGTCCTGCCATGAGGGCAGGGGACTGGACTCGATGACCTCTCCAGGTCCCTTCCAGTCCTAGTATTCTATGATTCTATGATTTCCTGTCCCTCATCGAGGTAGACAAGCAAGCAAGGAAAGCTGAGAATCGGCTGTTCAGGGGGGGTCCCTTTAAGCACAGGCCTCAGATAGCCTTAGGCAGCAGCCACACAAAGTAACTCCTGACCTGATGCCCTGCCAGAGCTGGTTCCAGCCGGCCTTAAATGAGATTCAGCGTCCATTCAGTGTGGACGCGCTATTTTGAAATGCATTTTGTGTCTAGACACGTTATTTCGAAACAACTTATTTTGAATTAACTATTTCGAAATAAGATATTTCGAAATAACGCTTTAGTGTAGACATACCCTGAGGTGGGACATGATTGCAGTCTTCAAACATTTGAAAGGATGTCATAAAACAGCTGGAGAAAAGTGTTCACTCTTACCACAGCAGGCAGGACAAGAAGAAATGGGTTCAAACTACAGTATGGACGATTTAGATTGAAACTCAGGAAAAACTTCCTAACTGTAACAACAATGGCAATGGAACAGACCGCTGAGGGAAATTGTGGACGCAATTCAATAGAGATTTTTTAAAAGAAGGCTGGAAGGTTTAGAAACAAGTCCAGCATTTTGTCAGGGGATTAGACTAAATGAGCCTTCTAACCCTATGATTCTATTATTCTAACTACCATTCAGACTCTGTACTCACCTGAGTACTCAGCTATTCAATCTGATAATATCTCTTTGCTTTCCATGTCTTCTTCACTAACAGGAATACCCTCTGCTTCTATTATTCTAACTACCATTCAGACTCTGTACTCACCTGAGTACTCAGCTATTCAATCTGATAATATCTCTTTGCTTTCTTCTTCACTAACAGGACTACCCTCTGCTTCCTCATACACTTTGAATCTGCATCTCTATCTTATATCTGCAGACTGCACACTGCAAAAATACTGTGCTAGTCTCTCCAGATTTCCGCCTATACTGTAGGTCTCTTTCTGTGACACTCTTCAAAATCTCTTTCTGACATCTAAAATGGATAAGCAATCTCAGAACATACCATTGTTGACCTAGAGAAGCTCATATTCAAAGAGCAGCTGCAATGACATTTTTGCAATTTCCACATGAGTATGACCCTATGAAATCCCTTTAGTTTTTTAAGTCAGGCAAATTAGTAGACAAACTGACCTAAGACAGAGGGTGAACAATAAATGCACACCTTGGTGTTTTTGTATTCAGTAGCCAATGGCTAAAGGTCCAATGTCAAACTGTAGAAATTCTGATGCTGAAACTCTGCAAGAGTAACTAAACCCCCTCATGAAACAGACCAGAAAATGAGACACAAAGGAAGAGAAATAGGTTAAGAGGTCATCAGTGTGTACTCCCATAGAACAGAATGAGAAAACTTCACATTTCTGTAAACTTTCACACAGATACAGGTGCAGATTCTAATGTCAGTTACACCTAGAATACAAATCTAGAGTGAGTCAAAAGAAATTTACATGGATGAAACTGAGATCAGAATCTGGTTTACTGTTTTTCAATTACAGTTCAAAAGAATATCCAGGTTGTCCACAGATCTAAGTTTAAAGTATATTCAAACAATGTATATAATTCCCATTTTAGAATCCAGTTTTTGGAGGTAAGCACAATATTATAGTCAAAGGGTCTGTATCAGGAAAGGTTAAATACCCTCACATGACTATTTACTTATTACTAGGTATAAAGATGACAAATTCATGGAAAACTCAATAACTGAGATGATCTGTTGCCCTGGGTCCTACAGGTCTGCAAAAGGAAGACATGGTATAGTACCTATCTTTTAAAAAGGAAATAAACAGGACCTGGAGAATTATAGACCAGTCACCCTAACTCCAAAACTGAAAAGATTCTGTAACAAACTATTAATAATCAATTTGTAACCACCTAAAGGATAATAGAGTAATAAGGAAGAGACAACATAGATTTGTCAAGAACACATCATGCTAACCCAACTTAATTTCCTTCATTTATTGACCTAGTGGAGGGAGAAGAAACAGTAGATGTGATTTATCTTGTTTTTAATAATGCTTTGTTCACTGCCTCATGTGACATAAGCACACTAGGAAAATGTGATATTGATGAAATTACTATAAAGTGGGTGCACAACTGGGTGAAAAACTGTACTCAAAGAATAGTTATTAATGATTTACCATTGCATTATGCATTTGTTTATTCTGGGGTACAGCAGATGTCAGTCTTAGATTTCTTCCTATTTAATAGTTTCATAAATGGCTTGATAAATAGAATGGAGAGTATGTTTATGTTTGCAGCTGACACTACTATGCACTTTGGAGGACAGAATTAGAATGTAAAATAACCTTGACAAATCAATGAGATGACATTCAATAGACAGAAATGTACAGTACAGCAATTAGGAAAGAAAAATAAAAGGCACAAATATAAAGAGGAATATAACTAGCTAGGCAATAGTACTATTGAAAAGGATCTGGAGGGTCACATTGGTTCACAAATCAAATATGAACCAACAAATTCATGTGTTGCAAAAAAAAGCTAATATCATTCTGGGTATGTTAAAAGACATGATGTATGTAACATAAGAGAAGTAATTGTCCCTCTCTATTCAGTGTTGGTGAAATCTCAACTGGAGTATAGTGTCCAGTTTTTTGGGGCACCAAACTTTAGAAAGACAAAGACAAAATGTAAAGAGCACAATGGAATGCACTAAAATAACCAAAACCCTGACCTATGAGGCAAGCTTAAAAAATTAACTTTGATTCTTATCTGCTTCATTTTAACTACCCAATCTTCAGATACTTACTGATTCCCTCTACCTTCCTGATTTTCTATACCCTCTGCTCCCTGTCTCCCCCCCCGTCTTTTTCCCCCCCCCCCCCTTCTCTCCTATTTATTTTGGGTCTGCACATCCTAAACTCAAAACTCCGGACATCTGAAGAAGTGGGCTGTGCCCACAAAAGCTCATGATACCATCTACATGTTTTGTTAGTCTGTAAAGTGCTACCAGACCATTCGTTGTTTATTTTCTGTACAGACTAACTTGGCTATCCCCTGTAGCTTAAAAAATTGTGTTTGTTTAACTCTGAGAAAAGAAGACTGACTAGGGGTGCATCCACACAGCAGGGATTAACTTGAAATAAGCTACACAAACTGAGCTATGTCAATTGCATACCTTATTTCGAAATAGCTTATTTCAAAATTGGGAGCATCTACACAGCACTTATTTCAAAACAGATCGGTCTTCCTCCGACTTTCCTTACTCTACAATGAAGGTTACAGGAGTAGGAGAAGAAGTCCTCCAGCTTGACATTTTTTCAACATTATTTCAAAATAACTGCCTGCTGTGTAGATGCGGAGTGTTATTTCAAAATAACACTCGTTATTTTGAAATAATGTTGCTATGTAGACATACCCTAGGAGGGGACCTGATAACAGTCTTCTAATATGTTATGGGCTATTATAAAGAAGACGGCGATCAACTGTTCCCCATGTTCACTGATGGTAGGAGAAGAAGTAATAAGTTTAATCTGCAGCAAGAGAATTTAGAGTAAATATTGGGCAAAATCATCGAACTATAAGGACAATTCACTTCCATGGGAGGATGTGGAAGCCTTATCAAAGGAGTTTTTTTAAAAAAACAGGTTAGACAAAACCTGTCAGTGATGATCTAGGAGGTTTACTTGGTCCTGCCTCAGCATGGGAGGATGGATTTGATAACTTCCCAAACTCCCTTCCCTGTCCTGCGTTTCCAATATTCTATGATAAAGGGCTCCTTATATGGTATAAAGCTACAGAAATCCCGGTTGCCCTAACAGCGCCATCATGTTTCTTGTTGGTATTTCTATTCCATCAGACTGTTCAGTTCATAGCACTACCAAATAACTTTATTAGATTTTAATTTTTCCTATGGAAGTGGCTATAAGGCTTTTCATTTCAGCACCATGATCTGCTCCAGAATTACAGAAGATTTTAAATTATTGTAAATTATCCCAGTGATGGGCATTCTATATAACTGTACAAAATAAATATTTCCAGCATCTACATATTTATAATCTAATCTTATAAAATACAGTTCAAAATGGACCTCAACTGGAGTATTCTATCCAGTTCTGGGTACCACATTTCAAGACAGATATGGAGAAACTGGAGAAGGTCCAGAGGAGAACAAAAATGATTAAAGGTCGAGAAAACATGACCTATGTGGGAAGACTAAAAGAACTGGGCTTCTTTAGTTTAGAAAAGAGAAGACTGAGAGGGGGCATGATAGCGGTTTTCAAGTATCTAAAAGGGTGTTACAAGGAACAGGGGAAAAAATTGTCTCCTTGGCCTCTGAAGATAGAACAAGAAGCAATGGTTTTAAATTGCTGCAAGGGAGGTTAAGGTTGGACATTAGGAAAAACTTCCTAACTGTCAGGGTGGTTAAAAACTGGAATAAATTGTCTAGGGAGGCTGTGGAATCTCCATCACTGGAGATAGAATCATAGAATACTAGGACTGGAAGGAACCTCGAGAGGTCATCGAGTCCAGTCCCCTGCCCTCATGGCAGGACCAAATACTGTCTAGACCATCCCTGATAGACATTTATCTAACCTACCCTTAAATATCTCCAGAGATGGAGATTCCACAACCTCCCTGGGCAATTTATTCCAGTGTTTGACTACCCTGACAGTTAGGAACTTTTTCCTAATGTCCAACCTAAACCTCCCTTGTTGCAGGTTAAGCCCATTGCTTCTTGTTCTATCCTCAGAGGCCAAGATGAACAAGTTTTCTCCCTCCTCCTTATGACACCCTTTTAGATACCTGAAAACTGCTATCATGTCCCCCCTCAATCTTCTCTTTTCTAAACTAAACAAACCAATTCTTTCAGCCTTCCTTCATAGGTCATGTTCTCTAGACCTTTAATCATTGTTGTTGCTCTTCTCTGGACCCTCTCCAATTTCTGCACATCTTTCTTGAAATGTGGTGCCCAGAACTGGACACAGTACTCCAACTGAGGCCTAACCAGCGCAGAGTAGAGTGGAAGAATGACTTTTCGTGTCTTGCTCACAACACACCTGTTAACGCATCCCAGAATCATGTTTGCTTTTTTTGCAACAGCATCACACTGCTGACTCATATTCAGCTTGTGGTCCACTATAACCCCTAGATCCCTTTCTGCCATACTCCTTCCTAGACAGTCGCTTCCCATTCTGTATGTGTGAAACTGATTGTTCCTTCCTAAGTGGAGCACTTGGCATTTGTCTTTATTAAACTTCATCCTGTTTACCTCAGACCATTTCTCCAATTTGTCCAGATCATTTTGAATTATGACCCTATCCTCCAGATTAGTCGCAACCCCTCCCAGCTTGGTATCGTCTGCAAACTTAATAAGCGTACAATATGCCAATATCTAAATATCTATGCCAATATCTAAATCGTTGATGAAGATATTGAAGAGAGCCGGTCCCAAAACAGACCCCTGCGGAACCCCACTTGTTATACCTTTCCAGCAGGATTGTGAACCATTAATAACTACTCTCTGAGTACGGTTATCCAGCCAGTTATGCACCCACCTTATAGTAGCCCCATCTAAGTTGTATTTGCCTAGTTTATTGATAAGAATATCATGCGAGACCGTATCAAACGCCTTACTAAAGTCTAGGTATACCACATCCACCACTTCTCCCTTATCCACAAGGCTCGTTATCCTATCAAAGAAAACTATCAGATTGGTTTGACACGATTTGTTCTTTACAAATCCATGCTGGCTGTTCCCTAGCACCTTGCCACCTTCCAGGTGTTTACAGATGATTTCCTTAATTACCTGCTCCATTATCTTCCCTGGCACAGAAATTAAACTAACTGGTCTGTAGTTTCCTGGGTTGTTCTTATTTCCCTTTTTATAAATGGGCACTATATTTGCCCTTTTCCAGTCTTCTGGAATCTCTCCTGTCTCCCATGATTTTCCAAAGATGATAGCTAGAGGCTCAGATACCTCCTCTATCAGCTCCTTGAGTATTCTAGGATGCATTTCGTCAGGCCCTGGTGACTTGCAGGCATCTAACTTTTCTAGGTGATTTTTTAACTTGTTCTTTTTTTATTTTTTCTTCTAAACCTACCCCCTTCCCACTAGCATTCCCTATGTTAGGCATTCCTTCAGACTTCTCAGTGAAGACTGAAACAAAGAAGTCATTGAGCATCTCTGCCATTTCCAAGTTTCCTGTTACTGTTTCTCCCTCCTCACTGACCAATGGGCCTACCCTGTCCTTGGTCTTCCTCTTGCTTCTAATGTATTTATAAAAAGTCTTCTTGTTTCCCTTTATTCCCGTAGCTAGTTTGAGCTCATTTTGTGCCTTTGCCTTTCTAATCTTGCCCCTGCATTCCTGTGTTGTTTGCCTATATTCTTCCTTTGTAATTTGTCCTAGTTTCCATTTTTTATAGGACTCCTTTTTCATTTTTAGATCATGCAAGATCTCATGGTTAAGCCAACGAGGTCTTTTGCCATATTTTCTATCTTTCCAACACAGCGGAATAACTTCCTTTTGGGCCCTTAACAATGTCCCTTTGAAAAACTGCCAACTCTCCTCAGCTGTTTTTCCCCTCAGTCTTGATTCCCATGGAACCTTACCTATCAGCTCTCTGAGCTTACCAGAATCTGCCTTCCTGAAATCCATTGTCTCTATTTTGCTGTTCTCCCTTCTACCCTTCCTTAGAATTGTGAACTCTGTGATTTCATGATCACTTTCACCCAAGCTGCCATCCACTTTCAAATTCTCAACTAGTTCTTCCCTATTTGTTAGGATCAAATCTAGAACAGCTTCCCCCCTGGTAGCTTTTTCAACCTTCTGAAATAAAAAGTTGTCTCCAATGCAGTCCAAGAACTTATTGGCTAGTCTGTGCCCCGCTGTGTTATTTTCCCAACATATATCTGGATAGTTGAAGTCCCCCATCACCACCAAATCTTGGGCTTTGGATGATATTGTTAGTTGTTTAAAAAAAGCCTCATCCACTTCTTCTACCTGGGTAGGTGGCCTGTAGTAGACTCCTTGCATGACATCACCCTTGTTTTTAATCCCTTTTAGCCTAACCCAGAGACTCTCAACACTTCTGTCTCCTATGTCCATCTCCACCTCACTCCAAGTGTGTTCATTTTTAATATATAAGGCAACACCTCCTCCCTTTTCCCCCTGTCTATCCTTCCTGAGCAAGCTGTACCCTTCTATACAAACATTCCAATCATGTGTATTATCCCACCAAGTTTCTGTGATGCCAACAATGTCATAATTGTACTTATTTATTAGCACTTCCAGTGCTTCCTGCTTATTACCCATACTTCTCACATTTGTATATAGGCATCTAAGATACTGATTTGACCTTGCCTCCCAGTTTTGCTCTGATCCTCCTTTCTCTCTGCCATTATAGCCCATGCTCCTTCCTGTTTCTGACCCATCTCCCAGGTCTCCATGTTCTCCGCTTACCTGTGGGCTTTGCTCACCTGTCCCCATCAAACCTAGTTTCAAGCCCTCCTCACTAGATTAGCCGGTCTGTGTCCAAATAGGGTCTTCCCCCTCCTCAAAAGGTGAACGCCATCTCTGCCCAGCAGTCCTTCCTGGAATAGCATCCCGTGGTTGAGGAAACCAAAGCCCTCCTGGCGACACCATCTTCGCAGCCAGGCATGCACCTGTCTCTGCCTGGGCCCCTACCTTTGACAGGAAGGATTGAAGAGAATACCACCTGTGTGCCAAACTCCTTCACCCGTACTCCCAGAGCTCTGTAGTCAGTCTTGATCCACTCTGTGTCACACCTCGCAGTATCATTTGTGCCCACATGGATGAGTAGCATGGGGTAGTAGTCAGAGGGCCGGATAATCCTCAACAATGCCTCCGTAACATCTCGGATACGGGCCCCCAGCAGACAGCATACCTCCCGAGATGAAATGTCAGAGCGACAGATGGGCGCCTCCATCCCCCTCAGAAGAGAGTCTCCGACCACCACTACACTACATTTCCTATTCGCAGTGGTGGCAGCAGACCTCCCAGCCTTGGGGGTACGAGGCTTCTCCTCCTCTGTTGTAGGGGGTGATTCCTTATCACCTGTATAAAGAAGAGCATAACGGTTTTCTTGTACCACGGTGGGAGGGTTCGGAGCAGGGGTGGAGCAATGCCTGCTGCCAGAAGTAACCAGCTGCCAGTGTCCACCCTGAGCCATCTCCTCCTCCACCAGTGGTGTGTCCGCACTCCTGTGTACTAGGACAGCTACCTCAGCAATCTCCTCATGAACACGGTCCAGGAATTGCTCATGGGTTCGGGTGCTCCTCAACCTGGCCACCTCCTCCTGTAGCTCTCCCACCTGCTGCCTGAGAGATTCCACCAGTAGGCACCTTTCACATTGGATCATCTCCCCAGCCTGGATATCAGTAAGTGGGAATTGCAAGCCACGGTCCCTGCAAAACCTCACCAAGATCTGGGTAGAGGCATCCATGCTCAGGCACTCTGTCTGGCTACAGGCGCAGGTGGAGGAGACAGAAGCAGTGCTGGCACAGGTGTTGCGCATCTTCCTGACCATAGTAGGCCTCCCTCTGTCAAACTCCCTCTCAAACTCCCCTGTCTGCAGCCCCTTGTCAGGGATGATCTAGGCCAGGGGTGGGCAAAAGGGCCTCCGCAGACCGGATTCGGCCTGCCAAGCAGGTGGAGCTGGCCCACAGAGGTCCTCCTGCTCCCCCGCCCCCAGGCCAATTATGGTCTAGGGGCGGGGGAGTGCCTGAAGCCTTCTCCGCTCTGCCCCCACCCTGCGAGCAGCACGTGGTGCTTCAAAGCGCCATGCGCTGCTCGCAGGGTGGGGGCAGAGCAGAGAAGACTTTGCATGCTCCTCTGCCCCCAAGCCTTCATTAGCCTGTGGGCAGAGGAGCACCTGAAGCCTTCTCCCGCCCTACCAAGAGCACGTGGTGCTTTTAAGCGCCGCACGCTTTTCGTGGTGGGGGGGGAGAGAGAAGGAGGCTTCGCACACTCCCCCATCCCCAGGCCAGTCAGGGCTTGCGGGCGGGGGAGCTGCATGAAGTTTCTTCACCCTGCCCCGGGCCTGCGAGGAGCCCACAGCACTTCAAAGTGCCATGTGTTCCTCTCAGGGCAGGAGAAGGCTTCCCGCACTTCCTACCCCCAGGCCCTGATTGGCCTGGGGGTGAGCAAGTATGCCAAGCCTCTTCCAGGGCATGGGTGCCTAGTGGGAAGGGGGGGCAAAGGGGCCCTTCCTGTTTAGGCCATGCCCCTTCCCGTTAGGCCACTCTCCTTCCAGGGTGGCCTGGGGCTACTTCAAAAATTTTTGAAGTGGCCTTTGGGCAAAAATTATTGCCCACCCCTGATCTAGGCAGCTCTTGGTCTGGCGTGAGGGCAGGGGACTGGACTCTATGACCTCTCGAGGTCCCTTCAAGTTCTTTGATTCTATGATTCTATGACAATAAATACAATGATCAGAATCATGAGGAGTTGCTGAGAAAGTACAATCCCCACTAACATCAGTGAGAACTACAGGTTCTCAACCAGAGTTCAGCCACAGGAAATAAGCACTTCTGATGTCAAAGAGTCCATTCCAAGTAATGACAACACTTCCGCTGACTTCAGTGTTTCAGGGTCAAGCCTAATGTAAATCTCAGAGAGGTAGCTGTGTTAGTCTGTATCTGCAAAGACAACGAGGAGTCCTGTTGCACCTTAAAGACAAACAGATTTATTTGGGCATAAGCTTTTGTGGGTCAAAACCACTTCATCAGATGCACTTCATGAAAACTTATATCCAAATAAATCTGCTAGTCTTTAAGGTGCAACAGGACTCCTCACTGTTTTTAAGTGTAATGAAGTTGCTGTGCTCAACACCCTCATGATTTGATCCAGTGACATTAATCCAGCCAGAAAGACAAAGAATAACAAATGAATTCCTCAAGTCGTTTGAAGACTAATGGCAGCCACAATATCTCTTGTCATCTCCTTTTAGACCATATGCATCCATACATGGATGACAATCATGTATCAGGGCATTCCTACGACTATAAGCTCAGCCAGTGCTTAGACTGTTCGGAAAAAAAAGGATGGGTGGTTTGTCATAGTCTGGGAGCAGCAACTGTAGTAAGACAGCGCTTAAAATGTCCACCTCCACAACACAGATTGATTTTTTTGTTATCATTATATCCTTGGGTGGGATAGTCTGTGACCCCTTATGATATGCCTCTGTCTTCTATATATGCACACACATGTTCCTTCAACACTGAAATCAGCTCACTAAGTCAGATATAAAATTGTGCTTGGAAAGTACCAATTAAAAGTGGCACAGTACAGTATGCATTTACTATTCTAGTTTGTCTGGATCTCAAATACACCACAGCTCAGTATAATTTAGTACAGTCTGGCAGTTCTTGCCCAAGGAAGAGCCAGCAATGGGATAACAGGAGAACTGAAGGTCAGGCCTGAACTGTCATCAGAAGCAAATGCAATGTCTGCCTGAACTATATCTCTAGTAAATATTGTGCAAGAAATGGGATAAAGTTTGAAGTATATAGTGCAGAGAAAGGAGAATGAAAACAATATTTCTGCTAGTCAGTGTACTTGTCAGGCATAAAACCACACCAAACTACCAACTTCATTAACACACAATTAAAAGGATTGGAATCCCATATAACAATACTTGGATGTCTGATTTTTTTTATGGAACAACTAGGGGGCTGTGTCGTCTTCTCACTACACTCGCCTACCCCCTTCTCTCCAGCTGCTTTTGTTTCACTGAGAGAGCCTTTTGACACTGATGATATCATTCTGTCATCTGACAGGAAAAGCTTTTTTATAAATATAGAGACAGATCTGTTTTAAGGTAGCATTTATTAGTGTTAATATGGCAACTATTTCACACCTGAAGGGAATAAGGAGAAAAAATTACAGAAGGGACAATAAAGTCAATAGAGTTACCTTCTTCTGAGTTGATGGCTTCAGTCTTAAGTGTCCTTTCAGTTACTTTTTTGTGTATAATCCAATTAACATACATCAACAAACACCAAGGATATAGCTGTTTTTCTCTGTAAACATAAACTAAATGCTAAATTGAAACTGATTTTCTGTGCAATTAAATTACATCCATGTTAATGCTAAATAAATTCATTCTACTAGATGTTTTACACTGAATACTAAAGTAATTCATAGTGATTAGTGACTCACTGGGAAGGATGTTGCCCCTCCTTGTTAGAGATAATTTATCACATAGGAGCACTTCCCCTTCCCCCTCCTCTGGGGAAGAGACAAGGCAACATTAATGAAGTATAAATTACATTTTATCCTTCATGACTTAGTCACACCGATTAGTAAAAACAGATTTTTAAAAAGCAAGGTACTTTTTTCAGATTCTCCTTTGCAAAAAATAGGGAAGAGAGTCATGAAACAAAACCTATGTCAAACCTTGTACATTTCAATGCCTCATTCTATAAGCCTTCTTATAAAGCCACAACATGTTTACAACTACATTTATAACTCACAAAAATATCCTATTTCACAGTAGACACTATTCAGAATCTAACTGGTACTTTCATCATTGTAATTAATATTCTTATGTTCCTAACAAGTCTCTCCCCAAAAAGGAAAGAGAAAAGAAACCAACAAAGAATATAATCCCAAAGCATAATAAACTTTTGCTTTTGGACTTTTACATTTGCATATGCTTATTCACATAAGCAATATCTACTGACATCTTTCCTTTTTCCACTTTATATCAAAATGCCATATTCCTTTTCAGAGTAGAAATTACCATCCTGAATTTTGCCAAATAATTTATATTTGCAGGCCTGGTGACAGGGGGAAGTGGCCAGAGGAAGAGGGCAACTGCCCCAGTGCCTGTGATTCCAGTAGAAGCAGCGGCTGGAGCCCCAGACTCTGTAAATCTTGCCAGAGCTCTGGGTGGTACACTTTAAGTGGCACTGAAGGGCTGACAGGGGAGGTTAGCCCCCTTCCTCCTGAAGCTCTGAGCCTTCCTGGAGGGCAGAGCTGTTGCCCCACCACCACCTTGCCAAGGGGCCCAGGAATTCTGTTGGCTCCCTTGTATATTTATCAAAGAATGAAATTAGGTTTTCAAAGCTATTAGGTATTTCTTAATTCTCAAGCATTCTCAATCCTTTTTATTTAAAAATGGTGAAGCACAAAGAGAGAGCAAGAGAGGGACAATTTTAAAGGGGCTGCTGATGGAATAAAATTGATAACAAGAACTGGGAATGGGACCCTCAACACTCAGCAATAATAGTGCAAATTCAACCAGTGGTAATAACAAAAAAACCCACAATATTGAGCCCCGAAATTAGGATGGTATATTTCTGACAAATAGAATAATACAATGACAAATTGAATTTGCAATTCATGCTGTTGTCACAGCTACTTTAGTAACAGATTTATTCCTTGAGTAATATTATGGAATTTACTGTTAGAGGTTCTACTGAGTGTCTCTATTATGATCAATTTTATTCTTACTGTGACAATAGTAAGACATTACTGTAAAAATAATCACAATCAACTCAAATTGGCATCCTGGTTGTCCATCACATTCATTAAGATTTAACATCATCTATATATTGTCCTTCAATAACAGGGCTGTAGCATATTAATGGGGAATGTGCAGGGCTTCTGTGGTTAAATGTGGGACTGCAGTCTCCAGAGTTGTCAGTTAAAATCCTTCCACAAGGACAAGCTCCTTAAAAAGGAATGCATTTTTTTCCTAATCTTTTGATAGGAAAGTGCACTATGAGGCACTATAAAAAGCTAAGATGTGTTCTCTGTTGCTTAATCAAGTAATTAAAGCCAACACAGGTTCAAAATGTTCTATCCCTAAAATTACATTTTCTGGTAACTGATTCATTATGGAGGTCTCTGAAATAGAAATGTCATATTATAGATGAAGAATTACCAAGCAGAAGAAATCAGAAATATTTGGGGCTGAATTCACCTCTCAGACCAATGTAAATCTCAAATAGCTGCAATGAGGCAGGAGTGTGATTCCTCTGCTCAGGTACACATATAGCAGTTGTTCTCAAGCTAGCACAAGTACAATCAGCAATGTAGACACAATAGCATGGCTAACAGCAGCAGAGACACAGTTGAGCCATGGCAAGTACAAATTTGCATAAAACAAGTGGGTACGTACTTGGCCCTCTTCAGTGATGCCTCCATTGCTGCTATCCATGCAACATTTCTGTTTATACTCACACTAACTCTATAAGAACTGGCACAAGTAAGTGTGCACGAGAAGGGGAACCACACACTTTGCTCAAAGTGTTGCCATAGCCTTAAAATCAGTGGAATTATGCCAGTACAACTATGCCAGATCAGATTTTGGCCTCTTCTTTTATAAGGCTATGATTGTTCAAAAATATAGGAGAAATGTAAACCATGAATATCCAGAAATAAGGTGAAATTAAAGAATTTATCATTCCCTTCTTCCTTAGCCCCCTCCCGCACACTCAGAAAAAAAAAGAGGAACCTGAACAATATACACTGAAATGCCCTCCTGAATGCATGCTAATCAGATGCTTGCTCATCTGTCAATATTGCTGATGTAACCATGTATGGGGTCACTTCAGGTTTTGGATGCAAGCTTGATGAAATCAGGATATGTATTATTTTGGGGTATTTGTTGGACATGAAATGGGAGCCATCCAAAGAACTGAAGTGTTGTAGAAAATATGAAGGTAGAAAGACATGCAAGGGATTTTTTTTAGAGGAGGGAGATTTGTGTGTGCCTATACACATGGACTCCCATACATAATTTGCTTTGTTTTTAAGTTAGCAAAGAGAAGTTCAAAATAAATAAGCCTTTCACTTGGGCTATGTCTAGACTACATCCCTCTGTCGGCAGAGGGATGTAAATGAAGCACTTTGAAAGTGCAAATGAAGCTGGGATTTAAATATCCTGCACTTCATTTGCATAATCACGTAATGGTGCTCTTTCGAAAAAGCGCTATTTTGAAATTGAAACTGCAGTCTAGACGTGGTTCTTTCGAAAATGGGGTGCTTTTTTGAAATATCCTGTAAACCTCAAAAATGATATTTAAATCCTGGCTTCATTTGCACTTTTGAAGTGCTTCATTTATATCCCTTGGCCGACGGAGGGATGTAGTCTAGACACACCCCATTGGAGTGGAAGATGGTGAGATTTGTGTTGGTCATACATTCCTGAGGGAATTCATGCCACAGTCTTGAACTAACTTCCAAGAAAGTTATGTCTGCTGCACAGATGAGCTTTACAGCTATTATAGAAAGTTCCATTGTATGAAGGAGAGATGATGTTGACCATGCCTTTGTAATGGAATTGAACGTAAGACCTCTGGAGCTTAATGCATGAGCCTCTACCTCATGAGCTAAAAACCAGCTGCCTCTCAGCTAGGGCTGTAGAGCAGACACATTATTCTTACTATATGTGGTCTCAATGCCACTAGATAGGACAGTATACCACACCCAGAAAGTGTGTGAGCTACACTTTCATTCCAGAACTTTAGACAGTCCTTGACACAAGATATAAGAGGCACATTGAAGATAAAGAGATACTCTTAAGCAAAGTAAGCTGCCGTGGGATAAGAAGGAAGGACTGATAACTTGTTAAAAGATAGGAAACAAAGGGTAGGTAAAAATGGTCAGTTTTCAGAGTGGAGAAAGGAAAATTGTGGTGTTCCCAAGGGTCTCTTCTGGGACAGACCTATTCCACATATGCATATATGATCTGGAAAAAGGGTAAGCAGTAAGGTGGCAAAATCTGCAGATGATAAAAAACTAGTCAAGATGATTAAGTGCTAGACGACTGTGAAGAGCTATAAAAAGATCTCTCAAAACTGGGTGACTGGGCAACAAAATGGCAAATGGACTTTAATGTTGATAAATGTAAAGTAATGCACATTGAAAAACATAATCCCAACTATATGTATATATATATATATATATATATATATATATATATAATGGTATGGTCTAAATTAGTTGTTACCATTCAAGAGAGAGATCTTGGAATTATTGTGGATAGTTCTCAGAAAACATCCACTCAATGTGCAGTAGCAGTCAAAAAAGCAAACAAAATATTGGGAATCATTAAGAAAGGGATACATAATAATATAAAAAATATAATATTGCTTTTCTATAAATCCATGGTACACCCACATTTTGAATACTGTGCACAGATGTGGTCACTCCATCGCAAAAAGGATATACTGAATTGGGAAAACTGCAACAAAAATGGTTAGGTGTATAGAATGGCTTCCATATAAGGAAAGAGCAATAGGACTGAGCCTTTTCAGCTTGGAAAAGAGATGATTGGGGAAAACATGATAAGCTCTATGAAATCATGACTGGTGTAGAGAAAGTAGATAAGAGAGTGAAATTTACTTAGTGATGATTACCTATTCTATTAATTCCTTATGGGACACATGGCACTATCCACTGTTGGAAGACAGGACACTGGGCTAGATAGACCTGTGATCTGACTCAGTATGGCCGTTCTTATTTTTTTAAGGACCAAAATGTTAAATTTGGTTCAATATTCTAAGTGAGATGTGACACGTTCATGGTAGCCTATGTAGCTGAGGATACATACATTTGTCGGAATTTCTTTAGCACTGAAGTCTTCATGCCAAGATATTGCACTGCTGAACCATTCAGAAAGGTTTGTTGTCCATATATGTCCAGGGAAAGGTCTATAGGTTTGACTTCTAACCCTGATTCTGACACTGAATCCTTCTGTTATCTAGTGCAAGTCATTTTAACTCCCTAATGAAATTTCAGTTTTTGGTAAATGGGGCAAATGGGGATATTAACTACTCCATTTACTCATATCAATTATGTGCACAACATATAGAGCACACATAAATGAAAAATGGATTAAGATTAGAGAGAGTTGGAAATTTTATATCTTGTTTGTATTAGGAGAACAGATATTTTCACTATCCTTGTATTTGCCTGCAACTTGATCCTAGGACAATGAAAACAGCTACTCTTCTAATTAGCACACTGAGTGCTTATCTTATTTTTTTGTTCAAAATATCAATGTCAAACTTTCAATACAACAAAACAGGAGAAAATGTGCAATAGGAAATAAGCTGTTTTAGTCAGTACTAAGTACTAAAAGACCTTACTGATTTTTTTAAAATATAAAATGGAATAGTAGAATATTTTATTAGTACAAAATTAATTTTATATTATGATATGATATTGTATGTAATAAAATAATGAAAAATACTGAAAGTAATATAAACATGAATTAACATTTCTAAAATCAAAATTATGATTTGAAATACAGTTTCATTTTTTCTAAACCAAAATTTATATAATTTCTTTTTTGTTCAAAAAATGTAATCTCACATTTAATTTCAAAACTATTTTTTGTTCCAATTCAGAATGAAATGTCAAAACTTCCAGTGAAATGGAAAGTCCATGTGTTTAGCACCACTGAGATCCCTTTGAAAATGTGTTCTAATCACTTCAGTTCAGTGAGGCTAGTTGTCAAAATAATTATTCACAAATGCGGGCAAGAGGTTCACAATCTGACCTTTGGAACACAGATGGATTGCTTTATCATATAAGCAATAATTGAAATTATATGGACTTGGTCATTATTTGGGGCTTCAAAACTATTTGACATTGCCCCTTTCTTTAAAAAGGTTAGTAGTATTCTGTGATTTTTATTAAATACCTTGTATGTTTCTTTTTAATTTGTCACACAATAGACAGCACAGGTGGCAATGTAGAACAGCAGGATTAATCTGAAATAGAAATAAACTCTAAGGGCTTATCCTGCTGTCAATGTTTATACAAAATTCCCATTGACTTTTATGTGAGTTCTTGCTACTTAATGATGCCAGGATTTGGCACCATTTTTCCCCCTAGTTCAGATGCAAAGTATTTGATTGTCAATATTAGTGATTCTGCAGAACCTTTTAAGAAATATGGAAACAAAAGTCTAATGTGAAACAAACTTCACGTCCTTTATCCTTTTGTAACAAGATATTAAGTGGGCTTTGCATCTCAAACATTTACTCTGTGTTGCCAACCTAGACTTCAACAAATATTTCAAACAGTCACATGCCAGCCTTTCATGCATCATCTACACATGATACATGTCAACACACCATATGTGTTCTGGAATGCCATATTTGGTGTTTTCTCAATAAGTGTTGCTCTTTTTCCTTCCCCAAGTTTGTGTATTAGAGGGGTACTGTTTGAGTTGATGTTATCAGTTAACATTAAGAAATTACTTGCAGTAACTCTTTGAGGGTGTGTCCACACAGCAGGGCTTAACTCGAAATAAGCTATGCAAATTGAGTACATCAATTGCGTAGCTTATTTCAAAATAGCTTATTTCAAAATTGGGAGCATCTACACAGCACTTATTTCGAAATAGAGCTCTCTTCCTCTAATTTTCCTTACCCCTCGTACAACAAGGGTTACAGGAGTCAGAGTAAGAAGTCCTTCATCTTGACAGTATTTCCACATTATCTCGCAATAAATTGCCTGCTGTGTAGATGCGGACTAAGTTATTTAGAACATAAGAACATAAGAATGGCCGTACTGGGTCAGACCAAAGGTCCATCTAGCCCAGTATCCTGTCTGCTGACAGTGGCCAGCACCAGGTGCCCCAGAGAGGGTGGACCGAAGACAATGATCAAACGATTTGTCTCCTGCCATCCCTCTCCAGCCTCTGACAAACAGAGGCCAAGGACACCATTTTATCCCCTGGCTAATAGCCTTTTATGGACCTAACCTCCATGAAATTATCTAGCTTCTCTTTAAACTCTATTATAGTCCTAGCCTTCACAGCCTCCTCTGGCAAGGAGTTCCACAGGCTGACTACACGCTGTGTGAAGAAGAACTTTCTTTTATTAGTTTTAAACCTGCTACCCATTCATTTCATTTGGTGTCCCCTAGTTCTTCTATTTAGGGAACTAATAAATAACTTTTCTTTATCGGCCCTCTCCACACCACTCATGATTTTATATACCTCCACCATATCCCCCCTCAGTCTCCTCCTCTCTAAACTGAAAAGTCCCAGTCGCTTTAACCTCTCCTCATATGGGACCCGTTCCAAACCCCTAATCATTCCAGTTGCCCTTTTCTGAACCCTCTCCAAGGCCAAAATATCTCTTTTGAGGTGAGGAGACCACATCTGTACACAGCATCCAAGATGTGGGCGTACCATAGTTTCATACAGGGGCAGTAAGATATTCGGGGTCCTATTTCAAAATAATGTTGCTGTGCAGATGTACCCTGTGTGACCAAAAGAATTACTTTGAGAAAATGGAAATCTGCAATTCCTCCTTCATACACAGACTGGCTTACTGAGTTTACTACTACTGCATGAATGGGAAACATGATTTTAATAAAAAACCTTCAAAAATGTGAGAATGTCTTGTCACTCATGAATCTATTGAATGCTTTTGGGCTGCATCTACACTGGCATGATTTTGCGCAAATACTTTTAACGGAAGAGTTTTTCCGTTAAAAGTATTTGCGCAAGAGAGCGTCTATACTGGCATGTGCCTTTGCACAAAAGATTTGCTTTTCCACAAAAGCATCCGTGCCAGTGTAGACGCTCTCTTGCGCAAGAAAGTTCCAATGGCCATTTTAGCCATCGGGCTTTCTTGCACAAGAAATTGGTGTTACCTGTCTACACTGGCCTCTTGCTCAAGAGGACTTATCCCTGAGCGGGAGCGTCAGAGTATTTGCGCAAGAAGTACTGATTTTGTACATTACAACATCAGTGTTCTTGCGCAAATACTCGCGGCCAGTGTAGACAGGCGGCAAGATTTTGTGCAAAAGTGGCCGCTTTTGCGCAAAATCTTGCCAATGTAGACACAGCCTTGTAGTTTAGTAAATAGTAGTCCTTGATTCTCATAGGTTATGTTCTCATTGATTTAACTGTTTAATCAGTGCAATAACTAATGACTTGCATGTTTTGGTTTGTTTTTGGTTTGTTTTCCATGTTTTACATGTAATGAATTTTGAAATTTATTTTATATGATATTGTCATCTTGTGCATGCATTTATATGTTTGTTTTATGTTAGTATATTCTCAGAAATTGTGATAAATTCACTTTCTTTCATTTGTACTGTGCTTTGGTATGTCTGAAAAAAAAATTGAAATATAGACCATTAAAAGGGAACACTGAATCAAGAGACACAACTCTAGCTATGTTAATTATGCTCCTGTTGGCTTCCCTTGCTTCTTGCAGAAATAGGAGTACCAGATGCCAGCAGGGGCACCCTCTGAATTCAATTTAGTGAGACTTAACTACACTCACTAAATCAAACTTGAGAAGATCGATCGTAGCAGCATCAATCTTCTGTTTAGTGAAGACATGGTCGTAGTCACTGCAAAAATTACTGCTAAATTCTAGCTGTCTTATGTGTCTATGGGTCATAAGAGTACTCTTTTTTTATTTGTCTTGTTTTTTGTTTCTTTTTGTTTTTCTTTCCCCTCTACCTCCTGCAAATGCACTGCACAAGGTCATACACTATGGAGACATCAGCGAAGGATACCAAAATGTCAGACAGGCATCATTAGGAGGAGTATATCATTACTTATTTGCATTATCCAGAAAAGAGGACAACAAAACAGTTAAGCATGAGCAGAATGGCTACAGCTTAGATAAATAGGCAAGGCTCACAATGGCCTAAAAACATATGGGACCAAAACATAGAAGAGCCAATAAAAAGTATTTGCTCACCTTGCACACTAAAACAAAATAGCAAAATTCAATCACTTATTAAAAGCAACACCAAATAAAGAGCACAGTTCTACTGATTTGCCCATGAGAGTGATGCAGCAGTAACAGTTCCTCGAGCACCACTATTACGTTAATCTGTAATGCCAGCCATGCCAAATTTCTCTCCATTGTCCCCAGGGCATACATTTAGAATGTAATTATCAGTTATATGCACAAGTCCCAAGACACATCTGCAATCTAAACCCATGTGTACCTTTTAATCATTTATTTTCATGCTATAAAATCTGGTTTCTCCAAGTTAGATCTGGCATTCTTTAATGATATTGCATTAGTGTGACCTCTTTATTACCCTCTCTTCTGTATAACTTAGTAACCCCAGATATCTGAGATTTGACAAACAGAAAGCTAGATTATTTTTTCCACAGTTGTTCCTGGGGAAAACAACTTTTTGGGGTTCTGAGCAATTCTTAATGAGATAGACACTCAATAATGAATTCACCATGATAAGAGAGAGTGAAAGCATATGTAATTAAAATATTATTAAATAAATGGTTAGTTACTTGTAGACTTCACTGGCAGAATCATCGGGAACATCACAAACCAAATCTGTGTTGCCTGATCATCCAATAAAGAATGTATAACTAATCTAAGTTTTATGTCAGACAGTATGATATTTGTAACATCACTGTACATTCACGGACAAATACTTAGCTTATGTAAATCGGTATAGCTCTACTGACTTCAGTGAAATTACACTGATTTATATCTGGTGAATCTCCTGTTTCCTGAGACCTTGCTCCAGGATCTGTGAACTGTTTTATATGCAAAAGGGGGATAGCAGGGTGATTGTTAAAATAAGATATAAGTAAAGATTATTTTGCCAATGGAATACTATAAAATCATTATGTATCTTTTGTTGTGCTTCTGAAAAGCATGTTAATGCAGACACATACAGATGGAACTAGAAGTAATGATGTCAGATGTATTAAGATCAGTAAAATCTAATAGAAGTTATGCAAATTTACCTTATAGAGGTGTTTTGTGCTGGAATTGCTTATAGACAATATTCATATAAGGCCAAATCCTACTACCATTATTCTGTCTTTAACTTATTCTGAGGCTAATATGAATTTTATCTAAGTGAGGACTGTAGAAGGGTTTCAGGATTTTGAGAGTACAGTACACTCATATCTTGTCGTGTCCAACATTTATATGTATTCTGAGGTATCTATGCTTTTTTGAAATCTGCTTAGCCTAATAGCAATTCTGTATAGCATTCTGTAGATTTCTGAGGTTTCTCTATTTTATTATTTCAGTCTTATAATTGTGTGCCATTGTTCCTGAAAACAGAGGGGAAAGAAAAAAAATAATAGATCCATCTTAACAGGGACTCTAAAAACATGAGAAGCTATAGCCTGATTTTGCTGGAAGAAGTAATTGAAATGCTTTAGTAATCCACTGGAAAAACTCCTTTGATAAAGGTTTGGTTTGAATCTTTTAATATGTAGACTATAATTTTCAGGAGAAGAAAGAAGAGGGGGTATTGAATATAGAAATAAACAGGGTTCGCTAGAAGGTTTTCTCCCACCTTGAAAGGCCTGAAACAGGATAGAAAGCAAAAGAATTCAGAGATAACATATCTGATACCTTCTTGGATGCTTATGAAGTGTGATAACATGTGTAAAATAAATTAAGATAGTCCACAGAGTGCCTGATTTTGAACTCAAAATACAATGGTGTAAACCATAGCAAACTCTTTTGGTGCCACTATAATTACTTGGAATTCATTTAAATGTAATTGAGATCAGGATCTGGCCAAATAACTATTTCATTTCTGGAGACAAGATAGATTTTCTTTAATTTAAATGGCATTATTATTAACCCAAAGTTGTCAAAATGGCATACTTGCTTTAATCAGCATTAAAATGTGGTGTTACTTCAAAGTAAGACTGATAATATGTTGTCTTTTCAAAGGAAGCATGAATGGGAATAGCCATGATTAAAACATTAGTAAGAGAGAAGATATGTTAAAGATCTCAGCAAAGGAAATATTGGCTCCTAAAACAGGTTAAGGTTTGTGAAGAATTACAGAAAAGCAGCTGAAATCTTCTTAATGACTAAATGTTTCTAGAATATGCTTAGAGCAGTCAGGAATGAAACTAATAATAATAATATGAATATTCCTAAAATTTCTTAAAATATTACATTCCTGTTCAAAAATCCAGCTAGTAACTAAAATTAAAATGCACAAACTAGTTTAAAAAAGTAAGTATAACTTATCTGGACCTCAGCAGTAGATTGAATTAATTATGTTTATTTTCAGTCTGAAAAAAATCATTTTACAATTTCAAATAACTGCAGACTTTGTGTCAAATGGGATTTCACCAGGGTTGTTCACCTCTGCTGTGTGAGGAGCTATTATTTTTCAACTTTTTGAACTTTTAGCTAAGCTCTCCTTTGGATCAGAAAGAAGACAATGTGATCTTTAGCTCTATTAAGCCAGGAAATCCATGGAGACTGTAAGGGTATGTCTACACTAGCTCGTTAGTTCGAGCTAGGTAGGGTAATGAGGGCAACCGGAGTTGCAAATGAAGCCGGGGATTTAAATATCCCGGGCTTCATTTGCATGTTCCCAGGCGCCGCCATTTTAAAATCCCCCTTCGTCCGAACTCCGTGCCCGTGGCTACACGCGGCAGGGACTAGGTAGTTCAAACTAAAGATCCTAATTCAAACTACCATTACTCCTCGTGGAATGAGGAGTAACGGTAGTTCGAATTAGGATCTTTAGTTCGAACTACCTAGTCCGTGCTGCGTGTAGCCACGGGCATGGAGTTCGGACAAAGGGGGATTTTAAAATGGCGGTGCCCGGGAACATGCAAATGAAGCCCAGGATATTTAAATCCCGGGCTTCATTTGCAACTCCGGTTGCCCTCATTTGCCTACCAAGCTCGAACTAATGAGCTAGTGTAGACATACCCTAAGATTTGATTATAGGAATCCAGAAGCCAGCAGATAGAGTGTGACACGTAAGACTTACAGCAGAGGGTGAAACCTTGGTTTCACTTAAGTCAATGGCAAAAATCCCATTTATTTTAATAGGGCCAGGATTTCACTTGAGATACCTTTTATGAAACTGGCTTTGATTAAATTTTTGGTTAGACTGGAAAATATAAGTGAGGAGTAGGACATACAAAAGGATGTGATAAAGAGAAGACTTCCAACAGCTGAGATAAGCATCTTAAGATTCAGGAGTTCTCTGACTGAAGCAACTTGTGAACCTTCATTTAAAGACCTAAGCATTTGGGGCACAAAGAAATATTATCAATTTCTTTAAAAAGCAGAAAACATGTTTGCAAAAATATGCCCAATTTTTATTTGAAAAAAATCAGGCAACATTTCCAAATATCCCATTTTTCAACAAATGATGGCTATTCACAAATTGACTGGCCCAAATATGAATCTGATGAGGTTCAACAAGGACAAGTGCAGAGTCCTGCACTTGGGATGGAAGAATCCTAAGCATTGTTACAGGCTGGGGACCAACCAGGTAAGTAGTAGTTCTGCAGAAAAGGACCTGGGGGTTACAGTGGATGAGAAGCTGGATATGAGTCAACAGTGTGCCCTTGTAGCCAAGAAGGCTAATGGCATATTAGGTTGCATTAAGAGGAGCATTGCCAGCAGATCCAGAGATGTCATTATTCCCCTTTATTCGGCTCTGGTGAGGCCACATCTGGAGTACTGTGTCCAGTTCTGGGCCCCCCCACTACAAAAAGGATGTGGACGCATTGGAGAGGGTCCAGCAGAGGGCAACCAAAATGATTAGGGGGCTGGAGTGTATGACCTATGAGGAGAGGCTGAGGGAGTTGGGTCTGTTTAGTCTGCAGAAGCGAAGAGTGAGGGGGGATTTGATAGCAGCCTTCAACTTCCTGAAGGGAGGTTCCAAAGAGGATGGAGAAAGGCTGTTCTCAGTAGTGACAGAGGGCAGAACAAGGAGCAATGGTCTCAAGTTGTGGTGGGAGAGGTCCAGGTTGGATATTAGGAAAAACTATTTCACTAGGAGAGTGAATGGGTTACCTAGGGAAGTAGTAGAGTCTCCATCCCTAGCAGTGTTTAAGTCTCAACTTAACAAAGCCCTGGCTGGGTTGATTTAGTTGGGATTGGTCCTGCCTAGAACAGGGGGCTGGACTTGATGGCCTTCTGAGGTCTCTTCCAGCTCTATGGTTCTATGATTCTATGAATGGATAATTTGTTTATTGACCACATTAGCAGAAAGAGAACTAGGAGACTAAGCAAATATTCACTAAAGTCAATGGATTCTTTATGTAAAATAATTTTACCCCGCCTCTCTATTTAAAATATTTGAGCTGGCTTACAAAATTTTTAAAACACAATATAAATATTTATAAAAATTAAAATACGAGACTCCAGGGGGACATAAACCTGCTAAGGATAGAGAAGTAGTTTTTCTTTGCTGTCAGCCTGGCTACAGAGTGGGCTCGCAATTCAGCTCTGACCCACAATTGACTGGACTCAGCTCTAGTTCTCCAGCAGCATCCTAGCCATCACACAGACTGTTTTGCTGCCATCAACTCCCCAGAAAACCAGGGAGCAAACCTGGCTCCACTAGCTCGAAGAAGACGTTTAGTAACAATCATGTCAACCGCCTGGACTACCTGGATATTCCATATATTGACTAGGGCATCAACAGGACTATTTGCCATAATAGCTGAACAATCCCTCGTGGACCTCAGGAAACCCTCTGGATGCATCAGTCTCCAAGGGCAGACTATCTTAATCAGTCACCAGCCTCTGTGAAGGGGAAGGTCTGTGGATAGTCTAAACTTAACCAGGTAGTGACCAGTGCACAACAAAGTAATCAGTCCAAGAACTCTATCACCCTTAGTCCAAAAGATTAGATTGAGCATATGACCTGCAACATGCATGGAGGCAGTTATTTCTTTGGATAGTCCTAGGGTCATCATGGTATCCATACAATCTCAGGCCAAACCAGACAGGATAGCCTTGGTGTGAACATAAAAGTCCCCCAAGATTAGAAGCCTCGGGGTTCTCAATGCCATGTCCAAGACAAACTTGGCCAGCTTGAGCAGAGCATCTGCCGTACAGGGGGGTGGTCGGACACCCCACCTGGCCACCCAACATCAAGTAAAACACTTGAATTTAACACTTCCTTGGACCAAGGCCCTGGCCAGTGAGATGGTATCCCAATAGACAATCGCCATCCCAACCATCAAGCCACAGCTGTTGCTGAACTGAGAACCCAGCCGGGCACAATTGGGAAAGATCAGTGCACTCCCACCTAGGTCTCAGTGACACAAGCAAAGTTGGCCCCTTCATCCAGGATTAAATCACAGATGATAGCTGTCTTGTGGGATAGTGACCTGGCATTCAGCAGCAGCACCTTCAGGTGCTTAGAGCTGTTAATGTTCCCAGAGTCATGGAGGCTGGGAACAGGACTGGAACAAGGAATAGCACATAACCTCTAAACCTCATTCCCCTGAGCTGGCCTGTCCGATCGTACTGCCATATCTTCCCCTACCTGTTACAACTGCCACAATGGTATCTGAACGCTCCCCCTTAGCTACCGCATCTGTGCCACAACACATAACGAAAAAGGAAAACAGCAACACAAACCTTCCTTAATCTTCAGTGTGGGCAGATAGGGGGAACTTCCTCTCACCAAGAACCCTCCCCTGCTCTCCCTGCTTTCTCACCAGGAACTGAATCAGCCACCCCACAAACAACAAGTGTGCTGCTCTCACCAGCACACACAAACACACACTTAAAAATTATACTATATCACATAAACCACCACCTGCACCCTCAGACTCCCCCAAAGGGCAGCCCCCTTTGGCCCTTCAGCGTAACTGTCACCAGCAGTCTGCTGCCAGTAGCATCCTCCTGGCTTTAAGCCTGCCGCTGGTAATGGCGGCAGGCAACACCTGCAGCTGAAAGTTCTTTACTGTAGTTTATGCCCTGTTCTTTCTATCACTCCATTTGAGTGGTTGGAAGCTGAAAAAATCATAAGAAGGAGTGTTACAAAAATAAAATGAATTTAAAAACATTGCTAGAAGTGGAGGAAGACAACTTCATTTAAAAACCAAACACTGGCTTTTTTTTTTTCATTTATTTTCATCAGAATATTTCATCTGGACAAATTATTTAGCATAAATGTTTCAAAATTCCTGAGCCCATGTATTTAATGCTGTTAAGACCCTGAGCTCTAAACTGTCACAAACCATTATCCTGTTTAAAAATGTCATGGAGCAGAATACTAGAACTGGAAGGGACCTCGAGAGGTCATCAAGTATGGAACCTCCCTACAGTGCAGATTTTCCCTATTTGTTTTTGTTGTCTATATCCTGATATATGATCTCTGATCATTGAGCCAGTTCTTTGTGGAACTATAAGCAGACAATAACAAAGCATTAACTTTACAACAACCGATTGTGTATTATTCCATTTACTTGGGAAACAATACTAACTGGCAATGAATGTTTTTGTATATTATGTGCAATAGCTTTGATGATCACACTCAAATATGTATTCTTTCAGATTCAGGAAAAAGTCTAAAGCATCCTTTAATTGTTCAAATAGCTACAAGTTCTTTGCAATTTTTTGAAAGTGGGCAAATCATCCAGAAGATGCTATCAAGACAATCTATTAAGTTATTTAGTAGTCACACCACTAGAATTTCAATAATTCACTTAATAAGTACTATATGTTCTTCTTCCCACATATCTGACCTTTACTAATAAGGACATGTAGTTTCTTACAAATATGAATTTTAGAGTGACTCAAGCATCCAGAAGAAAATTAGAGGTATTTGTTTAAAGGCACACTAAAAGAACTACTTCAGTACAGCTTCAGTACAGGTTTTGGATTCATTGGGCCCTCAATCACAATGGTACATATCCCCTCAACTAGACATTATTAAGATTCAATTACTTGTATTTATAATATTTGACCAACATTATAATGTGAAAATTAATGAAGTGTAATCATAAATCGTTGCTTTGTTTGACCTCTGTTATGACTCATAGATATGGTCCATCTGTGGAAAAGAGACAGTTATAGAAGCTAAAGTCTTATGGACCAATAAACTATTACATCAACACTGTTGAAGGTGCTAAAACCACTAACCAAAGTCATGCTAAGGACATACAGGCTGCGTCTAGATTGGCATGATTTTCTGGAAATGCTTTTAACGGAAAAGTTTTCCGTTAAAAGCATTTTCGGAACAGAGCGTCTAGATTGGCACGGATGCTTTTCCGCAAAAGCACTTTTTGCGGAAAAGCGTCCCTGGCCAATCTAGACGCGCTTTTGCGCAAGAAAGCCCCGATCACCATTTTAGCCATCGGGGCTTTTTTGTACAAAACAATACCACGTTGTCTACACTGGCCCTCTTGCGCAAAAGCATTTGCGCAAGAGGGTTTTTGCCCGAACGGGAGCAGCATAGTATTTCCGCAAGAACACTGACGATCATACATGAGATCGTCAGTGTTCTTGCGGAAATTCAAGCGGCCAGTCTAGACAGCTGGCAAGTTTTTCCGGAAAAGCGGCTGATTTTCCGGAAAAACTGGCCAGTCTAGACACAGCCACAAAGTATGGTGGACATAGGTTTGAGAACTGAACTTTGTGGATACTTTCTGTCCAAAGTTGTTTAGTTTATGAGTTAAGATTATTTAATGTAAAAGATTATTGGGGAATTCTGGAAATGGGAGGGTCATATTTTTTCTTTTTGGAGATAGATAGATAGATAGATTTATATTTCATAATCTGCAGAGTTCATTTGGTTGTTGGGAGTTTTGCTCTGTGCCAACTTAAAGAACCAGAATTCGGCCCCAGAGTGGACAATAATAATTACCCTCTTACTATAAGGCATAAAGAACATCACTCTTTCTTGGAGGGCCTTTTATCTTTGACTGTTTTCTCTTCTGTCCGTGTTTTGATGGTGAAATGGATAGGGGGAGTGCTGACCAGCACCTAGTGACTAAGGGGTTAAACTCAGGTAGCTAGCAAGGGTGTTGGCCATGGGGCTGGGAGAACCAATCAAAATAGAGTGTTGGAATTTGAATAGTATAAGGCACCTTGCCTGCTTTCTTTGTGTGGGAGAGTTAAACCAGGAGTTGAGACACACAGAATAATTTAAACACAGGTAGGACTACCATGCCTCCAAGGAATTTGGGGCATGTAAGTGGACTAAACAAAGAGAAGATCATGAGTCAATAAAGGGGAAAAAAGTGAATCTAGTTGTGATCAGGATATTTTTATTTATTTTGTGGCTTGGTTTGAACTGCTCTGTGTGAATCTATGCCTCCCTTCCCCATTTACCATCTAAGCATTGTTCCCAGAGATTTTCTCTGTTTTTTAATTTGTTTTCCTTAGTTGCTCTGTAACATCTAGCAACCAAGTATGCTTTATCAAGTATATCTTTTGTTTTGTAATAAAAATCACTTTTTAAGGTGATGATTTGATTCTTGTGTCCTGGAAGATACAGGAGGTCTGTCTGCCTGTGTGTATCTGTATGCCTTAGACCGAGAGGTCAGCTACTAGAGAGCGCAGCTTATTTTTTCTCTTTTCTTTTTTCAATCTATCTTGTAGCATAAGAGCTTGGGGTATCCTGTGGGTGGGTTCAAGTATTTGCCCCCAGTTTAAGGGATAAAAATCACTTGATGGTGGCAGCGACCTCCCCACCCCCGCCAAATCTATATATTGTGATTCTGGGGGAAGTTTTTGTAATCAGTGCCTGTGGCAAGGTATATTTAAAGTCTTTGCGGACCCCCACCTTCTGCACTTGGAATGCCAGAGTGTAGAACATGACACATGGAGATACTGATCTGATTGACCTAAAACCAAAATCTAATAAGTACATTAAGAACACTTTAGTTGCACTTCAGTTAACATATCTATCATTTAGGGAAAGGTTTAAGAAACAAAGACTGGATTTCTAAATTGCAAACATGAAACCTGTGCTATTAGCATATTCTGTTAGAATGTGTTTCCATTAAGATTCTTCATACTTGTTCTTTGGAACACTGTAACCAGTAATTGTAAAAGCAATGGAAAATTTCACTGTGAAAAAAAGACAGAAATGTGGAAAAATAGAAGCCAACAAAACAGAAAGGGTAAGTCTACACTAGCCCCCTAGTTCGAACTGGGGAGGCTAATGAAGGTGACTGAAATTGCTAATGAAGGGCGGGATTTAAATATCCCACACTTCATTAGCATATTCCCAGCCGGTCACCATTTTGGAAACTGACTAGCCCGAAGTAACTGCCCGCGTCTATACGCGGCAGAGAAGCGGGATTCCGAAATAAACCCCTTAGTTCGAATTAACTGTTACTCCTCATGGAATGAGGTTTAATTGTGCTTCATTAGCAATTTCGCTTGCCTTCATTAGCCTCCCTAGTTCGAACTAGGGAGCTAGTGTAGACGTACCCGAACAGAGTGTTACTTTAGTAATGATTTTACAGTGACTGAAAAAGGACTCAGGTGGCAGAGATGAACAAGTGTATCGGCTCTTCCTGGGCTCTGTCAGACAATTGGCCCAGAGTTCCCAATTGTCCATCTATGTAACAAAGTAATTTTTATTGGTTAATTTGAAATGACAGCCAGTCTTAAAACAGTTTGATGGATAAATCAAGGAGCTCCTGGGAAGAAACAGATTCCATTTAAATAAAAGTAGGTCAGCTGGTCAAAGAAGAATCAGAAAATGGAAAGGAATCAGAACATCATGACAATATATTTAGGAACTCATAAGTTGTGAGCAGGCACAGAAAAAAATACACTGCATACAATTCAGTAAAAGCTGAGTGACTATAATGTTGCTCACCATCAGGTTATAGCAGTAAAGATGGCATTATTCAGTTGGTGAATGATAGAATAGAAATACAGTAATGAGGTTAAGAGATGAACTGGATAAACATAACAGTTTTCAAGAGCACATGGTGGTTTAAATAGCTCAGACTAGAGTGTGGCGGGGGGGGGGGGAGTGGGTAGGGAAGCAATCCTATCAGATGCAAGAATAAAGAAGTGATTTGGGTAACTTATAACTAGTGTTAAAGGAATGGAATGTGCTAACAGAAAAGAATGTTGCATTTTTGTTAAAAGAAGTTAAGGTGTGGCTAAATATTGGTTTTCTGCCTGTTTTCACATAGGTTGGTAATTTGCCAAGGGAAATTTAACTGTCTAGAGAAAGTTTTGAGGATGGTATTTGGGAATTACAGAGATAGCTTTTTGTAAGTCTGCTTTTGAAATCAGGCATGGTTTTCCAAAACTCATCCCTGATCATTACAAAGAAAAGATTACAAACTTGTTGCTCATATATGTGTTGCTGTGAAGACACTCAGGCTACAATCTAGACTACATCCCTCTGTCGACAGAGGGATGCAGATCAAGCACGTGGAAATTGCTAATGAATCAGGGATTTAAATATCCCATGCTTCATTAGCATAAATATGGCTGCCACTTTTTTTGAAATGGAGTTTTTAAAAAAAAAAAAAAACGGCAGTCTAGATGCGGATCTGTCGAAAATAAACCCTTTTTCGACAAATCCTGTATTCCTCAAAAAACAAGGCTCACAGGATCTGTCGAAAAAGGGTTTATTTTTGACAGATCCGCGTTTAGAATGCTGTTTTTTCTCGAAAAAACTCCGTTTCGAAAAAAGTGGCAGCCATGTTTATGTTAATGAAGCGCGGGATATTTAAATCCCTGCTTCATTAGCAATTTCCATGTGCTTGATTTGCATCCCTCTGTCGACAGGATGTAGAGGCACTCTAGAGGAACTCTAGACGTAGCCTCAGTGGAAAGCACACAGTTTAAAGAATTGGAGTATCTGGGGAATTTGAAAAAGTGGATGGGAGTTGCTATAAGGGAAATATGAAGAGATAATAGTCTGAATGATGTGATAAAGGCAGCTACTTATATTTGGGGTAAACAAATGAATTCCTAACAGAAATAAGCCTTCATAAGCTTCCATTGGTCAGCCCTGCTTCTTCCTAATTAAATAAATAAATAAATAAAATAAATAAAAAAGCTTTGACAGAGAGGGACAAAGTGAGGACAACTTTCCAAAAGAAAAGTCAGAGAGAGAAAAGCCATGTTGAGAAACCTATTACAATGACAACTGATCGTGGGACTTCTGTCCCTATTCAAACCAATCCACTGTCACTCATTCTCTTCCTATATGGAACATAAGACTACCTACCCTCAGTAAGAGGACAAGGGCCAAGCACAACAATGCTACTGAGATTTCAGGAAAATGTCCCATTCATTAGAAAGTTCCTCTGCCCTGCCATATCAAATACTAGGCTTGGAAAGGATTCTGTGCCTTTTAAATCTTTACAGTGCAAGACAGGATTATAGTTCTTGTTGATTTGGGTAATTGAATTGACAGGATTATAGGTCTGGTTGATAAAGGCCACTGTGTTGATATGGTATACTTGGATTTCTTGAAGGCATTTTGACTTATTACCACATGACACTTTGATTTAAAAATCTGCATTATATGGAATTAACAGGGCAAACATAAGAAGGATTAAAATTAGCTTTCTGACAGATCCCAACATGTTTTAATGGGGAGATATTAACGCGGGGGCTGTTTCTAGTAGGGCTCCCGGAGATCCATTCTTGGTCTAACACTTTGTTATTTACTGACAATCTGGACAGTAATGTAAAATCTTCAGATGACACAAAGATTTGTAAAGTAGCAAACAATGAGGACGAGAGCTTACTGTAACAGAGTGATCTGAAATGCTTGGTTAAACAGTCACAATTCCACACAATGCATTTTAATACAGCTAAATGTAAACCAATACACCTGGAAAACAAGCACATAGATTACAGCTATAGGATGTGAGTCTTGGGCAAGGTGCGCAGTAATTTTTGGTGGGGAGCCACTCCAAGATTTTGGAAAGTGGTCAAGGGATGCACTTTTCTATGGAAGGGGTATGGGATTTAGGATGGAGTTTGGATACAGAAGGGTGCACAAGGTAAGGGACTGGCATGTAGGAGACGGTGTGAGGTCCGAGAGGGAGTTTGGGTGAAGGAGGGGGGTTGTGACCTGGATAAGGGTTTTGGGGTGTAGGGTCAGAGAGGGAGTATGAGTATGGGTGTAGGAGAGGATTTTGGCCTGGGGGAGGAATGTAAGAGGGGATACAGGATCTGGATGGGAGTTGTGACCTGGGCAGTGGGGTTCAGAGGTTTTGGACGGTGACCTGGGGGAAGGAGTTGGGGTGCAGAAGGGGCTGGGGTGCCAGAGGCAGTCTCTGGCTGGGAGGCACTTACCTAAGCTTCTCCCATCCAGCAGTCCTGCAGTACCCCCAAGGCAGGCTGAACTCCCTGCCAATCTCTCAGATCCTATTGGCTGGTTGTTTCTGGCCAATAGGAGCTGAGAGATTGGGCTGGGGGCAGGGAGACCACACAGAGCCTCCCCCTCCTTCCAGAGCATAGAGGCAGAAAGAGCAGCCCTGCACTTAAAACAGTGGCTTCTGCGTGCCTGAGGGTCCTGGCACAGGTGTCCCTGGGCTGGATATGGTGCCTTGGCAGGCCGGATTCCACCCACGAGGCATATCTTCCCTACCCCTGGTCTTGGAAAACCATGAATCAGAGGGAATCATAAATAAATGTCTCATGAGGTTTTAGTACAATGCCGTGTAAAAAAGGGCTAACACAAATCTCAAATCTATAAGCAGGGGCCTATCAAGTTGAAACAGGGAAGTTTCTACACAGCAGAGACTGTATTACTCCTACTGAACACTACAGTGTGTCTAGATGCCTGGCTGGTGCATCTTGCTCACATGCTTGGGGTCATGCAGATTGCCAGGTTTGGGTTTGAGAAGGAATTTGCCGTCAGATTGCATTCTCCAGAACTTTGCGGGGAGCTGAGGGTCACCTTTCTCTGCAACATGAGGTGTGGTTCACCTGCTATTCCCAGACATTCAGGCTATGTCTACACGATGAGTTTTGCCGGAAGAGGCAATGCAAATGAAGCACGGATTAGCATTTTTTCGTGTTTCATTTGCATACTCTCTTCCGATTCGTTTTTGCGCAAGGGGTTTTTGCGCAAAAACAAGCAGCATGGACATTTCCTTTTTGCACAAAACCCCCTTTGTGCGCAGATCCTTATGCCTCAAAAAAGGAGGTATACTGATCTTGCACAAAAAGGGGGTTTTGCGCAAAAAGGAAATGTCCACACTGCTTGGTTTTGTGCAAAAACCCCTAGTGCAAAAACAGATCGGAAGAGAGTATGCAAATGAAGCGTGAGAAAATGCTAATCTGTGCTTCATTTGCATTGCCTCTTCCGGCAAAACTCATCGTGTAGACATAGCCTCAGAGGTCTTTGTATTCTGGCAGTACCTTGGTCTCTCCAGTTCTCTCCATGAAGCACATAGTGTATTCTCCTTATAACTGAAATGATTTACGCTAACTAAGGTTTCAAAGTATCAGGATGAAATTAGTAGCCATACTAGATGATCTAACAGTTCATTTTGGCTTCAAACTATATGAAAACATAGTTTGGTAGAAGGTGTGCTTCTGTTAAGGTGAAGGAAGGCTGATGGGATCTTGTTTGGTTGACTTGAACAGAAATGTCATTAGCAAATGACAAATTGATAAAAGCCTGGAATCGCTATCCCTAGCTCTCAGACTAAAGAGAATATGCCATTCTTATGACAAATTGCAATAAATCAACCTTCTACACTGCGCATATATATGATTTGCAGCTTTCATTTGATTCACATGAAGTTGAATACCCTCTTCAATATATTTAAGCAAAATACCACCAAAATGATATTGGAAGCTGACTTATCAGCCACTCCAAGTCTTCATCAGAGGAGAAACTTTTGCAAACTTACTTGGCAAATCCATTGACATTAATTTTAAGAGGCATTCCATTTCAAAATACATTATAGAATTCCAGGCAGTGGCAGAATCAGGGGGGGAAGAAACTCAAAACATAACAGGACAATTCCTCCTGCCACCCAGATTTCTGAGCACATGCCAGATTCTTCTTGTAACAGATAACTATAACAAGACAGCTGCCTCGTCAATGAGGTCACAAGTGGAACAGAAAAAAGCAGATTTGACTGTACTGTTGTATGATCCTACTATGAATACAAATGTTGAATGCAATTTGATAATCCATGCAAAAGCAGGAGGTAAGTGTTTCAATGCCAACTGACATTTATTTTGGGAGCAATTCTGATACGTAAAAAGAGATGAACATATATGATTAATTTTAGTCAAATAGAAGGCTGGTTTGAGAAGTTTCCCACTAGAAGGTTTGTCATGGACTCAGGAGAAACACTGAAATCAACTAGAAAACATGTTTTTAACTAATCACTCAGACACAACAGTGAGAGATGACATAAGAACCTGAGCAGAAAGGAAAAGTACCAATATGCTTTACCGGTTGGGAATTTGCAGAACTAACTGTCTTAAACTCCTTTGAAATTCCCATCTATCTTGTGCGTTGGAATGGATGTGGTAATCATACTAGATGCCACATTGGACCTGTTAAATGAAGAGGTTTTGACTCATTCAAAATGTGACTGTCCCCCTTTAGTGTGTGAAAATATAAAATGAGGGCAGGATGAAGCCTATTGGAGCTGAGTGATTCAGTTAGGAAATTTTCCATCCAAATTCCAGCTAACAGTCCCACTTTTTGGAGTTGTAATATGGTGAAGACAATCACTAAAGGACCCAACTTGGTATTTTAATAAATAATCAGATTTTAAAATGTTGAAATCTGGGCTGACCCTGATTACTAGTAGTGGTATTACAGCAGATCTGGGAGGTTCTTAATGAGATCAGAGCCCATTGTCTTGGATGATGGACAGAAACATAGGATGGGATTCTCATAGATAGTTAGGCACCTAACTGCTACTGCTTTCAATGGGAGTTAGTCATCTAAGTATTTTTGTGAATTCAACCCATAGTGCTTTAAAGAGATTATAATCAAAACAGACCACATAGAATAGGAGAAAAGTAGAAGTATTATTCTATTTTACACATGGAAAATTAAGGCACAACAAGATTACATAACTTGACTAAAGTTACATGGTAAATCTGTGAAAGCCGGGAATTTTGCCCAGTTCTCCTAAATCCCAGACCAATGCATTAACCACAAAACCATATGTCATTACTTTAGAGGATCATCTTGAGCTTTTCTGAGAGAAATGCCGATATCTTGGTAGAAAATAATACTCCTTAAGTTTCACCTTTCTATAACAGAGCCAAGTTGGTGTATCACTAACATTAGCCTGTCATGACTTCCTTTCATCTATTTCCTTCTTGGGAAAGGACCCCAGTGCATGTTTTGAAACCCTGGCCATACAGGATATTTATTAACCCTTGTCTTCTTTATTGTAAGATACGTTCTTCTTGGACAAGGAAGGTAAAAGACAGTACGGGTCTTGCCTTGATATAAAGTTCCATATTGAGGTAGTGGAAATGGTAAATAAGACTGTTTGGGAAAGTTATGTAGCAATCCCGCTTCTTAAAATTCAGGTAGGAGTGCAGAGGAGACACGATTTTCCTTTCCTGTAAAAGGAAACAATGCTTCATTACCCCAGACCAAACATCTTGAACTTCACAGAAGATGGGTTAAATAAACTATTCTTACTGAAAGAGTAAAGGGACTATTTAAATCATAAGAAGATTGCTGTTTCTTAGTATCACACTCATCATGAAGAGTCTACTATGAATACAAAGATGAATATTTAGTCAATCTATCTCTGAAAGCAAGGTGGTCTTATCTGTGATGTGTTTTTATAGAAGAGATTGTGGGAGGGTTTTAGATGAGAAAGAGAGAAAAGGATGAATGACCACTATAAAAGAAATTGAGAATATACACAGGGTATTGGTTAAACACAATAAAACCACACTGCTTATTTTACCAAATAGCAGCATTATAAAACCAATCAAACACAATATTAAAAAATGTTTACACAATTATGCCACTCAATGCCATTTCATTTACTCCAATTTCTTTATTATAATAATAAGCATGCAACTGCTAATTAGTTTCTCTAATAACTTCTGATATAATCCAAACCTATATGCCACTATTGCATACATTTGAGATAATTTGGACAGATGTTTTACTGATGTTAGCTTATTAAAATTCACCAAATATGAGCTGTCAAACTGCTTCAAGCACAAGAACTGCAAGCTGAGGTAAAGAACTAAGAGAACAAGACTGCATCATGACGTGAGTTCTTGGAAGGGAGAAGAACGAGATGCTTGGGTCCACTACACCAGAAAGAAATAGAGAAAGAAAAAGAAGCTAGGCCTGACCTTCCAAACAATTATTCTACATACATTCCTCTATGGCACCTGAGAACAAAAGAGGCAAGTGAAGAATATGATTTATATCCCAAGAATTTTAAGTGATATCTCTTTCCCCTTTCCCTTCCCTCCTTAACCATCTACCAAACTAGGAAAAAGAAAAACACCAAAGTAGACATAAATGTATGTCATGGAGGTTGCATGACTCAGTGGATAGAACAGAGTACTTTGACTAAGGAATCCTGGGAAGCTTTCCTATCTGTTAAAGTCAGTTAGTGTGTTTACTTTAGGCAAGTAACTTAACAGCTGCATCCCAATTTCCCAATAGTGTGGTAGTAAAATTGATACTTATCATCCACTGTAAAGCACCATTATTAGCATGGAGTAAAAAATAAGTCTTTTAATCCTAAATGAAAACAGGCATATTCTATTAAAGTGATAGCATTAAAAAAAAATCCTCCAAACAAAATGGCACACCTTTGAGTTTCTGGACAGAATATATTTTATAGAAGATGGCAGTTCATTACCTTCATTGGGCCTTTTATTAATATACTTGTATATGTCTCTGACTCACTGAACCTTCTGTATTGGGGCAAGATCCTGAAAAATGAACATGCTTAATTCTCATTAAATTTAATGTAAATTGGGCCTTTTGTAGTAATGAGTAATACTAAAGCAAAAGATGATTGACATGTTATTTGTACAATAGTCTTCAGCAATTCTTGAAAATATTGCTGGCTGACCCCTTTCCTTTCTAACTTCAGGCAAAGGCTAAATTACATGTATTCAATTAATTAAATTGCCTTAGAAACTCAGTACAGTAAAACTCCGATAGTCTGGCATCCAACTGTTTGGCACTCCGGATACTCCGGCATCAAAATGCCAAGCGCTCCTGACCAGCTGATTAAAAAGCCTGCCGCTCAGCACACGTGCTGGCTGTAACCAGACAGAGCATAAGGTTGAGGGGGGGAGGGGACTCGTGTTACAGTATGGAGAAGAGCGTTTTGCTTCAGCGAAGGGGAAAGGGGAGGGGAGGGAGAGGAGGATCAGGTTACAGCACAGAGGACACGCGAAGAGGAAAGGGGAGGGCAGAGGGAGGGAGATTGTGTCCTGGCCAGCTGTTAAGCGTGCAGCTGTACGGGAGAAGGACCTCTGGATTCTCCCGCAAATCTGATAATCCGGCACCACCTAGGTCCAAAAGGTGCCGGATTATCGGAAGTCTACTGTAGTTAAATCCATCACCACAATAACTTTTCATTGGGCATCTGAGATTTACTTCCACTCTAACCTCACTAAACCAAGACAATTCCACCTGAAATTTGTTATGAAGGTCTCCTCTAAGGTCTTTGGGAAAGTATGAAGGAATTAATGAGAAATGATATTAGGGGCAGAAAGAGTCACTGAAGACAAATATAGATATATTTTTAAAAACCTGGCATGTTAGATGACCAAAATTGCTTGATATTTGAAACTAACTCAAATTTTCATTTGCGTGTCTGATCTTCAATAAGGACTAGGACCTTTAAATGTTTTTGAAAGTTTGTTGGATTATTTTCAGAGTTATTCAAGACAGTGTGGGTTCCCCCCACACATGCACCTTCCATACCTCCATGAAATTTAAGGAAACCACATTAGGAAATCTTATAAATACTTTGCTAAAAACTGCAGATTTCATAGCACCAGTAAGGCATACTGAGTTAAAGAATTTTAAATCCTGCACACTGCATTGCAAGCAACACTACCAGGTCTAAGAAACCTGATGAGCCTAGAAGCCTACAGGTGTTAAAAAAAATGTTAGATGGTCTATGAAGAAGAGACCTGTAAGTTTCTGCCTAAAACCAGAGAACACTCTGAGAATTGCTTGCAGAGCTCCTAAGCACTATAGGCTTAGAGAATTAAAACTAGGGTTAAAAAGTTAGTGAACTCTAGAGGACAGATATTTAGGCACTACAAAATTTTTAAAAAGTAAGGAAATTATTGGACTTGCTTTTTGGTCCCAATCGAGTTATTGGATTTGCATAAGGTATGCAGTTGGCCCTAATTGAGGTGGAATAATGGAAGGCATTGCTTCACCTGTTGGAGCTGTAGCTGCAAGTATAAAAATCACACTTGAAACACTGAGCAAAAAAGAAGTGATAGGATAGTGGTGATGGTTTGGAGTGCTATTTCTTAGAAATGTTTTCTCTTGCTGGCTGTTTTATCTAAAGAGATATGTTGTAAAGGCTTTATTCCCTCAGTAGGATTTATGTGTGATATTTCTCTTTGAGAAATTTAGGATACTCCTCTGTCTACATGAAATAAACACATCATCACAGAATAGTCATAGCCTTAGGCTGCCTACTTTATTTTATTATATGTTTTCAAGATGAAAGCTGTTCGCAAAGCTTATAAATTTATCCTAATTCTGACAGTGCATCCTTACCTGCTCAAGTGGCTGATTACAGGAGAAAAGGGCACAACTAAGCAGTTTACCTTAACTTTGGCTTTCCATTTCAAACATCTTTCTAATTTTTAAAATTTTATTTTAGTTATTACAGTATTGTAATAAGGAAGAATAGACCAGGCATTGTAACCATAAATTTCTGCTAATAAGGTTAGCCTGAGGACTAATTAATCAATGGTTTTTTCCAACCCTTTCAACCACTAAAATAAGTCATTTACTTGCACCATGCTTAGGTATTCAGATATCCTAGTACATTGTGTCTCCTTCCAAATGTGTTTCAGTTCAGTGCATAAGACAGTACAAGAACAATAGCACATATGGCACTTATCTGCTCTTAGTAATCAGTCACCGGTGTCAATATGAAGAACCAAATATAAAGATATAGATGAAAATCTGCCCCAGTCATACTTATGTAGAACAAAAACAGTCATTGCCCCCAAAGAGCTTATAAACTAAGTCCTTGGGGAACAGCTTTCTACTATATTGGGTCATATTAGAGGTGCACTTGGCCCCCTGAATCAAACATCCATACCTCATGTCATAGATGAATGTAACAAAATATATGTAATATTCATAATTAAATGTGATATTTACCAACACTTATGCTGCACAACTTGATCTAAGAGCACAATACATCCCAGAATAGAAGATATCTCTGGTAACTATAATGAGGAGTCTTGTGACATCTTAAAGAGTAACAGATTTATCTGGGTATAAGAGTTCATTGGTCAAAACCACTTTGTCAGATGCATGGAGTGGAAATCGAAGAGGCTATGATACTAGCATATGAAAAGAAGGGAGTTACTTATTAAGTGTAGGACCAGTGATAATGAGGCCAGTTCAATCAACGTGGAGGTGGTTCATTCCCAGCAGTTGATGGAGATATGAAATACCAAGAGAGGGAAAGATTGCCTTTGTGGTGAGATAACCATTCGCAGTCCTGATTCTGTTCTAATTTGAGCATGTTAAACTTGCAAATAAATTGCAGCTCTGCTGTTTCTCTTCCTAGTCTGGTTTTGAAGGGTTTTTTTGTTTGTTTGTTTTTTGTAAAAGGATGGCTACTTTTAAAACTCTTACTGAGTGTTCAGGGAGGTTAAAGTGCTTTCTGACTGGTTTTTGTACGTTACCTGTCTTGATGTCTGATTTGTGCTCTGCCCGTGGTAACTAAGTAACTGCTAGTACTTGACAATATTTTGTTATTGTCTCTTTCTTTGTATTGTTTAAAGCCATCTGGTTATTTCACAGAACAAAATTGTCCCCATGAAATATTATAGAGGTATAACATTCCTGTTGATTAGAAGTGTATTTTGTTCTGCTACTAGTACAGTACTAAATCAAAACACTAATAATTGAGAAGGATCTTAATATTCATTCACTATAGTATTCAAATTTAAATACTTTACATTCTATGGTACTGCGCTTTTGAAGTGTAATATTTACATTCTTGAACTAATTTGTTCTGTTACTGATTTCTCACATCACTCTTACTCATTTAACTTTAAATGTATAGATTTTTCCTCGGTGCAATAATTGTATCAAGAAAGAAACATGGTTTCAATTCCACTCATAATTTTAAGTTAGTGATTTCTATCAGATCTGGGGCTTGAAAGCTTCAGTATTATCTGGATCTTGGTCTTTGATTCAACACATTATTCCTGAGTGTAAGAACTGGAACTGTGCTTGGCCTTTACTGGACCTATGCAAGAAGGTGGAAGTATAATGCTTTTGCTATCTTCTCCTACTCCAAACCTACTTAAAAATCAATTCCAGAAGGAACTCCCCCATTCCTGCCCACCCACATAAAGACTATCCAGAATCTGTCCCAGAGTGAAGAAGATGGCAGCAGAAAATTGACACTTTAAAAAAGCACATTCTAGGTTGATATTTTGTATTGTTCAGTTGCCAGGTGGTATATTTGTTACAAAAGAACACGGTTGTATCCATTAAAACATAGGAAGCAAAAAAAAAAAATTGTAGGGTAAACTGAGGCAGTCCATGGTATTTCGCTAAGAACCCCTATTGAAACTCTAAAGTCCAAAATAGGCCTCTAAGTCTGTAACCTGACAGCACAGGCAGTTAGCATAAGTTAGCATGACCCTGGGAAAGGCATAGTTGCCCTGGTAACCATATACCAAGAGGCCGCACCAAATGACACAGACTGATACCAAAACAACCTTGCTAACATGTTTTGCTTTAATCCTAGATAATGGGCCCATAAACTCATGGATCACTTCAGCATGAGACACCATCACAGATGCATCATAATTTAACTAGACAAAAGTTGCCATTTAATTGTCTGTTTGTTGATGTTGACTTATTTAGCTTGTTAAGGAAAACTACCTGTATTAGCAATAAGGTGTTTAATTGACGATGGGTGGAGATGCTATCTAATCTTTCTGAGCTTATTGGTGTAAGTGCTCATTTCGTCTTGCTGCTAGAACCTATCGAATTGCTTCCCCTCCATCCATCAGCCCCCTATATAATCTATTGTAATGTTTTGCTTAAGCAGTATTAACCAACTTAATCCCTGGTAGCACTCCACCAGCGCTGTGTGTAGTAAATCCTCTTGCCCGTTTTCACCGTATCCAGAGTGTCCAGACTTATTCCCAACAGATATGTGTGATCATTCCAATGAAAGTCAGATTGCATGGACATTTCTTATACAGTCTGAGACATGGCAGAGAGTGACCAACTATGCTGTTTATTATTAGATTATTAGAAAACTAAGTACAATATTGTATGGAACTGTATAAAAGCAAATAGTGATAATGTGGCACGAATAGATAGTAGAGGGTACTATAACGGACTTCTCTGTCTTAGTAGCTGGCTTTTGCTAAGATGTGCTTTCAAACAGGTTGGGGAAATAGAATACTCCCGCCATGGCCTCAGCAGTAGGAGACTTTCGGCCATTATGGCCATGCAGTCTCCTTGTGGTCTGCAAGAGCAGAGATGGGTTCTGGACTAATTAGTGAGACATAGTGGTCCTCTACCTGCTAGACAAGTGGTTCTCAACCTACAAGCTTCAGGCTGCATGCAGCCCAGTTAGAATACAGCTGCAGCCCAGCTGTGTGTTAAACCTGCATGGCCCATGAAACAGGGTCCAGGTTCCTGGTGGTCTGGTGTGAGGGGGTCCTGGCTGCCTAGCAAGGTGGTGTCTGGGTCACCCAGTCTGGTGTGGCAGAGTTGAGGCTATTGCCCAGCCCCAACCATGAGGGTTCTGGGGTGAGGGTTGCCTGCTTGGCCCAATAGGATGAGTTAGGGTTGCTGGCTGGCCCCACAGTGTCAGGGATTTAGGATCCAGGGCTGCCATCTGGTCCTGTATGGTAGGGTCTGGGGTCCTGCCACCCAGACCCAGCTTCACTCCTGGCCCAACTCTTTGGAGGGATCATTAGGTGGGAGTCACTGGGCATAGGAGTCTGGGGAAGGTAAACAGGGCAATTTCATTGCCAACCTGCAGCCCAGGTAACACATTGTAGGCTTCAAATGTGGCCCATGATGTTAAATAGGTTGAGAACTACTGACCAAACAACTGACACGTTTGTCTCATTTAATCTTAAAAAATCTTCAACAACAGAGATTCTACAACCTCCCTAGGCAATTTATTCCAATATTTAACCACCCTCACAGGAAGTTTTTCCTACTATCCAACCTACATTACCATTGCTGCAATTTAAGTCCATTGTTTCTTGTCCTGTCTTCATTGGATAAAGAACAATTTTTCTCACTCTTGCTTTTAACAACCTTTTATGTTCTTGAACATTGTTACATTGCCTGTTCCAATCATAGTGCACTTTCTCAATGAACAGAAAATATATTTTAAGAGCACTATAATGAAATAATCTCAAAGCATATTAAAAGGCTGAATCAGAATTTTGTTAATCTAGGTAAGCATCTGAGTTCATTTGGGAGAATGCTAATGAAACAGCAGAGAGGAAGGAAGAGGGTCATGGGGTTTCTCCTTCCCCCTGCACAGGATAAAAGGAAAGAGTTGTTCAGATCATAGTTCCTTCCTACCATCTGTGAACCTGGAGGTGACTCTGCAAGGGAAAGTGAACCCATAACACGTGTGACCCCAATTGGATGAAATGTGGTAACAATGAAACCAGGTTCAATTTGTAGGGAAGCTATGTTTCTTAAAAAGTCAAGACCCTGCCATTTAAAAATAAGTATATTTTTGGTCCTCAGGTTTGTGCAAATGCATATGGACACAGAAGGCTCACAAAATGGAATGCAAATAAATAGTGTATTACTTTTCAACTCTAATGATATTTTAAGCTAATCTCCTGGCTGTTTCCAGCTCTTGAGGAATGCTGGCACAGTTGTATAAAGACTCTGACTGCATTCTAGTTTGTTGGATTTTTTGACAATGTGGCATCACCTCATTCATTCAAGTACTTTACAGTATCGAAATACATCAGGTCTTCAGGAAAACTGTCAGACTCTTCAAGATCAAACTAATACTTTAGAAAGGGCTATTTGAGCGAAAAAGAATGAGCCTACTTAGACTGCCAATATAATTCACAAAATGAATTTTAGTGGTCCATCAAGGGACTGTTGGAGTCAATATCTGCAGGACATAAAATGACAAACATTGCGGCACATTGCATGCATGGCTAGACTAGCAAAGGTAACACTTAGTATGGTCTTTAAAATAACTATGATAGTTTGAAGTTTTAAGAATGTATTTGTACCAAAGAGTCAGCAAATCTTATAATATAGTGGTTTGTTTATCTGTTTTTTCCCTCCTCCGTATTGCATAAAGTCAGAAATGCAAGGGCTTATTGTGGAATTAGTGTTGTTATGAAAATGGCTGAGATTGTGAAAAGAAGTAATGATCTGGAACTGCAGGAAGAATTACCAACAAATAGAAAAGGGCTTAGAGTGTACACTGACATGAATGATGATAACCTAATGATAGAGGATAAATTATATTGGTACATCAGATGCAGCCTTTTCTTCCTGGAAAAAGACCTTCTTGCAAAGGTGCATGAGTCTCTGATTCATAAACATTGGACTTGTCAGAGATAAATGGGAAAGAGGCATGCAACCCTTGGAACAAAAATCACAACTGAAACAAATTTCTGTTCCTGTATCAGGGCCTCATGGAAAGTAACTGACAAAGATTAGCTGACAAAGATTAGTCTGACCTGATAGACAAGCATTGTACCTTCTTTGAAAACCTGTGCTCTCTCATGGCACCTATGTTGCCCCTCTGCCATGCAATGAAAGAGGCCCATCACTTTACAGGTCATCTTCCCAGTGGTAGAGAAATCAGTGATACTGAACCTGGGTGAACGCTAAGTGTGACTTCCTTTATTACACACACATGAGTCCTGACATGAGCACGCCAAAGAGAATGTGGGGCAACCCCTTTTTCCAGGAATTTCAGCTCAACTCAGTGCCAGGCTCCCAGGGAGAATCTCTACCTCTGGAACTGATTTGAATCAGGGCTGAAGGCAGAGAACAAATACTTCTGCTGCTTACACCGCTCCCTCTCTCCCTGAGCTGCCTCTCCACCAAAACTTTTAATAAACCACTAATACAACCACGATATGTCTTTCCTGGAGTCAAAACTTGGTCACACACTAAGAAAAAGAACTTGGAAGGCTAGGTGCAATAGCATCACCAAGCCATAACAATAGCTTAAAATAAGAAAATGATTCTGAATCATGTCTAATTACGATATTCTGTGCTGCTTCCTCCTTAGCACTAAGCATATGTATACATACTGAGCATTAACTGTCAATGATGCTCATTTACAAAGGATTTTTCTTGGTTTTGCATGTTAATTTGAAAATCTTTTTATGTAAACTAATTGTGGTTAAAATACTTTAAATAGTGCTAACAATAATATAAATGTTCTATTACATTGTTTTACAATATAAATACATTCTCAACTTCACCTTTATCTTATTTTTATAAGTATAAAATCTAATACAATATTTGTTTCTTGTGAAACTTATATTCTCAGAAATGAAACAATGGCTAAAGTGGCTGCTATGAATTTTGGTTTATTGAAGATACACATATGCATAGAGTTGGCATTTTAATTTCTTCTGCTTTCAGGAAAGGTGGGCCCTGGGCAAGGTGTGTGTCGGGGGTGGGAGGAGCTCTATACCCCAAAAGGGGCGGGGGCGGAGGCAGCCAGCCCTCAGCACGTTGGAGAGTGATACTCTGCAATTCAAAGGGGGATGGAGCTCTGGCTGCTGCCGCTGTTACCACGACAGCAGTCGGAACTGTGAGCACCTTTGAATCGCCAAGCCCTGGGGCAACTACCCATTTCTCCCCCCCCTCCATCAGTGGGCCTGGAAGAAGGATTTAGGGGCTTCTTTTGTAAGACTTTTTTTTGGGGAAAAGTCCTACAGACAAATTTATGTTCCTCCACCCTGGAAGAATGACTTTGTGGCCTTTTGTGTGCCTTTAGTTTTGTGCAACTCTTAGATATCTGTATCACACTGACAGGCACTAAATATGAATCTTAGCACGCATCTTGCAATCTAGTCAGCATGAGTGGAAACACAGAGTGACTCGTTCATTGATGAAGCTGGATCCCGTGCAGGTGAAAGAATCAGCCAATGTGGAGTCAGTTGCAGGATCTGGACACTAAGATGGATGAATGGATTGAGCCAGGCTCTGCCACACAGCTGTGGCAATTTTTACAAATTAAAAACCAGAAAATTCACTAAATCAGTATGTGCAAAGGAGAAAGTGTTAAAAAATATTTGTCTTTAAATGTATCTATTTATTTTTTTAAAAAAATCTGTTGATACATATTCTATTCTTTCTATTTCCTTATCCTTCTCAAGCTTTATGCCATCAGCAAGAGGCAATGCCAATGGTAGTATTCTTTGTAATCCCAAGAGTATTTCTATCCTTCCCACATCAGGATGGAAACATCTCTTCAGTCCTTTCATTTCTGTTACCAGGGAGACCTTATCTTTTTGCCTGTCAGCAGACTGCAATAAATGAAAATTCATCTTCTATAACCTCTTTTTTTTTAAATAATATGTTCACATTTCTGAAAAAAAAAGTTTCTCCTGAATACTTTTCTCCTGAGTATCTCCCTTTTGGGAAGGTGGGATTCCCTGCTTTCCTTTCTAAGATTGCTCTACAGGCAGAAGAAAAGTTTTCGGATGTACTTTGTCCTCTAGAGCTACACAAACACAATTGGATTGGCCTACTAGAAGAGTTTATTGTACTCCCTATTTGCAGTAAATCAGGAATCAAACACAAGGGAGCAGACCCTGAGATGAGGCTGAGGATATTTCTGCACAGATAAGGAAGGGTGCAAAGATGGTTTTAAGAGACTTATATCTTCCCCTCAGTTACACCTTAAGATTGCTATTGGTCCTGAGTGCTAATTACAGCAGCCTGAATTATTTAATTTGAAGGAGATGCCAAGTGGCTGTTCCACCACTGCGGGAGTCATCAGGGTATAGATTTCCTACCTATGTTCTTTCTCTTGACTCAACCCTTATACTGGCTAAGGAGAAGGGAGTGTGATGGTGGAATAAGAGGTACTCTGGTGTCTATGCCATCCAAGGATTAGACTCTATGCAGGGGGAATCCTTCACCATTTGGGAAAGCCAGCTATAGAGCACCACCAGACTTGAGTGTGAAAGATTAAAGCATTAGGGCCTGATCAAGATGCCATTTAAATCAATGGCAGAATTCCTACTGGCTTCAATGGATAGATCTTTCTTTAAAACAACTTTATTTAATGCTCATCATCGGTTGTAAAGGTTATGCTTAAAATAATCACAGAAATACTCTCTGGAAAATCTAATCTGCTGTAACTATTAGCATGTCAAACATCTAGACTAATCATCTTGTATTTACATTTACATTTATTTTAGAAATGGAAGATACATAACCAAACTCGGCAGAGTAAGAAACTGTTCTGGCTCAAATCAGGCACAAAAATGTGGTGAAGCCTCATACTCTACAGCAATGTTTCCCAGCCTTTTTTATGTCAGGGACCATCTTGTTGCCTTCTGTAAAAGGGAGACCTCAGAAACTGGTACCAGTCTACAGACAGTTCATTGAGAAACACTGCTCTAAATCTTTCTTTTATGGACCAAATGATTCCCTTATTCATATGATGTAGCACCATCCTCCATACGTATAGCCATTTTAGAATCAATGCTCTAATTGTGGAGTCAAATACTCTAAAAGGTAAATAAGGGTATCAAGAGATGGGGTTAATAGATTTGAGGCATTTTTCTTGAGTCCTTTTCAAAAACTTTGGTCTCAGATTTTATGGAGGGACTGCAAATTTACCACAATTATCATTCATTTTCATGTATTTGTGATTTAGCTTAAATATGCAATTTCCTATTGTAGGGTCCAACTTTCTGTTGACACTAATAAACAGATCCTTCTAAGACATACTGAGCAACGTGTGTTCTGCGTTTTGAAACATCTTTTGGGCTTTCTATATTAGAGTGTGTATTGTATAATCTGAAATAAAGTCACCATTATTATGATAGAGATGTGAATTGTCAGGCTGTGAATAATTACCTTGGCATAAGCAATTTATATGTCAAAAATGACTCCATTATATGCTATCTAGGCCTTTTATGCATATTATTGAGGGATATGTCATCTTTTTCAAAGTATAGATGGACACTTACTGCTCATCAGTCATGAGATAAATGGCAGTTCTTTAAATTAGGATGGCTTAAAGATGGTGTATGCTTTTTCCTTAACAAAGTTCTTGGATTCACTTTATAGGGGAAAAAAGATTTCCCTATGCTCAGCACCTAACACAAGTGTCTAATACTGACTGCTTCTGGGAGCTACTGCAATCTGAAAATTTCATAATACAAAATAATAACGTAACTGAAATGAACCTATGTGAAGCACACCTGCTTGCATTGTTCTCACATGCTTAGAGGATGCTTTCCTACATCCTTTCTAGTTTCTCACCAAAATTCTTCTTTCTTGGTAGTGTGCCCACATTGGAAATAGGCTTGTGAGCTTTGATGTTTAAACTGCCTCAGATAGCCACATCCAGTGAGAAGGGGGGATATGTACCTGTACCACCCCAAGGAAAGTATAAGGCTGCATTCTATTTTATTCAGGTCGTAGAAGTGCCCTCATCATGGTCCATAGCACTCTTCAGAAGGGTATTAAGTGATATGAAAAGAAAAGAAAACATATTTCTTTTCTCCTTCTCTTTGTGAGAGGCGCACAGTGCCTCCTGGATCCAGTTGCACAGGAGATTAGTGCAAATTGGCATATTTTTTATGGTGATGCATCATGTCTTCCCTATGCCTGGCCACCTCTTCTGACCAGCACATGGCAGGGGAGTGTTGTGCACTTTTCCTGTTTGGCCTCAAACAGACTCAGAATCTTAATTTTAATTTAGATTTGTGGCATGTGCTTTGATAGTTAAGGAGACTGGAAATGAGAGTCCTTCACCTCTCCCTAGTGACTCAGTCATTGCTTACGATTATTACCATCTCCAAACAGTTTAGTAGCCTTTGAGGAATAATTGGTGATCTCAGCCCTGTTCAAAGTAACCCACTATCCACAATACTGAAAACAGCTTCACAAATGCTCCTGTGTGGCAGAACCAGCAAAGGAGCCAAAGAGTGCAATGTCTGGCATGTTTTACTGGGTGTGAAGTTTGCATTATGGTGGATGCAAATTATAATAGTCCATTTCCTTCTGGGAAGAATTTGGAATGCATGGACCTGCAGTGGAATAGGGTAGATATGAAAGAACTGAAAAGCAAGTCATGGCTGCCCTGCTTGATTTACTAATGTTAATGCTTAGAGGCAATTCTTCTAGTCATTAAATTGACTGCCTCACCCAAAATATTATAAGAAGAGTAGTCCTGTGGCACCTTAGAGACTAAGGGTATGTCTACACATCAAAGTTAATTTGAAATAACAGCCATTATTCTGAATTAACTTCCATAGCATCTACACAAGCAAACTGCTATTTCAAATTAAATTCGAAATAGCGGGGTGCTTAATTTGAGTTAGTTAAACCTCATTCTATGAGGAATAATGCCTAACTCGAATTAGCTAATTCAGAATAAGAGCTGTGTAGACGCTTATTCTGAAATAGGGGGCCTCCAGCCTTCCCAGTTTCCCCGGTGGCCACGCTGGGCCAAACCAGGAAAACTCTTCTCCCTCCCCCCAGCCCCGGAGCCCTTAAAGGGGCAGACTCTGGCCACAGTGCCTGTGCCAGCTCCAAGCCTGCCGGCCCAGAGCCAGCAGTCACTGCCCCGACCCAGTGGCCCCAAAACATAAGCCAGCAAGCCACTGGCAGCCAGCCCTCCACTGTGCCCCAGGAGCAGTCTGCCCACTCCCAGGAGCCTGCCAGGGCCTGGAGAAGGCGGGCGCCTTCCTGGTCCAGGGCGGAGATCACGGTGGACCGTACTCAGGTTTGGGGGGGATGTGATCTCCCATGATCTCCGCACTAGACAGAGGAACGCAGCCGTCTATGGCAGGAAAGCTGCCAGCTCGGCCACCAAAGGCCACATGCAAACCCAGGAGCAGGTTTGCATGAAAATCAAGCTGGTCCGGCAAGACCCCCAACCCTCTCCGCCCCCTTCCTCCCCTTGCCTCCCCCTTCCAGCTCCCTCCTCACAGGTTTCCCCCTCCCCTCTCCCACCCTCATCCCCACCTCAGTTTCAGTCAATAAAGAGAGTTTGCTATTGGCAAGAAATGTGTTTTTATTTGACATCAGGAAGGGGGGTTAGGGAGGGGTAAGAGGAAGGACGTGAGGGAGGAATGAGGCACGAGCCCCCAGTGGGGCAGACCAGGGAGGCTCTTAGTGCTCCTCAGGGTGGAAGCTCTCTCACAGCGCCTCCTGGATACTGACAGCTCCCCGATGGACCTCCGGGATGGCAGCCTGCAGAAAGTGAAGCCAGGCTCGCAGCAACACGTCAACGAGAAGCACCAGAGTGCCCAGGGGCAGCTCCGGCTCCATGTTGCAGAGTGCTGTGGTGTCCTGAGTGAGGGCAACCAGAGCACACAGAGACACAAATGCTTTGATGTCCCTCATCGAGGCAGGCAAGCAGGCAGGGACACCTGAGAACCAGCTGCCCGGAGGGCGTGGGGGGGTCTCCCTTTAAGCACAGGCATCAGATAGCCTCAGGCAGCAGCCACACACAGACACTCCTGACCTGATGCCCTGCCTGACCTGGTTCTGGCTGGCCTTAAATCCAATTCTGTGTCCAGTCAGTGTAGATGCAGTATTTCCAATTAGCAAAATGCTAATTCGAACTGCATTTTGTGTGTAGACATGTTAATTCGAATTAGCTTAATTTGAATTAACTGTTTCGAATTAAGATAACTCGAATTAACGCTGTAGTGTAGACATACCCTTACAAAATGTACAGTATCATGAGCTTTTGTGGGTAAAACCCACTTTATCAGATGAACTGGAGTAGAAATAACAGAAAATAAGATATATAGATATATATAACAGCAGAAATACCTGTCAATTGTAGGATCAGTGTTAATAAGGCTAATTGAGTGAGCTAGGTGTGTCCCATTCATAGCTTTTGACGTGAAAATGTGCATGTTAGAGGCCAAAGGCTGTGAATGGGATACATCCCCTCTGAGACTCTCCAAAATATTATTTCATTTCATGTGTGCTCCTATGTAGCTCCCATGCTAAAGGGAGTGATCCTGGTTAAGTTTTGCAGCTGTACAGAGAGGTGAATGGCTGCAATAGTTTGGGTGAGGATCTGGATCACAGAAACCTATGCAATGGAATTTTCTTTTAATGAACATGGGAGTAGTGATCATTTAGCTATACACATCCTAAGTTACTCTCCACACACTTCTGGAAAGTATGTTAATATGGTGGCATCTGGCTACAATTCAAACATGCTGGGCTGGTCCGTGTAAGGCTCAACAACTATAACAAACCACTACTTGCACTTTCAGTGATAATTACAAATGAAAGGCCAGTTGATTATTAGAATGTCTTGATATATATGGCCAAACGTTAGCTCTATGAGCACCAATTGTGGACAAAGAATGGGAGTGTTAAATAGGGGTGCTTTTAACTAGCCTGACCTGCATTGGCATAGCAGTGCATAGTAAAATAAAGATCTTGCTTTCAAATATAAAGCTATTGAGAACATCTTATGCTAGTGAAGAATTAATCACTGAACAGGTCCATTCAGTGGGATTACTCTCATCTGTAAATGTTGACCTTAGTGAAAAAGAACCCCAAGCTGTGGTGTATGGATATTTGCCAGCTATGTAAGTGTCTGATTTGTGAAGCACAATGCTTTGTTTTAATATAGCAATTATTCAGCTACTGAGTGAGTTGTCCAAATCTACTCTTAAAATAAGAAATTAATCCATAAAATCAAAACCAAATACAAAAAAATCCCCCCTTGCATAGCTTTGTTCTTGAGAATGGTTTTTCTTTGGCTTTATTTTCTAATTTTCTGTGAGTAAGTCAGAAAAATGGCCTCCGGGTACCATGCAGAGAGGGGCCTGAGCTTACTGGTAGTTCAAATAGTTTGTGTCACCACTTGTTAACATTATATTACTATTTTATCCTGAGGCATTTGTGTCTCTTATGAAGTGCATTTGAATTATGCAAAGAAAGAACATGAAGACTACAATCCGAGGAAACAGATTAACATAAGAACGTCAATGTCAGCTCTTACCTGAGAGAGAATGAATGAAAAGTAACAACCATTTTTTAAAAAGTGACTTGAAAAGATTTATTTATTTTTAGAACATAATTATAACATTTATAATTGAAATATTTATAAAATTGGGAGCTTTTTCTTTAAAATTACATATATTAAGAATTGTAAAACAAAAAAAGAAAAAGCCGAAAGAGTAAGTCAGAAAGAAATACTGTTTTCACACATGTACAATAATCCTGTGGAACTCCTTCCCACAATATTTCATTGAGGCCAAGAAATTACAGGGATTCATAAGAGTATCAGATGCTTATATGGATAACAAGAATAGTTCAAAGTTCTCTCTCTCCAGATAATTAATTCTGGGAAGGATAAAAATCCTCATGCTTCAGAACACAAGATGACTTCTCTTTTTAGTAGGAGAGTAAGGAAGAAACTTTTCCAAAAGATACATTATCCAAAGTTTTTGCTTACCTTCTCCTGAAGCAGCTGGGGCAGGACAAAATGAATACTGGGCTAAATAGATTATGAGTGTGATTCAGTATGACAATTTCTGTACTTTGCTAATTGCTCTACTCTAATTACATCGCTCTTAATAGACCAACATAAACCTGAATTTTCATTTTATAGGAAATTCTGATTTTAAATTTTGTTTTCATTCCAAATAAGAATTAAACAATGAAGTTTAAAATTTCCATAAAAATTAAATTTCAGGGGAAAAAATCCTGTCAATCAATTGAAACACAAAGTTGTTTTGAAATGAAAAATTGAAATATTTCATTCAGAAAATGTATAAAAGGAATGTGTTGCTATAATGAAACAATTCAATGTGTTTAAAAAAGAAATGTAGTGAAGACTAATATCTTCCTGTGGAAAGTTAAATTTTAGATGAAAAAGTATTTTTAAGTAATGTAAAACATTTAGATACTTGAGGCAAGCAACTGGCACAGACAAATGTATTGAATTTATGCTTTATTCTTCCCGTTTGAAAATTCTCAAAACAATCATAATTTCCATTAATTTGATTACAGCCCATAGTTGGGAATTTACCCTCTAATACATCTGTTTTCACATTTTAATGTTTTACAAAAACATACTTCAGGCTATGGATCAGCTGAAGAGCGATCACTGCAGACATTGCTGCCAGACCAGTGAGAGTAGCCAACCATGTGTCCCTTACTTTTTGACTTGCAGTGGCAAAACCTGCTGGATCTGCAAAGTATTCCCTGTTTCACCAAGATAACCCTGCCCTCCTTCACCCCAGTGCAATAGGACACAAAGGCAGCAGCCACCATGATGCTGCATTGTAAAGTGCACAGGGATATGTAGCCCTCCCCCATATGTGCTCACCAGATTCTTTCAGAATCACACTCATACTGCATTGTCTGGGGCTCTCTCCGTTCAGAATTTAATTGGCTAGAGGAATTGCCTCTAGCCGTTAAAATTATTAAATTAAACAGATCATCAAGTAACATTTACTAATCTCCATTGGAGTGAAAATGTCAATTCTGGATGAGTTTCGATGAAGCAAAAAAGAAAATGAATTATAAATCAGATGAGGTCCATATCCCTACCTCAGCAAAACAACATCTGAACATACACAGCAGATGCAAATAAATCATGAGACATGGCCTTTTTAAAGGTCATAAAATAACAAGCACTTCTAGAGTAACTGGTATTTGCACATCCACCACTGTAAAGAGGGAGAAATGAGATCAATGATTGGATGACAAGACAGAAACTTATTAAATAGATACATCAAAAAAGATTGACAAAGCTAGGGTAATGCCCTCTCCCATGAGTGCATGGGTGCAAGTGTGAAGAATGGTGCCAAATACACAAGATGGAGCAGAGAGAAGGGGCATGCTTTATAGTGAAGATGCAATATAGTATGAACCTGATTAAAAAGAAGATGCTAGTGATTGTTTTTAATTAAGAATAAAGTGAAAGACCATTTACACAACAGCATGACTGCCAGCCAGACTGGACTGGCTCTGGGCTAGTACACAATTGATAAATTACCACAAGAGCCATCCCCATGACTAAATGTAAAATAACCCTGCACTCACCCAAGCTCCTGACTTGTTGGAGTGACTCACAGAAGTATTAATTTCTCACTGGAGAGCAGCAAAGGGCAGAGACCTTCGATGTCCAATGGTTCCAATTCCATAATAAAGGATCATAAGATACACTTTCTAAAATGGTGTCGTTGATGCTTCTCTGTCCCATACTCTCCCTCAGAGCTGCATCAGGCACAAGGGCTCTGGGAGTTCCATTGGAGCAAGTTACCTCTGCTTTTTCCCATGATGCTGTGCTCAGAAAGGACAATGTAGTCCCAAGTGAACAGTGACTACTCCATACTACAAGCACAATTCTGGAAAAACAGGTCAAAGCTCGACCTCTAGTTGTCACTAGGGCTTCCACTTGGATCAACAAATATCTATGCAAAAATCAGTGGAATTGTTACCTGTTTTAAAGGTGTTTTAAAGAAGGTTCACACTACTTGTCCAAAAAGAAAATGCAGAGAACTAAATAAAAGTAATAAACTAGGCTTTGCACAGTAAATGCATCACTGATCACATACCAGGAATCTCTGAAAAAGCTTTTACTGCAGCTTAGACTGGATGCTTTGGTGATTGCATATAGCCAGCACATGAATTTGTATTCAGTGTATTATTAGTCAGCATCTCTTTGATGCATTTGCACAGCAGGAATGAGAAGAAAAGATTATAACATCTCATTTAGAATATTTCATCTCTCCTTTACATCAACATTCCATCATACATTACACCACTTTTCCCCCTTTTGCATAACATTGTATCACTTAGTATATTTTAAGGATAGTCAAAAAAGACACATTTTTATTTTAATCACTGAAAGTCATGTTAGAACATAAGAACATAAGAATGGCCGTACTGGGTCAGACCAAAGGTCCATCTAGCCCAGTATCCTGTCTGCCGACAGTGGCCAGCACCAGGTGCCCCAGAGAGGGTGGACCGAAGACAATGATCAAGCGATTTGTCTCCTGCCATCCCTCTCCAGCCTCTGACAAACAGAGGCCAAGAACACCATTTTATCCCCTGGCTAATAGCCTTTTATGGACCTAACCTCCATGAAATTATCTAGCTTCTCTTTAAACTCTATTATAGTCCTAGCCTTCACAGCCTCCTCTGGCAAGGAGTTCCACAGGCTGACTACACGCTGTGTGAAGAAGAACTTTCTTTTATTAGTTTTAAACCTGCTACCCATTCATTTCATTTGGTGTCCTCTAGTTCTTCTATTTAGGGAACTAATAAATAACTTCTCTTTATCGGCCCTCTCCACACCACTCATGATTTTATATACCTCTATCATATCCCCCCTCAGTCTCCTCTTTTCTAAACTGAAAAGTCCCAGTTGCTTTAACCTCTCCTCATATGGGACCCGTTCCAAACCTCTAATCATTTTAGTTGCCCTTTTCTGAACCCTTTCCAAGGCCAAAATATCTTATGTTGATGCTCAAGTTAAGGAACCAAACAAGCTAATGTGAGCATATTAACTATTTACAATGTTGGGATTTTCCTAGGTCTTCAATGTACCAATTCCCAAGGACACAACTCAACTCCAAGCTTCTTATTCAGGTTTTGTTATTGACATATAGCAAAGCTAGGCTTTGTCACACATAAGCACAGTGGGATGGACATAGGGTATACCACAGATGGATAGCACATGAATATAAATCAATTTACATGAACATTCCATTCTACATCATATCTCACGTTCCATTTTTGTTCTACTAATTTTTGTAGCCAATCCACATATAATCAACCTGTGGAACTCCTTGTTAGAGGATGCTGTGAAGACCAGAACTTTAACAGGGTTCAAAAAAGAACGAGATAAATTCATGAAGGATGGGTCCATCAATGGCTATTAGCCAGGACTGGCAGGAATGATGTCCCTAGTGTCTGTTTGTCAGAAGCTGGGAATGGGTGGCAGGGGGTAGTTCACTTGATAATTACTTGTTCTGATCATTCCCTGTCAGCCGATGGTCAGGGCAGTGTGTGTGTGTGTGTGTTACACCCGAGTCTTCAACTGCTGGGACACAAGGTCCTGTCGCAGCGGGCAGCCTTAGGGGAGGCCGACGGGCGCCCCGAGAAGTTTTACGTCCATGTCTTTGACCGCTAGGACCGGGGTCCCTTCGCGGCGGGCAGCCAACAGGCTGACAGACGCCCCAGAGTTTACAGGGAGAGCTTATTACATCTCAAATTTTGACTGCTAGGATACAGGATCCCTTCACAGCGGGCAGCCTAGGGAAGGCTGAGAGATGCCCCACGGATCTGTCCTCTGGAAGCGACACGATCCAAACGCCCAGCTCTGCCTGTATCTGTCCCTTATGACCAGCTGGAGTTCTTTTAAATTGTGCTTGGTTCTGTTAGAGCAACTGAAGGAGTCAGGTTAAAGCTTAAACGGTTACAGGTTTATTAAAGAAGCTTATAAATCATATGGTTACAATGGCTATTGCTCTATTTCTTAACTGCTAGCAAATATATATCTTAAAAATGGTTACAAAGAAAATAAAGATAGAAAATAGAAATAATGGTACCAAGTGACAGCTTAATCTTTAAAGAGCTCTAAGTCTATGTGCACACTTAAGACAAAGGACACATCCAGGTACAATTTTTACCCCCTTCTGTGCCTCTCGACTCCAGCGTATCAGGCCAGGGCCGGTCCCTCAATTCCTAGGAAAGACGAATACGAGGTGGCCATCCCCGTGGAAGCTCGGGAGGCCAATCACCTAACCCGACCAGCAGATAGATGGTAGATTGATGCTCAGAGTAAGTGTGCAGCTGGACCCATCTTTATACCCATAGGGGCCCATATCCTCTTTCTTATCTAAGATGCCAAATTGTGTTGGTCCGTCTTTGTGACGCCAGTTCTTACAAGGGAGTTCCAACTTAATTTACACTTGCAAGAAAGATAACTAAATTGTGAGTATTGGACATTCTTTACTGGGCGAGAGATTCCTCCCCCCGGACGAGTGTGTGTTCGTATCAATATGGGTTTCAGTCAAGGGCACTCTTCTGCAGCCTCTAGGTCAGCAATTGGCGTATCTCTGTTTACAGCCATCCAGGGTCACAGCAGCCAGCATATCCGGGCCTCCTGTCTATGCTTCAAAGACTATGCTGATTTTACTGCTCTGTGTGCCCTGTGTGCTCCAGGCATCTCAGAGAGGGGCAAGCAAGATGTTACGGAGGGTGGTTCCTGTCTGGCTACATTCCACCCCCTGATACGACGCACCATGTCCCAGGATACAAGATGGCGGTGATGCCAGCACCTCTTGCCCACCTTGGGGGAATCTAAAAGTGCCCGATGGCCATAATAGAGGGTTCAGGATCTAGGAATTGGCTAGGGTCCTTTCCTAGTGCTGTATATCGAATGTGCACGGAAGAGATAGCTACATTGACTAGGCGTTGCACAATGCATAGGGTTATGCAGAAAATGATTACAACAATTAGAACAGTGATTATAATGGAGTGTAGGAAAGGAATTAGGGAGAATCCCAGCTGCTGGGATACTGAGCTACACGGACCTTTTGGTCTGACCCAATATGTCAATTTTTATATTTTTAAGTCATGAACAGTTGACACACTGTACCAGATGTTGGATTACAGATACAAGCTATCACACATTCCTTTCTTCTCTTCTATTTTTTTGTTGTTCATTTTCATTTGGTTTGTTCCCCTTATTGCTTGTTTGTTTGTTTTTAAAGGCTAATGGTACAGCAACACATGTCCAAGGACAACAATAGTGGTCACCAATTGTACAATCATGAAAATCAAACTTACTACATGAATTTACAGAATAGAGGCTTACTTCCTCTGGAATCACCTACCAGGAGTTAACTCTTTTGGCAATAGTGGCATCCATCCGGTTTTCTTGTTCACATATAAGCTGAGCAATTGCTCCATATTGCACCAACCAATTCTGTTTATTAACTGATAACACACATGGGAATGAAGAGACTGTTCATCACTGATTCTGAGTCATTACTATTAATCACCATCTTGGTTATATCTTCATGGATCTGTATGCTAGGCCATCAGGCATGGGTCATAACCTCAGTCAGAGAGGCAGAAGTCAAACAAAACCCATCAATTTCCAAGATTTTAAGAAAAGCTCTTAGTCAAAAGTGTGTCTCTTTCACAAACAGAAGTTGGTCCAATAAATAATATGACCACAGCAATATTACCTTTTCTCTATAATTCTGGGACCAATAAAGCTACAATAGCATTGTAAACAACATATTGCTAAGTGGCAGGTTGATCTCAACTAGATCCTGCGTACATGGAAAAGTTATTCTGGGGAATGGTGGGGTCAAGGAAGGCCTGATATGGAAAAGAATCACCAGTATAGGGGATTTGAACATGAATGAAAATCTTAGCATAAAATTAGAAGAGAAAGGCATTGGTAAGATCTGGGAATGCTCATTTCCAGAATCCCTCTTCATAAATTACAGTTTAGGGATAAGGGAATTAAGTAGTAGAATGTGATAGAAGAGGAAGGTAGTTTCTTGACTCTCCAAGAAACATTGTTTTCTGTGTAGCTAGTTGTGTTCTGTATTACCTGGGAATTCTGCAGAAATACCGCCCCCCCACCCCATCACCACCTCTCCTTGAAATGAGCAATTAACCATGAACTGGGATTTTCTGACAATGCATTTAGTACATTTTGCATTAACACTAACATGGTGGGAGTAACTGACCTGCTACTCTAGCTCCAAGGAGCCAATGCATAATGCATACAACCATTTGCTGAACATGGCGCAGATGCCTGATACACTATGTTATCTCCTTGCTGGGACAGGAAGAAGGGAGCTAGTGCTAATTGTTAGCATAAGAGTTTCCTGGAACATTGTTCTTGAATGTTTTCTTTAAACCATTTTGTTGCATGAGATACTCCTCTCTGGTCGTTATCTCTGCTGTGCTGGATACCGCAGCAGACCATCTGCTGTTATGGCCTCAGTGCAGGGGGAGTGCTTATTAGAACTGTGAAAAGTATATTATCAATCCTCAAAAAAACCATAAATGTTCTCATTGCTTCTGGGTGCCCATCTCTTTTTATTATCCATCTGCTGTGTACCTAAGTTATGTGTATGCTATGAACTAGGGGTGTGATTACTTGCTTGAGTACACGTATTCACGCTAGCTCAATGAGTATGCATAGCAACATAGTAGCATGGGCAACGAAGCCATGCTGAGCACTCACCCTTGAAGCCACAGTAGTATGGCCAGTGCTAAGGAAGCTTAGCTCATGCTGAGTACAAACCTGCCTGAAAACAGTGGGTATGTACTTGGCATGGCTCAGCTGTACCTCTATTGTCATTGCCCATGCTACTGTGGCCACACTACTGCTTATATGCATGCTAGCTGTCATTGAGTTAGGGTATGTCTAAACTACATGCCTCTGGCGACAGAGGCATGTAGATTAGGCTACCCGGCATAGGAAAATGAAGCAGCGATTTAAATAATCGCCGCTTCATTTAAATTTAAATGGCTGCCGCGCTGAGCTGATCAGCTGTTTGTCGGCTCAGCGCAGTAGCCTGGACGCTCTGCGGTCGACATCAAAGGCATTTGTCGACCTCCCCGGTAAACCTCATCCCATGAGGCTTACCGGGGAAGTCAACAAATGCCTTTGATGTCGACCGCAGAGCGTCCAGACTACTGCGCTGAGCCAACAAACAGCTGATCAGCTCAGCGCGGCAGCCATTTAAATTTAAATGAAGCGGCGATTATTTAAATCGCTGCTTCATTTTCCTATGCCGGGTAGCCTAATCTACATGCCTCTGTCTCCAGAGGTATGTAGTCTAGACATACCCCTGGTGTGCATGTGTTTATATGAGCACAGGATCATTCCATTAGCCTGTAGTACAGATGTAGGCACAATGGCTGACAGGCTTCAAAAGGCCCTGGGCAAGTTGCGGGGGGGGGGAAGGGGGGACTCCAGGATCCCGGAAGGGGTGGGGCCTCTAGTAGAAGGAGCGGGACTGGGGGCTGGCTTGTCCAGAGACAATTTAAAGGGCCCAGAGCGCCAGCCTCTGCCATTGCTATGGTAGCAGTGGAAGGGGCCCTGGACCCTTTTATATCACTGTGCCCCAGGGCATCTGCCTCCCTTGTCCCCTATGTCAGCAGGGCTGGATTAAAGTTTGGGTTGCAAACACTTTGGGACATGGAATTACCTGTTTGTTAGATGTTTGTCCAATGCTCAGCACAACAGAGCTACTCATATTAAATATCAGGCTTAGGGACCAAAGTCTGGTGCATCCACAAATCTTAGCCATAAACTCAAAAGTCTGAGGGCCAGTATGTTCATCAAATAGATCATTTCTGAATGATCCCACGCCTCTCGCTGCCCTGGCAAGCTCCACCCTGCTTCCCAAAAGGACACCGAAAGGAAAAAAGAGTGATCTGTTATGTGCTGCGGGACAAAGGTGAGTAGCTTGGTTGTGTAGCTGGGTTTCTGTAGAAAGGGGGATGTTTGGGGACACAGAGAAAAACAGACTTAATTTCTAAAACCTCTGAAGCAAACTTCAGACCTTTTTTTCATAAATCCAGTACACCGGGTCACACAGCCAAGGTATCTGTTTCTCATGTAATATAACTCTCATTGACTTAAGTGGGAGCAGAATTTGGCCAGTGCTAGGTGCTTTTGAAAATCCAACTCTATATCAGAAATTTCATACAATTTGATTCTTTGGCAGTTGGGTGATTAACACCTATAGGCTATGTCTACGCTGGCAGGTTATTGTGCAAGAAGGGCCATTCTTCCACAGAGCGTCCACACTGCCCACTCGCTCTTGTGCAAGAAGATTTACAGTAAAGCGTGGTAAGAGAGGGCTTCTTGCACAAGAGCTACGCTCTTTTCTAACAGGTGTAAGTCCTCTTGCGCAAGAGGTCAGTGTGGACGCACGACAAGGGTTTCTTGCACAAGAAAGCCCTATGGCTAAAATGGCCATCAGAGCTTTCTTGAGCAAGAGAGCATCCACACTGCCATGGATGCTCTTGCGCAAAAGCACATCTCGCACATGGCAGTGTGGATGTGTTCTTGCACAACAGTTCTTGCACAAGAACCCTTGCGCAAGAGGTTCTTGCTCAAGAAGCCACCAGTGTAGACATAGCTGTAGATTGCTGTGAAAATCCAGTCTCATAACTAATTCTGCATGATCACTGCATATCTCAAGGGCTATGCCTACACTGGCGGCTTCTTGCGCAAGAACCTCTTGCGCAAGGGTTCTTGTGCAAGAAGGCTTTGCGCAAGAAAAAGTCCACACTGTCATGTGTGAGCTGTGATTTTGCGCAAGAGCATCCATGGCAGTGTGGACACTCTCTTGTGCAAGAAAGCTCTGATGGCCATTTTAGCTATAGGGGTTTCTTGCGAAAGAAATCCCTGCCGAGCGTCCACACTGCCCTCTTGCACAAGATCTCCTGCGCAAGAGAGCTTATACCTGTTAGAAAAGAGCGTAGCTCTTGCGCAAGAAGCCCTCTCTTACCACGCCGTACTGTAAATTTCCTTGAGCAAGAGCAGGCAGGCAGTGTGGATGCTCTGCGGGTTCTTGTGCAAGAACGGCTGTACTTGCGCAAGAAGCTGAGTGTGTAGACATAGCCCTACAGTTGCCACTTTGCGTTATGCATTGTATGCATAAACAGAACCATTCAGTGTACCTACTGGCTCTTCCACATACTACATTGGGTGATAGAGGAACCATTCATTCCTTTTGTCCTTGCCAGCTACTGCCTTTATAGCAAAAAGAGGTAACCAGAGCTACCTATGACAATGTGACACAATTCTAAGTGGTGCCAGTGGTGCAGTACCATTTTAATGTACAGTACAGGTGGAAGTCAAGGTAACAGTTTTTAGTCACCATGAAGTAATTCCTCTCTTGGTAAGAAAGAGTGAATTGCCAATCGGCCTGAACTGTATTTTCTTTAACTGCTTGGAGCTGGGAGAGTCAGATAACACAATGGGAAGTCTATTGACAGGTACAGTAGCACCAGAAATGTTTTAAGGGTTAAAAATGTTATTCTCTCTCTCTTCTTTTAAATAAAGGGGCAAGTGCGCAAAGTTTAATTTATTTCTATACAGACACCGCTAGCAATAAGATTAAGAGATCGTCCCTTCCTGTAAGACAAAAATAAACAACCAATGGAAAAAAGCAATAAAAAGATTTTTCCCAGCTAGTAAGCTTTATTAGCTCTTCAAGAGAGTGTCTAGTTTGTAAAAAGTAAAGGTTTTTTAGCTTTATGAACTCAAGCCTCCTAACTCATACCCACTCTCTCTGCTGAGCAATGAAATATAAGGATTGAGCCCTGATTCAGCAAAATACTTAAATGCATGCTTAACTTGAATCATGTGAGAAGTCTCACTGATTTCAGTAAAAGCTTCAGTAAGTGAGTGCATTAGTAACAAAAAAGAATAAAAGAACTAGATCGGGGGTGGGCAATAATTCTTACAGGGGGATCACTTCATGAATTTTGGTATGTGATTATGGGCTGGCTCCAGGTTCCCCTTTTCCCCTGGAAGCGGTGGGGTCTTAGGCAGAAGGATTGGGGCTAGAGCTACAGAGAGGGAGAGGGAGTGTGAAAGAGACACACCCTGTGTATGAGAGGCAGACTTTGTGATGCAGATTGAGTGTGTGGCATATAGACAGTGTGACATAGACTGGGTGTTTGTGACAGTGACACAGAGCGAGTGCTGGCCACTGCTGGGTAAGTTTCTGAGAAAAGCCGCATACTGTCTTTTTAAGACAGTTAGGAAAGCTGTCCTGCTCTACTGTCTCCTTCCTCCCCTGCTCTGCTCTGCTCTGCTGAGGTTGGGTGTGGGAGGAAGTGTGTGTGTGAGAGAGAGAGAGAGAAAGAAAGAGACGGAGAGCATGAGAACTGAAACCTTAGAAACAATGCATTGCCTCTTAAAATAGGCAATCCTTTGAGCCACTTAGCATCCATGCTTCGGATTGGAGCATCTTCACTCTTTGTCTCCCACTCCCCAACCCCTGCTCTGCAGAGATGGGGTACTGGGGCATAAGCACACCCTGATTTCAGCACTTTCCTCTTTCCCTCCACTGCCCCCCCTCCCCCCCATACACATACACTCTGCACAGCTAGCAGGAGAATCCTGGGAGCATCTGGGTTGCAGGCCAGAGCAAAGTGGGGGGAGGAGCAGCTGAACACATGAGTTGATAGTATTCCTTTAATTATTCAAACACTATGCCAGTTTGTTATAGTATTGCAACACATATACTAACAATCACACTCATTGGAGGATAATTTACTGATGCAAATGACTTTGGTTATGGCTTGATATTTATCATCATAAATAATAAACCTCAGCAAATAAAACCTCAGTGTTTCAACAATGCAGTGGGAAATGGAAATTGCATATCACTATGTATTAAGCTTACTACAAAAGGTTACTCCCTTTATTGTCTGTCTTTCTGTTTGCACACAGACTAAAGCAATTAAACAGGATGTCCTTTATTGTGCAATGAACTCTAACAGCAACCCTAAATTTAAAATGCATTTAGTAATGAAAGATTTTTGAAGTAGAATTTATTTTTTTGAATGTTAACCTATGTGACCCAACACTTCAATGGACAATCAATCACAATTTTGCAGAGAAAGCAGTTGATGTCAATGATAGCCATTTAAATTACCATGTAATTGTGTGCTTTATCTACATTATATAAATTTAATAATTTTCATATGCATTTAGGATAAAAATATTTTAGCCTTGTGATTTCCCTCTGCCTGTCTTTCCTTGTAATTGAAAATATCATAAATTTACAGCCTGGCAAGAAAACATGCTCTTTCCAGGAAATGCAAACAATCACTCTTCAGATGCTATTCAAGTAGTTCTAACCACAACACACTCCATGAGTCTTCCTGTGGGATTCAGTACATAATCACTCTTGTTTTGCACAGGAATAAGTCTTGTTGATTTGGAGGACACAGTGACACTAGTGGGAGTCATCACATGGTCATGGTTATTGCAGATGGTCTTGACATTTCCTAACTGAATTAATAGCAGTGGGATCTTGGAGGAATGCTTATTATCAGCTGTCATTCAGTTCTTTTTAGAAGCTGATCATATCACAAGTTAAAAAAATCTGTTCTGCTTTATCCCTATATGACTAATTACATTTCTTAGGTATAGACCTGATATTTATATGTTACATCGAGGCAAGGAAACAAAGCATTTCCTACTGCCATGTCTGGGGAATGGCCATTGTTCAGACAAATACTAGAGAACAAGGACAAGTGTTGGTAAACAGGACTATCCCTCATGATCTCCAAAGATTCCACTTACCTGACTCTCTATGTCTCTACTATTTTTAGTGGCAGAGTGGGCTGCCAAGCTGTAGCCTTGAACAGTAGGAGGTATGGAGCAAGCCCTCTCTTCATGATCTACAAGTTTCTTAATCAAGCCTTATGCGAGTAGTTATATATTTGCTACCCCAGTTTGTCTGAGTAATCTGCATTGCTCCCCTCACCACAATGGCCTTTTACTACAGCTTCTGCAGGATGCTTTTTTACACTAAAATTTGAGTTATATGTGATGACATATTTACTACCAAAAATGCTTGAACTATAATTCTCAAAAAGTGTCAGGTTCAGGTTCCTGATAATTCCTCACATCATCTGGATGGTCCCATTAAGAGATTTACAGTCAGCCCTATGGGCACAGGATCACCTATAATTCTGAAGTTATTCAAGTCCTGAAGGAGGTAGTACAAAGCATAAAAAACAACCAATAGCTTTCCCCAGTACAGGTATATTGCTGATATTCCCCCATCATCTCAATGTGAGTGAATGCTGACTCAGAACGTACAAAAGTCAGTGAATCTGAAAAGCTATAGCTGCTGGCTGTACAGTACATGAAACTATTAAATATTTACAAGTTTCTATGTGACAAGATAGCATCCTTAACTTTAATTAACTTGTAGCTGCATGTGTACAGCCTGCAAACTCGTAACTGGACATTTGCAGCCAATGAATGCTCATTTCCTTTGAGAGGTATCCTAAATGTTTACCTCACAAATTAATGGACCTTCACTGCTCAGTTTACTGAAACAAAAAAGAAATATGGACATTAGCCACTGATTGAAAACAACTCAAATCCATCTGTTTCATTATGGTTGAAGCCAAAGATTAAAAATGAAGGCAATTGCTAAAACTAGAAGGAGCCACAGGGCAATTGATATAATTACTTCATGAATCTGCCCTAATTGTTTTCTGTACTAAAACTGCATAATTAAATTTGTATTTGGCCTCCAAACACCATCTCTTCCAAAATCTGCCAGTAAAAGTGAAAACAAAAACTTGTTTTGTTCAAAGTTTTTCCTTGTGGTTAAATATGGTCAAAATGGACCCAAGATAGAAAGGTTAGATCTTAACTTCATAAAATTCGGTCATATATGTTTGAAGGGTTTTTATTACCCCCATTTAAGAAAGAAAGCCAAATTCCAATTCCCGATATCGCTAACATTCAGCAGGGCTAGGAACTGAGGTTTGGTTAGGTTCTATCCCTAAATAATGTAAATATAAATTACAAGGGACCTGACTTAAAAAGGGGAAGCAATAACTTTAAAAAAATTATGTTTGGGTTCAAGATTTTTAGTATTTCAAACAACCTTGGGTTCAAGGGTTTGATGGAGAATATGTACTTAAATATGGAAAATAATCATTAAAGGGTGGATAAAGGACATTTTAATCTCTTTGATTATAATAAAAGTGCTGAGCTTGTAGAAATGCCCAAATACATGTGTTTAATATTAATATATAAAAAGTAAAGTACACACTTTGTGGCATAAAATAAGAATAGAGTCTGATTAGAAAAAGGTCAGAACTGATTTATAAGCCTTAAATACTTAAAAGCAATCTTGAAGAATAATTACTTTATTTTTCTTGATTGAGAGATACAATTTAGTGCTTTGTATTTAATTTGAAAAATACAGACTTTTGCATTACCTCTGTGTAAAACTGTAAGAAAAAATATGCCCTAGGACAGTCTTATACTTCTCTGCATCCATCTTAAAAGTACGAGCATAGTGCTTATTGTTTATGAACATGTGCCTGCTTCCATTTGAAAAAGAATATATTGCAGTAAATATCAGATGGCTACATTGCAAACCTAAAAGTTGACAAAAATGTTGTTATAAACATTTGTGCAAGTACAAATCATCACATGATTGCAAAATGTGACACATTTCATCATGGCCTGACAAATTTTTATGATTTAAAAATCCTTTTTAAATCAATGCCCCATTTTGAAAGATCCTGTACTCATTTTTTGAGGAGTACAGGATCTTTCGAAACAGGGAATTTCTGTCGAAAATGCCCCATCTAAACTGCCGGGGGGGGGGTTCGAAAAGCCCGTTTTGAAAAAAAGCAGTGGCTGCCATTTTGCAAATGAAGCACAGGATATTTAAATCCTGGCTTCATTTGCACTTTCGATACATCTAATTTACATCCCTCTGCCGACAGAGCGGTGTAGTTTAGATATACCCTTAGTAAATGAAGGGAAGGAAAAAGGTCTTTGTTTCCATTACAAGGACATAATAATGTATACACTTCACAAATTCCTTAAAGATTTTTATGGGGGATTTGGGGTGCCTTATATCACCCATTTAGATAAAACTCAATTATATTTGTTTTGTTCTGTTTTTAAAGTCTTCTGAAGCATAGCTCTGTTGTGACACTCATAATTTAATGGTATAGTTACCTCATCTAGGATATGAAATATTTAAGAGGGATAATCATTAGAATTGCTGGAAATATTTTCCCCCAAAGCACACACAGTGAATGGATGAATATGCAACACATACAATGTGTATTTTTATAAATCAGTTGTGAGTTACTGTATTACCTCTAAGCATGCCTTCTACCTGTTCACCAGGTTTCACATTGTTTGCCACTTTGGTCAGATCAATAGCTTTCATCTGCCCTCCAACTGAATGGAGTGCGCAAATATTTTGCTATCTCCTAGCATGTAGGTTTCCATTAACAACATAAAGATACTGCAATAAATTAGTATAAATCTATAAAGATACTGAATGAAATAAATAGAGCTTATATAGTATTGAATAAAAAGAAAACATTTGGCCAAATTCATCTCTCATTTACCTCCACTGACATCAGTGAAGCAACAGAATTAGGACAAATTTGACTCTCAGTATTCTAAAGAAACATTTGGATATTGTTTCAACATTTCTTACTTGGAGCACTGTGAGGATGCCTTTGAACATCAAAGATAACCAAACTTAGCCCAAACTTGGGTTGTGTTTGGGCATTACCAAAATTTGAAGGCTGTATTTAATTTTTTTATAAAATGAAGTATCTGCCCTAATCTCTCATACAGTAGTGGATCCAACAAAAATTAAATTTTCCAGCATGCATTTATCTTGAAAGCATCAAAAAGTTTTCTGTTTGGATCAAGATGGAGCATCTCATTCTTGGAACCCTAGTTTCTATAGTCCAAATATCCCTGTAATGGACAATGTTGCTGTGTGTCATAAGACAGAATTCACCCTTTATTTGTTTCAAATATAAATATGCTTAATTGTGTTCAAGCACTCATGCAGTCAGAATAATTTACAGATACAGGAGAATGATTAACTCCAAGGAATGTCTAATTGTCATAAATAATTAATAAACAATGATAAGCCACTGATTAAGTAATTGCCCCATCCATCAATTTTTCATTCACTAGGCCTCTGCTCCTTATGACATTTCTTTCTTCTGACAGGCAGTTTTGTGGGGTTATTTTTAACAAGAAATTAAGCTTATGAAGCAGCACAGTAGAATGTAGTCAAAGTGGCCTTTTGGTGAGAACAGACTTTGCCTGTTTGTTTTTATAAGGCCAGGTAACTGCTCCACTCTGACTTTTATACAGAGACAGTTTGGGTGCATCTAGACTGGCAAGATTTTGTGCAAAAGCAGCTGCTTTTGCACAAAAACTTGCCACCTGTCTACACTGGCTGCGAGAATTTGCACAAGAACACTGACTTTGTAATGTACAAAATCAGTGCTTCTTGCACAAATACTTTGATGCTCCCGCTCAGGCATAAGCCCTCTTGCGCAAGAATACTTGCGCAAGAGGGCCAGTGTAGACAGGAACGTTAATTTCTTGCACAAGAAAGCCCGATGGCTAAAATGGCCATCGGAGCTTTCTTGTGCAAGAGAGCGTCTATACTGGGCACGGATGCTTTTGCGCAAAAGCAAATCTTTTGCGCAAAGGCACATGCCAGTATAGACGCTCTCTTGCGCAAATACTTTTGACGGAAAAACTTTTCTGTTAAAAGTATTTGCGCGAAATCATGCCAGTCTAGACGCAGCCTTCCACTTTATGCAGCAGCAAAGGAACAATCCCCGTCATAGTGCATCACATACACTAGCTAATTTTATACTTCCAAAACCATCATGATTCTGCTAATATCTCTCTCACCATCACAACCTCACAGTACAAGGAACATTCCAGAAAGGAAAGGAAAGGCACAGTGAAACAGGAGCTCCTCAGTTCTATTTTTACCTGTATTGCACTCACTGTGTAGAGTTACATAACTGCTTATTAAACTCATCAATAAATTAAGTTTAATAATACTAATTAATTGGTTTTAAGGCCAGAAGGCACCATCTGATCATCTAGTCTGAACTTCTCCATAGCACAGGAAGAGAATTTCACATAGTTACCCCTATATTTATACTAGTAAGTTGTGTTTTACTACTGCATATTTTCCAGAGAGGCATCCAGTCTCATTTCGAAGACCTGAAAACTTGATTTGAATTCTTCTTCACTGGAGTGTTGTGAGTCATCAGGTCAATCCTGCAGTCTTTACACAGGCAAACCTTCCATTCAGAGGGATAGGAGTTTTGCCTGAATAATGACTACAGGACTGAGACATAATTGAGTACTATTCACAGTGAGTTTTGAGATTGTTGGTAAGAAACAGTGATTAAGGACACTAATCTGGGATTCAAGACATCTGGATTCAGATTTCAGCTCTGACATGGACTGCCAAGGTGACCTTGGGTAAAATGCTTAATCTATCTGTGCCTGTTTTCAACCAATAAATATAGGAAAAAAGACTTATTTTTCGAACCTTATGTTTTTATTTTGGTAGGCCTCAGTCTTGCACAAACATTGTATTTTAGTATTGGTTTTGTTTGCTGAAGCTGTTAATTTTCAGGGCCAGATTCTGATACTTTGACTGGAACCTTTCTCCACGAATGGTCACTCATGGCAGTGGCAACTCTGATGGAATTAACATATTATCAAACACAAATCAGAGGCCCTCAATTGCTAGCTGCTCATAATATGCTTTAGGTCCTTTTACAACATTTAAAATGGAAATTCTCATTAAAAAACTGTGTTTCAGTGGGAATTAGCTTCAGTTAACCAAGGGTCTGACGTACTATGGATCCTATATTCCTAGTGGGACCTGTGGGTACTCAGTGTGTCTCTACATATGGATTTAGGTCCCTAAATTTAGATATCCAAAGTTGAAAATATTAGCCCTAAATCTAATCTATCTTCCCTCCAATGCATTATGAGAACTGCAGGTTTTAAAAGTGGCTGCTAAAGCACAGTTAATTAATCAGTTTGGTTTTGTTGTAGATTAGGGTTCTTGTTGTGCAGTTTACCCCTTGCAATATAATTCAGAAGAATACAAAAATCTATGAACTATATTACTTTTTAATGAATGTAATTATTCATATTGTGTAGTAAATTTCCTGGAATCCTGAAGTCCAAATGATCCCTTCTTTTGTTTGCCAAAGAACAAATACAAAAATATAAAATACAACCAACTTCATGGAATTTCCAAACCAGTCATAATAATTCTCTCTACAGGTGGTGAAATACTTCTCAGTCCAGTCACAGATGACTTCAACAGCTTGGCTGATATGTTGTGGATTTTGCTTCAATGAAGATTCTCTGTTCAAACATTAGATAACAGGGTGGAGAGAGACTGCCCTATAATGGAACTGTCCTCCAACAATGATAAATGACATATAACCTCTGTAGTGATCAGTGGTAAAACACCTTTCCCCCTTCCTCCTCCAAATTCACCTCTGCAGGGTTTATAGAGGTCTTCAGCCCTTCAACCAATTTTGGCAGGTGGGAGGCTAGTAAAAATAAGTTTCTAGCTTTTGGTGTTCCTTTGTTTCCTTCTCCGCTGGAGTTAACTGAAGATTTTGGGCTGTAGAAATTTTTGTACCTGTAGAACTACAAGGGATTGAAAGAGGGATTGGTGCAAATGATGCAATGAAACACATGGTTCAACGTTATTCAGGGAATGAGAGCCCTCTACATAAGCCCATATCCCTTTGCCACTTCCACAGGTTCATTGCTCCTAATTATGAAACTAATCTCTTTTTTCCCCTCATGCTCTTGACCAGTCTTTCTACTTAATAAGTCAGCCTGATGCATAATTTGTTGTGTTCATGGAAAAGACAAAAATTCGATTTAAAAAACAATATGCATAATGGAAGGTAGGCATGTAACACTACTTTATTTTTTAGTATTCAGAAAAATAACACACAGCAAGGAAAAACAAAAAAAATGGGCCATAAGACAAAAAGACATAACCTACCCCACCTTGTTTTTAGATGTTTTTTCCTGACTGTCTGATGCTCCCAAATTGCATGCTTCAGTATATAGCCCCCTGTACTGCAAGTAGAATCAGGAAATACTCACCCATCCACGTTTCCCCTGACCCTGGAATCACACACTTGCAATGTAATAGCCTGCTACTCTACACAACGCTCTGTTAACCACAATTTATTCTTGTGGGTTCCTATGCACACAAACACTTTCACATGCAAACCCAGGACCTTCAGCACCAAAAAGACAGCACTCTGCCTCTTGAGGGAATGATCTGCTGTATGGATTTTGTGAGAAAGAAGACACACTAAAGTGAATCATGATCACATGTGCTAGACCAAATGGCATTTGGATTACAGAAGCCCAAATAAAGTTGAAGATGGATTGGGTTCCAGATTTTAGTGAGATTGTAAAAAAGTACACTGCTAATCTGTAAGGGTACATCTAGACAGCATTATTTCAGAATAACTGATGTCAGGGCCGGATTAAGGGGGGGCTAGCCGGGCAGCTGCCCAGGGTGCCAACCTATGGGGGGGCCTGATGGCAGCTGTAAGGGGAGCCGCACGCCCAGGGCCGGGGGCTGCGCAGCACCCCTTAGAGCTGCAATCAGGCACCGTGCGCCTGATTGCAGCTGTAAGATGTGCAGCACACCGGGGGGCGGGGCCGCACATGCGCCATGTGCCCGGAGGTGGAGCCGCGCATGCGTTGCGTGCCCACTGCCCGGGGCGCAGGAATGGCTCAAGCCAGCCGTGACTGATGTTATTCCAAAATAACAAAATGCACGTCTCCACTACAAGCCTTTATTTTGAAATAATGTCGAGCTGGAGCACTTCTTACTTTGACTCATGGTAACCCTCATTTCACAAGGAGTAAGGGAAGATGAAGAAAGAGTGTTCTTCCTTCGACTTCTTGCTGTGTAAACAGTGCTAAAAGCTGAATTAAGCTATTTTGACTTAAGCTACTCAATTGACATATACCTACTGTATAGACATGCCCTAAATTTTTATCTCTCTTCCTCACTCCTATTTAACATTTCACAGAGTTTGGCATAAAATATTCAGATTACACTGTCATCATATATATAGTAGCCCAATGTCTGAGAGTCTGTAATGCTGAAATGCTGGCTGTTCCCTCTGGGCGGCACTGTTGCCTGAAATGCTGGCTGTTCCCTCTGGGCGGCCAGTGCTGCATGGGAAGTGCGGGGCCCAAATGGCCACTTGTGCCGCTTGCTCCCCTGCGGCGGCCCAGCTGAGCAACGCAGAAGTCAGCCGAGTCCTGCCCCCTTCACCTCCCGCCGTGGCACTTGGCTGACTTCTGCGCCACTCAGCCGAGCTGCCACATGGGAGCAAGTGGCGCAAGTGACCGTTTGGGCTCCGCAGTCCCCCAAGTGAGAGGCAGGAGGGGGAGGAGAAGAGAAAGAGAGAGACAGAGAGAGAAGCAGGAGGCAGAGGAGAGCTGAGAGAGAGAGGGGGAGGCAGTAGGAGGAGGAGAAAGAGAGAGAGAGAGAAAGAGATGGAGCGAGAGACCGGAGGCTCAGGAAAGGAGACCGACGTGGAGGAGAGACCTGAAAATCCCGTCTTATGATGGGCTAATTGGCTAGTACTATCATAAATAGGAATATGGTTAGAAAGGATAAAAAACTATTATATTTAAAGTCAATGTCATGTATACCACTGAGTTTCTAAAACATGGTCATTTTATGAACTTACCCGTGGTTAGTTTAAAGAATATGAATTAGGAATCCATGTACAAATATCCCCATATTTGGGAAGGGTGATCCTAAGATGAACATTTATAAACGTTCTATGTTTCTGTTTTTTACAACGAGCTACTCTAGAGCCCAGGAACTGAATAATCCTGAACTTGAGTGTACGAAATCTGGATACTAATTTGCTGGTTTGAAGCCATCTCAAACTCATTCTCATGGGCCATGGCATTTTCTGGCAAGGTTTTCACTCAACAGAAAGCCAAGGAGATTTTGGAGGAGCAGGGAGGAAAGGGTAGAAATAATGGGGCTGGTACTGGGGCCAGAAATGAGTGACTGGCTTATAATTAAGCTATATGAAACATAAGGGTTTGAAGAGTCTACAGTGAACCTGACAGGTTCATTTCTTATGGCTTTGTGATGGCTTGAAGTTTTGCTTTGAATTCTAGTTTCATTCCTGTCTGCAAACTCAAGTGTCAAACTGAGGGAGTTTTGGAGAAAGCATCTTAACTCACCCAGATCTACTTTACTCAGACTCCATCTTCCAAATACACACTGAAACCCATCACCTTGCCTATTACTGTCTTCTTGGAATTGTCATTTTTTATTACTGAGAATGTTGTCATGAATAAGAGTTTTTGTCTTAAAGGGACTACTATGCTTATGCTCACCTCTTAAAATCATACTTGCAGACTCCAGGAGACAGAGTTTCAAAACATAGATAAAATAACGGCATGACCACAATATCTAATGTCTAAGTGTAATTACTGAAACAATTGTGCAAATCAAGTGTGCACATGCAAACACCTACTTACATACATACGTTCATACAATTACATGGCTATGAAAAGAGGTGGGAGAGACAAACCTCTATATTTATGCAAAAAATGACTTTTAATATAAAGTGATTACTAAGTTGTTTGTGCCTTTATTGAATATTCAGATACCACTACATGTAAGTTATAACCAGAATGTTTGAAAATATAACAGTACAAGTTGTGTTACAAACATGCTAAAGGTACTCAAAGAAATTCTAGATTTCTGCTTCTCCCTCCAGAGTGCAAATAAATGTCAGCAAGATAAACCCTACTTAGCTATAAAATCATATTTACAACCCCTAAAAGTGTCATATACACTCAGAAAAGCTTCATTTTAAACTTTATCTTCCCTTAACTTTATGCTATTTTATTTGTTATGTTTAAACGATGTATCAGTTATTGAAATTTGTGATTTGTATAAAATATTGAATGCAAGTTTAATTGCTATAACATTAGAACTGTTATAGCTCATTTAAATATTTTCTTCAATTTCACAGAATTTAATTAAAATTGTTCACTTTGCCTAAGTATCGACAATCTGGATATTGTTAATTATCAACAGGATCATCTATCTACCTTTCTTTAAACAAAATTCTTCTGCCCATTTGTGAACCTGTTTAGTTATCTAAAGATCTACAGGTTGAAACTCTCTTAACTGGGACTCTCTGGTCCAGCAACCGGGAGCAGAGTGTACCAGTGGAGTGCTAGCACTTGGGAACCCTGCAGGCTGGCAGGGCAGTGGGAGCCTGATGCAAGGCAGTGGTGCTTTCCGGCAGGACAGTGGGAGCTCCATTCATGGTAATGGGACTGCCCAGTAGGGTAGCAGAGGTCCGGTGCACAGAGGCAGTGGGGCTGCCTGGCATGGCAGCAGGAATAGGAGCATGGAGGCGGCGGGGCTGCGGGGTGCTGCAGCAGGAGCCCAGTGCACACACTGGTGGCAGGACTGCCTAGCAGGGCAACAAGGGCAGAGAGGGCAGTGGGGGTCAGAAAGAGGAGGGAGCCTGGCAGTGGGGCCGGGGCCAGGGCTGGAGGGGCCGAAACAGTGCCATGAATAGCTATATCAATATTTCCATCTTTTGATTTGGTTTTCCCCAGTTTTGGCACTCAGAGAAACAATGTGTAAAAGCTAGCCTACCATTTGTTGTTTCTCTTATCTAAATATTTTATCTGGAGTGTTGTTGTAGCTGTGTTGGTCTCAGAAGATGAGAGACAAGGTAGCTGAGGTAATATCTTTGAACCAACTCCTGTAGGTGGAAAGTACTAGCTTTTGAACTACACAGAGCTTTTATTCAGGTCTGGGGAAGGAAGCAGAATGTCTGAGCTAAATACAGGTTGGGACAGATTGTTAAGCAGAAGGGGTAAGGCATGTTAGAGGCAGTCACTTGAAATCAAATGGGCAACTGGGGATTGGATTGTTATGCATAAAGGATTTGAAATAGGCAATTAAGGGTAGCAGACAATGTGATATGTTACAAGTTGTTGAAATGAGCCATAAAACCAGTGTCTGTGTTAAGTCCATGATTTTTGTTGTCTAGAAAAGTTGTGAATTTAAGTTCCCAGGCTTGCATTTTGAAAATGCAGGGAAGCTTTCCTTTGACGAAAAGTACTGGAAGACAGAATAGGTCACTTTTGGAAAAGTGTCTGTCTATGGATGACATGGCTTTTTATCTTTTATCCTTTTTTGTGCGAGTGCAGTTGAGAACACAGTGAGTTCCTGAGTTCTCACACATAATTGTTATAGGGGCATTTAGGACACTAGCTGAGGTACACCATGAATTTGTATGACTCTTAAAAGGCATGTTTCAGGTGGTATTGATCATTGCAGTGGAGCCAGGCCTGCAGGTTTTTCATCTGTTTTTCCTCGCAGGATCTGGTGCTGCTTGGAGCTGAGAAGTCCTAGTCTGTGAAGAACTTGGTTTTTTTGAGCCTGTGGGCTCTTGCTACATTTCAAAGGCAGAAGAGCAGCACTGGAACCCAGGGTGAGTGGGGACAAGCCCCGTGTTCCCTGCTGCTCTTCTGCCTTTTAAATGTAGTAAGAGCCATGGGCAGCTTTTACTACATTTAAAAGGCAGAGGTGCAGCCGGGATAGCGAGCGCCCCACTTCCCCCTTATCAACTAATCAGGTAGTTGATGGAAATTCCATTGACTACTTGATTAGCTGATTAATCAAAACATAAAATCCCTAATCAGTGGGGACAAGATTGGATTCAGCAGGTTAAAATTACCCCTTCCTATCTCACATACCTCTAGAGATGGAAAAAGCCTAATGTTTTGTCCATCCTTTATAAATGATTCTGAACACTTTATGGGCTTGATCTAGCTTCACTCATATCAATAGGAATCTTTCCATTTGCATCAATAGAAATTAAATCAGGTCCTACAGTGTAGGGATGTTAAATTTAGTTTGATCCATCGACTAGTCGATTAGTTGATAAGCAAGGGAGCCGCAGCAAAGTTAGCTCCTGGCCATGGGAGCTAACCCCGCTGCATCTCTGCCTTTTATATATATTAGGAGCCAATAGGCTCTTAATACATTTAAAAGGCTGAAGAGCAGCAAGAGGACCCGGCGCTCGTGCCGGGTCCCTCCCCCCCCACTATGGTTCTGCTAATACATTTAAAAGGTTGGTGCACAGTGTGAGGGGGGAGGGACCTGGGACAAGCCCGGAATCAGCCATTCCTGCTCATGCCAGGTCCCCACCACTGTGCTTCTGCTTTTTAAATGTAGTAAGTAAGAGCCAACAGGATTTTAATACATTTAAAAAGCAGAGCACAGCATTCTGGGACTGGGTGCAAGCTGGGAATCAGCTCCCTGCCTTTTCTGCCCCCTGCGGAGATGATGCTGTCTTTTAAGCTGGCCCTTGCTGCCTCTGAGGTAGGGAAAGTGACTAGTCGAGGAACTAGTCGCTTATATCCCTAATACAGTGAGAAATATTTGTTCTTGTTGTTTTGTCCAGTTTATAAAAACGGGTGGCGAAGTGACTAATTGAGGGACTAGTTGCTTACATCCCTAATACAGTGAAGTATATTTGTTCTTGTTGTTTTGTCCAGTGTATAAAAAGAATGGATTTACAGAAATATAAAATATAATAATGTGGTCATAAGGATATCTTCAGCCAAAGGAAAAATATTTGGAAATACATGTATACTGGACATTTGCAAAAGATTTGTTGCTAAATTATGCAATTTGTGAAGTTGACTATTATTGACATATAGTTTTTAGGCCAATTGGAATATTGACAAAAATGTCTTTTATACCATAACAAACATTTTAAAAGTGTTGACTTTGGTAAAAAATATGCAGCTTTTAAATAACATTAACTATTAACTACTAAAAATATTTCCAGTTGAAAAGGGGCAGAGAAAGTGCATCTTGGGGGGACCTAATAACTAATTATTTCAATTTTCATTCTTTTTTTCAAGAGCCTTAAAAATATGTGAGGGAAATTTAGTGGGAAGCTTTATCATGGAAAATATATAGCTTTTTTTTTTTTAGTATGTCTTCTCCTTTGTGCTTACGCACCATGGCAGGGAAATAAAAGTCCCATACTTAGCAAAGAAGCATGGGGTGGGGGCACATAATAAACAATGTCCTCTTTAACATACAGCTGTATCTGTTCCCTCCACACCCACCTCACTGCAGAATAGCTCTGTGCAACCACAGGTAGGATCAGCAAAAGCTGGAGTGGAGTCAATGGAACAAATGCCCTGAAAAGTATGTTCTTTGTCAAGTCTATTAAATAGCAGAATTTTTTATGGTAAGTCACTGCTGCTGGAGGTATGTGCCATGGTATTTCCGTGTCATGTGCATGTGACAGGAGATAAGATACACTATACCAAAGTTGGGGTAGAGCTGCAAAACATGCTAAGAAAGAGTCCTGCCATGCATAAAGTTCAGGGATCAGCATAGTTCTTGTTTCTAGATGCTAACCTCAGCACCTTTTGTTGGCCCATTTCCTTTCTAGATCCTTTGTTACCAAGGCAGGGAAGAGGCTGCAGAATGTCAGTGGCTCGGGAAACAGCTGTCTTTTTGTTCTAACCCCATAAAGGTTAGCTACTAACAACTAGTGATGCCTCACATAAAAACATTGAAATATATTCCACTGAAATAGAATTCTGCTTAAATTCATTTTGTTTTCTAAAACTCATGTGATTACGTATAACATATTTCTGGGGTTATGTTATAGAACCTATCTGGGGAAGTTCTAAATAAATTATCTCAAAATAACTGAATTACAAGCCATATAAGTTTTTACATTCCTTTCCACTTAATGGCATAGTAAATTAGATTTTGGATTCCTATGTCCCTAGAGTTCAATTAAACCAGATGTTTGAAAAACAGATAGTGAAGTAATTTTATTCGAGCAACATTCCAGAATATTTTCCAAACAAACCAGAAGGCAATTTATCTAACATTTTGTGTCCCGCATACTAAATCTTTTCTCATTGTTTACTCTCATCTTGGAAATAGTTTGCATATGGGGTACATTTTACTGTGTCAAAAATAAGAATGACTGCAAAATCACACTGTTTTAGTATCAGGGATTTGATTTTATGCTGTGGCTTCATAGTCTGACAAATCTGCTCTCTCTTACAACATGACAAGATGAAGAAAATTCTGCTTAATTTCACAGTATATGCTGAATTCTCTGTTTTACAATTTGTAACCACCTAAGAAAAAACCCCAGTACCACATTGAATTATTTTAGAGGTCCTTTTATTATTGATGAATTTAACAATACCTGTATAAATAGTTTCTATCCAGAAACCTTTCATAAATAAGGCAGCTGTCCATTTTTAAAACCAGAGAAGTTCAATTTTTTTTCACCATGACTTTGCTTCTGTTTATTTCAACAATCTCTTGTGAGAATCAATTTGCCACCTTTTCCTCTGAATTAATAAGCATCTCAATTACATGTGAAATGTTACACTGCATTAGCATGAAGATGTGATCAATAAATGACCAATTCATTCAGCATTTGGAGAAATCTTACAGAATGGAAGGTCATGCCTGATGAGAATACAATAGCAAAAGTGTCACCATGTGATTGCAGAGATTTGACAATAATTAGGGTATTACTCGTGCTTAGACATAATGCTTAAACAACTCAACTGTACTGACTAAAATACCATTTAATGGTAAGTTCTACAGAAATAAAAATTGCTGCTGTTTTATTTTAAGTATAACCAAGTGCTGTTTTCCCCTTAAAATATACTACTAGTTCATGCATAGGAGAAAGGAAATATCTCACCTCAGTTCTACTCATATGCTTCTGGAATAGCAGTGCATGACTTTCATTCACCAGTATACTTTTCCCTCAAGGCATACACAAAGAGTTTGAGAAACACTGGTAAATACACGCACAATAAGTGCATTAAAATATTAAATGGAAGAGTTCATGGAGGACAGGTGATCAGGGATGCAACCCCATGCTCTGGATGTCCCTTATCCTCTGACTGCCAGATGCCAGGATTGGACAATAGAGGCTGGAAAACTTGACGCTTGTCTTGGTCTGTACTTTTCTTTTCAAGCATCTGGCATTGGCCACTGTCAGAAGACCAGATACTGAGCTAGGTGGAGTATAGATCTGACCCACTACAGGCATTCACATGTTTATATATAAAACAGCATTACATTCAAAATATTATATAGTATGTTCAGTCCTGAAGTCCTTCCTTTGGGATGTATTATAACCCATGATATTGCAGAAAAGCAGAGTTGTCCCAGTCTGCCCCACCTCTCTATCCATCTCCCAGAGTAAAGACAAGTAACTGACAATACATAAAAGCATTATCATTGACCTTCACCAGGCAGATTTAATGAACTTTTCTACCTGTGTGAGCTCACTATTTATTCTTCCTCTGAGTGTAAGCATCTGGGCAAGATCTAACTCACACAAAAGACAAGTCTCGGGGAGGAAATTTTCATTTTTTGCCTGTTAGCCTTTTGACCTACAGCAATGAAAAAACTCCAGTTTTTCATGAAAGAATGGTACCCTAATATATAAGCAGATCAGAAGTGACTACATGGCTCTGGAAGAAAGTCAAAGGTGTTCAGAGTACAGGTGGTGTTCTCTTTGATACTACTGGTCTGGGGTAGGGGCCCAAGCAGAGACAGGTGCATCCAGGAGGTGAATGCCTGGCTATGAAAATGGTGTTCCCAAGAGGGCTTCAATATCCTTGACCATGGGATGCTATTCCAGGAAGAGGGATTGCTAAGAAGAGATGGGATACACCTATCAAGGAACGGGGAGAGCATATTTTGATACAGACTGTCTAGCCTAGGGAGGACAGCTTTAAACTAGGTTTGAGGGGGCAGGTGACCAAAGTGAGCCCTACTTTGCTTTACCTGTAACTAATGCCAGGCCTGGAGGGGGAGAAAAGAAAGGAGCCTGGCTCAGTTTGGGGCTGACTAGCAAGGAAGAAGGAGCTTGGTTCAGTGGTCTAAGGACATGAACCAGAGCCTGCCCACCCAGAAGCCACAGGTGCAAGTAAGTCCCTGCCTCACCCCACTGGGAAGAAGGAAGAACCTATTGAGAAACCCCAACTAAGGGGAATCTGGACTCTTGGGGCCACACCCCAAATTTAAGAACTGAACTAAGGAGTGGCTCAAAGTACCTGAGCCATGAACACATGGGGACAAGGGGATAAGCCCCCATCCGTTTTCTACGCTCCTGCTCAGTGACCTAGTAACTAGGCTACTCTGCCTCTAGGTACCCTACCACAACAAATTAGATGTCTTCAACTCACCAGGACCTGATGAAATGCATTCTAGAATACTGAAAGAGTTGACTGATGAGATAGCTAAACCATTAGTTATTATAATTGAAAAGTCATGGAAGATACGAGAGATTCCAGAAGACTGGAAAAGGGCACATATATTGCCCATCTATAAAAAAGGGAAATAAAGACATCATAGGGAATTAAAGACCAGTCAGCTTAACTTCTGCACCTGGAAAGATAATGGAGCAAATAATTATGGGATCAGTTTGCAAACATTTATAAGATGATAAGAACCAGTGAGAATGGATTTGTAAAAAATGAATCTTCTCAAAACAACTGGATAGCTTTCTTTGACAGGGTAACAGGCCTTGTGGAAGGGGAAAAGCAGTAGCAATGGTATATTTTGACTTTAGAAAAGCTTTCGATACTGTCTCACCTGACCTTCTCAGAAGCAAACTAGGGAAATGCAACCTAGATGGAGCTATTATACAAAGGATGCAAAACTAATTGCAAAACCATTCTCAGAGAGTGGTTCACAGTCATGCTGGAAAAGCATATCTTGACTGGAAATGGTGAACCAGAGCCAATGGAAATTGCGAAGCTCCGTGACTATGGATCCTTTAAACAAAGTGGTGTGGTCCTGTTAGGGGCTTTACCATGGCCAACTTTGAAATACACTGATCTAGATAATACTCTGCCTTGAGTACAGAGGACTGAACTGGAGTAGATGACCTCTTGAGGTCCTTTCCGGTCCTCAGTCTATGATCTACATGTGAATGCTTCCCTGGATGTCCAAATCTTTCATTTTGACTCATGATTGGCTGCCAATATGTTAACAAGAGTATCCCAGACAAATTTACCGATTAACATATTTTAAACCCTTGTCCCATGTGCTTGTAATTGAGACAGGAAGGTTAACACCAATATGTGCATGTGCTGGTAAGGTTTCTATTTATTTACTGGAAAATGTTATTGAGAAGTACAGTGTTTAGTTAGAAGTAACTAGCATAGAACTTGGAGGAAGGAGAACAAATTTTCACTTTCCTCCCCAGCATAGGGGCATGGGTCACTTGCAAGTTTAAACTTTTTCAAAAGGAGATGAATAAGGTTTTGTGGCCTACTTTGTGTAGGAGGTCAGACTAGATGATCACAATGGTCCCTTCTGACTTGAAAATCTTTGAGTCTTTAAGTTACAGAAGGAAAGGATTTCAAGCAGGCACCAGGATGTAAGTCTGTATGCACATAGCTGGAATGCTAGCTGCAATGGCAGCATCTTTGAAACAGTGCTCTCAAACAGCTAATTTAATTTTACAAACATGGAATCCTCTTATGTTATTAGCTGGCATGAGGTCCCTGAAATATGGTGGTAAAATTCAATACAGTGAGATCCACAATGAGAAAGAAAGTGTGATTAGTAGGAAAACAAAGTAAAATTTTGAAACATATCAACAAGAGAAAATGGAGCATGTCAGGCAGCTGGGAATGCTAGATTTACACAAACACGAAAGCAAACATTGATTTTGTATATGGAGCTGACAGGTGCCGTGGGGGTGGGATATACATGAGAAAATACACCTGACAAAATTGTGTGAGGGATACTGTGATCCCAGACAGATATTGTAGAGAGAGGTAGGCTGTGTCTACACTGGCGCGATCTTGTGCAAAAGCAGCCGCTCTTGCGCAAAAACTTGCTGCCTGTCTACACTGGCCGTGTGTTCTTGCGCAAGTAAACTGACATTCTACTGTATGAAATCAGGGCTTCTTACACAAGAACTATGATGCTCCCGCTCAGGAATAAGATCTTTTGCGCAACTGTTCTTGTGCAAGAGGCCAGTGTAGACAGGCAACATGAATTTCTTGCACAAGAAAGCCCTATCGTTAAAATGGCCATCAGAGCTTTCTTGCGCAAGAGAGTGTCTACACTGGCATGAATGGTCTTGCGCAAAAGCACATCTCTTGCGCAAAAGCACATGCCAGTGTAGACGCTCTCTTCTGGAAGAGTTTTTGCACAAGAACTCTTCCACAAAAGAGTTCTTGCGCAAGAAGCTGCCAGTGTAGACGTAGCCGTACTGTTTTACCAAAGAAGTAGAAGGGGGAATCAATACTTAAACATTAGAGAGCTGAGAACTATGGCCTCCAAATATAACTTTGGGGTCGTTAAAGATTCCCAAATGAAAGACTCATTTGTGTGACCTATGAGTCCAGTTTACAGGAAAAATTGTTGAAAGACACAGACCTAATATTAGAGAAATGTTTTCAAGAAGCAATAGTATCTGAACTGTCCAAGGGAAGTATCAAAATCATACCAAACCACTAACACAGAACAAGAGTGCAGGATCAAGCTAAAAGAACACAGACAATGGAAAGGACAGACCAATAAAAAATGCAGACCTGATTTAGGAATAGTAGCTTGAACCAGGGTCTTTCAAATCCCTTTTCACCTTCTTAACCAACAGACTATTGGATATTCTGGAGTTTATGTGTCTGTCTGTCTGTCTCCTCATTTTTGTTCTGATATGGAATAAAAAGAAATTTCAAACCTCTTTTTTTCCATAAAATAGAATAATTTTCTAGCTAGCACTAGACAACAGCCACAAACTGAGATGGCAAAAGAAACAGATCAATATGTAGCCCAACAGTGATGGCCAGTAGCAAAAATCCTCAATGTCCAAAGGCAGGATACAGAGGATGTGTCTACACTGAAGGGCTTAACTCAAAATAAGCTACACAAATTGAGCTATGTCAATTGTATATCTTATTTCAAACTAGCTTATTTCAAAATAGGGAGCGTCTACACAGCACTTATTTTCAAATATAGCACTCTTCCTCCGACTTCCCTTATTCCTCGTACAATGAGGGTTACAGGAGTCGGAGTAAGAAGTCCTCCAGCTTGACAGTATTTTGACACTATTTCAAAATAACTGCCTACTGTGTAGACACGGACTAAGTTATTTCGGAATAGCACTAGTTATTTTGAAATAGAGTTGTACTATAAATGTACCCTGACTTACTAGAGAGATTTCTTTGCCAGATAACTGCCTAGATGGTCTTGCCCATATGCTCAGGGTCTAACTGATCCCCATGTTTGGTGTTGGGAGGGACTTTTCCTCTTGGACAGATTGGAAGAGACCTCAGGGTTGTTTATTTTTTATTTTTTTGCCTTCTTGTGCAACATGGGGCACAAGTCACTTGCCAGTTTAAACTAGTGTAAATGGTGATTTATCTGTAACTTGAAATGTTTAAACTATAATTTGAGGAATTCAGTATCTCAGATAGGGATTATGGAACTTTTTCAGGAGTAGATGGAGGAAGTTTTTGGCCTGCAATGTGAAGACCAGATTAGATCAGGGATGGACAATAAGCAGCTGGAGGGCTTGATGAGGTTTGCCAGGGTTAGTCCCTGGTAGGCTACTAGAGCTTTATTTACCTGTGCCTCCATAGGTACAGCCTCTTGCAGCTCCCATTGGCCACAGATCATCATTCCTGGCTAATGGGAGCTGTGGATAGTGGTGTCCCAGTTCATACCGCTTTCCACTGTGTCCATTGGATGGGAATGGCAATCTGCAGCCAATAGGAACTGCAAGTAGCCATACCTGCAGACATACAGGTAAATAAAGCCCCGCTGGCACCACCAGGAATTAACCCTGGTGAACCACCTTCAGCTTATTACCCACCCCTGGACCAGATGATTTTGATGGTCTTTTCTGACCTTAGTTTATGAATAGTGCTGATAATTTTTCCAATGTAGGAAGTTACTGAACAAAAAAAAGTTCAGGAAAACGTTTATTTTGGATGCAGTCAAAATCCTGTTGGATGCCCATGTAGTGAATGATGGCCTATAAAGCAGACCCTTGCTAGCTCAGTGTTAGATATCGTATTGTTGTTAGCACCATTAGGGTAAGAGTAGCTACTATGAAGTTATCTCCTTGTCTGTTAAGTGGGAGAGATGTGGGTGAGTTCTGGTTTTAAGAAGAGGCAAAATCTTGTTTCACTTTCCAGTGTGGACCAACATAGAGTGGAAAGTAATCTGCATATGGCTAGATCTAGAACAGATTATTCCCTCCCTGGAATAAGGAAAGAAAAGTTTGTGATGGAATCTTTGAGTATGTCTATGACACTGCAATGTAAGCCCAAGGATCAAATTCAGGATCAGCCTAAAATCTCTTACATTTACAAGCAAATTTGCTAACATAGGCCTTGGATCCAAGATCCCAGGACTCCAGGGATGCGTATGGAGGGACCATGTGTGACTCAAGTCAGTGCCCAGGAGTCAAGCCCTATTGTTTTGCAGTGTAGCTGCAACCGCATTGGACTCATCCTCTAGTAGTTTACCCAAAGTATCCCACAATTCTATGGGCCAATTTTCTTTGTCCTCTGGACACTAAGGTATTGTGGCAATAGGTAGTATGGCCATTAGTAAGTGTTTGCAAGATGAAGCCCTTAAGTATTTTACTTTGGAAAAATATGAGCTGAATATGAGATGGTTTGATCAAAGTCCATTCACAGGGAGAGATTTTTTTAAAGTTTTTTCTTAAAGCAGGAAAACAGAAATAAGTAGCAACAGTAATATAGTATTAAAACCTATAAAAGTGACCAATTTTAGTTGGGACACTATAAAACAGAATCAAAGGGAAAATATTTACAGTCCTGGTACAATACATTTAATTAGACATGAGTACTGTAGCAATAAAATCTAAGGCTCTTAGCTTAAATAGACTAATCTCTTTTAAAAAAATCAGTCAAACGAAATCACAAAATGTCTTTTTGTCAGATTTGTGTCTTTGTCCCAGACAGTCCTAGCATAGGAAGAATGAACAACAGAAAGAAAAGGAAAGCTTGTGTTTTGTTGTACAATGTGTTTTCAATTTGGGAACTACACTGGACACTGCAGATTAGAAAACCCTTCTCTCTCCTTTGTGCTAATATGCAAAGCCAGAACACCATCAAGCCATCTTAAAGCCTGTGAAAGCAATGGCTGAAATGTGAGGGTTTGAATGGCAAAGCTGCTCTGCTGGAATGAGGTGCCCACGCTGCAGCAAGGAAGCTGGGAACCTTCATCTTTGATAAATGAATTAGTTGAGGACAAATAGGCAACTGCATATATTGGGAGTACTATAGCTGCTGGAACCTGCATCTCTCACTGCCAACCCAAGCCTCCAGGTTAAAGAGCAAGCTGCAATTTTCCCTACCCTCGCATGGGAGATTTCCCTTCTCAGACCTGCCCTCTCCTAAGGGACCAGCTTCTCTTGTAACCCACCACTTGCTGCCAGGCAGAATGGGAAAGAGAGAGGCAAGAACTAAGTCTACAATCCCATTGCTTAATGCACTCAAGGAAAGTGCTTTTACCTGTACCCAGCAGTGCAGCATTTGAACCCCATGCCAGAGGAACCAGGGAGGGTTGAGAAATGCTGGGCAAGCTGGTAGTTTGAAGGTGAAATGCTGCAGCAAGTTGCTGCTGAAAGGGGAGTTCCTGGTGTACTTCAAGAACTAGCTACATAAAAAAGGACTTGAGAAGGCAGGCTGGGGGATCTGGCTCCAGGTCTGATATTCTCCCAATGAAAAACTTATTTTTTCCTGTCAGATTAGTAAACTCTGCCTGGGGTCTGGAAGCCAAGTTACTGTCTAGTTATGCCTCATCACCAGCAGGAGAGGTTGCACTGGCCACATGGCTATTGCCCTGAATAGGAATTTGCCAGCAAGAAGCCCTCAAGACTGGCCACTTGGCCATATTTTCAAAGGTGCCTAATGAGTGTTCTGATTTTCAGTGGCTCTGCTGTGCCCCCCAGATTGTGAGTGATGGCTGGCCCGTGGAGGGGAGGTTGCCAGCTTGTCCTCGGGGTGCTCCCCCGGTCTTCCCTCCTCTACAGAAACTTCCTAGCGTCACTCGCCCACCCCAGGGCCTGCCATCGGAGCCAGCCGCTGCTTCACCCCTTGCTGTGGCTTTTTTGCCACCTTACTCTGAGAAGCTGCTCCCACACAGCACCCTCTTGCTGTTCCATGCTATGGCCACAGCTGGTGGGGCAGTTGCCCCGGTTGCGGGGCCAGAACTGGCCACTTCTGGGGGGCTGGAAAGCCCAGGTGAGCTCCAGTTTGGGTGCTGCACTGTGGAGCAGTCCAGCCAACATCAGTGAAGCCTACGTCAAGCTCAGCCCCATCCCATATGGGGAGCAGGGCTCAGTATTTCCCTAGTGAGACAGGTGCACCGAGAGCCTGAGGCTCTACCCAGCAGTTGCCATTGGGGCTTGGCTGGTCACGTCCCAGTGGTGTTCTCTGAGAACATGTCTGATGGACACAGTAGGAGCTTCACTGGCCCTAGTTGTCTTACAGGAGGCTGGTTCAAGCCCCAACTGCCCCTGCGTGGCTCAGGTCAAGCCCAGCACTGCTTTGCCGCTAACATAGCCTGGGCAGGGCCCCCACTCCTGCCTGACAGTCCCAGCTCAGCCCCTGCATGGGGATTCAAGCTGCACCAGGCAGAATCGAGCCCTGCCGCTGGAGCAGCCGCTGCCTGCCATGTGTCCTGTCCTGGCCGCAGTTCCAGCCCTCGGAAGGGCTGAAGCATGGGCTAGGGCCATGTGGTGGCTGCCCAGCTGCTTCTCCGGTGAGACAGTGCCCTGCCTCACAGCCCCCACCGGGGAGCAACTGAACAGTCACTGTGTAGGCCCTGCTGAGGAGATGGGCATGCCTCAAATTCTTTGTGCATGCCTGCACGGGCGCGCACCTTAAGAGGAACTATGATCTGGACATCTCTTCACACTAATGCCCATCAGAGCATGAGAAATTGCATTGGACAGTACATATAACAGTGGATCTCCCTCTAAATTTCCCTTCTCATTTTGCTGTTCTCTCTTTCTTCCTTCTTCTCTGTCCACTCCCTTACTTCCCTTTCTATCATCTACTGCTTGATCCTTATATCACACTCCTGTCACTTCCTTTTCCCTCCACATCCATTGTCCCTAGTCCTTGTCTAACCCCTCTAACTGTACAGAAATACTTATCATGCAGAACCAGAACCAACAGGTCTGCTCTGTCTAGTCAGCAATCTCCCTATGAACCTGATCCTGAATCCCTTTTGCGACTTGAGTAGCACTTATGCCTTCATAATCCCTGGGCTTCCATATGAAGGAAAACAGATAATCATAAAGGAGTTTTTCATGTTGACCTGCCTAAAGAACAGTCCCTATGTTTGTCAATAGTTTCCTTTCTCTCCAGATTTAGACAATTATTTCTTTGTGTCAGCATTCCAATTTCCCTAATAAACTATTGAAGACAGCTTCAGAGGGGTAGCCGAGTTAGTCTGTAACAGGAAAAACTTAAAAAACAACAAATAGTCTAGTAGCGCCTTAAAGACTAACTGAACATGTGGATGGTATCATGAGCTTTTGTAAACACAACCCACTTCTTCAGATGACCAGAGTATAAGAAGTCCAGACCCAAGAAAAAATAAGGAAACAAGGGGAGAGGGGGAAGAGAAAGAAGGAGGGGGAAAAAAAGAGAGACAGTGAGTAGATAGTTCAAATAGTTATAAAAGGCTGATAAGAACTATTAGCACCTCCATTGGTTGGTTGGTTGGTTGGTTGGTTAAGTTATTACGATGTGGAAGATAGTGTGAGAGCCAGGCGATATCCCTGTTCATACTATTTGCATAAGAATTAAACCTGTGAATGAAGTTAAGTTCCAACCCTTCTCTGTGTATTTGGCTTGTGGAATTGGTCTGAAACAAAACAGTGACTTGGAGATCCGTTAATGAGTGTCTAGGCAGATTAAAATGTTCTCCAACAGGTTTTTGTGTATTGCCTTTTCATAGAATCATAGAACACTAGAACTGTAAGGGGCCTCGAGAGGTCATCGAGTCCAGTCCCCTGCCCTCATGGCAGGACCCAGTACTGTCTAGACCATCCCTGATAGATGTCTATCTAACCTGCTCTTAAATATCTCCAGAGATGGAGATTACACAAGCTCCCTAGGCAACTTATTCCAGTGTTTAATCACCCTGACAGTTAGGAAGTTTTTCCTAATATCCAACCTAAACCTCCCTTGCTGCAGTTTAAGCCCATTGCTTCCTGTCCTATCCTCAGAGGCTAAGGTGTACAATTTTTCTTCCTCCTCCTTGTGACACCCCTTTAGATACCTGAAAACTGCCATCATGTCCCCTCTCAGTCTTCACCTTTCCAAACTAAACAAGCCCAATTCTATCAGTCTTCCTTCATAGGTCATGTTCTCTAGACCTTTAATCATTCTTGTTGCTCTTCTCTGGACCTTCTCCAATTTCTCCACATCTTTCTTAAAATGCGGTGCCCAGAACTGGACACAATACTCCAACTGCGGCCTAATCGGTGCAGAGTAGAGCGGAAGAATGACTTCTCGTGTCTTGCTCACAACACACCTGTTAATGCATCCCAGAATCATGTTCGCTTTTTTTGCAACAGCATCACGCTGTTGACTCATACTTAGTTTGTGGTCCACTATGACCACTAGATCCCTTTCTGCAGTACTCCTTCCTAGACAGTTGTTTCCCATTCTGTATGTGTGAGACTGATTGTTCCTTCCTAAGTGGAGTACTTGGCATTTATCCTTGTTAAACTTCATCCTATTTACCTCAGACCATTTCTCCAGTTTGTCCAGATCATTTTGAATTTTGACAGTATCCTCCAAAGCAGTTCCATTCTAATTTCTCCCGCAGTGTATATTTGGCCAGCAATGCCCCGCTGCAATGTATATTGGCCAAACTGGATAGTCTCTATGGGAAAGAATTAATGGACACAAATCAGATATCTGAAAAGGAAATACACAAAAACCTGTTGGAGAACACTTTAATCTTCAGTATGAAACATTAGGGTTTCCTGAGATTAAGCACCAGGGATGATCCTCAAGTAGGGGCCACGAGTCCTGCAACTGATAACAACTAAGGGGACAGCTGCAACTATGTGGAACCCCACGGAAGTCAACAGCAACACAAGTCTTTCCCCTTACTATCTTACTGCAGAATCAGTGCCAAAATTACTAACTTTCCTACTGTACTAAGCTATTGCAGTTCCTTTTAAAAATAAGACCATTATAAGTATGTGATCAGTGCAATCATATGTTAAATGAGTGTGATTTGGCTATGAGAAATCATCTTCCCCACATGAGGCACAATATTCACCCTGCATTTAAGTAAGATAACACACATTAAAGAATTATTTTTTGCTATACTGGCAGTTTGGGATTCTACTGCGTTATCCTAATATGTTATCACATCCAATTCATGCCATAGTGATTAAATGAGACAGCTGTAACAATTTTTAAATATTTCAGACTCCTTTCCATTTACTCCCACAGCATCAGTATTTATGCAGTTTGTGTTTTATATTTTTAGATGCATTATAAAAACTAATTCATGGTGATATAGTTTGTCAAAATACTAGGAACCTACTTTCACTCTGATCATCCCTTGTTAGATTCAAATTCAGTCACTTGGTCCCCAGATGAATTACTTCAACACTGGGATCCATTACAGAAATGACTGTACAGTCCTTCAGCATTAAGCTGTAGAGAATTTGCTGCTGGATGAATAATTGTGTATAGGAAAAATAGAAAGGACAAAGCAGATATTGGTGTGTTAATACAAAGAAATAGTGTTTGTTCTTTTAAATCTCTTAACAAGCATCTGAGGCTAAATATACGCTGGGGGATATGCAACTCCAGCTATGAAAATCAAATTTCTGCTACAGTCCCACTGTGGGAAGTTGATGGGAGAAACTCTCCCATCAACTTCCCTTACTCCTCAGGACCCTGTTGAGTACTGGCGTCAATGGGGTCACCATCAACATTCAATTTAGTGAGTCCTTATTAAACCCACTAAATCGAACCCCAGAAGATCAATCTCCGGAGCATCAATCTCTGGGTAAGTATAGACAAAGCCTGAAAAAGCCAAGCATAATAGTTTATGCTCTTTTAGTTTTATGTATTACACTTGGGTAAATGGAGAATCTAGCATGATCTCAAGTTGGGAATCTTAATTATTTGCCAACTTCTCTAATTACAATTGGGTAAGGACAAAAAAACTCCACAGAAATTATTGCAGGTGTAGCTGAGAACAGAATTTAAAAAAATGGGGGAAACGTCTAATAGCAAATTATTCATAGAAGCATAGGGTAATCAGAGTTTTTTTTTTAATTGATCTACAAAAAACTTACCAGGTAAATGAGAAGTCTTAATTATGAACATAATTCTATAAATGCTAGAAGATTTATCTGGCATTGCTTGGGTCCTTCAGGGCAGGGGGCTGTGGGTATGGAGTGGTAGTGCAGGACTCAGGGGGCAGAGGCTTGGGGAGGTGAGGGGCTCAGGGCAGGGGACTGGGAGATGTGGGGGGCTCAGGGCAGAAGATTCGGGGGTACAGGAATCTGGGCTGGCGGTTGGAGGTGTGCAGGGTGGAGGACAAGGAAAGTGCTGGATTCAGGGTAGGATAGGGCTCAGGACAGAGGGTGAGAGGTAGGGGAAGCCTTACCAGGTCCTACCATGATAGCAAGAGGAGCACTGCTCCAATGGTGTCTAATCCCAGGGGGGGGGGGGAGGGCTGTGCTACCCTGGTGGCTCCTTGCAGGGTGGAGGGTGGGTGGGGCTTGACCACTTGGCTGGCCAGTGGCTCATTGCAGGGAGGGCAAGCTAGGCTGCTCGGCCTCCCCGGATGTCTCCTTGTGGGGTGGAGTTGGGCTGCCCAATGGCTCCCACAGGGAGGTGGGTGTTGCGGCTGCATCCAACACTGTGGCCAAGGGCCAGGGGGAGGGGTTAAGTGCAGGAAACCCACTCACCTGGGCCAATAACCAGCAATATAGAGAACCCTAGCCCCAGCTGGTCACTCTCGTCATGGTGCGGCCACCTCCAGTGTAACTGTCCCCCACACTTGCTGCCCCCAGTGATCGATACAGAGCATAACTATCCCTCCTATCAGACCCCTCCCTTTCCACATTGGAAAACAATCTAATTCCAAGCATATCCCATTTTCCTGGCACAACCAATCCCTGACCTTGCTTTAAGTTAGGCTAAGATAGGGATGAGCAAACACCAGCCTGAGGACTAGATTTGGTGCACCAAGGTCAGTTCTGATGGGCCACCACAGCTGTATTTACTTGTGCCTCTGAAAGTACAGGTGATTATAGCTCCCGTTGGCCATGAATTGCTGTTCCCGGCCAATGGGAGCTGCAATCACTGATACCTTTGGAGATGCAGATAAATATAGTGGTGGCAGCCTGCCAGGGGCTAGCCCTGGTGAACCACTCACCCTAGGGATAAGAAGAAGCTGCATACAAAATTTGATGGTCCTAGCTGTTACAGTTTAGGAGCAGTTCGTGAACAAATGAACTCACAGATGGACGAATGGACTCTTGGACAGAAATACAGATGGACAAACTATCTAAAATACATATATTATTCTTTGTGTTTATTTTTTTTTCATATGACAGATGGTTTCATCTGATATTACTAAACCACATTCAGACAATAATCAGAAGTATTTGAGTGAAAATGGGGGAAATATTTTCAAGCTATTTTAGTGAGCTGTTAATAAATTACATATTTAGGAAAATTAATCAGCTTGCACTAATAAAAACAAGTATTTTTCTGACGTTAGTGCCAGCCTAATCAGTGGCCTCCCATGACATTCCAAAATATCATTTTTATATATAAGAGAAGAATAGATAATGTAAATTATTACCATGAATGTTCCACATTTTTTCCCTTTGAAGCAGATGCACTGATAGGCCATTTAACCATGAATTTAAGTGATTGCATTCCCATGGCATTATATTGTGAGGGCCATGAATGGTGTCAGTTTCCTTTGGGAAAAATGACTTTCAGTTGTGGGCACAACTGCACATGCTATTGTTTTAAGTTATCCAAACAGTGCATTTTTAATGAGATGCTTGGGTTGAAGTGCTTGCTGTACCCAAATTAAATTCTGAATATAGTCCTACAAGTGCCATAGGTTAAGTTATTTTTCTTTTCTTTTCCTTTCCTTTCTTTTCTTTTCTTTTTTTTAATGCTTTGTTGTTCTAGGATGATATTTTCAAAGGTGACTAAGAGAAAAAGGTGACCAACTTCCATTTGATTCTTATGGGAGAACTGGTGCCTAAATTTCATGGGACTCTTTTGAAAAGGGGTATTATTCTTTATGACTTATTCATTATAAAATTCCTACTGATTTCAGTGAGACTGCTCAGGCAACTTAAAGTAAGGTGTTGCTGAATGCAAGGCCTTAGTATCCAGGAACAAGCAAAGTGTCTTAGTCCTACTTGCTTCCCCCAAAAGCAGGTGGCTCAAGAATGGTATATCCCACATTGAACCTGTTGCTAGTTTGCAGCCTAGGCTTTAAAAAGTAATATTTCAAGGTGTCTCCTTTATTTGATGCAAGTATTTAAAACATTTTCCCAGTCACAAGGTCCCTGGAGACTTTCTGTAGCAGAATTTCATTTGATCTACAGCTAACCAGGATCAGAAGAGGAGGTAAAGACCAGTTGGAAATGGATCCTTTCTACAATTCTGGCATACCTGAATGCCATCAGAACATTATTTGCACCAGAGTATCTTTTGATTTTTTTTCCCAGCAATGAAACATAGACCATTTTCAATTGATATTATGAAATCAGAGAAATATTAAATTCCCTTTCCTCCACACAAACACTCTCTTGTGAACCCTTCCCCACCTCTGAAATGGATTTACAAATCATTTTAATGCTTTCAGAAAGTGGGACCTGATTCAGTAAGGCCGTAGCTACACTACAGAGAAGATCGAAGCAGCTGCAGTGGATCTTCCAGGGTTTGAATTAGCAGGTCTAGTGAAGACACACTAATTTGAACTGAGAGGGCACTCCTAATGATGCCAGTCATCCTGCTCTTAAGAGGAATAAGGGAAGTCAAGGGGAGAGTGTTCTCTTGTCCACCTACTGCACATGGACGGCACCAAAATGTGATTTAAGATACTGCAATTCAAGCTATGTAATTAATGTAGCTGGAGTTGCATATCTTAACTCGACCTTATCCCCTAGTGTAGGCCTAGCCACAGGGTCTGACATAGCTTATTCCCATATGGAGTGCCAAAGCTCAACCTAACTCCAGCCCTTAATCATTACAATTGTTTTAAAACTTTACTTAATATTTTACTTGTATCCACTTATCTAATCATAATAAGAGACAGTCATGACCAAATGAAAGCTAGATTATGCCTGGGTTATATATGGGAAGCAGTTGCAGGTGGAGGGTTAAAAGAATGGGGGAGAGGATTGCATTTTCTTACTCCCCTGTGGGGAGGAGAGATAGCCAGGAGGAGGTAAACTGTAGGCCATAGCGTTGATGCTGTGGTTGCCACATAGCTTCTGCATGCACTGAATCTCTTCAGAGTTGCCAATTATGGAATAACTGGTCCATAGAAGAAGTTTCTTCTTAAACCTGCCATCTAATGATTGGCTTATCCCTTCAACCCTGGGGATTTATATTCTGGCTATTTTCCTCTAATAGACCTGTGTTTGTTCTGATTACCCCATAAATGTCTGATGCTATTTTGACTCCTTTGCTCTTGACATCAATGCTCCTGGTACTCTGTCAGGTCTGCTGCTGCTCTACAACATGCATCACTATGAGATGAGTCTATGGGCTTTGTTGACTGATATATTGATGTACTCATCTATATAGAACAGAGAGAAGGCCATATATTAATGTCAGGTATAGTGAGTCACACTGAAGTGCCCTATGAGCTTTAGCACAGTTGTATAACACTATACAACTGTGCAAGTGAGAGCAGAAACTGGCCCAGAAATTTCATTCTAAACTCAAGTTTTGCCATTTCAAAGTATGAAAGGTCAATAATGTTTTTTCTGCTATTGCATTTTCACACAAAAGTTGATATTTACATGTTTTTGTTTCATTCCTACACAATGAGAAAACCAATCTAATTACTCATGCATTTTAAGTAATGATATTCAGCTTATTCAGTAAATCATGTTGTTCAGAAGCTGCTTAGGATTTTACAAACGTTTCAAATATGAAATTATTGTTGCATTTAATTATTTATAATAGTGATCTTATTTTTTCAGACAGGACTTTTTGTGCCTCTAGTTATGGCTGTTCAATTTACTTCAGTGCATGAGGTGAAGACCTCTTCCTGTAGCCTTAAAATGTCCCTTAAGATCAATGATCTATATAAACTGTGTGCCTTAATGGCCACCCAAGAGTCAGTCAAGCACTGACCACTTAGCAGAGCTGAGAACATTTGGTGAGTTGTGTCCATGTACCCTTCTTCCCATTCCTCTGTAGAAGTGTTGCTCCTGCCCAATGCCTTGTTGCCTTTTGGCCAACTGTTCTCAGGACCCTCTTGCTTGCTGTGTAGAGTGCAGAGAGAGGGGTGATGATGTCAGGGTGTCTCCCTCCTCCCACCTATATATCCCATCTCTGCAGAGTAGAGAAGGAGGGACGGGGCTCAGGTGCAGGATGATGATACTGGTGGCTGCTGTGATCTTAACATGCCTTGTTAGTGCCACTGTGCTTAAAGAGACAATGCATGATTTCTCATACATTTCCCCAGCAGCCAGCACACATACACACTCTGTCTCTCTCTCTTACACAAACGTATGTAAACCACACACCTAGTGTGGTTCACTGTCCCATGTAGTGGTGAGTTACACATACACATTCTGCGCATTTCTCTCACTTTCTCTCTCTCTGTCTCTCTCACACACACAGGGCTGGTTTACTGTACGGAGCTAAATCAACCTAAGTTATGTAACTCCAGTTATATGAAAAATGTAGCGGGACTCAACGTGGCTGAGCTCGGTTGCAGTGTTGACCCGGCATTGGGTCAAGGGGAGAAACTCTTCCTCTTTCAAACTCACCTCCCAACACATACTTATGTTATTTTTTCTGTTATCTCTTGGTATTTCCTGCAATGCACATATATTCTCTGAAATTTTATTCTTTCAAAGAGCAGTTACTTTAGATTTTTTTGACTGGTCTCTGAATTTCATAATTTTATTTCTCTCATACTTAAATTTAATTCTTTGAGTACTGATTTCTAAAATTCTAAAAGGCTGCAGTAATTATCCTTTTGGTAATTTTTAAACATATATAGGATGAGGGGGGGGGTTGTTTCTACTGGTGGTGCACAGGTAGATATTGGTGTACCTAACAAAATTAATTCAACACCTGGATAGAAATTGGAGGGAATATTGCTGAAGATTAAAACTTACACTATTTCCCAGTTCAAAGTAGTTTACAAAATTATGTATTACATTTTCTATGGTTTAGGATACATCTCTATAGTCTCGCCTCATCCCTTTCACTGATGATTATTTTCACAAAACTGCCAGATGACTGATAAGGACTGATAGGACCAGGAGAGCTGATTAATGACACCCATAAAGTCTGTGACAGAGCTAGGAAATGAGCCCAAATCTCCTGAGTTCCATCCCAGAGCCTTAACCACAGGGCTATCCTTCCAGTTTTCTAAAACAAAACAGCAAACCACAATAATAGAAGTATCAGTAAAAATAAGATTAGAAGGTTGAAAAAACTCTTTACTTTTGCTGAAGTGGTGAGAAAATTGGAAAAAATGTGTTTAAATCTACCCACTGGAATTCTAAAGGGATTCAGATACTATAGCGACAAACATGGAGTACGAGACAATAAATGATGGCTGGATGGGGGATGAATTTCATCTTATCAGATTTTTCCATTTCTCATTGCTATGCATAGCATTCTCAGGTTCCCCTGAAATCCCAAACAAGCTGATCTGATAACCAGCCATCCAGTGTGTGGTTCCTAATCTCAACAAATAAAAGCACACTTTTAGAAAAACTGGTTTTGTACAGTTGGACTGCCAGGTGCATTAATATAGGCTTGTAGTCTTCTCCCCTCAGGGTCAGAAGCATAATGATAAGCATTGCTGCACGTAAATAATTTTATTTTAAGTGCCATGAGGAATGACATATCTTGTCATTTCCATTATGGCCTTGGATCATCTTAACAGCATTTCATCTCATTGTTTAAGATAATTGTTTACCTAAACTGAATAAATGACACAGCTCTGAATAACAGAAGCCTATTAAATGTAACCTTCTGCTGTGATTCCACCTGATTCCACCACCTAACGATTGGACTTAGTCAATACTTGGCTTTGAGACCTCAAAGGGAATATATAGGTGCCTTTAATACAATAAATGCCTTGGTCCCCTGCCAAATTTTAACTCTTAAACTACAGGGGCATTCTAATGGTAGAGAAAATAAACTTTAGGAATTTGCTTATTACATTGGCAAGACTGCCTTTGTTCTCAGAAATGGGTACACTCAAAATTTCTAAAAATATTAAATGAGGGCAGAGATCAAGCACACAAAATGTTTGCCCAAATGATAAATGTCTCTAAGTCATGTATAAAAACAAGGGTTTACATTTGAAGGTTACCTTTATATTTGTATGTCACTTCATTGACAGGTAGATAGATACATACATAAAACTCATTTTAATTCCTTTCAGAAAGAATAAGCTAGAAAACAAAATATGGAAATATATCCAAGATACCTATAATAGAATCACAGAACTGGAAGGCACCTCAAGAGATCAAGTCCACTCCCCTGCACTCATAGGAGGTCTGAGCACCATCTAGAACATCCCTGACAGGTGTTTGTCTAAACTGATATGGCCCTCAGTATAGTATATACCTCACAATCTCTCTCACAACACCCCTGTAAGATAGGAAAGTGCTATCAGCCCCATATGGCAGTGTGCATGGTGTGCCCCAACATATTCAGCGCTTTGGCTCTGCACCTGACAGACTAAGGGACATTCCATACTCTTTATTTTTGTTCATTTCCCACTACCAGTTTCCTACAGGTTATTTACAATGGCTTGGCCCAGTACAGACCTGGTCAGCACTAGAGCTGCAGGCTCAAACCTCTCCTTAACCACCCCCCCCCCCCCCCCCCGACAACCTGGTTTCTAACCCCACCCTTCCTCCCAGCTTTAGAGCTTCTGCCTAATGAGGCTAGCAGGTGCAGTCATTGGTTAGGCAAACCTGGGCTATTTACCCAGACACAATCCATTTTCCTTATTTGGGGGTGGAGTGGCAAAAGCTGATTGAGGCATTCCCAGCTGTGCCCTGCCACACAAATTTTACAGATGGAGAGCAGAGGCATAGAACATAAAACTGAACCCAGTTCTCCTAACTCCCAGGCTAGCAATCTAATCACTAGGTCATCATTTCTACCATGTTAAATAAAGCACGCACATAGAAAGAAATGCTGCACGATGCAAAAAATATGATATGTTATTAATCAAGTAATACATACTTGCAAAATGATTACAAACTTCTTGCAGAAAATCATGATTTTTAACATATCCGTTTCTTTAGCTGCTGTTAATTTGAGAAGGCTTCCCTGCTTTATAGAATATATATTGACTTTGTGGACAGAAATGAATGGGATTCTTTTTATTCCCTAATTTTCCATACCATTTTACAGTTTTGCTCAAAAGAATTATTAAATTAACAATTAAGTCTGCAGTACTTCTATAGCAGAGCTCTAGTGAAATATCTACTCGAGGTCCAGATCCTCCTGACAGGATTGTAAGTAGTAAAGTTACTGTTGGTGGTTCAGAAGTACCGTGGAAGTGTTAAAGAATCTGAGTCTGATTCTGGGTGAATATTGGAATTCCCGCACAGTAATTTTATGATATTTTGAGACGAGCAGCTACACAATAATGATGAGGTAATTTTAGACTGAAAGCCAGGGATTTTTTTCCCTGCAACTCTCCAGGTAGAAATACTAGTGATGCCAGATGTGGAATATGCTAAGGGGTGTCAAGAGTTTTTTTTTCTGGTTAACACAAACAGCTTAATCCTTTCATAAACACCTCTCCCATTTGTTCAAGGAGCATTAACTTATGGCATTCTCTTCCTTAAATTCTACATAGCTGGCATGATAAAGAACTTGTAAGGGCAGGTGGGTGAGAAATCTGAGCATTCTAGCCAGGGCTCAAAGTTTCACAGATGTGTTTGAATCAACTCTCGACATCTGGAGACATTTGGAGATATATCCTATGCCCAGAAGATGAATATCAGTTATAAAACTAGAAAACAGAGCATTAGACTACAGCTCAATTAAAAGAAGCTAAAAAAGAGATAGCATTGGTCACCTTAAAGAAGATTAGACCAACAGTAAGTAGTATCCCTGTGAAGTAATTTAACAGTGTCAAATATAGAATCATTTTTAGTTCTATACATACCCTTTGGAAGAAAACATTGTCCTCACTCTGCGTTTGTAAGCAACAAGTAGCCAGAGAAAGTTTTATTATGAGCTGCAGCAAGGGAAAAACTGGTTCGGACGGGGAGGGGGGTCCCCCCCCTTCCCAGGCAGATCTTCGAATACAAGCAATTATGAAGCAGTTTATACTGTCTATTAGATATAATAACAATAACAATTAGTCTCCTTCCCATTACAAACACCAATGGCTAACAGTTATTTTAGTTCCACCCAGATGCTCCTTATCTCAAGGTCCCTGCCAGAGTCAGCATTCTATCCTTATCTCCGTATGGAGGCGAGAGGCAAAGGCAGCATCTTATTACAGCTCTCGTGTTGTCAGGCCACAAACTTAGCCTGACTCTTGCTCTCTTGCTAACAAGACCAAGATGGCTGCACACAAATTCCCTTATTCCCTTTTTCCTGCCTCCACACCTTAAATAACATTCTATGTTGATGTGCATGTGGGATATTGGTTAATCAAGGCCAAAAATCTTCTCTGAGCATCAGAGGCATGCTGGAAAGGTAAATGTAAGTACCAAGTAATTCCATGAAAGGTAGCTCCATCACCCTTTGGGCAGGTATCTGGAGTATGTTCTTAGTCTACAATCAATTATTCCTGAAAACACAAATGTAGAAGGCACTCAATAAGAGTGGAGCCATGCCTTCTCCAACCTGTTAGAAAGCTAGCACTTGTAGAGACATTCTAGGAAAAAATAAGGTACACTGACCTTGTAGTGACAAAGGCAGAATAAGGATGTGAATAGGAGAGAATAAAATGGATGTCCCCAAAGAGTTTCTGATTTGCCTCTTGCATACCTTTCCTGTCCCCTGCACACCCATGCTGATACTAGCTAAAATCTGGCCCTTTTTTAAAAAGGACATGAATCAGAGATTAGCAACAATGAAGGGGAAGTGCACCATTACACTGAATCAAGAGTAGATTGTTATCTATGGGGGTATGTCTAGACTACATGGTTCTGTCGACAGAGCCACGTAAACTAGTTTACCCGACATAGACAATGAAGCAAGGATTTAAATAATCCCCGCTTCATTAAAATAAAAATGGCCACCACGCTATGCCGACAATTAGCTGATCCAGCACAGTGCGGGAGTCGAGACGCGGATCGGTCGACAAGGGAAGCCTTTGTCGACCGCTCCTGTAAACCTCGTTTCATGAGGCATAAGGGAGCGGTCGACAAAGGCTTCCCTTGTCAACCGATCTGTGTCTCGACTCCTGCGCTGTGCCGGATCAGCTGATTGTCGGCACAGTGTGGCGGCCATGTTTATTTTATTTTCATTGACTATGTCGGGTAAGCTAGTTTACATGGCTCTGTCGACAGAGCCATGTAGTCTAGACATACCCTGGGAGTGCTCCACAATATACTGGTGTGAAAGATAACATGTAATTGCGCAGGAAAATTAAAATAAAACTTAATACAAACTACACAACCCTGGTATACGCTCTTGCTAGGTACATAGACCTTATTTAAACCACAAGAAGAAACATTTTGGTTTTAGATGTTTCCGTTAATCATTGTGTAAAATTACACAATGTAGAAATAAATGAAAACAGATGGTTCCCTTTCCAGAGGGTCTAAGTATTAAATTCTAAGAATCAAACATTTTCATATCCCCTTCTCTTGGTCAATTTTTTATAGCAGGAATGGACAAGCAGAATCGAATGCTCATTGCGAGCTGACTGTCTTGCTAGTTGTCCAGGTAAAAACTGAAGTGATTATATTCTTCAGTAAAAACAGAATATACTAAATTGGATGTGGAAAATTATTACATCTAAGAAAAAATGGATAACTCAGTCAGTCTCTGATAGCGTAGCTAGGCCTAAAATAAAAATATCAAATATCACATACATTTTCAAGTTTACTTAGAGCATAAGACAGTGATCTTCTCATTAGGCCCAGTCCTTCACCATTGAAGTCAATTCTCAGGATGAAGCCCACAAAATTTAGGTTGAAATCCTATGGAAGGATGATTTCTCCCAATTTTCAATAATCTTGAATGAGCAATATCAGGATTGTGGTCAATACTTAGACTTGCAGGATTTTGTCCCCCAATTGATGTTAATGAGACCTGTATTAAGTTGTGTAAATAGGACAACTAGGATAAATGTCCCTTTCCCCTATCCATTCACTATAACGTGGATTGTGTGGATTCATACACACCCTGTGTTAGACTTTGAGATTGTTATTCTGGAGAAACAAAAACCTTCCGGCTAAAGTTATCTGAAAAAAGCAATGGTTCTAAATTATACTTAGAGCTGATAAAAAATGGAATCTCTCATACACAGAAAATTCTAATGTTTCACTGTCTGTTTTCATCCCATATTGGAACAAGCTGAAATTTGTCATAGAACAAAAACTTTGAAAAAATATTTGGAAGTGTGAAAACAATTTTATGAAAATGAAACATTTTGACATTCTCTGATGAAAATGTTTGGTCTTGCGTCAGTTCAGCATTAATGATGCCATTTGCTGGAGCACCAAGTACTTCCCGAGAGTTATAGTTTAGATTACTATTAGTTTTGACTCTATCATTCCCTATCGGACATGATTCCTGACCAGACTATATGCCCTATAATGCATCATAGTTTTTGGAATCCCATGAACTACTGTGATGTTTCAGCTACAGGTAGAAATCCCAGTGCATCATGGGTTACACAGTCCAGCCTGGGACCACACTCTGATGGGGAGAATGAGGGCACGTATGACTAAGAACTGCAACTCCCAGGAGCTACTGCAGCACTTCAAGCAGACACATCTATTAATGTCAGCCCTTTCTCAAAACCAAACATTTCAAGTCACATCCATCCCCACCTGAATGGAGATGTTTTGTTTGTATTTTCTCAATGGAAAATTTCACGAAAATTGATCTTTTCCCGTGGATAAGTTTGATTATGATTATAATCCATTTTTCAATAAGAAACATTTTATTAAAAAAATGTCAATCAGCTACAGTCAGACTATTCAGACACTAATCCCAAAATGATCCAAACTTTCAGAAGAACATGTGGATACATGATTTTGGTACAGTTCCTACAGCAGTACCACCTGTGAAATTTCATTTCAGATGTCAATGACATTAAAGTCTCTGGCTGTACAGCTTGTATTTGATTTACAGGTGCCTCTATTAAATTTGACATAATTAGAATAAAATTAACTGCAAACTGAGTTATACATGGACAAATACAAAGTACTTCAGCTAGGAAGGAAAAATCAAATACACAACTACAAAATGAGGAATAACTGGTTAAGTAAGAATACAGGTGAAAGGGATGTGGGGGTTATAGTAGCTCACAAAGGCCTGATCTATTCTAGACCACAAAGGTCAGCTTACGGTTCGCAACTCCAGCTATGCAAAATGCATAGCTGGAGTTGGCTTACCTGAAGCTGAGCCATGGCGGTGTCCACACAGCAGGTGGCCGACAGGAGCATTTGCTCCCATCATTTCCCTTACTCCTTTCAGAAGGAGGAGTATTGGATGATGGTGGGGGCTGCCCTCAGCATTCGATTTACGGGTCTATACTAGACCTGCTAAATCAAATGGTAGAAGATCACCAATGTTCTTGTAAGTATAAACATGCCCAAATAGAATATGAGACAATGATGTGATGCAGTTGCAAAAAAAAAAGTTTAATATCAATCTGGGATGTATGAACAAGAATATCATGTGTAAAACATGGCAGGTAATTGTCCCTCAGTACTCAGCACTGGGGAAGCCTCAGCTGGAGTACTTGTCCAATTATGAGTGCCATACTTTAGAAAAGATATGAATGACTTAGAGACCAGAGGACAGCAACAAAAATGATAGAAGCTTTAGAAAATCGGATCTATGACAAATTAAAAAAAACCTGTCATATTAATTCTTGAGTAAAGAAAACTGAATGTAGGACTGTTGACAGTCTTCAAATACGTTGTTATAAAGTGGATAGATATTAATTGTTCGCTATGTCCACTGAAGGTTGGAGATGGAACAGGTTTAGGCTAGATCTTAGGGAAAACTTTCTAACTAGAAGAGCTGTTAAACTGTGAAAGAGGCTTTCTAAAGAGGTTATAGAATCCCTATCATCATAGGTTTTTAAGAACGGAGATGGCCTACTTGGTTCTGCCTTAGCACAGATGACAGGATTTGATAATCTCTCAAAGTCCTTCCCAGGATTACATTTCAATGATAAGTCTAGTTTATGAATTTACACATAGATTCACTATCCTCCACCCCCCCAGGAGGGCTAAGAGACCAACAGTTTTTCCCTTGCTCTACCCTTCCTCCAAACAGGATACTGTCCAGTAACAGATAATTATCCTCAAACCTGAATCAGCTTGGTATAGAGCAGTGGTCCCCAACCTTTTGGGGCTGCCGGGCACCCGGGGGCGGGGCCGCTCACGTGCCGCGCGTCCAGGGGTGGGACCGCACACATGCTGTGCACCCGGGGGTGGGGCCGCCCATGCGCCACGCGCCCGGGGCAGGGGCTGCCCATGCGCCGCGCACCCGGGGCAGGGGCCGCCCATGCGCTGTGCACCCGGGGCAGGGGCTGCCCATGCGCCGCACGCCCGGGGCAGGGGCCGCCCATGCGCTGTGCACCCGGGGCTGGCACTACGCATGCGCTGCGTGCCAGGGCCAGCCCAGATCATTCGGCGGGAGCACATAAATGCCCCAGCGGGTGCCACCCGTGTTGGGGACCACTGGTGTAGAGGAAGGGACACGGTTGTTCCCCTTGGGGAATAGTAGATACACAATGACTTCTTATACCATGTGATGAGACCCAATATCCAAGGAAGGTACACACACATTTGTAGGAAGTGGTCTTATTCTTGTTTATGCACTGGTGAAGCCTTCCATCTCTTGTGTGGAAATGCCCAGTACGACTGAAAAGTGCAAATAGTAGTTAGAAATTTATCCTTGAAGAGCAGAGATTACAGATTTGCTAAGCACAGTTTGTTTTAATCTTCCAGTTTAAAAGAAATGTATAGGCATTATTCATATGAACAACATTAATCTCATGGCATCCCTCCAAAGAAGCAGTGGACTAACAGTATGCAATTAGTTTAGTTTCTTACATGTATAAACTAAAAAGAAACAAAAAAGAAACTCATGAATAAAAAGCAATGACTAGAGGTTAATTGCTAAGTGTTTGAATCAGAGGAACTTCTGAAGCATCATAGCTAATATTCATTCCTGAATACCTCTAAAGGAATATGACCTCTTGATTGTACCAACAAAATCCTGATTTCCCAGTACATAAATCAAGTTGAAGTTTTAAAAGGCATGCTATCTGGATTACACAGAATGGTGATACAATTGACACATTCAGTATGGCACTTATTTTTTTTTGCGCCGTATCACCACTTCATTTTCTCCCTTGTCATCACCTTTTTTTGTAAAAAATAGAACTGATATATAAAATGTTCAAGCTCTGCATCTACAAGAAGCTGATACTTATAGTGGAATGGATAAAAGGCTTAAAGATATCGATGCTAAACAGATGAGGATGTTGAAAAACATGGGTTTTTTAAATGTAGTTAAATTCAAGAAATACAAACATAGTAGAACATATTTGGTTTTAGACTAGTGAAAATTGTAGCAACTCTTTTGGACAATAGTATCTCTAATACAGACTTATACATAGCTTGTCAAACTCTGCCATTTCAACACACCTGCTATAACTGAGCTATAGAGAACATTTTTTCAAGATTTCGTTAGTAATTGTGAGAGTGAAAGTATTCAAGTAAGATAAGCCTCTTTCAATCTGCATCTTTTCTAAGAGTAAAAAATGAACAGAAGTCTGGCCAGCCTGAAAATAGCAGTATTATCATATGTATTTATCATCCTGCAATATATTCATAATGCACATAAGAGAAGATTTATGATGTTAACAAAGGGGATGTTATTACTAACAGAGCTTTATAGCTATCAGTGAAAATCTCAGATAGCAACTTTGTCAATGGATACACTTTCCACATGGGAAAAGAGGGGTTTAAAACAGATTTTGAGCTTTGGAAAGCACAGAAACATTATGCTACTGGAGTGTGCTTAGTAAGGGATTCTGTTTTGGCTCACAGCACATAGATCCACTAATTTTAATAAAGCAAAAGGTTAAGGAGGTGCTTATAACTTTGGAATTGTTTTAAGTACCACTGAATAATGTATTGTTAAACCCCCAAATTTTAGGTAACTACCCAGTCATACGGACATTTTTGTTAAACCCTCATTATCTAATTTTTGGCTTATTTGCATATGGAATTCATGAAGAAACCAAGGTTTTTTTATATAAAGCTCTGATTATCCAAAGATCTCAAATTCCCCCCAAAAATGTGGATAACCAGAGTTCTCCTGCAAAACCCTCTACATGCCTGACAAAGAGATGGGGAAGAGCAAGGGTCATAACTCCACCCCACTCCATATTTCCTCCACACAGAGAAGAGAACATGCTGCATCCTCTCCAGGGGGACTCTGCAGGCATATTGAGATACAGTCCCTAGGAGTACAATTCCTCCAGGAACTGCAGAAGATTCATAAGATTCTAACACTCCTCAAAGCAGAAGATTCTACCCAGGGGTAGACTCCAGCCTATATTTTGCTGGCAGCTAGAACAATGCACACCTTCTCATTTCAGAAAATGATCATCACTGAGGCTACATCTACACTGCAGAGTTTTTGCACAAAAACTCACAGAGCGTCCACACCTCAAGTGCATTTTTGTGTAAGAAAATTTACAGTGAATCGACAGAACAGAGGGGGTTTTGTGGTATAGGTATTCTTCTTTCTATGAGAAATAACTCCTTTTTGTGCAAGAGTTATTGCGCAAAAAGGTGGGTGTGGACAGGCAGTGGGGGGGGTTGCGCAAAAACAGCCTATCAAAACAAACACAGGTGCCCTGGTGGCCATTCTGTTAACGGCAATCAGAGCTTTCTTGTGAGAGAGTGTCCATGCGGTCTGGATGCTCTTTTGCAGTGTGGACGCGCTCTTGCGCAAGAAGGTTTTGCGGAAGATCTCTTCTGCAAAAAGCTTTTTGCACAAGAAGTCTGAAGTATAGATGTAGCCTAAATATCCAAATACAGAAAGGTGCTTAAATAAAACAAGAACTCTCTGCATGACAATTGGTTTCTTAATCTGATCCACTATCCAGCAGTCACAAGACTATGCATAATCAATATAACCTTGACTAGCGTACCCAGTTTATATTAGTGGTTAGCAAGTTACTGATATGAGTTTCCTGACAAGAAGGGCTTACGGGTTAGTAGAATAAACTGGTTGTTAGGAAAATGATTATAAATCTAACCTGCATATTCATCATCCAGGGTATTGAGTGCAGCCTAGCCTAAAAATAATTTGCCTTCATTTGAAATATATTGAGGTATGCTGTTTTGGGATTAATTTTTGTGCCATCAAAAATTATTTAGTGAGGCAGTGATTCCTAGGAGGTACATCATCTTCATCAGCTTTCATGGCAGCTCTTCCTCTCCCCTCTTGTCACCCGCAGAGAGTAGCTGAGAGATGGATCTGCTGTCATCTGTCACAGGAGAAGAGATCCCTCTTCCCTTTATCATACGACTAACACAGAAAGCAATTGTCTTCTTTTCTGTCACCCGCACTCCAGACAACTATTTTCCCTTTTGTCACCTTTGTGTGATTTCTCTTTGTTTTATCAGTGTTTTCTGCTGCTCTTGCTAGCTGACTGTAATTCACATTATGGGTAGCTTCTGATTCCTTTTCCTCAGTTGATCATGCTGTTGGCTTGTACATTCATTTTCACTGGCAATTTGGGGAGCAGCAATGCAAAAACATGCCCACTAATCACACAATAAAGTTAGACTTCAAATGCTGGCACAGAACGGGAATGCCTAAGAACTCTGCACACTGAATATTTTGTGGCGATTAACTGGGGGAAGGTGCTGCAGGCCAGAATCTTAGGTGGTGTAAATCAATGCAGCATCACTGCAGTCTCTGGGTTTTCAAAAGCTGAGATGCTGGCCCTCTATTTTTAACTCATTAGGATTAATGTGACCCTAACCCCTTGTTATATGTGTTTCTAATTCAATGATATTTCCCCCTCCTGTTCATTAGACCTTTGTGAATAGAATGGGGGTGATTTGTGGAAAAAGGTTATCCACAAACATGTTCATAAAATCCAGGTGGTGATTAAATCCTGCCTTGTGTATTACACTTTTGGAGTGGTTCCAAACCTTCACAGGATGAGAGTTCTGTGTATGAAATCATTTCTGAAAAATGATTTGTGGTACAGTAGCCAAAATAGGTTTCATGACAAAATTAACTAAGGGAGAGAGAGAGGAATTAATGTTGGAGTTGTTGGAGGTGTTTATATTTTTGTGGGAGAGAGGCCTGAAGGAAGACAATTTGGAGAAGGAGATAATGAAAATGAGAGAAGGAGCAAGGGCTACATTATATCTGCTATAAGTGTTATTAGGGTTTATTCTTTACATTGTGGTAATACTTAGGACCCCACGTCCTGGACCAAAACTCGATTGTTCTAGGCACTGTACAAACACAGAATAGACAGACAGACTCTTCCTAAAGAGCTCATCATGTTATTCCACCTTTATGTGTGAAACTATTATTATTATTATTATTTGCAAAGCACAGATACAAAGACAAGCGCCATCCATTTCTGTGATCAAAAGAGACCATAGTCCAGATTCTCTCCTGTGTCAAGATATGATTAATGCAAGCAGGTTTGCTTGGGAACAAGCTTGATTCTTACACATTTTCACAAAATTAGTATAGTTTAAAGGTACTTTATTTTACACCAAATGATTGTAGCCCCTATGCAAACATATAGAGCTGAAAATGAAAGGAGCACAAACATGCACAATAAGCCTCCAAGGGCTCATCTAGACTACGCTAGAGTGTCGAAAGAGGATATGCAAATTCTCTGGGAATTTGCATATCTTCTTCCGATCTCGCTTTCGAAAATGAAAGTAGTTTAGACCCGGCTTTGTCTAAAAACCACATAAACCTCATTTTTTGAGGAAGAGGAGAGGGCAATTAAGCATAGGAGCTGGCTATGTGGCATTACACTCACTCAGAGCATTCCTATACTGTGGACTTCTCACCGGACCTGTTAGGAATAGATTTTGCTCTTTCACTGCCTCCAAGGAATTAAGTAGCCAGAACAGAATGAGAGAATCTGGCCACATATGACAATAAATAAAATCTAAAAGTTTCTGACATTTTCAGTGCACCAAATATAGTTACCTTACTCCAATATAGACCTATGAGGACCCAAACATTCATTCTCTAGCTATAATTCCACCTCTAAAGACATAAGAGCCTTACATCCACTGAACATGTTTGTAATGGAACAAAATCCTCCTCCTGAAGTGAGCTTGGTAGATGTTAAATGTAGAATTCATTTACAGAATCCTAGCCTGTTACATGAGCAATGAAATAAAAATCCTTTCCAAATTAAATACTCTCTAATTCTCTGTTCCAGTTGCACATTTTAATTATGATTTTAATGTACTGTAAATGTGACATCAGAATCCTTCTCTAATGTTAGGAATCTGGATTTAATTAAAAAATAAAATTATAGTAAGCAGATATGTTTAACGATTATAGTGCAATTAAAGTACACAATCAAGCTTGTATAAGATACATAATCTTAGGATACATTTACAATGTTCTCTCTGTAATTCACTCTGTATTACAAAACTAGCTGAGATGCACCTCCACATTGTACCCTAGGTGGATAAACCCTGAGCACTGTCTGCTGTTGCATTTTGAATGATAGTTCCATGAGCACAGCAGAACACTGTTTGAGCTTTTAATTGCACACACCATCACAGCTTTCTTTTTTGTCCTTCTGTTCACATCTTACACTGTCCTCTTAGTTCTTCCTTTTTCACCTTTAACATCTCCTGCATATCATATTTAGAAATGACTGACAGTTCAAAGTGTTATGAATTTACATTGAATACAAGAGAGATATTTGTAGCATAAATATTTTCTTACTCAAATCTGTAAAAGCTCTTCAAAGTATTACTTTGGAGCAATTTAAACAGGTTTTGCACCAGCATAAAAAGGGTAAATTAAGTTGCGTAGGAGACTGTAATGCTCCTAGATATAATAGTCATATTTTTCCCTTTGATACAGTAATTTTTCCTGTTTGGTACATATGCAAAAGAGCATTTTAAAATATTCTTTTAAAAGTATTGGTCCTGAACAGTGTTCCCTCTAAGATTTTCCATCCATGAGAGGACTGAGTTTTGTCTTATGCACCAATACTGAGGTCGTGTTCTAGTTCGGATGAAAAATACTAAAATAGTCCTTTCCCAGTCACAAAGAATCAAATGAGCTGTTAAATCAACACTTTCACCCACGCATCTTTATTATGATGGCTGACCCCAAGTGCCAATGTACTGTCTTTGTCCTGAAATCTGCTTATTGACCACCCCTGCACTATGTGGTTTGTCACCACAAACACCACGGGAGGCCTTACAGTCACTGTGAAGGAAATGGGTGCTTCCTACCAAATGAGCCTGTAAATAATGAATTGTGATGGCTGTAGCAGGTACATGAATAATCCCATTTCAATTGTTTAACAATAAAAATTTAGTTAAGATCAGATGGCTGAAAACATTGCTAAAATACACACATTATCAGAGCCCAGGCCAAAAGATCTCAGCTGGAAAAAAACAACAACCTTGGTCGAAGCTTAAATATAAAAATGAATAGCAGTTTAGATATGTAAGCAACTTAAATGAGTCATTTGTTCATAACTTGCAATTTATACACATGCCCCCCCAAAGCTCTTTGAAAGTCTAAAATCAATTTAAAAACAAAAAAGATCAAAACTTCAGCTAGTAAAAGGTAAACCAAGAAAGTTTAAAATATTTAGTCTTTCATAATAAACATAGCAAGGGATCTCACATTTTCAAAAAATACTTTTTATTAAAAAATTATATATACAAAATAAATCAGCTTTCTAAAAAAAATATACTAAATGTCCATTCAAATATTTTATTCAAGACTGCAAAACTGACAGCTTCTCTTTATCTGGCAGCAAGCTTCTACTGAAAGACTTCACTTAGTTAACTCTTCAAGTGTCGTGATGCTTTCATAAAGTTTAACTTTTTTCCTTAAGTGATTAATATTAAACATAAAATAAGTGAAAATAAAAAGAGAAGCCCAAAATAAACACCCTAAATCCCTTTGGGGCCATCTACATTCAAAAAAAGCTCAAAAAAGGACACCAGCTGGGTGGTTTAAAAACAAAAACCAACCTAGCACACACGCGCACACACTCACACACACAAAATAATAAAGCCCAAGTATTGAACTCCTATTCAAAATAGGGATGTGACTGGTTAACATCATCCTTACTGGGTGATGCTTACTACTTATGGTCAACCAGCGGGCTGCTCCAGCTCTGTGGAGCCTGGCATGCCTCGGGCAGAGATGCTCCAGCCTCCAATGATCAACTTCCACTCCAGCCAGGGCCACTGGAGCAGCTGCCACCCACCATACAGCTGCTCACGTGGCTCTGGCCCTGGCTGGGGCTGCAGGAGGAATAGCTGCCAGCTCCCTGCCACATGGCTGTGGCTCCGGCCTCTGCTTGGGCTGCCAGAGGAGCAGCTGCCCACAACACGTCTCAGACTCTGGCCCCAGCCAGAGCCACTGAAGGAGCAGCAACCCGAGACATGGCCTGCAGCTCCAACTCTGAGGAAGGGCTGAAGCTGGGGCCAGAAGCACGTGGTGGCTGTCCAGCTGCTCCTGGGCAGTAGTCAGCCCCGCCCAAGAGCAGCTGAACAGCCACTGTGCGGCTCATCTGAGGAGATGAGCGGGCGGTAAATTTTTGGTGTGCACCCACGCAGGCACACACCTTAGAGGGAACCCTGGTACTGAAATGAAGCGTATGCAGAGGTGATAGGGGAGGGGGAAAGGCACTGAATAGTAATATTTTCAGTAATGAAAAAGTTAGATTTTTATTAAATTAATGCTGTCACCCACATTCTATAGAGACAGATGGTAAATCCAGTGAGTGCAAATCTAAATTTCCTAATTGGTTTCTTTTTGAACCCTGAAAACAGAACTCTTAGCATGCTTAGCACTCCATGATGCACTCCATCATAGTCTTCATAAAAGGCTCAAGGTCACAATACTAGAGTTACAAGATGGATTCAGTTGCAAAGCTATCTACATTAACCCATGGAGAAAAAAAGAGCATGGAAACAAGGAAAGTTTCTTTTCAATAAGTCACACATCTTTAGACTGAACATCTTACAGTACAATAAAAGATGGTCCAACCCTCCAAGATGCAATGCCTCAATGGGAAAGATCAGATTCTAATAGGTTAGATATAGGCAGCCTATCTAGTGTTCGACTCAACACAAGTGGCTCATCTTGCTTCCATACCTGTGCTCTTTCCCCCCATGGTTAACACTGATACCTTGGCAACTGAATCTAACATTAGAGCCCTATAGATTGACCTTGAAAGTTTTATGAAGCTTATGATGGTATGCCAAAGGGGGCATTCAGCATCTCATGGGATTGAGCACTGAGAGATTAGACGCAGATATGTCTCTGCAATAAGTTTTCATGTGTCAGTATCAGTTATCATCAAAATTAAAAAGTTCAGAATTTAGATTCACTTCATAAAAACATGTAGATGAAAGGATACTTATCAGAACTCTGAATCTTTTGAATGTGCAAAATTACACTGGAAATCCCCCAAGAACAAATTCTCCTCCCAGCACATGCAATCAGAAACCTGAAATGGAAAGATGTAAATCCTTCTAGTTCAGAATCTTATGAAGACCTGAGTTTGGTTCAGTAAATGAGCAAAATATTAGTGAGAGAAATGAGATGCAGTGTTTTACCCTTCCAAACTGGTTTAAAAAGATCGAGGGCATTTTTCACAAAAAATCTGGTAATTTATTTGGGCCTAAGGGAATAAGGCAGCCAACTGCCATTGAAATGGTATGTAATTCCCTTCTGTCCCTTTGAAAATATCTGCTGGAATGCGTGCGGCCATGTTTCCAAAGTCATTAGGTTTTGTCTTTTAATTAATTATTTCTTAATCATATTTTATGAAAGTGCATTTGACAAGATTTTCACAGAATGGTGTATCAAGTTAGGCTCCTAAATCCAGAGTTAAGCCACAAAGAAAGTGTTTTGTTTTTCAAAAATTCTGGACATTCAGAAGGATGACTGCATCATTCAGCTAACAATCTGTATTAGAGTTGTTTCTACCTTGTTCCTGAAAACATATCCAACATATTGATAATATAATATAGTCCACTGTGACTGCCTTGAAATGAAAAATAGATAAGGGTCATGGTATTGGATGAAACACTTATTTCACTGAAGAATAATTTTGGCTGGAAGAGGGAACTTAGGTTTTATTATGGACTGATCACTATTTTGCTACTTAATGTTATATAAGTCAAATGGGAAAATTTATCAAAAGGTGGCCTCCCTTTTAGGCAACTATAAACATTTGCATCTGTAATATTTACACCTATTACATTTGTACCTGTAAATTGCAATTGTCAGCTGTAAGCTACAGTATCTGTACACTGGTGCATCTCAAGCAATTAGGAGTTCAAGTACTCTGGAGTGCATGTTTCATTTTGTGGCCACATAGTTACAGTAAAGACACAAATTGGCTCTGCAGTCAGGAATGTCAAATATTAACAGGGATGAAAATTTAGGCCAAAATATTTCTTGGCTTCAGTTTATCTCTGCAAAGCATGCACACTCATGCTTCTCTACTTTTGCATTACCTGCACCAATTATAATGCTAGTATTTTCTAACTTCAATATGATTTGCAATACTTTTCAAGCTAAATCCTCAGTTTGTGTAAATTGATGTAATTCATTAAAACCAATGAAACAGGTAAGGATAAGTACCTTCATGCCCAAACCAAATGTATGAAAGATGATAAAGTACTATAGTTCAATTCTGAGAACATAACAGCAGCCATACTGTGTCAGACAAAAGGTCCATCTAGCCCAGTATCCAGTCTTTCAACAGTGTCCAATGCGAGGTACCCCAGGGTATGTCTACACTACATTAGTTGTACGGATGTTTTTCCGACAAAACTTGAGGAACGTCCACACTGCAATTGCATTCTTCCACAAGAAAATCGAAAGAACAGAAGGGTTTTTCCAGCATTGGTAGTCCTCATTCTATGAGGAACAAGACTTTTTGTGAAAGAGCTCTTTCACAAAAAGGTGTGTGTGGATGGGGAAGAGGGAGTTCTTTCGGAAGAAGAGGAAAGAGGAAAAAGCACAGGTGCCCCGGTGGCCATTCCATCCATAGCAATCACAGCTAACATGCAAGAGAGTGTACATTCAGTCTGGATGCTCTCTTTCAAAAAAGCAGATTGCTTTTTCGATGCACTTTTGCAGTGTGGATGCTCTCTTTCGGAAGAAGTTTTTTCAGAAGATCTCTTCTGAAAAAAGCTTCTTCGAAAGAAGCCTGTAGTCTAGACGTAGTCCCAGAGGAACTGAACAGAACAGGTAATCATTAAGTGATCCCTCCCTTGTCATCCATTCCCAGCTTCGGACAAACAGAGACAAATGATATAGTCCCTCTTCCTTGACTGTCCTCATGGATCAGATTATGACCATAGCCTAGCAAAAAAGGAACGAACAGAGAACATTGCTTATCCTACCCAGTCTGTGAGACCCCCATCAACACCTGAAGTCTTTGTCCAGAAGGACACTCAATCTCTTTCCAATTCCACTCCCCATGACTAAAGGGAGAAATGAAGTTTTGTGAGGTGGTGGTCAAGATGGAATATTTTTTAAAAGTGAATGTAGATATGTTATTTTGGGGGTAGAAGTGGATTTACTTTTATGTACTACTGAATTTGGAAGAGAGGAAAATTTTGTGAAGAGGTATGGTTTTGATTCGAGAAAAAATTGATGTTTTTGGAGCAAAGCAAGATGAATTTGTTGATGGATCTTGCCAGGCAGAAAAGGATTTTTTGAAGGGGAAAAGAATTTGGTTTACAAAGAACATTTTAAGAATAGGGTTTTCTTTGTTTGTTTTCAGGGAGTTTCGGGGCAGCAGAGGAGGCTGGCCTATGCCATGTACCAGGCTGCCAATATTTCAAAAAGAAAAAAGAAAAACCCTTTACATTTCCTTTTTTAAAAGTGTCTCATCCCACTCCTTGAAATTCCCTTATTGGCTTCATTTTTAGAAAATAAGCCTCATCTCAGGATTCTTTACACTCTCCATGTTGATCTTCTTGCAGTGGTTTTCCAACAATGCCTTAGCAACAAGCTATGTAACCAAGATCCACCAGAGGACTGTCTCTAGGCCTGGTCCTTTCTGGAAACCGCTGTCTTGGAAACCTGTGGTGAAACCCTTGGATACACCAAAAAAAAGGAACCAGGATTGGTTTGATACTAAGGTTCGATAAGGAGATCCAGGACCTAATTGATGTTAAACTCAGAGCATTCCAAGTCTGGAATAGCAACTCCTCATCTCAGCTGAAGAAACATGATTATAAGTTTGCCAAGGCCGAAGTCCAACGAAGAATTAGAGTCCTTAAAAACAACTAGTGGAGAGACAAAGCAAAGGAAATACAGGCCTATGCCAACTCCAACAATAGTCGTGAGTTCATCAGTGCTGTTAGGGTAATTTATGGACCGTCAAAACAGGGTGTCACTCATTTGTGATCAGGAGATGGGAGATCACTTATTAAGACCAAAGATGGCATCAACGGCCATAATAGAAAATTATAACTAAGCTAAATGAAATAGGTATCTTTAGGATGGATCACAATCATTTTGTAATTCCTTTGTCTTTACAAACAAAAAATAATATCATGCTAGTGTCCAGGAACCCTGGCCTTAAATCAGGACCACACTGTGCTTACAATCTATGAAGTTGGGAGCTTTCAACCAGGAGCAGCAAACAGGGAGTTTTGAGAGGGAGTTCTCCAGGTAAAGGAGGAGTAAATATGGGACCCTTTGTGGTAAGTGGCTGTCTGTAGTGTGTGTTTGTGGGGGGGGGGGGGGGGGGGCGGAGTTACTTGCTGTGTGCTGAGTTTGTGTTTGTCTGTTTGGTTTGTTTGTTTGTTTGAAGGAGTATGTGCTGTGGCCAGCAGCTGGAAGCTGTGAGCTTCTAAAGGTTTGAAACCTAGAAGCCTCTGTTAATTGGCTGAGCCTTAGTCAGGGGGAGGGGCTACCAGGGCTTTGTAAAGCTGAGAGTCAGCAACCAGGGAGCTCGCAAATGGGAGCAGCAAACAGGGAGTTTTGAGAGGGAGTTTAGAGGGGAAGGTTGGAGGGCGCTAGTGACTTCTGACCTTCTTTAAACATAGCTTTTATAATAATCTATATTCCAGACGCTTAAAAAAGAAGCCCCGTTTATAATTAAATTTATTTATAAGAAAAATGGAGACAGAAGCCCAGGAGCAGAGGGGGAGCTATCCTGTTTATTGCGTCGAGTGCAACATGTATGATTACCTGCCCTGTGGGCGGGTGGCGTATGTGTGCACCCGTTGCAAGGAGCTCCTGACCTTCAGAGACCGAGTTCGGGCTTTGGAGGCCACGGTGGCTGAACTGGAGGAGCTAAGGGAGGCAGAGAGCTATGTTGATGAGACTTTCCGGGACACTGTAGTCCTGTCCCACCTCCAGTCTGAGAGCCCCAGTGCTCTGAAAGAGGATGAAATTCTCAGGGGAGCAGAGCATTCAATGGGAGCAGAGGGAAACCATCCCATATTTGGGACCCTCTTTCCAGAGGATGTTGCGGTATCCTCTCGCACTAGGGATACCTCTGAGGGGGAGGGAACGCCAGTTGTTAGGAAGAGGCAGGTGTTCGATCGTTAGAAACATAGATAGTTGGGTTTGTGATGACCAGGAGAACCGTATGGTCACTTGCCTGCCTGGTGCGAAGGTTGTGGATCTCTCAAGGCATCTAGATAGGCTTATGTGTAGTGATGGGGAGGAGCCAGTGGTCGTGGTACATGAAGGTACCAATGACATAGGAAAGGGTAGGAGAGACGTCCTGGAGGCCAAATTTAGGTTGCTAGGAAAGAGACTGAAATCCAGGACCTCTATGGTGGCATTCTTGGAAATGCTTCCAGTTCCACGCGCAGGGCCAGCTTCAGAGTCTCAATGCGTGGATGAGACGATGGTGTAGGGAAGAGGGGTTTAGATTTATTAGGAACTGGGGACACTTTTGGGAGAGGGGGAGCCTATACAGGAAGGATGGGCTCCACCTAAACCAGGGTGGAACCAGACTGCTGGCACTGAACATTAAAAAGGCTGTAGAGCAGTTTTTAAACTAGGAGATGGGGGAAAGCCGATTGGTGCGGAGAAGCACGTAAATCGGACAGAGACTTCTCTTAGAGGAGAATCCATTGATAGAGATTCTCTAGGCTGTAGTGAGAAAGAGAGGAGGGGAGAGGACAAACAAGGGGCCAGAGCAGACAAACAACCACATACAAAGGAATGTAATACATCAGGAAAGGGCAGACAAATAAACAGTGGCAAATTTTTAAAGTGCTTCTACACAAATGCTAGAAGTTTGACTAATAAGATGGGTTAACTCGAGTACCTTATATTAAGGGAGGAGACTGACATAATAGGCATCACAGAAACCTGGTGGAATGAGGAAAATCTGTGGGACACAATCATACCGGGATATAAAATATATCGGAAGGATAGAACAGGCCGTGTGGGTGGTGGAGTGGCACTATATGTGAAAGATAACGTAGAATCAAATGAAATAAAAATCTTAAATGAATCAACATGTTCAATAGAATCACTATGGATAGTAATTCCATGCTCCAATAATAAGAATATAGCAGTATGGATATTATCGACCACCTGACCAGGACAGTGATAGTGACATTGAAATGCTAAGGGAGATTAGAGAGGCTACCAAAATAAAAAACTCTGTAATAAATGGGGGATTTCAATTATCCCCATATTGACTGGGTACATGTCACTTCAGGAAGAGATGCAGAAATAAAATTTCTCAATAGCCTAACTGACTGCTTCTTGGAGCAGCTGGTACAGGAACCCACAAGGGGAGAGGCAATTCTCGATTTAGCCCTGAATGGAGCACAGGATCAGGTCCAGGAGGTAACTATTACAAGACTGCTTGGGAATAGTGACCATAATATAATAACATTTAACATTCCTGTGGTGGGAAGAACACCTCAGCAGTCCAGCACTCTGGCATTTAATTTCAAAAAGGGAAATTACATAAAAATGAGGAGGTTAGTTAAACAGAAATTAAAAGGCACAGTGACAAGAGCCAAATCCCTGCAAGCTGCATGGAAACTTTTTAAAGACACCACAATAGAGGCCCAACTTAAGTGTATACCCCAAATTAAAAAACATAGTAAGAGACCTAAAAAAGAGTCACCGTGGCTTAACCACCATGTAAAAGAAGCAGTGAGGGACAAAAAGGCATCTTTCAAGAAATGGAAGTCCAATCCCAGTGAGACAAATAGAAAGGAACATAAACAGTGTCAAATTAAGTGTAAAACTGTAATAAGAAAAACAAAAAAAGATTTTGAGGAACAGCTAGCCCAAAACTCCAAAAACAACAGCAAAATGTTTTTTAAATACATTAGAAGCAGGAAGCCTGCTGAAAAACCAGTGGGTCCCCTAGACAATAGAGATACAAAAGGAGCAATCAAGGACGATAAAGCCATTGCAGAGAAGCTAAATGATTTCTTTGCATCAGTCTTCACGGCTGAGGATGTTGGGGAGATTCCCAAACCTGCACCATCCTTTGTGGGAGATGAATCTGAGGAACTGTCCTGGATTGAAGTGTCATTAGAAGAGGTTTTAGAAGAAATAGAAAAACTTAACGTGAACAAATCACCGGGACCGGATGGCATTCACCCAAGGGTTCTAAAAGAACTCAAATGGGAAACTGCAGAACTATTAACTGTGGTTTGTAATCTATCCCTTAAATCAGCTTCCATACGTACTGACTGGAAGATAGCTAACGTGACACCAATATTTAAAAAGGGCTCTAGAGGTGATTCCGGCAATTACAGACCGGTAAGTCTAATGTTGGTACCGGGCAAATTAGTTGAAACAATAGTTAAGAATAAAATTGTTAGGCACGTAGAAGAACATAATTTGTTGGGCAAAAGTCAACATGGCTTCTGTAAAGGGAAATCATGTCTTTCTAATCTATTAGAGTTCTTTGAAGGGGTTAACAAACATGCGGACAAGGGGGATCCAGTAGATATAGTATACTTAGATTTTCAGAAAGCCTTTGGCAAAGTCCCTCACCAAAGGCTCTTGTGTAAATTACATTGCCATGGGATAAGAGGGAAGGTCCTTTCATGGATTGAGAACTGGTTAAAAGACAGGAAACAAAGGGTAGGAATAAATGGTAAATTTTCAGAATGGAGAGGGGTAATTAGTGGTGTCCCCCAAGGGTCGGTCCTGGGAACAGACCTGTTCAACTTATTCATAAATGATCTGGAGAAAGGGGTAAGCAGTGAGGTGGTAAAGTTTGCGGATGATACTAAACTGTTTAAGATAGTCAAGACAGAAGCAGACTGTGAAGAACTTCAAAAAGATCTCACAAAACTGAGTGATTGGACAACAAAATGGCAAATGAAGTTTAATGTGGATAAGTGTAAAGTAATGCACATTGGAAAAAATAACCCCAACTATACATATAATATGATGGGGGCTAATTTGGCTACAACAAATCAGGAAAGAGATCTTGGAGTTATCATGGATAGTTCTTTGAAAACGTCCATACAGTGTGCTGCGGCGGTCAAAAAGGCAAATAGAGTGTTAGAAATTATTAAGAAAGGGATAGAAAATAAGACACAGAATATCTTACTGCCCCTGCATAAAACTATGGTACACCCACATCTGGAGTACTGTGTACAGATGTGGTCTCCTCACCTCAAAAAAGATATTTTGGCCTTGGAAAGGGTTCAGAAAAGAGCAACTAAAATGATCAGGGGTTTGGAACAGGTCCCATATGAGGAGAGGCTAAAGCGACTGGGACTTTTCAGTTTGTAAAAGAGGAGACTGAGGGGGGATATGATAGAGGTATATAAAATCATGAGTGGTGTGGAGAGGGTGAACAAAGAAAAATAATTCATTAGTTCCCATAATATAAGGACTAGAGGACACCAAATGAAATGAATGGGTAGCAGGTTTAAAACTAATAAGCGAAAGTTCTTCTTCACATAGCGCATAGTCAACCTGTGGAACTCCTTGCCAGAGGAGGCTGTGAAGGTTAGAACTATAACAGAGTTTAAAGAGAAGCTAGATAAGTTCATGGAGGTTAGGTCCATAAAAGGCTATTAGCCAGGGGGTAGGAATGGTGTTCCTGGCCTCTGTTTGTCAGAGGCTGGAGATGGATGGCACAAGACAAATCGCTTGATCATTGTCTTCGGTCCACCCCCTCCGGGGCACTTGGCGCTGGCCACTGTCAGCAGACAGGCTACTGGGCTAGACGGACCTTTGGTCTGACCCAGTATGGCCGTTCTTATGTTCTTATGAAGTGGGCTTCCCATTATCTTTTAATCTATAAGCCATTTAAATAACAGAATTTACTATGGTGCCAGTTATTAACCTTGGAGCTCCTGTAGATTCAGTAGCTGGGAACCCTGCATAGACAGTGCAGAGGGAATACACTGCTATTCAAGCCTCTTTCTTTGTACACTCAGGAGGTGAAGAGTCACAAATTCTGTGTCTGGCAAGTTAGAAATTTGCTATCTATGAAGACACACAGGTGATCAAATTCTCAGTTAGTGTAAAAATGGCAAAGTTCCACTGAAACCAATATGCAGATTAGGAATAAATAAATCAGGAATAGATCTATTTGAAGTTATAGCAGTGCTAATTTTTTTCAAGTGAGAACAGAATAAAGCTTTATGTGGACTTACCCTCAGGAGAAGGTTAGGAATTCCTGGTGCAGAGCTCACAGATTGATAAATACATGTAGCAGTATTAGGCTTTACTCAGAGAATGTAATTCAAAAAATTCATAAAATACTAATCTAATATATAAAGGAGAATGTTTGTATGTTTGTGCACTAATAACGTGGACAGTATAAGAGCTACCACAACCAAACTTTGCATGGGATAACCTGTCATCCAGAAGAAGGTTTTAAAGGACCGGGGGGGGGGGAAGAGATGAGAGACTGACACTTCTCCCCGGGGCTGCACGGAGCTTGGCAGTGCAGGGAGAAGGGGCTTCCGGGGGAAGGGTGGAGCCAGTCACTCACCAAGGCTGGTGGAGGGACAAGGAAGTGGAGGGCAGGCTCGGGCGCCGGCAGCAGGCACGTGGCTCCCTTCCCCCTCCCTCCTCTCAGGCTCCTCACCTCAGTTATATCTACTGTCAACTTATATTTCTACAATGTATACTGACAAAGTGTGAGGACAGTCACTTAAAGTAGTTGGAATTGATTTGGAGACATCTTGCTTTTCACATGGACAACTCTATGTTGCGTGTTCAAGAGTTGGAAATGGAAAAAATTTGTACATTTGTTAAGAATAATGAAACAAAAAAATATAGTTTACAATAAAGTTTTTGATGATAACATGTAAAATTGGTTGTTTTATACTTTTTAAAATATATTTTAATCCCTATAGAACTCAGTGCAACTTCTCTACCATTCAAAAAACAATAATGGACTACTGTTTTTCTAAATTTTGTTCCTCCACTTTCCCAAGCAATGCCAGGTAACTCCCACTAGTTTAAAATATCTGGACTTGCAAATTACATTTTTTTTTGCAAGCAAGCATTCATCTTTCCCTCCCACTTCATACCCCTCATTAATATTGGTTTCTTAATCACTAAAGAATCTCTCTGCTTTCTCCACACCTTTTCTAACCTGAATCCTTGTTCTTTATCTTGTTATCAGTTACATTTCCCTTCTTGAATTGTAAGTTTATCAGATAAGGTTACATGTCTCTCTGTGTTTGTGAAGTACCATGCAAATTTACAGTCTCTATATAAATTATTAACATAATAATTAATAGAACTAGGAACAAATTCACTTATGTGCATCACACTTTAAATCAGGCTAAACATTAATCATAGGCAAACTGGGAACATTTTCCTTTGTGTGCCAGCTTGCTTTTATTAAATAAAAGCTAAGTAGGTTTTCCTTTTCACAAGTCTGAAGAGAGTTGAACATGCTGATACATTAAAGTATACCAGCTTCGTATTATCAGGTCAAAGTGAGGCATGGATGCCTTAAAGTGCTACAGTAGGTCTAAAAGATGCTCTTCATATTTTAGTTTTAGCGTGAGCCAAGTTCTGCCAATCTTACTAATGAGTACCACTTTGTCATTAGTCCCATTTTTCTCCGTAGGGATTCTGACTAAATCTGAGATTATTTAATGTGAGGATGGTCAACCCAATCTCCCCCTGTGACTTTTACTATAATATATTACTCAGAGCGTAAAGCTGTTAACATGTAACATTGTATAGAATGTCTCAAAAATGCCATGAGACACATCCAGAGTATCACATTATATGGACCATAATAGATCACACTAGCACAGAAAATAAAAAGAAATTAAACACCCTGACAGTAATTATATTAGACAAAAATATGAGTGACTTTTTTGATTTTATTAAAGTCTGATTTGGGTAAAATAAACATTATTTCTATCAGTGATTTTCAAAGTTCTGATTTAGGCAAACCCAGGAAAAAACATTATTTTCTATTGCTTTCCCTCATACAGCTACAGAATATATCACTGATTACACTAATTTGAGACAAATAATTGAGATGGTTGAAAATTGTGAATGCTTTTATGTAAGCAATTTCAAACAAATCAAGTCATTTTCATTTCATTCAACATTTCGGGCAGATTTTTTAAATTTTCAACTAAACCATTAAAAGAAAATAATAATTAGAAATGAAAAATTAATGGATGTGTGGGTTTTGGACCTTCCTCCCCCTTTGCTTCCTTGTTTTCATTTGGAAAATATAAAATAAATCCAGCCAAAAAGAAAGTGTTTGAAATGTTTTCGTTTACCACCATTTGATTTTAATTGAATTGCTTTTTTTTTCACTTTGAATCCATTCCCGATACTTTTTTCCATTTAAAATTATTTTGCTTGAAAATAATCAGAATATTCTGAAGGATACAATCATCTTTGTGAAATTTTTCTAATCTCTCAAAATCCTATTTCTTGTCAATAAAAATCCAAAATATTATTTTTTTCTCAATCAGGCCCAGAAATAATGTCAGAGACACCACAGATTTTTAATTTAGAAGGGATCATGTTGATCATCTGCTCCATAGAGCAGCCAGAGAATTTCACCTAGTAGTTCCTGTACTGAGCCCTTAAACTTAATGATTTTTATTTCCCTACAGAATCTCACCTTTCTTCCTGTTCTGGGACCTGACCAATAAAACGTATAAGCACATGATTACTTTAAGCACTCTCCTTTTTAAATCAAAGTTTACAGACTAGATTTTTTTAACCAAGGGTAACATTTTCAAACCCACCCTACAACCTTGTCTACACTAATCTCCTTCCCCATCAATCTAATCTATGCAACTTCAGCTATGCAAATAGCATAGCTGAAGTTGACATACTGTGGTGTCTTCTCTGCGGTAAGATCAGCAGGGGCTGCTCTCCCATCAATTCCAGCTACTCTTCTCATCCTGGTAGAGTACTGGAATCAATGGGAGAGTGCTTGGAGATCAGTTTATCATGTCTAAGCAGACATGATAAATCGACTGCAAGTGGATCGATTGCTGCAGTGTGAATCCACTGTGTTGTGAAGACAAGCCTGAAGTCTGATTTCCAAATGGATTTCAATAAGACTTAGGCTTTAAAACACTTACATTACTTTTGAAAACCAGAACTTTGGTGCTTTTGACAGTTTAACTCCAGATATATTTTAAAATCCCCTCATGGCCCATCCACTTTCAGGTTTTGAGTTCTGTGTTCTTGTCAAATCACAGCAATACTTATTTCTCATGCTGCAACTGATCTCTCAAAAGGCTACACTTGGTTTGGGGTTTAGGCTTTGGAACTGTCAGTCACTCTCTCTGATAATTGTATCTGTTTTAGCAATGCAAAGACTGGACTCTGAGAGACAGAGCAGTCTCTCTGCTAGACACAAGCCACAAAAGAACAAATGACACAAAGCTAGGAATAGGAATATTAAAGAGGCTTATTTGTTTCAGTTAAAAAACAACCCAGAAAACACACTACTCCTCTTGATCTAGTCACAGCAGTTCTACTGAATAGCTTCAAAATAATGGCTCATGGGACCACATTAATATTAGCTGAAGGACACAAATAGAAGTGAAGGGGTTTTGTCTCATAACTTCCCTAGAAGAGAAGAATCAATGTGCAAAGGCATTAATTCAAAAATCCGCATTTTCTAAATGTATGTCAGATTTTTAGGAAGCTTCCTATCATATTATATATGTAGGAATCTTACTAAGATCAATTTTTTTTTCATCTAATGTAATACTGGCTCTAAGATTACAGGCAAATGTGTTGCAATGTAAGATGGGTAATGATTTCCATATTTCCCCCCTGCAGGGGCCTGACATAACCCAATGTGATCCAAGATGAATGACCACATACAGCATGATTCTGAGGAGCTGCATGGTGTACTGGTGTAATCCCAGCTGAGAGGGTAAAAGAAATATATTGGCAGCTGTCAATGAATCTACAGGGGATGGGGAGAAAGAGTAGTTGTGGCATGATAATGGCAGATCTGGGGTTTGAGATTACAGCTGGAGGAAAACTGAAGCACATCACAAGAATGATGCTCATAGCTACCAAGAGACAAGACTGCTCAGAGTGTTCATGGGCTCTGAGCACCCCCTTCTGGATTCACATGTATCCAGGAAGAGGCATCTCATTTTCATGCTCAGCCTCTTAAGGAGAATAAAAATATCTTGCCTCCTTGGCTGCTGAGAAAGTCAGCAAAGCTGAACCAGCAGAGAAAGGAGGAGAGGTAGAGGAAAGAAAGTTTAAAAGTTAGAACAAAGAAAGTCTTGTTCTTGAGAGAGAATAAATTGCACATAATAGTAGCAAACTGAGAAGTTAGAGATGAGAAAACCCTATTAGGTTATTTAGTCCATCCCTCCTCCCAGTTCAGATGTGTGTCCCACAATTTGTTCCCTACCTCTTGGCTAAAATTCTGTGTATTTTAGAAAGGACATAAGGGACTAGGATTATCAGTTGACCCACAAACTCCTTTGCTCTGACAGTGTGGTGCAAAGGGGCCTTAGTGTAAAAGCAACTCAAACACAAAAAAGCACAGGAAGGAATAGATTAGTAAGAAAATTCCCATCCAACCCTTCTGACTCCCACAGTGAAAGCAAGTTTTTCAGACAATCATAATTCTACATATTTGGTTCATTTTCTACAAACCAAAAATATCTGGGCCCCAAATTCTGTCCCTAGATATAGCTTCACGACTGAAGTGGCTTCACTGAGCCTATGTGGGTATAACCGAGAGTAAAGTGTGTCCTTTACCTTCAGAGAGGAAAAAAGACTTTGATCAAAAGGTATTTAGATCATAGAGGGTGTTTGTGGGGAGGTTAGCCATAAAAGGATGTGTGCTAATTGAGGACCTGAAGTCCACATATCTGGCATAATAAAAGCATCTTTATTGGAGGTATTACTGAACTCTGATCTCTGTAATCACATAGCCCAAAGAAACTGATTGCTGACCATTCAAAGAACAAGTTCAAATGATTGCCTGAACCTTGTTTTAAAACTTGTTTTGTTTTAACCTAATTTGCTGTAGAGATGCTGTGCTTTTAGTTTAGACATTCCTGTCCCCACAGAAAAAAAAACAAACCAAAAACCAAAAAAAACCATTTCTTTTTCATTAGCTGTTTTTCAGTTTAATAAGAGAAAAAGTGACCTCAGTGAAATTTCTTAATTGAATAGTAAACCAGAGGACTGGCACTGACTCCCCAGCTATACATTAAGGACATTACACCCATTTATATTTCTTCACATATATATTTTACTCCAGTATGCACAAATCAAGATTCTAAAACACCAGGGTAAACCAGGTACTTTAATTGAACACCCAACAAAAACAAAACAAAACAAAAAAACTTACCAACTCTACAGACATATTGTAGCAATGAATCCATACCTTCTGAAGAGGTGGGGATTGTATTTCATGAAGCACAGTCCCACCTCCCATTCCCAGTCCAAAGGGGCATGCAAAAGCTGCCATATCCCTGTCAATGGCTCAGGGAGCTCTTTACTCGCTATGGGTAGAGCTCTTTACCCTAGTGTCACTCCTAGGGAGTTCTCCCCATGATTCCCTATGTACAGACACTCCAAGTCTGGCTTTTCTCTGTGCACGTAGCAGAGGAGCAGGGCTCAGAAACTCTTTGCGCCCTTTTCCCCACTAACACAGGGACAGGGTTTGCTAGAACTTCAGTGTTGTCTTGCTGTAATCTTAGTCTTGCAGTGGTACAATTTGTATTAAATTTATAGCTAGATAATTTTTTTTCAGCTATTATGTTGAATCATAGAAGAAAAAGTCACAATACTTTATGCAACAATAAATCCAAAGTCATCATTTGTCAAGGCCATTTCTGAACTAACATTCCTATGTAAACCTCCAATGCATGGCTTACAAGTGAGCAAATGAATATGAATGCATGTTCACTATGGCTGGGAAGCAGAGGTTACACAGGATGTTTCCTCTCAACTTTCCATAGCCCTTTTGCCTGTGGTGTGATCTGACATAGACAGGCTGCCCTATACGGGAAATGATGTCAGAGAAACTGGCCTAGTCTTCTAGCAGAAATATCTTTGGAATAGACTCAGTCCATAGGACAAGGAACTAGTAAACAACTGCAGACCATGCAACCAATGGCAGTAGAGACACTTAAGCAGCCATTCCAACATTTCACGAGGCATACTGGAGCGGTCGACAAAGGCTTCCCTTGTCAACAGCGCCACGTCTAGATTGCTGCACTGTGCCGGATCAGCTGATTGTCGGCACAGCGTGGTGGCCATTTTTATTTTAATGAAGCGGGGATTATTTAAATCCCCGCTTCATTGACTATGTCGAGTAAACTACTTTACATGGCTCCGTCAACAGAGCCATGTAGTCTAGACACACCCTGGGTGTCTAGAAGTAGCATGGATTCCATGTCACCTTGATAACCAAGGGTATCAGCCTTGGTAGATGTCATAGCACTTACTAACATTTTAAATAGAAGTGACTGGAGGAGGACAACTGTGTTTCATGGTAATTTTCAAGGTTTTCAAATATGTTTTCATTCTGTCCTGAAATGAAAACAAAACCTCTTGAACGTTTTCAGAAAAATGGAATTCTGCTAGTGGCAGTGGTGGAGGGGGAGAGAGAGAAAGAGAGAAACCATTTATTGTCATCATATGCCATTTCTTCCCCAAATTTAAATGTTGAGATTAAAATATACTTTTCCCTCATTTCATCTCTTGGAAGGAAGTGGAAATGAGAAGACTAAGATTAGCATAGGGATCAAAGTATAAACTTCATTAGCAATACCTGATTCAGCTTCCATTTAAAGCACTTGAAAGCTCCCACTACCTTCTGTGGGATTTGGTTGGATCAGGCCCCACACACAGTTTCCCAATTCACCCAGTTCATACAGGGGAAATTGGACCTTGGATGAAAAGTAGCTGGTTCATAATCAATAAAATGGAAGGAACATTGGTCAACGTGTCAAAATATTTAAAAATATAGCTGGGACAAACAATTGACAGCAAAAGGAAGTTTTGCCAGTATGTAATACTACCAAAAGACTTACCCAGTATTGCTTGGGTCCTTCAGGGCAGGGCGCTGGGGACATGGGGAGTGCGGGTCAGGAGGCCAGGAGTCAGAGATGGGGGATGCAGGAGGGACTCCATGCAGGGGTTGTAGGGTGCTGAAGTCAGAACAGGAGCCAGGTGGCTCAGAGCATGGGCTGGAGATGGAGGACTCAGGACAGAGGACTGGGAAGTTTGCAGGGGCTCATGGGATTGGGTGGGAGGCAGCTGGGGGCTTTTCTACAGGGCTGGCCTGGGATAGCAGGGATACACAGCTCACCCGCCAGCTTCTCCCTGCTTCACCACTGCATCCCTAGAGAAGCTGGAGTGGTGCCGGCAGTGCTTTTGGCCAGGGGCTGCTCCCTAGGGCTGAAATACTTGCTTCCCCTTGGTGATCATTCTGGGGTATAACTGCCCCTGCTATCACACCCCTATCTTTCTGTCTGATGAGAAACAATCACATTACATGCACATCCCATTGTCCTGGTAAAACCAAACCCTAACCATGCTTTAAATTATGATAAGTGGAAGCGGCAAACCAAATTTGGTGGTCCTCACTCTTACTGGTTAGGAGGAGTTCTTGAACAAATGGACTCACAGGTGAATGGATGAACACACAGGCAGACAGATGCACAAACACTTTCAAATATATAATAGTTTCTTCAAGACATATCAGTTTCCACTAAAATTTTAATTGGGAAGGTTTCTGAGGCCAAGATATCCAAGAGGTGGGATTGAAGGGACAGAGAGAAAGAGAAAGAGAGAGACTCTAATTCAGTCATTAGGTACTGGCTAAGGGACCAGGCTGAGAGGTCTGTGTTATCTATCTTATTGAAAACTCTGGTCTTAATCCAGATAGATCAGGGACTTATCCTATATTTCAGGCCAATTCTCTGCTTTGCATTGCACCCCACTTAAATCTAACCTCCCCAAATGTTTCTCTTCTCCCTCCTGTTCTTTTCCCCAATCAACCATGAGGATACAAAAAGTATACATTACATAGATGGCTAGTTTGCTTCTTTTCTATTGCCTTTATAATGTTCTCCATGATGCGACAGCCACTCCGATGAGTAGGGTTGATGTCCCAAATCTATGCTCCTGGAAGTTTAGATTACTTTCCATTGTATGGAAAGTGAAAACTTCTTTTAAGCAGTCAACTGTAGGATCCAGAAGCAGAGTTAAATTTTTAATAACTTTTGGGTTCATGTTGTCTGCTCATGCTAGCATCTTGTTTGCAGCTTCCTTCCACCCATCAAAATATAGAATGTGCTGATTCTCAGGGACTGATTGTAATTTCAGGGCATCTGAGGGTTGAATCTATTGAGCAATAGACTATTACTCAAATAGTCCTTATGAAATGTACTGGACGATTTGCATAGTTAAGATACTGTTCCACTTAACTAATTTTGACAGAATTGGGAAAACAAATTGGGGGTAAATCACTTAGATAATCATTGTCAATCAGTATTAAGTTTTCAGTGGTCCCAAGACTCTTCTCACATTCAATTTTATAAAAGAATCATGTTCCTTATATCTTGAAATGAGCAGCCTATTTCTTTTTCTGCCCTCTACCTCCCCCCACCCCAAACTTGTCCTGACTGAATTTTTATATAAGTGATTTCACAGCTCTGAGTCACTCAGTTGCAAACAGGAATATTATAGTCAGATGACTGTTCCTTATCTAAATTGCATTTGGTTTTTGTTCATAAAGTCCATGCAAAGGTCAAACTAATTATTGTAAACATAATATTATTAATCGTTTTATTTATAAAATGCTCTGGGCTTTCACCAAAACCCATGTATGGAATTGTGTGTAACAATTAACTGGATAACCTCTCATGTCTTTGGGACTTAAGCAAAGTGTGTACATACTGTACTGGTAAGATTAAGAAGTGTAACATTTTAGGGTAATGCCCTGCAAGGAGAATGAGGGTGAAATTATACTTAGGTTGGTAAAGTCATTTCAATCTATTTGGCCTGTGGATCGTTTCCTGCAGCCCTTGTTTAAACACTAGCAATGTATTGCTCTAGTTTAAATAGAGAAAACTATTTTCACAGTTGGAAAGACTTGGAATGTATTTTTAAATAGAAGTTAGAAACCACAGATTTTCTACCTGATAGAAATTATTAAAATTTGAAGAACCACTATGAAAATTACATGATGCAAATACATTTGGCGAGGATGGGAATGAGGTATTAAACAAGTATAGAAACTTTAAGTTATCTTGATTAACCAGAAAAATAGGGTAGCCAGCTGCGCATCAACAATTTCCAAAGAAAAGCAATAGAGCCTTTGTGACAGCCCAATCTTTTTGAAGTTTCTTTGCATTCTATGGGTGGATGAAAAGAATTTTAAATGCTTCCCGGATTGCAGAACATGTTAATGATGTATGGCAAGAAAGGAAGGCTCATTAATAGGAATGAAAGAATGGGCAAGCAAACAGCTCTGCAGTCTTAAAAGCTGTTACGTCCACTAAAGGTATCCCTTTCTGCAGGCTGAATTTCATTGAATAATCCTGGCGGGGGTGGGGCGGGGGTAGGTTTACTAAAGAATTTGGCATAGAATTAGGCATCTCAGGAAGATCCTGATCTTTAAAAAAAATCTCACCATGCAACAGAGCCCACTTATGACAACTATAGTCAGATTTTCAAATAAGCTTGGCACCTCAGATGCTGAGCACTATTAAAAATGTGATCACAGACATACTGCAAAGACTTACAGACATGCCTTACTGTATATACTGTGAGTAGTCTCCTTTACTTCAAACCTCCAGGACTTCAGCCTTATTATGATGCCAAGGAGCTTGTCTTCAAATCTGTGGCCAGTTTTGCATGCCAAAATCTCTCATTTTCATTTTGCAGGAACAAACACTTCTATCTTGCACAACAGCTGGAACTTTGGAGGCGTTAGGAGTGTAACATTATATATAAACAAACAAGTAGCAAAATTCTTCCACCTCTTCCATGGTACAAAAGGGCACCATTTAGGGAGAGTGGGGGAGGAGCTAACACCCCTTATACCAGGATGCTGCTTCCTCTTCTTCCCCTCACTATCAGGGAGTGAATGAAAAGCACACAGCTTACTCCTCTGCTCCCTCCTCTTGCCAACCAAAAGGGAGAAAGTGATGCAAGCTGTGTACTTTCCCCTTGCTCCCTGATAGTGAGGGGAAGAAGAGGAAGCAGCATGTATGAAGGGCTTTAGCCCACCCCCCGACTTCTCAAAATGGTGCCCTTATTCATATGCTTTGACATAAGTTTGCTCATGTAGCTGTATTTATCAATTATATCAGAACATAGACTCCCCAAAATACAACACAATACAACTCAGGACATGAAACTAAGGCAAATTCATCTGAATTTTGCTTAAAGTGAAGTTTGCCAGCAGCTAGGCTTTCATACAGGTTTTGAAGGTATGGGTGTATGTGAGGTTTTCAATGGCTTCATGAAGGAGGACTGTTGTGCTGGAGTACATTAATGACACAGAATGGATGGTTAGGAAACAGAGTCCCAGAAAATAGCTGTTATCAATGATTTCTCAGTTTTCTAATCAGTAGTTCCTCTTTCCTGACAATGTTAGGTCCTTTCCATGAAACATTTTCATCCACTTCAATAATAGTTCTCATTCCAATGGTTAGAGCTATCAACAAACTTCATCACTGATGATGACCAGATGCTTCTAAACTACACATTGGATCGAGCAATGCTGAATGGAGCTGTGTTTAAGTAGCTTTGTTCTTCCCTCCCAGAGAGGTCCCAGAAGACTCTGGTGAACAATCTCCTTTTGATCACTGAGAACTTTCACTATGGACTCTTGTGCTCTCCTTCTTGTTCTCTTCGATCTCTTTGTGGCCATTGGCACCATCAGATACTCCTAAATGTTGAAACCTGGTAGCAGTCCAGTAGCTTTCATAGCACCTGTGCTCTCAAAGTTCTCTTATTACCTCAGATAATTTCTTCGGTGTCTCCTCTTCCCCTTTGTTCCTTTCATGGATTTAATCTTTGTCCCACCACTCTAATCTCTCTGCATCCCATCTTCAGGTGCTCTTATCCACCAGCAGGTCTCCAAATAACATCTTCATACCACCAACACACAAATCTACTTCTTTAAAGACCTTTCTCTGTCCATCCAGCATCTCAGCTCATATTTGTGAATATCTAACAGGCAACTTAAGCTTGATGTAGTCAAAACTGAGCTCTTGAATTTTAAGGCCCTTCCACCATTTAATCCTGTCCAATCTTGTCCTGAATATGAAACCATCTTCTCAGCATGACAATCACATTCAGGATATATTTGAGATGTATCCTGTCTGTACTGTTATATGGTTGCAGTACCGTGCTTCTCAAACAGGGCAAAACAGAAGGCTTTTCACACAAAATGCCTATACTGTATAATGGGCATAAACTTCATTCATAACAGAGATGTTTACAGTTGCTCAGGTCTACCGAGTACCATGGCCATTGCCTACAGCCAGTGTCTTATGCTTTTTGTATATGTCACCAGAATACCAAGGAGTTTCCAGCAAGTGCCATTCTTCAGGTGACTTGTAACATCAGTGTTAGAGTTCCACCAACCCAGAGTATGGGCAGCCCAGAGGCAAACCATCCATTACACAGGTGTATCAAGTTTGTTCTGACATTAAACCTTTGACCCATGAAGACCTTGTAGCCACACAGGAATGGAACAAATGGTGAACTTTTTCTATGGCTGACTCTTCAACTAAGTGTTGAAGAAAAATGTTCAAACCTATGAATGTATCAAGCTGTTGACCTGCACCTTCCATCTTTCACTGATGTCAACCCCCTTATCTGCTTCAAAAATCTCCATGCTTTTACTCAGGCTGCATCTTCTGCATGGGAATGTCCACACTAAATTAATAAAATTGCCATCTTAAAGTATTTTACATTCATTCCTAAAAGCTACTTCAGCCATGTTCTCTTCATATCACATGGCCACAAGGATGTCTGGGGAGGGGCATAGGAATCTGTATGGAGGATGTGTGGGGTATAAATGTATCAGTGGTATAGGCCAGCAGTAAATTACTATCTACCAGGAGCAGGTAAGGAATAGAGAGGAAATTATAGTTGCATGGGTTATGCACAATCCTTCACTATGTGTTGTGTCCTTGATTCAAAAACTGTATCTTCTAATAATGTCTATTTGTCTATTGAATGATGTGTTATTACACTCATTACATCTCTTTTTATATAACAAACATTAATTAACGTGTCTGGTTCTGTATTGATTTTCATGAGATGCACCTTTGGCCTTCAGAAACATACTGTGACAAAAGAAAAGATAAAAGTTGGTAAAACATCATCACTGGGGACTTTCCTGATGAAAAATCTGCTTCTACATGGTGCTAATGCAATCTTTCTTAGCTATGGTGCCAGTATTATTCCCAATATACAATAAATGTGAACAGACAAATAAGAAGCAGGTTTCAGATTCACTTAGCACTTTTGCCATCAAGATGTTGAAGATGTATTCTGGACAGTACATTGCAGTACACAACACAGATTCTAACAATCACCAGTGACTTCTAAATTGGCTGCGTTAAGTGAATTACAGATTTTAGCAATTCAAACTGACAATATCTAGATTCCATTATACTGAGGTGAGAAGAACATCTACCTATCCATCCTTGTGCTTGGCAGCACAGAAAACTGTCTCTGCTGTTCAAGATTATATTATTATTTGTATAATGTGCACAGTGTGCTACATATTTCACACACTGTAAGAAGTCAAGATTCCTGCCCTGAAGTATTTTACAATCTAAAGAGAAACTACAAATGAAAGGATGTGAGATGGAAATGATGTTTCCTATACCTTCTGTGAGTTTCATCATTTCCCTTTGCAGTCATTTCCCTCCCTTCTTCTCCTTTATTTTCCTCCTCTCTTCTGCTTTCTGGTGTCAGCATTTTGAGACCACAAATTAAAAAGTGTAGCTCTGACCAAAAGCCTTTTAAAAGAAATGCTTCTATTGACTTCACCGGGCCTTAGGGACTGATTAATCACCTATGAAGCTGTGCCCCACAGCTTAGAGGGAATGCTGTTGGGGGGCAGGGGGAGGTCCATAAAAATTTAATAGATTGAAAAGGGAATCATATGCTCACAAAGATTGGGAACCACTGTCCTAAACCATAGGTCATATGAAATTCCTGTATTTTAGAACCTCTCAAAGCTTGTCCAGATAAAGTCCTTTGCTGTCATTCTCTCTGCATTTGCAAGATAATTTTTTTATAGCAAGCTTCCTGACATCCATGGGAGAAATCCACAGCTGCTGTACATTTCCACTGGAATAATTGGAATTATTTTGATTTATACCACCTGAGGATCTGGCCTATGATGATGCACATAGTGGCTCTGAATAAGAACTTTTGGTTTCAGATTCTTCATCTCTTCAGGCTCTAAATTCCTCCCCTTACAAATCATAATGGCTGTTAGTGCATTTCAAAGCTTAGCTTTATTAGAATCTGGTCCTTAAGAGATATCAGAATTACCCTGTTTAAAATTGCTACAGGGAGCAACATGATCCTAGGCCCCTTTGTGCAAAAAGTTGTTCTTAGCCAAGAAAGTCATTTCATATTTATTGTTTTTCTCCCTCCCCCTGACTTTCTAAGCCTTTCCTAGTAGGAACATTGTGGTGGGCTAGCTGCTGGCAAGAAAAGTCAGTCAAGTGAACTCTTTATCTATGTTTCTCCTCATTAGGCTAATAAGGAAATGTAACTGTGATTCTTTCGGTCTTTCTTTGTGTAAACTGGTGGTACCCCATAGGGGGCAAATAAGACATTAAACACTGAGTCTACCATGTTCTAAATCATGCTAGTAGAATATAGTCCTTTCCTATATCTTCCAGACAAGCTGCAGGGGTGAATACAATGAGGTCAGGACAGTAGTAGAATTTAAGCCACTACCCATTTTATTTTCAATCATTGCTGTGATTGTTCTCTCATCGATTAATCTTTCACTGGCTTACCCCCACTAAGGTATCTGCAAGCTTCAAAAAAACAAACCTTTAAAGTCAGGCTCTAAGTCTATGTCTTTTTTTTCCTCAGTGGGCCCCCTGTAATGGGAACTCTCCCTAAAATGATGAGATTGTTAGATTAACATTATTACAGTGGCTACAAATGAAGATAAAGAAGTAATAGATCTGCTAATTTAGATTGGTAGACCCCTATTACAAGTGAATGATACTGATTTACTCTAACTGATGTACCAATTTATAGTTGAGATATTCTTAGGTTTTTATTTTTAAATTTATCTGAATATTGCTATAGGACACCTTCATAATAAGGAGAGGAAAAGCAAAAGCTAGTTCTTAGTAGAGGGCACAGAAACAGTCCAAAATACTAGATCGGTCATTCTGTGTGTTCACAATGTTTGCAAACACAATATCACTTTCAACTGGTGGCCCAGATAATTAGTTTTGAATTACAGTGAAAATTCCACTGAAGTTCTTACAGTAGCTACATTTATACCAAATGAGTTAATTATGATTAATGCCATTTCAATAACTACTAAAGGAATTAAAACAATACGGTTACTATTTTTAAGTATTACCAGAACATTAAACTTCTATGTTCTGTACAATCCAGTGTAATATTAAAAGTGTTTTGTTGTCATTGTCATTGCCAAAGGCTGGTCATGTGCACTGACATTCCAAACCAAGCTTAGCTCCCTGCCTCAGTTCTTTGAACCAGAACTCAAGAGCAGCATGTGGAATGAATATGAAAAAGGAAAACACACTCACAGATTTTGCCCAGAACAATATTACTTGATTATTATCAGATTAAACTGATCATGACATTCTATTCCCTTCGCTGATCATGACAATCTATTCCCTTCACTGTATATCACAGCAAACTTGTTGTGAAAGATCACTCAGCCTTGTAAAACTTCTGCAAAATGTAGACACAAAGGAGGGGGCCAGCAGTCTTACTCCAAGTGATAACCTTATCTCTGACTGCAACGTTTGACACAGGAAATAGACTAATTCATAAAATGTAAGAAGTGAGACATGGACGTGACCGATTAGATCTTCAAGTTGGGCACCCCGAAAATGCAGGATATAGTTACTAGCAAGAAGATGGCTCCGATATAAAAGCTGCTGTACATGATCTTGGCTTTGTAGTAGATTAACTTAATGGCATATTTTTATAAGAGATTTTTCCATGCTTTTCTCTGAAAAGCACTTCTTCAGAGTGCCCCTGCATTCCTAAAGGGCTGAGCACATAGCTCGCACGGCCCTGCCATTCCCTGTCCTAGCTCTATTTGCCATTTGGGGTTCTATTCTCCATTAGCTAGGTTATTCCTGCATAGGATAGTGGAAATTCCAAGATATGAGGCTCTAAATTTCTCCCTGAAATTCTACTGTTGGAACAGAGGAGGATGAGTCCCTCCATGGAAAAAAATCAGAGTGTGATAGGATTTGCTACCCACCAGGTGTCCATGAGGTCCCTGAGAAGCTGGACCTTGGAAATATTTTAGCAGATCTAAGTCTTCTCAGTTGGCTTTGCAGGTGTTGAAACACACAAGGGTGATTTAAAGGGTGTAGAACATACATGCCACTGAGCTCAGCAGCTTAGCAAGACAAGCTGCTGAAGGAGGAGGAGACAAGAAATGGTCATCTAAAAGGGGAGAACAATGAGTAGGCCTGTAGCACCTTTGAGACTAACCAAAATATATACACAGGTTGGACCTCCCCAGTCCAGCATCCTCCGGACCTGACTGGTCCCAGATGAGGGATTTTGCCAGACCAGGGGGGGACATATCTCCCGCCCCCCCTCCATTCTGCTACCCCTCCTGAGCACTGAACATGCCACCGACCTCCTGGATGGTTCCCTCCCACCTTTTTCCCACTGCCAGCTCCATTGCCCTGCCAGTCCCCACCCCCCTTCCGTTCTAAGTTTGGCAGCCCAGCCCTAGCCGAGCTCCTTGTGTGTTGGACTCCTGACCTCGCCGGGCAGCCCCTATGAGGCACACCGGACTCCCAGCCCTTCCAGGCAGCCTCACTGGGTTGTACCTATCAGTCCAGCTGTGGGGAGCTGGGCAGCACAGCGGCGGGGAGCCCAGTTGCTAGTCTTCTACAGGACCCTCTGGTCCTGAAACATTCACAGCTACCCCTCTGAAATGTTAAGGCTACGTCTTCACTGCCAGTTCTTCCAGCAGAAAATATGCTAATGAAGGACTCATTAGCATAAGTTGTGATCTCATTAGCATATTTTCTGCCATTTCTTTTTGCTCAAGGGGTTTTTGAGCAAAAAGAAGTAGTGTGGATGGGGGGGTTTTGCACAAAACCCCTGTTTTGCACAAGATCCTTATGCCTGTCCCAGACAGGGGTTTTGCGCAAAAAAAAGAGTCCACGCTGCTTCTTTTTGCACAAAAGCCCTTGCGCAAAAAGACATGTCAGAAAATATGCTAATAAATTGCGAATTATGCTAATGAGTCCCTCAGCATATTTTCTGCCAGAACAACTGGCAGAGAAGATGAAGCTTAAAAGGGGAGAGATCAAACTAAGGAAGGAAATCTGTCTGTTGAAACAAACCAAAAGGGGAATACTTTTGTTTTACACAACTTTGCCTAGGACCTGCAGAGGGAAAGTTGCATTAATTGGAGTCTTTCAACTTTACAGGTCAAATGACTTTTTTTTTGGTTTGGAAGTCTTACACCATGCATAATTGAAAACCCAGGATTATGTGTTTTAGTTTTGTGCGGGTCTCCTGATTCCCACTCTTGTACTCTGTCATTAACTACAGCTACTACTTCTGCTTCAATGTTGGTAACAGCAGTTCACTTGTAAAGTTCAATATAAATACTTTTTCTTCTTGCAGTTGCTTAGAAAATTATATATTGGCAAATGTAAGGAAACAAACAAAAAAAAAACAATTTCAGCACAACATGCAGTCACTCTGCAGCATTCATTTTGACATGTGACCACTGAATCACTCCCCAGAAAGATCAGGAGAATATGTATGTTTGTTACAATCCAGACTCCATCTTTCTCATTTTCCCTATAAGCTCCTGTTCTGGAAGATGAAGAACATACAAAAGAACTTTCCTCCATAGACAGTTAAACAATCCTTCATTAATAGATGAATTCATAGATTCCAAGGGCCGAAGGGACCACGATTGCAATCATCCAATCAACCTCCGACATAACAAAGGCCACAGAACTTCCCCAGAATAACTCTAAGAAGAGATCTTTTAGGAAAAAAAATGCAATCTTGGTATAAAAATGGTCAGTAATGGAGGATCCATCAAGACACTTGGCAAATAGTTCCAGTGCTTAATTACTGTCATTAAAAACTTACACCTTATTTCCAATCAGAGTTAGTCTAGCTTTAACTTCCAGCCATTTGCTCATGTTATATCTTTCTCTATTATATTGAAAAGTCCATTATTAAATATTTGTTCTCCATGTAAATACTTATAAACTGATATTAAAGTCAGCCCTTAACCTTCTCCTTGATAAGCTAAATACATTGAGCGCTATGATTAATGTTTTAGAATAAGTGCCTTATAACAACAGACTCATTCTTATGTTTCTTCTTGGAAACCTCTCCAATTTATTAATATCCTTCTTGAACTGTGAGCATCAGAACCCAATACAGTATTTCAGCAGTGGGAGCATCAAGGTGCCATATGCAGAGGTAAAATAACCTCTCTACTCATACTCAAAGATTCTCCTTTTTATGCTTCTGATTCACATTCATTGCTATCAGTATCAACTTCCCCATTCCTCAATTTGTTATATATAATTATCATTATTAGTCTTCACTCCCCCTTTAAACCAGGTCAATTTTTCCACCAGTATGTCTTCCTTTCTTATTGTGGCTTTCTGAGTCTAAGTAAGGTGTTCTTGAGTGATTCCAAATTATCATTCACATTTTTCTAATTATATTCTTCCTCACAGTTAAATGGATTCATAATTGTTTTCATCTTTGTGAAACTGACCCTCACCAAGGGAGAGAGTATTATTTACACACACACATGCTTTTTTTTAAACCAGTCTGAACTTTATTCCACGTGCATACTCTGTATGTGATCAAGTCATGATCACTTGTACTTAAGCTACGATTATTTTTAATTCTATAATCAGTTCCTCTTTATGACAAGGCCTAATAAAAATGTCTCTGTATTAACTGCAAGGTTTCATTTGATTACAGCCAGATTAAGAAGGTCCGTAACTTTGGTTAGGTCCATTCACTCCCATCACAACCCACACATCCAATTTATCTATTAGCCACCTTTCACTATGATATTACTCTGAGAATAAACTGTAAAGGCTAATTCGGGTTCTCATCTTGAATATGTGTACATTGAAAACGAACCCTTGCACAATGCACATAATGGTCTAGATGAAGAAATTAATAGGCTGTTTTGAATCAAGTTATACTTGGTTTAAGGGGGGAAATCACATAGCTATAGGCACGTTTTTCTGAAAAATGAACCTCATATGTCATACATCTGGCTGGGGGTACCCTATATGTTTACTTTGCCTACTTGCTGTCACAAGGGATCTTGTGCCTTCTATTGATTTAATATGAGTAGTATAGAATATCTCAGAAGTGAAGGTTGATTATTATATTTCTTTCATGAGTATGAAAGTCTCATAACTCAAAGGCATCACAAGTGTCTACAGAGTTTATGAGTTATTAAGGTTGGTCATGAGAAAAAAACATAATCACTTTTTACTGGTGAAATATTCAATTTATTTTATGAGAAAACTTTTTATTGATTACCATTCCAAGAATAGCAGGCAGGTAATAAAGCACTCCAGGGAGCCAGTTGCCCACCCGTCCATCTTTCCATGCAGAGTATATAAGCATTGTGTTTTGTCTTTACATAAAAAGACTCAGCAGCAGCAGGGGATTATGTTTATTTAAATAGCTAATGTGTTTTACTGTTGGTATGTTAAAAATGTTCCTCCCCTTTCCTTTCTGATTCATTCATTAATGTTTTCTCACAGTATGCCAGCCATGAGAATTCTCAGGCTGTAACAAACATTATGCTTCCTGATGCTTTTATAATTGACATCCCTTGGAAAATAATTATATAGCAAAAGTTGAAAATCATAAAAAAAATTAAACATAGCGAGCCTGATTCTATTCTAAAATAGGTCCTGATCAATATTCTCAGTATTTTTTTCCATCCATCTACAGAATAAATTTTGTTTTGTGCACTGAGATATAGGCTGATGTGCATCACCAATAGAAATATATGCTGCTGGCTGTGGGCAGCTGTGGGCACTCTGCAAATCAGCTGGGTGACATCTGAATCTGCCCTGGCTGGCTACCCAAATGGTCCACTTACAGGGAACACTGGTCAGGATTCAAAAAGGCACTGGAGCACATGCTCATGAATAGTCATGTCAGCTTTCATAAGACTATTCATGGGCTTAAAGTTGTACACACCTTGCTGAGCTGAGTCTTCAAGTAACTTTACTGAAATTAAAGAACATACACTCATGAAAATGAGATAGAATTAGACTTATCCCTGGTCTACACTAGGGAGTTATTTTGAAATAACTCCCCTTATTTCAACATAACAAGTGGAGCATCTGTAACCCATGCACTTAATAGGGAGCTATCCCTTTAAAACACCCCTGTGGGGGAGGTAGGAGTGGGTTGCGTGTTACTGTTGCTGGGCTGATTTAGCACTCCACCCAGAAGCTTCTGGAGTTGGGTCCAGTAGTTTGGGATCAGACTTCATGAGCACGCAGGTAGGGCAGATGGTTTTCTAAGGCTTGTGTGAGCTGGAAGAAACTAAGCCAGGAGCAGAGAACTGGCTGTTCCTCACTCTGCAGCAGGTAGTGATGTTGTTAACCCTCTACCAGGGATCAGGGCAGTGCTACTTAGAGCTAGGGGAACCTGGGAAGGAAAATAACTTCTGTGTTAATTGTCTGCTTTAAATGCTGTTTTGAATTTAGTCAAACTATTCTAGTTCACTTTCTCAGTCTGTGTGATTCTTTAGCTCCTCTGTAACTGTAGCAATGGGGAAAGAATCATTTCTATTTTGTTATTCTCAAGGTTTTTTTTTTAAATTTTCTTGCAATAGGGTTTCTTTAAGTCTGTTTACTAGTCAGTTAGCTCACAAGTGATCAGTGAGCTGGCTGCGTAGCAGTGACCACAGCAGAGGAAGAGTCTGCCTGGTCTCCAACTGAGGCTTCCCTACAAGCAAGTGGAGAGAGAGAGACTTCAGACTCAGCATATGGTGCAGTTTTGATGATCAGAGGCACAAACTGAGGCTTTGGTGAACCAAATCTAAGCTCTTGGGACCTTTCAGTCTTTTCTTACTGTGTTTGTGTGGACTGAACTGTTCAAATTTCACTTTTAGTTTTCTCTTTACTTATGTTTATTCTAATTATAGATATTATTTGTGGGGAATAAAATAGCTGTGTTCTGTTGTAAGAATTAGAATATTTGTTTCTTCATAAAATTTTATAAAGTTATTTAATTAAATTCATTTCTTTTGGAACTTGAATGTAGGGAGGCTGACACTCTGCAATCCTTGCTGAAATTCCTTACAGACTAAACTCTGGGTCTCCAGTACTGCAGTAGAAGTGGGGGTTTCTTTAGACACTGGAGAAGGGCAGTGAAGTCTAGCCCACCCAAGGTTACACATCCACACTATAAAGCCCATTATTTTGAAATAAGGGGCTTGGTTATTTCAAAATAGTAACTCCTGTTTTTCATGAGCAATAACATTTATTTTTAAATATTCAAAATAGTGGTAGTGTGGATGCTCTACTGCTGCTATTTCAAAATAACTACTCTCCAGAGTCACTCAAAGTAATTATGCCCCAGTGCTTCCTGGGACTCAAAGTCAAGATAGTGCATCCAAATTAAGGATATGACTGCACTATGAGGTTATTTCAAAATAAGTCATTTTGAAACAATTCCCAAAATAACTATTTCAAAATAGTGCGTCCATACTACAGGGATGCCTCAAAATTACTCTGAAGCAGGCTCCCATAATGTGGATATGCTACCTTGGCTTAGAGCCCAAGGAAACACTGGGGCATAATTACTTTGAATGACTCTGGAAAGTAGTAATTTCAAAATAACAGCTGAGCATACACACTAACCCCATTTCAAAATAGCTATTTTGAAATAAGCGTTATTCCTCGTAAATTCAGGGGTTACGATTTCAAAATAACAATCCTGTTATTTCAAATTATTTCAAAATAATGGGCTTGCTGTGTGGATGCTCACCTTGTTATTTTGAAATAACTCCCATTAGTTTGAAATAACTCTGTAGTGTAGACATGCCCTAAGGGAGCCAGCTTCAGACTAATTTCAAGGCTTCACTGTAGTGGGGACACACTATTTCAAAATAGTTATTTGGGAGTTATTGTTTCAAAATAATTTCCTAGTGTAGACATACCCTTAGAATTGACACCATGCTGATCTATTAATTTTATAAGCTATACAATGAAATGTAAATTGTACGGGAGAAAGTACAGTTAAGAAAATGAATGGAAGATGGAATGTTTCCAGACATACTGGGGCAAAGAGAGAATGGGTGAGAGCTGAGGTGTTTAACAATCAAATTAAAAGAACATTCTTAGTTTAGAAATTTGTATTTATTGCTCTGTGTTTACACTACTACTTTAGAAATTACATATGTAGATCTTATGTTGAGAGATTCCTTGCATGTTTGAGTATAAAATATAAAATTCATTCCATCATGTTACAAAATGCTAAAGTTTTATAAAGTGTCAGCAGAAGAACATAGTTCTTATATTTCAAAACTGGAGTTCCTGGCAATTGATTTTATAGGAGGAAGGATATAAAAATCCTAGTAATACCAAGTTTATTATTGTTGCTCATGCATAGTGGATTAAATACACCCTTCTGGTTAACAAGAATGAGAACTGTTCTGTTTATAATCTGCAGTGTACTTGTAACTATTTTGCTGTTTGGGAGGCTCTGACAATTACAGGATTCAAGAGAGTTGGAGAGGGGGAACTTCCGGGTTTGCAAGGGTGTGTAAGCCTGAGATGGCATGTGCGTACAGGTAGCTATCTGATGTTCTTTGTATGGGAAAAGAACAGTATGAGCCAAGCCTGCAATGTACTAAAAGCAGAACAATAGGCCTGGAAGACATCAAGCAAAAAAAAAAAAAATACTGTTAAATACGTGCCTCACTGAATCTGAAAGAAGATGAAATGTGTCTTGATCATTTTATTAATAAACCCCTAACCTTGGCCAGGTTCATCACAATTTGTAGAAGACACCAGGTAAAGTTATAAGAGCTAGACTCCCAGGCTACGTCTACGCTGCAGCACTACTTCAGGATACTGGAGGTATCCCAAAATAGCTAGTCTGCATCTTTTGAGTGCGCCCATTTTTCAAAATATAATGGCTCGCTATTCTGTCGTCCCTGTAAACCTCATTCCACAAGGAGTCACGGATGTTTCAGAATAGCAATTTATTTTGAAATAAGTGCTGTGTAGACAGCGCCAAATTTTGAAATAAGCTATTTTGAAATTGACTCGAAATAAGCTAATGCAATTTTCATAGCTTAAATTCCGTAGCTTATTTCAAGCTACAGGTGCAGTGTGGAAGCTCTCCCCAGAAGAGTGCACAGAGACAGAGTGAAGACACAGGATCCACACAAGAATACATCTATCTTTTAGGAGGATTAAGATTTGAGGAGATCCACTAGTTCTAGGGTAGACTCAAGCTCATCCCTGTTAAAGTCTTTGACTATAGTTACACAACCTTCCCTAGCATCAGATAGCTACCTTGACTTCCCCAAGTCACGTTATAATCCAAGAACAGCAAGCAGGAGAATACATAACATTCATGAATGTTGATTTATATTTATGGGACTCCTTCCACTTCCCCCCCAAGGCTCACAAAATAGTCTACAGTCTTTACCAACTATTTATACAACATTTCTGTCCATACTGAAAAATTCCCATTTCTGGGGTGCAGTGTGCTAGTGATATTATCACCATACCAAAATAGTTTAGGAAAAGATCTGAGAAAAGATATGAATACGGCTTAGAGGGAGTGGACCAGGACCCTGCATTCTTCATTCCAGTGTGGTTTGCAACAGGACAAATTATTTAATCAGTTTGTGCCAAGTTTATTCAACTTTTTTTAAAAAGTACAAAAGTATAATAACATTTCTTGCACATTTGTGTTGCATCTTTGAGTAAAATTTGCAGTGATCCTGAGGCAAAAGGTGATAAATAACACTTCACTTTTTATATATCTGTCAAAGATTGTTGGCTTCTTCATTGATTCTCCAATGCTGATTGGAAAGTCTGCCCCATGGGAAATTCTGATATCTCCACATTTCTTTCATCCTGAGTTGGATGAAAAATACCAAGAGGTTTTGGTATGATGAAATTTCTAAAAAGATGTGTTGCAAAAATATAAAAATATTCAACAGAAACAAAATGAAAGGTCTAGATATTCCTGAATAGAAATATTTCATTGTAGTTTGACATTGAACTGTGTGTCTTAGAGCTGCCATGATGTCTGATGGGAGATGCAGTTTGGGTACCTCATGCCTGCATTCAGTTTAATGGACTGGGCTGCACAGCTGAACCACATTCATGGAGCTCCTGCAGGACACAATTAATCCACCGTGTGCCAGCAACAATAATAAAAATATGCACTACTTTTATTTTTAAATCCTCTGTCTATAAAATCAAATGCCAGGAAATCAAATTTTGAAATGCAAGCATTATTCTCCTCAGCTGTCATTTTGTAAAATGTCAACATCTTGCAGTGTGATGGAATGCACTGTATGCACAAACATGCAAGGAAAATCTCAGCATAAGTTGTACATGCACAACTTTTCAAGTAATATGGAGCCTTTTTAAGCACAAAATGAGAAACAAGAATTCCAGAATTAAGCATCACTCTTTAAATTGACAGCTAAATACCTCAGCTCTCACCAATACACCCTGTTCACATCAGGAAGGCTGCAAGAGTAACATTTAATGCACAGTTGGTGCCATAATGGGACATATGGAAGAAATGGTGTCTAACTGAGGTGAGCTGGAGATTTCTAAGTGAAAATTCCAATATATAAGACCGTGGTAAAATACATATAACCTTGTTCTCTCCTTCCCCCCCACCCCCCAGGCCTGTTTTTACACCCCAGATGATTCTCCTGATTCACGCTGTGAGGACTTAACTACATGGTGAATTAATTGAAGGTGGGATATTAATGTACATAAATTAAAACAGATTAACTTCTGAATGACAACATCCAGATGTGGATTTAAAGTGGTCTTGGTTCACTGTAATTTAACCTTCCTTGGATTTAATGTGCTTTAATTTGTGCACAATAAATTCACACCTTTAGTAAATTCCTCTGAACTTTGAGTGTTCCAGAGTAGACTATATATATATATATATGTCAGAGGATCATCAGGTTTGTAGACTTCTTTGAGGTCCACATTTTCACCAAACCCTAGATACTTAGGATTATTCTGATTTTGGTGATTGGATTCCTGTTTGAAGTTAAATGCTATCTCTTCCATTTTCTCTGCAACTAAAATAAATGCCATCTGGGAACCAGGAGCTATTCTGAGAGTCCCTGTGAAAAACCACAACATAATTCAGGTAGTCAACAGAACTAAAATTAATGTACTGGATAAAATCAGTTAGGATTCACAATATGCTATATTAAGCTCCTTTCAGCATGGGTAGAAGAAATTAATATTCTGAATTTCCAACAGTTCCTGTTTAAAGAGGGCAGTAGCTATATGAAAGATTCGAGTCATGTAAAGACATGTCATTTGCTAATTAAACTGTCAAATCAATTTATTAACTAATTTATTTCTAATTTTCCTATTCCATTTTTTGTTTTCTTTTTCTTATAAATATGCAACATTCCAGCATGCAACCTGCTGTATGTCTTTTATTAATAAAAGACTATTGGAAACATTTTTATGTGGATATAGAATAAAAGCATTTCTAGGACATAATTGAAGAAGGTTTGCATATATGCTTTACAATATAATACAATATTTAATGAAATCTTAAGTTATATGGGATATTTTGTCATTGCTAGCATATGGGTGTTAGAAAATAGCTTTCAGTGTAAAATTAGTTTACAGTGGAATTCATGATGCTTATTCTGCTTTAAAAGGAACTAGAACAAACAAAAGAGCATATTTAATATGGAATACATTTCCACAGACATCTATCAATTCTATGAATGCTCTACATTTTGTGTTTGGCTGTAAAATAAGGTTATCGAGAGTGGTCTTTTGTCTAGTTTTTGAATTCCCAAAGTAAGCATTTGAACTCAGGACACTAAAACTCATAGTGAACATAAGAACATTACAATGGCCGTACTGGGTCAGACCAAAGGTCCATCTAGCCCAGTAGTCTGTCTGCCGACAGTGGCCAGCACCAGGTGCCCCAGAGAGGGTGGACCGAAGACAATGATCAAGTGATTTGTCTCCTGCCATCCCTCTCCAGACTCTGACAAACAGAGGCTAAGGACACCATTTTATCCCCTGGCTAATAGCCTTTTATGGACCTAACCTCCATGAAATTATCTAGCTTCTCTTTAAACTCTATTATAGTCCTAGCCTTCACAGCCTCCTCTGGCAAGGAGTTCCACAGGCTGACTACACGCTGTGTGAAGAAGAACTTTCTTTTATTAGTTTTAAACCTGCTACCCATTAATTTCATTTGGTGTCCTCTAGTTCTTCTATTTAGGGAACTAATAAATAACTTCTCTTTATCGGCCCTCTCCACACCACTCATGATTTTATATACCTCTATCATATCCCCCCTCAGTCTCCTCTTTTCTAAACTGAAAAGTCCCAGTTGCTTTAACCTCTCCTCATATGGAACCTGTTCCAAAACTCTAATCATTTTAGTTGCCCTTTTCTGAACCCTTTCCAAGGCCAAAATATCTTTTTTTGAGGTGAGGAGACCACATCTGTACACAGTATTCAAGATGTGGGCGTACCATAGTTTTATACAGGGGCAGTAAGATATTCTGGGTCTTATTTTCTATCCCTTTCTTAATAATTCCTAGCATCCTATTTGCCTTTTTGACCGCCGCTGCACACTGCGTGGAAGTTTTCAGAGAACTGTCCACGATAACTCCAAGATCTCTTTCCTGATTTGTCGTAGCCAAATTAGCCCCCATCATACTGTACATATAGTTGGGGTTATTTTTCCCGATGTGCATTACGTTACACTTATCCACATTAAATTTCATTTGCCATTTTGTTGCCCAATCACTCAGTTTTGTGAGATCTTTTTGAAGTTCTTCACAGTCTGCTTCTGTCTTGACTATCCTAAACAATTTGGTATCATCTGCAAACTTTACCACCTCACTGCTTACCCCTTTCTCCAGATCATTTATGAATAAGTTGAACAGGATTGGTCCTAGGACCGACCCTTGGGGGACACCACTAGTTACCCCTCTCCATTCTGAAAATTTATCATTTATTCCTACCCTTTGTTTCCTGTCTTTTAACCAGTTCTCAATCCATGAAAGGACATTCCCTCTTATCCCATGGCCATGTAATTTACACAAGAGCCTTTGGTGAGAGACCTTGTCAAAGGCTTTCTGAAAATCTAAGTATACTATATCTACTGGATCCCCCTTGTCCGCATGTTTGTTAACCCCTTCAAAGAACTCTAATAGATTAGTAAGACAGGATTTCCCTTTACAGAAACCATGTTGACTTTTGTCCAACAAATTATGTTCTTCTACATGCTTCACAATTTTATTCTTTACTATTGTTTCGACTAATTTGCCCGGTACTGAGGTTAGACTTACCGGTCTGTAATTGCCCGGATTGCCTCTGGAGCCCTTTTTAAATATTGGTGTCACGTTAGCTACCTTCCAGTCATTAGGTACAGAAGCCGATTTAAGGGATAGGTTACAAACCACAGATAATAGTTCAGCAATTTCCCATTTGAGTTCTTTTAGAACCCTTGGATGAATGCCATCCGGTCCCGGAGATTTGTTAACATTAAGTTTTTCTATTTGTTCCAAAACCTCCTCTAATGACACTTCAATTCGGGACAGTTCCTCAGATTCATCACCCACAAAGGACGGTGCAGATTTGGGAATCTCCCCAACGTCCTCAGCCGTGAAGACTGAAGCAAAGAAGTCATTTAGTTTCTCCGCAATGGCTTTATTGTCCTTGATTGCGCCTTTTATAGTTCGATCGTCTAGGGGACCCACAGGTTTTTTAGCAGGCTTCCTGCTTCTAATGTACTTAAAAAACATTTTGTTATTTCTTTTTGAGTTTTTGGCTAGCTGTTCCTCAAAATCTTTTTTTGCTTTTCTTATTACATTTTTACACTTGATTTGACAGTGTTTATGTTCCTTTCTATTTATCTCACTAGGATTGGACTTCCACTTCTTAAAAGATGCCTTTTTGTCCCTCACTGCTTCTTTTACATGGTGGTTAAGCCACAGTGACACTTTTTTAGGTCTCTTGCTATGTTTTTTAATTTGGGGTATACATTTAAGTGAAGTCTTAGTGTAAAACAGAGGCATATCCCAGAGGCAAATATTAGTTTTTATCTAGCTTCAGTGGAAAAAAACCTAGAAGAGTTAGTAAGAACAAACTAGCAGACATTTATGAACTTACAATGCAGGCATAAATATGGAATTATGGTAAATTAGTGGTCATAATCACAGAAATATTTCACAGTTGAATTTATATTGAATGCTTTAAAACATCTTGTTACTCGGAGATAATTTATTGATCTTTTATAGAGATGTGTGAAATAAGACCTTTAGAAATGTTTGACTTCTTTAAATATATTCTTAAGTAACAAACTGTTCACTGCAGAATTGTTGAGCTTAAAGGAGAGATGGGACCACAAGCACATCTAGTCTGACCTTTTCTGTTTCGTAGGCCACCAAAACCATCCAATCACCTATGCACTAAGCCCAACAACTGAAATTAAAGTAAGTATTAAGCCCTCAGGCAACTAATATATTTTGACACATGCAAAGAATAGAAAGAAGGTGCACCAATTCCTGGGGCTCTTGCAATGTCAAAGAATTGATTAAGTGAAATATGTCCAAATGATTCTGACAAGTGATAAATACCAGATGCTGCAGAGGAAGATGAAAAATAAAAACCAAACATCTCTGCCAAACAAGTCTAATGGAAAAAGATTCCCAACCCCATGAGTGCTGATCAGTTACACCCTGAACATATGACCAAGAAAACCAGCCAAGCACCTGAGAGAAAATATTCTTAATTGTAATGGAGTAGTCAGCCTGCTCCAGTGAAATAAGGGTTAAACTCAGCACTGGAAGAGGGCTAGGACCATGGGCCAATCAGGGCCTGACTAGGCCTTATAAAAAGGGCTCCTGGAGAGAGGAGCACACTCACTCTTGCTCCAGCTGTAGAGCATTAAAGACCTGGTTGCCTGATAAGCTAGAGAGGATACCTGAGACAGAGCAGTGCTGGGGAAGGGCAGGCAGAGTTAGGGAACCCTGGCTTGACCCAACCCACAGGTTGCAGGCTTGAGAAATGGACCTGTGGGGTACTAAGATTTCAGGGAGGCAGCCAGGACAGGAGAAGGCAGTAGCTTCACGCCTCCTTGCCAATGATGAGTGGCCATTTCAGACTGCCATTTGCCCTTGAAGCAGGGGCTAGATAACGACTGGCGGTGGATCACTGAGGCAAGGTGGGTATAGGAGGATTGGGGATTCCCTGGGAGGGGAGGACCCCAGAATGTGGGAACACTGCTGTGGGGCAGTACCTTGAGGAAAGGGCCACTATAGCATGGGAGGGACACATGGCCTAAAGTAACACAGAAGAAAACAGGTAATTGGGGGCAAGACATCGGTCAACAGGGAATGTTCCAAGCCTGGGAGAGCTAATTTCTGGGTAGACCAACCAGAGATACTGCATCAGTTCAAGACCTCACTATTACATGAATATTACATCAGCTCCCATCCTGGCCTATGTCCCATCTCCAGCCACGGTTATCTCTGATGCTTCAGAGGAAGGAGATTACCGTGGGTCTCTCCAGATCTTAGGAGCTTTATCTTTTATAGGACCTTCTTACCCCCTACTATCCAAGTTTTTCACTCTTGCTATCTGGGGCTGAGTGCCAGCTGTCCAAGACTCACGGTTTGGTTTATATAGAGAACCGGATAAAGGAGGTTTGAATAAGTGGAGTTTTACTGTATATCAATAAAACTGTGTGTTCAATTTATGCCTATATATACTGTGGCTAGGGAAACTAAAGTTCAGCATTTCATTTTAATGGCAAAAAATGCAGTTTTTTTTCCGCCCAAGAGAGTGTTTTTTCCTAGTCATGAAAAACTAGGATCCCTGATCATCTTAATGAAAACACTTGTTAAGCAGCCACTGGTGGTCAAAAATAGTATATTTGCCTGCATTCAGAAAGCTAAAGACATTAATCCTGAAAGTATAATGCCATGATGCAAATCAACCATATACCTTACTTCTACTGTGTTCCTCTTCCAGCCCACTTGTAAGAGGGTCAGCCCTCTGACTAAACTCATGTAGTCCAATACTTGGCAGAGTTGTCAACAAACAAATGAACTGATTGATAGAATAACATGGAAGGGTTATTTTCCTTTCTTGAGAGGGTTTCTGGCAATTTATGGTCCCAGATGTGCTAAGAGACTAAAACAGTAGTTCAGAGTTATACCTTCCCTACCTTCAGGGAGGGGACCCCGAGGTACCTGTCATGCAAGAAGCTTTTGTCTTCAGCCAGCTCTTCTCTAGTAGCAGAGGAATAGAAACCTACAGTCTTCTCTGAGCTGTCCCTAACAGTACTATGTTCTGCCTTTTTAAACTACTTCCTCCAAGGCTGATCACAGGTGTGGTAAATCAAGACTGACTGAGGTCTCAATAGCTTACTAACCTCATGTAACTTAGGTGAACTGGTGTATAAAAACCCTACACTATCTGGATTATTGTGTTCTATTCAATAGATTCTCATTAAGAAACATTAGCTTGGATTAGTAAAGGCATATAAAAAGCCACTCTTGAAGTATTTGTTGGGATAGAGTCTAGAGACCAAAGTTATGTTTAGTACAGGACTTTAACAGGTATGCTGACATCCAGATTCTTTTCCTAAATATGAATTGTTGCTGAAATCTTATTTTATCTTTTCACCAAGATTTATACCTAAGTAGCATATACACCTTTAAACCCACTTATCCTATATGTGCATAACAATCAATAGAACCATTTTTGTTAACTTTCTTCTTTTATGTACAATAGCAAAACTAAAATGGTATCAGACACTTAGAAGAATATTAGCAGTTATAAAGTAATGACAGATTGCTATATTTCTTCAGGATGTCAGAAAGATCATTCAAAATATTCAAGGTGTGCTTTTCCAGCTGTGAATCAATATAAGATTACTAACCTGTTTGACAACCAATGATAACAGAAGTTTCCACTGTGAATTCTATGGTTGTTCTCAGTCTGAGATATGATTGTAACCAGATAAACAGATGAATGAAAAATAGCTTGGTTTAGGAAAAGCTCTTGATATGATATAAAGAATTAGATTTTAGATTAAGTATTTTCCTGTTAAGACCATAAGTTATTCACAGGTATGTTTCAAGAGAGTCCCGAAAAGAACCAGGGATATTAAAGAAGGAGCCAATATGGGATCTTAATTTCCTTTTACCTGTATCACTATGGAAATAAGAGTTGTCAGCATGGATGTTACATTCATGCAGTCTACTTAACACTAAATGTGGCATTTGTATTTCTGCAGGATTAGTTGCTTGTGGATGTGTGAAGATACAGTGGGATTTTCTGAAGAATGTCATATTCCAGCAAATCACATTTTCCACACTACTGCCCAAGTCAATATAATTTACATCACTCAATTGCATTAAAAAAGCCCCTCAACTCCAAGTGACACAAGTTTTGAGCTGTCTAGCACGGGGCTGTGTTGGCAGGAAATGCTCTCCAGACAACAAACCTTCTGCATCTTGCCCATGTGGAATAATTATGAAGATGGGAGCACATTCTCCCATAGGCATAGAGCAGTGTTTCTCAACCTTTTTTTATAAAGTATCCCTTTAAAAAAAATTATAAGTATCCCCTTTTAAAATCATATATATAGTAGCCCAATGTCTGTGAGTCTGTAACGCTGAAATACAGGGCCCCGCCCCCTAGCCATGTACGTCAGCACCCCGCCCCCCTTCCCCTCCCTCCGTGGTGGCTCGGCCAAGCACTGTGCCATTCAGCTGGGCTGCGGCGGGGGAGCAGCGGCGCTGGCCAGGAGGAAGGGGGGGTGCGGAGAGGTGCAGTGGTGCTGGCCAGGGAGATCAGGAAGAGGAACAGGCCGGCAGGAAGCAAAGCTGGGGGGGTGCAGGGGGGCTGGCCAGGGAAGATCAGGAGGGGAAGTGGGGGAGAACTGGCTGGCCAGAAGGGGAGGGTGAGCAAATTGGCTGGCGGGTAGCGGGACTGACCTGGGCACTTGCTGCCTGTCCCGCGCAGGGCCCCAGTGACACACAAACGAGGAGGAGGCTTCCCCTCCTCCTCCTCACACTCAACCGACTGAGGGCTCCCAGTGGCAATCGCGGCCCCGCCTCCCAACTGGGACTCCCAGCCGCTCCCCCCGCCCACGCCAGGCTTCCGTCCGGTGCGCAGCCGGAAAAAACAGAAAATACCAGACATTGCACGTGACTGGTATTTTCTGATTTTTTTTGCCGGACAGAGCGCGCAAATACCAGACTGTCCGGTACAATACCAGACACCTAGCAAGCCTACCCACCCTTCCTCCCCCACCACGGAGGGAGGGGAAGGGGGCAGGGCGGTGATGTACACAGTGAGGGGGCAGGGTCATGTACATCACCGCCCCCCCCTTCTCCTCCCGCTGTGGTGCTCAGCTGAGTGCTGTGCCCCTCAGCTGGGCTTCTGCGGGGAGCCAACAGTGCAAGGGACCATTTGGGCTTCCCCGCAGCGCGAGGGGAAGGGAGTGGCGGGGTGGTGATGTACACAGCCCCACCCCCGGCCACGTACATCACCGCCCCGCCCCGCTCCCTCGCGGTGGCCCGGCTGAGCAGGCAGCACTCAGCCGAGCGCCACGGCGGGAGGGGAAGGGGAAGGGGAGAGACGGAGGGGGGAGAGAGGCAGGAGGAGGAGGAGAAGAGAAAGGGAGAGACGGAGAGAGAAGCAGAAGGTGAGAGAGGCAGGAGGCGGAGGAGAGCTGAGAGAGAGAGGGGGAGGCAATAGGAGGAGAGAGACGGCGCGAGAGATCGGAGGCTCAGGAGAGAAGACCAAGGTGGAGGAGAGACCTGAAAATCCCATCTTATGATGGGCTAATTGGCTAGTATATATATATTTACCCCCAGTACTTACAGTTTTCAGACACACAATATTTTTTTTCTATCGTTGCAACACGGTAGTGTTCTAAATGAATGCAACACCACAAAGAGGAAAACTGTGGTAAAATAGTCCTTACCCACAATGCCTACACTTAAAAGGCTCACACTAATAGCCATAAGCACTGGCAAAGAATCACTTTCTTTTTATGTAAGGGAACTGTTAGCCCTTTACTAAAACTCAGTGGGGGGTTTTGGTTGGCCAGCTCCCAGTACCAAAAGGGGAAGGGTCCATGAGAAATCAGGGCCATCAGATGGACAGTCCCCTTCCCAGGGACAATGGGAAGAGGCCAACACTCCAGGTCACCTAATTGACAGATCAGACAGGCCAATGAGGAAATTAGGGCCTCTCAGAGAGAAAAGGAGGGAGAGCCAGACACACACAGCCCAAGGAGTGTAAGCTGTGCTGAGAGGCAGACCTGCAGTGACCAGAGAGCCAAAGGGGTCAGAGAAGCAACGCAAGGAGCTGGAGGCTGGCAAAGCAGCACAGTCTGCAGCTGGATGTGGTGAACAGCTGGGACCAGCAAAAGGAGGGAAGAGGCTCTGGGCAGGGAGACACCACCAACCAAGAGGCCTTGCAGGCCAGACTTAGAGAAGGATTGTAACTCTAACTGGGAGAAGGGTCCTGCCACCTAGAGCCTAAAGTCATGTGGTCACTGCTAGAGCTAACATATCCAACCTGCAGCCCCCCTGCAGCACAGCCAGGGCCTGAGACAGCGCCCTGGGACTTATGAGGAACAGACTGTGAGCTGTCCTTACACTCAGCAGACTGCTGTTTGTGATGTCCCCGTCCCCCAAAGCAGGGCTGTGTGTTCTCTTTTAACCTCTCATTTTTCCTTCCTCTTTTCTTTTTATCAGTTGCTGTTTAATAAATTGTATTTGCTTTGAATTGTATGTAATGATCAGTGGGTCGAGAAAGCATCTAGTATGAAGAGAACACCCCAGAGTGGGGACACCCTAGCCCCTGCCCTAAGTGACTACAAGGTCAGGGATTCAGCCCCAGAAAACCTGGACCCAGCCTTGTTGGGATTTCGAGGACTACGCTACTCAGGAGAGTGGAAGGGGAACCCTCAGGGTCAGGGAGGCCTTTGGGTATGGGTAAAGGAAGTGGGAGCGGGGACTCAGATCCTTTTGCTGGTCCATTTCACCGGGGTAGTATAGAAGCCAGGAAAGTTCCCCACAATAGCGGGGCCATTCCCCCGCTTACATTTACACTGAATGAGGAACGTTATTAGAAGCAACTCTGTGTCTTTGATTCATTGGGGAACTTCTGCTTAACAACTTCCCCCTGTTTCCATTCCTGTCTGGGTGTTCCTGCTGCAAATATAAAGGGATAAGTATCCATATACAGAACCAATCTGTAACAAAAAATAACATTCACAACAAATAGCAAGCATTCTCATGAAGCCCCAACTTCCTCCTTTGGACATCTTCAGGAGGATTTTCAGGAGGATTCTGTTCTCTCAGATTATCAAATCCCAAGAGGGCTAAAGTCCTGTTTAGTAGATATAGGAGTTTTCTATACAAGGTTACTTTCTTTCATCAAGGCCATGGAGCATGAATGTCATGTTTACCAGGGACACACATCAATTCAATTAGCATTTGAGCAAGCAGAAGGGGCTTCCTCTTTTGTTTCTAAGTAACTTGATTAGTCTGAAAACATGTAGGATGTCACTGTGACCAGTGGCAACAGCAGGTATTGTCCAATCTTTATCCTGTTCTGAATGTCCTGGTTTTAAATTTGGGTAAATCTTGGAGAAAGTCATATGTTTGGCATCTCTCCACCTCAGGTTTAAGACTGCTTTATAAAGTTAACCAAAAAAAAATCCAATTAATCGGGTCCTATGTCTTTCAAATGCCCCTAATAATAAACATTAATGGCAAGAAAAAAACAAAATATATTCCTATCACCAGGTCTTAAAATACAGCAACTTGGATCCATTTTTGAAAGCCAGATCATGACTTGCAAGAGATGCAGAGGCACAAAAGAACTCTATCCTTAGGCTCTCTGTTCAAGGGAAGATCACAACAGCAACTTCTGTGTCCTCTGAAAATTATTATTTTAAAAAATACAGGATCAAAATAAATCTATCTGCATAAAATGTCTGCAGAAAAGTAGTGGGGGAGAGAGAAGTAGATACATTTTAAAATTCATAGACAGAGATAACTAAGAACTCCTCAAATGAAAGTGGGCAAATATGAATATTAATCACCACTGTAACTAACTAGCTGGGTTTTCTGGAACTCTTGCAATCAACTGCTATTCTGGCAGAGACTTACTCATCATTTTGCTATAGTCGCTAATCATTTGTGACATGATTCACCAAAGATGACAGGTAAAAGAGAGAGGGCTCCTTTTAGAAACAGCTGAACTTGCTCAATGTGGGATTTTTTGACATGACATTAAGCCTGCTCACTTCATTTGGCATAAGAAGTTATTCTTGTCAAGTGCACATACAGTAACTCTAAAATACAAGTACTGTACCAGAACAGCTTGAACTTACCCCCGTGACTTTTGCTAACAAACACTGAGAGACATGATTTTGATTGTTGCTGCTGCTTGCTTTTTTTTTTTTTTTTTTTTGAAACCTTCAGTTTGAGCATTTCAGGCTTCTGGAAATTACTGTTTCCTTCTATTTCAAGAGTGGTTCTCTAAAAAGATGGAGTCTGTGGCACTCTTCAATGTTTTGCCTTCCCACATACCCAATGAGCACAGTCCCTGCTTAGGCACCTTCATGCCTTCCTTGACAACAAGCTAGCCTGGAGCCATTCAGGCTGTTGGCACATAAGATTCAACAAGGTAGGCTGCTCTAAATTACAACATGTAGAAGAGTCCACTGGAGGTGGGGAAGGGGAGAGAAAAAACTCTTGCACAAGATATTGCTTTGTATTAAAGGATATTGCTCTGTTTATATGCTTTAGATTATTTCCCTCCCTCTCCCTCCTCCACATAGGAAAACGAAAGCTCAAAACAAATTGGCCCAAGCCATGTGTTTTCAGTTTTCAGCCAGAAATATTTTTCTTCTTGTGTTTTCGGGGGGGGGGGCGGTTGTTTGTTTGTTTCTTTGTTTGTTTTTAGAGGAAAGGTCAAAATATTCTGTGTAAAGTAAAGTTATTTCAACGAGGCTATATTTGTGAGTGAGCTCCTGAACTTATTGTCTCCGTTCCAAAATGCTTCATCCATTTGGACATTATCTTCAGAGCCTTAAATATGGGTACACCTGCTAATTCACTCACAGCGTAATATATTATCACAGGAAAATATATTTATAGATATATTTATTTATTACTACTGTTAAGTTAGTCCCTGATCAGGATCCTGTTGTGTTATATTCTGTGCACACATAACAAAATGGCTGCACTTGAGCCAAAATGGTTCTTTTATAGCCAAAGGATGATTTATACTGTGCTGACAATGCTTTGTCCACATCCCACACAGACCTTGATTGTAACATGAACAAAGATGGGTGGCTAATACATGAACAGCAGCTACTGTGCACGTAAAACAACCAGTAAATGCATGTACCTATTTGTTGTAGTTCCTGACCTGCACCTATATAGTTTCTACTGAAGTCCATATGAGTTTTGCATTCATATCATTCATAATTCATAGAAAATAAATCTGGACCCAAGAAGCATATTCAGACCCTTTCATTCTTGGGATATGATGGCAATAGATTTTAAAGGGATTATAGTACTTTAAAAATTATTACGGTCGCTAAACCAACAGTATTGTACAGCTGAAGGCTTTCATAAAATTGTTCAAAATAGAGATGGAAAAGATCCATTACATTATTTAATCCAGGAAATCTGTAGCTGCTGAGAAATGCATAATCTACCATGTCTCATTGCTCAATTAAAGGTATTATTTTAATGGCATCTTTCACTGTGACTTTCAGAATAATCAGCTTCCAATCTTTTTGTTCATTTGTTTATGTACCGTTTTGTAATACATCCCATTTGATTGTTTCACTGATTTGTTAATTGACACAAGAATTGCAGCATCCCAAAATTGCATATCCCAGAGCTACAGGAAATGCAGCACCACTGAAATAGCTTAACATTTGCTTTCAAACTCTGACACAACACCATTCAGACCTTCTTTTTATTATCTGTATTTTAGCAGTATCCAGATTCCCCATGAGAGGAGGGCTCCATTGAAATAAATAGTCCCTCTTTCTAAGAACAGAGCAAAGATATTTGAACATTACTGAAATCAAACTCTTAGCACACATACCAGATTAGGTCCAACACATGATTTACATGGACAAGCTCCTATTTTCCCCCGCTTGATAATCATTCTGGGTCTTAGATGGGAGATAGGCAGAGTAATGGCAGACATGCTCAGAGTCTAAAACATAGTTATGTCTACACTGCTCTAGTTGCAGTAATGTGCAAGGTATGCATTGCTACATACTGCAGTGAAAAGCAGGCTGTATCCCAGTTCTGGCATATAATTACTGTGCAACAGTGAAAGACCCTGGCTGGGGGCAGACAGTGGGGAACTAACGAGCCTTTCCCCACTGCTGGAAGTTTTTTCTGTGATTTGGAAGACACAGTTCCCCACATCTGAATTAGGCCACTATTACTTTTTTTAAACACGTCTGGCATTGATGAGACTGCTGAGATTTCTACTCCCTAAGAATTTAATCTACGATGCATGATAAGATGCAATATTTACTAGATCTAGATGGAATTTATATTCACATTGGTAAATTTCTGTTGATTTACAGAGCTGGATTTATCTCATGCCTCTACTCTCAGCACATTACTTGTCATTTAGACGGTTAATACATTATTGTAGTTACTCCAAAGTACAGTTTATAAAATATTTATACAGTTACAGGTGGAAAGTTAGTGCTGGAAAAGCAAAAAGTTATCAGTTTTGTAAACTTTAGTTACATTTGAAGTCACACTACAAAAGGCAGCCATGAAATGTAATTGCATAGGTTTGCTAAATACTGAGAAGAGCCCTTGTATCGGGTATCAGTTTGACAGTGTCTAGATAATTACCAGTGCAATGGACAAACTTTGGCTCTTTTAGGACACACATGCAGAATACCATTTCTACAGTTATGAAAACTAAAACAAACAAAATAACCATAAAACATAAAATTGTTGGTTCTGATGGCTCTACAGAGAAAGGATTAGTGCTTGTCCAAAACCAATTTAAGACAGTGGAAGGACTTTCACTAGCTTCCATGGATTTTGGATCAGACCCTACAGGCCAGATTTTGAAAGGTATTCAGGCACTTGAAAGTGCAGTTAGATGTTTAGTGGGATTTTCAAAAAGTCTAACTCAAACTGACTTCCCATTGATTCAAACTGACTTCCAATGGGCGTTACACATCAAGGCACTTCGGTAATTCTCATTAGGGATCTATTTTTAGGCATTTAAAGTTCCTTAAAATCTGCTTTTAAGTGTATGGATACTATAGCATTTGGTATAGTATGAGAATCCAGAAAGATAAGTTATTTTCAAACAAGATTTGTCTGTCGAATAAAAATACTTTAGCTTTAATTCACCACTGCATTTTCTCGATATACACTGGTGGAAGCAGTGGAGTAAAACTGGTGGAAAACTAGAATACAACAATAGAACATTTCTTTTTGACAAGCCAACAGGGTTGGGTACCAGGATATTTAGTGTTTGTACATGTTGCCTTCCTGCTTCATACTTTCTGCTCCTTGTTTGTGTTTGTTTTCTGGTTCCTGCACTTGAAAACTCAGTGTTGTCATTCTGTTCTCATCATTGACCTCAATGAGTATTTTCCCTCCTTAGAACTGTAGGATAGGGCCCAAGTAGAAAAGTGGGTCCCAGGGTTGAGATTTTCAAAGTAATTTAGAAAACTGTTCCATTAATTTTAATGAAAGATCATTTATCTAAATCCTTTGAAATGCTCATCATTTTAGTCTACATTTTAAAAAAGGGTAAAATCTTAATCCGTGGAATAGAAAAGAAAAATCAGTATACTATTCAGGAATTATAGAAATTTACCTGCCCTATAGTCTGCGTTGTTACAATACATATAGAAAAGCTATGAATACAGAAATCTTTCTACCAAAAGAGCTATCTGAATTACAATATGGAAGCATGGATTTCACCTGAGAAACCTGAACCAACTATGTAGGACCTTATATTTATGCTTCCTTTGGCATTGTACTTCCTGATGCCTTTTGAAAATGACTTTCATTCCAATAATGACATGTTCTTCCTAATTTCCAGGCACGGTTGGTTTTAACTGGAAATGAAGTATATTTGAAGGGTTTATACATTGAATTATTCTGATTCTTTAAAACTATGATGAAACTAATGATTATTCATAAAAATCAGCTGTGATGCTTTGGCCAGAGCCATTTAAATAATGGTAATTTGAAGTGAAGGTGCTATCCAACAGTGGTTGCATAAAACATTTTAAACATGCTGCAGCTGTTCAATAAAATAAAGATTTTTGTACAGCAAAGCGGCTGAAAGTAGAAAAATATTGCATGCATAATTGACTAACTGATTATTTAATACACACTCTTCCCCGTGTCTGAGTTGTTCTAGCTCTTCAATGTAAAGTGGCCTAGATCAATCAGATAGGCTTGACATATTTTGGAATAGAGTAACATCAGACGAAGTCTCACAAATCTGTTGTGTGCCAGCCACATTTGCTTGGAGTCCTTGTCACTGCTCCCATCTTTCTGGGAATTGAATGATGGATTACAAAATTGTCTAACTGACTTTAACGACCTGTGCTATTTTGTCTAATGTCTAGCCAATATCAAGAAGATTTATACATCATATGCATCCCCTGATTCCATTGACCTGTTCTTGCATGTTCTGCATTAGTTACCCCAGATAGAACTGCTCCACTAGAATTTTTCAAGCATAAATTGTTCTCATCAGAAATCACAGAGATTTTCATGACTTGAAAGTGACTGAGATGGGAGAGATATTTTCTCTTTCTGACACCTGAATTTTCCAATAAAGCAAAAGAGGCTGCAGAAGAAAGAAACTGTTAGAAGAGAGTAAGAGGAGTGATACTCCTGTCAGCAGACACATACTGAGTTTCCTGGTTAGAAACAATGGCAAAGATATGTTTCAAGGTGCTTTTGGACTGCTGCAGCCTCACATTCTGAACATGTATTCCTTTCCTTTGCACTCATTTCTATTGCTGTCACTGATGGATCCAAGTTCCATTGAGAACAACAGACAGGCGAGAGGAGAAAAGCTAGTCCAGTAATTTTAATGGACAAGAATTTTTAAAAAAGGACAAAATCACACGGCTGTAAATGTCTGCATTCCCATTGGCTTTCGTAGAGTTCTGCCAGTTTATGATGCTAAATTTGGTTTGTAGGTTTTGTGAAACAAGATGTGATGTTATACGACATTGGCTATAGAATATCATGCCTCTAAAATGGGGTCAGCTCTCGCTTTCTATTTCACTGAAGACACAAAAGCTATGTCTAGATTGTGCTTTCTTGCGCAACTAGATATGCAAATGAGGCACAGCAATATTCATCCATGCCTCATTTGCATACCTAATGAGCCGCCATTTTTGCACAAGAGGCTTTTGCGCAAGAAGGAGCAGTCTACACTGCTCCTTCTTGCGCAAAAACCCCTCTTGCACAAGAGCTGTTTTGCCTGAATATAAGCGGCAGATCGGCTCTTGTGCAAGAGGGGGGTTTTGTGCAAGAAGGAGCAGTGTAGGCTGCTCCTTCTTGCACAAAAGCCCCTTGCACAAAATGGCGGCTCATTAGATATGCAAATGAGGTGTGGCGATATTCATTGTCATGACTCATTTGCATATCTTCTTGCACAAGAATGCACAATGTAGACGTAACCCAAGAAAATATTTTTGCCAATAGATACTCAGAACAATAAATAGTTTTGTTCTGGTCCCTTCTCAACAGACATTACAACTCCCAGGGAACCTGATTTATGAAAGGAAAGTTCATCTGCTCTTTTTCTCACCAACATTTTATTGGAGTCATCCTTCCCATCCAGAGCTCCCTCACCACAATGGGCCAGGCTCCTTCTAGCTACCTAATGCTGTCTCTGGAGCAGAACCAACAGTTTTTTACTCTGCCCATTTGGGCTGCCCTGCTCCTATCCTTGTTCCCAGCTAACTTACTGCTTTTCTGCAAGGTTCAGTGAGAGTAGGCCTCTTACCTCCTGAACTCCTAAGTGACAATTTTTTTTTTTTTTTTTTTTTTTTTTTTAAAGCCCAAGGTCCAGTGTGTTTCAGCAGCAGCCCTGCCTGGGAACTACAAGCTGTGGACTACAAGCTGCGGACTACAAGCTGCAGCATGTTGGGAGAACTTCCTGGTTCCTGCCAGGATGTGCCCTCTGCCCCCAGCAGGGTCTCAGCAGGGACTGTGCTAGAAGCAGCACACAGGCTGCATGCTGAGAGAAGGGGCTGCTGAACTGTTTTCCTCTTCTATGTTTTTTTACAGACTAAAGCCTGTTCCTGGTGATTTGTCGGAATGGGTCTGGTCTGAGGTGCACTCACACAGACACAACGCAGAGCGCACCAAGCAGCCTCAGGCCTAGCCCCCCTACCCCCCCCCCCCCAGTGGTGTAAGAAGTCACAAGCTTCCCCTATGCTGAATAACCTCACACTGGGCTAGCCAACAGGAGGGGTTACACTTTTAAATCAGATTATTCAGGACAATATTCCTCTCCTGTTCCTGAAATTATGAGGGTCTCTACGATGCTGTGTGTTGTCCTACACTGACCAGAAAAGTGGCTCCAAAGATAGTGTAAGAAGTCATTGTAGGATCACTATAGGAGAATTTTCTAGTGTCAGTGAATCAACACATATGCCTCTACACAGGACGTGCTGGTGGACCACCAGGTATAATCAGGGGAAAGGAAGCATAGCTGGGTCTTCCCTAAACTCTGCTGAGCCCCAGTGCTGAAGGGCCACTGACATCTGGGACACATTAGAGCCTTTCAACTGCTGTAAATAACCCCGGGGAACTAGACCAACCAGAAGATAATACAGGAGTGGGTGGCATGCAAAAGGCCACATTTACACCACTCTTCTCCTAAACTGTACTACAGGTTGGACCTCCCAAAACTGGGACTCTCTGGTCCGGCAACATCCGTGGTCCAGGGATCCTAGACCAGGGAAGTCCTGGCTGAGAGCCCAGTGGCAGTAGGGCTGGCAGCTGGGCACCCTGCTGGGCTGGGAGCCTGGCAGGGCTGGGGCTGGGACCAGGGCCAGAGCCCCGGTAGCGGGGATGGTGACGCACAAGCTGTGGAAGCGGCAGCCCAGGCTGCAGCAGCAGGGCAGCCTGGCAAGACTGGTGAGTCATGGCAGTTCAGCGTGGAAGGCAGAGGGGGGAATGGGGATAGAAGCAGAGACCAGGCAGTGGGCTGGCAATAGCAGGGTCCAGCAAATTCCAGGCAAATTCCCTTGTTTGGGACCAGTCAAGTCCTGAAGGATTCTGGACCAGAGAGGTCCAACCTATATTTTATCTTTGGACATATTCATAAATCTAGGCCATTTTTCCTAAAGAAATTAACGAACACTGTTCTGGTGACTATAGCTATAGTCATATGGTTCTGTATCAAGCAGCTCCCACTGTGCAGTGTTTGAAATTATTATTACAGTAGATATACATGCAAATCCCACTTGTGTAACTTTATATACCAATTCTTCTAGAAAAACAAAATACCAACTGGCATATGTGCTGCATAAGTTCCAGTGAATGGGCCTGATTTTCAGAGCCACTCACTGTCTCAGGAACTGCACCTCCATTTTCAGTTCCTGCAGCATACCAAAACCTTACCAGAGATTTTTTTTTTGGTTGGCAGCCAAAGGCCTTCCAACCTTCCAGCAGCATTGGGACCCCTTTGGACAGAAGGTTCTCTATTTCTGAATTGGAAAGAAGGCCAAAGTCAGTTCTAGCTCATCTTTTCATATCAGAGTCTTTCTTTGCCTCCTAGTCTCTGAAAAACTCCAGGTTGAATCCATATAGTCAAACCAATCCAGGGTATGGCAACTATAAAGTTGTTTAGTTTCAGTTACTCATCTTAATGACCATCCCACACCAACTATTTTGTGTTCCTGTAGGAATTGTAGTAACTCAAGCATACATAAGCTATTCATAGATTTAATACAATGGTTCCCAATGATGATTGGGATGATTCGTAGGATGATAATTCGTAGGATTGCAGTGTCTTTCACACTGAGCAACTCCTGAACCCAGTGGCAGCTGCAGATTCCCAACACTTCTGAAAAATCAAATCTGAGCTGTATAAGCTAATGCAACCTGTTAAAAATCTAGTAATACCCTGAACCCTCTCACTTATTTCAGTAATTCTCAATCATCATTAGTGGCCCCATTAATTTCAGTTGGACTTGCATATGCAGTTAGTTGAGTTTGCAGAACTGGGCCCGTTATCCACGTAGGCCTGAGTTGATTTATACTGAATTTATATGGCAATGGTGGGGCAGCAGTAATAAAGCATGATTTAAATTTACAAGGGATATTTTATAGAGCATTTTTATTGGTTCCTTTAATGTCCCTGTAATATACAAAAATGATTTTCTAGAAGGACAAAGGAGTAAGACATATATAGCTGCACTCCTGAACCCTACATAGGCTGAGCAAATTCAATTATTTTAGGCCAATATAAGTACCATACACAATCTGGGATCCAAACCAAAAATACAGAACTACATTTCTGGAATACAAACAAAGATATTTCTTTGTCTCAGTCACAGAGTAGATAATTTAATATAGAAAAGCTTGTATCAGTGCCAAAAGGAAAACACACACACTCACAAGTACAAATGAACAAAAATGTTCATGGATTCTGACTGATTTGCTTTGAAGTCCATAGCATTTAAAAAAAATGCTAATAACTGTGTTATTATTTTGAAGCTGCCAATATTTCCCAACATTAGCAACACCATTATTCAGGAATGTAAACAATATCATGCAACCAAGGAGATAATTCTATTTTATCAACCTGATCTTTAGATTCTGGAAGATGTACACATATAAGCCTTTCTATAGATTAAATCCATACATCTGATAGAGATACATGGGCAAAACTGTGTACAGATTTATATATAGCATAAACAGCTTCATAAAGAGTTAGGAATCTGAATAGATAAGCCTGTTAACGCTCACTCACACACACATTTTGGTGGGACAGTGCTATAATTTCAAAGATGAACGTTTAAATTGTTTGCAGCAATCAAGAAAAACAATGTGCAAATACTTCCAAACAAAGATGATTTTTGGTTTGGATCAACTAATTTCACTATATAAATTAGCTTATTTTAATTACCTATTTGATTAGCAAGGTTGTATTATATGAGTTATATTTTATTTTCAAAATCTAGATTGCCTTTTACAGTATTATACTATCCATTTTCCAAAATATAATTGGATCAATGCTGTGAAGATGTCTCCGATTTTCAAAGGTACAATGCTTTATAATGACTACAATATCTTTAATTTTGAATTAGTGCTTATTTACCACAAAAAGTCAAGAAACATTTATCAATTGGTATGTAGTTATATTTACTAATTTTCATAAAGGCTACAGTATCCCTGTTCTAATTTTTTTTTTTTAAATGCAGAAAGCATCACAGTATGAGCTAGGTATGGTATTAGCAAAGGTCTACACTATTGAAAACATTTTAAAAAACCCTCTCTCTCTGCTCTTCTTTGGGTTAGTTTTGCTCTCCACTATGTAAGCACAACTCCCATTGAGCTGGCAGAATTGAGCCCATGAAGAAAGTCTGAGCAAATAAAGAAAGCACGCATACCTGCTGACTTTCAAAACCTGCTTCAGGGGAAGTATGATTCTATAACTAATGGCTTGTCTGCACACAATAGATGAACTGCTTTTACTATACTGATGTAACATAATAGTTAAACCAGTATAATCCTTATTACAACTACAGCTATACTGATAAATTGATGTTTTATACTAGTATGGCTATTCCACATGGGAAGAGGAACATGCTATAATGGTATGAGACACCTTACCAATATACCTGTGGCCAAACTAATCAGTCTACTGGTATAACTATTTCAACATTTTAAAAAAATTGCTTAAAACCCAACATTAGTTGTCCTGGTACCAAACTCTGTATGGATAAGGATCAATGAATAAGTCACCAAAGTGTATTGTGCATATTGCTTTACACAGAGGAAAAAAAAGAATTAAGATAAGCACAGAAAAGCAGACACTAAGCTGGTACAAATCAACATAGTCCCATTAATTGAAGAGAATTATGCTGATTTGCATCTGTTAAGGAACTGGCCAAATCTATAAGACTTTAACATTTATCATATGCCATAAACCCTACTTTCAAACATATATTTTTGAAACCTATCAATATGCTATGTCAAATATATATATTTTTGGGGAAAATATTAAATATTAGATTTTGCTTGACAAGGGAACAAAAAATAGAAATAGATTTGTTGGTATGCTGTGGCTGGTTACATATCTCTGCCTCTATCTATAGTTATATAGACTTAACAGGACTCTGTGTGGAAAAGCAGTGATGCAAAACAATTGGGTTAATTGGTGAGTTATTCTAAATTGAAGCTAGTTTTGCATCACAAGAGACATGTAAAATAGCTGGTGAACCTTGCCTGCAAATTGTACTGAACTACATTTAAGACATGTTTTAAAGTGAATATAGCAGAACTTAGAGCTACTATATAAATGAAAGCTCTTTGCAAATAAATAAATAGAATAAATAGCAATAAAACCAGTGACAGAGTATTTTTCAATATTCTCTCTATAGCTGCTGTATTGAATACTAAATTTGCATTCAAATACTGAATAAATCAAAGCAAAGTGAATTTAATTGGCCTATTAAAAGAGAATGCTACTAATGGATCTTGATGTACCTTTGAGCAGCAGTAGGAGTTGTACAGAAATAAGGATACATATAATGTGTCCTAAAGTGTAATGATAACTGATTCTAGCAGGTACTTAGAAAGAGAATATTTGTTTAGATCAATATCCAATTAAGAGTCTGGCTATTCAGATTCTACTGTTTGGTTTCCCATCGAATTACTGAAGCTAAAAGCTATTAGCAAATCTTATTAGTTTCATGCTGGTCTCTTGAGATTTTTTTTCCACCTGACTACTTTGTGTCCCTTAAAAGATAATTCTCAACACAGTGTGATATTGATTGTTTCAAGGCTGTAAAGTTAACTGATCAAATGTAGCCAGAGAAAATTTTACTGTATATATAATCAATCTATGTGGTGAGACTAGTCAGCATAAGAGGCTAATAATTTCCACTTTGCAGAGAGATTAACATCTAATCAGTAATTTAAAAATTGAATGGAGCACTATTTACATTTCTAATCATACAGACACAAAGTACTACTGCACTAAATTAGCTGCAGCAGCAGCATCACAAAAGAAGAGTGACCTATCAGAGTCTCTTGTCATTTATTTAGAGAGAAAGAAGAAAGAAGAAAGGGGCCCTCCTTCTCTATGCTCTTGCTTTTCTCACAATACTTTGTTGTCATTTCTGCCTGGTTAAATATTGTTGAGATAATCAGACACCAGTCCAGTTTCTTTTGGACTCTGAATAACCACAATTGATGAGAAAAGGCCCAGAGTCTGGGTTTCTTACCTCTAGACCTGTACTCCCAACTGCAGCTCTTCCTTTGAAGATTCTAGACATTATCCATTGAGGTTTAGTGGATCTATTCACTGGCTCTCTAAAGCATGAAGATATAAAGATAGGAGAAGGACTGTCCAATTGCCACTGCCAGAAGACATTTTATGTAGGAATTAGGATTAATAGCTACTTGCTGAATTTCTGAAAAAGATGGTGCTTGGCATTGCCGTGGGAAAAAAAAAGAGGAGCAATGGAAGGGAGACTGTCATCTTGAAAGGAGTCCATGGGGGCTACTCTTTCCTACTTTGCCCATAAGTTGAGATCCTGGACCTCTTTCTCCCATTGGGAAAAAGTTGGGGACCCCTTTTCCCCATTCTTCCTAAAGAGACTGGGCTTTCAAGATGAATGTATTTTATTCCTTCCCTCTCCATTTCAGCAGCCCTAACTGGGGGTATGTCTACACTTGCACCCTCTTTCGATAGAGGAATGCAAATTAAGACAATCTAAATTGCAAATGAAGCCGGGATTTAGATATCCCCGCTTCATTTGCATAATTGTATTATGACGCTATTTCAAAATAGCGCTATTTCAAAATAACAGACGCTGTTAAGATGCGAAAACCCTTCTCTCAAAATAACTGGTAAACCTCATTTTATGAGGAATAAGGGTTATTTTGAGGGATGGGTGTTCTCCCGAAATAATCTCATCTACACCGTGTTTGTTATTTCGAAATAGCGCTATTTCGAAATAGTGCCATAATGTGATTATGCAAATGAAGCACGGAATATGTAAATCCTGGCTTCATTTGCAATTTTGAATGTCTTCATTTGCATCCCTCTATCGAAAGAGGATGCAAGTGTAGACATAACATACTCTGAGAAAAAATGTAAAACCTATATAACTTGTTTTGTATTTATAATGTTGCACTGGGTTTGAAATCCAGTATTCAAGCTAATATGTTAGAACCTTTCTCTCCTCCCCTCCCCCTTCCCCTCCTCCCCACACACAGGCTCTTCCCTTTCTTCAAACGAGTTCCACCTCCCAGAACTCAACCAGGCTGATTGTCTCAGATGGCTAACGTCCATAGACTTCCCACCAGCCTTATTTCTGCTGTTAAATGTCAATTGGTATATGCGGCTTAGCGTCTGCTAATTAGACTGTCACTTATTCAGGTTAACTAACAATGATGTGAGAAAATGTTTCTACTTGCAAAAGGAATCTGTGGCTATTGTAAAAGAAAACAATAAATGGAAAAAGAAATAAATCTCTATTTGTATATATAGCTACAATACCCTTTTCCCCCTTCAGCTCCCACAAAATTAAATATTCCACAGAATTAATTATTTCTCTACTTATAATTGTTCTAACAAGCAGAGTTTTAACAAAGGTATCATTTAGTCCAGATGGCTTTTATCTCTTTCACTCATTCCTGACCCCTGGACAATGAGACAGTGCTAACCACGATATTACGTAATACTCTGACTCTCTTATAAATACAAAGTGCATATAACTTAAACAGGATCTCTGTAGAAACATACAAAATTCACAGCCTCCATAAAATCCACTAGGAAAATTTAAAGTCCTTGTTTTTTTCATATATCAGCAAAATAGTTGTAAGATCACTACTCTATAATTATATTTTTAAGTTTGTATCACTTTAAACCTTTAACATAACTTGAGACTTCCTCTGACAGGGCCCAAAGTCAATTAAAGAACCTCTCTTGACTCCAGTGAGCTTTAGATGAGAGTCTCATTAGCCATTATAGAATGTGTCCATTATACCAGGATACTGAATCTGATTACCCACTCACAGCAGTTTTACATCACTCACTCTAGTGTAACTCCAGTGGAGTCAGAATTATTTTGGTGTAAGTAAGCAAGAAAAGAACAAGATGCACTGTCTTTGCAATAGAATTGTAACACTGTAAGACATATAAGGTCACTCTAGTTCAAAGACTGGCAAGCTTTGGTTCTCCGCCTGTCAGGGTATTTTACTGGGGGGCTGCGAGACGTTTCACTGACATTAACTGTCCACAGGCATAGCCCCCCCCATAGCTCACAGTGACCGTAGATCAACGTTCCTAGGGAGGAGCTCCCCGCGGCCACTGAGAGCTGCAGGGGTCCATGCCTGCAGACGGTCAATGTCAGCAAAACATCTCACGGCTTGCCAGCAGATTATCCTGACAGGTTGAGAGCCAGGGGTTGCCAACCCTTGCTCTCATTTCATTATTTTATGTGTGTACTTATGTGGAAGGAATTTTGTGTCAATTAGTATCAAAGTGAGCTATGAAAATTGCCATCTTTCATGTTTTTGTTTCTCCTGTCAAATACTTGTGAATGGTGCTTTACAGACGTCAGCCAGGTAATATAAGACTCATTGAAAAATGTTGTCGCTTTTCAGGGTCTGGCATTAGTATGAAGATAAAAAAGAAAGGAACCATTGTCACACTCAACCTATCAAGTTGCGGCACATCAAGTAATTTTAATGGAGAAATTTTTTTTTCCACACAGAACACTTTCACTACATTAGGAAAAGAATTCCCTCCAATAGTTGACAAGATCAAGACCTGAAGAATGTTCACAAAGAAACACAAAATTGCATTATGGTAGAAACATAAGTTCATAGTTGGTGTAACATTAAAGCAAAGCTATCATGGGGCATGTCTACACTACTGAGAAAATCAATGGTATCGAATGCTGCCAACAGGGGTCAATTTATTACCGCCAGTATATATGTGATAAATCGACTACCAATCACTCTCCCACTGACTCTGGTATTCCACCAGAACAAGAAACACAAGGAGTCAAGGGGAGGGCATCTACTGTGGAGACACCATAGTAAGTATATTTAAGTAAATCAACTTCAGCTATGTTATTCGTTTAGATCGATCAACTCCTGCAGTGTACACCAGGCCATGATAACCTACTTTCCCTGTTATACTGAATCAAGTTGTGTCATCTTGTCTCGAGAGACTATGGAGATCACCACTTAGAGTATCAAACATATTGCACAGTAAGTTTCACTGACAGTTCTGAGCTTGGTTTTTTTTTTTCCAGAGACAATAATGTTTAGCTGCAATGGCAGTTGTGCATAATATAGCTTCTATGGAGGTCTGTGTACATTCTCTGGAAAGTAGGATACTAATAATGGAAAACTTTGGGATTGTGTACCTTTGGGAGGGAAGCACTCTACCTATTAAAAACAGTGGGCTAGATCCTGCAACTTGTACTCCTCTGAGTAGCCCTGCTGATTCACAGCCCACCAGTAAATCGCCAACCTTGGAACTAAAGTGATCTTATATGCCTTAATACTTTAATGCCACTAAATTTCCACTGGTATGATGATTCCTGGACAACCAGGAATCTGCTGATTAGATTGAATTTTGTTCATTCAATTCAGAGATCACCCATTGCTTTGACTCTGCCCTATAAGATCTGGGTCCAGAAGCAGCACCTTAACCATCTCATACTGCAGTAACCTGTGGCCATGACAGTCGTGTTAAGGTGCTGTTTCTGGACCCAGATCTGCTAAGACAGTGTCAAAGCATTGAGTGATCTCTGTGCTGAATGAACAAAATTCAATCTAATCAGCAGATTTCTGGAGGTTTTACAGTATTCATTCAAGGATTCCACTGAGAGTGGAGTCCCATTGTCCTGGGCATTCTTCAGTCAAAATAAACTACTGTCACTAAGTCAAATAGTTCATGATGTTAGACAAAAGGTACGGGGAAGAGAGGAAGTCATATTATAATACCTGTTTAACAGACCAAAGACTGAGGCACAGAGTTTTAAGAGATTTGCCAAGGTCACATAAGAATTCTGTGTCAGATTCAAGAACTGAACACAGATCCTTGGAGTCCTGATAACAGCACGGGATTAGAAGACTATAATTTATCCTCTCAAATGGCTTAATTGCCCAAAGTAACAAAATGATCACCTATTCTCATCTACTCCCATGTCTCCCAACTCATTAGCTATTAAAGGCTTACACTTCTGTCTCAGTCTGAGACACTGAATTGGATATCTAGGTTTATTCTGGAGATGTGGTCTACTGGCTTGCCTTAAAATTAAAGTGATGTCTCACCTACAAGGGCTGCATTTTCAGTTTATTGTAGCTGAAAACTAGCTGTTTGTTACACCTATCATAGATGCATTATGTTTTGAATATGTGTTTGAATGTGTTTTGCACATAAATCATTGTATCTTATATTGCGTTTTAATATAATAATATTCTCACTGTTTCTGGAGAGAATCCATTGTCTGGTAGCAGAGAGGGGAAACAATATATGGCAGTCCCTATTTAAACATTTGAGCTTCTATCCCCACTCTGCTCTGGGAAATGTATGGAGCAGATATTGGAAAGGGCAGCTAGACAATTTTTTTTAAAAAAGTTACCTCAAATTAGTTATAGTTGGCTCTATTATATTTGCATTTTAACTGGATTCAAAGGCAATTTTGTTGGGATCCAGACAGTATCCTTTGACTGCAAACTTCATTGCTCTAGCTATAAAGTAATTGATGACTCACTTTGCCACTGGAATCCATGTGGTTCTGATACAACATGATGATATCTTATTTAATCTCTAATCAGTTAACGCCTGAAACAAAGTACAGTAACATGATGTAAAAAAAACCCCATCCCTAAAAGTGTACCAAAGAACAGGTAACTCCTTTCCTTCAGTACCCTGCATCCTACCTGTGAAGTTTTGCAAGGTCAAGCAAGTCTGACAGTCCTCTCTTGGAGCTAAAGCTATCTTAAATCCACTCCAGCGAATATGAAGCAAATAGTGGTGAGTAGGGAGGGGTAAGAGGAAAGGAGTAGGAGGATTATAAAATGTGGAACCAATGACGACATGCACTTCACAACAATCCCTGACACGACAGAGTTCTTGATATTACAAGAGTCTGGATATTGAAGTATTTTGTTTTTTCATAACCTTTAGTGTAAAGGACATTAAATATCAAGTAATGCAGGGTTTTTTTCTCTCTGATCTCCTATGACTGCCTCTGGTAGGAAGTCTAACTTGCTGATTAATGGAATTCAGAGAAATACTGTGAAATTATGTTCACCATATTGATCATTGTCTAACATTTTCTGTCTTATATAGGGCTCTTTTTGTGGTTACTGCCTTTTATTAAGCACCAGAATGTGTCTATTATAAGATATAAATATAAGGAAGAGTAATGCAGATGGTGTCTACTTAGGAAAGGAAAAGAGGTTTTTAAACTAGTTTCGTACTAGTAGATGTTAGTTTCTGCCTCATTCAACCTAACTTAGCAAGTTCAGCCAGGGAGATCAATTTCAGCAGAGGTAATAGAGTGACTCATATTTGATGTCTACAAACATGTGAAGAAGATTGCTTCACTTTATCATGTATTCACTTTATTTAGATGGAATATTTGGAACTCAATCCTAAAATTAGTGAAATAAGGAAGTTATTGCCTGCTACAGGTTAGATCAGCATGCTGTATGTTAGAAAACAAGTGTGTATTTTAATTTTCAACCAGGAAGTGATCTTGTTATCCTTAGTGAAATAAGAGATGGCCTAATAGATTTCTACACATTTGCTTGCCTTTAAAAAATACTTTTAAAAATATCCTGTATATTAAGTGATCAAAGGTTTTTTACTTTTTTTTGTTAAGACTTTAGGAATTCCACACTATATTTTTCATGGTCAGAACCAGCATGTGACAATTAAGAAGTCAAAGCAATCTGTAAGGAAGTCTGGCAGTATTATTCAGGTTTATTAGATGTCTTAGACTCCTATAAAGTATAGGGTGTAACTTGTAAGAGTCTAAATACAGATTCTAATATAGGGTCTAAATATACTCACACAACTACCACTGAAATCAATGGGAGTTTTGTATATATGTCTGTAGATGAAATTTGGATATACAGGTTGAACCTCTCTAGTCTGGCACACTCAGAACCTGACCGGTGCCAAACCAGAGAATTTGCTGAACCACGAGAGGTCAATATTGGCTAGCAACATTACTGCTACTTCTGCTGCTTACTGGGCTCTTAGAAGACATTTAGGGGTAATTCGAGCTAAATAACAGCATAAAACACTGAGAGCCAGGACTGGTGGTTGTAAACAAACTTTGTGTGACCACAGGAAACTTGGCCACATCCATGTTAAGTGGACTTCTGGCTAACTAAAACCATGCTGAACCACAGATGTTGCCAGACCAAAATGCTGGTCTAGAGAGGTTCAACCTGAATATTACTGAGATATTTTAAAAAAAATCTGTTTTGAACAATTATGTTGGTGACTTAATGGATAGCAAAACATTTACCAAAATAAAACATGGAAATAGCATTTGTTTTTTTCTTAGGAAAAGGTGAGCATTTTGTAGAGCTAGGAAGAGCTAAGGTGGCTAAATTAGGCAAGATTCTTTACTGTAAACTTTCTTAACACATCACAGCTTGCAAAATAGGTCAGCTTTAAACTAAGTTACAGTCATGGAAGCTAAATTGCTCATTGCTGCTGGGCAAGGAACACATATGCAAAGTATACCCTAATAAGGATCTGGATGCAATGGACTGTAATGGACTCTTTACCGGAACACAATACCAGCTTTAAAACAGGGCATGTATATGAGTGCATACATCTAATTTAACATTGCTCACATAGGGCCTGTAATGTCCCATTCAGAAGCACAAATGATCACAAAAAGGAATATAAACATGGCAAACTGAATTTGTGGTCAGTGTCTCTGCAGACATGTCACTTTGCTCCCTCCAATGGGGTTATCCCAGTTTACATCAGATAAAGATCTGACCCTCAGTTCTTAATTTGGTGAAACATTCCTCAATATTTTCCCCCATTGCTTATCCAGCTCTGTTTAGCATTAAATTATGATAGCAGACCTAATACAAGTGAATTCCAATGAGCTCTGTCAACAGATGATTGCAAAGTGGACCTGAGTGAACCAAGACTAATGGTATTGGACAATTGACAAATAAATGTGTTGTGAACAAATGATAAACAATGTCAGCTAGAGATTGGTGACGTGATGAAAGGCAAACAATAATGAGCAGTGTCAGACAAAGATTGCCAAACAGATTAGGATGAGAAATGTCCTACCCATTGCTGAGCAGACTTAAGTAAATGAAGATAAATGACTCCAGATGTTGATTGCTGATTAATGAGCGAATGAGGAAAATATGGGAGAAAAGAACCTGGAATTGTTTCAAAAAAGAGACAGAGACAGACAGATGAAGTCCAGACAAACAATATAAGGTATATAAATATGAGCTATTTTATTATTCTCTTTAAAGAATAATGTAGGTTTGTGAGTATACATTACATTACTTACCTTTTTTGAGTATACATTAAAATAGGGTTGCCAAATTTCCGACCAAACACCCTTGCCCTGGCCCTTCTCCAAGGCCCATCTCCCTCACTTCATCCCCCACCCCCTTTTGTCATTCTCCCCCATCCTCACTCATTTGCTCATTTTCACTAAGCTCATGAGGGTGCCTTTCATTTGATGTCTGGATGAAAGCGGGACACCTGGTCATCCTAAAATATGGTCTCTTCACATCATTCACATTTAACACAAATGTTATGCAATTTTAAAAAAGCATACACAACTGATTTTCAGGTTGACCTAAACTGGTCTCTATTTTTAAACAATTTTGCAGATACGACTAATTATATTTCCACTTATAAACACCTGCATGCTTTTAAACACACTCTTATTCTGACATCTAAGCTGATTGTTCACACAATCTGCAGATACAAAAACAAAGGCTATGTTTTCAAACCCTAGACATATGGTATATAGCATGGTGATGTTCTGAGTATTACAAATTATTAATCTGAAGCTGAAAAATGTTTCACATTTGGCATTTGTTAAGCTAGAATATCATTACAGGTTTAATGTGCATTACTTTCCATATTTTCTAGATGCTATTTTTCCCCCTCAAACTTCTAGTCATAGCATACTGTAGTAGGGGCAAGTAAAAGTATAACTTCAGTGTAAGTAGTATAATGTTTTAAGTATGAAACTACAGGAATTATAATAATTCATCCATGTAATTACTTATTTGTAATAGTTACAAATAACAAAAGCATAGCCAAAGTGCAATTATATTATAATTAGTATAACTAATTATTTCAATCACTGAGTTAAATATTTAAGAAATATGCAATGCTTATGTGAAATTGTAGTTTGAATTTACACAGAGTTATGCAAATATTGTCAGAGGCGTAGCGAGAGGGAAACGGGGGGGCAGTTGCCCCCAGGCGCCATGCTAGGGGGGTGCCGGGCTGGGCTGCGGGGAGAGGGGGGAGGTGCGGGGCGCTGGGCTCACCTGGGCTGCAGGAGGAGGGAGGTGCTGGGAAGCCGGCGCTGGACTCAAGGGGCGGGAGGGACAGGGAATCAGCACTGGGCTCAGCATGTCTGCACGGTTTGGCGGGAGGTACAGGGAACCGGAACTCAGATGGTTTGCAGAGTGAAGAGGTGCGGTGTGCTGGGCTGAGCTGGGCTGCAGGCGTGGGGAGGTGCAGAGTGCTGAGCTGAGCTGGGCTGGGCTGGGATGTGGGAGAGGCTGGGGAGGAAGGTGCAGAACTCAGAGCTCAGTTTGGCTGCAGGAGGAAGGAGGTGCCGGGAACCGGGGCTAGACTCAAGGGAAGGAGGGGGGCAAGAAATCAGAGCTGGGCTCAGCAGTTTTTCAGGGCTTGGGGGGAGGTGCAAGGAAACAGGGCTCAGCTGTGCTGTGGGGGAGGCATGCAGGGAACCAGTGCGGGGCTCAACTGGGCTGAGGTGGATGGGGAAAGGCATAGGGAAGAGAAGGGCAGCTCAGCTGGGCTGTAAGGGGCTGCAGAGAACTGGTGCTGCACTCCCTTGGATTGTGGGGGATGGTTTTGGGGTAGGTACAGGGAACCAGCGGGGTTGGGCAGCTCAGTTGGGTTGCAGGGGAGGGAAGTGCAAAGAACCCTAGCGGGGAGGAACCAGGGGCCCTGAAATGACCTCCCCTGGTCCACAAAATCCCTCATCTGAGACCAGTCAGGTCCAGAGGGTGCCAGATCAGGGAAGTCCAACTCCTACCCAAGTCCCCTCCTTGTACCCTCCCTCCTAGCCAGATACCCTACCCCCCAATCTTCTCCTGCTTCCTCCCCCTGGCCAGACACCTTACATCCAGCCTGCTTCCACCCCCCACTTCCCTCCCAGATCCTGCACCCCATCCCTATCCCGCTCATTGGCAGCCCTCTCACACACACTGAACTCTTTATTTTTGTTCCCACTTTAGAACCTAAGGGGTCCATAAAATTCATCAGAAAAGCAAATCTAGCCTATGGAAAGCCCTGAACCTCAGTCCTCCCTGCCCCTTCCCCTCGACCCTTGGGGCTGGAATGCCAGCGGAGTGAGGTGTCTCAGTGGGGACCACCTAAGTGAGGGTTGGGGTTTTGGAAGGAGTGTTTTTGTTTCTCACTTGTGTGGTTCCCATCTGATTTTTTGTGGTTCAGTGGCCCCTGATCCAAAAAAGGTTGCCTACCCCTGCCATAAGTAAAGAAAACATTGAGACCTTTTGTACTGGACATAAATTAATATTTTACTTTATTTTAAAAGAAGTTTGATAAACTAACATGAGAAAGTTAAAACATTTAATCTGTTTAATAATTGAAATTAAACCATTCTCCCCAGCTGCAGCACTAGCAAAATGGCTTGGGCATAATTGTGTAATTAAAGGTGGGTTTCCATTAGCAACTGGCTGTCTGCGGAAAGGTTTACATTGAGTCATGTGGTCCATGAGCCAAAAAGCTTGAGAACCACTGGAATAGAGGCACCCCTGGCCTCTCCCCGCAAGAGACCGCTGCAGGCTCCCTGCTGCTCCACAAGAGCCCACAGAGAAATCAGGTCTGATACCACGGTGATAAATCACCATGTTGCTCCAGTGTGGATGATGGACAGATTCTTTGTGAGTCTTCCTCATCGAAGCAGTCGATTTAAACAGCATGGTAAGATGCCACATGAAAACACTTGGTGCGTCCACTGAGAGGCAGGACGTTTTGTCTCTCTCCAGAGAGAGTTGTCATGACTTGTGTCTCTGGGTGAACAAGACCCTTTGTAAGCTCTGTGAAGAGATAAGATGTTTTGATTTCCAGCTTCAAGGGATTTGTTCTGTCTTTGGGGTGCACGTTGCTTTGACCTGAATGGAGTTAGTTGTGACAACACATTTCTGTGTTATTCTGACACAAAGTGAAACCTGTGCTGAAGACCCCACATTCAGTGAGAGAAAGTGCTGCTGTCAGAAAAAGTAAATTCAAAGTCTCTCCAATTTTCTTCAAAGATCACCTCTATCAGGCAGTGGGGCTTTTACTGATTGGTCCCTTATATGTTTGAAGGATGACTAAATGTTATCTGGATCTTTTTGGGTCATATCAACAGATTGTTTTGGGCTCAATCCTAGATTCAAATTTACATTGTATTAGGCCCTTTATAAGCAGGTTGGGAAGTGGTCTCATTTGGCAATTATTATTCAGTATTATTTACATAATATACACATTGCTATCTTGGTATTGACATACATATTTCTCAGTACCTTTACATATAAAATAGCCCAGCCCCATTGACCTCCATGGTCAATGTACCTTGTAAGGAGTGATGGGGATACGATGAAGTTGTTTAAACAAATATGTTGCAATTGTAGAAAAAATTGTGTGTGTCTGAAAACTGTAGGTACTGGGGATACTTATAAATTTTTTAAATGGGATACTTTATAAAAAATGGTTGAGAAACGCTGCTCTAACCCATTCCTTTTGGCGTCCCTGTTTCCTTTCTCCTTTGACAAGTTGGGCAGGTAGCAGTTTTGGTAAAAATATATCAGACATGTGCACGCAGTGCCCACTTTACCTCAGCTGGTGCTGGATAATCAGGGCCTCAATTCTAAAGGAGTTAGTATTACTGAGGTGATCGATCCCCCCACGTTTTGTTGTGGATATTCCAAAGAAAATGCTGGTGTTTTCTATAGGTCACCCACATCTCCCAGTCATAGCAGAGACTTGGGATTAACACGACTTTCTCAACTAAAAGTCTTAAACGTGTTCGGACGCTGTGATTGTGAATACCTGGCGAGGCAGTCTGCCAAAGGCAAGGCTGGCCTTGAATCTTGATATCTATGGCTTCAGTTGAATGGCTTGTGTGAAATTTGGAAGAGCAGCTCAGAGAGACCTCTCTCCTTTACTTAAGGATAGAATCTCACAGCAGCCTGAAGGAAAAAGTCCTTGTGGCAGACTGAAAGCCACGCTTGCAGCGTATCCTCAGTCTTAGGCTACTTATTGCTTCAAGAAAGTGAGGGTGATTCTCGTGTTGTGTGTTAGTTTTATTTAAAAGTTTTTTCTGAGTGTTATTTTAACAGGTAAGTTAATCTCTTACATTCACTGATGTAGCAAAGGAGGTGTGTGGGGGTAATTGCCCTTCTGCTCCCCCTATCATACCTCTGCTCGCCTGCTCCTCCTCCGTCCACCACTATCTGCTGAAGCCTCCTCCCTACCTCTGCACCCCCAGCCCGACCTTCCTCCCTCTTCAGCAGTGAGACAGTGCCCACCCCAAACTGGAGGGGGTGGGGGAAGACACGGTACAAGCTCCCCCCACCTCCGTCGGGCTCAGCTGTGCACCAGGTTCAGGGCCCCGTCACATGGCGGCGGAGGGTGGGGGGGGGCGCAAATTTTGCTTTTGCCCCCGGGCACACAACACCCTCGCCACACCTCTGAATATTGTCTTCATTCCTTTACCAGCTTGGTATTCAACCCATCAATGATTTGCTTTGATTTTCAGGTTCAAACACACCCAAAATCTCTCAGTAAACGTTTGCATAAATCACTAAATTTTCACCTGGTTTTCATATAAAAACCATGAATTTCACATGAATGATGCAAAGCTATCCCAAATTGCCTTGAAACTAGATTTAAACTTGTTCAAATGTTTATTAACCTTCTTTGAAATAGGTTGTATGTTTTGAGTTTGTAATAGGACTCTAAAACTGGTAAATTTGCTCTATTACTGTAGAGTCACGAAACCCAGCTGAAGTTAATGTTGTTGCACTCTGCAGTTTTTCGTTCTCACTTCAGTCACTAATTTAATGTAAGAGATACAAGGAGGAAGAAGTTCTTGATTAAAACATGAATTTGAAGGGAAGCCTTTGCACTTTGTTGACATAAAACAAATTAACTAGATTCTGATAAAGCCAAAATCACCCATATGAAAGAATTACAGAAAATATCTATCTTAACCTTTTATATCAAGCCGTAGTACCCTGCTTCTCACTCTCCAGTACTAAGACAACATTAGTAAAGAAGCCTATAGACTGAAATATTTCTCTTTCAAAAGAAAGTTAGACCAGATGGCAGAACAGGCAATGAGTATTTTGGGATAGCAGTGCTGAAATGTTATTTAGATCCAGTGTCCACAAGAGCTAGAAAGTTATTACCTACTTATCTGTTATGATGATGAGTTGTGATAACTGCTACCAATTAGCTATGAATTGTGTGCACAACTGGTCTATTGTTAAACTTCTTATTTTGGTGGCCCATTTCCTCCATCCTGTCCCCCCTCCTCCCAAAAAATCCCCCAAAACTATTCACCTGTTTTGTCTTAGTCTGTAAATTCTTTGGAGTAGAGTCAATATTTACATTAAGTTTATACAATGACTAAAGCAGTGGAGCTCCAACCTAGTTCAAACCACTAAATTCCAGAAGTATGAATGATAAATAATAATTTGTCCATTATGAAGAGAAAACCAACTTAAACAGAGCCTTTTCCTGCATCTTAGCTTCCTCACAAGTTCCAGCTGAGTCCAGAGAGCTAAAGTGAATTTCCTTCCAACTTTTCATGCTTTTCCTGGGTTTATTAACAGTTCAGACAGACAATGAAAAAAGTTGCTGGGGAGCGTAAGAGAGCAGTAGCAGGGTTTTTCAAAGGTTTATGTATCAGAATCTGTACAGATGATACTCTCTGAAATGTTGGATTTTACATAAACTACAAGCAAAGGATTCATAAAATGCATGGTTGCTCTGATACCCATTAACTTGTTCATTCTTGCATAGCAGTCTTGAGGAAGATTATTTCATAGCTTTGTGAAGCAGTGAACATCACCATTAAGGGTGATCTGAAACAAGGTCAACAATCTTCATGTTCACAAATTGGAAAAGTAATGATCAAATGGTAAAATTACAGGACAGAGATATTGAGCCATTTAATAGCAAATAGTTCCCTCCCCCCTACCATTGCTAAAAGCATCATAAGGAAATACAAAGCATTCTGAGTTCCAGACATTTAATAGCAGGGATACCACATATTTGTCCACAAAGAGCAACAGGAGTGGCAACAGTTCATAAACAGGAAGAAGGTCTAATGTCTAGACTTTTGCTTGTAAACACAACCCTACATGGGTACAGCACAGAGCTACAGTGTCCCAGGAGCAATGCTGGAGAGAGAGAGAGCAGAGTGCCTTTCAGACATTCCTGGTCAACAGAAGAATCAGCTCTTTAAATGATGACATATTTCCCCTGCAATGCTGGCAAACTCTGCTGCAACCACAGTGAAGAGAAAATTATCACAGTTCTGCCTATTCTTTGCACCTTCCCATTTTCTCTGCTAGATTTGGACACTGCTTCCATGGAGGAATACTTAGGGAGCAGTCCCAGTTCCACAGAGGAGTGATAGGACTGACATTTTTCCCAATCCTTCCCTTCCCAGATGGGACAGTGTAAGGACAATTCCACTCCTCTGAATATCCACATAATCTCTTGCCTGCTTTGTAATGAATCATTCAACCAGCTGTGGGATGAACCTTATGAGAGTCACTCACCATTATAATGGTGCAATTGAAAATATGATGAAGATTCCTCATAGTGTATACCATTTGCTTGTTTTGTCAGAGGCAGAAAAACTGTAATCCAACTCCAGAACTAGAACAACCCAACAAACCTAGTCATTAGCTATCACTGATTAGAAACGTTAACTAATATATTCTTGAGAGACTTTTGAACACAAAAGCTGTCCCCATCTTTCACTGATGTGATTCCTCAGCCAGTTTTTGTAATTTTATTATGTTAATATCCACTGGTTGATAATCAATTGTACATCAAACAGACAGTAGGTAAAAATCAGTGAAGAAATACTAGTTTGTTTACATTAATGATTTGGCTTAAAGTTAACAGTGGATGACCGACCAAGAGTTTATTTCAGGTTAGTAAACATTTAAATGTCAGATAAACCAAACACACACAATATTCTGCTTTTGTAACAAACTTATTTATCATAGTTTGATAGACATTAATATGGCCCGTATGAGATAGGGAAGCACTACCATCCCCATATTTAGCTGGGATACTAAAGCCCTGAAAAGCTAAATAACTTCTCCAAAGGTTTCAGGGTAGTCTGTGGTAGAACTAGGAACTGAAATCTGGTCCCTGGCAAGTGTTTTAATTGCTGGACCATCCTCTCTGTCCTTCACCCATCTGCATTTGGAACTGGAGCATAAATTCTAAGCATAACCGGCAAGCGCAAATAGGAAACATATCAGTTTGAATAGTTATTGTAGATCCCTCTATTCACTTAATTTTACTCTGTAAGTTTTATGGGTCTTTGAAAGTATAGTCTAGAAAGAATGGACTTGAGCCAATATTGTTCAACAATATTTGCTTATCTCACTGGCCAATAAAGTGCTAGATTTGCGTGTCCGTACCTGGTATTAGGTGGCTGGGATAAGATGGGTGTTCTTCTTGTGTACCACCCATCTTGCTGCACAGCAGATGCTCTGCTTGAGCTGGCTAAATTGGTCTCAGACGTGGCATTGAGAACTCCAATACTTTTGGTCTTGGGGGACTTTAATATTCATGATGAGGCTGTCCTGTCTGGTCCGGCTCCAGACTTTATGGCCACCATGGTGACCTTATCCCAATAAATAACTGCCTCCCACACATGGCAGGTCATACGCTCGATCTCGTCTTTTGGAGTAAGGGTGATAGAGATTTTGGGGTAAGGGATGTGGTTATACTCCCTTTGTCATGGACTGATCACTACCTGCTCAAGTTTAGACTATTTGCTGACCTTCCCCTCTGCAAAGGCAGAGAACCTATTAAGATGGTCCACCCTCAGAGGCTGATGGATCCAGAAGGTTTCCTGAGATCTGAGGGATTGTTCAGCTATTATGGCTAGTGGTCTTGTCGATGCCCTGGTTGATATATGGAACATTGAGGTAGCCTGGGCAGTTGACATGATTGTTCCTAAGTGCCCTTTTTGGGCTAGTCAAACCAAGTCTGCTCCCTGGTTTTCTGGGGAGTTGCAGGCAGCAAAACGATCTGTGCGATGGCTAGAGTGCCGCTAGAGGAGAACTCGGTTCGAGTCTGACTGATTGTGAGCCTATTCTGTGGCGGTGCTGACATAGAAGAAAAGTTACTTCTCTGCCCACATTGCATTTGCAATTCTGTCTGGCGGAATTGTTTTGAGTGGTGCGGAGCCTCTTACAGCCTGGCTTTCGTGATGAGATGGAGGAGTCCTCAGCAATCCACTTTGATTTGTTTGCAAAGCACTTTGCAGATAAGACTACTTGTATCTGGTCTGATTTGGACTCTGGCTGCCATGTAACCAGGGTACAGAATGTTCTGAGCACTCCACCCAGTCATTTTTCTTTGGATCAGTTTCAGCTTTTGCAGACTGAGGTTGTGGACAAGGTGCTTGGAGGAGTGTAACCAACCATGTGCTCATTCGACCCTTGCCCTTCGTGGCTTATTATATCAAGCCAAGAAGGGATGACTGATTGGGTTCAGGGAATTATTAATACATCTTTTAGATCTGAGATGGTTCCTGCTGCCTTAAAAGAGGCAGTGATAAAACCGTTCCTTAAGAAGCCTTCCCTGGGCCCATTCAATGTGAATAACTATCGCCCAGTGACTAATATTCCCTTCTTGGGCAAGGTACTCGAGCATGTTGCAAATCCAAGCCTTCTTGGAAGAAACAGATTATCTAGATCCATTTCAGTCTGGCTTTAGGCCTGGTTTTGGAACAGAAACAGCCTTGGTTGCCCTGGCAGATGACCTACTCCAGGAGATAGACAAGGTTAGTGTATCCTTGTTGATTCTCTTGGATCTCTCAGCGGCTTTCAGTACCATAGACCATGATATCCTTCTGGAGCTCCTGGCGGAGTTGGGTAATGGAGGAACTTTTTTGAGGTGGTTTTGGTCTTACCTGTTGGGATACATTCAGAAGGTGGAACTAGGGGGCTGCTGCTCAACCCTATGGTGACTGTGCTATGGAGTTCTGCAAGTTTCCATCTTATCCTCTATGCTGTTTAACATCTACATGAAACCACTGGGAGTGGTCGTAGAGGAGATTTGGAGGATGATGCCATCAATATGCAAATGATACTCAACTCTATTTCTCTGTGATATTGGATCCAGGTGTGGTGGCGATCAATCTGAACCAGTGTCTGAAGGTGGTGATGGACTGGATAAGGTCAAATATGCTGAAACTGAATCCAGATATGACCAAGATTCTGTGGATCAGGAAGCCATCTGTCCGGGAATGTGGTGTGTCACCTGTTCTTTCAGGGGAAGTATGGCCCCATCCAGAACAGATACGCTGCTTGGGAGTCCTCCTGGACTTTTTAACATTTGAAAATCAGATTTCCTCGGTGGCCAGGAGTGCTTTTGGGCAGCTTCGGCTGATTCGCTAGCTGCATCCTGTCCTGAATAAGAGAGACTTGGCTATAGTGATTCATGTGCTTGTCACATCCTGACTGTATTATTGTAATGCACTCTATGTGGGGCTGCCTTTGAAGAGTCTTCGGAAGCTTCAGCTGGTCAAGAATGCAGCTGCTCGAGTTTTAACTAATACTCATTATACGGAGTACATTATGCTGGTGCTCTGGCAGCCACACTGGCTGCCAGTATGGTTCCAGGCACAAGTCAAGGTCAAGGTTAGGTGCCACAAGACTCCTCGTCACTTTTGCAGATTCAGACTAACATGGCTACCCCTCTGAAACCTGAAGGTCATGGTTATAACTTAGGGCATGTCTACACTAGCCCTCTAGTTCGAACTAGGGTGGCTAATATAGGCATTCGAACTTGCAAATGAAGCCCGGGATTTAAATATCCCGGGCTTCATTTGCATGTTCCTGGGCGGGCACCATTTTTAAATGCCCCGTAGTTTGAACTGAGTGCCCGCGGCTACACGCGGCAGTCAGAAGTTAATCCGAACTAAGTCCTTAGTTCGGATTAACTGTTACACCTCATTGCAGGAGGGGATTGAGGTCACCTGAGGAGGCTCTGCTCCGCGTTCCTCCATTTCTGGAGATAAAGTTGTCATCTACACAGAATAGGCTGCCTTCTCAGCCTTTGCCCCTAGGCTATGGAATTCTCTCCCCCCGGACATTCGCTTGGTGCCAATGTTGGCACTGTTTTGGTGCCAGGCAAAAGCCAGCCTTTCAACCTGTGCTTTTATTGGTGTTTAGTTGTGTGTGTGTGTGTGCCTTCTCTTGAAGGGTTTTAGCAGGTTTTATGTCCCTCTTTTGGGGTCCTGTATTTTACACAAAATGTGTATATATATATATATATATATATATATATATATATATATATATATATATCAGTGTTTTTAAAAATTTTGAAGCTGCCTCGAATATTTTAACTAGAGAGGCAGGGTAAAAATATTTTAAATAAATAAATAATAAAATAAGTGGTCAGTTTGGAGATCAGTGGTGAAAATACAGCTTCCTGTCATTTGATAACAATAAAGAAAAGTGAATTTGAAGCCAAAACAGTTGCTACCAGCCTTACGCTGTTCAACAATCAACCTCACAAACAGCACTAATTTCTAAGCTGTCCTCAGGATCCCTAATCTATAGAAAGTTTAAAAATAAAAATGGATGTGTCACTAAAAATATTGTATCCATGTCTCAACAAGAAAATCTGCAGATGTTTAAAGATGAATGCAGAAATACTTCCAAATTAGATACAGTATCTGTGCTTATAAAGGAGTACCATCAGACTAACTATGGTTGAATACTTTTGGTAGGTCTTTTTACAGAATGTGTGTGGGTGGTCACTTAAGATAGTCTAGCTTCCAGACAACTGAATCAAGCTGAAATGTCTGTGAATGTATGTCCCTCTATTAATTAATCTATACAGCATGCAGTAACCTGTTTTAAATGCTACAAAGTGACCTTTGAATCCACAGCCCTGGCGTTTTCTATTCCCATTCTCTTTCACTGACACCCCTTCTCTCAAGTATTTGTAATTTTTCCTCTCATTTACTCTTTAAAGGTGGTGCCAGGAGCCAGCATGCATCCATGGCTCCTAAACTGTTTCTAGTCATCATAGCTCCATTAATGTCAGTGGAGCACTGAGGTGAATGATCATTTACCCCAGATAACACTCTCCCTCCTGGACTCCATGCTTTAAAGGGGCGTCTTGCTGCAGTAGTTTCATCACTCATTGTGATAAAAGCATCCCAAAGTACAATGTAACTTCCATCATCTTCCCACAACTAAAAAGGTACAGCATTCTGACCCATGTCAAAACATTAAGAAGAAACTTCACATTACTGAACTTTAATCTGACCTAAATTAGCAAACCAACTTAACTGGTCCCTGCATGGTGATGAATGAGCAATGTTATTCTTCAGGCCATTTCTTAAAACAATGGAACTTGTAGACATACTATTTAGCTATCAAACTACCACTTAAAAGACCTTCTAGATGTAATTTTAGGTAACTAAAATAACTGATAATAGATATTCTGAGTCATTACTTGTAATTATCTTCCAATAATCCTACACTGGTTGAAAATCAGCTTTGAAGTGCTGAATGACAGCTGTAAAACTGGGGGACACATCTTCAGATGTATCTGAAAAAGTGTACCAATTTGTTCCAGCTGCCGATGTGCCCCCATTTGTTTATGTATAGTATTTTCTGATGAGTGAAGTAAAATGAACAAACTTCTACTGTTTATATTTGCTGAAGGAAAGTATTCTATGAAATTTACTTTAATAAATTTCATAGAAAACAGAAAATTACTTTAATAATGAATTCTTGTAACTGCCTGTTTAAAACAGCCATTAAAAAAGACGGAACTATGAATTACATTTAAAGTATTGCATGCAATTCATCAGTAGTTTGTTCAAGTTATGCAGACTTTGTTTTGAAAGTTGTGTGCACGGATGCCCATTATCTATTGCTAAAGTAATGTTTTCAAAAGTTACACTGCACCTCATTCTGGAAAGTTCCTTAGTTAACTTGAACAGTGGAATACTGCAAAAATAAAAATAGAAAATATGTTATGCAACATTTAGTTCTACTGACCCATCCAGCAGCATAATTTTACTAGTTATTCTATGTTTCCATAGTGTTTAATTCTCTTACTAGGAACACACTACAGATGATCTCATCCTTTCCCACACACAGCTAAGCTACAATATGAGCCCCCAGGTCTAAGACAATTTATTTGTTATGGGAAGTTAATATTTTCCCCATTTCTACAGAACATTAACTTTCAAACACATACTATAGAGTTTGAAAATTAGTACTGTCCCTTGATTAGATAACAAGAGAACAAGAACTAAAAACTAGTTTCAGAAAACAAGAAAATGTGTAAAACTCTGGGAAGTAAAAATGGATTTCACACATACTTGTCTGCAGTTGAATTTGAAGTTACACTTGTGTACAGAAGACAATATTTGCATACTGTAACTTCACAAATAAAAAATAATAAAAAAAAATAATGCAAGTAGCATTATTTTAACAACTTAGTTATTAAATGCAAGCTTATCTAGCTTCATTTGTCTATTTCTTAATTCAAAATGGTTACACATGGGAAGATGCGGTTATTTTTAGTGAATACCACAATGCAAACACAAATGTCCCCCTAGGATTAAATGGGTAGAGTTTGATCAATTGCCTACTTTGAAGTCACTGAGCCCACTCATATGCTAGAAGTCTAAGGCATGTGTTTCAGGGCCTGGAACTTTGCGAACAGGGGCAGCTTACAGGGAGTTTTGAAAGGGAGTTCTTCAGGTGAAGGAGGAGCGAGTACAGGACCCTTGAGATAAGTGGCTGTCTATAGTGTGTGTTTGGTTTTGGGGGTTACTTGCTAGTTGCCTGAAAGAAACTGTGTGCTAAGCTTGTGTTTGTCTGTTTGTTTGTTTGCTTGTTTGTTTGGAGATTCAAGTGTTGAGCTATTTGTTTGAAGGGCCGTGTGCTGTGGCCGGCAGTTGGAAGCTGTGAGCTTCTTAATGAGGATTTGAAATCTAGAACCCTCTGTTCATTGGTCAAGCTTTAGCGGGGCGGGGGGAAGGGGAAGGGGGCTATCAGGAAGGCCAGGGTTTTCTAAAGCCAGTGACTAAGCGACCTAGGAGCTAACAGGGAGTTTTGAGAGGGAGTTCTGAAGGGGAGTTGGAAGAGAGTTAAGTTCACTAGCCATTCTTTAAAACTTTTAAACTAAACTAAAAACAAAACTTCCTGATTTAAATAAAAACCCTATCAATAACGTAAGTAGCTGTAGGAGAGAATGCAGGCAGAAGCCCAGCAGCTGAGTGGGGGCTATCCTGTTTATTGCACTCAGTGTAGCATGTATGATTACCTGCACTATGGATGAGTGGCTTATGTGTGCTCTCAGTGCACGGCCCTCAGAGACCGTGTACAGGCTTTGGAGGCCAAGGTGGCTGAATTGGAGGCACTAAGGGAGGCAGAAATGTATACAGAGAAAGCTTTCCAAGACACTGTAGAACTATCCCACCTCCAGTCAGACAGCCCCTGTGCTGTTAAGGAGGATGAAAGGCTCAGGGAAGGAGAACATTCAACTGGAACAGAGGGAAATGATTCCATAGTTGGGACCCTCCTTCCAGAGGATGTTATGGTATTCTCTCGCATTGAGGATACATCTCCGGGGGAGGGAACTCCATTCGTTAGGAAAAGGCAGGTGTTGGTAATGGAGTATTTGATCATTAGAAACATAGATAGCTAGGTATGTCATGACGGGAGAACCGTATGGTGACTTGCCTGCCTGGTGCGAAGGTTGTGGATCTCTCAACACATCTAAATAGACTTATGTGTAGTGCTGGAGACGAGCCAGTGGTGGTGGTATATGTAGGTACCAATGACATAGGAAAGGGTAGGAGAGAGGTTCTGGTGGCCAAATGTAGGCTGCTAGGAAAGACACTGAAATCCAGGACCTCTATGGTAGCGTTCTCTGAAATGCTTCCAGTTCTGTGCGCAGGGCCCAGTAGGCAGACAGAGCTTCAGAGTCTCAATGCGTGGATGAGATGATGGTGTAGAGAGGAGGGAGTTTGATTTATTATGAACTGGGGAAACTTTTGGGATAGCTGGAGCCTATACAAGAATGATGGGCTCCACCTAAACCAAAATGGAACCAGACTGCTGGCACTTAACATTAAAAAGGTTGTAGAGCAGTTTTTAAACTAAGGTTTGGGGGAAAGCCGACGGGTGCACAAGAGCACATAGATCGGACAGAGACATCTATGAGGGGAGGTTCTATTCATAGAGATGCTCTGTGTTCTAGTCAGGAGGAGAGAATGGACATATGGGTCGGATCAGATGAGACACAATCAAATGAAAAAGAGTTGAACACATCAAGAAATGGCAGACAGATAAATAATGACAAATTATTAAAGTGCTTATACACAAATGCTAGAAGTCTAAATAGTAAAATGGGTGAACTAGAATGCCTAATTTTAAAGGAGGATAATTGAGATAATAGGCACCACAGAAACTTAGTGGAATGAGGACAATCAATGGGACACAGTCATACCAGGGTAAAAAATACTGGAAGCACACAGCAATTCGTGCTGATGGGGGAGTGGCACTATACGTGAAAGAAAATGTAGATCAAACGAAGTAAAAATCTTAAATGAGCCAAAATGTTCCATAGAATCTCTATGGATAGTAATTCCATGCTCCAATAATAAGAATATAGCAGTAGGGATATATTATCGACCACCTGATCTGGACAGTTACAGTGACTATGAAATGCTAAGGGAGATTAGAGAGGCTATCAAATTAAAAAACTCAATAATAGTGGGGGATTTCAACTATCCCCATGTTGCCTGGGTACATGTCACCTCAGGATGGGATGCCGAGATAAAATTTCTTGATACATTAAATGACTGCTTCTTGGAGCAGCTTATTCTGGAACCCACAAGGGGAGAGACTATTCTTGAATTAGTCCTAAGTGGAGTGCAGGATCTGGTTCAAGAGGTAAATATAACTGGAGCGCTTGGAAATAGTGACCATAATGTAACAAAATTTAACATCCCTGTGGTGGGAAAAACACCTCAGCAGCCCGACACTGTGGCATTTCATTTCAGAAAGGGGAACTACATAAAAATGAGGAAGTTAGTTAAACAGAAACTAAAAGGTAGAGTGACAAAAGTAAAATCTCTGGAAACTTTTCAAAGACACCATAATAGAGGCCCAACTTAAATATATACCCCTGTGATGTAGTGGGGATACTGTTTGCTCTGTAACCCAGGGTTCCCCTGCGCTGTGATGTGTGATTCCCACTGACTCACCCACATGTGTATTGGCCCAGACACCTAGCTCCAGCCTGGGCTGATAACAAGTCTCTTCCCAGAAGGAGAGACAAAGGAAGGGAGGCGGAGACGAACACATGATCAGGGGGCAGGGTCTGGGAGCGAGGCAGTTTCTGGCTGGGAAACATGGAGGGAACAGACTAAGCTGAGTGCTGAGGGTTTAGGGGGCAATAGACCCCCTAACCCAAGGGGTCTGAGGCATCCTGGCCCTGACTCCTGTAACCACATCACGTCTATGCTGTGCTGTGTCCTGGAGGAGCAATAAACCCTTTCTAGTCTACTGGCTGGCAGAGTCTGTTCTGGCTGCTATGGGGGTGCAGGATCAGGGGGTCTCCGATGTGCTGTCACAACCCCAAATTAAAAAACACAGTAAGAGGACCAAAAAAAGTGCCACTGTGGCTTAACCAGGTAAAAGAAGCAGTGACAGATAAAAAGATATCTTTTGAAAAGTGGAAGTCAAATCCTAGTGAGGAAAATAGAAAGGACCATAAATATTGTCAATTTAAGTGTAAAAATATAAGAAGAAAAGCCAAAAAGGAGTTTGAAAAACAGCTAGCCAAAAACTCAAAAAGTTATAATAAATGTTTTTTAAGTACATCAGAAGCAGGAAGCTGGCTAAAGAACCAGTGGGGCCTTTGGACAATCAAGATGCTAAAGGAGCCCTCAAAGATGATAAAGTCATAGCAGAGAAGCTAAATTAATTCTTTGCTTTGGTCTTCACAGCTGAGGATATTGGGGAGATTCCCAAACCTGAGCCATTCTTTTTAGGTGACAAAACTGAGGAATTGTCTCAGACTGAGGTGTCATTAGAAGAGGTTTTGGGACAAACTGATAAACTTAACGGTAACACGTCACTGAGACTGAATGGCATTCACCCAAGAGTTCTCAAGGAACTCAAATGGGAAATTGTGGAACTATTAATGGTGGTTTGTAACCTATCCTTTAAATCAGCTTCTGTACCTAATGACTGGAAGATAGCTAACGTGACGGCAATACTTAAAAAGGGCTCAGAGGTGATCCTGGCAATTACAGACCGGTAAGGCTAACGTTAGTACCAGGCAAATTAGTTGAAACTATAGTAAAGAATAAAATTGTCAGACACATGGATGAATATAACTTGTTGGGGTAAAGACAACATGGTTTCTGTAAAGGGAAATTATGCCTTACTAATCTGCTGGAGTTCTTTGAGGGAGTCAACAAATATGTGGACAAGGGGAATCCAGTGGATGTAGTATATTTAGATTTCCACTATTACTTTGGTGACAAGGTCCCTCACCAAAGGCTCTGAGTCAAGTAAGTTGTCATGAGATAAGAGGGAAGGTCCTTTCATGGATTAATAACTGGTTAAAAACCAGGAAACAAAGGGTAGGAATAAAAGGTAAGTTTTCCGAGTGGAGAGGGGTAATTAGTGGGGTCCCCCAAGGGTCTGTCCTGGGGACCCATCCTATTCAACTTCTTTACAAATGATCTAGAGAAAGGGGTAAACAGTGAGGTGTCAAAATTTGCAGATGATACCAAACTGCTCAAGATAGTTAAGACCAAAGCAGACTGAAGAGCTTCAAAAAGATCTCAGCAAACTAAGTGATTGGGCAACAAAATGGCAAATGAAATTTAATGTTGATAAATGTAAAGTAATGCACATTGGAAAACATAGTCCCAACTATATATACAATATGATGGGGACTAATTTGACTACAACTACTCAAGAGAGAGATCTTGGAGTCATTGTGGATAGTTCTCTGAAAACATCCACTCTGTGTGCAGCGGCAATGAAAAAAGCAAATAGAATGTTAGGGGTCATTAAAAAAACGATAGAGAATAAGACAGAAAATATCTTATTGCCTCTATATAAAACCATGGTACGCCCACATCTTGAATACTGCGTATAGATGTGGACGCCTCATCTCAAAAAAGATATATTGGCATTGGAAAAGGTTCAGAAAAGGGCAACAAAAATGATTAGGGGTTTGGAACAGGTCCAATATGAAGAGAGATTAAAAAGACTTGGACTTTTCAGCTTAGAAAAGAGGAGACTAAGGGGAGATATGATAGAAGTCTATAAAATCATGACTGGTGTAGAAAAAAGTGAATAAGGAAAAGTTATTTACTTATTCCCACAACATAAGAACTAAGGGTCACCAAATGAAATTAATAGGCATCAGGCTTAAAACAAACAAAAGGATGTTTTTCTTCACTCGGCACACAGCCAACCCCTGGAACTTCTTGCCAGAGGATGTAGTGAAGGCTAGAACTTTAACAGGGTTCAAAAAAGAGCTAGATAGATTCATGGAGGTTAGGTCCACCAATGGCTATTAGCCAGGATGGGTAGGAATGGTGTCCTGAGCCTCTGTTTCTCTGGAAGTGGGAGACAGGGGAGGGATCATGTGAGGATTACTTGTTGTGACCCCTCCCTCTGGGGCATCTGGTATAGGCCATTGTTGGCAGACAATATACTGGGCTAGATGGACCATTGATCTGACCCAGTATGGCTGTTCTTATGTTCTTATGTTTTTGTGGATCGGGTCCTATGTAATGTAGCTCTTTAATAATTTGTTTTTTGGGTTGTTGGCTTTTGGGGTTTTTTTTGCAGAATGGAAAAAAGAATGTATGTGGACAGATCAGTCTACATGAGTTCCCCCAAAAATGTTAGAAGTCAGTATACAGATAAAGATATTATGTTTTCATGCTTCTTGAAGTGACTATAGATACCTACCTGATCTGTGTTTCTTGAGAGATTATTTTTAAAGCAAAAGCTGTTATCTGTGAGAAGTGTTAGATAAAAGTCCTGTCCAACTATAGAGAAATTCAGCCAAGAATTCAATAGATGCCAGCCCTGAGGAAGTAGGCTATAGTGGCCAGAAATAAAGAAGTCATAGAATCATAGAATACTAGGACTGGAAGGGACCTCGAGAGGCCATCGAGTCCAGTCCCCTGCCCTCACGGCAGGACCAAATACTGTCTAGACCATCCCCGACAGACATCTATCCAACCTACTCCTAAATATCTCCAGAGATGGAGATTCCACAACCTCCCTGGGCAATTTATTCCAGTGTTTGACTACCCTGACAGGAACTTTTTCCCCAATGTCCAACCCAACCCCCTCCCCCCCCCGCCCCTGCACTCCAAGCCCACCGCCTCCCGCTCTATCCTCAGAGGCCAAGATGAACAAGTCCTCCCCCTCCTCCCTATGACACCCCCCCAGATACCCGAAAACCGCCATCATGTCCCCCCTCAATCCCCTCCCCTCCAAACCAAACAAACCCAACTCCCTCAGCCCTCCTTCATAGGTCATGTTCTCCAGACCCCTCTATCATTCCCGTTGCTTCTCTCTGGACCCTCTCCAACCTCTCCACATCCCCCCCGAAATGCGGTGCCCAGAACTGGACACAACACTCCAACTGAGGCCCAACCAGCGCAGAGCAGAGCAGAAGAACGACCCCTCACGTCCCGCCCACAACACACCTGCCAATGCATCCCAGAATCATGTTTGCTTTCTCTGCAACAGCATCACACTGCCGACCCACATTCAGCCCGTGGTCCACCATAACCCCCAGATCCCCTTCTGCCGCACCCCTTCCCAGACAGTAGCCTCCCACTCTGCACGTGTGAAACTGACCGCTCCCTTCCAAGTGGAGCACCCCGCACCCGTTTCCACCAAACTTCATCCCGTTTACCTCAGACCACCTCTCCAATTTGTCCAGACCATCCTGAACTATGACCCCACCCTCCATATTACTCGCAACCCCTCCCAGCTTGGCACCATCCGTAAACTTAATAAGCGTACTCTATGCCAATATCTAAATCGTTGATGAAGATATCGAACAGAGCCGGTCCCAAAACAGACCCCTGCAGAACCCCACCCGTTATACCCCTCCAGCAGGATTGTGAACCATTAATAACTACTCTCTGAGTATGCTTATCCAGCCAGCTATGCACCCACCCCACAGTAGCCCCATCTAAGTTGTATTTGCCTAGTTTATGGATAAGAATATCATGCGAGACCGTATCAAATGCCTTACAAAAGTCTAGGTATACCACATCCACCGCTTCTCCCTTATCCACAAGACTCATTATCCTATCAAAGAAAGCTATCAGATTGGTTTGACATGATTTCTTCTTTACAAATCCATGCTGGCTGTTCCCTATCACCTTGCCACCTTCCTAGTGTTTACAGATGATTTCCTTAATTACTTGCTCCTTTATCTTCCCTGGCACAGAAGTTAAACTAACTGGTCTGTAGTTTCCTGGGTTGTTCTTATTTCCCTTTTTATAAATGGGCACCATATTTGCCCTTTTCCAGTCTTCTGGAATCTCTCCTGTCTCCCATGATTTTCCAAAGATGATAGCTAGAGGCTCAGATACCTCTCTATCAGCTCCTTGAGTATTCTAGGATGCATTTCATCAGGCCCTGGTGACTTGCAGGCATCTAACTTTTCTAGGTGATTTTTAACCTGTTCTTTTTTTATTTTATCTTCTAAACCTACCCCCTTCCCACTAGCATTCCCTATGTTAGGCATTCCTTCAGACTTCTCAGTGAAGACTGAAACAAAGAAGTCATTAAGCATCTCTGCCATTTCCAAGTTTCCTGTTACTGTCATATGCTTATTAACCATCAACAGAAGTACACACACATTGCAGGGATTAAGATGCACTCCTGTGAAGAACTGGTTTTTTTGGCCTTTAGAACATGTATTACTTAAATCACATCTTTCATCTGTCTTCTAATTGCACTACACTTTCTAATCATTTAATTGCCTATGGTATCCTGAAGACATACCATATTTACTTGACTTCTCCTGAACTATTTAAAATTACAAACTTGCTCTCGCTCAAAAAAACACCAAACCCAACTCTCATTTCCCACATTAGCATGAAGCATACTTGTGAACATGAAACCTTGTTAATGCAAAGTAAATGTTACATAGTTTAAAATCATGAAGACTCAGGAAATGAAGGGTCCAAATGGGAAGTTAAGTTGCTGTGTTGCATATCCCCTGTATGTTTTTACTTATGTATTTTACATTACAATTTGCATGTTTGCATTTCTGGGACTGATTTTTAACTGTGCAACATTAATATGCTGTGTTAGAGACACATCCTTGTTGGTGTAAATTAGTATTGTCCCACTGAAATCAATAGAGCAACACTAGCTGACAATAGGGGTACATCTACACAGCAACATTATTTTGAAATAACTAGCATTATTTCGAAATAACTTAGTCCATGTCTACACAGCAGACGGTTATTTCAAAATAATGTCAAAACACTGTCAAGCTGGAGGCCTTCTTACTCTGACTCCTGTATCCCTCTTTGTACGAGGAGTAAGGGAAGTCAGAGGGACAGTGCTCTATTTCAAAAGAAGTGCTGTGGAGACTTCTTTTCAATTTCAATTTCAAAATAAGCTACACAGTTGATGCAGCTCAATTTGTGTAGCTTATTTTGAGTTAAGCTCTGCTGTGTAGATGGACCCTAGATGAATATCTGGCCTAATGGATTTTGTTTATTTTTCCACTTGGTTTCCCAGATAAGTATGGGTGCGAAAATAGATGGTCCTTAACATTAAATCATGGTTTTGGAGGTGAATATCCCTTCTGATCATGCTATTGATCTTGTTGTTCCCATGGAAAACTTTTGGAATTAAGCCACTGAATTTACAGAGGAACAGCGAAGGGCAACAAAAATTATTAATGGAATTGAACAGTTTCCATATGAGGCGAAATTAAAAAGACTGGGAATGTTCATCTTAGAAGAGATGACTAAGGGGGAGATATATCATTTATAAAATCATGAATGATGTGGAGAAAAGTGTTTTTAAACTTCATGTAACACAAGAACTAGGTTCACACCTGATTAAATTAATAGACAGAACATTTAAAACAAAGCAGAGGAAGTAGTTTTTCACACACTGAACATATAGTCAACCCCTGTGGATCTGGTTGCTGTGGAATATCAGGAAGGCTAAAAGCATACCCAGGTTAAAAACAGAATTAGATAAATGTGTGGGTGATAGGTCCATCAATACTATTAGCCAGTATGGTCAGGAATGCAACCCTAAGTGTTGGGTATCCCTACACTTTTGACTAAAAGGACCTGGGATTGGACAGCAGAGGATAGATTACTCAGAATTGCCCTGTTCTGTTTATTCCTTCTGAAACATCTGACACTGGCCATTAGGCTAGATGGGCCATTGGTCTGAAACAGTATGATTATTCTTATGAAAGGTCAATGAGAGTAGTACTGGACATATTACTTGGCCAGGTCAACCAATTTGCTAGCCCAGTCTGGCAGATCACAGTGTAATGCAAGTGTCGACACTGTGATAGTGGGAATCACAAATCCTAAATCATATGATCCAATATCCCTTCTGATATGTCTTCCTTTTCCAGGAATTTCTATTGATATTTAAATGTACCATTTTTCATCTCCCTCATTTACATTGTCTACAGATTTTGACTCTTCTCCAGGATCCTAGGTAGGGAAAGCAACTGTTGGACTTGTCAGGTGGGGCAAAACAAACAACTTAAGAGAACTTTGGTCAAAGTTCTCCTGTTCACCTGGGAAAAGACAGCACTCTTCAGCAGAATCAGAGAATGGAAAATTTCAGCCAAAATATTAGTGTGTCTTGTGGAAAAATTGGGCGAGGAGGATAGTTTAACAAACTGAAATTTTTTCAAACTTAAATGTAGCAGGCATTACTGGTGCTTCCAAAATATGTTTGCGTCATATACGGAACTATTAGGTACATTTTGAAGACATACATTGTGCATTTATTCAGAGAGTATTCAAGTTACTCTGAAAAAATAAACAAACAACAACAAATCAGCCTTACATATTCTGATGTTCCTATCAACATCAAAATATCTATAGCAAGGAGCTAACTTATCAGGCTGCAAATTATTTTTAGGTGAACAGCATTTTCAAGTTATCATCATGAGAAGATGAGTCTTTTGTCTCCTTTGAAAGTATCTGATACTCCTATGTTACTCTGCCCAACCTGTCCATGAAGATCTCGACTCTTTAGTCAACTGAGTCCAAAAAGCTCTTGCTAAATCAGACATTTTCACAACAAAAGGCAACTGACATTATATAGGGATGGATGGATGGATTATAAATTTTTTTGTCAACTTCTTTGTGTTTGGAGACATTCCTATGTGTTTGTGTAGCACCTAGCACAATGGAGCACTAGTCCTGACAGGTAGTGCTATATAAGTATTAAATAATTAATAAACATATAGGGTAAGAGGATTATTTCTTTCTGGTTAAATATTGGGTTTGGAAATATTCTTTGTTCTATTTCCAGAGAATTTGATTCTCCATATTAATGAGTAACAAATCTGCTTCTGAGAAGTTGTACTTTTGGAAATTATTACAATGGTGAAACCATGACATAACCAAATAATTATCAAATGGAACAGAGACACCTACAATGACCACACATACAGGAGAACCAGAGGCTTGTAGGTACCTGAATTTTTGTGAGAGCATTAGGGGAAAATCTACAATTGGAAGTCCCAATCCTCTTTCCCATAATTTATGCACTTTTATTACCAAGGTATTAAAAGGTTTGTCTTGACATGGAATTCAGCAATTTTAGCTTTTCACCAGCCACTAAAAAAAAAAAAGAGAGAAAAACTGTTGGGATTTGTGCCATTTTGTATATTTTCATGATCTGCAAAAACAGTTTTGATTTTCCATTTTCATTTGGTTTTCATGTGTATTAGGAGCCCTTTTCAGCTGTTTCCCATTAATAGCACAGGTGAGGTCAAATCAGCTAAACAAAAAAGCTCCCTGTCTTTAACGAGAAAGAATTTACAGAAGTGGGCACATAATGAGGGTTTGATATGGGCACATAATGAGGGTTTGATCTGAATCTATATCTCTAGCTATCTATCTAATCTCAGTCCAGACTAATCATACTAATACTACTTTGGATTTATAAATTCCTTGTATTTGAGAATTGTTAATGCACTTTAAACTATTAAATCAATAATTTAAAGGGGCTATTGAAGCCAAATGTAAGCTCACTCACTCACTCTGGAGTTTTTATTGAGGTTGATGGGATCAGGATTTCAACTGAAATCATACAAACCTGTTTATAGCATTGAACTTCACTTTTCAGAGTCATAAAGTATTTTTGCTTTTTTCTTTACATTTCAATTGCACCTTCTAATCAAGAGTCAAAACACCATTCAAACACTGAAGTCCAAATACCTGTAAAGTAAGGTATTTGGCTCCAGTTCTGCCATCAATCTGCATAAGTAGATATTTATAATTGAATTGAACCCAAATAACTGCAATGATGTAAAAAACCCCACCTATGAAGATATGGTTGCAGAGTCAGGGCATATATGATGTTGCCGGCAAAAGTAATTCTCAGGTCCGACATTGGGTTCTCTAAGTACAAAACACGCTGCACCAGTATCTGTCAAACACAAGCAGTTTATTTCCTGACAGATTTCAACTATACCCCTTAACTAAAATAACAACATGACAGGAAAAGTGGCTCTTACGTCCCTTCTGCAAGCTGGGGACCCCATTCAGCTGCGGACAAGTGAGATGTCATCTAAGCTTCCGAGGCACCGGTATCAGAGTCCATTGGTGAAGTCCAAATTGCTTAACTGTTGTGCAGCATATATACCATGCTTTAATCTTGTTTTGAAGTTTGGAAATTTCCGGGGGTTACTTAATGTTTACTAATGTATGGCTTAGCTATTAACTATCGATCTGGTACTACTTGTCCTTTTACCTTGTTTACATGATCAGTACATCTGGGTAAACAAGACTGTTATGTCTTCATGCCCTTATCTATAACTTGTTCTTGCTACAATGGCACCACCGCTTATCTTAAATGGTATGTGTTCCTAGAGGCTTGCTTCTGGCTCATCAGATATAGGGGAAAGGGGGAATGTGTGCCTCACAACCCCTATGCTTCGCACATACAAAGTTCTTCCGCAATTAACCCCTACATATGGGTACATCTATACTACAATAAAGAACCTGCAGTGCCAAATCAATTGGCTCAGGCAACCAGGGTTCAGGCTTCTGGGCTGAACATTTCAGTGTAAACCTTCATGTTTCGGCTGCAGCCCAGACTGTGAGATCCCACCCAATCGGAGCCCTTTCTCCAACCCAAACCCAAACATCCACATTGCATTTTTTAGCCCAAGATCCAGACAGAGCCTAAGTCACCTTATCCAGGCCAGCTGCAGAGCTTTGATTGCAGAGTAAACATAGCCTAATTATTGATGTTCCCAATTTACAGTTGGAAAAACTGAGGCACGCAAAATTTAGTTATCTTAATCAAGAGGAAATCACAATCTACACGGCTTAATGAAAAGTTATTTGACTGTATGGAAAAAAAGCAAGTCAGCATTATCATACATAGCATAGTGAAGAGCATCTGTATAAACAGTAGCACCTCAAATGTATTGCTATTGATTAAACAATCTTAGGAACATTTGAACTGTCCTATTGAATTATTTGTCTAGTATCTTATTGCAATGACAAGTAACAGTACTTCAAAGCAAGGTACTAAAAACTCCTGCAGTAAGCAGGCATGGAATAATTGCTTCATAAGGAAAAATTAAACAAAAATCCATTCTCATTTCCCCTCCCATTCTTCAGTATATTGCATACTATGAAGTATTACCCCTTTCAATATTCCTTGGCTTTCCGCCAGTCCTTGACTATTTATAATTGCTTGGTGACATTGCTCATTAAAGAAAGCCAACATAGCATGGCTTAAGTTCACGTGCTCCCTGTCCCCACTTCCTTTGTCTCCTTTCCTTATACTTAATATGAGGGCTGCAAACCTTATTTCTCAGATTACTGCTCCCAGAAGGTGTGATTTACATTACTCCCTCCCTAATCTGTTTCCTGCTCTAGTTCCTAAACTCCAGTAGGAAAACAAAATTTGAGGCATTTTCCACATCAAACATGAAGCTCTTAGCTTTTAGAAGCTTAAGGATTGTTAACATGTAGAAAAAATAGTGTATTTCAAGCATTATTTTATTGTTTTAAAATGAAGTTATTTCTTATAGATAAAAGTGTAGGATTTCTTAGCTTGAGGTGCATTTACATTTAGTGACGTTTATTTATTTTTGTTATGGTTATTCATATATAAAACTAGAGTAGTTAAACATATGACAAGAATAATGAAATGCAGGAGGCCTCATAGGGAAAAACAGCCCTTGTGATTCATGGAGTAGAAGGCAGCTTGTGTATTTCAAAGCATCATCAGGTTAGATGCATGACATGTCTTAGAGCTATTAAATGCAGAGTTGTGAGGCTGGCAAGAATTATTATTTCAAGTCCACTTGAACAGAAGTCACCCACACCACTGACATTTCTCTCCTTTACTCCTACTCCTTACAGCTGAAACTGAAAGTAGGTCATGCTGCAACTGTTGTAGATTCTACATTATTAGAGAAAGGAGCAGTATCAGCAAATTGGTTAAGCTAATTAAAAACAAAGAGTCATGAAGATGTTTAGCTCTCTTTAGTGTAAAATTACCACTCCACTGACAGAATGGAGGAGGACAGGATATTGGAGAGCCTAGGTGGAGGGAAAAGTCTTCAGAAAATTAACATCTGAAACTTAATGCGGAAGAGTTCAGTTCTGATAAGAAACCAAGCGTGTAAGTCATCTAGACTTCTGAAACCTACAAAGCTGAACTGAACATTCAAGAGATTTACCATTGCCTGATGATGTAGAAATCCCATTCTAGTCATCTGCTCCTAACTATAGTAGCTACGTATATTTTATAAGATGGGGAGGATGGGTAAATATCATGGATAATGTTCTTCTAAGGCTTTCAGAGGCATTTTAAAAAATATATTGAAAAACAGAAAACTGTGCATGAAATACCTCCCATAATATTTTTTATTTCAGTTACTGAAGGAAATTTAAATTAAACAGCATAAGAATAGTGAGGGAAGCCATATTTTTAAGTGGGTTAAGGATAGATAGGAGGCAAGCATACTGAATTGAGTTCTTGTTCAAGGCCATATGGTTGTGTGCAAGTCTCATAAGGCCAGATTTAATTTAGAACAGCCTCTGATGCTCTTGCATAAGGAGGTGGGGCCACCCCCACTTAACCGGAGGGAAGGGGAAACATTAGAGACCATTTTGCCTCAAGGAAATAATGCCTCCCAGAGCTGCTTGGGTTCATGGGGCAAATGTGATTTACAACACTCCTTTTGGCATAATAGCACACTCCTGCTTTGGTGGCCAGTTATATTTTTAGCCAGCTTGGCATGGAGGGGAGCAGAGGTGAAGATATGACTTTGTACTCTTCTCATTACATTCTATTTCCTTTTAGTGAATTATTCTTGAGAACACCTGAGTTTGTTGGCTGAAATGCCTTACCAAGCCTTAAATTGGAAAGCTGCAAAAAAACCGCAGAAAGGGTTTGAAGAGTGTAGGTAGTATCAGGACTCTTTGACATCCTTAAGAAGAGCAATTTATTCTTAAAATTAAACTCTAATTAAAAAGTTAAGAATAGTTTAAATGAGGAAATACAGTAATGATGGCTACAGGGTTATGTGGTGTAGTGGGACATCCTCAGGAATATATAGGAGTCTGTGGAAATGAATCGGGGCTGCATCACTTCTTGTGGAAAATGACTCAAAGCCCCATAAGAATAAACTGTACCCCACAGAAACCAATGGGTCTTCCAGACAGTAAATAGCAAGGGTTCATTTATTATTAGTTGAAAAATCCTATAGGAATGCACTGAGCTCATAATAGTAAATGGGGCTTTTGTCACATGTAGGAACACATGACTGAGGCTGATGTCATAGAAAAGCTGAAAGTTGATTGGCTGAAGGCTTCTACCTCATGCAGGTGCATGTAGGAATATGATATCAGAAAGCTGATTGGCTGATCCTAGGTGGCCAAACAGCATACAGGATCCAGCAAGAGAGTAAAGTTCTGCTGGACACCTACAAGGAAGAAAGCGCTTAAGGAACAGTTGCAGCAGCTCAAGAGAAACCCAGCAAAAGAGAGGCTGCCCGAAAGACAGCTATTGCAGCAGCAGCTGCCACCGCCCACCCTGGGTTCTAGTGTTGCTCCTAGCAATGAGTTTCTGGCACCCAGCCAGCAAGAGGCTTTTGCAGAAGCCCATCAGCAGCAAAAGGCTTACTTAATTGAATTAGGTTTCATGTAATTGGTGTCAAAATCTTCTACTCAACACTACAAAGGAAGAGTTCAATGCCTGTGTACTCATGCAAGTCCCAAGTAAGCCAGACCTCTTTTGAGGTTACAAGTGCAACTTCAGTGGCATAAAGGTTTTGTGCTAGTCTCTGGATAATAGCTGACTTTCTCCCCATCTGAATTTTGCATAGATCTCTGTCCTTTAGTCTGTTTCACAAAGGCCACAGTTTTGATTGTTTCTTATTAAAACAGGGAGGTTTTTTGTACTAGAAGAAATGTAAACAGTGCAGTGTTCTCTTCTGTGCTTTGCTGTATTCATTTTAAAAAATGCTCCCTTGAGGGACTTATTTATTAATTATAGATTAACAAAGAAAATTCCATTCTGCAGTCTCACTAAGAAGTCAAGATGGACTTCCTAGATCAAAGCAATAAGATTATGTCTAACAATAAACCCAAGGGATAGAGATGTGGGAGCCCAAGGCAATCTACAATTGTATTATCAAAACTTGAGGGGTGCTGGAAAATAACACTGCTGCACAATTCTACTGACTATGGTAATAAATGTTAAGCAGGGTAATCACAAGGCTAGAGACAAAACAATGCAATATTTGTTTTCTCACTAAAGTTTAACAACCGCTTTGGCAGATTCAGATATTTTTCCAAACAGACAGTAATATGAAATATATTAGTGCTTACAGCAGAAACTCATGAATTGTATCAAGAGCAGCAAATTATATATATATACATATATATGTTTTGGTAGTGAGCACAGTTTGTATTATCACTGTGACTGGACACAAATCTAGATGGCGACTCAGTCCTGGGTGATGGTGTAACTGTGAGTGCTGAGTAGTGAAACAGTGTCACTGTGTCACAGGCAACTGAACTGGGTGGTAAGGGCACATGCTGAATTTCTGCATCTTCAGGAATAAGGAAGCAAAACAGCTACCACCTGCTCTCTCTCCAGTGAGGAGAGTTCAGTGAGGTACAAATCTTATTTCCCCCCAATTGCAGCTATCCATCCCATTGGCTGAATACTGATTAATTTCTTGGTGATACATACCCATATGATATGTTTGTGCAAGCTGTTTTACCTTCCATTGTTACATAGCAGGATAAAATTAATTACTAATCCATGTAATAGTGATGGATGGCCACTAACACCTCTGCACTCCTCCATAACTCTGCTCAGCTAGATGATGAAATAAAACACCTCCTGGAATTAGTCACGTGAAAAGACTTGCTAACCCTTAAAATCCTCCAGTCCACGTATGCACTTTCTATAGTAAGATGCTTAGACATAATGGACTTATTTAACAACCTTGGAATCTCAATTTCTTATTTAACTTTGCCACTGAGTATTGTTTAATATGTTGTCATTTCTTCTGCATATTTTGCATACAGCGGGGCCAGGTTATTGAATCAGAGAATCAAGTATGACTGGAAGGGATATTCTGAGGTCATTTATAAAAGCACTGCAAATGTGCAAATATTCACTTTATATCTGCGGGTATCAGTGGATCACTTTTGCAGATGCAGCTGTGGATATCAATTTTGTATCTGCACAGAGTTCTAGTCATCTAGTCCAACCCACACACCCGTGACAGGACCATGCACCATCTAGAGTGACCATCCCTAACAGGTGTTTGTCTAACCTGCTCTTAGCAATCCCCAGTGATGGAGATTTCACAGCCTCCCTGGGCAGTTCATTCCAGAGCTTAACCATCCTGACAGTTGAGAAGTTTTTTGCTAATGTCCAATCTGAACCCCCCTTGTTGCAATGAAAGCACATTGTCTTTTTGTCTTATCCTCAAAGTTTAAGAACAATTTGTCTCCCTGCTCCTTGTCACAGCCTTTTAAGTACTTGAAAACTGTTATGTCCCCTCTCAGTCTTCTCTTTTCCAGACTGTACAAACCAAACTTTTTCGGTCTTCCCTCACAGGTCATCGTTGGTAGACCTTTAATCATGTTTGTTGCTCTTCTCTGAAATTTCTCCATTTTGTCTACATCTTTCTTAAATGTGGCACCTGGAAATGGACACAATAGTCCAACTAAGGCCTCATCAGAACAGAATGGAGCAACAAAATTTCTTCTTTCTTGATTCTGACACTCCTGTTAATACATCCCAGAGTAACGTTACCTTTTTTTTTTAACAGTGTCACATTATTGACTCATACTTAGCTTGTGATCCACTATGACCCCCAGATCCTTTTCTGCAGTACTCCTCCTTAAGCAGCCATTTCCCGTTTTGGAGGAGTGCAGCTGACTGTTCCTACCAAAGTGGAGTACTCTGCATTTGTCCTTATTGAATTTCATTCTGTTTACATCAGACTATTTCTCCAGTTTGTCCAAATTAGTTTGAATTTTAATCCTATCCTCCAAAGCACTTATAACCCCTCCCGGCTTTGTATCATATGTACTTTATAAGTGTACTTTCTATTCCATCATCTAAATCATTGGTGAAGACTTTAAACATAATAAAATCCAGAATTGATCCCTGTGGGACCCCACCTTGTATGCCCTTCCAGTTGGACTGTGAGCCACTGATTACACTCTGGGAATGACATCTCATCATGAGATAAGTTGGAGTGGAAATTACAGATTCAGGGTATATATAAGAGCAAAAGAAGTAACCCTTCAACTTCAGGACCACTGTTAATGAGGCTAATTAAGTTAGTGTGGATGTGTCTCATTCACAGCATTTGATGTGGAGATTCAAATATCAAAAAAAGGGAAACTGCCTTTATAATGAGTTAACCAGTTAAGGTCTTTATTCAAGCCTAAGTTGTAATCAGGAGATAAAGTTTTTGTGGAAGGATGCCTACTTTTAGATCCATTGCTGAAGGTCCTACATATTTGTGGGTGTTACCATTCTTGATGTCTAACTTATATCCATTTATCATTTGTCATAAAACATGTCCAGTTTGTCCAATATACATGGCAGAGGGGCATTGCTGACACTTGATGGCATATATCACATGAGGGAATATATAGGAATGAGCCATTGATGGTGTTGCTTATGTGGATAGGTCCTGTAATTGTGTTGCTTGTATAGATATGTTGACAGAAATGGCACTGGGGTGTAGGTGTTGCTGTGGTGTGGTCTGTGGCTACTAGTAAGTATTTACTTCAAATTGGGGAGCTGTCTGTAGCTGAGGATTGGCCTGTCTCCCAAGGTTTGTGAGAGTGAGGGATCAATTTCCAGGGTTGGTTGTAAACTGTCAATGATGTGCTGGAGGGATTTAAGCTGTGGGCCGTAGGTGATCAACAGTAGTGTTGTTTTTTTCCTTGTTGGGCCTGACTTGGTGTAGGTGACTTCTGGAAATGTTTTTTTCCCCACTAATTATGCATGCCCCTTATAACACCTCATCTTGGTTGTATTTCTCAAGTATATGAGAAGGTTATGTGAGACAGTAACTAAAGCCTTACTGAAGTCAAGGTATACTTACTGCTTCCATAATGGGATTCAGGTGCTTAGCATATATGCAATGGAAGACATCAGTTTTCGTATTATATGATTCAGAATGGTTCCCTGGAACAGTGGAAAATCATAATCATTAAAGTAGTCTTTCTAGATCCTGTTTTGCTTATTTGGATCAACTACTTTTATAGCCTAACATGAAAAATGATTTCTTTCCTCAAATATCTGGGTGGATTAGTATAAATACAACCTCAAAAATATGAAACAAATTAGAGGATTCATACTCAACATTTGGAGAACCTGATGCCCTGAATGTCAAGCATTGAATCAGGTTATTGTTCACTTCAGACCTGGAGCATTACCCAGTTTTCTTCCAAAAGACTGAGGTCAGAAATATCTTCAAGAGTGCAATATTGCCCATAATAATGCAACACAATAAAACACTGGAGCCATAAATGTTAGCACCAGCTCTACAGGCAAGTTTGCTGACACCGGCCATCCATCATTTCCATGTGACATTAGAAGCTGAGCAATGCAGATGTTAAGTTAAACAAAACTTCAGTAAAAATCATGGTTAATATAAGCAAAGCTGCTTTGCCACCTGGTGAATATTTGTATATGCAAGAATCTTTTTTGCTGTATTTATCAATATACAAGAATAATTCAAGTACTCTCAGCAGCTTTTCTAGACGCTTATACTTAGATATTTGAATAGTTGCAATCAGTTATGAGAGTGACTCCTTTTCCATCACTGCAGGGAACTAGGTTTTTTTTTTTTGTTGTTTTTTTTGTCAATAGATAAGATAAGTAATGTACTCACTTCTTTTTTTAGCAATACATGTTTTAAATTTCTGAGGAAGTGATAAAATATTTTCGGGGCTGGAGAAGTAATTCACCATAGCTAATCTATTTGATTAATTTCACCTCAAGAATTGAAGTCATGATTGTTTCGTTAAAAAAATCAACAAACAAGTAATGCTTGGTCCATGACTTGTTTTAGAGCAATGTATTGCAGGTATTTGATGTTTGAAATTTGAAATTCAAGCTATTTTGATTGGCCACATACATCATAGGCTCTGTTACTGTCCCCTGACTGGATGAACATAATCCCTTTATATCAGTGTGAATACATTCAATTATAAACCTGAAATTCCCTTTCTAGAAATATGCTACATTAAAAGTATAAGCAGTTGTTCTGGCACAAATTCCTGAAAGTAAAACTTGGACAGTGACATATACATGGCAGTTTAACATAAAAGGTCATATATTCGATCCAAGGAAATAAGTTTTAAAATTAAAGTGAATGTTCATGGGAGAAATGTTTGCCTAATACTGAATAATTATCTGTCCATTTCATATGGAAACAGGTTACTCCCCCAACCCCAATGCAATGAATCAAGAACTAAATTAACCAAATCATAGATAAGCCTATCTGTTCACAGGTTTCACAGCTCTTCTCTGGCCTAGATATAAAAATTAGTTAAGAAAGGATTGTTCCCAGCTGTATTAAAGCAATATTTATCCCAAGGAAATAGAGAGACAAGGTGGGAGAGGTAATACCTTTTTTTGGACCACCTTCTATTGAAAGACAAACTTTCAAGCTATAGAGGTCTTCTTCAGGTCTGGGACAGGTACCCAATGTAACAGCAAAATACAAGGAGGAAAAGATTGTGTAGCATAAGTAGTTAATACATATTCTAAGGCCATGTCTACACTAAGTGGAAGATAGATGCTGCCACGGCCAATCTTCTAGGGTTTGATTTAGCAGGTCTAGTGAAGACCTGCTAAATTGAATTTAGAGGGCACCCTCCTTGGTGCTGGTACTCCCTCTCGATACAAGGAGTAAAGGAAGCCATTGGCCTCCCACTGTGTGGTCGGTGCAGAAACTCAGTTTAAGATACATAATTTCCAGCTACACAATTAACATAGTTGGAGTTGTGTATCTTAATTCAACCTTCCACTGCAGTGTAGGCTAAGCCTAAGAGGCTGAGAGGACAACTGTACAGTCCCTGAAATTCAGTCACCAGATAGCCAACTGACAAAAGAGATGCCATCATAGTTCTCAGCTGTGATGATTACACCAATGAGGTCAACCAACTCTCTCCAACACTACCTATTACAAAGAACTCAGAGGCCACCACAGACCACTGTTTACCCAGGGATTTAAGGATCTCAAACCTTTCTCCAAACTCCTCCAAAAGAAACTATACTCATCCCCCATAAAAACACCCCAGGAACCTTCTCTGTGCTTCTTCTCAAGCGACACAAACAAGAGAACTGAGTCAGATGCAGCATATCTGGCCATGGTCCTCTTACTGAAGGAGTATCAGGACTCAGAGAAACCATTCCCAAACCACTCACTATACAAAAGTCCAGCTTTCTCCACAGACTCCATATTAACAACCTCCATCAGAACCTCCATTCTTGCCACCATGGATATCTCCCTGCACTCCAAGATCCCTCACAATGACAATATCACTCCCTGATTGAAATATGGACATGTGCACTCTGAACACATGGTGAAATTCATCCATAGCAAGTTTACATTCAACAACAGTCTGTTCAAACCACAGGAATAGCCAAGGGTACTAGGATGGTTCTTGAATACGCAAACCTCTTCATGAGCCACATTGATGAAGCATTTTTGGACAAATGCATTACAAACCAATGATATACTTAAGATATAATTATATTTTCATCCTTTGGACACGGCCAACCTAAACTCCCTCAAAGATTTCCATGACATCTTCAGTCACCACCACCTATCCATCAAGTTCTGTCTACAGCATTCCTATCCCAGCATCAGCTTCCTAGACACAACAATCAGCTTTAGCAAATGAACCCACAGAAAGCTATATACAAGAAGGTGATGGATTTCCACACTTGCCTTCACAGATCCAGTAGCCAATCCAAATGCAGCAAGAATTCTTATCTAGATACTGGCATTCAGATACCACAGTTATGCTCCAAGGAGAAAGTCTAGTCCATACCCACATAACACACTTTAAAACATCTTCACCAGAGAAGGACAGTCCACCACAGAAGTAGATCACATCATGGCGTGGGACAAATACCTTAAGAAAACCTGTTTAGTACAGAAAAAGCTTTGATCACACACTCCTAATTGTCATCTACCACAAAACAGTGGAACCCATAAGGAGTACTGTTAATAATTACAAGTGATATTTGATGAGCACCATATCCTTTCTGAAATCCCTTATTTTGGTATTCAGACATTACCCTTTTGCCAAGCTCATTATCAGAAACAAACTCTCCATAGACCAGGACCCACCATATCAAGCAGACTAAACCCTACCATAACAACAGATGCAAAATCTGCAAATATAGCTCAGCTTTCAACACACCTTTCAAGAGTCCTGAATCCTATCCATGCCTATCACAGCATGAAGTATTCCTCGTTCAGTGCATTAAGATACAAAAAATGCAAAACATTACCTGGTTGGCACCTTCTCTGTGGGTGAAACCAATCAGAAAATTACTACATCTAGTATGCCCCTGGAGTAGGGGATAAATTTGGATTAAGATACACAATTTCATCTATGTTAATTGCATAGCTTAAGTCAAAGTATCTTAACTTGAATTTTTTGGTGCCATCCACACTTCAGGAAGTCAAAGGGAAGCACAGTTTCCCTTCAACTTCCCTTCCTCCTTGTAGGAGCAGGACTACTGGCATTGATGAGAGCACCCTCTCAGTTCGAAACTAGTGTGTCTTCACTAGACCCGCTAATTCAAACCCCGGAAGATCGACTATGGCTGCTTCCATCTTATCTGTGGTGTAGACATGGCCATGATGAGTGATATGCTCTTACTCTTTTTGGGAGGCTGATCCAAAGGTCACTGAAATCAGAGAGAGTCTGTTAACGTGGAGATCATTGAATCAATCCCCTGGCAGTACGGGAATATATTTTGTATTACGCTAGAATACTAATCTGAAAGGACATCTTCCTCACTCAGTGTATGAATAAATATTTAAAGTGGTAAGATCTAAAAAAATGCAAAGTATTATCTGGTTGGCACTTCTGCAACAATTATCAGAGCTGAGTCCCTGGATCATAAATTATGTGAGAACATTATCTTTATTTGTAGTTTAGAATCACTATGGTCAACTAGTATCCATCATGCCGAGATAACAAAACCATGCAATTTATGGAAATCCATATTACAAACCAATCATAAGAGCATCTGGAACTGTGATTTGCATACACAACAGGGAGTGTGTACAAATGTATTGCACACAGTTAAACAGATGCACTGTATACTTATTTCAAAGGATACTTATTGACCTCTAAAGAGTGCAAAACTATCATAATCAATGATAACTCCTTTATAGTGCTTTTCAACATCAGATCTCAAAATACTTCCCTTTTTTATTTATTTATCCTCAACATTCTTTTGAGGTAGAGAATTATCATCATCCCCATTAAACAGATAGGGTACAGAGAGTCTAACGGACTTGCTCTAAGTCACAGAGCAAGCAGTGAATTGAAACATTTATTTTGCGAAGTGGTAAAGACAGGAGTGTGAATAAAAATACTGTGCATCAGGCAAAGCACACCACCTTTATCACGGGAACACACGTCAAACAGAGATATACTTGGTCATTTCCCTGAAAATCAATCTGTGCATCTGGAAAAAAAAATGTCATCAGACAGATGCACAGGAGGTCTGTGCAACAACTATGGTTGATGATTCCCTTTCATAACAAGACGACATGGTTCATTACAGATAAAAATCATTATAGTAGTAAAAAGCTGAATCTTCCAAATGTAAAGTGTTGTTAATTATGTCTCAGGGTTGCTTACAGAATAGTTCTTTATACCAGTTCCATCTCACATGCCAATAGATACATCTGATGAATCTACTGTTCTAAAATATAAGATCATGTAAATGCTTTTACCAGGGAGGTATCTACTCACCTTTATTATATCAGAAACATAAAATGCAAATGAATTTTATACCCTTTAGTATCAATTACATCTTTTTATATTCTAGTGAATGATGAATCTCAAGTTCTCTCACAGTAATGAGTTGTTTTGTGATTGAAAGTGAAATCCTTGGGAATCCATTTGAAAATCCGATATTGATGGAGATTTGCCAAGTGCTAACATACAGTAATTCAAACAGCTGCAAACTATTTTAAGATGTTTACCAACTGGGGCACAGTTCTTCAGCCTTTACTCTTAGTGGGGTGAAATTCATCTCTGAACATGGTCCAGGGCAAGACCTATGAACTTCTTAAGACTGTACAGACCTTCTGCACAAGGATGAATTTCACCCCAGATAAGCACAAGATTTAAAATCATGCTTTTAGGTAGTTTTAGGCCATTCTCTAATATCAACACTACCTGAATGGTGAATGTGACAGTTCAAATATTATAGGCACTAACCCCTTGTTTGCAAGACATTTTGGATTTGTATAAAGAGTTCTTTGTGTAATACTGAAAATGTATTGCTCACATTCTGGAACACAGATTTATATGTTCAGGTTCCAAATGGCATTTTCTTTAGATACAAGTGCAGCTGGCATTAAATGTGGGGAATAAATGAAAGTGCCAGTTTATTATTATATTTTAAACAAGAAAATCTTTATCCAGGTATGGTAGGTTCCTAATGTAAAGAACTGCTTGAGAATTTTCTGACAATACAGTTTCCCTTCAGAAAAAGCTGATTTGACATAATAGTAGTGTTCTGTGTGAATATGTTAAATCTTCTGAAACTTTCAATGGAAGCCAGACAACCTGAGCTAGATTGTGAGCTTACTAGCTGTTTGGAGACTGTTAGAAGAATTGAACTAATTTTTTAACACATATTTTTTATTTTCCTTGTTATATAAAACAGGAATATCCATTTTAGGATCAACTGTACTAATGAATATGCTCATGGGGTTACATTTTCACAAGTGACCACCTCCTGTAATTGAAGGTGGACTTAAATTTTGAACACCCAAAAGAAATGGCTAGATTTTGAAGAGAGCACAGCATCTAGCAGCTACTACATCATAAGCATCATTGAAGCAAGGATGTTTATAGCTGCTAATAAATAAAACTTTGCCTTTCTATAGGCCCTTCCTCCCCAAGTATCTAGAAGTACTCTGTCAATATTAATAAATTAAGCTTGTCCACAATTTTGTGAAGTAATCGCAACATTATGGCCAGGGAAACTTATGTACAGAAATGTTATGCTCTGCTTACAATTTCATGAAGAAATTCTGTTGCTGAGAGAGGAATAAATAAATAATTCCAGGAGTTGGTTAGCAGACTCAACTCTTCACTGATTGGCTATCAGCAGCCCCATAATATTGATCGTGCAGCCATGGCTTTTGCTGCTGAATCTTCCCCTAGTTATACAATTGTGTTCCAGAATCTGAACCAGTAACTGCCTTCTTTCTATAGAACACATTCTCCCATCTGCCATTGCGCTTCCCCCCGTCACAGCTTATCCATGTGGTGAGTTTGCATGTCAATGCACAGGGCAAGATGCTCATTCAATCTTTGTCACCTGCTTTCCACAGAGATTGCAGTATTAGTGTGGTATATGCAAGCTATGTAACTGCTGAAGTTTTACTCTCTGTGTATTGCATTTTGAAATATTGAGGAATCTGTTATCTGCAAACACAGAAGCCATTTTTGGACACAGTGAGGATGTAGCATGTTACAGAAGAGATATATTGAAAAAAAAGAAATTGGTAATGTATTGCTTTCTTTTTTTGAAAGCAATACATTATCTATTTGAAATAAAGGTAATTCAGATGCTTTTTGGAGGGAAAACCCACCAAATACTCCAGCAACAAACACAAGATTGTAAAATCAACAAAAAGCACAGAGTAAAGAATTCATCTTAGAGTTTTGGTAGATAATTGCACAGAGAAAAAATTGTCAAGAAGGCATCAAGACCCAGTGACATTCCAGGTAAAAGTTAAAGGAAAACAATGAATGTGATGTCAAGAACTTCCTGAAAAAGGTTCAGAAATAGTGAACCTGATAACCATGTAATTACTGTCCAGAAGAAAATATGCTTTAATTTTCTATCTGCCTGAGAAAGTTTTAAACTGTCTTCAATTTTGATGACTTTGATAGAGGTCTTTAGCTAGAGATGATTTTTGTTTTGAGAATTAAGCCCAAATTAAGAAAATCCACTGAATGCTGTTTGTATAAAGGAACTGACTTCCTGGAAGGAGCTGTAAATAGTGCTAGTGTTTGAGTCTGCACAGAAGTTCAGACTACTTGCTTCATGCCTCATCGCCTGTCAACAGATAAATAAGGCGACTTGATTCATCACACAGAAATCTTGCCTCCTGCAAACTATGTTTGCGTAAAACACATGAATCCTCTTTTTGGATCAGCAACCACATTCCAATTTCCGCCTACCCCTTTTCTTCTAACTTGTCTCCTTTTTTTTTTTTTTGCATTGCCAATACCATCTTCCTTCACTAATCCCACCAAAGATGACCACTAAACTAACTGCCGCCTATTTTCATTTTATCTAGAAACATTTTACTTATAGGCTCAAAATTCATTTTCCTTAAATAATGGGCCATTCTCACAAATGTTAGCAAAATGCAAACATGAAAGTGGAACCCCGTGGCATCAGAGTTCAATTTCTGATTCTCGAAAATGTCTGAACAATTTTTCCTGCTTGCAGTGAGCTCATGAATGTGAAGTGACTTCCTCACTGGAATTCACAACACTTCAGCGTATCTCAAACCAAACCTCCTTCCCTCAGCAAGGACAGATGGATCCACTAGATGTGTTTACATTCCCATTACCAAACTTTTAGTTCAACTTTGATGTGACCTGCATCTTATTGTTATATAGAAGGTTTTCCACTCTGAAGTGAGAGATTATATATTTCAGAAATGAACAAAATGCACTTTAAAACTGCCCCCTGCTTCCCTCCCTACTCCCAAAAGCTAAAGCAATTTCTTACAGCATTGCTATCAGTGACATAGGTAGTATATTAATGTTTCAGACCATACTTTGATTTATATTTACTTTAATCCCCCTTATTTTGATCTATGGCCAAAGAGTGAAACTGGATCCAATATTTTTCAGAAAAAGGTAGAATTTATTAACCAATTTCATACTCTTCTTTCAAGGTTGACCAGTATGTCATTAACAACCATCCTTTAGATTTGCTATGGGAAATAAGCTTACTTTATGAGAAACATAATTGCTCAAAAAGTAGACAAAAGGGAAATACTATATAGAGTTAGTGTTGGAATAAAATTGAAGTAAACAGAAGTAATTTGATAATGATTCTGCACAAAACAGGATGAAATATGATCATTTTTGTCACATTAATTTTCATGAGACCAATATTAATTTGAATATTGCTCACTTTCCCCCCTCATATTAAAAGTTATATTTAGCAAATAAGTACAATTAGGAGAAAGTGAGCAATATTCAAATTGAAAGTAAAAATCAGAATGATTCCTTTTGATGTTTCATTCAAGAGTTACTTAGAACTTTTGTTCCCTTTTACCAGAAATTGTGCAATACAGAAATGATCCTCAAATATTCCAGAAATAGAGATAAAATGTTCAGCTTGGCTCCAATTTAAGCTACAACTGAAAAAAAGGAAGAAGACATTAGCAAAAGGAAAGTTACATGTCCCTGACAGGTTCCTAGCTTATGTCCTGATCCTGTTCCTATTGAAGGCAAAGAGAAGATTTCAACTGGAATGGAGTTAAGTTTAGAACCAAATCCTGCAGTACTTAACCAGGATTTCAACTCATGAGAGTTTTGTCTAAGTATGTATTATCATAGTGTAACTTAGGCAGTGATGCTGGAACTATTTTTAGTGTCAGGATGCTGAATTGTCCCCCCACACACACACCTGTTCTTGCCCTTCACCACCCCAGGCTGGGATCGCACCAAGGGTTGCCAACTCCCCCGGACAGGATGCCATTGCTACAAAGGGTGTCCCATAGTCTAGTCCAGTGTGGTGTCTTAGCCATAGAGGGAGGTGGCAGCAGTTCCCTGGGACAGCAGTGGACTCCAAGTGGCAGCAGAACCTCTGGGGCTAATAGCCTGGACCCAGGGGATAGAAAGCTTCAGAGCCCATGAGGACAGTGGGCACCAGGTCCCTAGGGGGAGTGGCAAAGCTGGTGAGATTCTGGAGAGGCTGCCCGGAGGCTGGGACCTAGGGCTAGGAGAGCTGGTGGTGGGTCACCAGCAGGACCAGGTCCTGTGTGCAGGGAATTCAGGTGTAAAACCTGGGGTTGCTGCAACACCACTATGAATTTAGGCAGGCCTGCTGATGCGGGCGAGGGGGGAGTAAAGGGGACAACTTCTCCAGGGCTCAGCAATTCTAAAGGGCCCAGAGCTCTCAGCTGCTCAGCACTGGCAGGCCCTTCAAGTTGCTGCTGGAGTGCCACGTGGAGCTCTCTGGATGGTTCTAAAGACTGGGGAAGGGAGCAGTGTGGTGCTCTCTGGGTAGTGCTGAGGTCTGGTTGCCCCCAGCATCACTCATTCCTCCAGTTTGCCCAGGAACCCACCATGGCTGACTGCTCCCCTAAACTTAGATGCGTTATTGTGCTCAGCATTTTATAAACCACATGGGAAGAAAAAGTCCCTGCCCCTAGGAATTTTATTTCTTCATGGTTTGAAATGACTTGCCCAAGTTCACACAAGCCTAGAAGCCAGGTCTCCTAAGTCTGAGTCCATTCAACTATTTAGGGGTACATCGACACAGCAGGGCAAAAGTTTAATTAAGCTACACAACTTGAGCTACGTCAATTGCATGGTGTAAGTCGAAATAGCTTAATTTGGCTTTTGGCGCTGTTTACACAGCAGGAAGTCAAAGGAACAACACTCTTCCTTTGACTTCCCTTACTCTTCGTAAAATGAGGGTTACAAGAGTTGGAGTAAGACAGAGGTGTGAAATAATTTTTGATGGGAGGGCCACTCCAAGATTTTGGAAAGTGGTCAAGGGATTCACTCTTCCATGATATTAATGGAGGAGATGTGGGGTCTGGGATGGAGGTTGGGTGCAGAAGGGAGCTTAGGGTAAGGGATTGGGGTGCAGGAGGGAGACTAGAGTCTGGGAGGGAGTTGGGATGAAACAGGCGGTTGTGACCTAGGGCAGGGGCCTGGAGTACAGAGGTTTGGGATGTGACCTGGGGTAGGAAGGGATTGTGATCTGGGGCAGAAGACTGGGGTGCCAGATCTGGGAGGGAGTGTGGGTGTAAGAGGGGGACAGAGGATTTGGGTATGTTCAGTGGGGTGGGCAGAGTTGGGGCAGGAAAGGGCTGAGGTGCCAGAAGCAGGCTGTGGCCAAGAGACTTACTTGCCAGCTGCCAAACTAGCCTGCCTGCCTGCCTGCCTGCAGAGCTTAAAATGTTTCCCAGCCAGCCTGCCTGTTTGCCTGGCCATGTGCTCCATGAATAACTGAGCGGAAGAGAGAGGGCATGATTCTTCTTAGCTGCTTGTTAGTTGAACAAGCAGCTCCCATTGGCTGATTTCTGCCAGAAACTGGCCAATGGAATTGTGCTGGGGATGGGACGGCTCCTAAAACTTCCTTCCTCCCCTCCAGTTTTAAAATAGAAAAGAAGCCCTGCCAACCGCGTTTGTGCACTGCTTGCAGGGCTGCGGAGCCAGCTGGGGAGCCTGCCTGAGACTCCCTGCTCACTCCATGGGCCTGATCTGGTGGCTTGGTGGGCCGGATCCAGCCCACAGGCTGTATTTTGCCCAGGCCTCGTGTAAGAAGTCCTCCAGTTCACCATTATTTTGAAATAAAGGCTTGTAGTGTAGATGCATACTATTTTATTTCAGAATAACGTTGCTGTGTAGACTATATTGCTTTTAATAAATACTATAAGTTTGGGGGCATTAAAACTGGGAAAGGAAAAAGCCAAACTATTGTATCTAGAAGGTCCTGAGAAGGGCTATTGGGGAGTGAGTACCTTTACATTAATTGAAAGTAAAGTATATTGCTTGGCTTTATCACTGTGACAGCCTACAGCCTTGAGTCTCCAGGGCAGCAACATTTGCATACAGTTTCCATTTTACTAGATTTACTTATTGTCTCTTTGGCAGTAACAACAGTTTCCTCAACACAATAACTTGCCTGGATTTTTTGTTGCTCTTTTGGGGACTTTTCTTCTTACCGTGCAAATACCATTATTACTGTTTATTTTTGAAAGTTGAATATTATCAAATTTGTATTCTGTTCTCTTATGAGTTAGGTGTCAGTATTGTAATTACCAGCCATTTTAACAATCTTTCCATATATTTATTTATTTAAAATATTTTTTACCCCGCCTCTCTATTTAAAATATTTGAGGCAGCTTACGAGATTTTTTAAAACACAATAAATAAATATATAGAAAGTAAAATACAGGACCCCACGGGGGGAGGGAATATAAAACCTGCTAAAACACCTCAAGAGGAGGGACACCCACACACACACACACACCCACCCACCCACACACACACACAAAACTAAAGACCAATAAAAGTATGGGTAAAAAGGGTGGCCTTGGCCTGGCACTGAAACAGTACCAATGTTGGTGCCAGGCGACAGTCCCGGGGGAGAGAATTCCATAGCCTTGCGGCAAAGGCTGAGTAGGCCCTGCTCCACGTAGCTGTCAACCTTATCTCCATAAGTGGAAGAACACAGAGCAGGGCCTCCCCATCTGACCTCAATCCCCAGGCAGGTTCATATAGGAGGAGATGGTCCTTCAAATACCCAGCTCCCAACCTATTTAGGGCTTTATAAGTCATAACCAAGACCTTGAATTGTGCCCAGAAACATACCTGCAGCCAGTGCAGTTGCCGGAGCACTGGCATAACATGCTCCATATAATGAGTATTAATTAAAACTCGAGCAGCCACATTCCAGACCAGTTGAAGCTTCCAAAGACTCTTCATAGGCAGCCCCATGTAGAGCACATTACAATAATCCAGTCGGGATTGGAATCACAGTGGAATCACTGTAGCCAAGTCATTCTTATTCAGGAAGGGTTGCAGCTGGTGGATCAGCCAAAGCTGCCCAAAAGCACTCCTGGCCACTGAGGAAATCTGATTTTCAAATGTTAAAAAAGGGTCGAGGACTCCCAAAATGCATACCTGTTCTTTCAGGGGGAGTGTGACCTCATCCAGAACAGGTAACACATCATATTCCTGGACAAATGGTTTCCTGATCCACAGGTTATACTGCACTAGGATATCTACCTTCCATCACCACCTCCCCTCGCTCATGCTATTTTATGTTTTACAAAGTATTTGGCTTTTAAAGGATTCATCACCACAAGAGTCTCTCACAAGCTTCTTTCCTTATCTTTTTGGTCTAAGACATCAAGGCACCATTGCTCTCATTTCTAAAATAATCTGCTCGTCTCGCCCTAAAGACATCTTGGATTATATAACCTCACAAAGGCTTCTCCTTTGAATCTCTATTTAACCAAGTACTTTTTTTTTTTTTGCGTGTCTATCATTTTCACAAGATGAAACCCTTATAGTCCAGTCCTTTGCAAAGAAATGCTGATTCTTTCTGACTTTCCTAAAACTTACTAGGCTTTATCCTTTCTTCTACAATGATTATATAATTCAAAAAAGGATTATATAAAGAGCTATTTCCCATTAGAGAAATAGGAGCTTATTCATATCAAAGCCCTGATTTTCAAGGATGCCAAGGCCCCTTTATACCACTCCAGCAGCATAAAGGTACTTTTAAAAACCATTAAACATTACACAAAAATATATGTGTAGGCACCCCGATTTTAAATTTTTGGCATAAGAGTCCATGACGTCAGAGATTTCAAAAAAACACTAAGGAAAAGGAAATCTGTCTTTTATATATGAGCATGGAGATGACTGAGTAAAGTTGGGTCAGTTTATGTTGATGAGATGAGCTTTTGAGCTTACACTGAAGGGCAGCTCTTTTTTTATCTCAAAAAAGTTCATCTCCCTCACTTTCAGAAGTTGGTGCAATAAAAGTCATTACTTCACATGCTTTGTCTTTCTAGTATCCTCTGATCACAGTTATAGCAATACTGCATATGAGCATAAATCAAAATATTTATACTATTGTTTAGGGAGAGTACCATGTTTTTGGTGTAGTCAGTCCACTGTAATTTCTGACAAAGGAGAAGCAACTTTGTTGGATGCAGGTGCAATAGATAATTCTGATTTCCCTGGTGAGCAAAGGCAATATATTTTGGCTGCACAGCTTCCTAAGATACTTATAAAGTATAATCTCCTTACTACTAGAATTAGAAATGCTGTTAACCAGGGTGAGAGTTGGGGGGAAAATGCTTTCTGAATTTTGCAACATTTTGGACACATTTGCTCAATATATTTGTGAGGAAGAATCATCAATAGAGTGATGTTCCTTGGATGGAATTATTTAGATTTCAATAACTACAAGGAGTCCTGTGGCAATTTAAAGACTAAAACAGATTTATTAGGGCATAAGTTTTTGTGGTTAAAACCTACTTATCAAGTGTGGAACCAGTGTTAATGAGACTAATTAAGTCAGGATGTCAGCTGTCAGGAACAATATACCCACTGATGCCACGACACACCTGGTGGCTGAGTTAAGAGACTTTGTCCTCATCCATAACCATTTCCAATTTGGAAACAATTTACACATATATATCTTTACCCCTATCACTGTAATTTCCACTCCAATTCATCTGATTAAGTGGGTTTTACCCACAAAAAATTATGCCCTAATACATCTATTAGTCTTTAAGGTGTCATAGGACTCCTCTTTTTTGTGCAGATACAGACTATCACAGCTACCCCTCTGTTTTCTATAGGAACTAAAATTAGGTTTTATAGAAATTACTCTGAGACTTAATACAAAACTGTCCTATTTATCAAAGTTTTTAACTATTCCCTAGAATTATACTAGAAGACTGGGTCCCTGTTGTAGAATTCTATAGGTTAATTTACACATTTTATGGGAAGGTTACTGTTTAATAAGTTCTGTTGAAATTTCCCTTACGGGTAAATTTCTTACTTTTAAAGGACATTGGTGAATCTAGATGACATTTTATAGAATCATTTATGAAATTAAAAGTTATAAATGGAAGTTTGTCAATTTTTGTCACTGAGAAGGGAGATAAGATTGGCTCTATGGGCCAGTCTCAGTACTTATGGCTACAGAATTAAAGAAAAATGTGTTTTCAAAGGGCCACTCTAGCAATGAGGGAAAGATTGCCTGTTAAATGATCCTTTTCATGGGCGTTTTACCCCCAAATGAATTTATGCTGTTTAAAAACCAAGCAAAAGCAATTTATAAGGTGCCTTAAGATTCTTTCCTTTGGCTGCATTCAGCTGTCAGATCTTTGACACACACTGTGACATTGGGCTTAAATCAGGATGTTATTCTACAGGCAACCAGACTAGATGAACATAATGTTCGCTTCAGGCCTTAAAAAAATCTATTAAGCAAAGCCATGAAAAAAGTAAGGGTGTAAGAAAGACAAGACGGGCTCTGCTGTGTACTGTGTCCACTTTGTGCTGCACCATAGATGTAGTCTTGCCTTAATATGGTGGTAACTAGATCAGAGAGTGATACCCCAATGTGAGGGTAGTCTTCAGTTTAGAAAGACCCTACATTGGCCCTGTGCTGCCATTCCCCCATGCTAGTGAGGGTATGTCTGCACTGCACGGCTATTTCGGTATACTGGAAGTATCCCAAAATAGCTACCCCACATCTACACAAGCCGCCGATTATTTTGAAATATTTTTCAAAATAACAAGCATGCTATTTCAGCATCCTGGTAACCCTTGTTCCACAAGGGTTAAGGGATATCTCGAAATAGCATGTTATTTCAAAATTTGGTGCTGTGTAGATGAACCAAATTTCAAAATAAGCTATTTCAAAATAGATTCGAAATACAATATGCAATTTGCGTGGTGCAAATTGCATATCTTATTTCAAGTTTAGGGTGCTGTGAAGACACACCCTGAGAATGACATGTCACTAAAGAAGGAAGGTTCAATCCAGACTGCCTTGGGGAGATTTTCAGACTGGGTGTGAATCACTGCACGGGAAAGATCATCAGCATCAGGGGAGAGCTTAAAGCACATATTTGTGCGATCTTGGAACCTGAACATATCTCAGCGTGCTCTCTGTACAAGTTAGATGCACCATGTCATCCAAAGCACAGTAACTATCAACCGTTACCGCAATTAAGCATCGTATCAGAACTGGATCACACTCTCCATACCATAATGGACAATGTCATTAGATACCTCCACAGGATTGTGAATATTTCTACCCAAGAATTTTAAGACTATTTAAATTATACATTAATTTGATGCTTGGCCCTTGCTACAGACTTTTTTCTTTAAGACTCACATCATTTCTCTCTAAACAGAAATAAATGGTTTTATTTCTAGCATCACTTCATTATTAATCCAGAGAAGAAAATAATAGGTCCAATGAAGGCACATTAATGTTAACATTCATGGTGATACTAAGAAGCAGTGGGGTTTTTGTATATACATAAGGAAGAGTGCTTTCTTCCCAAATTCGTTTAAACGCAGGCCACTGGAGCAAAGACCAGATGGTAATAACTTTCGGTCACTATCAGTCTTACCTGGATTCAAAAGACTCATCTAGATGTGCAAGATTCATCTTCCTAATTCTCAGTCCCCTGTAGCTACTTTTGAACTTTTAATGAGACCCTCATGCCTTCCACTTAGAATCTGGGCTGGTTTTGTTCTCCAATAAGAGACAAGACAAGGATCCTACTTACCATATTAAATGATGACCTAGAGGAGGAGCTACAGGGATATTTCAGAGTGAATATTTTGATTTATGTCTTTGCTAATAGATTTTTTTTAAGGCCTGAAGGAAACATGATAATCTAATCTGATTGTCTGTGAAATAACATCCTGCTTTAAGCCCATTTATGGCTTAAGTATTTTCTTTCAAGGGGGAGATACACAGAAAAGTGGAAGGATGTAGTGACTAGCATGAGGGAGATGAATGGGATGTAAAATACCACCTCCCCGTCCAAATCTCCTCCCATGGTACTGACATGCTACTAAGTGTAACAAAGTAGAAAGTGTTGAGATTAATCCATTTCTTTCTATGGGAAATTTATCAGATAATCTATAGACAAATATAATATGCATTTAATGAAGCCTCATAAAGAGATTATATAAAATTTAATAAATGAAGGGCATGTTCTCATTTCTGCCACTGAACAGAGGGATTTCTGTTCTCTATATCCAGATGCAGGAAGTTATGAGATCACCAAAAGAACCTATTTTCCTATCTGACTAAAGTACATATTATTACTCAAACTTTTCCTTGTAAAGCAGAGACTAAATTATAGGCTTTGTATAGAGAATGGGTTCCCATAATATCTGTTCCTCAAAACTAAGATGTGGTGTCTCCTAGGAAATAAATGGACAACTTTGCTTGAAAGACAGTGACATGATATGGCATCATGTTAATTATTAACATTGTAATATTTTAAGTGTTTATTTGATAGAATATTTATTTGCCTTAGATGGGTTGGCATTTAAAGGTAATTGCTATCAACATAGAAAAAAAGTCATAATAGATTGTACCTTTTTCACACACCTACCAGCCCCAAGTAAAAGTTAAGGCTGCCTTTAGGAAGTTTGTCCAGCTCCTATTTATATAAAGATATTAGGGAGTTATATATCACACTATATATACTACTGACATAAAAAAGCTGTTATTTTATAGTGTCGAATGACATTAAATTTAAAAAACTGGGTCACACAAGTCATGTGATATGTATTTGTGAAATCAAATTGAAAATTAGGCATCGACTAATATACTTTCCTTTTACAGTTGTTAGTCAGCATTCCTGCATACTGCAAATGCCAAATTTTCTATCAATAAATTTTGATTTTAGAGGTAATAATATCTGTAATCTCATCTGTACCATCACCAGCACTTGCATTTTTGGAGCACACTGATATGATGCATCGCATAGTGCATTTCCTTAAAAAATGAATACAGAAATAAGGTGACCCAAGCCATCTGTATTATCTAAGGTCCACATTTATCCTTACTCAAGGTCAAGTATATCTTTTATTCACAAAAAAGAAGCAAAGGCAGTTATGGGTTGTATAATAAGTGGCTAAACATATACAAAATAGACTTAACAATTCATTTTTTTCTAGGAAAGTATAAAGGATAGGATGTGTTTAATACAAGGAGTGAACAAAATACAGTCCTGGCTTTTACTGAACTCAAAGGGAATTATGCCTGCTTACACCAAATTTAAGAAGGGCTCATTGTCCTTAAGTAGTGAAAAGTTATTTCACCCCAGACTGGCTGAGCCTGTGCATTGCTGCTGTAGCTCCAGGAGGCACAACTGGGGGAGATATGCATCCCTCCTGACTGGGGCGGATTTGTCTGCCCCTGTGCTCCCCAGCCAGATTCAGGAATGCAACAAACTGTGCAGTTCCCCCTCACTTCCTGACAAAGAAGAATAGCCAGCAATGTTCCCATATGAATCGAGGGGGGAGGGGCAAATTCAGGGCTGGGGCAATCTTGGAAGTGGGGGCACCTCCAGCCACACCCCTTGGCTTGCCTAGTGATTCCTTCTCTTTTTTATATGGGTTTATGAGAAGCAATCCCATTCTAGTCAAAGCCCATTTTCCTGGCACAACAAAACACTTATCTTGCTTTAAATTATGCTAAGAGGAAGCTGTATACCGAATTTGGAGGTCCTAGCTCTTACTGTGTAGGAGGAGTTCTTGTACAAACAGACAGATACATAGACAGTCTCACAGACAGACAGGCAAACTCTCTCAAATATACAGTAGATTAGTTTAAATGAATTGATATGCCCAACACCATTAAAGTGAGGCAACAGGAGTACTCAGATATTCTTGACTAGTGCTCATTACACTCAACACAGCCTTTGAACACGCTTTTTACCTGTATTTAAATGACTGTTTGGCAGTGCACTTAGACAGATGAACATTAAAGCCAGGCTTCTCTGTTTCCAACTAAACATTTTGAAAGGTTTTTCCTGAGCTTTATATTGCTTCTGTGCACTCTTAAAATTATGTCATGACACTATTTAAGCCCTTTCCTTAATATCAAATATATCGATAAGTGAAAATCTACAGATACACATTTTAGAATCATAAATGTGAATCATAATGGCTTTCTGGACCGAGTGGTGCAAAAGTTAAAACTAGAAAGATATCCTCAGTTTACATAATAAAATGCAAAGTGAGTCCTACTATGTATGTGTACAAAGAGCTGTCAGGTTATCTATATCCAAAAGTCATACTGGGCATCCTGGAGCACTGGTATTTTCACCAAAATTACTGCACAGTAAAAATATAGCAACATTCATCTCGAAAGCTGTGAACACATTGAGAAGATTTAATCAGCAAAGTACAGCATGAAGTTATATGAACCAAATTCTGACTGAAACTGGAAGAACGTTAAGTGTAGAGATTATAGTATGACCCAACTTCTAAGATTAATTTCTTTAGTTTCTTCTATCTGGCACTGCCTTTTACTAACAACATTCAGTTTCAGCCAGTACAAAATACTGCAGCACAACAACTTTGGCCTATCAGTATGCCATCTACTGTGCCTACCTGTTACTCAGCGATTATGATCTAAGGTCCTATTTTGGTATGTAAAGAGTGCTTTAGTACTGGGACAGTCTACATGAGGTGTCATTCTTTCTTGACTTGTATCACTAAGATTGATGGATCTGTTGGCTACCAGCCATTGCCATCTCAAAATAAGAGCTGCAATCTTCTGCACTATGGCATATTCCAACTCTCCTTGAAGACACTGAGGTTACATCTACACTGCAGTGCTATTTCAGGATACTGTTTCGGAATAGTGGGTTATTTAGAAATTTGGCACTGTGTAGACAGTGCCAAATTATGAAATAAGCTATTTTGAAATTGACTCAGAATAAGCTATGCAATTTGCATAGCTCAAATTGTGTAGCTTATTTTGAGCTGCAGGTGCTGTGTAGACACACCCTGGGAGTCTTTCCTATAGTGGATAGTACTTAATCCCACTCCTACCAAAGCTAAAATTTACCTATTCTGGCCCAGGTTTTGGACTCATCTCAAATTGTTTCATTTATAGAGCTCATAGTCTGCAGTTGGTTGGCTCTAAGCAGCAGTGCCTAGTCAGCCCCTCAATTCGGGTGACATTATAATAATGACATTGCATTACTGAATCTACCCTCTAGGAAGATATTTTATATGAATGTAGCAGAGTTTTTGAAGAAAAAAAAGTGTATTAGAAAATAAGTTGTGGAAGAATAAAGTGAATTCATGTCTAGGAGGCACAACATTCTCTTTGTTGCTATACTCCATCACAGTTTAATCATGTGTATTTATAACAGTCTGAAAGTGTTATTTAGACTTTTATTTGTACATGCTGTTTAGAGATTTGTTAGATTTTCCCCCTCCATGGTAAGACATACCAAGAAATGCAGCAACATTTTTGAAAGCACTTGTAACAAGTGGCATTGTATTTTGAACCTGTGGAAGCAGGATCCTCAGGGGTTTTAGGTAAAGATCAAGCAGATCATTAGAAGCCCCTGTGAAATATTTTCTATTGATTTTTTTAGTTTCTGAAGCAGAAACTTACATTTATATCTTCAGTTTGACAGTTGCACCTGCAACGATTTTCAGATATAAAAGTGAGCTACAGATTAATGCTCTAGCAAAGGGAAGCATTTCCCTACATTCGTAAAGTTTAGTGCTTCTCAAACTTGTGACTCTGTGATAGCCACATGAACACTGGTGTATAGAAGTCTATGCTGCCACTTTACTGTGCTGTAACTTTCTGGCTCAGGACTATGAAAAAAACCCACACTCACCAAGCATAGCAAGTTAGAGTGCTGTAAGGTGCTAGTGTAAACTGGGCTATAGCAGTGGGAGCTGTGCTCCCAGTGCAGTTAGCTACTCCCCTTGGGGAGGTGGTTTACTTCCTCCATGGCCACACTGCCATATTAAAGCACTGCAACATCACTGCTGCCCTGGCTGTGCTTTCAACTTTCAAGGGTAAAACAATACAGACATCAGTATCGATCACTGTCTTCAATCCATTGGTACATGAATGTACATGAGTGGGATTCTCTTCTTGCTTACCCCCAGCTTTCCTCTACTGGGGCTTGCTTCTGATTTACATGGGTGCAAATAAAAAGAATCAGACATGCTATAGGATGACGTAGACTGAAACTATAATATTTTGTTGTATTCAAATGTGTCATGATTCCCATTTGCAATTGTTTCTCACTTAGCTTTTTATTTGTATGTGATATTCAAAATCAAAATTAACAGAAGAGTTTTTGGTCTGCATCATGGTTTAAATGTGAATCAGCTGCTTAAGAGTAAGGGAAAACACTACCAGATACACTACCTAGTTATGCAGCATGGAGACTGTAAGCAATGAACAGGTCTTCTGCTCATATCTTCTTGTAACAAAACTGCAGACTTTGCATTCTGTCTCTCTCCAGGCTGTTTCTGTCATACTGCTCCTCAGGTGCTTTGGAGAGCCCAACTATAAAAGTGGGTAAGATCTGGAACCATAGGTCTCCCACGTGTCTTGGCTTCAGTCCCCTCACTCTCAATTCACTGTCGTGAATTTGACATAAAAGTTAATCCGTATTTGAACCTGGACAAGAAGGCACTAAGGAGCAATGAAGACATGAAAGTGTGCCCTTGGATGTAGTTGTATATCACCAGTGCATCCCAACTGGCAACAACACCCTTTAGCCCATAAGCAACATAACTGAGTGCAGTTGTGCCTAATTAACTATGCAGAATGCATCATATGCATGGTAGTGTAACAGGTATAACAATAGCCTGGAAAAACCTTACTGAATGAAGTTAAACATCTTTGGAGTTTGTTTTATTAAAAACACTTGTGTTTATGCATTATTGTGGGATTGTATGGAACTTCTTTAGAAGGAGACATGATTAGTGAACTCTCTGGGAAGTGTTACCAACATCAAAGAGCTATTTGGGTAAGAAGTGGGAAATGGTTTTCCTAGAAAGTACTGAGGACATTTTTGAAACCGTGTCCTGGGTACTGAAATCTATTATTACTGATTAAATATACCTAGAAACTCCAGATCTGCCATCCTTGTTCATCAACTATGTATAGGGTGGACTAAACTTTCCATAAGTGTGCTAGTTCTGAACAGAAGCTGTTATGAACTTGTGACCACAGGAAAAACTCCTGTGTTGGGTTTGAAGCAATGAGTCCTAAGCCTGCTGGAATTGGGGGATGACCTGTGGTCAGCTTATTAGCATGCATGTTGGTTGTTTTATTGTTTTGAATGTTTTCTATGAAATGCTTTTACTTAAGAATAAAATGCTCTTGCTTAGAAACAGCTGTGTGGTAATTTATGACTGGAGCAATTACAATATTATTTGTCTCCGAAGAAAAAGCAAAGCAGACATTGGCCTGCTGAGACAATCTGCTTTGCATGGGAATAGTAATTTAGACAGGGACCTGTTCCTCCTGGAAACACCTCATCTGTCTATATGAGACCCAGAAGGTCAGCTTAAAGCACACAACTCCAGCTACATAAACTCCAGTCGACATACCGTAAGCCAAGCTTGGTGCCATCTTTGCAGTGGGAGATCAACAGGAGAAAATGCTCCCATTGGCTTCCCTTACTCTCTGCAACCACGAGGAGTACCAGCACCCACCGGGCTCACCTTCAGCATTCAATTTAGCAGGTCTTTACTAGACCCGCTAAATCGAATGACAGAAGATCGATCTCTGGTGCAGCAAGTGGAGAGGTGGTCTCAGCTAGAGAGAAACTGTCTCTGCCTAAGAGCAACTGATAGCCGGAGGAGCTATAAGGCAGGATGGGTGCCCTTCCTGGACCACTGAGGGAGGAGTACAGGTGCTGGGGCCCTGAACTGTGATTGCCTGAACTGACAGTCGCCATATAAGAAATCCTACTTAAATTGAGTGGCTACCAACAAGTAGAGTCTTGGAGGAAACAAGTATAGAAAGTGTTTTCTCTAGCAAATGAAAATATATTAGAGCAGTATCCCTGTCACTGGCTGCCATGAGCAATATGGGTTTCTCTCTCTCAAATATTAATTTGCTTCTTTCAGCACCACAGACAGAATGACACAGACATGAAACCCTCCATTTTTCAACTTATGTCTCATGTGTCACTCCTTTTATGGATGAAAGGAAAGATGCTTAGTTAGCCTTGGAATGATTTCAGCATCATATTGCAAAGCATCTAAGGGACGATGAACTTAAGAGAATGAGTCCAATCTGATTGAGGTTTAGGATCACATTTAGGAGCAAGACAAAAAGACGAGAGCTCCAGGTCAAGAGTTGTCCTTTATACCACTTTGCGCATATTATATCAGGATTGGGAAGGGGTGATAAAAAAAGCTCTTTCCAATTTGGTATGAAAATGCAGAATCAAAATACAGGGCGTGAGGAGATCTGGGTATTTCACTCTAAATGAGCTTCTCCCACCAGAAATTTGGTTGAGGCAGAGTTAACTCTGAGTTCTTATTTGGGGCATTTCTCCATTTTAAAAGCCACTTTTAAAGATATAAAATTTAACTGGGGAATGCCTGTGGGACTCAGGCAAAGTTAGGTCAACCCCACATAACACACAGGAATTTTTACCCTCTTATTAAAAGGCTGTTTGCTTCAGTATGACATGGAGAATACAGATAGCTCAACACACAGTTGCCATTGAGGGTCTCATTAGGAAAGCTGGAGCACTCAATGATGTCAATGGGAGTTGAAATATTCAGCATCTTCTAGCAGGTGTTAGATTAGAGGCCTTTACTAAACAACTTGAAGCCTGCGTATCTTTGGGTTTAATATGATTGGAGGGAAGGGGACTACTTATTTGCCAATTTATTTATAGAGAGTGTGTGTGTGTGTGTGTGTGTGTGTGTGTGTGTGTGTGTGTGTGTGTGTGTGTGAGAGAGAGAGAGCGCAGATGAGTATGATGGGACAGACTAAGCCCACACACACCCTGCTGGAGGCCTCAGGGTCCTACCATGCCCCATCCCAGATAAAAAGCTATCCTCCAAGGTCCTAGAGCTGTTGAGGGGAAACAGCCAATGAGAGCAGCTGCAGGGAACAGCCTATCAGGGCCCAGCAGAGCCATGTAAAAGGAACTTCAGAATCAAACTGCAGTCAGTTGCCATCTGCAGTTGGAGTGGAGAGGACTACCAGGTCACTGGCTATCTGAAAGAAGAGCAGGGCCACAGACAGCACAGTGTGGGCAGGGGTTGGGGCACTAAGAAGGAGCTACTGGCTAACTGCTAAGACTGAGCAAAGAGTGATCCCTCTAAGAAAGAAACCCCGAGGGTTCAGCACCTTTCCAGGACTACTTAAAGACTGAGGGCTAGAGAGAGACGCCAACTTCAGAGTACTGAAAAAAGTCTATGGTAGACTTTATACACTGGAAGGTGTTGTTCTGATTTACGTACAGGGCATCCCCACTATAAGTTGCCCCAGTATATCCGTTCCACACTAAAGTCATTGATGCTTGTAGGAACTGATGTGTTATAAATCCTCCCATTCCCTGCTCTTAAGTTGCGCAAAAAACCCCCACCCATTTACGCAAATGGAAGTCAACTGCAGGGAAAAAAATTCCCTGTTTTAAGTTGTTTCACTATAAGTCCAAGTTTTTGGAGAATATCTTGGACGCGTAGTGAGGATGGCCTGTACAGTGTGTGAGACTCAGCTGGAGAGCTGAGTCACTGAAAATCTGCATGAGAAACCACTGACAGAGGCCACCAGTACTGAAAGACTACAGACACACCAACCAGAAGATGGCACTAACAAGAGGTGTGGGACACTCCAGTACAGTATATAAAAATAAACAAATACATAAAAAATTATATATAGGCCATTTACTGCAACCTGATTTTCTGCAGCACTACCGGGGAAGCAGCACAACAGTACTTTCAATTATTACATAAAAGGGAGTCTGTTCTAGTGTCACTTTCTTCATTGGGCCCTAAAGATTATTGATTATAGCACAGGTACAAAATGCAACAAGACATTGGGCAAAAATGGTAGAAAGAATTAATAAGAACAGTGATTTTAAAATTGGCAGAGGAGAAACTCACTGAAATGCAACATTTCATTTTCAGCAGAATCACAGGAAAGAAGTACATATGTTATCAAAAAATAAAAAGTTTCAGTGTGATAGATTCTAAATACAACATGCCAGTTTAGCCTAAAATCCATCAATATTTAATGACTTCATATTATTTTGAAATTAATATTTTATTTCAAAAACAGCCAAATAGACAATTTGTTGCTGTTTTTTAAATTTAGAAGATTGAAAGGAAAAGAAACAATTCACAACAAATGTTAACTGCTGGACATTAAGATTTCAATGGATAATTAAAGGAAATAAATATATATAGCAAGCTGGCTTAACAGGGCTCCAAGGTAAATTTGATTTATCATAACATAAATAGAAAGTTTATAACTACCTCAGGCCTACAAAAAAGTCAAAAACATTTAAATATATGATAGAAGTCTTCAAAGTAATCTTTACAAAACTGTGGTTTGCAGTTCTGTTTGTCGAGGGACATAAAGGTTTACTATTATACTTAAGTGAGAAAATAGTCAAGGTTAAATCTAGGACTACACCATTTAAAAAAGGACAGCAAATACTTCTGACTGCTATTTAAACATTTGGTTGTCAGATGAGAAAAACTTGAATCTATTAATGTATCTGCTCACATGAGCTTCTCAGAGCTTACAAATTGCGCAAACAGAAATGTAAGTCAACATACTCTACACTTCATGCTTGTAGAGTTTTCAGAAATGTGTTGGTATAAAGCAATCCTCTGCCAAGAGGTTATTCTCAAAGGCTACGTCTACACTGCAGGCTTTTTGCGCAAGAACTGTTTTGTGCAAGAGTTCTTGCACAAAAGGTCTTGTGCAAGAGCATGTCCACACTGCCATGTGCTTTTGCGCAAGAGATGTGCTTTTGTGCAAGAGTGTCCATGGCCATGTGGACGCTCTCTTGCGCAAGAAAGCTCTGATGGCCATTTTAGCCATAGGGTTTTCTTGTGCAAGAAACCCCTGTTGCCCGTCCACACTGCCTTCTTGCGCAAGAGCTCTTGCACAAGAGGGCTTATTCCTCATGTGAAGAGGAATAACTCTTGCGCAAGAAGCCCTCTGTTCCGACGCCTTACTGTAAATTTACTTGTGCAAGAACGCGCATGCAGTGTATACACTCCGCAAGTTTTTGCACAAGAACGGCCATTCTTGTGCAAAAAGCCTGCAGTGTAGACGTAGCCAAAGTGTTCTGACAGTACATGAATGGATTTCAGATGATTTCAGTTCATTGGTGACGCAATGTGAAACTGCAAGAAGACTTAATGTTTGTCTACATTACAGAGAAGACTGAAGCTGCTGCAGATGATCTTCCGAAGTTTGAATTAGAGTATCTAGTGAAGACATGCTAGTTCCAACTATGAGGGCGCTCCTGTTAGCAACAGTAGTCTTGCTCCTTACAAGGAGCAAAGGAAGTAGGCAGTACTGGGTGCTCCTGTCAACCTCCCATTGTGTGGACAGTGCCAAAACATGATTTATGATTCTTCAACTCCAGCTACTTAATTAACATAGCTGGAGTTGCGTATCTTAAGTCGACTTTCACCTTCAGTGTATACCTGGCCTTAGAGGGCTTTAAACAAAACTTCAGCTTGTTCACTTCAAAGAAGCAACATCAGCTGAGGATCAACCCCTATTATGGCATGAAATAGATCATCCTTTGTATCGCACTCCCTAAGCCCCACATCTGTCAACACTTGATTAGCCCCACTGTATTCAAAAAGATTATTCCCATGCAATAAGTTTTCATGTGCTTAAGATGTTAAGACTAGTTGGGTGTCTCATATGCATGAATATTTACAGAATTGAGTTTTAAGTATGTAGAAGTGAAGCCATGCTGGACATAGCAGGAAATGCTGATGCGCCTTCTGTACTCAAAGACATTCTTTTAAAGCACAGGTGGATTATTTTGGAAAGTATTAGTAGAACGTTTAAATTGTCTACATAAGTACTTATGGTGAACAATATTCCTGGGTAATAGCCATTTCAAAGGGAACAGAAAGCAGGATTATTCTTTTCCTGCCTTTCCCTTTTATAAATAGCTAATCCTTCCCTTTCATACAACTGTTTTTACCTGATTTCTTTCCCCTTCTACCAAAACTGTTCTCTCATCTCCCACCTCTATTCACCACCATCAGCCCAGTAAGCCTCAAATATTTTTGCACTCTGAAGCCAGAATTGTGGAGAATGATATTATACATGGCAAGTTTGAAATTCTGGGAACATTATTCAAATAAAAATGTAAAAAGTTTGAAGTTGCCCACTGGAACAGAGGGAACAGCAAAAAGGAGGTTGTAGAAAATGTATTGTCTAGGACTTGGTCTGAAATTGAATTCCATAGTGAGCACAGAGTGTTTTGCATCCTAATTCAATATTTATTATTACTTGGCTGACTTTGTGACTAGACCAAATAGAGAAAGAAAAGAAAACAGAACAGAATACTGTTTGCAGAGCTAGAAGATATAGTGCCCAGTCTATCATAATAGTCTTTTTTCTTCACAACTGTCAAAAATAGCCAGAGTCCTGGAAGAATCAGATAATAGAAATAGTTCTTCAGGGTAAGAATCTAGACTTTGGGCAATGTGTTGCAGCCATTTGGTACACAGATACTGTTGACCTCACTGAAAACGCTGCTGCTTAGCATCCCCTGAATCCTGGATCTTTACGTTTTATATGTCAAGCTGGTATTTGACTTCAATCTTGGACTCTCTCTATTCCTCCTGCACCCAGGCCATTCCTACACTGTCATTTGTATGTGTTTGGAAAGCATTGTCACAATACTGGAACATTTAAGTCAGCATCTCTCTATATTTAGCATATTTTACACCTCTGACAGTGGCTGTTTTGCCCCTAATCACCTGGTTTGATGGTCTCACTGGTTTCTAACCAACTTACTTCCAGTTTCCTTAACTTATATTGCTGCAGTTTCTCAGAATCCATCCAATGTTATCAATGTGTTATTACATACCTGTAACAGAAGCTCTAGGTTTATCTTCCCTGTTCCCCAGGTGTCTGATCCCCGCCTACTGAGTACTAAGCTTCTTGAGCAAAATATATTCTTATACCTCTTCCCCCGGTAACTTTTGTAAAAAAGGTGGACTCACCACTGGCATGCCTGCTAGGGTATGTCTAGACTACAGGGTTTTGTCGACAAAAGTGGACTTTTGTCAACAAAACTATACCTGCGTGTCTACACTGCCGCTGAGTTCTGTCAACATAATGTCAACAGAACTCAGCAGTTTTGTCGACAGCTGTAAACCTCATTCTACAAGGAATAACGCCTTTTGTCGACAGAGTTCTGTCGACAGAAGGCGTTATTGCATCTACATTGTGCTTTGCTTCTACACTGTCATGTTGACAAAGCGGCTTGCTTTGTCGACAGAACTGGATGTAGTCTAGACGCTCTTTGTCAACAGAAGCTTTGCCGACAGTATCTGTCGACAAAACTTCTGTCGACAAAAGCCTGTAGCCTAGATGTACCCATAGTGTTTGGGCATGGCAAGGCAGGCTCTTCTCTTCCAGCAGCCCCTGATCACTGTTATCCAGTTACAGGCTACCTCTTTTCCTGACTCAGCCCTTGGCAGGCGATGTTTACATGTGATTTCTTGGCCTTATGGTCTTTACATACTTTTCTCAGGCCTTTAAATTATTCCCCATCCTCTAATTTCTGGGGCTTCTAGTGGCTGACAGGGAAACCTGGACCCACAGTCTAACTAGATTCCAGCCCAGTGAACCTAGGACAGTCAGCCAAGGTCTACTCCATCCAATACCCAGCTGCTGTCTCCCTGGTCTCTTTCCTACCATTATTCTTCTTTCATACTTTTCTTTCTTCAGCCGCCACCCATCCCCCACAACCACTTCTTAGGTTCTTTGTAATGAGCATCTTCCAGAACTCTGGTTCCTACCGTTTTGTCAGGGTCAGACACAGAGGAGTGCTCCAATCCTGTGTCTTTCATGTATTGACCCCCTGGTGATGTTTCAGTTCCCCTCACGTCTCTCTCACATCCTAAAAGTGATTGCCGACTCCCTGCAGTTCCTTTCTGCTCCAGTCTCTCTCAGTAGCACCATTCTGCTCGGCTTGATCTTTAATAAGGCCTGGCTCACCCTCAACGTATAGCCAGGTGAATTAAGTGCCTCATAGGCCTTCATTAATTTTAATCAGCTGTGAGGACTGCATATCCAATCACAAGCTAACTAAGTACATTTTCTCTGGACCATGCACACACAAGTGCCAGGAAAATCTCCAAGCCATCCACACAGACTGCTCCATCCATGCCCTCCTCTGGGTGCACATTGACCTAGTGTAGCTTGGGTCTGCAATAGCGACCAGAATGGTGAAGGCCACACACCCCGTGTAGTCCTTCCCATAGCTTCCATTAGGGGGCTGCAACACTATATCAATAATTCTTTTCCCCTACCCCCCACTACAGGAGAGGGCAGGGGAGGGAAATCAGGAGCCCCCAAAGTGTCAAGACAAGGGAACAAGAAAGCCATTTCCTGAGATTTGTCTGACAAGAAGCTGAGTGAGAGAACCCCAGGAGTGGCATCAGCAGGGAAGTGGGAGAGATGGGTATGGCATCAAGAGCAGGATTAGACTGGTTTCAGGGACAGGGTCAGGAAGGGGAGCAGACTCAGGATTGGGGATCCTGGCAACCAAGCTACCAGTGTGTGGCAGCTCCCAGCCAGGCTCGGGGTCATGGGAACAGGAGCATGGGGGCCTTCAGCAATGCCAGGCTTGGACATCAAAGCAGTTTCTGTGCCTGCAGCAATGGCACTAGGGAAGGAAGGAAGGAAGGAAGTTCAACAGCACAGCCCCCACTCGAGAAAGAAATTGGCTGAATAACAATTGTTTATGGCAGTGATTAAATACCACAATCTAGCCTCTAGATTCTGGAACTGACACTTTAAGAAATGTAAATGGAGATCTGCTACTCTCCACGTTACAAAATTAGGCAAGACAGTACAGCGAATTCATAATAATTTTGCTGACTTTAATGTATTTGCTTGGGTATTTCTCCTTTTGCTTGTGTATTGATCCAACCTGCTCCCACTGAAGCTAATGTAAATTTTATCTACTATAGGTTGAACCTCTCTGGTCCAGAACCCTCAGGACCTGACCGGTTCTGAATGAGAGAGTTTTCTGGACCACAGTCAGTCAATAATGTCTAGCAGCATTACCAACACTTCCACTGCTTACTGTGTTGTTAGAGGACATTTAGGGGTAAATTAGAGCTAAATAACAGCACAGCACAGAACACTGGGATCTAGGACTGGCGGCTGTAAACAAACTTTATGGGATTGCGAGAAACTTGGCTACACCCATGAAAAGTGGGCATCCAGCTAACTAAAATAATTCTGGATAATGGATGTTTCTGGATTAGAGAGTTCTGGGTTAGAGAGGTTCAACCTGTAGAGCTTAATTCCCAGAAAACACACACATGCCCCAAACAGTGTTTGAGTTTCTCATCTACAAAACAGAAAATGTATTTAGAAGCTGTAAGGATTTTGTTTTGCTGACCAACACTTAATATTTAAAATAATTCAATAACTCATTTATATTAAGAATTTATGTTCCATGAATAAAGCATTTAGAAAGAAGATGCTCAGGTAAGTGCCCCCATTATGCAGGTCAAAATACATTCATTCTTCAGATCTCTATAAACATATTAAGCGTCTAATAAGAATTGCTCGACAAATTCAAGATTTAGTCAAATTATTTCATGTGATGATTCCAATGTCAAATGGATGCCATTTCTAAAAAAATCAATGCATGAAAATTGCCATGCAGAATACAGTGGAGATTTGAATTAACAAATGTTTGTCTTTTACTGTTACGTTTATTCTTTTCTGTTTGAAGAAAAATAACTGTACAATTTATCTGAATTGTCAGCATTTTCAGAGAACTAAGTTTTATTTTTGAAATTGTATGATTGGCTGTCACACATTTTCAGAGTCACTAAACAAAGCATAGCAAACAGTCTCTTACATAATTAAGATCTGAATCACTGACAAAATATATCTGTTATCTGACATTCAGATCTCCACATGCACACGAAGCCTTTGTGGAACTCCATTAATTTCAGTGGCATTCTGACTGTGAAAAGACTCAAGTCCTGCAGAAACAATTGTTAAACTGAAAATTTAAATGATCAGGAAATAAATAATAAAGAAGGTGGACTTGCTAATTTTTAAAACTGTAGTGAGCCATCAAAAGAAAATAATAAAAATGTGACTGAAATGTAGAAAATGTCACTTATTATGAGAAAAAAATCCTGTAAGTATCCAAATACTATAAATCTGTATTTCATCCAAGGAACTCAGCTTTAAATGACCCTGGAAGGACAATTTTAAACCACTATTAGGATGCTAGCTCATTCTGTTGGTGCTAAATCTCTTGCAGGCTTACACAATGATCTTCTTTAAATGACAGCTAGGAAAACACAACCTTCATCTATTTTTAAAATCTAATCTAATCAAGAACATGGCTGCAACCATCCTATAGCAACCTGAATTGTTAGCAACCTGATCTGATAACAAGGTAATGTTTCCAAACATTGTGGATGCAAAAATCAAATCAGTTTTGGAAAAGATCTTCTATTTAAAACATTTTAAATACATTTTTAAATCCCAGCTGTCCACAATCTCTCATACAGATTTACTAATAGTCAGTTTTATAAATACTAGCATTACCTGTCCCCTTGTGACAGTAGATGTACATGTGGCTTCCTCACTCCCTGCTGTTCCCAGGGGTGGGGAAGTTTTCCTCCCCACTGCTCCCAAGTGTCTGTGGGGAGGGGGGCTGGGGCCATGTGACCTCTTCCCTCCCAGCTGCTCCAGGGTGCGTGCATGTGCTATTCCCCTGCTCATGGGGGGGTGCGCGTGTGTTCTCAGCACACTGCTCCTCCTCCTCCCCTCCCAGTGGTGGGGACGGGGCCTCAACAGAGGGGGAGGGGCTATAGGTGGGGCTGGGGCCTGCCACCCCCTAGAAACTTCTCAAGTGTTCTCTGTGACAGACGGCGTAACGGATGGCTCTCCTTTTATAATAGTATAGATTGAACCTGATCCTTCAGCTACTCCACTCAGAGTTCTCATTCTTTATAGCATTTCCCAATACCAGAGATCAAATGAATCCCTCCTATGGTAAAACCAATATGAGAAGGATTTTTTTTTTAAAAGATTCTCTCATGCAAATACCCCTGTACTTCTGTCAGAAAGGAATGACTTCCCTCTTACAAGAAATGATTGTGGGGTCTGCTCTTTAACTTCTCAAATCCCCCAAAATGAGGATTTGGTTCATGTTATTTTAATGGGAAATATCACTAGAGAGGAAGGATGTCCTAGAGTCCAGCTTGGTGCTTGGGAGACCTAAGATCAATTCTTTCCTTGGCCAAAGCTTCTTATGTAGCCTTGGAAAAGTCACTTAAGGTCAGATGTTTAAAAAAAGTACTTAGAAAAGGAAGTTGGAGAAATTTCAGTGGAATGTGTATTTTCATCAAAATAAAGATACTTCACAAAAAGAAGTTGATTTCACTGAAATTTTTAGAAGAAAATCAGAAAATAAAAAGGCCTGACAAGATCAAAACCTGGTCAGAACAAATGATTGCAAGGATTTTTTTTTAACGTCTGTTTTCAGCTTTTTAGATTTTGTAATGGATAATACAAGATATTTAAAAAATGAAAAATGAAAAACAAATCTGTTCAAAATTTGGGAATGTTGGTAGGAAGGAAGAGAATCTGAATTTTGCCTTTGCGAAGAATGTATAAATTTTCAATTTTTGTTCTGATTCAGAATGAACCAACTGACCTAGAAATCTTTCAAAAATGAAACTAACATCCTCTAACTAGGCCTACTATTTGTACCTCTAAAGATCCAGAGTTACCAGTTAAGCACTGCTGAAAATATTAGAGGCTTACTTGCATCTTCTAGTGCCTAAATTCAGGTTAAAAACTTTCCCTTAGTCTCTACCCCTTTAAACACTGACCATCTGTAAAATGAGGATATTATCAGTTCCTTACCTCCCAGTTGTGGGGATAAGGGTCATATGAAATACCTAAAACAGGTTATATACTGCTTATGTTATTTCACACCCTTTACAAAAAAATGAAGGCCCAACATGGCACAACCATTTTAGGACTTCAGCACATATTTAAGTCAATGACAAGTCTCACTTTATATCATTAGATACTGGATTGGTTTTTAATGATCACAATTCTACCCAACAAAATGTACTGCAAACAGTGTAATACCACTTTCTATTCTAATCCTGTAGATTTTGAGGCAAACTTTGAACATTTCCAACCAAAAAAATGCCAAAAGTAATATATCATTGGTACCTTCAGGAGACCATAAAGAATTTTAAGAAATCAAAAGACTGTTTCCTTACAGTGAAACTCATGGAAATAAATGGAAATAGAATATATGAATATGTAGTAGGAGAAAAATTATTTGCTTTATAGTGTGGATAAAATGTTTACAGAGGAACTTTTTTCAGACAAATATGATTTTGTAACATGCCAATATCTGCAACCATCTGGATGATACTGCTAGCAGACTAAAAATGCCTGAGGGCACCTTGAGTTCATGTACCAAGTTTCTCTGTTAAAATAGTATGAGTGGAGATTACATCATGTAATCTGCCATTTCCTTCCTTTTCTTTAGTTGCTTCACCCCGACATGGGCAATCCCCTCACAGAGCTGATGAACTTCCCCAGGATCTGCACTGAGGTTCAGCAAACAAAAGAGAGCACTGGCTTGGGGGTGACTTGATCTAGATTGCTATAAGACTGGAGGGGGGGGGAAATATTCAAATAGCAAGGGAAAAAAATCTATGATCAGCAGTTTAGAAGAAAGGCCTTTATTTCCCATTTCCACACTGTAAGGTAATGTCAGTTAAAAAGATTGGGGTGAGGGAAGGACTCTGGATATTGTGTCCTTGATAACACCATACTGGATCCATGCTGATAACCATCTTGTAACACAGAAGGGAACCTCTTAATAAACACTAAACCTTTCAATTCTAAAAGATTGCAATGACTCAAATTATCATAAATTAAGGTGTTCAAAGGAAGGCTTATAAAACACGTAAGTCAGTATGTGTTCAAAGAATAGCACCAGAATGCTACCTTTTATATTCTTTTGATAACATCTAATTTGCCTGGTGGTATTATGCTATACAGGACATGAGATGCTGATATCCATGAAATGGCCGGTTATTGAAAGTGAAGGCTCTTTCAAAAGTGTTTGCAAGTTTTTGCTACATGTGCAAAGCAGTTTTCTTCAGTAAAAAAGTTTTATTCTTTATTTCATTATGTGCAAATGAAACTGGTATCTTCATTTACCAGAATGGGTTCTTGTACAGAATAGTTTTGCAGTGAATTTTGATATATTGGGTCCTAGCTTTTAATGTAAGTTCAACAACAAGAAATATGAAAGTTAAAAATTCAAGCTGAATCCTATTTCTGTGAACTATGATTATTTAGAAAATATCTAGATATTTTATATATTAATTTTTATGCATTGATGCTCAGAAAATTTGCCAGATTGGCAGTGCTGAAAATGGAGGTCTTCTGTATTTCTATGGAACATATACATCAAGAACAGGAATATGAAAAGCTTGCTGATAATATTTCAGTAACGTCCAAGCCAAAGTACAAGAAGGTGTCATCTCAGCGTGTTAGATGATTGACTTTTTTGACTGAGCACGGGGATTGAGGTTGCCACTAGTGATCACTAATGAGATTACCTGTTGATTATGGGCAAAACTGTAACTTCCTGTTTATGTCAGACATCATATTGAACTACGACACAGTGATCAGATTAAATTAGAGTTTCTATTTTTTAACACTGATCACACTGCTTGTCTTAGGTCTCTGAACACTGAGGATTTTGGTGCTCTGGGGAGTAGATTTTTATTTCAAGTGTTTCCAGTAAACTTTGTTGTTAGACAAATCTCACAAGTGAGAGATTGGTTTAATTATGCACTGCATATTCAGATGCTTAACTGAATTTTTTGACATCCCTCTTTTACTTCCTCAGCCCCATCTTCCATATCCCTAACATATAGCTCCATTTCCACATCCTGTTGCTATACTCCAATTACCTCCCTTTCTTTGGGTGATAGAAAAAGTCACTCAGGTGAGAAACTCTGCTGGACTGGAGTCAGCTGATCTAGTCTCCTTTCTGGATCACTTTGCAAGACAGACTTCCAAAAAAATTTAGTCTTGCCATTAGTGCAAGGAACTCAGATTACATGATCTCTCAAGGTAGACAGACATATAAGTGGTTGCGTGAATATCTTCTGTGGAATTAAGGTTACCATATTTGAACTTTCAAAAAAGATGATATCCCTGAGAAGGAGTGTATCTGTATCAGTATCTACCAACTCATATTGTATTATATATTATAACACATTAATACAACATGAGTTGGTAGATACTGATACAGATACACTCCCTCTCAAGGGTGTCCTCTTTTTTGAAAGTTCAAATATGGTGACCCTAGTGGAATACAATACATTCAACAACACATATTGTAAAAATATCTTAACATTTTCAGTACTTCCACTGTTGTATGGATTAAATGCAAATCTAGCAAATATGTATAGTTGTGTTAATTGTATTTCTGTATTGATACAGGTGTGTGAGTGTGCCCCTGTACTCTCATATATTTGTCTAATACAGTCCAACCTGTATAGGTATTTCTGAAGCACCTTAATGTCTTAATGCCAATATCTGTAGCTATTTCTGTTTCTAACTCACATATTCTACTAGCTTCATCCAGTCTCTTCCAGTCGTGAGGAAATGTGGAAGAATGATTTTGAACACCTCAAGTTTACAATGCTCAATGAGAGACAGCTTAAAAGGGCTGTGAGATTCTGAAATAGTTGAACACCCAGCCTCTGAAAAATGACACCCAGATCCTCAAAGCCTAAACAATCTTCAGTGTGGATTAGGCACCTAAATACTTGTGGATCTGGGCCTAATCCTCACTAAGGTGTCCAAAGTTTGGGATCCACAAAATGAAGCACCTAAAAATCACTAGCCACTCTTTAAATTGAGGGCTTTATTTTTGCTAAGAGCTGTTGGAATAGGGGGAGTAAAGGTCTACAACACATTTATCAGTGTGCATAGCTTAATCAAGGAAGATGTTTGATTTTATATTGTGGTTTTACAAACTCTCTCTCAACAGCCCACAGTTGACATATCAGAGTTTACAAATACACCACTGGCAAAAATAATTACAATATGTTTTGCACCTTCATATGCTGACACTATTTGCAGTCAACAAGATGATATGGAGGAAAGCACAGTCAGAAGAGCTGTGTGATAAAGAGAACAACAAAAAGAGGCTTTAATACAGAGCTGCTGTGAGTTTGCAGGATGTCATTTAGACAAATATGGGGTTATGCAATCCAGCTTTTTGAAGAAAGTGTTAAAGTTTAAGTACAGTATTACATATCCGTATAAGATATTTGTGGAGCCAGATTCACTTTTTCCTAGCTAACATGTGAATGAAAAAAATTGATAGAATTTTTATGAGGTCACAGCATGTCAGTCACTGAATAAATATCTCAGCCACAGAATTTTAATCTCCTCCTATCTGCAGTTTGTAGGGATTGCAGTAAGAATAGATTTGTACTTCCCAAGCAGCATCCTCAACAAAGAGGCATACGTGCTTTGGCATCCAGTTGCATTAAATGAAATGTAGACATTCTCCCTCTAATGCAATTGTTAGTATTTCATGCCAAATTACATTCTTTTTAACAATGAAATAGACTTGCACCCGCAGTATTTATTAATGGTGACCCTACACCTGAGTGATGGATCCAAACATCTCCCCCAAAGTTGGAATTTGGAACTGGATCTGGATCCAGATACCAGGCTTCGCATCTCTCTATACAGTAGACCAAACCAGAACAAATCCAATTACCCTGAAGAGTTTTGGAGAATTTCTTGACTGAGTTGTTTCCAACACACAAACCCAGTATACCCAACAATAAGCTTAAGCTTTTGTAAATATTACATATTGAATAAGGTTGTGCAAACATGGTTCAGTATCTCTTCTGTCCTCTTTTATGCTGCTCCTCCTACAGATATCGCTTTGTAGATAGAAGTCTCTTCTTGCACAGTGCTTGATGTCTCTGGTGTGTTGGCAGCAATAAGAGATATATTTATCCATAAGAAGCTGACACTTTTCACCTTCCATGTTTAGGAAAATCCCAAATGAAGTAGCAGAAAATAAATATGAATAGAAGAAAGAATAGAATAGAAGGAAGAAATGTCTGAAGAGTTTTCCATTGCATGGTGAGGGCACCATGTTCACATCTATATTTCTTATGCAAATACTTGTATTTGGAAATGGAGTGGAAATATTTTTCTTCGTTAAAGTACAAAGTGGATATCACAACAGATATTCCCTTTTGAACTCTGTTTTGGCACACAGAACCTGCTCTCTTTATAAATACGGTGGCCTGGATGGCATGGAAGAATAGACTCTTCTTAGTGCTTCTTTACCTCTGAGCAATTATGGCTTCCCTGCTGCCCTAAGCCTTATATCTCAACCATGCCCAAATATGGCATGTACCTTGAAATGACATCCATGTGCTCGAAGGGGACTTCTTGCTCTGGGATCCTTTTGCATATTATACTCATTTATGAAAGGCTAAGATCTAATTATCCAGTGTTCTAATAATTTTTTATGGGAATATGCTTTAGGAAATCAACTGAACTTGCCTTTCCTTAGCAACAAATGAATACAAAAAGACCTACTGGTGGAATAAACTGGTTTTACCAATAGGATTCCAAGTTGAAATATACTGTGTTAATCTTCTGCAAGACAGTATACAATATAAAGGCAACTTCATATATAGCATATTAATAAGTATTGCAAAGTGCTTTATGGATTACAATAGTGTAATCACTAAAATAAACACAAGATAATAGATTAGCTAAAATATTAAGTCACAGACAAGTCAGGAAGGCTGTTTTCCAATGACATTTTTTAAAGGATGGTGGGTCAATGAGATGGAGATTCAGAAAGGCTGTTTGAGATGGTAGGATCCTGAGAGGAGAAGGGTTGAACATTAGTAGCAATATAATATTACAGTGAGAAAATACTAGATGAATTAACAGAGAAGAAAAGGACACCAGAAGAAGAGAAAGCAGCATGGTTCAATGGAGTGGGGCATTCTAGAGACATGAGTTGTATTCTTAGCTCTCCTAATGATTTGCTGGGTAAATGTGAGCAGTCTCCCACCTTCTGTTTTTTACCTCACACCCTGTGTTTCCTTTTTGGATGAGGATGATAACAGTGAGTAGCACAGTGGCAGAACCATATAAATGGGGCCCTCCTGTAGGCATTAAAATATGAACAAGGGCCATAAAGAAAAAAAATCCAGTGAGAGGAGAGGGAGTCTTTTAGAAGAAGGGCAATCATGAACTGCAGAAGGGGAGATGTCAGATAAGCAACATAGTCAAGTTGCTTCTTAAGTAAGAGAGTGAGAATTCGGGGAGGTCATAGAGAATGAAAGTGAGAATTCCAGGAAAGAATCCAGGTGCAACATATATGGACAAAAAATTGAAATAGGAATCTTCTTTAGAAAAAGATTAGGAGTGGAATTTTTATATCCGGGAGGGGGGAGAGGAAGGGTTTCAGACCTAAAGTAAATGGCAAAACTATTTTCTTGTTCTCAAAATTAGGTGGAAAAGGCAGAATACCTTAGGGTATGTCTACACAGCAAAGTTATTTTGAAATAACTTTCCTAGCGTCTACACAGCCATTCCGTTATTTTGAAATTAATTCGAAATAGCGGAGGGCTTATTTCGAAATTGGTAAACCTCATTCCACGAGGAATAGTGCCAATTTTGAAATTGCTATTTTGACATAAGCGCTATGTAGATGCTTATTTCGAAATAGGGGGCCTCCAGCCCTTCCTAGGGTGCCCTGCTGGCCACTCTGGCCACACGGCTACTCCTGATGTGATGCCCTGCTGGAACTGGTTCCAACCCAGCCTTAAATGTGATTCAGTGTCCACTCAGTGTGGACGTGCTGTTTTGAAATAGAAAAACGCTATTTCGAAACGCATTTTGTGTGTAGACGCGTTATTTCGAAATAAGCTGTTTCGAATTAACTATTTCGAAATAGCTTATTTCAAAATAACGCTGTAGTGTAAACATACCCTGAGATTCTATTCACACCACCATATAGAATCTAATCAACTTCAATGTAAGTTTGTCTGTATAATTATAGGATTGATCGCACACAAGTTTAGGCTTGGAAACGTTCCTTCTGAATTTTATCTAGTATATGCAAACTACTAACGCAGGATATCAACAGACTTATCAGTCATGTACAAATTTCTAAGCACATATTAGTTAGGATTATGTCCAAGTTCAAGGGATAATAATACAGCAACCTTTTGTTTTTTCCCTAAACTCCTAAAAAAAAAGTGTACGTGTCACTAAATGTCTTGTCATTGCTTGGGAAAATTGTCATTTAACTTGGGTGTATTGATCATTAGCACCTGTGTAAAATGTTAGCATCATATATGCAGGATGCCTTTTAGTCATACAATATCTGGTACCATTAAAGCTATCTACATAATTGGACAAACTAAATTAAGTAGTACTTGTTCTGCATGCTGATTTTAACAATATCTTTAGATATCGTTGCGGGTGGCATTCTGCAGACTTTTAGAAAAAATACAGCATTTTAAATTAAAATCCTCTGTACTTATATCTAAAGTGCATGAGCATCACAGAAATGTGATTAAAAACCATTTCCCTGTTTCAAGCAAAGCCATTATTACATATTAAATTGGTATAATTTGATAAATGGAAACATTGAATAACTAAAACTATAGTCTGTGCCCCAAAAATAGAGTTTGATCAGTTCAAAAGAAAGTGTCAGAGAGTGTGGTTGGCCCTATGTGAATGTGTGGAAGGAAGGAGCATAGGCTCCTATTTGCTTTCCTCTTATCGTAACTTAAAGAATGTTCAGAGTTTGGTTGTGCCAGAATAATTGGAGGTGTTTAGAATTTGATTGTTTCTTGTAAAATGGAAAACCAGTGGTCTGGTGGGAGGGACAGTTATACTGTAGTGTAGAATGACCACAGGAGGCAACCAGGGTCCAGAATGGGCACTGGGATAGCTATAACCCCATTGGGCCAGCAGGGGGCAGTGGTGGAGAAAGAGAGGGCTATCTACTATATATTTCAGAGAGTTTATCTGTCTGTCCGTCAGCTGGGGGACATGCACCCCTCCTACTAGCTGTGGGTACTGGAGCAGCAGCAGCCAAAGAGAGGTGCTTCTCATCTTGCCCCAAACTTCTGTGATGAGAGAGGGCTGGGATTGTCCTCTCTCCCCAGGGCAGCCTGAATACTGAGCCCCTCATCCCCAACCCTATCCCAGCACAATGATTTAAATGAAGAAAAAAACCCCTTTTGAGTTAGGACCCGAGCAACACCAGGTAATCTAGTTAATCTTTATAATTGTTATTGAATGATAGGCAAAGAGCTACATCTTCAGTGACTTAAGGAATGATATCAAATTAAATAATTCTTACATTATTTTAAAACAAACTTACTATGAGTCATTTTCACATAAAAACAATGTTACAGATACATACTCTGAATCTTAATGGTGTCTGTGATTTTAAATTAGGCCAGTGTTGTCTTCAAGTCGTCATTGTCAAGTCCAAGCTGAGTCTCAAGTCACTACAGTTCAAGTCTCAAGTCGAGTCTCGAGTCCCCAAAGTCACTTTCAAGTCAAGTCCCAAGTCGAGTCTCAAGTCTTAATTTAAAAAATGTCAAGTCACTTTTGTACAAGCCATCAATATCGACATTTTCAGACAATTTTTTCACCAAGTCGATTTAACAAAATTAGCAAGTCTCAAGTCAAGTCTCAAGTCACAAACAATGAACCCAAGTTGAGTCTCAAGTCGAGTCACCTAAGCGACTTAAGTCGGACTCAAGTTCAAGTCGTGGGACTCGAGTCAACAACTCTGAATTAGGCTATGTCTACACTACCAGGTTATTTCAAAATAAGTACAGTAACTTCAAAATAACTCCCAAAATAGCCATTTTGAAATAAGCTTATTCCTCTTGGCTTGGTAGTGTGGACGCTCTCCTTGTTTTTTTGAAATAAGGAAAGTTATTTTGAAATAACTCCCCAGAGCAGACATGCCCTAATTATGGAACACATTTAAGAAGAGGTAACACTGCTTCTATTTATTTATTTGTATTATATAATAAAATAAAAGAGGACTAGGTCTCCCCTTGGTTATAGATGCACATTTCCAGTTTACCTGAAAATCAAGACCATCTGTATTTGATGGCAGATTGTAGTTCATTGTGCATTAGCATTATAGAGCACTGCTCACACGTTGGTCAATCTATTGTATTATTTTGTACAAAATATGCAAGAGATTGTCATTTATCTAGACTTTGACATGTCAGGCTCCTTTACCTACAGGTGCTTAACAAGTTTGGAGAGGTGCAAAGCAACAGAACTAGTGGAAATCTTGAACTCAAATTTCTTGAGCAGGCAATGCACAACCAGATCTTTTTTTAATTTAAAGCACCAATTGAATTCTCTTGTGCTCTACTGACTCTCAGCAATTCATCACTAATTTGATGCCCCATTTTTTTTCCTCACCGCCATATGTACCTGGGCCAAAACTAAGAGCTAGTCACCATCTTTACTGATTCTTGTGAAGACCATCTGCCCCCACCGTATCAGCCATTTTTATGAGCTCATGAGTTAAAACAAAAGGCTCATTTTATGGGGTTTTTTTTTTTTTTTAGTGTCTGCTCCACTTCTTCAAAATGCAGTTCTCACTTCCTCTCAGTTTCCCCTTAACAATCTGTGTCAATACTCAGTTAAAATAGTCCTGAGTGAAAGACTAACTACAGGGCTTTCATTCCTTACCCACTTCTACCTGTATTTAAAAACAAATACCAATTCTTACATTTTGTAAGAAAAGCTACATAAACAAATGTTTCTGCTGGATGTCACACACTTACTGCAAAGATAAAGAAATAACTTGTTCATTACATTTAGGGTATTTGCTACGTGTATGCTTACATTTCTGTACTAAGCCAACATTTTAGTGAATGAATATATCCAAATACACAGCTAAGGGTACGTCTAGACTATGTTCTTCTTGCAAATTCGGTGCTAATCTGCATATCTTCTTCCGATTGCGTTTTCAAAAGCGTTTTTTCAAAAGTGAAAGCAGTTTAGATGAGGGTTTTTCGAAAGAACACCGTACACCTCATTTTTAAGGAAGAAGGGTTCTTTCAATAAAAAGGGAGTTTCTTTCGAAAAAACCATCTAAACTGCTTTCACTTTTGAAAAAAACACTTTTGAAAAAGCAATTGGAAGAAGATATGCAAATTAGCACTAAATTTGCACATCTCCTTCCGAAAGAAGAATGTAGTCTAGATGTACCCTAAGTGTTCTAAATATGATTCTAAATCAATTTATCATAGGCTGGAAAGGATGACCATTGAAGAAATAGTGCCATTAAATATTTTCATATAAAAGTTATGTTCTTAGCCATTTTTATTCTGCTAAATCCTTTAACCCAAAGGATCTGAGAACACTTTACAGTCTAGAGATCATCTCATCCCTTCTGCTTTTTGCCACAAGGAGGAAGAAAGAAGAAAAAGAGCCAAAACTGTGTCTCAAGGATTGGTCTCATATACAAATGCTTCTCCACTAGTCCTGCCAGATTCCCTGTACAAAAGCTATGCCTGTTCAGTGTTGTGTCAGTTTTGATGGGAAGTGGTTGTGTGGAATGGGGAGGGAAAGTTACAAAATCACAAAATCATCTCCCTGAAAACCTTAATAAGAAGTGGTTGAGGGGCTTCACCAGCTCAAAATTCCTTTTGTGTAACGTAATTCCCAGAAAGGGTAAAGATCTGTTAAATTGATTCATGGCAGGCACCTGCTCCTGGTATAGTACTATTCCAAGAGCACTGTCCTGGCTACGCCTGAGAACTTGCTAAGTGATACCAAATAAAAAAATACTCCTGTATCCCCTCCACATTACCAACACACACCATCCAGAGTAGGACTGATGCATTCACACAGACGTGGATGTCGTCACCTGTCTTTATAAGAATCATACTGATTATTTTTCTCACTTCTGAAAAGTCTCATTTAGACAACAAGAAAAACAGTGAAATAGAAATGATTTCACTGAGGTAAAAACTGCAGAGCATCTCCACACATAATATACCAACATAGTTACTGAAGATCTTAGAAACAATAAGATGTTTCTCAACTATTTTCAAAGTATTAAGTGGAAATTTTAACGAAGCCCAAGAAATAAAAAAGGAATTATAGTGAGGTGATAGACAAATAGAATAAAGGAGATTTCTTTATATGTAACTGGAATTGTGTTATGATAAAATAATAAGCTTAAACATATTTAGCTAGATTAGCTGTACATTATCCAAATCTCTGACTTTATAACTGAGTGGGTCTACTAGATTTGTCAAAAAGGCTCACAAAAGAAAAAGTACAAGATCCCATTCTGGATATTTTTCAATATCATTTCAAATCAATTGTCAGTCACTTGCCTCTCATTTTATATGATGAGTAAACAGGAAACTAGTTTCAAAATCTGGATGGGGCAATATCATAGTTTATCCAATTAAACTTCTAGCACCTGGACCAGTTATTTATATGACCAATCATATTAGGCTATAGAATTTGATATAGGATCAAAATAGGAGCACACAAACAAGTGTGGTCTGTCACAGTGAAGTGAAGGAAGGAGGTTTCAGGAGAAATAAATAGTTAGAAAGGGAATAAAAGTAAAAAAAAATCACACTTACATGATTAGGCACCTAAGCCCTGGTCTACACTAGGGAGTTTTTTCGAAATAAGCAGAGCACAGCATCCACACTACCAACCCTGTTATTTTGAAATAAGGGGCTGGTTATTTTGAAATAACAACTCCTGCTTTTCACAAGGAATAACACTTATTTTGAAATAGCTTTTTTGAAATAGCAGTAGTGGGGATGCTGCACTACTGCTATTTCAAAATAACTACTGTCTAGACACATTCGAAGTAATTACTCCCCATTGCTTCCTGGGGCTCTATGTCAAGTAGCATGTCCACATTAAGGGAGCCTGCTTTAGACTAATTTTGTGGCTTCCTTGTAGTGTGGGTACACTATTTCAAAATAGTTATTTTAGGAGTTATTCTGAAATAAGTTATTTCAAAATGATGTCCTAGTGTAAACATGCCCTAAGTGACTTATCAAGACTTTGCTTTTTTAAAGATGTACTGTAACTCAAACAAGTCATGAGCCTGCTGTGGAAAGTTAACAGGTAGGGTTCCATGGCCTGTCTTACGCAATTGGTCAGACTAGATGATCACAGAGGACTTTGCTGGCTTTAAATTCTGAATTTAGGTTCCACTAATTTTCAAGGGGACTGAGGTACTTTGGAAATTGTACTGAAAGATCTATCAGGAGATTGTTACTTTGTGATACTAAAACCTAGAATCTTATGTCCCAAACTGACATTGAAAAGTAATGTACCTAAGTGTTTGTTTCTCCATTTCTGTAGAAATGACCTTGTTATAGCTCTTTGAAGCATACTTCTCAACATTGCATTTAAAAACTGCACGCTCTTCATAGTGTGCATAAGCAATCACACATAGATGTGTTAGACTTTTTGTAATGTATTTACATGATATAAGCTCAATCTCTACTTGTTTATCAATATTCAGAGCATGCCCAGAGTGCAGCAGTAAGAAGGCCACTTGTCAAGCTTTTAAAAAAAAAAAAAAAGAACAAGAGCTACTGGAGTGAGGATTCTGCAAAATGACATTTGCTAAAGTGACAAGATAGAAAGTGCTTTGCATCCTCTTAAAATGAGGGCAGCAGCAAAAAGATCTGGGGGACATGAAACCTTCCAAAGACATTTGGTGGATCAAGTATTGAACTATACTGCCTATTTGAAGACAAGCCATCCTTGCAATCTGGAAATAGTTGCATCAAATAGACATCCCATCTTTGAACTTGGCTTCATCATGTTATTAGCAAAATATTTTTAGCTAGTTCAATTAACCATTTAACAAAAATACAGTTTATCTACAGAGAAGCAAAATAAAAACACTTTAATTTGATGTTTTCTGTTTCCAATATAACTTTTAAATATAGAATACATGCTGCCGGGATGTAGATTAGAAGCCAAGAACATTAACTCTTAGCTTGAAAGTGATTTTATATATAATCCATATCCTGAAAAGTGTATGTGTGAAGTTTAAAATAGCATTTTAGGGAAGTATGCAGAGATTCAAACATACTGTAGAACAGAGGCACAAAACAAGTTCTCAGGACCATGAAAGGGGATGTAATCCAGCCCTAAGTCATGTGTACTATTACAGAGCCCTGGGCCTCTGCCAGTTTTTGGCATGTGGGGGCACAAAGTGGGATGGTGAAGCTTCTCTTCTATGCCAATCCTCAACTGGTATAACTCGTTGCTACCTGGCAGCGTCTCCAGGTGGCATTGAGGACTGAAGTATTCCTCAGAATCAGAGTGTCAGAACCAAAATGAAACCTCTTTAGATTTTCATTTATTTTCTAACTACTAAATAGTTCTCTCAGTTACGGCAATTTAATACACTGTCAGTTGACCTTCTCTCAGATGTAGCTGCTATATATTCTCCAGCTTAAAAAAATGGAAAAAAGTTAGATTGATATGAGCAGATGTAGTTTGTCCACTGGAGCGAAACTCAGGAAGCTTGGGTTCTGTTCTATTCCTTGCCATGCCATGCGGGTAAGTCACTTTACCCTCAGTCTTCTGTTTCCCCATCTCTAATATAGGAATACTGAACAAAAGTAGTAGGTATTACACATAGTATTGCTATCTTTGGATTTAGAGTAAACTACATACATGTTTAAAATAAGGCTAATTAGGCTCATCTGAATTTGGAAAACAAAACTGGTGGGGAGTATTCTTCGATGGTAATATCAAGATGTAGCAATAACAGACAATAGCAAATTATTATTGAAAAGCTGCTGGGGATACAGAGAGCTGTGAACCATTGTTATTTCTCTGCCTCAGCAAGTATGAGTTTTGGTGGCAATTAGACTGTGTCAGCTCCCTACCCCACCAATGAACTCCTCAAAGCTCTCTTGGTCCAAACCTTGCCTAGTAGGTATCTCCAAAGTTTCGCACAGATTTTTTCCTGCAATGCACAGTTCCCCCCACTGTTCATTCACAGGAGATACTGAATGAACCATTCTGTCAGAGTTGGTACAGCACATAAAGGGATGTAGAGACAGAATTTATTCTCCAAGTGAGTTTCTTTACAGGCTCAGACAACACCAGTATTCAATTCATTTGTGAATCTGATAAAGACTTTGAAGAAAATTTTTCCAAAGGGGTTGAATCTGTCCTAATACCATCATGACAGTTTCTAGTACAACTCCTATTTATTTATTTATTACTAGAAGTTTTACCTGGCATTGCTCAGGTCCTTTAAGGCATGGGGCTGCAGTTGTGGGAGGTACGAGTCAGGGTAGCACCCGGGTGTGGGGCTCAGTGCAGAAGATTGGAAAGTGTGAGCACAGGAGTCAAGGCAGAAGGTGGAGGAGCTCAGGGCAGAGGATTGGGTGTTGTGGGGGGACTGAGGGTAGGCAGGTATGGGTACAGGAGTCAGGGGAGGGGGTGGAGGGGCTCAGGCTTATCCATATCCCGGCATGTGATTTACTGACTCTAAGGCTACATCTACACTGCAGCGCTATTTTGGGATACCAGAGATATCCTGAAGTAGCTAATCCACATCTTTTGAGCACGCCCATTATTTTGAAATATAACAGGCTTGTTATTCTGATGTCCCTGTAAACCTCATTCCATGAGTAGTAAGGGATGTTTTGAAATAGTGATTTATTTAGAAATAAGTGCTGTACAGACAGAGCCAAATTTCAAATAAGCTGTTTCAAAATATCAAAATAAGATATGCAGTTTATGTAGCTCAAATCTTATTTTGACCTACAGTGCAGTGTCGATTCACCCTAACAGAGCAGTGAACTTAGTATCTCTTGTGACTGAACTATGATAGGAGCTGCACACTGCAGAGAAAAATCTGTGTGGAATCAAGGCTTGCGGAATGGATTTAAACATAGAAATTTTGGGTTTGTTTCCGATTTTGGATCAATTTGCATTATCAAATTATTGCTAGGGTGGTTTAAGATTTTTGTGTGTTGTTTTGTTATGTGTAAAGGAATAAAATGAATTGATTTCTTTCTTCATGTTGTATGTTTACTACAGAACATGGGTGGTTTATGTATGCCTGTTGAGCATTAGGACCAAGTGATCTATTTAAGCTCATCTCTACCCTTTAAATTCACATCTTTAGTTAGTTTGGATTAAATTGTCCTTAAAGTAGATTCATTGAATTGCATTAAATTCTTATGTGGACACACTTATTCAGGATTCAAGTGGCCTTAATTCAATTTTTTTTTAATGTACTCTGGGTATCCAGCCTAACTTCGCTGTTAAGAGAGTAGATTTCCAGCAAATCTCAATCATGTCTGAAAAGTACTGGAAAGTCCCCATTCAGCTAGGAAGAGCTTTCCTCTGGACACCCACTTCATGTGATTTTAATGAAACTATGGAAATATGGTTCAAAAGGAATTTCCCCTGATTTAGCCACCTTGTCTTTAAATCCACTTTTACCTGATAATTCATGAAGATTAAATTGCATTTTAACCTCTAATAAAAATCATGTTAGGATAAGCAAGATTTGCCATAGCTCCAGTGGGCACAGCTGGGAGAGAGGCACCTCTCTCCCAGTCGGGGGAAATGCAGGCTAGGCTGCATGGGGGCACAGAAGGGGCACCTTTTCCCTGGCAACGGCATCTTTTGGACAGCTCCAGGTTGGGTGCCATGGCCTAGGGAGGAAGGCACTGCCTCCCCACCAAACCCAGCACAAAGCAGCTGTGGCTGAGAAGGAAGGAGGATGCCCCATTGCTGCTGGCCCCTGCACAGAGTTGCTGAGGCAGCTTCTTGCTGGGGGCCAGCAGGCAGAAGTGAGACCTCTGTGACCCAACCCCATCACAATCATGGGGGGAAAAAAACAAGTTACGATATTTAGCTAGTACTTGATTCCAAGTATGGGATGGGTGTGGAAGACACAAACAAACCACTAAGGGCACATTGAAACTACATTCCTCTTTCAAAAGAGGAATGTAAATAAGGCAAATCGAAAGTGCAAATGAAGTGCGGATCTAAATATCCCGCACTTCATTTGTATATTTGCTTCTGAGCGCTTTTTCAAGAAAGGGTTTTTTGAAAGTGAAAGCACAGTCTAGACAGGGTACTTTCGAAAAAAAATCCCTTTTTCGAAAGAACCCATACTCCTGAAAAAATGAGTACGGGTTCTTTCAAAAAAGTGGTTTTTTTCAAGAGAACTCTGTCTAGACTGCTCTTTCACTTTTGAAAAACCCTTTTTCAAAAAAGCGCTCGGACGCAAATATGCAAATTAAGCATGGGATATTTAAATCCGCACGTCATTTGCACTTTCGACTTCCCTCATTTACATTCCTCTTTCGAAAGAGGAATGTAGTTTAGACATGCCCTAAGACACCAGAGTTTTCAGGAGAGATTACTTTTCCAAAGTTTTTTCATCTGGAGGAGTTAGTTCAGACGAGTGTCAGTGCTTTTAATATTTTGCAGCATATTCCTGTTTTGGGCCATTGGTACTTGGCTGGATCATAGATAAACGCAAGAGTTCTCTGGAGGTCCATGGGAATTCAGCTCAGTTATACTATTCAAGGGACTTATTGTCAAAATTATGTCTTCTTTTCTGGAAAAAGAAAGTTATCTATAATCAAAAATGAGATATTCCATCTGATTTTTTCCCCCTAGTATAGAAGCATGTGTAATGTACTTTAAATCTACCTAGGGAGGCTACTGGTTTTAAAGAAGAATACATTCAAAATTTAACAGTAAGCTAGTTGACCTTCATACTGAAGCGTGATTTCAGATCTGTATCTCTAGTTTAATTTAAAATGGATATATTCAAAAATAAAGTTGGGCCAGAAAAAAGGTAGTTTATATTATCATATGTATTACTTCCTTCCACCTACATAGAAGCCATGGACTTTTCCCACAAGAAGGTTAGGTCTCTGCTTCTTTTTTATTCCTTATGAGGAAATATTTAAAGCACAATTATAAATTATCAGCAGCAAATGAGACATCACCAACATCTTGTGGGAGAAAACTGATGCCAAGCCATAGAATTTAGAGTGGTAGAAGTTCCTTTCCAGAGATTCATGGTCTGGAAAATGAGTTAAAAGCTTACAAACACTGCCAGTCTTACGACAAGTATCAAGCTTCAGACTAGCAGATGTGGACAGATTTATCCTAACTCTATTAAGCTTTTGCCATTGTGGAACTTAACGAGGACTACCAATTAAGGACATTCTTTCAGAAAGGGAAGGTTGCATCAGTGATCAAGAAGGCAACATCACAGCCTAACACATTAGTGATACAGATCAAGGCTGAGATATTGGCAAGTTAGCAAAGGGATGTACCTATTTGGTGTCCTTTCAGTATCCTCAGTCTGGAGCTCCAATGCTACTGTTTGTGCTTTGCCACCCGTGGAAAACCCACGTGGTGGAAGACAAAAGTACGAATACCACCTCTGCTTTTTAAGCGTATCTGCTGCAACAGGAAGGTGACATTTACACTGCCTTGTGCTACCTTGGCTGAAGCTGGCTTATTCCTATGCAGGACCGAATCATTAATTCCTTTCTCTCAATGACAAATTTTGAGTGACTTGAGGGAAGTTTTGCCATAGCAGTCTGAGTAAAGATTGAGTTAACAGGTCATTCTGAATTCAGGAACACTCCATCTCAATTGCCTGGGCCTTTACAACTTACAGAACCTGACATTTTCCCTAGATTTGTAAGCCAAGTCTCTCAGGGCACATCTACACTGCAGTAGAGAGCCAATCTTCCAGCCCAGGTCTGCAGACTAATGCTGACACTCTTTAAAAAAAGAGCAGCATAGAGGATGTTTTGACACTGCAGATTCAGAACCCAAGCCATAGCATCCACACTGTTATTTTTTTAGAACATCAAAATGAGCTGGAAGGAAGACTTATCCCCAAATGCCCTATGAAGTTTTGGCTTGTTAATTTCTTTAAACCATGTCTATGTTAAAACAGGAAGAATACCTGTTTGTCCTCAAACTTTACATCATAGGATAATTTCAAACTTCATTACCTTTCTTGAAAAAAGGGCAGCATTTTGTATCAAAATGAATTCTGCTGGTATGTCTGGAGAGTTCTCCAGTGCATTCCCTTTGTTAGGCATCTAATGGAACAGATGGTGTTATATCCATCTATTAAATCAACCCTGTGTTTAGAGAAGTGGTATGGTCCCATGGGTAAGGCAGTGCACTTTGAGTCAGCAGCTTTGCTGATGGATTAGTGTGACCTTTGGCAAGATGCTTAGGTCTAGGTCCGCAAAGGCAGAGAGGCAGACAGACTTCCCGGAGCATGCCACACCACCCCCCAGGCATCACAAAACCCTGGAGCTTATTGTTCTGTGCACTGGTGGCAATATAAAGGGTCCATAACACCCAGCTGCTACCACAGGAGTGGTGGCGACCTGAGTCTCTTTAAATTGCTGGGCTGCAGTGCAACTGCCACTTTTTCCTGACCCCCATTGATGGGCATGCTCAAAGGTATTTCAAATCTAACTTCCACTGATTTCAAATAGACGACAAGAGCCTGAACGGCTCCGAAGAGCAGGACCTTAATCATGATGCCTCTGTTATCCTTTTTACTCTTTGTATGTCTTGTGTATTTATATTGTAAGCTCTTTGGGCCAGTGTTTGCCTCTTACAATATACATGTACAATGACTAGCGCAGTGGACCCAATCTTGGTGGTTGAATCTCTAACCGGAAATGTAATACCAATAAATTATATAGACATGGTCATGTCTAAAGACGGAGACTATAAGGCCTGGACTACATTGGAGGGGAAGGTTGACCTAAGATACACAACTCCAGCTACATTAATTGTGTAGCTGGAGTCAATGTACCTTAAATCCCCGTCCATACTGTAGGAGGCCGATGAGAGCACATGCTTCCACCAGCTTCCCTTACTCCTTGCAGAAGGAGAAGTACTGGATGCCGGTGGGGGCTGCCCTCAGTGTTCAATTTAGAGGGCTACACATAACATAACATAACATAAGAATGGCCGTACTGGGTCACACCAAAGGTCCATCTAGCCCAGTATCCTGTCTGCCGACAGTGGCCAGCACCAGGTGCCCCAGAGAGGGTGGACCGAAGACAATGATCAAGCGATTTGTCTCCTGCCATCCCTCTCCAGCCTCTGACAAACAGAGGCCAAGGACACCATTTTATCCCCTGGCTAATAGCCTTTTATGGACCTAACCTCCATGAAATTATCTAGCTTCTCTTTAAACTCTATTATAGTCCTAGCCTTCACAGCCTCCTCTGGCAAGGAGTTCCACAGGCTGACTACACGCTGTGTGAAGAAGAACTTTCTTTTATTAGTTTTAAACCTGCTACCCATTAATTTCATTTGGTGTCCTCTAGTTCTTCTATTTAGGGAACTAATAAATAACTTCTCTTTATCGGCCCTCTCCACACCACTCATGATTTTATATACCTCTATCATATCCCCCCTCAGTCTCCTCTTTTCTAAACTGAAAAGTCCCAGTTGCTTTAACCTCTCCTCATGTGGGACCCGTTCCAAACCCCTAATCATTTTAGTTGCCCTTTTCTGAACCCTTTCCAAGGCCAAAATATCTTTTTTGAGGTGAGGAGACCACATCTGTACACAGTATTCAAGATGTGGGCATACCATAGCTTTATACAGGGGCAGTAAGATATTCTGGGTCTTATTTTCTATCCCTTTCTTAATAATTCTATCCCTTTTCTATCCCTTTCTTAATAATTAATACTAGACCCACCAAATCAATTGCTAGGAGAGCAACCTCTGGAGGGTACATCTTCTCTGTAGTGTAGACATGCCCTTAGTGTCTAAGAAAATAAGACTTACAAGCTGATAGCAAAGTTAAAGCTATCGTTACTTAACCACCAGCAATTGATAACAAGTATCCAGTTCCTGCAAACTATCACAATGTACTTGTCACATGGACCCCCATGCTTTATGAAAATTGGCTTATGTGTAGTTGTATTCATAACTTGAATAGACTTTAGACAAAATATCTCATGTAACCTATCCAATTTAATGTTACAGTCTGCTGAATGTGTATATTCTATTTTTTGTATGTGTCATTCTTTTACAAGAAGTTAGAAATATGACGTGTGGATCTGTTTATAATTTTAAATGTGACAATGAGAGCCATTATGATCCAGTACTCAAACCAATGATGTAAATGGATTTAAGGACAAACATGATCATACTGTAGTAGGTCCTACAAAAACACATGACCATGACACCTGATAGAGGAATCCATCTTGAACCTGGTATTTTTCCATGGGGATAGGAGTGTGTGTGCACCAAACATAGGATTCCTGACCTGGGAGAAAGTCTATTTAAACAATGGGAAGCAATCAGCTTTTGTCTTCAGCTGGTCTTTGAAACTACTGGCACACCCAAAGAGGACACAAAAAATGTTGAAGTATGGACCCCAGTCAGAGTGAAGATCAACTCTGATTGGAAGCTCTTTATCCGAGATAAGAAAAACAGCTGTTAGAGTAAGAATTTGCATGTAACAAGTGTCTTAGTGGATTAGAAGTAGTTAAGTATTTTTGTTCATTTTAATTTAGTATCTTACCTTGATCTGACTATTTTCACTAAAGCTACTTAAATCCTACTTTTTATATTTAATAAAAACACATTTATTTTCAAGTACGCTGTAAATAATTGTTACCTGGGGCAGGAGCTACTCCATGCATCTCTCTCCTTCATTGATAAAGTAGACAGACCTTAGAATCACAGAATATTAGAATTGGAAAGGACCTTGTGAGATCATCAAGTCCAGTCCCCTGCCCTCACGGCAGGACCAAGCATCATCTAGACCATCCCTGAGAGATGTCTATCCAACCTGCTCTTAAATATCTCCAGGGACGGAGATTCCACAGCCTCCCTCGGCAATTTATTCCAGTGTTTCACCACCCTGACAGTTTGGAAGTTTTTCCTAATATCCAACCTAACCTCCCTTGCAGCAGTTTAAGCCCATTGCTTCTTGTCCTATCATCAGAGGCCAAGTGGAACAATTTTTCTTCCTTCTCTTTGTAACACCCTTTTAGATACTTGAAAACTTCTATCATGCCCCTTTTTAGTCTCTTTTCTAAACTAAATAAGCACAGTTATTTCAGTCTTCTCTCACGGGTCTTGTTTTCTAGACCTTTAATCATTTTTGTTGCTCTTCTCTGGTCCTCCTCCCACATCTCCACATCTTTCTTGAAATGTGGTGCCTAGAACTGGACACAATACTCCAAATGAGGTCTAATAAGAACATGAGAACGGCCAGACTGGGTCACACCAACAGTCCATTTAGCCCAGTATCCTGTCTGCCAACAGTGGCCAATACCAGATGCCCCAGAGGGAGGGAACACAACAGTTAACCCTCATGTCACTCATTTACAGACAAACAGAGACTAGGGACACCATTCCTACCCATGCTGGCTAATAGCCATTGATGAACCTAATCTCCATGAATCTATCTAGCTCTTTTTTTAAACCCTGTTAAGGTCCTAGTTTTCACCATATCCTCTGGCAAGGAGATCCACAGGTTGATGGTGCACAGAGTAAAGAAAAACATCCTTTTGTTTGTTTTAAACCTGCTGCCTATTAATTTCATTTGGTAACCCCTAGTTCTTATATTGTGGGAATAAGTAAATAACTTTTCTTTATTCATTTTTTCCACACCAGTCATAATTTTATAGACCTCTATCATATCCCCCCTTAGTCTCCTCTTTTCTAAGCTGAAAAGTCCAAGTGCAGAGTAGAGTGAAAGAATCAGTGCAGAGTAAAGCAGAAGAATGACTTCTTGTGTCTTGCTCAAAACACTCCTGATAATGCATCCCAGAATCAAGTTTGCTTTTTTTGCCACAGTGTCACACTACTAACTTACCTTTAGCTTGTGGTTCACTATTACCCCTAGATCCCTTTCTGCAATACTCCTTCCTAGACACTCGCTTCCCATTGTGTATGTCTGAAACTGATTGCTCCTTCCTAAGTGGACTGCTTTGCATTTGTCCTTATTAAACTTCATCCTATTTACCTCAGACCATTTCTCTAGTTTGTCCAGATCATTTTGAATTATGACCCTGTCCTCCAAAGCACTTGCAACCCCTCCCAGCTTGGTATCATCTGCAAGCTTAATAAGCATATTCTCTATGCCATCATCAAAATCGTTGATGAAGACACTGAACAGAACCAGTCCCAAAACAGACCCCCTGAGGAACCCCACTTGTTATGTCCTTCCAGCATGACTGAACTGGAATAACTTTATCCACAGAGCTGGCCTTACCATGAGGCGAACTGAGGAGGCTGCCTCAGGTGCCAGACTGTGGAGGGGCGCCACTAGGACCCAGAGTGTAGAAAATTGTGTCTGCTGCTGGTGCATATGTATTCTCTTTGCTCTAGATGCACAGAGATGGTGGAGTGCTGTGCTGGCGAAAGGAGGGCACAAGAGACATAACAGGCAAGAGAAAAGAGGACATGGGGGCGTCATTTGAGCTCCCCACTTCAGGTGCCAAAATGTTGTGGGCCGGCCCTGTTTATCCAGCCAGTTATGCACCTTATGAGCTTTCACTGTGTACAGCTTTTACACAGGGTAAGAAGGATTTGTTTGTTCCCTTTTGCAGGTTGTTTTCCTGGTTGCTGAGCCCTTAGAATTGAGTCCTCTCAGAGCTGAACTAGTTACCATCACTGGAGTGGAGATGGTAACCATACTCTGCCTTATCAGGGGAAGATAAGAGCTTCTGGTCCAGCAGCACAGGTTGGTGGGGCTCCCGAGAGAGCAAGAAGATCAGTGGCATGCTCTCAGGGGACTTCTGTGATTCACCCCATCATATTACAGTATACTGCTTAATATTGAGAGTGTCTGGATTGTTTAGTTCTGCCCACATGCTGATTTAAATCTTAAAGAAAGCAAAGAAAACTATAGAGAAGCTGGCTCAATGTAATTCATCTACAAGTTTTGTTTCTATAGCTAATTAAATAAATTTCAATGTAATTCTTATGTAGTCAGTAATGCAATACCTAGAAGATTGCTTTGGTCCTGGTCTTTGTGTATTATTCTTCACACTTCTCTAGTCTTTCACAGGGTTCATGTTTTGATCAGACAGTGATGTCTTAATAAAACACATCTGTATCTCATGGTCCTATTATTCAATATATTATCAGTGAGGTTAAGCAGCTCTTTCAAAGTATTTTGCTCAATGCCAACTCATGTTCTAATCCACAGACTCCACACTCAGGCTAAGCAACGTGCTGGGCTCTGAGTATTCCAACAGACAGTGTCCACAAATGACATTTACATGGGGGTAGCTCAGTAGCTCCATTGCAGCCTGGAGAACTTTTCCTTCTACTAAATAGCTGGAAGGTCTTTTTGCAAATACTTTATACTACCCTGCATTCTAAAGAGCCTTCCTGGAGCTGAGTTCTAAGAAAAGAGCACACATTCCTGCACAGCCTTCCCCTACCCAAATTCAGCAATCTGTTCTTTCACCAGAAGCAGGATTTGAGCCCTTTGATTTTGATCATCAAAATCAAATGACAGGGATTACCAAGTATGAAATCCTTATCTGAGCAAAGCCAAAACAGACTTGGTGTGGGGAAGATTAGAATCAGTCCCCCACAGCCCATGAAATTGCCACAAAGCTAGTGTAATATTCATGGCCCATTAGACTCCCCTGCATTAATTTTTGACCAGTGGCTATGCCTAGTCATGCTTCAAGCAATTTCCTTCCTAGACTGTGACAGTGCAATATAGCAATGAAGGAGGGTGGAGCATCTACACAGATTGCCCACTTCTCACATAGGAGAATCACATCAAGTTTCACTGCATTTGGGGTCTTGCGTACCTATACATGGGATAAAGATAGACTCATAGACTCATAGACTTCAAGGTCTGAAGGGACCATTTTGATCATCTAGTCTGACCCCCTGCACAATGCAGGCCACAGAATCTCACCCACCCACTGCTAGAATAATCCTCTCACCTATATCTCAGATACTGAAGTCCTCGAAACGATGGTTCAAAGACCCCAAGATGCAGAGAATCCTCCTGCTAGTGACCCGTGCCCCATGCTACAGAGGAAGGCGAAAAACCTCCAAGGCCTCTGCCAATCTACCCTGGAGGAAAATTCCTTCCCGACCCCAAATATGGCGATCAGCTGAACCCTGAGCATGTGGGCAAGACTCACGAGCCAGACACCCAGAAAAAGTTCTCTATAGCAACTCCTGTCTTCCCACCGTAGGCCTATATACCACTGACAGTGAAAGCCAGTGGAATCACATCAAGTTTCACTGCATTTGGGGTCTTGCGTACCTATACATGGGATAAAGATAGACTCATAGACTTCAAGGTCTGAAGGGACCATTTTGATCATCTAGTCTGACCCCCTGCACAATGCAGGCCACAGAATCTCACCCACCCACTGCTAGAATAATCCTCTCACCTATATCTCAGATATTGAAGTCCTCGAAACGATGGTTCAAAGACCCCAAGATGCAGAGAATCCTCCCGCTAGTGACCCGTGCCCCATGCTACAGAGGAAGGCGAAAAACCTCCAGGGCCTCTGCCAATCTACCCTGGAGGAAAATTCCTTCCCGACCCCAAATATGGCGATCGGCTGAACCCTGAGCATGTGGGCAAGACTCACGAGCCAGACACCCAGAAAAAGTTCTCTATAGCAACTCCTGTCTTCCCACCATAGGCCTATATACCACTGACAGTGAAAGGTCAATTAATTGCCAAGATCATGTTACCTCATCAAGCCATCCCCTTCATAAACCCATCTAGCTTTATCTTGAAGCCAGATAGGTCTTTTGCCCCCACTACTTCCCGTGGAAGGCTGTTCCAGAACTTCACTCCTCTGATGGTTAGAAACCTTCGCCTAATTTCGAGTCTAAACTTCCTAATAGCCAGCTTATATCCATTTGTTCTTGTGTCCACATTGGTATTGAGCTTAAATAATTCTTCTCCCTCCTTGGCATTTATCCCTCTAATATATTTAAAGAGAGCAACCATATCTCCCCTCAGCCTTCTTTTGGTTAAGGTAAACAAGCCAAGTTCCTTGAGTCTCCCTTCATAAGACAGGTTTTCCATTCTTTGGATCATCCGAGTGGCCCTTCTTTGTACCTGTTCCAGTTTGAATTCATCCTTCTTAAACATGGGAAACCAGAACTGCACACAGTATTCCAAATGAGGTCTCACCAATGCCTTATATAACGGCACTAACACCTCCTTATCCCTACTGGAAATACCTCGCCTAATGCATCCCAAGACCGTATTAGTCTTTTTCACAGCCATGTCACAATGGCGGCTCATAGTCATCCTGGACTCCGAGGTCCTTCTCCTCTTCCGTTACTTCCAACTGATGTGTCCCCAGCTTATAACTAAAATTCTTGTTATTAATCCCTAAATGCATAACCTTACACTTCTCACTATTAAATTTCATCCTATTACTATTACTCCAATTTACAAGATCATCCAGATCTTCCTGTATGATATCCCAATCTTTTTCTGAATTGGCAATACCTCCTAACTTTTTGTCATCCGCAAACTTTATTAGCACACTCCCACTTTTAGTGCCGAGGTGGATTTGTTCTGTTGAAGGTGCCTGTGTCCGTGTTATGCAGAATTTAAACCCAACATAAATCAACCCTTTCATAGCTTTGAAAAGGTTTCCCTTGGTCTTCTCTTTTCCTTTCATTTTCAGTTGCTGTGCTTCCTGGTGTCCAACAGAAGTGGAAGTGAAAGTGAAAGGAAAGGGTGCTGGAGGGGCAGGGGAGAAGCTGCATCACACAACCACACTCCTGTAAGATAGTTTGTGGTTATTTCCATTACTTTGCTTCTGGCCAAAAAATTTCACAAGAGCTTTTGTCTGAAATATCCAGCTCTGTGCTAAACCTTTTTGATCTAAGAGAGACCAGATAATCCTCACAAAACTCTAAGCCTTTTGAAGTTCACCTGTAGATAATTCTCCCTGAATGCAGGTTAATACTATGAGCTAATAGTATTTTACCTTTCAGAAAATATCTGCTCAAACTTACCTGTTTGCGTGAGGAGAGGGACTTGCAAAAGAGAAAGCCTCTTTACATATATACTCAGTACTCCAATTTTTCTAGGACAAATTCAATACTCAGCAAATAATGGTGCTTGTTACACAATTGGATTGGCCCTCCATTCACATGCCTAGAACTTGCACATGCCTATGCAACGCCAATGGTTTTAGTGGAGCTAATTGTGACCCCCTGAAAGAAGAGTCTCAGAGTAGGTCTGTATCTACAGATACAACTGGTTTGTGTGTCCTACCTTTCTTAATCTCTGAAGTAACCATCTTTTTTAAAACCAGACAAAAAGAAACAGCAGAGCTGCCATTCTGTGATTTCTAGTCCATGCATCTGACAAAGTGGTTTTTAGCCACAAAAGTTTATGCCCAAATAAATGTTAGTATAAGGGACCTGCGACAGGGTATACCAACCTTGTACTGGGCCTGAAGGGGTCAACCAGGGCTATCTAGCTGAGAGAGCCCCATCCCCACAGCCCTTTTAAGCATGCTCCAGCTGGAGGACCAGAATAAAGGCCAGGGGAGCAGCTCAGTCAGTTGCTGCTGCTGGAGCCCTGCAGGAGCAGCTGCTGGAGGACCGAACCATGGAGGTCGGTCAGCAGGGAACTGCCAGAGAAGCCATCAGGCTGGATGTAGCCGGAGAAGACGCTAATATCAGGGAGGCTTGTAGGAAGTAGCCCAGGACAGGGAGGTAAAAACACCTGAGAGCTCAGCATGTTGTGCACCGAATGGTAGGACACACCCACCACTGACAGGGCCCTGGCCTGGGACCCAGTGAAGAAGGAGGGCCCTGGGTCCCTATACCCCCACCCAAATAACCTCCCAAGCAGGTGCGACAATGACTACTACTGACTTTGGCTGGTAGGCCTTATTGCTCTGTGAAAGGGGTGTGATTCCCACAGACTCTAACTGCTAGGCTTTATTGCCCTGCAAACAAGGTGGGATTGGTACTGACTTTGGCTGCTAGGCCATCACCGCCCTGAGGGAAAGGAGAGGAAAGGACTGTGGCTGTAGTGCCCCACTACCCTCTGGGAAAGGGGCGGTGTTGACTGTGGCTGTCAGGCCAGAATTTTTTAAGGGAGAAGGTATGTAATGAGAGGACGTTGGCCCCTCGAAACTGAGACACACACACAGGATTGGGCACCTGGTGAGAGGCCTGAAAGGCTGAAGGCCCTGTCTTAAAGGGGGGATAGGTATGCCCGCTCCCGTGACAGCATCACAAGACTCCTTGTTTTTAGAAAGAAAAAAAGTTCTTGAGCTACTGCTCATTCCAGCAATGATTTCTGTGCAAAAAATGGAAAATAGTTAAAAAGGTCAGTAGTTAGAATTAGAACATGCTATTGAAGACCTCATTTCAGGTAGACATTTAAACATGCGCTTATTCTGCTCAACATCAATGGCACATTACTCATGTCTTCATAGTTAGGTTCATGCCTAAATAAACTGCTGGTTCAGGGCCTAAGTGGGTCACTGTGCATAGGAATCAGGCTCAGTAGATGGGCCAGATGATTTATTTACACCCAAGAGGCTGCCACTCTACCGCATCCTGGACATTCAGTATTGAGGGGACAGCTGGTCTGTTTATCTCCAAACAATTGTTTTGGGAGCCAACATGATTGGCCCTTTCTCCACAAGCACTTCATTATCTTTTAAAACAAATCATCCTTCCAGCCCTACCATTAAGCATTTTCAGCCCTGACAACTGCATTGTCACATTCAAGGATCCTATTTAGCTCATATTTTGAATGTCGTATTTCAAGATTGGAAAAAAACGTTCATCTGATCCCTTTATTTACATTAGATGGATTAAGATGACTGGGAGGCAGGGATGACTGAAATAAGAGGATTAGGGTGACTGGAAGGCAAAGGGAGTAACTAAATATATTCACAACTTTCTTCCTGTCAATTATCTATGTGTAATCCTTTTCTCCTAGAAACCCTCACTGGATGATGATGATGTGATGTGTGTGTTTATAGAGTCCCCAAGTAATGGAATGCCAGGTACTGAAGAGAGAACAGAAAGAAATACAAGATCATTAAAATGGAAAGACACCAAATAGAAGAACAGGGGGGGAAAAAAGAGTAAAGCTTAAGTTTGTGATCTTCTGTTTAGCTAGTTAGGAATTAGAGCTCATGGGGATTTTTTTGCCAGATGTGTCTCATTGGAAAATGCCTATTGGTCTAAACTTAAGTTGTTCATGTAATTCTGTGGGATGGCAAACCCACTGCCCTATTCCCAGAACTCTACTAGGAGCAACAAGTCATTAATGTAACCCTTCTGATAACTGCTCCCTGCATTTCTACTCTTTCTTGTTGCTTTTGGAGTTAGGGAATTCCTCTAAAAACCTTTGATGCTAAATGATGCATCTTGCAATATAATACTTAATCCTTTTCCCTTTTGAGAACCAGATAGTATCTTTCACCACTCTGGAAATTGATACTACATAATTCTGCCATCTCAAAAACATAAGAATTTGTGTTAGGCATGTTATTAAAGCTCAGTATTCAGTATAAAGAGTAAATCTGATTATGTTTTAAAATTTATATGGAAATCTTTACATTATTAATTACATTTTTTTAAATCAGATACTGTAACTGGTAAATTAAACAAATATAGAATTATTTGTTCAAGTCGCCAGTCTGAAATAGGAAATAGGACAGAGAATTTGTGGTAACCTAAGCCATCATTTTCTATGTTAAAAATAGTATTGCAATGCCATCTACTTGTTAGTTTTGAATATTGCTAGCTGAGGAAACAAGAACTATCTAACATTCCTCAGAGAGGCTGCAGCCTTTAAGAGAGTGTGTGTGTTCTATCAGCTATGTCAAGACTTTAAATGAGAAATGAAGGATCAAATTAGCATGCATCTGGCATATTCAAAGCATCACTTCTAAAAAACCTACCTCAGTTATCCCTCTTCTTGAGGTATTGCTTCCCAAAGGCAGGATTTCTGAAAATCATTTCAGAGTGTCAGTTTATTGGCACCTTCTAACACTAGTGTCATTCTACATAATTGAAAACCTTTGCCAAGAGTCTGATCCTGCCCCCACTGAAGTCATTGAATGTATTGCCACTTCTATTGGGGGGGGGGAGGGGAGGAGATCAGGCTCCAAGTTCAGAAGTAGATAATGTACAAAATAACCCTGTAGATTATAGGATGCAAACTTGTGTAGGGTTTTTTTGTTTTTTTGTTTTTTGCATCTTAGTTTTCAAGGAGGACTATTAAACAGCTGTGTAGAGCGTCAAACAAGTGCAGATGAACCAGAGACTTTGTGTAAGAATACTTCTTATCCCCCAATGTGATTTTTTTCCCCATTACAAAATCCCATATCATAAAATACCTGCAGAAGGAAATCTGTTTACCAGGAAACAAAAGGCAGAAGGGGAAAACAGAGGCTGATTTAGAATATTTCCTGCTCTGTTTTTCAGAGAGCTAATCTGATTCATTTGTTTATTTTCTAATTTTCCCCTGCATTTTGTTGTGGCTTCCATGTGGGTCTCTATCAGTGGCTTGTAACACTTCTGTTTTGATAAAGAAGTCTGTTTCCTGGAGCTACAAAAGACTGATGTATCCAATGTGTTTGAAATGTAGCGCAATTCTTGTTTCCTAGCAAAATAACGAGTAGTGTGATGAAAAGCATTAGAAAGGAGACCTCCGATTAGCACCTGTACCAGTCAGATACCATATCACTAATTTTTCAACATTTCTCTGTCCAAAGCATTAACTCTCTTTTCAAAGATTTTGAAATTGTTGGATTTGTTTTCTAAAAAAATTACTTTCACCAAGTTTTGTTGGTTTCTTAGGAATCTTTAAAAAAGCAAGTCCAAGGAGGATTCACTATTCTGCAGATTACTCTGAAAAAAAAAGAGGAAGCTGAACTTTATTATCAATAATACCAAGAAAGGATTATTTGTTTTCAGTCCATCCCATAGCAATAGCCAACTATATGCTCAAGGAAATGCATAGCCTGTTCTACCACTCCCTGGGTGGGACTATGACTTTGTTTCACTGTGTGAACCACTTTCCTATGCCTCAGTTTATCAGTATTAATGTCAAACATTTAAAAAGAACCCAAGAGTTAAGCCTTCCTTCAGGAAAAAAAAAGTCTGGAGATTGGCTTAATAGGATATTTTGGGTTCTTTTTATTTGCCTTCTAATTTTTGAGAATGTAGTGTACAATGAGAGGAGGGCACATTTTCCTAATTTACTTTGCAATCAAGAGGACTAACATCTTCCTTTTTTAAATAAAATGGAAGCTGATATTCTTAGTCACAGGTCCCCAAAAGCTAGGGCTTTAAGGAAACAGATTATCACAAGACTTGTCATAAGATCATGAAAGTTGGTACCACTAATTTATTCTTCTGAAATGCTCATACAAAATACTAAAGGATTAACCAATCACCAGTTGAAAAGGCACCATCTGAGCTGCTGGGCTAGCCAGTGGGACTCAGGTAAGCCTACACATCCCGGGGAGGGCATATAAACCTTGCCCCTCCAGCAATAGCCTCTCATGCTCAAAACGGTGAGCAGATAACCTCCTTTGCTAGCTCCTTAATCCTCAGACAAGGGGAAGGCGTGAGGGGGTGTCCCAGCAAAGAGTTGGCCCAATAGCACCCCTCATGTAGGTAGAAACTAGGAAAGGTGACCTGTGCTGTACATGTTCTTGCTGGTTATTTTCCAGTTGAGTAAAGTTGATAACACTGTAACCTAGTTCATCCATATCCCTTGCAGTTTCTCTTTTCCTGCATGCCTGGGTAAGAACCCATCTTAACCCTCAGGCCTTCAAACTACAAGGCAAGTTATCCCATTGTCAAAACTGTGACTGAAGCGTCATCTAATTCATGTCCTGAGAGGGAGAAACCCTACAGGCACTTAATAGGCTCCATTTTCAGTAAACGTCATCGATTGTACATAAAAAACTGCACCGAGAATAGATCATTCTCTATGCTTTGTGTATGCAGAATGGATGCAGCTTCAAATTCTGGAGGTCCAGCTCAGGATAAACAAGTAACAAAACTGAAAGAACATGCATGCATCTGACAAAGGGGGTTTTTACCCGTGGAAGCTTATGCTCAAATAAATCTGTTATGCTATACCTAAACAGTGGTGCTATTTCAGGATACCAGAAGTATCCCAAAAGAGCTAGTCTGCATCTTTAAATGCACCTGTTATTTCGAAATAATGGGCGTACTATTCCAGTGTCCCCATAACGATCATTCCATGAGGGTTACGGGACATTTAGGAACAGAGCTTTATTTCGAAGTTGGTGCTGCAAAGACAGCACTGGATTTCGAAATAAGCTATTTTGAAATTAGATATGCAATTTGCATAGCTCAAATTGTGTATCTTATTTTGACCTATGAGTGCAATGTAGATGCACGCTTAGACTTTAAGATGCCACAGAACCCTTCAGTGTTTTTGCAGGTATGAACTAACACAGTTGCCCCTAAAACAGATATTTATAAGAGGAATTTAATTTAAAAAATAAGTCTGATTAAAATGCTTGATTGGAGCAAGGCGTTATTAAACTATAAACAAGTAGCAGGATGTTATCAGATTTTGGAGATGGGAGCTGTTAATTGTGTAAAAATGCATAGCATACTGTGGGCACTACATAGATGGTAGAACACATTGTCCATGTCCCAAAGAGCTTACAGTCTGAACAGCTAACTTAAGAATGCCTGTTGGGGAAATACTAACATTAAAGTGTCAGCTGGACACCCTCAGTTCTGAATCAGTAGGATACCAGGCAATCTTGCATGAAAACTTTAACTTAGCTAACTTCTTTGATTCAAGATTTCTTATGGCTCTACAATGGAATGGGCATGAAGGATGTGAAGTCATCAGACATTCTGATGTTCCATGGCTGTGATCAATCGCATTCATGGTCATTCATGTGAGAAATGAAGACAGTTTTCTTTCAGTAGAAACTCATTCCCTGACATATTGTGCTTACTATCTACTCAACTACTACACTATATCCAAAACCAGAATTGGGGTCTTTACATGGTTTCAATTGCTATTTTGCATTTGGTATAGCTATTTATTTTGTCTGGAGCTCTCAAGGAAACAATCTGTTGTGGTATAACACAGGAAATAGGAATATATAAAACAAAGCCATGCCAATCTGGGGTAGATTTGAAATAGGAAAATTCCAAGAAAGTTCTTCAGAACAACTTATCCTTCTCTGTAACTGTTAGAGGGATTTTGTTGGTGTGTCACACTATCATTACAATTAGGAAGGTTTAGAAAGAGATACTTATAGGGGTTATCTTTCCAGGGTGCTTTGTTTTTATTACTTTGTAGCAAAAACAACAGGGGCCTTCTCTCTTCCCTTTTCCATGTCCTTTTCTCGGATTTTTCTTGATGTATTCATCAACTAACAAGGACTAGATCTCCCACTGTGACCAATGTTACCTCTTACCTTTTCCATTCATGTGCAGAATAAATTTATGTCTATCAAGGCATGTGTGAATGTACACCACCAGTAGAAACAAAATCTAGTTTTAGGCACTCTGCTAATCAGCAGAGCAGCATTCGAATCTCTCCTCAGTTGCCGCACAAGGGCATAGCTTACAGGGAAGACCAGGACATGTTAGCATAATTCCATTGAGTCTCTGAGGTCAATGTGCTTAGGTCAATGTGGGCCTGCTGCTCATCTGTTGTAATATATTTGTTTTATCTTAATTAACATGCAGAGTGGTCTTACACAGAAAGACACTTTGGTCATTTACAGGGGTCACCACCAGGACTACAGCACCAGATGCATAAACCTCCAACCCCTCTAACTTCTAACAGGCTGCTACAACCACTATAGAATCCACTTAAACAGGGGTGGGCAAAAGTACCTCCACAAGCCGGATCTGGCCTGCCAAGTAGATTGATCCGGCCCGTGGAGGCCCTGCTGCTCCCCATGCCCAGGCCAATCAGGGCCTAGGAACCAAGGAGCATGCAGTGCTTAGAGTCAACCCTGGTGGCTGACTCTGAGTGCGGCATGCCCAAGGGCATGAAGCTTGAAACTTTGTGTGCTGCCCCCACCCCTAAGCCAATCAGGACTTGGAGATGGGGAGGGAATACATGAAGTCTCCTCCACCCTGCTCCCATCCTGCTGCATGCTCCTGCCATGCACTCCAGCTTGTGGTTCTCTGGGGACAGGCGGGAGCAAAGACTTCATGCACTCCCCCACCTCCAGACGAATCAGAGTCTGTGGACGGGCAAGCATGGAAGTGTCCTGGCCCTGCCCCTTCCACCTGAGGCCCTCCCCTTCCAGGGCAGCCTAGGACCACTTCAAAAATTTCGGAAGTGGTCCCCAGTCAAAAATTATTGCTCACCCCTGCACTAAAAGGAGGCATACTTCTTGGTCTATCTTAGGAAGAGCAGTCCCCTATCTGCATATGTCAAATGTTATTGAATATGTATGAATTAAAATATATAGTTTTGAGCCCTATATTGATCACTGAGTGGCTCCTTTATTGTAGCTCTGGCTTTTACTGGAATATGAAATGGAGGTTAGGAAAAAATAGCTTTTTACTGAGCATCAGCAGGCCTTACTCATAGCATGTGTGTTTTGGCATTAAATACTAGAGGGATGACAATTGGCATGACACCATGGTGTAGGACAGTGGTCACCAACCAGTAGATCGGGATCTACTGGTAGATCCTGGAGCCTCTCACAGGTGATCTTGACTGGTTTGGCTAAGAAGCTATCAAGTGCAGCACTTCAGCTGCCCCTCCCACCACTGCTGCGCATCTCCTGCCCTTTGCCTTGGAGCTGCCCGCTTCCCCCAACCCCTCCAGGAGCCTCCTGCTTGCTGGGCAGAGCAGGGAAGGGAGAGGAGGGGCGCTGATGTCAGGGCGCCCCTTTTCCACACTGTATTCTATCTCCACAGAATGTGGAGTGGGGGCACAACAGGACTTGGGATGGAGTTTGCTGGCTGCTTTTGAGAGCGGTGCAGGGCCAGGGTGAGCCTGCCTTAGCCCCATTGCACCACCACCCAGGAGCCACCTGCGGTAAGCTGGAGCCAGCTGCGAACCCCTGCCCCAGTCATGAACCTCCTCCTGGACCCCAAACCCTTGCCCCAGGTTCAGCTCAGAGCCCCTATCACACTCCAAATCCCTTAGCCCAAGACCAGAGCCTGTGCCCCAACCCTCTGCCCCTGCCTGGTGAAAGGGAGGGAGAATGGGAGAGGAGGGAGGGAGGGAGGACGGAGTGAGCCGGGAAGGGCCTTGGAGAAAGGGCATGAAGGAGGCAGGGCAAGGGTATTTGGGTTTGAGGTAGATCCTGGATTGCACTTAAATTCAAAAAGTGATCTCACGCTTAAAAAGGTTGGAGACCCCTGGTGTAGGATCATGAGTTTTGGAAGAAGGTGATAAGTCACCAATCCCATATAAGAAGGTAACAAGGAAGATGACAATTAAAGAGGCCATAAAAACAGTTGCTATGAACCTGTTTCTGTAATGGTGTTTTCATGAGTTAGTATAAATCAGTATATAGGACTGCCTGAAGTTCTTGCCTATCCTTCCAGAGATCCATTTAAAGTATCAGTGCTATTTCGCTACTGGAAGCACTTCAAGAAAACTAAGATCCTTATATAAAGGAAATATTACAAACATTGCTGAATGTTGTTGGCATTGCCTTACAGTACTGCAAGTGCCAAATTTCCAGACGGCCTTTTGAAATTGCATAACTAGATTTTGTGGTGCATTGTGACTGTAATTCATGTCATTTGATACAATGAAACTGTTTGAAAGCTTGACTGTCTCTAATCCTTATGCTTAAAACTCAACATACATACTTCATACCTGGTTGTAGAGTGACAGATTCAGGTAAGATAAATTCCACCCACTTTCTGCCAAACCATGATCCATTTTTAGAGTCCCATATGCAAAGAAGGGTTTGGGCTTTTTTTTCTTTTTTGAGATTATGAAATGCCTGCATTCCACTTGATATCAGAATGAGAATTGCCAAAGTACCTCAGGGTGCATGATAGGAAGCTCTTATGATATTTCCAGCTGAAACACAAAAGGAAGTGCTGGTTACCTTGTGAAAAAGACATGTTTCATGAGATAAACAAACTCTGCACCTGAAGAGTTAGAACAAGCATCCAAAAATGCATAGGGACACAGATAGAGGAAGGTTCTGTGCACTTTCTTCCTGAATTTATATAGGATCAGCCACAATCTAGAACACTTTGCAGTAGAAATTGTGCAGTTTCCCTGAAGCAGTGGACTATAGAGTGTTCTTCTTCCACTGCAAGGAGGCCTCCTCTACACAAGTCCCTTACTTGGCAGTGTGCAGGATTTAGGAGGTGATATGCAGAGGTGAGCCACAGTTCCTGCTCTGAGTATATACATTTCAGTCATTACTTAAGATTAATCTCTCCAGAGTAGTTTTGCTCCCTGGAGAGAGGGGGAGACAGATGAACAAAGCTCCCCTGGTCTCCCTCCCCCTGCCCCCTCGCCTTATGGGAGTATGAAACTGCACCCTTTTATAAGTTTGGAGGCAGAATTAGGTACGCCAAGCTGTGGGGACTAGATACAAGTTACATTCTTTCTATGAGCAAGCTATTGTAGGCCATTGATCAAGCTTAGGTGCTAAATGTGTCGCCGTCTATAGCATGGAATGATACTAATTTTATTTATCTAGAATTGTGGCTGTATCCAGAGAACATAAGAATGGCCGTACTGGGTCAGACCAAAGTTCCATCTAGACCAGTATCCGGTCTTCCAACAGTGGCCAATGTCAGGCACTCCAGAGGGAATGAACAAGACTTGTAATCATCAGGTGATGACTCCCCTATCACCCATTCCCAGCTTCTGATGAACAGAGGTCAGGGACACGATCCCTACCCATCCTGGCCAATAGCCATCAATGGACCTATCCTCCATGAGTTTATCTAGGTATTTTTTTGAACGCTGTTAAAGTCCTGGCCTTCACCACAACCTCTGGGCAAGGGGTTCCACAGGCTGGTAGTGTGGTGTGTGAAGAATTAGTCTTTTGTTTGTTTTAAATCAGAGGCACAGCGAAAGGGACTGGGGAGGGCAGTTGCCCTCGAGTGCCATGCTGGGGGGTGCCAGGCTGGGGTGGGAGCAGAGCATACAGCCCCACACGTCGCGGTGTGAGTCCGGCGCTGGCAGGTCAGGTGCTCCCTATGCAATCAAGCCTCCAAGGCAGGGCCAGGCGGCAGGATTGGGTTAGAGTGGGGAGGACTGGGGGTGCCTCGCTCTGGGGAGGGGTGGGTGCATTGCGTTAGGAGGGGCTTGGAGTTCCGGGCTCTGGGGGAAGGGTGGGTGCATTGCGTTAGGAGGGGCTTGGAGTTCCTGGCGCTGGGGGAGGGGTGGGTGCATTGTGGGTACTTTTTTTTAGTAATGAGGTACTTTATAAAAAAAGGTTGAGAAACGCTGCTCTAACCCATTCCTTTAGGCCTCCCTGTTTCCTTTCTCCTCTGACGAGTTGGGCAGGTAGCAGTTTTGATAAAAAAAATATATCAGACATGTGCACACAGTGCTCGCTGTACCTCAGCTGATGCTGGATAATCAGGGCCTCAATTCTAAAGGAGTTGGCATTACTGAGGTGATCAATCCCCCCACATTTTATTGGGGATTTTCCAAAGAAAATGCTGGTGTTTTCTATAGGTCACCCACATCTCCCAGTCATAGCAGAGACTTGGGATTAACACGACTTTCTCAACTAAAAGTCTTAAACGTGTTCGGACGCTGTGATTGTGAATACCTGGCGAGGCAGTCTGCCAAAGGCAAGGCTGGCCTTGAATCTTGATATCTACGGCTTCAGTTGAATGGCTTGTGTGAAATTTGGAAGAGCAGCTCAGAGAAACCTCTCTCCTTAACTTAAGGATAGAATCTCACAGCAGCCTGAAGGAAAAAGTCCTCGTGGCAGACAGAAAGCCACGCTTGCAGTGTAACCTCAGCCTTAGGCTACTTATTGCTTCAAGTGCCTTCAAGAAAATGAGAGCGATTCTCATGTTGTGTGCTAGTTTTATTTTAAAGTTTTTTTGAGTGTTATTTTAACAGGTAAGTTAATCTCTTATATTCATAACTATGGTGTAGTTTATCGCTGTGTGATAGTATGAAAAACAACTAGGTTAACTAGGTAAGTAACTAGCCAGTTAGGAAGCATTACAGATTGCTTACAATAAATTTGATAGTTTCAAAATCTTTTTACTTTTTATTTATTAAAGCAACGAGTTACTCGTTTGCTACAATAATGGTTTCAAATGCTTGATTGAAATATAGTGATGAAATTCATATTTAGGTTGTATAACATTTATTTCTCTTGTGTTTTATAGAACTTACATATTTTAAGCATTTGACATTTTTTATGTAAAAGACATGAACCTAATGAGAATGGGATACAAACAAATTAAAGAGAAAAAAATTATTTAACAGAATGTAAACCACAAAAACTATAATTTATGTTATAGCAGTTACGATCTACTAACTGATTCCAGTATCAGTGAATATTAGTAGTATTTGAACTTTTTTTTAATTTACGTTCTTATTTTTTGAAGAAGTGGGTTTTGCCCACGAAAGCTCATGATACCATCTACATGTTTTGTTAGTCTAGTAGCACCTTAAAGACTATGTTGGTTTTTTAAGTTTTTCCTGTTACAGACTAACTCGGCTACCCCTCTGAAGCTTTAGAAATAAATAACAGAAACATAGTAACAAATGATTGGGGGGGGGGCGCACAAATTTTGCCTTTGCCTCCGGGCACATAACACTCTCACTACACCTCTGTTTTAAACCAGCTATTTATTAACTTCATTTGGTGACCCCTACTAATTGTGTTAGGGGAACAAGTAAATAACTTTTCCTTATTTACTTTCTCTACACCAGTCATGATTTTATAGGCCCCTTTTAGCCTCCTCTTTAAGATGAAAAGTCCCAGTTTTATATTCCCTTGATTTATAGACCCAAATTATAAACTGGATTTTGCCCTGACTTCTGCTATCAGCACTAGTGTCCCCTTTTAGACCTGCTTTGCTTGGTTAATAATACTCTCAGACTACAGAATTTGACTCACCCCATTCCCATAAAAGTCTTTGGGAATAGCTGTCTGTCTTCCAAAAGGAAGATTTCCATCCCATCACTTTTTTGGGCCTGCTTCTGAAGTTCATAAAGACATATTAGTACCTAATGCCAATTCACATGAAGCCCAGGATACCATTCTAATCCTCCCTGCGCTGGCCCAGTCATTTCATCTTAAAAATTTAAACTTTGTAAACAATATTTGTTTTTTCTAACAAACAAGGGTACATTCTAGTCAGGAAGTTACACATTTTGTTACTGTAGTTCCTTCCAGAAGCATAAAAAGCAATGAGACTAGCAACTGCCAAATGTGACAACCATAAAAACAATAAAAGTTAGAGACAAAAAGACAATCCAGTGGTGAAAGCCCTGAAAGACTTATTTTCAAGTATTCTAACAGACTTAGTTCGAATTAACTTTGTCGTGTAGACATACCCTAACAGCCGTTAGTTCGAATTAACTTTCATAGGCGCTATACATGCAAACCGCTAGTTCGAACTTAATTCGAACTAGCGGAGCGCTTAATTCGAACTAGGTAAACCTCATTCTACGAGGACTAATACCTAGTTCGAATTAAGTAGTTCGAATTAAGGGCTGTGTAGCCACTTAATTCAAACTAGTTGGAGGCTAGCCCTTCCCAGCTTGCCCTGGTGGCCACTCTGGGCCAAGCCAGGGAAACTCTTCTGCCCCTCTCCCGGCCCCAGAGCCCTTAAAGGGCCACGGTCTGGCTACACTGCTCGTGCCAGCTGCAAGCCTGCCAGCACCCAGCCAGCAGACCCTGCACCTGGCAGGGCATGAGCTAGCCACCCGCTGCCACCCAGCCCTCCGCCTCTTCCCAGGAGCCTGCCCGGTGCCGCAAGAGGCGGGCACCCTCCTGGTCTAGTGCAGAGATCGTGGACCTCATCGAGGTTTGGGGGGAAGCCTCCAACGTCCACGATCTCTGCACTAGCCACAGGAACGCGGCCGTCTACAGCCGCATGACTGCCAGCCTGACCACCAGAGGCCACATGCGGACCCGGGAGCAGGTCCGCTGCAAAATTAAGGACCTGCGGCAGTCCTACTCCAGGCCCTCCCAGCCAGGGGCCGACCCGGAGGCATGCCTTCATTATGAGGCCCTGGACCACATCCTGGGGGCTCACACAGTCCATGCCCCCCGGGTGGTGATCGACCCCGGGGCAGAGGGACCCGTCCCTGACACCGAGGAGCAGGAGGAGGATGCCGAGAGCCAGGAGCCTGCAGGGAGCCTGCCCAGGACCCCCGAGGCATCCCACAGAGCACATTGGCTGTGTCGTCCGAGGCCGAGGGGGGCTCCACATGTGAGTGCCATCATGCTCCCCTTATGTGTATGGGGAGGTGGGGAGAGAGGGAGCCCAGGGACTGTGCTCCTAGGCCTTGCCCACCATGGAGCAGCAGCTGGGTGTCATGCAGGGGCCCTGGCCCGTTCCCCACATGCCGACCTCGCCTTGCAGAGGGGGCTGGGGGGCTGTGTCCCCAGGGAGAACTGACCACTGCTCTTGTTTCACCACAGCCGCAGCACCTGGGACTGCAGGGCGCACCACCCCGCCTGCAACAGCCACCCGCACCTGAGCAAGCAGGCGCTCCAGGAACCTGGAGGACTACCACCAGCGGCACCTGCGGCTACTGGAGCACCAGCTCTGCACCCAGGACCACTGGGTCTGGGAGGACCTGCAGCTGTGGCAGCGGAGCTTGGAGGTGCTGGAGGGGCAGGGCTGTGCCCTGAGAGGCCACCTCCAGACCCTGGTGGACAGGTTCCTACCTCCTGCTGCTCCGGCCCCTGCAGCCGCCCCAGCTCTCGCTCCTCCTCCCACCACTGCTCCCCTTCCCGCTTCCTCCACACCCCCCGTTCCTCCTGCCCCACCCTCCACACCCACTCCCCCCTGATGCCCCCACACCCGCAGTGCTGCGAGATGGGAGAGCCAGCAGGACCCCCAACCTTGAGCTTTCCCTTCCCTTCCTCCCCCTTCCAGCTCCCTCCTCCCAGGTTTCCCCCTCCCCTCTCCCACCCTCATTCCCCCCTCCCCCCACCCCAGTTATGTACAATAAAAAGAGATTGTTGTTTGCAAAACAGGTGTCTTTATTTAACATTAGGAAGGGGGGTTAGGGAGGGGAAAGGGGAAGGAGGGGAGGGTGGAAGAAGGCCCCAGTGGGGCATGCAGGGAGAGTTCAGTCCTCCTCCTCCACCAGGAAGGTCTCCCGCAGGGCTTCCCGGATCTGGACGGCCCCCCGCTGGGCCTCCCAGACGGCGGCGGTGTGGGGCTGAGCGTAGTGGCCAGCCATGCGCTCAGCCTCAGCCATCCAGGCTGGCAGGAAAGCCTCCCCCTTCCGCTCACACAAATTGTGCAGCACGCAACATGCTGCCACCACGGGAGGGATATTGTGCTCGGCGAGGTTGAGGCGGGTGAGGAGGCACCTAAATCTGGCTTTCAGTCGTCCGAAGGCCCCCTCGACCACAATGCGGGCCCTGGTGAGCCTGGCAATGAAGGCCTGGCGGGAGGGGTTGAGCTGCCCCGTGTACGGCTTCATCAGCCAGGGCTGTAGGGGGTAGGCCGCATCCCCCACCAGGCAGACGGGCATGTCCACATCCCCGACCCTGATGTGGTGGTCGGGGAAGAAGGTCCCGGCGTGCAGCCTCTGCCACACGGAGGAGTTGCGGAACACCCTGGCGTCGTGTGCCTTGCCGGACCAGCCCACATTAATGTCCGTGAACTGGCCCCGGTGGTCATACACGGCCTGCAGGAGGACGGAGAAGTACCCCTTGCGGTTGATGTACTGGGAGGCCTGGTGTTCCGGGGCACGGATGGGGATGTGCATCCCGTCGATGGCCCCCCCGCAGTTGGGGAAGCCGAGGGCGCCGAATCCCTGGATGATGGCGTCCGGATCGGCGAGGTGGACCACCCTGCGGAGCAGCACCCGGTTGATGGCCTTGACCACCTGCAGAGAGACACAGCAAACTGCGAATCACTGGGGCGCCCGGGTGGCTGGGAGTGTTCGTTCCCTGGCACTGCCCCGTGCCCCACTCCCAGAAAGCAACCCCCGCTGCGATCCTGGCCGCCTCCGGTGGCCTGTAGTACGGCCAGGACTGACCGAACCCTCCCATGCGGGGCACTATCGCCTCCTCTCCCGCCCCCATTTTCCCTGGGGCGGCCCATTCCCTCCTTGCAGCCCCCTTCCTCCCCGGCCCAGTGGCCGGTGAGTGCCGTACCTGCATGAGTACTGCTCCGACGGTGGATCTCCCCACGCCGAATTGGTTCCCGACGGATCGGTAGCTGTCCGGCATGGAGAGCTTCCAGAGGGCGATGGCCACACGCTTCTGGAGGAGGATGGCAGGCCTCATGTGAGTGTCCCGTCGCCGCAGAGCAGGGGCGAGCCACTCGCAGAGCTCCAGGAAGGTGTCCCTCTTCATCCTGAAGTTCTGGGTCCACTGTCTGTCTCCCCAGCGCTCCAGGATGATGCGGTCCCACAAGTCGCTGCTGGTGTGCAGACGCCAGATGCGGCAGGGCACGCTGGCATCCGGGTGCTGCTGCGGCTCCTCCATGGCCCCCAGGGAGGCCAGGTGGAGAGGCAGGGGGCTGACGTGCACCAGGTGGTGCCAGGCACCCTCCAGCCATTGCTGGCAGGCTTGCAGCAGCAAGTCCAAAAACTGGAGCAGAATGCCCAGGGCGAGCTCTGGCTCCATGGTGCCAACTGCGGCGGCGTCCCCAATGGGAACCACCGACACAGGCAGGCGCAGAGGAAAACGCTTTGCTGTCCCTCAGCGAGGTAGGCAAGCAAGCAGAGAAGCTGAGAACCGGCTGTCCAGGGGGGTCCCTTTAAGCACGTGCCTCAGATAGCCTCAGACAGCAGCCACACAAAGCAACTACTGACCTGATGCCCTGCTGGAACCGGTTTCAGCTGCCCTTAAATGCGACCCAGCGTCCAATCAGTGTGGACGTGCTAGTTCGAATGAGCAAAACGCTAATTCGAATTAGTTTTTGGGTCTAGATGCGTTAGTTCGAATTAGCTTAGTTCTAATTAACTAATTCGAACTAAGTTAGTTCGAATTAACTTTGTAGTGTAGACATACCCTTACTGTGTGTGAACTTCAGCAAGTCATGTAGCCTCTATGACTTATTTCCCCTACCATAAAATGGGGATAATAGTATTTCCCCATCTAATCTTACAGGAAGATCAGGAGGATAAGTCCATAAAAAACAGAGTACTCATATTATGATAAAGGGGAACATCAGTATGTAGGATAGAAATCCTACTACCACTAAAACACTATAACATGCTCTAGTTCATACGCTATATATATATATATCTGTCAAAAATATTAAGTTACTTATGTTCAATGTAGCCTTGTTTCTTTCAATTTAAAAACAGAGAAGACCCTTAAATTGTAAAATAAACTAATGGGATATGGAGAGACTCATTTCTAAGACTGCAAGTTTAATCCAGAATAGGTTGGTGGGGCCAGAAAGTTATTTCTCTGAAATGTCTGTGAGTAGCCTTCGCATAATGCAACTGCTTACCCACTCTGGTTTCTGCTGAACAGTTATCCCTAGCACAAGGAAATAATGCCATCATAAAAGGCGTCTTTGATGGCCCTCTCAGTAGAGACTCCAAGAACTGGGTAGGCAATGAATCCTTTGAATGTATTAAGTTTCCTTCCAGAGAGTACTGTCAAAGTAACTAATACTGCTTAATGTAATTAAACCTACTAGCTCCAGAAAATGATAAGTCTTGTACAACAAAAGCACGAATCAAAAGATAAAAATGATAATTAGGAAGTTTCTAACAAATTATATCTTCTGCAGCACATGACTAAAGTTTTCTTAGAAGTAAGGATGTGGGGGTTGTCACCCCAAAAATATTCTCACTGGAGATCACCCAGGGTTACACTACTATGGGTTTATTTCCACAATGTAAAACTAAAGAGGGGAGAACAGCCACCAAAGATTTAAACTAAAGAAGATAGAGCTCTCTCTCTCTCACACACACACAAGCAAGCAAGCACATACCCCTCCATTCATTCACTCATTCACACCCATTCATTCCTGCCCTCAGGCACTCATACTCTTACACAAGCATATGGGTTGCAGAAGGAGCCAAGGCATGTAGATCCTGGAGGGTCTGTCTGCTCATCATGGCTGGGGAAGCTGATCAGGAGGAGAGACACTGGAGAGGAGCTTCTCAGGAGCAAGGGGAAGAAAAAAGAGAGTCTCACATGTGTTCCCTCTCCTTATATAGTGTCTGAATGGCTCCTGTGACTCATTCACCTCGTCATCAGGGAGCATGCCCAGACTTCCCTTTATCCAGCAGGGAGCATGCCCAGACTGTGATGACTCATTGCCATGTGCTCCATTGTTCCCAGTCTTCTTCAAACACAAAAAACACATTCACACTCTCTCCATTCACTCAGGGGAGAATGCAGTTTAGAGAAAGTTACAAGCAAGGTGGCTGAAAGTTACAAAGATTACAAAGTTGCAGCTTACAGTAAGTTTCTGAGAGTTACACAAATTACAAAGTTTGACAAAGATCACAGTGAGTTGCAGTTTAAAACCTTAGACCTTACAGTCCAAGGAAAATCCACGTATATAAATCAAATAAACTCAGGCGGAGGCTTTTTTATGCAACACAGGTTTTTTATCCTTGGATGGTGATAAAAGGATCTAGTGAATAGCAGGGACAGGCAAAGACAAGTTAAAATGGTTCCAGTGAAACTGGATCTGTCAGGGGCGCATAAGGCCAAGCCTCCTTCTCCCACTCCTTTAAAATAAATTCACTTATCTCCTCTTCCATAATTCCCTATAAAGCCTCTCACTTTCCCTTATCTGCATTCTTGAGTTGTAACTCGTTAATTTCACTTGATATACCTCCGAGTTTCACAGAAATGATCTTTTACCTGCATTTTCCCTCAGAATTTCAGAGATAGCTAGAACTTTCACCTGTTAGTACAGCCATTCCAAAACCAATTCATGCACGGAGAGTTTGATGAGTGAATTCTTAGTCAACTGATTTCCACCACAAATAGCTAAAAAGCATGAGAGAGGTGCTCAAACACAAGCTTCAGCAGACCTATGAAACGCCAGAAGAATGAATTTCTTGAAACATGCAAAGTTCATCCATGTTCCTGGTGAACAATCTACTACTCACAATTCCAAGTTTTCCTTATCTCATGAGGACATTGATTCAGGTTTATCAGGCTTGGGTACTGGATTCTGGGACAGAAAGTCATCCACTGATTCTTAATGCAACTATTATGGATATGGTTGCTGGAAGCTATTTGATATTGAATGCATGGGCAGGATTTTGACTTTGACAAGGCAAATCTAGCTATCTAGCCATAATTGATGGATTCCGCTCACTGCTTTTTAAATAGAAAGCACTCCAATTGTTAATTCAGAACAATACTTTTAAACTTAAATGCAAAGGAAAGCAAGTATTAAAAGAGTTTTGTCAAAATATTTAGTGGAGCGTTAAACCAGCAATCTTGATCAATGTACAGTTAGACTTCCCTGCTCTGTTTCACTCTTCTAGACAGATTCCAGTCTTCCTTTGACCTGTCAAGCTAGGTTTAAAAACTTTTTCCAATTTAACAAGCAAATATTCCAACATGAACGCTTGGGGGAAAAAAACGTGGAGTCAGTTGCTTGCTGAATGGAACTTGAAGAACCATTGGAACAGGACTGTGCAATTGGCAAAAGATAAGCAAACATGCTATACATGACACACTTTTGTTTTGCCTTTTGGATATTTGTGTCTATAGGTGAGGTTCAGGTTTGAATGAGCCACTGGACAAACCCAGTAATGGTAAATGAGTGTGTTTGAGCTTCTTACAAAGGTAGGGAAGGGTGGTGTGAGATCAAATGCAAGATACTTAGACTTGCACTAAAGAGGTGATGTACTTATCAATCTGTATTCAGAATTCATCATGCTTGAATTTATTCTAGACCCCTTCTGAAGAGAATAAGTGTCTTAGGTGTTAAGGTATGTTGAATTTTTTGAGAGACTGAACAAATATTCTTGAAAATGTGGTACATTTAATTGATATCCACATCAGAACAGGGCAAGACACTACAAAAGTTACTTTAGAGAAGTAGTTTAGGTAACGCTGACTGCAGGGCACAAATTTATGGCAAATAGGATTAGTATACATTTTTCATTGCAGATGCTACCCACCCAGTGATTCTTGTTGGAGAAGCTGCTGCAATGATTGTTCTAAGTTGTTCTAGATTATAGAATCCAGAATGATTAACATAACCTGCTTCCAGGTCTGCTAGTCATTGGGATCTGTTAAGGAAACAAGCATATTAGCACAGCATTAAAATTCCAGAGCATGATGAAAAGGTCACCAAGGATAAACGTAATCCATCCTTTATGACATCAGGGTGAGGGTGATCATGATACATTAGACAAGAACAAGGTTCAGATTCAGAGACAGAAGTGGATAACTTGCAAATGAACATTTCAGAGTATGTTTCTTGGTTTGGCCAAGACATGGTATGTTCGCAATAAAAATGAATGTTGTGAGCAAAAAATTGCCAAGTCCAAATTTTGACATTCAAGTGGCTTGCAGTTTATTTGGTAGTGGTCAAGAACTGTAGTCTAGACATAGCCTTAGAGTAGTCTGAAGGCTGCTTTATCTTATACCAGCTGTTGAAAACCCTCTAGGTTATTCCTGCAGCCAGGGACTGCCAGGGCACAGGCTCCTTGACTGTCCCCCCTACCGTAGAGGTTAGTAGCAAGGTAACATAGCAGCCATCTTTGTCTACTTCTGCCCTTGGAACTAGGGTTGAGAGTCCCATTTTGCACAGACACCTATAAGCAGTGGCAAGTGGTAGCATGAGCTAGCCACCAGGACAAACACATTTGATTCCTCAGTACATACTTAGGTTATATAGCCAATACTGCAACTCACCACTCCTTATACTACTGAGGCAGCTCTGTTAATGTCAGTGCACTAGCTCAATGAACGGTAATGTAAGTATGTCTACATGAGCTGGGAAAGAGACTCTTGTCTCCAAAGATAGATAAAGCCATTGTGTCTCCATAACACTCAAGGAACTTCCTATGCAGGGGTAAACCTTCAATGGCCAATTTTGTCATCAGTGATGCCATGCAAAGCAACTTTATCATACCAGTGAATTGGTCCCCCCACTATCTACAATGGGAGTGGCAGGCATACAGTCTGTATGATAGGACATAAGTACAATCAAGTAGGAGGAATGTTTCTTCTTTGAGTGCAAGAAAATGAAGTCTCAACCACCATGAACTAATGGGGCATGCTCAAAATTCAGTAACATTGGAAGATTACACAGTTTTGAGAAGCAGATTGAGCTCTCTGCCAGCTTTTTCTAAGTGACTCTCTAATGACTTGGAAATAAAAGTGTCCATTGATTTCCTTAGCTACAGTCACTAAAGGTTTTTAGATGTGAGTCTCCCTAAAACAAACAGCACTACTTATTTTTTGCTGTAACCATGCCTACCAAGGAAAGGCTAAAAGCAATCAAGACTAATCTAAGAATTTCTTTGGGTCAGGAAAGGTTAAGCCATCTGGCAGTTACTTCCATAGAGAACTCATAAGCAAGGTGAAGAGACTGGGATGTGCTAATTAGATTGCTTCAGAGAAAGTTAGGAAGCTTCCTTTGTAAGAGTGCATGAAAGATCGGAGTGCTAGCCAGCACTCTATGACTAAAGAGTTAAATTCATGTTGCTAGAGGTTGTTTGCAGGGAGCCAGAAGAACCAACGAGATATTGTGCTGAAATTTGAATTGTAAAGATTACCTGCCTGCTGTTTCAATTTGAGGGAGTTTTAAATCATGAGTTGGGAGAAACAGGAGGATTTCAACCCAGACAGGACTACCATGCCCTCAAGAAATTGACTGGACCATGAAGGGTGAAAATGTATATTTAGTCATGATCTGATTATTTTCTTTGTTTTGTTTGATTAAGCTCCTCTGTGTGAAACCCTTCTCTTCCCCATTGCCTGTATCTAAGCTGCAGCCCAACAAGATTAGATTTCTGTGGGCACGTCTACACTGCACGCTTGTTTTGAAATAAACTATTCTGGAATAGTTATTCTAATGTGCCATTTTGAAATAGCACAGCTACACTGCAGGGAAGCCTCAAAATTAGTCTGAGGTAGGCTTCCATAATGTAGACATGCTATTTCAATTGAGAGCCCCAGGAGAGGAATAACTAGAATGGCCCTGGTGAGGGGCTATTTCAAAATAGCAGCAGTGGAGCATTTATACATGCCTTATTTTGAAATAGGCGTTATTTCTCATAGAATGAGATTTATAGATTTTGGATTAAGCTGTCCATTTTGAAATTATTTCAAAGTAACAGAATGGCCATGTAGACGTTCACATTGTTATTTTGAAATAACAATAGTTATCTCGAAATAATGGTGCAGTGTAGATGCACCCTTTGTGTTTTAATCTGTTCTTTCCTCAGTTGCTCTGTAGCACCTAGTAACCAAGTATGCTTTATCAAGTATATCTTTGTTTGGTTAATAAAATCACTTTTAAGGTGACGATTTCATTCTTGTGTCCTGAAAAGTATCAGGAGATCTGTGTGTGTGCCTGGCTACACTGAGATTGCAGTTTATTTTCTAAAGGGATCCTTCTCCCCCCCCCCCCCTCCCCATGTTCTTTCTTCACCCGTGGTGGTGGACTTGGGGCTCAAAACACCCATCATTGCCCACCCAGAGCTCGCTGAGGAGGAAGCGGGCAGCAGGGGTAGGATGACATGGCCAGTACCTTGATGCTGACCCTGGAGCCGGTACTCCCCGTTCTGGATGTGGCTCAAGCATCCTCTGACTGCGGGGAGGGATCTTCATGTGAGTGCTCTGTTTCTCACACACACACACAGGGTGGAGGAGGTGGGTGAAGAGGGGATAGGGTACGATCATCGCTCAGCCTGAACATTGTGCTGCAGTCAGTGCACGTTAAAGCACTTTCAGCGCCAGTGTGCACCACGCAGCCTCAGGAGGCAGCCCTGGAGCACCCCCAGAATCCTGCTCACAGGCTCAGGGGGGCCACAGCACTGTCTGGCCCCTGGGTGGGGCTGGCTTCCCACCACCAGCCACCTCTGAAGCAGGCTGGGCACAAGGGCGCATGCACGATTCCATACACACCAAGGACTGACGCACATGGGCATGCTTGCCTACGCAAGGCACCACCTGCTCCCTCAGACAGCGCTGACAGGTACAGGTATGTGTTCAGGCCCCTCTCTCATCCATGGCATCCCACTGTGGCCAGACACTTCCTTTGCCTGCTTGCATACGGGGGGACGGGAGAGAGGAGGAAGCTGCCATCATGGTCCGCTGGGTACTTCGGTGCCCCAGGGGGCAGGGCCTGCTGTGCAGGCCACACATGGCCTTGCTCCCGGGACATCCCTGTCCTATGGCCCGAGGATTGTTGCTTGCTGCTTACAGAGGAGGGTATGGCCTCAGGGACAATGTTTGACTGATCACCTCTCCCTCTTTATTCCCCACAGCTGTTGCTGGGAGGCGATCCACTCCAGGCAAGGCAACCGCCCCACCCTGGGGGACCCAAAAGCACATTAGGGTATCACGAAGCAGCATGTGGTTGTCCTGCATGACATGCAGCAGACCCTGGCACAGAAGGTCCAGAGGATGCTGAGTGGCAGACCCGCCTGTGGAACTAGCTTGTGCAGCAGGGCAACAACATGTATGACACATCCAGCTGCTGTCCCTGCTCCTGCCTTCCCTCCTATGCCCATTCCCCCTCCTCCCCTCATCAATGCCTCTACTCCCTCCCCCAGCCCCCCAAGCAGTGCCTATGCCCCCTGGCACTGCTCCCTCCCCAAGTGATGCCTAAGTCCTCTCCCCCTGCTATGCCTATGCCCCCGATCCCGTCCAACCCCCCCAATCCATCCCCCGCTTGTCCCAGGACCCACCCACCCCCATGTTCGATGAGGTCCCTGAACCCCACCCACCACTCCCAGCCCTGAGCTTCCCTCCTCTCCCCCCAACCTCCAGGTTCTCAGCCCTCCTCCTCCCAGTTTATTTTATTTAAAGAAAAATTCAAAGTTTGTTTTGATTTCAACAAAACAGGTGTGTTTATTCAGAGTTCAGGGAAGGGGGTGAAGGGAGGGGTTGTGGTGGGAAAAGGATAGCAGAGCAAGGCACAGGCTCCTAGTGGGGAAAGCCCTGGGGAGAGTTACTGGGGGTCCTTGAGAGAAACTCTCCCTCAGGGTCTCCCTGATGTGCACCCCCAACTGATGGCACTGGAGGATGGCAGCTGCTCAAAGGTCCTCCTTTTACAGATGGCATGTGCCCCCCCACCCCAGTCGAAAGGCCTCCCCCTTCCTCTCCACAATGTTGGAGAGGAACACAACATGCCGACACCACCTCAAGGATGTTGTGCTCCCCCACATCCAAACAGGTTAGGAGGCACCTGAACCATGCCTTGAGGCACCCAAAGGTGCATTCCACCTAGATTTGGGCCCAGCTGAGGCGGGAATTGAATTAGTCCCTGCTGGGGTCCAGATGGCTGGTGTACAGCTTCAGCCATGGCATCAGGGGGTAGGCCGTGTCCCCCACAATGCATAGTGGCATCTGCACATCTCCAACCGCCAAGTCATGCTGGGCTAGAATGTGCCAGCCTCCAGCTTCTCATAGAGACTGGAGTTTCTGAATACATGGGCATCGTGCTCTGTATCTGACCACCCAACAAAAATGTCTGTGAACTGTCCATGGTGGTCGACTAGGGCCTGCAGCACCATCAAGAAGCAACCCTTGCTGTTTATGTGTTGAGCCACTCAATGACATGGTGAGTGGATTGGGATGTGGGTTCCATCAATTGCTGCACCACAGTTAGGGAACCCCAGGGTGGCAAATCCTGTAACAATCAGGTCCAGGTCTCCCAGGTGGATGACCCTGCACAGCAGGATGGAGTTGATGGCCCTCACAACCTGCAGAAGAAGGCAAACACACGAAACAGAGGAGGAGTGCCTGAGCCCTTGGGAGGTGTCCCCTTCTCTCCTCCCCCCCAAACACCCCAGGAGCCACCCCCCTATGAGGCCACCCCCCCAGCAGCAGGGCTGTGTGGGGGGGATGGCACAACCCCCAGAGATGGGGCTTTCCCCCCCACTCCCTCACCCGCCTTTCCCTACAGTCCCCCCCCACCCCAGGGACTGCAGCCTGAGGGCCCTGATGGTGGAATTCCTGACACTGAACTGGTTGCCCACCAACCAGTAGCTGTTAGGTGTGGTGAGCTTCCAGATGGCGATGGCAACCCACTTCTCCTGGGGGGATGGAAGGCCGCAGGTGGGTGTCACATTGTTGGAGGGCGGAGCGAGCCTGACACAGCTCCAAAAAGGTGGCCTTCCCACATGCAAAGTTTTGGAACCACTGTTGGTCATCCCACCGCTCCATCACCAGCTGGTCCCACCAGGCGGAACTGGTGTCTAGCCTCCAAAACTGTGTCTCTACTGCGGGGTGCGGTTGCAAGAGTCTTGCTCTCCCACACAGGCAGAGGGTCTCAAGAGTGAGTTCGGTGTTGAGCTCATGCAGGGCCAGGAAGGCAGCCTGCACAAACTGTAGCATGGCCATGTGGGGCAATCGCATGCCTAGGGGCAGCTCTGGCTCCATGTGAAGAAGCCAGGGCAGACACTGCTAAAGCTTTGCTGTCCCTTGGAGGGGTAGGCAAGCACAAAGCAGAAGCAGAGAAATGGCTGTCCGGGGGGGGGGGGGGGTCCCTTTAAGCGTGTCTCAGCTGGGCTTAGGCAACAGCACTCTGAAGCAACTGCTGACCCAATACCCTGCCTGACCTGGTTCCGGGTGGCGTTATATGCAAGATAGCATCCATATTGACTGGACACTATCTTTCAAAAAAGCGGACTGCTTTTCTGATGCGCTTTTGCTGTGTAGACACTATTGAAAAAGTTTCCCAGAAGATCTCTTCCAGAAAAAGCTTATTTCAAAAGAAGCTTGCAGTCTAGACGTAGCTCAGTGCCTTAACACTGTTTAAGAACCTCTTTAGAACTATTATAAAAGTCTCTCTCCATATATAATGCATGAATGAACACACTGTAGGACAGATGCATGATAAAGACAATCATCACACCTTATCAAATATTGAAACAAAGATAGCTGAACTGCTGCAGTTTCAGACAGGGAGTTTAGTGCTGTTCACTTGATGTAACTGCTTCTTTTGCAGCCTTTAAAGCAGGTCTCAGCTTGTTAACAGCTACCGTACTTGCTAAGTGAGTCCAATCAACATGCTTATCTGAGCACCTATTAAAGAACTCTTAGAAGTGGGCAAATACATTATAAAACCTTCCATATGACATATTGCATTTCTTTCTGGTACTACTTCTACAAATCATTTTTTGTTCACGGGAACGTGCATGACAATTGAAAGTCTCAAGTATTTGTGCAAATGTGTGTTAATTGGAAGAGATCAAATGAGATGTGTTGCCACTAGACTCCACAAACACTGAGTAATGGAACAAGTCAAAACAAATATTTCAAACACACATAGGCTGAAATAAATTAAAGTGTTTAAGGTTGCGGGCAAGTTCCTTAAAAAAAGGTGTGTGTGGGGGCAGGGGGAGAGAAGAGAAGCATAAACAATCTCATGAACAGGAGAGAAATCAGTTACTTGCTAGAAATAGTGATAGAGATGCAGCGGTGTTAGTCTGGTGTAGCTGAAACAAACCAGACTAACATGGCTGCATCTCTATCACTATTCTACATGCAAGGCACTACATTTAGCCGTTTGGAATGGAAATCCATCAACCATATGAAAAAACTTGCACAGATCCAGACAGACATCATCTTTCTATCTAAGTGCAAAAATATGGACATCGTACCCAAAGGACTGAAAGTGAACAACCCATTAAGATCAACATACTGTACTGACTACAGTGAGAGACTCTGCTTCACACTATCCAAAAAATTAAGGAACCACCTGATTACCATCTTATACAAGAAACAGAAAACCATCAAGAATGACATTTCTAACCTAGAGGATCTCATCTCAAGACAAACCTCCACACCGACTAACACTTCACAAGACTTTTGTTCCACCAGACGAGAAATCTATTATACACACTTCTATTCCCTACTAAAAAGAAAAGACAACAAACTTTCTAAACTGTTCCACAGCACAGGCTCCAACAGCAACTACCTCAACCCACCAGATAATATTGTTAACCTCTCTAGCTACAAACTCAACCCAGCAGAAGAGTCTGTCTTATCCCGGGGGCTTTCTTTCTGCCCCACCTCCCCCACTAACTGGATTCTATTTTGTGGTGACCTTGAGGCTTTCTTTCGCCGCCTCCGCCTACGAGAATATTTCCAAACTACTACTGAACATCAATCTGACCAACCAGATCCCCCCCCCCCATCAACACCAAAAGAAAAACAATTCTGTATGGACTCCCCCTGATGGTCGGAATTACAATCTGGATTTCTATATACAATGCTTCCGCAACAATGCACAGACTGACATTATTCACAAACAAGTGACATCCAATCTCAGCCGCGCTGAACACTATGCCATCCAGAGTCTCAAAAACAACCCAGACATTATAATCAAACCAGCTGACAAAGGGGGTGCTGTGGTCATTATGAATAAATCTGACTATGACCTGGAGGCAACCAGACAACTCTCCAACACCACATTTTACAAACCTCTCTCCTCTGATCCTACTTCAGAATACCAAAAGAAACTACGCTGTCTCCTTAAAACACTCCCCACCTCTACTTAGGACCAAATCCACACAGACACACCTTCTGAACCCGACCAGGATTGTTCTATCTGCTTCCCAAAATCCATAAACCTGGACACCCCGGACGCCCCATCATCTCAGGTAACGGCACGCTCACTACTGGATTATCCAGCTATGTAGACTCTCTTCTCAAACCCTATGCAACCAACACTCCCAGCTATCTCCGAGATACTACTGACTTCCTGAGAAAACTACAAAACATCGATAACCTCCCTGATAACCCCATCCTTACTACCATGGATGTAGAAGCTCTCTACACCAACATCCCACAAGAAGACGGATTACAAGCAATTAGAAACACTATCCCAGAGGATACCACTGCCAATCTGGTAGCAGACCTGTGTCACTTTGTTCTCACCCACAATTATTTCCAATTTGGTGACAACTTATACCTCCAGATCAGCGGCACAGCCATGGGTACCCGCATGGCCCCACAGTACGCTAACATCTTTATGGCTGACTTAGAACAACGTTTCCTCAGATCCTGTCCCCTTTTACCCCTTCTCTACTTATGCTACATCAGTGACATCTTTATGATCTGGACCCATGGCCAAGAAACACTGGATACATTCCACAGAGACTTTAACAACCTACATCCCACCATCAATCTCAGCCTGGACCATTCTACACTAGAGATCCATTTCCTGGACACCACAGAACAAATCTCCAATGGTAAATTAGACACCACTCTCTACAGAAAACGCACTGACTCCTACAGTTACCTACATGCCTCCAGCTCCCATCCAGGACACACCATACGATCCATCGTCTATAGCCAAGCCCTTAGATACAATCGCATCTGCTCTAATCCCACTGACAGAGACCAGAAACTTCAGGGTCTCTACCAAGCATTTTTAAACCTCAGTTCCCCACCCGGAGAAATAAAAAAAATTGAAAGAGCCAGACGAATACCCAGAAACCATCTACTTCAAGACAGACCCAGGAAAACCAACAATAGAACACCCCTTGTCATCACCTATAGCCCCCAACTTAAACCCGTCCAACGCATTATCAATAAACTACAACCTATACTGGAACAGGATACTACTCTCCGAGAGGCTCTGGAAGACAGACGCATAGTCTCCTATAGACAACCACCTAACCTCAGGATGATTCTTACCAACAACCACAGGACATACCACACTAATACCAACCCTGGAACTTTCCCTTGCAACAAACCCCGGTGCCAGCTTTGTCCACATATTTACTCTGCTGACACCATTGTTGGACCTAACCATTGCCAGTTACAAGATCAAGAACACATATTCCTGTTCATCCAGAAATATAATTTATGCCATCATGTGCCTAAAGTGTCCGTCTGCTATGTACATTGGACAAACGTCTCAGACACTTTGCCAAAGAATCAATGCACACAAAACAGACGTAAGACACTCTGAGAGAAAGCTGTTGCTTGCCATTTCAGCCAGACTGATCATTCCCTCAATGACCTTAAAACATGCATATTGCTTCAAAGAGACTTTAACTCCAGACTTCAATGTGAAGCTTCAGAATTGTCATTCATGCTTAAAATTGACACTATGTATGGGTTTAAACAAAGATTCTAATTATCTCACCCTTTACAAAGATAGCTTCCCCTATTATCACCCCTATGTCATTACCTCACAGAAACTTCCCCTATTATCACCCCTGTGTCATTACCTCACAGAAACTAACCTTCCCCCCTCACCCCCACTCTGTTCTAAAATTTGATTTGTCAATTTCACATGCATTCATTTTTTTGATTGTATCACTGCGGTATATATGGTTGTGCCGATTTTCTTCCACATATTGATCTGAGGAAGTGGGTCTGGCCCACGAAAGCTCATCACCTATAAACCATCTTGTTAGTCTTTAAAGTGCTACATAGTTCTGTCTTTTGTTTTTGCTACAAATAGTGTGATCATCTTTACACAGTAAAGTGGATTAAGTTTACAATTGTAAAATGTTTAGATACTGAGTCAATAGATGTAGTGCGTAACTGGAGAGAAAAAGGCTAAAGCTCATGAATGCTGTTACATAGCAATATTTTAATGCAAATTCATCTGTGAACAGGCTACTTCAGAGAAAGACCACATCAGACCTGGTAGGGCTTAGTTTTGCCTACTGGATAGCTAAAAAGTTAAGTTTACCTACTTATATTTCTTCAATATTTGCAAGTCAAACTTTTATCTCTTTTCTATTCATTGTTTAAAAAAAATACCCACACAATATAAGCTACAGGGGGAGAATGTGTACAATTTGTATACAAGATCCAACCACAACATATCACTTTAATGGTATGAAGCGATTGTGCATAAAATGAGGACTGTAGTGTGAACCTTGTTGTGTTGAACTGTGGGAGGTAGGTGGGTGGTGGGGCCTGGTGTTAGCTGTTAAAGGATAAGTCAAGCCTAGGGAAGTTTATGCTCTTGGGAACAGATTTTTCACTGCTTTGGAATTGTGTAATCCTTAGTGTCTGAAAGTGCTTCTATTTAGAATCCTTCACTTATTTAATCCATTTTTCAAATATTTTACTCATTTGCACAATGAGTAAACAAGGTTCAAGGACGTGGAAAACCCGGACAAAGAAATATAATTAGTTTGGCTCTCTTTATCCACCTAAGATCAAAATGTGGAGCAAAAGAAAAAAGGTTTTCAAGCAGCTAATTAGTACCAGTGTTTTATAGCCTTATTCCATTTAATGTAAATACAGTATTGTCATCCTAACCTTAATGTATGACATGCAGGTAAGTGTGGATTTAAGATAGCTGGGCCAGATCATCCTCTCATTTACACAGGTAACTTTGCTGACTTGAGTGGAGTGCCATATGATTTATACCTGTGTAAATGGGAAGAGAATTGGAATTATGGGCAAAGTTCTGGTTCTAATGAAGTTAATATTACAATTCTCCATGGTCTTCAGTGGGGCTAGGCTATTACCCATGATTTTCATTTAGGACAGACTGGATCAGCACCTTCATGTTTCACTGATTTGATTATTCAACGTTCACATGATCTAAAAAACCCATTGGAGACAATGGAAGTCTCTCCATCAGGAAGACACTTCCATAGTCTTTAGATCAATTACTCAATGAGGGTGAGCAGAAGAGATATGATCTCATACCTTTTCAGGCAGTTATTTATGAGGATTTACTGGTTAATGGTTCTTTTCACATAGCAAAGTGCCACAGTTTCAGGCAGGGCAATAAAAACATCATGCATTTAATATCTCTCTGCCACAGCAAGTGATTCCACTGCAAGGGAAAGACTGGGTTGGGGGGGAACCCACTTCTTTCTAAATCAGTCCAGCTGCCAACAGAACTTTATTGTAGAAAGCATTAAAAAAAAATCCTCTTCTCCCACAGGTATTTCTGCATAATCCTTCATTTTTCTAGCCTGCATTAGACCTTATAGCTTATAGAAGAGAGAGATTCAAGGCCACTGATGCAATCAGCAAATATTCAACATGTTCATTGCTCTGTTTGTGGGTCCCATTTGGCTCCTTGAAAAATAAGTGAAAATGAACAATAAAAGAGTTACACATGAGTTACAAGGGAATTCCTATTTTTTGGTATTTCAGAAGGAAAAAAATGAGGCTGCTTCACTTCAGACATGATGCCTTTGGCCTCAAGATTTAAAGAAAGTGCATGCTATTAAAACAAAACCCCATATTAAAGTTAACAAAATCACCACAAAGCTTGTGAATAGAGCTATGAGAACATTTTCTTAGGAGCAGAAGGAAGAGGAAAGCCAAATTCTTTTCAACAAGTGCCCTTTGTTCCTGACCTTCTCTTAAAAGTTTGCAGTGGCAAAAAGTAGGGGAGTTTGTCTTTTTGCCACAAATTTGTCAGAGTCCAGGTGCTTTTTGACCAAGGCCTCAAAGAGGTTAAGTAAAACAGAAGAAGTTCACGTGGCACATCATAACTATCCCCATGGGAAGATGGTGTCAAATAATTTCAGTGGCATATGCCTACAGTGCAGAGTGGGGATTCCCCACTGAGTCCCAAGCAGGCTCTTGCAATAACTGTATGCAGCCAGCACTACAGCTGGGCACAGAGCTGATTCTCAGTCCTCTGGCAGTTCTCATTAGAAAATTTTTTTTGAGCAGGCGTTGAACCAAATCTCAAACCTGTGAAAAGATGTGGACAAGTTTAAAGAGCATTTGGAATACTGACCCAGTGTCTTTCTTTATAATCTTTAGCCCAGTAACTAGGTTAGAGCAGTCACTGACAGAATTGGGTTTTGGATTCCTCATTGTGTTTGATGTGGAATAGGTCAACCACCAGACTGTAGAACCACCCTCACACATTGCTTGATCCAATATGTTTTGGATGGCTTTGCTTTAGTAGTATGCACTGAGACTGGGAAAAAAATAATTGCCACAAAACATGCATAGTGGGACATGGCCAGAGCCAGACAACAGTAAAAGACCAAGACAAAACTAGAGGAAAAAGAAAATTGTTTTCAAAGTGGAGATGGGAAACTATTTATAGGAGTATCACAAAGATGAAGTTTGGTTCGCTTTCTCTGGTAATGAGGTAACCAGATGAATGCAGCATGCAGGTGAATTGACACCAAGGCCACGTAAAGAGGATTTAATACCCCTTTTATATGCTCTCATTATAAGTCATGTATTACATGCAGCTCAAACTGGAATTTGTCTTTTTTGCAGTCATAGGACACTCCCAAGCACTTATGCCTTTCAAAGCATTAATGTTACCATTGGAGACATGGGTATCAGATAATTGCTTGCATTGATGAGCCTCATTTCTGCACAATTCTTCTACCTTTCACCTTCAACAGGACCTTACTCTGCCCCTACTCCTGAGAATCAATGTTCCTACTTGTGAACTATGATCTTTGACACTGGAATATCTAGAACTCAAATCTTTAATCTAACAATAGCTGTATCTTAGTGCAAATAAAAACAAAACATACACAAACTCAAGTTGCTCTGAGAGAAAAAAAATAAAGTAGCATAAACTGAGAAGGAAAGTCAGGGTAAGCCTCAGATATGTTTCTTTATAGATGTTGGGAATACCAAGTTAGCTTTATTGGCTGGTGTTTGGGTTTTGTATTTGTAAATGGGCTATGCTACTAACTTGCAGTCTGAGGAAAAGCTTGCGCACAGCTGCAGTGTCTCCCAGAGAATCTACTTAGGCAATAGAAGGACTGAAGCCGCTCCTACAGACATCCTTTCTTGTGCCTACTTCCAGTGCAGTGGACATGAGAAACACTGTCAGCTCAGTTCCTACCAGTCAGCGATTTCCTGTTAACAGAGGAGCCCTTTGAGCCATAATAGAGCAGCCCAAAGCACCTTTAATTTATGCAGATTAACAACCCTTTACCTGGGTGGCTCTAGACATGGCTTCAAAGCAGCCCAAGATCAGGGTGTGTATCGAATATGCAGACAAAGCAATTAATGTTGAAGAAAGTCAGCCCTACATTTTTTAAAATGAAAGCAAGAGAATTGTCACAATTCTCTGCTTGCTCAAGTGCCATTTTAAAAGGCAAGACTCTAGAGCCCTAATCTTTCACCTTCCTGTGCTTCCCTTCAAAAGAAACTCAGTTTTGATGTGAAAACAAAGCCTAAAGTAGGACACCATTGCCATCATACTTTTGTGAACAGCTCTGAACCACTCAGCAATAGTCTTATATAACTGCTATATTCATCAACAGATAAAGACAACATCAAGTCCGAGAATAACCCTGACAATAAAATTGCTGCACCACACTATTATTAGTAGTACAATCAGTCAAACGCTGAAAGATTTTTAAAGGAATTTGGGGATTTGTATTTTGTCAGCAGTATACTAATGATGCCAATTCAGTCTCATGTGGAGATAAAGTTTCAAATTCGAGTAGTTGTTCTTCTTTCATCCTACTCTCTTGCATTCTCATCCATTCTACCTTACCATTTATTTACACTTAGAGAAAAAGGATCCTTTTTCCTGTCAGATACCACCCCTGTTATTTATTGCCCCTGTGCAGAAAACTAGCACACTATCAGCCACTTAAAACCACCTCAAGCCTTATTTTGAGATCCGTAAACAACTGCGCTAAAGCAGCTTTGTTCTTTGACATCAAGCAATTACCCATTTGTGGAGGAAGCATGTGTGTTATAGACCATAATTACTATGAATTATTTTGAAGCCATTAGCAACAGCTAGAACTGAGTTTACTTGAATACTGTGTCTCACATTCAGCAAAGGTCAAGTTCTGCCCTCTAGTGCTCAGCTCCCAGCTAATTCCATAGGATCTGCATGCACTCATGTGGATGATATTCACCACTATGCAGAGGGCACCACTTAGATCATCTGACTAGAGATTAAGTGGTAGTTAAATGGAAAGTAAGTGACCAAAAGCCAGAACAGTGGTAAATTCCTTGTGTCTGAATGCAAACCTTGTCTACAAATACCTTGTTTCTTAATTTTTTGGCCAGGATAGGGGAAGGCAAGACCTAGTATTAAAATGAGTCCAGGAAAAATTGGAATGAATAACCAGGATACACAGGAATCAAAGTTATTTCATCTTTATTTTACAGTTCTGATCCAAGTATGCACAAATATAGTTGGTCCATTCTGAAAGTTAGTACGAAATGAGTTATAAAAGATGGACATTATTTGTGTGTGTCACATGAAAGAAAGATAGATGGGACGTCAGGGAGAGAAGGGGAAAGTTTTGTTTGTGAGAGATGAAGGTATTTATGTAATCACTTATTTTACCAGTAGGAGGGGTCAATTGCTCCTATTTTAGACCTTGCCCTAGGCTGGGGTCCCTAGAACACTAGTGATATTGCAGTCTATTTCCACAATTTGCATTCTCTAAATTCCAGGGATCTGCATGCTAGTGAGGAATACTGAGCCATTGTCTCACCTCTTCCCCACCAGCCTTGGGAAGAGAGTGTGCCTGTTCCTTGTAGGAGAGTTTCTGGTGAAAGTGTAAGCAACTCAGGTTTCCCAGCACAGAATGGTCTTTAAGAGTTGCTAGTACAGGTGTAGAGTAGACCCTTATCCTTTGCACTGGCTCAGTGCAAGCCAAACTTTCCATTCACATGGGCTATGTCTAGACTGGCATGATTTTGTGCAAATACTTTTAACGGAAAAGTTTTTCTGTTAAAAGTATTTGTGCAAAAGTGCATCTAGACTGGCACGGAGTTATCATTATAACGATGCGCTTTTGCGCAAAAGCGCGTCTACATTGGCAGTGCGCTTTTGCGCAAAAGCAGAAGCCCGGAACCATTTTGCAGAGGGCAAAAGGGCACCAGCCCTTTCCGGGGGCGGGGGCTGGAGCTCCTTTTTGACACGTGCTGAAAGGGATCTCCCTGGACAGCTGTTTCTCTCCTGCTCCGTGCTTTAGGACATCTTGTAGGGACTGACAGCCGGAGCAGTTTTGGTGGTTGCCCTCTGCCTTTTGGACACCACTGCCTTTTGCCACCTAGTGCTTTTGCCTGTTTTTTTTTTCTTTTGCCTTGTTTTGTCTGCCATGGAGCACAGGGGTGGCCATGTGCCTGCTCTGGCCACTGCCAGCCATTTTGGAGTGCCTGCAGCTGCTGCTCCAGGCTGGTGCCCTCCTGTTCCAGGACCAGGAGGCGCAGACAGCTTTGGACTCCCTCACCAGGGAGGCCATGGCATCCCTGTGGCATCCCCACCCCAGGGTGGAGAGGCCACTGTGGAGACTGGACACCAGTACAGACTGGTGGGACCGGCTGGTCCTGGGGCAATGGGACGACCAGCAATGGCTCTGGAACTTCCGCATGGGAAAGCGGACGTTCATGGAGCTGTGTGCCTGGCTCTCCCCTGCGCTCCAGAGAGCCACTACCCGGCTGCGGGCACCCATCCCTGTCAACAAGAGGGTCGCCATCGCACTTTGGAAGCTGGCCACCCCGGACAGCTACCGATCGGTGGCACACCAGTTCGGGGTGGGCAGATCCACCGTCAGTGTCATCGTCATGGAGGTAAGTCCCAGGGGGAGTGGGGTGGGGGGAGGGTGCTGCACTCCATGCCCAGGGGCAGCCAAGACTCCAGGCTGGGCCACCCAGGGGTTTGGGCCGTCCCTCCCTTGCACAGGCCTGCTGGTGGGGGGGGGGGGAGGCCCTAGGGCAAGGGGGCTGTGGTGTGTGTGTGTGTGCGCGCATGAGGACAGAGGGAATCACGGGGGGGGGGGGCAAGGGAGCGCACACTCACCCCTGCCTTATGTGATGTGTTCCCCTGTGTTTCTCTGCACCCTTCTGCAGGTTGTCCACACCATCAACGATGTCCTGCTCCCGAGAGTGATCCGCCTGCGCAATGTGGATGCTACTCTGGCCGGCTTCGCTGCCCTCGGGTTTCCCAGCTGCGGGGGAGCCCTGGATGCAACGCACATCCCCGTCCGGGCCCCGGAGCATCGAGCAGCCCATTTCACAAACAGGAAGGGGTACTGCTCGATTGTTCTTCAGGCCCTCGTGGACCACCGGAGCCGCTTCCTGGATGTCTATGCGGGCTGGTCCGGCAGGGCACACGACGCCCACATCCTCCGTAACTCCGGAGTGTTTTGCAGGCTGGAGACGGGCACCTACTTCCCCCGGCGGGAGTAGACTGTTGGGGATGTGCCTATGCCCATCTGCATCATCGGGGATGCGGCCTACCCCCTGCTGCCCTGGCTAATGCGGCCCTACACGGGGCGGCTGGACCAGAACCGGGCCCGGTTCAACAACCGCCTCAACCGGGCCTGGAATCAAGTAGAGTGCGCCTTCGGCCGCTTAAAAGCCCGCTTCTGTTGTTTGCTCACCCGTCTCGAGATGGGTGAGCGGAATGCAACGGAGGTAGTTGTCGCGTGCTGCGTGCTCCACAACGTTGTGGAGTGGAGTGAGGGGGCCTTACTCCCTGCATGGATGGCAGCTGAGGCACAGACTTATGAACAGCCCCACACAGCTGCCATCCACCAGGCGCACCAGGATGGGGTGCGCATCCGAGAGGCCCTGAGGGGCATGTTCGCACAGGCCCCATAGTAGGGTCGCCTCAGTCTCCCCATACAACTCCCTCCCATCACCTACACTTCCCCCTCCCCTCCCTTTAACTCCCAATTGTAAATTGACTTGGTTATACTTGTTTTGTTGGGTACGAAGACTCCTGGTAGTCTTGTCTGTCAGGTCAGGTCAAGCGGAAGGCTTGCACCTACCACTATAAAGTTAGGTTTAGTTAAATTAGCTATCGTCGTCGTGACTGTTCCGTCAGGCAGCGTCGGTTCGAAGCATATCGGCCGTCATCGTGCATGTTCGTCGGACGAAGCTAGGGTTTTTCTTTTAGTTGAGGCTAGGTTTTAGGCCACCATCGCCTGTTTGAGCTATCCCGAAGAACAGGAAGAGGATTCGTGGTTCATGAGGAAGGCTCGAGTCAGCGTACCCAATTCCAGTCGTCTTCGAGGGATCTCCTGGCAGTTCCTCGTCTGAGGCCCGGAAGGACCAAAGGATTGAGGTCGCCAGCTTCGGCTGCATCTTCCATCAAGGGACTCCTGGCAGTTCCTCTCCTGAGGCCCGGAAGGACCAAAGGATTGAGGTCACCAGCAACACTACAATCGTCCCTGCGTCTAGACTATGTAAATATTCTTTGTGTTCGTGTTTTAACCTTTCTTGCTTGTTTGTTATCTATGTTAATATAGTCTTGTGGTTTAAATTTTACTTAAAGTGTCAGTATTTATTTATGCGCCACAAACCAATGACCAATTAAAGGAACGACCAGTGATAGATACGGTATTTGGTGTCCGCATTTTGTAATCTTCTGAAATTTAGTTGGCTAATTGGCATCTCAAATCAATTATTTAAGTTACCTCGAGTAACACAATAAACAACACAGTTTTGTTTTCATCAGAAAAACTGGTATAACGTATTTATTTACAAGCGGGAGAGGGGGAGGAGACCTTGAACTGGGAGGGGGAGGAGCTACTCCTCGGAGGGGTGGCCCCTGCGACCGCTCCTGTGGGAGCAGACCTGGACATGGGGGGCAGGCCGCATCGGGGCAGGCTGCATGGGGAGGTGGGCAGGAGGTGCAGGAGCAGGAGGGGCCATTGCAGGAGGGGCCAGGGGCAGTGCTAGGGGAGGGATGGCGGGGGCGTGGGGCAAGGCCATGCCGTAATGTATGGCATGGCCAGTGTGGGCGGTGAGGGTGGCAATGGAGTCGGCCATCCGCACACACTGGGCCTGGAAGGCGGCCCAGGCCTCCTGGCGCCACTGCAGGTCCGCCTCCACGCACCGAGTGATGGCTGCCTTGACGCGCTCGACGGCCTGCACATGGCGCCGAAGGAACTGGTCCCGGTGGCGGAGCCTCTGCCTCGGTGGTTGGGCCGCTGGGGGTGCAGCTGCTGCCGCTGCCGGACTGGAGGGTCCCTGGCTTGTGCTTGGTCCCGCTGCAGGGAAGAGAAGAAAGGATGGGTCAGTCAGGCAGCCTGGCCACTGTCCCCACACCTCATGCCCTCCACCCCTGAGCCCAGGTAATACCACAGTAATGTGGCTTGGGCCCACTTGGTCCCCCGTGTTGTATGTTTGCAAAGAGGACCGCCCCGAAGTAGGGTCCTCCTCCATGTATTGTAACCACCGGTCTGTGTCCTGGTCCCGTGGAGGGTGGGAGGGCGCTTGTGTTGCATTAACCTGTGGAACTCCCTGCCGGTGGAGGCTGTGAGGCTTTGGGCTAATCAGTGTGTTTGACAGGGAGCGAGATGAATCCCCACACAGTGCCTGGGAGCACATCTGGCAGATGTGGTCTGGGCTCTCGGATCCCCATCGCATGGGATATCTCCTGGACGGAACCAGGAGAGTGACTGGGGATTGTCCCATCCTTGCAGCAAAACTCAGGCGGCCCTAGGGGCGGCCCGAGCGCTTCCCCCCCTTCTCCCTCCCACTATCCCTCACACACGTAGCCCAGGGACATGTGTGGCCGCAGTGGGGACTTCCCTCGGGGAGCCAGCCAAGGCACCGGGAGCAGGCGAGGGGCTCAGTGGGGGGCCACGTTCACAGGGCTGTGAAACTGTGGTTTTCCCAGGAGCAGCTGGCTGTGCCTCACAGCCAGGCATGGGAAAGTGTGCTGTTCTGTGTGCTACACCCCTGCGGCGGTGCGGGCTCTGGCCTGAGTCCCTGCGGCCCTGGCTGGTTCCAGCCGGCATCCACCCTTCGCCCTGGTCCCGCCGGATGTGTGAGAGCAGCACGGTCCCAGGCGTGCCCTGGAGCTGCCTGCTGCGGCCACATGCCGCTCGGTCACAAGGCTGCACATGGTTGCACATGCTGCTTACTGCCTAATGCTACACAGCGTGCAGCTCACGTGGCCTGAGTGACATGCCCTCCCCTTCCCCTCTCCGGGTGCCTGGCTCCCTGCCCCCCGCCCTTGTGAGTGCAAAGTGCAACACTCACCGGTGGATCCTTCCCCGGCCTCCGAGGATGCGCGGGAGACGTCGGGGCTGCCGGAGGGGGCCTGCTGGGTGGCAGTGCTGGCCTCATCCTCCGACGCACTGCTGTCTCCTTCCCCCGCCTCGGTGGTCCTGGTGACAGGGGGGGCGCATGCTGCTGTCGATGGGGACCTCCGGGGCTTGCGGGGCCGGCTGGCCCAGGATGGCGTGGAGCCAGTCGTAGTAGGGACAAGTGTCGGCTCCTGCCCCCAGTCCCTCACTGGCTCGCACGTAGCCCAGGCGCAGCTCCTTTACTTTCGCCCGGACTTGCTCGAGGGTCCGGGCTGGATGGCCCTGCTGGGCGAGCGCAGATGTCCGCATTCCGGCACCGGGAGCGGGTGTCTTGGAGGGCCTCCTCCTCCTGCCAGAGGTCCGGCAGGCTGTCCAGCTCCCCTGAGGACCAGGATGGGGTCCTTCGTTTGCGGCTCCTGGGGGCCTCCTGCGCTGGGGGTGTGGGTAGCTGATCCCCCCCTGGAGCTGCCATGGTGCTTGAGGGTATCTCCTGGATGGCAGGGGCCACGTGGCAGACCTCTGGCCAGAGGTGCGAGGAAGGCTCCTGCCCCGTGAGCTCAGCAGCCTGCGTCTGCTTTAAGAGGGATTGGGTTACCAGGAAGTGCCAGGGAGCTGACTGGTTACGGAGTCTCCAAGCGTCCATAGGGCTTTTTTCCGTTTAGCCTGCTTTTGCGCAAAACGTCTTAGCTGCCTGTCTACACTGGCCCTTTTGCGCAAAAGCATTTGCGCAAGAGGGCTTTTGCCCGAACGGGAGCATCAAAGTATTTGCGCAAAAAGCACTGATTTCTTACATTAGAACGTCAGTGCTCTTGTGCAAATTCAAGCGGCCAGTATAGACAGCTGGCAAGTTTTTGCCAGTCTAGATGCAGCCATGGAGCCTTACTGAAACCAGGGTAGCTTACAGAAGTCTGGGGGGGAGGGCAGGGGGGCAGACTAAGCTTCATGGAGCCAATTCCAAAACTAGGTTGAATCTTGAAGTCTATTGCCAGGTCTGTGTATGAAAGAAGAGGTCTCAATATTTTGAGACTGACAATCTACTTCTTCCCACTGTAAAAGGCAAACTGTTGATAAACCCTGTGACTGAAGAGTATGTAAGTGGAACAACTTTGCAGATGAAAGTTTTATTCTTTAACTAGCCTCCACTTCATCTCTATGCTTGGTTACAAATTGGATTAAAATTATACAAATACAGAGACTGATATACAATAGTTCATAACATTCACATGATTAATGTTTTTTGCTTCCTTACTCCAACCTTTCACCCCCTATAAAAGTTTAAAAACTAATAAAAAAAAAGAGGCCACATCAAGGATCTAACTCAGCGGTTCCCAACCTTTTCCAGATGGGGACCCATTTTGACAATTCAGGAAGACTTGGTGACCCAAGGGAATTCAAAAATGGGAGGGAGGGAGGGAGGGGAGAGAGAGGAGAGCTGGCAGAGCTACCTGGGGAGATACTTGGCACCCCTTTTGAAATGTAATGGTGACCCATATTTGGGTCCCGACCCATAGGATGGAAAACCCTGATCTAACTTAATCCCATGAACACAAGTACATTCTGAAGCAGTTCAAATTTGATCAGAAACAGTTTCTTCTCACTTGCCTCTAGTTCAGAGGTTTCACACATGTTCAAGAAGCTCTATTTTCCTACTGGATTATATTAGACAGGATTTTGCCACTATCGTTTCTAACCTTAGTTTTACAAATAATGTGAATAGTGAAAGCCTGGCCTGACTGAAATCAATGAGAGCCAAGAGATTCTCAGAATGTTTGTGTTTTAGCAGTCAATGCTCCTTGCACTTTTGCAAGTTCCATCCAACCCAACAAGACCCACTGAAGGAATCAGATCAGGCCCATCAACATTTCCTGTAAGCTGAGTGCTTGGGCAGCCACCCAGGAGAGTCACAAGCCGCCCTAAAGATTAGCAGAGCACCCACAGCTGGCAGCATGTGTTTCTACTGGTGGTACACATCTGCACATGCCTCAGTGCACATAACATTACATGTGTAGTCCCCTTAAAGATGCCTCTGCTTATTTTCTGGGAAGACCCCGTGTGCTGCAATCTAGCCCCACAGACTACAATTCCCATGAGCCCTGGAGGAAACCAGGAAGGAAGTGACTTGTTTTGGAGATTGAGTCTCACCATGTGTGTGGAGGAAGACTCAGCAGTCTATGAACTCTTCCCTTCCCTCCCTCCCCCCTTAAAAAAACAGAGCCAGGCTGCTGTGGAGGAGTTTATCCAGTCCAGGAGCTGTTATGTTGCAGTTACAGACTGGGACAGTGAGCCTTTGGAACTGGGATCTAGCAGGCTGCTTCTGATTGCTCTAGAGGGGAGGCCCTTTGGCTGAACTTGTGGCTAGAAGCTACTCTGCATCCAGCACACAGAAGGAGACTGTGAGTAACTGGGCATCTTTGGGAAAATGCTGCCTGGGACGGACCTCAGAGATTCGACTAACTCTGCGTTCAAAGAGGCAGAGAGGCCAACCCAGAGAACCAGAGTTGCTCCATAGCTTGGACCCACATACACACTACCTACAGAGAATCTCCATTACAGCTGCAGTTCTTCAAGTATGCCCATGCAAGCAAGAGTCTGGGACTCTGAGTCTAGGGGTGTGCATACTCTGGGGTGGGATAAATATTGGTAGTGCAAATGGCAGCTAGATAAGTTCCTTTTACCTCTGTATTTTGTTAATTGATGTTATTTACTGTTAACACTGGCCTATTTATTAGTATGTTTGAAAGACTTAACATTTAGTCCATTTTTCAAGTTTCAGCGTTACAATGACACTGCAAGCAATGTCATGCTTCTGCAAATACAAAACAAGTGAGCCATTCTCTCATGCTCTCACTTAATAAATAAATAAATAAAGATTAAGCAAATGCATTTTGGAAATTGGACTTATAACAAATCTTTACTCTCTTTATTGAGAGTTAAAGAGAATGTCCAGCTATCACTCTTGGGCAACAATACCATGCAACATGTATATGCCCAAGTACTAATGTGATCAGTCACTCTAGGATCTGGGTATTCAGTTTAAGGAGAGGAGACTAATCTAACATGGGATGGCTGGGCACATGCAGCTCTGGTTTTAGGCATCTCCTGGATGGTGAAGAAAAAGCATCACTACGGCTGAAGTGACTGACTCCTTTCCACATGCAAATCGTTTCTGAATGCTTTAAATTATTTCCATCAATAATGCCTCGAGATTACACAATTGGGTTTAAAGGAGGCACCTTATAGGTCTTACCTTATGCAGCATAGCACCAGTCTTGTGCTACAAGTGTAGCAAGCCTCCTGTACTTTTTTCAAGGCCACACATGTCCATGGGGATATAAAACAGTCCAAATAAATAGTCCCAAGGCACATGAGGGCAAAACAATTTTTCAGGAGCTACAGGAAGTCTTGTATAGCTACAGGAGCAGAGTCACTCCTAGAGCTTTCAACAAAACAGGCTAGCCAATCCTCCTGTTCACAGAGGACATGGTCTTGAGATTCTATCAGATCTAATTCTAAGAAGAGTAAGGAGGAAATTCCCAAAGGCACACTAGCAATAATCAAAAGACAGGACTATGCAGCACTTTAAAGAATAACAAGATGGTTTATTAGGTGATGAGCTTTCATGGACCAGACCCACTTCCTCAGATCAATTTGTGGAAGAAAATTGGCACAACCCTATATACCAAAGTGATACAGTGATTTGGACATAGAGACCATCCCAGCCATTCCCCACAAAGCCATCTTAGTTCAGATTGGCAGTAAACATGAGCCACATTGCCAGCACCGATACAGTGTGGCCTTTCCATGTCAGTTATTACATGATTTATTTTACCTCCTCCATGCCACTTATAAGTGGAGCATAGCCAGGCCCATAGCCTCTTAATAGCCTCTATCAGCAGGGCAGTAAGACACAGCAGACAGATCAATATTGCAATTAAGGCACACCTCCTTTTGGGGGGGTCAATGGGCGGGGGGTAGGGGAACCCAGGCTCTCCCTTTCCACCAGGCCCCTGCCCAGGGCCCTGCCAGTGGTGGCCATGACCCACCCCTAGCTCAGCAGGAACTCTGCCCAAAACACACTGAGCGACCCAGGAGCCCTCCAGCTCCCCCTCCCTGGGCTACTTCCTACCTTGTCTGACAGCCAGCTCTTCCCCACCTACAGCCTCCAGGCTAGTTGCTCTCCCTGGTGTCCACTTGCTGTGGTAACTGGTGCAGCAATATCAGTTGCTGCTCCTATACTCAGGCAAGAACACCTTCCCCTCACGTGGTCTGCCCTGACTGAGCTGCTCCCCTGGGTTTTATTCTAGGTCTGCAGTTGGAGCATGCTCAGCAGGGCTGTGGGGGATGGAGCCTCTCAGCCAGGCAGGTCTGGTTAACCCCACCTGGGCTAGTGTGGGGTTGGTACACCTGGTCATACCACCCCTCTAGGGTAGCTGGCTTCTTTCCTTGTGTGCTGAGATAGATAACTGGGATTTCAATCACATGATCTCTCAGACTGTGTACAGGGCAGAGTAATGTTAAGTGGATGGGGGGTCAATCTTGCATAAGGGCAGGCACTCTTTCCAGATCAGCCCCAGCCAAAGGATTCCCTATCCCCAGACTTGCCCACAAAAGAAATGAGGAATCTGGGATTTCTGGCTCTCCCTACACACTCCTAATATATCTAACAAAGCCTTTGCGGAAACTTGCATTTTCATAAATGCAGACTCATACACGGGGGCGGGGAGAGGGGGCGAAGGGTGCAAATGCACCTTTCCATGGTCCTCCTGTCCTGCATTAGCAGCCTCTCTCCCGTGGGCCAGGTGAGCAGCACCTGCCCACGCTCACCAGTGTCTCAGCCTCTTGCTCCAGCTGCCTCAAGTCTAGGGACACCATGGGCACCATGGAAACCACTCCTCACTGGGTGTGTGTGTGTAGAATGCTGTGACATCAGCATGTTCAAATGAGGTAACGTGCCAGTCACAGGGCAGGGGCTAAAGTCCAACCATTTTCTGTGATAAGGGTGGGGCTATGAACTGGAAAAGTTGTGAACTGGAAAAGGCAGCCGCAGTGCATGCAACCTTGTTCTGAGCTGTGCTGAACCACCCTCCCGCACACACCGCAGCACCCTCCTGCTAAAAGCTCCGCACTGGAGCCAGCTCCCTTTGCTAATGCTGTGGGCGCTGCATGGTGCTAGGCATATGCACATTTATCACAGGGCTCGTTTTGAGTGTGGTTGTTGCCCTCCCTGGGCAGGGATGGGAATTTTCATTACCTTTTATTAAAAATGGGGGTCGGGGCTTACAGGAGGTGGAGGGAGAAGCCTGAAAATGTGACCGAGGTGCTGCCCCCAGGTGCACACTGAAGGGCAGTGCTAAAAAGGCCCCCAGAACTAGTGCGTTACGGGGGTGAGACTGTATTGTCTTAGCAGTTGGAGTTGGCCACATCAGGCCCTGACTGAAAAACTCTGAAGACAAAGACTGGAATATTTTGGAATATTGTTTTTCACTTACAGTATTACAGCAATATCCCTTATGATCCCTTATTGTTTTTCACTTACGATATTAGAGCAAGAAGGTAATTTTTATAAAACCTTTATCACTGTATACATTTTTAGTATAACAAAATCATTTACCAATCATTGTTCCACTTGCATTTTTCAGTAAGCTCTCTTATACACATTCATTGCATGACTATTTTGAACTCCTTTATATTTAAAAAAAATAACTTGTGGTCCACATTTACAAAAAAAGCACACACACCTACAGAAATTCATGTGTGCGGGCCTGAAGTGTTGCCTAATTTTTCTGTACATTCTGTTGACTGGATTATACCAACATGTCTGAAATTGCATTTTGACAGTTTGGAAAAATTGCTCAGCACCAAAATGCCATGTGAGCTTTTAAAAATTTCCCCTTAACTGTTTAAATGGGCTTTCAAGGCAGGTTTTAATTCAAGAACTTTGTCCTCTCTGTTGAACTGGGTTTATTTGTGTCCTATGGTTTTCAGTGTTCTTGAAAAGCTATTAACTAGCTGTCAGCTACTTATGCAAATTAGGTGAGCAGACATTGAGGGTTTGCAGCAGTGGTGGAAAAGCATCCTACTGCACCATTCAGTTCTGCTGTGTCCTACACTCTTATGAAGTAGTAAATCTTTCCAGTTTTAACTGTTTGTTCTCCTTTCTGTCTTTTGTTTACAGCCAATAAATATTTTCATCCCAAGACAATGTGCTGTTGTCAAATTCACAACCATGTGTATCTGAAACCTTCCCTTTCTCCTACCAATAAGCCACATAGAATTTTCTTTCAATAAATGTGCCCTTTCACATGAAAATTTTCAGTTACTGAAAGAGTCATAACCACATTTAAATTTCTTACTGGTCCCTTTGTTAAAAATGAGGGCCTATCCCTGATCTCACTTGTGTTGGTGTAAATCAGGGGTAACTGAGTAGATGTCAGTAGAATTACATTGATATAAAACCATTGTGTGAGTGCGTGTGTGTACACAAGGATTTCAAGCCTCTTATTCTACTTGTTCAATTTGGAACAGATTTTTTTAAGAGTATTTCCATGCTTAAATATGCTGATAGGCACCCAGTGGAATTTTTAAGTGTACCTAAGCAAGTTAGAGGCCTAAGTCCTAACCTGTCTATTGCTTTTGAAAATAGCACTAAGCTCCTATACACATATTTTGACACTTAAATATTTTTGAAAATCTGGTCTTTTATTATCAGCCCCCCCAACCCCAGTAAAAGCTGCATTTTTGTAATAAATGTTCAACCCTCACAAGAGCAGCTGCTCTCCAATTTCCATTCTACTAGGACTGAGTTCTAAAACAGTATCTAAGTCAGAACCAGAAAATAAATCCTTTCCAAGTTTGGACTGAACAGGACTCAAAACAAGCCAACGTATCTTCAGATTTGTGGATTTAAAATCTAAACCCTGAATACATACACTGAAATGTGCAGTGTTTCAGATTCAAGTTCCTTGTTTTATCCTATCTCTGCACATGACTGAATTTGAGAAATCTATACCTATTATCTCTCCAAAGTGAAGAATTGCAGCAAATCACAGCTCTGGATAAAGTTGAACTTTTATATCACAATAACCCTGATATCTGATAGAAACCAGAGGCAAAACTTCCAGCCACCCACCAATCTGTTTCTACATATAAATGAGCATCTGTGTGCATAGATTGCTCAATTGCCCATCCAACTACACTTTGCAAACACATTTCTGCAATTTGCATATGCAAATTTAGAGCTTTTCACATTCAAATAAAAGCACCTGCAAGCATCTTTTAGAGTCCAGCTGAAAATGTTGCTTTGCTTTTGTTTAATCAGATCAGTCCTTTTCAATGCATGTCACATTTTTCAAAAGCTATTCCTCAAGCCTTTATTGTTTTCATCTCTGCCCTCAGACAATTATTCAGTGACTCAAATCATCTGCTGAAGTGACATGAACAGACAATAGGAAGTCCAAGAAAGGAAGTGGGTTGAACTTATAAACACTCACAAGACAAAGGACATTTTTTTAAATGTTGCAGTTTGTTGCATCTTCTTTTTCCCTTGCACAACAGGACTGCGAATTTTAGATGGGGCAAGAGGAAATTATTGATTACTATTCTACTTGTTGTTTCATACACTCCATACCCATAAACATTCTCCTTTAAATCTTGCATCATCTACCAGGTTCCTATCCAGCTTCCAATGTCCTCAGACTTTCACAAACATTGTTGCAGGTGCAAACACTTGTGTATAACCTTGGGATTATCTAGCAGTTGCACACTTGAGTGGGCATTGAACTATAGAAAAGGCAACACAAGTCATGGGCCATTTGTAACCAATTCCCACTGGAAGTGTAGATGTACGTCCAAACAGAATTCTGTGTACATGAGGGGAGGCTGCCCATTGAAAATTTGCTCTATAATCCAAAAAAATAGAATAGTTGCTTAGCAAGAAGATGCTACTATCATTTATAGCCTGAGGCAAGAGGATTCATTGAGTAGCTTCCACTTTGTCTAACCTCTAAACTCTCTTAAAAGTAAGGAATATTATCAGAAACAATAAGGAATGGGATTTATCACTCTGAATTCACAAAATGCATCTGAGAGGGATATTGCAGAGCTTTACCTTTCCTCAGCAATTTTTACATAAATATTCTATTTCTAATAAGGAAGGACTAACACTCTCAAATAAATGTTTTGTTCACTTAGATTTTATCTATTCAGAGTTTACCCTAGATCTGAATCTTTGAAAGGATCCTCTGTTGTGTCAGCATCTCTGATGCATGTTTGGGTGGAGGTACTATAACATTTCAGGATAATGCAGTTAGACCACTGAATTGCTGACAGCAATCTTCATGCTAAGTATCTGAACTTAGAATTAGTGAATGTCAAAAAAAAAAGAAGCAGCAGGGTTGGTACCATTAGCATAGGTATGATCTCTCTGGTCCAGGACTCTTTGGTCCAGCAAGATGATGGATGTTGCTGGTCCAGAGAGCCCCAATGGCTGGGAGCAGGAGCCTGTCCCAGGGGATAGAGTGACCGGCAGCCAGGAGCAGAGCTGGGCTGGTGGCAGGGTCCAGGAGCGCAGCTGGGGCCAGCAGCCAGGGCTGGGGCTGGTAGCATTCCCAGGGCAGTGCCCAGGGCTAGGGCTGGGACCATTGCCATGGCCAGTGGCCAGAGCCAGGACTGGGACCAGGATCAAAGTCAGGGCCAGCGGCTGGGCTGGAAGCAGGGCCAGGAGCTCAGCTGGGCTGGAAACACAGCTGGGACTAGTGGCCAGAACTGGGGCTAGGGCTGGGAGCACAGCATAGACTTCCAGTAACCTAGGCAGAAGGTTTTGCCTTCCCAAACCATCAGGCATGACCTGCCCACATTCTACCCCCAGAACACCTGCTGTAGGCCTTCTCCCTCCTAGAATCATAGATCTGGAAGAGACCTCAGCAGGTCATCAAGTCCAGCCCCCTGCCCAAGGCAGGACCAATCCCAAATAAATCAACCCAGCCAGGGTTTTGTCAAGCTGAGACTTAAAAACCTCTAGGGATAGAGATTCCACCACTTCCCTAGGTAACCCATTCCAGTACTTCACCACTCTCCTAGGGCTCGTCTAGACTACGGGGAAGATTCGAAAGAGGATATGCAAATTCCATGGGAATTTGCATCTCTTCTTCCGATCTCGCTTTCAAAAGTGAAAGTAATCTAGACACTTTTTTTTTGGCAGCCCCCTTTTTCAAAAAGCCGCATAAATCTCCGCTTTTGAAAGTGAGATCGGAAGAAGAGATGCAAATTCCCGCGGAATTTGCATATCCTCTTTCGAATCTTCCCCGTAGTCTAGACATAGCCCAAGTGAAATAGTTTTTCCTAATATCCAACCTAGACCTCCCCCACTGTAACTTAAGACCATTGCTCCGTGTTCTGCCATCCGGCACTACTGAGAACAGCCTCTCTCCATCCTCTTTGGAACCTCCCTTCAGGAAGCTGAAGGCTGCTATCAAATCCCCCCTCACTCTTCTCTTCTACAGACTAAACAAACCCAAATCCCTCAGTCTCTCCTCATAGGTCATGTGTTCCAGCCCCCTAATCATTTTGATTGCCCTCCACTGGACCCTCTACAATGCGTCCACATCCTTTCTATAGTGTGGGGCCCAGAACGGGACACAGTACTCCAGATGTGGCCTCACCAGAGCCGAATAAAGGAATAATCACTTCTCTGGATCTGCTGGCAATGCTCCTCCTAATGCAACCTAATATGTCATTAGCCTTCTTGGCTACAAGGGCACAATATTGACTCATATCCAGCTTTTCATCCATGTAATCCCCAGGTCCTTTTCTGCAGAACTGCTACTTAGCCAGTGGGTCCCCAGCCTGTAACAATGCTTGGGATTCTTCCATCCCAAGTGAAGGACTCTACACTTGTCCTTGTTAAACCTCATCAGATTTCTTTTGGCCCAATCTTCAAATCTGTCTAGGTTACTCTGGACCCTATCCCTGCCCTCCAGAGTATCTACCTCTCCTCCTAGCTTAGTGTCATCTGCGAACTTGCTGAGGGTGCAATCCATCCCCTCATCCAGGTCATGAGTAAAGATGTTGAACAAAATTGGGCCTAGAACAGATACTTGGGGCACTCCGCTAGAAACCAACTGCCAACCTGACATCGAGCTGTTGATCACTACCCGTGGGCCCAACAGTCTAGCCAGCTTTCTATCCATCTTACAGTCCGTTTATCCAATCCATACTCCCTTAACTTGCTGGAAAAATATTGTGGGAGACCGTATCAAAAGCTTTGCTAAAGTCAAAGTATATCACATCCACTGACTTTCCCAAATCCACAGAGCCAGTTACCTCATCATAGAAGCTAATCAGATTGGTCAGGCATGACTTGCCCTTGGTGAATCCATGTTGACTATTCCTGATCACTTTCCCCTCTTCCAAGTGCTTCAAAATGGATTCCTTGAGGATTCCCTTCATGATTTTTCCAGGGACTCGGGTAAGGCTGACTGGTCTGTAGTTCCCTGGATCGTCCTTCTTCCCTTTTTTGAACATGGGCACTACACTTGCCTTTTTCCAATCATCCGGGCTCTCTCCCAATCTCCACGAGTTTTCAAAGATAATGGCCAAAGGCTCTGTAATGACATTTGCCAACTCCCTCAGTACCCTCAGATGCATTAAATCCAGACCCATGGATTTGTGTATGTTTAGCTTTTCTAAATAGTTTCTAACCTGTTCTTTCCCCACCAAGGATTATCCATTTCCTTCCCATACTGCACCACATGCCCTTCTCTCTCCCCCTCCAGTCTCTTTCCTTCCATGTGAGGAAGGCACATGCTCAGCATGTTGCCCCACCTGCTCCCTGTGGGGGTGTGGCCTCAGCAGAGGGAGTGGGGTTGTAGGAGGGGCTGCGGGCCACACGTGTTCTTGCCCCTCCCATCTCTTCCCCTCCCCGAGGGGGGTGAATGCTCTGCATGCTGCCCTTCCTCCTCCCCATGGGGTGGGGTATCAGCAGAGGGGTCGGGGCTGTAAGTGGAGCTGGGGGCCTGCCTCCGCCAGCCCCAGCTGCACCAACTGCCCATGGAGCACAGCCAGGGCCAGAAGCACCGCCATGACTGATGACCAGAAAGAGTGCCTGAGCCAGGAGCGTGGCTGGGGCCAGAAATGAGAGCACAGCTGGGAGGGGGGCCCGGAGGCCAGTGGCCCCCTGGGAGATCCTGAAGGCTGGCAGCATAGGGCCAGAATTGACCTCCCTTGGTTCAATAAACTCCCATATTTGGGACCAGTCAGATCCCAAGGGTGCCAGATGAGGGAGGTCCAACTACCAGTGGCATCAGAAGACAGGATGCAAGGCTAAGTGTAGACCTTAATGGTTTTGAAAGCTTAGAAAAAATAGAGAAGTACACACAATGAAGAATAGTAAATGGGGTTTGAAAATATGGGAGGTAGGAGGAGAAGAGGGAAATCCTGAAAAGATTTAAAAGCGTTATGCAGAGACACTTGGAGGCTGATAGAAATGTGATGCACATGATGTAGGGATACTGATTAGATTTCATATTGTGTTTACTTATTGCTGGCTAAGCAGCAATCAAATTTGAGTCACTGTCAATTTGGACAGGATTTGAACCAATGTACAACCCCCTGCATGTCATCTTATTCAGTATCTGTGCACCAACCGGTCCTCTCTACAATCTGTGTTTGAAATGATGCAGTTTACATTTGGTTTCCAGATGAGTCATGATTACAGAAATGTAATTTCATTAGTCCATGAGACAAAGAAAGAGAGAAACAAAAAAGCAGATCTGTAGGTAGGAAAGGATGAGTGAGAACAAGCGACACATGACAGATGTTAGGCATGTTGCTTAATGCACTACTGGAAGGTGCTCAGATACTATGACCATGGGGGTCCTATAAGAACTTTTATAGAACAGAAGCATTCACTGGACCAGTAAAAAGACAAGCTTTTGAGACTCACATCAGTTTGCCTTTCAAAGTGCTGATGTGGGCCAGTGATCCAGAATATTGCCATCCCTCATCCCCATAGCAGATTGGGGCAGTGAGCTAAGACTGTCTGACAGGTAATGAAGAGAAGTAGGTAATTCCTGAAGAGAAGTAGGATTTGTTTTGCTGTCCATATGCACTAGTAAACAGCCAAGTAAAAGGAGACAAGGCCACATCTTGTAAGATGTGATACACTCTGGACACGCCAGTTCACCACTGGCACACCACCTCTCGCGTGGGTGTGGTGTACTGTAGTAGCTCTTTCCACCCTAGTGCCCTTGCTGACAGACACTCAGATCCTTCAATGGCTCTGTTCTCACAGCTTGACTATCTGGCAAAGTTGTGTTTTAATTTCATAAGTAAAGATAAAAGTCCAAAATATCCCCAAACCAGAAGGTCCTTCGGTCCCCTCTTGAGCTGTTCCCCTGCCACTGAGGCTCACTGCACAGTCAGGGCATGTCTACACAGCAGTGTTATTTTGGAATAACATCAGGTATTCCAAAATAACATAGTGAGCGTCTACACAGCAAGCCCATTATTTTGAAATAAACTCGAAATAACGGGCTTCTTACTTTGACTTCTGTAAAACTCATTGTATGAGGAGTAAGGGAAGTTGGGGAAGAGTGCTCTACTTCAAAATAAGTGCTGTGTAGACACGCCCAAACTCGACATAAGCTATTTAGACTTAAGCTATGCAATTGACATAGCTCAAGTTGTGTAGCTTATTTTGCGTTTAGCCCCGCTGTGTAGACATGCCCTCACACACTACTGGCATTTGGTTTGCATGCCTCTTCTTTGAGTCCAGTATAGGAACCCAGTCCTAGCCTCTGTTCTGCATACTGCCCCAGAGCCTCTGTATTAAGCAGCTTGATCTGCTTCTTCAGATGCACTGGTGCTTTCCTGGGGCTCTTCACTGCAACCTGTACTCAACACAACTGATCCTCTGGCTTCTCCCAAGGTCCTGCTGACTTCCTCTCCTGGAATGCCACTTCCTCAAGCCTGCCTTTCTGTGCTTTGCCCCTATTTTATCCCTGTGGCCTTCTTCCGTCTGCTTCACCACAAAGAGAAGGAACTCCCTACTGCCTCTCTCCTGGGTTTCTATGTCTTGGGTCTCTCTCCTGGATGGGGCAATCCCTGTGTCTTTCACTTCCTTGTTTTATGAAAGTGACCCAGCTCCTCCCCAGCTAAGTCTAATAAAACAAACCAGATACACCTTCCAAGTGAAGCAAGGTAGCATAACTGAATTCTCAAACTGAAAACTTTTGTTCACCTATATGCTATAAACAACTCAGGACATGCATTTCTTAAGGTGAGTTTAACGTTCAACATCTTGTTGGACTAGGTCCCTAATTTCACTGATGGATTTTCATCACTACAAAAGGTAGTGTAAATCATAGAATCATAGAATACTAGAACTGGAAGGAACCTTGATAGGTCATCATCCAGTCCCCTGCCCTTGTGGCAGGGCTAAACACCAACAAGATCATCCCTGATAGATGTTAGTCTAACCTGCTCTTAAATATCTCCAGTGATGGTGATTACACAACCTCTCTAGACAATTTATTCCTTTGCTTAACCACTCTGACAGTTAGGAAGCTTTTCCTAATGTCCAACATGAAACCCTCTTGCTGCAATTTAAGTCCATTGCTTCTTTTCCTATCATCAGACGTTAAGGAGAATATTTTTCCCTCCTCCTTTTAACACCCTTTTAGCTACTTTAAAGCAGCTCATGTCCCCTTTCAGTCTCTTCTTTCCCAAACTAAACAAATCCATTTTTTTTTCATTTTTCCCTCATAAGTCATGTTTTTTAGACCTTTAATCATTTTTGTTGCTCTTCTCTGGACCTTCTCCAATTTCTCCACATTTTTCCTAAAAATGTGGTGCCCAGAACTGGACACAACACTCCAGTTGAGGCCTAAGCAGCATAGAGTAGAGCAGAAGAATTACTTCTTATGTCTTGTTCACAACACTCCTGCTAATGCAGTCTAGAATATTTCCTTTTTTTGCAAAAGTGTACATTGTTGACACATATTTATTTTGTAGTCCACTATGATCCCAAGATTGTTTACTCTAGTAATCATAGTCAGACCTCTCAGGAGCATCAGTGCCTTCAACTTCCCTTGAAACTTGTGGAAGTCAAGAATTCTCTGCACTGTAAAGGACAGAGCTCAATACAAATAAATCACGAGTGGAATTTGAGTTTCTCACTAAAACCCCATTGCAAAATCTCCTTGCATGACTTTGCTCATGTTCTTTTCTAGGTAAGATTTGAGTGTCTCTGTTGGGAGCATTTTCTGTTTATTTTCTATGTCCCAACAATTTATTACAATTGATGTGATGCCATGTTCTGACATCAATATTAATAGTATCACATCAATAATAAGGTTTTTTTTATTTTTTCTGACCATCTGTGGAAGTTTTCAGAAACTACATAATATATGGCTATTATTTACTGAAGAATATGGCTCACTTCAAAAATACCAGGATATTGTACAGAAAAACAGAACAATAACTCACATACATCAAAAGTTACTAGGACAGTAATCTTAAAAATGTAGAGCCAGACTTCGTTTCACGCATGTAGCCCAATTGAAGCCAAAGTTTTGCACACACATAAACACGAGCAAAAAATGTATAACAGAACCACTGACATGAACCTGAAACTGCAAAGGATTCTTTGGTAAAGATGCCCAGATTAGATATTTAGAAATAGTGCAAGGCCTGAGACATGCCACAAGAAACTTGTTCCAGATTGCAAGCACTATGTGGAGACACAAATACAAATCAAAAGCAGAATTCTGTTCTTGGTTTCCACAAGAAACAGAGGGTCTGCGTGTTGAAGATTCTCACCTCAATAGGAATTTAGCCTGAGAGAGTCAGAACTCCTGTTCTGAGAGAGTCAGTTCTCCCATGGAGAACACGCTGAAGTGATAGTTCTGTCACCCAACCTACATAGACTAGAGTGGAAGTTATATATAAGGGTGTTGGCCCACCTTCACCATCTCCCTTCTTACCCCCTTTCTGAATGGTAAAATGCCCATGGGATCAACAGGGAGATTGTGCACCCCAAGGTCCTGGTCCTACACCATTAATGTCAAAGGAAGATTTATCACTGATGAGTGTGCACTGGCTCTGTCATCATCATCTGCAGGCCTCTGGTGCCTAGGGCAATGACAAAGCTCCTCCACGCTTGTCTGTTTCTGGCAAGTCTTTCAATGGTTCCCCAGATCAGCTTCTGTAGCTCTTCACCTTGTTGTTTTCAGGAAACCTTGTTTTCACTTCCCTTCGAGTGTCCATCTTATTGCTACTATGGTGATGGAATCAGTTTCTATCCAAAGCATATGACCAATCCATCTCCAATACCTGCTGGAAATGATAGTGCTCATATCCTCTTGGCTGTACCGTGTCAGTAGATTTTGGTTTGAGTTTGCTCTGGGCCAAAAGCTAGGGAGGATTTTTCTGATGCAGGTTGTATGGAGTGAAGACAGTTTGGACATGTCATACTTTCTCATTCCTCCATCTCCTCCACTATAAAGTAACTTCAAAAGGATGGCAACACCCTCATGGTCCCATCCAGAATACAGTCAAGTTGCTCCTGAAACTTTTGTTAATCTTCCTGATCTCATCCATCATTTCGTGGTGACACCCAGACAATATAAATTGTAGCATCTCATCTTTGCTGTGATGTGAGCTGGCTTCCTTGTTTCATACATTGTCTGTATGTTCCAAACCCAAGTTTGTTTTTTGTCTTGGTGTTGAGCACTTCAGTCTTCATGCCAGTGCCTTCCTTTTGGCTTTCACCTCTGGCAGTTAGATGGATCATTGACTTCACACACAGTAATGATTGATTTCTCCATCACTGTTTCCATAACATATTTTGCATTTTGCATCCCTGAGTCTAACAACCTGGAGGACCAGGCTTTTGCTTTTGTCTGGTCTCTCCCACACAGACCAGTCTGGCATGGTTGAACCTGCCAGGAGCTAAAAGCCCCTGGTGACACAGATTTGGGGGATAATTAGAGCATATAAGCTGTCCCTCCAAAGAAAGGGATGAACACTGGAGAGTGGATTTTTTACACTTTCATTTTCAGAGTCCAGGGAGCCAATGAATAGGTTAGGTTGCAAGGATAAAATATAGTAGAATTTCTGGCAATTTGCTCCACTCCCAAGCCAGGGGGAAACTACAACACTGTTCCAGTGTCCAAATTCAAAATGTTGTTGGAAAAAGTAACAAAAATCAGTCCTCTGCACTCATGGAAGGACCAAGCACCATGGGCCATCTTTGGCAGGTGGTTTTCTAACCTGCTTTTAAAAATCTCCAGTGTGGAAATTCCACAAGGACCCTAGGCAATTTAGTTCAGTGCTTAACCACTGCGAAAAGCTAGGAAGTTTTTCCTAATGTCCAACCTAAACCTCATATTGCTTCTTGTCCTATCATTAGAGGTTAAGGAGAACAATTTTTCTTCTTCCTTGTAACAACTTTATTGTTATTTGCTGTTATTATGTCCCCTCTAGGTCTACTCTTTTCCACACTAAGCAAGCCTAATTCTTTCAATCTTCCCTCATAAATTATGTTTTTTACATCTTTAATAATTTTTGTTGCTCATCTTTGGTCCTTCTCCAATTTGTCCACATCTTTCCTGCAGTGTGGTGCCCAGAACTGAGCACAGTACTCCAAATGAGGCCTAATCAATGCAGAGTAAAGCAGAAGAATTTCTTCTTATGCCTTGCTTACAGTACTCCCGTTAATGCATCTCAGAATGTTGTTTGCTTTTTTTTTTTTTTGCCACAGTCTCACATTGCTGACTCATATTTAGCTTATAGTCCACTCTGACCTCTAGTTCCATTTCCTCAGTACTCTTTCCTAGGTAGTTATTTTCCATTCTGTATGTGTGTAACTGATTGTTCCTTCCTAAATGGAGTACTTTGCATTTGTGCTTATTGAATTTCATCCTGTTTACCTCAGCCCATTTTTCCAGTTTGTCCAGATCATTTTGAATTATAATCTTCTCTTCCAATGCACTTGCAACCCCTATATATATGGCAAGCCAGTTAGACAATCAGTAATATTGTCTAACTAACTTTAATAAAGAAAGTTTGAAAGGAACAGTACAGTCAAGATTTTCAAAGAAGCTTGAGTAAATTAGCCACTCAAGCTACACATTTTTAAATGCTTTAAGCAACTAAGATGCATAATGGAATTTTCAAAAGTGTTTTCGAAATCTGCTTCCTCTTCCCGTTGAATTTCAGAAGGAGTTGGGCAACTAAATACTTTAAAAATTCCCAGCTTAGACCATTATATGGAGTATAATGAAACTCATGTGATTAGAGTAGAATGGAAAATAGAAATAAATTGTGGACTTACTCTAGCAAAACATTTTCTGTCATTATTAATTTTTCATCCATAATTTTGAAGAAAGCAGAAAATGTTTAAGCTCCTTCTATGCCTGGCTTGTTCAGGTCTTCATGAAGCTGCTCATGGGTAGCCAACATTTATCTGCCTGACATTTACAAACTTGTTGTTATTTTCTGGATTTTAGAATTTCCTCTTCTAAAATTTACATACTGCTTGAAATAGAAGAATGCCTGTGTTAATTCAGTTATGCTCACTGTGATAATTGTGGGTGAATGCTAACTTTCTAATAGCAACCACTTTAAACATAATGAGAAAAAGTGAAGGACTGGCATTGGGCTACACTTACATTTCAGCAACATGAATATGTTATACAGCAGCTATTACTGCTATATACACATTCATACGTACATCTGAGGCTAGATTTAGAGATCTGTAATGTAGTATAGGGTCAGTTGCACAAGTGTGACATAGATACACAGTTATAATTTGGTTATAAATTCTGGGTTCTTGTTTTTCCACTCCAGCTCATCTGAAGAAGTGAGTTTTGCCCACGAAAGCATATATATAAGTCTCTAAGATGTCACTTGTTTTTATAGATACACAGTAATGTATGCAATTCTATTGTGCATATAATCTTAAATATGATTTTGTTGTGTTTGGTAGCTCTGTGAGCCTCTGTCGTATTTGCTTCTGAGCAAAAGCCAAGTATTTCTCAGTTCCTGGCTACATAATATAAAAGAGCACTAAAATAGTTACAGTGTTAAGAAAACAAGGTGAGCTTCCATTATAGTTTGTCAGAATGACCTCAGAAAATCACAAGGTGACTTCTAGCAAATCAGAACACTATTGTATTGCATGTTGATTATTGACAGAATTCAAAACCATCTGGTACATAAACTCAATCTCAGCAGATGCATTTGGAAAGTGAAGCATTCATTTTTATTGTGCACTAAAATTAGATCGAAAGTGTGCTCAAAAGCATAACTAAAACAGATTGTCCCTTCTAGCTCTCATGTTGCAGACATTAATAAGGCCTTTATTTTGCTGATTCTATGCTCAGACCTTTGATCTGCTTATTATCACTGTCAAGCTATTAAATGGAAAATATCTTTCGTTCAACCAAATGTAACCCCTAGCAATCATCTAAATGGTTGTCTTAAATTTGTTAGCTGATCAAGCCTGCCTGTTTAAGAAATTATATTTCTAACTTTAAAATCCTGAGCTATGAAATTCACTTATTTACAAAATACAGTTCACTTCTAAATCATTAAAATAAAACAAAAATAAGCTGATAGAAATATTATGAGAGAGGCTACCTTTGATAGATCACATATGGTAATGGCCAGCAGTGAAAGTAACGTAAAAATTTCTTTGTGTACTATCCTATTGCAACCCGGGTCCCTGCCAGCTCTTTAAATAGTTCCCTGCTGGCTTTTGTCACAGCTCAGCCAGTTATTGCTGGAGCTGCACACCAGATATCACCCACTTACTTTTACCTCTGGCTGCTCCACTTCCAGTTTTGACTGCTGCAGTTTCCTTTTACGTAGTTCCTAAATCTCTGTGCTCTGGCAGTCAGCCTATTTTTGCAGCATGTGATTGAGACTCACAATAAAGCATTATATGATGCTCTGAATGAAGGACTGTGATCAGGTGTACCAAGCCCTTCTGGTCCTGTGCTGAAAGCCCCACAGTCTTCCAGCTTCCTGCCTCAGGAAATGAGCAGTTAGGTCCTGCCTAGAGAAGTCTTACGGAAGCACTCACAGTCCAAAAGGGTAAGAAAAAAGGATCTGGAGGACCTTAGTAGCTCATTTCTTTGCTGAGATCAGATGGACAAAGCAGGGCAAGGTAGGGTGCTTCTCCCTGGCCAAGGATGTTTGTGGGATAACTAAAGTTTGGTTCTGGCTATGTATTTGCTTAAGCTGGGAGAGTTAGAGGACATCAGAACTTTAACTCTATGATAACAGATGAAGATAAAGAAGTCAAGGGAGAAGAGGCCCAGAGAAGTAACATCAAAATTTGAAATGAACAATACATGGCTTTTTATAGGGTCACTGTATTGGAACCTGAAATAATGAATGGGCCCAAATGCCCCTATAGGCCAAAAGTAAAGCAGAGTATATACCACCAAGGGGAAGGTCCTGAACTGGAAGCCCAAAGAGTGGTATTTAGAGGGTTCCAGAGTCAGGACTGAATGGTTTATTAAGGGCAAATAGACTGTTTATCAAACTGTTTAATACCGTGGAAGGGTTATTTAAGATTTTGTGACATAGCCAGATGGACATGTCAGGGAAGATCCACTAGGTTGGCCTGCTGGGGCTGCCGGAAAAGAGAAAAGAACTGCAGTACTACACCAAGCTATAGGAGGTATTAAAGAGGTGAAAGCTCCCACTACAAAGGCAATATGTGAATATAAACGCATTGCATTGTATGGCGCCAGAAAGCTTCCTTGGAAACACAGCTTTATTTTATACAGTTGGGGTGGAGAAGTTATTAGCCTTGTTTAACTTCCCTCACTGTTTAATTTCTTAGGGTACGTCTACACTGCATAGCTATTTCAAAATAAGCTATTCCAGAATACTTATTCTGAAATAGCTGATTTCAAAATAGCACATCTGCACTGCAGGGAAGTCTCAAAATTAGTCCGAGGCAGGCTTCCCTAATATAGACATGCTATCTCGATTTAGAGCCCCAAGGGGCACTGGGGAGGAATAACTTAGAATGGCCCTGGTGAGGGGCTATTTTGAAATAGCAGCAGTGGAGCGTCTACACACATTATTTTGAAATACCTATTTCAGAATAAAACAACAAATGGTCTGGTAGCACTTTATAGACTAACGCAGACTAATTCGGCTACCCCCTGAAGCTCCTATTTCAGAATAGGCGTTATTCCTCGTCGAATGAGGTTTACAGTTTTCAGAATAAGCCATCTAACAGAATGGCTATGTAGATGCTCACATTGTTATTTCGAAACACTAGTTATCTCAAAATAATGGTGCAGTGTTGATGCAGCCTTAGACAGAGCTGATTTGTACCAGCAGCTTTCAGGAGACTTTTACTTGCTTTATGTTGACTTTTAACCAGTTTGATTCTGGTGCCAAATTAGGAACAGTAAACATTTTCTGGTTTTGTATTGTTTACAGAGTCAGTGTTATAGCAGCAACTATCAAAAGTCAAATCCCCTCCAATTCTAGGGTTGGTTCCAGAATAGGAGGAGGGGAGATTCTGGAAGCATAACTATTGCAAAGGGCAACACAGACATGCCATAGTATCAGAAATGTAATGCCTGCCATCTGATATTGTTTAATTAGCTTATGGATGGTTAAACCAGTGAAGCAGTCTGGCTGGCTATATAGTATGAAATACTGCATAAGTTTCCTCAAAAACAGCTCAGGCATACTCATTTTCTGCTATTTTCTCCTTTCAAAACATGTATATTTTCAGTGTTAGAAACTCTGGAATTTGGGTGTTGCCAGTTTTGACTACAGTGGATGGAGTCCATAGTGCAGTTTTTTCACATCTGACATCCATTATCATTTCAAACGAGAAAGCTCTTACAAGTATATTAGCCATCATGGAACATTGTAAGCCCTTTGGTTCTATTGGTAAGAAGTTACTTGTATGACTAGTCCCACTGAACTACTCACCTGCGCGAGTAGAAAGGTTCTGAATCTGACCGTAGAATAACAAATGATATTTAATTAAAAAACTGATTCAGTTTGCATGTGTAAATAATGTGCAATATACTTTTGTCTTTCCATGGACTTTGACAGAATGTCCGGATGGGAGACCCTCGTCATGTTTTAAATCTGCACTAAATAAAAGCATCCACATAAAAAAAAATAGAAACCCATGCTTCAATATACTAAACTTCAATGAATTCAAACCCCCTCTGATGATGTTACAAGAATCACTAAAAAAGAAGTAGGTGGTGGAAGAAGGTCCGCTGGTAATGGTGCATATTAGCATTAGTGACACATTTTCAGGGGATAACTCGCAGATTATAGGCAACTTCAGGAAATTCTGAAGGCTGATGAAGGAGAGGAATGTCCAAATTATCTTCTGGGAGAGCCTTCCTGTTCCACAAGCAAAGGAAGTTCCTAGAAGTGTCCTATAGTAAGTAAATGGTATAAGGTAGAGGGTTATGGTTTCATGGAACATTGCTCCAACTTCTGTGGGAAGAGAAAGCCTTTGACTTCACAGCTTGAAAGACTTGTACAATTTGAATGACCTCCATCTCAGTGGAAAAGGAACCAATCTCCTTGGGGACAGGCTACCCATGCTAGTTAGGAGGGGATTAAACTAATAAGAAAAAGGGAAGGGGAAGAGAGAAACAAAAGAGTATATATCTAGCAGAAAGATCAAGAAACTGAGAACAGAATTAATCAAGGCAACAAAGAGAATTAACAGAACTTATTTTACTTGCCTATGGCAGAAGTCTTGAGTAAAAGCAAAAGTAAATAAGGAAGGAAGATTGCTCATTTTGATCAAAAAGAAAAATCTGCCGAATTGGTATTACTGAAACCTGATGGAAAGAGTAACATGACTAGAACATTAAGATTAAAGGTTTTAACCTATTTAAGAAAGGCTAAGTGAACAAAGGGGGAGGGAGAGTGACATTCTGTCTAAAATGGCATTACCAGTTTCTGAGCCAGTGATAAAGCAGAAGTAAATAATTGTGAATGCTTATGGATCAATATTCTAACCAAGGCCTAAACAGTTAAAGTAATTCCCAGGACCCCCTCCCTGCATTCCACTATGCTATAAAAATTCCAGGGGGCTTGAAAATATTGAAGCTCCATTCTGAACAGCTCCAGATGAATTTTACTCCGATAGAGTAAAAGCTCGGATACTAGCAGGGATCTGTTAAAGAAAACAAATAGCACAAGAGAAGTGCTTAAGGAGCTGATGATCCTATCTATTATGGGCTCTTAAAAATAATTTTAAAAGCTTTGACATCATGGGGGACTTGAATCTGAATGACATGCTAGAGGTGTCATATTGACAAAGCTAAAAACATATCCTTTGAATTTCTAAAGTTTAGAGAAGTTTAACTCAAACTGTGACATTTGCCAAGGGATTTTTTATATTAGACTTTATCTCGACAGATAAAGGGAACTAATCACAGAACTTAAAATTAATTGTACCTTAGAATAAAGTGACCTAGACAGGGTTATATTTATTAAATGCAAGTAGAGTCCAAACCAGTAAAATGTATGTATACATATATTCTTGGTGCTTTAAAGTCAGTTTCATAAAAGCTAAAAACCACTGAGCCAAATCAATTGGGGGAAAGAATGTAAATAGACAAATGTGAGTAATTGGTGTCAGTTTAAAAAGAACACTTTATTAAATGCCCAAAAGGCATAATCAAGAAAATAAGCCAGGCTGTCTTAGAGAGAAACAGAAAGCACATATTATATAAATAACAAATAGAAGAAAGGGAAAATTGGTAGCTTCTGATTTATATTCTTTACTAGGATGTGTAGATAACTAAAAAGGGAAATAAAAGGATAACAGAAGTGATCTATGGCTAGCAGAGTTAAGGACTACAATGAGGAGTTTTTAAAATACATAGATATAAGAGTCCTAACAATGGCATTGGTCCATAACTAGATGGAAATGGTAGAACTGTCAATGCATATAAGGCAGATGTGTTGAATAACTACTTAAATTCTGTATTTGGGAGGAAAAACAGAAGGTAAGATGATATACTTTCTATTTCAAATATTAACTAAGTGTGTTAAATAGCAGCTCCTAAGGCTAGACAGTTTTAAAAAAATCAGGAAGTCATCCAGGCCTGAATCCATGAGGTTTAAGGCAGCTGTCCAAGGTGCTCTCTGAATCAATATTGCTAATCAACAACTCTGTATACTGGGGAAGGTCCAGAAGTCTGAAAAAAACCTAATGCTATACCAATATTTTAAAAGGGTAAGTCTGACAACTGGGGCAATTATAGGCTTGTCAGGCTGATATACGTTCTGGGCAAGATAATAGAGCTACTGAGAGGGGACTCAATTAATAAAGAATTAAAGGAGAATATTATAATGCCAGTCAATATGTGTTTATACAAAATAGGTCTTGTCAAATTAACTTCATATTTTTAAAATGAGATTATAAATTCAGCTGATAAAGGTAATAGTGTTGATGTAATATACTTCTGTGAAGCATTTGACTCGGTACTGCATAACATTGGGATTAAGATATTACTAGAACAATACAAAGTCAATATAGCTCACATTAAATGGATTAAATACTGGCAACGTGATAAGTCTAAAATGTAATTGTATTCTGGGAATCATTACTGAACAGATGTGCTTCTAGTGGGGTCTCAAAGGTAACACTTCAGGGCCCCCCTAGACTAAGATTTTTATCAATGGCCTGGGCAAAAACCAAACATTTCTGGTAAAACATGCCGGTGATAAATATTAAGGGAGCTGTAAATGTTGAGGACAGGACACTGCACAGAATGATCTGGATGTTCTGGTAAATTCAGCTCAAGCAAATAAAGTATTCTGATGTGGCCAAAACTAAAGTCTTACGTCTAGGAACAAACAATTTAGGCCATACTTACAGAATGGCTGCTTTTTGGTCATCCCTGCCCTAACAGAAAAGAAAGAAAGCTCTTCAATTAACTGTGACTAGAGGCCAGGACAGAATATCATCACAGAAAAGCAACAGATTAAAGATGAAGAATAGTCTCTGTCGATAATAAGAAAAAGCTTTGAGATACCCTTTCTATAAATAAATACAACCAAAATCAGGTAATTAAAGGGACAAAAATAAAACTGTCCACTCTAAATTCTACTCTGTCCTGCTCTTCCAATGAAAAGAAATAGCTCATAATACATGAAGATCAAGTCTCCAAATTCTTCTTATATCATCCATGAAATAACCTGCTAAAGGTGCTTCTATTTCTTGGTGTTGTAGGTCACAGGGCACCTCTTTAAAATAGATTACAGGGATCAAAGATTTTCTATTATTCTGTTGGGATACCCATCTTTAACAATAACCTTTGGAACCATTACATTGTACACTATAGTCATGCTGTCCTTTTGAAAGAAATCCATTCCCATCATGAGAACTCAGCAATGTGTTTTAAATGAGAAACAGCCACCTTTTGTGCCTCACACTGTTGTTCTCTTCTTCCTCTTGGATCAGTTTATCCACAAAAGCTGCCACCTTAAAGATGTCACATACAAAGACAAAACAAATAATGATCACTCGAATCACAAGCTGGTTAACTTGCTGAAGACTCTCACAGGGAATGGTGCAATATTTACAATTTCAGTACCAGAAACAATGTACAAGAACTGCTGGACTCTCTGGGGTTTTTTGTTTGGATTAAGTGCATATTCTTACTCATCTTCTCAGGGGCACATTGTGGATCTAGGCCTGGTGAGCTGCAGGACTCAAATCAGCAATGTATCTGTGCGAAGCAAAGACTCTGTGTAGAAAAGGGCACTGAGGGGTGCGTCTAGACTACATTCCTCTTTTGAAAAAGGAATGCAAATGAGGGAAATCAAAAATGCAAATGAAGCCCAGATTTACAAATCTTGCATTTCGTTTGCATAATCGCATCCGATCGCTTTTTTGAAAAAGTTTTTTTCGGAAAAAAAAAGCAGTCTAGATGTGGTTCTTTCGGGGAAAAAGCCTTTTTTTTTAAAGAACCCTTACTGTGTACAGATGTGGTCTCCTCACCTCAAAAAAGATATTTTGGCCTTGGAAAGGGTTCAGAAAAGGGCAACTAAAATGATTAGGGGTTTGGAACGGGTCCCATATGAAGAGAGGCTAAAGCGACTGGGACTTTTCAGTTTAGAAAAGAGGAGACTGAGGGGGGATATGATAGAGGTATTTAAAATCATGAGTGGTGTGGAGGGAGTGAATAAAGAAAAGTTATTTATTAGTTCCCATAATAGAAGAACTAGAGGACACCAAATGAAATTAATGGGTAGCAGGTTTAAAACTAATAAAAGAAAGTTCTTCTTCACACAGCGCAGAGTCAACCTGTGGAACTCCCTGCCAGAAGAGGCTATGAAGGCTAGGACTATAACAGAATTTAAAGAGAAGCTAGATAATTTCATGGAGGTTAGGTCCATAAAAGGCTATTAGCCAGGGGATAGAAATGGTGTCCTTGGCCACTGTTTGTCAGAGGCTGGAGATGGATGGCACGAGACAAATCGCTTGATCATTGTCTTCAGTCCACCCCCTCTGGGGCACCTGGCGCTGGCCACTGTCGGCAGACAGGCTACTGGGCTAGATGGACCTTTGGCCTGACCCAGTACGGCCATTCTTATGTTCTGATGTTCCTGAAAAAATGAGGTTTACAGGATCTTTGTTCTGGAGTTATTTCCAATCCCTCCATTCTCTCTCTGCTTGCACTGCACTCATTTTGAATACTCATGAAACTGCAGTAGTGGAAATTTCACTCAGAGGTGAAGAACATTTCTGAAGCAGGTAACATTAGAAGCAGCTCATCTAAATCTTGAGAGGGATTCTTGAAATGATGGTAGGTCACAGTGAACATCAAAAATTAGGTCAATATTATATATTATAACACCTTTTCCCATTTCCTAGTTGAATGAATATCAACGGTGGCCATTGGGCGCCCATGAGCATGCCCAGGACACCCAGCAGACAGCAAGGGGGAGTCAAGGCTGCACACAAATTATGCTATGAATTCCAGTATCATTAAGGGTCACTCAACAAGCATAAGTAACTCTAACTTTAGTAATAGAGATGTAGCCGTGTTAGTCTAGTCTAGCTGAAACAAAAACCAGGACTATGTAGCTCTTTAAAGACTAACAAGATGGTTTATTAGGTGATGAGCTTTCGTGGGCCAGACGCACTTCCTCAGATCAAATTGTGGAAGAAAATAGGCATGACCATATATACCAAAGGGATACAATCAAAAAAAGTGAACACATATAGAAAGGACAAATCAAATTTCAGAACAGAGGGGGGATGGGGGGGGGGAGGTAAATGTCTGTGAGCTAATGATATTAGAGGTGATAATTGGGGAAGCTTTCTTTGTAATGGGTAAGGTAATTAGGGTCTTTGTTAAGACCCCGGCGTAAAGTGTCAAATTTAAGCATGAATGACAGTTCAGAGGTTTCTCTTTCAAGCCTGGTGTGAAAATGTCTTTGAAGCAGTATGCAGGTAATCAAGTCATTGAGACAATGCCCTTTCTGGTTGAAATGGCAAGAAACTGTTTTTTCTTTGTGATACTGTCTGATATCTGTTTTGTGTGCATTGATTTTTTGGAGAAGCGTCTGAGACGTTTGTCCAATGTACATAGCAGATGGACACTGTCGGCACATGATGATATAGATTATATTTCTGGATAAGCAGGAATGTGTGTTCTTGATCTTATAACTGAATTGGTGAAGTCCAATAATGGTGTCATCAGAGTAAATATGTGGACAAAGCTGGCAACGGGGTTTGTTGCAAGGAAAAGTCCCAGGGTTGGTATTAGTGTGGTATTAGTGTGGTTGGTATTAGTGTGTTGTTGGTAAGAATCATCCTGGGGTTAGGTGGTTGTCTGTAGGAGACTATGGGTCTGTCTCCCAGAGCCTCTCAGAGTGTTGTATCCTGTTCTAGTATATTGATAATATGTTGGACGGGTTTAAGTTGGGGGCTATAGGTGATGACAAGTGGTGTTCTATTGTTGGTTTTCTTGGGTCTGTCTTGAAGTAGATGGTTTCTGGGTATTCGTCTGGCTCTTTCAATTTGTGTTTTTATTTCTCCAGACATTTACCTCCCCCCCCCTTACCCCCCCTCTGTTCTGAAATTTGATTTGTCCTTTCTATATGTGTTCACTTTTTTTTGATTGTATCCCTTTGGTATATATGGTCATGCCTATTTTCTTCCACAATTTGATCTGAGGAAGTGGGTCTGGCCCACGAAAGATCATCACCTAATAAACCATCTTGTTAGTCTTTAAAGTGCTACATAGTCCTGTTTTTTGTTCTAACTTTAGTGAGATTCATAGTCTGCCAAAAATTATCCAATTAAATACTAAGATGCCATAGGCAAAGAAATTCCAAAGCAACAGTGCTCATGGGGCTGGTGTTGCTACAGAAAAGAGTGCCCGAGATGACATGCTTGGAGTCAATGTTACATTAGCTTATCACAAAAGGTTGATGTTCATATCCACCAATATGAGCAATCAATTATATTGCTTGGTACACGTCAATATATATTTATATCTACTGTATATAACCCAATGTCATTTCTCTTGATTAAGATGGTGAGGAATGTCACCATCAGGGAATGTTTCTACATTCCCACAGCAAGGGACAAATATTAGTCACTTTCATTTACTAGTACTAAAAAAATGGAAGGTAGCTTAGTGCATGATTCTAGAAACTTACTAAATAGTTCAGCATAGGGCTTTGGGCACCAGGTTTTTTTTCCACGTGTAAAGCCAATGGACCCAGATCATCGGCAGGTGGGATTGAACCTGGGACATCTGGGACTAAAGCCATGAGCCTCTACATTGTCAGCTAAAAGCTCTACAGCCTGTTAGCTAAGGTTGTAGACAAGGCTTCACTCTCTTTCTGTGTTACACACGTATGCATAGCTCCATTGTTACATAGATTTAAACAGGTATGTACAGTGTGCTGATGAGAGTCTTTAAATGATGGACTAGGATAAGAGAACTACTTACAGGCAAACTGTCCACAGAGAGATCCTAAGCTTCAAGTCATGGGTTTGATTTCAAGTGTAACAGGCCAAGCCCCAAGTCCCAAACCTATGGCTCTTTTCTCATAAGGTCTTTTTTTACCCTAACTAGACACATAGATAGAGCTGCAGACTCACTCCCTACCCTCAAATACAGCACACAGCATGGAGAACTCATAAAGGTATCCAGAATAGAAGACATTTCAGGGACAGAAACATGATGGTTAACTTCAAGGTACATGAGGCATTTTTTAAGGTCTCATCTTTCCAGGCTGCCTGTCAGCTCCTCATAGGATTGAAGTTAAAAAAAAAAAAGGTGCTAAATCCCCTGGAGGGGAAGGCTGCTGCTCACTGAATCCATCATGATTTTCCCTTCCGCCCCCCGGCCAGGCCATCTGGCCTGGGATGTCGACAGGATTTTAGACATTGGTAAATGCATTTCAGTAATGAGTGATGAACTGAGGCTTCTCGGTTTCAGTCTTTAACTCCTTAACAATCACACTCACATAACTCTTGACATTTCTTCTGCCCCCCAAACAGGAATAGTGAAAACAAGTTCTGCTTGATCACTCACTTCAAAGCCAGTGTTAAGTAAATGTCCCCAGTCAAACTGGAGACAGGGAAATCAGAACAATTGCCTTTACGTTTTTGTCATAGTCTGATGGTATGTAGGTGATGAAGGGTGTCAGTTGTTGCTCTTTCCTCAAGAAAACAGAGTGCTTGCTTCATTAGAGGTCAGGTTCAAAGGGTAAGTCAGAGTTAAAATCCAGTTGTTGGATGAAGCTTCATTCTTTTTCTTGGTAGTAGGAACCAGCTGAAATGACTTCAGATACGCAAACATCTCATGCAGAACTGTTTAGGGTAGGCTTTTAAACCCATGAAGCATTTTAAATTAACCTGTAATTTGGAGTAGAAAATAAAGGACAGATGCAGAACAAAATCCAAAAGGGATAAAAGTAAATAATCACTTCCCATTATGAAGTACCTCTGTGTTTGATAACCTCTGAGTCCACAGAGAATTATTGGGATAGTCCAGAGTTGTCTTTTAAGACAAAAAATCTTTGGTCATAAACAAAAAGAACCTTAGGGCAAACCAACAAATATCCAGCCCTTAAAACAAAGTTTCCCAACATGTAACTGAGTTCTCCTTAGAATCTTATTAACTAAATGATTTAAGGCATCTTCCTAGAGTTTAATAGTACCACCAATAGTTCTTAAATCCGGTTCAGTCTTTCTGATGAAGAGAGACTATGTCAATTGGTGCCAATTTTATGATAGGTCTACCTGTCTCCTTTTTAGTTTTGTCCTTTTATTCATGTTTTATTTCAAGGATAACAGGACAGTCTTTGGAAAATGTTTATTTTCTGTCCCATTCTTTTTACGGTATACACAAAGTGCCAAGGGTAGCTCATGGCCAGGATTCATCACCATATTTGGTCTGCCAGTTGGATCATTAATTTACAGCAATGTGAAAAGTAATCCATGTTCTTTTATTGTCCTGTGATTATATTTATCTAGTCCAGGTTGGGCAATAAAATACCAGTGTTTCACCAGGGTTGGTCCAGGGTGGGCTGCTGCTGCTACATTTACCTGCACCTCCACAGGTATGGGTGATCAGAGCTCCCATTGCCCAGGAATGGTGATCCATGGACAATGGGAGCTGTGATCCCCATATCTGAGGAGGCATAGGTAAATTAAGTGGTGTAAGGGCCTACCAGGGGCTAACTCTGGCAGACCAGATGGCCGATGAGCCAGTATTTGCCCAACCCGATCTAGTTCATCCTGGGAAAGTTGCACTGTTTAAAATTGCTAGGAAAACCACCTTCCTCCACAGCAGCTACAACACTTGTCTTATCCAATCACTATTAATTTAGGTGCCCCAAAAAGATGTCAGGCTACTTTTAAGGAGAACTGCATATCAGTGAACTTGCATTCTCATTCTACATTTAGAGAATTAAGATTTCAGTTAAATAAGAATCAGCTAAAGTCAAAACAACATTTGAGTTGAAGTGGTTCTGTACATCTAAAAGTCAAGGCCACTGTCCAGAAAAGATATAGTTGTGTTCAGTTCTCTGTTTTGATTGATATTAAATACTATTTAAAAGAAAATAGTAATGAATGTGACACATTATGAAGCCAGTGTCTTAGCTGATTATTACAGTCCCATTCTGACATTGGTTTTTGCTGAATATAGAAGAGAATTAGTAAAGATTTGTGTGAACAACATGCATTTTGTGCTGACAGCATCCTATTTCATCAAACAGTACTATTATCTTACGTTGCCCTTTCCATGACTCCTAAGTTTATCTTAATGAGTTTTTAGATTTGCAAGTGAAAGGGATTTCGATAAAACTATGCTGGAATGCTCAACTTACCATAGTAAAATATCCTCTCCCTTATTTTTAATTTATCACACCATGCTCCAGTGAGTTTCTTTTAGTAAGAGTCTGTTGTTGAATTCCTGTCAAGGCACTAAGTAAGGCTGAAACATTCCCATCCAAACTCCTCATGTATTGTAAACCAATAGAAAATTAACTAAAATATTTTGAATTCTAAACACTGAAGTACTTTAAGATGTTTGGCACTAAGTTTAAATCTTAGAATGTTCAAGCTTTTTTAGAGCCAAACTCTGTGAAGCTTCTTTGATGTTATGAATATTCATAAAAGGTGAACAGACAATACGTGGCACCCTTTAGGCACCATTCTGCACTGGCAGTACTTGTACTGTGGAATTGCATCATTCCAGATGGCGTATTGAAGACATTCTGCCTAGTACACAAACAAGCATATAATGGTTATGTCCTTTCCAATACCCTCTGGGTCAACCGGTCCCACTGGCCAGTGTGAGGGGGGAGGCATGATTCTTCATAATCTCCTCCCCCCATTCCTTTTTAAGTGCCATGAGCCCTTGGGATTGGCAGCGTAATTGGGAGCACAAAGTCTGTACTTGCCTGAGTGCACAAACTGCAAATATGCTAGGCCCTTAAGCAGGCTGCACAAAATGTGTAGGAAGTTCCATATGGCCCTTCCCATACTGCGTTCCTAGCCAGGATCTAGCAGAGGCTGTCTGGAAACTCTTCCCAATTTCCATTATAGACAATGATCACTTTGTTGTTCATACTCAGTACTCAATGTTTCAACTCCAACCTCCTTCCTTAGTTGTGAATGGCAGCGGAGGTGTTCTCTTCTCCCTAACTGCATGAATCATAATCAGGAGGCAGGCCTAAAGTAGCTACTATGTCTTTGAATCTGGTCACAGATAAATAAAGTGAAATTACATGATTCTAAGAGAAAATTATAGGTTTGAAAAATTTTAAAAAGCCCCATGGTTTTCCTAGATGGCCAAAAACTATACTGTACAAATGAGAACTTCAAATGTATTTCTGCTCATTAAAATCCTCTGAAGATTGTTGGATTTTCAATTCGCTATTTAACTACAGTATATATGAAGAAGATTATATGCTAAGTATTCAAATATGTCTGATGAAAATGTTCTTAAGGCCAGTCATTCCTTCCATATTTCCAGACTTTTGCAAGCCATGTGTTTAGTAAAGGAACAGCTCAGTTTTTCCTTAAAGCGCAGCCAAAATAATCCTACCATCCAGAAACAAGAGAAATGTGTTGGCCTGCCCAATTGTCAACATCAGTTACTCATAAAACGAAAGTAATATATACAATTACACTTAAATTTTAGTGTACAATTCTCTCAACAATCAGAATCCTTCAGTTCTGGAGAAAATCCTCCATTCATGAATCAGAAGATTCTAGTGACCCACAATCCCTGCAACATATTCCAACAATAATTAAAAAAATATTTCCAGTAGTCTATTTGGAGTGGCGTAGAAATGACCCAAGACTTTGCCTTGAGCAACGCTATGATTAACACCATTTTAACAATGTTCTAAAAACAGAAGAGTAACTCTTATCAGGACAGCAAATACAGAGGTCTCCGCCAGGCAAAAAGCAAAACTATTAATGTGTTTGTTCAGCAATTAGTGAAGTGTATGTTTTAGCTAATAGACCTTCAGTAGTACTGATCAGGAAGAAAAAACCCTGCTTTCAGAGAAGTCTTAATACTACTTGTTAGGGTGCACACAGCAGTGTTATTTTTGAATAACTGACGTTATTCTGAAGTAACTTTGCGAGCCTCTACATACTAAGCCCGTTATTTCAAAATAATTTCAAAATAACAGGTGGCATATTCCAAATTCTGTAAACCTCATTCCACGAGGAATTATGCCTATTCTGAAATATCTATTTCAAAAATAGATATTTCAGAATAGTGCATGTGTAGACAGGGTGGCTGGAGTTATTTCAAAATAAGGGGCCTCCAGGAAATCCCTGCTGGGCACTCTGACCACACTCATCCCAACTCTGTAGTCCCCCTTCCCTTGCAGCCCTTAAAGCTGCAGGCAGAAGAGAAAGGGCTTGTCGCAGGAAGCTGCCCCTGTTATTCCTCTGCTACCTTGCAGCAGCCTGCATAGACATCATAGCTGCCATGAGCCACCCCCATGCTCCATCTGGGCCCTCCATGGCTCCAGCCAAGCAGGCAGCAGGCTTCCAGGACCCTACCAGGTGATGAAAGAGGCGCACCTTCCTGGTCTGGTGTGGCGATCCTGGCTCTCACTCAGGTCTGAGGCAAGGATGCAAATCTCTAGGATCTTCTCACCAGACTCAGGAATGCCGACGTCTATGGCCACATGGCTGAGAGCCTGGGCACAAAGAGCTACCTCCACACACAGGAGCAGATGCACATGAAAGTGAAGCAGCTCCTCCAGGCATACGCCAAGGTGAGGGAGCACAGCTCCGGCTCCCGGGCTGAACCCCACACCTGCCCCTATTACACAGACCTGCACCGCGTCCTAGGGGGTGGATCAGTCCCTTCCCCCACCCCAGTAATGGACTCAGGACTGGAGATGTTCGTCGTTACTCTCCTGGGGGACAGAGACGCCTGCTCAGGGCAGCACCCAGTCCCAGGGACATCATGGTGAGGTGCAGGAGCATCTGCCACTCACACACACCTCCTCCCCAACTCCCCCTCTTCCAGTGGGCAGGGATTCAAGTCCTCTCCCCAAGGGATGCCACCACTGTCAGACAGCACTGGGGGAAGCCCAGCCCCCCCCCAGGCCCCTCCAGCTGTGGGCTCCCGGTCTGGCCGGCACCTTCCCACACCTGCTTGTCCCATGGACATCGGGATAGTGAGGCTCCCCCTTGGACATTTGTGCCCCTGAAGTAAAGAGCCCACTCTCCAGGCCTCAGGTGGCCTTGCTCCAAGCACATTGCCTCCGTCTGAGCCGAGAACTGTCTGTCTCAGCTCACAGATGAGTGCAAGGCTTCAGGCACAGTGTCTCCAGGGATAAACGACCATCTCTCTGTTCTGCATAGCTGGACCAGCTGTGAGGGGATGGGGGTGATCGACACTACCCATGGCAGCCTCCCAATCCCGAGTGACCCGCTGGCACAGGAGAACCCAGGAGGAATTCCAGAGGGAGCACATCTCTGCACTGCAAGACCTGCAGGACACTAGAGGAGAACGTTGAGCTGCGGCAAGACACCTGGCAGGGGCAGTGCTGCACCATCTGCACGGCTGTGTATGCACTCATCACCAGCATGGTGTCTGCCTCAGCTCCTCCTTCTCCTCGTAGCCCCCCTTTATGGCCACTGAGGTCCCCGCATCTGAGGCAACAGAACTCCCAGAGCCAGGTGCCACTCCCAGCCCCAGCCATGAACCTCTCCTCAGCCATCCTGCCTTTTCCAACTCCCTCCTCTCCCCTTCAAGATTCTCATCCCCCCTCCTCCCCAACCCCCGCTTATTCCTCCCCTCTCCCAGGTTCTTTCCCCAGTCCCTCCCCAGTTACTTCTACCCCAAATAAAAAAAAAGTGTATATATTTCCAAAACAAGAGTGTTTTATTGTCTCTGCAGAGGAGGGGATGGGGTGAAGGAGGAAGTGTGGGAGGAAAGGCAGAGAGGGGCAATGCAGAGGCCCCTTGTGGGGGGCCCAAGGGAGAGTGTCACAGGGATCCTTGTGAGAAACTCTCCCTCAGGGCCTCCTGGATGCACACAGCTCCTGGATGGCAGCTGTGCATGGCTGCTCAAAGGCTCTCCTGAGCCAGCCAGCCTCTGCCCCAACCCTGGCAGGAATGTCTTCCCCTTCCTTTCACATATATTGTGAAGTACCATCACTTGAGGGATGTTCCACTCCCCGACATCCAGGCTGAAGGCTCCCTCCACTACCATGTGAGCCCTGTTGAGCCTGGCATTAAAACGTTCCCTGGTGGGGTCAAGGTATCTGGTGCAGGGCTTCATAAGCCAGGGTATCAGAGGGTAGGCCGCATCCCTGACAATGCACATCAGCATGTCTATGTCCCTGACACTGATGGTGCAGTCGGAGAAAAAAATGCCCGTGTGCAGCTTCTGGAAGACGCTGATGTTGTGGAAGACGTGGGCATTGTGCGCCTTCCCCAACCACCTGACGTAGATGTTGGTGAACTGCCTACAGTGGTCTGTGATGGCCTGCAGGACCATCGAGAAGTACCCCTTCTGGTTGATGTAGAAAGATGCCCTGTAGTCAGGGTCCCAGACAGGGATGTGGGTGCCATCAATAGCCCTGGCATTTGGGGAAGCCCATGTCAGCAAAACTGGAAATGATGGGGTTGACTTTGACCAGGTTGATGATCCTCCACAGCAGGATGAAGTTGATGGCCCTCACCATCTGTAGAAGGAGACAAACAAACAGAGACTCACAGGGGTGCCAGAGACCTTGGGAGGTCTCTGAGACCATCTCACCTCTCCCCCACACACACGAGGAGCAAACCTCTACTGACCCCATCCCCCAGCAGGGCTTTGTGAGGGCGGGAGTGAAAAACCTTCCAGAGAAGAGACTTCCACCACCACCACCACCACCAGCAACCTCCCCTTTCCTTAGGGTATTCCTTTCCAGCACTTCACCCCTCTCCTGGGACAATAGCCCAAGGATGCCCTACCTGCATGAGCAGGTCCCCGACGGTCGATCTCCCAACACTGAACTGGTTCCCGACAGATCGGTAGCTGTCCGGCATGACAAGCTTCCAGAGGGCGAGGGCAATCCACTTCTGGAGGGGTATGGTGGGTCACCTGTCAGTGTCCCATTGCCTCATGGCAGGGGTGAGCTACTCACACAGCTCCAGAAAGGCTTCCTTCCACATGTGGAAATTCTGGAACCACTGCTGATCATCCCACCACTCCATAACGATCTGGTCCCTCCCGTCGGAACTGGTGATCAGTTGCCAGAAGTGGTGGTGCACGGTGGGGTCCAGTTGCATGAGCTGAGCCCACAGAGAGATGGTAAGGTTCTCCATGAGGAGCTGGGGGTTGTGTTCCTGCAGGGCCTGGAGGGAAGCCTACAGAAAGTACTACAGGACCTGCAGCATGACCCATAAGAGCTGTTTAGTGATCGGAGGCAGCTCTGGCTCCATGTCTAGGTGTCTGCAAGGGAAACCACAGACAGCAAAAGAATAGGTTTGATGTCCCTCTAGGAGGTAGGCAAAGGAGAAGAGCCAGAGCCTGAGACATAGCTATATTGGGGCGGTCTCTTTAAGCATGATCCTCAGATAGCCTCAAGCAGCAGCTCCAGGAAATAACTGCTGTCCTGATGCCCTGCCTGAAGTGCTTCTGGGTGGCCTTAAATGCGATTCAGCCTCCAATCAGTGTGGACGCTCTATTCTGAAATCGCTCAGCGCTATTTCGATGCGCATTTGCTATGTAGATATGCTATTTTGAAATTAGCTATTTTGGAATATTTCTTCTGGAATTGCTTATTCTGAAATAATTGTGTAGCATAGATGTAACCTTAGTCTGCAGAACAGAGTTTGATAAAAAAGAAAGATTTTAGGAAAAAATGTTTTATTATGAAGTTGTTGTAAATTAAGTGATAGAGCTGCATAATATCACATTCAGTCCAGAGGCTAAAACCACCTAAACAGATTGGCAAAAACTGTGCGGGGACAAAAGAAAAGGTGAAACAAGATAATGTTAAATTTTACATTATCTTTGCCCTAAAGTGCTACCTATGACAGAGACTGGCCTGTTAAAAGATATTTAGGAGTATCAGATTTGAAAGTAAGTGGAAAAAATGTCAGTTTCATACTAGAAATAATTGATTATTCAGTCTCTTTCAGGCAATATTGGAGATTTGCATGGTACCAGCTATGAACTGCTTTGAACTGAGCTGCAAATAATATTTTCTTTCATTCCCACTCTGAACTACATTAACTGCTCTCTTGTCTTCAGTCAGAGCATCCAGGATCACCATATTGTTCGAATAAACATCAGATAGAATCAGATCTCAGAAAGGTTTGCAAATATCTCTAGGAATGTAATATGATTCTGCCCTCCTGCCATAGAATATGTTATAGCTGCCAGGAGCTCTCTCATTTAAAATTAGTGTTCCTTGCCTCTGAATTAAACCCTGTTACAATAACCCTCGCTATCACTACTTCCTTTCCCCACATCCATATAGTAGGATTTCTGAGTACATATGGTGGTTACAAACAGACAAGAAAAATCATTGGGCACCTCCTTTTAACTTCATGGCCATGCACCATCTGCACTTTGAGAATTATACAAATATACATCTTCAGCTATAATTCTGATGATACACTATAAAAGTCCAACCGTGCTATCTTTATTAGGAATGTCAAAATGTGTTTAATTCTGTACTCGTGTCACTGCTGAAAATTTCAGCTGCTATATATGGCACCAGCTCCCCATGCACACTGGATCCCATCTGCCCCTTCCTCGCCATGCTACTGCCTCTAATTTAGAGACAGCAATGGGGGGGGGGGGAGCTATGTGTAACCATGCTCATTAAGCAATGAGCATGGTTACACATGTAAATGGTCACACTTTCACATCCCTAATCTTTATATTTATGCAAAGTATATCTACCCACTTCAACTGCAAAGTAGCAGGCATCCTTACTTGCAGAGAGCAGTGGTTCTCAACCTGCAGCCAGCAGGCCACATATAATCCAATTAACACATAGGTCATTCAAAATTTGTTGCTCTGGACTGACAGGGGCAGGTCCAGCTGAGGGAGAGAAATCATTTTCCAAGCTTATATGAGCATTCCTGCCACCTGGGTACTGGTGAGAGCTTCAGGGGCAGGAGAGTGGGGCTGTGGATAGGTTTGGGGACTCTGAGCAGTGAGGGAGTGGGGGAGGCACTGGGAACTAGAGTTTTGCTGGTGTGCTACAACACCCCCAGGTTTTAGGTAGGACTCTGCCTTTGGAATTGGGTCCAGGTCCCGCCACACATGGCAGGATCCATTATTTGGCCCCTGCAGCAGGGTCCAGCTGTCCAGGTTCTGGCTGCACAGCCTAGCACTCTGCTCCTAGTCTTTCTCTGGGTGAGAGTAATGGGCAAAGAGGATGGGAGAAGGAGGAGTTTGGGGGGCATGCAGTCTAGGTAACATATTATGGACCACATATGGAGCCCACAGGGATGAACAGGTGAAGAACCACTGGCATAAAAAAACTTCATGCTTTGTGAATAGCCCCAATTAAAAAAAACCCCTAAAATCATGAGGCTAAATTATCCTCTATGATATTTTGATTTTCCACTCCACTTTATTTTCTCCCGCAGGCCCCACAACACAGCCATCTCCTCAGCTGGAGAAGGTTGGACAGAATTCCTGCAGAGTCAGTCAGTACCGTTCTGGTGCTGCCCAGAGGTGTCACTAACTGTGACCAAGTTGCTCCATTCCACTGGCTTCTAATGGACTGCCTTTTCAGTGCTTCCATCTCCTGCCAACAGAAAGGAACAAGGACCAACCTCAGGACTTAATCTCTGATGCCCATATGGCTGCACAACACACGAGCACTTGGCCACTGGACTAACCCTGCAGAATAATCTTTTTAAAAATAACGTATGACATAATGCTGAAGCAAAATATATGGGATTTCAATGCACAGTGCCACAAAGAATGCACCAGCTGTTAAGACTATTACTGAGCAATTTGCCTGAACTCAACAGGTGAGTGAACTTCACATACAGTACCAGATGATGGAAATGAAAATTATATCCTAGTGTAAATAGACAGTAATTCTGTTTTCTGTAACAATAAAACAACATACATTCAGAAAGTCTGCAGCAGCCTACTGCAAACAGCAGTGAAGTCCCCTCTCGAGAGAGCAGAGTACCAACAAAGTGTTCAATGCAGGAATATTCAAACGACAGCAATGGCTAACAGCTGCAGAGAACGCCATGATTTTTGCCCATGTAATTAAAACCAAAAGTCATTACCATCTCAATGGCTGTGCAATGACTCATGTTAAAAACAGTTGATAGTTTTGAGTCCAGTTCCTAACGAGCAGGTGTTCATGGCACTAAAACTACCATCACAACTGGCACCATTGCCATTACTATCTTGCCAGAAAAGCCCAGGACTGGGTGAAAATGGAAGCTCTTAACTCCTACATGTGATTTCTCCAGGTTAAAGTTGAGGCATATTAGTACCGTATCCCTATGTTACAACCGCATAGATGGAGCAGGGACTTTGTTGTCTTGCACTGTTACTTTGTTGCTGTGCAGCATAACTTAAATTCATTTCAAACTCTTCTGAACATATTTTAACATACACATTAGCGGAAATGCAATTGAATGTTCATGTATGACACTGCCATGGACTTCAACGGAATCACTCATATCAGCAGGTGATCGTCCACTGGAGCTATGGTTGCAAACAAACAATCAGAGCAGTCCCTAGGCATACATGAAATATGCAGCTGAAAATTTGGGGCACCAAATTTTGAGGTGCTCTGTTCAGCTTGTATGTCTAAGTATGGCCCTGTTACTGCCGCTGCAGCCTTCTTGGTTCCTCCTGATGGCAGCAGCAGGGCTACCTTCTCCCTGTTGCTTCTCCCTCACCCCTCCGTCTTCCCCCCCCCCCCGTGCTCCTCAGCCAACAGTCAGCCTATAGGGAGGGCTTTCTCCTGCCAGGCTGAGGGGGGAGAAGAGCCCTCAGCTTCTGTGGCTTTGCTCTGGCCTCAGGCAAGCCCCTAAACACAGGCAAAATCGGCATACACGTGCTCAGTTCCTGAGCCCTAGGTCCCTGGCAGAAACCATGTATGTGTGGGGGTGGGAAGCCCCAGGCCTCTGGTCCCCTGCAGAAGCTGCATGAGGGAGAGAGGGGGTAGGAGTGAAGCCACGAGCCCTGAGGCCCCTGGCAGAAGCTGTGGTGGTGGGGGCAGAGAGAAAGTAAAAGCCCAGGCTTACAGCACAAGCTGCAAAGGAAGGGTGGGGGAGAAGGGAAGCCCTGAGCCCCAGGGGAAGCCATACAGAGTGCATGGGGGCCTCTTTTGTCTAGGGCCCCATAAAGTGTAAGGACAGCCCTACAAACAGTCTAGCTTTTGTTTTGTTTTCATCTCTAAGTGCTGTGAATTCTTTGATACATGTATTTTTAATCACTAGTTTAAAATAAGGAATAAAACCAAACTGAATGCTTTACAGTTTGAATCTCCAGGGAGGTTCCACCTAATTTATTGGAGGACTGAATGACATGTGAAAAATTAAAGACTTCATTAAAATAAACCAAACTTGAGATATAGCCATCCACTGCATTTATGTTCACATTTTAAGAATGGGTTGAATCCTTTCTCTAACAGTACGTTGATGGTATACACAGTGTCTAATATAAAATTAGCCTGCTACACTTTTTGTAATCATTGTAACAACATCCCATTATTAATCCTGCCTTTTTTCATATTTCTTATAAAAACCATTTAGGACCAAGAAATATATACCACCATACTAGGGGTCATGCACCTTATCTCTGAATTGTCTCACTTCACTTTATTCACATCTGATCAGGCCTCGCTTGACTTTTGTCAAGCCTATTTTAGGCCTAAGCATGTTTCAATAAATTTTTATATAATAAAAGCAAGTATCATTTTTATAAATACACCATGCATACCGTACAGCTCATCTTTCTACTGCCAATTTAGCATCCTTGTGAAGTTTAAGTAGCTGGAATATCTGCTAGATTGTTCCTTTAAACATGGCCCTGGATTTTATTGTGTAAGCTGCACCAACCCAAGAGTAGCACCAGGAAGGTATGTTGTCTCAGACACTGTTTTGAAGTATAATTCCTCCCAAACTCTATTTTCTCACTAGACTAGAGAGTTATCCTCTCAGGATTCTATAAGCCGGGGCAGAGGCATGACTCTCCTTCCCCAGCCATCTTTGCTGACTCCCATCTCAGTTGGTCATGGGAGCAGTATTAAGTTTCCCCCCCTTTACCCAGAGGCACAATCCACATAGGTGGCCACATGGTGTGGTGGAGGCACATGGAGATCAGACACCCATTTCCCCTTCCCCCTACACCCTGTTTCCAGGGCAATATGGAGCCCTTAATTTTCATTTTAATTTGGAATTCATTGTGATAAGGTGGGTGAGGTACCATCTTTTATTGGATCAATTTCTGTTAGTGAAAGAGACAAGCTTCTGACCTACATAGCTTTCAAACTTCTCAAGAGTTCTGCGTAAGTTCAAAAGCTCATCTCTCTCACCAACAGCAGTTAGTCCAATAAAATTATCACCTTACCTACTTTACCTCTCTAATATTCTGGGACCAGCACAGCTAAAACAATTCCCCAAACTGAATTCATTATCAGTTATAGTTGGTTCACATTTACAGACAGACAAGACATTCAAGTAATATAGCATATTATTTTGTGTGCAATTAATTTGCATGTTGTTGCTCAAAGTTGTCTCTATAAATAACAAAGAAGTAATCAATAGTTAAGTGATCTTTTGGAGTCTTTGAAATGTGACATTTAAGCAAGATGTGTGGATTTAAAGAAGGGAGCTCATTTCTTTTTATATGTACTGTTTAGTTCAACTCCATGAAATAATGTAAGATTAAGACTTCTCTTTTACCATTTAAAGAAGAACTGTGATTGCAGTTTACCACTGCTGCAGCTATATACTCTGAAATATTTTCTCATATGGCTGCATAGTGACAGATTTTGAAAAGATGGGTAAGATTACCCAGATTGTTCCAGTCCTTGTTTTCTTCCCGATATGCCTTTCATACCGTCTTTCAATTTTCTGTGCCAAATTTATACACCAAACATTACATTAAAAGAATAAGAATTAGTAGAACCATATGTATACAGATAGCATTTGTATAGAAGATTGGGTGAAAGAAGTCCTGGTAGCTAAAAAGGCCACAAATTTCCAAGTATCACTTCTTATATTCCTTGCATTCTCCATACTTTCAATTAAATTAGCCTTGGATATTCAAGGGTTACATTACTGGGTACAAACGTTGCCTGAGAATTTTCATGCAACTACTTAGAATTCATTCATATAGTAAGTTAGAGCATGGTAAACCAGGGTGCGAATCTACAGTGAAACTTACCATGAACTCACTGGCCATCTAGACCCTGCTACAAAGTACACTATGGAACTTTTAACAAACAGTAACAGGGTACAGATGGCTAATGAATGTTTGGCAAGCTAAGGTGTAGTCGATTCACATGCTGAATTATTGGATGTCAATTTGACATGTTTGCAAACTCATATTTGCTCTTGTCTAGTCTGCCCCTTCCTAAACGGGCAGTGGAAAAGTGGGTATTTTTCCCTGAATTGCAGCAGCTGCTCACTGCCGTGCTATTATTTTAAAAAGAGAACAAGGGTTGAGTCTTAGGGTATGTCTACATAGCAGAGCTAAAGTCAAATTAAGGTACACAACTTCAGCTATATCAATTGCATAGCTTAAGTCAAAATAGCTTAATTCGGCTTGTAGAGCTGTCTACACAGCAGGAAGTCAAAGGAAGAACACTCTTCCTTCAACTTCTTTTACTCCTCGTGAATTGAGGGTTACCATGAGTCAGAGTAAGAAGTCCTCCAGTTCGACACTATTTCAAAATAAAGGCTTGTATTGTAGATGTGCACTGTTATTTGGAATAACATCAGTTATTCTGAAATAATGCTGTTGTGTAGATGTACCCTTAGAGAAGTAAAGTAACAGACCTCGCCTTCCCAAAAAAATATTTTACTGAATGAATTAACCATAGCAGGATTCACCTTGTCTTGTTGTGCTTCCTAAAAGGACATAGCCAGTTGCTGAATAACAATATTCCAGATGGCTCAAAACAGCATAGCATCTTTTTTCAATAAAAAGTTCATCTCACTCCAAAAGGCAGACAAGTGGTTTTGATGGACATGCATGTCTTCATGAAATGTGTCAAATCCTGCAAGAGGAAATAAAAAAAGGGAAAAAAAGGAATCGCATTTACAAAGAAAGTGGAGCTTGCAGTGCAGTTTGGCAGATTAGAATAAGGAAACATATAATTGGCAAAACTAGTAATTAGAATTGATTTATTGCCTTCCCTTATTAAGCCTTTTATTAAAATAGTAGGAGTAAGGAAAGGGAAATATTCATATAAAAAACTCAATTGTCTAAATCTTTTGTTTCTACGGAAGCTTCAAAACAACTGATTTAATGGTCTCCAATTTAAGTTAGAATCAGGCCATATTTAGCTTCATTTGTTAACATAAAATCTGTTATAAAATTAGTCAGTTCAAACAAAATTTGAAGAACGAAACTTTATTCTGGAGTGAAACAATGATATAGTATATCACTGTGCCTGCTTTAAATTTTCAATTGTACCAAAAAAAAAAGTTCCCAACCCTGGTTGTGTATTTTGAGACATATTCCCTAAAATGCAAAACTCCTTCTGACATTAGACCAAGGAAAAAAATATTCAAAAGAATGTAAGTCCTATACTCAAAAGTTATTTAGAATCATAGAATACTAGGACTGGAAGGGACCTCGAGAGGTCATCGAGTCCAGTCCCCTGCACTCATGGCAGGACCCAGTACTGTCTAGACCATCCCTGAGAGACATTTATCTAACCTACTTTTAAGTATCTCTAGAGATGGAGATTCCACAATCTCCCTAGGCAATTTATTTAAACCAAATCCTCAAAGGTATTTCAGTACTTAACACATATGTTTCAATGGGCATTATATTTCCAAATACCTTTAAGGACATGGCTTAAGTCACATCCAAAAATGGGACTTGGATTCTTAGGGCACTTTTGCAGGTTTTACTCATAGTCTTACAACATGTTGACTGTACTCAATGAGAATGAGGATGGTTCAGCACCTTGCAGGAACAGGCCTATAATTAACTAAAAGAACAATAATTCCATCTACCATATATTTTGGAGAGTTTGTGCTTTTGTCTGAGTGTCCATCTGTCCATCGGTGAGTCAATTTGTTCAAGAACTCCTCCTAAATGCTAAGAGCTAGGACCACCAAATTTGGTTAACAGCTTCCTCTTATTCTAACTTAAAGCAAGGTAAAGGGTTGGTTGTGCCAGGGGAATGGGATGTGCCTGGACTTCAATTGTTTTTTATAAAATGGAAAGGGAAGGGTCTGGTAGGAGGAACAGTTATACTCCAGAATGACCACAAGGGGCAGAAAAGGGCCAGAGATGGAGATCGGGACAGTATAGCCCCATTAGGCCAGTAGAGGGAAGGGAATTTAGAAAGTGACAGCTATCTATTATATATTTCAGAGAGTTTGTCTGTCTCTGAATCTGTCTGTCCTGCAGCTGGAGTACATGCACTCCTCCCCTGGCTGTGCCTGCTGCAGCTGCAGCAGCCATGGACAGGTGCTTCTCACCTAGCCCCAAGCTGCTGTGGTGAGAGAGGGTTGGGATTGTCCTTTCTCCCCTGGGGCAGCCTACAGACTGAACCCTTCATCTCCAAACCCACCCCAGAACAATGACTTAAATGAAGAAAAACAAAATTTATTTGAGTTAAGGACCTGCACAATGCCTGATAAATATTCTAGTTTCTTTACAATACAAGGAATCAATTAATAGCTTACCTATATTTCAGTAACACACATATGTATACATAAAAAAATTCTTCTACCTACAGGAAATAGCATTTACCAAGTCAGTAGAAGGGACTGCTGATGAGATAGTCATATCCTGCATTGGTGTTTAAGACACCAGAATGCTGGTTATAGGTGATCAGATGGCAAGTGTGAAAAAAATTGGGACACTTCAGGAGGATGGGACATATGGATATATAGTTGCTTATATAAGACAAAGTCACTAATATTGTCTGGTCACTAGTTAGTTTCCAACACTATCATACTACCCAAGTGTGTGTTATCCAATTGTTTGGAATTTTAAAAGGAGTCTATATAGAATAGGTATCCAGTTCCTATCAAAAGCCAATGGAATTGGAATGTTTAACTTCTTTGGGCTCCTTTGATAACTCCAGACATTGTTTGCAGAACAGAGATATTATGGAACAACATTGGTAGTTGGGATGAAACTTCTGCCACCCTCAGAAGTTCTTTAACTCTCTAACTGGGAGAGTTGTAAGAGTGTATGGAACATACTGTTTTTGCTTATAGATAACTTGATTGCCACTGCCCTGTATCAGAAATAAGGAACCCACTGCTACCAGATATTATAGGAATTGTGAGAAGCATGTATTCTTGGAATTAAAGGTCCAGAATTAAAGTGCTCATGTGTTATTTCACCAGTAATTGTGTCTGTTGTTTGCAGCACATAAAAGGATCATCACTTATGAACACTTGTTTTATTCCACACAGGACTGAGCAATCCCAAACTCATTCAGCTTATAACACCTAACAAGACCACAGTTCAAGGATGTGTTCTACAGTTGCTGTAAAACATCTATGTGTTTCTCCAGTTTATGCCAGTCTAGCTTCATTGATTTAATTGGAAGTAGGACTACAGTTATTTTTTTCCAGCCAAGATTCCGCTGACAGCTCTGTTTATCTCCTGTCATTTTAATTACAGACATTTTTATACTTCTGCATTGGAGGTATCTTTCCTTTCCGAATGATATGGCAGTATACTGTAGTACAGTCATTGTTCAAGATATATATAAGATAAAATTTATTGAATTTACACACACCCATTGTAAATTTTTTTGCCTTAGGTTGTGTTACTAGATTTTCATTTGAACAATAAATGCTGCCTTTCCAAGACCTTCCTCTTTGCCTTGAGTTCTTTCTGTGCTATTTCTTTATTATCAATCACTCCCTAGAGGCCAATAAGAACTCTATTAGTAACGACAGCAATAACAAGACACAGAACATACATTCTCCATAATTCTAATCTTGGATAGAATGATCTCAAAAAAATCAACCAACCAACCAACCAAGCAAAGAAAATGAATGAGTGGAAAGTCAGATATCTTAAGATATGGACTTAGAAACCTAAGTTTATTTTTTTTGAAAATGTCAGCTTAAGTATTTAAACAAATCAAGAAGTTATAGTCATAACTGACCAAATTCTGCACTCCCATAACCTTGCAATCCAAATGGCAGCAGAACTTCTCTCAAAAGTCTTCAAGTACACTGAGGCCAAGTGTTGTTTTGGATTTCATTTAGCACTTTTACAAAACTTGATAAGAAGTCTGCTCCTCTGTTTATCAGAATTTAAAACAAGGATATCTCTTGTCTCTAACCTATGTACTTTATCCATGGCAGATTTAATCATATAATCCAATACAAAATAAACCCACAGAAAAGATTCCCAGTGATTTCAGCTACTTTGGAGCAGCTTCTTGATGCATTTATTGTTCTTAATTTGGTTTTATACGTCGAGCTCATATGTTGCAGGCTGTCATATCAACACCTTTTACATACTGCTTATTCCCCAGTTATATAAACTCTAATTTAAAATAAACTAGAGTTTAATTGATTTAACTGCAAAAATAGCCTTAAAGACCTAAATTAAGTGTACCAGGTGCAGTGACATCTGCCTGTGTTTGCTGAACTTGAATCAATATCTCTTAGAGGTCTAATCTGCCCCATTCATCTCAATAGATATTAACTCACCCACTGATTACTTTTAAAATATTAGTTATTTCACTACCCAGATCATGTCAGAAAAGTAAGGGATGATTGCATTATGAAGCTCCGCATCATCTATTGTGTGAAAACTCATTTTGGTACCACCTGAGAGCAGGCTGCGAGGATACCACCATTTATTACAACCAGTCAAGAAGGATCTAAGTGCAAAATGTCTTAGCAGAGCCTACTGAAGCGTAAAAGGTTCCTCAAATGGGAACTAAAACACAGGAAGTCAAAATCACAGGAAGCCCAATAGAATCGATGATCCTGGCCAAGGCATGCTAAATACAAGCTAGCAGAAATGAATCTGGAATGCTGATGGGGAGCCCAAGACCATGAAGTCCAAAGTTCATGCATCACTATGGACCAGTCTACACTACAGCCCATCTCCTCCATTGATCTAATCTATGCAACTTCAGCTACTTGAATAGTGTAGCTACTCTTCGCATTGTAATGGAGTCCCAAAGTTGATGGGACAGTGTTCAGAGGTCAATTTATCGTGTGTAAGCAGATGCAGTATATTGACCACCAGTGGATCAGTCACTGCAGCATCAATACACATGTAGTCAAGACAAGCCCTCTAAATTGAACATCTCATATGGGTGGAGGACATTATTTTGGTGTGTGGAGCTTGGAGAAAAACTGGTATTCTTCCAATCTATTCCCTTATGTTTCTAAAGCAAGAACTATATAAAAATGAAGGAAGAAAGATAATTTATAATGGAAAATATTACCAAACATTCCTGACAACTGTCTCAAAACAGTGCCTTTAGAAATGACAGAAAATCCTGAAGTGGTTATATCAAATAGGGAGTAATTGAACTGTTAATTTACTTTTGAAAGTTAGTTCCAGTTAAGCTGTACCATGATCGAGCTTCAGGTGGTGTACTGTATGTCTACCTACATCAAATCTTCAGTCAATACAGAAATATATTCAATATTGCCTCTATTAAAAATACCATAAAAACAGCAGCAAATACTAGTAAGAAAATAAAACATCAGTAGTAAAATATTCAAGCCTAAAATTATATTGTCATCATGGGAAAGAAAATCAGAGGGAGAAAATGGTTCATGAGAAAGACTGATATATATTTATTGTATGTGTGTTTCGATATAGAATTTTTCAGCAATGTTTAAGGCAAAAGAATAATGATATGTTTTGAAAAGTTACAAGTAACATTCAGTTCTAAGTCACAATTTCTTGCAGATAATCAATACCACTCTCAATTGCATGTGAACACAGTAATGAGTGGCAAAAAGTCTGTTCCCACTCATGTGAATTTGACAGGTATCTTATGGCCAAGTGACTATATATTTCAGTAATGAGGATGTGATCATTTGCATGCATTTGTGGTCGGGAAAGCAGGGGAAAAATTTCCAAGCATTGGTGTATGCTTGCAAGTTTCCAATCAGTAACAGAAGAAATTTGAATATTCCCAGTTTTCATCCAGAGGTTGACTCTGTAAATTAAAGTTAGGACAGACTTTTTTTTCCACTGTAAATATTCCACCAGTCCAGACATCCATCTCTTCATCTCTATTAGCATTCATTGCAGCTGATAGCACTGTATTTCAGAGTGGTAGCTCTGACATACCAAAACTGAGGAGAGCACCCGCAGTAGAGAGCACACTATTTTTTTAAGGAGTCAAGGAAATTCCACGGAATCCTCCTTTTGAGGAGTTTCTTCAGCACTTCTTTACTGGGGTCAAGTTGCTTGACCCTTACATAAAAATCTTGTTGTGCCCTCAAATCTCACTTATATTGGTGATCTGCAGCCTCTGTGTAGAGACCTTGTTCCTTCAGGACAGCTTTGGCTGCATTGCAACTCTGCCCAAGTCCCAGGAAACATGGGTCAATTTAGAGCCCTCTTTTAAGGGGTGATCTCAGTGTGGGGAGATCTTCATTGGAAAATTAACATATAGCCAGCTCCCATGAAAGTCAATTCAATAGGGTCAGGTCTATTGCCTCAGGCCTTCTCATCTAGGTTCTATTCATTGCTTTGGAATGGGGAAATGTATTGGCCCCATTGCCTAGACTCTTGTCCATGAAGGTCAGCTAATCTCCATATGAAGTATTTTTCCTTTTTTCCCCCTCTATGGTATCTCTCTCTCTCTCTCTCTCTCTCTCTGGCTTTGTTTTCCAATGAATGAGAGCGAATGTTACATAGGCATAATGCATAAGGATTAAACTGCCAGGATATACAAGTTCCATTCCCAATTCTGCCACCTATTTGCTTTGCAATGTTGCCCCTCTCTCTGTGGCTCACTTTCTCCATTTGTAAATAAAAAAGGAGATTTTCAGAAAGTAAGTTAATGTTTATAAAATGCCTTTTTCTCCTTGAACACAAGGCATTGGAGAAGTTCACAGGAATGTTATTTCAATTTTGTTGTCTGAATCAGAGAGGGGAGCTTAACTTCAGAGGCATACACTGCATTGTCAAAGAGAAAGTGTGTCTGACCCCATACTTACTGATTGGTGACATGGCCATGAAAAGGAAAAATTCCAAACAAAACACATGCAATGAACTTGAATCACTTCTATGCAGAGTTAATTGGTAAATACTGAAATAGTCCTCATCATAATAGCATGATCCACAACACAGGAAGGAGAGATAAAAGGTTCCATAAGGGGTGACTGTATGAAAACAATGGATGGAACAAGAGAACAAGGGCTGCTGTCTCAATAAACTGTTTGCTATCCGGCCTTGCTGTCCAGCACAACTGTATATTCTACTTTATTTGCTCTGTTCCAGATGCTGTAATAATTTTCAGCATTGTCTTGGTGTTTTTTCTACCAAGAATATGGGAGAACGACATATTCTTAACAGGTGCCAATAAAACCCAACCTTGTGTAACTGCTCTATAGCACATGCCAATACTTTACAACACACTATGGGCAGCTGATATGGCTTATATGTTAATAAAAGTTATTACAAAGAAATACCACTCAACCCAACTGGAGTGTTGTGGTAGATTCATTGGTAACTGGTAATGCTCAAGAATATCACACATATTCACAATGGACTAGACTGTGCCCCTCTATTGCTTCTCTGAACAGCCAGGTACAAAAAGACTTAAGTTCACCTTACTACCTTTTTTTATCATCCTGATCTTTGGTCTGAGACAGAGAATAGTCCCTGACCACAGGATACTCCCTGCTGCAGGAAAAGGGACAGAGAGTGGCAAGGAGTGCACAAAACATTTTCTCTTCCCTTCCTATTCACAAGGTTCACTGGCCAGGCACTAAGGGAAAGCAATCTACACCCTTTCGAAGGCTGCAGTAGCATAGGGACAGAGTTTTGAATTTACGCAGGCACCTAAATATGAAGATACACAGACACTGGAACTAAAGATGCAGGGGGTGCTGCAGCACACCCATGTTTTACATGGGGTCCCCGGCTGCTCCCCATGCCCTACTCCTGGCCCCACACGTGGAGTCCCAGCCCTGCACCCAGGGGTCTACTTATGTCCCCCTCGTGGCTCCCAGCTGCTGGTTCCACTCTCAGCTCCACATGTGTGCGCCCAGCCATGCCCCCTGCCTCACATGGATACTCCCAGCCTGCAGGGCTTAGGGTTTCCCATTTTAATTGGATGTATTTATGGAGATTCCATCACATGATGTAAGCTTTATTTAAAGATTAGTCTTAAATTCCTGGAGCCTCCGGGCCCCATATCCCGGCTGTCAGTCCCAAATCCCAGCTGCCACTCCTGTTTCCCGCCTGCTGGCCCCAATCTTGGTCCCCTTACCTCTTTCCCAAAGACATCCTGCTCCCATCCCCAGCTCAGGGAGGGACGGGAAAAGAAGAGGGCAGGCACAGACAGAGGTTGGGGCTAGCTTTCTGCACCCCCACTATTAAAGTGCTCCAGCCCCACTGTGCCAATAGTTACTCTAAACACCTCTGGGAATTTGGCTCTACTTTCTCTCCAGAACATTAAGGGAGAAAGACAGGGAATGTGATGAGCTACATACTGCCTTTTGATCAAGTCTGAGCCTTGAAGCTGAATCTAGTCCATAACAGTAAAACCTTTCATCAGTAACTGCAGGAACAAGACCATGTTGTTAAAACACCAGTATCTTTTAGTCCCCATAGCCCTAAGTAATAGTGAAATATAATTCTCTTAAGATATGCAGTTGATTTTTTCCCCACTTATTCTAAGTGGGCTCTCATTTCAATTTTTTTTTGACGCTAACAAATGTACTAGAATATATTTAGATGCCCACAGTACACAGGGAGTTTTTGCTTTTTACCTATGAAAGATAGAACAGCCACATAATTTTTCTTCTCGGTGTTATTTGCATTGAGCATAATCATATTCACTTATGCAAAACAAAACAGACACACAAAACATGGAAACTTGCAGGCAGATACACAATACTGTGCATGGAAAATAAACTCAGGTGAGCCAGGATCTGATTCTTAAAAACCAGGTCATAAAACCACTGCAGTAGAACATCATTACAGAGTCAGTGTAACCTCGTTTTAAAATAAATCTCCTGAATTTCACTTTGATGTTTATACAGCAACATAAAAACTGACCCTGTAACAATGCCTCTTCCAGTCATTCTCAAGCTTTTTCGAAATGTGAACTTTGATGTTTCTCAGTTAGCATTTCTCCTGCCCCTGCCTATCTAAAATAAATGTTTTTAAAAAAGAGATTGATAATTGTGCCACCTCTTCTCATACCATGCTGATCATATTCCCTTCCCATTTGCAATCCCATAATAATATTGTGGCAACTATAGTAAATATTAATCTGAAAAGGCACGTCTACACTGCACACTTATTTCAAAATAAGCTATTCCGGAATAGTTATTCCGAAATAGCTTATTTTGAAATAGCACGTCTACACTGGAGGGAAGCCGCAAAATTAGTCTGAGGCAGGCTTCCCTAATGTGGACGTGCTATCTCGAGTTAGAGCCCCAGGTGGCACTGGGGAAGAATAACTTAGAACGGCCCTGGTGAGAGGCTATTTCAAAATAGCAACAGTGGAGCGTCTACACATGCCTTATTTCGAAATAGCTATTTTGGAATAGGCGTTATTCCTCGTAGAATGAGGTTTACAGATTTTAGAATAAGCCATCCGTTATTTCAAAATTATTTTAAAATAACAGAATGGCTGTGTAGATGCTTGCATTGTTATTTCTAAATAATGCTAGGTATCTCAAAATAATGGTGCAGTGTAGACGCACCCAAACAGTACTTTCAGGGAAGCATTTAAATGTATCTGACCTGTCTTTTAATCAGAATAAGTAAAGGAAGCCAGCACCATGTTACCTTCCAGTTCTCCCCAGATCACCAGGAAGTTCTACGGACTAGCAGTTCAGGGGCAAATCTGCTCCTCCCCCTGTGATCTTAAAGGCCCTGAAGAAGAGGAGCAGAATGATGAGGCTTTGTGAAAACAGCCACACCACTTGTATATCATGGAGCTGGGTTCAGTGCACTCCAGTAAGTCAAAGAAGGAGATAGGACAGTGGTTCCCAACCTTTTTGAGCATACAGGCCCCTTTTCAATCTATAAAATTTCACAGACCCCCCTCCTCCCCCAAAATGATCCATTTTTGCTAGCCCAACTAAATCCTTCCTGCCACTCTAATAGCTTTTGATTGGTTAGAGTGTGGTGACATATTCAAAATAGAGAAAAAAATGGTAAAAAGTGACTGACCCGTTTATAAGCCAACTCCAGAGGACAGTCGCAGGTTGTCAGCTTCAGCATGGGCTGAGGGATGTGCAGACTGCAGGGCACAGAGCTTCTCAGGCCTCATTGTCTGCTGTTTGCCTTCACTGCTTACTCAGCTCCTGTCGCCTCCATCCCGTGCACATCCACAGAGCGAAGGGGCTCTCATGGCCAAAGGGAACTCTAGTGCTGCCAGCTGCTCAGGGGCAGAACTTTGGGAGAGTAGGCAAGGGTGGAACTTCGGGAGCATGGGGATGTGGGGACAGCAGCCGTGCGCGCGGGGACGCGGCTTGCTTTTCATCCTGTTCCTTGGACGGTAAGGGAGCAAGGGGAAAGTGCTTGCATCCTGTGCATGCCTCTCAAACAGCAGCCAGGCATGAGAGGCATGCAAGCACTTTTCCCATGCTCCCTTAGCTTCCAGAGAATGGGATCAAAAGCAAGCCATGTCGCAGCATGCACGGCTGCTGCCCTACCCCCCACCATGCTCTGGGAAGGGGGAGGGGGGAGGAGAAGAAAAGGTAAAGAAAAGTAAAGATTGGGCCCACCAATTGGGATCTACCAAACTAAGAATCCAATGGCCATTGCCCTCTTAGAGCTGGCACACTGCAACAGCCCCACTAAGCACAGCTGGAGAAAATGGATTCCTTCTCCTAGCTATCAGGGAAGTCCCCCAACACTTTGCCCTACATTAAGGATTTGGCCCTTCTTTAGTAGTGTAAAATAAGATGAGAATATTGACCATAAAATGTAAATCCTATATCTGAATACATAAAGGTTAATTATGTCTATTTTAAATAGAAGTAGACACTTAACTTTCACTTCATACAGTGATTCAATACATACATAGTCTTATAGATTATATGGTAACTCCAAAGAAAATAAAGTAATTAGTAGGCAGTTTTTTATTTTGTAGACAAAAAAATAAGTATGTATTTTTGTATAATTGTTTCTAGATTAGATAATACTTGTCCTATACGAATGTAATCATTTACTAAAATTATAATATAATAAATATAATATATATAATAATAAATATAATAAAGTACTGCTTGAAAAGCTATTTATGGTACTCAGTTAACATTTCTCTTGACCTAGACTATCTAAAATATATGTTTTTAAAAAAATATAAGGCACAGTGCAGTCTAGAGCAGCAGTTTGCAAACTGTAGGTCAGGACCCCAAAGTGAGTTGTGACGCCCTTTGAATGGGGTCACCAGGGCTAGCTTAGACTTGTTGGACCCTGGGGCCAAAGCCTGAGCCCCAAAGCCCAGGGCTGAAGTCAAAGCCTGAGGGCTCAGGTTGCAGGCCCCCTACCTTCAGCTTTGTCCCACCTGCCCGGGGTGGTGGGGTTCTGGCTTCGGGGTCATGAATTAATTGCTGTTGTCAGAAAGGGGCCCCAGTGCACTGAAGTCTGAGAACCCCCAGTCTAGAGCATTTTCAATGTTTTGCCCTTTTAAGATATTGAAGTTGCTGAATAATTATTGCAGATTTACTTCTATGACATATATAAAAAGCTATCATTATATAACTTTTAGATTTCTTCAGAGTAGAGAGTTATTGTTTACATAAGAGGTTTGATACAGGACAGTCTACAGTTGCACTTAAAATGAACACGAGGGAAAGCTGAGCTGCTGAGCCAATGAGGATTAAGTGGATAAGTATCTGCCATTTTCTGCGGTGTATATGGAATCAAGAGAGGAAAGTATTGGAAGCAGTTTAATATACAAATGAACTCTATGTGCCTCATTTAGCCTCATTTAGCCATCTGTAAAAATGTATGCTAAATCCTTGTCCCAGGCTTATGAGGTTTAATTAAGAAAATGTACCACAGACATATAAGTTTTTTGCACTATTTGTTAGCAATTTTTACCGGTCACTTGAGTTTCTAAATAGCATTCAGCGTACTTTTGGATGTTTATGCACATGGAGTGTAGTTCAAAACCACTAATCATAAAAGGTCAGATCCTCAACTGGTGTAAAGTGGCCTAAAGCTTTCAATTTTGATGGGTCTACCCCAATTCATATCAAATAAGGATCTGACTCCTAAAAGTGAGTAATCTCTGGAGACAGGTTACATGTGGTACTTTCAGAAACTGAAGTGCAAATATCTCATATTTCAAATATTTTAAGGATGGGGGGGGTACTAAGATATTGTTTTAATATTCCATTTACCATTTCTTAACAACATTGCATCTGTAATTTGTTAGCAGAGCACAGATGTTTTATAAATTGAACTTTGAGGTGAAACAGGTTCTGATGTTTGTTCAATTTATGTTAATTAAAGTGTTTATAAAAAGTTTAAATGCATTAGCACCCTGCACAGTTAATTAACATAATCACATGTGAGACAACTGTCTTTGTCCAAGACATTTTTAAGAATTTACATACCATATGCCTGACAATGAAGCAGCTGATCGTCAGAAAGAACAAACATGTGAGGACTCCAACACAAGCAGGCTACAAGCTATCACTGTCAAACTGATTTTTTCCTGAGTAGGTAGGCATTGGTGGTTCAGTACAAATTCCCTATTCTTGACAAATTACAACTGCTTAATCTGTGTTTTTATCTGTTCTGTTTTTTAAATGGAAGCTCTATTCCCAGTGCCATAAACAGGATCAGTTATTTTTTAAACCAGCCTTGTTATATTTCTTCTGCAATTGTATTTCTAAACAATCCTTTGTGATGCTTTGAGAGTCCAGCAAAGGAAAAAAAAGTGATCTTTCAATGAACAAAATTGCCATAACATATAAAGACTGCCCCACTTTTCTCTTCTTCCTGATAGAAATAATTATCCATCCTAAAGATGACCAGCACAAAGCCACAATGAAATGAGAATAATTACCCCGAGCTCCTGTCAGGGTCAACCCATACATGCCGATAGTGGAGGCGGGGAGGGGGAGCAGAGTGAGCACAGCAGCATCAGCAGATGTTACTGAGCATGCTCAAGCTGTGCAAGCATACTCAGTTCAAGCCAAGCAGCAATGCAGCGGGGAAACAAGTGGGTTCACATTTCCTCCTCCTCCCATGTGTCACCCCACCTCATGTGCATAGCTCTGTGAGGTATTCAGAAGAAAGATGGAGAACCAAGTATACATGGACACTAGGCTCACTGGGGGGGGGGGAGGGAGCAAAGAAAGTAACTTCATTGAAGCCTGGCAATTAAAAGGGGTCAGGGTTCCCAGCCACAGCTGCCATTACTGAAGCAGTGATGGCAGCTGAAGTCCCAGGCCCTTTAAATTACTGCCGGAGCACCACATGGCATGCTGCAGAGCCCTGGATGGAATGTTCTGGATGGTGCTGGGTGGGGAGGTGCGATCTGGGTGGCGCTGAGGGGGTGACGAGATGGTGCTGGATGAGGAGGTGGCAGTCTGAGTAGCGCTGCCTCAACCCCTCCACTTCCATCCAAGACCCTCCACTTGTGGGAGTGTGGAACCCCCCCTCTTCCCTCCGCCTTACCCAGGGGCCCAGTAAGTGTGTTGGCTTGCCTGCTTGATACTTAGATCAAGCATTGCTCTATAAGTAGCTGTCCCTGTTATGATGATAGAAGTCTAATGTTTGTATCGCTGAAGATGCCAGCAGGGTTATTCCAAACACTGCTGTCCTGTCCCATCTCTGAAGACCTTCCTTGACCAACTCAACAATTCCGTCTACTAATATGGCCATAGCCTCTATCACTATGCCCACTCCCTGCTACAACTCAGTCACAGTATATTGCTGAGAAGGAAAAAAACAGAAGAATACCCACCAAACGACTATTCATGACTGGCAACCTCTCAGACTTCACCATCATACTGGGGAGGGAAAAGGCCTCCAAATACGCTTCAGCTAAAAAACCTGAATGTAATCACAGAGATCTCCTGATGCTGGATTTGAACCTGTGGCCCAGAGCAACTCAGGCCCCACACAGCATTATGAAGTCTATGCTCAGGTAAAAGACACTACCCTGCAGCAAGCCCAGCAGCAGGTTGGGAATGGAAGCCAAAGTATTGCTAATAGCTTAACATTGCTATCTCCATACTAGCAGATTGGAGAACAGTTGACTCAGAGCTACCGTGATTATATACCATCATCAACTCAGGATTGTTTGGAGCAATACTTGTAAAAGATAATCTCAGCCTCCCTCCTTTCTCTTTCAGAAAGAGCTTTGAAAAGGAAAACTAGCCACTAGGAGTCATATCTAAAATAACTACTGTTTATTAATGGTTCTATGTAGAATTGGACAAGACTAGACTAGCAGATTAATGAAATCCATGGCCATGTTTCTCTCAGCCTACAGGAAATCCTAGAGTAATTTGCATATCTGCTGGATAGAATGATGCCGTGGCTACCAAAGGGTGTTAAAACCTTCAAACCTTTCTTACAGCTGTCAGTTATCTGAGTTCAGGATTCTGTTTCCTTACAAGAGCCAAGGGCATCACAACCAATAGTGATTTTTTAAGTTCTCATGATGTGATCACCACTTGAAAGTGAGGAAAAAAAGGATGACTCTTCTTTTCAAAGTTTATTTCAGAAAGAGGATTACAAATATTAACTGAAATCAACCACAGGTTTAATACTTCAGTTGAAGAATGCTTTTTCTCTTAAATTCTTAACATGAGTTTGGCCCTTATTCTTTGTTTGAGGGTCTCAAGCAACATAATTGTCGGAAAGTATCATATATATAGTAGTCCAATGTCTGTGAGTCTGTAACGCTGAAATGCTGGCTGTTCCCTCTGGGCGGCGCTGTTGCCTGAAATGCTGACTGTTCCCTCTGGGCGGCGCTGTTGCCTGAAATGCTGGCTGTTCCCTCTGGGCAGTGCTGTTACTGAAATGCTGGCTGTTCCCTCTGGGCGGCCCGTGCTGCATGGGGACTGCGGGGCCCAAACGGCCGCTTGCACTGCTTGCTTCCCTGCGGCGGCCCGGCTGAGTGGCACAGAAGTCAGCCGAGCGCCACGGCGGGAGGGAATTGGGGGTGGGGAGGTGATGTACATGGCCAGGGGGTGGGGCCTGGCCGTGTATGTCACCGCCCCACTCCCTTCCCCTCCCGTCTAGGCTGACTTCTGTGCCGCTCAGCCGGGCTGCCACGGGGGAGCCCAAACGGCCGCTTGCTCCCCTGTGGTGGCCCGGCTGAGCGGTGCAGAAGTCAGCCGAGCACCATGGCAGGAGGCGAAGGGGGGTGGGGCGGTGACTTGCAACGTGACAGCGGCTCCAGGCCCCGCCCCCTGGCCGTGAACATCACTGCCCCACCCCCTTTCACCTCCCGCCGTGGCGCTCGGCTGATTTCTGCTCCGCTCAGCCAGGCTGCCGCGTGGGAGCAAGTGGCGCAAGAGGCTGTTTGGGCTCCGCGGTCCCCCGAGTGAGAGGCAGGAGGGGGAGGAGAAGAGAAAGAGAGAGACAGAGAGAGAGGCAGGAGGCGGAGGAGAGCTGAGAGAGAGAGAGAGAGAGAGAGGGGAAGGCAGTAGGAGGAGGAAGAGGGAGAGAGAGAGACGGAGCGAGAGACGGAGGCTCAGGAGAGAAGACTGACATGGAGGAGAGACCTGAAAATCCCATCTTATGATGGGCTAATTGGCTAGTATATTGAATATTCACCACTAATTGCATAAACAAGACAAGACAATATTTTAAATGCATTTTTAGGTAATTAAGATCTCTTTGAAAAACTTTAAATGTGAATTTAACAATTTTTATTGAAATTTTCTAAATGTGATTTATAAAGAAATCATTTTTCAATCAACTCTAATAATGAAGATCTATTATATATATACCAGCTGTAAATATAGCAACACTGGAACCATTTATCTGAATTTCTACTCTTTTTTAAAATTTGGGTGAAATGGTAACCAAGCCTAAAACATCGATCATTTGGGTATTGCAAGAGAAAGCCTATACTGAGGAGGTTTTGCAATGCAAAATCTAGTTCTCGAGTACTGATTAGAGACAGATCAAACAAGGTTGATTTTTCTGAAGCTCCAAAACAATGACTGTTTGAATGAAATGTGATCTGGATATCAAGCCACTTCTATTTCTGCAAAGAGTTTGCAAAACCCAAGCCATTTCCTAATTTTGCCCAGCTCCAAAACCAGAACATATAAATTTATACACATCATGAACATACACACATATACACATTACATAACAAGCTAACCCTGTAGTTAAACACTACAAAGTGGAACTGCCCCCACACAAAGAACTGAAAACTATTTCCAGTCCAATCCTTCAAGATGCCGAATGCTCTCAATTCCCAAGGATGCATGCGGGAGTTACAAGTGCTCTGTAACATCCAGCTTCTTATCATTTAGAATTGAAATAGAAAACTAATTATGAGATCATTTTTATTTCAACTTGAAATAAAAAATAGCATCTGGTTCAGCCCTTCAGCTAACATGGGAGGAAAGTTTCTTCTCTGCACTGCACCCTCGTTTTATTTCATGTATACTCTTCTTTATGTGATTTTAGCTCAATAGGAGCTCTTCAAAGCAGTCATTAGGTAATGATGGGTGGTTCACACTACAAAGTTAAGTTGGCTGGAGGACATACAGCATGAAAGTTTTCACTAACCTGAGCTATGTGATGTAACTAAGCCAACCTAAATCCTAGTGCAGATGCCACTAGATCAATAGAAGAATACTGTCAATCTACCTGCCCTCTTTTGGAGAAGTGGGTTTACTATAGTATGTCTACACTATAGAGTTTTGTTGGAAAAACGGCCATTTTTCCTACAAACTTGAGGAACGTCCATGCAGCAATTGCATTCTTCCACAAGAAAATCAAAAGAACACAGGGGGTTTTCCGGCATTGGTAATCCTCATTCTATGAGGAAGAAGCCTTTTTGTGAAAGAGCTCTTTCACAAAAAGGCGTGTATGGATGGGGAACAGGGAGTTCTTTCAGAAAAGGAAAGAGGAAAAAGCACAGGTGCCCTGGTGGCCATTCCATCCTTAGCAATCACAGCTTACATGCAAGAGAGTGTCCATTCAGTGTGGATGCTCTCTTTCGAAAAAGAAGATCGCTTTTTTGATGCACTTTTGCAGTGTGGACACTCTCTTTTGGAAGAAGTTTTTTTTGGAAGATCTCTTCTGAAAAAAGCTTCTTCCAAAAGAAGCCTGTAGTCTAGACATAGCCTGAATGTCTATTGCACCATAGCATAGTTGCAGCACAGTAGCATTTCTAGCATAGATGTATCCAATAATGGCTGGTTAGTTTGCTGTGTGAAGCTATGCACTCCTTTTCTAGAGCAATTAAGGAAATTGGTAGGGCTATTTGCTACCATGATATAACAAGCACTCACACAGATCTAAATCACTAAGTTTCTCAGGTTGCTTTTTAATCCTGTAACTTTGATAATGCTGCCACCCTGAGTTTTGAAGACATAAATGGCACACTGACAGCTGCTGTCTGTGAGGACAATGAAAATTGACAGATTTAGCCAAGTATGAAGCATGACAAATTGTAGCAAAGCAAAAGGGAAGGCAGTGCTGTGCTCAATTCAGAAGCAAGCTGACATTTGCTTGAAAACTTATGGGAATTCTTCAGACAGTCGACAAGACGTGCTAAATGTTACTTGCATTAAAACAAATCAGGTATTGATTGCAAAATCATTTGCTTTTAATGAGTACTGAGGAATAATAAAAACCCATAAAAATCATTCATGGTTTCAGTCTTTTGTGTATATTGTGCCTTGCTTGTATTTTAAACATGCAAGAGAACCTGAAAAAATGCATATATTATGGTACATAACATTAGCAAATTCCTTGTACCCTTTCAGACCTCTGCCCCATTTGGGATTAAGTTTGCATCCCAGTGGGCTTCCTTTTCAAAGACTTGACTGGAAGTAAAATTCTCAGAAGCTTGTCCACTTTAAGTGAAGATATCACCTATATGTATTTTTTTCTGTTTATTTTTAATATTATACTGGAATGTTCATAGCTTACATTCAAAGTATGTTGTTTTCATAGAGTATATACGTAATAGCATACCTTTGGCCTAATTTTCACCAGACTCAACTATGACCTACATTCGCTTGATGTTTATAGGAGTCTTTTGTATAATCTTCAGTTGTTTCATTAAACAAATTGTCTTTATTGTAAGAGTTGTCTCCAGCTTTCACAATGTTTGATCCATTTGCTTTAGAATTTGACAGAACTTTAGTCTGATTCTTTTATGAAGAAAAAAAATATCATTTAATTATCACCTTTCAGCCCAGAAAACTCTGCAAACTGATATACAAATATGTACAATTTCATCTGATGCTGAAATGCTGCTGCATTTCATCCCACAAGTAACATTTTAAGAATGCACAGCCAAAACAGCACACAGTTTAACACTGGAAATGGACAGTAACCTCCAATTTGAGTTGCATGGTAAAAGTACATGTAAGCAGAATGTAATGGTAAAAATGTAGCCTGAACACAAGAATCTACTCTTGTGTACATGTAATCCCCTTTTTCGCCCTCTTCTCCCCAGTTTTCTTTTTCTGGTATTCAGCCAAAAGTCTTATTGTGGTAATTACAGTTCCTGTTTCTGCTTGCTCTCAGTTGATGCAGAAGCATTCCCAGATAGACAAGGTGACAGTACAGTGGCTTGAGTGACTACAAACAAGTAGTTGCTCTTTCCACACAATAAAAAGAGTACAGGGAGTTGTTAACCCTGTTCAGAAGCTGTTTTGAAGCCAGTGTGGAAGTTTTCATTAAGGGTGAACTTTCCTGCATATCTCTCCTTAGTTAGAAGCTGGAAGCTACTGACCAATCAGTGGCAATTCCACCCAGGCCCAAGGGTGCAAAACTGGCAGCCACTGTGGACATGGCTGGGAGGAGAAAAGAGCTGCCGGGGCAATCAAGACCAAATCTGTAGGTTGGATCTCCACACAGTTTCCAGGAATTTTAATCAATGTCTGTGGGACTGAGATTAGGAAGAACATCAACAAGGAAAAATTGTAGAGTGAAGGCAAAGTCTCTTTGTGAGTTGTGTCACGTTACTGAACCCATGATACCAGGTGAGCCTAACAGCTACAGCAATGGTCTTTTTTTTATTATTATTGTTAACTAAAGTTGTGCATGTGCTCAGTAATGTGCATGCTGAAACAATTGGTTATGTGGTACAAAAAATGTTTTACCAAGTTGTCAGTATAATACCAAAGATGAGCCGAAGTTGAAGCAGAAAATCTCCTTTTGCCTCAGTCTCAATGCCTGGACTTATTCTGTGAGGTTTAAATAATATATGTCTGTGTGACAGTTTTCATTTTAAAGATAAACACCTCATCTCTCACTGGTGATGTTAGTCTAGTCTAGTGCATTGCAACTGCTGTGCTCTAACAGTTTTGGGGTGCAATTCAGTAAAAAAATTGAAAGTGCCAAGAGATTGTGTGTGAGTGAGAAGGGAAAAGTCTTATGATAAAGATTGGTACTTGGTTCCTAAAATGAAGAGAGAAAAAAAGATTGAGCCCTATTATAATTTCTACTCATTATCATTTAGGGCATGTCTACACTGGGCAGTTATTTCAAAATAACTCCCCTTATTTTGAAATAATAAGGTGAGCATCCACATTACCAAGCCTGTTATTTCAAAACTAGCCAATTAGCCCACCATAAAACGGGATTTTCAGGTCTCTCCACATTGGTCTTCTCTCCTGAGCCTTCCGTCTCTCTCGCTCTTCTCCTCCTACTGCCTCCCGCTCTCTCTCTCTCATCTCTCCTCCACCTTCTGCCTCTCTCTCCATCTCTTTCTTTCTCTTCTCCTCCTCCTCCTGCCTCTCACTCTCCCTCCGCTCCGTCTCTCTCTTTCTCTTCTCCCCCTCCTGCCTCTCACTCTCCCTCCTCTCTCCTCTGTCTCCGTCGGGGATGAACACACCCGGGTGAGTCCGGCTCCCCGCCGGCCGATTCCCTCTCCCCGCCCGCCACAGCCAGTTCCTCCTCCCGATTTCCCATGGCCAGCCTCGCTGCCCCCGACTCCCACCCCTGACCAGCTTTGCTTCCCGCCGGCCAGCTCCGCAGCCTCCGACCCCCACCCCCCGACCAGCTTTGCTTCCCACCAGCCGCCCCTCCCCCGTACTCCCCTGGCCAGCTACACTGCCTCTGACCCCCCCCAGCTCTGCTTCCCGCCCCCACCCCTCTCCTCCTGCTCCTCTCCCGACCAGTCCCTACCCCCTCCGGCCCCCGATCAAGGATGTCTGGGTTTTTTTTAACCCTACCCTTGTGATGTACACAGCCAGAGGGTGGGGCCATGTACGTCACCATCCCGCCCCCCTTCACCTCCCACCATGGCACTTGGCTGAGTTCTGCACCGCTCAGCCAGGCCGCCGCAGGGGAGCAAGCGGAGCGAATGGCCATTTGGGCTCCCCCGCGGCGGCCTGGCTGAGCGGCGCAGAACTCAGCCGAGTGCCACGGTGGGAGGCAAAGAGGGGCGGGGCAGTGACGTACATGGCTGGGCCCCGCCCTCTGGCCATGTACGTCGCCACCCCGCCCCCTTCCCCTCCCTCCGTGGCGGCTCGGCTGAGTGCTGTGTGCTCAGCTGGGCTGCCGCGGGGGAGGAGGGGCGAGGCAGTGGTGTACACGGCCAGGGGGTGGGGCCATGTATGTCACCGCCCCGCCCCCCTTCCCCTCCCACCGTGGCGCTCAGCTGAGTGCTGTGCCCCTCAGCCGGGCTGCCTCGGGGGAGCCCAAATGTCCGCTTGCGCCACTAGCTCCCCTGCGGCAGCCCGGCTGAGGAGTGCAGCACTCAGCCAAGCGCCATGGCAGGAGGGGAAGGGTGGCAGAGCAGTGATGTACACAGCCCCATCCCCTGGCCGTGTACGTCACCGCCCCGCCCCTCCTTCCCCTCCCCAAGCGGTGCTGCATGGGGAGCATGGACCCCAAACGGCCACTTGCCGCCACTGGCTCCCCCACCACGGCCCAGCTGAGCGGTGCAGCACTCAGCCAAGCGCCACGGCGGGAGGGGAAGGGGGGCGGGGTGGGGCACTGATGTACACGGCCAGGGGGCGGGGCCGTGTACGTCAGTGTTACAAACGCACAGACATTGGGCTACTATTTCAAAATGATAACTCTTGTGAGGAAGAATAAACTGATTTCAAAATAGTTATTTTGGGCGTTATTATTTCGAAATAACCTGGTAGTGTAGACTCAGAGGATTCCTTGAGAAAACCCAGATGTAGTCTCTTACAAGGATATGATTTCATAATCTGTGCTCAAGTCAGACAGAGGAGTTCAGTAACACAGAACTGAAAAGCAAATCTCAACTAGTACAAGCTTAGACTTTTCTCCCCTTCATGTAGGTTGCATATGGAAGAATCATACAGCCCACACACTGATTTCCTTAACAAGTTATTTCAATTCTATTAAATACAAGGCTCAGTACCTTTTGTTCAGTGATGTGACACAACATATATCTGAGTAGTTTATAGAGCAAGCAAAGAAGTCCCCCAATCAATATGTACCAGAAAGTGCACTTACTGTCTCACATTGTTTCAAAGCAGACTATGCAGAACTTCAAACAAAGATAAAATTTATTCACAGCTGAATGTAGGGATTTATAGCTTTTTTATGGCTCATGCACTCACCCTTGGCACTTGACCTTGGCTACGTCTACTGTGGAGCTATTTTGTGATAACAGAAGTATCCCAAAATAGCTATTCTGTGTCTTTTGAACAAGCTGTTATTTCAAAATATAATGGGCTCGCTATTCCAACATCCCTGGAAACCTCATTCCATGAGGAGTATGGGATGTTTCAGAATAGTGCTCTATTTAAATAAACTATTTTGAAATTAATTTGAAATAAGCTATGCAATTTGCATAGCTCAAATTGCATTGCTTGTTTCAAGAAACGGGTGCAGTGTAAATGCACCTCTCATGACCATTGAAGTCAGTAACAACTCCCATTGAATTAAAAACGCAGAAGGTATTAACACTTTGGCTATTGGATTAACCACGCTGTACAAAGCATTTAACAACCCTGCTCTTGTCACAGGAGCTTAAATGTCAACAAGTGGTCAGGATCTTGGCAATATAAGTGCCTCCAAAAGCCATGTCATATAAAATTGCTTGCCAAAACATTAGTGCTAATACAAGCACAAACTACCTTTAGAAATATTGTTTCATTCCCTTTAGTTAGACTAGAAATGCACTGGACATGCAGGGAAAAAAAATCAGGTATTAAATGATCTAATACCTTAGTGCAAGATTGTAGCTTTAAGTGACTCCTACTGTGACAAAGGGACAGGAATAGAGGCTTTATCTTCATCCTCGCTCATTCAGAAACTAACAGTATAGTCTGTGCTGACCCCTCAGTTTTTGTGCCTCCCCTCCCCCAAAATTAAAGATTAAAAATTGCTGGCCCTGGTACATAAGCACAAAAATGTTAGGAGAATGCTCCTTGCACCCTGCCCCTGCAGTGTAGTGATTTTGTGTATATACAGTTATTACGAAGGATGGGCTTGTGGTAAGCCACTGGACTGAGATTCAGGAAATAACTTCAGTTTTTGATGCTGCCACAGACTGTATGTGACCCTGGGCTGTCCTCTGTCCTCATTTGCAAAACTGGACTAATACTTTGCCTACCTTGGGTTTTGAAGCTGTAAATTACTTGAGATAGAGTCTTACTATGATTTGGTCCAGTGCCTCACATAGTGGAGCCCTGATCTTTGCTAAGACCTTGCAGTACTGCTGTGATCGCAATTAGAATAGAATAATAATAATAAATATGTTGCCCACTTGCAGCTTGCCTACAGGAAGACATGAGTTCTACTACTGTGATTCAATGAAATGGCAAATGCCTGAGGTTTTGGAAATGCAAGTGTAGGCTTCTAATCCTGTATGGCTCCCCATATAGCATGTGGGTTGAGTTGGATAGGGGAGTAATAGATCAGTTGCCCACAGCCACAGATTCTTTAGGCACCCCTACACACCAAGGCTAGGCACAATCTAATTAGCCCTTACCACCATTCACATCCAAGCAGTTAGCCGTACAGTCATGGGGCTTTATGCCGTACCAGAGGTGCCATCTCAGGAGTACCTTTCCACACACGCCCCTGACCTAGTTACACAGTGTGTGCGTATATCTATATCTATCTATCTATCTATCTTATCCATAGAAAGAATGTGCATCATCCACAAACATTACAGATTGCAGCTGTTGAATTAAATTGCAGGGGTGATATTGTCTGCTCAGTCCTATCCCACTCCTGAGCCTTCCCATTGCAAAGAATGCCAATTACAGCATAAGAAGAGCTGTATTTAATTAGAGGTGATGCTTTACTGAACTAAGCAAATGACCTCTAAAAATTAAGAAGACACCAATACATTTTATTTCAACCTGGAATCCAGGTAAGAAACGCTATTCTTAATTTCTAGGCCTATCCTTTCCTAATTAGGTCCAGAAAAAAAAGTTCAAAGTCAAAGTTTTTCTCTTTCATTGTTTTTAAATAAGCTAGGGACAAACTTTTCAAACACGTAAGATTAATACCTTCTTATTTAGATACAACAATGAGTAGCCTGATTTACATAAGCCCTGACCTTCTGAAGTGGTATGAAGCAAGTCAGATTATATAGGTGCCTACATGCAGATTTAGATACATAACTCTAGGCATCTACAGTTGAACATTTTGGTCCAGTTCTTTATTACTTTGATCATCCCTTGACCAAAATTATCACGTGACATGTTTTGCTTCTTAATTATGTATCGCTCCAAAAATCCATTCCATAGCTTTTGATCCCAGTGTAAATTCTAGCTAAGCAATAAAATACCTGTCTGATCCAACAAAGAAAGCTTAATAGGGACTGCAGCACGCATCCATTCAAGCAGTTTCTCAGAGCTGAAGATATCTGACAGGAAAATGTAAATAGACATGGGTTTCAGAAACACAGGATGCTCAAAGGAAGGTGTAGGTATCCTCCAAATATTAAAGAGTAATACAAGAAGTGCTTCTAAAGTAGCAAGGGACTGTTAGAAGCTCATTCCCTAGAAGATAGGCTTCTGAAAGACAATACCACTGGGAGTAAAGTGGCAGCCAACTGTAGTCTTTTGAATCTGACAGGGAATTCATGTAATTTAATGGGGAGAATGTACAGTAATGAGGATTGGGAGATGACTGGGAAAGGGGTTATTCAGGGTTCAGAGAGGCTTTTGCAAACATAAACAAGGCTTCCTCAAGTGTATGTGGGGGATTTCCTTCTCTCCCAGATGGAGTCAGAGATGGCAGTGGGGATTCAATTAGGCTCACAGGACATTGTCAATTCCTGTGTTTCTGTCTCGAGAGTCCCACCAACCTGTTCAGCTGATGGCACCGAAAACAGAAGCCTGGTAAGCTACTGGCTCGCCTCAATAGCTGCAGAAATGTAGCTTGTATCTTCTTTTTTAAGCCATTCACGGCTCTGGCTGGGAAGATTACATCATAAAATTCTGTAACAAATATTGTCTCCGGCATACAGAGGCGCCGACAGTCATGCCAGGCTCACTGGGCAAAGCGCAGGGGAGCTGCCTGGAGCATGCTGCATTGGGTCCCCCAGCCAGCCCTCAGAGCTGTCCGGAGTGCACCGTGCAGTGTTCCTGTGATGATTTAAAGGGCCCGGGGCTCGAGCCACCACTGCTTCTGAGGCAGGCATGGTAGTGGCGGGAGCCCAGGACCCTTTTGAATCACCGGGGCCCAGGACAACTTCCCCCTTTGCCTTCCCCCCTGTCGGTGCGTCTGCTAGCATGTGCCTTAACTGCAAGATAAAGGTGGCATGTCAATGTTTTGGAGACCCTACCGAGCCTATAGAATTCTCCATCCCCCCTATTTCTGAGGAACAAAAACCAACAAGAAAGAGAGAGCTGACACTTGCGTGTATATGCACAGAATGTCAGTATAGACAGAATCTCAGTATAAAAAAGGATGCCCAGAGCAGGACGATTGAGTTTCCTATAGGAAACTCCAGCAAGGAGCACTCTTGTAGTGATGATCAATTCGTGAGAGGGCCCACAGACTGGAACACCAATTAGGAGAATGTGAGTGTGTCTGTAGGTATAATGGGTGCAGAATATTTACCTTTAGAAATTGTTTATGTTGTGACATTTATAACTTTGTTGATAACTTTAATAAAATTGCTAAAAGCTAGATGCTCTTGTAATTGTACGTGTTATTTGCCTGTGTTTCGTGTGTTCGTATCGGCACTAGATCCAGAACAAACAGAGATAACTCTGTTGAACTTGAAACGGTGGCAGCCAGATCTGAACTCAATAGCGCATAATTATCATTAAATAGAATATAAGATTGCAACATGGATAGAATTCTGGCACGAGTCCCACTTAGTGCTCTCTCCACCAGACAACACTCTTTTTTCTAGACATACTTCCTACAAAGCATTAGGTGCATCCTTAGTTTTAGACATAGTGAGTAGTCCCAATTCTTCACTGCCCAGTGTTTCTGTTTCTCCTTCTATCCTTTATTTGCCATTACAGTTCCTAAGCAATAGGCCCTGAGGTTCTGCTGTTCTACAAATGATCATCAACACACTATGATATGATTCTGCATCTTAGTTTTGGAAAAGAAAATTCTCAAACAAGCACGGTAATAAATCCTCTATAGGAAATCAAATTTTGCCACATACAAGAGCTTAATTCTTCAAATAATTTTGTGCCCTTACAGCTAAAAATGTTTTATTGCTGCTTATACAGTCACAGACAAGCACCCTTCAGTCTGGCCAGGAGGGGTTTTTTGATGCACAAAATGCCCAAGTTACCCTGCAAAAAAACCAAAACCCAAACCAAAAAAACAACAACAAAAAAAACCCCAAGCCCTCAGGTGTAGGATATTTCTTGTTATTTTGTTACTTCTGTTGAAACCCCCTAAGAGATGTGTTTTCCCTACGGGACTTAATGTAGTGTGAAACTGACTAAACTCACAGGCTTACAGTAGTTAATTTCACACTGTGGGCAGAACTGCAAATGAGGAACATGATCTGAGTCCAGCAGTACTTGCCATCACTTTCCTCTTTTGAAGACAGTGTTTCTGAGTTCAAAGGAGAGGAAAAAAGAAAGAGAGCTGGAGAGGAAAGAGCTGAGGGAGCTGGGTAGAGGGAGGAGGGAAGAGGCAGAGACATACACAGAATGATGGCTTACAATGCAGATAGGCTATCCAGTACAAATTAAATAAAAACACCCCAGACCTACATGAAAAACTGAAAGACCTGTGTATTCTATATGTAACCCAGAGGCACTGAAAAGGGAAAGTAAAGCCTGCTCCACAGCCTTAGGCCATGTTCACTAAATGGAAAATCGGCACTGTAGCGATTGATCTTCCGGATTTCAATTTAGTGAGTCTACTTAAGACTCACTAAATCGAACTCAGAGGGTGCCCCCATTGGTACTCCTGCTCCTACGAGAGTGAAGGAAGCCAACAGGATCATTTGCTCCTGTCAGCGTTCCACTCTGGAGACAAGGTATGTCGACTCCAGCTATGTAAGTAAAATTTAATTTTTACTGAATAGCCTATCTGTACTGTAAGCCATAATTCTGTGTCTGTTTCTGCCTCTTCTCTCCTCCCTCTACCCAGCTCCCTCAGCTCTTTCCTCTCCAGCTCTCTTCCTTTTTTCCTCTACTTTGAACTCAGAAACACAGTAATTAACATAGCTCTGGTCATCTGAAGAAGTGGGCTGTGCCTACGAAAGCTCATGATACCATCTACCTGTTTTGTTAGACTATAAAGAGCTACCAGACCTTTTGTTGTTTTTTAAGTTTATCCTGTACAGACTAACTCAGCTACCCCCTGAAGACAGCTGGAGTTGTGTATCTTGACTCAACAGTCCCTTTTAGTGTATACCTGGTCTTAGCAGTTTGTTAAGGCAGTTCGCTTTTAGCTCATGATGAGGCTTATGGTTTTAGTCCCTAAAGTCCTAGGTTCAGTCCTGCCTGTCGAGAGCCCAGGTCCTTCGGCTTTACATATAACTGTTGCATTTGCCTCACTTTCAATTCTAGGATTTTTCCAAAACAAAAGCAGAAGTAGTGATGAATTCTATGTGATGAACCATGCTTGTAAAATTTCCTGCACAACTGTACCTACCCAAGAGGCTAGGGTCTTCCTATTAGCTAAGGGTTAACTACTAAACTTTGAGTGCTTAGCTGTGCCTAATTTAAACTCTGAACCTCAGGGCCACATATCAGTAATTAAAAAGTTGGTCACTATAGTGGTCCCTATAGTACTGCAGTGGATGGATTAATTAGATACATGCTATGTCAGTGACACCATTTTAAATCAGGAGTAACGCCACTGAAGTCAAAGTTGCATTGGTCTAAGATTATGATCAGGTCAATTAACCTCAATGGGTTAAGGCCTACTTGTAAGGTCCTTTTAGTTGCAGCACCTTACCAGAATGCTCCTTCCAGGTGAGCTATTTCTTATCAGAATGCAGTCTTCCCGCAGCAGAACCAGTTAACACTGCTACCATCTTGCCTTTAATGCGTCCAAGAATATCTCTAGTCTGTGTTCATGTGGTATGACTGCAGCTTGAGCAGACATACCCAAACTAGGTTTAGTATAGTTTGTTCAGGTACCGGAGCTATGAAGCCTCAGTGATGTGCATTTCAGCATGTGCTACCCTGAACAGAAGTGCCCTACATTTCCAGGTGGACTCATACAGAAGTGAGCAATGCTACAATCTCACATCTGCAGTACTCAAACTAATTTTAATCTAAGTAGGTCGTGTACACATCTACTTGAGCTGCAATCTCACCCAGTGTCTGCTGTGTAGAAATACCCTAAGCCACACAAAGAATGAGGAAGGGCACATGTTGGGAGAAAGTGCAATAAGGAGAGGGGATAAAATAAGATGAGCCAAGAGCCCTGAAATTCATAAAGCTACCTTTGCTATATGGTCTTCAATTTATCTGCCAACAGATTTATTAGTGCTTTGTTATTGGATTTTTTTCTATTGCCATTTAAGTGTTAAGCTGACAAATGAAGGAAACACCAAAAGAAAGGAAATAACTGAGGCTTTGTCTACACTACAAGTTTTTTGCAGCGGAGAGTATGCTAATGACTGACTCATTAGCATGATTCGCAATGTCATTCTCATATTTTCTGCTGATGCTCCCTGACAGGCACAAGGATCTTGTGCAAAAGATTTTTTTTGCACAAAACGGAAGTGGCTATACTGCTTCTTTTTGTGCAAAAACCCCTTGCGCAAAAAGCATTGGCAGAAAATATGCTAATGACATTGCGACTCATGCTAAGAAGTCCATCATTAGCATACTCTCTGCCTCAAAAATCTTGTAGTGTAGACATAACCACAGAGAACACATGGTTTGTTTTTATTTAACATGCCAATGTATTGTCCAGATACAAATTCATTTCTCCTTGGCTCAAATGAAATAAAAAATTGAAAAGATTTTAAAGGTAACTGATAATGAAACAGAGATATTGACTTCTTGTACAAGGATGATTTTACTCTGTGAGTGATCAGTTACCAGTTTGCTCTGAACTCCAAGCCAGGGGTAGCTTGTTGTTGCACTGGAGTTAATCAGAAGGCATATGTGACTGACAAGCACATCCTAGGTTCCCCCAACCCTGATTGGCAGGAGGAAGTACTCTGTGTTGGGCACAGCCCCAGATGCTGGTAAGCTGTGCTCCACCCATTCGTTGCCCTGATTGCATACTCTCAGCACACATGCGTGAGAAGGATGTGGCAGCCCCACAGGGGTTGCCTTACCCCATCCTCCCGAACTGCTGCCTGTAATCCAGATGGCCCGAGCAAGAAAATTAGGTGCTTTTTCAAGCTTCAATATTGTTTAAACTGAATAATTATTTTAAAAAAACAAGGATGATTTTTGATCCTGTAGAACCCCAACTTTATGGATTCCAGTAAACTGAAGCAGTTATCACAAGCTCAGATAAGCAGACAAAAGGAAGGAAACACCAAAACACCTTCCTGTTTTGTCTGAGGTTAGCTTGGGCTAGCCAATGTGGAGAAAAATAAAGAGAAGTTGCTGTATGGCTGGATTCCCCAATGTCAGATATTTGACAAGGGGAAGAAGTCATTATATGCAAAGAAATGTTAATACATGAAGTCACACATGGATTCATTTTTATGTGGATATTGACCCAACAGCTTCCTCAGTTCAGTGAACCTCTGGATTCTGATGTTTTAAGTGTTATCCAAGATATTTAGATAATCAAATTACAGTAGAAACTTAATACCCAACATAATACCTAACAAGTATGTATACACGTTGGGTGAGTTTTGAGAAAAAATTATCAAAGTGGCAGAAAATCCAACATTTGAATCTCAAAAATTCAATGTTAGGATCAATCACACGATCTTTTCTGGACCTCATTTCTCTGAGACTATCTCAGCAGTGCCAGTTTTATCTGTTTGGATCATAGAATCATAGAGCTGGAAGAGACCTCAGGAGGTCATCAAGTCCAGCCCCCTGCCCAAAGCAGGACCAGTCCCTGATGATTCCAAATCTTTTTTCCTCTATCCCCACTCCACACTGTTCTTCCCCCAGTTCTCTCAAGCTCGCCAAAAAAAATTAAAAAATTAAAAAATAACCTAATAGTAAATATGACAGGATAACAGGATAGCTATCCAGTAACAGGTGTTAAATATATTGACTCAAAAAGTGGATTATTTGGTGAGAACTGTCATGCGACACATGGAATAAAACATCCGGCATGACTCAAAAAATAGTTTGACTACCATAACTTCCCGTCCCAAATACACACAACTCCTGTAATAGTGCTTGTGGGAGGGAGGGAGAATAATTTTAAATAAGGTTAGTTCTTTTCTCTTCTCTCTCTTCACTTGTCATTGATGAAGTTAAAAATAATTTAAAAGCAATACTTCTTCCTGTAGAGAGTCATTATTTCTCCTTTCATGTTACAATTCCTGAAGCTCTAATGACCTTCTGAAGGTCACATTGCACCATACATACATAAGGTAAATTATATTACAGTGAAAGCCACTAAAAGGAACTAGGCTGCATCTTTCTTCAGTGGCTGTAATAGACATAAAGGGAATCTTCTGACTGCTGTGTACTTCATACATACCAGGGTTGGGATTGTTTCATATCTTAGAATTTCCACAGAGAAGTCAGCCAAAATAAAAATGACAGTTCTTCAATTTTACATTACAGTTCTGTTAGATTTAAGGTTTGTCCTTTATTTTTGTGGCAGGAAAATAAAAGGGAGAATTCTCTATATTATCATGAGTATACTTGTGAGCTAGCTTTTATAGCACTCTGCTCGATGGATGTTATATTCTTCCCTCGAAGCAGAGCACACTAAATTCTGTAATGAGAAAAACTGCTGTTTTAAATAGTTTTAAGGTCACTGAATGGAAACCGACTGGCTGCAAATTTTGCTCAAAATCTCATCCTGGCAATATCATGCAGCAGTGATGGGCTGCTTTATTTGATATGGATGCTGCCAGAAATGAAAAGAGAGCACACATTAAGTATTGTCTGAAGGCCAGCCACAACTTTAATTGCTTAAATAAGCAGCAATAACTGTAAAGGGTTGCAGCATAAGCACCTGAACACCCAGCAATTTCCCGATCCAGGGGTTATACATCATTGGTTAGATAGAGCCACCCAACAAAGGGAAATATCTTTAGCACTTCCCTCTCTAATCTTAAGGACTCAGATAATTGCCAGAGTCCCCAATCCACTCTTACCTTGTGGAAGAGATGACGGTGACAATGAAATGTGCTTTGGTCTGTACCAAGCCTTGAAGTCAACATCATGCCCTGCATGAGGGCCCAACGACATTTCTTCCGTACTAGGGTTTGGTGACACACAGGCCTCTGCTACTGCAACAATTTCCTTTTGAATACTCATAAATGTATCCATATAACAATAAAGCCCCACATCAAATCTCTAATGTGCAAAGCAAACTCCCCAGTGTGAACAGGAAACCAGAAGATACCAAAGCATTCAAGGGGGCTCAGCACACATTCCACAAAATGGGTGACCTTGAACAAGCCACATCAATTAAATAGATAGGGGAAGCAAGTGGAAAGAAAACACAGAGCCAACCTGAGTGCTCTCCCATAGGGCCTACATAAACAACGCACCCTCCTGGAAGTAGGGATGAGGACAAATAGCAGTCCAGTAGAACCAGACCACAAAAGAGATGTGTCTAAAGTTGTCCTATTCTCATTCCTTCCTCCCAGAAGGGGAAAGGAATGCATAGGAAGGGGTTCTCTTCCTCCTGACATCAAGGGCAACAGGGGAATCTACCCTCCTTAATCCCATGGGCAATGTAATATTATCAAGTTATCCCTCTCAGTCAATGAACAGAATGACTTTTGGTTGCTGCTAACTCAAAATGGCCTGCAAGGAAGAGCTAAACATGCACAATTGTAAGCATTACACCAATATCCAAATCACAAAATCAATTAATAAATGTATATTTGTACAGATTATGAACAATTGGGAAGATTCCTTTCATAGTTACTCCATTTAAGATCCAGATTAATGCCATCAAAGTCAATGGAGCTGTTCTGGATTTACATTAGTGTAATAGAGCAGGATTTGGCCCTCTCTGTTTTTAATTTTGTACAGTATTCCAATATTGGGTCATCAGATGTTTTAACACACACCAAGATCAAAATGTATCATAATCTTTTTCACATTAGAAGGCCCATACTATCTAGGTAATGATAAGGTTGAAGAAAGTATTTAGGCCTGTCATGAATAGGAGCTGCTAAGGAGAGTTTGACTTACCTGGAGAGTGAGGAAAGGGTTAAGCAACTCTGGAGATGCACCTGAGGGAGGGGGATTTGGGCATTCAGCCAATGAAATGCAGATAGGAATTTCTCTCTTCCTTTGTTTTAGATCAGAACATTTTTTTTCCAGGTAGCAGGAGAGATGGGCTCTCCCAGGAACAGATTCCTTGAAATGTGTAAGTAGGGAAAAGTTTAGATAGTCCATCAGGTTTTATTGTTTTCCTGGTTTGGGGGTTTGGAAATCATGTCTGAGTTAGTTAATTGTTTTTCTCTTTTGTAACTAAGGATTACAGCCCAGGGATTCTCCCTGAGTCTATTTCAATCCATGGCTTTTAACACCCAGTCATTTACTATGCTTGCAACAATATAGTCTTGTTTTAATAATAAAAGTGTTTTCTTTTGGTTTTGGTTAACTGGTGTTGGTTGATATATTTGTGTGTGTGTGTGTGTGTGTGTGTGTGTGTGTGTGTGTGTGTGTCCTTAAACTTACATGCCGACGTTACCCAGGAGAAGCAGAGCCCCATTGTTCTCTGTGGATTACCTCTGTTTGTTTTCCCAACTCCAAGCAAAACGGAAGTTGGGGAAGGGAGGAGAGATTTGCCTCAGGGAGTGGGGTTCAAATGATCTCTTCCTGGAAAAGGGCTTATTTTATATTTTTATTTACACTTGATGGTGGCAGCAAACTGATTGTCTTTCTTTTGGGTCTCAGGGAAACTGAGACCAGACAAGTTTGTCTCTGGGACTTACAGAGACGGGTTCTAACAGAATTCATTCTGCTAGCCAGCCTCCATATCCATACTCGAAGTGCCAGCTTGGGGAATTGAGCCGTGATAAGGCCTTTGCAGAAGGCCAGTACAAATAGCTCTGATAAGACAAACCTTACCTCTTCTGACTTAGTCTGACTTGCTTGAGAATTTTCTATCCTTCTCCTCATATTCCCTAAAACACAGCTACAGCTCTAATCAAAGCAATGATCCTGCTACTAACACTAACCCTTCAACAGCTCAGTCTTCCCACCCCCACACTGTTGCATTCAATACCAGAAATTCAGAATTCCTTGCCCAGGTCTGCTGATGACAGGGGAGAGAGGGCAAGGGACAAATGGAGCAATTGCCCCAGGACCCAGCAATTGTAAAGGCCCAGCTGCCACTGCTACAGTGGCAGTGGTGGAACCCAGAGCCCTGGGGCCTTTAAATTACTTCCAGAGCACTACACCGCCAGCGCAACTGGTTGCAAGGGCTGGGGGGAGGGATGTGTGCCATGCTCTGGACAGCTGTGAAGGGTGGGCGAGGGTCACTTGGTGTGCTTGCAGACCCAGCCCACCCTTTTAACCTGAGGCCCTGCCCCTTTGGAGAGCATGGAGCTGGCCCTTCTATCTTCCCCAGATGGTTGGAAATTTCAGCAAGACTAGAAATAACTGGAGCAGTTTCCATCTCCTTCACAGCTTCTAGTTTGTGTTTAAACTGGCTTTCCTTGCTGCTGCTCAAAGTGGTTCAATACACACACACACCAATCACCCACGTGTCCACGTCTTCTGCCATATACCCCTAGTAGAAGAGATCAATTGAGAAACAGAAGATGAATTAAAAAAAAAACTTTATTACTCACCATCTCAACCTATTCTCAGGCAACAATAGCTCCATAATTAATTGGTTTATGGCAGGTTTTCTGTCATTTTGCACATTCTGAGATTCAAATTGGACAGAATTATTAATTCTGTAGTTGGAAAGGCCAAATAACCATTTCCCCCCAAAATGTGCTTACAATAAACATCAGTTATATTTTCTTATATTTCTGAAAGTCAGCACTAATCAGATAGAAATTGTTAACCAACTTTTAATTGCATCCAATTAAAGAAGTTTCACAGCTGAGTTATAAATCCCTGAAAATAAAGAGTTATTTAATGGACATGCTAGCTGGCTCTTAATTACAGTTGTGTAGTGGGTATTACTACAGAGACTACTCACTCAAAGTTTTCAATATGGCCAGTTTACCCAAGCTCAAATTCCGTAAATAGGAACTTGCCATTTCAGGTATTCGTTTGAAGCCAATAAGTCCAATGTAATTTATGTATATACATTTAAAATGAAATATCTCTTTTGTTTTTCCTATGTTTTTTAAATCTTTGTTGGTACCACTTAAAATAATGTGGCATAAACAGAAAAGAAGCCCAAAGAATCACTGTAATCATATGTTAGAAGGGTAGACTCCCTACTGGTGAACCCCCTTGTGGGTACAGTAAAGCAAGATTTCCTTCTTAATGCGCCCTGCTAACAGTCACCTTGGTCTGAGACTGCTCTGCCTGTTCTCAAAACGCCATCCAGATCACTAAAGTCTCTAGCATTTCGAGCTGTTAGCATCCCAAAGGGACAGCATCCCACATAATGCTAGTCTTCAGTCTCACAGCTTCTGCCTCTTCAGGACTCCTCTTCTAGTCCACCCATCTGGTTCCCCAGGCTTCTCCCTAGAGCCTTTCACTGAAACTCAAAAGTGAAACAAAAACCATAACAACTGCTGCCCCCTCCCTCACACCTGAACTTTTAATCCATCCTGGGTCATCCCCAGCACTCCATTTCCCACAAAATGCTAATTCTAGTCTTGCCTATAGTTTGGATTCTCAACCCCATTTATTCCACACAGCTGTCTGCTTGTGAGTTGGCCTTCTCTTTGGCCCACTTCAAGATTCTCTTTACTTCTGCAACCAAATGCCACCAGGGACAGGAGATAAACTCCCTCCTCTGCTGTCTACTTCTAAGGGAGGAATTGCAACTATGTATATACCTACTATCTATGTAAATATCCTGACTGAAGAGGGTGGTGACTGGTAGAGTGCATTTCAAAAGGTGTTCCGTGCTGGCCTGGGTTTTTTCCCATTCGACTCTGCAGGAAAACCCCCATTGATTTCAGTGGAAGCAGATTTAGGTCAATGCTGTGTGTTTTGGATAATCCCACCCACAATGTAAATCTACTCTTGTGAGCTTTGATGGATCATGCCCCATCACTGCAGCTCTGCAGTCTTATTAGGATGCAGTAGTTTAGTCATACTGGTGGTGGTGGGGGGGGGGGTGTTAAGCTAAGCAGCAGCCATATACATGCTAAAATGGACTTTACACTAGAGGGTATTTATTCATATTTTCAAATGAATGTTGCAAAAACCACTTTTTGCGGGTAGTCATGTTCTAATATTGTATTATGGTAGGCTTCTGAGCATTATGCCTCGTCTTAGGGATTTACGATAAGAAACAATATTGTCAATTATATTAATTTTATATATCCTACATAATGTGAGAGGAATTAGCCAGTGAATCTCTGTAAGTGCCACATTTAAAAACCACTCTTGTCTTAATCTGAGGCAAATGTTCAGCAGACATTAATAGATTTATTGTAGTCTTTTCAGAGGTTCCCAAAAGGCTAGTGCAAGTTACATACTTAAATGATTAATGTAGTCCTGCAGATTTTCATCACAGTTTGCTTTGCTATGGTTAGATTCAAAACTCTTTTTTGTGTATTACCAGACCACATACCAGCATAATAACAAGACTAGATAAATGCAGCGCTGTTTTGTTGCCTATTTACTAAAACAATTTATAAACAAGGATTTTATATTTAGATGATCTGTATTCAACATGGACAAATTCATTATCTTCACAATATGCTCCAAATTTAAGTGCATTCACCAGAGATTAAAAGAAAAGCAAGCACTCACTGCCAAACAAGTGTTTGTTTTTTGTCTTCATTATCATGTTTACAATGTAAGACACTTGTTCACATTGAAAGCTTCAAGATCAAGGGCAAAGCTCTTCTCCCCCGGTGGGGTGATTCATTCCTATTCTCTGCCATGATAATTGATGTTAAGACCTACAAAATGTTGCTTGCATTTGCAAAGTGAACATATGTAAAGAAAACAGATTGCTAAACACAGATGAAAGTGAGGTATCATATAATTTTCTCTCCTTGGACTTTTACAGTATGGTAGCACGTAAGCAGAGTAATTATCGGGGTTTCAATGTAAAACTGGTGTTGTGTCCATATTAAATGGAAAAATAAGTATATGTGAAGATAAAGAGTCTTTTTTTTTCAATTCAGCCTTCTATTGTGTGGTCATTTGTTCCTCCTTAGGGCCTGATCCAGAATGCTGAGAACCTTCAGTTTCCCTTTGGGTTCAAAAGGCACTGAGGGCACACAGCTAGACCAAACTCTTGATAGTGTTACAGGCAGAGATAAGGGGCAGAATGGCATGTGTGGATCCAGCAGAGGCAAGTGCTTTAATAAAGACCCCCTGGAAGTGGCCTAGATAGTCAGCAGCTTTTTTGGGTTTAGCAAATCCTGCAGCTACTCTTTCAAGTGCTTTAGCACACTTAGACCATCTGACAGGATGCATAGGCCCAAAGAAAGAACTAAGCTTTTGAACATCGGGACCAAGTTCTCTGCACCAGCAGAAAAGTTTTGTGCAAAATCATTTGAAAATATTTGGTATTTGTATAGACACTGGGAGACTGGTCTAAAAAAAAAAACAAACTTCCATCCCCTTTTGTTATTTGGTGTCTAGCAAATGCAGAGAACAATGTCATTCATAGACAGTGAAAGTCAGGCTCCAATCAGCATATATACATGGAATGAATGCTAACTTTTTCTGTCAGGTCCAATGGTGCCAGAAAGTACCAACTCTATGAAAATAACAAAACTGACAGTGATCTGAATGGTTTTAATCAAGAACCCTGAATGAGAGCTGTTCTCTCCTAGGGGGTTTGTTTTCATGGCTTATTTTACATAGGAAGCACAATGTTCCCAGTTTTGATTTCTTCCTACAAAAACACTTTTGTTTTCCTGAAATAGAGCATCTGAAATAAAAATTAAACATGAGACCAAAGAGAGATCACTACACTTTGTGCTTCTCTTTGGGATAGAGGCTTCAGTGCAAAACAGCAAAGACTCAAAGTATTTTCTATTATGTTTTTTATATTCTTTTTTTGGGAGGTGGCAAGTGGGAGTGATCATTTTAAATGTAATGTGCAGATATGGGTTCCTCACATCTTAGAAAAAAGAAAGCAGCATCTATGTCATGTTCTATGGTCTTTGAATGGTCCACAGTTCCGTTATAAATTATTTGGAACATCCTTTGTAGGAGGAATAAGCTGGTCAGTACAGGGAAAATCGTAGAACTCTATAGTACCTTTGAACCCAAGAATGTGATTTTGAAACCGCCCCAGATTGGTAGTCACAGAGCTATCACCATGTGATGTCTGTTTTGTTAACTATCTGACAAGGGTCAGAAATTGGAGTCCAAATTGTGTCTAAATGGAGAAAAGCACCATTGCATAAATGGTGCAATGTCTACAGAAAGATCTCACTCCTGGATCTCCACCCACTACTCACAAGGGGCAAGATTCTGGGTGGCATCCAACCTATGCATCATGGGAAAGAGGGGCATTAAGACGTCTTTATTCCCCACCCCTCAAAAAAGAAAGGTATGGTGCACTCCAGGTCTGGGGACTGTGCATAGCACTATAACATGAGAATACTCAACATGGCACTATTTTATGCCAAGGTGCTTATGAACACAAGGGCCGTTGTGGCAGTTATAAGTTGCCAGTAAAGAGCACCTTTCCTTCAAATATTGCTCCAGAGCTGGAGGCTGGTAGAAAGTGGCATAATGCAGTGGCCTTATATTGCCAGAAAGACCCCTTATACTGGGAGCCATCCTCCACTTCATGCTTACGCAGGCTTTAAAGATGCCAGCATAATGAAAAGTAATTCTAAAAACCATGGATCTCAATTCTCCCGGTTTCCCCTTCTTGAATTTTGAGGGCAGTAGAAAGAGTGATTCGATGCTGGAAAAGTAACTGAAAGAGGACTTGAAAAGGGGAGAGACGCTACAAGGCACAAAGGTTGTGGTGAATTTTCCAGGCCTCTAGAGAAGCACAAGAGAAGGCCTGGAGGTCTTGTTGAAGGAAGGAAGAAAAAAAAGACAGAAAGAAAGACAACACAATAGACATGAATTGAGGCAGAGCTGCAGATGCAGAGTTAGTAGTGGTCCTCTTTTTTATTATTCATTATTCTTCTTGGCTTGGTGGAGGCACATCTAACAACTGCCAGTTTTGAATACAGGTTAGCCAAGGAAGATGGTCTTTGGTTTTTCAGGCTTTGTCAGCTGGCTTTTCTTTTGCAAATTTCCAGGATAGAGCAAAACGACAGGTAGGATTGCACCATAGCTCAGTTGTATGGGAAGGGAATGATGTGTGGATAAAAGGGTTAGTTTTTAACTTATTGCTATTGTAGTCAAAATGGCGCAGGCTAATTTTGCTTTTGCTGATGTTATTGTCAGAGTTTGGGGTAGAGGGAATGAGGTTCTCAGGATAAAGAATTCTCTTTTGAATCATCTCTACTTTTAAGCAAGGAAATGGATACTTTATTGTTTATTTGAATATTAACAAAACCAAACAGTCATCTCCCATCAAATAATTTATTTCAGTGCTCCAGGAATGCCAAACCTTAACAGACCCATCTGTTGGTCTTCACTATCTTTCTCCTATTAAATGTTTAATTTCCATCTCCCTTGATAACACAATCATCTCTATATTTTTATAGCGAGCTAGCACAAAGATTCAATTATATAATGAATGTGCTATTTAGTCAGCATTCTGTTTGCTAGTTTCCTTTAGCATGAGATTCCGGTTTGGCAGCTATTCACATTTCTTTTTGTGCTGCTTACCAGTAAACATAACTATGCTGGGAGAGATAGCCACTTACTCAACTTCACCATCAGTATTGACTGCTGTCCTGTTATCATGAGTAATAAGTCACAACACTCTTCTTATTCCAAAACTCAGTCTTTGCACTTAGATGTTTAAAGAATAGACAATGTTTCAAGTGTGTTACCTCATGGTTCACATTTAACAGTAACAATTGTTTTCTTCTAAAATTAGTGCAAATTAATGCAAATTAACACCAGGAGACTTTAGTAGATGGTCCTTACACCTGGCTTTTTAAAAAAGAATATACAAGAGATACTTGTCTGCAGCGAGTACCGCAGTCTACTCAAGAACAGAAAAGGTGCGATTAAAAACTTGGGAAAAACTAACCTGAAAATCCTAGGCTCCTTGTAAGAGTAACCACCACTTACAAGCAACATTTTCCCTGGGAACATCTTTCCCTGCTGTGAATTGTTGACACTCTCCATAACAGCAACAGCCACTTAGGATGAACATAGCAAGAGGGAATAGACATGTTGCTACTAATGAGCATCTACTACATATAGTTAGGAAACATGTCCCTGTTACGGGATCAAGAAAGACTATCCAGAAACATGATGCTGTTTTCAGAAAGAATGTATGTTGGTCTCTAATGTGATCTTTGCCTCCAAGAAAGAAAAACAAATGTAATTCACCGTTTTATATATAAAAATAATAATTGCAATTACATCGCTATCAATTGGGTTGCATTTTCCATAGCTGTGAGCTGCCTTGAGCAAATAGTTATCTCTATGTAGATCATTCAAATATGAACAGCCAATGGATATAATCAACTTCTAATCTTCTAAAACACTACTTCATTCTGTACCTTGCCGTGTACTCAGGAACAGAAAAGGTGCCATTAACAACTTGGGGAAAACTAACCCACAAATAACTAAGAATAAACCAGAAGTAGTCACATCGATGCAAGTCATATCAATGCAAATTAGAAAGAGTAAAAGCTAGACAATTCTTGCTCAGATTGCAAATGAAGTAAATAAAGGCACACCAGCTGTAGGCGAGCAACGAACTATTTTTTAAAATAGAAACAGTCTGCTTCCATCTCATCGTTCTTACAGTAGATTTGTGGTACAAATTGACACAAGGTATCACCATGACAAAATACCATAAGCAGAAGATGCTCCCACCAAGTATCATCGGTCTGTCAGAAGGATGACCTCATTCTCAAAGAAGAGGAGTAGCAAGGGAGAAGAAGGAGCTAGACAGCAGGGCAATCCTTGAAATAAAGATGTATCTATATTGTTTTACCAGAGTTTACACCCATTTTGCTTTTAAGTCCAGAATCCATAAGTTCTGAGGGCACTGTGTTTCCCTAGTGCATTTAAAGTCTTTTTCTTTGCTTTTTGGGGAACCAAAGCTTCAAGTCTTTAAAGGGATGCAGCCCCAGCCTATGCCCAAATTCTCCCCAGTGGAGCACCTTCCTTTCCTTTTCTGTCATTCTCCAATACTCTGCTCTGATCCTAGGCGCCAATTTAGCTGTTTTAGGTTGCTGGCTAAAGGCTCCATACTCCTAACTGTGGCTGACCATTCCTCAGGAAGCAACAACACATCCTTCCAGGAGCTGAATCTTCCTGTGGGCTGAGCTTGGTATGCCTTATATAGTCTCAAGATCCTGTCCACTCCCAGCAGCCTCTGGGACATTGTGGTTGACTAAAGCCAGCTGGACCAAATACAGTAGATGCGGGGGGACTAGGAGTCACCAAATGAAATTAATAGGTAACAGGCTTAAAACAAATAATAGAAAGTTTTTCTTCATGCAGCGCACAGTCAATCTTTGGAACTCCTTGCCAGAGGATGTTGTGCGGACTTTAACAGAGCTCAGAAAAGAACTAGATAAATTCACTAAGGTTAGGTCCATCAGTACTTATTAGGATGGGTAGGAATGGTGTCCCTAACCTCTGTTTGTCAGAGGCTGGAAACAGATGAAAGGAGAGGGATGGGATCACTTGATGATTCCCTGCTCTGTTCACTTCCTCTGGGGCATGTGGCATTGACCACTGTCAGCAGACAGGATACTGGGCTAGATGGACCTTTGGTCTGACCCAATATGGCCGTTCTTATGTTCTTATGACACCCTGCCACAAAGTCCAAAGCCCAGCTCTGGACACCCGTTCACTTCACTGTGTCCATATATATGACCCTTACAAAAATCAAAACAGACAAAGCTTCCAAGCATACCCTGGCCCTAACATGTAATCAAGAATCATCCTAAAGAGCATAATTGTAAAATTATAATTGGTAAGAACAATAAAAATATAAGGTTGGGTTTTCCTGTGTTACATTTCAGTGCTCTTATCTCCATTCATCCATCTTCTTTTGATATAAAAGTACATATGATGATCATGATAAAAATACGCCACCCAATTTGTGAGGGGTGTCACTGTAAATGTGATCCGACAGTCCCCACTTGCAATGAGAGGCAGTTGGACAGTAGGCTGTTGTTAGAGCCTTTCTTGAGAGGAGAGACAATGCAGTGATTATGGCACTGGCCTAGGCTTTTAGAAACTTGGATTCAAGACTCTCCTCAGGCACAGCCTACCCATGTAACCTTGAACATATCACTTAGCCTCTGTGTAGCATTTCCCCACCTCATCAGGTTGTTGTGAGAATGAATATGTAAAAGACTGGATACTTAGATACTATGATAAAGGGGGCAATATAAGTACCTAAAATAATTATGGGGTTATTTATGCAGATCAGATTGAAGCACGCTCTCTTCATGGTGGAAGCTCTATGAGGACTAGATGAAAGTGCTGTCTGAACCCTTTCTGCACAAAACTCTGATTGGATCAGTATTGCTCTTGTCTCACAGAAACAGATAAATAGATAAAAGCGTGTAATTTGAAAGGTACAGAGAGAGGCAAGACAAGAAAAGACAGGACAGAATCAGTGCAAGGGTGTGCAGTGAAAACTACATGCCAGCTGCCAGCATTTCTACATTTTGCTTCTTTGATTCAAAAATAAGTACTCACCAGCTCTGTGAAAGATTATAAAGTTATCATTACAATTGGCAGCATGGGTCTGAACTGCAAATGAACCAAACTGGTAAGATACTATCTCCCATGCAGAGAGATCAAGCTAGGTGACTTCACTGAATACTACATAATCAAAGGAAAAAAGGGCCAAGCTTTGTAATAAGACAGCCCAGTCAAAAGACACAGGCTATGTCTATACTATGGGTTTTTTCTGGGATATCCAGGGAACACGTCTGCTCTTCCACGTTTTTTTGCGGAAGAGCAGACACGCTTTTTCGGAAGCCGTCTTCCTCTTTCCATGAGGAAGAAGGGCTCTTCCGAAAGAGGAGGCTTTTCCAAAATTTGGCCCAGTGTAGATGAGCTCAGCAGTCTTGGGTCTCACTTCCAGTTTTTACCTCTCTCACTATCATAACACTGTACAGATGAGTGCTTAGATCAGTATAATTTCTGTCCCCACAGGGAAGGGGCTTATCATACCCCTGATGGTGTAAGTCATGGCAGGCATTCATAGTAGTGTGGACATAACCCTAGGCTAGGAAAATTTTGATTTTTTTTACTATTACGAAGGGGGATTTAATAGCAGCCTGAAGGGGGGGCGGGGTTCCAAAAAGGATGGAGCCAAGCTATTCTCAGTGGTGGCAAATGACAGAACAAGGAGCAATGGTCTCAAGTTGCAGAGGGGGAAGGTCTAGGTTGGATATTAGGAAAACTATTTTTCTAGGAGGGCAGTGAAGCACTGGGTTGGGTTGCCTAGGAAAAAATTTGGCCCATTATCTTTTAAACAAGATTTATCCAATGCATCATTCTGAAGATCAATAATAGAAATATAGAGTTACCTTGTGGAGCTCACAGAGACAGACATTGAGGTAATCTTTGGCGCACTTATTTCAAATTTGGTAAACCTCATTCTACAAAGGAATAACACCAAATTCGAAATAGCTAATTCTAAATAAGTGCTGTGGCCACTCCACTCTCAAACAAGAACACTCCTCTCTCTCCCCTTCCTCCCCGGAGCCCTTAAAGGGGTTGACTCTGGCCACAGTGCCTGTGCCAGCTCCAAGCCTGCCAGCCCAGAGCCAGCAGTCACTGCCCCTGACCCAGTGGCCCCAAAACATGAGCCAGCAAGCCACTGGCAGCCAACCCTCCACCACTCCCCAGGAGTAGTCTGCCAGCTCCCAGGAGCCTGCCAAGGCCTGGAGAAGGCGGGCGCCTTCCTGGTCCAGGGCGGAGATCAGGGTGGACCTTACTTAGGTTTGGGGGGGATGCCCCCAACGTCCATGATCTCCACACTAGACAAAGGAATGCGGCCATCTATGGCAGGATAGCTGCCAGCCTGGCCACCAAAGACCAAATGCGAACCCAGGAGCAGGTTTGCATGAAAATCAAATTGGTCCAGCAAGACCCCCAACCCTGAGCCCTGAGCTTCCCCTCCCCCTTCTTCCCCTTGCTTACCCCTTCCAGCTCCCTCCTCCCAGGTTTCCCCCTCCCCTCTCCCACCTTCTTTCTCCAGTTTCACCAGTTTCTTCCCTCCCCCTCGCCCCCCAGTTTTGTTAAATAGAGTTTGTATTCATGAAAATACGTGTATTTTATTTGACATCAGGAAGAGAGGCTGGGAGGGTAAGTGAATGATGTGGGAGAGGAATGAAGCACAAGCCCCCAGTGGGGCAGATGAGGGAGGTTTTTAGTGCTCCTCAGGGTGAAAGCTCTCCCGCAGGGCCTCCTGGATACTGACAGCCCCCCGATGGACCTCCCGGATGGCAGCCTGCAGCAAGTGCAGCCAGGCTCACATCAACGCATTCATGAGAAGCACCAGAGTGCCCAGGGGCACCTCAGGCTCCATGTTGCAGAGTGCTGTGGTGTCCCGAGTGAGGGCAACCAGAGCACACAGAGACACAAATGCTTTGCTGTCCCTCATCGAGGTAGGCAAGCAAGCAGGGAAAGCTGAGAACCAGCTGCCCGGGATGGCGGTCCCTTTAAGCACAAGCCTCAGATAGCCTCAGGCAGTAGCCACACAAATAAACTCCTGACCTGATGCCCTGCTGGACCTGGTTCCGGCCGGCCTTCAATGCAATTCAGTTTCCACTCAGTGTGGACGCGCTATTTCGAAACAGCAAAACGCTTTTTCGAAATGCATTTTGTGTGTAGATGTGTTATTTCGAAATAAGCTATTTCGAATTAACTATTTCGAAATAAGATATTTTGAAATAACACTGTAGTGTAGGCATACCCTAAGTTATTTGATGAAATTTTTGCTGAATGTTTTCAATTTAAAGATGTATTCTTTCTTGACTCACTCTGAGAAAGTGCTGCTCATTCCTTGTTATAAATCTCACTTTACAGGGCCCTGCTATCCTTATTATTTATCTGTAATACACAATGAGAAATTAGGATTGCAAAAAGCAATATTAATAAATGAATTTGGTACAATATTTTTATTCTGATAGACAGTAAACTACCAACATACAACAGCCCAAGTAGAATGGATATAAATGCAGTTCACCCACTAAGACATTGCAACTGCATGGACACATAACAGCTTAATTAAAAATATTTTAGGTGCACACTTTCAAATATATCATATGACAAGGGGTACTATAGTAAATATTGCTACTATATAAAATATTACATTTCAACAGTACATTGTTTAAAGATTGTTCCTTCAGCACAGTCCTTTGCAACACTGCCTCACTTACTGATTTTCATTCAAGACACTGGGCCAAAGATGCCTTAGGGCATCAGGAGGTGTGCTTCCAATTATTTGCACCAGAGAGGAATCTGGCCATCTGCATCCCCTTTGGTTTAAGATTAATTTCTTGTGTGTCTTTTTTGCAAATCTTTTAAAAAGATCATTCCAATTGAAGGTCATTTTCATCTCTGTTCAATGAAAGGGCCATTAGGTAAAATCTCTCTCTTTTATTTCTGAATAATTTGTCAAGACCTAAAAATAAACTAGCACTTCACTGATGCCTTGGAATGCATCAGGTTATATAATGTGTGTCATCGGAAGGCATTCAGATATAAACTACACATTCAACCTCTAACTCCAGCTTCAATTTGTGAGGTGTGATATACCTGGAGAAATAGTTAACTTCAATTTGTTCTTTCATCTTATCTCAGTTCTGTACTTTGCACATTAACATCAACAATATTTACATATCAAATCAGTTTTTAATCAGTGATCTTCTTTATAAAGGCCCACTCCTTCTTTCCCAATCTTCACATTAAGATTTGGTCACGATCTTGTAGCCAGACATGAACCCCATCTTGTTTCCCCCCCCCAGAGAGCAAGAGAAAGGCAGTCAGCCTTTGATGCCCTGGGAACGCAGGGGTGCTGCTTGTCTCTGACTCTAATAAACAGAAACCAGACAGTAAATGGGCTAGCTGACAACCAGGGGACCTCCTGCCGCCCTGATGGCTAGCACCAGTAATTGACACGCCTACACTGTCCCAGGAGAGGAATCTTCGCCCACCACATTCTAGAAGTGCCCATTGTCTGCATTTTCCCAGGTGTGAATTATGCTTTGCACCCTTTGTGGGAAACTTGGCATTCAAAGCCATTTTCCCTAATTGGCCACTTGAGACCAGGAAGAAGCCTACGTGACCCAAGGGGTATAAAGAGGGGTTTAGCAGCCCACCCCATTTGAGCTCCAATCATCTATACCTGCTGGCAGGTATTGCTGGTCTCCCGAGGTCTGTGGGACGCCCAGCCTCGCCCTACTTCTTCCCGAGGGATTGAGAGAAAGACGCTGGCCACGCCAAGTCTGGAACGCAGGGGTGAGAATATATATACCTGCTAGGTGTCTATTTTGCATGCATTTAATAAGAGCTCAGAGAACCGAAAGGGTTTCATGGTACCTGTAAGTGACTTATTAGTGTAATTTCTGTCCTGTCCTTTGTAGTGGCTGTGTTATCTGTAACACAGTAATAGCATTTAACAGCTAAGTTTACCCTGTAACAATAAAATAGTAACTGTTTAAGCTGTGACCTGACTCCTTCAGTTGCTGTAACAGAACCAAGCACAATTTTAAAAAGAACTCCAGCTGGTCATAAGGGACAGATATAGGGAGAGCTTGAGCGTTGGATCGTGTCGCTTCCAGGGGACAGATCCGTTGGGGCATCTCTCAGCCTCCCCAGGCTGCCCGCTGCGAAGGGATCGTGTATCCTAGCAGTCAAAATCTGAGGTGTAATAAGCTCTCCCTGTAAACTTCTTGGGGCGCCCGTCAACCTCCTCCAGGTTTCCCGCTGCTAAGGGACCCCAGTCCTAGCAGTTGAAGTCTCGGGTGTATAATACACACACACCACTCACTGCCCTGACCACCGGCTGACAGAGCTTCAGTTGCTCTAATGGTAAATTGAATGTAATAATAATAAATAATAATAAAATAAATACATAATAAATAATAATTAATAGTTCATGGACATGAACAAAGAATCTTGCCTGAAGTAGAACCTACAGAACTCCTTACCACAAAGTCCCTAGGTTTATTAAGCTTTCTGCTGCAACCTATCTGGTAACTGTGGAGGACCAGGAATTCTACCACCTCTCCCATCTCCCTTTCTTTATAATAATAGATTTACAACTTAAATTAAAAACCAATGCATATAAAACAATTCAAAAGAAATATAAAATTCCATAAAACTATTTATACTGCTATATCTTCTTATCAGTTGCCTTTAAATAATCCTAAGCAATGTTAAACAACAGAGTCTTTGATGAGTCTGAACAGTATTCCAGACCAAGTTCTCACTTCCGTGGAATTTGTACATGGCATTCCCTATAGAGTGGGCTCACTTCCTGACACAACAGCAAGTCCCAGATCATCTCTTAGTTGTGCTGGGAAATATGGGAAATGAACCCAGTTCCCTTCAGAAAAATCCTTTCAGAGTCTCTACTAGGTAGGAGGTGGAAATTTCTTCCAATCATATATATAGTAGCCCAATGTCTATGAGTCTGTAACGCTGACGTACATGGCCCCGCCCCCGGGCCATGTATGTCGGCGCCCCGCCCCCCTCCCCTTCCTCTGTGGCGGCTCAGCTGGGTGCTGTGCGCTCAGCCAGGCCGCCGCGGGGGAGCCCAAACGGGGGGGAGCAGGCAGCGCTCAGCCGAGCGCCACGGCGGAAGGGGAAGGGGGGCGAGGAGAGACAGAGGGGAGAGAGAGGCAGGAGGAGGAGGAGGAGAAGAGAAAGGGATAGTGAGAGGTGGGGGGAGAAGAGAAAGAAAGAGACAGAGAGAGGCAGAAGGCGAGAGAGGCAGGAGGTGGAGGAGAGCTGAGAGAGAGAGAGACACACACACACACACACACACACACACACACACACACACGGCAGTAGGAGGAGATAGGGGGAGGCAGTAGGAAGAGAGAGAGAGAGACAGAGAGAGAGATCGGAGGCTCAGGAGAGAAGACCAAGGTGGAGGAGAGACCTGAAAATCCCATGTTATGATGGGCTAATTGGCTAATTTCCAAATGTCTGTTTGAACCAAACTTTGTCCTTTGGTCTAAGTTCAGGTATAGCTTCATTTCTGTGCTGAATACTTTTGTTGCTACTAAATTTTTACTTTTGGCATTCCACTTTTGAAATGCTTCCAGGTTGGGCCATTTAGATTTAAGCTGTTCAGTGACAGAGGTAAAGGTGTGTCTTTAGTTATCTTCCTATTAGAAGTCCTGCTGGAGATAATCCAGACAGAAGTGTTGACCAATATGCCAGAAATGCTACATTAGGTTCTATTGATTTTTGTAGAAACCTTTTAAAAGTTTACACTGCTCTCTCCACCTCCCACTTGCTCTGGGGGAGAGGGGGTAATATGGACTACTAGTACAATGTTCAAAATCATTGTCCTGAGCAAATGCTACTGATGTTTCAGAGATAAACTGAGGCTACTATCAGATATGAGGACTTCAGGAACTACATGTCTTGCAAGTATTTAGTTTCAGAATGACCTGTGCCAATGAAGTCTATGTAAGGTCATCCAAATCAATATATCTGGAGAAATAGTTAAATTTAATGTATACGAGCCCTTTCCATAAAAAAGAAATCTGTGGCTACCAACTGCAATGGCTGGTGAGACAGCTTTGTAAAGAGTAATCGTTCTGGTGATTATTTTACCTTGTTTCATATCTCAGTCTTCCACTAAGGTTTGTAGCTGCCTACTCAGAGCAAACCACTATAGAGATTATTGTGTTCCTTTTTGTATCTAATAGATCACAGAAAGCATCTTTCTGAAGTGCCATTGGGATAAAACTAGAAGCAGGCCAGATGTCATGTGGAGACCACTTTGGTCCTGTCAATATAGTAGTAGGTACACTGGAAGTTGACTCCATTAACCCCACCCTTGTTGGCAGAGTTGAGTCAGTTTCTGGTAAGTCTCACCCTTTAGTTCATTGGTGGCTGTTCAACTGGGCCTTTAAATAGAGAATCTCTGCTCTGAGTGCTTTCTAGTATGTATTCAGCTGAAAGAAACTCCCATAATATTCAAATATTTCAGCTGTAGTTTAAGTGGAATGTCATGCAGTGCTTTTGAATTCAATAATCCATTAAGGGCCTGTGGTCTCTTTCTATGATAAAAATTAAGTGAAAGACTTAAAGCAGAAGTGATTGGTAAGCTTCCTTTTCCACTCAGGCATATAGCTATTTGGTTTCAGTGAGTCTTTATGATATGAATGCAACGTGTCTCATCTCCTTGTAGCGGCTTTTGCATGCACACCATTCTTAAACCCTGTGAAAAAATGTCTACTACAACCGCTGTTGGACAGATTACATAATATTATGCCAGAACAGGTGGAGATGTCAGTTTTGTGTGCTACTCTGTGACACACGAGATCTCTTTAAGAGTTTTGTTAGATGACCTAAATGTGGTAATAATTTCCCCAAATGGTTTGTCATGCCCAGGAATCTTGTTACAGCAGAAATATCTTTGGATTTGGGTAAGATATGCAATTCTTTCAGTATGCCACATTCTTTAAGTCCCCATTTGGAATTATAGGTCAGACAAATTTTATCTGGTCCTTTCCAAATTCTTATTCAAAATTGCATGTAGTTGGTGTATATTTGTATCTCTGACATATACCAAAACATTACCTGCATGGCAAAGAAGGCAGGGCAAAACTGACATGCTCTGATAGATTCTTTTGGAAATATTTTGGTGATGAAGATGTGCCAAATGGAATACCATTGAAACCATAAATTCTAAATTAGATTTGCCAGAAGCCTGCTGTAGAATCTAACTTTAAGAATACTGATGTCTGATAATTGATATAATGTCTGGACAACTGCAGGAAGGATATTTTTTTCCTGCACACACTTTCCTTAAATTGTTTCAAGTCCACAAAAATCTGAACTTGCTCTTGGATGTTGATACTATAGTCATCCCACACATTAGTCAGTGGGTTCTTATTTCCCAGACAGAAACCCCATATGATCTTCCATAGTTCTTCTTTGACTTTCTCTAAAAAGGACTTAGCGATGTAGCATGAAAAAGGGATGTAGAGACCAAAGGTAGATGCTGATCGCACAGGTTTTCCTTTGGTTTTCCTTGTTCTCCTAGTCCTGTGAAGATGTGTGGCTGTATCTCCGCCTAGTTTTCTTTTCTCCGTTAATGCATTCCAGTTTCTCTGCTAACTGTAGCCCTTGTCTTGCTGCAAATCCTTGATGGAGAGCTGTCAGTCCTTGTATTATATATATTACTTGCTGCAGAATTTTCCATGCTTTCTCCAGTTTCCCAAGAAACTGCCACAAACATTCAACTTATTGTTACTAGCCCCCACACAGGTGTTTTTTTAATTGTAGTGACTGCTGATCCAGTATTCACTTTACATTTAAAGTTTTGTTTATTAGATTCATGTTTTTTTAATCAAGGGCTACGTCTGGACTACATCCCTTTTTCATAAAAGGGATGTAAATTAGACGTATCGCAATTGCTAATGAAGCGGGAATTTAAATCTCCCCCGCTTCATTAGCATAAAAATGGCTGCCGCTTTTTTTCCACACGGAGCTTTGCTGGAAAAAAGTGCCAGTCTAGACGCTGATCTTGCGGAAAATAAAGCCTTTTCCGAAAGATTCCTTTCATAGAGGGATAAGGGATCTTTCGGAAAAGGCTTTATTTTCCGCAAGATCAGTGTCTAGACTGGCGCTTTTTTCCGGAAAAGCTCTGTGCGGAAAAAAAGCGGCAGCCATTTTTATGCTAATGAAGCAGGGGAGATTTAAATCCCTGCTTCATTAGCAATTGCAATACATCTAATTTACATCCCTTTTATGAAAAAGGGATGTAGTCTAGACGTAGCCAGGGTGTTCTAGACACTATATCCTCACTAGAACAGAGAGGCATGTACTCATTGGCATCTGATTATATAATAGTGGATTGTTTCCACTATTCTTGATGGTTGCATGCTATTGTAAAATATTCTATTTTATGGACTCCATTACATTCTGCTTTTTCATGGTTGCCAGCTGTGGGCTTGGTGTCTTGCCATTTTTTCCATGTTTCCCTCCTCTAAGGTTTTTTGTTCTCCCACTCTCCAGTTGTGCACAGTTTTTATGTTGTAAATTTGGTCCAACGGTCCATTATTGTATCTTCAATTCTGTATCAGTATCATCTGATTCATTTATATGCTAGCTTTCTAGCGTGCTAGCAAGATATCATTTCTTTAATCCTCCCATGGGCTAGTGTGAGATCTGGATCTAAATGAACCCCTAAGATGATAAATTGTCCTATTTCACGTTGGTTCTTTTTTAATAGGCCATATTTATAATATTCAGAGTTTATGAACTGCAGTAAATAAAAGCATCAATTGCTTCCCCTTGTTCCTGACACCTCCTTTTAAATTTTAGCCTTTTCATCTGTAATACTTTCTTTGCCAATAAAAATGGCATCAAAAGTCTCTTTCCCTCTAATGTATTCCGTCTTGTCTTCCAATGACAGGTGGAGCACATGGGAGGTCATCAGCAGAATTATCATGGCAAGTATCAGGACATTTATCTATATTCAGATGCTTTCTCTTGTGAACCAGAAGGCATCCTGAACCTCTCAGATCAATGGATCCAGCAAGAACAGCTGCCAACAATTAAACTTTTCTAACAGAATCATTTGTGTAGTGAGCTCCCTTCTGCTAGTGAGATGGGGCTCTGCCTCTTTCCTACTACAGCTTTCACAGGTCACTTCCCTGATTTTTCAGTTTCTCCCACTCTGGCAGTCTCAGGGGATGTCTACACTGCAGAGTTTTTCCGGAAAAACTGCCATTTTTCTGGAAAAACAACACTTACGTCCACACTGCAATTGAATTCGTTCTACGGAAAGTCGAAATAACGCAGGGTTTTTTCTGACAGCGGTAAACTTCTTTTTATGAGGAAGGAGCCTTTTTCCGAAAGAGCTCTTTCGGAAAAAGGCGTGTGTGGACAGGGAAGAGGGTTTTTTTTTTTGAATGAAGAGGCCTACAGGAAAAAGCAAAGGTGCCCTGGTGGCCACTCCATCCATAGTAATCACAACTTAAATGCAAGATAGCGTCCATTCAGTGTGCACACTATCTTTCGAAAAAGCAGATCGCTTTTTCGATACGCTTTTGCTGTGTGGATGCTCTCTTTTGAAAGAAGTTTTTCCGGAAGATCTCTTCCAGAAAAACTTCTTCAGAAAGAAGCATGCAGTCTAGAGATAGCCAAAGAGTCTTTTTTCTTTCCTTTTCTCCTTTAGAGAGATTTGCTCACTTTTGACATGCTGTAGAATAAGGACATAAGACACAAAGAACTATACTTTAAGCACACAGAATCCTCTAACCATCAGTTTCTGTGTACATTAAGCTTCCCAATGCAGTGTAACATGCCCTGGTCTTCTCTGGTAACAGGGGAGCACCAGGAATCTATAGCCATCCCTCAATAATTGTTCTAACAAGAAAATGTGACAGCAAAGTGAAGATATTTCAGGGCTAAGCTAGAGACAGAAAAAGCATTTTAGCCTTCTTGTATTTGAGTGGGAGATAATATCTGAGCTTTGTGTGGGCCTGGAATTGATCAGTCAACAATGAAATCTGTATTAAAGTTTTGCAGGTATTCAGACAATCCTATCCTTCATTTTAAGGCACACACATTCATTATGACCCCAATTCTCATCTCAATAGTCTTTAGATGCACAGATTTTTTAAGATTACTATTTTGGATTGCAGCATGAATATATTATGTAGATCTACAAAAGCCTCCGTATAGTATACTAGGTGTGGGTGATGCTGTAGCAGGATGTGCCTCATGCTCCTGTTTTAAAATGAAGGGTAGGAGGTGTTGACATGATTATGCAAGTAAAGGAATAGCTACAGACACGGGGACAAATCTTCTGACCACAACAAAGTCCATGTAGATCTAGGTGGATATGCAAGGAGGAGGGAAGGAAGAATCTAAACTGGAAATTGCACCCTCAAAGCTTTAGGTCATCCTTCTCACCACTCCCCTCCAACAGGGAAAGAAAAGCAATAGCACTGAGCCTGCCTACCTACTTCTGCCCCCACACTCATGTGGGGAGCTCACACCACTGCCTCCAGCCCTTTTTGTGCAGTTAAGTCAATGGGTTCCGTTGTCGAGGACTCTCACTGGCAGAAAAGGAGAAAGTTACATTTGCCCCAGCATGAAGCATTTGTTGACATCTGCACATGATTAGACAACAAGGAAATGACACCTGACCCGCATATTACACTTTGAATCCCAGGGTCTCATGCATCTTTTGTAAGGATGAAATAATTAATGCTTATAAATCCCCCTCCCCGCCCTCAGGAGACTTTTTTGTGTTTAAGTCTGGAGAAACTCAAACATGGCAAATGAATGTGTCATTAGCAGAACTGCAGAACCTAGGAGTGATTATTTCTGGTCCTGTCTGCAGTCACTGCCAGGGTGTCATACCTGGGAGAGCAAGATCCCTCAGACTATATAATCTGGCCTTGAAATGTGTATACTAAATGAATAGGTCAAATCCTCCCGCCTTGCACAAGGCCTCAGTGAATAAGCTCTGGACAGAGGTTGTCTACAAGTATCAGGGTGTTGTGGTGAGACAGAATTCTCCCTCTTCTCCACAGGCTGTACAGCAAGTCCTGGGCTGCTCTACAAAATGCAGTACATCCTACTGGCTTCAGCTTTCACTGAAAAGTGAAAGAGAGGGTAGCCAATGAATTCTCAGAGTAGCAAAGCCAATGCACTCTCTCATGAGCATATACAGTGTGCATGAGTGGAGGCAACAGTTGTATGCATACACCTGACACTAATTAGGACACTATATCTTTACTACACATCCTGAAATAAAAAGCCTAGAAGAGTTTACCCCCAGTCTCTGCTTGCAAGTAATGATGCAAGACTATGTTTCTATGTTAGCTTCGACTGTTGTGCACCTTACTGGCCATCACTAATGAAAGGTGGCAAAACTCTGGCCTTTCCCCTGCCAATGATTTTGTAGAAATCTCCATACATCCCTTCACTGCTAAGCAGGGAGCTTTTTGTTCTGATGCTTTTTGTATTGATGAGACTAAATGATGCTGTTAGTGCACTTCCCCACCTTCAGTGGGTACTGTGTTTGCTATGGCTACACAGCTCTTCTTCTGAGATGAACACAAAATAAAATAAGATTGCTGCCGCAGTTCACCCAAACCAAACAGGGAGAAAAAAACAGGAAAAACAGAGCTGCTGTTAGTGTGCTGTTGGTGCAACATATGTATCACATCTGTGATTTGAATCCATCTATTGATTTCCTTGAGGTTTGACATTTATTTCAGGACTTACATACTTCTCTAGTTGAGCTGCATAATTTAGATCGTGTCCACTTATTCATACTGCATCTCAGCATACAAAATCAAGGCTAAATACTGAGCTTAGTCCTCTCACTCTTTATGTACTATGTTTACTGAGAAACTGGTGGGTGTTGTGGTTGAAAAACCAGAAGACCATTGTATTTCGAGGAGTTAGTGAATCTCCCCAGTTCTCATGTCTGCAAACTAGAAAACAGGCTTTGGCCTGCTATTAGCAAGGAAAATTCCCAGCTAGCTAGCTTGTTAGAGAGATAGGCCGTGCCCAGCATGGCCGAGCTCATTGCATAGTTGAAATAAGCTCCGAAGTAAACAAGCCTGTCTATGGGAATCTTCTCAATCAGGAAGGTGTTTGTTTTTGGTTTTCTTTTCCCTCTGCACGTAGTTACTTACTGCTTCTAGAATTTTGTGTACAGGCTATTTATAGTTTACTGTTGCCAACACCCTTTGGACTTCTCAAAGGACCTGGAAGTATACAGAGGTGCCTTTCGGACCTGGCCCAGGAGTCCATCCTTCGCTGAGTCAGAGTCCCCAGCAAGCCAAAGGGATGTTGTAAGCCTTCTCTTGCCTTTTCTTTTTATATCACCTGTAATATCTAATAACATTTGCATTTATTTGCATTAAGCGATTTGTGTCTTTGTGGTTACCCTTTGAACCTGAGAGCAGAGTCTGGCTGGCCCAGACTCTGAAGTAAGTCTGGGTATGTCTACACTTGCTCCCTAGTTCGAGCTAGGGATGCAAATGTAGGCAACCAAAATTGCTAATGAAGTGGGGATTTAAATATCCCGTGCTTCATTAGCATGATCTCGCTGGCGCGTTACTCCACTCAACAGCTGTTTCGAAAGTGAAGGTGCGTGCCAGGACGCGTTAGTTTGAACCAAGGGGTTTGGTTCAAACTAACGCATCCCGGCGCACACTTCCTGGTTTGAATCAGCTGTTGAGCAGAGTAATGCGCTGGCGAGATCATGCTAATGAAGCACGGAATATTTAAATCCCCGCTTCATTAGCAATTTCAGTCGCCTACATTTGCATCCCTAGCTTGAACTAGGGAGCAAGTGTAGAGTACCCACAGTGGGCCATAAGGACTACACATATTATATATATGCCTTATCTGTTGTATTCAGTAAATTGACCAATAAGTTTGTGAGCACTAGGACAATTTCTTTTTCATTCTGCTGTTGCAGAAGTGTATGTTTCACATTGGATAACAAGCGACGAGTATTTTTAGGGTATTTTTGTTTAATAAAAAAAACACTAGCCAGTGACCTAAATTTCATATCTTCGGTTTAGAATATGGTAGCATAAAGATAATGATTCTTCAAGGTGCCACGTGTCTTCAACATCCACTGGAATAAACAGGTATTTATGAGTCCTAGCTATTCTAAAAGAGCGTATAACCCCAAGCAAAGAGCTAATCCAAAGTCAGTTAAAGTCTTTCCATTAACCTCAGTGACTTCAGTCATACGTCATTGACATAACCCCATGAGCCAGTGAAGAAAACACACCGATGATCCATTTTTACACTGCGCAGTGTATCAGTTGAATCTAGATGCAATTGTAACTGATTCAACCTTTGAAACAGTTTTAACAAAAAGCTTAAGTAAGTATTATGCTAGCTCTGGATAACCAGCTAATGTACGTTGCAGGAGAGAGGAGGAGCAATGGATGAGAAAATGATTACAAATACCTTATGGTGCTCCTTTGCCACATTGGACTCTGCAACTTGCTGTAGTCTATTTATTTACAAGGATGCATTTACTTAATCATGTCTAAGATATGACTACCACAGAATACTATTGCTCAAACAGCCACTAATGTCATGGCTAGCACCCTGGCACATAATATATATTAATGTAGTTGTTACTGAAAATATGATGGGAAAAATCTGATACTAACATCAGAGTAGTAACAAATGAGGGGGTTTGTTGTCCTGGTTGACATTGTTTCCTGCAGGATGAGATAAGGAAGCACAGTTTCTATTATTCTGCAGTAGGTGAGCATCATCTTCAAAGGATTTTTATCTGGGCTATCACTGAAGATATTCACTTAAAATCAGTAAGTTGCATTGAGGGGCAAGTGTTACAGGGCTTAAGTCATATTTCTTGCAGTTTAAATTTTCATTATGATTTCTTCACCAGTTCCCTAAAATTGATTATTCTTATGGCAATGCCAAGGTATGTGTTTGTTGGGGATGAGGGGAATGAGAAATGAGAAGTGAACACAATGTTCTCCACTACTGCCTAATTCTGAAGTGTGTCAGCAATTGAAATGGGATATTTTTCACTGGCTTCAATACCTACTTAACTAGAAACCTGATCTTCATGCTACAGCCATACAGCATAACTTTGCTGACCTTTGTGTTCATTTAGGCAATGGATCGCTTGGGAAGTGCTCAAAAATTAACCATCTTTTTCCCAGTCATGGAAAAACTTGCCTCTTCTTGACCATGTGTATCCTGTTCTGCAAAGTTGAATTTCTTCAGTGAAAAAGCAATCATGGTCAGAAAGTGTGATCCATTGCAATTATGTTTCCCATAGAATGGTATCAATGCTTTTTAAATATAGACATGTACACACAGTAACAATTAGTCATTTCCACCAGGCCTGTGTAGCAGGTTCCAGAATGCCGTTGTGGGATGTCCATTTTTAACATGAATCAGTAAAGTTAAAGATAAGACCGAGTTTCTAACTGTGGCGGGGAACAGGTAAGGGAACATTGGGATGATTTCTATGTCTTTGATAGAACTCCTTGCTATGCACTGTTTTCTCTGAACCTGCCAGCACCCCATAAACATGCTGTTGTGGCACATTATGCAGCTGAATGTATTTCTATTTCTATGTAGGCATTTTCAGGGACATTGTCACCACATTATCTGAACACTTCACAAATGTTAAATATTTCTTTGTAAAAATTTAAAAAACAACAAATAGTCTAGTAGCACCTTAAAGACTAACAAAATATGTAGATGGTATCATGAGCTTTTGTAGGCATGTAACGGGGCATCGCCGCCCCGCACTCTGAGCCCCTCGGTGGGTGCCCTGCTTGTGGCACAAGGGACCGCGTACTCACCATGCTCCCATTGCTCGAGCGCTGCACAGGTGGCCTCTCACCCCGAGAGCCATGGCAAACGCAAGCCGCAGTGCGAACCAGGAGGGAGGTGGAAGGGAGGCTGGGACAGCAGAGACCCACACCGTGCGATGCGCAGCGCGAACACGTCAGGGTGCACGGGCAGAAGGAGGGGTGAGGAGCAAGTAGGGGGAGGTGGAGAGGAGATGCGCTGTGCGATGTCACCGGCGCAGAGCTGACGTCCGAGCGCCGGGAGGAACAGGGGATTCAAAAGCAGGAGGGCAGCAGTTAGAAGGGGAAGTGGAGAGGAGCCAGGGAGGTAAGGCTTAGAGGAGGAAGGAGGGACGGAACGGCCTCGGCTAGTAAGCTGGCGAGATGCTTTGGCGGGGTCAGAAACGTGCCACAGAGAATCTGACAGAGCGGGGAGAGGAAGCAGCCCAGGGCAGGGCCACATGTTAAAGCCCGGGCTGACGTGTTGGCTAGGAGCCCTGTCAGCCAGACAGGACCGGAAGCAGTTCCTGTCCTTAGAGCCCTGGGCTGGGGCCCGTGAGTGAGGGTGGGCCTGGGCCCCCCTCTCCCGACCGCCAACAACCACCATTATTGGCTATGGGGAATGAAGGAATCGGCGCTCCCTTAGTGAGACTAGTGACCAGGGCGGCGAACGCCCAACAAGAGGGCTTGTGAAAACCCACGTATAAGACCCAGAGGGGATAACTGATCAGGCAGTGGAGACTGCACAGGGATTGTAGTAAGGCCTGTGGCCATACTGGACCAAACGCCCAAGGGGTTTGGTCACAGGGCACAACCCACTTCTTCAGATGACAGGATTGTTAGAAGTCCAGATCCAAGAATAAATAAGGCTAGACTAGACTATTTGTTGTTTTTTAAGTTTTTCCTGTTACAGACTAACTTGGCTACCCCTCTGAAGCTTTTATTTCTATGTAGGCATTTATAGGGACATTGTCACCACATTATCTGAACACTTCACAAATGTTAAATAATTTGCCCTCACAACAGCCCTGTGATGAAGGGAAATGCTTTTGTCTCTATTTTAAGGGTTAAGGAATAGATTGTTCCTGTGCCTTTGAAAGTTTCCCCTGCGGTACCTTGGTTAAGGTGTAAGCCTCTGTTCCATGCAGCCAAAGGGATAGTTCAGTGAACCTCCGTAGAGGTTTTTAAGTCCGGGCTCAACAAAACCCTGACTGGGAATATTTAGTTGGGGTTGGTCCTGCTTTGGGCAAGGGGCTGGACTTGATGACCCCCCTGAGGTCTCTTCCAGCCCTGGGGTTCTATGATTCTAAACTGGTACTGCTATCCAAAAACATTGGATGCTATAACCTAAGTTATAGATTACAAAATTATTAATATGAATATCATAGTAGTGCCTCAGATCTCCATTCTGTTAGGCACTACCCAAACACAAGCCCTGGTCCTGTAATGAGTGCCATCTACATGGAGTCCCACTGATTCCTTCAGGACTCCAGGCTACCACCAGTGTCTATGTGGTGCTCATTGCAGGATTGAGGAAATAGAACAAAATAACAATCCTTGGCCAAGAAGTTAAGTTAAAATGCAACAACAGGTGGAAGAACAATTGATGTGGGGGAAAGGAAAGAGTGAAGAACCTAGTTATAAGAACACATGTTAATTTAGATCATCTATATGCATAACTTATTGGATACTAGTTGAGTTTACATAGAGTTTTAAGTTATAAGATATAAATAACTCACATGAAAGAGATTGTTTAAATTGATTTGGGCTCTGCTATATTTCAGAGAAGTGTAAAACGGATCCCAGGCGTACAAGACTGACCTGGCTTCCCCCTCACCCTGCACCCCCCAGAAATGGCTCCCACTTTCTCTCATAGGACAGATATTGGTGGTTAAAACACAATGCAATTTTCTGAGAGCTACAATTCTGTTGTTATCCAGTTACCTTTGTTAATAAATTTACTTCCTAAGGGCCAGATTGTGATATTTGAACACTGCCCATAGGAAGCAGTTTTACATGGTCATCAGATACTACAGCGACGAGTTCAATTAAAGAAGCAGAAAAGAACAGAAGTTTGATTAGGTATGTCTAAACCACAGGGAATTTGAGGCTTTGTAAACTTGTCAACTACTGGAGTGTAGGGAGAGGGGATTACAAAAACTACACTAGTTGGTTTCATGGGGCTCATCTATCATTTAAATGCATGTTTTAACATGAATTGGTAAAAATAAAAGACAGTGTTTCTAATTGTGGTGGGTCCACTTATTAATAACTGTGCTGGCAAAATAAGGGTACATTGGGATGGTTTCCATGCATTTGATATAACTCCTTGCTATATATTGTTTTCTCTGAACCTGCCAGCACCCAACATCCACAAAACTAATGCATTATCCTACTTCAAAGCTTCAGTCAAACTGTCCTCTTCCACAATGCTCACAAAACACTTGAAAATGGTTGGGCAGCCAGTGTGCTAAGACTAATGCGTATCCTGCTGAGCAATATTGTCTCTGGTTTTGTACTCTCACATGTCTTGTTTTATTTGTAGACCGTAAACTCTTTAAAGTAGATACCTTCCTTTAGGCTTTATCAGGCCTGCTGACAAAGGGGGCAATGGGAGCAAACGCTCCAGGGCCCAGTGATTCTGAAGAGCCCGGGACTCCCAGTCTCTGCTGCAGCAATGCAATAGTGGTGGCAGAAGGAGCCCTGGGTCCTTTAGAGTCACCACTGGAGCTACGTGCTCCAGTGCCCTGTGCCAGAAACTCCAGCCAGCTCTGAGGGCCAGCGGGGAGAGGTGCATGCCATTCAGGCAGTGCTGGGGGCTAGCTGCCCCCACCCTGCCCCTTCTAGCCAAGGCCCCATCCCTTCCTGGAGCATGGAGCCAAATTCCCCCTACAATGCTTAGGGGCCTGGTGATCCTGTCAGCTCCCCTAGGCTTTATACAACCAGAACAAATGCACTAGGGGCCTGGTCCCTCACAGGAATTTCTGGTGCTATGGTAAAACACATAACTAATAATTTCTATGTCATCGTCCCAACCAGATATCTCCAGGAGTCACAAATATTTTTGAAAAGCAAACTGTCTGTCCTTTGAGAAAACCAGGTTGCACGGTCAGATATTTACAGAAACTGCTTCCCCCATCCTCTCTCCAAATTATACAGTCAGTACCATGTTATCAGGGTATGCTCAGAGTACATTTTTCTGGTAGAAAGTCATAGCATTTGCTACAATTGGTCTTAACTTTTTTGGCAATTGATGCCCTAACCATTGTATATGATCATAAAAAATATTTGTTTAGAAAAGCAAATGATCAGTGTTTTCAGACACTAACGCCTCCTTGCTGTAAGCACACCCACCCACGGTACATGGATTTGATACAGAATAAAGGAGAGATTTTTGAACGATACTGGCCCTGTAATTTTCTCACAACTTCTTAATATCCAATAACTATCAACCATTTAAAAAAACCCACAATGTTTTAGATCTGGTAATCCTGATTTTCTCCTTATTTATGCTGTTATGAAACAGGAATAACTCCTGAAAAAACAGAATCAGACTCTGGATCTGATTTTAATAGCACTTAGTGCCTTGTGCCCATTGTACTCAGATTTATGTAGTGATCTCGAAAAAACCAGGGTAAGGAAACAGACTATTTATTTTCACAGGAGTATATATTTAAAAGCAGACCAAAGATTAGCAAATTATTATATTGCTTCATTGCTTGTATGGTGTTGTGATGAGATGGACCAAGCTCTGAAGCCCCCTGCTGGTGGCTTATGGCTTCGCCACACCCCACCCCAGAACAGAAGGTAATAGAGAGGTCCTCCAAACATCCTAAAGTAGCTACAAGAGAAGCAGCCAACCAGGGCCCAGGAAGACCCTATAAAAGAAGCTACAAGTCAAAGTCAACTCATTTCCTCTGGAGATTTGAAGCAAGGCAGAGTGGGAGTGCCTGGCTGAGAGAGTGGCAGCACTGCGGATAGCTCAGAGTGGAGAACTCATTGGAGACTGATGGACTATGTTGGGATGCTAAAATAAAGCACTGAATTGAGGGCGAGGATGTTGCATCCAGGAGGGGAAGCCGTGGGGGCACCACTCTCTTCCACGTGGGGAAACGACTGAGGAAACGGACTCCGAGACACTATAGAGGGGGCACCAAGATGGACCCCTGTTAAGTGTGCACCCTGGAAGAAGCTTGTGTGATTTGCACACAGGAGTGTGTGTCTTGGCTTGAGGGCTAAGTTGCCAAAGAGGCTTTTAAACTGAGAGAGTATAGGCACATATACTCAGCCAGAGCGGGTGCTCGCAGGAGGTGAATGCCACCCTATTACAGGTATCTTTTCACACTGAAAGGACAATCACCTGGCCAACAACAGACTAGTGCCAGTATTTGGACATGCTTGACTTCTGAAAATTAAGCATACTTAAGTACTCCTCTGCTGATATCTTATGAGAAGCAAACTGACTGTTAAGCAACAGGGAAAGAGAACTACAGATAAATACGGGGGACGGACTCCTTCCACAATGTTTAGATGGATCCTAGCTTACCCAGCAGAGCTAGTAAGTGTTAATCTGTATCTAGCACAAACACCTACAAGATCTTTATCAAGCTCTCTTAAAACTTAAGTACCGACCTGGTAATGTGAAGAAACAGATTGCCAGAGCCAGATGAGTATCCAGAAGTCTTGTACTTCAGTACAGGCCTAAAAAGGAAAACAACAGAACACTGCTGGTTATCACCTACAGCCCCCCAGCTAAAACCCCTTCAGCGCATTATTGACAAATCTATAACCTATCCTGGAAAATGATCCCTCACTCTCACAGACCATGGGAGATAGGCCAACCATTGCCTACAGACAACTCCCACCACAACCTGAAGCAAATATTCACCAGGAGCCACACAAAGACACTTACTCAGGAACCTAGCCCTGCAAACCCCTTTAGCTCTATTTATTCTCCCTCATTTCATCCTGCCTTAGGCTGCGTTTACACTGCACCCGTCTTTCAGTACCAAGCAAAATAGATATGGGCACACTCCACATTGCACAGGTAAAAATAGTAGTGTAGATGATTAAATATTGCTTAGGAGAGAGGATTAAAAGTATTCTTAAGTACAGTTAAACCTTTGTTATCCAGCACTCTGTTAACCAGAAAACTTTGTTTAACCAGCATTGCCCCCAGTCACAATATTGTCACATTTTCACGTGCACAGGCCTGGCTTGGTTTACCATGATTGGCTTAACCATCTCCTATTTAAGAAGTACTAATCATCTTTAACTCAAAATAGAAATGTGAGACCAACTGCCTCACACTACAAAACTACCAATATTAAAAACTTGAGTTTTACTATTATTGTCCATTGGTTTTTCCTAGGTTGATGGGGACCCTTAGATAACCAGAATTTTTAGATAACTGAAACGCCCTAATCCCCGAGCGTACCGTATAACACAGGTTTTACTGTACATATCCTACATTTTCTCTATTCACCCATCCTGTACCTGCATTATCCTGCAGTCTCAGCCTGTTACTGCTGCCCCCTCTGCCAGAGCCATTCATTGCCAGAGTGAAAGGCTCTGGCAGTGGGGAGCTGATGAAACCTTCTCTCTTGTACCTCCCCTCAGGCATGCATAGGCATATGTACATGACACACGGCCACCAGTGTGTTGTGTAGCTGTAGCCTTACTATATTACCCATTGCGCTATTCCCTCCGCTACCAAAGAAACTTTAAAATTCCAATTCTGTGCTTTTCCCAGAACTGTCTCCAAACTTTTTTCCATGCTGCATCCTGCTTAGGAAATACATGAGCTCAAGAAATGCACCGGGCATCTCCCCATTCTTCCTCAAGAACCACTTTTGCCTTGGCACTTACATGGAAGGGTCACCAGAGACATTTTTATTTTGGTATGAAAAAAATCTGCTGCCCGTGGGTGCACATCAGCTGACTCCAGCAGCTCTTTTTATCCTCAGCTCTCTCATCCTTGTTGTTTTTGCTTCCCCCCTTTGTGTCAGATCAATCTAGACTGAAAGCTTTTCTGGCATGGGCTGTGTTTGATGTGCACTGTGGAGGCCTACTATGCTTTTGGCTGTGAAATACAGATGTAAAATAAGATGAAATAATTTGTTCAGACTCCAAACAGCTTGTATTCTTGACCTATTTGATTCTCTAGTCACAAACATATATGTGCATGTTAAGGGAATAGCTGCTTTGTGTGTGACTGTCCACTTCTCCATGCAATAAAAGGGACAAGAATTAACTTATTAGTTCCTTGTTATTCATTACTCTCTTATTTCACTTATGCAATCAGGGAGCAGAAAGAATGACTTGTAACCTACTGGAGGTGACCACTCGCGTGTTACAAATAGCATAGCAACAGAAGTGAACAGCTTGCAGGCAGCCCATAGGCTGGGATGTATTTACATGAATTGCTCAGCAGTCAATTACCAATAACAAATAGATCTACAAAAATCAGTTTGTTCATGGATATTTCACAAACAGGAAAAACGTGCTAAATTCAACAGATAAATTATTCACAAAGAATAATTTAGCCAGCTCTAGTCATTTCCACGTAAATGTCTGTCTGGTAATTGACATATTTTTGAATGCAAACTAATTGCTTTGGCAAATGTCGCATTTCTCTATGGATCTCACAAATGAATAGCGTATTCTGTAATAGTTACTTTTCATCAGAAAGCAAATGCAACCAAACCATCTACTTGGTAACCATCACGATATTCTATGTGTCATCATAAATGACTTATACACCAGCTAACCCTTGGTCTTCATGCATTCTTATAAGGGTAATGTATCCTAGGTATGACTCTCATTTTGCAGTACATCATCCTAAGCAAATTGCTAGAATGGCATTCCCAGCTGCTCTCATTATGTTGCTCTAAATGATAAATGAGTATGATGCTCTCTGTTTGGGGGGAGAATGCAGGTTCAGCACTTCTGGACTTGTTCAAATGTCCCTTTTGAAAAGCTTGTGGTAGTACTAGAGATGAGTGAATTAGCTCACATAAATTAAGAGCTTTCCTCATGAACTCTTCCTCACACATCCACTCATATCTATTTGGGATGTTTGAAAATAGAGGATTCACTTTGTATTGTTGTTATTTATTGTTTTCAAGATACAAAAAGCAAGCACACGTTTGGTCTGAATGGCATTTTAGGTTAAAAGAAACAGCAACAAAAAAGAATAGACGATTCCCTGAGAGAGTAGAGTTTGTATCTCCTCACTCATATGATACATTAATTCTACTCAGCAGTGAAAATAAATTAAATTTTCTTACCGGTACTGTCCTATTGCAACCCAGGTCCCTGCCAGCTCTTTAAATAGCTCCCTGCTGTCAGCTCAGCCAGCTTTTTACCAGGATACACCCACTTACTTTCACTTCTGATTCTATTCTAAAGGTTCAATATGTGTGTGTGTGTGTGTGTGTGTGTGTGTGTGTGTGTATAAACATACAACTCGTGTCTGTCTAGTTACATACACCCTAAGTTATATATATGCATCTCTCTGCATGTCTGGTTTCTGGCTGGAGGCAAAAGTGCTGAACTATTGTGGAGAAGCCTGCACCCATGAAGATGTAAGATACCTGGGCTGTAAAAGTGGGTGCAAACCACTGAACATAGCCAAACTATGAGGTAGAAGTAAGACTCAGATCAAATTTTGCAAATGGGTCCTCTTTAGTTTTACAATGGGCCAAGTCTGAACTCTGGATCTGAACCGAGTTCTTTTGAAATTCAGATCTAAATTTTGTATTTTAGTTCTGTCTGTGGCAATTAGATAGTTTGCACTAATTCATACTAGTAAGTTATGCTACAGTGACTGCAGTATAATCCTTGTTGGTTAAAACTCTGAAGAGAGGAAGAGAGAGTATTTGGCCATTTCTGTGTCCTTGTTTTATGCTGTTTTGGCAATGCAAGTTATTTCTGTGCACTTACCTGTTAAGAGAAGTCTCACAGAGGTAGCTGTGTTAGTCTGTAACTTTAAAAAGAATGAGTAGACCTGCGACACCTTAGAGACAAATAAAATATATATATAGTATCATGAGCTTTCCTGGGTAAAACTCACTTCTTCAGAAGAGCTCAAGTAGACAAAAAGGAGGACTTTTTTCCTCACTCAAGCTCATCTGAAGAAGTAGGTTTTGCCCACAAAAGCTCATGATACGATACATATTTTTGAAAGTCTCTAAGGTATCACAGGACTACTCGTTGCTGTTAAAGAAGTTATTTAACTCAAAAAATTAATAAGCAAAATGGATTTCCTGTTAAGGTAATAGTTAAGGAGCATAAATGTACTAAGCAAACAATTGGCTCAACATATGGAATTCAGAAAGAGGTCAGTTTTTCATTAGATGTAGCAATCTCCCTTTTGATGACTCAGAAGGCAACTTTTTTGTGAATCAGACTTACCCATTCCCCAAAATTGGCTACAGAGGAGTAGAAGTGCTCCCCACAGTTAGAGGTGAAGCAGTAATGGGAAGCAATGGGTGTTGGTCTGGCACAATCAAAAGAGGAGTTACTTTTGATATATAAATATTTCACACAACTGTTAAAATGGAAGATGGTAAAGCTGTCAGCAAACTGTTCCATATACAACAAAAGACCCATGGTTTGCTTCACTGCTTTGTGCCTGTATAAGGTTTTGCATTTCCCCTGGCCTGCAGAACTTGTGAAGCTTTTTGTAAAGAGGGCTTGTATGTTTGAAAATTAGATTTTAGGTGCTAATGCATATAATTTCCAGGGTCCTGGAAGCCACTTTGCTGATAGCCTGGCTACTGATGATCAGCAGATATTTCAGATATTTTTGTTCCTGTTAAGCAGAAAACTCTAGTACAATTTCAGCTTATTGGTCTAAAGTAAACAAAATAGCAGATGTAAATGTCAATATACACAATGAAAAAAGTGAATTTACCTACTGATACAAGGCCTCACTATGGGAACCTGACATGTTCTGCTACAGTGATCAGGATGTTCCAGTTAGATAATTCTAGGGGAGAGAGAGAAAATAATTATACCATGCATATGTGTGCAGTTAATAGTTGAACTAGAGCAAACGCCACATAAAGCTTATTGCTAAACAACTGAGTTTGCATATGGCAAAGCCTAAACTCATTGTTCAGAGGACTGTAAATTATAGCCCCAAAATGGTAGTCAACTGAGCTAAAAAATTAGAAAACAACAAGCATCTCATTACTTTCTACTAGACTAAAAAGAGATTGTTCCATGATGGATCAATTTTTCTCTTAATCCTCTTCTCAGGACAGCTCACAAGTGGTCTTGTATTGTCAGTGTCAAAGATCTTGCACTGGTGCCATGCCATCCTCACTCCAGAAATCAAGTAGTCAAAGACATTGTCTTAGTTATTACTTATTGCTTTGATTCCATAGGAATCATCTACTTGTCATGTTTTCACTTTCCTTATTTTAATTACTAGGGTTATTTGCATATAAATGGAGCCCGTGTTCCTTAGACATTACCCTGACTCACTTGTATGTGACATTGTGATAATTTCTGTAGTCACCATTGGGAATGTCACAAAATAAAATAAATTGACTTGAGGGGAGGAATAAGCAGGAGAACCAGATGAACTCTTCAGCACAATTATCTTGTTTCCATGTAATTGTCTCTTTTAGCATTCAGTTCAGCGAGGCTAAATAAAAAACTTGGATATGAACAAGATCTGCTGGAACAACGAGGAGTCTTGTGGCATCTCAGAGACTAACAGATTTATTAGGGCATAAGCTATTGTGGGTACAACCCGCTTCATCAGATGAGTTGGAGTGGAATTTACAGAGGAATGGATATATACATAAACACAACAAAAGAAGTAATTACTTTGTAAAGTAATGCACATTGGGAAAAATAACCCCAACTATACGTACAGTATGATGGGGGCTAGTTTGGCTATGACAAATCAGGAAAGAGATCTTGGAGTTATCGTGGATAGTTCCCTGAAAACTTCCACACAGTGTGCAGCAGCGGTCAAAAAATCAAATAGGATGCTAGAAATTATTAAGAAAGGGATAGAAAATAAGACACAGAATATCCTACTGCCCCTGTATAAAACTATGGTACGCCCACATCTTGAATACTGTGTACAGATGTGGTCTCCTCACCTCAAAAAAGATATTTTGGCCTTGGAAAGGGTTCAGAAAAGGGCAACTAAAATGATTAGGGGTTTGGAACGGGTCCCATATGAAGAGAGGTTAAAACGACTGGGACTTTTCAGTTTAGAAAAGAGGAGACTGAGGGGGATATGATAGAGGTATATAAAATCATGAGTGGTGTGGAGAGGGCGAATAAAAGAAAAGTTATTTATTAGTTCCCATAATAGAAGAACTAGATGACACCAAATGAAATTAATGGGTAGCAGGTTTAAAACTAATAAAAGAAAGTTCTTCTTCACACAGCATGTAGTCAACCTGTGGAACTCCTTGCCAGAGGAGGCTGTGAAGGCTAGGACTATAACAGAGTTTAAAGAGAAGCTAGATAATTTCATGGAGGTTAGGTCCATAAAAGGCTATTAACCAGGGGATAGAAATGGTGTCCCTGGCCTCTGTTTGTCAGAGGCTGGAGAAGGATGTCAGGAGACAAATCGCTTGATCATTGTCTTCGGTCCACCCTCTCTGGGGCACCTGGTGCTGGCCACTGTCGGCAGACAGGCTACTGGGCTAGATGGACCTTTGGTCTGACCCAGTACGGCCATTCTTATGTTCTTATGTTCAGAAAGCGGGTAGTTGTGTAAATGAGGCTCATCAGGTTAGGGTGGAAGTGGCTCATTCACAGCAGTTGATGTGGAAATGTGGATATCAAGAGAGGGGAAATTGCCTTTGTAATGCATTAATCAGTAAAGATCCTTATTCAATCCTAAATTCATTGTATTGAATTTGCAAATGAATTCTAATTCAGCTGTCTCCCTTTGTAATGGGGTTTGTAGAATTTGCTCTTCTGCAAGAGGCTTGCAGTACAGACGTAGCCTAAGAAAGTTAACATACATAAAACTGTAGGGGAACACTTTAACCTCCCTGGACATTCAGTAATGGATTTAAAAGTAACCATCTGTCTACAAAAAAAATGAGGAAGAATGGCTCTTACGCAAAAGGGGGTTTTTATGCAAAAAGGCACTTTCTACACAGAGCTTTTTTGCGCAAAAACCTCTTGCGCAAAAGAGAAAGGAAGAGGAAATGCAAATGAGAGTGCTGCATATGTAAATGAGTGCTCCATTTGCATTTGCTCTTCTGCAAGAGGCTTGCAGTATAGACGTAGCCTCAATGTCTGATTTGTGTCCGTATATCTTTTGGAGTAGAGACTTTCCAGTTTGGCCAATATACATGGCAGAGGGGCATTGCTGGCACTTGATGGCATAAAACATGTTAGTGGATATGCAGGTGGATGAGCCCCTGATAGTGTGGCTTATGTGGTTAGGTCCTGTGATGGTGTCACTTGTATAGACATGTGGACAGAGTTGGCAACAGGGTTTGAAAGCAAAGATAAGACGTTTAAATGTAATGATGTGAAGATGAGGAAGCCAATAGATGGATTAACAAAGAGGGAGGAAGGACTGAAAATAGAATTCTCCAGTATTTGTCCAGCTCAAATAATGATAAATTCATGGAAGGGAGTGTAGCCAGGACCTTCCTTACCCATATGCACAATACATAGCTGCATAGGGCACCCAAAAATTTGAGGCACCACTGGGTCTTAATGTCCTCCCTAAGGCCTTTTGCGCAACTGTTCTTGCACAAGAGGCCAGTGTAGACAGGCAACATTAATTTCTTGCACAAGAAGCCCCTATGGTTAAAATGGCCATCGGAGCTTTCTTGCGCAAGAGAGCATCCACACTGCCATGGATGCTCTTGCACAAAAGCACATCTCTTGCGCAAAAGCACATGCCAGTGTAGACGCGCTCTTGTGGAAGACTTTTTGCGCAAGAACTGTTCCGCAAAACAGTTCTTGCGCAAGAAGCTGCCAGTGTAGACGTAGCCTTGGGGTCTTATTGGGACAATCAAAATTACTTACAAATGATTATGGTTACTTGTAAATAAGTTTTGTTTCAGTCATGTTATCTCATTATGTTCACTTTCTACAGATATTTTCTTAAGTAAACTTCTGACACACAGATACAGAAAGTGAATTTGGGTCATATACCCATTTCATTGGAGCAGAAGCAGTCTACCATTCAGTCAAGAACCGAAACAGAGCCAGGTGACTTAGATGACCATTCATTTTGTTTCAGGGGCATAAGTGATGCTGAGTCCTCATGTAGATTCTCTATAGAATAGAGCTCATCTCTGCAAACAGGTACCATGCTATAGGAATGGATCTGCACCTTAGAAATGAATAGAATTTTTATTACTGACTTCAATAGGAGTGCGAGCATGCTCTGTATACATTTTCTGATTGGTTGAATGGTGATACAGGTTGTACCTCCGAAAACAGGCACTCTGGTTTGGCAATATCTGTGGTCCAGTAGGACCATGGATGCTCCTGGACCAGAGAGCCCAGGAGCCTAAATGCAGGACATCCAGGTGGGTTGGGGCATCAGGGTCAGCAGCCCACCTGGGGACAGTGTGGGACCAGGGCTGGAGTCACCTGGCAGCCCCTGGGAGTGCAGGGCTCAGGCCGGAGCCCTGAAGCAGTGCGGGACCAGAGTCTCCTGGCAGCCCTCAGGAGTGTGTGTCTAAGGCACCATGGCAGCCCCTGGGAATGTGGAGCTGGAATCAGAGCCCAGTGGCAGCCTCTGACCTGTAGCTGCCCCTAGATGCACAGGGCCAGAGACCTGTGGCAGGAGCCAGAGCCTGTGCCTCCCAGGGAGCCGGCTTGGGGGCCGGTAGCAGGAGACCTCGCCTGGTCCAGCAATTGGTCCAGCAATTATCTTATCCAGGACAGGTCAGGCCTCAACGGTGCCGGACCAGGGAGGTCCAACATGTACTACTAGTAGCACCTCCCAATGAGCCTACCAGCCATGTATCATTTAAAATAACACCAGCATTCTAGTTTAAAAAGTAGCAATTGAATTGCCTAAACCACTGTCTTTTTACTACCTTTATAGCTTACAAAGTTTTAATCAATTAAAGGCCTTTTTCCCCCAAGACAATTTGCATTCAGAGTGACAATTTGTATGCCAAATTTCAGCGTGATGCAAATTAAGTGGACTGAATTATGAACTCCTGAATAACTGGGTATACAGTGGAAATGGCAATGAATACTTAGCTATAGCATCATAAAAGTGATACTATAAATACCAGAAACTGGAAATGAAAGAAAGAAATGTGTCTGATAGGGTCTATAACATTGGTTTGCTATAATTTCACCATACTTTATTAAGGGTTGTCTATTTTTAACATAAGTATAATGATGCACTAGTTGTTTTCACAATTGCTAGCTATCCTGAGGAGAGTACAAATCATTATGGTAGGTATCATGGCTTAACTGCCTTAATTACCTGATTCCTAGACAAGACCAGGCATACACTTCTGCCTTGTTCAAGTGACATTATGGTATTGTACTGAAAAACAGCTTGACAAGATTTGTGGCAATGTAGCTCTACCACAGCAATGTAATATGACTGGGAGCTTTCCAGAACAGCCTGCAAATTAGAGAATCACTTAATATCATTTCTTTCTAAATCCAAGGTTTAGTTCTTACCTTAGTTATTGAACACCTTCACTTTGTCCAGAGGTCATTCATTCTTTCCCTGGAACATACAAGCTATTTTTGTCTTCCCCCTGTTTAAAAATATCCTGTAAAAAAGAAGAGAGAAAAGAGTTAGTAGGTATGAATTCTTGGCACAGATAAATATACTCTTTCACGTAGATCTATAACCTATATGCTGCATTCTTTTTCTTCAGATAAGTGAATACATAGAATCCTCTGTTAGCTGTCTTTGGTTCCTTAGTAATAATGGTTCTTTAGTAATAGTCTCATTTTTCACTTGAATCATTAGCCAAATTCAGGGCCCTAAGGGTTGTTTGAGTAGAAATTGTTGATGGACTCAATCATCTTTGAAACAATTCAGTTTATTCACAGAATGTACAACACCCTGTTTACCTGACCACTGCAGGAATCTAACAGGAGACTGTTTCTTTGCTCATAGCTCCAATCCCATATTTTGTTAACACTGAGCCCAAAAGCTCTCAGAGAGCTTTTTCTGAGCTAAGCTATCAGTTTTTCAGTGGCTTCCCTCAGTCTTCTTCTGCATCGTCTTCATAGGAACATAACAAGCTTCACACAATAGCCCCATTGACTATTGACTCCTTTTGCACATACAGACCAGCCATAGACCCCTCTTTCAGTGCATTCACCCATGCTCTTTATTGTCAGTGTCAATTCCCACCACCTTCTATTTACAGAGCTTCAGACCTGTCACCTCAGGGACCTCTTTTACAACTAGCTGGGGAGCACAGCCTCTACTCCCTGGCTCCTCCCTTGCTTATCCCTCCCTCCCACTGGATAATGAGACCAGCAGCTGTTCCCCATTTGTGCCTTAGGTTTGGACTTATTCAGCCAGCTCCAATTAACCTTTCCTGGTGGCGCTGGCCTTACAGAGCTCTAGCTCAGGTTTCCTAACCAGCAGCCTGTCACAGAAACATAAACCTTCCCAGGACATTTTCCAGTGAAACCCCTTTGACGACTTGTGTCTGTGTTTTGGTCAGTGACACATGCCTGTGTTTGGAGTAGGAGTTGCTATTGTTTCAGTTATGTTTTTCCATAAAGGAAATGAATCATTTCTTACATTTATCCAAGTGAAGCTCATCTCTTCTGATCCCTGGGATCAATGGAGTTAAACACAACCCATAACAATGTTTAGCACATATGTTTCAATTAGTTATTTTCCATTATTTAAGTCTGTTTGAAAAAAAAAATCAGTCAACCTGTGTGAATTAACATTCATAAAATGTGCAACACACTAATGTGTTCAGGGACATTTTCATTGTACACCAGGGATGGGCAAGATACGGCTCATGGACTGGATCTGCCTGTGGCTCACAGACTGGATCTGCCTGCTGCAGTCCTAGGTAGCTCAAAGCAGCGGGCTGCTGATGCCATGTGCCTATCTGCATTGTGTGCCCCCTTGGGGGGGGGGGAAAAGAGAGATTCAGGGCCAGCCCACAACATTTTGGCACCTGAGGCAGGGAGCTCAAATGACACCCCCATTCCCCCCCCCCCCTGCTTCTGTCAAAACTTTGAAAGATCTCAATTCTGCCTTCTTCCTGTTCTACTCCTCTCATGGTACTGCTCTGCTACCTACATATGCACCAGCAGCAGACACAATTTTCTACACTCTAGGTCCTAGTGGCACTCCCCCACCCCCAGTCTGGCACCTGAGGCGGCCGCCTCAGTTTGCCTCATGGTAGGGCCAGCCCTGCGGGGATTCACACACTGCCCCTACATCCAGTACAATCATCACGGCTCCTACTGGCCAGTTTCACACCTCCTACATCCTTCTCCAGGTTAGAATTCTCTGCTGCACCCAATCCCCTGTCCCTAGTCACAATTCCTCCCTTCACCCAAACTCCCCCTCAGGCCCTACACCCGCTCTCTCACCCCAATACCGGATCCTGAGCTCCCTTCTGCACCCGACCTCTGTCCCAGACCTCATACTCCCTCCATATAAAAGGATGACCCTTGACCACTTACCAAAATCTTGGAATGCCCCCCCCATTAAAATTATTGCCCACCCCTAATGTACCCTGTATTTCATTATTATAATTTAAGGTCTGGCCATAAGGGAAACTGTCTAGAGTATCATTAAATGTGTTGGGAACACATGTCAGGAATGCCACTCAGTTTAGAATTTGGATCAGTCCTTAAGACAGTGGTCTCCAACCTTTTGGGGCTGCCGGGTGCCTGGGGATGGGGACACGCATGCGCCACACGCCCGGGGCAGGGGCCACGCATATGCTGCGTGCCCAGGGTGGGGGCCGCGCATGTGCCGGGTGCCCGGGGCGCAAGAATGGCTCGGGCCAGCCCTGGTCACTAGGTGGGTGCACATAAATGCCCCGGCGGGCACCGCATTGGGGACCACTGCCTTAAGAGGTGAAGTGACAGACCACTTGAGTTAAATATCCAAAATCGTGGTGAACTTGGGTCTATAACCCCAATTTTCTGAAATCCACTCTGCCTCAGAGAGCTTCTCCCAACCATCACATTATGCTAAGGAAGTTTACTCAATGGCAGAACAGGCCACCACAGTACCAGCAGGATTCTGGCCTCCATACTGACCTTGGGGCCCTTTGCATCCCTAAAAATTCTGCTTCATTCCAAGGGTTCCACTAGCTGATGGTGTCCACAGGAGTCCCTTCTATTGCCTTCAGAAGGATTCTTAATGGGGAGAGTGTCCAAATCCGGCATCAACTAATTGCCTGGCAGTTTTTCCAGTGGTGTCTGGTGAAGAGGGCCATTGCTAATATTGGGGGAATGATAAGGCACAATGAATTTACCTTGCTGACAAGTAAATGAAGGATGAAGCTTTCAGATTATTCATTTCTGGTCTGCAAGTCACTTCTGTGCATTTAACATTAACCTAATCACAATTCTTGCAAGAAGAAATGTAAGCCAAAGTATTATCCACTTCTGTATTGTCTATCATCTCCTAGATATCAAACACATAAGATACCCTTTAGACCCTGTAAACACATCTGCTCTTTGTTTGCATTTTTAAATGGTGTGTGTGTGGGGGAGGGGGGGTTGTTTTGTTTTTGTCTTTTAGATCACTGCAGGGGACACCAAGGGTGGCAGTCAGTGTAATTTATCTGAATCTTTAGTTCTCCGGCCTCCACTCATGAACAGAAATAAATTAGCTTTCTAAAGAGCATCAAGAGTAAATGTTAAAAGAATTCTTCATAGTGTAGGTTTATGATCAGGTATTGAGGCTATTGATTGTGAATATGTAACTATCCATCACTGCCATCATTAAGTGAAATTGCATTCAGCGGTGCAAAGGGACAGCATTTGGATTCTAATGTGCATAGAACTAATGTAAAAACTAGAAGCTGCAGCCACGTATCAAGAGTCCTCTTGCAAGTCTTACTGCTTCCTAAGTATGAATCAGAGTCAAAGACTTATCTTAAGCCTGCAAGGAGAGCTTTGTGTAAATGGCACTCAGTACAAGCTGAGCTATGTAGTCGGGATCAATGCCATCATAATAAAGAGGACCTCGTAAATGATGGTGTTTAAAGCTGCTCCACATAACTTCTAATTGATAACTCGTATTTTTAAACTTTTCTTCCCAGTTTGGAAAGCACAACTCGGGGGGGAGGAGGGGGGTAAGCTGTTGCCTTGATTTACGCTGTAACCTTTTTGGAAACCAATCACACGCAAAGGCCTCATCCCTTCTTCAAGCCCATGGGGAGAATGAGTGCCCAAAATGATGGAAGGAAACAAGTGGGGAAAGAGGAGGTACAGCAACAATAAAATGGCTGAATATTTTCTTCCCAATGCTGATGAAGACAACACCTCCCTACCTCTGAGGCTCCCCACCTCTGAGGGACTATTCTGACTGCTTGGAGATTCTTTTCAAAAAGTAGCCTGACGTTTAAGGGAAACTCAGATTCACCACAAGAGGAAGATTGTTCTTCAGGAATTGTGCAACAACATGATCCCTAGGCCAACATCTGAATGTCTTAAATTAAGTTCATATCTATATAATTCACAATATTTTCAGAGATCCTAATGTAAAGCTGACAGACCCTCGTCAGCAAGAGGGATTGAACATACAACCTTAGAGTGTAAAGTCATGTGCTTCTACGGCATGAACTAAAAGCAAACTGCTTCTCAGCTAAGGCTGAAAAGTAGACTTCACTCTCCCTTGTCAGTGGTCTCACTGCCTCTGGTTACACCAAGAACCCAAAGTCAGTGGAAATGTGTGATATGGGTTATTGTAATCATAAAATCATAGAATACTGGGACTGGAAGGGACCTCGAGAGGTCATCGAGTCCAGTCCCCTGCCCTCATGGCAGGACCCGTACTGTCTAGACCATCCCTGATAGACATTTATCCAACCTACTCTTAAATATCTCCAGAGATGGAGATTCCCCAACCTCCCTAGGCAATTTATTCCAGTGTTTAACACCCTGACAGTTAGGAAGTTTTTCCTAATGTCCAACCTAAACCTCCCTTGCTGCAGTTTAAGCCCATTGCTTCTTGTTCTATCTTCAGAGGCCAGGAAGAACAATTTTTCTCCCTTGTCCTTGTGACACCCTTTTAGATACCTGAAAAATCTATAGCACCTTCTCCCAATCATATATTAGTTGTGTCTGTCACATGTTTATAACTTGTATTAATTCATTAACTTTTAGAACAAGGTTCAGCAACCTGTGACAAGTGGCCCATCAGGTTCATGGGCCATGGGTTCATGTTGAGTGTCCATAGGCAGGCCCCATCCACAGCTCCTAGTGGCCACGGTTCACAGTTCCCAGCCAATGTGGGCTGCAGGAAGTAGTGCAGGCCTAAGGGATATGCTGTCCACTGCTTCCTATGGCTCCCATTGGCTGGGAACAGTGAACTGTAGCCACTGAGAGCTGTGTGGGACTGTGCCTGTGAATATTCAACAGAAACAAACTGTCTCACAGACCGCCAGATGGGCTGTGTGCCAAAGATTGCCAATTCCTAATTTATAAACTATTTGTAAATGCACCCTTAACATGAAGTATGACATTTTTCTGTGACCTTCGTTTCAAGCCAAAACTTGCCACTTTCCTTTTTCACAGGAGCTTTTTGTGAAATGCTGACAAAACTCAGCTTTCTAAAACCCACTGTCCACTTTTCCTGTGTAATAGCTTTAACAGCTCTTTAAAAAAAAAAAAAAGAAAAACAATTTCTGAGAAGTGAAATGAATGCAATACCAAATGGTGTGATCCTATGAACTATGTTCAAAGAAGCATAAAATTATCTGCATTTGAAGGTTGATTAGATTTGACTCTAATGCTGGTACTGTATGTTAAAATATATTTTCCCCTCTGCAGTGACATGATATATAGTGGAAAAAAGATGCAAGAGAAATGATGTGAACATTTGTAATTGCACAACATTTTAGTTAATTATTCTTCCAATTTACCAATGACCTAAATAAGTTAAATAAATGAAATAGTTTTGCACTATCTGCTTACCCGGTTCCATTATTGGCATCATGCCTGTTTGTTATAAGGGCCTCAAAAACCATTAGGCACTTTTGCTTAAAAGGGTGTTATGAAACTGGTGGTGATTACATTTCAGCCATGCAGTAAAAGCCATAATAGAGCTCATGACTGGCTGCTCAGAGATGCTGAGCCCAATGCCACTCAGTTCATTCCAGCCTCCCCTGTTGCCCAAGAAACCTGAGTTAAGTTTCCTATCCTGAAAGAGGAACAGCCTGGGGATAACCCCAATACATACAGCATCTAGAGAGAGTCTGACGACAAGATTACTTGTGGTAGCAGGAGGCTGGACTTCAAGGTCCATGAGATCCCTTCCAGTTATAGGCTTGTAGACCTTAAGGTCAGAAGAGACCATCATGATCATATAGGACCTCCTTCAACAACCCACACCTTTAACAGACCCTTAACCTCTGGCTGAGTTACTGAAGTCCTCAAAATCACATAAGACTTCAAGTTATAGGGAATTCACCATTTATACTACAGGTTGGACCTCTCTGCTCCGAGGGAATTTACCAGACATGGGGAGGTCCCCTGCTACCGGCCCCCCAGCCCATAACTCCTGGCAGCCCAGGCTGCTGTGGTCAGCTACTGCAACCCCAGCTGCAGCGCCAGCTGCACTACTTGACTCCAGCCCTGGCTCTGGCTCCGGCCCCTGCCCTACCGGCCTCCCAGCTACCAGCCCTCTTGCCACTGGGGCTCCCAGCCAGTGTTACACAAGGATGTAATCTTGTCTGTGTAAGTGTATCCCATGGAGAGCCCAGGCTCTCCACCATTGCTGTATCTCTATCACTGGGTATTAGTCAAGTTCAACACAAAATGGCTGAAACAACATCTATTTTATTAACATAACATTGAACTTAAAGAACAAACACAAAATCTGGCTGTCACAAATGAAACAATGGTGTGAAGCCAGAACCCAAAATACAAGTGGCCAAAGTTGGGGCAACACAAAAAAATAGGGATGATACCACCATCTCGGTGTGCAGAGGCAAAGGTAAATAGATGTCTTCAGGATGGAGAAAAGGGAACTCAAGGAACAGGACAGAGTTGTAGAGGCTCAGGCACGTGACAGGTCTTCTCTCTTCTTTTCTTTAATCTTCTTTTCTTGACTCACTGTCCTGCGTGTGATGTGCAGATAGGAAGACAAATGATGGAAGTATGTGTGTGTGTGTGTGTGTGTGTGAAAAGTAGATCTAAGAGATCCAATTGCCTGGCCTCAATGCAGTCTCCTTCAGTTAAAATGAATAAATCTTGTGCCAGCAACTGCTACAGGTGTGGGGGCAATTAAGATAATAACAAAAGGATGCAATAGTGTCAGTATTACTCCCAACTGCCAACCTTCTTGCCACTGGGGCTCCAGTCAGGACTCCCCGGTCCAGGAACATCTGTGGTCCTGCTGGACCATGGCTGTTGCCAAACCAGAGAGTCCCGATTTTGTCCAACCTGTAGTTTAAATCTGCATGTGACCTGTGCTACATACTGCAGAAGAAAGTGTGGGGGGAAGGACTAGGCTTTCCGCCAATCTGACTTGGAGGGGAAGGGGGGTAATTTCTTCCTAATTCCAAATATTGTGATCAGCTAGACCCAGAGCGTGTGGGCAAGACCCATCAGGCAGATACCTGGGAAAGAATATTCTGTAGTAACTCAGAACCCTCTTCATCTACAGTCCTACATCTGGCCATTGGAGATTTTTGTTACTGGCACTCACCACTGGACCATATGTCATTGTGAGGAGTCCCATCATACCATCCCCTTCATAAACTTATCAATCTCAGTCTTGAAGGTGGTTCATTTTTTGCTCTTTTTGGAAAGCTGTTCCAGAACTCCACACCTCTGATGGTTAGAAACCCTCACCCAATTTCACGCCTAAACTTGAGGGCCACTTTATATCCATTTCTTCTAATGTCCACATAGGCACTTAACCTATGTAATTCCTCTCCCTCCCTGGTATTAGTTCCTCTGATGTATTCATAGAGAGAATCCTATCTCCTCTCAGCCTCCTTGTGGTTAGTTATGTTCTTATGATTTACAGAAGCAATAACTGATTGCAACAGTTCTATTAAACGTCCTTATTATTGGACAATTTGTGGCTTCTTTTCTCAAGGCAAAAATAAGTGCAAAGAGCAATTTATTTAGTTAGAACATTACTTATGTAAGGGAAACTCACAGCTGGCTGCTAGTGGCCCTGATTAAAACACTCCAGCATTTCTTGAAAATCACTTAAGTTGCCTGACTTTCTATTTTCACATGTCCAGTTGAGTCCACATTCTATTCACCTTTCTAACAGTGATTAAAAGAAAAAAAGTCACTCATGGCATAAGGTGACTTATGAGCACAATATGAGCAAAATAAGAGCAAATTCAGTTTAATTTTCAGCGCACACCTGTTCTGGTGGATATCATTCATCTCATTGCCACAGCTCCTGTGGCCTACACAAACATTTAGTGTTGAAAATTATGTACATCATAGATGAGTTATAAACAAGAGGAGGGAAGCCCATAGCATTTGGATGTTCCAGTAAGAATGAGTGTGTGTGTGTGTGTATGTCCCTCCTTTGGCACTCCTGCACCCATGCACGTGGGCTTTGGCAGGTTGAGAGCTTCAAAGTCATTTTTTAAAACGTCAAATAAAATCCCATTTTCAAAACCTCACACTTAACCAGCAAGTTACAGCTGCAAGGAAATGCGACCTTTCTCATTTTTCCTCCTAAGATGTGCAGTGTCCTGCTGTGAAGGTGTGGGACAGGGTTATTGGGCTTACAGTCTTTCTATATATATGGTAATGTAAACAGGGGAAACTCTGTACTTTCCATTTTCATTTATTTCCTCTATTCATACTGGGCTATTACTGGGTTGCCTGCTTCCTTCTGAAAGTCCTCTGAGAGTTCCCGCCAGGAGACCAGTTATTGGCAAGGTAAGAGAGCCTGGAGGCTGTGCATCTGTTCAAGGACTGACAGGTAGTACGGTGAGTTAAGAAGCCAATGAATCTGTAGCATTTGGCTTAGCCCAGACAAATAAAATCACTGCTTTGCTTTACATCTCCCAATACTGAGCCATTCTGTGCTACTTGTTACTTTCAGTGAGTAGTTCTTCATTCCTTGAACAACCTTCCTAATTTCAATAATGCAGCACAGTCTTTAACCCCAGAATCATTTCAAAATCAATTCTGCCTCTCTTTTATCTTTTCTAAGTAAAAATGTGTGACGGGGAAAACTTGCCTTGTAGGGATATGTTGTTTCTGGAACTCTATCTTTCTGATATTTCTATTGTCTCTACCAATCAAAATTCACCCAGTCCTGCAGCCCTTATTCACCTGAGCCCAGATTGTAGGAGCAAACTCACTATTTGCCCATATGAAAATGTATTTGCTACTCAGCTGGTGTAAATCAATATAACTCAAAGGTTGAAGTCAATACTGCTACATCAGCTCGGGAACTGGCCCCATTAAAAAAAAGAAAGCAAAACCCTAAAAAAAGACATAAATTAATGGCTGGAAATGCTATGGGATTGTACAGTGTTAGCATAGCATTTGAGTATGTTAAGAAAAAAAATACATACTGTATACCATAGAATTCAAGCCAAATGAATTTTACATTAAGGGCCAAGTGGCTAGAAAAGATAGTGCCACATAGCAGCAGAGGTAGCAAAAAAGCAAGGAGTTCATGCTTGGGAATAAAAAAAAAAACACTGAACAAAATGCAGCAAATTCTGAATATCTGTCTAAAAAGTACATTCACTTGACACGGCATTTTCCCTAGAACTATGTTAGCCTTTCTAGGTGCAAAAAAGAAGTGCTCAGTCTATTCCCTTCCCACACTATGCGTGTCAACACAAGGCAAAATATAATCCTTAATGTGCTAAGATTTCACATAAATCCAATCCTGGCCACTATGTGGGATATTCATGTGTATCTGCGGGAAACACTCCACAGGGTGGGAGTAAGAAAGCAAGGTTCTGACCCACAAATTTCACAGATCACTAACATCCCTGTCAGTTTTGATCATCTGCTGGGAAGCACAGGGTCATCTGTATGCAAATGATTTGCCTTTACAGAAGCTCTGACCTGGCCTGCAGCAAATTTAGCCCACTCCCTGGTTCAGTGGCATCATTCCTCTTTTTTCCTATTGATAATGAGAAGCACTTATCTACATGCATATGAATTATCTACAATAGAAGTGTTTCATTTTGCAGCCAAAGAACCAGAGTTTCATATGATCACTTACAATTGTACAAGATTCTATGAAAAGAGACAATGTTGGGTAGAAGAGTCTTCATGAATTTGAGGAAATTGCGCCAACATATTTTTATCACAGATATAAACAGCTTCACATAGGAGGAATATAATGCAACATTTTGGGCATTGTCCAACAGCTGCTAGTATTACAGAGATGGTGTATGTTATATAAATTATATATGTTTAAAGTAAGACTTCTTGAGCTCAACAAATGATATTCTTTGTTGAGCAAACAAGCTAAACAGAGTATTTTAAAAATGTGCAGATTATAGAGCCCTTCTCATCTAAAAACCAACCCCAGAAGTTGTGAAACCATACATCTTGTAACTAGCTACAGTTTTCCTAGTCAAGGACCATGAAAAACATTATGAAGATAATTATTAAAACAAAACCAACCAGAATTATAATTTGATTGTTCTATTTACAGCTACGATTATTTCTAAACAGCTATTGAACTTTCTGAAATTTTATACAGCACTAGACTTACCTGATGTTTCTTAGGTCCTTCAGGGCAGGGAGCTGACTGTACGGGGGATGCAGGAGTCAGGGCATGGGTGGGGGGCTCAGGGTAGGGAGCTGGGATGTTTGGGGGGGTTCATTGGGGTCACCCATGGTGGTGAGGACTGCACTGCACCTGCCAGCCTCCCCCAAGCCTGACTCCTGATGGACATCCTGGTCCAGGCCATGGAAAGCCCTCAGAAAGTGAGAGGGTGCCAGAGCTTCGCAGCCCAGCCCTGCTCTGGCAGCTTCTGGAGAGGCAGGGCTACAAGGTCCAGCCTGGCCCCAGCAGACTCTCCGTGGGGGGTGGGGCACAAGGACCTTTCCCAGCAGCTCCTCTAGGAGTAGGGACTAGAGCTGCATGGGCCAGCCCCAGCCCTGGCAGCTCCTCGGGGTCACGGAACTTCACATTCCAACCCTAGACCCGGCAGCTCCTTGTTGGGGGCAGGGCTGCAATGGTCAGAGCCAAGGGCCAGGAAAGAGGGGTTTGTTGGCAAGGTGGCCAGCAATATAGAGAGCTCTGGCCTCAACTGGCCACTCTGTTCCTGGTGTGGCCACCCCCCTGAAGTCACGCTTCAGAATAACTGTCCCCAGTGGTCACTGCGGAGCATAACTGTTCCTGTAGCCCCCTCCCTTTCTGTGTTGTGGAAAAGAATTGGATTCCAGGCACCACCAAGCTGTGGTCTTGCTTTAACTATGACAAGAGGAAGTTGCCTACCAAATTTGTGGTCCTATCTCTTACAGTTTAGGAGGAGTTCTTGAACAAACTCACAGACAGATGGACTCATGAACCCAATCACATCAGCCACTACATCAGAGGCTCATTTAACTGCACATCCCCCAATGTGATCTATGCCATCAAATTCTAGCAATGCCCCTCTGCCATGTATATTGGCCAAAGTGGACAGTCTCTATGGGAAAGAATTAATGGACACAAATCAGATATCTGAAAAGGCAACACACAGAAACCTTTAAAGCGGAGAATACTTTAACCTAAAGTGGGCACTCATTAATGGATCTCAAAGTCACCCTGTTGTTTCAGGCCAATTCCACAAGCCAAATACACAGGGAAACCTTGGAACTTAACTTCATTTACAGGTTTGGGATCCATCACAAAGGTCTGAATAAAGACATTACCTAGCTAGCACACTACCTTCCATATCCTAATGACTTAAAAAACCAATCAACGGGAACTGACAAACAATTTGCATCTTCTCTATCAGCTTCATGTAAAATGAACACTCTGATTAACTCCCCCCCTTCCTGGCCTTTTGCCTTCCTTCTCTTCCCTTACCATCTCCTACAATTTATTTTGGAACTGGACCTTCAATACTCCATTCATCTGAAGAAGTGGACTATGCCCACGAAAGCTCGTGAGACCATCTACATGTTTTGTTCATCTTTAAGGTGCTGCTAGACTATTCATTGTTTTTTAATTTTTTCCAGTTACCTACTAACTTGGCTACCCCTCTGAAGCTTTTGGACTCATGGACAGTTAGACATACAAATGCTCTAATATATATATATATATATCAATCTTTATATTCACTGTTTAGATTTCAGTGTGATTCACAGTAGGCTTGTCACACAACATGTACTTAATCTTACTAGAAAAAAACACATCAATTTTCCATTATCCTCTGGTGTTACAAATAATTCAGTTCATGAAACAGATCCAGTGATTTTATAGTCACCAATAAATAAGAAAAAAGAGACTAAGAACTTTGCTCAATCAAAAGGAGAAAATAATGTATATGAAGAAGAACCTGTCTCAAGTTGATTGAAGTGCCTAGCATAATGTTTAATACTGGAATGTTTGCTGTTGTGTGCATCATATATGGTATCCAGCACAGAACTCCTGAAATCCAGAGATATTGTGAGTAAGCATTTTCTTATTTTGCCACTCAGGAAACCAATTACAACAGCTATAAGAAATATAATTGCATGCAATCTTATTAAGTGAATATTAATACTCCAACAGAGCATAATAGAATTGTATTTCCACATTTTGCCACATTTCGTTGTTGGATGATCACTGCACAGCAATATATTATGTGAAATGTCCTGGAGAATTAAAAACCTCTATAAGTCAAAATGTTAATTAAAATATGCTGTACTTCATAAAAATGATATTGTACTGGAATGGTAGTTTACAGCAGAGCAAGTAGATATTGTGAAGAATACTGCTTAGAGGCTTCCTTTCCCAGGACTAAGAATTTAGTGATGGGGAAGCAGTAGTACATTCCTCATAGTCTATCCATAAATCCAGATTCTATCCACAAACCCTCAATAACCAATGCAAGCAGAAAAATGTCAAAAGTTGTGATGAAAAGTTCTTGAAATTTCAACTTCTGACAAAAAAAGCTGAAACAAAATTAACATGAAACTTGTCAGTCACCTCCAAAAATAATTATAATGTTGTTGTTAAGTTGAGCAAATTTCAGAGTTAATATCCCATTTTGATGAATGGTGTTCATTTCTCTTTCCATGTCTAAATTCTGACATTTTGGCTACATTAGTGTTTTTTCCCTAAATCCTTAATAGAGGTTATTTCTAGTTCAGATGTTCTAGTGGTTAGATCCATAGTTTAGACAAATTGTCTGTTGTAATTAACATTTTAAAAAACCCGATATATCATATCCTGCTCACAGCAGCCCCATCAACACAAACGTTTAACACACCAGTGACAGCCAAATGGTCCTTGTATGTCTTCCTAACATTGCTAAAAATAATTGGACTGAAATAACATTAGCAATGTTGGGAGCACAAATGTAAATAAAGCTAGATGGCACAGCATAAGTCCCAATTTAGAGAATTATCTTCACAATTTAACACTTAAGACATATAAACCAGCAAGACTATCATGAAGTGCTAGGTACCACTGTAAACTGGTTCAATCTGTCTCTTGTCTCTTACATGGTCAGGTTTTGCTGATGAAAGAAGGGCATTTTCAGGTGATTTATTTTCAAGTTTCCATAGTCCCGTAACCTGCCCTCATGGTCCAGAAACCGAGCTACAACAAACTCTTTTAAATAATTATGACATTTGCTTATTAAAATTGATAAATGAATAGTGATAGTGATTTCCCAATTGAAAACTATATGTGGAAGAATTAAAGGGTTCTATGAAGCTCAGAAATTAGAGTTCCTCCATTCTCATTGCGGTGATCAGCATGAGATGAATGGTTTGATTCATAATTAAGGATAAATATAGTAGCTCAACAATGGCACTCCACCTAAAACTGCTAGTTCTCAGACCTTTCAGGCCAGAGTTGACTTCTCCAGCTGTTTCCCTCTCTTATCAGTAACTCTTGGTTCTTGAGCTTGAGCTAAGCCTCTCTACAGGCTTCTTTCGGAAAAAGGATTATGGAGGCCTGGTGTGGGGCAACAGCAGTGATTGCCCCCCACACACTCACCACTTGAGTTTTGGGAGCCAGAATGGCCCAGCAGCCTGCTCCACCTCACCATATCCCGTCTCCCAGCCCACTGTGCTCAACTTCATGGCCGCAGGAAGTGGAGCACTCCAGCTCCAAGGGTGTGTCTAGACTACAGGGTTTTTTCCTAAAAAAGGGGCCTTTTTTTGAAAAAACTTCCCCTGCATCTAGACTGCTGCCGCATTCTTTCGCAAGTAAATCAAAAGAATGCGGCAGTTTTTTCGACCGCGGAAAACCTCATTTTACGAGGAAGAATGCCTTTTTTCAACAGTGCTCTTTCAAAAAAAAGGCACTATGTAATGCAAACTGTGCTTTTTCCAAAGAGAGCACTGAGTGCTCTCTTTCAAAAAAGTGGCTTGCTTTTTCGGAAGTACTGATTATAGTCTAGATGCTTTTTTTCGAAAGAGGTTTGCAGTTTAGACGTAGCCCAAGGTGCTCTGCTACCCAACACTGCAGAGAAGGGGGGTGTAGCAGGCCAGAAGGGCAGTGTGGAGGGGTGGAGCAGGCTGAGGGCCTTTTCCAGCTCATGCTACCTCTGTGGTGAGTGTGGGGGAGTCACCCCTACTGCCCCCAGGCCAGGCTCCGGTAACCCCAGGACCACATTCCTTAGGGAAGGAGGCAAAGCAAGGGCAGGGCTTGGGGAAGGGGGGGAGCAGGAAGGAAGGGATTGTCCTGGGCCTCATGTCTGGAGCACTGAGGGTTGCCCTCAGCTCCCTCAAGGCAGCCCTGGCTCATCCTATAATCAGGGTTGGTTTAGCCTCAAGGCTTTGCAGCCCACACATAAGCCACACTTTGACAGCATTATGCACCACACAAATGAGTGTGGAGAGGAACACAAACCTGGCAATATGATTTGGGGATTAGAGGGGAGCACTGGAAGCAGGATGTCATTTAGACAGTTTGCTTCACTTTCCCCCTCAGACCTGCCTGTGGCATTCCTTTACTAAAATTTGGGATCTATGAACCAAAAGCAGACAGGCTAATGTGGGAGAGACTTGGGCAAAGGCTGCTCCCCTTTGAATGTGGGTAACCATATAAATCTAGAATTGCCTTTATGCAATTGTACTCTACGGGTGAAATATACTCCCTGCAAACAAACAAAAAAATATGGAGCAAGTAGAAACAAGTTTAGTTGGAGAGAAAGAAGTAGATGCAGAATGAGAGAACTCTTCATCATATTTACTCAAAAGAAAAAACAGTGAAAACAAAAATCACTCCTCAAATAGCATGTAATTCATTGCCTCCTAAAGAGCTTTCAGACAATGTGTATGAAAGTGCTATATAAAGTTAAATCCTATTCTCTTCCTGCAGTATAAATATTAGCAAGAGAGAGAGAATACATTGAAACATATTGGATAGTGTTGACCTTTTGGTGTTTTGCCAGTCTGTGAATATGGCAAAAGCTTGCTGAGCTTTTCCTCCCTCAGTTCTTTAATTCTTTAGAAAATCCCCCTTCCACTCATGGCCGTTAGAAGGAATCTTTTCACTGAAAATGCATGCCTGACCTTTCATTTAAGGATTCTCACACTTTCCCATAGAGTGGACCATAAGTTCATATATATTCACATAGACAACATAAAAATAAATTGATAACTAGAGAGATACAAGGTTTTAGGTATGTTTGTTTTTTACTATGCTTACTGAATAGATTAAAAAAAATACCTGAGTGCTTTTGCAGGAACTTCCCAAAACATTTCACTGGTGGTCTGTGCCCAAATGTAGAATCATAGATTTTGAAGCCAGAACAAGATGTTATGATAATCTAGTCTGACCTCCAAAATAAGACAAGCCAAAGATTTCTGCATCAGGTCCATAACTTCCATCTGATATACACAGACATGTACCTTTGAGAAACCGCAGACTATAAAAAAAGAGAAAATTCTGAGAGAGCCATAAGGAAGGTTGAGAATGGAGCAACTCCTTTGCTCTGTTCATGGTAGTTGTGAACACATATTCATATTTCAACTCATAAAACCCAAATAATTTAATTTATATTCCCCAGGAGTCTAGTTGCTTGATATAAGACACAATTTTGATTTCATACAATGAAATCTTGCCCCCCTAAAGAAAGATCCATGCCTTCCCATAAGAGCAGTCACGTCACTAAAACCGTCCTAGCTACAGCCTTACTTCATCAGAGTAAAAGGAAGTTTTTCTACTGACTTCTGGGGGCTTTGGATCCTGCCACACAGTTTATAGGAGGAACGGTTTGCTGCTTTATTATTTCAGGGTAAAATATCACTGCATTATCTTGTAATAATCACACTATTAATGTGTGGTAAAATCTCAGCTGCCTGTGATATTTTTCAACATTGTTTTCTTATAAGCCACTTCATGTGTACTCGGTCTTAGGTTGTGAATATACAACTTTCTAATAAAAATAACTGATTCATTAACATTGTTAGTAGCTGCAGCATACATTGTTCATACAGTGAATTTCAGACTTTTGTTCCTCTATGGCAATTGTTGATTGCTAACACTAGCCATAATGGCTTTTGACCAGTCTTCAGAAAGTTGGATGAAACTTGTTATTATTTTCAGCCTACACCTGCAGTACTAAGTAGTGCACTCATGCCACCTATTGGCAAATTGCTCATGAGTCACTAGGATTCCCATTGGGCAAAGCAAAATGTTTTAGCTATGAAGAATTGCATTGTCTGTGTTCAAAATGGAGAATAATAATGGGGGAGGGGGAGGGGAGAATAAACTCCTTACATTTGCATGAGTTTAATTTGTTATCATTATGGGAATTTTACCTGGTACTGTGGTCAAGAAAATAAATAGATAAAGTAAATAACATGTTTGGAATATCAGAGCTGAGAACTGAAAGGAGTAACAGTTATTTCTGCTATGCCCAATTCAGTATTGCTAACAAGTACTTGGGCAGAGTTACATTTACAATCATTATCACATTGTCAAACCTACTTTCATATGTGATGGGAGGGTACAGAGGGCAGCTAGTGGTACTCTGGCCAAATGAAGAAAAATGAGTAGTGCTTGGAAGTTTTTGCCAGCTAGCTAAATGATGTCTCTCGGTGTGTCACCCTTCACAAAGAATTCTTAGTCAATACGAGGAGGAGTAAAACATTCACACACAGCACTTTGAATAACAGTGAGTCAAACTCTCATCTCATGAGCATAAGGCTTGGAGGGGTTCTTCATTAACATATGCCAGATGCAATTCAGATCAGAATCTTAACTAGTGATTTTGAGGATAGCAGAGAGTAACTACCACCTGAAGGCTTGCTCTAGAGCTGGTTGTCTTTGAAAAATCAACATTTAAAAAGTTATTGTTGAAAATTTTAATTTTGATCAAAAATTTAAAATATCATTTTTGTTGAAATATTTTTGGTTTATTGAGTAGTCTTGAGGTTTTTAGTTTTAGTTTTACAGTTTTTTAAAACATTCACCGAAATTCTAAAACATATAAAGATGCTGCTGTTTTTTAGACCAGCTCCATTTTGAACACCACTGCTTTCTTTACTCCTCAGTTTTAAGATGTGCTCTTGACAGTGTATTTTGCTAGTGCTGCCATTTTAATTGCTGTTCAAAAAGTATAAATGCTTGTAAGTAAAATAAATCATTACCTGCTTTCCTCGTGTTTTTCCAGACAAATGTCTATTCCTATTTGGAGTCCATTCTTCCACAGTCACCCAGAAATCAGAAGACAGGTGAGTGACTTTGAGCCACTTCCAATGAAACTTACAGTTTTATTGTTGGTTTCTTGGTGGTGGTGTACTAATAAATAACACTTGGAGCATCTACAGTGCCTTTCATCTGAAGAGAACAAAGTGTTTTACAACAGTTATTTGTTACCCTATGAAGCAGATATTATTATTCTGATTTTATGGATGGGGAAAGCAAGTCAATGAGCAGTGCTTGTTGTTTGCCTTGTTGCTGAGTCAGCCCATCCTCTCATGCTGAGGGACTAAGAATCCTGGCTCCTCATTGAACCAGCAAACTATCGATAATAAAACACTCCATCTGGAGCGCCCAATAGTCTGTTGCCGGGGGAAGGGGGAACAAAGGCGACAATTGCAAAGAGACTTGGGCAATTTAAAAGAGCCTGGGATCCCCAGCCGTTACCACTGCTAGTGTCACTGCAGTAGAGCTAAGGCAGGTATCCTGCTCGCCCTTACTCCACGCCACTCCCTGAAGTGGCTGACATCATCCCTGAGGCCCCGGTGGGGAGGTGTCTTCATATGCTGCCCCCACCTCAAGCACGGATTCCGCAGCTCACATTGACCAGAAGTGTAGCCAATGGGAACTGAAGGGGTGGCACCTATGGGCAGATTGCTTGACACACACCCCACCTTGGAGTCATTGCCAGAGGGATGTACCAGTCACTTTTGGGAACTGACAAAGATAAGTGTCAAACCCTAGCCCCCTTCCTGCACCCCAACCCCCGGCTCCAAGCCTGCAGCCTACACCCTTCACCCCCTCCTGCACCCAAACTCCCACCCACACCCTGCACTCCCCCCACACTCCAACTCCCACCCCAACCTGGTGAAATGAGTGAGCGTGGGGGAAAATAAGCAATTGAGAGAGGGGAGATAGAGTGAGTGGGGGCAGGGCCTTGAAGAAGGAATAGAACAAGGGCATGGTCTCAGGGAAGGTGTGGGGCACGGGGCAAGGCAAGGGTCTTTGGGTTTGCACAATTGACAGTTGGCAATGCTACTGAGCAGGCATGTGGGAGCCTTGGCTACTCACGGGGGACTCCACAAGCACAACACTGCTCACGAGGGCATGGCCTGTGCACGCATGGGACTGTTGACTTTGCCCACTCCAGACACTAAGCAGTCTGGGAAATGATGTCTGGGGATTCTAGAGTCAATTTTGTAAGTAGTCCAGAGGGTAGGATCCCTAGAGGGGCACTTCAGTGTTCCAGGTGCCAGCTGTCTTTGTTGTGAAGGCACATAACTGTTGTCATTGGGGGTATTTCTACACTCCAGAGTTTTACCCTGAAAATGGCCATTTTTCCAGAAAAACTACACTTACGTCCACACTGCTATTGTATTCTTTTGACAGAAAGTCAAAAGAATGGAGGGGGTTTTCTGACAGCGGTAAACCTCTTTCTACGAGAACGAAGCATTTTTCCAAAAAAGCTTTTTCAGAAAAAGGTGTGTGTGGATGTGGAAGAGAGTGGTTTTTTTGAAAGAAGAGGCCTCCAGGAAAAAGCATAGGTGCCCTGGTGGCCATTCTGTCCACAGTAAACACAACTAAAATGCAAGATATAGTCCAATAAATGTGGACGCTGTCTTTCGAAAATACACATCGCTTTTTAGTTGCGCTTTTGCTGTGTAGATGCTCTCTTTCAAAAAAAGTTTTTTCCGGAAGATCTCTTCTGGAAAAGCTTTTTCCGAAAGAAGTTTGCAGTCTAGACATAACCTGGGAGAGCAAGGTATAAAAGTATTCCTGGATACTCATTCCTGTGCTCTAACCAGTAAACTTCAATCTCATTCATAGTTATATTTTTATTTTCTTTACTCCCTTGAAAATAAATGGGTCTAATCCCCAATTGGTGTAAACCAACACTGCCCCACTGAAGGGACTGGAGCTGGCTTTACATCAACTGGGGATCTGATCCAAAATACTTAATTTATTTCAGAAAGTCATAATGGAATCTGGTTGCTTAAAATTATTTTGATGTGTTTTTCAGACTTAACAGGTTTTATTCTGTGGATTCAGTAAGATGTTCTTATTGTAGTTCCCCAGAGCTACACTCATATTGAAGACTGTTTCCACTAAAATGACCTTAAACAAAGCTATAAAGGTGTTCATTATAGATAGCAAAACATATTCTCATTTTCATTACAAAATGTTGACAATTCAGAAGATGAAGGCATCTTGGAATTTCTAGTCATTAGCAGAAAGATGTGATGATCTATTCATAAGTTTGTCTTTTTTGGCAGGTTTTTTGGTCAGTAGCTCAGAGACCAGGCACATGTCAAGCATTGCTTTGTGATTGCTGTTTAAGTGTTCGTTTCATTGAAAACTGGAGCAAAAACCCAATGGACATACTTCACTGAGGCTATGTCTAGACTACATCCCTCTTTTGAAAGAGGGATGTAAATCAGACATATCGAAATTGCAAATCAAGCTGGGATTTGAATTTCCTGCGCTTTATTTGCATAATAGCTGCCACATGTTCTTTCGAAAAATGCTATTTCGAAAGTGAAACTGAGGTCTAGATGCGTTTCTTTAGAAAAGAAAAGCCTTTTTCGAAAGATCCAGTAAACCTCATACTTCTCTTTTCAGATGGAAACATTTCAACACCCTCTATTTGTCATGGTCACTCTTTAACTGCACCATAGAAGCAAAGGTTACTAGGAAAGGAAAGCTGAACCTTTGGACTAAATCACAGTGGAAATGTACAGACAAAGCAAATGTAACGAGCACTCTCACACAAGAATCCTTTGTTATAGTTCCCACTCAACACTAACTTTCAGCATATGGGAAATGTCACACACACAATTTCATCTGAGAGTCTGAAGGGAAGAAGACGCTGTTATTCAGAACCCACAGCTGTTTGCTGCTTGCCAGTAATTTAATCCAGCACTTAACCAAATCTGGAGCAGGGAGATGTATGACAGAGTTTTGAGCTGGGGCACTTATGGCCTTCAAAGCTATGAGCTCACTCCTATTAGGTCCTTAATTGTACATTGCATTGTGAGCTTAATATTCTTTATTAGGCTAAAAGAGAAGAGAGAGGCAGAAATTGGACCACTGACTAAGCCACCCAGATGTCATCATTCAAACTTGCCAGCATGACAGCCCAGTGGTGCTCTGAAACAATGTGTTCAGGGTGAAATTAGCATGTGTAAGATCTCATTTAGAGCAGGAATTCCTTTGATAGCAGGTTAGTTAAAGATCTGGCAAGTCAAAGAGACACACACAAAGAGAATTTGCACTGAAACCCAGTCCACAGGGTTTTTATTTGCTGAAATCATGGAAAGAAGAGATCAGATTATAACAAAATAAGAGTGCTTCACTTCTAAATCTTTTTTTCCTTCTTGTAGATGCATTTATACACACACACAGAGCCAAATAATTACTGCCATTATCTAGATATCAGTAATTATTTTCAAAAAGAAAATGACCTCTCCACATCTGCCCAACAGGGAATGTAACTTAACTAAAACCATTTGGATACCTTCAGAATCCTTTCCTTGGCTACCAGCTATTATCGTTTGAGGCCACAGTCATTATCTTTCTGAATTAGGAAATACATAGAGAGGATTTTCTTCAGTACGTTACTCCAACTATTGGTCAGAGGCATTGGTGTGAGGCATTTCCTGCTCCTACATCTGAAGAAACTGCTTTTCCAGACATCCTTCAAGGGAGCAGGAACCGTGGATGAGACTCTAACTTGTGAATTTGTTTTTATAAAGCACACAGCATCACAGGATAACATCAGAGAACGTTACTGGTACCTGGCTGGCTGGTACATGCAAATTATACTTTGTCTTTGTTTAGCTAGGAAACTAGATGCATTTAAGTGAGAAGTAGTAGATCTTTTCAGATACCTCACATTCTCTTTGGTCTTAGTAAATGTGCTTACTTAATACCCAAAAGTGCACTAATATTAATGTTTTGCACTTATATAGTGTAATTAATCTGAGACTCTCAAAGAACTTCACATGTAATCATTAAGAGAAGGAAGCATTTTACAAATGAATAAAGTGACTTGTTAAGACTACAATCAGAATGAGTGACTGAAGAATAGTAGAATTAATTATATCTTTGCTCCAGTCGGTCAACATATATCGTGCCTTTCTAGGAATACCCTAAGGAAATCTATATATCTAAACACATACTCACAGCATTTTTCTTTGCTACAATATGTATCAAATTCAGTCTCATCTCAAAGCTTCTTCTCAACCATAAGTAGATATCAAGAGCAACCAGAGATGTGGATTCATGAGATTAATATTAAAGCAACAGAGAATAAGAGCTATCCTCTGATACTAAAGCATAGGGGATGATGTAGAAAGACATACTTACACAGTGAGATTTGTGACCATGACCTGAAGTTCTGAATCAAGACTTTAAGGTGTTCACCAAGTACAAGAACTTATGTGTAACTCAATTAATGGTACTTGCTAATAGCTGGTGTGGCGTGTGTAGGGCTTTGCACTCCTTTTCACAGAGTGCACCTCAGCCTTAATGTACACAGGATATAAGCAATAGATTTCAAAATGGTTTTTTGGAGAATCTTAAAGTATGCAATTAAAATCACGGAGGGCCATATATAGTTGTCTGTGATAATTACAGCAAGTATGCACAGTGCACTCCATTGTGCTAACAAATTCACAGAGACACTGATTTAGGTCCTTTTACTGGGGATAAAACAAATTATATTATAGTTGCTATATATTGTACCTCCCTTAAATCAGGACTCTGTGGTCTAGCTACATCCATGGTCTGGCAGGACCAGGGATGTTCCTGGACCACAGATCCCAGGTATAGGGAGGTCAGGTTGTGGGGCAGGAGTCTGGCAGGCATGCCAGTGACTTAGCTGGGAGCCCCGTGTGGGGTGTGGGGGGGAGGGGTGTGGAGTGAGCAGCACAGCGGAGAGTTCTGCCCTCTGTGGCTGGGAGGTAGCAGGGGTTGTCAGTGATTGCGGAACTCCAGCCCTGGCCGCAACCAGGGAGCACGAGCCCTGGCTGCAGAGCTCAGGTCTGGCAGTGCAAAGGTTGGGTCCTGCAGCAGCTGTGGGGCTCCGGCCATGGTGCTCGGATCCGGCAGTGGCTGTGGAGCTCTGGCTATGGTGCTCGAGTCCAGCAGCGGCTGTGGGGCTCGGGTCCGGCAGTGCCTGTGGAGCTCTGGATATGGAGCTCGTGGTCCAGCAGTGGCTGCTAGGGAGCTTCAGCCTGGGGAGCAATGGCTGGGCATGCAGCAGCTGTGCCAGGCTGGAGCCCTAGCAGGGGGCAGGAGTTCAGCACGGGCCATGTTGGGAGGGACCTCCTCTGGTCCGGAAAATCCCCTCGTTTGGGACTGGTCATGTCCTGAGGGTGCCAGACAAGAGAGGTCCAACCTGTATAAAGATTGCACATGGTACTTTACCATCTTGATATGACTTGAACTTTGAGTTTCATTGTGTTTTTCCCTCTGTTTGAAGGAAAGGCACACATACACTAACTTATTTCCATTCCAAGGCAACGTGGAGAAGTACAGCTAACTAAAGATCTGCTCACTCAAGAAATCATTGCTCAGCAAGTTCATAAATCAAAGTTAATTAAGCTGAAGCATCATTTTTGATGGGAGTGAAATTTGCACATATATATTTAATAACGAATAATTGTAGGTCATTGTTTTATCAGAAAAGACATGTACCATTCTTTTAATTAATTCTATTAATCTTTCTGGGAAATACTAAACTAAGGTTATACATGCCAATTAAAATTATACAGAGGATTTTAAACAGCAATAATTGCATCCTCTTAAAAAGTAATAATAATCAAAGCTTTTATATTTTTAATCAAATGCACGCTGCAAAGTGTTGTGTTCTGCCCTGCTTAAATTGCTGTTTGGAGAAAATAAAAGTTTACTCTTCCTTCCAGTCACCAATGCTAATAATGTGCTGAATTACATCCATTTCTGTTCCCTGAGGTAGGACCCTGACTAAAAGAAAACCCTACTTATGCATAAGTCATATTGATTTATACATGGCTTAATGCTGTGTTTCCTAAATGGAAAGGGTCTACGTGGGTCACAGGGCTAGTGCAGAAGGTAGGACCTGGGACAGAGGGTGGTGGTTGGGGAGCATGTCCAGCACACACCCCACAATAACACCTCTGTGGAACATACATTTAACTTGGAACTTAATAAGGACCTGATGCAGTTCTCTCAGAATTCAATGCCCAGATTCCCATTGACTTCAGTGAGAAGAGAATCAAACCTTAACTAAATGAAAATAGCTGGTATTTACATGTACCAATCATCCCCTGTTGTTTTAAGTTAAAAATAATGGCAGTTCCATTATGAAAATATAAAATCCCATCCTTCATATGGCTTTATTTTTCTTACAGTGTGTAAACATAGGTAACAGTAGGTCTGTCCTATAGCTGCCCCACCTGGCCAGGGCTCCCTGGCGATGGAGCTCCCCAGCTGTGTGGCCCCATTTCTTCCCCCGCCTGACCAGGGCTCCCGAGAGACAGGATTCATATTTCTGGGCACCCAGGCTCTCAAATCTAGCCAGACCATGGATGTTGCTGGATCAGAGAATCCCGGATTTCAGAGGTTCAACCTATATTCCAGTTTTGGCACCGGACCATCTAGCCTCTGCGTACATTAACCACAAGGGGTATTTCTCAGTGGTTCTGCAGGCACTTCTGGATCACCGTGGGCATTTCATGGATATTAATGCAGGGTGGTCCAGAAAGTTGCATGATGCATGCATCTTTTGGAACATGAGCCTGTTCAGGAAGCTGCAAGCAGGGACTTTCTTCCTCAACCATAAGACCACCGTGGGGGAAGTGGAAATGCCCATTGTGATCCTGGAAGACCCTGCCTACCCCTTAATCACAGGGCTCAGGAAGCCATACACTGGGATCCTTGACAGGAAGAAGGAGCAGTCCAATAGCAGTCTGAGCAGCTGCAGAATGACTGTGGACTGTGCTTTTGGCCTTTTGAAGGCCTGCTAGTGATGTTTGTATGGGAAACAGGACCTGGCCAATGAGAATATCCCTATGGTTATAGCCGCGTGCTATACTCTCCATAATATTTGTGAAGGGAAGGGTGAAAGCTTCACTCCAGGTTGAACTGCTGAAGCACAGTGCATGGAGGCCAAGTTCGAACTGCCCGAGACCAAGGCTATTAGAGGAGCAGAGCATGGGACCTGAGGCAGCAATTTGATGCTGAAAGTGGAGCACAATGGCTGTTTTGCAATGTTGCTGCTGGAGTGGGTTTTTTTTTTTCCCAAAAACACCCACTTTTTTTAAATCAAAGGTTAATAATCTGAGCAGGTAGAGGGAAGTGTCTTGAGGAAAGGAGAAATGAGAATAAATACAGATATTTTAAAAGGTAGAAAACGAGTATATGGGAAAAACAAATTAAAAAGAAGAGTAAACACAAAAGAGAAAAACGAAAGGGGAAATATAAACCAAGAGATATCAATTTACTGTATTTCTTTAAATTTACAGAAAGTTTGTGTAGGGTAAATTGAGGCAGCCCATGGTATCTTGCTCAGAACTGACAAATTCAAATCTCAAATCATTAGGCCAGCCCTGGGAAGCACCCAGACAGCAGTTAACTTGTTAACTTGACCCTGGTTGTCCTGGCAACTATAGTCCAAAGGGTCTCACTTTGATAAGGCCGGTACCAAACAACCACGCGGGATTGTTTTTCATTGTCCGCTTTGTTCCTAGAAAATAAGCCTGGATCCCAAAGACTGCGCCAAGGCAATACCACCCCCGCAGGAGACACATTATATTTCCGGCCGACAAAATGACCATCAACATGCCTTTGTTTATGTTGGCTCATTTAGCTTGTTAGGAATAATTACTTGTATTAGTGATAACATGTTTAATTGGCAACAGGTGGAGATGCTGTGTAATTGTCGTAGACCATTGGCTTATGTGCATATCTCACTTCAGCTGCTAGACCTATCAAATCACTTCTCCGCCGTCCATCTGCTACCTATATAATCTAATGTATGTTTTGGTTAAGTTAGTGCTCTCCGGGCTAACCACCTGGTCCGCACTCCACCAGCGCTGTGTGTTCAATAAATCCTCTGCTTGTTTTCACCTGCACCCAGTGTGTCCAAGAATTATTCCCAACAGTTTGCAATAATCAACATGCTATAAAATATTTACATTATTAAGTAAACTATATCTACGAAGGGCCATGTTCTCATTTCATTTTCAATAATGTAAGAAAGATGCAACTTCACTGAAGTAAATAAAGTTAAAACTGAAAGAGTACATATTAACTTCCAATGCCTATGTCTCATGGGCTTACTTACCACAAATAAACGGTGATATTATGGGCTCAATTCTAGTTTCTCATTTGTTTTATATCAGTGACATTAATTGTATGGAAAAAGAAACAGAATTTTATGTTCATATGGGGGTGGACAGGAGTCATACAAAAAGGATAATTAGGTATAAGCAGCGCCTTTTTAAAGGCTCTCTTTCTTAGAAATCTTTTTAATAAATAAAATAAACAAAAATAATACTAAATGGTTCAGTATGTACATACACAAATGTCTTAATGATATAACTCGGTCCTGGAGTAATTCTATTTATTTCATTGGATATATGTAGGGATAAATTTGACTTGGCATTTTGTAAAGCAATAGTAGAAAAAAACTGCAAATAATATCAAAATTACCCAAATACCCCTTTAAATCAATGAACTGCAGTGTGGTTATGAAGAGGGCTTTTATCACACTCTGCATGGATAGATTTTTATGAAGTGCATCTGGCAACATGCTTAGCAACACTATAGAGGATTCCCAGTTTCAAAACTACCTTTACATAACATTTTTGTATGAAGGAAAAAATCTCAGCTGAGGGAATGTAGCTATGTGTCTTACCTGTTTTGAAAACCTGCTATAAACCCAGCTTATTCCACATGTACCTAAGTAGAATTTACATGAAAGAGGAAAGAAATTATCTGAGATAAATATACATATACACTGCAGTCAAAGTTAAATATATTCTTGTAAGAGCTTGTCAGTCAACTCATACCTTTGACCCATGGAAACCCTGGGGCATCTGACCTCAGCTAACTAAAAGACAACAAATAGAGGGATTGATTCCCCTCCATGTGGTAACAGAGTTCTCTTGTTGGAGAGTCCGGGCATCTATCAAAAGCTGGACAGGACAATAGAGTTAAGAAATCAGATGGCATCTGTAGCAAGTTATAGGATACATTATTTGAAGAATTAGGATTGGGAGTAAGGGAATGGAATGGATCTAACTGGTTAAGAGAAGCAAGATTTACACTGGGAAGTGGGGAAGAGAAGCAGGAGAAGTGACATAATGGCTAAGAATCCAAACCAAACCTCCAAATCTTCTGAAGCTTTCCATCCTTACTGTAAGTACACACCAGATGGAGCATATAAAGTAGGATAATCTCTCAGAACATCCTCTCTAATCATGCTCAGACCCACATTATGTCTCCATCTGTCATGAGAACATTCCAATTTTTAGCAGTATATTTCTTCTGACCACAGAAAATATAAGAAGTCATTTCAAGTCTTTTTGTTTAGAAAAGGAGGCCTCCTGTGCATAAGTCTTGAGTGCACTTAAAGTACCATTGACTTGCAGTAGGAACTGCATCTAGTCAGCACTTCTAATAATGTGGCCCTTTATTTGCTAATGAATTAGGGCCCATTCCTGCAATTACAAATTTAGTTTTACTCATGAACTAAATGTATATGGGAGATGGTGCCTTTAATTAGCAGCATTCTGGGAAGAATATCATAATTTCATATTGTTTAGCCATTTGCACTTCAGGAAAGTGTTCACACCTGTAAGATTTCTTACACAAAGTACGCTGGGAAAGAGGGCATTATTTTTCTTTTTAAATTCAATCAGCTTGAAGGCATGAAGAGATGCATCTATGAACAATACATTTCCAAGATAACTTCCTGATTTTAGAGAGTTGTGAGATGAAAAATAATGCTTCCTAAATTCATTTTGGGATGGGGATGCTTTGCCTCAGGCTACTTTTGCATCTTATTTGATTATCTAGCTTGATCTTGGGTAATGTGGTGACTGCTGGAGAGGTACAAACAAACTAAGGCCAGGTCTACACTAGATCCAGCAGCTCAGCTTAAGGTGTGCAACTCCAGCTACGTAGAATACATAGTCTAGTTTAAGCAGAGCTTGGTGGCATCCCTACAAAGGGAAGCCAACAGGAGCAAATGCTTCTGTCAGTTTCCCTTACTTCTCCCAAAAGGAGTACCAGACACCAGTAGGGGCACCCTCTGAGTTTGTTTATTGAGTCTTAATTTGACTCTCTAAATCAAACTCCGGAAGATTGATCACAGTAGTGACAATTTTCCTTTTGGTGTAGACAAGGCCTAAGATCTGGCTGAAACTCATCATGCACATATCCTAGACTCGCATGGCTTAAAATGAGCTTTGGATCAGGCCTCTTCTTCAGGAGACTTTGGATAGTTTGATCTATGCAATGTGTGTTCTTATGCTGCACTATGGTAGGTTTATACCCATTTTAAATTGGAGCTGATTCTGTCTAACCTTGGTTTCACAAATGTAAATTGACCATTCCTTCACCACAGAAAGGCCCAAACGTTCACATCTATTCATCTGACCCCTTGGGGACACTTTATTTACATACATAGGAAAAGGTACCATCTGGTCCATGATTCACCCTTCATTCTGCTAGTCTCGTTTGAACCTTGAAGCTGATATACGCTAATGTGAAACTTAAAGCTATAAAATGGGCAGGGAAAGAATTCCAATTGACCTGTACATACAAGCCATAAAGAATTCCAATAACAAATCTATGTTCCAGAGCCCAGAAGGGACAGTTCTAAAAAGATTAGCTTTAATTTAATTTGAAAAGGGACAAGGATATCCATAAATTTTACATCTTTTAGGGGAAGTTTCATCATTAAGAATCTGCCTCAAGATATTTGAACTATATGTTGTGGAATATGCAGAATTACCGATATGTACAGCACTGCTTTATTCCATGTATTAAAAATCAAACTTTATCTTATTAATATTTCTATTGTAGTTGTGCCTAGAGGCCCCTTTTAGGGAACAAGGCCAACTGTGCTAGGCACTGTACAAGCACAAAACAAAAAATGATCCCCCTTCAAGGACGTTGTAAAATAAGTAGGATCAACAATAATATTTCAAGCTGAGATTGTGTTAAAAGATTAAGGGAATTAGACACCTATCTCCCATTGAATTAAAATTCCAGAGTCATTATTTAGATGACTCATATTTTAAAAATGTAATGACACTTAGTTGTTGTGATTCCATGGAAGGATGGTACAAGTAAATGGATTTGCATATTATTGGTATATCAGAGATATATGTCAAGTTCAAAAGCTTTCAGACACCGAATAAAAAACTGTACCACTACACAGATAACAGGCTGTAATACTTGTTTACTGCCTTCCACAAAGATCCTCATGAAAGTAAAATCTCTCTCTCATTAGCTTAGCCTGCTGAGTCAAAATTTGACTAAAGAAGAGTTATTTACTCCTTCCCATAACATAAGAACTAGGGATCACCAAATGAAATTAACAGGCAGCAGGTCTGAAACAAACAAAAGGAAGTACATCTTCACAGAATGCACAGTCAACCTGTGAAACTCCTTGCCAGAAGATGTTGTGAAGGCCAGAACTACCACAAGGCTCAAAAAGGAGCTGGGTGGGCAGGGATGGTGTCTCTTGCCTGTGTTTGTCAGAAGCTCGGAATGGATGACAGGGGATAGATTTATTTACTCATTCTCTTCACATAATATCAGAAGAAAGATTGCCTGGAGTGGGGGGAACCAAGCTACAACCAAAGAATATACAGTGATCACAAATAAACTCTGTAGCAATAAATACATCACAAGAAATATTACAAGATACTTTTCTGGAAAAAAGGAAATGCTTCACTGTTAAAGGTCTCTTATTTTACTAGCCTTGAGCAGGAAGATCACAAAGGGAAAAGATGATCTCAAAAAATCCCTTATAGAAATGACTTTTCTATAGGTTTTTATAAACTTATAATTTTAAAAAGTTATATCCCAGTTATAGAACCCTCTACAGTGATTTTCAAAAAACCCAGAATATAGATTTTCAAAGTAATTTGTGTAGAATAGTACTTATTCTCCTCCCCCCCCCCCCAATTAAATTTGAGAGGTGATTTCTTAAAGTTGGGAAAGACTTGGAAGAGACGTTTTTAAAAGTCAATTATCCTCAGGTCAGCTGATTAAACAAAGCATTTCTGATATTTGGGACTAGAAGAAAAAGTTGTTGTGCAATAGATTAATGTCTTCTCTATTGCATGGTAGTACTTTGCAATAATGCACAGAACATTGATTCAAGTGAAAAGGAAGATTATTTTTATCTTTATCGGTAAGTGTTTATTTTAGTGCAGTTTAGTGTTTCCTTACCATCTGCCTTTTATTAGATAATTGAATTTTATGTGGCTATTTTACTGCAATTAAATGGTACATTTCTCATGCCACTATTACTTCCATTTCATTGAATCTACACCTCTCCTCTATAGCTTGAGCAGCCATTCATTCACCCCAGCTGAAAGAACAATTGCAGGATTTTCTCCTTTCTAGTTGCCTACTTTAATTTCGCTAAAATGTTTTGGTTTTGGCAACCCAAAGAACTTGGTTCAGTGGTAACTGTACGGAGTCTAATTTGTTCATTACCCCCTTTCTCTTCAAATGATGCTTTCTGCCTTTAATATCTATTTTCACTTCCTGATTTTAATTCCTCATCCTTGATTTATATTAATGATGCGTGTAAATTTTGTGCAAGAGGTGGAGATTTGCTTGAAATATATCCAAGCAGTACCTGCTGTTTCTTTCTCCCTTTTACTAACCTGGAGAATATGTTCAGAAAGAACACATCCCTGCACATTAGAAGGATTACATATTATGGTTACAATGGCCTTAAAAGTATCTAGGGAAATAAATCGCATAGATTACAGAGAAAGAAGTAGGTAAGATGGATGGATAATACTGATCACTATGTAGATATTTTTCCAATTTAAAAATAGTTTATACTAATATTTCAGTGTATAAAGAGATCAATGATTCTCTCTGCTCTTCTGATAAGCTTTTATTATTTACGACTATGACATTATCTTTCAATGACCTTGTTTTATTAAGCTTTTGTACGTAATCCAGTGAAGAGTCACAAATGTTTTGAGTCAATTCAACAGCTATATTTTTAGTTAAGTCTAGAATAAATAGCACAATTAAAAAAAATAAAAACTATGGGGCAGATCCTTTATATGTGTAATTAACTTAGCTCAACTAACACTGATGATTTACATCATGTGAAGACCAGATCCTACACAGGCAATGATGGCTCTGACTTGAGAAAACATGTAAGCATGTATATAAGTTGATCTGTATTCAGGATAGCATTTAAGCAAATGGGCCTGCTGACGGGGGGTGGGGGGGCAGCAGGGAAGCAAAGGGGGCAACTGCCCCGGGGCACAGAAATTCTAAAGGGCTCAGGACTCTGGGTTCCGTTGTTGCTACAGTAGCAGCTGTGGTGGCCATGAGCTACTGCAGCACTGGCAGCACCCAAAGCCCAGGCCCTTTAAATCACTGCTGAAGGCTGTGCAGTGCACTTTGAGCAGCTCTGAGGGCAGGGAAGGGTGACGTGGCATGCTCCAGGCAGCACTAAGAACTGGCTGCCGCTGGTCCCACCCCTTCTTCCAAAGGCTCCACCTTTTCTGGGAGCATGGAGCTGACCCTCCCATTTTACCCAGGGGACTGGGGTGGCTGTTGGCTCCCCTGTAAGCACGTATGCATGTGTTTTCCTGGATTAGGGTATATAACTATAAACTATATGGCTGATACCGTTGACTAAATTAATACTGAAAGGCTGGATTCTGCTCCTTTTGCAGTATTTAGAGCAGAGGAAATAGGTGATGTTTTGAATTGGTAACTGTACTGAAAAACTGAAAAAAAAAATTGTTGGCTCCAAAATCAAACTTTTTCATTTCTTTCTCTCTCAAATGAAGAAGCGAAAAATGTTCTGGTTTGAAACAACATTTTGCTCAAACAAAAAAAGAATAAAGCAAGCAAAATTGCTGAACAAAAACAGTGATTCAAACTGAAATGTTGAAACATATTGTTTTGAGAATATCAAAATAAATGGATTTCACATTCTTTTCCGCTCTTTTTTTATTGACCAAAATTTGCCGAATTTCGTGAATAGTTTCAGTCAAACCAAAATTTCATTTTTTGCCAACCTACTGTCTGAAAAATGCTCACATTTCTAAACTCAGTGGAGATTTTCTATTGATTTAGATGAAGCAAGATACAACCTATATTTGCATGTTAATTTAACTGATCATGAATGGTGGTAATTTCAAATCCTTAATTGAATTAAATAATATACATGATTATATGAATGAATAATAATATTTAGCTTTCATATAGCACTTTCCACTAAAGGAACTCAAAGAACTTTACAAAAGAAGGTAAGATTCAATACCATTCTTCAGTTAATTTAATGACTATTAAGTAAATTTAACTAATATATATCCCCAGCCATTTGTGACTATAGAAGAGCAAATCCTTAGCACACGCTAAGCTAGTACTCTCTAAAATCTTGAGTTGGATGATAAGACAGTTCACATTTCTTTTGAAGAAAATACAGAATTTGTTTAGTCTGAGAGCATAACATCTGATGTCATACAAAGATAATAATATTCTTTTTATCTCTGTGGCATTTCTTCATTTTTTCTCCACTAATGTGACTTAGAAGCAAAACTGGCTTAAAAGCAAACTAAGACATGTCTCAAAAATTACTTTGATAATGCTAATATGCCCTTTAAAATTGAGGCCAGCTGGGAAATTGAAAGGGTGACAAGTGGAACCAGCTTGTTAAAGGTTGGCATGTTACCAGTCATTGGCATGGCCTAAATGACAGTAACAGTATCTGGAAAGTGGTTGATAAGGAAATCCTGTTATAATGCTGTGCTAGTTTCTTTCTTAAATTACCTAATATATGATTTTATTTGTACAGTTTCTTGATTTTCTGACAAATTGATTTTTTTTTTTTACTGAAATGCTCTTGTCCTTAAACAAATGCATGAGAAGTGGTTTTCAGCAGTTCTTTGGAGACAGGAAAATCCAATGTATAGTGAATTAACTTGGTCACCTGGGGAGTTCTTTCAAGGAGCCCCCTTCAGTTCAGAAGGCTAAAATTCATGATAACGATTTATGGTGGAATTTTCAAAGGTGTTAAAGGAATTAAGAGCCTAAGACCAAGATCCTAAAAGATATTTCGGCACCTAACTCACCCACTCCCCACATTCGATCTGAAGCAAGCTGTTTTGATATCTTTGAAAAAAATCCATCCTTAAGTCTTACCAGAACAACACTGGAAGAAGGATTCTGGAGAAGGGCTTTTTCTTCAAAAGACAAAGGAAAGAGAAGAGTTGCAGTAACTACAGGAAATGTTCGGTGCAGAATTACAATCATATTCTTGCCTTAACTGGTTTTGGAGGGAGAAAAAGAAGCACACAGTAAGCTAAAGACCAGCAAAACTGAGAAATAGAAAGATTATTGGAAGTACAGACTGAGCCGCTGTGTGGGAATTAAACACCCACTGGGAAAAAAAACGGATGCGCTCATGCAGGGACAAATTAATCTGTTGTGGCCCCAATGCTTGGACAGTGGCCTTGCCCCCATTCCACCTGTGCTCCACACTGAGGCCCCGCCCCTGCTCAGCCTTCTGTCTTTCCAGCCCCATCTCATGCTCTCACAGGAGGAGGAGATGGAGAGAAACACCCCATGGCAAAAACAGCACCTGTTGACTGAGTTTAATTTTGCTACCATGTACAGTCTCACTGATTGCAAAACTGAAGATGACTTTGCATTTTCATTTAAAAAGATGCCCTAATTTCTACTGTAAACCAACATTTTACAAATACCTACTCACTTTAAAGCCCTCATGCCCAACTAGAGAACTTCTATCCCTCTACTTCTATCCTTCTACATAAAGCATATTGGAGTCCCAATAAGGGGAACACTATGCAGGAGCACAGTAGAGAATAAAGCCCCAATCCAGCAAATCCAGTCAAAATGATTGCTCAAGTGTTTGGATCATGGCTTAAATTCACAGCCCAAGCAGAAGTCGGTGTTCTTTTCCCTTTTAGTTAATTCCCTTTTCTGTGTTTTCGAGTGGAAGAGTGTCACTTTACTTTTTTTCCTCAACTACAAATTTTTTCTCTGACTTTAATTAAGCTGTCCTGTAGTTCACATGTTTCATTAGCTTGGCATGGTTGTCACAACTCTGTCACAAGAGGGTCATAATATCCATCCTGCTGTTGGCATTTGTATTCATGCTGAATAAATTCAGTCCCTGACATCTAAGATTTTCACAGGCTTTCTCTACTGTAAAATCATCTTATTATGCTGTCAATAAAATGCTAAAGAAGAGATTACCTGAAAATGAATCCACAGCGTTTGTTCCTTCTCACCAGTCAACATGCCAGCTAGTGGCAGCATGAAAGAATCAGCTATGAAAAAGAACAAATAGAAATTAAATTGGTAAATCACAGTGAAACACCCCACAGTATATCAGCAAGAGCAAATCTCAAGTTTTCAATTTATCTTAATGGTGCAATAAAAGACCTGCAAGCAAGATGAGCTACCTTTGTATCGATAGGTACACACACAAATACTTCTATGGCCAATATTAAATGGCACTTAAGTGATCCATAATCATTGATAAATTTATCCTCACAGCCACATAAAGTAGCGAAATATTATCCGTTTTACAGAAGCACGTCCCATTCAGTGATTTTGCCCAAGAAAACTGAGAAACTTTGTGGCAGTGTCAACAAGTAAATCGAATTACTCCTGACTCATAGCTCAAGTAGTTAACCACAAGACCCTGCTTCAGGTCAGGGTTTGCTTCAGATATGAAAATGTATTTATTTTTCCCCTAAGAACTCGATGTTCCTGCTTCCTGCCCAATAGAATATAATAGCTTTAATTTATATAATCAAATATAACTTTAACTCTTTGGGTATATCTACACTGCAACACTATTTTGAAATAACTAGCACTATTCCAAAATAACTTAGTCCACGTATATACAGCAGGCAGTTATTTAAAAATAGTGTCAAAATATTGTCAAGCTGGAGGACTTCTTACTCCAAGTCTTGTAACCCTCATTGTATGAGGAATAAGGGAAGCCAGAGGAGGAGTGCTCTATTTCAAAATAAGTGCTGTGTAAATGCTCCCTATTTCGAAATAAGCTATTTCAAAATAAGATATGCAATTGACGTAGCTCAATTTGCATAGCTTTTTTCGAGTTAAGCCCTGCAGCGTAGATGCACCCTTTTTGTGTTAAACAAGAATAGTAAATTTTGATGCCTCACGTCAAATTTTATCTTTTATTGTTCTGAGCACTGGAATGGATTCTATAATTATCAAAACTGTGTTTCTGGCTTAGATACCATCCAGCAAAATTCAAACAGGAATGATACTGGGAATGGCATAGTTTTAGCTACACAATTGTATGAGGTTTGCTGTAAAAACAATGTGCTTGTAGTATGCCATACTTCCACATGCTTAAAGCTGTAAATACCTCTTGTTGAATGAATCCAATTAAAGTTCTTTTTTAAAGAGGCTATTAGCTTACAAGCTAATTCACTGTCACAGAAACTTGTAACACCTAAAAGAAAGCCAAAGAATTATATTTATGTGCCAGCTGACTATTAAGACTGTGCTTATTGATGTTTAGCATCTATACAATGGGAATGATATGACTCTATAACATTGAAATTACAATCATATTTCAAGCACTCACTTTAAAAAATGGCCAAATAATCTCCCTAAGAGTTTTATGCATTGCTTCAGGCACATCTTTGCCCCTCTAGATTTTATCCTGTCTTTGTTGAAATATTAGGAGCACTGCAACTGTTGTAATTCCATCTACAGGTCTCTTCTCCAAGGGTAACTGTTGGTCTTTTTGTCTATGTCAGCCTGTGAAAACAGATCAGCTGGAGATGGTATCTCCACTTTCCTGGAGTATAATTTAACACTGCATCATAATTCCTTAACCTTAACATCCTTCTTTGAATTTTCATGGGACACTCATTCAAAATATTTGCATATATATAGCACAAACACGATTATCATTCTCACTGCAAAATCTTGTGCTATTTCCCATGATATCATGTGATGAACTCAAATGCCATGAATCATTGTTGATACTAGAAAGAGTAGCCTGCAGCCTGGATAAAGTATGTTAATAGTGTTATACAATTATAAAAGCAACATTAATACGATTCATCCCACCATGATATAATCACTGATGGAATTTTTTGTATGAACGTGAACAAAATTGTCACCAACTACTTTTCTTTCTGGACATTTCTCATCCCTGCACTTACCATTACATAATGTCAGAAAACATCCTAATGGTCCAGGCTAGTCTTTGGGGTCTTTCAGGAGATGGCATCTCATACAAACTGTTTTGTGTTTAGCAATTTTATTACACAATGTTTGTGCTAACATAAACCAGCCAAATCAACAAGCAACCTAGTAGAGCCTTCCTCCTTCACATTAGTGCTTTGTGCTTAGCATTCTTTTTCAAAGCACTATACAAACATTAATTAACAAAAGGCCCTGAGGTTGCAGGTTTCCTTTCACTGAATGTCCCAGCATCCCTCTGGTCTGAAGGGCTCAGTAACAGGAAAGTTATTATCATGTTTCTAGATTCAAATGATTGGGCGTTAGGGACCTTGGAGGAAAGGAGCAGGGGAAAGAGAACTGGTAAGAGCGATACTGCAGGAATTGAGAGCTACGTGTTTAAGGAAACCGGTTGTAAGTGCGTTTTTAAGAGCCATATTGAATAGTTTACAGCACTATATAACCAGCAATTTTCCTGCAGCCTAAACACAAATGGCATGCTATTAAATTGGCCTTTAAATTACAAAATTCTAAACTACATCTCTTCCATCTGCACTTAGTCCTCTTGAAGCACAAAGGCTATACTCCCTCCATTCTGATGAATTGTACTGTTGTATTCACATCTATGGCCCCAGGTATTCAAAGAGGACTAATGATTCTGTGTGCCCGACATTTTGCATCTCCAACTTAAAACACCTCAAAGGGACCTGATTTTCAGAAATTGCTAAGCACCACCTTGTTCAAATTAGGTCCTTCTTAAATATGAGGACCAAGAACAGAAGTTTCCAAAAACCACTTGTCCCTTTGCCTGTCTTTTCCCCACACCTTTGCATGTGCCAGTCACTACTTTAAAAAAATACCACTTTTATCAAAAGCAGCATAAATCTAGTTACAGCTTAGCTCAAACTTCCCTTGAATTTCATCTGGCTACTCATTCCCAGAAAAGACCTATCCATTTCTTCTCCCCTGCTTTCTTATGGTGCTTCTCTAAGGTAACATCTCATAATAGGAGTCTCTGACATAGCTTCCATATTCCACTAGAATCCTCAATCCCCAGAGAAGAACTGATCTGCTCCATCTCTCAAGTTTGTGCAATTAAGACCCCAGACAGTATTGTTTCACTGCTCTTCCAAAGTGAACCTCTTGAAATATGAGGTTCATCATTCCCTCTATTATTTGCAATGAACATCCAGATGACATTCTATTTTGTCAAAAGCAAGACAGCATAATTTTTCCTCAGGATTGTTTTCTGCTGTTTTCTCTAATTCTCCTTTTTAAAATTTTATAATTTGAACAAGAAAAATATTAAAATGAGCACAGTTTGTCAGTAATAAACAACATTGTCAAGGGCTTAATTGCACAAGGTTGGTAGATGTCGAGAGCACAAAATACATGGCATAATAAAACAAAATTATATTTAGTCTCCATTAATGTAAAGTGAATTAGATATAATCAGAACTATTGAATGCAGTTGAACTCATATTTAGCAAACCCACATTTCCTTTATTTTTGAACTAATAAACATTAATTGGTGACAACCTGAACCTCAAAATTCAGACTTCAGAGCCAAATTTTACCAAGGATGGTATGTATTCTGTTGGTCCTCTTGACTCCTTCTTGACACCCTGAAAAGGGCTTTCTTTTGGGCTTAGGATCCTTGCAAAGAAGGGACGCCAGGATCTTGGAGCTTGTGCAGAGGAACAGGGCCATCCTATGCAATCATGGGATCTGGGTGCTGGATTCTCTGATTCCACCACATGGTACAAACCCATCCTTTCCCCTCCACACAACAGGAAAATTCAGAGGAATCTATGTAATCAGAATCTATCCACATGTTCATCCTCCATGGCTTTCTCCTACAGATTCTTCCTCTGGGAAGGAAAGGGTTGCCTCCATCTCCCTCTCCCAGTAGAGCTAAGAGTGGTGCACTTTACTGTAAGGATATCGGATCTCATGCTCCAGTGTTTAAGCTGATCAGACTTGATATTGGTTGTATCAGGAGGGAGGTTTCCATCCTGCATCCAAAGTGCTTCATATACAATTGATGCTGGATGACGCAGTGACCCCATAGAAATCAGTGGCAAAATTCCCCTTGCCTCTAGAGGGCACCTATTTCAGTATAGGGAGAAGGGTGTTGTCTTTGTTTGAAAGAAAATATTGACCAAGAAGGCAGGATACAGAGAATATCTGACACTGTAGACCCTATATTCCTAACTATACTGGCAAGGTTCATGTTCTAACCCATGTCCCAGATTACTTGCTGGTCATTTAGTGCACTTTTGGCTTTGACTTTGTTGCTGGTTTCACTTTAGTAACTTTTAAAGAATAAAATTGTTTGCATTCACTTTTCATTTTGCTGCTTCAATTAGAGACATAAACCTACTTAGTTTTATTTCACTTACTTGTATTTTGTAATGCATCTCACAATAACTTTTCTTAAAGTGACTATTTGCCACTAAAAAGTCAAGCTTTTGGGTTATCATATGCGAGGGAGATTCCTTGAACTCCAGAGCCATCAGGTAATATCCATTTCCATTCCATGTCCAGGACCTCTGACTGACTCATGAAGGAATGGACACCTCTAAATTTCTGGAGAGTCCTCAGAAAGATTTGTCTACTGGAAGCTCGAGAAGAAGATGAAAAAAAAAACCCCAAAGAGAGTAGAGGCCCTCTCCTTCCTGAACAAGATGGCTGCAACTGAGAGCATGGTATCTATGATAGGCCTGCTAGAGAAAGTTCCTGCACAGTAGCTATCAAGGCCACAACACAAGTATCTCCTGTATTTCAGTTAACTATTCTCTACAAACACTGACAGGATGGATAAATATTTGATGGAACGCCAGGTGCAAGAGCACTCTGGCAAAGTGCAGAGAAAACTCACTGGCCTGTTTCTCTTAAATCTAATTTGGCAGACTTCTTTTGAGGGAAGGTCTCCTCCCCACAGTAATCTGAAGGAGCAGAGAAAGGAACGCCACTAGCGTTTGTTCCCCAGTTCCTTGCAGGATTTCTCAGCTGCTGAGTGATTCTAAATTTGATTTAGAGAAAGCAAATAGGTTCCTGGCACTAAGCCAATTTCAAATGCCAAACTTCATGCACCAATTGTCAATTTTCTCAGTTTTACAGGAAAAGAATAAATAATGAAGCTAGCTCATGGGAAGAATGTTTTGAGAGATGCCAGAAAATAAGATAACAAATTTTCAAGATTTTGCAAAAGATGTAGTTGAACAGAGATCAGAATTTAGAAGAGCAAGGGAATTTGCCAAGCAATGAGGGCTCAAATACTATAAAACTCCCAGCTCAGTTGCATGTCAAGGTTGATGCGGAAGTGCATCTGTTCCTAAAGCCACAAAAAGCGGAACATTTTAAAATAGCCTACATTGATTGAGTACCTGTTCTATTTTATGACACGTTTACTTCCCACTTGTCACGTCTGCCTTACCCACATTTATGAACTTACCAAGTTACTGTGACTAACTAACATACTTATTTTGGTTATCTCTTCTGCTCCAAGTTTTTTTGTGGGTTTTTTTTTTAAACTTTTGGGGCACGTATATTAAAACTCAACAAATGGGTGAGTGGGAAGCATGAGAAACTTACCCATCCCACCTCACCTCAAACTGATCTCATGTGATTGTGGACAGGAGGTATTTAAATTGTGTATTAGCAATAGTAGGTATCCCTGGTCCTGTATTTTTGCTGGGGAATTAATGAAACATTTGACAGTATCCATTAATGAAAAGATCAAATGTTCCTAAATATTAGCTATTAACCTATTAACAAATCCTACCTATTAGCTCAGAACACCAAAGAAAACAGTGGGGAGTGACATAGTTCCCTGTTGCTTGTTAGAAATTTGAGGGTTCCACATTTTTGGCGCCAGTAGAGAACAAATTATTTCTGGGGGTCCTCAGTGCCCAGCAGCTTGACACATCCTATGCTGGGAGTGTGAAACATTGCTCTCCACCCTGAAAGACATCCTGGATAGCTTCACGGAAGCTGAGCAATGTAGTTCTACACTGTGTGGACCAATGGAGCAGAAAAGAAGACCCGTGTGAGTTGCTGAGATACAAGGACAGTGATTTCTGCTTTCCCTAATTCTTCCCTCTTATCCTGTCCCTGCTTGTCCACTCCTCCCATGTCCCTGCTCCTCCACCCCATGCCCTCTTACCCTTTCCTAATCTCTTTCACAAAACCCCTCTCTCTCTCTGAACCCCTCATCTTCTGCAGCCTCTACTAGTTTGTCTGAGCTCAAATTCCAAGTACACAAACAAAGCGAAAATAGAAGCATTTTTTCAATTGAATTGTTTGTTGTCTTCTTTGATGCTGTACTTTACAATTTGTGGGAACTGTTCAATTGCTCCTGTAAGCTTTATGTTTTATTTAATATGAGGAAGGGAAACAATGTTTGGTTGTAAACTAAAAGTCAGAGGGAGCAAGTGGTCCTAGAAGAAAAGACAACATATAATGTCTCATTCAGTGTACCAAGAGTTTGCTTTGGCACACTGAAAAAAGATTACCCATTAGGAAACTGTATGCAATCATATCTTTGACATCCCAAATTAAGACATATTATGTTTATGAAATGTGAGATCCCTTTCCATGTTCTGCAATGCAGTTATTCCTTTTCAGTATGGGAAAAATAGGTTGCCTGTTAAAACAACAATTTCAATAATGGATTGTGAAGGAACTCTTATCCTAGATAATATGGACTCTTCTTCCTTTCCCAACCCTTCTGGGATATACAGTTGGTTTAGTTTTGTTTATAGCAATGAGTGTTTGATAAGTGGTTTCTTTTCCTACATTTGGCAATATGCTTTTTATATTTTTGCTCTAACTTGTCATTCTGTGTTCTTTCCTATTTCCTTTTTGAGTCCTCTTCTCTTTAGTCCCTAGACATCTGATAAGTGGCAAGCATCTGGCAGCATAACCCAAAATCTGTGGAATAAATGTCTCAGACACTAATAGATTCCCCACATTGGGTTCTACATGGGAAGCAGGATAGGAGGTAATAAAGCAAATGGTACTTTGTACTACACATTCAAAAATAATTCCTAACATAGCCAAAGAGATCCTGAATCTTAATTTAATTTCCCGGAATGTAAAGTCTCTCAACACTTCAATTAAAAGAAAAAGGTATTATTATTACAAATGAAAGCCAAGGCTGATATAACGCTTTTCCAGGGGGGCACACTTGACCAAAAATGAGGCTCTGATCCAAATCCAGAGGGGTAGCCAATCTCTTCTAGAAAGCATTGGCAATAACAGTTTGAATCAATTTCTAATGTTCAGAGCAGATTTTTAATCCATAAAGTCACTATACATTGATCAAAACTAATCATTGCTAATATGTATGAGCCTGACCTTGGTGATCCTGAAACCTCTCATAGGCTCTTTACGAAGTTATATCGAGAACTCTATATCCCTATTGTGATTTTAAATAAGCTGCTTGATCCTTCTGTGGATCCTCCTCAGACTCATAAGCCAACCAAAATTAGAATGGTTCTGGAGATGCACGCTGAAGGATTTGGAACTATGCATTAACTGTCATTTTATACATCCAATGGGCAGGGAATCATCTATAGGGTAGCTCCTGATGCCCTGGAGAATTCTTCTTGATGTGCAGGGACTTGTTTAATTCTGTAATTGACTGCTCCATTAAATACAACTGCCTATTATTCTTCAAATAGCAAGAGGCCTGAGTGAAAAACAGCCATGTAGATGGAGATTTAATTCTTCACTTATTATAGCCCCATTGCAAAATTTTTATTGAACAAGAAATTAGCTTGTGCCTGGAGATAAATGAACCCTTGGCATCTTCCAACAGGCTACTGAGAGAGCCACTCAATGCCTATTTGAGGGATAGAATTACAAGTTTCAGCTCTGCCAAGAAGAGGGAACATGGAAAAAATGATAGCCCTAGGAATAAAAGTAAAAGAGCTCAATTTGTCTTCTGTTACAGATCCATCTGCAGATTTGCTGCAATCTCTGATTAATTGTAGATATGAACTCAATAAGCTGCACTCAGTGGAGGATGAATTTGCCCTCTTTCAACTCAGGCAAGACTTCTGGGAATTGGATGATAAAGCTGAAAACAGCCTAAAGACAAGAGATGTCTGCATCCAAAATCATAGCTATCCATAATAAACATGGTAAATTATGCACACCGATAAAGATATCAAATGTCTATAAAGATATAATGACTATAAATACCTTCACAAATGGAACACCTACTTCACAGATGTTTTGGATCAAATTTTCAAAAGTAATACATTGCCATAAATTACTGCAGTCCAGCATAGAAACTCCTCAAATGAAAGTTGTATATGTGGTTATGTAAGTACTGTGCTGGGTTAACTCAACTATAAAGATTGTGTGTTTTGGTGGCTGCAAGCATTACCAAGTGAATAATTTCACACAAATGGAGGAATAGCAGAAAAGAGTAGCACTATTCAAATATATCTGAGGAAGCAGTGAAAGTATGAATAGCTTATCGCTATAGACAACATTTCTATTAATTTGAAGAGATTTGGACCTGTGTCTTAATAAAGTTGGATAAAGAATACTGAGAGATCAAATAATGCCAGATTTCTATTCCACCTGACTTCTTCTCTCCCTCTTTTTGCCCTCTGTCGCCTCCTCCCAATTCATGTGTGTGTTTTCTCATTATTAGTACTCCCATCCTACCATGTGATGTCTGTTCAATATTATTTGAATATGTATTGTCTGTTTTGCAACCGTGACAAGATGTAAAGTTGCATAATCACACAATTTTATTGGATATGCTGTGAGATGTGTAGTATTGGACAAACTATATGTCATGTATCTTTTTAAATTGTTTCTTTATGCAAATTAATAAAACCAAAAGTCAAGATTTTGCTGAAGTTACCATACCTACATTTGGAAAAAAACCACCCAAACCACAAAAGCTGTGCAAATTTACCTTACCTTAATCTACTATATATTTTAGAGAGCTCGCCTGTAGATTTGATGAGGATCGTCTCCTAAATAGTAAGAGCTAGGAACACCAAAATCAGTATGCAGCTTCTTCTTATCATAATTTAAAGCAACATAAAGGGTCTGGTTGTCCCAAGAAAACAGGATGTGCCTGGAATGGGATTGCTTCTCATAAAACCAAACAGAAATGAGACTGAATCACCAAAGCAAGTACAGTCCTCAAAATTGACTTAATTGAATGAACATTGAAGGAGACTGCACCAAGATGAGCCAGAAAAATAGGATGAATGTAGAACAGGATTGCTTCTCAATAACCCTTACAGAAAAGAGATAAAATGGAGAAATTTGGAGGAGTGCTCTGTTTTGGCACAGATAAATCAATGCTTAAGGTTTGAAAACCAGAAGACAGTATTATTGGAAACCAATTTGACTATATCCTTTTTTTGTTAAAACATAGTAATTGATAACAGTTTATAGGGATAAAGAAAAAATACACCTGATAGAATTCCCACTTTTAAAAAAATTACAAAAAATATTATGGACAAATTTTAACAATCCCTTTTTAAAGAAATCCAAAATAAAAATTAACAATAAAAATAACACTGAGTTTTTTGAAAAAATACAGTCATTTAAATAAAGCATGTACATTTTCATTTTATTTTAAAAAATCCCTTTATCAATTAAGGATCTGAGCAATGCCAGGTAAATTGCTAGTTCAAATGAAAATCTTAATAATCTAGATTATTGTCTTGCTATAGAAAAGCACAAATTCTGGTCTGCAAGCAGTAAGCCTTGCTTTAGCTGTCCATCAGAATAAAAACAAATAAATTAATTTTGTTTGTTTTTCTGCTTTCATTTGTCAAACTCTTAAATAAAAAGTGCCAAGGTGAACACACTTAGGTTTTCAGTGAAAGAGGACCTTTTTGCCCTCTCAACCCTGTTGGATATAGTTCTCCTGATATTAATGTCATTGGAAATATCATGGAAACATAACTGCTTGTGATATTTCCAATGGAAATACCAACCAAAAACCTATTCAAACATTATTTGTGTTGTAAATATCATAAGGATATTTACAGATAAGAGCAAAGTAAGAGGAAGAAATGGAAAGCTGAGAGGACTGATAAGAATGAGAATGGAAGTTGAGAAAACTCTTAACTGTATTGTAGCAAACAGGATACAAGGATACAAATCCATAGAAGAAAAAATGTTCTGGAGAATGTTCTCATATTGGCTGTGAAAAGATTAATAAGATTTTAATATGCAAAAAGATCAAGAGAAATGGAAACCAGTGGAGAAGAGTGAAAGAGCTGAAGACGACACAACAGTTTTGCAACAAAGTGTTGGTTAGAGAAGAGAACTAAATGTATCAGAGAGAATACAAGTGATGGAATACATAAATAGTTCTTATATGTATGTATATTGACATCAACACTTTAGCACATTGAGATAAATATTTAATGGAGAATTACTGAAATACATTTTGTTTAACTAAATTATAATAATTATATATTGTTAATGCCCACTATTGGGAATTAATAATAGCATGGATATGGGTCATGGATACAGTTCTCTTCCCTAGTTCTAACAAGTAATTTACATTGACAAGGGAACTGATCTTCTTGTAAGTCATCCTTAGTGAGCAGAGGCTAAATGTACCTCAGAATAATTAGGGAGACCAAAGATTCTCTTGATTCAATGGAAGTTGTGTCCACTTACTTGCTAATTTTGGACCCAAAACTGATTGCCAGCAAACTCACTGAGCAATGATCTTAGAATAAATATATAAATGATGTGAATTTTAAGAAGCTTTGTACTGTATAACTATGAGAATTCATTCATATCCAGGCTTTCAAAGTCCCATAGGTTTCTAGAAACAGGATAGCAGAGAAGTGCAACTGAGCTGAATCAAGCTCTTTAGTGTATTGGTTAGCAAGTAGCTGATTAGAACATTTAAGCTTTTCATTTAATGTTCCAGTTTATCTTTAGGAATTGGAAATGAAAGGAGTGGCTGATTAATTACTAATGATCAGTTAAGAGATTCATAAGATGTGTAACATATGCAATGGAAAGTCACATGTCCAAAAATTTGTCTTTCATATTTTTATGGTTACACTGTTCCCTTGGTCTGCCTTCCTGGTTAGCCTCATGAGGCAACAAAAGTTATATCTGAGACCCAAGTGGTATGCACGGGTTCTTTTCTCTTTTCCCGGACAATGCTAAATGCACAATAGTGTTCACTTAAACATAAGTGAAAGGGAAAAAAAAGAACTTGATTTTCAGCATACTTGTCTGAGCTGGTTTGAGATAATATACTGTCTAGAAAACAGCTCAAAGATAAACCATCATCTTAAGGATTCATATGACATCAGTGTTCTGTTGATTATTGTGTTATGAGATGCCATGTCATTCCATTCCCATGCACATATTTTACTAATACAATAAATGTTCCTGAACTGTAATGATCAAACTGCTTAACATTAGTTACTTTTTCCCTTATATAGTTTGAGAACTGAGTTTCATAATTTGTTGATTGAACTGTCTTGCTTTGCTGATTCAGCCAAATTTTCAAATAAAATGGTTATTTGCTTTGATAATTGAATTGTGAAGTTTCATAATTGAGATATATAATTAACTAGGTTTGGGCATATTTTAATGACTATATAGAATGCTGTCTATAATACTGCAGTGCTCACTTAGCATTTTGTGTTACATGTTCAACTCTGCCTCTTGTACAATAGATGAGTTAACTACATCCTTACTAGCATGTACTACTAGTGAATTCCCAGTTCAGCATAACAAGACTGGGTCAGCACCGAAATCCTCCTGGAGTGTGGCTCTAGCACTAAATTGCTCCAGCTCAAGTCCTCAACTAGCATAAGGTTCTACATATAGTTCTGCAGGATATTACTGGACTGGAGTTCAGCTAAGCTCCTTTTGCAGGTCTCACACAAAACTTATTCTTTGCTGCTTTCTGTATAGGCAGATAATTCTTGTCAAATCCTTGCTTACTGTCTCCCTAAACTGACTTTTGTTGCGTGATAGGATTTCTAGAACTGAGCTGCTCACCTGACAGGATCAATGTGGCATACTGTGGACTCAGTTAAGCTGTATTGTTGTGGATATACATCTTCAACTTTCACACTTCCAGACAGACCTAATCCTGCAAACTTCCTCTCCACTCTGACCTTTCAGGACCAGTTATAAGGAGTGCTATTAGGCATTAGAATTAATTGAAAAGTTTTTCTTTTATGAGTATATCCAAGAAATCAACTATCAAAGGATTCAACTCTTATAAAAATAATAAACATGTTGGTCAACAAAGCAATGAACACAGAACTTGATTGGTAAAGGTCTTCTGGGATGTGTGGCTGATATAGGAAAATACGTAGCATTAACAGCAGAGTATGAAGATAACTACTGAGCTATGCAAAATGAACAACAAAATAGCTTGTTTTTGAGTTCTGTATTTTATTAAGTATAATTACTTGGGGCTTTAAATCAAGAATGGCATCGAAAAACAAGCATCTCTCAAATTTAATTACTTGACCCTGAGGCTTGCATGATAAACAGGAATGGTGAGGTTGATGGTTAATATATTAAACTAGTGTGGCTCCTACAAAGCCCTGTCTGGTCATGAGTGTTTATTAGGAGGCAGTGGCTCTTACAGGAAAATATCCAGAATATAAGAACAATAGTAAAGTTTACTGTTGAATCAGCAAAGCAATACTGAATGGAAAAGAAAATTAACATGACTCACTTAAGTTGCATAGCATATTTTAAGTTGATCGATGGAGGTTATCAAAATGCAGGTGCAGTTGTGGAAATCACAATGGAATTCTGAAGTTGAAGCTACACTTAAATACTATGGCCACAGGTTTCTGGAACAGCTGAAGAATGCTCAATGCAAGCAACCAAGAAAGCTTAAAAACAGTGTTGTTCCATATGTGGGGCATACTATGAAAGGTGTGAAAACCCATGAACTAGAATAATCAGTTTGCTGATTTGTGTAAAAAAAACAGTCATAGATCATTACAGTTTTAACAACTATATACGCTCTTCTTCCTTTTGATTTATATACATAAACATGCTTATTCCACACACTATATACTGAGCCCCTGGAATCTCAAGTATTGCCAATCATAGCCGTTTGCTGGAAATAACTACTAAGAATTCCAGAAGACAGTATTGCTGGGCTCTAATTTCCTAGTTAGGTTATATTATAAGGGCAAGCTAGGTTTTGCTAACCATCAAGAAATTATATCAAAGGTCCCCTTACTGCCACAGTCTTGTGAAATATTGAGTTTGAGGTTTGCTTTGAGTCTTGAATTGGACTCAGAGAGAACACAAATGATGTAGCCTCACCCTCTGAAAACCTGATCTCCTAACCCTTAGAACAATTGTCTCAGTCCTTCAGTAAACTTATAGAAACACCATATGATACAATTCATATGACTACCATTAGGTGACAACTAAGTTTCAAACTAATCACCGAGAACTGTCTTAATATTTCCCTGACATCTAGGTAGCATGGAAAATGAAAGACCATCTTTTGCCACCCTCTCTCACATTCATTTCAGTGGGGCTATGCACAGTGTAAGGACCTTCTCGATGTGAGGAGTGGTAAAACCCATCCCAGTGTGCCTTGCTTCGATGAAAGTGTCCTATAATTTGGGGAGGGAGGAGCACATTCCATATTTCTAATAAAGCAACCTTGTTTGTGGAATCTGGCTTGATTCTGACTCATTCCAAGTCAAAGACTCTGTCCTGCTCCACTAAAATCCACTTGTATTGCTATCAAATAACAATACTGCCTAAGTGAAGTAGGAAATTATAATCAAAGACTGGCTTCTCACTAGATGAATGGTTCAGAGCCAAGTCATAAACTCCAAATGACTGAACAGCTCAACTATCTCACATATTTATGTCTCGCTTTAAACATTTCATAAAAAAAATATTAACTTTGGCTCTGTGAGCCATTCCAATATTTTTAAAAGTTCACCTTCCTCAGAAGTTTTTGACAGACTGACTCAAAGGAATAGTTTCTCTAGAAGTTGGAGGTTAGGACTGGGAGTTAAATGACATGGATTCTGTTCCTGATTCAGGCACTGGCTTCAGTGACACCAGAATCAGGGCCTAAATGCAGTGTCTCTGAGAAGCTTTTCTTTCAATTGTGGGGGAAACCAGTTTGCTGTGCCCCAGTTTACTCCTCTGTGATATGGTAGCAATAAAACTCACCTGTGAGCAGAGTGCTTTGAAACATTAACATGAAAAGTACAATGCTGGAACTTTTTAAAGCTAACCTGAAGATTTAACCACACAGCTCCTAATAAATAAAAATCAATGGCCTTTGTGGGGGCTAAATCCCTGAGCTAGTTTTGGAAATCTTAACCTATATACAACGAGTGCAAAGTGTTCTGTTATTAAAGTTAACTTATTTCAAATTTATGCATAATTTCAGTCAAAACAGAAGTACACTAATTAGTGCTGTGTATGTGTAACTAAACACGATCTCGTAACACAGAGCAGTTCAGTTTTGCAAAGAAATCCTTCCACATAATTTACAAAGTTCATTTCCACATATTCTCCTATTACTTACACAAACGGCTTGGAAAGGAAGGGTAAAATCCACAGTTTTCCCCCACATAAAATATGATTTTCAAGATAAATAACTTATCAGATTGCTTTGTTCTGCCTATAAGGTAAGCAAGAAGAGAAGAAGGAAAAAACAAAGAGAGATTTGCAGTGACAACATGTAAAATATGCATAAGCAACATTGTACAAAAAACAGAATTACCTAAGCAGGTTGCCTAAGTCATGCACCATCAAGTTACATGTAGCTTTGCTCTAGAATTAATTCAGTATTTAATAATTTAGCAGTAAGAGATGAGGGGACATGCACTGCAACGTGTTACAAAATGGTTCGGAAACTTCAGAGATTTGAAAATGCAGTTAGCTGATTATGTCAATTCCCTAAATTCAGCAACATACCAAACCAGGTCTGATACCAGTATTAACCCTGGATTCTTACCTACTCATCTAGTTCCTTACCATGGGGTTTCTCTTGCTATAATATGTGGCAATTCAATTAACTGAACTCAGGGAAATAACTGCAAGCAGTACTACTCTAAAAATAGACATTTTCCTGAGTCAAAAGTGCATGATCAGGCCTTATAGCGGTAATCAAAGTGTGAATCACTACTTGCAGTTTTGCTGTCTTCTTTCAAAACTAGTTTCATTCCCTTTGTTGATGCATTTGGAGGAGAGATGGAACCTTTGTGGTTATGGGTATGTGTTTTTTTTTAAAGCTCTTGACATTTTGTGGCTCTACCAGAAATGAGTAAATAAATGATCATGAAGACTGTCCTGATTGTTATTACAGTATATCTGTTTGTTTCCCTACTTGCTTCAGCAACACTGCAGATGAAACAAATCCAAAACACACACATATGCAGTTAGGGAATCTCTTTAAAAAGTGCAATAAAACAAAGAGGGGAAGGAGAGAGAGTGGAATGCCATATCAAGACAGCCAATCTTGCTTTCCTTATAGAGTCAGAATTCCCACTGAAACCGCTTGCACACTAGTATCCCCTAGCCTTTCCATAATAATACAGTTAACTTGGGGTGTACGGTGTTGCATGGCAGTACCTCTAATGGGGTAGTACCTCTAAAGGAGGGCTTGTCGCACTTCTTTGGGAGTGGCCCATCCTTTATTGATTTCTACCGGCACCCAGCTCTCACCTGTAACTCCACTTAGTTGCTTTCCAGGCGGCAATGGCCACATCCCGGGCAATGGCTTTGACAGGCTGGCTAAACCAGGTGAGGGTAGCCGATGGGTCTGAAACCCTCAGTGAGTTAGGGACTTGCTCATCCCAGCATATGAAGACTGCTTCGATGGATCAGGCAGAGGAAATCCTTATGATTCAATGGCTGAGAAGGCATTGCAGCAGCACACTATGGAGTGCGTGGGACATGTCAGAGTATTTAAGGTGACATGGCCATCCAATGAAGCCGAGGAAGTCTCCAGAAGTAACAATTTTTTCGTGCCACTGGATTCCGACTTCTGAGGCCGAGAAAGTGGGATCATCTCTGTGCAAAGGCTTTCCCACTATAATATTTTTCATGCACAAGTTACGTTGTGCAAAAAAAAGAAGTTGGTAAGGGGAGCATGGAATGTCCGTATGCTCATGGACAGTGAGGACACAGTAAGACCTCATTGGAGAACAGCCCTAGTCACTAAAGAGCTTTCACGCTATGGTATTGATATCGCTGCCTTGAGTGAAACTAGGCTTGCTGAAGAAGGATTTCTCACTGACCTAGCTAGTGGTTATACCTTCTTCTGGAAAGGGAAAGCACAGAATGAGGATAGGATCCATGGAGTCGGCCTGGCCGTCAAGACTAGTCTGATGAAACAGCTTTTGGACTGCCTGTCGGTATTAACGAGAGGCTCATGAAGCTACGCTTACCCCTTAGTCACAAGCGGTATGCAATAGTCATCAGTGCATACGCTCCCACCATGAACAGCACAGAGGAGATAATTGAGCAATTTTACATCAACCTCAGTTCCATTCTGTGCTCATTGCTGGCCAATGACAAGTTGATCTTGTTGGGAGACTTCAACGCTCGAGTTGGCTGTGGCCACAGTCGATGGGAGGGAGTGTTAGGCAAACATGGCGCTGGCAAGATGAACAGAAACGGCTTATTGCTGCTGAGAAAATATGCAGAACATGACCTCCTCATCACGAACACAGTGTTCAGGATGGCAAACAATACAAGACTACCTGGATGCATCCTAGATCAAAACAATGGCACATGATAGATTATGTCATTGTCCGTCAGCGTGATATTCGGGATGTCCTTATCACCAGAGCCATGTGAGGAGCAGAGTGCTGGACTGACCATAGGCTTGTCCACACCATTTTCAAAATACACATCGCTCAGCATCACCCAAAGTGCCCAAAGTTCATCCAAACAGCCTTTAACATTGCCAGACTCCAGCAGCCTTCTCATCTGCACAAGTTCCAGTCAAGCCTTGATGAAAAGTTGACTGCCAACGGACAGTCCAATTCAGAAATGGAGCCAGTTTAGAGAAATGGTGATGGAGACAGCGAAGTCAGCGCTTGGTCCCAAGAAACGTAATCATCAAGACTGGTTTGATGAGAACAACAGTGCAATTGAGGACCTGCTTGCCAAGAAGAACAAGGCATTTATGGAGGAGCAGAATGACTTGGCTCCATCTCTAAGAAAGACAGGTTTAAGTTCCTCCAGGCCCAGGCTCAGCAAGAAATCCGCAAAATGCACCATCAGTGGTGGGAGAAGAAAGCTGAAGAGGTGCAACACTATGCTGACTTAAACAGCCCAAGGGAGTTCTTCAGCTCCATCAAGTCAGTCTTTGGTCCTTCCAAGTCTGGCTTTGCCCCCCTTGTTGTCTGCAGATGGAGCCACATTGATCAGGGATAAGGCTGGCATTAATAATACCCGATGGATAGAGTATTTCAGTCAGCTCCTGAATCAACCATCATCAGTCGATCAGTCAGCACTGGAACAGATCCTTCAGAAGCCAACCCTTGAAGACCTGGGAGATCCTCCATTTATTGACGAAGTTAGAAAGGCCATCAGGCAGATGAGTTGCAGCAAGGCATCTGGCAAGGATGGAATTCCCGCAGAACTGTACAAAGCATTTAATGAGGAGTCACTTAAGGTTTTTCATAATGTCTTGACCAGTATTTGGGAAGAGGAAGAAATGCCATCTGACCTCCGTGATGCTGTGATAGTTGCTCTGTACAAGAATAAGGGTGCAAGAGCCGACTGGGGGAACTATAGAGGTATCTCGCTGCTTTCCATTGCTGGGAAAATCTTCGCCCGCATCATCCTGAACAGGCTAATTTCAACAGTTTCAGAAGTGAGTCTCCCCAAGTCACAATGTGGCTTCTGCCCTAATCACCACAGTTCTGTCTATATGATCTCCGTAATGAGACAGGTGCAAGAGAAGTGCTTTGAGCAGAATATGAACTTCTACTCTGTCTTCATTGATCTGATGAAGGCATTCAACACGCTTAACAGAGATGCATTGTGGATCATCCTCAGGAAGCTAGGTTGCCCACTGAAGTTCATCTCACTCATCAAGCTGTTTCATGATGACATGACAGGAGAGGTACTCTTGGATGGTATGCTATCTGAGAAATTTAACATCTCCAATGGCGTAAAGCAGGGCTACGTACTTGCCCCGGTGCTTTTTAACCTGTTCCTCACTCAAGACCTCATGCATGCTGTTGGAGACCTAGATCTTGGTATTTACATCAGATACCGTTTGGATGGTTCACTGATTTGAGACACCTTACTGCAAAGACCAAGACACTGGAGAGGCTTATCACTAAAGCGCTGTTTGCTGATGACTGCACCCTGATGGCACACTGAGAGATCCACCTGCAGACCATCATTGACAGGTTCTCTGAAGCATCCAAACTGTTCGGTCTCGCAATTAGCCTCGGAAAGACAGAAGTCCTCTTACAGCCTGCACCAAACAGTGCTCCTCCACAGCCATGCATCACTATCGATGGCACACAACTGAAGGAAGTGGACAGCTTCCTGGCAGCACAATATCAAGTGATTGATCCCTTAAAGAGATTACAGCAAGGATCCAGAAAGCCAGTCAGGGAGATTGCATATTAAAGTTCTCCAGCACAAAGATATTCACCTTTCAACTAAACTCAAGGTATATAATGCCATGGTCCTCACCTCTCTCCTGTATGGCTGTGAAACATGGACCCTGTACTGTAGGCACATCAAGCAGATGGAGCAGTTTCACATGCGCTCCCTACAATCAATCATGCGAGTATGCTGGCAGGACCAAATTACTAACCAAGCAGAGCTTGATAGAGCTAGTTACACAAGCATCGAAGCCAAGATCTCCAGACCCAGCTTTGATGGTCTGGCCACGTTCTCCACATGGACAAAGCAGGATCCGAAGGTAGCTGTTCTACGGGGAGCTGGTATGTGGTAGTCGCAAACAGGGATGCCCGAGGAAGAGATATAAGGACAACCTGAAGACCAACTTGCAGTGGACAGGCCTTCAGCCTTGACAATTTGAACTAGCTGCTGCAGATAGGACTAATTGGTATTCCCTTACAAGGAAAGCAGTGACAAAGTTTGAGGACAACCGCAGCCAACGCCTTGCAGCTGCACGTTAAAGATGACATAGAGCTGCATTCTATCCTGTCCTGACAACCAGCGTTCCATGCCCTATCTGTAACCGCATGTGTGCTTCGACCTTTGGGCTCCGGAGCCACATGCGTTTCCACAAATGAAATGCACAACATATCTTCCTCGGCTCCCGAGAGACAACCAACAACAACAACAACAGTTAACCTCAGTAATAATTCCTATAATTATCACTAAATTCTGTCCTGGGCAAAAGATAGAATGTTGTATTTAATGGTCACAAAAATGAATTTTGAAAAAGAATCATCCTGCCCCACTGTTATATTGCCAATTTTAAAACCAAGAACATTCCATATTAAATTACATTTTAAAATTATTTTAGGATGCATCCATTCCTTCATCTGTGTATAACCTAACTTGAGAACTGTTAGGCAAACATTTAAGCAATATGTGGCTTGGTGTATGGTAGACATGGTAAATCTAGATTTTAGTAAGGCATTTGATATGGTCTTACATGATATTATCAATAAACTAGTCAAATACAACTTAGATGGGCTACTTTAAGCTAGGTGCATAACTGGCTGGATAACCGTCCTCAGAGAGTAGTTATTAATGGTTCACAATCTTGCTGGAAAGGCATAACAAGTGGGGTTTTGCAGGGGTCTGTTTTGGGACTGATTCTGTTCAATATCTTCATCAGTGAGTTAGATATTGGCATAAAGAATATGCTTATTAAGTTTGCAGATGATACCAAGCTGGGAGGGGTTGCAACTACTTTGGAGGATAGGGTCATAATTCAAAATGATCTGGACAAACTGGAGAAATGGTATGAGGCAAATAGGATGAAGTTTAATAAGGACAAAGGCAAAGTACTCCACTTAGGAAGGAACAATCAGTTTCACACACACAGAATGGGAAGCGACTGTCTAGGAAGGAGTACGGCAAAAAGGGATCTAGGGGTCATAGTGGACCACAGGCTAAATATGATTCAACAGTCTGACGCTGTTGCAAAAAAAGCAAATGTGATTCTGGGATTCATGAACAGGAGTCTTGTGAGCAAAACACGAGAAATCATTCTTCCACTCTACTCTGTGCTGAGTTGGCCTCGATTTGAGTATTGGGTCCAGTTCTGGGCACCACATTTCAAGAAAGATGTGGAGAAATTGGAGAAAGTCCAGAGAAGAGCAACAAGAATGATTAAAGGTCCAGAGAACATGACCTATGAAGGAAGACTGAAAGAATTAGGCTTGTTTAGTTTGGAAAGGAGAAGACTGAGAGGGGACATGATAGCGGTTTTCAGGTATCTAAAAGGGTGTCACAGGCAGGAGGGAGAGTTGTTCTCCTTGGCCTCTGAAGATAGAACAAGAAGCAATGGGCTTAAACTGCAGCAAGGGAGGTTTAGGTTGGACATTAGGAAAAACTTCCTAACTGTTAGGGTGGTTAAACACTGGAATAAGTTGCTTTGGGAGGTTGTGGAATTTCCATCTCTGGAGATATTTAAGAGCAGGTTAGATAGACATCTATCAGGGATGGTTTAGACGGTACTGGGACCTGCCGTGGGGGCAGGAGCCTGGACTCGATAACCTCTTCAGGTCCCTACCAGTTCTAGTATTCTATGATTCTATGTTCTTACCTTTTCTCACGTGAGCAAATTCATTAATGAAAATGGGTATTAAGCAAAAGCATATGCTTAAGTGTTCACATGATTGGGGCCTGAGACTAGAGTTACCTGAAGATATGGACCCAGTCTTCTTTTATTCCTGTTAAGCTCAATATACATCTAAGTTGCTACATAAATCATAATACAAATCTAAAGTTGCATTATAAGTAACTGTAAAGAGATAATTTAACTGAATAAGTTTCCTTTCTTAAATTAGTGAATGTTTCTTAGGATAGATAACACCAAACCACATTGCCTTAAGGAACTGTAAACATTTTAGAGCTATTTGCATTTTCTAGAAGGAAAGCAAAGAGGTCAATGAAACAGACTGCAGACAGCCAATTTGGCAATGAACTCCTGCTGTTTCTTAAGGTGAAAAACACCAGTTAGAGCATATTCAAAGTTTACAAAAGATCCCAAATTTACCTAATCAGTTTCCTTTAGGTACATTAAAGGTTAAGTACAAAGAGGATTTTAGTAGGTTTATAGCCCTATTGGTTTTATAAGTTAGTAACACTATTATCCCCACAGAGTGGGCTCGCTGAAGTTTCTGTAACACTCCAGCTAGGGTAAAGAGCATCAGCAAAGAGCAAGCTAATAGCATGAATGACACTGTCAGGTCAAACTCAGCCCAAATTTAATCCCTGATCTTGTGCATGGATCCACATAAATTTACATTCCCCCACAGAGCTTCATTACATTTAACAGACTCTACAGGGTTACAAGAGTCCTCGAGGCAGAGGCAGAGCCAAGAATGTAAGTCAGAAGCAGGAAGGGAACAGAGACTGAAACAAGGGCAAGTGTAGCTACAGGTACGGTACGCACTGAGCAGTCACTGATCTACTGTGGCAGCCAGGCCTACTTGCCAGGCTGAACAGCAAGTCAGGGGCTGCGGCCACTCCATCAGTTCCAAGACAATGCAGCTGAGCTCATAGATTGCCAAGCAGTGAAGTTACTTAGGGAACAGGCCAGCAGCTAGTCCTCACTGATTTGGACCCTGACAGTCCCTACATGTGGATTTGGGTTTTAGGTCCTAAATTTTATAAAAGCCTGTATGAAACTTCAGACCAATGAAAACATTTCTGTGAACAGTATTTTTAAAAGGAAAAAAATCTCTTTGGAAATTATTATGAGAGGAGTAGGAGATCTGGATCCACACTGGAGCATTCCCAAAGTTAGGGAGTTTGCGGCTTCAGGCTTTAGCTGGGAACAATCTCCATGGGTTGTTTTATTTTGTTTTATTAATAAATACATTTTCACTTGCTGTTCTTGCAATTCAAACATTGCAATACTCTACTAGGTCTTGATCTTGTTCCAGCTAAGTTAATGGCAAAACTCCCACTGACCAAGACTGGAGCAGAAGAAGATAAGATCACAGTTACATGAGCATTTGTTTTGCCAGCATATGCGCTGATGTGCACAGTTCTATGTCACGGGGAGATGTTCTCCCCACAACACGGTTACCACTGCTTATTAAGCTGGATTTATTATGACAGTGGGAGAGTTCTCTCCCATCGGCATAACACAGCTATATGAGCAACCTTACAGCAACACAGCTGTGCCACTCTAAGTGCAGACATGGCCAAATACAAAAGGCAGTGACAGTGAACTCAACAAAATGAGTACAAACATAAAGGAAACTAATTAGTCCTCTGTATTTTCGCATAGCTGACACCTGAGTAAAAATCATCAACAAGCTAGAAATTCTCAGTCTTCATTTCATTATATTTCCATGCACTAACGCTTCAGGCACACTTTGTCATGTGCCTATATATATAATGTGGACCTCAACTTACTATGGTGATAAGCATGATATAAACGGAAGAAAAAAAGAAAATACAGGTGGGACCTCCCTGGTCCAGCATCCTTGGGACCTGAGCAGTCCCACTGGACCACGGGAAGCCAAAGCTCCCCTCAAAGCTGTTGGCCCTGCTCCCGGGTGCTAGGCCACCAGGCTCTGCTCCCAGTTTCAGCCAGGGCTGTGCTCCCTACCACACCAGCCCTGCTGGGGCTACACTCCATTCCACCAGCCCAACCAACTCTGGGCACCTGATGCTGATCCAGCAGTATCCGTGGTTCTGATGGACCACAGATGATACTGGACCAGCGTGTCCCAGATTTTAGAATCTCAACCTCTGCTTACCCTTATGTAAAGCATATATTGCACATGAGCACGAGGAGAGACTGAATCGGTACTATATCTTCCCTTTACTTCCAGCCGCATAATATGGCAAACTGTCCTCTTCACGTTTGCTCTGGGTATTGTCCTGGGACTCTGAAACATTTCAAATCAAAAGCGCTTGCTTAATAGTCGATCCTATACCCCTCAAAGTGTCACAGCCACCTAGTTGTTCTGTGCTGCCATGACTCCAAACAGTTGTCATGAGCAGCTGCCCTGTCACAAACCCATATGCTGTAATGTAATAACAATTGTCTCACACTACTACTTCCAGTAGCCGCTGTTGTGCAGGGCTCTATCACTGATCTTAAAGGAGGCCAAATCACATTTGCTCTGCTGATGTAAAGTGGCCATAAAGCTACCATAAAGGCCTCTTTGAGGAATTTCTCAATGTGTGGGCCTTACTAGAAGGCCCAGAGTCAGCATAAATGGCTGCATGCCACCTACGGCTAGAGTTCTGGAGGCAGGCAAGGGGCATGTCCAAGAGGAAGGGATGTGTAGCAGGGCCATCCCTATAGATGCTGGTAGCTGAGGACTTGCTAGTGTGAGCTGCTCTACTCTGTCCCAGGCCAAACCAGCTACTAGCAGCCCCAGCATAAGTCAGGCAGAAAGACGGCCTAAGCTACCTTTACACCTCTCCCTCAGTCCCTACTCTGAGTGCAGCTCAGAGGCAGGAATGATATTTGTCATGGTTCCCATGAGACCTCTCCAGCTGTTCCTCAAGAACTCAGTTCAGCTCCAGTTTTGCCACTCAGGTTCCTTTATTTGCATACAATAAAGCTATGAGTTGACCAGATTCAAGTAATGGGTGGGGAAAGTGTGCGCCACATACCCACAGTTATACACAACATTGAATTTATTATGCATTCATCACATGTTTTGGGACTTGGCTTAGTAACTCTGTAGGAATCAATCCTGGTACTGCGTGGTCTATCCACGCACTGGCCATATACAACTTACTCTATACCTCATCTTTACATGCCCAACTAATCTTATCTGTTGTTAACTTGTCCACTATAAATAGTTCCCTGAGTGGTCCCCTTTATCTTAGCCAATACGGACATTCTGTTTCCAGACTGCTAATTTATTTACCTCCCTAATCCTGTCTCCCAAAAAATAAGGCCTCACTCATGTCTAATTACTCATGTCAGGCCTAAAATATTAGTCCAAAGTGTCTCTTTCAAGTGGCAATTTCAGTCCCTCTGGGATACCTGGCATTGGCCACTTTTTGAAGAGGAGATACTGGACTAGATGGATCTTTGGTCTAACCCAGTATGACTGTTCTAAGTTATGTTTTTAAGGCATTTGTTTTAACTAAATCAATTTCATTGAAATATTTAAGCAGGATATCCCATGTTCTAAGATCCAGTAGCGATGGTTCATAATTGCAGCCCGGATGAGATATGATGAAGAGTAGTGTACTTGAGAGCTACCATGGTTTCAGGTGAAGAAGAAAAAACAGATTCGTTAGGCCAGTCCAGTAATGGGGAAGAAGCCATGGTGGCAGTCTGTGATAACCGGAGAAGTAGATTCTGTCTGCAAAGAAATTTTTTTCTTGAAACCTAGAGGGATTCAGATTCTTAAAGTTCCTATTGAAAGTTGAATTCTGGCATAGCTGTTACCCACCACCAAGTCTTATTCTTTCGATATCATTCCCAGCCAATCTTCATGCTAAATATTAGTGAACACAGCAAGATATCAAAAAAATGGGGCCCAGGTAAAAGGAAGGAGTAGTTCAGTACAACGTTTCTTTGCTTCTGGGAGCTGTGCCAAACCACAGACGGTGCTGTCTGTTTTCAAGATATAAATTCACAGGATGGGTTATTTTCACAATTTGGCATTTGCACATTTCATTCCTGGGAATCCTGAGAGCACCTGCAAAAATACATAAATAAATAAATAGATAAATAGATATATAAATAAATAAAAACACCTTGAGCTAATTGCTTTTCTCCTTTCCCACTGTTGTATTTTTAAATAATAAAGCTACATGGAGTTAGCCTTGACATTTTGCCATGAAAATTTACCAGCCCAGGCACAAAATCAACTTACCTATCCTCTTGACCATAATTATTGACTGTAGTAATAATGGACTTCAGGTGGGAATTTCAAAGGTACCTAACTAATGTAGGAGTACAAGACCCTTTCAAAGTCAGCAGGATTTGTCCTCTAAGTCACCTCAGAGCTTTTGAAAATCACATTCCAAGTCTTTACACATTTTGTGAAGGGCTCAAAACATTTCTGAGTATAAATAACTAAATACATACATACATACATAAATGTTCAATTATTTATTTAAAAACAAATAAATAAAACAACCACATCCTGTCAGGCACTCAGATTTATATCTGAGTAAAAATAATGAAGTTCATTCTCCTTCAGCTTGTATAGATATTTATGCCTGGGCAAAGTGATTGTAAAATAACATAACCAGTGCAAGTGAATGGGGAATTCTGCTCTGGCAGCATTTTACACCCACATTGACAGGTTTCATTGACTATACGAGGGCCTAGACCAGTAGTGGGGAACCTTTTTTGGGTCAGGGCATGATCCACTGAAAAATCAGTCAGGGGAAGTAAAAAAAAAACACCCTTCACTCACATGGCCCCCGACTCAGGAGGAAGACAATCCCCACATTCCCCTTGCACGCTAGAACCTACGGGGGCCCAGACTAGTAGATTTTGTGTGCTTCAGCCCCATGAGGGAATTGTGGGAGGAGGGTTCAAGCACCAGCATGGGCTCCCCAATGCTGGTGGGGGAGCCCTGAGTCTTGGGGCTGGATCCGGGAAAGTCGGGAGCCGGATATGGCCCCTGGGCCTTAGGTTCCCCAGCCCTGGCCTAGATGGTGAAAAATCAGACTCGATGTGCCCAATTCTTATTTACACTAAGAACATAAGAATGGTTCAGACCAATGGTCCATCTTGCTCAGTGTCATGTCTTCTGACAATGGACAATGCCAGATGTTCCAAAAGGAATGAACAGAAAAGGGCAATCATTAAGTGATCCATCCCTTAAGGACTATTAACACCATTCTGGTAGTGGTGAGGGACCCAAAGTGAGTATCAAGGCAACTGGTGTAATGGAACTTTCATGTAAGTGAAAAATCAAGCATAGTATGCCAACAGGTGTGTATACCCTATGCTAAGGAATTTGGCCAGTTAGAGGTAAGAGTGCTATGTAATCCTTAAACCCACTTCCTGCAGCACCTTATGTTTCCTTGGAGCATCTCATCCTAGCACTGAATGTCCCCAGATGAGTTAATTTGCATGAGCTGGTGTGATATGACATATCTAAGGCCCTGCTTATGCATAAACTTGCTTTGGCTAAATAAAACTGGTTTAAATTAAACCATTTCAAAAGAGTGTGAGGACATTCTTACTCAGTTTAAGAATGGCTAATTTTAGGTTAGTTTACACATATTCTTAATTTTAACTAAACAAAAAGAATCCTATGAAATAAGAGAGTACATACAATCCTTTTTTACTAGTTTAGCTACGCGGAGACAAAATTGTAGCATAAGTTAAACTGTTACAATTATGCATGTATATAAGCCCTAATGTCCCAGGATGTTGTGGTGATGAGTGCCTTAGAAATATGGAGAGTGCACTAAGAGGATTAGCTACTTGACAGTACACCTCAACCTTTCAAGACCCAGGACTGAGCATGGAACAAAAACCCCTATGAGAAACAATGAAACAAAAAAAAATACAGGAAAAAAGTTATTTGGGATTCATGTATTTTATGGAACTGACATTTCTACAACCCTTGTAAATTCAGAATTTCAGTATTTCTCATATCTGTTATTTATAGAAACAAAAGGAATTTTATATAGGTTTATTACAATAAGGATGTAAGGAAAAGCTTTCAATCTCATCATGTTCCACATCATTCTAATTATCAAGTCCAACTGAGATACTCTGTTAGAAAGCAGATAAAGCATTGAAACAAAAAACTCTGGTTACGTATCAGCACTACCGCTGAAGTTCTAATACCACTTTTATTTTAATGTGCTTTTTGCATTTAAGATTTAAAACTATACCCAAAGGATGGGTGGGAAGTACAGTTATGTGTGTTAAAAAAAAGCAAATTGTAACATCTTTTACTTTTGTTCAATTTACCTAAAAAGATTTCAAATAAGAGGAAAGTTAAGGAAAGTTATTACAAATTCTGATTTTTATAATCCCCCACAATTTGGTTCATTATATTAAAATAAAGGGCAAACAAAATATGAGAAAATTATTATATAAATTGCTGTGCTGAACTGAAGAGAACAAGACTAGTCTTATCTTTCTTCTGCCGTGCATATTTCTTTTTCCCCATATGAGTGGGCTTTTGTATAATGTTAATAGTGTTTAGATAAAACCTTCCATTTGATAATCTATTTAACATTTCTCCTTAATATTTCATTCCTGTGAGAGTCTCACATTGCTGCAAGAGGCTGAGTACCTTGATCTCATACATCCTCTCATACATTAGCCTGGGTGTGATGGTGGCTAGACTGGAGGGGCAGGGGTTATATGCCCTCTTTAAGGTGTGCATGGCCAGTGGTTTGCCTGAGCCCCACCAGCCTGCGCACCGGCTAAGGTGGTACCTCCTCTTCAGCCTCCCACTCCCAACTCTCAAGACAGGGGAACCCTTAAAGGAGGCACTACTTTTTTCCCCACCAGTCCAAACAGAGCACTGCTACCTTGTGGTTAAGGATTGTATTTCTTCTCTGTGGTTTTTATCTTTTTTTTTTATCATGGTTGGTTAATATTACCCCCAAAATTTTCTCACTGGAGACCACCCAGGGTTACACTAGTGTGGGTTTATTGCCACTAGGTAAAACTAAAGAGGAGAGAGCAGCCACTAAAGGTTTAAACTAAAGAAGATACAGAGCTTCTTTATCTTTGTTATGCTCTTCTTGATACAGGAAATAAGGAATCATCCCCTACAACAGAGGAGGAGAAGCCTTGTACCCCCAAGGCTGGGAGGTCTGCAGCCACCACTGCAAATAGGAAACGTAGCGTAGTGGTGGTCAGAGATTCTCTTCTGAGGGGGATGAAGGCACCCATCTGTCGTCCTGACATGTCATCTCGGGAGGTATGCTGCCTGCTGGGGGCCCGTATCTGAGATGTTATGGAGGCACGGTCGAGGATTATCCGGCCCTTTGACTACTACCCCATGCTACTCATCCATGTGGGCACTAATGAAACTGCGAGATGTGACACTGAGCAGATCAAGAGTGACTACACAGCTCTGGGAGTACGGGTGAAGGAGTTTGGAGCGCAGGTGGTATTCTCTTCGATCCTTCCTGTCAAAGGTAGGGGCTCAGGCAGAGACAGGTGCATCCTGAAAGTGAATGCCTCGCTGCACAGATGGTGTCGCCAGGAGGGCTTTGGCTTTCTCGACAACGGGAGGCTATTCCAGGAAGAACTGCTAAGCAGGGATGGTGTTCACCTTTTGAGGAGGGGAAAGACCGTATTTGGATACAGACAGGCTAACCTAGTGAGGAGGGCTTTAAACTAGGTTCGACAGGGACAGGTGACCAAAGTCCACGGGTAAGTGAAGAACATAGAGACCTGGGAGATGGGTCAGAAATGGGAGGGAGTATGGGCTATAATAACAGAGAGAAAGGAGGGACAAGGCAGAACTGGGAGGCAAGATCAAATCAGTATCTTAGATGCCTATATACAAATGTAAGAAGTATGGGTAATAAGCAGGAAGAACTGGAAGTGCTAATAAATAAATACCACTGTAAGCAGGGTCAGGATAAGCTCTACCCTGACATCTGGTGGTGAATTGTGGCGAGTGGTGCAAAAAGACTTCAGGGGCTGATCTTGTTTGCATAGGCACACCCACCCCGCCTAGTATGTGCTCACAGTAGCCCAAATGGTCACTTTGGCCACTGTGGGATCCCCAGTCTCTCTGTTATTGAGGCAGGGGGGATAAAGTGTTGTTACCCTGATTATGTGAATCAAGGACAGTGGATTAGTGGAACTGTTTTATGACAGAGGGATTCGCCATAAACTAAGTAGCACTCGCTAAACAAGGGGCATGGGTTCCAAACCCAGTCAAGCAGAGAGAGGCTGGGGACAGGTATTTGTACTTGGTGGTGGGGCCCTGTCTGAGGGCCTAAAACACAGCAATTGCACCCCCTCCTCTCCACTGTGGAATATCAGAGCTAATTTGGATTCTATTAGGAGTCTAATTGCAAGCTGCTGAGCTGACTTCACTGTGGGCCAATGGTACACTAGCACTGAGGCTCCTCTACTATGAGCTGAAATCACTGTGTGCTGTGGGGAGCCTGAAGCTATACTGCTGGGCTGTGTCTAGACTGGCCAGTTTTTCCGGAAAATCAGCAGCTTTTCCGGAAAAACTTGCCAGCTGTCTACACTGGCCGCTTGAATTTCCACAAGAACACTGACAATCTCATGTATGATCGTCAGTGTTCTTGCGGAAATACTATGCTGCTCCTGTTCGGGCAAAAGTCCTTTTTGCGCAAAGCTTTTGCACAAAAGGGCCAGTGTAGACAACGTGGTATTGTTTTGCGCAAAAAAGCCCCGATGACTAAAATGGCAATCAGGGCTTTCTTGTGCAAAAGCGCGTCTAGATTGGCCAGGGACGCTTTTCCGCAAAAAGTGCTTTTGCGGAAAAGCGTCCGTGCCAATCTAGACGCTCTTTTCCACAAATGCTTTTAACGGAAAACTTTTCCGTTAAAAACATTTGCGGAAAATCATGCCAGTCTAGACGCAGCCCTGAGCTACTAGCAGAGCAGTTTGTGGGATGCCAAGCAGAGTGGTTTGCAGGAACGACCGGCGGGCGAAGGTGGCCAGCAGAGCGGCTGGTGGGGACGACCGGCGGGTGGCCAGTCGGAGTGGCAGCAGGCAGCCAGTGGAGCAGCTGCAGGAACAACCAGCTGGCAGTTGGGAAAACACCACAACTCGGATTCATAGACCAAACATGAGCAAAGACCCGTGGACCGAGACAGTTGGCGGAGCAGGGCAGTTCATGGGACAGCTGGAGCAGCTCATGGGACAGCAGCTGGAGTGTGGTGGAGTGACTCGCGTTGACGGCAGCAGCAGAACCCTATGGAGAGGCGGAGCCATCGGCGGACCACGTAAGGTGTATCAACCCCTGCCCCCTCCATTTCACCCAGGTTGGGATGGTAAAACCCTGCTGGGTGAACTTTTGAACCCTGGGGCAACACTGACCCGGGGCAGAGACTTTTGGGGTGTCGGACTTTGGGTGATTTTTGGGTTGCTGGACTCAAGAGCCTCTGGGGGTGTTGGACTTTTGGGGACTTTGGGTGATTCGTGGCTGGGGGGTGGGTCTTTGCTCGTGTTTGGTCTATGAATCCGAGTTGTGGTGTTTTCCCAGTTTAATGCTGATGTCAGTTATCTCATGTTATTAAAGATTTGCTGCTATACCGAGGCTCTGTGCTTGCAAGAGGAGAAGAATTGCCTCTTTGAGGCACGCAGGTCACTGGGTGGGGGCTCGAGCCGGTGTTGTATTATGTTGTTGGGAGGAGACCCCTAGATACTGAACCCGGCCCTTGCTGCTATTAACTCGGCCTGGCAGAAGGGTTACAAAACCATGACATTGTTGGCATCACAGAGACTTGGTGGGATAATACACAACTGGAATATTGCTATAGAAGGGTACAGCTTACTCAGGAAGGACAGGCAGGGGAAAAAGAGAGGAGCTGTTGCCTTATATATTAAAAATGTACACACTTGGACTGAGGTGGAGATGGACATAGGAGACGGGCATGTTGAGAGTCTCTGGGTTGGGCTAAAAGGGGTAAAAAAACAAGGGTGATGTCATGATAGGAGTCTACTACAGGCCACCTACCCAGGCGGAAGAGGTGGATGAGGCTTTTTTTAAACTAACAAAATCATCCGAAGCGCAGGATTTGGTGGTGATGGGGGACTTCAACTATCCAGATATAGGTTGGGAAACGAACACAGCAGAGCACAAACTATCCAATAAGTTCTTGGACTGAATTGAAGACAACTTTTTATTTCAGAAGGTTGAAAAAACTACTAGGGGGAAGCTGTTCTAAACTTGATTTTAACAAATAGGGAGGAACTGGTTGAGAATTTGAAAGTGGAAGGCAGCTTGGGTGAAACTGATCATGAAATCATAGAGTTCATGATTCTAAGGTGTGGTAGAAGGGAGAACAGCAAATTAGAGACAATGGATTTCAGGAAGGCAGATTTTGGTAAGCTCAGAGAACTGGTAGGTAAGGTCCCATGGGAATCAAGACTGAGGGGAATTGGCAGTTTTTCAAAGGGACATTATTAAGGGCCCAAAAGCAAGCTATTCCGCTGAGTAGGAAAGATAGAAAATATGGCAAAAGACCGCCCTGGCTTAACCACGAGATCTTGCATGATCTAAAAATAAAAAAGGAGTCATATAAAAAATGGAAACTAGGACAAATTACAAAGGAAGAATATAGGTAAACAATACAGGAATGCAGGGGCAAGATTAGAAAGGCAAAGGCACAAAACGAACTCATACTAGCTACATGCATAAAGGGAAACAAGAAGATATTCTGTAAATATATTAGAAGCAAGAGGAAGACCAAGGACAGGGTAGGCCCATTGCTCAGTGATGAGGGAGAAACAGTAACAGGAAACTTGGAAATGGCAGAGATGTTTAATGACTTCTTTGTTTCAGTCTTCACTGAGAAGTCTGACGAAGGAATGTCTGACATAGTGAATGCTAGTGGGAAGGGGGTAGGTTTAGAAGATAAAATAATAAAAGAACAAGTTAAAAATCACTTAGAAAAGTTAGATGTCTGTAAGTCACCAGGGCCTGATGAAATACATCCTAGAATACTCAAGGAGCTGATAGAGGAGGTGTCTGAGCCTTTAGCTATCATCTTTGGAAAATCATGGAAGACAGGAGAGATTCCAGAAGATTGGAAAAGGACAAATATAGTGCCTATCTGTGAAAAGGGGAATAAGAACAACCCAGGAAACTACAGACCAGTCAGTTTAACTTCTGTGCCAGGAAAGATAATGGAGCAAGTAATTAAGGAAATCATCTCCAAACACTTGGAAGATAATAAGGTGATAGGGAACAGCCAGCATGGATTTGTAAAGAACAAATCATGTCAACCCAATCTGATAGCTTTCTTTGATAGGATAACAAGTCTTGTAGATAAGGGAGAAGCAGTGGATGTGGTATACTTAGACTTTAGTAAGACATTTGACATAGTCTCACATGATATTCTTATCAATAAATTAGACAAATACAACTTAGATGGGGCTACTATAAGGTAGGTGCATAACTGGCTGGATAACCATTCCCAGAGAGTAGTTATTAATGGTTCACAATCCTGATGGAAAGGAGTACCAAGTGGGGTTTCACAGGGTCTGTTTTGGGAACAGTTCTTTCAATATCTTCATCAACGATTTAGATGATATCAACATAGAGAGTACGCTTTTTTTTTTTTTTGCGACCGGGTGCTCGCCAACAGGGTGAGTGCTAACAGGAGGGAGTTTTGAGAGGCTCTCCTGGAGGAGGAGAAGGAAGGAGCAAACTAAAGCACCTTGGGGTAAGTGGCTGCTTATATTTGGAGGTTTTGGGCTTGTGTGTGTTTGTTTGGAGTTTGTTTGTTTGGAGTTTGTTTGTTTGTTTGGAGCGTTTGGAGTGCTGAGCTGAGTGTGTTTGTTTGTTTGTTTGAAAGGCCGTGTGCTCAGGCAGGCAGGCAGGCAGTTGGAAGCTGATTAGGTTTGAATTGAAACACCGTGTGCTGATTGGCTGAGCTGTAGGCAGAGGGAGGAGCTATCAGGGAGGCTGAGCACTTAAACCCTGCTGGTAAGCGACCAGGGAGCTTTGCGACCGGGTGCTCGCCAACAGGGTGAGTGCTAACAGGAGGGAGTTTTGAGAGGCTCTCCTGGAGGAGGAGAAGGAAGGAGCAAACTAAAGCACCTTGGGGTAAGTGGCTGCTTATATTTGGAGGTTTTGGGCTTGTGTGTGTTTGTTTGGAGTTTGTTTGTTTGGAGTTTGTTTGTTTGTTTGGAGCGTTTGGAGTGCTGAGCTGAGTGTGTTTGTTTGTTTGTTTGTTTGAAAGGCCGTGTGCTCAGGCAGGCAGGCAGGCAGTTGGAAGCTGATTAGGTTTGAATTGAAACACCGTGTGCTGATTGGCTGAGCTGTAGGCAGAGGGAGGAGCTATCAGGGAGGCTGAGCACTTAAACCCTGCTGGTAAGCGACCAGGGAGCTTTGCGACCGGGTGCTCGCCAACAGGGTGAGTGCTAACAGGAGGGAGTTTAGAGGGGGAGCTTGGGGGGATCCAGTGACTTCTATTGCCCTTAAACTAAATCCTTTATAACAACCTCTATCTGAAACATTTAATTAACCCTCATATATAATTAGAGTAGGAAATGGAGGCAGAAGCCCAGCAGCAGAGTGGGGGCTATCCTGTTTATTGTGTCGAGTGCAGTATGTATGACTACCTACCCTGTGGGTGGGTGGCGTATGTGTGCGCTCGATGCAAGGAGCTCCTGGCCCTCGGAGACCGAGTGCGTGCTTTGGAGGCCAGGGTGGCTGAACTGGAAGAGCTAAGGAAGGCAGAGGTGTTTGTGGATGAGACTTTCCGGGACATAGTAGGGCTGTCCCACCTCAAATCTGACAGTCCTGATGCTGTTACGGAGGATGAAAGGCTCAGGGAAGGAGAGCAGTCAATGGGAGCAGAGGGAAACCATCCCATAGTTGGGACCCTCCTTCCAGAGGGTGATGTTGTATCCTCTCGTGCCGAGGATACTTCTCCGGGGGAGGGAGCTCCAGCTGTTAGGAAGAAGCAGGTTTTAGTAGTGGGGGATTCGATCATTAGAAATATAGATAGTTGGGTTTGTGATGACCGGGAGAACCGTATGGTTACTTGCCTGCCTGGTGCGAAGGTTGCGGATCTCTCGAGGCATCTAGACAGACTTATGGGCAGTGCTGGGGAGGAGCCGGTCGTCGTGGTACATGTTGGTACCAATGACATAGGGAAGGGTAGAAGAGATGTTCTGGAGGCCAAATTTAGGTTACTAGGAAAGAGACTGAAATCCAGAACATGTTTGGTGGCATTCTCTGAAATGCTTCCAGTTCCACGCGCAGGGCCAGATAGACAAGCAGAACTTCAGAGTCTCAATGCGTGGATGAGACGATGGTGCAGGGAAGAGGGGTTTAGATTTATTAGGAACTGGGGACACTTTTGGGGTAGGGGGAGCCTATAGAGGAATGATGGGCTCCACCTAAATCGAGGTGGATCCAGACTGCTGGAATTAAACATTAAAAAGGTCGTAGAGCAGTTTTTAAACTAAGAGGTGGGGGAAAGCCGATTGGTGCGGGGGAGCACCTGGATCGGACGGAGACTTCTCTTACACGAGGCTCCATAGGTAGGGATTCCCTAGAAGTTAGTCAGATAGGGAACGTGGGAAATAATATATGGGCAAGATCAGATGTGAAACAATCGTGCATAAAAAAATCCAATGTGTCTGAGAAAGGCGGACATATAAATAGTGGTAGTTTTCTAACATGCTTTTACACTAATGCTAGGAGTCTGTCTAATAAGATGGGTGAACTGGAGTACCTCATATCAAAGGAGGAAGTTGACATAATAGGCATCACAGAAACATGGTGGAATGAGGACAATCAGTAGGACACTATCATACAGGGATATAAATTATATCGGAAAGACAGAACAGGTCGTGCGGGTGGCGGAGTGGTACTATATGTGAAGGATAATATAGAATCAAATGAAGTAAAAATCCTAAAGGAATCAAAATGTTCCATAGAATCATTATGGATAACAATTCATTCCTCTAATATGAATATGGCATTAGGAATATATTACCGACCACCTAACCAGGACAGTGATAGTGATGCTGAAATGATAAGGGAGATTAGAGAGGCTACCAAAATAAAAAACACAGTAATAATAGGAGATTTCAATTATCCCCATATTGATTGGGTGCATGTCACCTCAGGACGGGATTCAGAGATTAAATTTCTTGATGCCTTAAATGACTGCTTCTTGGAGCAGCTAGTACAGGAACCCACAAGGGGAGAGTCGATTCTCGACCTAGTCTTGACTGGAACGCAGGATCTGGTCCAAGAGGTAACTGTTACTGGACTGCTTGGAAATAGTGACCACAATATAATAACTTTTAATATTCCTGTGTTGGGAAGAACACCGCAGCAGTCAAACACTCTGGCATTTAATTTCAAAAAGGGGAATTACACTAAAATGAGGAAGCTAGTTAAACAGAAACTAAAAGGGAGAGTAATTAAACTAAAATCCCTGGAAGCTGCATGGGAACTGTTTAAAGACACCATACTAGAGGCCCAACTTAAATGTATACCCCAAATAAAAAAACACAGTAAGAGACCTAACAAAGAACCACCATGGCTAAACAGCCATGTTAAAAAGGCAGTGAGAGAGAAAAGGGCAGCTTTTAAAAAGTGGAAGTCAAATCCTAGTGAGGAAAATAGAAAGGAACATAAACACTCCCAAATTAAGTGTCATAATGTAGTAAGAAAAGCCAAAAAAGAGTTTGAGGAACAGCTAGCCAAAAATTCAAAAAATGATAGTAAAATGTTTTTTAAATACATTAGAAGCAGGAAGCCCGCTAAAAAAGCAGTGGGGCCCTTGGATGATAAAGATATAAAAGGAGCGATCAAGGAAGACAGTGCCATTGCGGAGCGATTAAATGATTTATTTGCTTCAGTCTTCACGGCTGAGGATGTTACAGAGGTTCCTAAATCTGAGCCAGCCTTTTTAGGTGACAAATCTGAGGAACTCACTCAGATTGAAGTGACATTAGAGGAGGTTATGGAATTAATTGATAAGCTGAATAGTAACAAGTCTCCGGGACCAGACGGCATTCACCCAAGGGTTCTGAAAGAACTCAAATGTGAAATTGCGGAGTTATTAACAGTGGTTTGTAACCTATCCTTTAAATCCACTTTGGTACCAAATGACTGGAAGATGGCCAATATAACACCAATATTTAAAAAAGGCTCTAGAGGAGATCCTGGCAATTATAGACCGATAAGTTTAACATCAGTACCAGGCAAATTAGTAGAAACACTAGTAAAGAGTAAAATTGCAAGGCACATAGAAGAGCACGAATTGTTGGGCAAAAGTCAGCATGGTTTCTGCAGAGGGAAGTCGTGTCTAACTAATCTGTTAGAATTCTTTGAAGGGGTTAATAAACATGTGGACAAGGGGCACCCAGTGGATATAATATACCTAGATTTCCAGAAAGCCTTTGACACGGTCCCACACCAAAGGCTTTTACGTAAATTAGGTGGTCATGGGATAGGAGGAAAGGTCCTTTCATGGATCAAGAATTGGTTAAAAGACAGAAAACAAAGGGTGGGAATAAATGGTAAATTTTCACAATGGAGGAGGGTAACTAGTGGTGTTCCCCAGGGGTCAGTACTGGGACCAATCCTGTTCAACTTGTTCATCAATGATCTAGAAAATGAGGTAAGCAGTGAGGTGGCCAAGTTTGCAGATGACACAAAGTTGTTCAGGACAGTCAAAAGCAAAAGGGATTGTGAAGAACTACAAAAAGATCTCAGCAAACTGAGTGATTGGGCAGCAAAATGGCAAATGAAATTTAATGTGGGTAAGTGTAAGGTAATGCATGTTGGAAAAAATAACCCAAATTACACGTACTACATGATGGGGTCAAATTTAGCTACGACAGATCAGGAAAGGGATCTTGGAGTTATAGTGGATAGTTCTATGAAGACATCCACACAGTGTGCAGCGGCAGTTAGTAAGGCAAATAGGATGTTAGGAATTATTAAAAAAGGGATAGATAATAAGACAAAAGATATCATACTTCCCCTATATAAAACTATGGTACGCCCACATCTCGAGTACTGCGTGCAGATGTGGTCTCCTCACCTCAAAAAAGATATATTGGCATTAGAAAAGGTTCAGAAAAGGGCGACTAAGATGATTAGGGGCTTGGAAAAGGTCCCATATGGGGAGAGGCTAGAGAGACTGGGACTTTTCAGTTTGGAAAAAAGGCGATTGAGGGGCGATATGATAGAGGTATATAAAATCATGAATGGTGTGGAGAAAGTGATTATAGAAAAATTATTTACCTTTTCCCATAATACAAGAACTAGGGGACACCAAATGAAATTGATGGGTAGTAGGTTCAAAACTAATAAAAGGAAATTTTTCTTCACACAGCGCACAGTCAACCTGTGGAACTCCTTGCCCGAGGAGGCTGTGAAGGCCAGGACTCTATTAGGGTTTAAAAAAGAGCTTGATAAATTTTTGCAGGTTAGGTCCATAAATGGCTATTAGCCAGGGATAAAGTATGGTGCCCTAGCCTTCATAACAAGGGCAGGAGATGGATGGCAGGAGATAAATCACTTGATCATTGTCTTCTGTTCTCCTTCTCTGGGGCACCTGGCATTGGCCACCGTCGGCAGATGGGATGCTGGGCTCGATGGACCTTTGGTCTGACCCAGTATGGCCATTCTTATGTTCTTATGTTCTTATACTCCACTGTAGTATACACAGTCCAAGCCGACAGTGTAGATATACTCTTAAATGGGACTTCAGTGAGGGCTGGAGTAGTCTTGGTGGGGGGAACATGCCCAGCCAAACCCTTCCACCTTCTTGGTAATTATCTCTCTTTTCTGAGAAGCAATCCCATTCCAGGCACATCCCATTTTCCTGGCCCAACCAAACACTTACTCTGCTTTTAGTTATGATAAGAGGAAGTTGTATACCAAATTTGGTGGTCCTAGTTCTTACTGTTTAGGAGGAGTTCTTGAACAAACAGATGGACACATAGACAGACACACAAACTCTCTCAAATATATAGTAGATGATAGTCTCAGAGAGTAGCCATGTTAGTCTGTAAGTCTGAAAACAATGAGTAATCCTGTGATACTTTAGAGACTAACAAATATATTATATCATGAGCTTTTGTGGGCAAAACCCGCTTCAGCAGATAAGTTGGAGTGAAAATTAGGGAATCCAGAGAGAGAGAGAGAGAGGGGGAGTGTGTGTGTGTGTATATAAACAGCAGAAGCAGTTACTTATCAATTAAAGGAATTGGTCATCACCTACAGCCCCACAAGTTAAACCCCTCCAGCGCACCATTGACAATCTTTAACCTATCCTGGAAAATGACCCCTCACTCTCACAGACCTCAAGAGACAGGCCAGTCCTCACCTAAAGACAGCCCCACCCCCGCCTTAAGCAAGCAACCTTGCCAGCAGCCACATACCATGCCACAGAAACACTCACCCAGGAACCAACTACCTCTGCAACAAACCCAGTTGCCAACTCTGTCCACAGAGCTATACAAGCAACACCATCGTAGGCCTTAACCACATAAGCCACAACATCAGAGGCTCATACAACTGCACATCCTCTAATGTGACACATGACATCAAGTGTCAGCAATGTCCCTCTGCCATGTACATTGGCCAAAGTGGACAGTCTCTGCAACAAAGGATTAATGGACACAAATCAGACATCAGGAATGGTAACACACATAAACCTGTAGGGGGAATATTTTAACCTCCCTGGACATTCAATAATGGATTTAAAAGTAGCCATCCTTCTACAACTTTATCTATCAATGAAGAGGGAGACTAATGAATTGGAATTCATTTACAAGTTCAACACTATCAACGTGTACTTGAATGAAGAGGTTAACTGGTTAATGCACTACAAAGGCAATTTCGCCCACCTTTGATAATCACATTTCCATACCAAAATCTACAATGGTGCTCTGTTATTTTCCTTTTTGGGCTTGTGTTGAAGTAGGTGACTTCTGGATACATGACTGGCTCTGTTAATCTGTTTCCTCACTTCCCCAGGTGGGTATTTAAGTTTTAAGAATGATTGATAAAGATCTTGTAGGTGTTTGTCTCTGTGGGATTGGAGCAGACCCAGCTGTAGATTCTAGGTTCACTTACATAAAGGATTAGAGCATATTGGCAAAATTTAGACATATTACTAACCACAACAATAGAGTCAATAATATAGCAAAAAGACAGTTTGTCTGAGTATTCCCATATGCTACAGCACAAAAATTTATATTTTAAGAGCAACACAAATCCTGTCTCCTGTGTACTTCACAGACAATTGCAAATGTAGATCTGATCCAAAGCTGACTGCAGCTGATGGGAATCTTTCCTTAGATCAGGTCCTTCTAACATTTCTTACTAAAACATTTATGAAATTCCCTCTAGGTACCTATATGAATCTGTAGCCGCTAAATACTTTTACAATACTTTTACCCCTCCCCCCCCCAAAAAAATCACAGAAGATCATTTGAATGCTTACAATAGCATAGCATCCCCTGTTGGAATTCAGATGAGGAGAAAAAGGAACATCAGCAACTTTTGCTAAAGATGAATATTGCTCTTAATAACTGATAAACAGAGAGCACCTTGTTATTTTTTTAGCTTACTTCATAGTGACTGCAGTGCTGGATTTAGTTTTTGATGAATTATCATTTCCTTTTATAGAGGTTACTGAAATATTTGTTCATAAGGGAGTATTTTTCACCAACTTAAAATGTGCTTAATAAAAAAGAAAGGAAGAAGCAGAAGAAGAAAAATATGTAGGATAATGCTGTATCTTGTTAGAAATGCATGAAAGGTGTGAAATAAACATAACATAGCTGAGTTGTTGTTGTGTGTTATGACAGAAGTAAAGATTAGAGAGACAGTGTAACAGTGCAATGAAATCAGAGTACAAAGATCAGAGCGTTTTTTAAACTGTGCAGTCTTTGGGCCAGAGTATGTCTTTAATCTTTGTGTCATACAAAAATGAACATGCTGTTAGCTTTAAAGCAGGGACTTACAAAGGGGCCTGCAGGAAAGCATACACCCACACTGAGCTCTTTCAACAAATAATTAATAAAATGAAATAATAAATAAATAATACTAATAATGCTAGAACACATTCCTTTGTCTTTATGAAAATACCACTTTTTCCGCTGGAAAGAATAGATAGGGCCAAACGGTACAAACCTTCCTAACTGCACAAATAATTAGTTCCATCTCACTTGCTTTGTCTTCACTAACCATTTGTTGTATAAAAATCTTACCTTATTTAAACTGATACAAGAGTGCTCTTTTTCGTAAATATTTGTAGAGGAAAGAGGAGGTCAAAAATTCACAACGTTTTTTCCTATAAGAAAAGTTTGTTTGAATTTTGCATTATCATGACTTCTTGAAAGTGTACACGATAAAAGTACCGGGGTAGATTGTTTTTCTTGATTCTCCAGCTGTTATATTATATTAGGAAGTGTCAAACTATGTTCATTTTCGTCTCCCACAAATAAAAAAATAAGTTGCTTCAATAAATTACTTTAACTCAGAGTCCCCTGCTGACCCCAGGCTCCATGCGGCACTGCCACTTTGAAATGCTGCGCGGACTCCCCAGCTGACCCCGGGATCCATGTGGCATTTTCATGGAACCCAGGATCAGCTGGACTCCACACAGAGCTACCACTTTGAAACGCTGTGGTGGCATTTCAAAGTGGCAGCGCCGCACGGAGATATACCCCGGACTCCATGCGGCGCTGCAGCTTTGAAGTACCCCTCCTCCCACCCCCTTGCTGCCTCTATCTGATAGTCAACTAGTCCTTAACATCCTTAGTGTAGACCTGGCCTAAGCTACATTGGCACAGCCACATTAATGCAGCTGAGCCATTGTAGCATGTTCGGTGAAGGTGCACTGAGCTGACTGGTGAGTACTCTCCCACTGACATAATTACTCCACCTCAGCAAGAAGTGGAAGCTATGTCAGCGGGAGAGCTCTTTCCTCTGACAGAGCCAGTGTGGACAGCACAAAAACTTGAGTCATCTTTGAGTGACTCTTAGCTCAGGGCAGCATAGCCTATCAGCCAGAGTCAATAAAGGGGAATGTCCCTTTGTTCAGGGCAGTGTGGCCTACTAGCCAGAGTTAATAGGGAGCAGCCCTTTAACGCAGGGCAACGGAATCTAACAGCCGGAGTCAATAAGGGGAAAGCCCTTAGCTCAGGGCACAGTCAATAAAGGGGAATGGTCCTTTAACTCAGGGTAAGCACAGCCTCGCAGCCAAAGTCTATATGGAGTAGCAGAATTAATAAGTTGAAGGGAGGCAAGCACCCCAGTAGGGGGACCAGGCCCACCGTACTCCATCGGGTCCTGATCCCGGGTCCTGTGAGTGGCAGAAGCGTTCTGTCACTCACTCAGCAGGGAGTCTGACCAAAACATGCCAAGCTCACGTGGGTGGGAGATACCACTCGGACACCCTCACTGGGTCACTTCCTACCAACACTAGTGCAGGTCCATTCCAGGTGGTCTCTGGATCCTCTAGTTCCCCTGCAGCCGCCTCTCCCTGGGGCTCCTAGGATACTGGTAGCTCGTGGTGGTCTCCTGGGTGTCTGGGTCCCGCCATCTGAGTCTCGAGCTAGTGCAGTTCTGGAACTCTTGATGAAGGTCCTTCTCCTTCGGTGGCCTGCCCAGACTGAGCTGTGTTACTGCTTTTTATGCTGCCCCAGCATTTGGAGCATGCCCATTCTGGGTGAAGGGGTGGGACTTCCTCTGCCTCTGGGTTTTAACCTTACCAGATTCAGTGAGGGGTATGCACACTCCATCACAACAGATATACCCCTGCACTCCCACAGAGCTCAATGAGTATGCCTATGCTGCATCCAGGAGTAAGCCTTGCAGCCCAGGCTGACACATTTGTGACGGCGCAGCTTGTGCTAGGGTGCAAAAATAAATGGGTAGACTTTGTTTTGACACTGCCACTCAGGCTGGAAGTTCTCAAGCCCATCCCGTGCACCTCTGAGTCACAGTAGAGCTCACTATAAGCCTGTTTCCAAGCCCACTGATATCAACAGCTGGAGTAGGAATCTTATTGTGAATCTTCCAGACAGTAGCCACTAAGAGAGCAGTGTCCCACTGATTTCAAAGGATTCTTGTCCGTAAGAGTCCACCTGCAGTAACCTGATTACAGAATTGGGGTTTAAAGCAATGAAAATGTCTCAACAAAAATTGTACCTTACTTCAGTATGTGTTGGCATTTACCTCACACATATTTTTCCAGACATTTCTATTAAATTGTCTACTTAAACTATATGTGCTTTCAAGACTGCTTATTACCTTGGCCACTTATAGCCTTTCTACGAGTGCCACCACTGGGAGAAGATATCTGATTTCAGAGGCTTTTTAATCTAGGATGCAAAGGCATAACGAGATTCAGTGGCTCAACGTTGAATAAAGAAAAATCCATGCAGGAAACAGCATACAATTTTTAACACTGAAAATAGTTAACAAGTGAAAAAGCTTAAATACTTACTCACTTGGGGTCTAACAGCCGTTATTTCGAAAGAACTTTACTAGCATCTACACAGCCAAACCGCTATTTCAAAATTAATTTGAAATAGCGGAGGGCTTATTTCAAAATTGGTAAACCTCATTCCACGAGGAATAATGCCACATTCGAAATAGCTATTTTGAAATAAGTGCCGTGTAGACACTTATCTCGAAATAGGGGGCCCCCAGCCTTCCCAGGGTGCCCTGGTGGCCACTCCAGCCTCAACCAAGAACACTCCTCTCCCTCTGCCCTCCCTGGAGCCCTTAAAAGAGTTGACTCTGGCCACAGTGCCTGTGCCAGCTCCACACCTGCCAGCCCAGAGCCAGCAGTCACTGCCCCTGACCCAGTGGCCCCACAACATAAGCCAGCAAGCCACTGGCAGCCAGCCCTCCACCAGCTCCCAGGAGCCTGCCAGGGCCCAGAGAAGGTGGGCGCCTTCCTGGTCCAGGGTGGAGATCATGGACCTTATTCAGGTTTGGGGGGGATGCCCCCAACATCCATGATCTCCGCACTAGATGGAGGAACGTGGCTGTCTATGCCAGGATAGCCACCAGCCTGGCCACCAAAGGCCACATGTGAACCCAGGAGCAGGTTTGCATGAAAATCAAGTTGGTTTGGCGAGACCCCCAACCCTGAGCCCAGAGCTTCCCCTTCTCCTTCTTCTCCTTGCTTCCCCCTTCCAGCTCCCTCCTCCCAGGTTCCCCCCTCCCCTCTCCAACCCTCTCTCTTCCCCTCTCCCACCTCCTTTCCCCAGTCTCACCAGTGTTTCATCCCCCCCCCCCCCAGTTTTGTTAAATAAAGAGAGTTTGTGTTCATGAAAATATGTGTATTTTATTTGACATCAGGAAGGGAGGTTAGGGAGGGGTAAGGGGAAAGGATGTGAGGGAGGAATGAGGCACAAGCCCCCAGTGGGGCAGACCAGGGAGGCTCTTAGTGCTCCTCAGTGTGGAAGCTCTCCTGCAGGGCCTACTGGATACTGACAGCCCCCCGGTGGATCTCCTGGATGGCAGCCTGCAGAAAGTGCAGCCAGGCTCGCAGTAACGTGTCCAAGAGAAGCACCAGAGTGCCCAGGGGCAGTTCTGGCTCCATGTTGCAGAGTGCTGTGGTGTCCCGAGTGAGGGCAACCAGAGCATGCAAAGAAAAAAATGCTTTGCTGCCCCTCATCGAGCTAGGCAAGCAAGCAGGGAAACCTTAGAACCGGCTGCCCAGGGGGGTCCCTTTAAGCACAGGTCTCAGATAGCCTCAGGCAGCAGCCACACAAGGTAACTCTTGACCTGATGCCCTGCCAGAACCAGTTCTGGCTGGCTTTAAATGCGATTCAGCATCCTATCAGTGTGGACGCGCTATTTCGAAATAGCAAAACGCATTTCGAAATGCATTTTGTGTATAAATGCGTTATTTTGAAATAAGATATTTCAAAATAATGCTGTAGTGTAGACATACCCTTGAAGTCTGTATGGAGAATAGATGTCTTTCTACTGGCTGGTCTACACAACTGTGGTAAAATTGATCAAAGTTATGGAACCACCACCAGGCAGATTTGAACCTGGGACCTCTGGAGCTGAGTATAGGAGCCTCTACCCTCTGAGCAAAAAGCCAGCTGGCTCCTAGCCCATGCTGTAGAGGTCTCTTGGTCTTAACTGTTGCTGTGGTCTAGGTACCACTTGCATTGCTCAGTAACCACACTAAGTGTGTGTGTTACAGTTATGCTACTCCAGTTACGTGAATAATGTAACTGAAGTCAATGAAGCTAGATCCACTTACTATGGTGTCTACAGTGCACTGTGTCGATGGGAGATGCTCTCCCACTGACTTCCCCTAAGCTTCTCAGGAAGTGGAGCACACTTGTCTATGGGAGAGCATCCTTCCATTAATTTAATGTATCTTCACCAGACCTGCTAAATTGACACCATCAATTGCAGCAGTGCCAGTTTAGCCAGTAGTGTAGAAATGTCCTAAGAGATATATTATAGTTCCACCACAAGCAAATGGGCTCAGTGCAGGAATTAGTGGGGGAAATTCTATCATCTGTGCTATGCAGGTAGTCAGACTGGATAACCACAATGACTTGTTTCCCTTAAAATGTACAAAGTTATGAAAGTTTTAAGGGGCCAAATACTCACAAGCCCATTCAAGCCAGATTCCCTGGCTTTGAGAGGTAGGTTGCTACCATCAAGTGAAAATCCCCTTCTTCTTGGACCCAGGAAGGAAGCACTTGCACTTCTTCCAGAGGGATACCCCCAAGATCTTTTGTCAAAAGAGAGCTCGAAAAACAAAGTGCAATCACTGATAGCTGACTTCTTAGTTTTAGGCATGCACACACAGACTTCCTGTTACCTTCCAGGACCCAAGAGTCAAATCATCAACTTAAAAAAGGTTATTTTATTAACAAAACAAAAATATATACTTGGTAAAGCATAGTTGGTTGCTGGGTGTTACAGAGTAACAGAGAAAAGAACAGATTACAACACAGAGAAATTATATCTCTGGAATACAGCTTAAAATACAGTGTATGGGGTTGGGGCACGTGGATTTAGCACCGAGAAGTTTAACCAAACAACCGAATAAAGAAAATAACCTGATCACGTCTGAATAGACATTTTCCTATCAACTCACAATCCCTGCTTCAAGGTCCAGTCCATTTCCATGCCTAGTATTTCTTGTAGGCATGGTACTTCTGCCTGGTTCAATTCATCTTGTTCCCCCAACTCCTGGCTTTAAAATCTCCCAAAGAAAACAGCAGGCAAGTATATCTTTCAATTCAAATTTCAACACCTTTTCCCAGTAGCTCTCCTGGCTTCCTGCCAACACCCCCTAACCACCTTTAGTCACCAAATGCTGGCCAGCACTCCTATCCATCACATAGTCAAAGATGCAATTTTCCATTAAAAAAAAAAGATTAAACAGAAATTTTGCAACCAATCCAAGCAAACACCTGTTGGAAAAGGCATAGGTTTCAGCCACAAGACTCGCAGGTCCCCAAGATCTGCAAAGGTTTCTGGCAGAATGATGGAGGTAAAAGCCATCTGTGCAAAAGTGGCATACCTCTGCACTGTTTCCCTCTGACTCCAGTGCCCCAGTCCCAAGGCAGTGTGGCTTCTGCAGAAAACATTATGAAAGGGACTCACTAACCACCTGCTGCTACCAGGATCTAAATTTTTGTTGGGGAGGAGAGAAGCATGAAAATATGGCAGATTGTCCCATGGGTTCTGCAGGAACAGTGCTATGTAGAACAGCTAGCCTGACATTCTTTTGCAGATGCATGGAACTTAAAACCTGTAGACCACTTATAGAGGGACTTCTAAAGAAGGTGGGAGTATATAACAGAATCAGTCCTCCTTTTTTATGCTTCTATGGTCTTCACGTGCAGGTTTGTGCTCTCATCTGCTTCCAGAAGTGGGGGAAAGCACCTGTGTCCCACTTATTACTTTCTGATTAGTTACTTACTTAACTATCATTTGATATTGAAAAGAGTAAGGTCACTTTCTTTTAGAACTTCAGGTTTAGTTACTGATAATGATCTGCTCATGGACATTTAAATATCAATGCAGGGGCATATAAAGAGAATTTTTTAATCTGCACCATCTAACTGTGTAACACTTCTCTCTTCCAAAAGGTTTAAAGGGGAACAAAAGTTACATTTGATTAGTTTAAAAATGGTGAATTTGCATGCGTTCTAGTTTCATCTTGAACAAAAAAAAATGTAGTTTCTGTGTCTGTCAGACAATTTTAATGAGTTAAAAAGTGTTTTCTTATAAATTATTCATTCTCTCCCTCTCTCTCCTATTTTCTAGTTTCTTCCCTCCTTGGTATATTAGCTCAATATCCTATTTCTTGTACACCAAAATCCTACATTCAAATCTTCCATATTCTACTGTCCCACTAAATAAATATACTGCAGTTCTCTTAGTAACCTTTCTGCCATTTGAATTGTGTTCTATAAAATTCCAGCTTTGTTCCTCTCTCCTCCCTTTCATGATATTTTTTTTCTTGGCGGGGGGAAGGGAATGAAGGAGAGAACTTCAATAGTTCTAGAGATCTATAATCTACTCAATTTTTTCCTCCAATAGTGACCAGTCCCAGATGCCACAGGGGGAAAAAGTGCAACATCCCCATAAAACATTCAGTATTTCAGTATTGTGGAAATTCTAACTTGTTTCTGTTTTGAAGCCGGAAGCCTGAGAGTTTAACTTAGCTAGTGAATTAGCAGATACTATTTTTATATTCACGATGAATGAATTTACCTCAGCCATTACTTAGCATCTTTTTGGGACAAATAGAGATGAAGTACTCCTACCTGACAATGAATGGCTCTGTTACATTTGGCTAAATAGAACAGACTCTCAAAAATAGGTCTTTTCATATATTATTAGTTTTAGGGACGTTTAGAGATGGCTCAGTTTTGGTACAGAATAAGCAGTTGAACAATTTCTGTAAATATTAATGCTCATTATTAGTCTTTCAAAAACGTCCCCGTCCATCAACTAGATATTTTAGAAGTTGCGCTTTACATGAGGGAGATTGCACAGCTCCCATAAAAGTTGATGCTGAGTTGAATTAATTTGGAAACATAATCTAGGTTCCCTGAAGTTATCAGAATATGCCTCCAAGTAGTATTTCATGGACAAGGAACCGTAGTGCTTTTACTCCATTTTTGACAACAACATTTCTCTCTCAGCATGAGGGTTACTGTGGCATGTTATTGTTGGAAGGCAGTGGAAGTATTTATGAGCCCTTCTCCAGGCAAAAACATAAAGAGATCAAGAGGGGTCAGCAGAGCCAAAAGCCTCACTAGGCCTCTGGGCAATGCAGGAGGGGGACAGTGAGCTGCTCCATGCCCCCAGAAGGGGCAGGGCCTCGGTGGAAGGGGCATGGGTGGAGCTAGGCAGCCCTTAATATCGCCTGGGGAGTGCCGCTTCTCCCCCAGTCAGCCCTCAGAGCCTCCTGGAGTGCATAACGCTAGGCTATGGCAGCAATTTAAAGGGCCTGGGGCTCCAACTGTCACTGCTACCACTGGGCCCCAAGGCAACTGCGCCCCCCCTCACTTTCCCCATCAGTGGGCCTAAAAGGGGTAGAGCGATAGGTACTCTGAGGAACCATGGACATTGTCCCCATAGTCCACTCTAGAGACTTTCAAGATCCACGAGTCCAAAGCCAGGGACAAAATGCATGAAGACATGGACTACTCCAGAATATGCCCCAGGAACAAATAAAAATAACAGTATCCCAGAACTCAAGCAAATAGAGGCTCAATGGAATCATGCTGAAGATGCATGAAACCAGAACTGGATCCCTTGGGATCATCTAATAGCACAGCAGCATGGAGATGAGACTCATAGGGCACCCACATCTCAACCCACAAATAATGAAAGACTGGCCATACTATTGCCCCATTTTGAGATCAATATAAGATAATAACAAAGATATCAAGTGTTATTCTCTAAAGTGACTTGGAGGAAAGTTATACATCCTGTCTGTATCATCCCTTCTAGTGGCTACCATAGAAGAGTGATAAAACCCGAGGAAGATTGCTCAATGCTCTTGCCAATCTAAGAAGGGTATAAGAAGGTTTTTATGACATCTTCAGTATGCCATATGGTGACTACTAAAAGATTCTTTTAGTTCCACTGCTCCAAGTTATGAGACATTTTTAAATGATTGGAAAAGATCTTTTGGGGGCATTATAGAGAGGTCCTCAAGGACATACATTCACCAGAGTAATGACATAACAAAGATACCTTCACTAATAAGTTTACCCTCTAACCTTCTTATAGATCCAAGCACCAATTTCCTGTGTTAGCTGTTGCATTAGGTATATAACTGGATGTATATCAAACCTATCCATTCCATTCCCAGACCAATGGCCTAGTGAATCCATTTCCTCTAGGATTAAATTTCCTGTTGATTTTTCAGTGAACACCTTCTTAGAAAACAGATGTAGCTATCTGTCTTTCCTTATATTTTGTGGAACAAACACAGTCTCTTGGCCCTTTACATTTCTTTCCCCAGCATGCTAATCAGTACCCAAATGTCTGATTGAGATGAGCTCCCAAAGAAAGTCAGAAAATCAAGGGTGTTCTCTTTTCTTTTGATCTTTGCATAGCTTCTCTATTTAATTAACTTCAAGTGCTGTATTCTCCAAGGAGGCAAGGGAAGGATTTTATTAGGAGGTGTGGTGTATATTAGATAGTAATGTGAGTAGAGTGAAAATGAGAAATAGTGTGTGTGAAATTACACACAATATTCTTTGTCATGTCTATTGCTTAGGAGGCTAAGTATGGGGGAAGGAGAATAAATTTCAAAACTGAATTCATAAAGTTGCATTTCTAAATCCGTATTTAGACACCTAGCCCCTGATTTACAAAGTATTTAAGTGTCTAAAGATGGAGATCGGTTGCTCATGGGATATACATAGATGCCTAATCTGTTTAGATGCTTAACTCCCATGGAAAGGCAATTTTGACCATTTTAATGCAAATGTGGAGCTGAAACAGCTCCTCTCCTCCTCCTCCTACAGTCCCCCACAGTGCACAGGAACTGTGTAGGACTTCTATAGTGGCTCTTTATTTCATCCTGGGTACTTACAGTGGGCATGCTGGGTAACATGGGGAATATTTTAAGTGGCACATGCAGAGGGAGTTGTATGTATGGCTCTGAAAGTCTATTCCATCAAATTAACATACACTAATAATTTATTTCTCTCTCAGCAATCAACTAAGTAGAAATATGTAAATTGTTGCAATATAAAATAGCAACACTTCGGAGTAAGTGGCAAATCTTGATTAATTGAATCAGGTTCAGTTATATTAACAAGGTTCATATTAATATTAACAGTTCAAAATGAACACAGAGCATATGACTCAGGAAGCCTTTTTTAATTGCTACATAATCAGAATGAAAAAATCTGCTACATACAGGTCCACTTTTTAGAAAAAATAAATAAATAAAATCTATACAATAATTTATTCTGTTAGTTGCTGGGAGACCTTATTGTTGATATGACAACCATGGCACAGTAAATCAGATCACTTCTTGCTTCCCATTTGCATGATGACTGGGTACTCTACATTTTCAATCTTCTATGTTATAGTGACATCTACAGCAAAAAAGTTCAACGATAGAGGACGCAGGGGAAAGAGTTTGCATTTGAAATAATTCTTAAGGGTTACCAACCCAGTCTACTGTACACATGCAACATGTGTTGTTTAAATGTGTCTAATAAGGAAACTTTTAAATACTCCACAAATCCATAGGGGCCTAATTTATAAGATTTTTCCACAGTTGCCATGTCTGAAAATTCTGCTAATAGCAAAATTTCAAGCAAAGTTAGTTATTATAATTGCTGAATCTACTTTATTAACACTATTTCACAGGCACCAAACATTACAGTTTTTAAAGGATCAGCATTTTCCCCCCTGTGCTTCTGTTTTAGTTACAAAAGGCACATCTTCCGGAAGCTCCTCATTGGCTCTGTATTATTGCAGGATGGTGCACTGTAAGAGCGCCTGTGAAAATGCACTCTTGTGTTTCTGGGAGGAATGGGGGAGGGGAGAACAGAGAATGCTCCTTTTTCATGCCCTACCCCCTTTCCACCAAACAAAAATGAAACTTTAGGAAGAAATACCATAGCTGACTCAAGCCAAAACTGTTTTAAATTGATATTAACAGTCACGTTCCTAGCTTCAGTGAGGTAAATGTGTTTAAAGGCATAGGCATCTGAAGCCGTGTCCGCATTTTCATTTACTTTTAGATAAACAACTTGAGGACCATTAAGATTAGATTTTCTTTTTAGGCCTTATGCTCCAGTAACCTAGAAACCTGCTAAGTTAAAACTCCCTGAAACTCATCCCTTTTCTTTTGTCTGATAGCTCTACTAGACACCACACCTTTCCCTACTTCTAAATTAATGGGATGTTAAATATCACTACATCAAAGGACTTCATATCCTTGAATCCTGCTGCAAAGACTTCAGTGAAAAACCCAGAGTGAACTCAAGGCACTTATCTCCTGGGATTTACTGTTCTCAGAAATATACACCTATTTGGTGGGGAAGAAGGGCTTTGGTAGAGTACAGTACTGCAGTGTCTCTGGGGTTCAAGACAGCACAGATGGTAGGAAATTCCTCCTCACTTGTTCTGACAGGCTGACCAAACAGCATCTAGGGTTTTCCTGCTCTTTAGATCTCCCACCTCTGCTTCTCCAGTTTAATTCCTGCCTCTCTCCTGATGACAAACTGGAAGTCAGTCTCAGTACTATTTGTCTCTTGACCAGATAATCTAAATAAATAAACCAACTCCCCACTTGTGCCTCTTGTTAAAGCTCTTTCCCATAGAACCCTTAACTATTTTCCTCCCCTCCCATCCTGGAGCGATGACAGACATAGCCATTTAGATCATCTGAATGGGAGAGAAGTTTGTACAGATTGACTTGGTCCCTGGTGGCTATGTAGTCTAGTGGGTAGGTCACGGAGTAAGCAGATGAAAAGAGGGACACGGGTCCCCTACAGCCAGTGCTCCTGGCCTAGGAACTCTGAACCACTGTCTAGCCAAGTGCTTAAGTTCGGGCCATGGCCCCAAGAGTCCAGATTCCCCTTAGTTGGGGTGTCTCTATAGGTTCCCCCCATTTCCCAGAGGGGTGAAAGTGAGGGCTTACTTGTTCCTATAGCTGGCCAGGGAGACAGGCTCTGTTTTGAGTCCTGTAGATTGCTGAACTGAGCTCCTGCCTTGTCGCTAGTCAGCCCCTAACTGAGCCAATGCCCCTGACTGAGGTAGTGCCAGGCTCCTTCCTTTTCTCTTCCCTCCAGACCTGGCATTGGCTGCAGGTAAAGTGGGGTGAGGCTAGGTGGGCCCAGTGGTTTTCTTTAATCCCTGTTATGGCATCGTTTCTCCATTCCCTCACAGGCCCTTATTGAACTATCTGAGCAACTCACAATCATTCATATGTTAATTCTCAAAACATCCCTGTGAGGTCTGGAAGTGCTATTATCTCCATTGCGATGCATAAAGTTTCAGGCTGTGGTGGGGCACACAGACTTGAATACTGGTATCCTCAGTCCCAGGCTAGCATTCTAAGCACTGAACAATACTTCCTCATTCATGGAGGAAGACACTCTTCCTGAGGCAGTAGCTAAGGCAGTATTTACATGGGCTGCAATAGTTTCTCTATCCAGTTTAAAAGCAATTTCTCAGCCTCACTATGTGGGAAAGGATAGAGGTATGGGACTACAGGGGGAGCGAGGAAAGCTAATAAGGAGTAAATTCAACCCTATCCTCCATAGCTTTGGGGATCTTCCTCACAACTAAACCACGGGGCAGGGCTGAGGGAGGGGGTACCAGAGATGATGTGGGTAAGAAGAATCCACTGCTCCCCAGATCTCTCCCCCTCCTATCCCCCCTCCCCCAAGCAGAGGCACATTTGAGCTAGGAAGGGCTGTTTCTCCATATGGATGGAAGCATTCATCTTAGAGCAGCTCCACAGTCAAAGTGGGAGGTTTGCTCCTCCATTCCTCATCATGGATATATTCAGCACACAACTCAGTAAACAACCTGCATACTGGGCACCCATAGGCAATGCAGATCCTCTCCTAGAACTTTCCTTCTTCTATTCATTCCTTTCAAATGGGAAACTTCCTGTGTTATTGGTATTAATTAGATAGCAAACTGCTCAGACCTGGGCTCTTGTCTGTCTTTTATATCTCCAAAGCACCATATGCACCATTAGATTTTCATTAACAATTCCTCAGCTCTCTTTAATTTCAGTGGGAGCTAAGCTTAGTACCTTGCAGGATTGGTCCCTTAGATAGGTCTGAAGTTATATTTTCTTGCCTGTGCCTTTGTGCGAGTCTATATAAATAATGTTATGGGAATGTTATAGGATAGTTGTCATCCACAAACCAGGGTGCCTGCCTGGTTATCATTCGTAGCAGTTGTCTGTGTATGTAAGCTCACGTATGGTTTGTCTCTTAAATTTGTAAAGAAAAGAGGGCAACATCAGGGCTATGTCTACACTGCAGAGCTATTTCAGGATACTAGATGTATCCTGAAATAGCTATTCCGCGTCTTCAAGCAAGCCCGTTATTTCGAAATATAATGGGCTTGCTATTCTGATGTCCCTGTAAACCTCGTTCCACAAAGATTAAGGGATGTTTCGGAATAGCACTCTATTCTGAAATTTGGTGATGTGTAGACAACACCAAGTTTCAAAATAAGCTATTTCAAAATTAACTCAAAATAAGCTATGCAATTTGCATAGCTCAAATTACGTAGCTTTTTTCGAGATAAGGGAGCAGAGTAGACACACCCTAACAAATAAATGATATGATGGGTCATGCACATGTGCAAAGGGACCATAACCTAGCAACATGCAATGGAGAACAAGGAATAAACAATGGAGAACAAGGGGAGCAGAGATGAAAGAGCTACTTATTAAAAAGCAAGATCTGCGATTTCAGTGGGGGATGAGTACACTCAGCACCAAAGAGCTGCTCAGCACTTTGCTGGATCAGGCTCAGAATCCCATATCAAAGAAAAAAGACAATAGCAAATTAATTTGCACCACCTCTCCCTGCACGCTTGCAGTACACAGCAATTAGTAAAGGCAAATTCTTTATCTCATTCTTTCAAAGCCTGTCATATCTTACTTGTATGAAATTGGTCCCTGACTTAAGTAATCATCTCTTTCAAGCCCTAAGCAATACCACAGTGTGGGAGTTAGTGTAGGAAAAAGACAAATATCATCAGCAACTGTAGCAGGCGTGTTGGGAAAGCAGAGGTATTTCTGATATTAGTAAGCGTATAAAACATTCAGAGTTTAGAAGGGAAAGATTCCTTTTCCATATCATTACAGACACTAGGGAGATGGAAGCTAAAATATTAAAAACTGTATGTTGCCCTAGGCATCGTCTAGTTTGTTGTTGTGCACAGTTCATTTTAGTGATTCACTTAGCTGTTGAAAGCAAAACATTAAAAAAAAGTTCATAGAAACTTGCGTTTTTTGTGAAACCTCCCTTGCTCAGAACACTGAAAGTGAGAGCTGCCAGTTGGCTTAATTGTATCTGATTACCTTTGTACTGGCTTTTGGAAACAAATGAAGATTTCTTTAGTGTGTGCTTATTGGGAGTTTTAAACACTGTTGGCTTTGGACGCCAACCTAAGTGATAATCACATGTCAGTCAGCATGTGATCTCTTCTTTGTCACTACAGAAGTATTTTTTTAATTTACCGCTGTATTTACAAATGGATGTGCAATTTTGGAAGATCAGAAGACACCATTTGTCCCCAACCTGCTACTGTATGGTTCTCCCCTCATAAAAGTTATTACAACTGTAGTTTCCGGTGTCCTTCCTCAGTGCTTTAATTTTTTCTGTACACTTTATGCTGGTGTACAGTAAGGTATTAGGTTGCCACAAGGGACTCCTCTCCCAATACTCTCCTGTGTCCAGTAGAAACAACTTCTGTGGGTTTTTAAAAAGTATTTTACAGTAATATTGTGCAGTAAAACAATATTCTGGACAAAAACGAGTAGACACAGAACAAGAGGATAGACACTTGTTTCCAGACCTCCTACCAAGTTGCTAGCTGCTCCTCATAAAGTGATCTCACCTGGGATTCTTCTTATGGTAAACTCTTGTTTCCTGCTGCATCACAAGGTAAGCAATAAGTTCCAAGTGCATCACTATCGGGGCTCAGTCTGCTTCAAGTTCTCCCTTTTGCATTTGGTAATGTTTTTAAGTACTGATATATGGAAAACATGGGGTAGGACATTTTCAGTGGGGTAAATTGCATTGTCTTGAGTGGATTTGCTGCTTATCTAGAAATCCAACTCAAGTCAGAATCAGGAATTCATATTTCAGCATCTCCATCAGCTATAGGTCCTCTTTAATAATTTATTTTTGTGTGAGAGTGGTATTTCATCTGGCCCCCATCTTCTGTTTGACCCAGAGGGACAGGTTGGAACTGCAATTCCTATATCCTATAAGAACTTGTAAATAAATATCATTTGTTTTATTTATTTGCTTTAAAAAAAAGCATCTCAAGACTCAATATTCAAATAAAATACTTAATTAAGTTGGGGGGGAAAAGATACAATCTTGCCCCAAAATCAGCTAAGCCCTTCCCTGCCAAGCAATCTCCCACTCCAGAGGAAGTCTAAATGAAGGTAGTTTTCTCAGTTCAGGGCAACTGCACCTGTATTTCCTCCAGTGGCTCAGTAGGGTGACCACCAGACTGCCTATATTATCAGGGCTACCCTGATATTGGAGGCTTTGTCTAATATATGGAATTGTATTCCTCTAGCCCTGGAAAAAAGTGTCCCTTCTTTTGCATTTGCTATCTGGTACCCCAAGGTTCAGCAAGGGCATCCATTCTCAGGTTTCTAGCTCTCTAACAGTTCTCTTTCTTGGATGGAGACCCACCTCTCTCTTTCTCCCTCCTAAAAGGGGGTATTTCCAGGCTAAACAGTTCCCTGTCTTCACTATGTAGTTCTCAAAAAAGAGAGTTTGCCTAAAATAGACCGGCTTACTTCCCCCCACCCCACCCCTCCCAAAAAAACAAACCACCAGATAACAAATATAAGTTAGCATACAAACTTTTCTAGGCATGCTGACTTTTTGTCTTAAGGTAAAAGACATTACAGAGAAAAATAGTAAAAACAATGAAAGACCCTACAGACATTCTAGAGGCCTTCTTATGGACACAAGTTCCTCAGAGCTACCACTCAGAACAAGTACACTATCTTATAAAGGCATCAAGTAGGTCAAGTCCTTCCAATACTTCCCTAAGCATTGGGGCTCTCCATGGATCAGGGGTCCTGTCCATTTGCTAGATCAGGGAGAAGGCCCTGAATTAGCCAAAAGCTTTCTCTTTATCTATAAGCCTCTATCTCCCCATGAGGAGTTTCCAATTTCAAGACTTGAAGCAGACTGAGCCTTGATAATTGAGTACGGTCTTTAGCATTGCTTCTCCCTGCTACAGAAGACACATTTCCTTTCACACAATTGCATTTTCAATACAATGTACCCCGAAGGTGTAACCCTAATTAAGCAAGGTTTATCTTAACTCAGGAAAGTTTATCTTAATTCAATACGGTTTGTTCAGTATATTACAGGATTTCATCAGTCTGACACAGCAGTAACCTTGTGGCCTGACCATAATATAGGCATTAAATAAGAATCCCCATCATAGAAGCAACAGATTCAGCTCCATCAGAACAACAGGGAACTGAATTCTAGAGCTGAGGGTTCTGCTCTGAGAATACCCTGTCATTAGACCTGGATGTTTAAAATTAACAAATCACTCAAGCACCTCAGCTCTTCTTAACTACTGTATAGGAATATAGGGACCAGCATATCCTCAGAGGTAACTAAACCCAAACAGTGACAATCAAAGGAAATGGTTCTCCAAACTCCCTGAAACATTCCACAGGTTGATTGTGCATCGTCTGAAGAAATACTTTCTTTTGTTTGTTTTTAACCTGCTATTAATATCATTTGGTGACCGCTAGTTCTTGTGTTATTAGGAGGAGTAAATAGCACTTCGAGTGATTGCTCATGTTCCTTCCATGTAGGTGTGTGCGCATCATGTGCATGGATCACTGGAAGGCTTTTCGCTCAATGGTACCTGTAGGGCTAGCAGTGAGCCCCCATTGGAGTGGTGCTTGCATATGCATACATATATACCCCTGTCAGCCCACCATCCCCTCAGTTCCCTCTTACCGCCCGTGACAGTTGTTGGAACCTCCCTCTTGCTTGCTTTGCAAGTGCAGTTAGTGGTATCTGTAGTTAGCCTCATTTCTAACTTTTCAAGTTTTTCTAGTTAGTGTTAGTGTTCTGGTTCTCATTTTTGGTTGGGTTTCACCCTTTGCATTCCCCTTCCCCCTTTCCCTAGGGCATGCCTGGGCCCCAGAGGTTCTCTATCATCCCCTACCCTTGTCTCTCTTCAGGGACCCCTCTCACGAGCATCTCTTGCAGCAAGAGGTGCATCAACTCCTTGAGTTGGGAGCTATAGAAGAGGTCCCTTAGGACTCAGGGACAAGGATTTTTACTCCTGTTATATCTTGGTCCCAAAAGCCAAGGTTTTGACCCATCTTGGGCCTCAGGGGTCTCCATGTGTTTATAGTGAAACTGAAGTTCAAAACAGTGACACTAGCTTCTCTTATCCCTTCGCTTGCTATGGGAAACTGGTACACTGCCCTCAAGCTAAAAGATGCTTACTTTCACATTTCCATCGTAGAAGCTCACAGACGCTTCCTGCATTTCATTGTGAGCCAGGACACTACCAATTTACAGTACTCTTCTTTGGCCTGTCTATAGCCCCCACGGTTTTTACCCAGTGCATGGCAGTCATTGCTATGTTGCAGCAGAAGAGATGGATACAAGCTTAACCCATATCTGGACGCCTGGATCATAAGGAGAACCTCCTCTACCCAGGTGTTGGATCACATCTCCCTCATCAGGGAAACCTTCCTCCAGTCGGGCCTCATTTTGAACGAGGCCAGGTTCACCCTAATCCCCACTCAAAGAATAGAATTTGTGGGAACCAGTCTGTATACGACAGCTACAACCTCCCAGCAGACAGCTCAGTTTCTCACCATAAAGTAGGCCATTCTGAGGTTTTGCCTGTCCCCCATCATCATGGCCAGGAGCTGCATGAGGCTTCTGGGGTTTATGGCAGCATGCACAAATACGGTACAGTATGCCAGACTGGGGCTCCGCCCATTGCAGCTATGGCTGATGTGGGTTCACAACCCTGCCTTCCAGCCCATGGACATGGTGGTAACCATGCCCATTCGTTATGAGATCCCTCTACTGGTGGCTGCAGGAGGATGTGAGCTGCACTGGGATGCCAGCCAACAGACCTCTCCCATTGACCCGGTTGGTGATGGATGCCCCCAACCCGGGATGGAGAGCTAACCTTGATGATCTAAGGACTCAAGGTATGTGGTCCCACTCAGAGCTTTCCCAACATATAAGTGTCAGAGAGCTGAGGGCTGTTCACCTTGCTTGCCAGGTGTTCCTGCCACGGCTTTGAAATAGATGCATTTCAATCCTGACAGACAACATAGCAGCAATGTTTTATATCAACAGACACAGGGTGGAGCTCAATTCTATTCCCTGTGTCAAGAAGCCCTCCTCCCTTGGAAGTTCTGCATCACCCATGCCATTCACCTGGCGGCTTCCTACCTTCTGAGGTCTCAAAATGCTCTGACAAACTGGCTCAGCAGGTCCTTTGAGAGGGTCATAAATGGTCCCTCAGGGCAGACGTAGCTTTGGACATCTTCCATAGATGGAGATTTCCCCTCCTGGACAGGAGCGGCCCTAGACGAGCTGCCAGCAACTGGTGCCCTAGGCGAAATGCGCGACTGGCACGTGATCGGTGCCCCCGCCTCCAAAGCCCTCAACAGCCATTTTTCTTGGTGCCCTAGGCGACTGCCTAGGTCACCTGTATTGATGGGCTGCCACTGCTCCTGGATCAGTATGCGACTCGCAGCAACAGGAAGTGTCCTCAGTTCTGCTCCCTTCTCAGCCCACTCCTCCTTTATGCCTTTTCTCCATTCCCATTGATTCACAAGGTAACCCTCAAGGTCAGGGAGTTCAGGGCCTCTCTGATTCTGATAATACCAGCCTGGCCTCATCAGCACTGGGGAGACCAGAACACAGTAAACCACTTTTCAATCTTCTCATTTGCCTTTTCCAACAAATTAATTACAGGAAGGGATTCAGTTGCTCCTATACAATGTCAGGAAACAATGGACACTAGCTGGTGGGGAAATTGTTTGGCTTCCATATGATGATGGGACTTAAGTGATTTCCATGGACTTATTTATTTACTTACCCTATGAGTACAAAATGTGCTCTTTTTCTTTAAATCAGACTTTCAGTTATATTGTAGATACCTAAGTACCCAATTTGCATGTGGAAATATGGGAGGCTGCACATGAAAATTTAGTGAGAGCACAAGGGTAGGAGACAAATGAGAATATGGTCTTATGAGCAGTCAATATTCCTTAAGCCTTGAATGACGCTTTCTTTCAGAAACTGCCAACATTAGGACTAATCGCAATCTAATCATACCTCCCAACACTCTCCCCAGAATTGAAACAACAGTTTTCAATAACTAATTTTCATTATTTTAAATTAATCGGGTTAGAACACATACATTTTTGTAGTGTTAAAACCCCTCATATTCACACAGTGATAAAATGTTGTGCAAAGGTTTCTAATTTAATGGGGGGGGGGGGAGAGAGGGCTGGAAAATCCTACACCAAAGCAAAAATACCCAAGGAATTTGCCAGTTTCTAACGAAGACAGCTTTGCTGTCTCTCAAACTTGGTATTTCATACACTCATTATCTACCTGATACTTTGCTATGTAATAATCCTCCATAAGCATATTTGATCAAAAGCATCCAAATGTTTGTTTTTCCTTCCACCTCTGCCAAGTTTCAGGTTTCTTAGTTATACAACAGATAAGAGATTTTATAATGAGCATTATATACTTGAACTTCATAAACAGGCTTAAATCTTGTTTTCTACCATGTGCAATGCTTGTAGAAGACTCTATTAAACATTTCATATGCCAACAGTATAGGTGAATCATCTAGCGTATCTTTAGCCTAAATATAGCTGTAGTTCAGTATATGGTGAAGTAGTTGTGGATAGTAGCAGAACCATACCCATTTTAATGGAATTAAGTACATTAATTATGATCCAGGTGATTTCCATTAAGAGTAGACAAGTCAAGAGCTTTAATCTTTAATCTATTTATACTGTTGTATGTCAGTAGCTAGATTTCATTACAAAATCTTATAGAATAGCTAAAAAAGTAGCTATTGGGTATTCAAAGTAGCATGTAGCTAGCCCTGATATTTCCACTATTTCCATCAATTCTACTTTATGGGCAAGATACTATCAGGCACTCAGAGGCATAATTTCAAAGTTCTGTAGGCATCTAAAAAAAAAGAGAGATGGGTGCCTAATGGGATGTTCTAAAGTGCCTAATTCCCAAGAGAGTTAGGCATCTGTAGGCACCTAAATACCTTTAAAATTCTAGCCCTCCCTCAATGTGGAGGTCTTTTCCATGCCTTATTATGGTTGCTGTTGTTCTCAGCATCTTTTATATTTATGCTATTGCTATATCAGTTTTGAGACAGTGACCAGACATCAACACAGTACTTCCTCATTTACAGAATGGCAATGTAATATTTTCAATATTACTCTCCATCCTTGCTGTAATACACGCAAGTTTTTTGTTTGCTTACCACTGCTGCATATTAATATTACCAGTAAGTACATCTTTTTCCTGATCTGTCTACAAGGCAGTTGAAGTAGACCCCTTTTCTGAATAACAACAGATACTTTAGGAACAGAACAACTTTTTCAGCTATTCACTTTCACCATCACATATAAACAGCCACATCATCTCTAAGAAGGACAGACCAGTGTTATTATGAAGGTCAAATTAGCTAAACAAACTACGGTAGATCCAACATATTGAAATATAATTTTTCCAGAAAAACTCACTTCACATGCAGCATCTGTTTTTTATGAATTCTGGCTCTTTACCCATTTTCCCAGCTGAGTTGACTGATGCACAAGTCAGTGAAGCGGTTTGACCAAGGTCACATAGTGAGTCAATTGTTTTAGATTCCAGGATCTTGCGGGAGAATAATTTGTTTTAATCATTAGACAACATGGTCTATCACGCTATATATATGCTGAAAGGATGTGCTGATGTCAAATTGAGGGATGTAAATATATTGTTGCTCCAGAGATGCAGACGTGCATGATTTTAAATGTCTAGACTCCCTGCTTACTCTTAAAATATGAAACAAAAACTAGTTATTTTTCCTCAGCTCCCCATTACACCCACAGTCTCATTATACTCATCAGTATCTGAAAGCACAATGTCAAGCTGTGTAATGCCCACAGAGAAAGGTTTAGTCCACTTTTCTAATCTTTTAGAAACAGATATACAGTGTTTCTTATCAAGTCTAGTTGCAGTGGGTGGGGTTTTGTTTGTTTGATTAGATTTTTGCTTTGTGGTTAGTTATCTGTTGGTTATTTCCTTAATTGTCGGTTATTAAAATCGTGGCATTTTTGTATAGATTGGCAATTTGTAAAGAAGGAATTAATGTCCATATGATGTGCTAGCAACTTTTGCTGTGCATACACAAAAAAGGGGCAAAAATAATGGCTTCTGGTTGCTTGAGTCAAGGTCCCTGCAAAGAATTTGGGTGGTGCTAGCAGAGCCTTTTGGGTGCAGGCTGCCTGACTGGGATGGATGGTGGAGGATAAAGCAATGACTAGAGCTGCAGAGCCTGATGGAGGGAAAAAAGGTTAAGGCAACTGGTGGCCAGGAATCTTCAGCAAAGCAAGAAGGTTTTCCTCTGAGCAAAGGAAGAAAAATGCCAACTACTCCTGCTTCAGAGTCCTGAAAGATGGGAGTGCTTCCAGATGTTGCACCATACTCTCCAAAGGCTTGTCTACACAGTGCAGGGTGTGATTTTTAAGCAAACAAAATATGTTGTAAATATACTATAGACCTTGCTGGCATCATGCATTATGGTTCCTTAGTTCACTTTATGTGCTATGGAAATTTTAGTCACACCAGCAGGGTCTACACAGGCCAATTAATGCAAAACATGTTAGCGCGCTTTAGAAAGCAAACAGTACCCAACACTGCTGACAAGCCCTGATTTTATTCTGAACACAGAAGACTCAGGAGCAGCATCCACATTGGCTCTCATCCTGTTCTTTTCTCTTCCTTTTCTTGATTTCTGAGCTAAGAAGTGATGAAAGAGGAAATTTTAGATACAAGCAGCTGAGCTTGAGGCACAAGCTCCATTCTTCCCAGAATAAGATGCAAACAAAACTTGGACAGAAGTGAGTCAATTGGAGCCTTCTTCATAGGGCTTGGTTGAAATAGTTTTTGCTTTGCCCCCGGTAGGTGGCATTTTTGCTGTCTCTAACAGTAGAGAGAGAAAAAAAGGGCTGGTCAACAAAAACACTTTGGGGCAGATTTTCACGCATGCTCATCACAACTGGGGCCCTATTTTCCAGAGGAACCACTGGGCACTGAACAGTTTTAAAAATCTGGCCACTTTCTTTAAGTGGCTCAATGGAAGCTTCTGGGTACTTTAAAAACAGGGGTGGGAGAAAGGGCCTCAGTGGACCAGATCCGGCCTGCAGACACCCTACCATTCCCCTGGCCCCAGGCCAATCAAGGCCTGGGAACAGGAGAGCACATGAAGTCTCCTCCCCCACCAGGGGCGCAAGGCACTTAGAGTCAACTGCCAGGGTTGACTAACTGCCACACGCCCCTTGCAGGATGGGGACAGGGTGAGAGGAGATTTCATGAGCTTTTCCTGCCCCCAGGCTGATTGGCCTGGGGGCAGGTGAAGTGTGCAAAGTCTCCTCCTGCACTGCAAGGTGCACATGGTGCTTAGAGTCAACCACCAGCCGCTGCTCAGCTGGCAGTTGACTTTAAGCACGACGCCCCCTTGCAGGGCAGGGAGCGAAAGACTTTCTGTGCTCCCTCTGATGGACCTGGGGTTGGGGGGGGAGTGTGCAAAGTCTCCTCCTGCACTGCAAGGTGCACATGGTGCTTAGAGTCAACCACCAGCCGCTGCTCAGCTGGCAGTTGACTTTAAGCACGACGCCCCCTTGCAGGGCAGGGAGCGAAAGACTTTCTGTGCTCCCTCTGATGGACCTGGGGTTGGGGGGGGAGTGTGCAAAGTCTCCTCCTGCACTGCAAGGTGCACATGGTGCTTAGAGTCAACCACCAGCCGCTGCTCAGCTGGCAGTTGACTTTAAGCACGACGCCCCCTTGCAGGGCAGGGAGCGAAAGACTTTCTGTGCTCCCTCTGATGGACCTGGGGTTGGGGGGGGAGTGTGCAAAGTCTCCTCCTGCACTGCAAGGTGCACATGGTGCTTAGAGTCAACCACCAGCCGCTGCTCAGCTGGCAGTTGACTTTAAGCACGACGCCCCCTTGCAGGGCAGGGAGCGAAAGACTTTCTGTGCTCCCTCTGATGGACCTGGGGTTGGGGGGGGAGTGTGCAAAGTCTCCTCCTGCACTGCAAGGTGCACATGGTGCTTAGAGTCAACCACCAGCCGCTGCTCAGCTGGCAGTTGACTTTAAGCACGACGCCCCCTTGCAGGGCAGGGAGCGAAAGACTTTCTGTGCTCCCTCTGATGGACCTGGGGTTGGGGGGGGAGTGTGCAAAGTCTCCTCCTGCCGCCAGGGGTGCAGGCGCCTAGAGTGAACTACCATCTGTTCAGTACAGCTGGTGGTTCTCTCTGGGGAGGGTGGGGACAAAGACTTAACCGCTCCCCCCATCCCCAGGCCAATCAGGGTTTGTGGGTGGGGAAGTATGGAAGTGTCCTGGCCCTATTCCCTCCACCCAAAGTCCCGGGCCACTTGAAAAATATCTGAAGTGGCCCCCCATCTAAAATTGTTGTCCCCCTGTTTTAGAAGGTAAGTTAAATGCCCCCAAGTGCCACTTTCAAATATTGGTTTGTTATGCAGTTAAAATATAATCACTTTTGATAAGTAATGAAATATATAAAACTAAAAATAGAAACACCCACAAGATTTCAGAGTCACCTTTGTAACTAAATGACCTACCACTGGGATATTGGCCACGTTTGGTTGATGTTTTTATGTAGAGAAAATGTCACACACATTCAGAACATTTTTCTGTCCATTTTTATAGAAGAATTGGTTGGTTCTGTGCAGCTATATTCCTTACAATGCTGTGTGAATTGATCCTTAAAGTGCCATCCACCATAGATCCGTATGCATACTGCACATCACATTGTTATTCCTGTGTGAAAATGTCATTGTTTTGTTATTTATGTATGAAATTCAAAATCTGGGATGAGGGTGAGAAGGAAGGACTTCAAAATGCATTTTGCATGATAAAAAAAAGATCTACAGAATTTGACCCAAAATAAGAAAAGGATGTATACTTTGCAATAAAATAGGTTATGCTGTTAAGACCATTTTTCATTAAGAAAGGAACAAGAAGATTGTATCTAGAATTAAAAGGAAGTCTGTTGAATTTGCCAAAAAATTTAGGTCCAATTTTACAGTACCTGTAACTTTTGTGGACACAGCCATTGGCATATATGAACACCCACAACTGAGTGCAAATCAGCGAAGTGAGCATAAAACTGTACTATTTATAGTTATGATATGTTACTGATTTAACATCACGATAATGTGCTGCAGAAAACTTGTGAACACCAAATTGCATCAATAAAGGATGCAACAAAGCAACATCAGCGGGAAACAGAATGTGTTCCAGTTATCTGCTCTCTGTTACATGCATACATCACTAGTTTGTCCTTCGAGAGAGATTCCGGAAAGGTGTTTCTGCTCTAAAAAGAGCTCTGGAGTCTCACAAGATTTAGTCCCACTCTTAGGCTTTATTCAACATCCATATTAGAAAGGTAGAGGGGATTTTAACATGATGTGCCCCATTAACAGAAGTATCATTAATTTAACTTCTGTCCTCACTAGGCTTTGTGGAAGGGAAGAGCACACAGAGGTGGCATAGAATGCCAATGATAGAATGACACTAGATTAAGGGCACTCCCAGCATGCACAGCCTTACAGTTACTAGTGATGTTCCTCATATATCAGAGGGAACCATAGGTTTTGCAAATGCCACCGTCTCCATGGGGAATAAAAAATGAAGAGGAATTTCCATTAGAAGAACTTTACAAGGTTTCCAGGGGAGTCTCCTCCCATAGATTTTTTCCATGACAGAAGAACATCCGGCCCTATATGATTTTCCTCACTAGATGCAGTATTACAAAGTATCCTGAGCTTCAATTCTTCTATTCTTTTCCTTTATACACAGCAGAAAGAAATGACAGACCCATAATGCTAAGCAGAGGGAAATAGTGCATTATTCTGGCAGCAATGCCTTACGCCTTGGCAGTCTAGTTAATACTGTCTGAGGTTTGGAGTTGCCTCTAACTTGCGTCATGTGTTTTAAGTTGATTAGCCTCCTGGGTTGTTTTGGCTTTGGAGACAAAATTTTATTTCGACAACATGCTGAGGGTACAGCTGTCTGGAAAGGAGTTATTTGCAAGCGATAAAACTCTTCACTCACTTCTCTCCCAGTATTCCTCTACATGAAGTATAGCTGGAGCCTAGAGCTTTTGTTTAGCTATAAACATTAGATTTGTTTAGAAGCTTCTTAGGGCAAGGACCTTGAGTGCCGAATGCCTAGGATGCTGTGGGTGCTCCATAAAAAGATATAAACACCACAAGAATCATGCAACTTTTGCATATGCAATTGAATCTTAGCATTGTGGGATAGATTGTGCAGTAAGCCAGTTTTTTGATATTCCCTAGACCCTTCCTCCCTCCCCGCCAGAGTTCAATCATCTTTTGCTGACATGTGGCATTCTATTTGCTGAACTCGGAGTTGTCCTTGTTACTTCCATCACACAAAACCACTGCATAACCTACTCTGCTCAAGACTGACCTGGGCATGGAAGAGCAAAGTGAAAAGAAATTTGGTCTTTAGGTTAGCCACAGACTTTGTACGAGGTCTTGAATTTATAATTTGGGGTCGAATTTTTAGAAGTGGACTGTAACTTCAATTTTTGGATGCCAAATTTTCAATAATGGAACATCCTAAAGCTGAGACACTCTAAATTAACTGACACTTTAGAACATGCTGGCTTTAGTCTTTCTGTGCTTCCATGTATTCATCTGTAAAATGGAGATTGACACTGACCTCCCTGACAGAGTTATTGGTGGTGTAGCTCCTTGATACTGGTAAAATGCTTTGACATTCTCACTGGAACAATAAGTATCACAGCTGGGCTCAATTTGCTATTTCTGCTCAAAAGTAGAGTTCAAAGAACATGATGCTAAAGACTGCATATACAGGAGCATTTCACATCTGGGTAAGATGCACTGAGAGTGCTGGCCTCAGTTTTGCTAGTTTCTCATACTTTTTTACATAGGTTAAAACAGCAGCCCATTTATCATAACTGATATTTTCATCTTGACTATCCCAACTCAGCAGTCGAAAAGACATGCAAACATGCAAACTCTTATAAAGCGCCAGAAGCAGTTTAGAACTGGGGTCCTTTCTTTTTGATGTGAGATCTGTATTACTCAGGAGCTTTGGGACCAGACCCTCGGCTGGTAGAAACCCATGTACCTCTTAGCTTAGCTGAAACATTGCTAATTTACACTAAACGAGGGTCTGGGCAGTGGGTTCGCAAGGTTTGTGCAGAAACTTTTTTTGACATTCCAGTTCTTGTAGCATTGAGTCTCAAAAGATTCAAAGCAAAATCCAGCCATTCCTTAGCTTCATACAGAATTTGAAAACAGAAGCTAGCCCAATACAACTGTTCTTTTCTTTAAGGTTATTTGTAACTAGAAGATTCACCCAACATTGCTCAGGCATTTTACTGATTTTTTGGTTTTTGGAAAATAAAATGAAAATGTACATGCTTCATCGAAATCATTGCTCTGGGGTGGAGTTGGGGACGAAGGGTTCAGTATCCAGGCTGCCCTGGGGAGAGAGGACTATATTATATCTCTCTCACTGCAGTAGCTTGGGACCAGGTGAGAAGCACCTTTCCATGGTTGCTGCAGCTCCAGCGGGTACAGCTAGGAAAGGCTGCATATCCCCTGGCCGGGGCAGCTCCAGGTTTTTCTGTTTCCCGCACTCCCCAGCCAGAGTGAGGAATGCAACAAACTGTGCACTTTGCCCTACCTTCCCGACCAAAGGGAATAGATAGCAATGTTTCTGTTTGAATTAGGGGGGAGCTCAGGGCTGTCACAGTCCTGGGGCTGCGACAGTCCTCCCAGGTGATTCTGTCTCTTTTCTGCTTGGTTTTATGAGAAGTCAGCCCATTCCAGGCACATCCCATTTTCCTACCACAACTAAATCATTACACTGCTTTAAGTTATAAGAGGAAGATGAATACAGAATTTCGCAGTCCTACCTCTTACCATTTAGAAGAAGTTATTGAACAGATAGACAAACTCTCTCAAATACGTACCAGATGCACAGATGGTACACAACATTTAACAGTAGTACATGCTCCATAGAAACTTTCTGACCAAATTTTAAGTTTGTCACGCTAATGGTCTTACTGCTTTGTCTACAATATACTATACTCCTAAGGCTAGTACCAGTTCCCAATATGTATCTGCCAATTAGAAAGGTACCTGTCTAAATTAATTTGTGATTTTATACAAGATAAACTCCACCCCAATTTTTCCTTCTCACGTACACGCTAGGATTAGAAACCTACTTCTTTAGCTTTAAAAAACGCTTGAGTTAAAAGAATGAGAAAACTCTTACCTGGTAATTTTCTTTCTATTCGCAGCTTCTCTCTAAATTCATCACTAACAGATTAGTGTCTTCTACTTACAGTATTTGGAAGTAGTCTAATGTTGTTTCTGAAGGCTCCAGGACTAAGCGCCACCCCTCCAGTCAGGCCACCAGAAGAGGTCTTCTACAGCTGTAGAAACACTCCTGCAACTGATTAGTAAAATTAGGACAACCACTTGATGTAATATATTAATTAATCTTATAACAATTATATAGCCAAGACTCCCTTTTGAGAACAATTTCAATTTGTATTCTGGTCACTTACCAGCCTACCAGGGTGGGTCAAAAAGGAGCGAAGCTGCTAACAGAAAGCAGATCATCAAGCAAGAAATTTCTCATTCTATGGCACAGCTTCTCTCATTCATTAAGCATGGGAACTAGTGAGCAGTGCATCACAGAACAAGGCGGGGAGAGGGGGAAGGATAAACAGAGTTTTAATTATTACTATTGTGGAATAGTCAGGAATAGATATTCACCCACATATAAAACAAGAGCTTTGTAAACTAACAAACAGGTCATGCAGGAACCAATTCATTAGCACCTTTCTGGCAAAGGGCCCTATTTTTGTAGAGAATTGGAAACTCACTCCACAAGCCATCCTCAAATAAGGCTCAGACACTTTTTTCCTAGTGTCCCTGGGGACTTCTTTGAATGGGTTCCCTGATGCCTAGCCTGCCAATGAGTGTGGGATTTTAAACTCTTGCTTGCAGCAGCTTTAAATCTCCAACACCTTGGCATTTTGGATGGAATGAGATGAACAAGGTACACCTGATATATATATTCCATATACAGGTTGAGCCTCCAAAATCCAGGACTCTCTGGTCTGGCAACATCCATGGTCCAGCAGGATTAGAAACCAGCAGGACAATGGATGTTGCTGGATCAGGGAGCCCCACCGCCCAGGAGTGTGAACTAGCTGGAATCCCCCTCCCTGGGGAGCCCCGACCAGGACAACCAGCGAGCCCCATCCCTGGGGAGCCCCATCTGGTGGGACAGCAGCAGGACCAGTGAGCACGCCATCCCTGGGGAGTCCTGGTCAGGCGGGGCAGTCAGCAGCAAAAGTGGGGCAGCCAGCAAGCCCCGTCCCCAGGGACTCCCGGTCAGGCAGGGGAGAAGCGGGGCCAGGGTGGCTGGAGAGCTCCATGTGTGCCTTATGCTTTAATATGGAGCCAGCCTATGGAGCATGCTTGGTTCCTTTCCTTGACTGAGTAAGGTTTATGGCTGATGATCAGGAGGCATAATTCCCATTCTGCTGCTGGCTGAAATATGAATTCTTTCCCTGGCAAAAAAAAGGGAGCAAGGGCTGAAAGCCACATAGATACAACTCCCATCACACTGCAAAGTGAGGCAGGGCTCCATTAGTACAACAGGTTCCTCTGCATGGCCAGACATGCCGCAAGGTGGAAGAAGATGCAGAGCTTTGGTGCAGGACAGTGTTTCTCAAAGTGGTCTGTGAAACCACTTTGAGAAACCTGTTAACTGGCTGCTCCAGTGTGTTTACTTACCAGCACCACAGCCACAAAGCCTCACAGCTCCTATTGGCTCCAGTTTGCTGTTTGCAGCAGAGGGGAACCACGGGAAGTGGCAGCCTGGCCCACGCCCACTTCCTGCAGCTCCCCGTGGCTGTAAATGGTAAAATGAAGCCAATAGGAGCCGCGAGGCTCCATGGCCATGATGCCAGTAAGTAAATACACCAGAGCAGCCAGTTAACAGGTTTCTCGGAGTGGTTTCATGGACCACTTCTTTGAGAAACACTGGTGAAGCAGAAAAGCCCCAGCAAACACTACTGTGGGAGAAGAGGCAAAAGAGAAGGGTATTCATCCCTCTGGGCTAGGTTGTGTACAAACACAGAACAAAGGCAGTTTCTGTCCTCAAAAGTTTCTAATTTGTGACTAATAGGATACAACCAAAGGAGATAGACCCAGAAACACAATGAAATCATGAGACAATATGATCAGCAGACTAGCCAATGTCAAATAGTTCTTTAACAATAATAATTGCTGCCATGCAAAGATACTTACTTTTGCCTTTTGGGGACTCAGTCTCTAAGATTTTTCAAGACTTCCTCTCTGAGCATCATGAGACTCCCCGATTCACACTGGGAGGAAGATGAGCTAGGTAATAACCTGCTTCTTTTCTCCAGGAATCTTAGAACCATTTCAAAATCTCAGGGGCAGCCTTTGGATCCTTTCAGGGTTGGTTTCCCCCTCTCTCACCTGGGTCTGTTATGGCTCATATTTCCTTGAGAGACCAGATGGAGTCTTCTTCATCCTTACACTTTCTTGCTAAAATGTTCAAAAGCTCCTAATAAGGCTCTTTTTGGCACTGGAAGAAGGGGCAGGAGACACAACATACTAATTTCAACAATGGAGCCCTTGCCCTGGTGATGCAAGGGTTACTGACTATGAAAATGTAGAGCTTAATTTGTCCTCTGGAGAATCTGTAAATGCTGCCTCACATAGGGAACAGTGCTTGGAATTAACCAAGAGCATGTGGAATAGCTCTCTTGTTTCTGAGTAGGGGAGGGACACTGCAGCAACAGATCCAGGAGCAGAGGTGTAGCAAGGGTGTTATGCGCCCGGGGGCAAAAGCAAAATTTGCGCCCGCCCCCCCCACCACCACCACGTGACAGGGCCCCGAACCTGGTGCACAGCTGAGCCCAACCCTGGGAGAAGGGGGGGAGCTTGTACCGTGTCTTCCCCCACCCCCTCCAGTTTGGGGCGGGCACTATCCTGCTGTTGAAGAGGGAGGAGGGTGGGGCTGGGGGCACAGAGGTAAGGAGGAGGCTTCAGCAGGTCGTGGTGGGCAGAGGAGGAGCAGGCAAGCAGAGGAAGAGCAGAGGGGAAATTACCCCCCCACACACACATACACCTCCTTTGCTACATCAGTGAATATAAGAGATTAACTTGCCTGTTAAAATAAAACTCAGAAAAAACTTTAAAATAAAACTAACACACAACACGAGAATCACCCTCACTTTCTTGAAGGCACTTGAAGCAATAAGTAGCCTAAGTAGTGTGGCTTTCTGTCTGCCACAAGGACTTTTTCCTTCAGGCTGCTGTGAGTTTCTATCCTTAAGTAAAGGAAAGGTCTCTCTGAGCTGCTCTTCCAAATTTCACACAAGCCATTCAACTGAAGCCATAGATATCAAGATTCAAGGCCAGCCTTGCCTTTGGCAGACTGCCTTGCCAGATATTCATAATCACAACATCCGAACATGTATAAGACTTTTAGTTCAGAAAGCCATGTTTAATCCCAAGTCTCTGCTATGACTGGGAGATGTGGGTGACCTATAGAAAACACCAGCATTTTCTTTGGAAAATCCACAACAAAACATGGGGGGATCAATCACCTCAGTAATACCAACTTCTTTCGAATTTAGGCCCTGATTATCCAGCACCAGCTGAAGTAGAGCGGGCACTGTGTGTACGTCTGATATATTTTTACCAAAACTGCTACCTGCCCAACTTGTCAAAGGAAAGGAAACAGGGAGGCCAAAAGGAATGGTTTAGAACAGTGTTTCTCAATTTTTTTTTTATAAAGTACCCCTTTAAAAAAATTATAAGTACCCCCAGTACCTACAGTTTTCAGACACACAACATTTTTTCTACCATTGTAACATATTTCTTTAAACAACTTCATCGTATCCCCATCACTCCTTACAAGATACACTTCCCCTAGAGGTCAATGTAAAGGTACTGAGAAATGTATGTGTCAATACCATGATGGCAACATGTATATTATTTAAATAATACTGAAGAAGAAGTTACTCACCCTGTGAAATAACGATTGTTCTTTGAGATGTGCCCCATGGGTGCTCCACTCTTGGTGTCAGGTCCCGTCCTGGCACCGCAGCTCGGAGAATTCTCATAGCCGTGCTCCGCCGGACCGCACAGGTGCGGCTTCTCTGAAGCGCCGTTCGCACCTTTGATCAGTCGCGTGCAGACTGGCAACTGTCAGTTCCTCTCACCCACTCATCTGAAAGAGAAAAGAAACAATTCCAGAGCAGGGAGGAAGGGCGGGTCGTGGAGCACCCATGGGGCACATATCGAAGAACAATCGTTACTTCACAGGGTGAGTAACTTCTTCTTCGAGTGGCCCCGTGGGTGCTCCACTCTTGGTGACTTTGGAGCAGTACCCAAATTGCCCGAGGGCTCCGGAATTCAAGTTTATGATCACAATTGAGTACTGCCATAGCCACCGCAGAGTCTGAAGCAAAATGCTCAACTATAGCATAATGCTTCATAAAGGTAACATTAGAGGACCATGTTGCTACCCTGCAAATGTCACAAAATGGAACTCCTCTTAGAAAGGCCGTAGTAGTAGACACCGCTCTGGTGGAATGGGCCTTAGGAGGGCACAGCAGAGGTTTTCCACGTATAAAATGACACATAGATATGCATGAAACTATCAATCTCGAGATGTGCTGAGAAGTCAGTGGTTGCCCTTTTGAATGGTCCACTAATGATATTATTAAACGGTCCGTTTTCCTAAAGTCCCTCGTTCTGTCAACGTAGAACGCCAAGGCTCTCCTTACATCCAGTGAGTGTAGCGTCGCTTCTTGTACTGAGGCATGGGGTTTAGGAAAGAAGCATGGTAGGACCACTAGTTCATTGATGTGAAAATCGGAGGAGACCTTTGGAATAAAGGCTGGGTGAGATCTGAATGTCACTGAGCCTTTAGAAAAACCGTATAAGGAGGTGAAGCCATGAAGGCTGCTATCTCACTTACTCTACGAGCTGAGGTAAGGGCTAGGAGAAACAAAAGTTTGACGGTAAGTATGTGTAATGGAATCATGGCTAGAGGCTCAAAGGGAGGGCGAGTCAAAGTTTCCAATACTAGATCCAGATTCCACAGAGACGGGAGGGGGGGGGCGGTCTCCAAGGTGAATCAAGGTTTGTGAGCCCCTTCAGGAATCTCTTTGTGGTAGGATGCTCAAATAGAGAGGAGGAATCATCCATATGATGGAAAGCATTAATTGCTGCCAAATGCACCCATAAAGAAGCTATTGCCAGCCCACTGTCATGGAGCTGTAAAATGTACTCTAATATACAAGGTAAGGTTGCAGAGCAAGGATCTAGATTATTGTTCGCACACCATGCCTGGAATCTGGACCATTTAGCTGTATATGTCGCTCGTGTAGATTCCTTCCTACTGTGCATTAAGACCTGCTTGACCCGTTGGGAACAGAGTTGTTCGGAATCGCTAAACCAACGAGCATCCATGCCGTGAGGTGCAGAATCTTGGGTCTCGGATGGCTCAGGGATCCCTTGTCCTGGGTCAAGAGATTCGAGAGAAGAGGTAGGGGGTACGGTGCCCTTATCGACATCTGGTGGAGCATTGAGTACCAGGGTCGGCGAGCCCACGCTGGGGCTATAAGAATCACTCGAGCCCCTTCTATGTTGATTTTCTCGAGAACCTTGGGTATTAGAGCCACTGGGGGAAAGGCATACAACAGTGACCTTCCCCAGTGGAGAAGGAAGGCATCTCCAAGTGAATGATGTCCTATGCCGCCTCTGGAACAATAGGTGGGACACCTTGTATCGCTTTCCATTGCAAACAAGTCTATTGTCGGAAACCCCCACCGAGCAAATATACAACTCAAAACGTTCATGCGGATTTCCCACTGATGGCCTTGAGGAAAACACCTGCTGAGTGAGTCTGCTATTGAATTGTCGATGCCCGGTAGGTAGGATGCTGTTAAAATAGTGCTACACCAGTTCCATAATCGGACTTTTCCGCACAGAGAGAACGGGATCTGGTGCCTCCCTGCCTGTTGATATAAAACATGGTTGCAATGTTGTCCGTCAGGATTCTGGTAGCTGTATTCCGTATCTGGGACTGAAAATGCTTGCAAGCATGCCGCACAGCCCGTAACTCGAGCACATTGATATGCAACGGCATTTCTTGTGTCAACCAGCGTCCTTGGATCATCAGATTGTTCATGTGCGCCCCCCAGCCCGTAAGGGAAGCATCTGTAGTTATTTGCCTTGTAGGTTGTAGGCGATGAAATGGGATGCCCGTGAGAAGATTGCTCGGTTTGGTCCACCACTGGAGGGACTGTCGTACATGCTGTGATACCACTACTGGTCTGTGGATGCTGTGCTTCGCTGGGATGTAAACCGTGGCTAACCAATGCTGGAGGCAACAAAAATATAACCTTGCGTTCTGCACTACGATGGTAGAGGCAGCCATGTGGCCCATTAGTTGTAAGCAGACACGCGTGGGAATTGTTGGAGCATGCATCACAGTATGCACAAGATCTTGGATCGCCGCAAAACGTTCCGTCGGTAGGTAAGCACGTGCCACGGTTGAGTCGAGCCGTGCACCTATAAAAATCAGATCTTGAGACAGAACCAGTGATGATTTTTTTACATTTAGGAGAAGGCCCAGCGATGCAAACTCGTTGGACACTGTCTGCACCATTTGACATGCCTCCATATATGTTGTGCCCCTGACGAGACAATCGTCTAAATAGGGGAATATTATCACTCCCGTCCTGCGTAAATGGGCCGCCGCTACCACTAAGGTTTTGGTGAAAACCCTGGGGGCACACGCTAGCCCGAACGGTAGAACCCGGTATTGAAAATGTTCGTCTCCCAGTTGGAATCGAAGAAAACGTCTGTGTGCCACGTGAATAGCGATATGGAAGTAAGCGTCCTGCAAGTCGAGGACTGCAAACCAATCTCCTTTGTTCAACGATGGAATAATAGTTGTTAAGGTCACCATCTTGAATCGATGTTTTCGAAAGCGGCGATTTAACTTCTGAAGATCTAAGATGGGTCTCCATCCTCCCGATTTCTTTGGTGTGAGAAAATATCAGGAGTAAAATCCTTTTCCCCAAAATTGTTTGGGTACTCTCTCTATTGCCCCGATTGCGAGCAAATGTTGAACTTCTTGTCTCAGCAGTTGCTCGTGAGAGGGGTCCCTGAAAAGGGATGGGGTAGGGGGTATGGTAGGGGGAATGGAGAGAAAGGGAATGGAGAGACCGGACTGTACCACCTCTAGTACCCATTTGTCTGTGGTGATGCTGGACCAATAATGGTGGTATGGTCTCAACCAATGGTGGAAGAGGAGGAGATCTTTGTTTTCCGCGTTGACTATGGAAGGCGTGCTTGCATCCTCGACAGAGGAGTCAAATCTGCTGTTTGGCCAAAGATTGATTGTACGAACGGTTTTGTTGGGGTCGTTTTTGTTGAGGACGTTGACTAGGGCATTGGTTCTCTACAGTATGCGTTTGTTGTCTCCGAAAATTAAAATCATATCTTCGCTGATAAGGATAATAGCGCCTACATCTGAAGGGAGGCGTGTACATCCCCAGTGTACATAGGGTGGTGGGGGAATCTTTGCCCGAGTGAAGGAGTTCATCGGTGTTTGCCGCAAAAAGCTTAAGCTTGTCAAAAGGCAGATCCTCAACCTTGCTTTGTAGCTCTCTTGGTGCTCCTGCAGATGAAAGCCATGACGATCTTCTCATTGCGATACCTGTAGCAGTGGCTCGAGCAGCTGTGTCAGCCACATTCATGGCAATCTGCAGTGCACTGCTACATGATGTGTATCCTTCTTGTACTATTGCTTTCAGGAGTGGTTTCTTGCTGTCTGGGAGATGGCGTAGTAACTCCGCTAGTTTCGAATAATTATCAAAATTATGGTTAGATAAATGAGCCGAATAGTTTGCAATGCGTAATAGAAGTGTGGCTGAAGAGTAGACTTTTCTACCCAATATATCCAATTTTTTATTGTCCTTATCCTGGAACGTGTTTTTGTACTGTGGCGCCTTACCTCTATGTTGCGCTGCGTCAACTACTAACGAATTAGGCTGGGGGTGATTGAATAGAAAATCCAAACCCTTTGCCGGTACAAAGTATTTTCTATCAGCCTTTTTACTCGTAGGTGTAGCCGATGTTGGCATCTGCCATATCTCATCCGCCACTTCCATGATTGCCTCATCGATCGGTAAGGCGATCTTTGCACGCTATTGTGAGCGGAGATTCTTTAAGAGGCAGTGCTTTTTAACCAGGACATCTGTCAACTGTATTTCTTGTGTGCCTGCTACCCATTTAAACAGATCTTGAAACTGTTTCAGGTCATCTGGTGGAGATATGTCACCTGGGAATATCGCCTCATCTGGGGATGAAGAGGAACAGTCTGCTGGAGAAGTTTCCGGTTTAGGGATCTTCTGCTTCAGACAACTGCCGCTCTTCCGTCTCGGACTGGTCTAGCTGGATGGTTGGACTCTTCGATGGAGGAGGTGAGTTTAAGTGCTGTGGTTGGTGAGGTAAGTATTGTGCACTTGGTGATTGGCAGTTGCAGGAGGATCCCCTACGCGATGATGGTAAAAAATATATATCTGTCACACTGAGTTTAGACTTAAACCAATTTCTCTCTCTCGCTCTTTTTTTTTTTTTTTTGGTAAGAATATTTGGACAGGGTAATCTACCTAGCAACAAAGTAAAAAACAAAACCCATAAAATAAAAAGCCCCCCAAATAAACCACCCCCCCAACAAAAGCCTGGCTTCTACTGAAGATTATATATATATTTATATATAAAAAATTACATTGGTTATATGTTAAATCTCGAGGTGCTCAAGAGTAAAATAACCGTGCTAAACTGAAAGAAAAAATTTAAAAAAAAATGCTGGGAACGATCATTATACGATCTATGACAGTGTCCATAATACCACTCAGAATGTGATGGGGAGGAGTGACGTGACGTGCGTGCACTACTGTGTTGGATGTAATAGACACGACATGGAGAGCATCTAGTGGACCAGTACCTTGATGATCGACCAGGTGAGTGAGATCATGAGTGGGACCGACATGCTTCTAAGTACAGCGTGTCTCTATAATTGCGCCGTCTGAATGCGACATGGACAGGAGACATACTATAGTCACGGTAGCGTGCATACCTTGGCGGAGAGGGGGATGGTCCCAGGGAGAAAACTGGAGAGGCAGACCTGTCTCTTATATGAATTTTTGACAGAGCTTTCCTAGGTGCTGAAGCACTGTCAGTTCCCATGGCAACCGGGGAGCTCGGCACCGAGTGAGAGCAAAGCGGTGCCGGGGAGATCAGCTGTAGCTGCGCTGCTGCCAGTGCTGGCAGAATGCCCGGTGCCGGTGTTATTAACGTTGCCGAGGCTGGGACTTGTGCTGCTGAGTCCGGTGCCGGAGAAGACGGTACCGCAGGAGACAGTGTCGCCACAAGTGGTGCCGGTGAGGCCAGCGCTGTCACAGCTGGTGCCGCTGAAGCTGGTGCAGACTGACTGGTCAATTGCGGCACCGGCACTGTTGTCAATTTCAGCGGTAGCGCTGCTCTATGAGTCAGCGTGGCTGAAGCCGGTGCTGACTTGCTTGTCACTTGCGGCACTGGCGCCGATGCTGGTGCCGACGCAGCCCTCGCCCTCAGCGGTAGTGGCTCTCTGGTGCCAGAGCCAGCAGAGTGTCAGGACCCCACGGGGGTCACTTTGGAGGCTGCTGATGATATTGAAGCTGCCAGGGGAAGGGAGCGCGTTGGGGATGGCTTTGTTCTTTTTGAGATGGCCGGTCCCATTTATGATTGGAGGTTTTTGCCGTGGCTGCGGGAGGCATCAGGTCAGGCTGCAGTGCCTTGCCAAATGTCATCATTTGGATCTTCATCTCCCGCTCCCTCCAGGCCCTTGATGTAAGCTTGCTTCAGTGGGTGCACTTCTGGGGGACGTGTGCTTCCCCCAGGCACCTAATGCAAGCATCATGGCCATTAGCTGCCGGCATGGCTTCATGGCAAACTGAACATTTTTTTAAACTGGGGGACCCCGGCATTGTCAGGGGCTGGTAAGAGTGGCTGAATGCCTGTTTGAGCCCTGCTTTCACTGCTTTGTCATTTTCAGTTCTTTAGCGCTTAGCCGTAGCGCTTTCAAAAAAACAGTGATTCTGAAGAGAAAAGTTGTTGGGTTTTTTTTTAACAGAAGAACAGTAGAACAGGAACACAACTAACAATAAAACTTTTAACTATTTACAGATGAAAAAGTAGCTAAGATCATCTCTGAGAGAAGAAACATAGAACACAGGGAGCTCCGACTGTGACCTGAGGCGGTTGAGAGGAACTGACGCTTGCCGGTCTGCGTGCAGCTGATCAAAGGCATGAATGGCGCTTCAGAGAAGCTGCACATGCACGGTCCGGCAGAGCACAGCTATGAGAATTCTTCGAGCCGCGGCACCGGGACAGGACCCAACACCAAGAGTGGAGCACCCATGGGGCCACTTGAAGAAGAAGAAGAAGAAGAATTGCCAAATGAGACCGCTTCCCAACCAGCTTACAAAGGGCCTGATACAATTTAAATTATAAACTAGGATTGAGCCCAAAACAATCTGTTGATATGACCCAAAAAGATCCAGATAACATTTAGTCATCCTTCAAACATATAAGGGACCAATCAGTAAAAACCCCGCTGCCTGGTAGAGGTGATCTTTGAAGAAAATTGGAGAGACATTGAATTTATTTTTTCTGACAGCAGCGCTCTCTCTCACTGAATGTGGGGCTTCAGCACAGGTTTCACTTTGTGTCAGAATAACACAGAAATGCGTTGTCACAGCTAACTCCATTCAGGTCAAAGCAACGTGCACCCCAAAGACAGAAGAACAAATCCCTTGAAGCTGGAAGTCAAAACATCTCACCTCTTCACAGAGCTCACAAAGGGTCTTGTTCACCCAGAGACACAAGTCATGACAACTCTCTCTGGAGAGAGACAAAATATCCTGCCTCTCTGTGGACGCACCAAGTGTTTTCATGTGGCATCTTACCATGCTGTTTAAATGGACTGCTTGGATGAGGAAGACTCACAAAGAGTCTGTCCATCATCCACCCTGGAGCAACATGGTGATTTCACCACAGTGGTAACAGACCTGATCTCTCTGTGGGCTCTTGTGGAGCAGCAAGGAGCCTGCAGTGATCTCTTGCGGGGAGAGGCCGGGGTGCCTCTATTGCAGTGGTTCTCAAGCTTTTTGGCCTGTGGACCACGTGTCTCAATGTAAACCTTTCCACAGACTGCCAGTTGATAATGGAAACTCACCTTTAATTACACAATTATGCCCAAGCCATTTTGCTAGTCCTGCAGCTGGGGAGAATGGTTTAATTTCAATTATTAAACAGATTAAATGTTTTAACTTTCTCATGTTAGTTTATCAAACTTCATTTTAAATAAAGTAAAATATTAATTTATATCCAACACAAAAGGTCCAATACAAAAGGGGTAGGCAACCTTTTTTGGATCAGGGGCCACTGACCCACAGAAAAATCAGTCGGGGACCACACAAGTGAGAAACAAAAAAACTCCTCCCAAAACCCCAGCCCTCACTTAGGTGGCCCCCAACTGAGACATCTCATTCCTATGACATTCCAGCCTCAAGGGGCGAGGGGAAGGGACAGGGAGGACTGAGGTTCAGGGCTTTCCACAGGCTAAGGGGTTCAGTGTGTGTGAGAGGGCTGCCAATGAGTGGGATAGGAATGGAGTGCAGGATCTGGGAGGGAGGTGGGGGGCAGAAGGGGGCAAGGTTGCGAGGTCTGGGTGGGAGGTAGAGTGCAGAAGCAGGCTGGATGTAGGGTGTCTGGACGGGGAGGGAGCAGGAGCAGATTGGGGGTAGGGTGTCTGGCTAGGAGGGAGGATGCATGAGGGGACTTAGGTAGGAGTTGGACCTCCCTGGTCAGGCACCCTCTGGACCTGACTGGTCCCAGATGAGGGATTTTTTTGGACCAGGGGAGGTCATTTCAGGGCTCCTGGTGCCACCCTCTCCCCACTAGGCTTCTTTGCACCTCCATCCCCTGCAACCTAGCTGAGCTGCCCACCCCAGCTGGTTCCCTGCACCTCCCCCAAAACCATCCCTCACAATCCAAGGGAGCACAGCACCAGTTCCCTGCACCCCCTCGCAGCCCAGCTGAGCTGCCCATCTGTTCCCTATGCCTCCCCCCATCTGCCAGAGCCCCGCACTGGTTCCCTGCATACCTCCCCCGCAGCACAGCTGAGTCCCCTTTCCCTGCACCTCCCCCCAAGCCCCGCAGACCTGCTGAGCCCAGCTCTGATTTCCTGCCCCTCCCTCCCCTTAAGTCCAGCCCTGGGTTCCTGGCATCTCCCTCCTCCTGCAGCCAAGCTGAGCTCTGTGCTCCGCACCTCCCCACTCCCGCAGCCTAGCTCTGCCCAGCACCCCGCACCTCCCCACTCCTGCAGCCCAGCTCCGCCCAGCACCCCGCACCTCCCCACTCTCGCAGCCCAGCTGAGCTCCGTTTCCTTGCACACCTCCCCCCAAACCGCGCAGATCTGCTGAACCCAGCACTGATTCCCTGCCTCTCCCTCCCCTTGAGTCCAGACCCGGGTTCCCGGCACCTTCCTCCTCCTGCAGCCCAGCTGAGCCCAGTACCCTGCACCTTCCCCCTCCCCCCCGCAGCCCAGCCCAGTGCCCCCCTTGTGTGGTGCCCAGGGGCAACTCCCCCCCCCCCCCCCGCTCGCCCCTCGCTATGCCTCTGTCCAGGAGGTAGAAACCACCATGCTTAGGCTGACCAGATAACAAGTGTGAAAAATCCAGACAGGTGATAATAGGCATCTTTATAAGATACAGCCCCGAATACCGCAACTGTCCCTATATAGTCAGGACATCACTAACCATGCTGCCAAAAAACCAAACCAGCAGAGGGGAAAAACAGATTGTAAATTTCTATTGCACAACAATAATAAAGTTACGAAACACTAGTTCCAGCAATACCTGAGGCAAAAAAATCTGATGGCTTCAATGGAGGGCCAGGACTTAGTCCTACAGCCCTCACTGAGATTGGACGTCCTCCCAACTCCATGGGTGCTTGGGTCACCCAAGACTGTGAGCCGCCTTGCTACCCCCTACTTGCATTGTTGGAGTTTTAGCTGTGACTGGCTGCAGGTCAGCTCCTCAGCACCACCAGCTGTTCAGCCACTCAAGCATTCTCTTTCTCTTTCTGTATCTGCATTGCAGGCTAACAGTCGGGGCACCCCACTCCTTGGGTCCCATTAAAGAATTCCTCTGTGATATCCAGCCCCTAACACTGGCTGCTCCCAAAAATTCCAAATAGTCTGCCCCAAAGGAACAATGCACCTCAGTTTTATCTTAAACCATCATTTCTATAAGCCACACAGCAGCTGCGTACACTCAGAATGAAACAAATGTAGGCTGATTTAAGAAAGGATGAGATTCAACCAGAAAGTGCTGGAAACAAATGATTATGGTACAAAACAAAATCATAAAATGTGAATGTGGGCCTATACTTATTATTACCTTTCCCATCCCATAAAGTATATCCAATGTCCATAAAACACCTTGCTTCATCAGTGGTTCATCTCAGAGTATGTCTACACTTGCACCCTCTTTCAAGAGAGGGATGCAAATGAAGACATTCGAAATATCCTGCGCTTCATTTGCATATTCGTGTTATGGCGCTATTTCGAAATAACCCTTATTCCTCATACAATGAGGTTTACCAGTTATTTTGAGAGAAAGGTTTTCTCTCGAAATAACCATGTCTTAACAGCGTCTGTTATTTTGAAATAGTGCTATTTTGAGGGTGCAAGTGTAGACATACTCTCAGTGAATGGTGTAATAGGTTGGGACTCCCGTGGGACTATCACCTGCCAGGCTGAGACACCACTGAGCCTGCTTCCCCTGACAACTTAGGCACCCTGTAACCCAGTCTCTTTGAGCTTAGCTCTCCAGCCTGTTTCAACTGAGACACAGGGATAGGGCCACATCCCTGAGGCTGCAGACAGACTGAAAGCAGTACAGTGAGAGCTTTTTCCCAGATGAACTTAGATAAATGCATCTTACACTATATATAGATCTATATAGTATACGCTCATGAAATTTGCTCTTTTGTAGAGAGAGATATGCACAAGTTCCTTGCTCCCCCAGGTAGTAATTACTTACACTGGGTTTATTATTAAACAAAAGTGATTTAATTAAGTATAAAAGGATAGAATTTAAGTTGTCATAAGAGGTGGCAGACAGAACAAAGTAACTGAAAATATTAAGTAAACATGCAAGCCAACCCTTAATACACTTCTAATAACCTTCTTCATGAACCTTCCAGCCTGGGACCAGTTCCTTCCCTCCAATTCAGTCTTAGTTGTTTCAGCAGGTGTCTTGGGTGGGGTAGCCCGGGGTAATTGACTAATAGGATTACATCACTCTCCACTCTTAAACAGGATTTACATAAAGTGTGAGGCCTTTGTTTCAAGTTTGATCCCCTCTCTCCTAGCTTCTCATAGAATATTACAGAATTCAGGATGGATTCCAGTATCAGGTGATGTGGTCACATGTCTCTGTAGCCATTCTTCATGGGCAAACCCACCTGTGAAGATGGCTAAGCTCTTTTACAGTTCATTGTCTTTTGCTGATGGGCCATCAGCACTGAGGCCTCTTTCATTGTTGTACCTGAAGTGGTGTCCACAGTGGGTGTGGTCCAAAGCAGCAAATATGAAATTATAAATATTCATGTCAATATTCTTAACTTCATCTACAAAAAATAATAGATGCACCCAAATGAGATAATCATATTCATCACCTTTCCAATGATATGGCCCACGACCCATCTTATATAAAGCATATCTGAGTTATGACATACCCTAAGTGTATTTTCATTAAGCATATGGAATGACACATCACAAATGGATCCTGAGTGCCTTTCCTGCCTTTATGTTATACTGAAAACAGTCTTTTGTTTCTATTCACCCATATGGCAAACTTCTGTCTTCTTAAATTTCTTTTTTTTAACGTTCAGGAGGTTTTAGTTGTTTGCAGTTGCCTCTCATGATTTTCTACTGGAAGTCTTATTATTGCTCAAGGCTATGGATCTTTACATTGCTCCACTGGCTAAATGGACTGGGCTGACAGTTCCTCCCTGCCCAAATGGACTGACACACATTATTTCCTGGTCACTAATTTTTACTCCAATTCCAGAAAGTATACTTTCAATATGAATATATTCTTCCTTAAATATGATCAGTATATACAGCTTGCAGTGATTATGAATCTTGACAAGTTACGAGCTTCCTGTAAATACATTACATGTTACCTGTAAGACATGCATGCAATGGAATGAGTTGGTCTAGTCTGAGGTGAGAGTTGTTTGAAAAGAATAGAGGATTCTTTGCTCAAGGCTCTCTGTCATATGGACATTGACCCATTAGTGATAAATGAAGAGAGAAGCTATGCAACAGAAACTAGATCGACGTGATAGGAGTAATAGAGGTTTTATCCCCTTTATGGGAAATATCTCACGATAACAAACAATTGCACCTGTAGGTATCTAGTCGGTGTTAGTTTTTAAGATAAAAGTGGATTGGCATCAATCTGGAGTAACTATTTATTTTATACCTAATCATGGCCAATAATGCTACAGGGAGACTTAGAAGATTTATAACATCTCAATATTAAACACTCTCCAGGTATATCTTGTAAATATAGCACTAATACGCCACTATTGAGATATTATAATATTGTTATATTAAGTTGCATTCAGTAAAATCATCATGAGCTTTCCAAAAATTATAATGCTGAATATATTCAGATAGAAAAAAATACATGCAAATTATGCTCTGGGAAAGTTATTTTGACTTTTAAAACAGACCCATTTCAGACAGCATATGAAACGTAAGTTGGTGATGCTTATCTGAGACAGTTAAGAGAAGCTAATTTGCACTGCTGAATGGAATGGCACACACACTACACAGGGTCGGCTTTTGAAGTCTTGTAACTTATAAATGTCTTAAATTGTCAGAAGATATTGCATGCTGCCAATGAAGTACAGAAAATGAAGTGCAATGAGGACATTTGTATATTAGGTTGTGATGAAGTTAACAGTATTTGAAATGGTAAACACCTCAGGACAGTGACCTTCTCTTTCTGTTAATCAGCATCATGTTGACTATTAGCACTCTGAAATAACAATAATGTATGTTCTTTCAAAATGAGGCAGTCAATGAAAATACTTAACTGCTGATTTGACCTAAAAAGTTCCTGTAGTATTAAGGCTTACTCAGCAACTAGAAAAGTTATCATTTAACATTTTGTCTGGTTATACATATTTGACCTTGTTTGCTACTTTGATGCCACTGTACCCTAGCTAATGGTTTGATTCTTTAAGTTGCTTTTTTCACGACCAAGAACATTTCACACAATTAGCAAATGCTGGCAGTTACCTAAAGGATCTCTTTGTAATTACAGTTGTTAAAGGCCATGCTATAAAAACACAGCATACCACAGTTGCAGATGTCACTGCCTACAGCTATATTGCTTTCTCCATAAAAAGAGCACATTTCTAATTTTATTTGGACTTTAAGTATATAAGTTAACAATGTACCTTTATATTTGGTATGCGGTGAGAAAATAATTGTGTAGCGAGAAGGCAAGGAGAAGTCCGCTAATTAGCTTACTTAATCCTGTCAGGATGGAAATTGGGTTTCCTGGCAAACACGAGCAAGTTCTGCAATTTCCAAACGTTCAACAGAAAGTGGCTTGAAAAACTGAACTGAAGTAAACTGGCCATCACCTAGAACTGAGCCCACCTAGTTTCCCCACTCTTAGCCATACACCAGGAATGGGAAGCAGAGCCGAGAGACTAAATTATACTAGACATCTCTTGTTAAGTCTGTCTTATTCTTCACAATGTCTAAATACACAACACAAGGTGTAGGCCACAGCTGGCAGAAGCATTTTACTTTCTTGTGAACTTTTCCTCTGCTCACTTGGGCCTATTTAAGTTAGAGCAGTGTCGGGCAACCGGCAGCCCAAGAGCTACATACATCCCATTGGGGTTCTGTGTGTGTTGTGTGAGACACTTGGCTTACCGTAGCTCACATGCAGTGTTGCCAGATGCTGCTGGATTCCATCCACATCGTTTTTTTTTCCTACCAGTGTTACATGTACAGCAAGGGAATGTGAAATCAGAAGCCTACTAATTGCACACAACATTGTGAGAAACGTGCACTCTCTCCGAATCCAATCAAAGTGCTGCTATGGTTCAAATGGTCCACCCCGCAAATTCTAGGTACACAAGCACAGTTCACAAAAATTCCCTGTCCCAGAAGAACATCTTGGTTACGACAATCTTGTGGCCTGCTGAGATGGAGGGCCACTCACGCGGCCTACTCACTAGCCTCAGTTGCCAATCACTGGTTTAGAGAAATTCTTCTTCCATTACATTAGAGAAGGACTACAAAGGCCCTCATTCGCCCACATTCCAGCCCCTCTTTCCTGGAGAGTCACTTCACTACTGGAACTGTTATGTGCTCTGAGGTGGGCATTTGATCCCAAGACAGTCATTAGCCTGAATGGGCAAAATCAATCCTAAATGACGATGTAGTATCACGTTCCTTATTGAATTCCTTGAGCAAAAGTGGTGAAATATCATGCCTATTCAATATGGTGGGGTTGCCTGCTTTCCACCAGTGTTTTAAGAATGGTTTAAGATTTCATTTCTGTTATCTATCCCCACAGTAAGGTAGACACCAGCTGATTATGGCTGGCACAAAAGTCACTCTAAACTGGAACATATTTTGGACAAATGCCTTATTTGTAACTATGTCTGGAAATCCATGAGTCTAGATTATATTTGGATCCATGAGCAGAGTTTATATTTGTTTAAGCATTCTAAACATTGAAAGTCATCTACAGAAACTGCTCCACAATAATGACTAATAAGGGGAGCTCTTTGATCACCAAACATTTTTGCCATTGAGCTGCAAGGTATGGTCAACCCTATCTAGATGAATGGTTTTCCTTCATAAAAGAAAAAATATGCACAGATTAAGCCACAAGAACTAGCACAGCTGCTGTGGTTACTGTTGTCCATTGAAAGTAATGAGAAGTATACTGCATTTATACAGTGCCTTTGATGAAAATGGGTTGCAAAACATTTAACAAATTAGAGGCAAATAATATGAATAAAAACCTAGCACCTTTAAAATTAAATGGTTGGTGTAACTGGTGCCTGTAACCGGGTAGTCTGGCCCTTTTTAAAGGTTTGGGGGGTCAGGAACAGCATTCTGGAAGGAAGCACAGCAGGCAGATGGGAAAAGTAGCCACAGCTGAAACGCTTTTAGTGATTGGAGCTGATAACTCCCAGCCATGGGAGATAAAGGAGAGTACCAGCTCTGTCAGATCAGGAGAGGAATAGAAGAGTGCTCCTCTGCAGCAGAAGACCATGAAGCTATGTCTAGACAGCAGCACTATTTCGGGATACCAGAAGTATCCCAAAATAGCTATTCCTTATCTTTAAACATGACCATTATTTTGAAATAGATTTAGAAATAAAGGGCACACCACTGCAGCGTCTCACAAAGATTAAGGGACTTGTTGGAATAGCACTTTATTTTGAAATTGATCAAAATAAGATCTACAATTTGTGTAGTTCAAATTTCGTATCTTATTTTGAACTACAGGTGCAGTGTGGATGTACCCTGAGTGTCCAGGAAAGCCCTGTATAACCCCTACGCTCGGGGAGGGTCCAGAGCACTGAGTTTTTGGAAGCCTGAGTAATCCAGTTTTAATTGAGGCTGTGTGGGCATGGTTTACTTGACACTAATATCTAGAATATGGATTATCCATAACTAGAAGTCTTTAAATCATGATCTGAGGATGTCACTAACTCAGTGAGAGGCTATGGGTCTAATTTCAGGAGAGAATAGGTGAGGGCATGTGGCCTGCAATGTGCAGGATGTCAGACTAGATGATCTTCAAATGGAGCATAAGCCCTGCAGGGGCAGGGACCATTCTTCCTATAGACTGTATTGCCTACCCCAGTGTGGCTCAACCTTGATTAGGGCTTTTGAGAGAATAGATAATTACTGTAACTGTTTTGTCTGATTCAGAAATTTTAAAAAGTACTCCTCTGATCTTTTTAATATATAGCTAGGGTTCTGTGATTAATGGAAGTTTCTCACCTTGTACAGTAACAATGGTTCTTCAAGATGTGTGTCCCCATGGGTGCTCCACTGTTGGTGTCGTGCTCATCCCAGTGCCACAGATTGGAGACCTTTCTAACAGAGACCTGGGGAGTGGTGCATGCCGTTTGTGCCTTTGCAGTTTCCATGGCCCATCTGCCCTCAGTTTTTTCATGTACGACCATCTGATAGAACTGATCTGAAGAAGCGGTGAAGAAGGGTGGGTAGTGGAGCATCCATGGGGACACACATCATAAAGAACAGTCATTACTGCACAAGGTGGGTAACTTCCTTTTCTTCTTCGAGTGATGTCCCCATGGGTGGTCCACTGTTGGTGACTACACAACAGTACCTCAAAGTTGGTAGGTGGGCTTTGGCTTAGCTCGTGAGCAGTGGGAAGAACTGTGCTGGCAACAGTAGAAGTAGTGGCCATCCTTATGGAAATTGCATAATGTCTCATGAAGGTATGGTTAGATGACCAAGTGGCCACACTGAAAATGTCCTTAAGAGGGGTGCCATTTAGGAACACTGCAGCTATGGCTCATGTTGAGTAAGCCCTGGGAGGTGCAGGGAGTGGTCTGCCTTGGAGGGAATAGCAGTGGATAATAATTAATTAAATGAAACTGGAAATGCGCTGAGAGGAGAGAGGTGCTCCACGAGAACGTTCAGCAAGTGAAATAAATAAAATGTGTGATTTGTGAAAGGATCGTGTGCGGTCTATACTGAATGATAGAGCCCTGCATACATTGAGGGTATGTAGAATGGTCTCTTCATGGGCAACATGAGGCTTTGGATATGAAATTTGGTAGGATGATGGGCTCATTAATATTGAAACCGAAACAATTTCGGCAGAAAGGAGGGGTGAGGTCGAAGGATTACTTTGTCCTTCTGAAATACAGTATAGGGTGGAGAGACTGTGAGAGCGGCAATCTTGCTAATGCGTTTTGCAGATGTGATTGCTATTAAAAATACTGTCTTTGTTGTTAATATCTGTAAGTCTTTGTTTGTCTTGCTTCTTTTTTCTCCATTTCTTTTTTTTTTTTTGGTGAGGCCCTTTTTTTTTTTACGGTGTGGAATGAAGCCATTTGACAGAGAAGGCTTTGACTTTTAATTTTCTATGTAGTATTTCCTACTATCCTCCTATTGTTTCCTTTTATTGTTTTAAACGAAGGCCTAAGGGACCACTGGCTGGAGGCTAATGATGAGGCTCCATCAGAAAAATGTTAAAGCAACTATTTACAGGGGAACTTTTTAAGTAACAATTAAACTAAGTAGTAAGAACAACAGGAAACCATTTTAAAGAAAAAACTAATTCTAAGTAAAATCTTATCTCTAGGAATCAGAAGGTAGGAGAGGACTCAAGGTCTGTCTGCGATCGAGGGTGATAATGAAGGAACTGAGGGCAGATGGGCTACGTGCGCAAACTACAAAGGGCATGCGCCCCCCATTGTGCATTCATGGGGCAGACACTGCAAGAAAGATCTCCAATCTGTGGCACCGGGGCAAGTCCGACACCAACAGTGGCGCACCCACAGAGACATCACTCGAAGAAGAATAAAAGTTAGTTTTTATTGCATCTGTTTGACTTAAATGCTAACAATACTGACAGAGAGCAGCCACTGTATGTCAGGCAATATATGACATCTTTAATATTTTAATAGTAAATGTTAATGAATCTAGCAAATTCCCCAAAAAACTATAATAAAATTTATTTACGCATACACTAAACTATGATGGCAAACAACATAAGGAAATAATGAAATTGCATTAAGTTTTCAAGGGATCACTTCATTAATAGCCCCGTAACATTAAAAGTTTTTACAGTCAATGCAAAATCACCATTTCTTTATCACTGGGGATTAGTCAGCACTCACAGATCAATGTTACCTCAGTAAAATATGTAGCTGTCTCAGGACCAGGTACACAACCAGTCCAACTGATTTGGTTTCCTAGCCCTTCCATTTCAAAATTTCCCACTTGATTAACAGGAACCAGAAGCAACCTCCTGGGTCAAATACAGCTGGTTGGCGTTTAACCTTTCAATTCCACACTGAGTTTTCCTCAATTGAAAACTTAGTTAACCTTCAAGTGGGTTAGCCGTGGCTGACTCAAACAAGAAATCAAGCACCCTGCTAGCTGTCAGAGGAACACAAAGATTCTGGCTCAAGGTGAGCAAGACATGTCACTTCAGTAAGAGCACAAAAAGTGTTCGTGTCTACATAGCTACATTTGAGTGGCTTGAAACCTTGGGAGTTGACCTGACAGCAATCAATGCAGAGAACAAATCAATGACTCAAGACTAACCATTGCAAAGCCAAAAAATGTTAATGGCACCTGTGGGAGGTCTTCTTCCTACCTCCTGTACAAAGTAATTCCAGCAGGTTCAGGGAACTTCAGCAAACACTGAACCCATGGTAGAATATGACAATCTGCTGAGCAGAGATGACACCCTCATAATCCCCAATCACAGACACCTCAGGAGGAAAGCCAGCAGCTGCCAGGTGAGATGCAAGAAGTGACACTGGTGCTCAGACCAGTTGTCATAGCTGCTGCACATCCAGGGGAGCTGTCTGGGGACCACATTGGGGGAGGGGGACAGCCCAGAATGGAACTGGCAGAAGAGGAACCACCCAAGGAAGAGTCTGATAAGTCTCTGCCAACATGTTTGTTATCAATATATGGGTGGAAGAGCTCTCCAATATACAGTCCTATTCAGAAATTAATTACTAGCCGAAGTTGCATGCCTTCATTCAGAGAGGATCTCATACCAATTTCCCGACACTTTCCTCCATTTCCCTGAGAGCACACTGAATGCAAACTGGACACCAGGAACTGAGAGGGGAAAAAAATTAAACAAGCAGTTAGGAATTTTTTTTACTAGCTACTCATTGATTGTTTGAAATATGGGTTGGAATACAACAGTTAAGAGCATCTCATAACCCTTACTGCTAATACAGCACACTATAAAAATTGGCCACACCTGTACCATCTCAAACCACATGTATAATGAGTAAAAAATGAAATTAAAACTATGCCTGGAGTGTGTATTTGATCCACAGTTAGATGAAAGCCCCACAGCTTGTCACTTTTAATTTAAGTTGGATACAGCTGTAGTAAATTCATTGTATGTACAATCATGCCAGATTGGCATGTGGATGGAGTATGTGATTTATTAGATCTTTTTTATTTCTACCATTGTTTAAATCTGTTACACTGAAAGTACAATAGATTTAACATATCTTCACTTGATTTTAAAAAGTTTACAAGTGTAAATCAACAAAGTAGATCCTGATATTTCCGTAGACTTTTAACAGAAAAAAAAATTCTTTTCCTTTTAAGTTACCATTATATTCAGTTGAGACCAATTATTCATGTACATGTTGGGCAAATTCAGCTGGACTTTGCATGAGTCATGAGTGAATAGACTTCAGGATTCTTCTTGTTTTTCAATATAACCCTCAATCTCAGACATCTCAGGAGGAGAGCCAGAAGCTGCCAGGAGAAGGGCAAGAAGAGACCCTGGTGCTCAAACCAGTTGTTCCATGGGAAATCATAAATACCAAATAATTCATTTCTATCTCTGTCAAGACATAATTTTCAAAACCTTGCTGTTGTGCATTCCCTGTTAGCAACTACTGTTTATGCTTTCACTGTGGTGAGATCTTAGCAATTATTATTCAAAAGAGGATGTGGAATGACCAGTTCATGAAGAATCTGAAAAGCTAATCTTCTGCTCCTGAGAAAAGCCTGTGCCATTAAGTAATTGCAAGTAGAATGTCAAAAACTACAAGTAAAATAAAACGGTAAGAAAATATCTACCGCATCATATTATCTCGAAGGGCTTATCTATGCAAACAGTAAGTGTGCAACAAGCTGCTCTATGAATCTACCATGCACTAGACTTCTGTGGTCTAACTGTTCATATGCACCTTGCTAACGAGCATTAACCATTTTGTTAAGGCACATTGAGGTAGTCCTATTTCAAAGAGGACTAGATCAAAGTAGATACGTGCAGCAGACAAGCACCAGGCACTTGCCATAGACTCATTTTTATGTGTAGACAAATCCTTAGTAAACATTTGTTACAGTTCTTTCTGAAGTCAATTGATAATATCCTTGTCTTAGTGACGTCGAAGAGTTTTGCCTTTGACTTATATAGCATCAGGATTTCACTCCATACATACACATAGGTTTGGTTTTTGGAAGACTCCACTTCTTGGAACTGTTAAAAGATCTATGATTTAGTATCAGTTACTTCTTCATTCTTATGTTCCCTGCTTACAAAGAGCATAAGCATTTTCAGCAATATAATCCTAAACAGCTGGAAAACCATGGAAAGCTCCTCATTACCAAAATTATAAATGACCTTGTGTTGATTATTTACAATAAATCAAATTCATAGATCAATGAAAAAACATGTATTCTTCCCCAGTCCAAAAGGGCTGGATAAATTGAAACTAATTGATTTTATAGGTTACTGACTGAATGAAGCAAATGAAGCACACATAAGCCAATTTACAATAAAAGAGAGAGCATGCAATGTTGAGCAAGTCCTAGGATATTAAGGTGGGTGAGGTACCGTAATATTTTTTATTGGACCCACATCTGTTGGTGAGAGATACAAGTTTCCTAGCTACACAGAACTCTTCATCGGGTCCAAAGAGCTCTGTGTAGCTTGAAAACTTGCTCTCTCACCAACTGAAGTTAGTCCAATAAAAGATATTACCTCACCCACCCTGTCTATCTAATGGAAGAGAAAGTGACACTTAACTTGCATAAATGAAATGTAGGGGAAACCGTATCTCAAAATAACATTAGGAGTCAGGTGCAAGCCCAGAAAAGCAAATATGCACTCTGTTGTATTTGTACACCCTACAGTAAAAGTTAGCTAGATAGAGACCTGTTAAAGTACCAGCACAAATGGACTAAAAGGTGAGTGCTTCTGATATAACTCAAATTCATTGTGAGCGTGGATTCAATTATGTCGGGGCAAGGCTTCATGATCGACTCTGATTTGAATGCATACTTGTGTGTAAACCGACTATTTGGACATGTCCTTCCTTTGTATTTAAAAAGTGAAGTTAAACATAAGCAGGAAGATAGCCAATTGGCAATCAATTAAAATACTTTAAAGATTGAGCAGGCCCAGGTATGTGCTACAGAACTTTTCCAATAAAAGTGAAAAGCTTATTAAGATCTTTCAGATTTTTTGATTCATAGCCACAGAATGAGCTGCTCTTTTCCATGTATCTTCCACTTTCTTTCTCGGTGATTAGGAAGAAGGGACTATTTCTGTCTGGAAATCCCTTGGCACTTGGGTTAAAATTGTAGCCAGCTACCAGACATGCCTAAGAGCACTGTAGGATAAAGAGAAAACAAGAGTGTGTATTTATACTAGGGTATATATCTGGAAAGAAATATTAGCAGTTAAGTAGGGTATGCCAGACCTAATCTCCTAGGATCAGTTCATAACAAGGAGTTATCACCTATACAGAAATTTCAAAATTCAAGCGGCCACATGTTCCCAATATCTGCCTACTTAAGATGAGGGATTGTTCAACCTGTTTTCTAGTTACCCTGATGTGCTTGAGAAGACTCAGGTTTCCTGGGTCTTTAAGTTATACATTGTCGCAGGCACCCTAAATATACTGTCTCCCTGGACAAATTCATATATTCTTTATAACAGCATACCCATGAGGTACAATTAAAACTCCGCTGAAAAGTAATTATTTTGCAAAAGTAGTAGACATTTTTTAAATTGATTATATTAGCTGTTTTGAGCAGAGGAATGGGCCAGAGCTAAAAATATGGAATAATGGACCATTCAGTGCTTCCTGACAGAGGGGCAATGACCATGCTCTCCCTTGTCTGTTGATATCAAACATGGAGGCTGTGAACCACACAGTGCTGCAAGAATATCCTGCACATTAACTGACTCTTCTGAGTTCTTTGACATTTATGGGCAGCTGCAGCTCCTGCACAGACCACATGCCTTGGGTCTGCAGCTCGCTCCCCAGGTAAGGTCTGAAGCATCCATGCTCAGTGACATCGAAGGTTTCAGACCACTGAACAGGATGCCAGTGACAGCTGTCTCAGGATCGACTGCAACGTGGTCAAAATTGTTGGGGTAAGAGTGATGATCTTGTCCAGGTGATCTCTGGCAAGGATGTACACCATAGATAGTCATTGCAATAGAGGCTACATAGAGGTTTGCAAGACTCACGTCATATGTGCATGTTGCCTTATGGCCCAGCAGTGCAGGCAAATTCACACCACTGCGATGGAAAACTCAGAGTGTCCTGCTATGAGATCTCTCATCATCAACCTTTCGCAATGGACGAATGCTCAGAGTCAAGAACCACTCCAATAAACTCTATTCGTTGCATGGGAACTAACTTGGATTTTTCCATTTGCCACCGGACTGAGACATTAACAAAAATCTAACGATAGCTTCCTGGATCGGCAAGCTGAAGTGGCCCTTGATCAGACGGTCATTGAGATACAGATATATCAGGATACTCTGATGTCTGAGGTAAGATGCCACCACTGAGATGCATTTTGTGAACACCTTCAGTGCTGTCACCAGGCCAAAGGGGAGCATTGCAAACTGGTAGAAATTGGAACCCACCATAAAACAAAGGAAGCAGCAGTAGCTTCCTATAAAGAACAACATACCAGTCACTCCAAGAAGGGGAAGATGGAAGCCTGGGAGGCCATGTGGAACTTCAACTTTGCTAGATACATGTTGAGATCTTGCAGCTCTAGGATGGGGCATAGCAACCCCATCCCTCTTGACCTTTGGTATCGGAAAGTATCTGGAGTAGAGTCTCTTGCCTCTGAGGTCTGGGAGGACTTTCTGTACTACCCACAGTTGCAGTAGGGTTTATACCTCCTACCAGAACATTCTCATAAGAGGGATGCCTGAAGAGGAATGGGAAAGGACGGTTGGGTGAGGGGTAAAAATTAATTGAAGAGTATAGCTTTGTGCAACTGTGTTGAGGACCCTGCAATCCAATGTTATGGATGCCCAGGCTGAGACAAAAGAAGAGACACAGTTGGAGAAGTAGGAAGGGGTAAAATCAAGGAAGGTGACTAGGATGTCGCCCTTACGCTCACCCTCAAATGGAATTCAGACCTTGTCAAGAACGGGTGAAGCTGGCCTAGTTGAGGCAGGAGTCTGGTGGCTCTGCCAGCACCTGTATACCATTGACCTCTTTGTGGCAGGATCCTGATTATACTGGCCAAATTGTTGGTGCAGAGGTTGAGGTTTGAAACAATTCTGCTGCTTCCCTGAAATGGTCAGGCCTAGAGTCTTAAGCATAGTGCAGGAAACCCTGAGAGTGTGCAACTTATCTATTTCCTGCTTTAACAGAGCACAAGCATTGGAGGGGAGGTCCTGAATAGACTGTTGGACATTTGCTGACTGCCCTGAAGACTGGAGCCACTCCTCTCACTGCATGGAGATGGCAGAGGCCATAGTCTGTGTCACACAGACCACCGTGTCTAAAGCCACTTGCAGCTCGGCTCTTGCCAGTTCCTGCCTTCCTCCAGAATGGCCTGGAATTCCTTCCTCAAATCTTCTGGGACTGAATTGGCAAGTTTGGCCACTGATTGCCAAATCTTAAAATCATACTACCCCATAAGGGCCTGATTATTCGCCACCTGGCCCTGGAGGCTCGCTGATGAATAAACTTTTCTCCCAAAAAGGTTCAGTTTCTTTGCCTCTTTATTTTTGGGAGTAACACCCAGTTAGCTCTGCCTTTCCTGCTCATTGACAGTGGATATCACTAAGGAGTTTGGGACAAGGTGGCAATATAGATACTCATCTCCACTAGCAGGTATGTAGTATTTGCATTCCACCTGCTTGGATTTTGGAGGACAAGATGAAGGAATTTGCCAAAGGGCCTTCACAATCTTTGCCACCCCTTCATGAACTGGTAACATGATTCTGGCCGGTGCTGCTCAGCTCAGAACACTGAAAAGGGTGTCCAAGGGATCCTCTAGCTCCTCCATTGTCTCTTTCTGGGACACAAAACACTTAAATTTACTACACTAAGAGAGAAAAAATCCCAGTATCTAACAGTTCATAACAAATAGACTAGAATAGGGAACTTTGCAGCAGCAAAGGAACATTCCAGAACGAGGGTGGGCAATAAGACAGATGTGGTTTGCCAGGGATAGCCAGCTGCCAGTTCCTTCAATATTTTTCTGCAAGAGTACATTTAGAGCTATTTAAACTTAGGTTTAAATATTGATTCAGAAACACTAACTATTTGGCCTTCTAAAACAGCAGATGTGATGCATCTTCTACATCATCTTTCACATCCCATCTATACTACAGAAAAGTTTACACTTGTGCACCAGTAGGAACAATTCTCTTGTATTGGCTGTTTCATTTTACTCTTTGAAATTTAAAAAAAAAATCTTAACAAGTGACACTAAAATGGCGGGTACCTCAAATGCTTAATCTTTCCAAATTAATCTGCATGTTAAATGCCCTGAAGTTATAAGTGGGAAGCTAAGAAATAGCAGGCTTCACCGAATAGTAATCATCAATACATTATCCCTATATCGGTTCCCCAGGAAATGTCTGATTTAGCTAATATCCCATATGAGCCAATAAAGTGGTTTCTACAGTAAGAATTGAGTACCAGAGACTTCAAATTGCAGGCATGCAGTTTCTTAGATGGTCACTCCTCTACCATCTCTCAATGAATCACTTGAACTGGACAAAAGAGCTGCTGTTTGACAACTTTTTCCAAATACGGATAAAATGGTATGCTTAAGCAATTAATAAATTTTGCAGTGTCTTTAGGACTTTATTCCCACCTGACTTCTAATTTGCAAGAAAGTAAACTGTACAGTTGAAGGGCTTAAAACCTACTGCAGAGAGACTCAAATCATCTGCTATTCCAAGAATATAGTAAAAAACAATCTGTGAGATATGTATTTTGCAAAGTACTTTTCAATAAAGAGTATTTACTCATTTTTGCTAACAATGTATTTTACAATTAAAACAGCACAGAACAGCACTAAATTGCATCATGAAAGCCGTAAGGGTTGTTAATAGTTATAGAATATCATTGCTGTAATGCATATTCAAGGTGCCATTTAATTCCTTTTGAGTGAAAGAGCAGGCTTTTGCAATCACAAGTCATCACAATAACAATGCTCTAATTATGTTAGACGGGCATATGTATCATGATTATAATAGCAAAAGCAAAAAAATAAAAGGTTTCTTGGGGCTTTCCTTTTAAATGTAGGGCAATCATGCGTAAACAACAGAAAGCTGATTCCATGCTGTATATTTTCTATTTCTGGACAAAATCTCTGAATTAGGAAATCTTCTACATATTATGTCAGGCAAGAAGCTCTCTGTCAACAGATGGATATAACAGATGTTATTAGATAAAGTTTTTCAATCCAACCCCATGTTAAAGATTTCCTAGAAGGATTCAGAAGCATTTTCATCTGCTCCATATCACAAAACAATCTCTTTGGACCAAAAATATAACTCTCTTTCAAAATATTATCTTCCACAAACAAAAATAAACCTGGTCACAATAATTTAGGGTTCATATTTTCTGGGCTCGGTCAAAAAATGGAAACAAATATGTACTCGCAGAAATTTTTAGGAAGATGAGGTAAATCTAACATTAAATGAGAAGCTGTAGATGTTCACCCAGTTTTTCAATACCATACTTTGGAGAAGAAACTGAAAGCCCTTTGATCCAGACATTCAAGTGAATGTGGACAGACGATAGATTTCAAGTGGTAGGCTGTCACTTTATTAAATTTAACCCCAGAATACCTCATTTCCCAACATCAGGCATTTAAATAGTTCAATGCAATATGTAAAGGGATCTGATCTAACCCATAAATCAGGATAAACTCTCCACTGTCTATTTCTACATTTCAGCTCATTATTCTGAATCTTCTCATCTTCCTGTCTCCACAAAAGGGACAAAGGAGGGACCCCGGACACTGTAAAGACTTTCAGTCTCCTCTTTTCACATAAGGCTGACATCTGACAGCAAAATCCTAGGTCTCTTATTTCTGGGCATCGGCCCTTTTGGATGAACTAAACATCCATATAATACTTAATATTACATTTCTAACAACTATGCCTAGCTGGCTCTCCATGATGCTGTGAAAAAGGAAAACAAGGGTCTAAATTGACAGCATGATGGATAGTAATTGAACCCCCCCTTGTGTGAAGTAAGACAGTATTACCAAACTTTTTTATACTGCGGACCAGCCAACCCAGTCACAAACTTTTGGTGGACCAGCAACACTTTATTTGCATATTTGTATATTCATTATGCAAATATGAATATGCAAATGTGCAAATAAGATGTTACTGGGCTGCCAAAAATCCTGGTCCCTAGAGCTGCTGCGAATAGCCGGCTTCAGCTCTGGCTGTCGCCACATAGCAGGCAGCTGCTGCACCTGAAGCCAGCTGTTCGCAGCAGCTATGGGGCATGTGGCTAGGGTACACCATGGTGAGTCTCCCCAGTGCCAGCCCTAACCCCTAGAGTTCCCCCCCTACACTGCCCCCCAGCACCAGCCACTGACCCAAGAGTCCCCTGCACCCAATCTCCCCAGAGCCAGCCTCCTGCCCTCAGAGCCCCATAGTGCCAGCCCCTCATCCCAAATGCCTGTGTCAGTCCCTCATCCCTTAAAGCCCTCCCAACTCCAGACTCCCCAGTGCCAGACTGATGTTTCCAGAGTCCCACTGCACCCAACCTCCCCAGAGTCCCCCCAGTGCCAGCCCCCAATATTAGCCCCATCCAGAGCCCCCCAGTACCAGTCCTGCCCCCTCGCCCCCCCTACTACTGGCTCCACACCCAAAGCCCCGCAGTGCCAGCTCCCCATCCCAGACACCCCAGTGTCAGCACCCCACCTCTTGAAGCCCCCCACCCTCCCAGTGTACTATCCCCACCCCCGGAGCCTCCAGTGCCTGCCCTGCCCCCCCAATCTAACCCAGCACTGCCTCCCAATCACCAATTGAGCACTGCTGCCAGGTCACGGCTGCTCTAAGGCTTCCGTGCTGGGCTCCATGTGCCCCTCCCACCGTGCAGCGAATGGCTCTTCCACATCTGGTAGGAAACCCTGCCCCTGTCTGGTGCTGGTTGGCTGAAAGGCAGGGCAGGACACACCTCTGTCAACAGCTGTGGTGGGAGGGGAGATGCTGGGCGGTGTATCCCAGCCCTGACCCCCAGTGTCACCACAGTCCGGCAGCCAGCAGTTTGTGGCCCAGCACCGGTCCACGGACCAGTGGTTGGGAACTGCTGAAGTCCAGAGTGCTAACTAGGTAGCAGAGGGTGGCAACCTGATATGGCAGGAGTGATAAGTAAGTTGTTTGTACCTGTGTATAAAAGTGCACCCCAAAGGGTGGTTGTAGACTGACCATGGGGGCAATGGTGAATCCATAGTATTGATTGGGTGTTAGTCCATTGTCGTGGTGTACATAGGAATAGTGTTGCAGCAGCGTATCTATTCTCTGATAACTATTATTGTACTTCACAATAAAACTGGTCACGTGCTTTTGGTCCTTGTCTGATTTGTGTTCTCTGAGGGCATTCTCGAAGTCTGTTGTGTTGACTAATTGCACATGGTTAACATGTTAAACAGAGGATCACACACACGCATGCATGCAGCAGAACGTTTATCATCATTAACAGAGCAGAAGACCTGTCAGGAACCCATCAGGATGGCCTGATTGACAACAACAGTCACCTGAGAAAACTGATGTTTTACCATGGTTCTACTGGGCACTTCCTAGGCTATTCAAAAGACAAACATTTCTTCTGAAGAAGAGTTTGAAGGGGTCATGGGTGACGGGTTATTCCAGACCAAGGATGTTTTAATTGTACTTAAAGAGGGTGGAAATCCCCCAATCCCACCTTCTATTCAATTACTGTGACAGCTCACAGGCCCAGTCTGTTAATGGGCCCTCCCATTTCTTTACTTACTGGCTTCACAGCCATGGAGTCTCTCGACTCCCATTGGCCACAATTTGCTGTTTGCAGCCAAGGGGAGCTGGTAAGAAAAACAATGGGAGCAGCCTGTTAGCAGCTCTTTCAGAGTGGGCCTGTGACCCACTTTGAGAAACACAGGGCTAGCTGAAAAGTGAAACTTTTCTCTGAAGGTTAACATATTAATATTTTCATGTAAACATAGCCTATTTTAGGAGCTGAAATTCACCAATTAACATCCATTCCTCCTGAGGGTAAATAAGGTCTCCGCTAGGGGAGAATTTTGAATGGAAGCATGAAACTTAATTTATTCAGACAGTACCTTTATAGAGATAGATTTTCCAAAGAGAATGTTTTGCAACAATTCACAGGAAGATTCTCTTACACTTGCTGTCAACATATGCTTAGAATATACTAATACTGTAATTACATAGTTTATATAGCCTTGGTAAGCTAATGATGAAATTGACTATTTGTTTTCAGTGGGATCACTCAGGAACCCTTCTTCTTTCATCAACTTACTCTTTCCTTTATTCTCGTCATCTCTAAAGTTGTATATCATGGTCACCTTCACAAGGGCAAAGAGGACTAGAGATGCAAAACATGGGTCTTTCTCTAGGGCCTGTATGGAAAACCAATGATACCAATCAAAAGTGGCATATTGCTGGAAAGAGACAATTGGACTCTTGCCCCCTAATGCTGAGCACAGTTAGCCAAGTTTAAATGTGGTGTCAATTATACCCTGGAAGGCTGAAAGAGGAGCGGGTAAACATGCACCATATTTAAACTTGGCTCACTATGCTCAACATCAGGAGGACAGTCAATTATCTCTTCCAACCATATAACATTGCCAGGTGCTGAGCTGCCTCAACATTCATGTTTCAACACATTTCTTCTGCAGGACCAAGTTTCCTGTTTCTCAACTTTCTAAGTTTTGAGTAAAATGAACTTAGTAGCTGCAATAGTACTGAACACACAGTAATAAAAAGAGGCAAAAAAAATTCTCAAAAATGATTTTAAACACATTTTATTGATAGGATAGACTTGCAACATTCTTCAGCAATATATTCAACACCTGAGAACTGCCTTCTAACAGGCTGATTGTTTTATACGATGGAAAGAAAAAGAATTACCAGCAAAGGTGGGGTTTTTTTGGTCAACGTAGTGCTATAACTTCTTGCTTGTCCCTCAGAATCTCTTCCTCTTCATCTGTATGGCTTTCATCCCAATCTCTTAAAAAAATACACATACCACGTAATTATCAACAGCTTGTGTTCAAGTTCCTCAAAGAAACAAATCCTGGTAGTATTTGTTTGGTCCTGTTTCTCACATTCATTTAATGTTAGCTTGATGTATCATATTTTAAGAAGGCATAAAAGGTGTGCAATTGGTAAATTTTAGCTTAAAGTATCCCTTTGGCTAAAACTAGAGCATCCATTCATTTTTCTTCTGACAAGTTGTTTCTCAAATCTTTGAACTAGGCTCAGTAGAATTTGGGCTTTTTAAAAATAATTTCACTGGAAACCAATGTTTATTTTTAAGCTTTTTAATTTTTATAATTTAAATGTCAACAATTGTGCAAAATTATGGAGATGTCAGATAATTACAGTAGATGTTGAGATTCAAAAAATTAAAGTTTTAACACTGTCAAACATAAATGGAGTGCTTAGATGTGTGATGCTCATAAAGCCAAGATCCTTAAAATCAAAGTTTAATATGTTATCAAGCAGGTTTTCTTTTTTCCTTGTGCAAATTTTGTTTATTTTAGACAAAATAAATTCCAATTTGTGTGCATATGTTGAAATCTATGTTTATCAACACTTGCTAATGAAAATCTAATCCATTCAACCCAACTTTTAACTAAGAGACAAGTATAAAAGTCTCAGAGGGGAGTGAAGAAGTGGGAAGCTCATGAATATATATATATATATATGGTATTTGTTAGTCTCTGAGGTACTACAGGACCACTCATTTTTTTACATTACAGATTAACACAGCTAACTCTCTAAGACTTTTAAACATTCAAGGCACTGAATTCAGCCGTATGGAGTAGAAACTCATCAATTGCACAAGGAAACTTGCCCATATCCAAATATATATTTTACCCTCCTATCCAAGTACAAACAGATCATACCCAATGGACTAAAGGTCAAAACTTCACTACAAACTACATACCGCACAGACTACAGTGAGAGATTATGCCATTCACTCTCTAAGAAACTAAGGAACCACCTAATCAGCATCCTATACAACAAACAGAAGAAAATCAAGAGGGGTTTTCAACACTAGAGACTCTCATAAAAAAACCTAAGCTCCTTTATTGCTCCACTCATCTAAAGAAGTGTGCTGTGCCCATAAAGGGCTCATGATACTATATATATAGATATAGATAGTTTTGCTAGTCTCTAAGGTGCTCTCTGTGTGTGTGTGTGTGTGTGTGTGTGTGTGCGCGCGCGCGCGTGTGCGTGTGTGTGTATTTTTTTTTTTTTTGCTAATCTCTAAGGTGCACAGGACCAATCGTTTTTTTAAGAGACAAGTAGCGAGTCAAAAGCGCCTTCATTATCCTGTCTCAACTGAATCCCAAGTCCCAGAATGAATAAGCTAAGTAAAAGGAATTTCATTTGTACCATTATTTTATAAAACAGTGATCAAGAAAACAATAAAACTAAAATTCATTTTAAATAGCTTTTGCCTTGGGGGCAAAATTTCTTCTGCTACTGCTATTTAATTTGAAATTTTTGTTTAATTCCCTATTGACATGCACCTGCTTCATTATTAACAACAGAAATTGTAAAACATATTTCATTTCCAAAACATTATACTAAGTTTAACTAATCCTTTGATGTATACTCATTATTTCTATTTTAAAGACGAGCTAATGGCAGCACAAAGACTTTTCCTATGGTCCTGCCAGACAAAGGATTTCTGGTTTCCCATCACATGCACAGTCTGCTGGACCATGCTGCACCATGACATTTGACAAACAGTTACAGAATCAGTGCTTCTAATTAGCCTATGCCTCTTTTTTGGTTGAAAAACAGTTTCTGCAGCAAACTGTTAAGGACTTTCAATTAAAAGATGATATTTTTATACATCTTTGTAACAAGGCAAGGTATTTAAAACCAAAACTCAACATTTATAATCTACAGGCATTCACCAGCAAATTGCACTATTTTCATGATTTCTGGTAGCTTTTCTTCCCCGTGAGAGTCACAATAAATTTGAGGTCTTCTATCGCTTAGACCTGTCTACTCTCAGTTCTTTCAGATAGCTACCAACCAGCAGTATTGTTCTACTTTCCCGGCAACAGCAATCACGCAACTACAACGGCCAGATATGGAATTCTAAGTACCATATCAGAAGGCAGATGCAGAGGTCAAATGATGGAATTGTACAATTTTATTTAGCCATCAAGCAGTGACTCAGAAAGCAGAACCATCCACACTGCCAGAAAAGACTTTAAAAAAAATTCAGATCTGAACAGTGTCTGAGAACTAATGTTTTCCAATAAATAACAGCACAGTTTCATTATTTTCTGAAGAAGTTGAAATTGCACAAGAAAAATAAATGCCAATAACTTTTTGTGGTTATGAAATTTCACATTTAATAAACGGGGCCTTACAATTTTATTTCTAACAAACAAACACTCTCTCCAATCAGAGTTGCAATGAGTTAGCAAGAAATTATTTTACTAAGTTAGACAAGCAGCATATTTTTACATTTGTATTACTTCTACACCAATTTATTGCTATAATCTTGGGGGCTACTAATTATTTTTATTTTTAATGGATATTCTCTACACTTTTCATTTTTTCATGTGTAGTGAAGGGGTGTGGTCTCGTACCCTGCTGTATGGGGAGAGAACCATAACTGCCCCTTGAGTAGGCAGCCGCCCTCCCAGAAGCACAGGGGCAGGGCAGGAACAGGAAATATAAAAGGCAGGGCCCTCAGCTCAGTGGAGGGAGAGCTGCCAGATAAGGAGGGTGTTCCTCATCTTTGCATGGAGTTTGCAGCAGATGTAGGCTGCTATAGTGCCTGAGAACCAAAAGGAATTGCCAGAACTGTCAACCACCAGCACCGAGCAATTGTTGGAGCCACCACAAGCTGTTTACTCCTGCGAGACAGACAGTAATTCTGGACCCCAGGTGCCTTCCAAATAAGATGTGTAGGAAGGAGCCCAGGGAAGCCAAACAGGATTTAGCTGTGTTACTGACTACAAGTCAGCCAGGGCGTTATGGTCGGATTTCCCCACTGACCCACTAGCAGATGACTCCATCGCTGGTAGGGGTCTGGACTGGCATGAAGTGGAGCAGAAGGGCCAGTGTCCCCCTACACTCTGCCACCCACCATCACTTTGGTGTCAGGAGACCTGCATTGGTCTGGCAACTGTCTGAACTTGGATGCCAGATGGCTTGCTCTCACATTAGAGACCTAATCTTCCCTAGACTATTGAGGTGCTCTCCCTGACCGCTGGCTAGGGCTCCTTTCCTGAACTGATTGTTGATCTGCTCTCACTGAACCCCTGGGCAAATAAACCCACTACTGTTCTGCCTGACTGAAGGCCAGAACTCCTTACTGAACTGATGCCTAATCCTGATTGAGGGGCCAAACAAATAGACTCATTGCTGCTCTCCCAGACCACAAGCCAGAGCCATTAACTATGGGTCACCCCGCTCTTACTGAGGGCACTGGGCCTATAGATTTACCGCTGCTCAGCCTGACTGCAGACCCAAAATGCTAACTGTGAGCTAATTCTCCCCTGAACCCAAGTAGTCTGGAAACATCATAGTGGAGGCATAGTCTTTCCCCCTCACTAATGGGGAAGGACCGAAGACCGCTTTATAACATGTTATATTCACTCTCATTTAACAAAACATTACGCAGTGTAACTTAAAATTGTTAGGACATTTTAAAAATTATTTTACTATATTGATGGGATTGTTGTAAGTTATTCAGATAAAACACATACTAATAATTATCCTTTTTTGGAAAATATGTCTACAAGAAGGAGTTTGCCAGTCAAACATTATACTATTCAGCTAAAAAATAATCATCCAGTTTAACTTACCCAAAAATATCAACTCTACTGTGGTCTTTTATTTCTAGGTTATTATGAAAATCTGTAATATTTTCACTTATCTTCTTTGAATGTTGGCTGAAAGCTGATAAGTCTTCAGGAGTAAAGCTGTACAGTTTTTCCCGAGGATCTGAAATATTTTATGTCATTTTCAATAATCTTCATATCAAAACTGCAGTACCTACAATATATGATCTTGAAAACTTTATCAGAACAGCACAGCCATAAAAACAAAAACAAGAAGCCATTAACATCAAAATGATAAAATACTCTGATTTAGAATGCTACTGGAAACACAAATTAATTCGAAATTTGTATTATATGGTTTCATCAGTGTTTTTAATATTTTTAAGAGTTCATAATAAGGACAACACACAACAACTTAGTGCCTGAAACCCAAGGCCCATCAGCAGTTTTTAGAATAGTTGCAAAAATTCCTGGAGTCTTGAAATACCCCATAGAATACTAGGACTGGAAGGGCCCTCGAGAGTTCATCGAGTCCAGTCCCCTGCCCTCATGGAAGGACCAAATACTGTCTAGACCATCCCTGATAGACATTTATCTAACCTACTCTTAAATATCTTCAGATATGGGGATTCCACAACCTCCCTGGGCAATTTATTCCAGTGTTTGACTACCATGACAGTTAGGAACTTTTTCCTAATGTCCAACTTAAACCTCCCTTGCTGCAGATAAAGCCCATTGCTTCTCGTTTTATCCTCAGAGGCCAAGATGAACAGGTTTTCTCCCTTCTCCTTATGACACCCTTTTAGATACCTGAAAACGGCTATCATGTCCCCCCTCAATCTTCTCTTTTCTAAACTAAACAAACCCAATTCTTTCAGCCTTCCTTCATAGGTCATGTTCTCTAGACCTTTAATCATTCTTGTTGCTCTTCTCTGGACGCTCTCCAATTTCTCCACATCCTTCTTGAAATGCGGTGACCAGAACTGGACACAATACTCCAACTAGCACAGAGTGGGGCGGAAGAATGACTTCTCGTGTCTTGCTCACAACACACCTGTTAATGCATCCTAGAATCATGTTTGCTTTTTTTGACACAGCATCACACTGCTGACTCATATTAAGCTTGTGGTCCACTATAATCCCTAGATCCCTTTCTGCCGTACTCCTTCCTAGATAGTCGCTTCCCATTCTGTATGTGTGAAACTGATTGTTCCTTCCTAAGTGGAGCACTTGGCATTTGTCTTTATTAAACTTCATCCTGTTTACCTCAGACCATTTCTCCAATTTTTCCAGATCATTTTGAATTATGACCCTATCCTCCAGAGCAGTCGCAACCCCTCCCAGCTTGGTATCATCAGCAAACTTAATAAGAGTACTTTCTATGCCAATATCTAAATCGTTGATGAAGATATTGAAGAGAGCCGGTCCCAAAACAGACCCCTGCAGAACCCCACTTGTTATACCTTTCCAGCAGGATTGAGAACCATTAATAACTGCTCTCTGACTACGGTTATCCAGCCAGTTATGCACCCACCTTATAGTAGCCCCATCTAAGTTGTATTTGCCTAGTTTATTGATAAGAATATCATGTGAGACCGTATCAAACGCCTTACTAAAGTCTAGGTATACCACAGCCACTGCTTCTCCCTTATCTACAAGACTCGTTATCCTATCAAAGAAAGCTATCAGATTGGTTTGACATGATTTGGTCTTTACGAATCCATGCTGGCTGTTCCCTATCACCTTGCCACCTTCCAAGTGTTTACAGATGATTTCCTTAACTACTTGCTCCATTATCTTCCCTGGCACAGAAGTTAAACTAACTGGTCTGTAGTTTCCTGGGTTGTTCTTATTTCCCTTTTTATAAATGGGCACTATATTTGCCCTTTTCCAGTCTTCTGGAGTCTCTCCTGTCTCCCATGATTTTCCAAAGATGATAGCTAGAGGCTCAGATACCTCCTCTATCAGCTCCTTGAGTATTCTAGGATGCATTTCATCAGGCCCTGATAGACAGGGTAGAGAGCTATTTTTTACTAGTTCACAGAACTTCAAGAACACTAGGCAACATTGATCTTCACTCCTAGAGATACATATGCACCAAAAGCGGTCAGAAAAAAAAAGTATTCAGCCATCTCTATGCACCATTAATTGTCCCTTAAGTAAACAGTTTTCATAATGTTGGTATTTAAAATAAACAATCCCCAGAGGAAGTGTTTCTTTGCCAACACTACCAAATAAACTTGCATTTATCATCTGGAAGATGATGCATTAAGACGGGTGGCCAAATAGTGATACGTGGGTCAGATCCAGTCTGACAAGGTTAACTTTTGATGGACCCCCATCACTATATTTAGCCGCACAGCCACAGGTACCAGCAATCACAGCTCCCTTTGGCCATGGATCGCCATTCCCGGCCAATGGGATTTGCAGGAAGTGGTGTGCCAGTCTGCACTGCTTCCCAGCACTCCCATTGGCTGGGAATGGTGATCTATGGCCAACGGGCGCTCTGATGGCTGGCACCTGTGGCCATACAGGTAAATACAGTGGCACTAGCCCATCAGGGACTATCCTTGGAGAACCACTTCCATGTTATTGCCCACCCCTGAATTAAGATGATGATTTCCTTCTTGACCTCTTTTTTTCTTTTGAGTTGATCTTGGCTGTAGTCATTAGCTGTTTTGCAGGCAGCTAATGACTACATACCCATACCCAGAGGAGGTACCTGACCCATCATGTCAGAGTTTGTTTATAGACACAAAGGAAGTCAGAGATCCGTAAGTATAAGATCTCTGCAGCTTGTTCCTATGGAACAGAGTTGAAGATTATGTGATAATTAAAAATAGAAGGATCATCTTATTAAGCCAGTGGGCACTTCATGTTGGATCAGATCTTTAATTTTCCACAAATCAGAGCTCTACTAATGATCATGAACACAACAACAACAACAGTTTGCTTTACATTTCTGCATGCATGAGCACTGTTGCATGACATTTATGTTGTCACTATAGGTAATTACCTATTTGACTTTTTAGTTCATTTTCCAAGCCAGCTAAGGCTTGTTGATCAGCAGTATATTCTAAGAGAGGGTCATTTTGTTCAGATACATCAATGCATTCAATTTTTGAAATTGTAATAGCTGATCTAGATAAGGGCTGAGTAGTTAAACTTCTTGGTCTTCTCTGAGACAATGAACAGTGAATACGATCACACTTTATTGATTTAGAGGATGGTATATTTGCTGACAAAGGTCTTCGGAAACTATTTTTATCTGAAAAAAACGAAAAAATGTGATTATGAGTAAAAATTTTAGACGTGTAACAGAATTTGATCTCACTGTCATTTTCTCTAAAATCATTAGTCTTGGCAGAATTTGATTTTTAAATAATTTTGATAGATAATATTGATGTTTAGATTTTTAGTATTTTTATCAATTTCAGTTTTCACAGTTGTACAAAATTATTGGCAGGCATGGAAAGAGGGAGTCCAAAAAGTACAGTAGATGCTGAGATTCAAAGACATTTAAGCTTTATAATCATTATAACACAAATGCTATATTTTGACACTTGATGGTGAAAAAAGTAAGTGTTTTTAAATCCAACTCTAAAGATCCTGAGCAGGAATTTAGTTTTAACTGACAAAAATACCTTTCATTTGTTTGTATGTGTGCAGTGACAAAGTTGGTCAATAAAAATCTAATTATTCCAAGCGTAAAGCGAAGTTACTCACCTTGGTGCAGTAACTGTCGTTCTTCGAGATGGTCCCCGTGGGTGCTCCACTGTAGGTGCTGGGCTTGCCCTGGCGCCGCAGAACGGAGACTTCTGAGTAACAGTACTCGGCCGGACCGCGCATGCGCGGCTGCGTCCCATGGTGTTCGCACTATTTTCTGTGCGCGCGTGGTCCAGCTACTTCCAGTTCCTCGAAACCACCTCAGAATCTGTGAACAGGAGAAAAAGAAGGAGACAGACTCCAAAGCAGGCAGGAGGGCGGGTAGTGGAGCACCCACGGGGACCATCTCGAAGAACAACAGTTACTGCAGCAAAGTGAGTAACTTCACTTTCTTTTTCAAGTGAAGTCCCTGTGGGTGCTCCACTGTAGGTGACTGAACAGCAATACCCTCATGAGCTAGAAGGTGGGATACGGAGTCCCTGTTTGTCTGTTGATGAGAGCACCGCTGATGCCACTGCAGCGTCTGAGAGCCACTTTTGTCAGATAGCGTAGTGTTTAACAAAGGTGTCATGAGTAGACCATGTGGCTGCTCTGCAAATGTCTTTCACAGAAACGCCTTTGAGAAAGGCTGTTGACGCTGCCATTGCTCGCATGGAATGTGCTCGGGGTTGTGTTGGGAGTGATAACCCCTCTGAGGTGCAAGACTGTGTTATACACGTGGTTATAAGTTTAGAAATATGCTGGGATGATAATGTGTGTCCCTTAGTTTTGTCGGCTAGAGAGACAATTAGCTGGTCGGTTTTCCTAAAACATCTTGTGCAGTCTATATCAAAGATGAGGGTTCTACGAAAGTCCAGTGTATGGAGAGACATTTCACGTGGTGAGGAGTGAGGCTTAGGGTTAAAAGATGGCAGGATAATAGGTTCGTTGATATGGATGGTCGAACAAACTTTTGGTATAAATGCTGGATGAGGCCTTAGGACTACCCCATCTTTGTTAAAGATAGTGTAGGGCGGTGTTGCCATTAGTGCTGATAGCTCGCTGACTCTGTGTGCTGATGTAATTGCAAGAAGGAAAGTTTCATGGTTAAGGTGCGTAGAGGTATGGTAGCTAATGGTTCAAATGGAGATGTGGTTAGGGCACTCAAAACAATGTCCAAGTTCCATACTGGGGGAACAGGTTTACAAGGAAGACTTATATTCGACAGACTTTTCATGAATCTCTTGGTAGTTGGGTGGGCGAAAAGGGAGGTTTCCTTGATAGGCTGTCTGAAGGCTGAGATCGCCACCAGGTGAACTCTGAGAGAAGCTAATGCTAGGCCTGTGTTTTTTAGATGTAGCAAGTAATCGAGGGCATGATGAAGTGGAGCGGAATACGGGAGCAGTTGCTGCGAGGTACACCAGGAAGCGAATTTGCGCCATTTTGAAAGGTAAGTATTTCTTGTTGTCTGCCGTCTACTGTGAATTATGTTTTGAACCTGAGTAGAGCAGAGGGATTTGGCAGGATTCAACCAACTAGGAGCCATGCCGTAAGTCGTAAGGTAAGTATTTGTGGATGTCGTAGTGTCCCTTGATTCTGAGTGAAAAGGTTTGGAAGGGTTGGCAACTGGTATGGTCTGCATGGTGACATGCATCGAAGAAATGGGAACCGGTGCTGACGAGCCCATGCTGGTGCTATTAATATGACTGTGGTGCCGTCCGTTCTTATCTTCTGCAGACCTTTGGGGATGACAACTGTAGGTGGGCATGCATAGAGGAGGGGTCCGCTCCAGTTGAGGAGAAACGCATCGCAGAAGAAGCCTGGACCGAGTCCGGCCCTGGAACAATACATTTGACACCTGGTATTTTGGTGCATGGCAAAAAGGTCTATTAGGGGAGTGCCCCACCATTGGAAGAGAATATGGAGCACTCCATCGTGCAGTTCCCACTCGTGCTCTGGCGCAAAATTTCTGCTGAGGAAGTCTGCCCGGATGTTCGTGGTGCCAGGTAAGTAAGAGGCTACTGGTGTTATGCCGCTGCGAATGCACCAGTTCCAAAAGCAGATCGCTTCCATGCAGAGGGAGCGGGAGCGAGCTCCACCTTGGTGGTTCACATAATACATCGAAGCGACATTGTCCGTGAGGATCCTCACTGTGGTATTGCGGATATGACTGAGGAAAGCGCTGGAAGCATTGAAGACTGCCCGAAGCTCCAGGAGATTTATATGGAGTCATGTCTCGGAACATGACCAGCGACCTTGGATTGAAATGTCATCCATTTACGCTCCCCAGCCTAGAAGGGAGGCATCTGTGGTTATGTGACGAGATGGTTGTTGTGCGTGAAAAAGCACGCCAGCAAGGAGGTTTGCGCAGTTCATCCACCACTGGAGCGATTGGGTAACAGATGGTGGAGTGGTTACTGACTTGTGGAGGTCGTGTTTCTTGTGCTTGTATATGGTTGCTAACCAATACTGAAGGCTGCGAAAATGTAGTCTGGCGTAACGGACTACATAAGGTGTAGCCACCATGTGGCCCATGAGCTTTAGACAGGTAAGTACCTGGACGGATGGACTGCCTCGAACAACTGCTATGAGGTCTTGGATAGTCTGGAATCTCTGAATGGGTAAGTATGCTCTTGCCGTGACCACATCTATACAGGCACCGATGAATTCCAACTCCTGAGTCGGTTGAAAAATGGACTTTTGGTTGTTTATGAGTAGCCCAAAGGGCATGGAAAGTTCTCATGGTGGTCTTGAGTATATCAAGAACATCGGTGCGAGAGCGGCCTTTCAGTAGGCAATCGTCCCAACAGGGGAATATGATAACCCCTTCTCGATGGAGGTATGCCGCTACTACTGCCAGAATTTTTGAGAATACCCTGGGGGCAGCGGAAAGGCCAAAGGGTAGGACCCTGTATTGGAAATGACTTGTTCCAACTATGAATCATAAGAATCGTCTGTGCGCCTGGTGGATTGTCATGTAAAAAGACGCGTCCTGAAGGTCGAGGGCCGCAAACCAGTCGTGTTGATCTAACGCAGGTATTATCGAAGCGAGGGTCACCATTCTGAAACATTGTTTCCGTAAGAACTTGTTCAAGTTCTGGAGATCTAATATCAGTAGCCATCCGCCCGACTTCTTCTGGGTGAGGAAATAACGGGAATAGAATCCCCTGCCTCTGAATTGTGCTGGAACTGGTTCTATCGCACCAATGCAGAGAAGTTGGTCGACTTCAGAGTGTGGCAGGGATTCGTGAGATGGGTCCCTGAAGAGGGACAGGGTGCGGGGAAGGGGAAGTGGGAGGAATGGTGACGAAGGGTATGGATTATTTCTAACACCCATCTGTATGTGGTGATTGAGGCCCACTGATGGTAGAAGGGCCTCAGGCAGTAAAAATATTGGTGACCTTGGTGACTTTTGCTGGTATTTGTGTTTGTCTGTGTGCCCTCGACCTAGGTGTCAAACCTGCTGTTTGGTGTTCATTGGGGTCTGGGTGCAATTCCCCTGGTTTTGACGCCTCTGCGGTCTTTGTCTGTTCCATTGGTGATCAATGGCCCTCCGCTGATTCTGCCATTGTTGTCGGACGTAAGGGTAGTCATAGCGTCTCTGATATGGGGGACAACGTCGATGCCTATACGGAGGGGTGTACATACCCAGTGTCCACAGAGTTGTGCGAGAGTCCTTTGAGGAGTGTAGTACATTGTCGGTTTTCTCAGAAAATAGTTTGTCCCTGTCAAAGGGCAAATCCTCAACTTTAGTCTGGAGGTCTTTGGGGACTGTGGCAGATTGAAGGTAAGATGCACATCGCATCACTACCACTGTGTCCGTGGATCTTGCTGCTGTGTCTGCTACGTCCATGGCTATTTGTAGGGCAGTTCTGGCTGATGTGTAGCCCTCCTGGACTACTGATTTGAGTATGGGCCACTTTGCTTCCGGCAGATGGTCGAGCAGGGGTGTGAGTTTCGTGAAATTGTCAAATACGTGGTTAGAAAGGTATGCCGTGTAGGTCGCTATCTGGAGCATGAGTGTCGCGGATGTGTACAGCTTCCTACCAAGTAAGTCCAATCGCTTTACGTCCTTGTCGGAGGTATTTCTATATTGAGGGGCTTTTGATCTTTGGTATGCTGCATCCACCACTAAAAAGTTCGGTTGGGGATGGGTAAAAAGGAACTCCATCCCCTTGGGTGGCACAAAATATTTCCTGTCTGCTCTTTTGCTAGTTGGTGGAGCAGAGGCTGGGGTTTGCCATATCTCTTCGGCAACCTCAAGTATAGCTTCATCAAGTGGTATGGATATTTTTCCTCTGTGTTGAGGCTGAAGGTTTTTAAGGAGGCGGTGTTGCTTCTCCTTTACTTCATCTAGGTGTATCTCTTGGCTTATGGCTACCCTCCTGAAGAGTTCTTGAAACTGACGAAGATCGTCAGGTGGGGAGATGTCTCCCAGGATTACGGTATCATCCGGCGAGGAAGAGGAACAGTCCATGGGGGAAGTTTCCTGCAGTCAGTCTTCTGTGGTGGAAAGCTGCGTATTGTCTGGTTCCGATGGCTGACATTGAGGAGACACGGGTTGGCCCGTTGGGAGTGGGAGGGGCCAGAGTTGGGGACTGCCTGGTTGGTGTGCCGTCACAGCATGACCTTCTGCGGGACCTAGAGCGGTACTAGCATGAGCATCAACTAGGCGAGTATCGGTGGTAGCAGTCGTCGTGATAATAAAGTCTTTCAAGAGGCGACCATCGATCAAGGTAAGTGTGCTGAGACTGTTCCCAATGAGACGAACGAATTGAACGCGGTGAATGGGAATGATCATAGGAGGCTCTAGATGATGCTGGAGACAAAGAATAATGACTGTGGTGAGTATGATGATGATGAGTCGTGGCAGCCGCTAGAAATGGTCAAGGTAGACTTTGCCGTGGAGAGCGCGGAGATCGGTGCCGTCGCGAATCATGTAGTGTGAGGGACCTCGGCACCGGTGGAGATGGTGACGGTGATGGTGAAAAAAGCAATGACCAGGAGCGTGAGTGTCTTTGGCGCCGATATGGACTTGGTGCAGTGCCGGGGGGCGTCAGTGCTGGGCGCTTCAGTGCCAGGCGTGTGCAGCGCCGGTACCGCAGGGTTTCGTGTCGGCGCAATCGGTGCCATATCGTGCACCGAAGGCGTGATCGGTGCCGGTGGTGAGGACGCGGCCGGTGCCGACGCAGATCTCGGTGCTGGTCTCGACAGTTTGTCTCTGGCACTGCAGGAGCTTTGGGGTGCAGTTTTAAAATACCGGACGTCCCAGGCTTATCTCCCAAACTAACTCTGCTATGTGTGGTAACTGGCAGAGATATCGTAGGCGATGCCCTGGGCTTCTTAGAAGCCGTCTTGGTAGGGGAAGAAGCCCTACATTTCTGAGGCTGTGCGGAGGAGGCCACACTTCCAGAGGTTTCTGGTTGAAGCGCCTTATCGAACAAAATCATATGGAGCCTCATCTCTCTGTCCCATCTGGCCCTTGCAGTCAGTTTTAAACAATGTGGGCATTTCTGGGGGACATGGGCTTCCCCAAGACAGCGAATGCAGCAGGAGGCAGGCATTGCCTCGCGACAAGTGTCGCATTTCTTAAACCCTGAAGGAGAAGGCTTTTTTTTTTTTTTGAGAAGGTAACTAGTTATATCTTAAACTATGTACACTATTAACTTATGGGATAAACTTGAGGGAAAAAGGTATGGCGGGATTGTAACTTGGCTAACAACAAGGGAAAAAATGTTTTTCTTTTTTTTTTAAACTAGGAGAATAACAAGAGGGATATTCGGGAGCGAGGAGAAGGAAAAAGAAAACTGGGAATAGAACGAGCTCACACAGAAGTAGAAGAAGAAAGTTGAAGAGAGCAGTTCAGTCAGTCTGCAGACTGAGGCGGTTGAGAGGAACTGGAGGGGGACGGACTGCGCAAGCACAGAAAAGTGTGTGAATGCCACGGGACGCAGCCGCACATGCACGGTCCGGCCAAGTACTGCTACTCAGAAGTCTCCGTTCTGCGGCGCCGGGGCAAGCCCAGCACCTACAATGGAGCACCCATGGGGACTCCACTCGAAGAAGAACTATTATTACACAACATAATGCAAATTGTGATGGGACTTGGCATCTTCAATACTCTTTTTATACTACCATATAGCCCCTGGGGACAGCTGCAGCACCAAGAGAGTGGCCAGCATGGCTGAGGCTCTGACATCTAGCTTGCTAGCACACTGGTAAGGAGCCGCCTCCTCCCACCTCTGGAACCTGCCCCGCCCTGTGGAAAGTCTGCAGTGGGGAGGGTGCTTGCTGGAGGGGGGGGGGGCAGTCCCCAGAGCCTGCACTCTCCTCCCCTCATGGACAGGCTGCAGGCCATGGGGGGGCAGCTGCTGGAGAAAGGGACAGCCCCCAGAGCCTCCCCTCCCCCACAACAGCTTTCAGGCTTCAGGAGGGTCCACTGGAGGAGGAAACAACCCCCAGAGCCTAGTCTCTCCCAGACAGCCTGCAATGGGGGCCACTGGAAGCCAGCGGCAGCCCCCAGAGGAGTTCACAGACAGGAAGATTGTAACACAGCTCTTCTGAATCTTGCATTGTCTCTGGCATGAGATGTGAACAGAGGAACACATTGTGGCTCTGCAGAGGTTATGGATTGAGAAGTGTACCAGGAAGGCCACTGAATATGCCTGTGCCCTTGTCAAATGGGCTCCTACAACTGGTAATGGTGGGACCTTTGTCAATTCATAACAGGTCTTTATGCAAGAGGTGATCCTGTTGAAAATGCTCTGTGAAGAAACCGGGAGGCCCTTCATTCTATCCCATGTAACAATGAAGAGTTGGATTGATTTATGGAAAGGTTTGGTACATGCCAAGTAAACAGCCAAATCTCTCTAGATGTCCAACATGTGCAGATGCCTTTCCTCAGCTGTCTTGTTCAGCTTTGGACAGAACACTGGCAGGAATGCGTCAGAGTCTGTATGAAAGGAAGATACCACCTTCAGCAGAAAAACTAGGTGGAGTCACAGCTGGTCCTTGTCCTTGTGAAAAATGGTGCACAGTGGTTCCAAGGTCAAGGCTTTAAACTCTGAGACTGGTCTCATTGTTACTGCCACCAAGAAAGCAACCTACAGGGCAAGTAGTACAGAAAGCAGGACCTCAGCAACTTGATAGGCAGACCTGTAAGCTTGGAGAGGGCCAGGTGTGACAGGGTGAACCCGTCCCCTCCCCCAAGTGAGCGGGCAGCAGGGGATCCTGAGCCGGAAGCCGACCAGCGCAGCGCCCCCCGCCGCTGCTGCGCCTGTGCCCTGAGCCATGTGCCGCATTTAAAAGAGGCGCTGGCACAGCTGACTGGGGTGAATGCGGCCAGGGCAGCCGGGATGGAGGAAGAAGTGGCCAAGGCAGCCAGGATGGAGGAACAAGTGGCCAAGGCAGCCGGGACTGAGCCAGGAGCGGAAAGGGCAACCAAGGATGGGGCCGAGGACGGACACTCGTGGGAGGTCCAGAGACACGAGGGAAGAAAGCCGCCAAGGCCGTCGACAGCGGCCCGTCAACAGACCAGGGCGCCAACCGCCGAGACTAGACCCGACCCACCCGACGCAGGCGGAAGAGCATTTAGGCTGCACAGGAAGCAGTCCCAGGAGGGGGTAGCTGAGATGGATGGCAACCCCAAGAGGGGTGGTGAGTGAAGTGTGTACAACTCGCCATTTGGGTAAGGTCGGCGTGACCTCACCCTTAAGGTCCTGGGGCTGGAGCCCGGGAGTGAGGGAGGGCCCGGGTTCCCCTGACCTAATCTGAGACTGAGCATCGCGAGGGTGGAGAAGAAGGGACTACGGGGAGGTTTATTCCCTATCGGACCTCTGGGAGTGATGGGAACACTAGCCCGTAGTGGGCGCAGACTATACCCCCTCTGTGGACAGGTGTTTGGAGGGAGAGACCGGCTTGGGGAGGCGTAGGCAGCCGTGCTTCTGTCCCTGTCTGGGTGCACAGGCGAGCCTATCTCCAAGCACATCTGAGCCAAGAGTAAACCCGGGATCGGGGTCTCCATGTTGTAAACCTAAGCGCCTCGATCCTACATACCCCGAGGGTGAGAGTGGGTGGTTGACACCAGGTTAAGGTCCCACTACAGGATTGGGGTCTAGACCTACAGGCAAAGCCTCTGCAGACCTCTCAGTAACGTGGCTGTCATGTCGTGGGAAAAAAACTGTAACTCTGGATCAGCTGGTGGAATATGGAGATGGCCGCAAGGTGCACTCTGATGGAAGAATGTGCTAAATTCTGGATCCTGAGTTGCAGCGCAAGTAATCTAAATACAGACTGTACCAAAGAACAAAAGGGAGAGATGCTGTGTTCCAACACCCAGTGGGTAAACCTTGTCCACTTAGTTAGGTAAGTTATCCTCATGGAAGGCTCTCTCCTTCCCAGGCAGAGCAGCTGAACCTCCTCTGAGCAGATGCGCTCCTGTGTGTTCAACCACGGAGCATCCACGCCAAGAGATCAAGAGACTCTAGGCTGGGGTACAGGAGCCAACCGTGATCCTGAGATGGCAGATCCAATGGTTGGGAACGGACCAGAAAGGGCCCAGTACCATGTTCATGAGCATGCTGAACTACTGCTAGCAAGGCCACACAAGGGTGACCACAATAATGTGCGCTTTGTCTCTCTTGATCTTTACTGCAACCCTGATGATGAGAATTATTGGAGGGAATGCAAACATCAGACTCCCCGACCAGGACAGAAGGAAAAAAATAGGAGAGGGAGCCTTTGCTCAGGTCCTGCTGGGAGCAAAAACACTGGGTTGAACAGATCCACTTGGAGAGTTCCCCACCTCTTAAAAAAAAAAAAAAAAAAAATCGCACAATTCATGTCCAAGTGGAGCAACCACTTATGATTAGAAAAGTCCCTGATAAGGTAATCCACCAAGACATTCCTGATGACAAGTTTCCAGATGGATGCCATGGATGATGTACAAGTCCTGGAGTTGGAGGGCTTCTTGCCAGAGAGCTGACGAACATGCTTCCCCTTTCCTGTTGATGTAGAACATCAAGGCCGTAATGTCCATCAGGATTCTCACCATTTTGCATGATAGGGGAGACAGGAGGATTCCACAGGTGAACTGGACTGCTCTGAGCTCTTTGACATTTATGTGTAACATTGTCTCCCCTGGGTACCAGTCATCAAGACACAAGTATATTTAGACACCTACGTGTCTCAGGTAAGCAGCAATCACCAACATGTCCTGGGTGAATACACTCAATGCTGTCACCAGGCCAAATGGGAGGACTGTGAACTGGTATTTGCCAGGGCCCACTGTGAATGCAAGGAAGTCAGGAAGATTGCTATGCAAAAGCATGCATCCAAGTTGAAGGCAGAGCAGACCGACCAGTCTCTGATCCAGGGAAGAAACGATGGAAGCTAGGGATGTTAGATATTGTTTAATTTATTAATCATGTAACCACACCAAATCTTAGCAGTTACACAATTATTCAATGGTCCCCGGGGGCGGGGCTGGCAGCCAGTGGTGATATAGCGGCAGTAGCCCGAGGCAGAAGGGGCCTGTGGGGACAGGGGAACAGCATCCCATGGAGTAGCCTCTGTCCACAGCAAGCCCGGGCCATTCGCAGACAGAAACTGCTCTGTGGAAGCAGCCCCTGCCCATGGGAGGCCCGAGCTCCCCACAGACAGAGGCTTCTCCAGCATCCCACCTCTCCCCCTCACTGCACTACCACCTTTGATATAGAGGCAGCAGCATGGGGGGAGAGGGCCACTCCATAAAGCTGATGCTCACGGGGAGCCATCTGTGGGAGGCAGCAAGTGAGTGCAGGTGGCTCTGCAGGGGGGCAAGCTTGAAAGCCGGTTCCCTGCATGTACCAGCTCCCACCTGACCCCCTCACCCTCTGAGCTGATGCCTCTCTATCGGAGGATGAGGTGCATGGGTGGGGGCGTAGGCGGCTCTTTGGAATCAAGTGCTTGTGGGGAGCCACCTTAAAAGCCGTCTCCCCACAGGCACCGGCTCCCACCTCCCTCCCTTGTTGCCTCTGTTACAGAGGCAGCGAGGGAGGGAATGCGTGTATGTAGTCGTTTGGATTAACCAATAAACCCAGGCTTATCAGTTAATTGTTTAAACAATTAAACGCTAACATTCCTAATGGAGGCTAGGGAGACCATACAGAACTTCAGCTTCTGCAGGTATCTGTTAAGGCTGGGTCCAGAACACGCCACAGTTTCTCCTTGGCCTTTCAGATCAAAACTAATGGGAATAGAGCCCTTTGTTCCAGTGCTTGTGATGAATCTTTTCCACTACCCGAAGCTGCAACAATCCTTCTATCTCCTGCAAGAGGAAAGTGGAAGGGGTGTCAGGGTACGGCTAGAGACAGATTGCAGGGTTTATCTCTGTGCCACCATATGGAGGACCCATCTATCCAAAGTTATGCAGGTACATGCATGGAAGAAACAGGAAAGGTGGTTGGAAAAAATGGGGAAGATGGATCATGGGAAGAGTTTTGTAGGCTGTCATTCAACACATCCTCCCTCAAAATGATCATAGTGAGAGTCGAGCTCAACCCTGATTGTTGAAAATGATGGCTTGGGTGGCATTTGTAGCCCTTGCTCTTCTTGCTGAGCTTGGCTCCCTTGGCCCTGAGATTGTAACAGTTTAAACCACTTATACGTTGGTGTAACCAGTCAGACATGACTCCCCCTCCCTTCTTTTCACTGGCATCTAGCTGGCAGACCATACCCCTCTGTTTACCCATTTCCTTGACCCTAGCTATGTTAGCTACAGTTTGTTAGGTGTCAAGCAGTACGATTTATGTTAGGCTTTTTACTGTGGTTTCTTGTTATTCAAGGCCATAAGGTCAAACTTTGCCTAGAAACTATACGGCTTAATGTATGCTTCTGAATATACATGTAGCATATGGAATGAGTGTGAAGTGTGAATGAGGAATAACCTATCAAAGGCGGTTTAGGATCTGTAACCTTTTAAGGCAAACAAAGACCCTGCAAAGTGTATAAATCAACTGATGAGCAGACAGGAAAAGCTCTCTCTGCCTCAGACAAGATGTAACAACACAGCAGAAACCTGGGACTGGCCCAGAGAAGGTAAAGCCTCCTGCAGAGCTGAAGGGATCTCCTAAGCAACCTCATAGCTAAGTCTCTGAGAAGCTGACACCTGGACAGCACTCCAGCCACCAGCAAAATCAAAAGTAATCTACACCGCACTTGCAGCCTGCCTCCAAACTGCCAGCATGAATGTGTGTGTGTGTGAGAGAGAGAGAGAGTCACCCTACTCTTAAGAATCTGTACCAATAAACAACCCCAAAAGCAATACTACTCCAGCCCATCCTTTGTCCGGGTTTGTTACTCAGCAGGTCTGAGGAAGTGTAACAGTTGGGACCGTAACATACAATCCTAAGGTCTTGAGGGTCATAAGCGAGAGTCTTTTAGCCCGTGAGCTTACTCTTGTCCGTTTGCTCTGCAAACAGGGCCTCTCCATCAAATGGAATGTCCTGCATCAACTGCTGAGTTTTGGTCAATAGGCCAAAGAGGAGCAGCCAGGATATCTGTTGCATGGAGATAGCATATATCTAAATCTAAAGTTAAAATGGTTAGACTCTAAAACTACCTATTTTAGAAAAGAAAAGTACACTTGCATTCAAAAAATAATTCATTAAAATTGTAACAAACAAATCTAAGCCCCCACAATTCAGCAAATTCAGCATGTGTTTAGCTTTAGGTTAACAGGATTGCTGATATACTCAAACTTAGCCTGATAGCTGCCTAATGTGCTAAATCAGAAACTCCAAAAATTGTTATCTTGCTCATATTCTTACCAGTGGGTGAGCTGCGCTTTAATGTCCATGGTGAAACCCCGGCGCATAAATTTTGTAGTTCCAAATTACTTGAAGATCCGCTCAGTTCTCTTTGCAAGACATCCTGTACTACACAATCATCAGCATATTCACTTAGGCTAGTGTCTCTGAACCAATGTCCCTTTCCTGAAATTAAAATTCAACATAAATAGCACCAGGAAAATATTAATATGTTGTTTATGCTAATATGTATTTAGTCCTTCGGAATGTAGCTGCTGATTATTTAATATTTTTATGTCCAAAGAAGATCAGCACATTATAATTAGAAATTTCACACAACAAAAACAAATATACTTTAAAGTGGTATGCAGATAATTTGTCATTTTTTTATTTTTTCAAATTCTATACTTTAACGTAAGGATTTAGTAATTTTATATATATCATTTTAGATGCTTTAATGGAAGCCATTATAAGTAACAGAACAGGCATAATTTTAAGCAGGCCATCACATCAAAATTTATCACCAGCAAAAAAGCATGAATTCTGACTGGAGTCCAAACCCTGAGGTGATACACAGAGAGAAATCAAGTATATTGGTATAATTTACAATATGAAATAGGAGTCTAGTTTATCCTGTAATTTCTTACATTCCATTGGTTGTTTTCTTGGCAGAGCAAGTTAAACTAGTATCAACCAATTTATCATTCTGACCTAAAAATTACACCCTGGTACCTCGCACATGGATATATATAGATAGAAATACATCTCAGCACAAATAAAGACTGTGATGCACATATGTATTCAGTATTAAAGTTCAGTAGTGGAGGATTTTATTTCCACATTATTACCTGAAACTGAAGTACTGTTGTTTGTAGAGCTGTGATCTAAGAAAGGTGAAGGAATTGTTACTTGCTTAGAATTTGCATGCAAAATAAAGAATCCCTCAAGTCCCTGATATTGTGTCAGAATAGGTTTCTCTCTTCGGGCTACTTCCTGTAACAACTAGAACAAAAGACAAAATATTAAAGACAACTAAAGGTATTTTCTACTCATACTAGGCTATAACAAATCAATTTTAATAAAATTTCACATAATAAACCTGAAATCATTCAAATTAATTTATAAGTATTTTTGTGGAAGGTTTAAAGTTTTAGACATGGAATACTTCTAAAAAAAATCCTAAAAAACATTGCTTACTCAGTAGTCAAAGTAATCAGAGTGAATTATCTCCCTGATCTTCCAACTTCTGTTAAGCCATTGAAGATAGAAGATACGACTATTTTGGAATTAAAAACACACAAATAATTTAAAAAAAAAAAAACCTTCTGGATCAAGTCATACCAGGGCTGAAAAACTGTTGTGTAGACATTTGAGATTGGGCTGGAACCCAAGCCCTGGGACCTTGCAAGGGTGGAAGATCCCAGAGCTCAGGCACCAGCCCAAGCCTGAGTATCCACACAGTGATTTTAGCCCCACAAGGCCAAGTCATGCTGTAGGTCTTTTTATCCCACTGTAGGCATACCCTGTGATCTGCAACCATTAAAAGAAAATCAAGATTACTTGCCTTGACAAACACACAAATGCTGTATTCATAAATGGAAACAAGCAAACAAACCTGCCACTCAAGCTTACATTCAGTGAGAAATGCTTGAATACTATAGGTTCCATGGGAAGACATGCCCAGCCTAAGACAGCAAAGCTAAGGAGGAAGGGATGGTGAGCAACAGGCAGCACAAAGCAGTGCTTTTGAGACTAACTAATCTTCGGTTTTCTCTTGCTCTTCTTCAACTATCCCCACAGAAGAGTGAAAATGGGAAGGGGGGAGGAAGGGAAGAGATGAAAGCACCTTTATCTTTATCTTCCCCAGTTGCAAGGGTGAATCAGTGACACCCTTCTACCTCATTAACATTACATCCATAATTACCATTTTTAATGGAGTTGCTTTGTTACTACATATTAATGTGCAGTATTTCATGGTAACTACTATATATAGTCAAATACCAGTCCCCTCTACTGCATTATGCCAAGATAAAAATGTTGAAATAAGTAGACAGGGCAGTTATGCAATACTGACTATATCTGGAGAATAGGTACATAACATTTTACCACTGAAGCCCCTGTAGTTACAGGTAAATCCAAATTCTTGCTTGTGTGGAAACTGTTAAATTCCAGTGATTCTTTATTGTTTTTTAATGATCTTGTCATGGGGAAAGGTTCATTGCTTCCTAATCTGGGAAGGTCAATAGTCTTCTCAGGTGACATACAAGCACTAAGAGATCTTCTGTAAGTTTTTGCTTTAATGCTTTCTTTTTTTGTTATGGCACTTTCATTAGAACTGCTGAGAAGTGTTTCTTCCTTGCTAGAATGGATGCAATCAGTATAAATTCTTTCATTATTCGTTGTAGACGTTCTTGCAGAGGAAACTAAACAAAAAAGACGAAGTGGATGTGTAAAATCGACAGAGATAGTAAAATAATCCAGATTTCTGAGTCTGGAATAAGAAATAAACTGTTTTGTGACTGGTGATGAATAATGATTTTGCAATACAAAACTGCCAAATTTTCAGACATCTTTCACCAATACAGCCACAGAATTTCACAGATGCTTCTATATAAGTTTTCAAATATGCCTTTGTGCACACAAATCAGATAGACCACTAGCCAAGTACTTTGTCTGCAAATATAAAAGCCTCCGTGCACATGAAAACTGGTGCACACAATCTGTGAATTCATCACTGTGGTCTATTAAAACTCTGAGTGAAGGGGCCAGCATGAATTCTCTAAGTAAACCTAGAGACTTGGGACCAAATCCCCCCCTAGTGTAACTGATTCATATGATTATGCATGCAATATACCCAGATATTGCAAACATCTGACAAAGTGGGTCTTTGCCCACAAAAGCTTATGCTCCAATATATCTGTTAGCCTATAAGGTGCCACAGGACTTCTCGTTGTTCTTGCAGGTTCAGACTAACACAGCTAACCCTCTGACACACTGCAAACATTGTGTCCCTAATAATCAAGCTATAAACCTGTTTTTCTGCATGCCATACAATAATGCCACTTGACCCAAAAATGAGTGTTCAAAGTACCTTTAAAGAACAAATGTGTTTACTTTTAGCACAAAAATCCCATTGCATTGAATTGATTACAAGTCTGTCTTCTCCAAACACAGAAAGATAGTCCTATAAAATACTATACTGTCTACTAGAACGAAGTAGGGATGTGAATGGGTAACTGTTAACCAGTTACTGAGTAAGCATCACTCTTATGGGTGATCATTACTGAGTACAAGGTGATCTTTTCTGGGTACCAGTTAATAGGTATACTGGAGCAGCCCCCAACCCACAGTGGCTGCTATATCCCCATGCAGGGGCTGGGAACAGAAGCCCACCACCCGGCACAGAAGTGAGGAAGGTGGGAGCAGGAGCTGGCTGCCCATGCACAGAGGAGTCTGGGAACAGGAGTTACAACTGCTAGCTCCTGCTGCCCCCCTCTCCCACAGAGGGGGACCAGCTGTGGCAGCCAGGAGCCCTGCACGGGAAGGCCGGCAGCAGTAGCCCAGCACGGATGGGAAGGAAGAGGGAGGCGCAGGAGTGGTTTCCCGCTTAATCAGTTAACTGGTTAAACCTATGGTTCAACCAGTTAACTGATTAACCAGGATTTTACATCCCTAAAGGAAAGTGATAGCCAAAAATAATCTTACCAAATTTACCTTTAGAAATTTCTTTTTGGGGAATGGTGTTTCTATGATGAGGAATGAAAAGGTCTTTTTTGTCAGCTGTAGAAACAGAATTAATAGATGCTCCACTAGTTACATCAGCAGCTGGTTCTGGTAAAAAGTCTGATATTGTATCCTTCTGGTTTTCAGGCATTGCATCACTTTGGATTTAAAAAAAAAAAATCACACACAAAGGCTCAGATTCTTATTAGAGATGCGAATGGTTAACTGGTAAGCCTCACCCTTTACAGTGAGTATCAATGGCAGTACTCTATATAAAACTTTAATTGTAAGGACAAAAGTGAAATAAAGTATTTAAAAAGATAAAAGGGCATAATTACAGGAATTCATAATTTTACTTGGACATACTAAATTTACTCAAGGGTATCTCTTTAAGAGCATAATATAATCATACACCCAGATTTCAATAATACAGTGCCTGATGTGAAACCGCATAGAAGTAATTATATGTGAAATGAAAGATTTGAACTCATTTAAAAGTGTGTGTTGAACATTAAACTTTTTTTTAAGCACTGTGTACCCTCTTCCTGACAGGACTTTCACCAACAAGTTATCTATCTAAAGTAAAATGGAAGCCTTCCAGTAGGGAAGAATAATGGAATAGTCAGGATCTTTGAAAAATCCCAGAGGAGTGGGGAAGTCAAATAATAGCGCTACATGTTAAAGATGCTAGTCACCCAACACAAATTGGATATATTTTTATGAGTAGGATGAAAAAAATGTGCATTAGGAGGTATCTTAGATTAATACCAACAAGTCCCCTGGGTTCCAGGACTGCTTTACAGACTATCTTTATGCTTGATGCCTTCTAGATGGATTGGCTCATGGCTCCTAGGCACATTCTTAAGAGTGGCTGGAGAACTGAAATAGCATCTCAATGGCCTTTTAAAATTTGTTTTGCATAATATTCATATTATACAATGACCGGGACTGGATTTTTACAGCAAAATATTTCCTTTAACTCAAAAAATAGATATACACACAACAAGCATTTTAACAATGAGGTTTGTGGTAGGGATGTGAATGACTAAATGGTAAGTCTCACCCAGTTATGGTTAACCGGTGGGAGCTAGAGCAGCTCCCCGCCCACTGTGGGCAGGAGCTGCTCCAGTTCTGCGGGGACTGCCGCAGGTACTGGGTGCTCCAGCCCATCCACAGCAGCCTTTGTCCGCAGAGAGGGGAAAAGGGGACAGGGATAGCTGTTCCAGTCCAACCAGACTGAAGTGGCTCCCCCGCCCAACCCATTAAAACAGTTAACCAATTAAACATAATGTTTAACTGATTAACTAATTAAATGGGATTTTACATCCCTAGCTCATGGTTTTATACTGTATTGTTATGGTGAAATATTTGCCCAAATACTGTATGTAGTCATAACAGATTACTGGTTCAGTTTCTGGAAAGTAATGGAATCAAAACTACCATATCATATTGTTCCATTTACCTTTGTTCATTACTCAGTTTTGTGGATCCAACTTCCAATATTACAGAGTTACATGATTCATCTAGGTCCTCTTCACAAGACTAATTAAAAAAAATACATACACACCAATATAGATTAGCTAAATAATTCAAAAAATACATCGCCACAGTGAGTGAAAAATTGGACAGATTACTTCTGTGACAGTTGGTGCTATCTGGAGAGAAATACTAGGAACATTTATTTAACTTTGGAAATGTGAACTTTCTATGGATTGACTGACATCATTAGCAATACACCAAAACAAGTACACTTGAATTTCTTTAATCTGGCAATTTTGGGAAATAGGCTATGCTGGATTATGGAATTTTTGGAACATCGGTGTTCATGTATACTTTTCATTTTGAAGATGAAAATAAAAACATGTCACAAAATACTGAATTTTTATTTCACATATAACAGACAACAATACCTACATGGTCTGGGACGCAAGGAGGGTGCAAAAGCATGTTGGGAGTGGGAGGGTGTGAGAGGAAGGAAGCATGCAAGAGTGTGCTGGGAGGTGGATGCAGGATCTGGAAGGGAGAGGTCTGGGGTAGAGTGCTTAACTAGCACCTCGCCCCTGAGGGCCATAGGTGGTTCTGCACGCCCCTCTGCTCCTAGGCACCGCCCCTGCCAGAGAAATGCTTCACTGTGCTGCTTCACTTCCAGCTGGTGGAGGGGGAGGAGTGGCAGCATGCACAGCTTTTTCCTCCTCCCACAGCCAGGGTCCGAACTAGGGATGTAAAATTTCAATTATCTGGCTATTATTTTTTATTATTTGCATTGACTATTCAATTAGTCGATAAGGGTGCCCCCGACTTTGAAGGCCTCAGGGCTTTTGCTACACTTCAAAGGCAAAAGCTCTGCAGAGAGCACAGGGCCAGCGGGGGACTCAAGCAGTCCCTCCCTGGCACGGTGCTCCCTGTGGAGTTTCAAAGCAGTAGCACCGCATAGAGCCCAAGGTTAGCTGGAGATTCAGAGTCCCCAGCTCACCCCGGGCTCCATGCGGCACTACCACTTTGAAACATCGCGGGGAGTCTGGGGCCAGCTGGGGACCCCGGGCTGCACACGACATTTCAAAGCAGCAGACCCCAGGCTCCATGCAGCGCTGCTGCACGCGGCTCGGGCCAGCCCCTCTCTCTCCCACTCCTTGCTGCCTCTTTCTGATAAAGGCAGCAAGGGGGGAGAAGCGACTAGTCGACTAGCATGTCAACTATCTGATAAGCAAATGGTTATCGAATAGTCGGCTAGTCATTCACATCCTTAGTCCACACCACAGGTGTTCCCGGATTAGGGACACTATAGATTAAGAAGGGGTATTTGATCAACTGGCATTCTTAAAATAAGTGTACTTTAACGGTATTTCTGATGATCTAAAGTATGCCACTTAGGTTTGAAGTCTAGCCAACCAGATTTTTCTGTTTAACTCAATTTGAAAAGTCAACTGCTCAATCTGTTAAAGGTTATAAGATAATTAAACTGAACCATTTGCAGTTTACTTCTAAGAAACATATACTTACATCACTGAGTATCTCGATTTTCAAAGCAGACTCAAGGTTCTTAGGAAGTGTGTCAGACTCTTCTGCTCTAAAAAGAACTTTCCAATATTTTTTCATATCTTCAACTGGAAAATACAGTAAAAGTAGTTAATACACTTTTCTTTTCTTTTCTTTTTTAAATATTTGTATGTATTGAGTTACTAGGGTTGGGGTGGGAGTTGTTATTTTAACCATCATAAGTTTCTTTTATTTCCTGACTACCCACATACAACTTCAGGAAAGAACCATCTAGTTGCAATTGTTCAGTATCTATGGATGTGAGAAAGAATTGTAAGAAATGAATATTTAATAGAGTCATAACTAACCGAAGTCCAACAAACCTATTAAATAATCATCATCATCGCCTTCTCCTTCACTCAGAACACCATGAGCACCATGTGTTTCATTCATCAATTCATGCTTAAGTCTGAATTCATCTACTTGAAGATGAGGTATTTGATCATATGGAATTCTTAAAATCAGAAGAAAAAGAGGAGTCAAGTCTTTAAAAGTTACAGTATTATTACTATCATACAACTGTATGAAACACTGACACTTTTTACAGATAATGAAGTTTGGGCATCATCATACAGAGCTGCTTGTGAGAAAGGCTGACCACCTAGACTTCCACTGACTTTTGTAGGCACCAAGGATATTTAGTACCTCTGAGAAACACAGGTTAACAGATTTAATCAAGCACCTTCTATGCTTCAGATAATGTATTCTTATAATAGTAAGCTCCTTAAGGTAAATTAAAACTTTTAAATTTTTTTGTTTAATAATAAATTCAAGTTCTACAAGAGATTCTTATTTTTGTATTGATATTAACAAAAATCTCTCAAAATAATTCCAAAATAATGATTCATCAACATACAGACATAATTAGTAAATTATTTTACAGGAAAACAAATGACACAGTAATTTAATTTAACTTTCTAATGTTTAATATGTTCTCAAATATAAAATTGCTTTAGATGGCTCATATTGCAAATTCAACTATTTATGGATTTTTTTTATTAGTAGTATAGGATTCAGTGACTACCTTCTATGTTTTTTAAGCCACAGTTTCTCCATATAATTCAGACTTTCTTCTCTGAATTCAATTTTTACAGGTTCTCTCAAAATTGTGAGATTGGTCTGTACCTCACAAACTCCCATGGAATCTGCAAGCATAAAGAAAAACTTGAATATATGTCATTAAAATATGATAATAATATGCTTTCTTTTTATTAAACTATAAAATTAATTATTATTCATAGTACATCAGTAGTATATGCTTGGTTTCGATGTCTGCTTATACATGAAATTTAAAAGGTTAATCTCATATTACTTGTATTCTGAGAGAATTATCTGGAACTTGTGACCCATATGTAAAGTGAGTTTACAATCTAATTTGGATTTAACTGAAAACACTTTGTTTGGGCTAAATCATCATACTGTCTGCAAAAACCAGAATTTATACTGAGGATTTATTCAGGGCTGGGTATCTGACATCAGTTGACTTCTTTACCTGCTCTTTAACTGGTTGCAAATAAAATGGAAGTTGCAAGGATATATGTAAAGATTCCACTGACAAGCAGTAAAAGAACTCAGACATAATGAAAGACTAAAAACTAGCTGATTAAGACAATTATATATCCTTCAACTATATATCCTTCAATATTAGTGCATTACCTGTACTATGTAAGCTTGCTAATTAATTCTGAAGGTCATGTTCTTGGATGTGAATGACCTCAAAAACACATTTACATGGGATAACTGATTGTCCAGATTGACATGAAAAAACCCCCAAGCTCCACACACTTATGTCTTATATTTATGCACTGAAGGCAGCTGGGCTGCTCACATGCATGAAGTAAAGCCCATGCACATCTGCAGGATCAAAGCCCATTGGTTTCCAAACTCACAGGAAAAGGTATTTGTACAAGTGTAATAAGATTACTCCAAATATATCAAGTAGCAAGCCATTTATACTTCAGAAAGACAGAACACAAAAACCTGTCATCCATATACCAGTGGGGAGACAGAATATCCAGCACAAATCCAAGTAAACAAGATTTCATGGTTTGTGATTAACTGATCACATCTCTTCACAAGGAAGGATTCAACCTGATACTCTGAGATTGATGGATTTAGCTATGAGAGAAAAAGAAAACGCACTAAGACATAATGTACATAATCCTGAGGCATGTGAATTTCTTACCTCAGTAAACAGACTTCAATCTTTAGCTTTGAATTTACTAATATAAAGGTGTCAGATGAAAGCAAGAGACCCAAGATTGAAGAGGCATATAGCAGAAGTGCTGTGAACTCTTTAACAAGTACCTTTGATCAGAATATCTGAAAATCTGTGGCAGTTCTATCTTATTAAATTAGTTTTACATATTTCACTTAAGAACAGCAGTTAAATAACTTGCCCAGGGTCACAAAATCAGAAATAGAACTCTGGTCCCTTGCGCTGTCAGTAGAAAACACTAGGGCTATGTCTACACTGGTGGGTTCTTGCGCAGGAATATCTTGCGCAAGAAAACGTCCACATTGGCCAGAACCACATCGTAAGAATGCTGAGCTCTTGCGCAAGAAAGCGTCCACACTGGCGGGAAGCCCTTGCGCAAGAACATGTCTCCGGAAGCAATTCGGCCATGTCAAGAGGTCACCAGCAGCGTCTGTGGGCATGCGCTGGACCCCCACTGGGAAACGTACTTAAAGGGACTCCTGGACGGCCATTTCCCTGTGGCTGCATGCTCACGCACCCTTTTGAGGGAGCGAGAGCCACAACAGCACCTGTCACCTCTGTTCCTGGCAAGTGCCCCTGGGCACCCTCGTTGCCACCGTCACAGCCATGGAGCCGGAGGAGGACCCCAGCCAGCAACGTCCGCTCCTCATGGCCATTATAGAGGCTGTGGAGCTCCTCCACCAGGGAGCCACGTTGCTCCAGCAGGAGCTGGAGACTGGGCAGCAGGTACAGGACCTCACCACAGCTGCAGCTGGGCTCGGGCACCCGCACCCCACCACTGACAGGCGCCTCTGAAGCTACACCACCAGTGGGGACTGTGGGAGCGCCCGGTGCTAGGACAATGAGGCGACCAGCAATGGGTGCAGAACTTCCGGATCCGCAGGGGGACATTCCATGAGCTCTGCACCTGGCTCACCCCTGCGCTCCGGAAGCAGGACACCCGCCTGCGCCCCGCCATCCCCGTGGAGAAGAGGGATGCAATTGCTCTCTGGAAACTGGCCACCCCGGACAGCTACCGCTCCATGGCAAACCAGTTCAGGGTGGGCAGGTCCACCGTCGGTGCGGTCGTCCGGCAGGTAAGGCCCTCCGTGGACCACAGGCTCGTCCTGGGGGAGGGAAGGGGCCAGACTGGGCGGGGGGAGGCTGTAGGGGCAGGGGGAAGCCCCGCACCCAGGGGTCACGCTGTCCCTCCTGCACACAGCCCCGCTGGTTGGGGGGGGGGGGAATCCCGGGGGGCAGAGGGCCCTGGCCTGCATGGGGGAGGGGCAATCAAAGGGAGGGTGAGCACACCCCAGGGGCCCATGTACGCACTGTCTCTCATTCCATGCATCCCCTGTGCTCCCATGTGCCCCTCTGCAGGTCATCAACGCCATCAATGACGTGCTGCTCCAGAGGGTGATCCGCCCCCGTGACGTGGACACCACCATTGCCGGCTTCGCCAGCCTCGGGTTCCCGAACTGTGGGGGAGCCGTAGACAGGACCCACATCACCATCCGGGCGCCAGAGCACCAAGCGGCCTGGTTCATAAACCGGAAGGGCTACTGCTCAGTGGTGCTCCCGGCGCTAGTAGACCACCAGGGCCGGTTCCAGGACATTTATGTGGGGTGGTCCGGCCGGGCCCACGATGCTTGCATCTTCAGGAACTCAGGCCTGTGCCACAGGCTGGAGGCGGGCACCTACTTCCCCCAGTGTGAATTCACCATTGGGGATGTCAGGATGCCAGTCTGCATCTTGGGGGATGCGGCCTACCCTCTGATGGCCTGGCTGATGCGGCCATACACCGGCCACCTGGACCACAGCCGGGCCACCTTCAACAGCCACCTGGACCGGACCTGCAATCCCGTCGAGTGCACCTTTGGCCGTCTGAAGGCACGGTTTAGGTGCCTCCTGGCCCGCCTGGACATGGGGGTGCAGCACATCCCAGAGTTCATCTCGGCATGTTGCGTGCTCCATAATATTATTGAGGGGAGAGGGGAGGCCTTCCTCCCAGGGTGGATGGCAGGTGAGAGCCAGGCCTACCAGCAGCCCCAAATGGCCGCCACCCGGCAGACCAACCGCCATGGGGTTCGGGTCCGGGAAGCCCTCCAGGTGATGCTGGACCAGGCCCCACAATAGGCCGCTCCTACACCTCTGCCCACAGGGATGCTCCTGTGCCCCCATTTCCCGCTCCCATCACCACCCCCTCCTGCCATCCTTCCTTCACCTCCCAATAAATACAATGGACTTGCTGTAGATAAGGCACTTTTTTATTTGCATGGGGAAGGGAGTACACTGTAGGGATGGGGGAGGAGGGGACCCTGAACTGGGAGGAGGGGAGAGGAGGAGACACTGAACTGGGAGGGCCTCATGGTTCTGAATGGAGGCCTCTCCCACCCCCATGGGTGCGGGGGCACCTCTGTCCATCGTGCCGGGTTGAGGCAGGCTGCACCAGGAGGTGCCAAGGGTGGGGGACCTCGGGAGGGGGCATGGGCAAGGCAGGGGGAGAAGTGGGAGGGCCTCATGGTTCTGAATGGAGGCCTCTCCCACCCCCATGGGTGCGGGGGCACCTCTGTCCGTCGTGCCGGGTTGAGGCAGGCTGCACCAGGAGGTGCCGAGGGTGGGGGACCTCGGGAGGGGGCATGGGCAAGGCAGGGGGAGAAGCGGGCGGAGAGCTGGGGGTGGCAGAGGGGGGCCTGGCAGCATTGGGCTGCTGCACAGGGCCCATCCGGTCAGCAATGGTGCCCAGGAGAGTGCAGACACGGTCGCAGCACTCCAGGTACTGGCCCCACACCCACTCCCACCACTCCGCATCTGCGTGGATCTTCTGGGTAAGAGCGCGCTCCATGCGCTCAATCGCGCAGACGTGGCGGCAGAGCAGGTGGTCGCGGTCCTGGGACCGCTGCGACGGGCCCTGGATCCTTTGCACCGGCGGGATGGGGCTGGAAGGTCCCTCACTGGCAGGGGTTCTTACTGCAGGAGAAGCAAAGGAGAGCAACATGGTCAGCGAACCCTGCGCCAAATGGTGTTCCAGAGCCCGGTGCCCTCCTCCCAGCACGTCACGATGCCCGGGGACAGGTGTGGCTGGTGAGGGGGAATTCCCCTGGGGCAGCAGGAGGGGGGGTCCCAGGAGCCCCCAGGGGGGCTGCATGTGCTTGGGAGGGCCTCTTGTGCCTTCCCCAGGGGAAGCTACAGTGTCCCAGAGGTGGCCATGGATGTGTGCTGTATGCAGCACCCTTTAGGCTGTGTGGGGTTAGGCCTGCAACCTTGGGGCTGGCCTACTCCTGGCCAAACCACCCCCCCTCCCGGTCTGGTCGAGCGGAATCCCTGGGGTCCCAGGCGTGTGCTGGGGCAAGCTGCCGCTTCTCTGTGCCACTTGGTCTGGCTGCATGTAGGGTTGCCAGATGGTTTCAACAAAAATACCAGACACACTTGACATTACATGACAGTCTACATTACATCTTAGTAAAAAATACCAGACATGTATATTTTCTCATTTATATCCTTTCAATTTGTTTCCCGAACAGAAAGCTCAAAGACTGGACTGTCCGGTTCAAAACTGGACACCTGGCAACCCTGGCTGCACAAGGTTGCACGTGCTGCATGCCTCTGCGCAGCATGTGGCCAGGCTGTGCCACGTGCCGCTACCTCTCCCCCACCCTGTGGCCCTCCCCGCCCCCCCTTCTCCAGCACACTTGCAAATGGTAGCCACTGCACTCACCAGACAATCCCTCGCCAGCTTCTGAGGATGCCCAGGACACATCCTGACTGGTGCTGGGCCGGGATAGTGAGGTCTGGCTGCTGTCCTCTGCCACCTCCTCCTCCTCGTCCGAGGACTGGTCTCCCTCCTCCTCCTCTTCTTCCTCCTCGTCCTCCAGTGGCCTGGGTCAGACCACTGGGGTGGCCACCTCTGTGTCCACCTGGGCCAGCAGGGGACTGGCCCCTTTGTCCCCCAAGATCTGGTGCAGGCGGTGATACTGGGGACAGGCAGTGGCTCCGCTGCCCCCACGCTCGCTGGCCCGCACGTAGGTGAGGCACAGGTCCTCCACCTTGGCCCGGACCTGTTCCAGGGTCCGGGCCGGGTGTCCCTTTGCAGCCAGCGCCTGGGCCATCTGGGCAAAAATGTGCACATTCCTCCTCCTTTCCCCAGAGGTCCAGGAGGGCAGTCACCTCAGCGGTGCTCCAGCATGGAGCCCGCCGCTTGGTGCCCCTTCGGGCCTGCTGGGTGCTCTGGGGTGGCTCCTCCGTAGGGTCTGAGGGACCTGGCTGAGGCTGGGCAGCTGCCATTCCTCCCTCTGGCTGCTGCTACCTGGGCTGCACGTGGCAAATGGCTGTGCTCCGTGCCTGTGCCTTTAAGGGGGGGCCATTTAGGGGGAACCGACGAGTGGTGATTGCCTGTACGGAGTGTCGGAGAGGCCACCTGTGGTTTTCACTGGAGGCCAATTCTTGCGCAAGTACGCGCTTGCCGAACGTCCACATTCCCCACTTGCGCAAGAGCGCCTGCGTAAGAGAGCTTAAGCCTGATAGAAAACAGCGTAGCTCTTGCGCAAGGAGCTGTCTCTTATCACGCCGTACTGTACATTTACTTGCGCAAGAGCGGATGGGCAGTGTAGATGCTCTGCGGATTTTTGCGCAAGAACGCCTGTTCTTGCGCAAGAAGCCGCGAGTGTAGACTAGCCTAGCTGTATACTATTCCACTATTCTAAATAGAGAGAATACGTCATTTTAAGGAAAAGTTATTTACTATTCCTAGACATTACCTCTTCAAAGCAATTCAAAATTCTTAAGTCCTTATTTGCAAAGTACATTAAAAAGCTATAATAATCCAACAACATAATGCTTCCTACTTAAACTGAATTTACAGAAACAGATTAAATCAGCATTCAGAGTGCTTCAATACACAAAGGCACTAACATTTATCTGGAGCATCTTACACTTGAGGAACACCATATAACCATCACAATAACTGTATGAAAAAAATAGTAGTAACATTTGAAAAAAAATCCAGTGATATTTGCTAGCTGTACATAAATGAGCATGCCTGTTTTGTGCAGTGCTCTGTTCTGGTCTTTGTTTGGTTCTAGGGAGCCCAATATTAACTTCCCTTCACACCAGAGCTCCTCAGTAAATCCACCAAGACTTTTGTGGACCAATGCTCCGTCTTAAGGACTAGTTTATCAAGGTACAATACACTCTCTTTTATCCCAGACTCTGACCAGGTACAACTCCTCCTTTCCTTTCCTCCTCCTATTGCAGCCTCAAATAAAGTCTGTTTCTGAGGTGTTTTATTTGCACTACCTGCCCTTTGTGAGGCTTGTCTAATTCCCTTTGACAACCCCTCTTCTGTGAGGTTTGGCTTCAGTTCTTCCCACTAAGTCCTGGTCTACACTAGGGAGTTATTTCAAAATAACCCCCCTTATTGTGAACTAATAAGCAGAGTGTCCACACTACCAAGCCCCTTATTTTGAAATAACGGGCTGGTTATTTCAAAATCTGCACTCCTGCTTTCCTCAGAGAATAAGTTTATTTCAAAATAGTTATTTCGGGAGTTATTTCGAATTTAGTTATTATGAAATAATTTCCTAGTGTAGACATGCCCTGACAAAGCTACTTCTTAGTGTGTCTCCTTTCAAAATGCTCTGGATTACAGGCTTCTTTTCTTACATCTCCGAATTCTGCGAGGTGTGTCATTTCAGGTTTTGGTTGTGGGAGGTTGCAGTTTTAACCATGATTCCATTCCAGAGGCTATTTAGGCACCTGAAAACTTTTTTTTTTTTTTTTTGCAGGTGATAACTTAGAAATTAACTGACAGGAACATTGTTCCTAATTCTTATACAGGCTGAACCTCTCTTAACTGGGACTCTATGGTTCAGCAATATGCCTGGTCTGGAAGGAAGGAAGGAAGGATGGACCAGGGAGGTTCCAGGACCAGAGACTCCTATGGAGGGCTGCTGGCTGAGAGCCCTGCAGGGGGTCTGCCTCCCCCTGGCAACACTGAGTCAGGGCAGGAGGCAGCAGGGCTGCCCGGCAGGCTAGAGCCCAACAGGGGACTGCCGCCCAGTAGCAAAACTACCCGGCAAGACCGGGAAGCAGCGGGGTTGCCCAGCGATGGGATCAGGAACCCAGCAGCAGGGCCATCAGGCAGAAGCCTAGCAGCCCCGCTGCTGCCCAGCGGCTCAGCTGCATGGCGGGACTAGGAGGCAGGGCAGCTGTCCTGCAGGGCTGGAAACCTGACCACTGGACTGCCTGGTGGCAGGGCCAGGAACATGGGAGTGGGGCTGAGTGGAGGCACAGCAAAGCATCTGGCAGCCCTGCTGCTGCCCGACAGAGCTGCCTGGTGAGACTTGGAGGCAGCAGCGCTGCCCAGCAAGGCTGAAGTCCAAGCAGGTCTGCTGCCCACCAGCGCAGCTGGACCCCAGCACGGGGGCTGCCCCATGGGGCCGGAAGTCTGTGTTTGTGGCAGCGGGGCTGCCATGGTGGGGCTGGGAGGCCTTCGCTGAGGGGCCGATGGCAGGGGGAAACTAGGGGGGAGGCTGGCAGCGAGGCCATGGCTAGGGGGGCCCAGAAATGATCTTCCCTGGTCTGGCAAAATGCCTCATCCGGGACTGGTCAGGTCCCGAGGATGCCTGACCAGGGAGGTACAACCTGTACTAAGAAAAATATATAACAAACATCAATTAAAGCCATATTTTAAGTTTATTTGTAATTTTAGAACGATCAACAGAAAGATATTTCCAATCCCAAATCTTGAGAAGTCAGTTTTGGAGCCTTAAACACAAGTTTGATACTTTGTACACGATCTTTAGTACAGAGAAATAAAATCTGCTGAAAATCTGCTTAGCCTTGCAATTATTGTTATTTTTTAAATATCGTATAGTCAAATTGTGAAGTGGAGAATGAGATAATTTCTTCTAGGAATGTTTAAAAGTAAATAAATTACTGATAAACAAAGAAGCACTCCAGATATGAGCTAAAGCATGGACAACATCGTGGTTTCATCTGGGCTGGGGAAAAAAAAAAATCAGCAAAAATAGAATTTTCAGATTTCTACTGAATCAATAGACTACAGTCATTTAAACATAAAACAGTAGCCCAAAAACTGCCCAATCAATGTATTTAAACAATTTCTTTATCATCACATTGGTTTATACCTTTGAAAAGAACCACTATCAGAGTCTAATTCAATGATGGATGTTAGCACCATAGATCTATAGCAAACAAATTTTGTCAGCCATATCTTGGCTTGTGTTTATTTATGTGCACTGAATGACTTATGCAAATTGTTATGAATAAATACAAAGGATTGGAAGAGAGTTCCTGGTGTGTTGCTCCAAGGATTTGAGAGTATAAATATCACCTCCATAGCATTCACTGATGGTACTCAAGTTTGTGAGACTCTGCCACCCTCAGAAATATTAAAGAGTAAGTAAACAGGGGCTAAGATGACTTACCAAGTGAAAGAGTAAGATGATATACAGCATAACAGACATAGCCATAAAATGGCTGGCTGCTTAGGACAACGTTTATTTGTATCTGCACATGAAAAAGGCCAGCAGCTCCTTAAAAGGTGTTCTAGGAACAAGTCCTAGAATTAAAAAGTGTAATTGACAGCCTGCTGAGGAATCACCATTTGTATGTAACAGTCTGTATGAGCCCTGCCTGGTAATCTGACCCAAAGTCCATTGTAGTTAAAGGAAAAACTCACAGACAAGTGGGACTAAATGGAAGAATAAATGGCCACCTCAAGGCACTGCCAATATCCCAAAAATTGGAGAGCTGAAAAAATGGGAATGTTCTCAGTGTAATTTAAGCAATGCTTGTGGTGTGACACCTCATGTTTGTCTCTTGACAGCAGGGAAAGATCCCAGGTGGTCATTCTTTAGCTCAGCACTTAAATATCCATAGATGGGCTAATGAGAATGCGCATGGGGGGAGGGGCAACCCTCTCTCCTGCCTGAGAAGCTCTGTGTCTACTGGAGCTTGTTCCTCCCAGCCTTTGTAACAAGGGCACATCATGATGAAATCTGCAGCAATCATCTCCTGAGCTTCCTTCCCTACCCACCACTCCCTGAGCCTGCTTATCTCAATGAATTTGAAAAAAGTGCAGCAGAAGCTCCCTGTCCTGCTATTGGATCTGCCAGAGACCTCTGCATTCCTCTTGGTAGAGCAAAGAATAGGAAAACTGAAGGGGCTGGCTGTGAGGACCGAAGAGTAAGCCAAGGGAGGTGACTGCTCACCTCTATGTTTTGCATTTGTTGCTGCAGTTCTGTTCTTGCCAAGATAGAACCAGTATCTCAGGAGCTCTGAGTCTAACCCAGCTGCTCCTGATTTCAGCCAGTAGCAAAGCAGCACTTTACACTGATGAGCCTTCATTCCTTTCACTCTGGTGAGTATGAACTGGAGGAGGAGAGGAGTAAACAAAGAAAGCTGCCTGCACTGCTCCCACTGCTGACTAAAGGGGAGGCAGGAGACAGTGTCCTGCTATGGTAGGAAACTTAGGGGAGCTGCAGCCACCCCTTTCCCGCCTTAAACGGTGCTCTTGGATTCTGGGACACAGCTCCAGAAGGCTTCCTCAATTGCTTTCCTCACCCACCATTTCAGCAACTCACCCCCAGCTCAAACAGTTCCTCCCTTCCTTTTTGTCCACTCTTCCCTGTCTTATAAAACCTAGGTACCTTCTGTTTCAATCCATCAGCAGCAGCAGCTCATCAGTCAGAGGCCTTCTCTTTCAGTCAACTGGGCATCAAGAAATCAGTCATGCTTTCAGCCTCTGACAAGTATTTTATCAATCTATTTGATGTATTGTTAAATCAGTGCAATGGGAGGATAGGAAATGATTTACTATCCAAGTAAGAAGTGTACAGCTTGTGTTGTGAACTATGTCACTTTCCAGTAGCACAGAATCAGCTGGAGACTTAGAAATTGTCATTTTATTTAAAAAGTATGAATTCACATATTACAAAGGGTTGAGAATATGCAATATTTACCAAATGGGTTCAGTTTTCCTTTTAAAAATGAATTTAGCAGAAACTAGTTCATACCTGGTTTAGCCTCATCAGCGTTCTGTTCTTTTTTGTGTTCATGATTTTCATTTCTCCATTGAGTTAAAGCTTCTTGAAAGGACTCTGCAGATTCTTCCTCATCAAAGGTACCATGTAGTAATAGTCCACTATTCTGATTCTCAAAAACTGTTGGTACGCTGGAAACTTCCTGAATCAATTTCAGGAAAGTGATTAATCAAGTATGCCCTATTGGCAACTGTCTTCCCCACTACACAGACAAACCTGATGATAAAGGATTAATGGTTTTGCATCTCAGCTGCTGAAAGGATTCAGTTCTTGAATGTGGTACCCTTTCTTATGCGGTATGCTTGGGTTCAACTGTGATCAAAATTAATTCCAGTCTATTTTTGGAAATAGCTCCTTTTGGCCAGATTGAATTGAGATGCCCCATCAAGAGGGCTTTAAGCCAGACTACTAAACAAATGTTAAATGCACACAGACTTAAAGCCATATAGAAACACCAGATCATCCACTCTGACTTCCCATCTATCACAGGCAATCCACACAATAAATTCAATTAGGAATGAATGCAATTTCTAAATTAAGGATATCCTTAAAATAGTTAAGTATTAAAAGGAAATAGTTAATTCTAATGCTATAGATATAAATTGTCCGAAGTCTAATAGAATCAGGATTTGTTTAATTACAAGCAAAGTAATAGCAGTATAAGGCCCTGCATCCCATGTAAACTACACACACAAACATAAATCTAAGTGTGGACCAAATGGATAGCCTGATCTGATATTTGGCAATTTGTGACACCAGAAATCACAATGCAAATGCACTTTAAGGAATTGTGAGTGTAAAAAATGGAATTTTCTTGTTTCCAGGAACACGCACACATCAAAGAAATTCCTCAGCCTACCTCAGCATTGCCTGTTGATGTCAGTAGAGATGAAGAACTGTGTGAAATGAGCTGATTCTTGCTAATTGTTTTCTTCTGCTCATGATTCTCTTTGGATTCATCAGGATCTAAGCCTTTCATGAACTGATGGGTAGCTTCTAATTTTTTAACTGGCATATGGGTTTTGGCCTACAAACAACACAAATCACCAAGTTTTAACACACACACATTTTCCACTACACAATGCTCAAATTACAGAGGAAGAAGCATAAAAGAAAGACCAAGCATATTTTATCTTCAACAATCTGAATGAAACTGAATATTCAGTTCCCACATGAACATAGGAGATTACATGATCATTTAAGGAATATGGGACATAATCTATGCAGCATGTAAAAAAAACTTTATAATCAATGTGCTATAAAATATGTAACTAAGGAATGTCAATCAGATATTGGTTAGATTTTGTCTTCTTTAGAAACATAGCTAGAGAGACCTAAAGAGTTGAAGCTCATTTAAGGAGCTCAGAGAAATTCCAAAGAAATCAAAATATCCATCTACTGAGTGAGAAACCAAGTGTAAGAACTAATTTAAAGCTCTAGATAAGTTAACCTAGGTCAAAGACTGGTAGTAGTTCTTAGATGAGGAAAAACAATTTTAATCACATTATCTTTTGCATTTTTGTTGTAGTTGTGTTGGTCCCAGAATGTTAGAGAAATAAAGTGCATGAGATATCTTTTATTGGATGCTTTAGAATCCAGAGATCCATTGTAAATCTAGGCCCAACTACTTTGAATCTGTGACTATATTCACTCCAGGGCTCTCCCTCTAGCCCCATTTACCTATGACAATACAGTTGATCTAGTGCCCTTGCTATCACTGGCTTGCACCTCACATACCATATTACATGACCTTCCTTCGAGTATGCAAGAAGAATTAATGTTGCTTCAAGCTAGATTCACTTTTTGCCATTTTGACAGCATATAGTCTATTCAGATTTTTATCACTGATAATTATCACCGTGATATGAAGCATAAGGTACATTTTTCTCAGGGGGAAATACACTATTTTGTAGAATCCCCTAGTTCTGATTTCTCACAGCTGCAGGCAACAATCTTTTTTCCATATGGGCAAAATGCTTGGGAGACCAGAAGCACATATTTAGAGGGAAGTAGAAGACCTTTTTTTCATAATTGCATTTCCTCTTAGTGGACTTCCTTAAGGCATTTTACTCATGCTCCACTGCAGAGATGAAGTGTAAGGCCAAAGAAAATAAGTTCAGTGCTTTCTAGTCACTTTTCATTTGACTTTTGACCACAGCACTCAGGTGAAATTCAGCAAGATTAATATCCCCTGCTCAAGAAATAGAAGCATGTGGAAGCACGTGGAAAAACTAACCGCATAGTTTGTGAATAAAACTGTTACATTTTGTTAGTCTATAAAGTGCTACCAGACTATTTGTTGTTTTTTTAAGTCTATCCTGTACAGACTAACTCGGCTACCCCTTGATGCTTTCGTAACTATTATTCTTCGAGATCTGTTGCTCATGTCCATTCCATTTGTGTGTGAACATGCACAATTGTCAGAAGGTTTTTCCTTCAGCAGTACCCGTTGGGCTGGAAGGGAAGCCCCCAGGAGTAGCACCTCCATAGAGGTACATATATAACTCTATTGGCCCTCCACCCCCTCAATTCCTTCTTGCCAGAACTCTCAGACGAAAGGGAGGTGGGGCAGAATTTGGAATGGACATGAGCTATGCATATGGAAGAACAACAGTTACAAAAGGTAGGTAACCATTTTTTCTTTGGGGGATTGCTCGTGTTCATTCCATTTAGGTGACTCCCAAGCTATACTAAAGCTTGGGAATCACCTAAATGGTAAGACTACTGCATAGGTTTTAGGTAATTTATGCAGGGCTTAAAGTCCTGAGGCCCAGGCATGCCCTAGTGTGGGGGGACTAATGTGGGGTGGGTAACCCCGGCTACCTAACACTATTTACAACTATGAATATAACTACAATTAACAAAGAAACTCTATTTACAGAAGAACTGCTAAGGAAGCACTTGCAGTAGCAAGTGGAGAACGTTTTAACAACCGTCACAGGTGGTAAAAAAGAACTAAAGAGGTGGAGGATTAGCAGCAGCATATAGGCACTGCTAAGGGGAAAAGCTTCCGACAATAGTGCACATGGCATGTGCACGCCTAAATGGAATGGACATGAGCAATCTCTCAAAGAATTAAATTATATTATGACACATTTACATATTATGTCCATCACAGATACATGTAAAACTGCCACCTGCCGTTCCAGCTTCACATTTTATACAGAAATACTCTCTTGATTTGGCATTTTGCTCATTTGTTTCGGAACAGTTTTGAAGTTCTATTGAACTGATTTCAAAAAGAATACTCTGATAAATGTACTAGATTGCTCCCTAGATTATTATAGTTCCAAACATCTATCATTTAAATGTTCTGAATTTATTTTATCTGGCTAACTAAACAAGATAAGATGATGCTGAAACATCTCAATTATTGGGTAGGATTTTGAAAAATGATTAAGTGATTTCAGTCCACAAATCCCAACAACTTTCACACTTTCAAGAATCCCTTCCATAATATTTTCTAAACTTGGTATGATATGTAACTGGCTGTTTTCAAACCAATTTATTGAATTTTGAATTACAGGTTGTACCTCCTTAAACTGATACACTTTGGTCCAACAACATCTGTGGTGCGGGAGGACCACGGATGTTTTTGGACCACAGAGAGCAGGGAGAGAAAGGTCTGGCAACAGCACTGGGACTACTGTGGGGGGGGGGGGGGGGAAGGGAGAGACAGAGACTTGGCCAGGAACCCCGGGGTAGGGGGAACAGGCAGTGCAGCCAGGGAGCTCCAGCCTTGGGGAGCCGCAGCAGGAGGAGGCAGGGGCTGGGGCTGGAACCCGGAGGCCAGGGGCAGTGGAACCAGGTACAGGCCACAAGGAGCCAATAGCGGGGAGTGCCAATGAGCTGGGAGGTCAGTAGCAGGGGACCTCCCCTGGACCAGCAAATCTCCTCATTCAGGACCGGTCAGATCCCAAGGGTGGCAGGCCATAAGAATTGTATCTTAAATGCATAAAATGATCTGAAAAATAATGAAAATAAGTCTTATTCACAGGTTTTACCGTCAGGTATTTCAATCTACTACAAGCTGTCATCATCCTAAGAATTCTCAGGGGTAGCTGTGTTAGTCTGTAACTTTAAAAATGAATACTCCTGTGGCACCTTAGAGACCAACATACTAAGAAGTTAAACCAAAAACTACTACTTATTGTTTTCTTTTAACAGAAATGCACATTCTTTTCCTTCTCACCCCCTCACAAAAACCATTTCACTGAGCTTTCTAAATGTATTTTTAAAACATGAAGATCAATAGCACTTAAGTACTTAGGGCGATAGCAGGCTGTCAGTCTCTTGGACTAACAGAAATTCAATTATTTGGCACAAATGTCATAAAGTTATTTTAATGTGAAAGCATTCCAGATATCATAATGTCATAAAGATGACAGCACCAGATCTAACCTACTTCCATTTCTCAAATTTAATGCATCTTGATTGCCAAGGACTTTCCTGATCCCCATTAAGGCCCAGGACTGTAAAAGCAGCAACTAAGGCCTCAGATGGATTTTCAATTTTCTCCTTTATCACATTTAAAAAACTGTATTCCTGCCATCACATACGTGAGATTGGATGTACAGCTACTTACTTGTTTTCTGAAGTCTTAGAGGCACATTAACGAGATGTTCCAGCACATACCAATACATTCAGTATTGGCCATTGTAGATAGCTAAATTCCGGGAAGGTGTTAGTTAAACATCATTTTATGTAATTCACTTAATTGTCACTGCCTAGCATTTCTCATTATATGCTTTACTTTTCCTTTGTCTATATTGCTGATAAGATTCTTTCTTCCTTGCTCTCTTTAAATATATCTTCTCACACGCTTTGCTAGATGTTAGTCAGAGCATATGCTTAAAGGCAAGGTTAACTTTTGAAAACTGGTTGGGTACTTGCTTCCAGATTTGGAATCCCAGTACCAGAAGCTCTGAGCAATCTAGAAGGGCAGCCCCTACTGAGGCCATGTGAGCGTTCCTGGTTTTGAACATTCATATGCACTAGGCTATAAGAGTGATACCTGCCATCCCCAATCTACCTCCAAAATAGTTTGATTCAAACTGAGGCAGAGCTCACTTAACCTGCTGTAACAATAAATATTTACAGGGGAAACCCCCCAAAAAAGAGCCTTATGCATTCAGATAATATAATATGAAAGGCAGTGGAGCAACAATTTTGACACTTGCAGCTGACCATGTTTAGGACCTCCGGTCTTTTTATAATCTTGCTCTGAACTTTCAAAATTAGCAAGGGGACACTTATACATTTTCAGCAGGCCCTCCTAGATTGTAAGATTATACCATCTGCTTCCTATAAACAGGAATATGAACAGGTTGATCTTCTCTAGTCCGGCACACTCTGGTCCAGCAACATCTGCGGTCCAGCATGATTTTAGTTAGCCGAATGTTCACTCATCATGGGTGTGGCCGAGTTTCCCGCTATCCCATAAAGTTTGTTTACAGCCACCAGGCCTTGCTCTTAGTGTTCTGTGCTGTTATTTAGCTCTAATTTACTTTTAAATGTCTTCTAAAAGCCCAGTCAGCAGTGGAAGTGTTGATAATGCTGCTAGACAATACTGACCTCCCGTAGTTAGGCAAATTCTCTAGTTTGGCACACAAGGGTCAGATCACCAGTCAGTCAGATCACAAGGGTGCTAGACTAGAAAGGTTGTGCAAAATATATGTACAAAATGATTATGTGGGTGTTTTTCATTAAAAATGCTATTTTATATCCTTAAGGACAGCTATGTGAAGAAACAGATGACCACTGGTTCAAAGGGTAGCCCAGTCAAACTTTTTAATACTAAGTTTAGGATTGGGGGTAGGAGGAGAAACATCTTGATTGGAGAAAAAGGTTTTACACTCTTGAAGAATCAAGCACCGAGTATCCCTCTATTTGTTGATGGAAGGCTGCTAGGTTAACTTGAATGAATTAAGGGATAGGGTTGATTTCTTGAGAGCCTATATATATTCTAGGATTATTGGGAAAGTAGTAGCTGGAAGGAAATTTGCTTGCAGTTACCCAACACATGAAACCTGGTCCACTTTTGCAGGTAAGTATGACAGGTAGGTGATTTTATACTGTGTATAACACTTCCTGTGCCTCCTCAGAGAAGGATCTTTCTAGGTGTTGGAGCAGTGACGGAGCCAGGCTTTGAGTCAGAGTATCTACAAGTTGAGGTCCTCATGAGACCTACTAAATCAACCACAGGTGGATTGATCTTAGTGTGTCGATCCCCACTGGTTATAGATGGAGCTTAAGTCTGAGTTTTACTTTTCAGGGAATACATTGCAAAGATTTACTCAGCTATACAGATTGGGAAACTGAACAAAAAGCAACTGAACCAACTGATAACATACAATATCACTGTGTTGTCAGAGAGCTATTACAGAGCTAATGACACACTGTTGATTAATAACATTGTGAAACATATGTGTATTAACAGAATGAGAAACTATGGATACTAAATATTATGTTAAGCTTGTGACTAAACAGGAGGAACAGGTTTCCTCCCAGACAGGAGTAAAGGCAGCGATATACCTGTCTCCAATTAAATTAAACAAGTTGCAACCAAAACCAGTGGAAACCCTATTTACATAGTAATCAGCAAGAGGATGAGGAGTCCAAAGAAAAGGAAGATCAGTATGTAGTCATCCTGTGTCTTGAAACAAAGTCATTGAACTTTGCAAAACAGAAGAAAGACAGAAGCCATTTTTGGGATTCATTAATATGCAGACACAAGAGAATAGAGCTTTTGCAAGCTCAGAAAGATGTGTCCTTCAAGCAAGGGGAAGGGAGTTTGAAATCTCTGGGAAATTAATATGAGAAAATACATCTTGAACAAAGCCTGTACCTTGCTAGATTAAATTTTCTATTTTAAAATATGTGTTTTCACTTTTATTTAGTTGTAACTATTTCTTTCATGTGGCACCTCTTAACCAAAATTCTATCGTTAACAATTTGGTTTATTTTTACTATGAACCAACACAATACTGTGTTTAAACAGTTAGGGTATGTCTAAACTATGTTGTTGGTTTTTTTAAAGAGGATATGCAAACTCCATGGGAATTTACTTATCTTCTTCCGATCGCTTTTTCAAAAGCGTGTCTTTTGAAAGTGAGAGTAGTCTGGATGCATTTTTTCTGGAAAAAAAAACCTTTTTCCAAAAAAACCCCGCTCTTCCTAAAAAAGGAGGTTTACACAGTTTTTCGAAAAAAGGGTTTTTTTCCCAAAAAATACCGTGTCCAGACTACTTTCACTTTCGAAAGACCCGCTTTCGAAAAAGCGATCGGAAGAAGATATGCAAATTCCCACGGAATTTGCATATCCTCTTTTGGGGAAAAAAAACACACCACACACAACACACCCTAGGTTTAGACGTACCCTAAGGTGCATTTACACGAATTAAGAAGATGTAATGTGCCTGTGTATCTTTAGAAGAACAAATAAACTTTATTTCTCTCAACTGCCCAGGAGAGAGCTGAACATTGCAAGCATACAGGTATAGAAAATAGGACTGGAAGTACATTGGGGTCACCTTGATGGTTTTAACCAAGACTTGAGGAAGTCCGAGTGGGACTCTGGGGCTGCAGATGTTAAAGCTGCTGAACCAGGGCTGTCTAGCACACAAACACTTCAGGGTTTCACTGGTGTACTTGCAGGCTGATTGTGAGTATCCCAGGGTGGGAGCTATAGCAACAAAGCTTTGGAAGGCACCTAGGATTGCATAACAAATGGTGTCACATACCCTCAAATGGTGAGGACTGTACCTCCAAGGACCAGGACTATCTGCCACTGATTCACTGTATGATCTGGTGTAAATCCCTTAATCTTAATCTGTCTCTCAACTTTATAAATAAAAATGACAATTTGTCCTTATTTATAAAGCATTTTGAGACCTATGAATGAAAGCACTGCAAGAGCTATGAATTATAATTACTGTTACTATTATTCCACCTTTATATTCTGAATATACAAACTGTGAGAATGGGTAGATCAGATTGATTTGAAAAATTACTGTTCATGACTGTTCAATGTGATGAAAAGTTTTTAAATCCAGCATAAAAAGTTGACAGAACACATATATCTTGCTGTATAATGTAGGCTAGTAACAGGGGTCCAAGATGATGATTTACTACCTGCTTTTCTACACTACTGACTACCATCCCTCAATGTGCTATGTCACTCAGTAACTGTCTTGATTTTTTTCCTCTTAATGTAACATTTCAAATTATACACTATGGGCATGTTCTTACATGAATACATTAATCAGAGTAAGAACTTTGATAATTACAAAATTACTGAAAACATACTTTTGGGGGAAGAAGGTCTGACATCTGCAAATGAATTTCAGTGAGAGAATGTATCATAGAATAGTGACAGGGCACATCTGTTAGTCTCTAAGGGTGCATCTACACTGCGCCCAGAGCGCAAAATAAGCTACGCAATTTGAGCTATGCAAATTGGTATCTTATTTTGAGTTAATTTCGAAATAGTTTATTTCGAAATTTGGCGCTGTCTATACAGCACTTTGAAATAAATCACCATTCCAAAATGTCCCTTACTCCTCGTGGAATGAGGTTTACAGGGACATTGGAATAGTGAGCCTGTTATATTTCGAATTATATTTGGCTAACTCAAAAGACATGGAATAGCTATTTCAGGATACCTCCAGTATCCCGAAATAGCACTGCAGTGTAGACGTAGCCTAAGATGGCACAGGACTCCTCATTGTTAGGGCACGTCTTGACACACAAACATTGGCATTGTCCAAAAAATACTGATTTACTAATAAACACATAAAGGAAATGCAAAGGAAATATTTAAGTTTTTCAAGATTCAGTCCAGAATCTTTTCTGTATATTCCCTATATTTGCAATAATTTGAATACTTATCTTACAGTAATTTGCTTCTCTCCATGCAATAAAGTCTAAAAACTTCTACATGTATAACTCCTGACATGTCTTTGGTTTAGTTCATTAAATCAGCTCATAAAACAGCACAACCATAATTAATGTAACAACAAACCAAAATGAAAAATAGGATAAAAACATCATCTCATTTAACAAAAATCAAATACTAGTTGATGTGTAAAATGGAAGAACAGTCTTAAATCTTAAAACAGAACAAAAGTCATTGCATAAATTGGTCTTAGTAATATCACAAAATGTGATGGATGAGAAAGTAGTTTTAAATAAGCATACTATTTTAATTTGATGTAGAAATCCTTATGACAGTGATTATAAAATTTTATCATTGTATCAAATAATATATTGTACAAATAAAGTTATACTTTAAAATGTGATTTTTTTAATGCTGGTTACTTCAGCCCAAATGGCAATGAACTATACTGCTTTACAAAGAACATTATACTCTCCATATGTCTCCATCTTTAAAATTATTTGTTGTTCTGAAAAAAAAAAATCTTTCCAATTAGATCATTATAATTTTCACCAACGCGACATTGTTCACTTGACAGACAAGAGGTAATTGTAGGTAGGAATTCTCTACTATTAAAATGTATCACAGCAGCAAACAGAATAGTATGTTAATTACCCTACCAGACACTTACCATTGTATTTCACTAATTTTAAGACATCCAGAATAATTTTCTGCTTTTAGATCCACACATGTTAATGAAAACGTAGCTTGACATCAAATAATTTGAATGACAGATTTATACCAAGGTAGCATAAAACTGCCCCTCTCCCAGTATATGGAGGTTTATGTATGCAAAGTCTTTTACAACCTACCAACTACTTTTTAAAACCTTGTGGCATGACAGTTATTTCAGTCTGAGTAATATTTTCTCCACGAGGAATCAAAAGACTAAAACCAATTAGTGGATGAAAGAACTGTACAATTTTTTCAACAGAACACTAGGATCAGCACAATGTACATTTGCTGCATTTTACAAGAAGCTTCTGTTTAAACAGTAAAGCTTTTTTTGATTAAAATTTGCCCTCATTTTTCTTAGATAAATTTTTTTAAAAAACCACATTTTTGTAAATTATAAGAAACAACACTACATGGTACAAAACTCAGCTTACTTTTAACCCAACTGATCTTAATATTTAGCCCTTCCATATGAAGTATAACTACTATTCACATGAATCATTGTTTAGGCCTCAGAAACAGTTTGTATAAATAAAGATTGCAGGGTATTAAAAAAGTTTATTAATTTATTATAAAACAAAATAATCTCTAACCTATTGATGAATAAAATTTAAAAGTATATTAAAATGTAATAATAAATGCATCTGCTACAAATAAAGGCAGAAAAATGTCCTTATGTGACAAAATGAATGAAGACATTTAAAAAAAGAAGTAACCTCAATTGAACAATTAAGTTTGGAACTCTTTACAAAGACAGGATTATAAAAAGTCTGTACCTGCAAAGGAATCATTCTATGGAGCTTCAGTGCCCCCTTCTGGTGGACTTTGGCAAAACAACTACCACAGTAATCTTCCCCACATTCGAAGCATACCTTGAATAAAAGAAAATAACAGCAAAAATGGATTCATGATACATAATTACTGTTGAAAATTTTTTCCTTGTTCATATTTTCCAAAATGTTAAAAACAAAACTTGAGGATATAAAATTAAATATTAGTATGTTCTACTAATTAATGTATACACCATCCACATTAAACATTTTACATTAATCATGACCAAAAGATTATTTTAAATGAATTCAAATCAAAGTCCATTGGCTAGCTTTCCATAGTCAAATATTAAATACTATTTGCTGGCATCTACTCACCAGTAAAGCATTTTTGTTCTCACACTGTCCACATGCCTTCCCCTTTATTTTAGGTTTTTCAGGAATTGCAGCATTTGCCATTTTATGTATAAATGGTTGTTTTATTGGCTCTGGAAAAATACAATAAACGGCAATAAAAATCAATATAAGATGTTAAGCATGTATTCTGACTCCTGGGATTGAGTATTTTGGTTCCACATAATTTGATATATTAATTTCTGCAGTACAATTGTTTACATGAGCTTAAGAAAAACTATCATGCAGCACATAGGAAAATAAAATTCAGTACAGATATTAATTTTAATTTCAGGCTTCTTAGTGGTAACTATCAAAAATAAACTATAAACAGTGTGGTTCTTATTTTCTTACACTACGAAAAGCATCTTCCAAACTGTTTAATTAACCTTTAAGGAATACAAAATATTAACATACTTTATTTTACTTGGTGAATACAAACATCACTTTACCATGAATCTGTTCTTTGAGTATCTTCAACTTCACTTTTCCTGAAGAAGCCTATACAGAAACATTAAATTAGATATGCATAAATATACATAGAAAAGTAAAATAACTATCAGTATAAATACAAAATATATCCACTAAATTATGCATTTTAACATGCAAAGTCAATGACAAAATTTATGTTTGAATGATGTTTTTTAAAATAAGTTTTCATTTGAAAAGATACAGATAAACAAAATTTGTCATAGTTATGATTCCTCTGACAAAAAAAAATGAATTTTACCAGATTTTCATTAAAAAAAAAAAAACCCATGGTCTGTTATCCCAACCATCCCAGTAATAGCAAGACTTTTCATTAATTTATATAGATTTGGCTTTCTGTCCCCTGCCCTGTAATCTGTTCTCTCATACACAAATCTATGGTGTTAAAACAGGGATTGAACTATAAATGGAGTTTTTAATGGGACTCTCCTGTTATCATCCAGTGTCTTTGTGTAACAAAGACAGGATATTATTCTAACCTGCAGAAAGCCCTTGAATTCCCTGATGCTTCAGACAGGTACAAGAGGTTTGCCTGCATAGTCCAACTGAATTATCAAGGCTAGTAGTGGGAAAAGTATAGTGTAGTATAGATTTTAAGTGTTTTTATTATTTTAGTTATTTATGTTTATGTAATGTTTAAGATAAGCTAAAATGATTACTTTTACCTTTCGCCATTCTATACTATCATTTTTAGCTATAGCATATAATCTAAAAATACATCTATAAACTATAGCCCACTGCATAGTTTCCCATATTTGGGGTACATGAAGAATCTGTCCATCGGTTAATTCCACAACTGACAGACAAAGTCAATTGTAAAATTTTAGATGTTAATCCATGTGCATTTTCCTGGCCAAATTGAACAGCACTGTCTTTCCCCTGCCCTTCTTCCCCACAGAGAAAGTCACATAGTGGATCAGATTGAGGTCTGGAGTAATAAAAATGGAGGAAGTATAATAGTACAAATGCAAGGTCATACATTTAGGGGCAAGCAACAAGAATGTCTGCTATAAACAGGAAGCTCATCAATTGAAAATGACAGAGCAGGAAAACAAACTGAGGGTATTAGTCGCAGGATGACATAAGCCACCAATGTGATATGGTTGTGAAAAAGGCAAATGCAATCGTAGAACACATCAGGCAAGGTATTTCCAGTAAAGACAGGAAAGTATAAATGCCATTGTACACAGCAACTCATCTGGAGTTGCGTGTACAATTCCATGTACAAAACCCATGTTTAGCAAAGATAAATTCAAACTGGAATATATATAGAGAAGTCTCAGAGGGGAAGCTGAGTTAGTCTGTAACTTTTAAAAAACAATGAGTAGAAAATGTTTATATATATAAAAATAATGGGGTTGTCTGGAGATGAGACTCATCTGAGGAAGTGGGTTTTGCCCACGAAAGCTCATGATTCTCTCTCTCACTACAGATATAAAGAATGGATACTGGGACAACCAAGGGAATATAGAGCCTAATTTATGAGGAGACTAAGGGTATGTCTACACTACAAAGTTAATTCGAAACAACAGCCGTTATTTCGAATTAACTTTAATAGCATCTACACATACAAACTGCTATTTCGAAATAAATTCGAAATAGTGGAGCCCTTATTTCGAATTTGGTAAACCTCATTCTATGAGGAACACCACCAAATTTGAAATAGCTAATTCGAAATAAGTGCTGTGTAGACACTTATTTCAAATTAGGGGGCCTCTAGCCCTTCCCAGTTTCCCCTGGTGGCCACTCTGGGCCACACAAGGAAAACTCCTCTCCTCTCCCCCAGCCCCAGGACCCTTAAAGGGGTAGACTATGGCCACTGGGCACATGCGAGAGCCAGGCCTGCCAGCAGCCGCAGACCCTCAGCCAGTGGCCACACAATGGCAGCCAGCTGTCCCCCACCCAGTCCCCCAGCACCCAGGGGCCAGCCAGGGGCCGTAGACGGTGCGCGCCCTCATGGACTAGTGCGGAGATCATGGACCTCACTGAGGTTTGGGGGAGGCCCCAACGTCCATGACCTCCGCACTAGGCGGAGGAACGCAGCCATCTACGGCTGCATAGCGGCCACCATGTCCAGAACAGGGCACAGGCGCACCCAGGAGCAGGTGCGCTTGAAGGTGAAGGAGCTGTGGCATGCGTACACCAGGGCCACCAGGGGCGGCGTCGCAGCAGGGGCTGACACCTGCCCCTACTTCCCCGCCCTCGACCGAATCGTGGGGGGCGGTGTGGTCTGCGACAGCCTGGGGGGCAGCAAGCCAGGAGCTGAGGGTCCTGACCCGGGCGCAGCAGAGGTGCGTCCACCACCAGCTGTCCACCACCAGCTGTCCTGGCACCGGAGTCAGCAGTGTCATCCAGGGAGGCCATACCAGTAAGTGCCAGCACTGTCCCCTACCCGGGGGGGAGGCGGGGAGGGAGACCAGGGACCGCGCGCGTGGGCCATGCCTCCCACGGATCACGCAGCCAACTGTGCACATGCGAGCACATGCCATGCCACCCTTGGGCAAGTGGCTCCAGCTGCGTGACACCCAGGGGCCGTGGCACAATAGGCACATGCATGTGTGAAGAGATCTGACATGCTCCTGACCCCAGGGCGGGACCCAGCAGGACGCTCTCCCTTCACACGCCCCCTCTACACAGAGGCAGGGGACATCTCCCTCCCGCCCCGGCCGCACTATACACGACACAGGGGCATGGGTGCGGTCTTGGGGCAGCTCCCAGTCCTGGGGAGAGCCAGACATCCTGACCAGGGCCTCTGTGCAAGCACATCGGCTCTCACGGTGCAGGGCACGGTCGCCCTCACGTCACGGGGGGGGCTGGGCATCATCCACTGTGTCCCCAGGGAGAACTGACCACTTCTCTTCTTTCTCTACAGCTGCACCAGCTGCTCGTGCAGGGCGCACCACCGCGCCCGGGACATGCTCCCGCACCCGCAGCCTCAGCAGGACCACCACCACGCGGCAGGGGTACCGGGACCAGCACCTGGGGGCCCTGCACCACACCATCCAGGCCTGGATGCAGGAGGACCTGCAGCTCTGCTAGGAGCAGCTTGCTCAGGACCATGCCATGTGCTCAAACCTGCAGGCCCTGCTGCAGAGTGTGCTGCCCCGTGCCGGTCCTGCACCTGCTGCTCCCCCAGCTACCGTTCCTCCTCCCACTCCTGCCCCCCCTCCCACCTCTTCCTCCTCAACCTCCACACCCTCCTCCCCATCTCCCCGAGGACGCCAAGGCCCCCGCACCCGCCGTGCTGGGAGACATGTGGCCCGACAAGACCCCCACCCTTGAACCCTGAGCTTCCCCTCCCCCTTCTTCCCCTTGCTTCCCCCTTCCAGCTCCCTCGTCCCAGGTTTCCCCCTCCTCTCTCCCACCCTCTCTCCTCCCCTCTCCTGCCTCCTTTCCCCAGTCTCCCCAGAGTTTCATTCCCCCTCCCCAGTTGTTTTAAATAAAGACAGTTTCTATTTTTGAAAATACATGTATTTTATTTGACATCGGGTGGTGGTGGGGGCTAGGGAAGGGTAAGTGGAAGGACGAGAGGGAGGAATGGGGCACAAGCCCCCAGTGGGGCAGACCAGGGAGACTGTTAGCGCTCCTCAGGGTGGAAGCTCTCCCGCAGGGCCCACTGGATCCTGACAGCCCCTCAATGGTGCTCCCGGATGGCAGCCTGCAGACAGTGCAGCCAGGCTGCTGGCAACGTGTCCACGAGACGCAGCAAAGTCCCCGGGGGCAGGTCTGGTTCCATGTTGCAGAGTGCTGTGGTGTCCCGAGTTAGGGCAAGCAGAGCACTCCGAGACACAAATGCTTTGCTGTCCCTCAGCGAGGTAGACCAGCAAGCAGAGAAACCCGAGAACTGTCTGTCCGGGATGGGGGGTCGGGTCCCTCTAAGCACAGACCTTGGATAGTCTGAGGCAGCAGACCCACACACTGAGTCCGACCCTGATGCCCTGCTGGCACTGGTTCTGGCCAGCCTTACCTTCGATTCAGGGTCCACTCAATGTGGACGCGCTATTTCGAATTAGAAAAACGCTATTTCGAATGAGTTTTTGTGTCTAGATGCGTTATTTCGAATTGGCTTATTTCAAATTAACTAATTCGAAATAGCGCTGTAGTGTAGACATACCCTAAGAGATGCTGGCTTGTTTATCCTAGCCAAATGGAAGCTGAAAAGGATACAACTGCTCTATATAAACACAGGGAGGAGAACACGGTGAACACCAGAAACAGAGAACGGCTATTAATATTGCAGGCTAATATATGCAGGTATAAACTGGCCATGAATACATTTAGGCTGGAAATGAAAAGACTTCTCATCATCAGAGGTGCAAGGTTCTAAAATAGTTTTTCAACAAGTAGTGGGCCAAACAACCTAACTAGTTTTAAAACAAACTTGGTAAGTTTATGAATAGGCTTTAAACAATGGGGTTGTCTGCAGTAGCCTGGGATTGGACTTAATGGTGCAGGAGGTCCCTTCCAGTCTTACGTTCTTGTGTAAGCAGGGCTGGTGACAAGTTTGGCCCAAGCCCCTCACTTTGTATGTATCTCTGAGTAAATCAATTTGAACCGCAGGAATTAGGAAGCCTATCTATTTCTAAGCTGAACACAGACCATTTAGACTTAGAGTATCCATCTAAGATTCTTCATAGTAGTTGAGACTGTAAGGCTACGTCTAGACTACAAGCCTCTTTCGAAAGACAGCGTCTAGACTGCAACCACTTCTTTTGAAAAAGCAAGTCGCTTTTTCGAAAGAGAGCACCCAGGCAGTCTGGATGCTCTCTTTTGAAAAAGCACTGTTTGCATACAAGAACGCCTTTTTTTGAGAGAGCACTTTCGAAAAAAGGCGTTCTTCCTTGTAAAATGAGGTTTAACGCAGTCAAAAAAACCGCCGCTTTCTTGCAATTTAATTTTGAAAGAACGCGGCGGCAATCTAGACGCAGGGGAAGTTTTTTTTGAAAAAAGGCCATTTTTTTTTTAAACCCTGTAGTCTAGACACACCCTGAGCAGAAAAAAATCATTCTGATGGATTCTGCTATCAGATCTAATATTTTTAGCAGAGATCATAAACATTGTTTGACTCAGTAGTTAGCTCTTGAATCACACAGAGTGCAAGCATATATTAATTAGTAGCTCAAGACCCACATCCTTAGGGAACAAAAGCAATTTATTTTCCTAGAGGTGTGATACTCACGAACATATGCTTTTATAGGTGGCACTACAAGCTGAAGCTCTCTAGTCCAGCACCCTTGGGACCTGACTGGTGCCAAACCAGAAAATTTGCCAGACCACAGAAGCCTATTCTAGCAGCTTTACCAATATTCCCACTGCTTACTGGGTTCTTAGAAGACATTTGGGGTAAATTAGAGCTAACAACAGCACTGAGAGCCAGGACTGGTGGCTGTAAACAAACTTTATCTGACTGCAGGAACCTTGGCTACACCCATGATAAGTGGACATCCGGCTTAAATCATGCCATACCAAGGATGTTGCTGAAACAGACAGTGCCATACTAGAGAGGTTCAACCTGTAGTAGCACTGGCTACAATTAAGGTTCCCAACACTTTCCATTATAAAGATCATGGTTTCAACTGCTTATCAGTTTGCCAAACTTAAATTGTTGTGACTGAAATTTGACAAGCAGACTTAATATTTTTGGAAAGTTTCATCAAGAACATTTCCATGAAGGAGAAATACATCATTTCGCCTGCATTAAAAACAAAATGGTTGAACATTTTGTTAAGAGCTTTAGCATCCTGCATGCTTTGGAGAAGAGACTTGAAATTTGGCATGAGTATTGCCTTTACCACCAGGCAGTGTTCCCTGTATACTGTGTACTTGTGCCACTGCGCCCAGGAGAGATTTAAATTTTGCCCAGCTGATTAGCAGAGTACCCACAGCTGGATATGTTGCTGCTGCTGATGGTGCATATTTGCACATGCCTCTGTGTACATAAAAAGATTTATTCTGCATATGGATGGAAAAGATTAGAGGGAATATTGGTTCCAGGGATATGTCTTCTACTGCTCTTGAGAAAAAATTGTCCAAGTTATAACCCTTGGAAAAATCTAAATGTTCACATGTTCAATAAAGATTTGCCATAGGCTTTAGCTGAAATTTGTGAAAATTCTTTCTGTTCTTCACACACTCCAACCCAACACAGTAGGGCTGAGCAGGATTTTGCCAGCAATTGCTCTAGCACTGAACACCAGAACAAGGAGAAGCTCTCTCCCGTGCTCTTAATACCACCCTCTTTGCAGTCACCCAGGCATCATGGATGAAGAAGCAAACTGATGTGAAAGTAGACATGTTGAGAGCTAGTCTGGAGGCAGGTAGCCAGAGGGTGTAGATTCCAAAAAGCAGTCCAGGTATAGGGAAGCACAAGGCACTGAATAATGCTTTGATTCTGAGGTTAAAAGGATGTGACTACTGTCATTAAACAGAGTGCATTCGCATTATGATACAAGGGAACAAGAAGGCTACATTAAGATTACACAAGCACAGGCCCTATCAGAGGGGGGGCCAGGAGGGCCATTTGACCTGGGCCTCAGGAGACAAAGGGTCCTCAAATTTTGACATTTTTCTACCAAGTCATTTCTATTTACTATACACCTTGCAGTTATAACAAAAACAACAAAAGAAGCTATATATACCTGAAAAAAAAAAAAAAAAAAAAAAGATTGAAACCATTGTGGGACCTTGGGCCTTTGGCAATTTTTCAGTTACAACCAAGTTTTCATCTGCATGACTGAAGACTGGAGTAGCTTCTGTGATTAGTGATTCTACGTTATGAAACACTGTTTACAGTTTTAGAGGTTTTGAAAGTCGTAATTAATTCTGTTACTGTACAGTGACTTTGCTTGGTCTGAGGATGTGTTTAACCTTTAAATTAGATGCTTATCTCTGCACAGAAGATTTTTGTATTCCTGTTTTACCATGTGTGTCTTCGTATCCAATAACTATATCAGGCTGAGCTGTAAGCTACCTCTTCGTCCAGTTTTAGATTCACCTTTAAAGGCTTTTTTGTGACAATAAATTTTTAATTTTAGTTGTTTATTAAACTTTCCATCTAATCTGGCAAGAGCCCCAAGTTCATATTCATGATAACATACCAGTTATTAGAGGAATTTAATAATGGAAACATGTTAACAGACGAAATTTCAAGACTTTGAAATGAGGCTATAAGGGCCATAGTAAATAACACCCCCCAAAACGTTATTATATAATATTCACTGTGAAGGATATACAATTAAAATGTTGTATAATTAATAACCGTTAGCAAATTAATGTATTGTGTGATACTGTGTTTTAAAAGAACCCCTTTATAAAAATGAAGTGAAGATTTGAAAGTGGTGCAAGTAAGAGACAGCAAAAGTAACAGACTGAAGGAACAGTTAAGAGTTTAAAGCCAATAACATCATTTCTTGTAGAAAAGATGTTTTAGCCATTAGACAGTGACCACACTGACAGTGACACTTCCAGTTCTGATAATGAAAACTTTGTACACACAAATGACATTTCAATGCCACTGCCTCAAAATGAGATCATTAATCAAGGCACAGAAATGCCAACAGTAGCAATAGATGCAGAATCTATGCTCGATTTAGAGACTACAGGAAGAAAATGAGGACCTCAGAGATGCTGTGCAGCAAGAGCAAGAACTTATGACTAGCACAGGACACAGTGTAACAATAGTAGCATCAGAACCCAATATTGAGAACAATGTTGCTCAAATGCAGTCATTTCTCAAAGTTAGTTGTTTTCAGATTCCAAGTAATATACCAAAAGATGCTGAAAATCATGCTTTTCCCACTTGTCTGCTGACAAACTTTTCCAAATGAAGAGATCTACACAAGAGACTGGCTCTGCTAGAGCATGGAAAAGCAGGCTCAGTACTGTGTACTCTGTTTCATTTGTAACACTAATACTTCAAATGCATCAGTACTGTCTGATCCATCCAGTTGGAGCATCAGTAGATGTTGGAGGAAGTTGAAAGATCGAATACCTGCATAGGAAACTTCAGTATCGCATAAAGATAACTATGATACATGGAAATCAGCTAGTAGAGCAGCACTTGCTGACAGTTCAACCGAAAACTTCTGAGTGAAATAAAACACAGATATTGATAACTGGAAAAAACTCCTGCAGCACAAATTGAATGTCATTATTTTTCTTTCTGACCCCCTGGGGACTGGCTTTGTTGGGTTCCAGTCAGCATATCGGTGACCCTACAAACGGAAAGTTTCTTGAAATACTTGAGCTTTGAAAAAATGAGGAGTAATGTTCGTTCGAACCAAGGGGTTTGATTCAAACTAACACGTCCCGGAGCGCACTTCCTGGTTCGAATCAGCTGTTGAGCGGAATAATGCATGGGCGAGATTATGCTAATGAAGCGTGGGAAATTTAAATCCCTACTTTATTAGCAATTTCGGTCGGCTACATTTGCATCCCTAGCTCGAACTAGGGAGCAAGTGTAGACGTACCCTGAAGGACATTTGTGCAAACAACAATTCTTGAAGAGGTACAACATGCAAAGTACTTTTCAATTATTATTGATGCAACTCCAGAGTGTTCTCATAAAGTACAGATGGCCTTGGTTGTTTGATATGTTAACATTTTAGGAAGTTCAAAGGTTTCAATTGAAGAATGATTCATTTTGTTCCATAATTTCATGAAAAAAAACTAGAAAAGAAATCACCACTCGTGTATTAGACATTCTGGAAGGCTTCAAATTAAATTTTCAAGTCTGCATTAGCCAAGCTTATGACAATGGATCCAATATGGCTGGGAAGTACAATGGAGTACAAGCAGCCCTTCCTGAGCAAAATCCAAAGTGTATTTTCTCCAACTGTGTCAACCACACACTACATTTTGTTGGCGTTGATTGCACTGAATCACGCAAGTAAGCAATTACATACTTTTGAACAATCCAGCGATTGTACAACCTCTTCAGTAGCAGTTCTCAAAAGTGGAAAATTCGGAAGCAGCATATGCCTGTTTCTCTTCATGGCGTGTTGACACCAAGATGGTTAGCATGAATTGATGGCATTAGACCAATTGCACAGCATTTGGACTCTGTGAGAAAGGCTTTAAGTGAGTTTGAATCTCTTACCCTCACAGCACAGTTTTGCACTGAGCTTAAGTCAATTCAGAAGTATACATCCAAATCTGAATGCATTTTAATGTCGTCAATGTGGATGAAGCTGCTAAAAATTATTTACAAAACTAATCTTGAAATTGAAGCACACAATGCTAAGTAGATGTTGAGAGGGTAACACTGAACAACTTCTTAAAGATATTCAAAAGATTTGTAATCAATGGGATGCAATCCTTTCTGAGTCCAAATCAGTAGCACAGGGTATTGACATTTCATCTGAGTTTTCTACCAATCACAGCCTAACATCTCAATCTACGCAGAAAGGTACTATCGAGTCAATTTTTTTTAATTGACTCTATCTAATCTGGTTTTACATGTCTATTTGAGTCATTCCAACAAATTTGTACCCTTTGGGAGTTCAGAGTACTAAGTGATGACGATCTATATTCAGCAGCTGAACAGATTCAACAAAGGTTTAACAACAAAATTTCAAAAGATCTCTGTGATGAGACTGTCTTCCTGAAACATATATATTCCACCAACTTTAAATCGGACTGCAAGCCAAAAGAACTACTTCAAGAAATATTTGATCTCGGCCTGTCAACTGTATTCCTAATTTCACAATTGCATTACATGTTTTTGTCAGTGTCCCTGCATCAGTGGCTTCAGATGAATGCACACTGAATGTGTTAAAACAAGTAAAGAACTATCATTGTTCTACAATGGTATTTTACAATTACAAATTCAAAGCGTTTGAATGGACTCCCAATGTTTAACATTACCAGTGATGTTGCACACAAATTAGATTTTTCTTCAATTATAAACGAGTTTCCACACAACAAAGCCAGAAAAGCATTCCTAAAATGAAGAGTTTTGCTTGCAGTGGAAACTCACAATTAAAGTTACATTTTTAATATACAAGGTATTGGTATAATGACTTAATTGTTAATAAATAAATGTCTCAAGTATTCATTTTCATATATTCTTTTGTTTTTAGTACTACCCTATGGATGAGAATTTAGATACATGGGGGGCCAGGGCTAGGGCTGGGTTAGGGTCTCTAAACTAAAAGTGGCCTGGGCTTCTGTCATTCTCAGGAGCTTCGTCTACACTAGCATATTTTCTGCCGAAAAAACTGGCAACGAGGGATTCATTAGCATACGTCGTGATCTCATTAGCATATTTCCTGCCATTTCTTTTTGTGCAAGGGGTTTTTGCGCAAAAAGAAGCAGTGTGGACATGGGGTTTTTTACGCAACAACCCCATTTTGCACAAGATCCTGTCCCAGAGAGGCATAAGGATCTTGAGCAAAACGGGGGTTTTTCACACAAAAAAAAAAGTCCAAATTGCTTCTTTTAGAGCAAAAACCGCTTGCGCAAAAAGAAACGGCAGAAAATATGCTAATGAGATTGTGACTTATGCAAATGAGTCCCTCAGCATATTTTCTGCTGGAAGAACTCACAGTAAAGACGTAGCCTGAGAGGGCTTGCACAGACAACCTTCATTCTAGTGTTCCTTAACTTCTCAGAGCTTGACTTTGCAACCAGAACATTCTTTTAAGGTAGTTATTTTGAATGTACTATTATATTTCACTTTGCAGCATATACCTATGATTAACTTGATTACCCATATCTCCCTAAAGAAACTTTAGAGAATTCTACATTTTTTTATAGAAGAAAAATCCAAAAATGTTTTCTGTTACTTTTTTACACAAACAAAAAATATTTTGGACCGTAAATATGATAAATGTAGCTAATTCAGTGTACTACAGTTTGATCATTCAAACAGATTTGGACTTGGGATTTACCCAAAGCCCACTGAAATTAATAGAAAGATTCCCAAATGACTGCCATGGGCACTGAATCAAGCCCTTAACAATCTGTCTTGTGCAAGCAGCACAAACTTACCCTTAACTAACCTAATGATGTAAATCAACAAAACAATATTGTACCCTTTCTCTAGCTCAGTGGGACACTATATGTTCTGTGCAGAAAAACAAATATCCTTGAAATGTTACTTATAAAATGCTCCATTTCTCATATTAATATTTAAAATTGTCTTATCAGTTAAGTTGCATTATGCCAAAATAGTGAGTGATTATAATCCACAAAAGTATTTTCCAAATCTTGAACCTTATGAGACTATCTGAATATCAAATGAAATTTTTGTACCTTAACATTTTCTTTATTCTGGGACCACCCTGGAGGTTGAATGCCCATTGGTCCTGCCTGTCCAGATTGCCAACGATATCCACTTGACCGTCTAGAGAATAAAAAAGGATCCAAAATTTGATTACTAACCATATTTCTCCTGTAAATTGGAGTGGGTGAATCATTTCCCCCAATATCCTGATTTCCCCATCCCTTCTGTCCTCTAAGTGTTCTCTCTTTAAGAGAGAATAAATGAAAGATCTTGTATCCTTGTTTGTCTCTGAAAAGTATTTTAGTACACTTATCAGTATTACACAAATTAAATAATTAAGAACAGTAGCAGCACCTCTGAGATTGTCTGTCTTGTATTAATTCATTCTGAGGTGCAGCCAAGCTGGTGGTCTCAGTCTCAATATTAGTCTTGCACCTTTCAAAACCACTACATTAATTTTAGCAAGAGATGGCATAAAAATCACTGAAAACTAAAGGAGGAGCTGAAGAACTATAATATTTTAAAGTTTTAGCTATTTATTGAGATTTTGTCAGAGCATAAAGGCAACTAGAAATCAGAAATAAATTACTATGATCCAATGAAATTAACAGCACTTAATGCTCAAATAACATTATATGTATATTAAAGTGCTGTATAAATATTAATGAATTCATCCTTATAACCCCTCTGTCAGATAGAAAAATAAGAATTATACACATTTTACTAATAGGTAATGAGTCTCTGAGCTTACAGTTATTTGCTAATGTCACACTGTGAGTCACTAGCCAAAATTAGTCTATGGCTCACTTCACCAGACAATGCTCACTCCCTAAACTGATTCTTTCCATCACATGTGTATCTATTACAATGTTTAGTCATTTTGAAATGTTATGTGCATGCATTTAACTGACTGAAACAGTGACAAAGTAAAAAGTATGGTACTGATTCACTGATTTAACTCCAGAGTTACAATCTCACTGGAAAAAAAAGAAAAAGATGATGTCACTGGAGGGGGGATGTGGAGGGGGAGAGGGACTCTGGCTGGCAGTTCTGATATTATGTTCCACAGGGGAGGAGAAAGAGAAATGATTGTGACATCAGAGGTAAATCAACCAATCTCACAGGAGAGACTGTAAAAAAACCCACTAAACAAAAAGCAAGCTTATCACAGGCCAGCAGGAGGCTGTTGATAAGAAAAGAAAAGAAAAGAAAAAGAAAAAGAAAAAGAAAAAGAAAAAGAAAAAGAAAAAGAAAAAGAAAAAGGAGCTCAGAGGGAATAGTGAAGAACACTATACAAAACATTAGTCTTTAGCTGGGTTACCCACAAGTGATTTTTCAAAAGAACACACATCTCATTGGAATGCCTTGATTTTATAGTTAAATTACGAAGAAATTTCACTTACTCCCTCCTCTCTTCTTTTTCTCTGCTCATATTAGATTGCAGTTGCTGTAGTTTCTTCTCCATTTCTCTGTTTTCTAGTTCTAACTGTACTTTCTCCAACTTCAGCTCTCGTACATTTCTGGAGAAATGAATTTGAAACTTATGAAGACTGTCAGAACATGGAAGAGAATGAAAAGAGATTTTGGACAGATTTTAAGTGGCAGGGCACAATGTTCACAATTTTTAATATTGAAGGTGAGTAATCCGCATCGTCCGCCTCAAGCCTAAAAATCTAGGTCTGACAACTACATTACTTGTCAGACAGGGCCATTTTTAGGGCCCTATATGCATCCAGGAATGTTTAACCACAGAAGATGAGCTCCCTCACTCCCCTGAACTTGGGGATGGGTAAGTAGGAGAGATGGTGATCTACAAGACCTGAGTGCATTCAGGCAGGTAAAAGGAAAAAATAAAGGATGATGACTATGCCCTTCTTCCAGCCTAGGACAGATCTAACCAACCAGCAAAGCATTCCTAGTATAGACACAAGGTAATCACTATACTGTCTCAATACCAGCACTTACTGGAATAGCCATATTATTAAAACAAAGCTATGCTGGTAAAAGTTTTAAGCATAGATCAATCTCTTAATCCACAAAGAATTTTGAAAACCAGATCATAGATTTTGTGCTGCATTCTGAAATGGACAGAAAAATGTACCCTGGAGATTTCCGGGGCTTTGGGACAACACATTCCATGTTTAGTCAGGAGGACAAGCCACTATGTTTTAAACAAAACTTTGGAAGATATCAATAGAGAAGAGGTACATAAATCATCATAAAAAAGTAAAGATAGGGTAGATTTAAGTCTTGACTATTTTGAAAAGTTAGAATGGTAATGTGAGTTGGATAAGGGTGTGATTTTTTTTAACCAACATAGCTATGCTGGTACACTTGAACCTTGGATTTTGCTGGGCCAGTGAGGGGGATTTTGCTGGGCCAGTGAGGGGGATTAGGATAAGGGACTTAGCTAGTGCTTCTCATCATCTGCTGCTCCCAGGCACAGCTCCCCTGCTGCTAAAGGAGTGGCGGGGAAAAGATTCTGGAAGAGTACATCACTCCTCTGCCATTCCCCCAGCTGGGGAGAGAGGAAGCAGCAGCGAGCAGAGCCTTTTACACCTGCCAGGGTCCATACCATTGATATTCCCTAATTAGGGACACCTGGAGTACAAAGGTTATAGTGTATAGGATTCAATGTGATATAACTGCACCCATTTTGATGCTCAACTATGCTGGAAAAACCCTCTTTAGCACAGACAGGCCTTAATAAAGACAGTACATTAGATTATCTGCATAGCAATAATACCCAGGGCTCGACAAACCGCGGTGAGATCTACTCGCCAGCCCCACACTGCACATGCGCCAGACCGGCACTGCACATGTGCGCGGTGCCAGTGAAGGGGGCGAACGGAGCGACCAGCTGAAATCTACTCACCACAGGCGAGTAGAAACAGTGATTTGTTGAGCCCTGATAATACCCATGACTGAATTCAGTAAGTAAGTTAAAACATAAGAAAGTGAAGGTTGATAAATAAAAACCTGAAAAAAATAGTATCAGAGAGATATCTATAATTCTTACTTTTGTACAAACATAGTTTCATACTTTATGTTGAATATGAATGTATTAAAATGCAGAGAGTCACATAAAATCTCCACCATAGTCAGAGGAAAGGCACTTACTTCACTTTTAATTTTACAGAAGTTCCAGTTTTTGAACCGGGGAGTACTACAAAGTCATTGATGTTCATGATTCCCCAATGTCAGCTCGTCTCAAAAAAACAAAAATCAGGATGATTTGTGAAATTCTTTATGGTGAGTAACCTGTTCAAATGGAACAACTGGATTGAAATTAAAAATTGTAAAAAAATATATATAAAACTGTTCCAAAATATCAACACACTGGAAAAATTTGGAAAGCAAAAATTTATTATATCAAGTCAATCATGTGCTAAAGCAAATCTAAATTAAACTAAAATAACTTTTAGAGCATTTATGAGAGTCTCTGGCCCATTTTCTCTTCTCAGGTACACCCACACCCACACCCACACCCATTGTATAGTACAGTTGCATGGATTAACCAAGGATAAATTTGCTTCAGCATTTAATAAAACATGGATTTCTTGAAGACTATCCATAGCACACAACAGACAAAATAAGGTCCAAATGCCAGTGCTAAAATGAGCACTAACTCAAGGCAAAATCAGAATAAAACCACAGTAAAGTATTAGGGAAGCTGAAAGCCATCATTATACTATGCACAAGTCCATATAAAATAGGAAATATATGATTATTTCATGTATTTTCCAGAATTTAAGATCTTGACTGTACTTTCTGTAAATATTTTAATTTTTTTTATCTGAGTTATGACGTTCTTATCTGATCCACTTACAATTTTTTCAAGATACAACCACAGGGCAATAGCATGGTATGTCCATACAAGTCATGACACTTAGCCATGTTTATTTCACTGCATTTTGGGAAGATTCTCACAATCAGAAGTACCAGCAGCCAGAGAGACAATGTGCTCTGGGATGTCCTACTACACAGATTTCTGGAATTTGTCAAGTCATGTTGTGGAGGTATGATTTGAAGAGCTCCAGATAGATAGAAGAATGACAATTTTACAGCCTGATCACAGGAATACGATAAACCAGGTTGTACACAGGAATACAACCATAAACCAGCAAAGATGCTAGCAACGATGACTCGTGACTAGCAGTCACAGTTTCCTAATGTGCAATAAACATTACTGGTGTGAACACCAACTATTGTTAGAGCCAATCATGTAACTGACTAGTTGGTTAAAAAGCATTAGTATCGATGGCCTGAAAATGACCATTTTAATGCTGAAAAAAGTGTCAGAAACATGCACCAAATGCATTTATCTAATGTGACTGGATGCCCTTGGCAAGACTTGATGCTTCATTCGTTTCAATAGAGATTCAATAATAATAAAAAAGAAGAATCTGCTGTCAGAGTACATGTGTGTGCTAGAAACAGCAAGGCAGCTAAAAAGGCTGGCACAGGCACAGCTATTCCAGGTTTGATCTGAAGACTTATGAAAACTTAAAAACCAGTACAACAAAGGATTGAGCCATTAGTGCTCTCAAGTAGTATTTTAAACTGTATTTCTAAGCCATTCTTTAGATTTAATATATGTAATGCTGAAGTGACAGATACAGCAATTGTCTACAATATTCCTGAAAACACCTTATTGAACCATTCTCTGCTGATTATCTCTTTGTGGAGTCTCCAAATCAAAGGCCTAAGCAGTATAAAGGCAAAATTAACCTATTCATGGACATTCTAGTTCTGAATCTTAGCCCTTATCGACTAATCGAATAGTCGATGCCAATTGTATCGACTATTCAATTAGCCAATTAATCTAAATTTAACATCCCTGTGCAGTTGTCCTGAACTGTGTCAACTGTCAGCTTGTCTAAACACTAATTTGCCCCTGTGCGGACACACTTAGAACTGGTTATATCCATTTTCCTTGCCTCATTGCCAATGTACATTTACAGGAGCAAGCTAAACTAATACAAGGCTGGTGTAAATCAATAAGAATATCCGCCCCCACCCCTACCCCCTCTCTATCAGATATAGGCAGCAAGGGGGAAGGGAAGAAGAGCAGGTACTTCAAAGCCGCAGCATCGCATGAAGCCTGGGGCCAGACCCCGGGCTCCACGCAGCACTGCCGCTTTTAAAAGCTGCATGCAGCCCAGGGCCAGGTGAGGTGTCTGAGGCTGTACGCAGTGTTTCAAAGCAGACGCACTGCGTGGAGCCCGGGATCAGCTGAGGACTCCCCAGCTGATCCTGGGCTCTGTGCAGCGCTGCTTCTTTGAAACACCGCAGACAGCCCAGCATCAATCTCATCATGGCATTTCAAAGCAGCAGCGCCACATGGAGCCCGGGATCAGCTAGGGACTTCCCAGCTGACCCGTGGCTCAGTGCGGCACTGCCACTTTGAAATGCTGCGGGCAGCCCAGCATCAGGCTCCTTGTGGCATTTCAAAGCGGCAGTGCCCCATGGAGCCCGGGATCAGCTATGAAGCCTGGCCTCAGGCTCCCCGCAGCATTTCAAAGAGGCAATGCCACAAGGAGTCTGGGATCAGCGGAGGAGTCCCCAGCTGACTCCAGGCTCCAAGCGGAGCTTTCACCTTTGAAGTGTAGCAACAGCCCTAAGGCTTTGCTACACTTCGAAGGCAGAGGTGCCCTATCAACTAGTCAAATAGTCGATGCAAAATGCATCAACTATTCAATTAGTCAATTACCCGATACTTAACATCCTTACCGTGCACAGAGGTTGCTCTGCAGGATGCGGAGCAGCCTGTGCCCACCGCAGGCAGAGGCTACTTCGCGGCAGCTTCCCCTGCCCCGCACCCCGTGCCATTGCCTCTAATAGAGGCAGAGGTGGGAGGGGCAGGTGGCACCACAGAGCCACTGCAGGGGGAACCAGCTTTTAAGCCAGCTCCCCCCAGCACCAGATCCTGCTCCCCACAGTTGCTGCCTCTGTATCAGAGGCAGCAAGGGTGGGGGGTAATGCAAGTAATCTAGAAGATTAACCGATAAGATTAGTCTTATTGGTTCATCATATACTCGACTAATTGTTTACATATCTATTCCCTACCCTACCTCCCACTCACTTTTGAGATCTACATCTTTCAAACTATTCTCTCTCTGATTACTACATATTCCTGCATCCTATTCTCACAGCAGCCCCACACTATTTTGTTTCCATGTCCCCATTTTCATTCTTCCATGGATCTTCAGAATTTTCTCTATTTTATGTCCCTTTCACTTTACACTAACTTTAAAAGACATAAACTGTAATAGTTTAGTAGCACCTTAAAGACTAACAAAACATGTAGATGGTATCTTGAGCCTTCCTGGGTACAACCCATTTCTTCAGATGACTGAAGTATAGAAAGTCCAGATCCAAGAATAAATAAGGGAAGGTGGGGGAGGAGGGGAAAAAAAAAAGACAGTGAATAGATTGTTCAAGCAGTTACAAGAGGCTGATAAGAACAATTAGCACCTCCATTCATTGGTTGGTTAAGTCATTAGGATGTGGAAGGCAGTGTGCGAGCCAGCCAATAGCTCTGTTCATTCCATTCAGATAAGAATTAAACTTGTAAGTTCCAACTCTTCCCTGTGTATTTAGCTTGTGGAATTGGCCCGAAACAATGCAGTGACTTGGAGATTCATTAATGAGTGTCCAGGCACGTTAAAGTGTTCTCCAACAGGTTTCTGTGTGTTGCCTTTTCAGATATCTGAATTGTGTCCATTAATTCTTTCCCATAGAGAATGTCCAGTTTGGCCAATATACATGGCAGTGGGGCATTGCTGGCATTTGATGGCACAGATCACATCAGTGGATGTGCAGTTAAATGAGCCCGCGATGTAGTGGCTGATGTGGTTGGGTCCAGTGATGAAATCACTAGTGTAGATGTGAGGGCAGAGTTGTCACCAGGGCTGATTGCAGGGGTGGGTCCCTGGATGATTATGATGGAGATGTGTTGTGTGGTTACTGGAAAGAATTTGTCTGAGGTTAGGGGGTTGTCTGTAAGCAAGGATTGGCCTTTTCCCCCAATGCCTGTGAGAGTGAGGGGTCATTTTCCAGGATGGGTTGTAGATTGTTGACAATGCATTGGAGGGGTTTAAGTTGTGGGCTGTTGATGATGACAAGTAGAATTCTGTTGTTTTCTCTTTTTGGCCTGTCTTGAAGTAGTTCATGTCTGGGTACTCTTTTGGCTCTGTCAATCTGTTTTTTCACTTCTCTGGGTATTTCAGTTTTAAGACTGCTCTATATAGATCCTGTAGGTGTTTGTCTCTGTCTGGGATTGGAGCAAATCCTGTTGTATGTTAGGGCTTGGCTGTATACAATAGATTGAGAAATGTGTCTAGGATGGAAGCTAGAGGCATGAAGGTAAGTGTAGCGGTCGGTAGGTTTCCAGTATAGGGTGGTGGAAATTTATCCATCATTTACTTGTACTGTAGTGTCAAGGAAGTGGATCTCTCATGTGAATTGATCTAGGCTGAGATTGATGGTGGGGTGGAAGTTGTTGAAATCCCAGTGAAATTCTTCAAGGGTCTCTTTCCCGTGGGTCCATATGATAAAGATATCATCAATGTAGCGCAGTGGTCACCCACCAGTAAATCGGGATCTACTGGTAGATCTTAAAGCCTCTGACAGGTGATCCTGACTGGTTTGGCCAAGAGGCTATCAAGTGCCAGCACTTCAACTGCCCCTTCCTCCACTGCTGCTCATCTCCTGCCCTTTGCCTTGGAACCGCCCCCCCTCCCTAGGGAGCCTCCTGCTTTCTGTGCAGGGCAGGGCAGGGCAGGGCAGGGCAGGGATGCTGATGTTAAGGTGTCCCCTCCCACTCTGTATCCTTTCTCCACAAAGCAAAGAGGGGACACAACAGGATTTGGGATGGAGTTTGCTAGCTGCTTTAGGGAGCAGTCCAGGCTCAGGGCAGGGGTGAGCTTCCCCCCTTTGCCCCACTGCACCACCATCCAGGAGCCACCTGAGATATTCAGTGCTCAGCTGGAACCCTCATCCCGAACTCCTACCCCAGTCATGAACCCCCTCCTGAAGCCCAAGCCCTGAGCACCCCTTGCCATCCCAGAGCCTGCATCTAGAACCCCCTCCTCCATCCCAACTGCCTGCCCGAAGATCAGCTCAGAGTCCCTCTCAAGCTCCAGATCCCTTACTCCAAGACCAGAGCCTGCATCCCAATCCTCTGCCCCAGCCTGATGAAAGCAAGTGAGGATGATCAAGAGAGGGAGGATGGAGTGAGCAGGGGCAGGGCCTCAGAGAAGGGGAGGGAAGGTGGTTGAGCAAGAGTATTTATATTTGATGTAGATATTGGATTTCACTTAAATTCAAAAAGCAATCTCATGCTTAAAAAGATTGGAGACCACTGATGTAGCCTAAGTAGAGTAAGGATGCTAGGGGGCAAGAGCTGAGGAATTGTTGTTCAGCCATAAAGACGTTGGCATATTGTGAGGCCATGCAGGTGCCCATGGCTGCCGCTGACTTGAAGATACAAATTGTCTCTGAATCAGAAGTAGTTGTGGGTGAGGACAAAGTCATAGAGCTCTGTAACCACGTATGTAGTGATATCATCAGGGATGGAATGTTAGTGTAAAGAGCTTCTACGCTCATGGTGGCCAAGATGGTGTTTTCAGGAAGATTACTGATGTTTTGTAGTTTCCTCAGGAAGTTGGTGGTGTCTCTAAGATAGCTAGGAGTGCTGGTAGCATAGGGTTTGAGGAGAGAGTCAATATAGCCAGATAATCCTGTTGTAAGTGTGCCAATGCTTGAGATGATGGGTCATCCGGGATTTCCAGGTTTGTGTATCCTGGGAAGCAGATAGAAAACTGCTGTTGAGGGATTAGGAGGGGTGTTAGTGTAAATTTGGTCATGAGAAGCATCAAAGAGCTTCATGAGCCGTTGCTTTGGGGTGGGGGGGGGGGGTGGTATTCTTTAGTGGGATCATAGGAGAGAAGTTTGTAGAATCTGGTATTGGTGAGTTGTCTGGTCGCCTCCTGTTCATAATCTATTCTGTTCATGACTACTACAGCGCCCCCTTTCTTATCAGCCTCTTGTAACTACTTGAACAATGTATTCACTGTCTTTTTTCTTCTTCCTTTTCCCTCCCCTTCCCTTATTTATTCTTGGATCTCGACTTTCTATACTCCAGTCATCTGAAGTATCATGTATCATTCTAACACAAAACAAGCATCATTTTTACTATTTCACATTGTTGATAATTATGAAGTGGAGTTTATTAAAAACTAAATTCAAATTCAAGGAACCCCATTTTCTTACTAAATTCACTATTTCATACTGTTGTCATTATTTAGGTTCTGTGTCATACATTATACAGAAGCAATATGCATTTTGACCTTGACAGGTGGAGATATATGCTCCCATCAATTCTTCATGTTTCGCAGTTTAATAAAGATGAATACTATGATGGGTTGGGTTACCTGATAAAAATTAATGCTGTGACAACCATGTTTCATTACTAATATATTTAAGCCACAATTGAGGTCTGTATGGAACCAGACAGATGCAATAGTAGAAATTTCAACTCAAAACATGGATACAGGGCAGTGGGTTTTACTATCTCTTGTTTGATTGAGATGGGTGTGTCTGTTTCAGTGAGAGCAGAAGAAGAAAGAACAGAGAAGCTGACATACAAGCAGCAAAAAGCCAAAGACACAACCAGAACAAGCAATGGGAACGCGACTGACAAAAACTTAAAGGCTACGTCCAGACTGGCCCCTCTTGCGCAAGAAGATATGAAAATGAGGTGAAGCGGTGAATATCGCCACACCTCGTTTGCATACTTAATGAGCCACCATTTTGCACAAGGGGCTTTTGCGCAAAAAAGAGCCATTTACATGGCTCCTTTTTGCGCAAAAGCCCCCCTCTTGCGCAAGAACCGTTCTGCCGCTTTTTTTCGGGAAGAACGGCTCTTGCGCAAGAGAGGGGTTTTGCACAAAAATGACGGTTTATTCAGTATGCAAATGAGGCACGGTGATATTCACCGCTTCACCTCATTTGCATATTCTCTTGCCCAAGAGGGGGCGGTCTAGACATAGCCAAAGAGTGCCCTTTGGAGCTAAGTGCAAGCTGAAAAGGGGCTTAGAACTGTAAGCAATGAAGATGATTCCCACTATGCACAGGGAAACAGCATTCTGTATACTCTTTGTAAAGAAAAAGTATTGCCTGAAGTACCTGACTCCAACTAAATTTTGGCTAATTGGTTGGATCACAAAGAAATATCATCATTTTAGTTTTACTTTCTAAGAAGTTAACAGCCTGCAATCACAGATCTCTTTCCAATTTTAACAAAATCGCAGTTTCTCTCTCAGACATCAACCTATTCATAACTGCAAGCTACTTATTACGGTACATGAGATAACTGTCATATCTTCAGCTTTGCACTTTTGTTTGAAAGCCTCTACAGAAAAATTCCGACTCCTATTACGAAACGATATGTCTAGGGATACAGAAATAAACAATGTGAGTGAAGAAAAGACAGAATAAAGTGAAGGGGAAAAACAACTTTGAGAAAATTAAACTCCCCTCTTTAGTAGGGATGTTAAATATCAGTTAACTGAATAGTCAGGTAACCTCAAGAATTCTTATAGGTTAATCCACTATTCTATAGTCCGTGGGGGTGGGGCTGGCAGCCAGTGTGCTCCAGCCTCACTCCTGAGGAGCCCCCTGCCACGTTATGGTGCTACCTCTGTATAAAAGGCAGCAGTGCAGTGTGCCAGGCGGGAGCTGGTCTTGAGGGGAGCCCATTTAAAAAACAGCTCCCCTCATGGACTAGCTGCCTGTTGCCCTGTGCTGCTACCTCTGATAAAACGGAAGCAGCAGGGGGTGGCTGCAGCCTCTGTCTAGAGACAGGAAGGTCTGAGCTCCCAGACCTGGTGTGACTCAGAACTGAGCCAGGCTGTCTGCCTGCTTCTTAATACACTTTACATGCAGAGCTGCAGCAAGGGTAGGTCCCAGACCCGTTTCAAGCCAGGACTGAGCAGGAATGCTGGCCAGCCTGCTAAAAAATTTACTGCCAAGTGTGGGGGGGAGGGATGCACATAGTCTAAAGCATTAACCCGTAAGCTTTTCCTTATCGGTTAATCGACTACTTTATTGCATCCCTACTCTTTAGCACCTCTGTTCAAAACTTCTCTCAGCCAAGCAGGATTCATAGGTTTAGAGTGCTCCTGGGGACATCTCTAGAAAGACAAGACCGAAAAATACCGCTCCATTGCTGCAGTGTTTTGTTTTGATTTTGTCAGTCGTGAGTAGGTAGCTTTGCCTTTCAAAAGCACTAAATTAAAGTGTTAGGTGGAGAAAGTGAGACAATCTCGCTTAAAGAAGGAGCCCCAGTAATGCATTTTAACATATTACTAAACAGTATAGTATTTGCTGCTTTCCCCATCTCTGCTGATTGTGTACTTCCAGATCCAAATGAGATGGTTGTTTTGTAACTCTGGTATTCTTAACTCTTATTTTCTACTGTATTTTTAACATTAAGACACTTTCAGACATCTGCACTTGCTCTAAAGACCTCCCAAGAGAGAACCCTTGAATTTCCTCTATTTCTTAGGTATGCAAAACCTCAAGCAAATTAAACTCTTGCCTTTAGCAATTTCATTAAAGCTAACCAACTCTTCTCTCCGCTAAGTAAGTTTCACAGGTTTAGCTACTCCCTGGATTAGCTCTGGAGAGGCAGGAGGGAGAATTTCAATGAACCTTTATAGAGCAGCAACATAACCTGAATAATAAATTAGGCTTATTAAAAGACTCATGTTTCTCTAGCCATAATGCATACAGCACTGTATGTGATTTACACAGCAAGAAATAAAAATAATACCAATAGCATGCAGCTGTACCTCCACAAAAGGTGTGTTTCCACAAGTATTTGTGGGATTGTCTCCAGGGTGCACCTCCCCCACCCCTAAGGGCTTTCCTGCGCACACCATATCCATTCCCCTCCCAGGCCCTCCACCAATTGTCCCCATGCTCCCACCCACCTCGCAAGGAGCTGCTGGAAACCCAGAATCCACAACCCCACAACAAGCTCCAATGGTCCCACCCAAGGAGCTGCTGGAGTCCACTGCTCACACCCCAGCCTCCCCCCGCCCCCATTCCCGCTCAGGGCAATGTACCAAGCACCCGCCCTCTCACCCACGGAGCGGCTGCCCCGCCCCGCCCCGCCCCACTCCATCCCCCCCTCGCCCTTCTGCTGGGCTGCATAGTGTGTCCCCGTCGTCCCGCCCCAGGGCCCCGCCCGGGAGCCAGCCCCCCCCCCCAAGGACCGGCTCCCCCACGGCCTGGGCTGCGGTCGCCGCTGACTCCCCGTCCCCGAGCGAAGCAGCGGGGAAGCCGCGCCAGCCCCTCTGGCTGGAGGGCGCCGCTCACCCGGGCTTCCCACACCGACAGCTGCAGCCCGGTCCGCGCGTAAACCCAGCGGCGTGTATGCTGTTCCCATGACAACAGTGGCGCGGACCGTACCACTGCGACTGCCGGTGGGGAGGGAGCAGGGAGTTGGCTGGGGCGGAACGTCCATTTTCTGAGGTGGGGGCCGGGGGGAAGGAAAGGCGAATCCATGTTACCCCCCTGGGAGGGAACGGGGCGTGCTGGGCAACCTCTATCCCAGCTCCGTAGGGCCTGCTCGGCAGGGGCGGCTCCCCTGGTGCCCATTGGTCCCGGCTATGGGTTGCTGGGGTCTTTACCCAGGGGCGTTCTTAGTCCTCAGGCTAGGCTTGCAAATAAGCACCGCCCCTGGTAGCGCCAGGCCCAATGACACTAGAGCCCTGAGCCCCCCCCCCCGGCCTGCCTGGGCCCACACCGGCTGCCTAGATCCTTCTGCCTGGCCGATTGCACCCGGCTAAACGCAGCCCCCTGTGAATGCAGTGCTGGGGTGGGCAATAATTTTAGAAGGATCACCCCAGAAGGGGCGGGAACAGGACACTTCTGTGCTTCCCCCCCCCCACACGCACACACACAGACCCTGATTGCCCTGGGGGTGGGGAAGCAGTGAAATCTTTGCCCCTGCCCCTCCACACCAGAACAAACCGCCAGCATTCCCCCTAGGCACCTGCGCCCACGGCAGTGGGAGGAGAGTTTGCCCGCTGCCCCCAACCCTCAGGTCAATCAGGGCCTGGGGGGGGGGAAGCACAGGGTGTCTCTCACTCCCTGCCCCTGCCCTACAAGGGGGCATCATGCTTAAAGTCAACCACCAGCTGTGCAGCAACTGGCAGTTGACTCTAAGCACCATGTGTCCCTTGCAACCCTGGCAGCTGACTTTCAGCACCACATGACCCTGGTGGGGGAGGAGATTTTGTGTACCCCCCTCCCCCCCATTTTCCTGGGGGTGCGGGAGCGGCAGGGAGCTCGCAGTTCACACCTGCAGCCAATAAATCCATCAGTACTGCTACTCCCTCACAGAACACATAAATCAAGGGGCCAACCCTGTTTGCTAACTCCAGGGCTGTGTCTAGACTGGCAAGTTTTTCCGCAAAAGCAGGCGCTTTTGCGCAAAAACTTGACAGCTGTCTACACTGGCCGCTTGATTTTGCGCAAAAGCACTGACGTTCTAATGTAAGAAATCAGTTCTTCTTGCGCAAATACTTTGACGCTCCCGTTCGGGCAAAAGCCCTTTTGCGCAAAAGCTTTTGCGCAAAAGGGCCAGTGTAGACAGCTCAGATTTGTTTTGCGCAAAAAAGCCCCGATGGCTAAAATGGCGATCGGGGCTTTCTTGTGCAAAACCATGTCTAGATTGGCACGGACGCTTTTCCGCAAAAAGTGCTTTTGCAGAAAAGCGTCCGTGCCAATCTAGACGCTCTTTTCCGCAAATGCTTTTAACGGAAAAACTTTTCCATTAAAAGCATTTGCGGAAAATCATGCCAGTCTAGACGTAGCCCAGGTGTTCAAACACCTGCATTCAGGCCACCAGAAATCTTGATCTGACTTTGAAGGCTACAAAATAATAAGTTTTGAGTTCTATGGTTACTGAATTCAGGGTTCCCTCAGTTTCCTTCTTGCTTCATGTTCCCTCAGTTTTCTCTGCAGACAGGAGGGCTTAAAATGTACAATTTTCCCACATCAGACGAGTAGCTGTGTTAGTCTGTGTGAGAAGTCCTTTGACACCTTAAAGACTAACAGTTTTGTTTGGGCATAACTTTTTGTGAGCAAAAACCCACAATGCATCTGATGAAGTCTTTTGCGCAAGAAGTCTTTTACGGAAGAGTTCTTGCACAAAAACTTCTTGCGCAAAAGCACATCCACACCTCACAGCGCATCGCTTTTGTGATGCACTTTTGCGCAGGAGAGCGTCCACTCTACATGGACACTCTTGCACACCTGTGCTTTTTCCCATAGGGGTTTCTTGCGCAATAAACCCCTGCAGAGCAATAGCCTTAGCGCAAAAAGGAGTTATGCCTCGTAAAAGGAGGTTTACCTACACCAGAAAAAGCCCTCTGGTCTGCCGATTTACTTGCGCAAAAGCGCATTTGCTGTGTGGATACTCCACAGGTTTTTGCACAAAAACTCCGGGTTTTGCGCAAAAACTTTGCAGTGTAGACATAGCCTAAGTATCTGAGCAAAAGCCAGCCAGCCAAGTCCCTAAGAGAGAGGATGCTTGGAGCCACCTCAGAGTACGGGCCTATCCCACCTAAGGTCACAGTAGATTGATCTTATCAAGGGATCCCCCCAATCCCGCTGATGCAGAGCTATTTGTCCCATGACACTTCAAGCAACAGTGGCAATTAACCTCCCCCTGTCCCAACCCACCAATGCTGATGGCTGTACTGAACTTAACTTTTTACAAACTTTGTAACTGATGCAGTTCTATGCTCTGCCTGGTTCACATTTGGAAGGTTTTCAATTGTTTATGTATTTTAAAATGTAAGTTTAAACTCTTCAACAGTTGATGGGACTTAACTGGGTGAATTCCTACAGCCTTGGGAAATGGATTTAAGCCATGGAGAAGGATCTGTATTGGGCTATGTTTTAAAATCATCGGAGTGATTAAGAAATTCTCTAGCCTGAGTGAAGCAGTAGACTGGCAGTCTTCAGTTGTGTCTCTGAAGGGAATTATATTTAGAGAGTGTTGATGCGGCCCAAGAGGTTTTCTATATGGATATTCTCCAGTTCATGATGGTTTCTGGGATATGCTTGTGACACATGAAGATCCTCCATAGCTGACAAATCCTATCTTCCATCTGAGCCAAGGTTAGTCTAGCTCACCTCCTACTTTCCCTCACTTCCCTAAAAAGCCTTATTGGGTCCATGACAGCATGATATATCCAGTAGCTTCTGTAGCCCCCAATCTGTATAGGAAAATGCTGGAAGTACTCTCCTTTCAACCATTCTTCCTCCCGTATTCTGTACTCTATCTTCCCTCACACGCACACACACACACACACACACACACACACACACACACATCTTGAGCCCTGGCCCCATAGTAGGACTCATTGCAAAGATTTGTGTCTGTGTTTCACCCATGCTCCTTGGGCCTTTTTTAATCTATTTAGGAGAAGCATCTCTGAGTGCACAATGTCCACAGAAGATGATAAATAGCTGGTGACTGAGTGGCTTAATCTGAACCTGCATGCCCTTTATAACACCTGATTCTAAACCTACTTGGCTGAGGACATAGAAACATCTAAGTGCTTTTTAAAATCTAAATGAGCAACCAGCCCCTTAACTGTTCCCATTCTTTTGGAGTGTTCAGCCCTCACAGAGTTCAGGGAACTTGGTCATGATAAGCAAGCTGTTTTGGAAATCCCTGATCCAGTGCGCCTACTTGGGTTGTGCAGCAAGCCACTTGTGCCTGCACCAGCTTTTATAAATTCCAGCAGAAGAATTTATACGCCTGCCATGAATAATGACCCCGAAACCATTTCCTCAAATGATGGCCAAAATGCATGGCAACACTCTCATTTTTAAATCAATTGGATTTCCCAGTTTATTTGCTTCAAGCCTAGCCCTGCCAATTTTGCTAGCAGACCATTATTTATAATTGATGTTCCTTTAGGGAAAAGCCAGTCTTTACAGAAAAGCTGGCATTTCAGGAAAAAGTGGTTCATTTATGATCCAAGTCAAGCATTAATAAGTGCAAACTACTGTCTGTTTGAGATTTATGAACTGTGAGCTGTACTTCATTTGGAAAATTTACATTGGTCTCTTATGCATTCAAGCTGGGAGGCACAAAATAAGTTACAAAGTTTTTCTGGATTTCATGATATGTTTGGCAGTATTTTTCTTTCATGAACTTGATCACAATAAAATTCTAAAAATTTTACACCAACAGGCAATTTTATGATGGGAGTCTGAGGAAACCCATGTGATTACTTAATCTTAAGAAGGGACCCTATTCTGCATAATAAGTGTGAAACTAAAAACTATTACATAATACTTTCTTCTCAAACTCATGTTGAATTGTTTTCCATTTCACGATAAGCATGCATAAAAATCACAATGGAACATTACTTTTAACTTCTTTTACATTGAAAAAATGTTTCCAAGGGCAATAGAACACACTGACTATACCTAAGAAATTAGTGCTCTGTTGTATAAGGTGAGCAATATGTGTCGCTGTATCCAAAAAAAAAAAAAAAAATGTTTTGAGATGCTGTGCCCAAAGCAATTTTTTTAAAGAAAAAGTGTAAATACATACATAGTGCAATATTAGATGGGGTAAGCAATAGCCCCTAATACTTCAGTTTCTAGCTCCTGTAACCATGTTTTCATTATATGGGACAAGGGTTATTTTCTGTAACTTGTGCTAGTCAAATTGTAGTCCAGACCATACATCAGGCCTGGCATAATTGCCTAACACAGTTGTAAGTAAAAAAGTCTTTGTCCACACACATTACAGAACCTTGCTAGCAATAATAAGGTAAATGCAATTAACTTATTTTCAAGGGTCATATGACACTGATTTTCAATGGCATGTATACAGCTAACCTGTTTGTTATTGTTAATATGTGTGAAAGACATACTTCTGTGATAACGGGTTTCAAAATCATTGAAAGAATGCCTGAGTATATCTTTATTTTAAAAACTGGAAAGGCTGTGAAACCTTTCTTTCAAATTTTATTCTAAGAGAGAAATCCACACAACACTGCTCTCTGAATAAATTTGGAATCAGTCCCCACACAATTTGTAAAATTTCAGAGGTGTGGCCATGTTAGTCTGTTTTAGCAAAAATAATGAAGACTCCTGTGGCTCACAAATTTGTTTGGGTATAAGATTTTGTGGGCTGGAACCCAATTCATTAGATGCATGAAGTGGAAACTTTTAGCAGGTTAAGTCCTGGGATGGTGTCACTTGAATAGATATGTGGACAGATGTGCCAGTGAGATTTGTTGCAGGGACTGGTTCCTGGGCTACTGTTTCTGTTGCATGGAGTGTAGTTGCTGATGAGTATTTGCTTCAGGTTGGGGGTCTTTCTGTAAGCAAGGACTGGCCTACCTCCCAAGGTCTGTGAGAGGGAGGAATTGTCTTCCAGGAGACGTTGCAGATCCTTGATGATGTACAGGAGAAGCTTTAGTTGGGGGCAGTAGGTGGTGGCCAGTGGCATTCTGTTACTTTTCTTATTGGACCTGACCTATGGTAGGTGACTTCTGGGTACCCATCTAGCTCTGTCATTGTGTTCCTTCACTCCCCTAGGTGGGTAGTGTGGTTTCTTGATGAAGATCCTGTAGGGGTATGTCTCTGTCTGAGGGATTGGCCCAAATGTGGTTGTACCTTAGGGCTTGGATTGAAAGTTGCAGGCGTGTAAGTAAGTATAGGAGTCAGTAGGGTTCCTGTATAGGGTGGTGTTTATGTACCATCACTTTTTTGCAATGTATTTGTAAAGATTCTCATTGACTTCAATGGGCTATGGATCAAGCTGCTTAGCTGGAAGAGTATTTGGAGCTTCCAACTCTTTTATGTAGAGGGTTTGGACCACTAAATCTGAATACATGGGGAATTCAGTGATGAAATGAATTTAGAACTAACATTTCATACTTCAGCAAATTTCACCATAAATATTTTAGATGATTTATGTGCCATTCAGAATATTTTGTGCCTTTTCTCTTCTGCTTAATTCTCATTTTTGTTTTGTTAGTTTAAATCTAATATGTGCAATCAAATATTATTTCTCATTTAGGCAACTTTCACAAATGCAGATTATATAAAATAAATATATTTCCTCCAGGTTTACTTTACTTGCAAGTAAATATATATTCAAAGTTCAGATGAACAAAACTGAAATTCAGCTAAAATCCATCTGGTGGAGTTGTGCTATAAGTAATAAACCCTCCATGTATTCCTAGGCTCTTAAAACGCCATTATCTAGCTTTGTTTCTAATCTATTCATGATAACAGGTAAAACCAAGTTTGTTTTCCTGGGCTTTTTTATATTCAGTCTATACTGAAAATATTTTAGAATCATCTTTTTAAAACTGTAATTTGTAGTTAGATAGGACTCCGGAGTGAATGTTAGAGTTTGGGACAACTACGCCTGTATTACTCCTCCATGGTACCTGAAGAGAAGGCACTCTATGCTCCTCATGCATCCATTGACACCTCACTCGGGTAAAGGCGAGGGATATTCAAAAATGTATATTAGGGTAACCCACAGTTACCCACACTGTGGGCTCTGTAGTATAAAGCTTAACTTTATACTGCAGAGCCCGCAGCAAAGCTTCGCCGGAATGAGGTCACCAACCCCTGCTGGCGTGGCTCCCAAGGAGGAGGCTTTGCTGTAGCAGCGAAGTCTCCTCCCTGGGAGTCAGAGCCGGCCCAAGCTATGGGCTGACCAGGCTACCGCCCGGGGCGCCCCATTGTAGGGGGCGCTGCGTGGGGCTGCCGCTCATGCGCCGGGCACCCAGGGGTGGGGCCGCACACGCACCGCACTCCCAGGGGCGGCACCGTGCTCCTGGGGTCTGGGGCGCATGAATGGCTCGAGCTGGTCCTGCTGGGAGTGGAGCCCACAGTGTGGGTAACCATGAGCAAAGCCTCCTCCCTGGAAGCAGAGCAGACAGTCCTGGCTTGCCCAGCTCCCAGGGAGGAGGCTTCACTGAGCGTAATTGACAAGCATGCACTTAAGCATAAGCATGCACAGTAAAACAGTTGTTTACATTCAAACATCCTTAGTAAAGACAGACATCTTTCTCCCTCCTCACCAGGGCATTAAGACTGCACAGTTCCCTGCCTACATTATGATATTTCCAGCAAGCCACACTTCCAAAACAGGCTGAAGTCTGCATTTTGCTTTCTCTTCAAAGTCTGTGAACAATAGCAATCAATTACCACACAACTGTTTGTAAGCAAGTACTTTTATTGTTAAGGTGAAAACATTACGAATAGTAAAAGAATCTAGACGTATTCAAAAAACTTACCAGAAGTCACCCCAACTCCAATGTCAGGCACTCGTAGATGTCAATCCTTCAAAACCCACAACTGTTGTTTCCTCATGATTATCATCAGTTCATAACGGTCTTAGGCTATGTCTAGACTGCAGAGCTTTTCCGGGATTCTATGGCCAAGGAATGCATCTGCTTTTTCAGAACAGTTTCCAAAAAAGTGGACATGTTCTTTTGGCATTTCTGTATTCCTCTCAGAGAGAGAAATAAGGGATGTTCCAAAAGTGGAGTTTTTTCCAAAATTTGGCCCCGTGTAGACAGGCCAAATTTTGGAAAAGCCTCTTTCGGAAAAAAAAAAAGTGGAAAAAAAGACTTTTTCCAACTTTTCTTGGCAGTCTAGACATAGCCTCAGATTCAGAACCAGAACCCAGACTGCGTGGATTAGCCATTTCTTTTTTCAGCTTGGGCTCTTGACCTCCTACTTCTTGGAACAGGTATTCAGCGGACAAGCACTCTGACCTCAGGTCATGGCTTCAAAAGGCTGAGTTTTTGTAAAACTGGGGTAGGCAAATTACATGTTATATCTTTTCCTATATATTTCCCAGGAAATCTATTTCACGCTTATTGTCCCAAATCTCCATTCTCATTTGGCACAATTCAGTATAATCCTTTGAATCCCCAGGCCTTCCCCTTATATACAATCCAAGCCCACAATGTACATACAGTTTGCATTTAATACCATAAGATTTTTCAACCATATTACAGGAATTTGCCATATCCAACACATACAGCTCATTGAGCCTTAGCAGGATTGGTTTGCAAGAGTTTGTGCCAACTTTGTTCTGGTTCTAATCTGCAGTAAGTCTATGTCTAGACTACACTGAAGTTTCGAAAGAGGGAATTTGCATATCTTCTTCCGAAAGTAGTCGGGACGTGGTTTTTTCGGCAACTCCTCCCTTTTTCGAAAAGTCGCTCTTCCTCAAAAAATGAGATTTACACGGCTTTTTGAAAGTGAGATCCTCCTTCAAAACTTCAGCATAGTCTAGATGAGCCCTAAGAGTTTTGTTTAGTATTTTAGTTTCAAATTAAATAAAAGGCCAAATTCAGCTATGGAATGAGTGGGTGCGGATCCTGCTGCACAGATCCCACTGGACTATGAGGAGTTCTCAAGTTCTAATTAAATTTTGAAATTGACTCATTGTTCACCTTTGATTACGTTATTTAGGACTTGACCCTCTATTGTACAGACAGGAAGCATTAAGGTAAACACAATGAAGTGAGATCATCTGCTCAGTTCAATTAGGTGACTCACCAATCTTCACCAAGATCAATGATGAAATGGTTTGTCCTACTAGTTATTTTCCTGGTTAGTGTACATTTCCATACTATGCACGAGGTCTTAGAACTGCAGTAATACTTCAGAGTAAATAAATAAATCTGAAAATATTATTTCAGCCATTATCATGCCTTTTTGTTTGCCTTCTGGAAAACATTGATGTTAATGAGTTCTACTAGCATAACCATTCACAGAAAGATAAATTCAAGGTCTCCTATGCAATTGGTGAGAAATTAACTTTAAATTTGCTCTTGTAAAGCTTGTGCAATCATCCTGTCAGAGAATATAAACAATATCACTTTCTTATCTGACTACCCACGCTAACCAATACACTTTGAACAAAGACACAGAGAATTTTTTCAGAGGGGTAGTACTGTTATTCAGTTTTAGCAAAAACAATGAGGAGTCCCCCGGCACTTTAAAGGCTAACAAATTTATATGGGCATAACCTTGCATGGGCTGGAACCTACTTTGTCAGATAAGTTAATTTTTAAGGTGCCAGAGAATTTTTTGCAGTCAATCTCCTGTAATCCAGATATAAGAAGGGTCTGAATCATGCTTCCATTACAGCCAGCTGGAATGGGAAATAAATCCTGGGTGTGGTTATGTAAATACAGTTCCCTCAGTTTGCTTAGGCCTGCTAGATATTAGAAGTTGTTTTGCCCATTGTAACCAATTTGGCTGTTGTGGGGTCACAAACTGTGTTAATACTAAATGCAGGAATTGTGAGATATGACCACCAGTGCTTGCAGTTATTGGGAATACAGAAAAATCAGACAGTGTTTAACTCAGTTCAAAGGAGAGATCCTGTCAGTGTAAATACACTTGAATGGACAGAGGCCTGTTTTCCAGAGCCCTATAGATTTGAGGGGCTGGTGTACCACACATAGACTCTGGCTAGGAGACCGTATCTGGTTCCCAGCCAACAGCTCAGCAAGTTGCTGAGCTAGGGTCTCTGCCTTCTAGGCCCTGTACCTGGCCAGGACAGCTGCAGGTGGAGCCATGTTTACTGCTCTGAACTGAATACTGTAAGCCTGAGGGAGGAGGAGCACTTTCCACACTGCCTGTCCTGCAAACAGGCAGCTGCTATTGACTAAAAAGCCTGTCTCCCCTCTCAGCATTCAGAAACACAGCAGCTGGCACTGGATAAGGCTCTTGCAGGCTGCATTTGGCCTGCAGATTATATTTTGCCATCCCTGGTATAGGAGCAAGCTGGGGGTGTGGGGTCTTGGCGAAGGGAGGAGAAGGGTAGCGGAACTGAGGGAGATTGGGATACAAGGACTGGGCTAGGGGAGAGTTGCTTACCTGGCTCTGCACTCTTGTGGGTCCCAAAATGGTCTGCCGATCCCATTGGCTGCAACTGTAGCCAATGAGAACATCAGGGAAAGCCCATCATTATGATGGCATTCCCCCAGCAATCTGGGCAGGAGGGAGGTGAGAAACGCAGCATAGATCCACTTGTTCTGCTCTCTTGTCACACTCCTTCCCCCTTCCCCGCAGGGAAAGCCCTTGATTGTGCTGGTCGGGGCTTTCTTCACGCTCACAGCCCCCCCCCCTTGGGGAAATCCCTTGAATATGTTGCCACTCCCCCAGCTGAGCTGGGCGTGAGGGAGGTGAGAAACACAGTGATTCTGCTCTCTGTCTCTTTTGAGCCAGACTGGCGGGGTTTGAGCTTGGCGGATGTGAGGCTAAAGTGCCAGCATACTCCTTGCTGTGGCGGGGGGGAGATTAGCTCAAGCCACAGACCACCTGGGAGGTGGCCGTGGACCACTAGTGGTCTGTAGACCGCACTTTGAGAAGCACTGAGTTCAAGAAAGGCTCCACAAGGAATCTCTTTTATATGTGAATGTACTCCAGTGAATGCTGGAATCTCTTCTGGTTGGACTGTGCTTTGGACTAAGAGTTAAAATCACTAGGTTTGGCCCAGAGCCAAATCCACTGCAAGCCAGCAGAAGATGTAATGGAGATGCATGAGAAGCAGACAGCAGAGTGGCAGCAGTGAGGGGCTATGAATGGCCAGCAGAGCAGTGCCAGAGAGCAGTGAGCAGGTGGATGGTGAGTGACCAGCAGAGTGGGTGAGATGCCTCCTACCCTGCTAGCACTTAACATTAAAAAGGTTGTAGAACAGTTTTTAAAGTAAGGGCTGGGAGAAAGCTGATGGGTACGGAGGAGCACATGGATCGGACAGAGACATCTCTTAGGGGAGGGTGTATTAATAGTGATTCTCTATGTTCTAGTCAGGAGGAGAGGATGGAAGTATGGGTCAGATCAGATGAGACACAATCAAATGAAAAAGAGTTGAACAAATCAGGAAATGGCAGACTGATAAATCATGACAAATTATTAAAGTGCTTATACACAAACACTAGAAGTCTCAATAATAAGGTAGGTGAACTAGAGTGCCTCATTTTAAAGGAGGATATTGCTATAATAGGCACCACAGAAACTTGATGGAATGAGGACAATCAATGGGACACAATCAATGGGACACAGTCATACCAAGGTACAAAATATATTGGAAGGACAGATCACGTCGGGCTGGTGAGGGAGTGGTACTATACATGAAAGAAACTGTAGAATCAAATGAAGTAAAAATCTTAAATGAGCCAAAATGTTCCATAGAACCTCTATGGATAGTAATTCCATGCTCCAATAATAAGAATATAGCAGTAGGGATATATTATCAACCACCTGATCAGGATAGGGATAGTGACTATGAAATGCTAAGGGAGATTAGAGATGCTATCAAAATAAAAACCTCACTAATAGTGTGGGATTTCAACTATCCCCATATTGACTGGGTACACGTCACCTCAGGGATGCAGAGATAAAATTGCTTGATACTTTAAATGACTGCTTCTTGGAGCAGCTGGTTCTGGAACCCACAAGGGGAGAGGCTATTCTTGATTTAGTCCTAAGTGGAGTGCAGGATCTGGTTCAAAAGGTTAATATAACTGGACCGCTTGAAAATAGTGACCCTAATGTAATAAAATTTAACATCCCTGTGGTGGGAAAAACACCTCAGCAGCCCAACACTGTGGCATTTCATTTCAGAAAGAGGAATTACACAAAAATGAGGAAGTTAGTTAAACAGAAATTAAACAGTACAGTGAAAAAGTAAAATCTCTGCAAGCTGCATGGAAACTTTTCAAAGACACCATAATAGAGGCTCAACTTAAATGTATACCCCAAATTAAAAAACACAGTAGGGGAACCAAAAAAAGAGCCACTGTGGCTTAACAACCAAGTAAAAGAAGCAGTGACAGATAAAAAGATAACAAATGGTCTGGTAGCACTTTATAAACTAACAAAACATGTATATAAAGTGCTACCAGACCATTTGTTGTTGTTTTTCCTGTAACAGACTAACTCGGCTACCCCCTGAAGCAGATAAAAAGATATCTTTTAAAAAGTGGAAGTCAGATCCTAATGAGGAAAATAGAAAGGAGCATAAACTTCATCAAATTAAGTGTAAAAATATAATAATAAAAGCCAAAAAGGAGTTTGAGGAACTGCTAGCCAAAAACTCAGAAAGTAATAGTAAAATTTTTTAAAGTACATCAGAAGCAGGAAGCCTGCTAAACAACCAGCAGGGCCCTTGGGTGATTGAGATGCTAAGGAGCACTCAAAGATGATAAAGTCATTGCGGAGAAGCTAAATGAATTCTTTGCTTCAGTCTTCACAGCTGAGGCTATTGGGGAGATTCCCAAACCTGAGCCATTCTTCTAGGTGACAAATCTGAGGAATTATCCCAGATTGAGGTGTCAGAGGAGGTTTTGGAACAAATTGATAAACTTAACAGTAACAAGTCACCAAGACTAGACAGCATTCACCCAAGAGTTCTGAAAGAACTCAAATGTGAAATTGCGGAACTATTAACTACTATGGTTTGTAACCTATCCTTTCAATCAGCTTCTGTACCTAATGACTGGAAGACAGCTAATGTGACGCCAATATTTAAAAAGGGCTCTAGAGGTGATCCTTACAATTACAGACCAGTAAGTCTGTTGTACCAATAAAAATAAGCAGGATCTTATGAGGGGGATAAGGCAAAAAGCCACATTTATTGTAAAGATAATAATAAAGAATAAAGAAAAGATAGAAGCAAACATTCATTCAATCATTCATTCAGGTTCTGTGTAGTTGTTATAGTTACCAGCCTGGAAGTTGCTTGTGACAGAATACTGGCCAGGTATTCTGTACACAAGTGATGGTAGTGGGGAGCGAAGTCCTGATCAGATGTGCATCTGAAGCTCCTGGTGGGCTGGCAGCAGAACCTTGGACTCTGACTCCATAGTCTTTTGGTCCAGTCTTTATAGGAATTTCTTCCTATGCCAGTCTATGGGAACTGCTGCATCATGCTGATGTCTTCAGGGTGGCTGCCAGGTGCTTGTCAGTGATCTCATAGGGTGGACCTCCAGTCTCCAGTTTTTCTCCACTTGACACCTTTTGGTTGCACTGGCACCTGACACCTTCTTCAGCCCTTTGATGCTGCATTCTCAGGCTGGCACCTCTCAAACCATTCATTCATTGTCCAAGCACTCTCTCTCTTACATACATTCCCTAATTAACATACAGTATTTTGTATAATAATAATTTTACATATACAAGAGTTGTAGTTACAAAAAGTTACAAAAGTTTCTGGGTGGCATTTCTTAAAACATTCTCTCTCTGAGTGCTGAGTTAGTTACTGTTATAGTTACAATGTTTCACTTTGGGATTAGGGTTAATTGGTTCACAATGCTTTGAAGAGAACAGGTGTCAATTGTGTAACAATGCCCTTAATCAATTACAGGGCTTGGCTCCCAGAGCAGAGTTAGTGGCTTGACAAGAAGCCACTTGCAAAAGTTTGAGCGTGCTCCGGGACACAGAGAGGGGAGCTGTTTCTGGCTACATAGTATTATATTCTTAACAGTTTTAAGTTACATGACCTAATATTACATTCCTAACAAATTATATTCTAGAGGGGCAATAATTATAAATCTAAACATTTAACAATCTTAACAAATAATAATAATAATAAATCTAAACACTTATCAAGCTTGATAACACTAAATCTAAACACAAACTTAAGTTGTGGGGAACAAATTATGGGGAGTCACTTCCACTTGGGGAATCATTTTTAATACTTTAATATGTTATCCCTACAAGTCTAATGTCAGTTCCTGAAAAATTGTTTGAAACTGTAGTAAAGAATATAATTGTCTGACACACAGATGAACATAAGTTGTTGAGGGAAAGTCAACATGGATTCTGTAAAGGGAAATCATACCTTACTAATCTACGAGGGTATGTCTACACAGCAAAGTTATTTCAATATAACAGCTCTTATTTTGAAATAACTTTCCTAGCATCTACTCAGCCAAACTGCTATTTCAAAATAAATTTGAAATAGAGGAGCGCTTATTTCAAATTTGGTAAACCTCATTCTATGAGGAATAACGCCAAATTCGGAATAGCTATTTCGAAATAAGTACTGTGTAGACACTTATTTTGAAATAGGGGGCCTCCAGCCTTCCCAGGGTGCCCTGGTGGCCACTCCAGCCTCAACCAAGAACACTCCTCTCCCTCCCCCCTCCCCAGAGCCCTTAAAGGGGTTGACTCTGGCCACAGTGCCTGTGCCAGCTCCAAGCCTGCCAGCCCAGAGCCAGCAGTCACTGCCCCTAACCCAGTGGCCCCAAAACATGAGCCAGCAAGCCAGCCCTCCATTGCTCCCCAGGAGCAGTTTGCCAGCTCCCAGGAGCCTGCCAGGGCCCGGAGAAGGCGAGCGCTTTTCTGGTCCAGGGTGAAGATCATGGACCTTATTCAGGTTTGGAGGGGATGCCCCCAATGTCCATGATCTCCGCACTAGATGGAGGAACGCGGCTGTCTATGGCAGGATAGCTGCCAGCCTGGCCACCAAAGGCCACATGCAAACCCAGGAGTAGGTTTGCATGAAAATCAAGTTGGTCCGGCGAGACCCCCAACCCTGAGCTTCCCCTCCTCCTTCTTCCCCTTGCTTCCCCCTTCCAGCTCCCTCCTCCCAGGTTTCCCCCTCCCCCTCCCACCTCCTTTCCCCAGTCTCACCGGAGTTTCACTCCCCGCCCCAGTTTTGTTAAATAAAGAAGAGTTTGTGTTCATGAAAATACGTGTATTTTATTTGACATCAGGAAGGGGGGTTGGGAGGGGTAAGTGAAAGGACGCAAGGGAGGAATGAGGCACAAGCCCCCAGTGGGGCAGACCAGGGAGGCTCTTAGTGCTCCTCAGGGTGGAAGCTCTCCCGCAGGGCCTCCTGGTTACTGACAGCCCCCCGATGGACCTCCTGGATGGCAGCCTGCAGAAAGTGCAGCCAGGCTCACAACAATGTGTCCAAGAGAAGCACTAGAGTGCCCAGGAGCAGTTCTGGCTCCACGTTGCAGAGTGCTGTGGTGTCCCGAGTGAGGGCAACCAGAGCACGCAGAGACAAAATGCTTTGCTGTCCCTCGAGGTAGACAAGCAAGCAGGGAAACCTGAGAACTGGCTGTCCGGGGGAGGGGGTGTCCCTTTAAGCACAGACCTCAGATAGCCTCAGGCATCAGCCCCACGCAGTAAGTCGTGACCTGGAGCCCTGCTGGAACTGGTTCCAGCCTGCCTTAAATGCGATTCAGAGTCCACTCAATGTGGACGTGCTATTTCGAAATATCAAAATGCTATTTCGAAATGCATTTTGTGTGTAGACGCGTTATTTCGAAATAAGCTATTTTGAAATAACACTGTAGTGTAGACATACCCCTAGAGTTCTTTGAGGGGGTCAACAAACATGTGGGATCCAGTGGCTATAGTATACTTAGATTTCCAGAAAGCCTTTGACAAGGTCCCTTACCAAAGGCTCTTAAGTAAAGTAAGTTGTCATGGAATAAGAGGGAAGTTCCTTTCATGAACTGATAACTGGTTAAAACACAGGAAACAAAGGGTAGGAATAAATGGTAAATTTTCAGAATGGAGAGAGGTAACTAGTGGGGTCCCCCAACGATCTGTCCTGGGACCAATCCTATTCATAAATAATCTATTTATAAATGATCTAGAGAAAGGGGTAAACAGTGAGGTGGCAAAATTTGCAGATGATACCAAACTGCTCATGATAGTTAAGACCAAAGCAGACTGTGAAGAGCTTCAAAAAGATCTCTCCAAACTAAGTGATTGGGCAATAAAATGCCAAATGAAATTTAATGTTGATAAATGTAAAGTAATGCACATTGGAAAAAATAATCCCAACTATACATAATATATGATGGGGACTAATTTAGCAACAACTACTCAAGCGAGAGAGATCTGGGAGTCATTATGGATAGTTCTCTGAAAACATCTACTCAGTGTGAAGCGGTAGTCAAAAAAGCAAATAGAATGTTAGGAATCATTAAAAAAGAGATAGAGAATAAGAAAGAGAATATCTTATTGCCACTATATAAAAACATGGTATGTCCGCATCTTGAATACTGCATACAGATGTGGTCACCTCATTCAAAAAATATATATTGCCATTGGAAAAGGTTCAGAAAAGGCCAACAAAAATGATTAGGGGTTTGGAACGGGTCCCATATGAAGAGAGATTTAAAAGACTTGGATGTTTCATTTTAGAGACTAAGGGGGGATATGATAGAGATCTATAAAATCATGACTAGTATGGAAAAAGTGAATAAGGAAAAGTTATTTACTTATTCCCACAATATAAGAACTAGGGTCACCAAATGAAATTAATATGCAGCAGGTTTAAAACAAACAAAAGGAAGTTTTTCTTCACTCAGCTCAAAGTCAACCTCTGGAATTCCTTGCTGGAGGATGTAGTGAAGACTAGGACTTTAACAGGTTCAAAAAAGAACTACATAGATTTATGGAGGTTGGGTCCATCAATGGCTATTAGCCTCTGTTTGTCTGGAAATGGGTGACAGGAGAGGGATCATGTGAGGATTACCTGTTGTGTTCCCTCCCTCTGGGGCATCTAGTATTGGCCACTGTCGGCAGACAGGATACTAGGCTAGATGGATCTTTGGTCTGACCCAGTATGGCCGTTCTTATGTTACCCTCTCCCCTCCACAACTCAGGATGGAGGTCTGGTCTGCTCTGACCAAGGGCAGCAACTGTGAGTGGGGTGCAGAGAAGAGTTGGGCACGTGAAGGGGAATTTAAATTGTTGAGCTTGAGAGGAAAAAGACTTTGCCCAACGTACACGAGCTGGGATGTTTACTCATGATTTTGGTTATGAACTTTGTGGTGTTTCCCAAATTAATGCCACGCTGCTTCTCTCTCTCCTTTTATTAAGTTTCTTTTCCACACGCAGATCCTATGTTTGCACATGGAAAACCATTGCCTCCTTGAGGGGCCTAGGGATGTTGTGTGAATTTCCCAGGTTACTGGGAGGGAGCTTGAGCCAGTTCTTTGTTGGATGGATGGAGAGGAACCTCTAGATATTGAACCCGGCTGCTGGTGCTACCTGGCGGAAGGGTTACACACAGGTAACATTCTGAGCACATTATATTTTTAATCACACCACTCCAGTTCAAGAACCCCTGAGACCTTGCAAAGCCATTTTTGGGTGTCCAGTGTAAAATTAATATATACAGTGTTGCTGTAGTCATGTTGGTCCCAGAATATTAGAGAGAGAAGATGGATGAGATAAAAGCTTCCCTCTCTCACCAACAGCACTTGGTCCAAAAAAAAAAAAAAAAAAGAGATTCTCACCTACCTTCTCTCTCTAAAATTAAATGTTCATTTTGTTCCAGTTCCTATATGTGCTAGGGGAGAGGTGTTCAAGCTCACAGGGAAGGTGTCCTTCCTGAATCTCCGTGTTTATTTTTAAAAAAAGTCCAAGGAACATTGAATAGAGGTATCTTCTTAGCTAGAAAGAGGTGAAAACTTGCAGAGAACCCCAGCAAAGGTTGTGATAAACCCTTCTGATTGCCTACAGAGCTACAGTTACCACCATGGTCAATAGGCAGCAGCTCACACTCCATACCAGAGACACTAAAATACTATAACAAATTTGTCACTGAAGAACGCACCTCCTTCCCCTTCATTCATGCACCATTTACAGGTTTAGCAGCATTGTCAAAACTTAAAGACACTCTCCAGTAGTTGTCCACACATTTTAAAGCTAAATTCTGATGTTCACTAGTTTCAACAGTACGTACTCTTCGGAAACTCCCACCCAGAGTCCTTGGACATCTGTTTTAATTAAAAATTCAGAAGTCGGTCCCTGCTAAGCACATTTGTACATACCCTCACCTGTTACAGCAATGAGTTCTTCACATCTGTGTGACAAAGTGGGGATTGTGTTCATTCTGTTTGCTTTGTTGTGTTGCGGGTGATTTCTACTGTCCTCTGGTGGCCCACTGTGTGTGTATCTCAGTTTCCCTGGGCACTGCTCTGCTGCCTAGAGGGGGATGGGAATTGCAGGTGTGACTCACTGAAAGAGAATGAAGCCCATCAGCCTGAGTCCGAAGGGGGGGAGGGGCGTGACCAGGTGACACCTTTTGCCAGGAGAAGCCAGACAAAGAAGGAGGCAGGGCTGCCTGGAGAGAGGAGACAGGCTGCTGAGGGTGTGGGTTTTTCACAGGGTGCTAGGAGCAGAATGGGGGAACAGGGCCCAGGGCCCCTTCTCCCCATGATGGGTTGACTGATTGCTCCTGGTTCCTGTGCTAACAAGTCTGATCTACATTGTGTCCCTGTGAATCAATAAACCTTCTGTTCTACCTACTCACTGAGAGTTACATCTGGCTAAGGATGAGGGTGCACTGACGAGTGACTCCCCACGCCTTGGTGACACTCTGCCTCAGTTTCCCTGAACAATACAGAGAAAACTTGCATCTTGCAGGGATGTTGTGAGGACTATGTAATTAATTATTGATTGCAAATGGCCAGGAAGATAAAACGTTATTACTATTCTCATTCACACAAAAGGATTGCAAATTCAAGTCAAGGTTTGGCTTTGTGCTGACTTGCAGATTTCATTATCAAGTGTGGCTCTGCTTTCTAATCTGTAGCCTACACGGCTGCCAGTAAAGCAGGCTGATACTTACAAAGGAGGGCACTTTCCAATAACAAATGGAAGGGATTATCTTTAGTACTTCTAGTGAACACAGCTTCTGCGACAGTGTTAATTTTGTAGGGATAATTAAAAAATAACTTGTCTTAATCCATTGAGGCCTGCCATGAGTTTTCACTGTCATGGTAGGAAGACAAGATTTTTTTTCCTTACCACTTATTAGGATCTAATTTTAATTATATCCATTTATGAATGTCTTGAAATTGTCTGAGCTATTTAAATGTGATGAAATGAAAAAATTGAAAACATCTGAAGCCGTAAGGAAAAATACCACAAACCGTAAGATTTATCTACAAAGATTAAGACAGATTTAGTGACAAAGACTTAAGAAAGTAAGAGATCTGAATAAAAACAACAGTAGATTACATTAAAAGACAAATTAAGATATAAATATAACAAAATTACTCAAGAAATAATTAAGTTTTAACCACTTAATTGCTACTTGATTGTTACATCCAAACAGACTGCAGCTGCTGTCCTCGGTCTCTCTAGCAATCCATTTATCTACTACATAGGTAGCCCTCATAACTATTCTATAGGAGTAGATTCCAAGTAGTTAACAACAGAACAACAGTGTATCATTCTTTTTTTTCATCCCAGCCTGCAGGAGATAACTTGTGGAGTCACGAGGTGGGGGATAGAAAGAAAGCCAAGTCAAAAAGATGAATGCTGAAAATGCAATAAGGCCCTGTAGTCATTCTTATTTCTTCCTAGAGAAGCATCCGTAGTCAGGATCTGTGAACATTCAATCTCCTCATCCTGGTTGATAGCTTTATGCTTCTAGTGGGACATAGTTGTCCATGTCAGCCATTGTCACAGAAGGAAAGGAACTCTATTAGGCCCAAACTTTGTAGGCCTTTGAATATGAGGAGAGACACATTGAACTGAACTCTCTTGAGTGGAGAACCAGTGCAAAGAACCCTACAAGATGTGCCCATGGTGACCTATAGGGTATGGCTACACTGTGGGGGGGAGGTTTCAGAAGAGGTATGCAAATAGCTCTCACATTTGCATACCTTCTTCCATTTTTTTTTCCCGGAAGAGGCTTTTCCACCATTTGGCCCTGTCTTCAGCAGACCGTCTTAATGACCCTGCCCCAGCTTGACTCAGAGCTCATCTGTGAGTCCCTCTGCCTGGATGCAGGAGCAATGCCTTTGCTCCCGCACCCCATGGTCAAGAGACAATTCTGGAGGCTGGACACCAGTTCTAACTGGTGGGACTGGCTGGTGATGGAGAGGTGGCCGGTCATTTTTCCGGAAAAAAATTCACTTACACCCACACTGCTATTGCGTTCTTTCAAAAGAAAATTAAAAAAACGCAGGGGTTTTTCCGACATCGGTAAATCTCGTTCTATGAGGAAGAATGCCTTTTCCGAAAGAGTTCTTTTGGAAAAAGGCATGTGTGGATGCAGAAAAGTGAGGTTTTTTGAAAGAAGAGGCCTCCAGGAAAAAGCACAAGTGCCCTGGTGGATACTCCAGCCACACTAATCACAGCTCTATAGTTCCTGTCTCCTGCCAGCTCTTAAAGCTGCAGGCACCCTGGACTAGTCTTATGGCAGGAAGCTGGCCTTGCAGCAGCACCCTGACCACATGGCTCCTGGAGTGAAATGCTGACATCTACAGCTGGATGGTCGAGGTTCTGGCCCAGAGGGGACACCACCCCTGCATCTTGTATCAAGTCAGGAGCAAGGTCAAGGAGCTACACCAAGGCTACATAAGGGCCAGGGAATCCAGCTCTCACTCTGGGGCAGGACCACACTCCTACCCATATTACAAACAGCTGCACCAGACCCTGGGAGGTGGTGAAGCCCTTTCTCCACCCATACTGGTGGACTTGGGCATGGAGACATCAGTGCTTGCCCACCCAAAATAATAAACAAACATGAATATTTTAATATTTTACCACTGCCACAGCAGCAGACACTACACTAGGACCACCTGGAAGCTGTTGTAGCATTGGGGTGAAGGAAGAGAACTAGGCCACATAACTTAATATTTGGCCATTCAGACAAGACCTGTTAGAAAAGGGCTTGTCCATCTTTTTACATCTTAATAGAAAAGGATCTCATGGACCAACTCCTCTTCTTTCATGATCACACAAACTGCTTCCTCTTCCATTTGTGATAGCAAAGGTTTCCTAACATTTTTCCCTGAATGAAATTTGGGAATATTGGTGTGGGATAACTTATCCTTTTGAAAAGAAATTCTCAGTCTGTCTGCTTTTGTTCTTCATTCCGTCTTCCTCATCTCTCTGTTCTGTGTTTGTCAACTGGAAACAGGGCTGGATTAAAATTAGAGGGTTAGGGGTTGCAGCCCAGGGCCTAAAAGATCTCCAGGCCTAAGTCCTAGCACCCTAACTCCCATCGAGACCACATATCCCAACCACAGTGTCTTTTCCTGAGCCTCCTCCTACACTCCAAACCTCTTCACCTCAGTTTGGGTCCTCTTCCTGTACCCCAAACACCTCATCCCCAGCCCTTACTCTAGAGCCTGCATCTCTAGTCAGAACCCTCACTGCCCATCCTGCCTCAACCTGTGACCCCTTCCCACATTCTGAATGCCTCTTTTTTGGCCCCATCCCAGAGCACTATAGGGCCCCATAAAATCTAAAGGCCTAGAGCCCCCAGAAAAGTGAATCTGGCCCTAACTAGAAAAAAAAATGAACAACGTGTGACTAGCTTACCTATCTGCAGATCATCAGCAAGTGTGCTCATGAGTTGTTCATGGTCTGGAAACTTATGGTTATGTCTTCACTGCTAAAAATGGTGGATATTTTTATAGAAAGTTGTCATTCTTACTGTAAAAATCTTAATGGAGACAAGGCACAGGTATTACCTCACTGTGTCTACATGAGATCAACATTATACCACCCCACACCAGTTACATCTAAAAAAAATACTAGAGTCATCACCACTAACATTTTATAGCAAAATAGGTAACTGTCATTAGTTATCTCATGGCAAAACACACCACTTTTTGGCAGTGAAGACTCAGTAATCTATTAGATCATTAGTGTAATATTATTACCTGGAAGGGACAAGATAGAGTCTCCAATAGCAAGAGAGAGAATTTCAGAGATTAAAATGAAAGAAATTGTAAAAAAAAAAACCAGAAACTTCTATTGTATCACTAACACCTCTAGAGTCCTCTTTTGTCCTATAATGGAAGGGAAATAATCTCTGTTACCATGCTATGGTAACAATCACGTGAAAGCATTAGCTCTCAAAATACAACAAAAGTGGAGAAAGCATCATCTGAAAATTAATATGAGATCGTTCCATCAGAGTATAAGATCAGACTACTTCACATTCCAAGAAGCTGAGAACAGAGAGAATTAGATATATGCTGATAAGTGACTGGATTAAATATGCTTTGATATACACACATTTCAAAGAAATCTTGTTGTTGGTTTAGACTCTGCAATGAACACAAAATCATTCAGTCTTTGTGAAGACAGAAAATCAGCTACTAAGCAGATACAATTTTTATTCTGAAACTTCAAATTCCTTAATGCTCTAGTGTTGAAAGAATAAAAAGCGGGGGGGAAACAGCAAATTCGGCTGTAAAAATGATCAAACTTTAATTTTAGAAAATTACATTTTTTCCATCTTTATTGTGATTATAGTGACTCCATATCTCTTCTCCTTGTATTTTCAATTTCAGGATTTGCCAGTCTTCCCATAAACACAATTGAACCTAGAAATTGAAAGTGTATTTATGTATTTACTGGTAAGCATTATTGTGGATTTCAAACAATAACTTTTTTTACTCTATTCCTAATGTTACTTGTCGGTAGAAAATATGTCAGTTAAATGTAATGACACAAACAACATGAAATTTTATTCCCTTATCTGGCCAAATTGACCCTTCTAGCCCTCATTATTTATATGAAGAAGAAATCTTATTCTATACATATAAAATTTCATTTATATCCAAGCTATAATTGTATGGCTCACAGTACTTAAGATACATTATTTTGTATCATACCTTCTTTGCATGTTCAGTATAATTGCATGTCACAGTAGTTCTGTTACTGTGGCTGCTTTTTTTCCTATGTACCAGAGATTTTATTATGAACACTGTGGTAGAGAGTCCATATTAAAGTTTCTATCCTAAAAGGGTCTATTTTTTTCCACAAAGTAGATGATCAGTCACTATAAAATTTCAGAGTTTTGTTTTTTGTGCCTTTTGAGTACTCTGTAAAGTTTTTGGTTTGTTTCTCTTCAGAAGTTTTAATAGGAAATCTTTATATTTGTGCTCCAAGAGAAATTAATCCACAGCAGTCTTATTGTTGAACAGTCTTTCTTTTAAAAAAAGATCATCTCTGTAAAACTTGACAGAAAGGTGGATCCTGACTAGATCTGGTGCAGCAGGTAGGTTTTGCAGTGTGATTTTAGTTGCTATTCATCATCTGATTGAAAGTTTATGCACTATGAACATAAATCTTAACAATACTTCAGTACGTGTCAAGTTCTTTGTATTAATAAATCACTGTAGCTTTGCACTTTGGAAAGATTAATTAAACCAGCACGGTAAGTTACCTTAGACTGTTAAAGAAATATTACTGCTTTGGTGTAAAGAGTTTCTTCTAGGCTAACCCCAGGGCAAGTTTAAGATTTTGTCATTGTTATTTTTAGTAAAAGTCACAGACAGGGCACAAGCAATAAATAAATTTATGGACGCCTATGACCTGTCTGTGACCTTTACTAAAGCTAAGAGTGGGGGCTAACCCTTGCTTCCCATGGCAGCTTGGGTCCTGCGACTAGGTGCTTCTGCCACCTGTGACAGCTCAGAATTCTGGGGCTGGCAGCTAGAAGCAGCAGGGTCCTGCTGCCCCAGGACATAGGGCTGAAGCAGAAAATGTCACGGAGGCCTCTGAAAGTCACAACATCCATGACTTCCATAAGCATAAGAGAAAAATCTTATCTTTACCAATGGGTTAGGCATTTTTGCAATGTATGCCCTCCTGTGCCTCATTTCTCTCCCTGTTCCTCGATGACAGCTCCAGTAACTTAGACTGCAAACCCTAGAGAATTGTTCTCCAAACCCTCCCTGGGGTAGATTATCATTATTAAAGACTTTTTACTTTGCCTCAGGAACTAATCCCTTTGTGGTGTGACCTCTTTCTGACTTCCTGCTGTTGCCAAAGGCCACTTCAGTTTAACTCTAGTATTATACATAGTAAAATCCAGTTTTTCTCCCCTACTGGAAGTTTCTTTTTGCAGTGAATTCACTAATCAGGAAAAGTGTCAGATTCGAAATAGATACTCTGGAAGGAGAAAGTCTTCCTTAGAATCCTTTCACAGAGCTGCCTCTTCATCTCCTCCACAGATGCTACTGAAAAGGCATTCATTGTCATCCATGGTAAACCATGCTTCCTTGACATTTATAGAGCATTATTAAGTGATTATGCAGTGTGCTGTGTGCTCATACTTTTTAAAGACCTAGAGAGCAGTCAATTAATAAGAGGTAATCTTTCAATTTAATTAGAAGAGATTTTTGTCCACCATGGTCCTGGAGGGTATCAAAAATTCCATGTAGCTTCACAGTTCTTTTGCATGTAAAGTCATTGAAGATTTTCAATGAAGATAATTTACCTTGGATGACAGCACTCATATAAGGCCAGAAAAGGACATCTCTTCTCATTGCCAAGTCAGACAGGCTATATTTAGCATTTTTGTTGCCATGCGATATTCTGATATAACTAGCCAATTAGCCCGTCATAAGATGGGATTTTCAGGTCTCTCCTCCACGTTGGTCTTCTCTCCTAAGCCTCCGGTCTCTCACTCCATCTCTCTCTCTCTCTCTCTCTCTCTCTCTCTCCTCCTGCCTCCCCCTCTCTCTCTCTCAGCTCTCCTCCGCCTCCTGCCTCTCTCTCCATCTCTCTTTCTCTTCTACCTCTCACTCTCTCTTTCTCTTCTCCTTCCCCTCCTGCCTCGCACTCGGGGGACCGTGGAGCCCAAACGGCTGTTTGGGCTCCGCGCTCCCCATGCTGCATGGGGAGCATGGGGCCCAAACGGCCGCTTGCTCCCCCATGGTGGCCCAGCTGAGTGGCGCAGAAGTCAGCCAAGTGCCATGGCGGGAGGTGAAAGACGTTACAGAGGCAACAGCGCTGCCCAGAGACAACACCAAGCGTTACACTGTTACAGAGTCACAGACATTGGGCTACTATATATATGACTAGCCAATAGCCCATCATAAAATGGGATTTTCGGGTCTCTCCTCCATGTCTGTCTCTCTCTCTCTCTCTCCTCCTCCTCCTGCCTCCCCCCTCTCTCTCTCAGCTCTCCTCCGGCTCCTGCCTCTCTCTCCATCTCTCTTTCTCTTCTACCTCTCACTCTCTCTTTCTCTTCTCCTCCCCCTCCTGCCTCTCACTCGGGGGACCGCGGAACCCAAACGGCCGCTTGCTCCGCTTGCTCCCCTGCGGCGGCCTGGCTGAGCGGTGCAGAACTCAGCCGAGCACCACGGTGGGAGGCGAAGGGGCGCGGGGTGGTGACATACATGGCCGGGGACAGGGCCCAGGCATGTACGTCACCGCCCCCCCCCCCCTTGCCTCCTGCCGTGGCGCTCGGCTGAGTTCTGCGCCGCTCATCCGGGCCGCCGCGGGGGAGCAAGCGGAGCAAATGGCCATTTGGGCTCCCCCACGGCAGCCCAGCTGAGCGGTGCAGAAGTCAGCCGAGTGCCACAGTGGGAGGCAACAGCGCCCCCCAGAGGCAAGACTGTAACGCCACAGCGTTACAGAGTCACAGACATTGCGCTACTATATATATGATGTTCTGTATCCGTAAACTGCTGTGTGTTCCTTCTCCAATTGTCCCAATAAGGTTTTTTTTTAATCTTCATTATATAACTATGGCTTTTCCCGTTGGCCATCTATCTAGAGTTGCTCTCTCAAGCTGCTATAAGGTTGGGCAAGGGTTTTTGGCACATTTGAGTTGATCTAAGTTTGTTTTTAAATGGAAATACCTGAGAGAGTCATTTATATACAGGGGAGCAGATAGCCACGTTGGGCCCCTGCACAAAAGGGGGGGCTGGCTTCACACTCCCGGAAGATGCGGGGTCTTTGGCAGAACAGGCAGGGTGGGGCAGCCAGTCCCTAGCACCATCCAGAGCACACCACTCTGCCCTCCCCGTCAACCCTCAGAGCCACCCGGAGTAGGTCACATGGTGCTCCAGTGGTGCTTTAAAGGGCTCAGGTCTCCGGATGCCACTGCCATAGCAGGAGCAGTGTTCGGGAGCCTTGGGCCCTTTTGAATCACCAGGCCCCAGGGCAGCTGCCCTGTTTACTCTCCCCACCCCCCATCAGTGGGCCTGTTTATATGTTCAAATACCTCTTCCAGCAGTCCCTGGATTTCTCTATTTATAGGAGACCTTGAAGCTTATTTTTTTTAACCAGTGCTATATGAACTTGCACAAGTTTGAACCTAATTTGCTGACATCTGACATGGTTCACAGTTACTGAAGGTTAATACTCCTCTCACATGACTGGAATTGTAATTCACTAACTGTGATAGCTACTGTTATATTCCTATCACTCAATATCACTGTAATAGCTGAACACATTTCTTTAGAGTATTAAGCAATGTGATTAACCTCGGTCATGTGTGATTTATTCTCTCTCTCATCATTTCTCTGGGATGAGTGTTCAGACAAGTTGTATGTGGGAGGGAAATTGCAGCAGCCTCCAAGAAAGGGGGTGATTGCATCAGAAGACAGGGAATTGATCCAGATATTCCAAAATAACCACACTGTTTTACAGAATTTGGCCATTCATGTCTAATCTAAATAGGCTGTATCAGGCTATTATTGGGCTTTAAATGCCTATCATTATGACAGATTTCTTGTAACTCATTTCCAGAGTTGCCTTAACAAAAACTACTGATTGTGTAATTGTTAAAAATAATGGTAATTTCTCCTCTTTTATAGCAGCCATTACCATCTCCTATAAATGAGTTGTCACTCACATTAATCCTTAATTTAAAGGAGTATCTTAGTTTTGACATTTTAATTTCAGCAGAGATTGTAAAACAGAAGAGATTTTCATTAAACACTGATTGTTAAAAGTTATAGCTAAAAAAAGAAGAATTTTCCTCTGGTATCCCCCATGCACACACACATACTATTGTGGGCTGATTGCCATCATATGGCTCTGAAATACAAAAAAAACAATAACTGCTGCCATGGGGTAATGAAATAAAGCAAACATGTTTATTTTGAATGTCATGATTTCCCATTGCATCAATGCCACATGTTTCTTTAGTTCCTTTGATTCATGGACTGAGGAGGCTTACCAAGCTGATCAAACCTTTGGATCGCTACCCCTTCCTGCTTCTCCACGTGGGAACTAACCATACGGCCAAGAATGACCTTGAGCGGATAACTGAGGATTATGTAGCGCTGGGAAGAAGGACCCAAGAATTCGGCGCGCAAGTGGTGTTCTCATCCATCCTCCCTGTTGAAAGGAAAGGACTGGGCAGGGATCGTCGAATTGAGGAAGTAAATGCGTGGTTGCGCAGGTGGTGTTGCAGAGAGGGCTTTGGTTTCTTCGACCATGGGACTCTGTTCCGGGCACAAGGATTGTTAGGAAGAGATGGGATCCACCTAACGAAGAGAGGAAGGAGCATCTTCGCGGGCAGGCTTGCAAACCTAGTGAGGAGGGCTTTAAACTAGGTTTGTTGGGGGACAGTGACCAACACCCTGAGGGGAGTGGGAAAGTCGGATACCGGGAAGGAATGCAAAGAGGAACGAGCAAGAAAGGAGAACCCCTGATTCAAATGGAGAAAGGGCGATCAGCTGGTTATCTGAGGTGTTTGTATGCTAATGCAAGAAGCCTGGGCAACAAACAGGAAGAACTGGAGGCCCTGGCCCAGTCCAAGAAATATGATTTAATTGGGATAACAGAGACTTGGTGGGATGACTCGCATGACTGGAGCGCTGTCATGGAAGGGTATAGACTGTTCAGGAAGAACAGGCAGGGGAGAAAAGGAGGAGGAGTTGCACTATACGTAAGAGAGCGCTATGATTGCTCTGAACTACAGTATATAGAGGGAGAAAAACCTGTTGAGAGTCTATGGGTTAGGTTTAGAGGTGCAAACAAAGCAGTTATGTTGTGGTTGGTGTCTACTACAGGCCCCCGAATCAGGTGGATGCGGTAGATGAGGCTTTCTTCGGACAACTGAGAGAAGCTTCCAGATCGCAGGCCCTGGTTCTTGTAGGGGACTTTAATCACCCTGACATCTGTTGGGAAACCAATACGGAAGTACACAGGCAATCCAGGAAGTTTTTGGAGAATGTTGGGGATAACTTCTTGGTACAAGTGATGAAGGATCCTACCAGGGGCCATGCGCAGCTTGACCTTCTGCTCACAAACAGGGAGGAACTAATAGGGGAAGTAGAGGTGGGTGACAACCTGGGAAGCAGTGATCATGAGATGGTAGATTTCAGGATCCTGACCAAAGGAAGAAAAGAGAGTAGTAAAATACACACCTTGGACTTCAGAAAAGCAGATTTTGACTCCCTCAGAGACCTGAAGGGCAGAATCCCCTGGGATGCTAACATGAAGGGGAAAGGAGTCCAGGATAGCTGGCAGTATTTTAAAGAAGCCTTATTGAAGGCACAGAAAGAAACCATCCCGATCCATAGCAAGAGAAGCAAACATGGTAGGAGACCGGATTGGCTTACGGGGGAAATCCTTGGTGAACTTAAGCACAAAAAGGAAGCTTACAAAAAGTGGAAACTTGGACAAATGACCAGGGAGGGGTTTAAATGTATAGCTCGAGAATGCTGGCGGGTTATCAGGAAGGCAGAAGCGCAAATGGAATTGCGACTGGCTAAGGATGTGAAGGATAACAAGAAAGGCATGTTAACAAGAAGAAGGTGATCTGAGACGGTGTGTGGCCCATACTGTATGAAGGAGGTAACCTAGTGACAGATGATGTGGGGAAATGCTTTGTTTGCCTCTGTATTCACGGGCAAGGTGGGCTCCCGGACTAATGCGCTAAGTGACACAAGATGGGATGAAGATGGACAGCCCTTAGTGGGTAAAGAACAGGTTAGGAACTATTTAGAAAAGCTAAACGTACACAAATCCATGGGTCCGGACTTAATGCATCCGAGGGTACTGAGGGAGTTGGCAAATGTCATTGAGGAGCCTTTGACCATTATCTTTGAAAAGTCGTGGAGATCGGGAGAGATCCCGGATGATTGGAAAAAGGCAAATGTAGTGCCCATCTTCAAAAAAGGCAAGAAGGAGGATCCAGGGAACTATAAGCCGGTCAGTCTTACCTCGGTTCCTGGAAAAATCATGGAAGGGATCCTTAAGGAATCCATTTTGAGGCACTTGGAGGAGAGGAAAGTGATTAGGAATAGTCAGCATGGATTCACAAAGGGCAAGTCGTGCCTGACCAATCTGATTTGCCTCTATGATGAGGTAACTGGCTCTGTGGACATGGGAAAGTCAGTGGATGTGATCTACCTTGACTTCAGCAAGGCTTTTGATACGGTCTCCCACGATATTCTTGCCAGCAAGTTAAGGGAATGTGGATTGGATAAATGGACAGTAAGATGGATAGAAAGCTGGCTAGAAGGCCGGGCCCAGCCGGTAGTGATCAAGGGCTTGATGTCAGGATGGCAGTCGGTTTCTAGTGGAGTGCCCCAAGGTTCGGTTTTAGGACCGGTTTTGTTCAATATCTTTATTAATGACCTGGATGAGGGGATGGATTGCACCTTCAGCAAGTTTGCAGATGACACTAAGCTGGGGGAGAGGTAGATACACTGGAGGGCAGGGATAGAGTCCAGAGTGACTTAGACAAATTGGAGGATTGGGCCACAAGAAATCTGATGAGGTTCAACAAGAACAAGTGCAGAGTCCTGCACTTGGGACGGAAGAATCCCAAGCATTGTTACAGGCTGGGGACCAACCAGCTAAGTAGCAGTTCTGCAGAAAAGGACCTGGGGGTTACAGTGGATGAGAAGCTGGATATGAGTCAACAGTGTGCCCTTGTAGCCAAGAAGGCTAATGGCATATTAGGTTGCATTAAGAGGAGCATTGCCAGCAGATCCAGAGATGTCATTATTCCCCTTTATTCGGCTCTGGTGAGGCCACATCTGGAGTATTGTGTCCAGTTCTGGGCCCCCCACTACAAAAAGGATGTGGACGCATTGGAGAGGGTCCAGTGGAGGGCAACCAAAATGATTAGGGGGCTGGAGCATATGACCTATGAGAAGAGGCTGAGGGAGTTGGGTCTGTTTAGTCTGCAGAAGCAAAGAGTGAGGGGGGATTTGATAGCAGCCTTGAACTTCCTGAAGGGAGGTTCCAAAGAGGATGGAGAAAGGCTGTTCTCAGTAGTGATGGATGTCAGAACAAGGAGCAATGGTCTTAAGTTGTGGTGGGAGAGGTCCAGGTTGGATATTAGAAAAAACTATTTCACTAGGAGAGTGGTGAAACACTGGAATGGGTTACCTAGGGAAGCAGTGGAGTCTCCATCCCTAGAGGTGTTTAAGTCTCGGCTTGACAAAGCCCTGACTGGGTTGATCTAGTTGGGATTGGTCCTGCCTAGAGCAGGAGGCTGGACTTGATGACCTCCTGAGGTCTCTTTCAGCTCTATGGTTCTATGATTCTATGGAGCTTATGAAATGTATTAGTGCGAAGGAATTTGTACTAACTAAAGGTTAAAATAAAAACTGGTATTGCTCAATTTAATTCCAGGCATGGGAGAGGGAGGAACATGGTCTTACCTTTGAATATTTCTGGAAAATAAGTGTTCTAGTTGTATTTATTTGGAAGGGGTTTAAAGGATCTCAATTTAGCAGAATCAGTTATGATGAGCCGGAGGGAAAAAAACAAGAAAAATAGTGCAAGAAGAACTAAAGCTAAAATATTAATTCAAGAAGCTGACTTAAAACTTCTGCTAGAACCTAACACTTATAGGATTATGGGGTCTATTACTATTTCAAAATAAAACTTCCTTAAAATAAAACTGATTTCACGTCACTTTAAACAATAGTTTCAGACATAAAGTTTATCTAAAAGATACTTATGAATTCTGCCATGTCCAACTTTTAAATAAGTGTATTAGCCTCAAGGAACAAACTTTCCTCCAAAATCATTAGAATAGGGGTGCCAAACTCCTTCTGCAGAAATGGCTAAATTACATTTTTAATTAATACCCTTAGGTCAGGGCTACAAAGCTAGGGCAATGTACTCTCAAGCCACACAGTAGAAATCCCAATTGTATATCACCAAATTTGCAAAGTGACTGAGGGAAAAATATGGTGCTTAGGTAGTAACTAATATTTTAGTTAGCAAAGTTAAATGTTGCACACATCTCCACCTTCATGGGAAAGGAGACAGAGAATGAAAACCATGTTTAGGACTACCATAAATTCAGCTTTTTATTCTGTTCTGGACACAGAACCCAGTGGTATCTATTCTCTGACCCCTTGCTCTTGTAAGAAAAAGTTACAGAGCTCAGAGATCAGGCATTTGATTTAGTTCAGGCTGATCCTGCATTGAGCAGGGGGTTGTACTAGATGACATTCTGAGGTTTCTTCCAACCCTAATCTTCTATGATTTCATGATTAAGAGACAGAAAAAGAAATGAGAACACTACATTCTTCACTGCTTATAACAGTGTGGTTTTAAAATGTATGTGTATGACATGGAAGACCACCTGCTTTGTCCAGTCTTCCTATATTGATCCTTACCTACATCCAACCACCGTATCTCTACATACTAAGTAAATATTTCTGCTGAAGTGATCAAAAGTTAAATAATGTTGATATTTAATAGTCGTCAGACTTGAGAGGTACCCGAGGCCAGATTCTGCTCTTGGTTAAATGAAAGTTAATTGATATCAGTAGTATTGTCAACTCTCATATGATGGTGTTTACAGACCCCTCACAGAGGCAGAGGCAGGGCAAAGGCTGGAGCAGTACAGGGCCAGGAAAGTGTTGCCCCTCAGGCACTGCTGAGCATTTGTCTGAGGAAAGGAGTAGTATAAAAAGAGCTGCAGCAATCAAGGTGAGGGGAGGAGAGAAGTTATTTCCAGGAGGAGAAGGAACTCCTACTGAGACAGTTTTGTAATAAGTCTTTCCACCACTCCTTTGAGACATCAGCCAAGATGCAGGCCAAAGTACGGGTTGCCGCCGTCAGTCCTGAGACTTGGGGTTTGGAGCAAAGGACTATAATCAAACAATAGCCATGTCCTGAATTGAGACATCAGGTAAGGTAAGGAAGTGGCCCATGGGAAAGTGAAGAGAAGGTAGCCTAAGCATAGATCAGCTTTTCTGCCACACTGCGAGGGCCCTTAGCTGGGATCTGGAGGAGTGAGTGTGCCTGGGTCCTCCTACCCACCTGAGATTCACCAAAGCCTCACTCTGGAACAGGCAGGACTATGAGATTACTGACAAGAAAGCTAATCCATCTGAACCCTAATACATTGAATTGACAGAGGCCATGACCTCTAGGCTTACTGGCTGAATTGACAACCATGCTATAGCTTGCAATTTTACTTTGACACTGGGTGTTTTTTACCTGTCAGGGAGCTGAAGCCAGCAAGATGGCTGCCATTTCTCTACAGCCTATCTGCATTTGGAAGGGAGGCTTTGCTGAATAAAATTGACTTTCATCTCCCATTGATTTCAGAGAGATTGAAATTGGCTCTACTGGCATAATGTTCGCTCATATAAGGGTCAGCCGGGCTCAACAGGGCTAAGGACTGTGAGGACAATAGAGACACTGAGGAAGGTGGATAGGGAGAAAAAGGGGAGCAGGAGAGAGGAATGGCAAGGAGAAGACCTGAGCAGGGAGAGTGCCCCCAATTTAGGGCAGAGAAGAGGGTGGGAGGGAAATTGGGGAAGTGTTGCTTCTGGGAAAGGGCTAAACCAATTCCATATTGATTGTATTGTACTATTACCACTTGCATCAGGGTGGTGATGGCAACCCATCTTAAGATTGAGGCAAGGGTAAGTAAAGTCACCATTTGAACAGCCAGAAGGAGTCAGGCAGTGCTGTATATATTAAAGTTGACTTTTCAATGAGAGAGTATCCAGCACACAGCGACAGGAGATTAGAGGTGAGTTAAAAAATCTAGAGACTAAAAAAAAAATTGATTTAAAAAAAAATCTCATGATTTTAGGAGAGCTAACAAGGATTTTTGATTTCTTGAGTTTGGCAATACTATATTAGTGAAATTATTCCAGATATACATCCATGTCATTTAGGACTGAATCTGACTTAATTCTTTTGTCTGTCAATGCAGGAAGACACCTCTGCCTTCATTCGTATTACCAAGGTTCTCTTTACAACCTGAATGGTTAGAATTACTGATTCTCACATGCAAGAGAGAGCAGGGTAGAGAACAGGTAAAGAAAGCTGACATTCTGTAAAAATTTCAACTGATATGGTGTCTGAATTAATAAATTAAACAAAGCGCATCAAGCTAACAGGTCGGGAGTTTGAAACACATATATGAGAAGATAAAATGAAGACAGAGAATAGTCTGAATGTGAATATATATGAAATGTGCATACCTTGTTAAAAGGACACAGATTCAAACCAACACCTTTGCCAATTTGCTTACTAATAAAACTGGGCCACTTTAAGGAATACTGTTTTAGACAATGGTTGTTGTAGCCTTGTTGGTCCTATGATATTACAGATATAAGATAAGTTGAGGTCATATCTTTTATTTAACCAACTTTTGTTGGTGAGAGAAAGAAGCTTTTGAGCTTATACAGAAAGCTTGTCCCTCTCACCAAAAATTGGTTCAGTAAAAGATAATTACCTCACCCACCTTGTATCTCTATTGGTTAGATTAATCAGTTTCACTTTTATTTATAATCAGACATGTCATGTCCATTTCAACGTGCTGTCCTGTTTGGGATGCAGACATTGCACAGAAATGTTTAAATACAAACACAAATATTTTTCTTTATGATTATCTTCTATATTTTCCCCCACATTTTGTGCTAGTGCTATCTGACATTCACCTTTCTGAAATATTCCAGAGTGTAAAAGCAATGACCTTACCTGTTGGATTATGTTTCAGGATAAATAGGAATGGACGGTTAGCTGTGAACTGGTTATGTGACATACTCATGATAGCTGCCATCTGTGTACCTACAAACAGAAAGCACTTTCAATAGATGTTCTGTTAGGGATAAATCCTTAGCCCACCACAAAGTTTAAGAAGGGCTGGGTGCTGGAGGAGTGCACTTGAAGTAAAGAAGACATCCTCCCTCCCCAAGCCAAGGAAGCTGCTAAAAAGCCACCCTATGTGGGAAGGAGGAAAGGAGGAGGAGCTACCTGAAGCCAGTGACTGAAACAGCTTTTTTATTTTCTAACATCCAGGGGGTTGTTGAACAATCCACTGTGTAGTAAGCATAAGCAAAGCTAGGCTCTATACCATACAGCCAGTCACCTTCTCATAGCACAAAGGAATTACACCCATTCTGGTACAAGGGGACTTCTGTGGCCAGGAAGGATGTGCTGGATTTCTGCATCACAGATTAGAAATATTAGTCAGTCAGTCTTACAAAAGGGGGAATTTGGTATAACAGATCAGAAGGTGTGTAGTATTTGGTGCAGTAAAGAGGAAGTGATATATCTATATAAAATGTCTTTTATTCTGAGTCAGACACACCAGATAAACTGCTGCTCTTGATTACCAAGTGGCAAATGTATTTTAACTGGATCTTTTCTTTAGTTACAAATCATAAAGACAACTGCACAATAACAAGAACAAATCACTTGTCTACTATACAGCTGCTTTGTAGCATGACATTTTCTTTGAAGACTTAATACAAACTACCAAGATAATAACCTCCTGGAAATATTTTGAGACTTTAACTTCTTTAGTTCAAGATGTGGCATTTCATTTTAAAATTCATCTGAATGGAACATTGTAACTATATTCTGTTTTAACTATAGTTATTACCTCCCTAGTAGGCATCTGTCAAACTGAAGGCTTAAAATGGCCCATTTAAGCAGTGATATATGTGCTCAAGAACAATGGTTTACAACTTAAAATGGGCTGGGTAAGAATTAAGATATGATACTGCAAGACTCTGTCATTAAAATAAAATCAGGTTATTTTCTGTTTCATATTAACAGCCTTGCTCTGTATAGTAAATCAATATCTCCATTACATAGGGCTTCATAAGCAGCTCATAGACAATATGGAATTTTGCCACTCCTAAAAGCTAGAGCAGAAATTATCATAAAGACAAGATGTACCGGCTAGGCCCAGCAGGCTAGAGCTTTCTTATTACTATGTGAGGGAGCAGAATTCAAATTATTTGCTCTTAGGTCAGCAGCAGCTGGGGAAATGGAGAAGACAGAGCACTCAGCCTTTGCAGAACAGGGCCTTTTATCATTCATTAGCCACTATAAGAGTGGAATTGATCAGCTCAGAAGGAACCATCTTCAACAGGCCTTAATAGCAGGGCATTTTGGTGGAGGTTAGTTAATGACTTTGAGGTGCTTTGATATTAAAATGCCTCCAATCACTGTAATATCGAAGCATATGCCAGTCAATGACTCTTGCCTCTGAAATGCCTAATATTACAACAAACATTGACCATAGAAAACAAAAATAAATGCAGAAACTGAGGGTGGATATTTAGACACTAAGAAATTCTAAGGAGGAACGTTATGAGGAAAGAAAGTGCAAACAGGAACCAACCCCCCCACCCCAAACAAACAAACAAACAAACTCCAAACAATAGAGAGTGTACTTGGTGTGGGAGCAACATCTGATTTCCTGCAGATACAAGTATCATATGTACTATGTAATTCAATTAATGTTGTTCGATCCAGGGACAGATTATGTATTAAGTGCTTAATATAAAGTACTTTCAAGTAGCATGTCTGAGAGCTATTAATTCACTTAATAGCTGCTAGCAAGCTGATTGCTTCCAATATCCTTTTTCACTACATGCTGAATTGAGACCCAATGCACCTAATTCTCCATTTACATACACTAGTAAATAACAAGAGTAACTGTGTTATGGGCAATGAAGGTACACAATGCAGAATTTGCTATTCCCACCTAACTTTTCTTGGTTGTTAAAAGTATTTTGTGTACGTGTGTTAAAAATACAAATCAAACATAAATTAAATTACCCCTCCCATCCCCAAAAAAAGAAATAGTCCAATGTGTGTTTTTACTAGGACTTAAATGACACTTAAAAAACAATTTCCATGGAGGAAGCCAAATATGGAAATACAGACTTTGGCAGTGGCTTGAGCAGTCACTGCTCCACCCAACAATAAGGACTAATGGGATTCAGCAGTGGTAAGGGTCAGAGGCATTGTGCCTATGAAGGACAGACATAATTACAACACTGCCAGGAGCACCATATGAGACACATTTTAACTGAGTGGAATGCATATAACTACCCAAAAGCTAGCCTTGGAAATTCTCTGCTGGTGTGGAAGGAGGGAGGGAAGATGGCAAAATAGCCACCTCACATGCATGTATGGAATCAGGGTGCTATAAATTCCTATGCTTTGCATTAAAAAAGAGCAAACATGAGATTCTGATTTCTCACTATACCAGGTGCACTGCACTCAATCCTTTTGTCCTTCCTCTGTCCCCATTGCACTCAGATACAGGCATGCGTATTTTTTTTAATTTGATTACTTTGGGTAGGAGAGGGATAGAGACAAGGAAAGCATCATGAAATTCAAAACAAAAACCTGTTTAAATACAAATCAAAACATCAAGAAAAATCAGTGCAATGATTTGCATGACCAGCATTGACACAAAGTGGTAAATGAAAATAGCTGCTGAGACTTTCATTTTGTAAAAGTTGCCTTAAAAATTATTTATTCTGGATCCCTGCTGAAAGTAGAAGTCAGCCAAGGGAGAAGAGGTGCCTTTGACTGCAAGCATACTGAAGAAAAAAAATCACATTATAGCCAAATATGTGGATAAAGAATGGATTTGTTAGGTTGAAGAATAAAGAGCAGACACACTTAAGCTGCTTCTAGATGGAGGTCGGCAACCATGCATTTTAGTATTTTAATATGAAATGGAAGAACCATGGGTGAAAAGTGCACCTAATGATTTGCACCCAATCTTTACTCAATATCCTCTCTCATTAAGTTCAGAAGAGATCAAAGTGTGATAAGTATTTATCCACATAACCAAAGCACATCTTCACATCTTACTTGAGGATGCTGCAGCTTCACTGCCATCTTCATTTACCTCAATACAGACTTTTTGGATGGCTTTAGAAACATGAATGTCAGCTGATTCTGAAGGGGAGATATATAAATTAATTGGAAATGAAGGCTCATGCACAATGCATAACTGTTAAAATCAGAGGATCTTTTCCTTGTTCATTTCCCAGTCCCCACCCTCAAAAAGTACATCTGATATTTCCACAACCACCCATTCTCCCATTAATTTTTGATGAGTTAAAGCATGAAGAAACAAAGTAGTACAAACTAGGCTTAGGGATTGAAAATATTGTATATTGAAAATATAGTGTATACTCTTCTCTGTAGATCTACTGTATATTTGAAAGTTTGTGCATCTGTTTCTCTGTCTGTTCATCTGTGAGTCTGTCAAGAACTCCTCCTAAATGGTAGGAGCTAGAACCACCCAATTTGATATGCAGCTTCCTCTTAGCATCATTTAAAGCAAGGTCAGGATTTGATTGTGCCAGGACAATGGGATATGCCTGGAATGTGACTGTTTCTCATCAAACAAAAGAGAGGGCTGCAATAGCAGGAACAGTTATACCTCAGAATGAACACAAGGGAGCAGCAACTACAGGGGATAGTTATACTCCAGAATGACCACTGGGCAGGCCACAAGCAAACGTGCCCCTGCCATCTGACTAGCCTGGAGAACTGCAGAGCAGCCAGTGTCCAAACAACACTGTCCCAGCCACCCCGGGCCAGCCCCAAAGAGCAGCTGCTGACCAGACAGCATAGCCCCCACTACCCTGGGCTGGCCCTAGGAAGCAGCCAATGGCTGTTCTCACCCCCTGCCCTGAGCCTCTCCTCACCCCTCAAACCCTGACTCCTTCATACCCCCTAGATACCCAGCTCCCTACCAACTCCCCCACATCCCCAACCCCTGCCCTGACTCCTGCACCTCCCACACCACCAGTCTTCTACCTTGAAGGACCCAAGCAACACTGGGTGAATCTTCTATAATAGCAGAGATAAAGGAGAGACAAGGCAAAACTGGGGGAGGGGGCAAAACCAAGTCAGTATCTTAGTTGTCTGTATATAAATGCAAGAAGTATGGGGAATAAGCAGGAAGAACTTGAAGTGCTAGTAAATAAACAAAACAACAACATAACTGGTATCACAGAAACTTGGTGCAATAACTCGCATGACTGGAATATTGGTATAGAAGGGCACAGCCTGCTTAGGAAGGATAGGCAGGGAAAAAAGAGAGGAGGTGTTGCCTTATATATTATAAATGTATACACTTGGATTGAGGTTGCGATGGACATATGAGACAGATTTGTTGATAGTCTCTAAGTTAGGTTAAAAGTGGTAAAAAATAAGGGTGCTGTCATGCTAAGGGTCTACTACGGCCCACCTAACCAGGAAGAAGAGGAGGAGGAGGCTTTTTTAAACAAATAAAAACATCATCCAAAACACAGGACTTGGTGGTGATGGGGGACTTCAACAACCCAGACATCTATTAGGAAAATAACACAGCAGGGCACAGATTATCCAACAAGTTCTTGAAATGTGTTGGAGACAATTTTCTACTTCAAAAAGTGCGGAAAGCTTCTGTGGGGAAGCTAGATTTGATTTTAACAAATAGGGAGGAACTGGTTGAGAATTTGAAAATGGAAGGCAGCTTGGGTGAAAGTGATCATGAAGGAATGGTAGAAGGAAGAACAGCAAAAGAAAGACAAGTGATTTCAAGAAGGCAGACTTTAGTAAACTCAGAGAGCTAATAGGTAAGGTCCCATGGGAAGCAAGTCTAACAGGAAAAACAACTGAAGACAGTTGGCAGTTTTTCAAAACAACATAATTAAGGGCAAAAGAACACACGATTTCACTGCATAGAAGATAGGAAGAATGGCAAGAGACCACCTTGGCTTACCCAGGAGATCTTGAATGATCTAAAAATAAAAAAGAACTAGTACAAAAAGTGGAAACTAGGTCAAAGTACAAAAGATTAATATAAACAAATAACACAAGTATGTAGGGGCAAAATTAGAAAGGCGAAGGCACAAAATGAGCTCAGTCTAGCTATAAACAAAAAGGGTAACAAGAAAAAATTCTACAAATATATTAAAAGCAAGAGGAAGACCAAGGACAGGATAGGCCCACTGCTCAATAACAGAAAACATGGAAATGGCAAAAGTGCTAAATGGTTTCTTTGTTTTGATTTTCACCAAAAAAGTTGGTGGCGACTGGATGACTAACATAGAGAACAATACTGGTACTGGGTTCCAAAGATAAAATAGGGGGGAAAAAACAAGTTAAAAATTACTTAGAAAAGTTAGATGTCTTCTAGTCGCCAGGGCCTAGAATACTCAAGGAGCTGAGGTATCTGAGCCATTAGCTATCATCTTTGAAAGGTCATGGAAGTTGGGAGTGATTCCGGAAGACTGGAAAAGGGCAAATATAGTGCCCATTTTTAAAAAGGAAAATATGGACAACCCAGGAAACTACAGACCAGCTATCACCTATGCCAGGAAAGATAATGGAGCAAATAGTTAAGGAGTTCATCTACAAACATCTGGAAGATAACAAGGTGATAGGTAACAGTCAGCATGGATTTCATGTCAAACCAATCTGATAGCTTTCTTTGATAGGATAAAAAGCCTTGTGGATAAGGGGAATGTGGTAGATGTTGTATACCTAGAATTTAGTAAAGCATTTGATACAGTCTTGCATGACCTTATTATCAATAAACTAGGGAAATGTAACCTAGATGGAGCTATTATAAGGTAGATGCATAACTGGCTCGATAACCATTCCCAGAGAGTAGTTATTGACGGTTCACAATCATGCTGGAAGGGCATAACAAGTGGGGTTCCGCATGGGGTCTGTTTTGGGACCGGTTCTGTTCACTATCTTCATCAACGATTTAGATCATGATACAGAGAGTACACTTATAAAGTTTGCAGATGATACCAAACTGGGAGGAGTTGCAAGTGCTTTGGAGGATAGGGTCAAAATTCAAAATGATCTGGACAAACTGAAGAAATGGTCTGAAGTAAATAAGATGAAGTTTAATAAGGACAAATGCAAAGTACTCCTCTTAGGAAGGAACAATCAGTTTCACACATATAGACTGGGAAGTGACTGTAAGAAGGAGTACTGCAGAAAGGGATCTAGGGGTCAAAGTGGACCACAAACTAAATATGAGTCAATAGTGTGACACTGTTGCAAAAAAGCCAACATGATTCTGGGCTATATTAACAGGAGTATTGTGAGCAAGACACAAGAAGTGATTCTTTTGCTCTGCTTTGTGTGGATTAGGCCTCAATTGGAGAATGGTATCTAGTTCTGGGCCCCACATTTCAAAAAAGATGTGGAGAAATTGGAGAAGGTCCAGAGAAGAGCAACAAAAATGATTAAAGGTATAGAAAACATGAGCTATGAGGGAAGACTGAAATAACTGGGTTTTTTTAGTTTAGAAAAGAGAAGACAGAGGGGATAGGATAGTGGTTTTCAAATATCTAAAAGGGTGTTACAAGGAGGAGGGAGAAAAATTGTTCTCCTTGGCCTCTGAGGATAGGACAAGAAGCAGTGGGCTTAAATTGCAACAAGGGAGGTTTAGGTTGGACATCAGGAAAAACTTCCTACCTATCAGGGTGGTTAAGCACTAGAATAAATTGCCTATGGAGGTTGTGGAATCTCCATCACTGGTTGGATAGACACCTATCAGGGATGATCTAAATGGTGCTTGATCCTGTCATGAGGGCAGGGGACTGGACTTGATGACCTCTCAAGGTCCCTTCCAATTCTAGTATTCTATGATTCTAGTAACACACATATATTATCCATGTAGCAGAACACTGGAGTCTGAAAAATCAAGGTCTTAATATTAGGGCTGTGTGTGCACGTGTCCCGTATTTTAACATGAATCTAAGAATAAACCAGGCTTGTGTTCTGATGTCAAGTGAAAAAAAAATTCTTGTGTTTATGTGTGTACATGGATGTATATACTGACTATATGCTGAAAAACATATAGTTTAAGTACATTATTGCAAAAGGTGATGACAACTGAAAACAGAGATAAAAGTTTGATAATTATGTCAGAATTGTTAATCACTGAACCTGTTATTCCAGAAAGGTCACAACCACCATTAAATATCTCTGTTACATTGAGAGAGTGCAGTATTTCTTGTAAGTTCACTGTCTGTTCCATTTTAAATCTGTAGAGAGTATGGAAAAGAGACTCAATGTAAAACTATCGATATTTTCCTATTCAATTAATGATTATGAATGGGAGCTGCAAACCTCATGGTTCGATCAGGAGGCAGGAAGATTAAAAACCTAGGTTAGATCCCCTGTTCTGCCACTGATTTGCTCAGTGCTCTTGAGCAAATCATTTAACCTCTCTGCACCTCAGTTTCCCAATCTATAAAGTGAGTAGTTGAAGGCTATGTGCTCACTGATGTAAAGTGCTCTGAGCTATTTGGATGAAAAGCATTATCTAAGGGTTTCATAGTAATACTATTAATACTTTGAACAAGGGAGACTCAACACTTAAAATTATGAACAGACCAAACATAAAGGCATTATGTGGTTGAAAACTCAAGTTGTAAAATGCCATTGACATCAGCTGAACTTACCAGTGGATATTAAATAGTACAAATCTTTAATTTTACTTTAATTTATCTATGCAGTGTTACTAAATAAGGCACGTATTTAGATCAGTAATGGCTAAAATAAGCATAGGAGGGTTCACTTCAAAGCCAATGTTCATGCTCTGCTATGCCATCCAGGAAGCCTAGAGTCTCGTTTTGCAAGAGAATAGGTATTTAGTGGGAGAACTGAGCCTGATCCTCCACTCCTTAGTGCTTGTGTGGTCATTTACAAAGAGATCATGAAGTGGGCATAAAATGCCATCACTCATGTAAGTGAATGAAGGGGTCTAATCTGGTAACATTTCACACCTACTTGGAACAGATGTAAAGGTCCACACAAGGCAGTGGAAAACCAGGATCAATCTAATCCTATGTTCACTAGTCTCAGCTGTGGGTTTTGCCCATGAAAACTTATAATACTATATCCATATTCTTGTTAGTCTGTAAGGTGCTACAGGACTACCCTATGTTCACTGACACCAGTAGCAAAATTCCCATTGACTTAAGTGGGAGCAGAATCAGGGCTTGATGTCAGTAGACTTTCTTGACTATTTTTGTATCTAAACCCTAATTCTTCTATAAACAGAAGATTACAAGAGATAATGAAAAAATGGAATACTGAGAAGTACATTACATACCTAGGGAGGCTTATTTCTACGTCTTCCTCTTGTATATCAGCAAACCAGTCTTTTACCAGCTGAGCTGTAATTAGTTTTTCTACTTCTTCTATACTTACATCTTCTGAAGGAAGTGTTAAAACTAAGCTGAACTCCTTCCCTTTGTAAGGTAATTCCAATACTTGGTAGTGCACATTATTGCCAGAAAAATGGCCTGGAAAAAAGACAAAATCATAGGCTTCAGTAAGCAAACTGCAGCCTCTAGGGCCATGTCACATTAGGAAATTATTTAGAATTCACTAAATTCGACTTATGTACTTGCATGTCCTCACTATGGGGAAGTGAAATTAGTCTGAAAGAGCGTGTCCACATTTAACAGAGCCTGCCTCAGACTTAGAGTCCCCCGCAAGCACTCTGGGGAGCACACGAGGGCTATGTCTACACTGCAGGCTTCTTGCGCAAGAAGCTTTTTGCAGAAGAGATCTTCCGCAAAAACTTCTTGTGCAAGAGCGTGTCCACATTACAAAAGTGTATCGCAAAAGCAATGTGCTTTTATGCAAGAGAGTATCCACACTGCATGGACGCTTTTGTGCAAGAAAGCTCTGATTCCCATTCACAGAATGGCCACCAGGGCAGCTGTGATTCTTTTGATGGGCTGTTTTTGCGCAAGAAACCCTGTTTGCTGTCCACACACGCCTTTTTGTGCAAGAACTCTTATTCCTCATAGAAAGAGGAATAACTCTTGTGCAAAAAGCCCTCTCTTCTTCCGATTTACTGTAAATTTACTTGCACGTAGTGTGAACGTGCCGAGTTTTTGTGCAAAAACTCTGCAGCGTAGACATAGCCTAGGAGGGCGGATACTTCCTGTGGCTGCGTGGTCTGGCAAATTGTGATGGGTGCTTACAGGGGTTCCTCTCCATGACTGCGTCTCACAAGGCACTCCTCCACTCCCTCCCCCCTCATGGAGCAGAAAAGGAATGCAGTGGGCATGCACCTTGTTGTGCTTTGGTTGCCAGCTTGGATACCACAGCACTGCCACCCTGGAGCCAGAGCTGTTGCAAAGCAGTGCCATGATCATAGCTCTCGTGCTGCACCTCATGGTGCAGTACTATGAGAGTGCCCGCATGTTGCTCCAGCAGGAACAGGACAAGGATGAGGAGCACAAACCCTGGTGTGGCCTGCAGGCCCTGCTCATCCAGATCCTGGTGCTCCTGCTACTGCGCACATCCCTCAGTTCCCTGGACACAGTGGAACACTGCTTCTGGCAGAGGGAAATGAGTTCGGACTGGTGGGACCATATTGCCATGCAGGGATGGGACAATCACCAGTGGCTGCAGAACTTGCACATGTGCAAGGCCTCCTTCCTTGAACTCTGCAAGTGGCTTGCCCCTGCCCTCATGTGACAGAACACCCAACTGAGACCCACAATCCCCATGCAGAAGTGCGTCGCCATTGCCCTCTGGAAGCTTGCCACACCAGGCAGCTACTGCTCAGTTGGGAAACGGTTCTGAGTGGGGAAATCCACAGTCGGGACTGTGCTCAGACAAGTAGCTGAGTACAACTATGTCCTGCTACTCTGGGCAACATGGACAGCATTGTAGACAGCTTTGCCACCATAGGCTTCCCCAGCTGTGGTGGGGGGGCACAGATGGAATGCACATACCCATCCCGAGCGCCGGGCTTTGGAGTACATCAACTGCAAGGAGCACTTCTCCATGGTGCTGCATGCACTTGTGGATCACAAGGGATGCTTCACCAACATCAATGTTGGATGATCGGGAAAGGCGCATGATGCCCGCATGTTTCAGAACTCCTGCCTCTTCCGAAAGATGCATGCTGGCACTTTTTTCCCCCACCAGACAATCAGAGTCAGAGAGGTGGACATGCCCATTATGATTCTGGGTGATGCAGTCTACCCCTTGCTCGTCTGGCTCATTAAGCCCTACACTGGCAGCCTGGACCCCATCAAGGAGGAGTTCAATAACAGGTTCAGTAGGTGCAGAATGGTGGTGGAATGTGCATTTGGGCATTTAAAGGGGAAATTCAGGAGTCTCCTCAACCACCTGGACCTCACTGAGTGCAACATCCCCTTCATGGGGGGGGCCTTTTGTGTGCTCCACAACATGTGAGAGAATAAAGAGAATAAGGGGGAGACTTTTCTGCCAGGGTGGGGGGCTGAGGCAGAACGCCAGGTAGTTTGAGCAACTGGATACCAGTGCCATAAGGAGAGCACAGCAAGGGGCTGTGCTCATCAGAGAGGCCTTGAAGGACAGTTTTATGCAAGGCCAGTTCTGAGACTTTCCCATAAGAAGCCCCTGAATTCTCTGTGTTTGCTTTTCAGCACCTCGCTTTCCCTGCTCTTCCCTCCCCTGCAGAGCAAACAAAGAGATTGTTTATGAACAAACAGGAGTCTTTATTCGGGGGACATACAACAGGGGTAGGAATGGAAAAATAACCTGGAATGAAGGAGGGGGGCTCAGAGAAGGGGCTGGGACTGGCATCTGCCTTCAGGTGGCCTGGAGGGTCCAGCTGCCTTAGAGAGCCCAGCCCCACCCCCTGATGTTCTGGGGCCCCGGCAACCCCTGGGGACCCTTGCAGTGGAAGCCATCGGGCAGGCAGGGAGGTGGCTGGTGGCCCACTTCATGCACGATGCCACATACTCCGTCATCATGATGAGAGTGAAGAACATGTTCTTGTGCTGGCATGTCAGCTCTTCCCAGGTGGCCTTTCCCTCCTCTCGATCAGCTCGCCACTCCTCTCTCTCTTAGCGACCCGCTCCGGAGCTCTGCCTCAAATCCCTGCACAAGGGACTGCAAGGAGACCATCTTCTCCCTCATGAGCTCATCCCAGGTTCTTTTTCACCTGCAGATCCTGCTCAGGTGGGTAGATGCAGTAGGAGGTGGGGGACATGCTCAGTTCTCAGCTGTCCCAGCTGTGAAGACAGGTTACAAGGGCAGTCATCACAGGAGACGCTGTGTATTGAGCCTAGCTCTAATCTTGAGCTGACATCGAAGGTCTCTGTTCAGACAATGGCAATGTGCTTTGAACAAGGCCATATGTTGCTTAGAAAGCAGGCACTTTCCAGCAGGTGCATAGACATCCCAGGAGAGCATCGTAACACACACAGCTCGGGGATAAGCAGTCATGGGAAGGTACTAGCCAGGCCTAGAGGTGGGATGGGGCAGCTCAGCTTCTTTCTGTGGCTCGCACACACCAGGTCCGGCACTCACAGGGTCTCACTGAGAGAGAACTTCTATCCCTGCCCACTGGAAGAGGGGTGGTTGGGGGATGTGTGTGTAAGCAGCAGACACTGCTTGCCGGAGCGAGTGCTAATGGGTTCCCCTCCTCTTTCTTCTCCCAGCAGGTTCCCATGCACAATATCAGTCCTCTCCACATCATCATGCTCAATCAGGAGCAAATGCTAACTGAAGGCAGCCATGACCCTGGGCCATGTGCTGCACTGCTGTGTGGTTCCATGACCCCAGACTACTTAGTGGTGGCTCAGCATGGGAAGGTAGCCTACCACGGAGGCCAGAGTAAGACAGTCCTCTCCAGGAACCTTGTAAAAAGGACCAAGAGGTTCCTGTGTGAGAGCGTCATGGAGCTGAGTGCTCTAGACTGGTGCTCCATGTGCAGACACATGAACAAGCTGTTCTGCGATTCCCATGCCAAGTAGGCTGAGAAAGGTGTGCAGCCCATTGCCTTACCCTGCTTGTAGATACAGAAAGTTAGAGAACTCACCAGAAGTGCCCTCCCCAAGGTCATCGGAAGCCTGGGAGATGTCCTGGGAAGGGAGGACCAGCTCATAGGTGAGAAGCAGCCCCTGGCTCTGAGGCATCATCACCTGGCTGGCCTCCTCTTCCTCTTCCACATCGTTGTCCTCCTCCTCTGCCATCCCACCTTCCTGCTGGCTGACACCAGGCATGTCTTGGCCAGACTTGACGAATGTGGCGTGGGAGGTGACATGCCCCCCTCCCAGGATGACATCCAGCTGTTCATAATAATGGCAGGTGTGAGGTGCCGCCCTCGAGTGTCCACTCTGCTCCCTGCCCCTCTGGTAGGCCTGGTGAAGCTCTTTTATATTAAGCCTGAATTGCACCAGGCTCCTGCTGTGGCTTTCTCTGCCAGACTGGCAGCGATCCTGCTGTAGATGTCGGCATTCCTCTTCTTGGTGCAGAGATTCTGGAGGTTGGACTCCTCCCCTCATACTTCAGTGAGGTCCAGGATCTCTATACCGGTCCAGGCTGAAATTCTTCTGCATCTCTGGGCAGTAGAGGCCATGGGAGCAGCTGAAGTGCTGCCAGCCATCGGAGGGTCCAACGAAGCTTGGGGGTGGTTATGTCTCACAGTGCTGCTACCTCACACAGGGCTCATGAAACTGGGCATATGGGACAGGCCCTTCTCCTGTTCCCAGGACTTTTAGAGCTCCATGGGAGGAGGAGAGCAGTGGAGATGCCAGGTGTGGCCAGAGCAGTCAGAACTGACAGCTGCAGGAGGCCTCTGGAGGCCAATTAGTTTGAATTAGCGGTACCGGAGTGTCCACACTTATATTATTTCAAACAAGTTCAGAATTAGCATTATTCCTCATGAAAAGCAGGAGTGCAGAGTTTGAATTCTGCAGCTCCTTATTTCAAAATAACAGTCTTGGTAATGTGGACACACTGCTTACCAATTTGAACTTGGGGTGGAGGGGTGTATTTTGGCCTAAGGTCCTAGTGTAGATCAGGTTTAGGACAATGTACATGATGTTATGGGCATCACACAGGCATGCATATTTTACATTACCAAATTTTGTTCTCATCTGAAGATGCATCATTGGTATCTTAATTACAGAACCATCTCTCTTAGTAAAATCCATATCATGGGTAGCTTCTTGTCTGAACTTCTGCTTCCAGTCTCCTTTGAAGTAAATAGCATTCACCAGAATAAGCCTAGCGAGAGGACCAAATTCTTCACTTGACACAATATTTTTTATTTTGCCTAGGGAGAAAAATGTACATGAACAAAATTTTTAGTCACTATAAACACCAACTAGTCTATTTTAAACATAATTCAAATGAACATGCATGCAATATGCAGAATGTGATTTTAAAGATTCCTTCATATGGTAACACTCTGGGGGGAAAAAAAGGCTATTGCCCTCTGACGTGAGAAAATAGTTTGTCATTACACTTTTGTCCCAATGAAGTGGATGGCATTTTGCTATTGACATAAATGGGAACCGGTCATGTTCATTATGTGAGGAAGATTTTGTGTACAATGAGGAATATAATACTTTCCTGCAGAGTTCCAGATTATTTTGATATTGTCACAGCATTCTGCTCCAGAATGGAGGCTTAAATGAACTTTCAATTCCCCTTATAAAAAAAATCTTCATATTAAGAATGGCATGTAAGTGATGTAAGGATGTCTATCTGAGGCTGAAGACATTATCTAAAAGGATGTTGAATAATGATGCCAATGATGAATAATTTAAATGCCAATATTAACCATTTCATTGCTTATTTGAGCACAAATATCAAGCTAATTTGCTTCTCCATTGTTGCTGAATGTAGTAGCAGATATTAGGCTAGGTACAGGGGGATAGTTAATTGGTGTGTATAGTTGCTTTGGTAAGAAATGAGCAATTCAAATACCTTTTGCCTCCAGATTTAAAGTTATCTCTACATGTACGTCTACACTATAGAAGAAGATCAAAGCTGCTGCTGTTGATCTTCCAGGGTTTGTATTAGTGGGTCTAGTTAAGACAGCTAATTCAAAGTGAGAAGGGCACTCAAGTTGACGCCAGTAACCCTGCTTTCACAAGGAGTAAGGGAAGTCAAAGGAAGAGGGTTCTTCCTTTGACTTCCTGCAGTATAAATAGCGCCAAAAGCCGAGTTAAGCTACTTCAATTTCAGCTACGCGATTAACATATCTGAAGTTGCATATCTGTATCCCATAGTGTAGACATACCCTACCTGTTTGAAAGGGAAAGGGGAAGAACTCTTTCCCATACCAAGCCCCTACCAAGCCCCTAAATGACTCCAGAATAACAGCACCCTCCCCATCACTCATCACTACTGGATATCAAAATCCCCCTTTGTACTATACCCAGCTTCCAAAGCCTTCAACTTTCCCCTGATAACTTCATTCGTTCAGTTATTTGATGTCAATACAAAATGCGCAACAAATTAGAGTTAAAATATAGGAGCAGCATAAAATAAATGGGATGTTATCAAACTAAGTAATGCCCAAATAGCTTATTAATTGGAGTAGAAAGGTCAGAGAAAGATTAGACAGAGTTATGTAATTCTGAAGACACTCTTGTGAAATTAAGGATGAACGTTTCACATTGTTGGGGATGGAGCTTTGGGTATAATTAACAGTGAGAGCTGTGTAAATTGCCTCTAGCTTCAATATTTACACGAAGTATCGGAGTTTATTTAGCAGCTGTTTAGTGTTCTGAAGATTAATAGATATTACTAACATGTATTAATGATTTACAATAAATGTGAGAAACGGAGCACTTGTTATTAACAAATTATCTACTTGGCAAGAAGTAATGATTTCCTAAAACCTGTAGCTGTATACAAATGCCATACTAGATAATTTTCTTAAGAAATGTGTTCCATGGCTGTGAATCAAAAGATGATTATTAGAGTTAGTAAAGAGCATGATATTCTTCTCCATTTAAAGGCTAGTTGCTGGTGTTAATAACAGGCCATATTGGAAACAAGATACTAACTTCCAGATTCCTTCTTGCAAAGTCTCTGATTTGTCACAGATCAATGATACAACCACCAACCCAGTATATATATTTTAGGGCATTAAAGGGGAAGAAATTAACTAGCAAACAATGATTTTATAAAAGCTGTAGAGAGAGTTTACCATCTGTTTTGTTTTCTACCCAGGTACTTATGGTCTCTGCGCAAGCTTTTGTGTCTTGGAAATTCACCAGTTTTATAGCAGCCTGAAAAAATTCCTTGTTGCTATGGAGATACTGTTCTTTTACAATGAATCCTTCTTGAAGGTAGAGGGCATTGGCAAGATTAAATGTAAATTTTTTCTTTTCTGAAGTGACAGAGAAAAGTGTCTGGAGCAGCAGAGATAATTCTTCACCTAAGGAAAATAAATGTTAATAGTAGCATCTTCATTTGAAGAACATAAAACAGCTGTGTAATAGCATCATTTTCCACATACAAAATGGACTCCATAATCCCCTGAAGCTTCAGGTGCAGTACAACAAAGCCTGCTTTTGTAAATGAGCAATAATATTCTGAATGTTCCCTTTATGTAAATTTCAATAAATAAATAAATAAATAAATAGAAGATCAAAATTGCCCCGCTCCTGGTCCCAGCCGCAGAATACAGGCCCCTTCTACTCACGCTACCTTGTAAAGATAATGAGTAAGGTGACAAGACGTTTCTCAAAATTGTCAGTGGTTTTAAGGCTTCTTCCAACATCACTGTCAGAGTTGTAGAAAAAATATTGTTCTTTTTATTGTAAGCTACTGCAGGCACAAGCCACCTGCAGATGCAGAGAAGAAAGTACAGTAAAAGGGTTCAAGACTTGAAAACACTAAGGAATCAAATACTACCCTCACAAAGTTTGATTCTGAAAGCAATGAGCATTGCTCATTGGGGGATGAGAGGAGAGATAGATGAGTAGTAACTCTTCTTGTCCTCTCTCCCAACCAAAACTCCTCCTTCACCTCCACTAAAACCATTCTCTCTCCTAGTCCTCTCGAATGAAAGGTATAAACCTATTCTATATAAGGACAACATGCATTAGACTCCACATACAAGATTAATTCACAACATCAGCTGTAGTACAGAGACAGATCATGCCTCTCCTTACTCTCTCTGGATGTACCTTATTCTAATGAAATCAGTGGGAATATACCTAGAACAGTGGTCCCCAACGCAGTGCCCGCAGGCGCCATGGCACCCGCCGGGGCATTTATGTGTGCTCGCCGAGTGATCGGGGCCGGCCCTGCCCCGGGCACACGGCGCATGTGCGGTGCCGGCCCTGCGCGTGTGGCGCATGGGCGGTGCCGGCCCCAGGTGCACGGCGCATGGGCGGCCCCGCCCCCGGGCGCGCGGCACATGGGGGGCGCTGGTCCCGGGCACGCTGCGCATGGGCGGCCCCACCCCCAGGCGCATGGTGCATGCGCGACCCTGCCCCCTGCCCCCGGGCAGCCGGCAGCCCCAAAAGTTTGGGGACCACGGACCTAGAATAAGGTATTACTGAGCATGAATAAGAGTTACAAAGTGTGCATCTACACAGCACAGTTATTTCAAAATAACTGACCTTATTTCAAAATAACAATGCAAGCGTCTACACAGCAATTCTGTTATTTCAAAATAATTTGAAATAATAGATGGCTTATTTAAATTTCTGTAAACCTCATTCCACAAGGAATAATGCCTATTCCAAAATAGCTATTTCAAAATAGCTATAGTGTGGATGCTTCACTGCTGCTATTTCAAAATAGCTCCTTCCCAGGGCCATTCAAACTAATTACTCCCTAGTGCCTCCTCTGACTCTAAATCAGGGTTTCCCAACCCATGAATCGGGACCCAAATATTGGTTGCCATTACATTTCAAAAGGGTTGCCAGGTGTCTCCCCAGGTGGCTCTTAAGGAGCCATTCACACATTTTTTGAATTGCCATGGGTCACCAAGTCTTCCTGATTGTCAGAATGGGTCCCCATCTGGAAAAAGTTGGGAACTGCTGCTCTAAATCGTGGTAGCACATCAACATTAGGGGAGCCTGCCTCAGACCAACTTTGAGGCTTCCCTGTAGTGTAGATGAGCTATTTTGAAATAAGTTATTTTAGAGTATTTCTTCCAGAATAGCATATTTCAAAATAAGCATGCAGTGCAGATGTACCCCAAGTCTGACTCTTTTAACCTACATGATCCTTCAAAGGATCACATTGAATGAGCAAAGCATGAACTATGTCTATTTAAAGACAAAGCAAATGAATCTCATTGATACACTAATTAAAAAGGTACTATGAGTTAGCATTCCCAAGTCTGACTCTGCATGCTTTTCAGTACTGGTAACATGGTTGATAGAGAAGAATTTTGAAGTCACTTTCAGATGCTCAGGCTAACCTTATCTTTCTTAAAAAACAACGAATAGTCTAGCAGCACCTTAAAGACTAACAAAACATGTAGATGATATCATGAGCTTTCGTGGGTACAACCCGAAGAAGTGGGTTGTATGCACAAAAGCTCAATACCATCTACATGTTTTGTTAGTCTTTAAGGTGCTGCTAGACTATTCGTTGTTTAAGTTTTTCCAGTTACAGACTAACTCAGCTACCCGCTGAAGCTTATCTTTCTTGAAAGATAATGCCAGGGGCAGATAATGAGAGAACCCCTACTGAGTGTTGTTACACTTCAAAATTCACAATGTATTGATTATATATTTGATTTTCTTAAAAGTTCCCAAGCCAAATGCATTCCTGAAGTCACTCCGCTGAAGTCAATCCTTGCATCAGAGCTGAATTTTGGCCTCCCAGATTCATTTAACTCTACAATTTAATACATGTAAAATTGCAGATTTCAGTACATCTTCTCTCATGTCCCAGGCTCAGCTCATTCTGTTCTTTTCTGTCACATCTTTATAACAACACAGAGAGATGAAATTCATTCAATGTTGTAACCACCCACTCTAATTAGTTTCCATTAGTGCCATATGGTATTGCATAGGCATTTTAGAAACATTCCTTTCAGCCAGTGTCTGTTTAAATATTTTCTTTAAAAAATGGTTAGTAATCATGTGTTTGAATGAATGGATTTATGTCCCTATGAATGTGCCATAAATGTCCAGCTGTCCCTTGATAAGTTATTCCTGGGAGTCTGTGGGGAAAAAAGCATTGTACCAAACAAAATGCTTCAAAGCAATGTTTAAAGTACATTTTGCACATTGGATTTGATCTGCAGATCAATTATCTCTGATTGTACGGATTGCATTAGAACTATTCACATCAAATAAAATTGACTTACTACATTTCCTGAAACCTGTAATTGAATACAGGCTTCAATTATTTCTACTTCTAGCTGTTAAGAAGGCAGTGTTTTTGGTACAAGATATGCACATTTTAACATCATTTAGCCAATAGATTTTTGTAAGTCTTTTTCACTGTAGAATTAGTGTGGGATTTTTTAAATTTGTAATGACTTTTCTATTAAAGATGATATTAAATATAAATAAAGAAGTGGAGGCCAGGGGTGAGTGACTGGAGTTGACTTCTTCTACTCCTTAGGCCAGATAGTGTTTGGGAGCACTGCACTCTGTAAGTAGTCTCAAGACTTCAATGGAACTATTTATAGACAGGGTAAGGTGCATATATATATATATATATATATATATATATATATATATATAGTAATAAAGCCCTACCAAATTCATGGTCGATGTTGGTGAATTCATGATCATAAGATTTTAAAAATCATAACAAGATTTCAGATATTTAAATTTGAAATTTTATGGTGTTGTAACTGTAGGGGTCCTGACACAAAAAGCGGTTGGGGATGCAGATGTTGCAAGGTCATTGTAGGGGGTCACAGTCTTGCCACCCTTACTTCTGCAGTAGTGCTGGTGGTAGCGCTGCCTTCAGAGCTGGGCAGCCAGAGAGTGGTGGCTGCTGGCTGGGAGCCCAGCTCTGAAGGCAGTGCCACTGCCAGCAGCAGCACAGAAGAAAGGATGGCATGTATAGTATTCTTATAAATGTCAGTGACTGACTGGCTGCTCAGAGGAACCTGTTCTGAGAATATAAACGACACTAAATCAAGATACTCACTATCTTTATTTCCTTGCAGATTCAAAGCGTGTCTTATCTCATTAAGTGCTTTTCCTTTTGCCCCCAATTGCATCATTCCAAGAAGTAAGGCAGTACCAAGTGGTGAGTGTATGATGTTCTCTTTAGAACAGTGAAGAACTTGGTAGAGATCCACTGCAAGATGTGTAGTGCCGTCAGCCATTAGATTAGAAATGGGGCTGCAAGTTAAGTACGTTCCAGCTGTAATCAAGAGCAGGCTTTGAAATAAAGCACTTCTCATCATAGCTCGATTTACTGCAGTTTTTTCTCCTCTGAATGATTAGAACTGAAAACACATGTTAAGAAACAGGATGGTGATTTAACTTTATGCTACTACACTTGTCTGAAGATACGATAAACAGTGTTTAGCTCCTTCATGTAGTTTTATTGGTTAGTTTCTTTATCTTACCCATAAATTACACACCCTGTACAAAAGAAACTCGACAACACTAGGAAATGTTACCTTTGATATTTCATAAAATCCTATGTAAATCATCCCCTAAAATAAAGTGCTATACCTGTAAAGAGGTTTAATCATGCTATAATCTTGATAAACAGAAAGGTATATAAAAATAGGTTGAAATGAATATTTAAAGAGTATTTGCAAATATAATTCTGTGCAACTTTGGCATAATGTATGTACTGTTCCCCAATTATGTTCATTGTTTACCACAGTTAGAAGTTATCCTTTGACAAATCATAGAAAGGGAGAAGCAATGTGCTTTATTCTATACAGTCAGTTAAGATACTGATCCATTTAATTGATGCTGACAACAACTATATACACGCAGCTGTGTTACCACATGCTTATGTAGCAAAAAATACCAAGCTGTGCTTGATTTTGAGTGGAAAACACTATTCCAAATGGAGATGGTCTGTAACTGAAAAATATTAATCTGAATCCATACTTCTAATAACTTGAATTTTAGGATATTTGGATCTAGGATTTTGAATCAGTGTATTAAGTTAAGAGGAGAGAAGTTGTACAATTCAGATCATGGGTGAAGTTTCAGACCATAAAGTGTGTTTAAATCCAGGATTTTGGTTTGGAACACACTTGAATTCCAGGCCAAATACTGTTTCAGAAATATAGTTTCAGAATACAAATATGAATTTGAAAAGATAATAGAATTTTTAAAGCTCTCTTCATATCTCCAAGTCTATCACAAAAGCATTTTTCTAAATAATAAAATAAATTCTGATACAGTAATACAGCAGATATTACAAAACTGAAAATTAGCTCACATGAAGCCTAGAATACAATGAAATCCCCCCTGATCAAGAGTTACTTTGGAATCATTAAATTTCCACTGAGCAAGTATTAAGGGCAAATAGAGGGAGATCTCTAACTATGTCAGCATTAAGTAGAAGCTGGAATCATGCTCGGAAACTAGAGATTGGAATTTTTAAAGAAATCTGAGGAAGCCTCCCTTGATTCTTTTGAGTAATCCCAACCTAAACCCCTAGCTGTCCATTATCACCTGCCTTACACTAAATTCATAATCCAAAGCCCACTGAAAATCACTGGCTTTTAATGTCTTTAAGCCCGAAAACATTAAGTTGCAGAACTATAATTTGAATTCAGTTACAATCACCCACTACCATTGAAGTCAATGAAAGCACTTCCACTGATTTCAGTGGAAATAAGAATCAGGCTCCATACTTACTACTGTCATACCTTAAGAAAGGAACATCTAAAAGGAATTTGGATTAGGCAATAATAAAGATACAAAGCTACATAATTTAAATTTTAGGGTTTATTTTATATTAATAGCAACCAGCAATCATTTACTGTTCTCAAAAGCCATTTAAAGAATTAATGCACATGCTTACCTGGAAAAACAGTATTGTATCTCTCCACTGTTCACAGCAACATTACACTTAAAAATTGGTTTGCCTTGAAACAAAAGTAAAAAGCGACAAGGGCAAGGACACAACTATGTTTATCACAAAAAGCCACATGATTAATGAACCAAAACCTACAACAGATGGCCACAAAGTTTATCATGAAAATTTGTCTTTCCAAAATGTGTCAACATTAATTGGGATGTCTTACCTTGTGTAAGAAATGAACGGAGGGAACAGTGCTTCAGTTTAATGGGACGACAGCATAACTCAGAAACATGACCGCAGTTCTAATGTGTCCTTATGAGCTTTTTTAGTTCATCTGGAGTCTGCATTTGAAAACAGAACTATAGAGCATCCTCCTGAATTGATGCACAGAAAAAATGATTATTTTTTTCATTTGGTCTCACCTGCAAATTGCAAATATATCAGGCGTGGTGAAAATACATATTTTAAACATAACTGGGAGGGGAAAGGGGACAAAGGGTTACGTATGTTTAGCCCTGGCCTGTTGAAAGAATAGCGTAGAATGTCGGAAGGTTCTTGCCTCTGCAAGGCACAGTGCTGTCTGGGGCAATGGCTGGAAGAAGGCTCCATCCTCTCGCATAGCTACATAAGGACTGGCACAGTTTTAGCCTAAACAGTTTAATGCAACAAGCAGTGATAAAATACTAGAACACTATATAATAGATATAAGGAATACATGACAATATGGGGTAGAGGTTTTAGAGTATCACTACACAGCAATTAAAAGCCCATAACTGGCCCACTAGCTCAGGCTCCTGGTGTTCAGATTAAGGGGCTACTTGACTGCAGTGTAGATATTTGGGCTTGGGCTAGAGCCTGGGGTTTAGGAGCTTGCAAGTGTAGAGGGTCCCAGAGCTCAGGCTGCAGCATGAGCTCAAATGTCTATAGCACAGTTAAACAGCCCCTTAGTCCAAGCACCTTAGCCCAAGTCTGCTGCTGTGCACTAGTCAAAGGTATCTGACTACAGTGTAGACATACTCTAAATCAGTCTGGGTATGGAATGGGCCCATCACAAGTTATGCAAGTCATCCCAGGTGCGTGCCAATAAAAAAAATTGATAAAATACTACTCCCAGACATCGGACATAGCCTGAAAGTGTTACAGAAATGGTATGGGAAAGTCAATACAGATGAAACCTCTCTCGTCTGGCAATATCTGTGGAATAGCTCAGTTTTTCCTTTATATGGTTTGGGTCTTTGATCTTGATTTCTTGTAACAAGTTATCAGCAGATAAAGGCCTACCCTGAATGCATGGCTTCAAAAGGCTACATTTTGGCATAATCAGAAGTGGGGAGTTTGCATTCACTACCCCTTAGAGTTTGGCCTCGCAAATCACTTAACACCTTTTGTTCAAAAAATACATTTTTATGTGGCACATTGTTCAATAGAGTCAGGTCTCAAACTGTGTCCCTCTCCCCTGAGAGTTTACATACAATCTTGGCACATAATAAAACATAAACAATTAATACAATAGAATCCAAGGATTTTTAAAGGTAATTCAATCCTAGGTATCCTAAAGACATAGCAGAAAATGCAATACCTTTTCCCTAACCTCTATGCACTTATCAATCCTACTGTATGCTTCTCAGAGCAGAGAACCTATTTCAGGGTTTGGAAAGCACCAAGCACACAGTGAGCACTACCATAAAAAATACAGAAAGTAATAAGATCGTGGAATATGTGAAATGGCTGCAGGTAATCTTGTCATATATTATAATACCCCCCCTACATTTATGCTGCTTTATAAAAAACATGTTGGCAATGTTATAGTACAGTTAAATTGATCATAGGCACTACTTGGTACAGTAAGTAAATAATTTTCAATACAGAAAAGTGAGATTTTTGAATGCACTGCTTCTCTTAAGAAATAAATTTATACACACTCAGGAGCAAAATAAAGTTTACAACCACTCAAAAACAGATGTATCAGTTCTTCTTGCTATAAAAGTGTTCTGGAGATTTAGTCTTCACTTTTGAGGTCTCTTCTTTTATTGTCTTGCATGCTTGTGCTTGACTTATTAGTGTAAAATTGTTCACTGATATTTATTTCCATATTGTCAAGCTGATCAAAAACAGCTCTGAAAGGAAGATGTTGAATTATACATATGCTTTATTTATTTATACATGCATACATACATACATACATAGTCCTGCTATGAGTGCAGGGGACTGGACTAGATGGCCTCTCAAGGTCCCTTCCAGTCCTACAATCCAATGATTTTTCAACAGTCTTTTTAGTTTTAACTAGGGATGTTAAATATCAGTTAATTGAATAGTTGATTAATCTCATGAATTCTTACTGGTTACTCAATTATTCTGTAGTGCCCAGGGGCGGGGCCAGCAGCCAGTGTGCTCCAGCCCCACTCCTGAAAAGCTCCCCGCCACTCTGTGTTGCTGCCTGTGTGGGATGCTAGTCAGGAGCTAGTCCATGAGGGGAGCCAGTTTAAAAACCAGCTTCCTGTTGCCCTGCGCTGCTGCCTCTGATACACAGGCAGCAGTACAGGGTGGCAGCAGCCCCTGTTCAGGAGCGGTCTGAGCTCCTGGACCCGATGCAAGTTGGGACTGAGCTTGGCTGCCTGTCTGACTCCTAATACACTTCAATGCAGAGCCGCAGCAGGGGTAGAAGCTAGATCCATCACAAGCCAGGACTGAGCCAGGCTGCTGGCCAGCCTGCTAAAATATTTACTGGTGTGGGGACGGGAGGAAATGCATGTAGTCTATAGCATTAACCTGTAAGCTTTTGCTTATCGGTTAATCGACTACACTATTACATCCCTAGTTTTAAACATTATAATATGACTATTTATTAATGTCTTTGCAGTGCTTTTATAAAGTACATTTTGTTTGCTTTAAATAACTTTTATCATGAGTTTATCTAACATGTTTTGAAATTCATAAGGGGAAAAAATGGAGTGCCTACTTCTAGTCAAAATTAGCATTCTAATCCTCTAAACACTTACACACAAGTTTACTTACATATATGAATACTTTTATTGAACTCAATGGGGAATCACATTTAAGAGTTTGCAGGATTAGGTCTGCAAAATTATCCAGATTAGCAACCCTCTGGAATATCCATAAACTTCCAATTTTTTCCAAATGGCTGATTGAGTCCTCTTACTTCAGTGAGACTTACATGAGTCAAGTTACACACATGGACTATCTGGTGGCAGGAAAAGGTCCTGTAAATACTGTTTAAGGAGCAGGTCCTAAGAAAATACCGAAAGATCTGACCCTAAAAATAAGGCTTACCCTGTTAAAAAGTTTGTGGTAAAGCCAGCTACATTCTAGATATGGCATTCTTTGCATTTACCTTCTTTGTAACAACAGGAAGGGTTATTTTTCTTTCAACTTTGCTTGCTTTTTATTTCTTTTTCTCTTGCCTTCATTGCACATTTGCTCACAAAGTTGCCTTGCTTTTTGTTCACGATCCAGAATTTCTTTTGGGAACAGGCTATTCTCATCAAATACAGCTTTCAAGGCTATAAAACAGGAATGAAATTCACATCAAAATCAATCATATTTGGTAAGATACACTGTTAAAAAGAAAGCCACTAGAGGGAGGAAAAACAGCAACAAAGCCAGAATAAATCAGTGAGAGCAATTCTGACTTTTTGCTGCCTGATTTGCTAAGAAAATACATTTTGCTCATCTTTCTTTGGCTTAATCTGAACTTTAAGCATTTAGGCCCAGATTCTGCAAAGAATGCTTGATGGGTGAAGTCCTGTGCCCACGCAGGGTGTGTCTACACAGCAAAGTAATTTCGGAATAACAGTTGTTATTCCAAAATAACTATGCGAGCATCTACACAGCAATTCCATTATTTCGAAATAATTTTGAAATAACGGATGGCTTATTCCAACTTCTGTAAACCTCATTCTACAAAGAATAAAGCCAATTCTGAAATAGCTATTTCGAAATAAGGTGTGTGTAGACATTCCACTTCTGCTATTTCGGAATAGCCCCTCACCAGGGCCATTCTAAGTTATTCCTCCTGGGGCTCTAAATTGAGATAACACGTCTACATTAGGGAAGCCTGCCTCGGACTAATTTTGAGGCTTCCCTGCAGTGTAGATGTTCTATTTCAAAAGAAGCTATTTTGGAATAACTATTCCAGAATAGCTTATTCCAAAATAATTGTGCAGTGTAGACATAGCCATAGTGTGATCCTATGGAGCTCATTCTAAGATCAGGACCTTAAAATTCCAGTCTATCTCCAAAGATGTGCAGCTATGAATCCTCTAATTGAGAAGGAGAAAGAATGGAGGTTGTTGTGGGTTTTTTTTTTTTAAATCACTATTCTTTTCATTTATTTTAATCTCTTTACTGCTGTTAAGAGGTCATAAAAAGCTAAAATCAAATTATCCTTTTTTAAAGCTAAAGAATTTAAACTGCTAGTTGATTGTCTGCATGACTGACCAAATGTATCCTACAATCATGCATTTGGGCATGCAGCTGTCTGATCTTCCAGGATCGCTAATTCAAGATCAAGAACCAAATTCTGCCCTCTGGGGTGTATCTGCCCCTCCCATTAAAGTCAATCCAAATTCACAAATGAAGCATTTACCAATATTTACTGAATTGATACCCTGATGCCAGAGAACATCTCTTTGAGTAGCTCAGACACAGGCAGTATGCCTGCACTAGTCCTATGCTGTTACCCAGGTGATGGCTTGATCATTTTTAAGCTAATTAGTACATGTATCTGAACCACAGAGATTGTGGCTATGGCTTAATTACTACACTTAGATGTATGTTTACTTGTATTGTAACAAGCTTTATACATTGGGAGTGAGCAATATTCCCAAATGGCCATTAGCAGTGAAGAGACCATAAAAAATAATCATAACTGCACTACACTGATTGTGCACTGCTCATTACTGCCTAAGCAAGAAGCTGCATCCTTCATGCAGAGTACGAGAGAAGCACACAGCTCAAAGAATTAAGAATATAGTTTCATTGGTGCTGAATATCAGCAGCTCACACTGACTCAGCTAGAGTCCTGGGGCTTGAAGTCAATGGGAATCTTTGTATTGACTTCAGTACCCTTTGGACAACATTCTTAATGGTGTAAAGAATTCAAATTTTAAATAATTTACCATATTGTGATATTAAACATAACAGAAAACCAGGGTAAATGGCTAAGTACATTATTTGTGCTTAATACCTAATTAATTTGTAATTTACTATTTGGCAAATTTCAGAAGGCATTAGAAGTTCTAAAACTGATCAGTGTATATTTAGAGTATACAGTTAATTATGTCTAGATGTGTGTCTGAGCATGAATAATCTTGACTATGATTTGTTGTTATACCTAGGGAAACAATTGGGCATTTAGGTCCTGGTCCAAAAGCCACTGAAGTCAATGTAAGTGTTTCCATTCGCTTCAATGGGCGTTAGAGCAGGACATCAAAAGAGCCAGGGCTAGCCTTGTAAGTGGGTCTGCAGCTGCAGCCCTTTGCATGTCTGCAAATTCCCTACCTCACAGAGGTTTTGTGAGGATAAATACACTTTTAGGTTGCAAGGTGATCCAATATGATAGTGGTGGAGGCTATATAAGTGCCTTGGATAGGCCAGGGGTGAGCAAAAGGGCCTCCACGGGGGCTGGATCTGGCCCACCAAGTGAGTTGATCTGGACCACAGAGGTCCTGCCACTCCCCTGCCCCAGGCCAATTAGGGCCTGGGGGCGGAGGGAGGTGCACAAAGTTTCCTCCGCACTGCCAGGAGCATGCGGCACTTTGAAGTGCCGCACGCTCCTGACAGAGCAGGAGGAGACTTCACGTGATCCCCCACCCCCAAGCCTTGATTGGTCTGGGTGGGAGGAGCATGCAAAGTTTCGCATGCTCCTCTGCCCCATCAGTGCCTGGGGGCAGGGGGAGCGCGTGAAGTTTCCTCTGCCCTGCAAGGCACTTAGAAGTGCTGCTCGCTCCTGGCAGGGCGGGAGGAGGCTTCATGTGCTCCCCTGCCCCCAGGCCCTGATTGGCCTGGGGGTGAGAGAGCACAGGAAGTCTCCTCCCACTGACAGGGGCATGGTGCTTAGTGGGAAGGGGGGGGGCAAAGGGGCTCCTCCAACCCCAGACCAATCATGGTCTGGGGGTGGGGAAGCCCAAAGCATCCTGGCCATGCCGCTTCCTTTTGAGACCCTGCCCCTTCCTTTTGAGACCCCACCTTTTTTGAAGTGGCCCCTGGCAAAAGAAGATTGCCCATCCCTGGGACAGGCAGAATTCCTAGGATTTCAGTGGGATTCTGTACACACTCAATGGTGCATTTGCACATAGACCTTGATTCAACAAGAAAATCAAGTGTACATGCTTAACTTAATGGGACTTCATCATGGCTATTAATGTGATTAAAGTTAGTCACATGCTTAAGTGTGTGCAGGATAAGGCCTAGCTACTGACATTTAAACAAAAACCTCTCATCTTGATTTTGGTAACTGGTAGCCCATAATCAGAGGCAGCAGGTTTGTAGAATTTTTGATGGTGCCCAAAATGGGTTTAAGTCCCTCCCCTAAGGCTCTGAGAGGGAATTGGGTGGTGGAGGGAGAGTACTCTGGGAGTTTGGGTGCAGGCGAGAGTTTGGGGTGCAGGCTCTGGGATGGAGTTTGGTGCTGAGTGCAGTCTCTGTGCTGGGGCAGGGGATTGGTTGCCAGTAAGGTGCAGGCTCTGGGAAGGAGTTTCGGTGCAGGAGGTGTAGGTTGTGGGATGAAGTTTGGGGGGTAGAGGGGCTATGGGAAGGAGTTTTGGGGGTAGGGTGGAAGCTTGGGCTGGGCAGGGAGTTGGGAAGCATGAGAGGATGTAGGGTGCAAGCTCTGGGATGGAGCTTGAGTGCTGGTTCTGGGTTGGAACAGGGGTGGGGGTGAGAATTGCAGGCTCTGGGAGGGAGTTGGGCTGGTGCAGTGTGGGCTGGGGCAGGGCATGGGGGTACAGGAGGTGGTGCAAGTCATGGGCTGTGGGAAAAGTTTGGGGTAGAAAGGCCTGGGAGGGAGGGGTGCAACACTTACCTAGAGTGGCTCCCATAAGTAACCCTCTGATAGCTGTCCCTAGGAGGGGGGACTGAGGGATCACTGTGTACTGCTGCTCCCATTGGTTTTGGGGGAGTTTTTCTGGGGGGGCAGCATGAGGAGATGCACACATACCCTGCCCAGGGGCCACAGAGACATGCCAGCAGCAGCTTCTGGATTCTGAAATAGTGCAGAGCACATGGGTAAAAAGCTACTTTTGCCTCTTTACCCTGTCAGTAGTAGTGGCCGACCCTTTTAAGTCCCCAGGGGCAGCAGACCAGGGGAGGTACATGAGGCAGCACCTGCAACTGTGGGAGGAGACCTGACCATGATTTTTGGTGGAACCAGGATCCTGGCCCTAGGCCAAGAATATTCCTGAAGCACAGATACCACAGGCCTATACATCCCTATACATGCCCCTGCCCATAACAACAAATTGACACAAATTTGCCTGTTCCAACAAGGGCCTATATTAAAGATCCATGTTTAGCTAATAGTTGTTTTTCCAGATTAGTGAGATTAGTGATTAGTGAGATGCTGTCATTGTTTTACTATTAACTTTGATTTACTAAGAATTATGTTTGTGACATTTGATTGTTAGTTTCATAACCTTTGTCTACCAATTTACACTTAATTCAATTCTTGTTATTACCCATTGGAACTCTGTCTTTACTTTTCGTGATTTAATGCTATTTTGTTTAATAGAACTTGTACATATAGAAGGGTAAAAACTGCTTCTTTATTCATTTAGCCATTATGAATTTCAGTTGGATTAAGTAAAAGAGGTTTAAATCAGTCATACGTAAATATAACTCTAGTATTCCACACCTGAATCTTTCCCAGGAGTGAGAGAGAGAACATTGATAGGTGGGTAAACATACACAGTGAGAAAAAAAGATATTTCTGCCAACTGGAAACAGGCATCTGATGAGTAAATGAAGCTTCAAGATATAGATTACAGAAGCAATCTTTAAAATTAAAATGTAGACATTCAATGTCAACATTTGGCCTTGCTGAATCAGCAGCAAAGGCTTTCATTTAATTAGTCCCCTCCCCCCTGACTCTCAATGCTTTCCTCATCTTTCTCAACTGACCCTTGCTATCTGGCTTACAAAAACCTGACAGTGACTCACCTATAATCATAAATTATTGACATTCAGACTGCTCAATTTTGTAGATAAGCTTTATCAAATAAATATTACAGTAATGTGTTCTACAAACGAACCCTAAATGTTACAGTAGGATGGTTAGCAGTGATGTTTCAACATAAGGATTTCTGGAGGACGGGCAAAAAGGAGGAGCATTAGGGAACCATCAGGGAAAGTGCCAGAGAGAGTGCAATCACAATAAAGGATCAAACAAGCCAATTTTCTTTATGGATCAAGACTTAAGCAGTTATAACAAACCTGGCCAATAAAGTCAGCTTGGTTTAATGTAGGAGGGAAGAAGGTAAGTTGGCAAGAGGTACAGACAACCCACTTGTATTTTAAAGTACAGTCCGATGTAATAGTTATTTTATTGAGGATCCATTTTGTGATTGTTTTGTAGGAATGCATAAAGCACAGTGTAATGGCCCAAGGACACTCTGTAATGATAGAATATAACGATAAATGTTTTCTCCAGCACCCTGTACACAACTGCACTTATCGTCCCACGATTTCCCTCCTTGTTTTATTGAATTTTTGTTTTTCTTGAGTGCTTCTGCTATTGCCAGCCATCTGCAGATTCAGACACTGGGCAGGAGAAGCTGACTGAAGAATTATCTCTTTCCTCCATTTCTTGAATGGGGCTATGTCAGAGATGGCATTGCTCTTCACACTTGCCTAGACACCCTTCTGCCCCATCTGCCACCTCCTGTCTTTTTTTAATTGTCATTGAAAAGGAGTCCAGTATATGCTAAGAAAGTTTCCCCAAAGGGGGATTCCTCAGCATACTGCCAGAAACATTCCACTTTATGGGGACACAAATTTCTCTCTCTCTCTTTCTCTCTCTCTGGAAGGTAGAGCCATGCATGCATGGGTGGAGGCAAGCCCCCAGCCCCACTCTGCCACCAGAGGCCACACCCCTGCCTCCCACAGTTGTATGGGAGCCAAGCACCCCCCCCACACACACACACACTGTAGGGCAGGCCACCCCTCTACCAGCAGGTCAGCCTTCCCTTCTATCAGCCCAGGGGCATGGTGGAAGGAGGGGAAGAGGAAGGGAAGAGCAGGTGGCACACAGTTCCAGCCATCTGCGGCCCTGACAGGACAAGAGCGGAGAAGGAGGGTGTGTGGCACACAGCTCCAGCTTCCCTCAGCCCAGGCAGTGGCATTTAGGAGAAGGAAGGTGGGTGGCACAAAGCCCCAGCCTTTCTTGGCCCTAGTGGTGCGGAAGAGCGTAGGGCAGACAGCATGCAGCTCCAGCAGGAGTACGTGGCACAGGGCAAATGGCACATAGCCCCAGCCTTCCCCAGAGCACAGGGAGAGCTGTCTCCCTAGCCCCGCAGCATAGGCTATCCCCCTGACCCCAGCCTTTCCAATCTCAGGAGGGCTAGCAGCACGCCCCCCCTCCCTCTCCCATCCCAGCCTTGGCAGGGCTGAAGCCTAGGCAACCCCTGGAGACTGGGTGGAGACATGCTGAAGGGAGGCAGAAGCTGGGGGTGGAGTGTGACTGAAGGCCAGCCAGACAGTCTGGGAAGGCATTGCCTTCCTCTGCCTCTTTTGCTCACCACCCATACCTGTGCAGATACGACATTTTGTATCTGCATCCGCAAAAATGAGCTGTGGATATCCTCATTTGGATCCACATCCACGGATGAGGATACCTGTGGACGTAATGCAGATATCCACAAATTTGCTGCGCTTGATAAATACGATTGTGTGTCCTGCTGCTGTGTTGAAGCCCCTGGTCAGCAACTAAGCAATAAATCTCAGCTTTCTCATCTCATTCTCACACAGATGGTGCAAGCTATTGACCTTTATTTTTGCCTTTTTGTGCAGAAAGCTAGAGGAAAGCAAATAGAATCAAGATCTACTTACTTTTGGAAAAAGTAGGGAACTTCAGATTTTCAGAGCACTGCTCCTCAGTCATTTCCCCAAAGTATTTGTCAGGGTTTAGCACAAAGTCAGGCTTGTTCATTTCAACAACCTTCTCAAGGGTTCCAATTTTTAATGATCTAAATGTGCCTTTAAATCAGCACGATTATTGAAAAAATAGAATTAATTCCATATAAAAGCCCAGTTATGTTTATAAGATAAGGTATTTTTTCTTGTCTAGCTAAATATGACTCTACATTAGCACATGATAAAATTATATGATATTTATGTAGCACATCTCAACCAAATCAATGGTGACCCAACCTTCTTTATGTCCTATAAGCCAAAGTAGAGCTGCCTAAAGTGTACCCACAAGAAATGAATGTACCCCCATCCACAAATCATGTAGTTCACTGAATTCACTGCAAATTGGACCTATTTCTCCACCTAGATCCTTTCTACCGGACATCAGATTGTATTTGAGTGCAGGCATCTATTGTAAGGTGGCCCAAGGAAAAGATTAGAACCATTTTTAACTTGCTATCAGTAAAACAACTCTATTTCCTTTGGTTCTGCTCAGGCTTTCTTCCCAGGAAAGACCCCATAAGATTCTGTACTTACAGATGCAAGATAACAACTACTGAGGTTATGATGTCAAAATGTCTGTTTACCAAATGAGTTTTGCAAGGTCTTCCCATTGAAGAACTTGTATTTCTTTCTTTTCTGGGTTTTGCTTTCTTTGTAATTTTTACCCAGTATTGTGTTTTCCCATGGACTGATCCTAGAAAAATACAAGTGAAGTGGCATTATTTGAGCAAAATTTAAATGCAAAAACAAAAATGACAGGCATTTATTTTGTCTCCTCCTACAGTTTCTATTTTCATCCTTTGTCTAATATGTTCTCATGCATTCAAAGGGTTATACCTTTCTGTGTCCACATATAGGGTACGTCTACACTGCACAGCTAACCAGTTACCAGATGTCTTAACAAGCCGTCCATTATTTTGAAATATTTTTCAAAATAACGGGCACTCTATTTCGGCATCCCCATAAACCTCTTTCCACGAGGGTGATGGTATGTGTCAAAATAGCGCTTTACTTTGAAATTTGGCACTGTGTAGATGCACCAAATTTCTAAATAGCCTATTTTGAAATTCAATCAAAATAAGTACACAATTTGCATAGCGCAAATTGCATATCTTATTTCAAGTTTAGGGTGCTGTGTAGATACACCGATAGGGTATGTCTACACTTGCCCCCTAGTTCAAACTAGGGAGGCAAGTGAAGCATACCGAAGTTGCTAATGAAGCGCGGGATTTAAATATCCCGCGCTTGATTAGCATATTCATGGCTGGTCGCCATTTTAAAAAGCTGGTAGCCCGAATTAACTCGCCGCGTGTAGATGCGGTAGTCCAATCCAAAACCCTTCCCTCGAATTAACTGTTACTCCTCGTGCAATGAGATACTTAAATCCCGCGCTTCATTAGCAACTTCGGTATGCTTCATTTGCCTCTCTAGTTCGAACTAGGGGGCAAGTGTAGACATACCCATAGTCAGGGCTCGACAAACTATAGAATCTACTCGCCCGTGGTGAGTAGATTTCAGCCGTGTGCCCCGTTTACCGGCAGCGCATGCATGCGCAATGCGTCTCTTGCGCATGCGCAGTGCGGGGGTGGCGAGCGGCTTTCGCCGCCATTTGTCAAGCCCTGCCCATAGTGATTAAGTGTCAGAATACATAGAACATGTGTATAGCTCCATATGGCTCTTTGTATCAGTAACAATATGCTACATGACTACAAATATTCTTATAGGGCCTAATTAGAAGTCTATTGAAATCAATAGAAAGGCTTCCATTGATTTCAATGGGCTTAGGTTGGACCCATAGTCATTTTTATTATTCATGTGTAAAATGATAAAATGATTCAAGTATAAGGCTGGATATTTAGCAAAAAAAAAAAAATCGAATGACTGCAAAAATCCCTTTGTAGTGAATGAGACGTTTTCTTTCACTAAGAGCCTATGAGGGAAAGTGCTTTTAGGCCATTTTCCTAGGCTTCAATCCATCCTCATAGAGAGGATGTTTTCCTCCTTGTGACTATAACTGGGCAGAGAAAGGTAAATCTGTTTTGTGATGGATTTAAACATTTGGAACTCCTCTCCTCCACCCCCAAATCTTGAAGTTCTCTGAAAAAGGGAATTGGGTACCAGCTCTCGGACTAAGACAGCTTTTCCCAGAGCTCCAGACCTGGAGCCCCATGCTGCCAAGAAATTAACTAGGCAAATGAGCTAGTAGGAAACTTGGCAGGTGGATGTTCACTGGAACTTTAGCAAAAACCAAACCATCTCTATGAAATGATTTGATTCTGTCAAATCAGTAACTTTTGAGAAATGGGGTTTTGTTGGAATTTTTCAGACCAGCATTACTTTCCAGACTCATTGTCATTCTGTTAATAAATAACAAATAGTATTCTGAATCTACTACTTGAGCTACAGCCTCATGTTATTGAAACAGTGCTTTTTTTTTTTTTGTTTAAAAAAAAAAAAAAAAAGGTGCCGGTACTCCAGGGGAAAAGTTGTTGAGCTCTGACTGGAGGTGCTGGTACTTCATCTGGAGGTGCTGGTACTGTGTATCGGGCAGTACCGTCACAAAAAAAGCACTGGATCAACAAAGAGAACATGCTGTAAAGGAGTGTTCCTATCCCTTTAATGCTTTGAAGCCACATCAACATGTCCTAGTAGTAAGTACTAAAAGCTCCCACTTCCCATGCATCTGGTCCTGACTGAAGGAGTAATTGCTCCCAAGTCTACATACTAGTGAAATATTTACTAGAGTACACAAATGCTATTCTCCTCTCTCATACCCTTACAAATGGGTATTAGATTCGGAACAATTCCATCTCTTTGTCTTCAGGTGCTTCTGAAAAAAGTCAAGTTCATCTCAAGAGAAGTCTAGTAAACCATCTGTTCTGCTCCAGGGTAGAAGGGTAATCTGGTGCTTCTCCAAGCACACATTCAGTATCTTTCTGAAAATAGCCGAATCTGCTTCAATACTGAGCCCAGCGATGTTGTTGGGGAGCATTTGACAATGTTTAAGTCAAGGTATGTGCTCATAGTTATATTGCCATGTTTCAACTTGGAATAATCTTAGCAGGGTTTTTTTTTTCCATTTTCTAGGGACCTGTTGGATATTGGACCTGATTCAGATGTCATTTACCACACAGTAAGGGTGTGTCTAAACTATACCCCTCTGCCAACAGAAGGATGTAGATTAGGCACATTGCTATTGCAGATGAAACGGGGATTTAAATATCCCGCGCTTCATTTGAATAGAAATGGCCGCCGCTTTTTGCCGCCGCGGCACTTTGCTGGCAAAAAGCGGCAGTCTAGACGGGGATCGGTTGACAAGGAAAGCCTTTTCCTACCGATTCTGTAAACCTCGTTGCACGAGGCATAAGGGATCGGTTGGAAAAGGCTTTCCTTGTCAACTGATCCCCGTCTAGACTGCCGCTTTTTGCCGGCAAAGTGCCACATCAGCAAAAAGCGGCGGCCATTTCTATTCAAATGAAGCGCGGGATATTTAAATTCCCGCTTCATTTGCAATAGCTCTTCCACTGGCCTGCTATGACAGTTCCCTCTCTGTTCCGTTATAATGTATATAAAAACAGTAATAGAAAGGGGGAAATAGAAAGTAAAATCAAATTTAAGCCCTTCATAAGACATTCTGAGATCTAAGAATGAACAGAAAGAGCTAGGTGGCATTATAGCACAGGGATAGTGTGGCACTGCACTGCCTCATGGGCTGTTACAACCAGAATTCTGTGCAGAAACACTGCTGCTCTGTCCCTTCAAAGGTACATGATTTTCTGACAGAAAATGCACCTTTTGGGGGGCAAAATTATCATTTTCTGTGGAGAAATTTCCATTTTACTAAAAACAAATTGATTTTCCATCAAGCAACAAACCACAGTGAAACATTTCAATTTTAGGAATGTAGAAACATTTCATTTTGACAAAAAATGAAGAAATGAAACATTTCAAAAATTCCAAATAAAAATTGTTTGGCATTTTTATTCACAATAAATAAAGACATGAATACATCCAAAAATCAATTTATTTTGTTTCAGTTTGGAATGAAAACAAATATATTTAAAAATGTGCCAAAAGCTACCTTTGCAAGCTCTCTTTTGATAAATGACTTACATGTTTACAGATTCCTCACTGATTTCCATAACTAGTGTAGCTTGTTCTGGAGAGTTAGGAGATGGCTCTACTTCAAGAGCAGGGGCTTCTTTTTTCTTTAAAATGTCAACCTTTTCTTCCCTTTGACTCATATTTTTGTCTTGATTTTGCTCTCCTTTGGGATGTGAAGGAGCATTTTCAATTTGCCAGTGTTTTTCCTAATAAAGTTGAGCAGAAAGTATTTTCAAGTCATTCAGAGCTAAAATATTTCTTTCTACATTTTTAACCCCCTTTCATATACAAGTACCCTCAGATGCAAAGTTTTAACACAGCTATTGGTTTTCATAATTTTCCTGCACACATATGTAAGCAACTAGTCTTCTGGACCCAGATCCATATTATTTACATTACAATAGCCCGTAGAGGCTACACCCAAGATTAGACTCCCATTGTGAGGCACTGTAAAACACAGAGACATACACAAGACTCTGCCTTGAAAAAACTAAGAATTTCAGCAAGTTCAGCAACATTTCTCCCGCCCCTCAGAAAATATAATTTAGTTTCTTATGAGGATAATGTATACTTGGATTTTTCACATTGCTGATCAGAAAAATTGAAGATACTTATTTCAACATATCAGATAGTTTTCTGTTTCAGCATTTCTGATTTTAAACTTTTTCAGAATTATTCATTTTACAAAACTTTCTGATATTTTGACTATATGTTTGACATTAAAAATACTACACACTTCTGTTTAGTTTGTTAGTGGAGGTGTTTGGAAAATAGATGTAGTGACAGACCAAGTGACTATGACGGGGTGGATAAACCCCATACTGTAGAGTTAAGGAGGCAGGAACAAATGTGGTCAGAAGCCCCACTCCACCAGGCCTCCTCCAATTTGAAAAGGGACTCAAAAGGGAGTCTCTTCAGCACTAAAGGGTGGCAGGCAGAGAGAGGCAGAGCTGCATTCATGCTGCAGAGGGACTATACCATGAAGGCCTCCTCATGGGGACATCCACTGAAGGGAGCTGGGAATTGCTAACCTGCTGAGACGCCCAGATTGCCAAGGACAGCCACCTGCCATAATGCAACCTGATGTTGAGGGCAGAGCAGTAGAGGAGGCCCAGGGAAGAATGTTTACTGGATCACAAGTAGCAGAATCCTGCTTTACAATGCTCAAGAAGACCCTAGCTGGGAAACCCAGTGAAGTGGAAAGACTCTGATTTCCTTACCCCCTTATCATTAGGTAGACTGTTACCCCTACACCTCGCCCCACTCATAGTGACTAAATGTGATCTATTATTAAATCATTATTTATTAATAATACAGCTATGGTGGTTTCACAATGATCCATTTGTTCTTCTTAGAAAACATGTCTCCGTGATTCAGATATTATCAACAGGAGCAGAAACATGGCTTCAGGAGTGATAGAAGGTATGGAAAAGTAAGTGGTGACTACAGCTGGACACTAAACAGTTTTCCTGACCCACAAAAGTTTTCCAAATGAGGCAGAGCAGGGACTTGAACCTCCCTAACTATTTTTTTTCTGGCCCATTGATACAAAGTTGTGTTCCATCAAGACTGAAGAGGTTGAGAGAAGCCTAAACTAAAATAGCCAGTAGACTATGGTTTAAGGCAGTCACCTGAGCTGTGCAGATCCTATTTCAAATCCCTACCCTGAATCAGTTTTTGGAAAAAGGGGAATATCCTTCTCGTTTATTTTGACTAGAGGTTCCACCCCAAACTTAAGAAGCCTTCCCAACAAAAGTCGTATAAAAAACAACACATTTCCATTAAATAACAATGAGGAGTCCTTGTTTTATCATTTTCCAACTAAACAAACATTTTGTCAGGAAACTCCTGACCAACTTCAGTAGTGACTCAGTCTTTGCCCAAAGTTTGAGTGAGACTGACACCAAGCATTTTGAACTTAAATAAAAAGTGTGGTAGCCACATGTATGTTTTCGTTTGGATTCAGTTTTCCCAGCCAAGAATTCAAGTAGAAATGCCAATATCTAAAGAGAAAATCTGTTCAACATATTTCCACTATGTCATGCACAGAATAGCAAACATAGTTAAACTGGATGGCTGATTTCCCCAGGACTGCTCTGGCAGTAGAGAAACTGATGTGAAGGACCAGTAGCAAAATAATGAATTAAAACATCAACATCCTGGAAGTGAAGCATGCTGTGTCAGCCAGCGCTACCCATAATAGTTGCTGAAAGGAGTGTTTCTACCTGACCAAATGTTCCAGTTGTTGTACCATGCACATCACTAAGAACAACACGGCAGTCTAAAGAGGAGGAGAGGATGAGTAGGCAACTGTTTCGCATACATGTCTCCAGAGAAGTAACACAGTCATCATGTGGCTGAAATGATCTTATCAGAGTAGGTGGTTGGGTTACTTTGTTCTCACTGGAACTGAGGCAGTAGTCCTGGTAAAAAGAAAATGGTGGTTATCTGAGGAAGGGGGGTATTTTGGAACTGGGAATCAATGGACGGGCAAACCCTGCCCTTGAAAGAATGATGGGGACAAATCTCCTCAAGATTTTCTTCCTCCTTGGTTTTAAAGAACAATGTGACACTTCTGCCAGTCAGACTTTGTATTAGGTGCATGGCAATAGGCACCAGAGGGTCTAATCCAGCACCCACAGAAATGCACTGAAAGAATCTCACTGACTTCAGTGGATATTTTGGGTCCAAGTTTGAAAATGTTTATCAATCTTTTTTCTTGCTAAAAAACAGGTAAAACCCAACTCAGATGCATTTATCTGAACCAGCTGGGAACATGAGAAATACAAAGAGAGAGTAAAATACTTTTAGTGTACCTCTATATACCATATTTTCATCCATCCAGCTATATCCCCTGTTATGAGGTATTGACTCATTTTATCAACGGTCATGATAATGGATCCAGCTCCGCTGTGGGCTTCAAACTCTGCCATGAGCTGGCTTTTCAAAGTATTCCAGAACCTAACATAGCCAGCACCTCCACATGACACTAAGTTTGCTCCACCTATAAACACAGAAATATGGCTGAATAAGCAGCAAAAATCATCAGCTTTCTTATATATATATATATATATATATATATATATATATAAAAATAATATTTTACGGGTGAGGCTAACTGGTTAACCAGTTACATCTCTAATAAACATTTGAGGGATACAGTTCAGAGCAATACCAACAAAACAGAGTCTAATGCTAAAATATGTTCCCTAGGGACCTGTTGTTAATCTTTTTCATGTATATTGTGATACACTGAAATCTTTATGTAACTGATTTTCTTTATGGGTATGAAAGGAACCCTGGTCATTCAATTTGTAGATACAGAAAAAATCCTAAGGAGCCATTTTAACAGCAGATTTTCCAATCATTTCAGATGAATCTGCAGATGCTTTCCAGTTTGCTTTGCAAATACATGATGTTGACTCAGAAAACGCCTGTTAAAGCAGGCATAAAGAAGTTATATTTTACATTTTCAAAGGCATAGCTGCATATTCCATTACAGAACCAAATTCTGCCATGACTTACATCTTGTGCAAGCTCATTGACTTAAGTGGAACTGCAGGAGGTATAAATCAATGCACAATTTGGATCTCTGTGTGTAGCCAGACTTCAGATACAAATGAGTTCAGCTGGGTTATTTAAAATTAACATCAGTGTGAGTTTTGGGGCAATCAGATCAGATGACAATGAGAATGGATGCAAAACAAAAGATTATTGTTTGAAAAGTATTCTAACATCCTATAGGAGAAGTACTGTAAGGTCATTATTAGGGAGCAAGAAGAAAAAGAAACTGTGAAACCAATAATAAATTATCACTATTAATAATGAGCTCTTCCAAGTACTGTTGTTCAATATAGGCAAAGTAAGCATAGCCAAAATTCTTGTGTGTAGAAATTACTTTAAGGTACCTGTCACTGAAGTATTCTTTCTAGCTTCTAGGAACAAAAGCTTGGTAATAGCATTGTTGCACTCAGTGTCAGAATCATAGAAGTCAGCTACAGACATTGTACGTCTTATAGAGGATGTTCTTCCAGCAGAACTAAGCGGCTGATGTAGTAACAGAGTATCTGTAAAAGGCATTCCTTATTATCTCTCTCTCTCTCTCTCTCTCTCTCTCTCTCTCTCTCTCTCTATATATATATATATATATATTAAAAAAAAATCCTATGGGATGACAAAATGACGTAATCATGTCACTCTGCATCCCACCTGCCTCCTCCCTCCCTCCCCTTTCCCCAGTGATTGTGAACCAGAGCTGCCATGCCACAGCCTCACCCCTCCACAGCAGCTGGGGGGAGAGCGTGGGGCCTGGCAAGGCTTCCACCTGGCCCCCCTTCCCCACCGGCAGCCAGAGGGAGAACGGGGGACCAGGCGAAGAGTGCAGGGCCTGGCAAGGCCTTGGGCCGGCCCCCCTCCCCATTCTGGTGGCCACAGGGAGCGCGCAGGGTCTGGTGAGGCCTTGGCCCGGCCCCGGTCTACCCAGTGGTCATGGGGAAAAAGCCAGAGATGGCGTGGCGGGGGGAGGGGAGGGAGGGAAGAGGGTATAGCGAGGGCTGGCCAATCTTCGGCCCTGCCCAACAGCCAGGAGCAGGGAGGGGGCAGGCCAGGGCTACTACGCCTCAGCCTGGCCCTCTCCGCTGGGGGGAGAGCAGGGCTGCCTACCCCCAGAGAGGGGGGTTGGCGAGCATAGTGAGCAGGGGCCAGCCACCTAGCAGGCAATAATAGAAGTTTGTGTTTATAAATAGACATCTCAAAAACACTTGGCATCTGATTTTTTCCAAGGTTTTTTTATTTGTTATTTTATTAATTCAAGCTGAATCTTTGGGATGTTCATGCTATTAAGACTATTAATATGAGCCAAATTCTGCCACATTTTACTCTTGGTAAACAACATCTTACTTTGGGAATTCAGTAGTACTATTTCTCAGAATAAGGTATTACTCAGCAGTGGCCTCTTTAAGGAACACAAAATAAATTGACTAGCTCATTTTCTATTGCCAGCAGTTGGATCAATGAGTTGCATGCATAGCCTGTATGATGAATAAAGGCCTATCTGAACAGAAGTTTTCCCCAGTTATGGTGGCCAGATCTTCAGAAAGTATAAAAAATGACATAGCTCTATTTAAGTCAGTGCAGATGTGCCAATTTACACTGTCTGAGCATCTGACACATGATCCCTGCAGAATGGTTTACTGAACAGCAGGACCATCAAGAGTCACTTAGTTGTAATATGAGGCACATTGTGTGGACCAGATCATCAGCTGATTACAGTCAGTGTGGTTCAATGCAGCTATGTCAATTTACATTGGTTTAATATCTGCTTCTCTGAGATTTAAGCCCTGTAAAGACCATGAAGCTCTTATAGTTCCTTTGGCATATCTACTGTAATCACAATATTTTAAGCATTCTGCAGTGTCTTGCTCATTATAATGTGACAATCCACCAGCTATGTCTTTCCTATGACCCTGATGAACTGTGTATGTGCAACTGAGAAATGAATTTCAAGACAGAATATATATTGTATTTATTCCCCTGCAAAACTTGGAAGAAACATTAAGAACATCTAAGTAAGAACTATAGAAAGTATTTGCCAAGCCATTTTCCTTATGCTCAGATGTGTGTTATCATAAAATGTACTCCAGGCTAAATTGTGGAATAATTATAGATTTCCAACTGGCACGGCATTTAATATATGTTATGCCACTAGTCTGTGCAAACTGTCAACCCAGTGAAGTTTTCACGTTTTGAGCAGTCTCAAGGGCAGAAGCCTCCACAAGGTTCAATTGGTATTATTTATTATCCAACACTGAACAAGGCAAAAATTAAGGGAATGCTCCCTGGTGAAGGTAATATAGAAGTGCTTATGTCGATCTGTGACAATAAACAAAAGTAATAGCTTTGAGAGGTAAATAGAATAAATGAATGCGTTTCAAGCAAGCACAACCTCCAGGCTGCTTTCTGTCACTCTGACAAGACAAGGGTATAAATAATTCCCCTAATCTCCACTCAATTATCAGCAATTTAGTGACACACTTAATATTATATACAGAGGCAAACAATATGTATGCTTTGCCTAGAGCTTGAAAGCACTGCTGCTTCAAAAAGATGCTGACTCACCCGATTTGGATTTCAGAGATTTTTGGGGATCCAGGTAAATTTTAAGGGAGGCAGTTTCTGTACTATTATTCCAGACAACAATTTCACCACCACAGCTCCCTATATTAGGCAAAGAAAAGACATCATACTGTAATCTCTGTAGCCAACCTTGATGTTTCCAGCAGCTAAAATTATTTTATTGCCAACACAACCATATTTTCCTTTTTGTACAGGATAGGTCACATTAAAAGGATTAGCAGGGCTTGTATTCCCATGTATCTGTAACCTTTGGATGTTTAATCCTCTCCTACAAAGGTTGCTGTAAAGGAGATATTTCTCTGGTTTTATAAAAAAGCAGACCATAGAGAAATTGACAGACGCTTTCTAAAGCATCTAGGAGATTCCGATGCACATCTTCCATAAATTGTAATGTGCCCAAATCCCCTATGATGCTTTGATAATCTACCAATTCATCCTTTTTTTTTCTTCTTTGGTATCTGATGAAGTGAGTTGTAGCTCACAAAAGCTTATGCCCTAATATCATAATAAATTTGTTAGTCTTTAAAGTGCTACTGGACTCCTTGTTTTTACAAAACAAAAAGTAACCCTTAGCACCAGGGCCGGATTAAGGGAGGGGCTAGCCGGGCAGCTGCCCAGCATGCCAACCTATGGGGGGCACCTGATGGCAGCTGTAAGGTGTGCAGCGCGCCAGGGGGTGGGGCCGCACATGCGCCGTGCACCCGGGGGTGGAGCAGCGCATGCGTCGCGTGCCCACTGCCCAGGGCGCACAAATGGCTTAAGCCAGCCCTGCTTAGCACAAATGACTCTCTGGAGCACTGTGATTTTGGGTGGATTCAGCAACCAATGGCTGGAATCTGTTTGCCATGATCAGGCCTGAATGAGGATGATGGATGAAGTTCAAATTCTTGTTTTAAGTTTAACAAAACATAAGGCCAGACTCATCCTGATTTGACACACTAGGTTGTTTGCCATACATTGGACCTGGTGTAATTCACAAGTGGTCACTCGAGATGCCTCTGTAGGAGATAATTGTATAGCTCCATCTATATTTGGAACTGAGATAGCTTTTCATCAAGATAATGCAGTAAAAGTAGCATAGGCACTGGAACTTGTGCAGTAGCATGAGCTCACCCTAAAGACCACTGCTACACTGATATTTTTAGCTCACTTGGTTATTGAAAGCTAGCGTGAGTGTGTCTACTTGGTTGGGAATCACACCCTAAGTGCAGACATAGTTTAAGTGAGATCAGAATCAAGCCCATTGCATTACAGTGTTTAACTAAGGCAGTCAAGTGAGATTGGAGGGGGCTACTTATTAACATTTAAAATAGCCAGAGCACATTCTTATTCTCCCTTCCCCAGGGGAAGAATAAATATTTGGGAGTAAATAAAGCAAAATAACTGATATCTAGTATTACCTAATTTAAAGAAAAAGCTTCCTTTTTGTCCATGTATTTATGTGAGAATGGAGGGACAGCACTTTCCTAACACCTCACTGACTGTGGCATTTGCCCTCTATCTCGTCACTTGTATGACTTCCTTTCTTCATTAACTAAAGATAGGCTGTGAAGAAGGTGTTTGAATTTGCTTTAGTTTGAGGTGCTAGTTCAAAGCCAAACTAAAGCTAGGATTCAGTTAGAGATTGGAAGGCCCCAAAATCTCAAAAGCTAATTTTATATTTCAGGCATCCTGGTCTTAAATATCACATGATTAGATGCTCATACGAGATTTCTGCCCCATGCAAACCAACAAAATAAATAAATAAAATCCCAGTTTTTGATCTAACTTATAATCAAACTACAGGTTGGAACTCCCTTGTTCGGCACCCTCAGGACCTGACCTGCCCCAAATGAGGGAATTTGTCGGATCAGGTAAGGTCCCGGATCAGCTGGCTCTGCTTTGGCCCAATTGCTACTGGGCTCCAGCTTGCAAGGCTTGGACTTGGGGTCCCCGGGAAACGGAGCTCCCCAGTTACTGTGGCTAGGGTTGCCAGGTGTCCTCCCCCCGCTCCCCTCCTGGCCAGCCCCACTCCCCCCGACCCCCTCCCGGCCCCACTCCCCCCGACCCCCTCCACAGCCCCACTCTCTGCTGGCCGGTTTCCCCCATGGCCAGTCCCACTCCCCCGACTCCTTCCCAGCCAGCCCCTCTCCCTCCCACCCCCTCCCGGCCAGCCCTGCTTGCTTCCCACCTGCCGGTTCTCCCCGCCCCCCGGATCTCCCCCGGCCAGCCCTGCTCCCCCTGACCTCCCCCCCCCCCCACATCTGAGATCAAGTGTGTCCGGTATTTTTTTGAAACCATCTGGTAACCCTAACTGTGGCCCCGGTTCTCCCCCACCCAACCGGGGATCCCCAGGAACAGGGCTTGTCAGCAGCCCCACTTCTGCCACACTCCACCAGGGATCCCTGGGGATGGGGCCTGCCAGCTGCCCCTTTTTAGCCACTGGCGGTCCCCCTACTGCCCCGCCTGGCTAGAGCTCTCCTGGGAAAGGGCTTGTCAGTCCCTCTGCTGTCCCACATAACCGGGGCTCCCCAGGGATGCCCACTGGGGACTGTCAGTCTCTCTCTGGTCCCACTGTCCGGGGCTCGCCAGGGACGGGGCTTCCAGCCAGTTCATACTCCCAGGGGCCAGGGCTCTCTGATCTAGCAAAATCTATGGTTCTGTTGGACCACGGATGTTGCCGGACCAAAGAATCCCGGATTTTGGAGGTGCAACCTGTATTGGTTTGAACCCAGAAATTAGATTCAGAGCATTTTCTCAACTCTTGGCTCATAACCATCTTCCCCCGGACTGGAAAGGGATTCATCTGAGGTTCTGGCATATATCTAGTAGTAATAAGTGTGTTTACCATTTGCAGTGGCACCATTTCAGACTTTGGTGGGGGTGATAACCTGTGCATGCTGTGATGGGAGGAGGAGATAGTGAAAGCATGGGAGGCAGACTGAGGACAGCAGCTTCAGTGGTGGTACTCAGCATGCTCACTACAAGCCAAGCACCAAATGGGGGAGAAGCAATTCCTTCCACCCCCCTCCCAAGCCCCACATCATCTCCATCTCGGGGCTACTAAGGCACTGGAAAACTCTGCATTTTTTGGCAGTCAACTTAGCAGTTAGCAGGTGCACTGTATCTAATTCCTACATAAAAGAAAGAAAATTAAATAAGTATAAAATTCACTCAACTCTAACACTAACATTCTGATATCTTGTAGCAAGTCACTTAAGGGACACTTGGTTAGCCTTAAAATTTTAATGTATATTCTTACTTTGTTACTGATTCTGGGGAGTGAGAGACCCTGTCAGGACTCCTGGGCTCTCTTCAGCTCTGGAAGGGAAGTGGGGTCAAGTGGGTTACAGGAGGGGGCAGATATATTTCAGTTCTATAGAAGAACATCAGAATGGCCATACTGTGTCAGGACAAAGGTCCTTCTAACCCAGTATCCTGTCTTCCAATAGTGGCCAATGCCAGGTGCTTCAAGAGGAATAAACAGAAGAAGCAATCATCATGATCCAACAGAAGCAAGGAACACTATCCCTTGATGGACTTATCCTCCTTGAACTTATTTTGTTCTTATTGGAACCCTGTTAGAGTCTGGGCCTTTCCACCATCTCCTGGCCAAGAGTTCCACACGCTGACCATGAAAAAATAATTTATGTTGTTTATTTTACATCTGCTGCCCATCAATTTAATTGGGTTAGCTTCTTGTGTAATGTCAGTGAAGAAATGAATAACATTTCCTTATTCAATTTTTCTACACTGTTCATTATTTTCTAGACTTCTAACAGATCCCCAATGGTCCATCTAGCCCTGTACCCTGTCTTCTGACAATGGCCAATGCTAGGTGTTTCAGAAGGAATAAACAGAAGAAGCAATCATGATGATCTATCCCCTGCCGCCTATTTTGTTTGTTTGTCTGCTGCCTATAAATTTAATTTGGTCATCTTCTTGAATGAATAACATTTCTTTATTCTATTTTTATATACCTTTCATGATTTTCTAGAACACTAACATATCCCCCCGCCCTTTAATCATTTATTTTTCAAGCTAAAAAGTCCCAGTCTTGTTAATCTCTCCTCGTATGGAAGCTGTTTCTTACCCCCTAATCATTTGTGTTGCTCTTTCTGTACCTTTTCCAAACCCAATATATCTTTTTTTAGATGGGGTGACCAGATCTGTATACAGCATTCCAGATGTGGGCATACAATGATTTTATATAGAGGCAATGTGGTATTTTGTCTTCTTATCTATTCCTTTTCCTAATGATTCCCAATATTCAGTTAGCTTTTGAGTTTTTAAACTGCCACTGCACATTGAGCAGATGTTTCAGGGAACTATCCACAAGGATCCCAAGATCTCTTTCTTGAGTGGTAAAAGCTATTTTAGACTCCCACCATTTTTGTTTCTATAGTTAGGATTATATTTTCCACCGTGTGCATTACTTATCAACACTGAATTCCATCTTATCAACACTGAATTCCATCTGCTTTTGTGTTGCCCAATCACCCAGTTTTGTGGATCTCTTTGTAACTTTTTGCAGGCAGTTTTGGATTAGTCATTGTTTACCCCTTTTTCAAGAACATTTATGAGAAGTTTAACAGCAGTGATCCAAATGTAGATCCCTGTAGCACAGCACTGATTCCTATAAACCCTGCTCTCCCCCCCATCTTTTAAGTGGAACACCAGCAATGTTTTCATGATGCTCTAACAATCCTTCAATTACCTGGATAACCAGCCTTTCGTTATTCTTAATCACCCTGCTCCACCCTCTTTTTATAGAAACTCCCTGTCTCAAAAACAAACCAGCAAGCAGCCCAAACAGTTGCATTTAAGAACTGCCTCTGGAGTAAGGGCATGGGCTTTAAGCAGACCTCAAGCATGAAATCCAGGAGTTCAAACTCATGAGGGGGAGCTACTGCCCCTACCTAGCCCCCCAATGGTGCCCCTGACCATTTGAGGATAATTTGATGGCTTGGGACTCAAATGTTATTCTAGAAAGACATCCATTTCACATAGCTTATACTATTTATCCATTTCAGATAGTGCCCATGCAAGGGACAGGGTCTTCAGCCTCTAGGGATATCTATTCAGTATCATTCACAAGCACCAAATTCAAGAGGAGCCACACCCAGCATCCTTCACTCAGTCCTCATGCAATAACTGTGGGTATCTGCAGCAATCAAACCAGGCATCTTCAGCATGAGCCGTGGCCACTTGAGTTATGGAATAACTCTATTAGCTGTTTCTAAGTAGCAGGCTCTTATTGAAACTAGTCACAAGAGGGAGACAGTCCTAGGAACTAAGACAACGAAGTACAATTGATTAAATTCCCACTGAACTCAAATGAAGAATAAGTCTATATACCAATTTATGTACAGAAATTAAAATATCTGCACCCCGCCAACAAAAAAAAGACACATAACATTCTAATGTATGGAATTTATGGCAAATGGAACCATTTATTCACAAAATTTTCCTATTAGTCAAATCCTGTTAATGCCAATCACCACCTCCATACAAATCCCATGGAATCCACAATAATGGGCATCCTATTATAAATGTTTTCATGCTTTGATACATGAAAAATATCCAGTTTTAATCATTATGTTTGAAAATGAAAAATATGGGGCTGATTGCCCTGTTCTTTTCTTGATGAGAGTCAGATGCAAGTGCAACCCCAGTAAAGCACTGACTTAAAACAGAAGAGAACCAAAAGTGTGCTTTTCCTGTCTTCTTAAGAAGTCCTAATTGGTATCTCTCTTGTAAGTAATGTACCCCAGCCAGGAGCATATTAGCTATATCAGCCCATATAGTAATCAAGTCAGCCTTGCATAATAATGATGTCCCCAATTCCTGGAGGATGATATATTGGGCAATAAATATTAGGCTACCTGTAACTAGAGTATGTGGAGGTAAAAATGCAGCACAAAGGATGTCATCTTGATGCTCTACTCCTCCTTTCCATTCTGCAGGCAGAACAAAAAACTGAGTCAAACTGCTCAGTCGGAAGACCGTAATTATTCTAAAAGGGACATACAAATAAAAAAAACTTAAGTCAACCTAGTCATGTCAGACCAGTTCAGAAAAATGTCAGCTATTTTAAATATGATCATTTACTCTAATAATGTTAAATAAAAAGGTTCTGTGCTTTTGCTTTTCTTTGACACTGAATTTTTTCTGCATTACAATCCAAGCATAATACTTTCAGCAGCTATTGTTCTCTCTCTCTCTGCCAAACAAAATATTGAATCTGTCTCCATCATAGCACATACGGCTCCCTGCAGTGTCAGTAGTGAGAAGATATGTACTCTCACCAGAGCTGAGATAAGATGAATCATTTTACTGATTCTAGAAAGTGTGGGAAATACAATAAAATAAACTTGCAGATTTTGACATTTCATGTATCAAAAACTCCAAAATACATTGGATGTCATCTTTTCTCAAGACCTCACTTAAAATCTTTCACAGTAAGAATTTCACTTCCACTTCTTCCAGCTGGGATGCAACAGAACAGAGCAAACCTGATGTCCATATCCTAAATGAAATGAAATTCTCCTGTGACAATTTTCTCGCTGATTCTGTTGTGATAAGCATTACAGAAAGTGTCACTATTTGCAATAATGAAAAATCCACGCATGTCTTTATTGGGTGAGTTTTATGTGTGGTTACTAGTCTTAATGACCAATGTACTTCATGTTCTACATCAGTTAATATCAAAATTATCATTCCCTTCTCACTGGCAGAGCAAACATTCTTCTTAATGACATGTGTTGCCTTTGAATTAGAGGCCAATATTTAATGGAATGTAAAAAAAGGCCTGCATTAAATCCATTTCACTTAGATTCACAGACTGGGTGTCTGACCCACTATTATAATGAAGAAGGTTTGTGACAGAATTGTAGTAGGGGTATTATTTGTAGAGTAAAAAAGTTCTTGGTGGTGTCAGTGTATCTTGGCCAATTGGCTGTAGCTTAAGATAAATTTAGTAAAACATCATACCACCTATGGGACAATGGCATAAGATTCACATCTTTTCCATCAACTAAAGCCCAAGTCAAAAAAGGTCCCACACAGGCAGGCTCCTGCAATTATGCACAGGAGCAACCAATGAGGTTTTCCTAGGGGTAAGGCTGCACTAATTCAGAGCTCTTGGAGACAGGCAGGAAGATAGGGTTGTCCTGGAATCTCCAGGAATTAAAGATGAATTTCTAATTAGAGATAATGTTATGAGATGAAAACTCCAGGAATTCATCCAACCAAAGTTGGCAACCCTAGGAGATGAGCGTGGTCCAAACCTCTAGCTTCTATTTACTCACAGTCTGGGAGGGAACAAATTGAACCAGCTAATGATCAGGGGTTTCATTGTGTAAAGTTAGCACCTCTACTTTTGTCTATCAGAGGGGTGATGGGCATATGGATTGTCTTTGAAGATAACCATTGCCAAACAGGTCTCATAAGGTGATGCAACATGTATAATTCAGTTAATCTCTATCAGTTGGAAGTGGAGTGTGAGGCAGCAGCACTAGTAATAAAAATTTGAGCATCACTTTCTGGAAGGCTAATCAGAAAAAGGGCTCATCTTCACTACTGGCTAAATTGGAGCCTCTGTGATCAATGCAGCAGCATCAATTTAGCAGGTTTTGTGAAGATACAATAAGTCAATGGGAGAGCACTTTTCCATCAACTTCAGTCTTCCACCTCCCTGAGAGGTGGAAGCCATGTTGATAGGAGAGCATCTCCTGTAGACACAGCACAGTGTAGACACTGCTATAACTCAATCTAAATTACATTGACTTAAATTATGTAATTTACATAATTTAACGAGCCTAATTTAGATCAATTTACCTCATTAATTTAGACCAGGCCAAAGACATTGACCTGAAAGTAACAGAGTTGCAACACACTGCTGGGAAAAAGCCATGTGACTTTAGTTGAAGTGCAAGTAATAAATCCTCTTGTTACAATCTACAAATTAGAAAGGACTGAAAGCCTTTCTAATTTATAGATTGTAACAACAGGATTTATCCCAGCTGCATGAGGCTTTGCATTACATCCAGTGCTGACCTGTTTTATTCTGCTTAAGTTTATTTACACTGCTTTTCTATTTCCAATGCCACATAAAATATGGTTTATTTAACCATCTGCTATTGTTGAATAAAATTTGCCACTAGGACATTCCTGAAAGAAGGAAACCAACATTCTGTTCCTAGTGATACCTGCTTATGCCCTGTTACCTCAGAAGCATGGGCACAGAGGAGTCCATTCTCAAAGAGATACTGAAAGGATACTGTTCATTTAGAGCAATGGGAAGGCCTAGACCAGGAGAAGCATGAGGCTTTGGACATCTCAGGTAACAAGGCTGAATAATACTTGTCTGCTAATCCTCATAAACAAAGTGGGGACAGCTAGTCACCCAATGAAAATGCCACAATGCCTCCTGTTCACTAAAAACTCATTTACTTCTCTGTGGTCCACTATGAATATCACTGAAATTCAGATCAATGAAGTGTATTTGAGTCACTAAAAAGTAACAATTGCTTTGCTTGCATGTGTGAGGAGCAGCAGTCTTTATAAGGTAAATTTACGTTTCTAGACTGAGCCTCAGGACATAAGCAACGGACAGTCTTGATATTAAAAGACACTTTTTTCCTCTGATTCAGAACATTGCTGCTATATATGACAGGTTCATGGTCACCAATGTAGATTTTATTTCTAGCTCTAGAGCTGTTAAAAGTCACAAAAATATATATTTGGTTCTCAAAATTTCAAAGGTGATGAAATGACACAAAAACAATTTATCACATCCTGTTCCCAACCTATTAGCATAATTCTGCAGTGAGTAACTGCTCTATAAATTACCTCCTCAGATATTGGAGCATCTGTAGTCTCTGGCTGCATCTAGATTGGCATGATTTTCCGGAAATGCTTTTAACGGAAATGTTTTCCGTTAAAAGCATTTTCGGAACAGAGCATCTAGATTGGCACGGACGCTTTTCCGCAAAAGCACTTTTTGCGGAAAAGCGTCCCTGGCCAATCTAGATGCGCTTTTGCGCAAGAAAGCCCCGATCGCCATTTTAGCCATCGGAGCTTTTTTGCGCAAAACAATACCACGTTTTCTACACTGGCCCTCTTGCGCAAAAGCATTTGCGCAAGAGGGCTTTTGCCCGAACGGGAGCAGCATAGTATTTCCGCAAGAACACTGACGATCATACATGAGATCGTCAGTGTTCTTGCGGAAATTCAAGCGGTCAGTCTAGACAGTTGGCAAGTTTTTCCGGAAAAGCGGCTGATTTTCTGGAAAAACTGGCCAGTCTAGACACAGCCTCTGAGTTTTCTAATCTATAGACAGAATGCTTTTAAATTATACTCTGCCGTATACAATTTATCCTGGCATCTGCATACTGTCTGGGTGTAGAAAAGGAGTATTTTTTCATTCCTCCGGAAGCTCAAGCAACATTAAAGAATATTTTTTGAAAAAGCAACACTTTATAAGGCCAAGCAAGGCTAAAACTGTGGTAATTCAGTGCTTTAGGCACTAATTTTATCATGGCTTCTAGGTTTTTATCATTGCAATGCCATTGCAAGATTGGCGCCCTAGTTTGCAAGAGCTAGAGCAAGTAATTTCCCCTGCTGTGCTATATCTTTTAAGCAACACACTCTTTCTCCATTGATGTGCAACCAGATGGAAAGCTTTTCTTGAACTGAGTTGCCAACTACTCAGTGAGTTACTGTGCTAGGAAAAAAAATTAGACTTTGATAGGTATTATCTTTAGAAACTGAGGCAAAGAGTACATTTTAAGAATTTATCTCTTCCTGTATTTTTAAATAATGTATACAGTACCTGTCCCAGCCTATAACTAATATAGTCCTCTTTAGTACCATGATCTGGGAGATGTCAACTGCTCGGTCTCGTCCAACATTGAGTTTATGGTGACAGTGCCCATTGAGATCCCAAATCTTCAATTAAAAATAAATAAGTTATCCACAACCTCTCAGCATAGGCAAGAAGAAAATCATCTGGTAATTTAAGGATCAATGAAGAAATAAATCTATTGGATAGGATTTGCCTGCTATCCAAATGTGAATCAGAGGTGACAGCATGCAGTCTTCATCAGAATCAGGCTCATAGGATATAATAGTAAATAAATAACAATAATGCCTCTTCATAGCTTTTGTATAGCACTTTTCATCTACAGATATCAAGATACTGTACAAAGAAGGCAAATATCATTGTCCTCTTTCTATAGATGGAGAAACAGAGAAACAAAGATGAAATGATTTATCCAAGCTCAGACAGTAGGCCAGGAATAAAACAGAGGGGCAGAGCCAATAATGTAATCCTAGTCTGATTATCTACCCAATGCCCACCCCCTCCTCTCTCTCTCACACATATGCACACACAGTGGTGATCCATGTGGCTGCTTCTTTAACCATAGAACCCCTTGAAACTATATGCAAAAGAGCATTTATTTTGCACCTTTGACTGCCTCACCTTTTCATTTCTAAGCAATCTTTGTTGGGGCTCTGCTAATATGCCAGCAATTTGGACATCTTTCTGACACTTTCTTAAAAATAAGAATCATTCCCATTAAAGACTTTTTCCCACCCCACAATGAAGAATTTGGTGGAAAAATGTTATGCTGGCCCAGGGGTGGCCAACCCATTACAGATACAGTGCAAAGAGCCGAGGGAAAAAAGTTGTTGAGCAAAACCACAAAAAAACCCAAAAAAACCCCACTGCCCCTTTAACATCTGCATGTGGCCCAAGCAGGCTTCCATCGTCCACAGCATCAAATCTCGTTGCCCCAAGCAGCACCCTGACCAGACAAGGAAAAAAGGTCAGAGCAGGGGAATGCAGAACAGCCGTGGGTGCGGGAGCCACAATTTTTCCTTTGAAGTGCCACATGCGGCTCGTGAGTTCTGGGTTGGCCACCCCTGTGTTAGCCCAAGATCTCGAACTGATATGTTTGTCTTGGGCTAGTGACATTTTGAAGATCTGACACTTTAAACGTAGCCAGTTGCAAGACTCAGCCTTATTATCATGTGAGTCCTATTTAGAGAAAAGCTATTTTGACTACATTTTCAAAACCTTCTAACCTTGTTTATTTAGAGATCCTATCTGAAATCTGAAACCCTCTTGTGCTAGGTGCCAGTTCCACACAGAGACAAAGAACTTACAATCTGCATAAAAGAGATAGAGGGCAAGAGAGTTTCCAAATGGGAAACTGCAGCACAGAGGCATTGTGTAACTTACCCAATGAATTCAACAGGCATTTCTCAAGTCCAATATCTTAAGCACTAGCTAGACCCTTTTCCTGTCACACTGAAATTTACTCTGTTGGACTCCCAGTAGTCAGGAAACATCTTTACAGGTGGCAAAAGGAGATAAATAGTTCTTGTTTCTAATAGTCTCTAGAGTGGTGTTAGCAGCTCTGCCAACAGCAATTCTGAGCCACAGGGCAGAATACTCAATGGGCCCAACACACACACATACTACACCTGTGCAGATGTGGTCCACTTGACATTTAAGTGGTACTGTGCCTGTTCTCACTAGTGCCCAGCAAGCTGCTGGATGTGCTGCTGGTCGCATTTTTCCAGCAGGGCCAGGATTTCCACTTGCCTGTCTGGTATTGTTGCCAAATGTCAAATTGCACAAACGCAAAGATCCCACCACTTCTCCAAGCCCTGAGCCTGCTCACTCCATCTTCTCTGCCACTCTCACTCACTTTCACCAGGCTGGGGCAAGGCATTAGGGTACAGGAAGTAGTGAGAGGTGCAGGCTTTGGGAGGGAGTTTCAGTGGGGGTTCTGGGCTCTGGGCTGAGGCAGGAGGTTGGGGTACAAAAGGGGTGCTTGGGATACAGGAGGGGCACAGAGGCACTTACCTCGGGTGGCTCCTGAAAGTACCCTGAAAGAAGCCTTTCTGGCAGTGGCATCTAGGCAAAAGGGCCAGCAGGGCTTTGTGTGCTGCTGACCGCTGGCATTGCCCCCCAGCTCCCATTGGCCACAGTTCCCAGCTAATGGGAGCTGCGGAGTCAGCACTCAAAGTGGGGGCAGCCTGGAGAGATCCCGCACATGCACCTTAGGGGACACAGCATGGTGTTGGACACTTCTGGGAGTGGCACAGAGCAAGTGTAGGCATTCTGACTTAGCCATGCTACACTGCTGGTGGCAGTGGCTGGGAACCTCTGGGCCCTTTTAAAGTGCCCAGACCCCTGGGCAATTGCCCCCAGGGTTTCCCCCCACCCTTGTCAGTGAGCCTGAGTGTTAAGGTCTTACTGGCAACTCTTTTGCATTAACATTCATAATTCATGCAGGTTTTCACCACTTTATAGTCTTACTATACACGAGTCAATAAGCTCAGTATAAGTCACTACCTCAGGTAGGTGCTTCAGCTTGTTATTAGTTAATTGACAGTTCACTGAAAATTAAAACAACATTTAAAAAGACACAAGGATTGTGAAAACATTGATCAAACATGTCATTTTAAATCTAATACATCAATAATATAGTGATTTGAAATCAAATGTATTTGCCATTTAAACACAATACATTCCTTCCCCATGTTCATATTCCATATTTGTACTTATATGTATGTTTTATATTAGTAGGAGTCCTTTGCAAAGGCATTGAAATAATTTTTTATAAGAAAGAGGTATGGGAAGCTTCATCTTCAAATTGCACTGACAGTATGAAATACTGAAATAAGACATTTCCATCCCATAGTATTACTGCTGGACAGACTAATCCTGTGCTTCCTGACCCTAGCTCAAAACTCTGTCTACATCCTATCTGTGGATTTTCTTCTGTTTGTTCTTTCACTAAGGCTTGATTGACACAACTTTTAGAATGTGGGTTTTTTACTGAAATAGTGACACCAGTATAATAATTAATGGGTGACACAATTATACTGGTATAAAAGTGCCTTGTACTAGTATAGTTTATTCTACTTCCCATACAGGAATAAACTATACTGTTACAAACCAGCTTTTTGCTGATATAAATGTCACCCGCCCTGGACTAGATGTGTTGCTTTAACTATGGTACAATGTGGTGCCCTTAGGATGAGTAGTTTGGCATGAACTGAAGCCACCCCGTTGCCCTCTCCCCACCTAGATATTGAATGTTTTGTCTTTAGGATTTCTACTGCTTAGAAACAGCAGACCAGTCCTTGGGATGTATTTAAGGTAGACCACTTCTCATCAGCCAAGGCCGAGAGTATAACTCAGTGCAGTCCCAAATTTCAGCGCACACTGTGGTATTTAAGAATGTGTTTTTATTATTTTTAGCTTGACCTGCCCACATTAGAACCCAAGCAGTCAAGGAAATAAAAAGACCAAGCAATACAGGACATTTTGTCTTGTAAGCCCAAAAGGTTACCCTTTGGGGAGATGCTCAACTACCAAAATTATGCCTGAGATGGGCAAAAACTGGAACAACTGATGCAACTTCCACACCACTCTCCTCAACTCCCAAATTTTGGCAGAGTTTGGTACAGATTCCAGCATTTGTGGCTTTGTCCTAACCCTCTAAGGGGACAGAAATCCAAACATTGGATTTGGATCTGAACTTTATGAGTTGGGCCCATCTCTACCAAAGACACATGTTAAGAAGCAAGAAAACTGAGACAGCATGACACAGAGGATTGGGCACTTGCCTGTCATTCTGGAGATCTGAATTCTGTTGCTGGTTCTCCCACCGAACTTCTGTTTTATCTTTAAGTCACTTTTCTGTTTGCCCTTAAACTCCTTGTCTTCTCTCTTTACATTATAAGCTCTCCAAAGTAGGATCCTTTCAAACTGTGTGTTTGTACAGTGCCTCACCCAACAAGTTCCCAATCTTAATAGAGACCTCTAGAGCTACCATAAGATAATAAATATCTAAGTCCAACTAGTTATATCAAAATGAGCCAAGTCTGGGGAAATGATCTCTCAAAGTTGATGATTTTCAGCAACTTCAGCCAATAAAATAAGAGGAGCCAGAAATCAATTTTGCCACCTATCACATTTTTTAAATGGAGTGAATTTAGTGTGCATTAAAGTAAAAAACTAACAGCATTGGCTTAAAACTTGTCATAATGTTGGCCAGTGTTCTGTCAATACATCAATATCCTGGTCTATAGCCTACATCATTGGCATTCAACACAAGAATCTCTCTTTCATAGAAACAAAAGCGCCAGTTATTGAATAGTATGGCAGTTTTGTGATATGGTTACATTATCACTGAGATAATTAAGATGTGTTAAAATTCACTTTAACTTTCAATAAACCAAAATTAGAATGTATGTGTCTGGGAGTGAAAGTCTAGTGTTTTAACTAACCTAGCCACCATTTCAAAATAGTTGTTTTGCAGCCACCAGCATTGGCAACCACAATAATATGCCCTTGTGTAATGACAGTGAGTGCTCCAAGAAAAGCAATGGAAATGATTGTCCAGTGATTGAGGCAATAAGGGCCATGTGCTGCATAGAGTCATGGATTGCAATGAAATCACTTGGAAGAAAGGAAGAGAGGTAACAAAGAAGGGAGTGTTCTGTAAAGCCCTATGTGTATCTGAAGTGTTAGAGAAGCAATTAAATTTAACTACATTTTCCCAACAGTATAAGGATTTCAGCCTCTAGTTGCTGAGTTCATCCCATCTCCTTTTTAATAAGGCCAATGGAAAAAACAGCCATCATTTTCGTATCAGAGTGTTTTGGCACATTGTCTCTGTGTGGAAAAGAGTGCAATGGAAACAGACAGTTTGAAATGTTTTCCCCTCACACCTTGACTGTTCCATCTGTGCTCCCAGTTAAGAGCCTTGTCTCAGTTGTATCCAGTGTCATTGTGCTGATCTCAGCTTTGCCATGGCAACCAGTAAACTGTTTGATTTTCTGCCCAGTGTCTATCAGCCAGAAGGTAATGGTAGATCCTGTATCTGAGCTGATTACCTGAGGGGGGGAAGTAGAAATTGAGATGGAATTTAAAAACTTGTTCTCTCTATATAGAGATGTGTGTGTGCATCTTCATTATAGTAATCTCATACATATGTGCACTGCAGTTATATAATTAGCAACATTTGAAATGCAAATCAGAGAATTTTTTCATTGATTTTTCCCCATCTTTTCCCTTTCATCTCATTAAAAGCATTATCATTCCCCACAATCAAAGTTTATGCATAAGTTTGCTCCTTGCAAAACCTGCATCCACAGCTACTTCAAATTAGCCAAAGAGCAAAGATTTGCTCCCTGTCGTCCATAGTTGGATAACCAAATTCACAGTTCATTTTTGATCAGTTTCATGGTCGTGGGACTGAAAAAATCATACATTTCATTATTTCAGCTATTTAAATCTGAAATGTCATGGTGTTGTAATTGTAGGGATCCTAACTCAAAAAGGAGTGGAGGGGATTCAAGAGAGTTGCACAACTTCTACCCTTACTATGTGCTGCTGTAGGGGGCAGTGCTGACTTCAGATCTAAGCAGCTGGAGAGTGGCAGCAGCTGGCTGGGATCCCAGCTCTGAAGGCAGTGTCACCGCCAGCAGCAGCCCAGAAGTAAGGATGGCATGATATGGTTTTGCCACTCTTATTTCTGCCCTGCTGTCTGCAGAGCTGGGCCCTCAGTCAGCCGTTGCAACTCTCCTGCCACCTGAAGCACTGAAGGCAGCAGCACAGAAACAAGGGTGGCATGCTATGGTATTGCTACACTGACTTCTACACTGCTGCTGGCAGAATGCTGCCTTTAGAACTTGGTACGTCTCCGGCCATCCAGCTCTAAAGACAGCGCAGAAGTGAGGGTGAAAATACTGCAGTCTCCCTAAAATAACCTTGTACTCTCCAATAACTCCCTTTTGGGTCAGGACTTTCAGTTTGAGAAATGCTGGTCTCTCTCCGCCCTTTGAAATTGGGTTAAAAGTAGGCCAAAGGAGCAAATTTCACAGGGGGAGACCAGTTTTCACGGTCCATGATGTGTTTTCATGGCAGTGAATTTGGTAGGGCCCTATCCACCAGCATAGAAGATGGGTGACCAGCTCCCTCAAGAGACAATATCCCAAGTTACATGGGGGAACTAAAAATGTTCTTAGCAGGGATGAAACACGTCCACAGCCTTTCAGCTTGGAAACTTGCAGGCACACTCAACTGAATGTGTTGTGCTAAATGATCAAATAAATCTTCCCTGCTTGTTTCAGAGAACTGATCCACCGAGTAATGGATCTTTAAAGCTACTGGAAATAGCTTTTGGGAAGCTCTCGGCATACATTAGCCTCAATTTAGAATTCAGCAGTGAGACCAGGCATTATAAATTAAGAAAAAGTCCAATTGTACAAACTATGGTTATTTCTGTTTTGGGTCTTTTCCGCATGCGGTACGTTAAATTGCTTAAAAGAGATGCACTCACTACTTACTGATGGGTGAAATCTTCCATCCTTTCTCAGTCCTAATTCAAGCAAGATTCCCACTGAAGTCAATAGGAGTTTTGCCCGAAAAAAAGCATTCTGAGATTTTCGTTTTTTAAAAGTCTTTGAATGTCATCATTAAAGGTTAAGATTCACCAACAATCACCACAGTGGTATCCCTGTTATATCCCTATTCTTAAAATAAGAAATACTGTAATGGTAGTATCTTTGTCAAAGATGGAAACTGTTGGCAAGTGGTGAATTTTTAAATGGCACCTCCCCCCAACTATACACATGCTTTTATTTAATCCCTTCCATGTATAGTTTAATACACAATAATCACTAAGATTTAACCATTCTTCACTCTTTTCACAGTACTTTCTTCCTAATTAAAAATCAGATACTCAGTAAGATAGTTGGCAGTTTCTGCATTGAAAAAAATCCAATTCTTCCCCCAGAAAATGCTTAAGGAGTTCTTAGAATTCTTAGCAAAAATCAAATTCCGTCATGATGCAATTCACATTTCAAGAAGTTCAAAGATAGATACCAAATAGTGTACCTGTGGAAATTTTATATCAACCACTTATCTTCACTCATAATACCTCTGACTACAAAAACAAGAAGTACAGCTTCTGTACAACTGATGTTCTCTGACCGTAAACCATTATGGAGTGATTCCAATGACAAGGTTTTTTCCTTTAATTTCTGGCAATATAAATAAATAATGGACTCCCTCAATAGTTTTTTTTCAAATAAGACTATAATTTACTGAACTAAGGTAACTCCCCTTCAAATTTTAGTAATTAACAAGGCTTTCTTGTTAAGAAGCAATATACTGCAAACTTACTGTGTTACATTAGCTATATTGCTCATGTCCTTAAAAGCATCACTCAAAGGGCACCCAATTTGAACTCTAATTATAACCAAGTCTTCTTTCAAGTTCTAAGATTTGCCGAGGTGATTCTAAACTCGCATTCTATTATCTAAGGAGTTCTAGACTATTTAAATAAGGAGTGTGAGACAAAACAGCATTGTCTAGCAGTTAAGACACAGGAGTGGGCATCAATAAATGTAAATTTTGTTGCTGACTGCCTCTGCCTTACTGTATGACTTTGGGGGGAGACCCATGATTTCTGTACTTCAGTTTCCACATCTTTAGGATAGAATTAATAATGCCTATTTACCTCATGAGGCTTACTTAGTGCACTGAGATTATTTGATGAAGGGCATTATAAAAGCTGAAAATATTGTATTAATCGTAGAGATGACCAGAGGAGATGAGACATTGCATGAGGATTTGGCAGTGACAGTTCAAGATAAAGTTAAGGCCAGGGATCTCTCAGGAAATGTTCTTGTGAGATTTCATCCCCATTTTACAGACGGAGATATGAGACACAGAGAGAGACTTAGAACCTCGATGCACAAAGGGAGTTAGATGCTGTGACACTGACTCCCTGGAAAATCACTGCAACCCACGAAGACTGTGTTAGGTGCCTAAGCTAACAATGAAGGAGGAGATATGGGTGCCTTAGTCTGGAATTCTCAAAAACAAGCATATACTGAGCAGAGAGCTGCCTAACCTAGCCAATGGAATATGCCAACCACAGTGGTGCATAGAGACAGGAACCAAAGTCCAGGCTACAGGGATGTGCATAGCTGTGCTTGCAATTCACAACTGGCAATCCTCTTTTGGGTTAGGTGCCTAAGCCATTGTAGCAAGATGTGAGGAGCAAGAAGGAAGAATTCCATCATAATTTTAGCTGTGGTTAGGGTACTTCCCTGGAATGGGGGGGGGGGGAACCCTGGCTTGAGTCCCCTTTCCACCAAGAAAGCAAAGAGATTTGAACTAAGATTAACCATCATTCTGGGGAGCACTCTAACCATTGAGATTTGGCATAATCTGATATGGGGCTCCCTTAGTCTCTCCTGTTTAATTATTTAACCAGAGTCCAATAGCTTCAAGAGTCATTGAATCAGGGAGACTGGATCCTAGGTGAGAGCTCCAACCATGAGGAGTCATTCCCATTCTTGTGCTCTCCCTCACTGTACCAAATGTCTCTTTGCTGTGACTTCTTCAAAGCATAGTAGTCTAAGCCATTCTGTGAGACCATCATTGCGTTATAGCAGCATCCAGACAGGATGACACTGCAGGACAAGCTGGTGTACTATAGATTCATACTGTGGCTTGCCTCACAGTAACTTGTTGTGTAGACAAGCTCCAGCAGTGGAAGGGGAAACATAAACACAGATTTGCCTGACATCTCTCAGCAAGTCCATGGCAGAACTAGGACTAGAACCTAGGTGTTTGAGTTCCTGGCCAGTGACCCAGCAACTTAAACCACACTGCTACCCCTTTCTGATTGGCATATACCATTGCCAACAAGCACGGGGGGGAGGGGGAGACAACAAAGGGGGCAGTTGCCCTAAGGCCCGGCAATACAAAAGGGCTCAGAGCTCCCAGCTGTCACCACCATAGAGCAGTGGCAGCCGAAGCCCTGGGCCCTTTAAATCACTGCCAGAGCACCGCATAGCATGCTCAGGGCAGCACTGAGGGCTGCCTTGCTCCAGCCCTGCTCCTTCTGCCTGATACTGTGCCCCTTCCAGGAGCACGGAGCAGGGCCCTCTCCACCTTGCCTAGGGCAGCGTTTCTGAAAGTGTTCCGTGGAATCACTCTCAGAAACACATTAACTGGCCCCCCGGGTTTGTTATTTACCAGCTTCCCACAGTTCCCCTTGGCTGCAAAGGATGAAACGGAGCCAATGGGAGCCACGAGGCTCCATGGCCGCAGCACCGGTAAATAAACAAACCGGGGCGGCCAGTTAATGTGTTTCTGAGAGTGATTCCATGGAACACTTTCAGAAACACTGGCCTAGGCGCCCAGCTCTGCTGCCGAGGCGCCCAGCTCTGCTGGACTATGCTATTGGTATATACTTTGTAATAATTATTTTGGGATTACACACACTTCCATGGAAAATAGATTAACTAACTCAGAGCATTGTTATGAGGATTATGGGTGGTTCAGTGCTCCAAAACCATGACGCATCAAGTATGTGCTCATTTTGGGAGTGGTACTAATAAGTTTATCCGTTGGACATAAGTTTCCTAGAATGTCTCTATCTTAAAGGAAAATGCACCTTCCTTTTTTTCTGTCTCCAATTCTCCTGACTCACAGAAGGCTTTAAAATCAATAATTTAACTGAGCGCATGCTGCTCATTAGCACAGCCTCCAGCACCCCATACTGCTTCATTCAAAAACATATACCCTAAGGGTAGGTGGATACATATCACTGTGACTTGTTTAGCAGGTGAGCCCACCAACTGTGATCTTCAACAAGAAAATACAGACTATTGAAGTCCTTTACAAAGCCCTTTGTTAGAACTGGGTTTTCCCTCTTCCTCTACCTGCCTTTTCTTATGGGACCTCATTTCCTACTACACTTCTCCCATCTTTCATAGGCCTGCTTTTCTCTTCTGAAATACTTCTGCCTGTTTCTATCTGTTCTTTTCTAATGCCTCCTCTCTCACACACACACATTCTGATTCTTTGACTTGCCCAATGCCTACTACTGTACACAGAGAATTCCAAAGCACTCCTTTTCACCAGGGCCAGTGCATCTGGTATGCACCATCACTCACTGTGGTGATGTCATGAGACACAAGCCATCCTTGTTTTGCTTGGGCCCTGGCTAATGAACATTGTGATTAATAATAAAAATCAACTTTATAGTATTTTATCATATCCAAAATGGTTTTGGAAACTTAAACACAAAACATACAGGGATCCCATTGTACCTTAATGAAATGCAGCTACCTCAAGGGTAAAAACATAGCCCCTCTTTAACAACACACAGCCACAATGCACAGCTGTTTAATGAAGGAAATGTTGGCCAATTGGAAATGCAAAAGGGACTTAGGTAGGCAGATGACAATGAGCAGAGTTGGAATCTGGCCAGAACACCCAGCCTAAAACCTGTACTCTTTCAAAAAGCACCACAAATTCTCCAATGATTACAAGAGGTCAAGAGTCGGACCTCAGTTTCAGATCTTAAAGCAGAGCACCGTTAGCAGCACATTTCTCCCCAACTCCAATCTGAAACATTGCTTCGGTACTGGTTCAAGGGCCATCCGCTGAGACTATTTCTTCCTTGCCCAGCCAAATTCTGCTGATCCAGTTCAGTCATGTTTGGCTTGTGAGAGCTGAATGGATTACAGCACAAGACAGTGTGACAGGGTCTTCCACTACCTTAAAAATCTCAATTCTGCTATTCACTGCGCCTAGCAGACTGTTGCAAATACTGACTTCAGCAGGACTTCACATCTGTACTGCAGTCCCCTTCTGTATTGCAGATCACAGGGTCAGGCCAGAAGTGGTTATCTTGCTTGTTTTAGCTCCTAATTCCTGGAATTGTTTCAGATGTGAAACAATCGTGCATAAAAAAATCCAATGTGTCTGTGAAAGGCGGACATATAAATAGTGGTAGTTTTCTAACATGCTTTTACACTAATGCTAGGAGTCTGTCTAATAAGATGGGTGAACTGGAGTACCTCATATCAAAGGAGGAAGTTGACATAATAGGCATCTCAGAAACATGGTGGAATGAGGACAATCAGTGGGACACTATCATACCGGGATATAAATTATATCGGAAAGACAGAACAGGTCGTGCGGGTGGCGGAGTGGTACTATATGTGAAGGATAATATAGAATCAAATGAAGTAAAAATCCTAAAGGAATCAAAATGTTCCATAGAATCATTATGGATAACAATTCATTCCTCTAATATGAATATGGCATTAGGAATATATTACCGACCACCTAACCAGGACAGTGATAGTGATGCTGAAATGATAAGGGAGATTAGAGAGGCTACCAAAATAAAAAACACAGTAATAATAGGAGATTTCAATTATCCCCATATTGATTGGGTGCATGTCACCTCAGGACGGGATTCAGAGATTAAATTTCTTGATGCCTTAAATGACTGCTTCTTGGAGCAGCTAGTACAGGAACCCACAAGGGGAGAGTCGATTCTCGACCTAGTCTTGACTGGAACGCAGGATCTGGTCCAAGAGGTAACTGTTACTGGACCGCTTGGAAATAGTGACCACAATATAATAACTTTTAATATTCCTGTGTTGGGAAGAACACCGCAGCGGTCAAACACTCTGGCATTTAATTTCAAAAAGGGGAATTACACTAAAATGAGGAAGCTAGTTAAACAGAAACTAAAAGGGAGAGTAATTAAACTAAAATCCCTGGAAGCTGCATGGGAACTGTTTAAAGACACCATACTAGAGGCCCAACTTAAATGTATACCCCAAATAAAAAAACACAGTAAGAGACCTAACAAAGAACCACCATGGCTAAACAGCCATGTTAAAAAGGCAGTGAGAGAGAAAAGGGCAGCTTTTAAAAAGTGGAAGTCAAATCCTAGTGAGGAAAATAGAAAGGAACATAAACACTCCCAAATTAAGTGTCATAATGTAGTAAGAAAAGCCAAAAAGGAGTTTGAGGAACAGCTAGCCAAAAATTCAAAAAATGATAGTAAAATGTTTTTTAAATACATTAGAAGCAGGAAGCCCGCTAAAAAAGCAGTGGGGCCCTTGGATGATAAAGATATAAAAGGAGCGATCAAGGAAGACAGTGCCATTGCGGAGCGATTAAATGATTTCTTTGCTTCAGTCTTCACGGCTGAGGATGTTACAGAGGTTCCTAAATCTGAGCCAGCCTTTTTAGGTGACAAATCTGAGGAACTCACTCAGATTGAAGTGACATTAGAGGAGGTTATGGAATTAATTGATAAGCTGAATAGTAACAAGTCTCCGGGACCAGACGGCATTCACCCAAGGGTTCTGAAAGAACTCAAATGTGAAATTGCGGAGTTATTAACAGTGGTTTGTAACCTATCCTTTAAATCCACTTTGGTACCAAATGACTGGAAGATGGCCAATATAACACCAATATTTAAAAAAGGCTCTAGAGGAGATCCTGGCAATTATAGACCGATAAGTTTAACATCAGTACCAGGCAAATTAGTAGAAACACTAGTAAAGAGTAAAATTGCAAGGCACATAGAAGAGCACGAATTGTTGGGCAAAAGTCAGCATGGTTTCTGCAGAGGGAAGTCGTGTCTAACTAATCTGTTAGAATTCTTTGAAGGGGTTAATAAACATGCGGACAAGGGGCACCCAGTGGATATAATATACCTAGATTTCCAGAAAGCCTTTGACACGGTCCCACACCAAAGGCTTTTACGTAAATTAGGTGGTCATGGGATAGGAGGAAAGGTCCTTTCATGGATCAAGAATTGGTTAAAAGACAGAAAACAAAGGGTGGGAATAAATGGTAAATTTTCACAATGGAGGAGGGTAACTAGTGGTGTTCCCCAGGGGTCAGTACTGGGACCAATCCTGTTCAACTTGTTCATCAATGATCTAGAAAATGAGGTAAGCAGTGAGGTGGCCAAGTTTGCAGATGACACAAAGTTGTTCAGGACAGTCAAAAGCAAAAGGGATTGTGAAGAACTACAAAAAGATCTCAGCAAACTGAGTGATTGGGCAGCAAAATGGCAAATGAAATTTAATGTGGGTAAGTGTAAGGTAATGCATGTTGGAAAAAATAACCCAAATTACACGTACTACATGATGGGGTCAAATTTAGCTACGACAGATCAGGAAAGGGATCTTGGAGTTATAGTGGATAGTTCTATGAAGACATCCACGCAGTGTGCAGCGGCAGTTAGTAAGGCAAATAGGATGTTAGGAATTATTAAAAAAGGGATAGATAATAAGACAAAAGATATCATACTTCCCCTATATAAAACTATGGTACGCCCACATCTCGAGTACTGCGTGCAGATGTGGTCTCCTCACCTCAAAAAAGATATATTGGCATTAGAAAAGGTTCAGAAAAGGGCGACTAAGATGATTAGGGGCTTGGAAAGGGTCCCATATGGGGAGAGGCTAGAGAGACTGGGACTTTTCAGTTTGGAAAAAAGGCGATTGAGGGGCGATATGATAGAGGTATATAAAATCATGAATGGTGTGGAGAAAGTGATTATAGAAAAATTATTTACCTTTTCCCATAATACAAGAACTAGGGGACACCAAATGAAATTGATGGGTAGTAGGTTCAAAACTAATAAAAGGAAATTTTTCTTCACACAGCGCACAGTCAGCCTGTGGAACTCCTTGCCCGAGGAGGCTGTGAAGGCCAGGACTCTATTAGGGTTTAAAAAAGAGCTTGATAAATTTTTGCAGGTTAGGTCCATAAATGGCTATTAGCCAGGGATAAAGTATGGTGCCCTAGCCTTCATAACAAGGGCAGGAGATGGATGGCAGGAGATAAATCACTTGATCATTGTCTTCTGTTCTCCTTCTCTGGGGCACCTGGCATTGGCCACCGTCGGCAGATGGGATGCTGGGCTCGATGGACCTTTGGTCTGACCCAGTATGACCATTCTTATGTTCTTATGTTCTGGAAAGAACTTTTCCGTATTCATCTCATAAATTAGTCTTGTTGATCTAAATACACACCATATTTTGCAATGAAAACATTAAAATGCACTATAAGTTACCCAGCACAGCTGAAAGAGACTAGTCAGATGCATAAACGACTATGATATTGCAACCAAATTTGACCTCATGAGTGGCATTTTAGAAGGCAGTTGTATGTAAAAGGACGCTTCTAGTTCAGGGATGGCCAACCAGTTAGACACTAACAGCCAAAATAGCTGTGGATGGTAGTGCAAAGAGCCATGCAGCCTCCCACAGAGCCAAGCACTCCCAGCCCCCCTGCTCCAACCCAATGCACCCACCCTCCCCCAGAGCAAGGCACCCCCAACCCCCTCCCCACTCCAACCCAGTTCCCTCCCTCTCCCACAGAGCCACGCACCATCAGCCTCCCTGCTCTAACCCAGTGCCCTCCCTCTCCTGCAGAGCAGTGGCATTGCAAGGGTGTTATGCACCTGGGGGCAAAGGCAAAATTTGCGCCTCACAATCATTTGTGTGGGGGCCCCAGTGCAGCTGTCCCAGGAGCAGCAGCAATTGCATGGTCCCCCTGCCCATGGAGACCTGGAGCCACCTGTGGGGAAGGAATGCAGCAGTTGGGTGCATGGAGGGGCTCTGCCCCTGCTCCGCTCAGCTGCAGACTGGCAGGGGCTCCGGGTCCCAGAGGAATAGTCCCAGGGGGTGGGCAGGGCTTTGCGGGCTGTCCCTCCCCCCCCTCCACCCCGTGCCGGCTGGAGCAGGAGTCCCTGGCCTGGGCCTGCTGTTCTGTGAGCAGTGCAGAGTCTGGCAGAGCTGTTCAGCCCTGCTTCAATAAGTGGGCATAGTGGGTTGGGGCCAGCGGCTGGTGCCCGGGCTCTGCGGCAGGACTTGGGGGCACTCAGCTTTTCTTGTTGCACGGACTCACCTTCCCATCCCAAACCACACGCCTGACAGACGGGCATAGGGAACCTGCTGGGGGTGCCGCTGGCGCCGCATGGGGCAGCAGCCGGCCAGCCCCCACTCTGCCCTCTGCTCTTGGGACCCAGGTGGGGGGCATGATCCAGCCTCTGCTTTGCCAGCTCCCGCCCCCAGTCTTGTCCAGTCTGGGCGCTGAATTGCGCAGTGGGGGCAGCAGCAGCTCCCAAACCAGGGGCGCTGGGCTCCTGGGCAGCCTTTGAAGTGCCTGCTCCCATCACCTGGCCCTGCCTCAGTGGCTTGTCTGCAGAGAGCAAGTGGCCCGCCAGCACCAGGCTCACTGCATGGGTCTGTGTGCTTCCACCCCAGCTCGGCGCCCCCCTAGCGTGGTGCCTGGGAGCAACTGCCCCTCTCACTACGTCACTGCTGCAGGGCCAGGCACCCCCTGCCCCTCCCCACACCGCTCTAACCCAATGCTGGGTCTCGTTAGAGCCGCCGCCACAGCCACACACTTCTCCCTCCAGGCGCTGAGGCGCATGCACAGAGCGCCATGAACAGTCCGGGCACATGGCTCTGAACAAGCCGTAACCCTAAGAGCGGCATTTCTTTGAGCAAAGAGCCGCATGCGGCTCGAGAGCCATGGGTCGGTCACCCCTGTTCTAGTAGACGAGGAATATCATAATACTTGAAAAACTTAAACAACAAAGAAGTGGGCTGTGCCCACAAAAGTTCATGATACCATCTACATTTTTTGTTAGTCTCTAAGGTGCCGCAAAACTATTTGTTGTTTTTTAAGGTTTTCAGACTAACATGGCTACCCCTCTGAAATCATAATTCTTGGTTAGTGATAATATAATTAACTGGAGTCTCTTAGACTGCATGGGTTTCTTAGGCTTGAACAAATGAAAACATTTATTTTTAATATAAATTCAGTATCTGTTCCACAAAAGTGGGATTTTTTTTTATTGTTTAATTTACAGCATGAGTTGTTTCTTTGACAGCACTCAGGAAAACTGATTTCCCCCCCTTTTAATCAATTAGGCTATTGCTGCCATACTACTGCTAGTACCAAGCTTTAAACGCTCCTTTGTACCAAACAAATTGCCACCAAAAAACATGATGATCTGTTGATACCCCGTATCATACCACTATATGCTCTGAGGTTTGCTTTGGCTGAATAGCTGAATCTGTAGACAAAAGGGGCTGGTTGAGCATAGCTCAGGAAAATCTATCACAGAGACATTCCCCTGTATAGTAACTGTGGCTCTTCATTGAGATGCAGGTAGCGCTCTGATACCAACGACTGCAGTGCATCATTAAAGTACTATGAAGACAAACAACACTCTCACTGCATACCAAGTGGTATTACATTTAACTGAATCATTTTATTATGAATACATCCAGGTCTGCCACTGTAAGCCACTTGTGTAAAATGTTCTAGCAAAAATGAATCTTCACTAATTACATTTCATCCATATTTCAGAACTATCCTTGGGGATAGTAATTGTAAGGTGGCTATAAAGTGGAATTTTATAACCAAGTTCTTTTGCAACTGGCCGTCATACCAGGACTAACATACATTAGAGATAACCCTAGGTCATCTCATAACAGTGACTTCATTTTTATCATCAGCGTTTCTTGAAAATGTGGGGGACACTGATATCCTTTCAGCCCTGAACCTTTATTAGAAACAAAACCATTTTTTCCAAAAAGATGGAAGGTTTAAGGAAAGCAGGTAGTTTACTAGTTAAATTAAACTGTTGGAATACTAGAATACCAACAGTGCTTTGCAGGAAAGTCATATAAAGACTGTAATTTGCATACTTCGGTTTGAGATAATTTTCTTTCCAAAGTAAATGGTCTCTCATTCTCTCTCCCTTTCTAATTTAGCTTTCTGAAATCAAATTAAGAAAAACACCTTACAGTAATACACATTTTCAAGTTGCTTATCAGGAAAATGCAGAAAGGTTCTTTATTTTTTTCCCCTTTACCTGTTTAAAGACTGAATTGTAAAGAACACAAGTAACTGCTCTCCTATGGCTTGTGACCTTTCTGCTGGTTTCTTGCTTCATTTCCAATAACATCAGCTGGTTATTAAATGAGATAAAAAGCCTTCTGTGAGCTTCATTAAAATACAGGGTGGATTGGAAGTCCAGACTCTTTGGAAATGAGCCAGCAATCCTTTGGATGCACAGCTGATGCTGAATATCCCAGAGTCTTAACACCTATGCACATAATGATGAAGAAATCACACATTATCTCCATTTTTTTTCTTCAGAATGCATTGCAATGATTAGTTATTGCAGTGATAGCACTGGCTTGCTTCATTTGCCTTATTAATATCTACCACCAAATACAAGACAAAAGAAGTCATCTCTGTTCAGTTTGTTCTACAAAGGATTGCCAGTATTTTGGTTTATTATTACTTGTATTATAATAAAGGTCAGGGTCCTATTGTGCCAGCAACTTGTACAAACAGGAGGCAACCTCTCTGCTGAGGAGTTTTAAATCTAGGCAGTCAAGAGAGAGAAAGGGGGGAGTGAAAACACAGATGAAGTAACTTGTCCAAGATTTTAGGCTCCTAATAAAGGTCAGGGTCCTATTGTGCCAGCAACTTGTACAAACAGGAGGCAACCTCTCTGCTGAGGAGTTTTAAATCTAGGCAGTCAAGAGAGAGAAAGGGGGGAGTGAAAACACAGATGAAGTAACTTGTCCAAGATTTTAGGCTCCTAATAAAGGTCAGGGTCCTATTGTGCCAGCAACTTGTACAAACAGGAGGCAACCTCTCTGCTGAGGAGTTTTAAATCTAGGCAGTCAAGAGAGAGAAAGGGGGGGAGTGAAAACACAGATGAAGTAACTTGTCCAAGATTTTACATAACTGTTAACTCCTTTGGTTTCCTGGTTATACTGGTGTAGGTGAGAGGAGAATCAAGCCACTGTTCTCTAAAAACCTCTGGCAATTACCCTTAGATAAACAACTGGTGAATCAGAATAGTCAGAAAAAGGTTAAAGCATCAGCCTTGTTGTGCCTATATTTTGCTAGTACCCTCAGGGAATTGGACGTGTTATGTATGAGCTTTGCATCCACCAAAGCAGGTTAGGAACAATTACAATAAAAATATCTCATAGAACTGTATGAGCAGTTGATACAAAAGACTTAACAGTTTAGCAGCAAATGTTACACTCTGCTATGTATATAAATAAATAGGTCATTTTTATGACATTATTTACTTGGTGGACTGTAAAGGCTCATTATAAATATGCACCAGCTAGAGCCAATTAGAAATGACCCATTCTAGAGCAGGATAAAAAGGAGCTAATTTTTTTAGTTTTCTTGAAAGCATAATGCAGCAATAGATCAGCAAGTGGATGTGGAGAAGTACTTGCTATGCAAACCCTCTTCAAACAGCATTGCGAATGCACTTTCCTTCAGGAGCTCCATGCACCTGGCTGCTCCCCCCCACCCCGTCCCCAGATCTCTCACCAGAAGCAAAGAATAAGTTAAAAACCTTCTCCAGAGCTATAGCCATGAGAAGTCCAACATCCAAGCTCATTAGGTCTCTGCAAACATCAGTTCTCATCTATTTCAAATCCCCAAATATTGGATGACCCAGTGATTTAAATGTGCACAACAGCAGTGTGGCAAACACTACCAGGGAAGGGCTGGGTAGGGAAAAGCATCAGGAAGATAATACAGAGACAAGCAAGAAACAAGTTCACTGGGAAGAGAATAAGTAGCATGGAGCACTGGAGCCTGGAGGGTTGCAATCTTGACCCAACTTATTACAGTCCTGAATATTCTCATACTGAGTCTGTTCTACGGATATGGAGCTTCTGTTTCCAGGTCTGTCAGCAGAGTTCAGTTCAGAAGCCATTTGTTGATTTAAGCATTAAAACATGCAACTTTGTGCTGTTTTAAAACAAGCCCACTCTATCTCCATGACTTATCCATTACAAAACATGGTGTCATCAGTGACTCAGAATTTCTCTTGACCTGTCAAAATTCCACCTCGTAAACTGGTGAATCTTATCTCTTTGCATCTCTCATCCCACAAAACATTGGATGGGAGAAGTTTGTTGTGGTTTCTGCTGGTGGTAAATCAGTGCGCTCTTGGAAGCAGAGGAGGTTTGTTGTTTTTGGATAGACATAGAGACTCGGACTACCATCAGAGTGAAATAGATTTATATTAATTCCAAGAAGAACACACACTGTTCTGTGTATAGCATAATGGTTTAGCAATTAAAGAAAACACAGTTTTAACACTCAAAGGAAAGGGGTACCTGTGATGCTTAATACTGGTCCTGGCCTAACTTGTTCTGCTCAGGATTTGATCAGGAGACTTTTTCTTGCCTTTTTAATGACAAATCTGGATCACAGTCTCTAATTAGCATTAGAGAAATGTTGACTGTGAAAATAAGTTAGGGACTGTTTACATTTAAAATGCTACAGTAGCACAGCTTCAGCTGTAGTGCTTTAGCATACACACTACTTTCACAGATGGGATAGGCAATCTATCTCTCAGAACATAGACACTATCTCCCAGCAGGGGAGCAGACAGCTATTCTGGATCCCTGGGCAAGGTGAGGGGGGAGGCTCTGCACTCCCAGAGGGGCGGGGCTTTGTATGGAAGAAGGGGGGGGGCTGGTTCAGCTAGCCCGTAATGCTGCCTAAAGTGCACCATGTCACCCTCCCCAGCCCTTAGAGCCACCCAGAGCATGCTGGCCAGGAACCCCGCTCCCTTTCAAATACTGGGCCCTGGGACATTTACCCCCTTTGCTCCTCCCTGTCAGCCGGCCTGCCATTGGCACAGGTAATCCACCTCCCTCAGAGGGGTAGCTAGGTTGACCTAAGAATTCACTCTTTGACCTAATGCTGTCTACATGGGGGCTTAGATCAACTTAACTACATCACTCAGTAGTGTGGGTTTTTCACACTCCTGAGAGACATAGCTGGTCCACCCTAATTTTTCACTAACACACTATGGACCAGATTTTCAAACTTTTCACACCCAAACTGAGGTTATATTTTCAGAAGAGTTCTGCTCACAATTAGGCACCAAAATAAATGGCCAGAGTCTTTAAAAAGCTTCTTATGTTGGGTGTGGAGCTTTTTCAAAAATTTAATCATGTCACAATGGGAGCTGCTGGTGTAACCCACACACCTAGTGGGTGTGGTTCACTGTCCCACATAGTGACACAGACCACTTAACAGGAAGAGATAAGAATGAGTGAGCTCTATAGCCTAAGCTGAGAGCCAGCTGACTTTATAGCTCAAGCTATAGAGTAGGGGTGGGCAAAAGGGTCTCCACAGGCCAGATCCGGCCTACCAAGCAAGTTGATCCAGCCTGCAGAGGCCCTGCTGCTGTCCCAGTTAGGGTCTGGGGTGGGGAAGTGCACGAAGTTTCCTCCACCCTGCCAGGAGCGCATAGCACTTTGAAATGCCGCATGCTTCTGGCAGGGTGAGAGGAGACTTCACGCACTTCCCCTGCTCCCAAGCCCTGATTGACCTGGGAGTGGGAGGAGCATGTGAAGTTTCCTCTGCCCTACCCCCGCCCTGTGAGGAGCACACGGCACTCCACGCGCTCCTTGCAGGGCAGGAGGAGGCTTTGCACGCTCCCCCACCTCCAGGCCAATCAGAGCTTGGGGGCGGGGGAGCGCGTGAAGTCTCCTCCCACCCTGTGAGGAGCGTGCAGCACTTTGAAGTGCCCCACGCTCCTTGCAGGGCGGAGGAAACTTCACGCGCTCCCCCGCCCCCAGGCTAATCAGGGCTTACGGGCAGGGTAGCGCATGAAGTTTCCTCCCGCCCTGCCAGGAGCACAGGGCAGAGGAAACTTGGTGCACTTCCCCCACCCCTAGGCTCTAATTGGCCAGGGGGTAGGGGAGCATGTGAAGCCTCTTCCCTCCCTGCCAGGGGCATGGGTGCTTAGTGGGAAGGGGAGGAAAAGAGGTTCCCCTACCCCCAGACCAATCACGGTCTATGGGCAGGGAAGGCCGGAAGCATTCTTGCCGTGTCCCTTCCAGGGCGGCCCCAGGCCACTTCAAAAATTTTTGAAGTGGCACCCAGCCAAAAATTATTGCCTACCCCTGCTATAGAAGCTCCTTCACTAAGCTCCAGAGGTTCCAGCTTTGAATCCGCCTGCAGGTACATCTCTAAAAACGCTCCCCTTGTGTGTGTGGAACTCTTGAAAATCTGGCCCTGCAGATCCAATTCTGTTTGCCAGTACAGGGACTGCAGGATTGGGCCCTAGAGGCAGTTTCTACATTTACCTTATCCTTCGAGAAGCTGAAAAGCTGTTTTCGTTCCATAATGAACTGAACAGCTATTACACTGGCTGAATGGCCTTGAAGAACTCCAGCAGGTTTCGATGTGACGTAGGGGTTCCAGAGGCAAACTCGGTGATTGATGCCAGCAGTAGCTGTTCACAATCACAAAGCAAAATAGATTAAAACCAAAAGTGCTCTTGAAACGGGATTTTATTTCAATTAATAATAAAGAAGCTACCATCTCTCTGAAACACATGGTGATAATGGCTTTGATAAATGGGAGTGTGTGTGTTTATGTTTCAAGTGAATATGTGAGAGTAGTAGTGACGACAATAATTAATAATGCATAACAGCTTCTGTTGTGATCCCATCTGCAGTTACTCAGAACTTTCCTAAACTTGCACTTTTTTAGCAGAAATTTCTCTTACACCCTTCCCCCCAACTGACTTGTCTTCCTCTTCATAAGCCAGAAATATAAAACATCCTGAGAGAAATATAAAACACTAGGACGCAGTCATTCACTTTTGCAGGCAATATGCAGACAAAGGAATAAAATGCCTATACATGAACACACACAGTCCTAAACCTTTTCTTGCCCCCTTATGCTTTACTCTACAATATAAATTAGCAAGTTTTTTAAAACATACCAATTAAGTTGAGTCGAGAGTGGAAATCAAAAGCATTAATTCCCTGGGCGATGTCGAAGGATGTAGTTTTAAGACGAGGCTTTATTTTTTCTCTCCAAGCCAGCACCAATGTGTTAACATTACTGGTTGTACTGGAAATAAAGGCATCTAAACAGGAGCAGTATGCAACTAATTGGTGAAAGAAGAAAGAGAAAGCCTTTGAATTGATTTATTTTAATGTAATCCAATCAGAGTTCATTTTATAAAGAAAAAAATATATAAAATCTAAGTCTAACTAAAAAACAACTTTTGAGGTCATCGATGAAACTAACCTTGACTTCAAAGAGGTTTGGATCAGGCCTGCAGGGCTCAATCCTGCAACATGCTGAGCATGCTGGCCCTGATACAGGATTACTCACACATGTAAGTGTTTTGCTGGATTGTGGCCAGAGTTCTCAGCTCATTTCAGGGATGAGTCCATAGATGACAATGACAAATAATATACAGTATGGGTCTAATTGCAAGGTGCTCAGTGGCTTCATGAAGTTCAGTGGTATTAGTGGGTGTTCGATACTTTGTAAATGGACAGATAGAATCTAACGGAAATGAGGTGAAAATACATCACCCTGCCTTGCTGATACAATGAAGTCTGATTGACATTTTTGGTACAGAGATTTAATGAACCATACAGAACACTATATACTGGTAAACAGCTAACTCTCCATGCAACAATCTCTAGTGAACTACAGCGCTTTTCCATTGGTTTCTGATCCCTGAGTTCCACGGGGAGCTTAGATATAAAACTGGTGACATAATATGGTCCCACATTACTAGGCTAGTTATTCCTTATTCAAAAATAAGGAGGAGTCCTGTTGGCACCTTAGGCTACGTCTAGACTGCAAGCCTCTTTTGAAAAAGAGCATCTAGACTACAACCAGTACTTTCGAAAAAGCAAGCCACTTTTTCGAAAGAGAGCACCCAGGCAGCCTGGATGCTCTGTTTTGAAAAAGCACAGCTTGCATTACATAGCGTCTTTTTTCAAAAGAGCACTTTTGAAAAAAGGCGTCCTTCCTCGTAAAACAAGGTTTTCCGCGGTCGAAAAACTGCCACGTTCTTTCGATTTACTGTCGACAGATTGTGGGAGCAGTCTAGATGCAGGTAAAGATTTTTCAAAAAAAGGCCACTTTTTTCAAAAAATCCCTGTAGACTAGACACACCCATTAAGACTAAGGGATTTATTTGGACATAAACAAAGTGGTCTTTACCCATGAAAACTTATGCTCAAATAAATTTGTTAGGCTATGTCTAGACAGTGGCGCTATTTCGGGATACCGGAAATATCCCAAAATAGCTATTCCATGTCTTTAAACGTGCCCGCTATTTCAAAATATATTTCAAAATAGCAGGCATGATATTCCTGCATCCCTGTAACCCTCGTTCCACAAGGGTTAAGGGATTTGTTGGAATAGTGCTTTATTTTGACATTTGGTGCTGTGTAGACAGGGCCAAATTTTGAAATAAATTATTGCAAAATTACCTCAAAATAAGCTATGCAATTTGCATAGTGCAAATTGTGTAGCTTATTTTGAGGTAAGGGTACAGTATAGACACACTCTTAGTCTTTAAGGTGCCACAGAACTCCTCACTGTTTTTGCAGATACAGGTTACCCCTCTGAGACTTAGTCTTCATTCAGTAAGCAGTACTGAAATTTAAAATCTACTTTATACAATAATTATTCCTACACAAATCCATGGTAACACTACAGTATGATTATTGTGTGATCAAAAAAGGCAACTATCGGGGAAATTACTTTGTTATATTTCCACTCTAAATTCAAATGACATTACAATTCTTGCTCTGCAGTCCATCAGGAAAGACTAATTGGAAATCTGAAACTCAGAATGTTGCCCTAGGATTTGTAGTTTATAACTGACTGTTGTGAGAACAAGATGTGCATTTCAGGAGCATGTGATTTGCACAGTTTGTTACAAAGACAAACTCGTGTCTGACTAAATTGTATTGTAAGTCAAGTTCCCTCAAGAATATTTGAGTAAAAAAGCAAGGTTAAAGGAATTTCAATAACATCATAGTATGTGGCAAAAATAAAAGGCTGATCTGCATGTAGAAGGAGAAAAGGGGAAGAGTGATAAAGTGAGATAGAAAGAGCTTCTTAATGTCAAACAACCAAAATATTGCCAAAAATATCTGAATCTGCACTGAAAAGAATGTCATTTTATTTCCAAATGTTTTGCAATGAGTAGCTTTGTCTTTGGAAAGTGCTCTATAAAATATTTTCTAGGTCTAGATCCTTAGTTGCTGTTAATTAGCATAACTCTACTGATTTATTTTATACCAAGATCTAACTCCAAAGTGTTCTTACAATAAGCATGATGAACAATTTTTCCTATTCACAAACATGGAAAACCCTAATATTTCTCTCCGATATTATCAGAAAAATTAGTGCTCTAGTATAAGACCTAATTAGATCAGCAAGCCATTGCAAATGCAGAATACAGCCCCATAAGAGTGGCAGTATCACAAATTAAAACAGATGAACATTGGACCCAGTGCTACCTCTATTTTCTATTCTCATTGATGCACTTTTGGCTAGGGAATCCCTTTGTGTCCACCTTTGCAAACAGTGTCATGTGGCTGTCCATGGTTCAATAGCTTTGGCAGAACTGCAGCCAAGTGCATGATCCATGGGACCAGCAAATTTAAGAAGAGTCAAAGATGCTCTGGAACTGCCACTCAAGACCTTGTGGATCTCACACTGTATGAAGATTCCTTTGTGGTCTGAGCCTCTCTGTTTCATCCTTTCAGCAATGGCAACAAGCCATACTGTGATTGGCTGTCCTGCTCCCCAAGGCAACTACAGTTCATGTATGTGTTGCAAAAGCCAGGAAGAGTGAGTTAGGGCTTGTTCAGATGGATTCTTCTAGGGTAAGAATCACTGAGCATGCTGAGCAAGCATTTCCCAACTCCTACCCCCATGCTCTGTGGCCACACAATGTTATGTTCCATGTGACAGCCGCAAAGGGGCTTTGTGATGGGATGAAGCCTTCCCTGGAGCAGCTTTCCCCTTCATCCAGCTCCCATGACTCACATTATGCTGGATTCTTCCCATTTTGCTCCCGTTTGTGAAGCAGGGAAGGGCCCGTCCACCCCTTTCCTGGATCTACTATCCTTCCCACTAAAATATTACCTAACATTTCTACCATTCAACCATGCCCCTTCTCACCATTGTACTTACACCACACTTTAAATACTCTGAGTACATTTCTTTATATTTTGTTCTGGAAGCTCAACAAACCCAAAATATTCCTTCCCATCAAGAAAGCAAGTAACATCTTTCACCCTTCCTTCCTCTAGCATGTTTTTGAGACTCTAGAATAGATTGCTTTTCCAAGGTGCAAATGGCAGTTGGGCACCTTTATCACACTGAAAGTCCTAGGAGCCTAAAACTTGTACTTCTGGAAAAAAATCTACCCCCTCATGCCCAAGTGTGCTGTCAACAATTCCACTGACTTCAGTGAGGGTTTGCCTGTGTTAGGACTATAGAATGGGGAGCTTACATTCTGTTTTCCCTCTCTATGATAACACCTTCTGTTCCATAGTAACACTGCTCGTCTTGCCACAAAATTATTCTGCTATTTCGGGAAAAATATCATTTTGCTGTACTGTTTGCATCCTTCTCAGTGAATTAGAGCCCATTCCTATGAATGACAGACAAGAAAACCTATCATTTTTCTTTCTTTGAAGTCTTCATGTAAGTTGATCTAATTCCATCTTTAAAAAAAGAAACACAAACACTATTTATATTTGCCTTTTATCTGTAATTCCGACTCATTGAATGAACCGTTTCCCTGTACTGTGAGTTTACCAAACCATTCCCTCCCCAAATCTGTAACCTTAGCCTCAGTAGACAAAGGACAAAGAGTAAAGGAGATCTAAGGCTATGTCTATACTTCAGAGTTTTTCTGCATCCAGGGAACACAGCTGCTCTTCCAAAATGTTTTTTGGAAGAGCAGACGTGCTTTCTCGGCATCCCTGTAAACCTAATTTTACGAGGAAGACAGGATGTTCTGAAAAATGGTTTTTTTCTGACATTTGGCCCAGTGTAGATGGGCCAAATGTTGGAAAAGCCTCTTCCGAAAAAAGAATTGGAAAAAGCTATGCAAATTGTGGTTCGCAATTTGCATAGCTTTTTCCAGAAGAGCAGTGCAGTGTAGACAAAGCCTAAGTGACACTGACTATCTATAAGTATTTAATCAGGGTCTCAGGTTCTATCTACTTTTACTAGCCTTACTGTTTCCTCTGTTATTTTCCCTTCAACTTTAATACATTCTAGATCTCAAAGATCCAACAACATTTGGAAATGCTGAGCTTCTATTTATTCCCTCTGCTTCTCCTCCACCCCACCATGCTCCCCTGAACTTCTGCCCTTGTGGTAACTCAAGGATGACTAGAAACTATCGATATTGCATTTCTTTTAGGTTTCTTGTAGTCTGTCATCTCCCCTTCTGTATATGAACCACTTGGACGACTTATTTAAAGCCCGTTAAGTATGCATAATTTCCTTCTCCAGCTACCTCCCCCTGATTAGTATTTCAAGGTTATTTAATACCACATCTGTGATACTCTGCATTCAAAATTATACATATTCAATCTGAGAAGAAAGAAAAAACTTTTCTGCAAAGATGGATTTACTTCTATTGCAGTGCTCCACGAGCGGTTCTGTAGGAAGGGTTTAGGTGATTTGTTTTTCTTGGAAAAGAAAAAGTAGACATGAAGAATTCTGATGCTTGGATAAAATGATATGGATAATTCAGAATCCAGGGGAAAGTACTTGTATAGTAACCAGCCAACCAAAGTAAAATTCATCCTTAAGTAAAACCAAGGGCAAAGACCATACACACCACATAAATCCTCAAAATAGGGATTTGTGGTGCATTGACCTTGAGCTACTCCTCTGCACAAGAGTGAATGTTCCTCATAAACCGTAGTATGGGCTTGATCCAAAGCTCCCTAAGTCAACGGGAATCTATTAACTTCAATAGTACTAATTAGCAAGACTAAAATAATTATTCTGTTTTGAACATCAAAATATGGAAGGGGTCTCAGTAAAATGAAAGCAGTTCCAGGAAGGGCTCCAAAAAGATTCTGAAATGCAACCTTAAAGATGGGTTGAACATATCAAATATGAAAAGCTTTGAAGAGGTATTCCGAAGAGCCTTTCTGATGGTGGTTTGTATGTCCTCAGGGACTGCAACAAGAAAGAGGAGCAATTATTTGGACTTTGTCAGCGAGCACAAGACCAAGCACATCAGCCTGAAAACAGAAGAGGGAAAATATGAGTTTATTACCAAGAGACCTAAGAAGTAGTAGGCCAGGAGATGGAAATGTAAACACTAGAGTTACTAATTGCATTGATGTAATACATCTGATTTAGAAAAATCCTGAAGTGCTTTTGCAAGCTATTCAAAGGGAATTGTTGGAGCTCAGGTACCTCAGGATTTAGATCTGATGTACATTGGGTTCAATGCAGTACATGACAACACTATGTAATAGTTCAGCACAGAAAAGGAAGTGAGATGAGGAAGAGTAACCCAAGAGTTACCTGGAGATATCATTCAGGTGCCATCACAAGTCATACTGAAAATGGATTTAACATTCAGTGGGACAGGGCAGTGGAGCTCTTTACTTGTGCTGTCAGTTGCATTAGAGAGATGACACAGGCTAGTCATAAGGAGCTTGAGCTGGTCTGAGAGAATCTTTTGGAAAGCTCTTTTTGGCACTACTAGTTGGGCAGTTATCACATCTGCACAAGTCTCCCCACCTCTGGCCCAACTCAGCGCCTCAGGAAATCCATGTCATAGATCCTTTTGGATAAATAGATTGCCTTGATGGAGCATCAGGATCTGTGCCATAGCATGGTGCATTTCTGCATGTGGATAGTGCAAAAAGTCCTGTTAGACACCAGTAGGTGTTCTAAGTCTCAAACTGCATGACTACTTACTTATCCAGTGTAAGAAAATGAGATATTGCAGCTCAGAATGCAATAAAGTGAGTTTAACGGGATCCATTTGGAACTTGATCAGAATGTTGTTTTACTTCACTGCCTTTGTACTAAATGTTGAATTTGTGCAGCACTCTAAATGGGTATTCATTATAATACCCCACTGATTTATCCTTCATGCTTCATGCATCCCACCTCAATAAAAGCAGACCTAAGTCCTGATTTAGTGTTACTTAGATGGGTATACAAGTACATTTCACATTTCTCTCATTATTCATGTACAGTTAAAAACAAAAGCACTCAATCTCCCTGTGGGCCCAGTTGTGGCAGTTAGGTACAGGCAGGCCTGAGTAGGAATCCGCACAGAGCCACACCTGCACAGGGCTGTTCAGCAAGGCATTGCACCTGGGGGCAGCACAGTTCCTAATTGTCTCCCCTACAGAGGGAGGGCACACATTGCACAGCCTGCTCTCCCTCTAGCCCCAGCCCACTCCATGTGGTTAGTTGTAGGAGTGATGGCCAAGAGCTCTGCCTGCTCCCTGCTCCGTTAGGGTGATGTCCAACCTGGGGTGCCTGGAGTAAGCCGTGTACCTGCCCCAGGCAGAGAGTGCAACCGCTCCTCGCCCCAGAGTGCAAAACACACACGGGAAGCAAAGGGAAGGCTCTGCAGGAGAGAACATGTTCCTAACAGCGCTGAGCTGTAGTAGAACACATAGCACAGGCTGTGCACTTACTAGTCCCAGCAGTGAAAAGGATCATCTAGGAGTAAACAGTGTTTGGGCTACTACACTTGTAAAGACACACTATGAAAAAGCTTTCCTTTAACATGAAGTGACCGAGCTGATTTGACATGATAAAAATGCAGGATTTTCTTAGGGTAGGTACCAGCGCCAGACCTAGGACTGTGCTTTATTACTCACAGCCAGATTAGGACTGATCCATGGGAGAGCCCTGAGGAAAAGGTATAGTGGAGCCACCCATTCCCTCCATCCTTCCAGCTCCTGTAAAGACATACCTACAGCTGCAGCCCCCAGGCACTTCCCTGGGTTTGAATAGTCTGGTCCATATAGCTGCTCAGAAGCGAACACAAGTGCCCAGAGGCCCTGATGTGCATGAATGCAAACTCTCCACCGTCTGAGCTACAGAAAGGGGCAAGGAATCCATGTAACCAAAATCTCACAAGCTGAAGTGAGCAGGTATATTTGCAAGGATCTTTGGCCTGATTTTTATTATTTCTAGGAGTTGATAATGGTGTTTGTCTCCCAGAGGAAATCCCAGGTAATTTGCTTTGGTTCCACACACACACAGAGAAATTACTGAGTCAGCTGGGCCTTCTCCCCATAGTCTGATCCCTTAGAGCAGTGGTTCTCAAAGTGTGGTCTGCAGACCATCTCGCAGGACAGCTGTGCAAGCCTGGGGATCCTGTGCTGGCACTCCAACCCTGTGCTCCACCCCCAGCCCACAAGGCAGGAGCACTAGCTTCCCAGTGCAGGACAGGGTGAACCTCATAGGCCAGATCTGACTTCTGGGACAAGGAACTGGCTCCACATGCTGCCCCTCACCCTGGCTGAGGGAAAGAGCAGTGCAGGAAAACGCTTATCTGGAGGCTTTTGACGCTGCTCCCATTGGCTGGAATCACAGCCAATGAGAGCAGTAAGGGGTGCTGCCAGGGAGCAGTGGGAGGCACGGAGCCAGGTAAGCACCCCCATCCACCATCCCCCTCATGCCCAGACCCCACCCCTTCATCTCTCTCACATACACCCCTCACTCCCAGCCCCACTTCTGCACACCCTCCCTCCCTCCTACACCTCCCATCCTCAGCCCACTCCTGCACCCAACCTCACATCCAGACCCACCCACGCTCAGCCTCCTTCTGCACCTTACCTCCCAACTAAAACCTGCACCACCAACCCTCATGCACCCATTTTGTCATCCTGGGTGGTTGGCTGGTGGTCCTCAGAAAGATCTGTGTTGAGCAGGGTGGGCCATGTACCAAAAAGTTTGAGAACCACTGCCTTAGAGAAACCATAGCCACTGATTCCTTGGGAGTTTCTCATTTGAGATTCCAAGCACCCATAAATATTGTGCCTGACAACAGCAATTCTTCAGATTACCACATGCTTAGCCTCTTGTTGTGGGATTGGTGTCAATCCTGAGAGGGGCCTGTTAAGCCAACTGGCTGGGATATAGTATTCTGTTATCCAAGCTACTTCTTCCATGGTACCAGTCTTATGCTGGGAACCTAGATTTGTGCATTCATTGTCAGAATGTCCATCTTATTGCTTTACTGCAGGGGGAATCCAGTCCATCTCCCATTGGGTGGGTTTTGAGCTGGAACTACTGAGGGGGCCAATCCATCCTTCAGGCACTAAGCTGTGGCAGGAATTCAGGAGAAACAGGACTCACCAGAACTGTACCAGTGAGTCACAGAAAATAGCCCTATTCAGCCCAAACTTTTGCCCTCAGGGTCTTTGACCAAGTAATCTTCCAGAGCCCCATTAGGGCACCGTGGTGAACCTCTAAAGCAGCAGCTCTTAGAGCCACTAATGTTGTTGCAGTACCTGCTGCTCTTCTACTATTTATTTGACGATACCCCTCTTGTCCAGAGGATGTCTAATATCCTATTCCCAGCACCAGGCTGGGAAGGGCTAAGGCTGAATTTTAAAAGAAGAAATTCACAGTATGGCAAAGACCTCACCCAGGGACCCCTTCTTCAGCCACAAGTCAACTGGAGACCTTCTGTTATGCAATTAGCTGTGCCTTTTATCATCCATATCAATTTCCCTACCACCTTCTATTTACAGAGCTTTGCTCCAGCAACTCTCCAACTGGCTGAGGCACACATTTAGCCAACTCTCTGACTCCTCCTCTTCTACTCACTTCTCTGGATGCTTCATCTAGCCCTCTGTGTAATGAGGCCCACAGCTGTCCCAGTAGACCCTCAGGCTGTGGGTTTGCTCAGCTGTCTGCAATTGCCCCTTTTCAGCCAGGCTGTAGTGGCAGAGCTCTGGCTTAGCCCACAGTCTGTCATAACAGACTCAAGCACAAATCATGCTCCCTAAGTTGGGGTGTTCTAATTCAACCCCAACTGACAACAAACATGATATGCTGGCTCCATTAAAGTCAATAGGAGCATTGACACAGATTTTAGTGGGTCCAGGATCACACCATGGGCAAAAGTCTTTAACCATACAATACATGTAGCTTTCCAAGTAAATTCAAAATATGCACAATGCATACATTATACACAGCAACTTCTATTTCCCAGAGACCTCCCTGCCCTGGCTTCTGGTCCTTTCTCCACCTCCCCTATTCTCTCCTGTCTTTTGAGGTGCTTAGCCAAAATGGCCTCAGCTATAACTAATTAGCAAATTAGCTGAAAAGGCCTCTCTGAGCTGCTTGTGATCCTGCCCAGAATTAACCCCCCTGTACTCCAGACTGCTTCCTGTTTTGTGGGGGCCTGTCCAGAGATAACTACTGAGGCAGGGCTTCAGGTTCCTTTCCAAGGGGCACAAAAAGGCCCACGTGCACCATCATACACCTCTGAATATAAAAAAGAATAATTATTATAAAGAGAACCAAGCTGAAATTTCACAGATACTAGCAACCATAACTGCTGCCCTCCGCTCATCATGAGAGTTCAGATGCAAAGATGAACTGTGTACAGCAGAAAGCCTTCAAGGGAAAAATAATTTTCCTATCATTACTGGTACTCATTACTATAGATACAGTACCAGTTTCCAGGTTAGATTCCCTAGACATGCAATTAGCAATGGCTTCTAGACGCAAGCAGTCCGTGGGCTTTTACTAATGAACATAATTATGGCACACAACATGGGATTTTTTTTTAAGCTTTCATTGCTGTTCAGATTCCTACCTTGCTTGACCCATTCTTTCCAATGAAGTTTATGCTTTAATGTATAGCAGCATTTGTGATAGCCAGAGACCAGTTCCTGCCAACTAATGGTCACTGTTGCTTCTTCTTCACCTTCAGGAGAGCTAGCGGGTCGTTCAAACAAAGAGATCAGAGCAGCAGTAAAGGCAATGGCTTGCACCTGAGAAAGAAAGAACTTTTATTTACCGGCCCCATACCAAACATAGGCAGGGAGATGTTAAGATCATTCTCTGCCTGCTGACAGCAAATGCAGCCTACTCATCTGGGAGAAATGTCAATTATGGAGTAACACACCCTCACCAGCTCTAGTTAATAAGGATAAACCCGAGTATAAAGGGCAGGAGGAGGGAAGAGAAGAACTTGGAACTTCAAGAGATAACAACTTTCTGCCAGAATAGTACCATTAGTCTGCCTCTGAAAGACTCAAAATCCTTTGGAACTACAAGGAAGGAAGACAGAAATAGAATCCCTGAGGATAAAGTGCTTTGTGACTTGTTTATATTGGCTGTGTCTAGACTGGCAAGTTTTTCCACAAAAGCAGCCTCTTTTGCAGAAAAACTTGCCAGCTGTCTAGACTGGCCGCTTGAATTTGCGCAAGAACACTGACGATCTAATGTATGATCGTCAGTGTTCTTGCGCAAATACAATGACTCTCCCATTCGGGAAAAAGCCCTCTTGCGCAAATGCTTTTGCGCAAGAGGGCCAGTGTAGACAGCTGAGAACTGTTTTGCGCAAAAAAGCCCCGATGGCAAAAATGGCGATCGGGGCTTTCTTGCGCAAAACCGCCTCTAGAGTGGCACGGACACTTTTCCGCAAAAAGTGCTTTTGCGCAAAAGCATCCATGCCAATCTAGACGCTCTTTTCTGCAAATGCTTTTAACGGAAAAACTTTTCCGTTAAAAGCATTTGCAGAAAATCATGCCAGTCTAGACGCAGCCATTATGTTTATGAACTGTACCTTTTTTCCCCTGTTGATTTGATTTAAGCCACTGTTGACTAAGTCAAGGACTGACCAAGCTCTACGCACTGGGATTTGTATAAGGTGGTGTCCATCACTTCTGACAGCAACGCAGCTAAACTGAATACAGCACAAAGCCTTTATCTTATTATAAATCCATAACCTGCAGATATTTGAGGTTCAGTATTATTGCTATGGCGATCTTAAATGAGGCTGCAGGGATTTACTTATAAGGAGAGATTAAAACAGCTAAATGTGTATAGTTTGGCTATGTGACAAATAAGAGGGTGACAAATCTAAAACTAATTGGCAGTAGTACGCACGTAGGCTGAAAAAAGACGGTTTAGTGCGATATATAAGGTATATGACTGTGAGTAGTGGAGTGCAGCTAAAACAACTTATTCTGAAGAGCAGGAGAAGCTCCTTAATAACAAAGCTGCAGCTTCAGATCTTTCAAGCTAGGAGGTCAGAATCACAATGCTGGACAAAAAGGTAGAAAATGACCTAAAGAGAATGATTCTACAGTGGCAGGAGGTGGCTTAAATACCCTGAGAGTCTTTCCTGGAGGTGACCATTAACACCTTTATAGCATTGCAATAATCTGTATGATGCTTTTTCATATGTAACACTCTGCATAATGTAATTGTATGCTGTTTCAATTTTTTTTTAATATTGTTGTTCACTTAAGAATTTTACCCACGAATGGGCCTGCTTTCTGACTTTATCAGTCCCTGCTTTGTTAAACTGTCATTATTATGCAAATAAATCCATGGTGAAAATTCCATAACTACCTGACAAAATTATAAAAATAATACAATGCTATGACCCAGCTACTACTGAAATGTATCTGCTGAGAAATAGGGAACTCTCTTATTTATACGATACTTGCCTGGCCAGAGACATCCCCCAATGTCAGAATAGCTTCATTTCCATCATGAGGGTTATACCAATAGTCCATACATATCACTGTTCCCAGTAAGCCATGCAGCCTGTACTGAAGAGACAATCCTGGCTCGGAATTCAGATCATAAAAACAGACCTCTTTGCTTGTAAAAGCGACAGCTATCTGAAGGAAAAAGAATGGCATTAGGGTGTTAAAACATTTCTAGATTAAGCATTTAAAATATCTTTTTATGTAGAATATGTTATATGTAATCTGTTCTAATGAACTAGTCAAAATGTCGCAACCAAAAATCTCCACTTATTTTCTTGAGTTTTACAGCCTACATTTAAAACTCCTTTAGGTTCCCTTTCTGTATTCTAGCAATCAAATTGGCTAGAAGGAATGTTCATTTCAATAGTGAACTTTAAATTCAAAATTGCAACTAGTGAGATTATGCAAACCTGATGCTAAGAGTTTCTCTCCTCCAGCCAAGGCAGGTAGAAAAAAAGTACTAGGAAAGATTCAAAAGGATCCAAACTTCCTCTCAATAAAACTGTATTCAAGATATTCCCAGCCAGGATAACGTCCCTATATCCTACACTAATCTGTGCCTAGGGCAAAGCAGAGAATCCTGGAGCCATAACTTTCTCCCTGAGCAAGTTCCACATTATGCTGCAACACTAGGAGCTGAATGTAGCATGGGATCTGTCCCCACCAAGTAACCCATGTGTCCAAGCAAAACAATTTCTACTTTTTTATGTATCTGATACTTGCAACAAACTGAGCCAATGAACTATGAACCAAGGTTTATTTGCAAAAATGATCTAGTGTATCATTTTGACTAAAGATTAAATGTGAGAAAGTTACAGTGTTCTGACAATCCAGAAACTGAACAAAAGATGACAATTTCCGTGAGAAGTGTAAATTGTTCATCCAACCCTAGTCAAGACACAGTAATTAGTTTATATATATATATACATGTAGGCTATGTCTACACTGCAAAGTTTTTGCTCAAAAACAGCTATTTTTGTGCAAAAACCCGTGGAGTGTCCACATCTCAAATGAGCTTTTGCGCAAGGAAATCAACAGTAAAATGGCAGAAGAGAGGGCTTTTTCTGAAGTTTTTTTACAAGGCATAACTTCTTTTTGCACTACAGCTATTGTACACAAAGGCAAATGTGGATGCTCCTATGGGAAAAAGCACGGGTACTTTGATGGCCATTCTGTGAGCTTTCTTGCGCAAGAGCATCCATGCAGTGCTCTTGCACAAGAGCATCCATGCAGTGCTCTTGGACGTGCTCTTGCGCAAGAAGTTTTTGTGCAAAAACTCTTGCGCAAAAGGCTTCTTGTGCAAGAAGCATCTAGTGTAGATGTAGGCATATTGAATGCCAATCCAGTGACTGGCTTTCAAACTCTTACAGATCTACCTGTATCTGAACATTAGAGCTGCTATCCTTTTAATACCTGACTTCATAAATGTCATTCATCTTGATTAGGGGATATCATTTGCAGACAAAGTAACCATATGGGGCTTCATTTAATATAAAGTGTTGTTAATGTTCAGGGGTGTGATGGGTTCCCTCTTTTGCAAGTGCCCTGGCCAAGTATGTGGCCTGTACTCCCCCTCTGTCTCTTCCTGCTCTGAGATAGAGCAGTCTCTAAGAGCTCTTTCCTCAGTGTCCTCACCCTTTTGCTACAACTCTCTAGCTAGGCCACTATGCTTCCATTCCCTCCTCTGAGGTACCTCAATGTCCAGACCTCTTCCCCCCATAGGGATAGAGTGGACCCAGGCCTGCTCTCTACTCTGGATCCCAGCTCAGGGACCGTATGGATACCAGTTGTTTGCTGTGTCCATTCATTCTAGTTTCACTGCTATTCTTATTCCCTGGACCACTTCCCCATGGCCATTCCCTGTGCCATCTTTGCCCTTCCTTCGGGGCTTTGTCCAAAATGGAGTCCCAGCACTTTTCAGGGATCTTTCTTGTCAGGGCCATCCCTAGACGTTTTGGTACCCTACGCAGCCCTCCGAAGGGGAGGGGAAGTTTTCAGGGGCATGGAGGCAGGAAATGTGGGGAGTCAGGGGCAAGGCAGGGAGGCAACCAGCATCAGGCCCGCCTCTGCATTCACTGGCAGCAGCAGGAAGCAGAGCAATTCAGCCCCAGCCTGCTCCTCCATGTTGCTTGGTTGAGGGATTTACTCTGGTAGTTCCACCCTTTCCCCCAAAGCAACATGCCTGGGAGCCAGTGGAGCAGAGTGGCCAGGTTGCTACACTTCCTGCCATCAGTGACGAGTGCGAGGACAGGGCCAACTCCCACTGCCGGGGCCAGGCCCCTTACTAGTCTCACAGGCCGCATTGCTCAGGAGATGGAGTGGAATAGAGGGGATGGAGTTGGAGTGGTGAAGGAGGGTTGTCCCAGGCCCCATTTCCCCTCCCCCCCCCCCCGGGACAGCTCTTCTGGGTACAGGCTGTGGGGAGGAACAGCTGAGGGATGAGGCTAGCTACTGAACCAGTGCTGACCCATACCCAGCATGAAACTGCCTAAGGCACTACAGAATTTGGGGCAGTTCGACACCCCAAATTTCATGGTGCCCTATACAGCTATGTACTTTGCATATTGGTAAGAATATCCCTGCTTCTCATTCTCTCTCTGGTTCCTGGCAGCTCCACCCTGTCTGGGGTTCTGCCTGCTAGCCACACTGCCCATGCTCCGTAGCTCCAGTGATGAGCTGATTGCCTGTAGACCAGAAGCTCTTTTTATACTGGCTTGCTGGGCCCTTATTGGCTGCTTCTTACACAGATGCTCCAGGGAGCCTGGAGGACTTCTCTACTGCTCTTTTCTGGGGCAAGGTGTGGCAAGGCTACAAAGTCTCCAGCAGGGGGCCTCAAATCCTAGTCCACTCTGTCACATGGAGCAGTGCAGCTGCATCATGGTAGCACTTAGTAGAGACACTAATTATGCCAATAGGAGAGCGCTTCCCATTAACATAGGTACTCCACCTCCCCAAGGGAGTTGTCCTATAGAGGGAGAAGCCCTCCCATTGACAAAGCTCTGTCTACACCAGGAGTTCAGTCAGTGACAGCGCTCAGGAGTGTGGATATCTTATAGCCCTGAATGATGTAGTTACACCAACGTAAGTTTATAGTATAGATCAGGACTCAGTTATGCTCTCAGTGTTTGGGATACCATGTGTTGAAAGCAACAAGGAAGCACATTCAACTCTGAGCAAGGTGTAGATATGGCGAAGGAATACTAGTGTTCTTGAAAAGTGCTCTTTCTAACTGATCTAAGGCCTGATAGAAGGAGCCCTTTCAAATCCTTTGATCTAAGAATGGCAAATCTGGAAGGTCCATAAAAGTGAATGGGATTTAAAGAGGGGACGTCTGACTCTCTGGAAATCACAGAAGATGCCCCAAGACATAATGAGATGAGTAGAACTTCCTTGTTTAACTGTGTATGCTGGATGGCAAGGGAGTTACCCAAGGTTACTGCTAAAGCTACTGGAAGCTATTTTACTCTTTATCTACTTGTCTATTTTGTTGCTATGTTTTCCCAAGTTTATGACTGTGCACCTTTCCTTAATAAATATTTCCTTATTTCTGCACAATCGAAGGCTGTGTTTACACTGGCGCAATCTTGCGCAAAAGCGGCCACTCTTGCGCAAAAACTTGCTGCCTGTCTACACTGGCCGCGTGTTCTTGCACAAGTAAACTGATGTTCTAATGTATGAAATCAGGGCTTCTTGCACCAGAACTCTGACACTTCCGCTCAGGAATAAGCTCTTTTGCGCAACTGTTCTTGCGCAAGAGGCCAGTGTAGACAGGCAACATGAATTTCTTGCACAAGAAAGCCCTATGGTTAAAATGGCCATCAGAGCTTTCTTGCGCAAGAGAGTGTCTACACTGGCATGGATGCTCTTGCGCAAAACCACATCTCTTGCAGAAAAGCACATGCCAGTGTAGACACTCTCTTCTGGAAGGGTTTTTGCAGAAGAACTCTTCCGCAAAAGAGTTTTTGCATGAGAACGCACCAGTGTAGACGTAGCCCAAGTGTTTGCAAGTGTGGAAGTTCTGCCTGTTAAGGGCATCCAGGGAGATGCATTTAGTTCCCCAGTTTTCTGGGTGCTGGCTTGAGCAAGTTTACTTATTTGTCAAGAAGGATTCTACAGACTTTGAACTCAGCACTTTTGGCTGACATTCACCACCCAGCAAAGGTACAATATTCATCATCAGTCCTCATGCTATATGTGTCTGGCACATAACCAGAGAACTTCAATCTGATATTTTACAAATACTAATAGACTTTTTAAAAAAGCATTTATACCTTGTTTACATTTGGTAGTGAGACCAGCGTTGTCACCCACAAATCTTTCAGTTTGACAGCTTCTGTAGTAATCTGCAGAGTTCTCTGTAGCTTTAAGTTTTCTCCCCAGATTCCCAGCAATCCATTTCTACTTACAGTCAGGTAACAGCTGGAGCCTTTCAAAAAAGTGACATTTTGAATAACATCTTTGTGGGTAGATGAAAGAAGTCGGAGATTCTTCCACTGGGGGATGACTAATGATTTTGTTCGTTCATCTTTCTCATTAAGATCTAAGAGCATGAAAGAGGTCACTTTGTCCCAGTCAATGAAACCATCCCGGGTCACATCTATCTTGTCAAACAGCTCACCAAATTCTTCTTTAGTACTGGGTCTGATCACTGCAGACATTTGTTCTGTAAACTCTTCTCTAGTCATCACCATGCTCCTATTTAAACCTGGAGACTTTAAAAAGGACAGAGTGAGTCAAAAGTAGTTGCACTGGTACCCTTTGCTAATGTACATAAACATGGATTTGCCACAGAGCAAGTAATAATCTTATTTGTGGTATTTAAAAGCACGTTCAGTCAGTAATAACGAACTATCCTACAAATCCAATAGAAAGAGTCCGTTCCTTCACAAGAGGGTCTTGTAGATATGATAACAATGAAATATCAGTGTGATACAGCAGACTGGCAGGCTTGGAATCAAATGTTTTCTCGACAGCCAGGATGAAATTTTCCTTTGTGCAAAGGACCAAACACAAGGTCTATGCACCACTTAACCCCTGTGGTTGTCTGCAGAGGGGTTAATATCATCCTCCCCAAAATCAAAATTCTGTGGAGACTGCCAAAGGTGCTAATTAACATCAATTGCAATGTTGCATTTTAAACGGTGGAAACTTGCACCCAAATCTCCTCTCATGTAGACTATCGAACAGCTGTCAGATGGTAGTGATTTTTAGTCACTGGGCTGGATTTGACCTGGTGAACTTGGCTGTAAGACTCTGCATCTTATTACCAATCTCCTGAGCTGTTCAGTCAACTCTGCATATTTTTTCTGATTCCATTAATTTTCTCATGCCATCAAATTAAGTGTACTTTAAAAAAAAGGCTATGAACACAATGAATGCCTCATGCAGGCTCACTATTGCAATTAATTACTGAAAAAGCTAGCAGATGCTGACATGTCAGTTTTCATATTAAGTAAAAAATGAAAATATATAACAAAGTAAATTCATGATAACTTTGTGGAATATCAGGTTTAATTAATTCTCATATTTGCATCCCATTAGCATTTCACTGTTATCTATCTTGTTTTTCCATGTCTCAGATTAATGACACTCTCTTTTAGAATGCAGATTATCTTATATTTGCACAGGAATTTTTGTATCACTTTTGGCCACGATTGTGGATTGATTTTTGTGAACATTGTGTGTGACCAGCACCAAAAAAATTAGGCCAAGTTACAAAGTGAGGGTTGGAGTTTGCAGCCCTGTGTGACTTACAAGGAATGAAGTACCAATCTTTACCCTGAAAATACCCTGCTAACTTGCCTGAACCCTGACTTGGGGCACAAGCTCTCAGGATTAGCCGGTATATATGTCTTTATATCCATCCATTTGGCTAGAGCCTTTGCTGACTCTGACCATGAAGATGTAGTTGTGCAATGGTGATGTGATGAACACCTGTCCATCAAAAACAGGGCTAAGTCTCCTGTAGCACTGACACTCCTTGGGAATTTCCTTGGGATACCTAACTTCCCTTAGGCACTTTCAACCTAGGGAGGATTGATGTCAGCAGTTTAAAGGTGAAATGTTATATACCCATTCTCAAACTTGGGATCCATTGTATTTCCCATCATCATAAATTTACATAAATTTAACACTAATATAGGAGTTAATTTAACATTTTCCCACTGTGGTTTGTTTAGCATCAAGACATTGCCATGTAAATAAGACATATCTCCAGGGATATGTTTTGCATTTAACCAATTTGGCTTCAATTCCCTGAGGTGTTAAAATCTGACATGAGAAACAGTTTGCTCCTTTTTTAGCATGGGACTCTCAGAATATCAACCAGAGCCTCCCACTGCTTAGAAATTTAAAGGTGCAGTACAGAGAGAGAACTATACACACTTTATTTAAAGAGTATTGAACATCAAGTTTGAAAAAAAAATCATAAGAGTCTTTTATTTCAAGATTTTAATTTTTAATAGGCACAGTTTTTAGGCCCTGATCCTGCAAACTCATAGGCACATGTTCAATTTTAAGTACAGGAGCTTAAGTGTTTCCAGAATCAGGACCTGAACAAGGGTAAATTGTCTAGTGAAGTTTCCCATTGAGACAGATTCTTCTGTACTCCCTTTATTGATATGCCTTCCTTTTATTTCCCCCATCTTTTGATTTTGTGCTTCTCTGGTCAATTTGACTCAATTACTAAATATATTTTAAATGGATATGTACAGCAGAATCACTGCCAGCTAATGTGAACAGCCTCTCAAGTAGATTGATATGTTGTTCCAGCACAGACACACCAGTTTATCTTACTCCTCCACTATTTTCACTCTCCAGTGAACATGGTATGCTAATGAAAGATTGTAAGGAGGCAGACAGCATGTAACTAGACTGCAGGTTGAAGGAAGGTTGGAGAGGTTTGGGTTTTTCTTTCCCACATCAGTGGTTTTACTTCTTTGTTAAAGTTTCAATTATATAATTTTCTGGATAGTTTTGTGCCTAAGATTCTAGGGTAACACAATTTTTTAAATATTCATGGAATCAAGTGGTGTATTTCTTTCTTAAAGAGAAGCAGGTTGGTGTAGTAAGAAGTGGCATAGTATACTGAGCTATGTCTACACAGCAACATTATTCCGAAATAACAAATAGCATGTCTACACTGCAAGCCATAATACGAAATAATGGTGAGCTGGAGAACTTCTTTCTCCAACTCCTGTAACCCTCAAGGTTTACGAGGAGTAAGGGAAGTCGAAGGAAGAATGTTCTTCCTTTGACTTCCTGCTGTGTAGACAGTGCCAAAAGCCAAATTAAGCTATTTTGACTTAAGCTACCCAATTAACGTAGCTCAAATTGCATAGCTTAATTCAACTTTTGCCCTGTTGTGTAGACATGCCCCTAGATAGTACCTGCATTTCTTGCGACCCAATCCAGGATTCTCTTTCCATCTCTGCAGTGATCTTAGACAAGTTCTTTTGCCCCTTTCCCCTCCCGCCCTCTATCTTGTCTATTTAAATTATAAACTGTCTGAAACAAAGACTGTCTCATTATATTGGTAGATCACATAACACAATAGAATGACAATCTTAGGCCTTGCCTACACATATTGCTGTGGGGACTGATCTCCTCAGGGTTGATTTAGTGAGACTAACGCCCACTAAATCAACCACTGATCGCTCTCCCATCAACTCTAGTGTGCCACCAGAGTGAGAAAAGTAAATGGAGTTAATGGGAGAGTTTCTACTGTCGCCTCCTGGCAGTGAGGACACCGCAGTAAGTCAAACTAAGATACACTGATTCACCTAGTTGGAGTTGCATACCTTAGTTCATCATGGCCCTTTAGGATAAACCTGGCCTTAGTTGGACCTCTGGGCTATGTCTACACTGGCAGCTTCTTGCACAAGAACATCTTGTGCAAGGGTTCTAGTGCAAGAACAGATCCACACTGCCATGTGCAGGATGTGCTTTTGCGCAAGAGCATCCATGGCAGTGTGGACACACTCTTGCGCAAGAAAGCTCTGATGGCCATTTTAGCCATAGGACTTTCTTGCACAAGAAACCCCTGCTGCACATCCACACTGCCTTCTTGCGCAAGAGCTCTTGTGCAAGAGAGCTTACATCTGTTAGAAAAGAGCGTAGCTCTTGCGCAAGAAGCCCTTTCCTACCATGCTTTACTGTAAATCTTCTTGCGCAAGAGCGGGTGGGCAGTGTGGACGCTCTGTGGAAGAACAGCCATTCTTGCGCAATACCCTGCCAGTGTAGACATACCCCTAGATGCTACTATTACATAAAAAATAATATATTTCTATATATTTTACATTTAACACAGCAGAGACAGATATAGATTTTTCTTCACTTAAACATTGAGAGCTCACATCATATTCTTTAAGAATATGAACAGTTAAAAAAGAGGGATAAGGGATGAAAAAATTATTACTAACTTTTTCGTAACCATTGTTCTTTGATATGTACTTATTAGCTTTCCACTGCATGCACCGTTGCCAGAGATTTCCCCCCCAGTGATATCCATAAGGCTGGCGCTAATGCCGTCTGGTGCTGCACACTTATGTATCAGTGTAAGGATCCTGGCTGTTCTTGTACCCTCTCAAGTCCTTGTTGGCTAACTGACAGAAGAATGGGATGGGATGTGGTAAAATAGACGTGAGCAACACATCTTGAAGAACAACTTATGGAAAGATTAGTAACCATTTTTTCCTTCTTCAAGGGCTTGCTTATTCCATTCCGCGTTAGTTGTTTCCCTAGGAATACAGAGAAGGTTGGATCAGAGCTCATGGACATGTGAATTACAACATTGCTCTACCAAACTTGGCATCATGATTAGCCTTGGAGGAGAAGGTCTGTTCCAATGACCATGTCACTGCTCTGGAGATGTCTTGGATTGGGATCTGGGTCAGAAATGTTACTGATGAATCCTGAGCTCTCACCCAACGGGCTGCAGAATTGGGCCTATATCCTCTTTTCATTAGTTGCTTCATTGAGTTCTTCTGAGATTATAATCCATACAATATTATGCCTGTTTCGGCACACAAGATGCAATGAGTTCTTTGTCAGACTCCTAATTGCTATGTAGTTAGATGACACCACATATAGCATCTTTTCTGTGCTATATCTGATTTACCTATACAGAAGTTATCAACAATATTTATCATGTTAAACACTTTTATTCAGCACAATTTCATTGTATAGCAAGCTCACTGGTCCTCAGTCTTGCCTTTATAGCTTCTATAAAATCCTGCCTGTGCGCATTCTTGGGAAAGAAAGTTTTATCAAATATATCTTATTGCAGCAGTGTTTACAATCCCTGACTGACATAAGAGCCACGTTGTGCTGGGCAGTGTACAAAATACACTGACCTTGCACCAAAGAACTTATAGCAGTGATTCCCAAACTGTGAGTTGCAGCCTCCAATGGATTCATGACATCAGCAGATGGGATGAATGAGATCTCTCTCATGTACAGGAGGCCATTTTGCTCCTCACAGTGTGATCTCACATGTATGGTGTGTGTGAAATCATAGCGTGGAGGATTACATTTTGCTATTCAAAATGGTATCCCCAGGTTGTCTGGGTCCCCCAAGGAAATAATTCATTAAAATAGTCATGCCAGCAAAATCCCTGACTTACAATCTAAAAAGAGGAAGGAAGGAAGCATCATTAGCTGCTATTTTATGGATGAGGAACTGAGGCATCATGAGATTGCCATTTGTCCAAGGTTATGCAGGAATCTTTATGACAGAGAATCCAAATATTGAGAGTCCCAGTTCAGTGCCTTAGCTATGAGACTATTTACCTTTCCTCTTTGCATGTGTTTCAGCATCTATTGATGTCAGTGCTTAGAATATGGCTAATGTGCGGGGAAACTCTAGAACTGCTGGAGACAGCCATTCTTTGAGATAGAGAGAGATGTCTTTTTTAATAATATGGAGAGAGATAATTGGCACGAACTTGATCCAGGTATTTGCACGAAGTATGGCAGTGCAGAGCATACATGCACATTTAATTTTTAAAAAGTATTTAACTCCTGTTCTTAAAGAACGGTATTAAATACCAATGCATGTTCTCTCCTAACTATGCATCCCAGCAATTCCATTTTAATGTTAACATCAGTTGTAAATTGTGGAAGCTCACTATGGCTACGTCTACTCAGTGGAGCTATTTCAGGATTTCTCCGGTATCCCCAAATAGCTATTCCAAGTCTTAAGAGCAAGCCTGCTACAGTATATTGAAATATAATGGGCTTGCTATTCAGATGTCTCTGTAAATCTCATTGGACAAGGGATAAGGGACATTTCAGAATAACACCTTATTTCGAAATTTGGCGCTGTGTAGACGGTGCCAAATTTCAAAATAAGCTACTTCAAAATAACATCAAAATAAGCTACGCAATTTGCATAGCACAAATTACATAACCTATTTCGAGGTAAAGGTGCTGTGTAGATGCACCCTATGTGAAAAAAATGCTACTTGGCAACCTCCAACTGTCATTTCAAGTTATCTCACACATGATGGTATCTGATTTGACTACTTTAAAATAGGAAATAAATCCTGTGATACTACACTAATTTGCTGTCACTGTCAAGAACAGAGCTTTGATTTTTCTTACAAGAAAGGGAGTGGGAGAGGGGAAGAAATGAACCAGTTGTGCCAGGTGTTCCACAGGTGATCTTAGTGGTTTTATGTCAAAGTATTTGTGGTTTGGCATTGTTAAAAAAAACACCATGACAATGCCCGTCTTGATCTGAGTATTGTATCTTCACACACATAAGTAGAATTTGCAAAAGTGCCTAACTCTGCTCTCCACTGAAATCAATGGTCTAATTGCCTTAAACAGGAGTAGAGTTAGACCAACATTGAGATTTTATTCGGGGCTCTGTCATTGACTGTAATAAGACTATTCATTTAGGCCTGGTCTACACTAAAGGGAAAAGTCGACTTAAGATACGCAACTCCAGCTAGGTTAATTACGTAGCTGGAGTTAAAGTATCTTAAATTGTGTTTTGGCAGCATTCACACAGCAGGAGGTCAATGGGAGCACATGCTCCCATTGACTTCCCTTGCTCCTCATGAGGAGTAGAACTACCTACGCTGATGGGAGCACCCTCTCAGTTCAAATTAGCGGGTCTTCACTCGACCAGTGGAAGCATTGATCTTCTCTGTAGTGTAGACAAGCCCTTAGGGACTGGTCCTACTTTCAGTAAAGGCCACAGCAAAATTCCCATTTTCTGCAGTTGTACGTACTGGATCTGGGGCCATTGAAGCTGGTCCACATTTTTTTCAAAACTGACACAAATTTACCCTTTTATTTTTCAAAAATAAAAGTATTTGTCAAAAGTTATTAACTTTCAAAATACTTTGTTTCGCTTTACCTTTTTATGCACATTTTTTGAAAATATTATCAAAACTGTTACTGCAATGGTTGACCTTTTTCATTTACTAAAACCACTAAATGAATAATTTCCATAATGGTTTTAATTTTAAAAAATGACTAAAATGTTTCACAAAACTTTCTGAACCCCCCCTCCCAAAATCTAGTTCTTGTTTGATCTCTGCAAAGAATAAACAACTTCATAATTTAGATTTTAAAACAATGGAGGCAAAGAGGGGGTAAGCTTAGCAGTGTGGAGTCAGAGATCACTCAGCCAGAGCAAGGATATTAGAATGTAAGTCCAACATATTAGAATGGGAAAATGTGCATGAGTAGTCTAGGTATGAAACTCATCTGGGTTCTCATGCTAACATGGCCAAGGAAACTGGCCATGTACATGGAAAATACTGACACTGTTTTACAGTTTTTGCAAGGTAAACTTTTCAAATATTTTGGTTAATTAACATTTAAAATAAATTTCCAACTTTCTCTTTTCCTGAGCCTATTAATTGTCAAGTTGATTTTTTTTGTCCTACTTTAAAGCTTCAAATGAATCAACATATATGATTAAATTGGCAGCCCTAACCGAACAGAGATGCTGAAGGACAGGGAAAGGTTTTAGGCATGTTGCCAGTGACATATGTAAATAGTGCAGGTTTCCTAACTCCATTCTAACAGCTCAGGTGTAAAATACATATAAAATCAAAGGCGTCCTCAGAGGCGGCAGGTTTGTAGAATTGTTGGTGGTTCTCAGAACGGGTACAAATCCTGCCCTCCCCTTGCCCCCAGAGGGAGTTTGGATGTTGGAGGGGTTTGGGATGCAGACTCTGGGCTCAGACAGGGGATTGCAGTGCAGTAGGGATGAGGGCTCTGGGAGGGAGTTTGGGAGTGGGGGGGGTACAGGCTCTGGTAGGAAGTTTGGGGTGCAAGTGTGAGATCTGGTCTGGGGCAGAGGGTTGGGGTGAAGGAGGGGGTGAGGGATGCAGCGCTTACATGGGGTGGCTTCTGTAAGTGACCCGCATCCCTCCAGCAGCAGCTTCCAGTTGGGGGAGGCAGGGTGTCCCCATGGGCCACTGCCCATAAGTACCACCCCTGCAATTCCTATTGGCCACAGTGGTGCTCGGGTCAGGAGCTGTGCACATAGACATCCCCCCCCCCAAATACATCCAGGGGCCCCTAAAGGACATGCCAACAGCTGCTTCCGGATTTGGAAGTGGCATGAAGTGGATGGGCAGGAAGCCTCTTTAGCCCCATTGCACTCCCGGTGGTAGCAGCAGAGGCCCTCAAGTCCCCTTTAAATCACCTGGGGTGACAGGCAGGGACAGGAGATAGATTCAGCCCCAAACTGTAGTGGAGCCAGTGCCCCATGCTCTCATATTGGTGGCACATGGGCAGCATAGGCCCATAAAACTCACCGCTCTGGGCATCCTTTGTTGACTACCATTGCTGTTGCAGTCAGCAAAAGAAGTTGGGTTTCCCCTACTGAAAACTTCTGAGACTTCTACAGCCTTTTGCTGGGGTCAAAAGTGTTACTTAAACAGTGTGGCAATATTTCACAGCTGATACAAAAAAAAAATTTAATCTCCATCTGCATTCAACTAATAATGCATAGCCTATCAAAACAGCACATAGCAAATAGAGGCCTAACGAATTTCTCATCTACATAGATTCCAGGGAGTAACATCAAAGTCCAGTGTTTTTAGATTTAGATATCTATTTAACATGCATTCAAAAATTATGAAAAATCAGAGTTAAGGTTGACAAAGTTATAAGCAGCTGAGATCAGGGTCTTACAATGGAAAAAGTGTATTACAACCTCAACTATCGGTGAATCTTCTAGCAGCACCAACGTGCCCACATGCTGAAATAGGTATTAGAAACCTGGGATCTCATCCTGTTTCCACTGAAGTCAGGGGCAATATTCCCATTGATTTTAGTGGAGACTAAATTTGAATCCAATTATTTTGTATAAAAATGGATGTACAATACAAAACTATAATACTGGAAACAGGCAATAAGGCAAGATAGTCTCTCTTTTTTACTAGCTTGGTTATTATGGAGGATTCAAATGAGAGAAAAAATAAATGTAAATGCTAGTACTTATATATTCGTTTTATGTAATTTTTCTTACACATTATTTTTGATGAATATGTATGGCCAGAATTAATTTGTGAGTATACTTACTAAAGCAAAATTTTAATTTGGTTGAAATTTGCTTCCATGTTACTAACAAAACTCCCAGAAAGCTCTAAAGCATGTTTTAAATGGATAAAAAAAATATGCAATTAGGCTTAATAAAGGCAGCTCAGCAAATTGCAACTCTCCACAAATTGCATGCCAGAAATGTGATTCAAAATGACAGATCATTTGGAGAGAAACAGAAATGATGCTTGGCTACAGCTGGACTATACCCTCAGTAAAATCCATGTATCATAAGCATGTTAGGTGATGCACCATTCCATTTATTCCCCAAATTAGGCTCAAAGGATGGTGACTGATAGTCTGGAGAGAAATAGGAATTGCAGTTTTTAGGCTGAACACATACAAAAGAAAACCCAGTGACTGCAGCTATGAAAATAAATGGTAGTTTGCAGGTGTATGTAGCACAAAATGAACTCCATCCATTTTAAGCAGTTTCAAAGGCCACAACAGCAGAACAACTGGAAACAAATATGAAGCCTGTGCTAAAAATGATACCCCTGAGATAAAGCTATTGCCTAGCACAGCATGGCTACAGACAGGAAGCAGATCCAAATGCAGAACAGTCCATCTGCCCTGAACATTAAGACCCAAAGGCTGTAGAAGTTTTTTGCCTTAAAAACAAAATCTATTCTCAGAGGCAACTTTATCTCCTGTGACGCTAAACCAATGATTTTGTGTTGCAACTACTAAATAAATGCTTTCTGACCTGCCAAGATGATGTATTTGATCCTTGCCGGTCTCTGTCTTGCATTTTGTATGTGCAGTATATGCTCTGCATTGGGAGAAATGATAGTTATGCACTGTATATTTAAAGCAATATCTTCATGTGTGTGGCAATTTTGGAAATTGGTACATGAAGAGCATAGCAGACAAGTTCTTTTAATCCTTGTAAAGTGTGCCATGCAATTACTGAGCATGCCTTGCTAGGCTCAACATCCTTGCAGATGAAGCACGAGTGTGAGGTCACCAGTAACACTTGACGTCTCAATAAGTGACAAGTGGTCAAATAGAGCTTTTGATGCCTATTTATTCAATTGTGTCAGGCAGGTGGATTAATTTGAGTCTAATGAAGTATGTGATTACAATAGCTTCCTCTGCCTCAGCTTGTACCTTTCCTGCATGTTACTTTGCTAATGTCTGCTGCTTTCATATTTATCATGCCATATCATGGCATGAAGTTATAGCAGCATTGCTTGAATGTTCATGAGACGCACCTCCAGGAGAGGAGTCAACAAGCTGATCCTGAGCTTCACCTTCGGGCAGTATTATTGCTTGTATTGCATAAAATAAAGTTCTGCTGTGCCAAAAGCAAAAGTAGAATTCTTGTTTCTACAGTGTAATGAAGTGGGCAAAACATATTTCCTCTCTAAAAAAATCTATCCCAGATCACCTGTGGAGTTCTTAGTTGCTGAGCGACAGGAAACATTTGTGCGCAAATGAATTGGGTGCTGGAGCAATTTACCTGATAATGTCTATTACTCAAAGCTGTCTATAAACTGTAAGTAAGCAAGACTCAATTCAGACTTTTTTCTTCAGCACTTAGTTTTCACAGAAGCTATTCAGGTAAGATTAAAACATTAGGCTGTTGCTTCAGAGATACCAGGCCTGAATTCCTTCTCATTTAAACCAGTTTCACACGAGTAGATTCCTGCCAATTTCAGTGTTACTCCAGATACACCACTGTATGTGAAAAGAAAAATATACTATACAAAAGCTAAGAACTGATACTTTCCCATTTTCAGTGTTATAGGGCTTTCTTCTGAGCAACTTGGTCACTTTAATCCAGTGGTTACCAACCAGTAGATCGGGATCTACTGGTAGATCTTGGAGCCTCTGACAGGTGATCCTGACTGGTTTGGCCGGGAAGTTATCAAACACTGGCACTTCAGTTGCCCCTCCACACACTGTCATGCTGCTCCTGCCCTCTACCTTAGAACTGTGCCCCTGGGAGCCTCCTGCTTGTTGTGCAGGGTGAGAGAAGGAAAAAGGGGGGGCACTGATGTCAGGGTGTCCCTCCCTCCCCACTCCTGAACACTATTTGCACACAGAGAGAAGGGGATACAGGGAGCCTGGCAATGCAAATCTCTGTCCGTCTTACAAACTGTCTGTGTCTCTGTCACTCACAAACACCAACTGTCCTTCCCTCGCATCTCCTGACCCAACACATATGTGGAGGGTTGTTGCTACTTCTGTTACTGCTTGCAAAGTGGGTTATTTTTGGGTTTTGACTGGTCTGTGCATTTCATAATTTTCATTTCTCTCTTATGCTTAAATTTAATTCTTTGAGTAGTGAGTTCTAAAAGGCCTAACCAGTCATGCCTGGAGCAATTATTCTGGTGGTAATTGCTGCTTCTGGACATAGCTGGCACGTCCCTGCAGCCCCTGAGAAAGGCAGAGCAGGGAGTCTCCACATGCAGTCCTTGCCTGCAGACTCCACTCTTGCAGCTTCCATTGATCAATAACAGGGAACCGTGGCCAGTGGAAGCTATGTACTCTGTGCCTGTAGATGAGGGGCAGCACATGGTGCCATGGAGCCATTGCTGTCCGTGCCAGCTGCTATCAGAAGTGGTGCTGGGCCAGAGCAGGAGTAAGCCTGCCTTAACTCCACTGCTCCACCACCAGGAAGCTGTCTCATTTAAACAGTGCCCAGCCAGAACCTACTTCCTGAACCCCTCTCCTATCCCTGAACCTCCTCTTACACCCACCTTCTGCCCCAGACGTGAGTCCCCCTGCACCCAAACTCCTTTCCAGAGCTTGCACCCTGAAACCCCTCCTGGACCTCAATCCTCCACCCTGGGCTAAGCCCAGAGCCCCTCCCATACTCCAAACCCCATGGCCCAAGACCAGAGCCTGCACCCACACTCCCTACCCCAGCCTCGTGAAAGTGAGTGAGGATAGAGGAGGAAGGGGGATGGAGTGAGCAGGGTGAGGCCTCGGAAAAGGGGTGGAGCAGGGTCAGGGCCTCAAAGAAAGGGCTGGAAGGAAGTGGGGCAAGGGTATTTGGGTTTAAGGTAGATCTTACATTGCACTTACATTGAAAAAGTGATCTTGTGCTTAAAAAGGTTGGAGACCAGTGCTTTAATCTAAACACTTTATCCTTTACTCTCCCCCCTATAATTAAGGTACGAAAGTACCTTAATGAAGTTAGCCTCTAAAAACCAAAAATAAACCACCGTTTTTCCAGACCCCAGTCCAGTGCTTTAAAGCACCAGACTGCCCTTTCCTAATTCTGTCCCTTCTCTCTGGATGCAGCCAATATTTTATATAAGGCCTTGTTGACATCATGCAGCAAAGCACTCCACAGGGGTATGATTTGTAGAGTGCTCTAACTGGTCCATGCAGACCCTGCTGGCGCACACTAAAAAGTCCTGAAAAGAGCATGCCAGCAGGGTTCAAGTGAGGCAGTTAGAGAGCTTGACAAATTATAGCCCTGCAGAACACTTCCCTGCATGCTGTTGACAAGCCCTAAAGACTCTGCTTTATGAATGCAGCTCCTGTGGAGACTATTGATGGCAACAGCTAATGGTGCTGCCCACCCAAGAGATCATATTTACTATCAAGAGAAGCTATCCTGTTTGAGAACAGGAAATCATGGACTCTAAATCTGGAACTCTGAACAACTCTATTTTTACCCTACATCAACCCATTTCCTCCTTCTTCACTCAACCTCCTACATCCCTGCATCTGTCATAAGTTTGCATCTGACAGCTTATCAGTATACCTTAGAAGTATGTCAGTGCCACCTCAATCACCTGGGGAGAGGGTTACTGCTTTGTGACTTGGTCAGGCAATTGAAGCCCAGGCACCTTGTACAGCAGTCTTGCTGTCTCAAGGCAACTGGGCCACTCAAAATTCATTATTTTTCATGGAAATATTTTTCCCACTGCACTGCAACAACAGACATCATGATTCAAGATAGACTGAAAAGGAAATGAGTTGGATTCTGATGTAATTTATGATGGCATAACCTGGAGTAACTGTAAATCCTGATACTGCTATGGTCAGTGGAGATATTCCAATTTTACACTGGAGTAACTGACATCAGAATCTACCCCACCCTACAGATGTCAAATAGATTTAGGAGCAAATGAAGACTTGAATTAAATGACTACCACAAAACAAAGATGGCTTTGTGACATTTCAGCACCAAATGGAGAGCAATCTCATTAAATCAGATATTTTAATAGGCAGCAGGTTTAAAACAAAAGGAAGTTTTTTTTTTTTAAACACATTGCATAACCTGTGGAATTCCTTGCCAGAGGATGTTGTGAAGTGTTACCAGATTTGCCCAATACTATGGGGTATGCTCATTTATTAGGGTTACTCTTATGGGACTGGGGAAGGTTATCAATTCTATCAGTGTGCTGTTTGAGCTTACTTGTGCTCTTATATGGAGCTGAATTCTCTTCCTGCTGCCAATTCCCCCTCCCACTGGAGCTTTCCTGCAGGAATTAGGTTCCTTAGGATGGGGTTCTTCCCACCTTAGCAACACACACACACACAGACACTCACACCCACTACCAGAGCGTGCCTGAAAGGACTGGGTAATCAGCACTAATAAGCTGACCCCTCATATGTCCCTGGACTCAGCTGGTTGGATTAACAGCAATGCCACACTGCACCCTCATGAGCCTTTGGACTCAGTGGGCTGGATTAAACAGCACGTTAAGCTGCCATCTTCATATGCCCCCAGGTTCAGCACCCCCTATCCCCACTTTTACACCACAATCATTCACTAGTAAACCACATGATGAGCAAACCCCACAGGATTTTGGGCACTACAGGGATCTGTAGCTTGGGTACAATAAGCGTTGTTGCAGAGCGAATGGGGAAGCCAAAACAACACCCCTTGAGGAAGAGTGAGCGAAAGAGAAAGAGAGAGAAGTAACCAGCTTAACAATGAAAGTTATTTTATATATATATATATATATATATATAGGGAGCCAAACACACATAACAGTTACAATATTAAATCCAAATTGGAATGGATTACAGATGTTACGGCTAGCTAACCATATAACAGTTTACATGGGGCAGAGACAGGAGGCTAGGCTTAGAGATAGGTAGTTGGTGGGAGAAAGAGAGAAAGAGAAAGAGAGACCTCACCACTCCATGGAGCTTGCACTGATCGGGGTTCCCAGATGATGATGGTAGCCAGGGGTCCAGAGGGCAGGAGACAAGCAGAGCAGAGCCCCCAACACGATCAGACAGGAGATGAAGAAGTCCCAATGGAACTGATACAGTTTAAATCCAGGTATGAGAACAGTTTTTCTTGGGGCAAGGATAGGAGTTTTTATAGGAATAGGACAATAGTTCAAAGAGAAAGAGGAGAGACAATAGAGACTGATCACCCCTGGTTATGGGTGATGTTCCTTGAACGAGCTCACAATACAACTAGGCAGTTTCAGTATTTTGGATGTAAATAGGATCGTTGCTAGAACTGGTCTGATAATGATTAATTTGGGTGTGAGCAGGCCTGGGTTCATTAGCATCTGGAGTAGAGATTTTCCATCAGGCAGTGCTTCTCTGCTTTCGGTATCCCATAGTTCACTGAGGTTCCTGCCTTGGAAGAGCGGGTCTCCATTCTGTATGCTAATGAGTTCTATCTTCAATGCAGATGAGGCTGGGGTGTTTCCCTAATTAGTTTAGGTGTGTCTTCCCTGGCCTTTTCCTTGCTTTGTCTGATTCTAGCAAAGGCCAAGGGGAAGGGGGGATGGTTTTCCATGAATGTCACTCCCTGGCTCCCCAAGAGCACAGGGCTGGTAGGTAACAGAAGGCCAAGACTACAATACAGTTAAAAAGCAAACTAAATAAATTCATGGAGGATAGAATCATAGAACACTAGAACTGGAAGGGACCTTGAGAGGTCATCGAGTCCAGTCTCCTGCCCTCATGGCAGGACCCAGCACCGTCTAGACCAGGGCTACTCAACACACGGTCCGTGGGCCACATGCAGCCCGCAGCCCATTTGTTTGTGGCCCACAGTGCAGTTTGGGTTACGCGGGGCTCACCACGCGGCCCACGAGTGAGAGCCAAAACAAAAAACTAGTCAATATAATAGTCTTCTGTTGATATGCGTTTTAGTAAGTTAAATTCCTGGACTATTATTGCTCATTAAAAGTGCTGTCATACGGATGGAAATCAGGTAAATATTGCATTTTATTAATATCAGCAGAACTGACTTAAATGAGGCCTGTGTGTTGTGTAGTCTTGCTTTAATCTTTGTATCCGTGCCCATCAGTGTGAAAGAAGCTATTTGCATATATATTTGCAACCACACTGAAGTTGCGGCCCTCAGCATGTGCTGTGAGTTTCATTGTGACCCCCCAGGGCTTCCAAAGTTGAGTAATCCTGGTCTAGACCATCCCTGATAGAAGTCTATCTAACCTGCTCTTAAATATCTCCAAAAATGGAGATTCCACAACCTCCCTAGGCAACTTATTCCAGTGTTTAACCACCCTGACAGTTAGGAAATTTTTCCTAATGTCCAACCTAAACTTCCCTTGCTGCAGTTTAGGACCATCAAAGGCTATTAGCCAGGGTAGGAAGGGATGTGTGTCTAACCTCTGTTTGCCAGAAGCTGGGAATGGGAAGGATCACACAATTGACTTTTCTGTTCATTCCCTCTGGGGCACTTGGCCTGGGCCAATGTCAGAAAACAGGGTACTGGGCTAAATAGATCTTTGGTCTGACTCAGTATGGCCGTTATTTTCATGACTTCCACCATTTACTTGTGGTATTTCGGCTGCATCTCAACCAGAAGAAAACCGGCCCCTTCCACTCCTAGATCCAACAAAGCACAAAAAATGGGATGGGTTCTAATCCAGGGACCCAAATCTGAGCCACAGAATCTGTCTGATACTGGACAAGGTTCAAAATAATCTAAGTTTCTGATTTTGGCCCATCTCTGACTGTGGTCAATATTTTCCTGACTCATGACTACACAGATAAACGGCATGGCTTCCTGAAGAGTAGTGCTAGGTCAATGGCCCACTGTCTGCCTACAGCTAGGGTTGTATTGTGCCATGTTGTATATGAATGAGAGTTTCATTTAAAGCCACTCCTAGGAAAGAAAAGATAAACCTTGGCTTGCCTCACTTTTAGGCAGTGAAATTATTGGGAGTGTTGGCTCTTCCCCTTTCCAGATAGGAATCTGTTATTCCTACTACTATTTTTTTTTCACTTGACTAGTATTTCTAATCTTGGGTTCATGCCCAACTAAGGGTACATCTAATACAGCAACATTATTTCAAAATAACTAGTGTTATTTCAAAATAACTTAGTCTGCATCTACGCTGCAGGCAGTTATTTTGAAATAATGTCGAAATACTGTCAAGCTGGAGGACTTCTTACTCCAACTCCTGTAACTCTCATTGTATGAGGAGTAAGGGAAGTTGGAGGAAGCGTTCTCTACTTCGAAATAAGTGCTGTATAGATGCTCCTAATTTCAAAATAAGCTATGCAATTAATGTAGCGCAATTTGTGTAGCTTATTTCGAATTAAGCCCTGCTGCGTAGACACACCCTAGGAGAATTTTGTCTGTTTTGACATCCTATATTTCTTATGCAGACACACACACCTTTCTTGATACCATATGGCAATATAAATGTACAGGTAATTGAAAATGCTGTCTATATTTCCTTGATAAGCAAGTCAAAATTCTTTCAAGTAGTATTTTAATTAGGAAATTCACTTACCATAAATATCTCCTGTATTTTCACAAAATCAGAAACACTTAGTCTGTTTTCAAGTTGTTCCACAACATTGTTCATTGCTGCAGCGTCTTCTGTTCCATCTGAGGTCAGACACCCAGCACTGGAGTGAGAGTCATTAAGTGAAAGATATGTGTAGCTCATGCTTGATTCACTTTAACATCTTCTTGGTACTTAAGCTTGTACTTCACTCAGTGCTTGTCCTTTAAAGAAGAATTGTTTTAAAAGGTTGTTGGTTTTTTGGGTAGAAATCCAACAGCTCAAATTCTGAGACAACATACACCCGGGGGGGAAGGGGGGGAATCAATTTAAATAAACCAATACAGTTTTAATTCTTGACTTTGAATTTTATTTTGTAAGATACCATATATTAAAGATTCTCTCCAACATTCTGTTTATAAAAAGGTACAGTTTACCTGGCTTCCTTTGACTGTACCTAACACAGAAAGCAAGTTTACAGACATTTCTATTTGACATCTGACCATGTATTAGAAAGTCAGATATTGAAAATCCATTTTACTTACCATGTTAATAATGTGGTCATTATAACTCCATTATTTTTGCAGAATACTTCGGTAAAATCTACAACTGGTTTTTACTCTTGAATAAATTGTTTCAGCTAAAGGAATGTGCAGAGTCCTTTGCTTTCCTTTTCTTGTTGCTTACAAATGTTTCCTGGCAACGTATACAAAGCCAGCTAAGCTTCCCTCCCTTCTCTGGTTATTGGTCAAAATGGAGGTGTTTGCATAATAGGGCTATTTGCAAGCATGATTAGATGTACAGAGTAGCTATAAAGGAATGGCAATGTTACCATTTAATCAAGTGTGTTACAAGCCCTCCTATAAAAGTGACTTTTTTGCATACCACAAAAAAGATTTGTTTTAAGCAAACCACCTTTTATGTAACAATATACTGCAAATTTGGAACCTTACCTTGCAATTCTCATTGTGCCCACTGCCAGGCACAATCAGTAAGAAAAGATTCAACTTGGCTAAAAGGGTGGGCAAGATTTGACTTTCTATCCTATGTTTGGGTTTAGATCGTAATATAATTATATATAATTATGTATTATATCTGAGACCCATATCAGGATTGGATCCCCATGTGCAAGATTCTCTTTACACACAAAAGTAGACCAACTTTCACCTGCTTGAGAGACCAGAGCCAGTAAATAGGGGCAGACTCAGGGGCCTAGAGAGAGACAATGTCCCTCCAACCGCATATCCTTAGTTGTCACCTACCGTCACACACTGGGACCCATATGGGGTATCATTAAACAATTCTAATAGTTGATGAGGACCCTGATGGAAATCTTTCCCAAACCCTCTCTTCTGGCCTTCAAATCCTTCCCCAACCTGATCATCAGGAGCATCCTTCCCACTGACCAGGACCCAGAAACTCAAACTGGCACTAGACCCTGCCAGAACAGATGTAAAATCTGCAGACATATCTCCACTGCTAGCATGAGCAGTTCCATCCCCCCTTCCCCAAATACCACCTTTCCAAATTCCTGAGTCCTACACATGCTTATCATAACAAGTAGTGTACTCAGTCAGTGCACTAAATGCTCCAGGAACAACTGTGTATGACAGTGAAACTTACTACTGTGCTCTCAGATGAACTCAGAGAAAAATGACAAAAGACAAAAAACATGTCCCACATGGACAGACACTTTTCACAAAATGATCACTTTGTATCTGACCTCTCAATCCTTGCCTTAAAAGGAAACCTGTAAAACATCAGAAAAGTCTAGAAGCTTAAATTCGTAACTTTTCCAGATACTAAAAATTATAATCTAATCTATATGATGACACTAAATGTATGGTTTATTACAATGTGTAGCCCAATGCCTCCCCATTTGTGTCTTAGCACTGCAGTATTGTTAACAAGCCACTTCACCTTAAATACATGTTAACTACTTAGCTGAATACAAGGTGTCACAAAATAGCCTGACACCAAGTACCTTTCCCAGATCTGAAGAGGACTGTGGTTCAAAAACTAGTTTCTTTCACCAGCAGATGAATATTAATCTACCCACATTTTTCTTTTAAAATGTGATCATTTATACCCCTTTTTTAAGGCTTTAGATTTATAATTCGTTTCTGCCTACCTGATTAAAAAAATTCAAAGGTTCAAAGCTAAAATGGAGAGGAATGTCCTCATAAATTAAAACTTATTTTGACAATGTTTCTATGGGGAACATACATGCACAATCATCCGAGTAAAATGAAAAACTCAGACATCTTCCAGTGTTAAATACAAAAGGAACATTACCCTCCAATATGTAGGAAAAGGTTTGTGAGAAAGATCACTGGAAAGGAGGATGCACTTCAGTGCCAGTCAAAACAACAGGAGCAGGGGAGGGATAGGTGAAACAGGTTTTCATAGCCACAGAAAAATACTATTGATCTCATTTTAGGCTGACCACCATATTTAATTCCTTTGGTAAATCACAAAGTTTTGTTGAGCTCTGGAGCTCCCAAACAATTCCTCTGGAGACTTCATGGCTGCTGCTGTAACATCTGAGCTGGAGGGTAACCATCTCTGTTGGGCTTGACTGCCATCACATTTACTCTGAGTTGCTCACTTGTTTACACTCAACTTTGACATAATATTCATTAAATTCTTAGCTAAATAAAAGTGAATTTAAGCCCTTCTACATTTTTACTCCACCTATATGCTATTAAAAGTATCAAAGCCTTTCACAAGAAGTGGTCCCAGATTTTCTAAAATTTTGTTTAGTGGTTTTTACTGGACTATTTTTCACATTTAATATAGTATCTTACTTAAAACTTGCATTCAGAGAAGATTGCTAAAGGAAGACCTACTCTGAAGTGTTTTTAACTGCTATAATAGAAGACTGCAAAAAGCACACATTTCAACAGTTCCTTTGGTAACTTTTATTAACAGCTGGGACAAGGAAGTTCTATCAAATATGAAGTACAGATTTTACCTTTAAAAACTGGCACTCTCTGGTGCAGCAACATCCCTGGTCTAGCAGGAGAGAGCCTGGGAACCTAAGGGCAGGAGGGATAGCCAGGGCTAGGGAAAACAGGGTCAGCACTCAGCTGCAGGCAAGCACAGGACCGGAGCTGGAGCCCCCGTAGTCCACAGCAGTGCAGGGCTGGGGCTGGAATCTCCTAATAATCCCCAGGAGCAGGGGACCATAGCCCAGCAGCAGCCCTCTGGATCGTGGGGCTGGAACCAGAGCCACACAGTAGCCCCTGGGAATGCAGGGCTGGGGCTGGATTCCCCTGGCAGTCTCCAGAAATATAGGGCCAGAGCCCCCTGAAGCAGGGGGCTGGGACTGGAGTCCTGTGGCAGCTCCTAGGAGCAGCAGGAGCCAGAGACCATGCCGTTCAATGAGCTGGCAGCAGCTGGGCAAGTGAGGCAGGGTGCCTGCTGGGGCAGCCCGCCAGCAGCATGGGCTTCAGGGCTAGTGGCAGACCTCCCCTGGTCTGGAAAATTCTCTTGTTTGGGACCAGTCAGGTCCTGATGGTTCCGGATCAGGGAGGTCCAACCTACATTCATAGTTCAGATATATAGGCCTGATAACTCCACTGTAACTGTGTAGTTCCCTCTAAGCTCAGGGTTCTGTGCAAGGAGCTGATTGACTAGGCGGGGCTGGTTAATCACCTGTGAAGCTGTGCTGCTATGCAGCTTAGAGGGATACAGAGGAGAACCTAGGCCACTTTTTGAGCTTGAGGTTTTTAGATAGCGTATTTTATGAAACTTGTTTTCATGTTTTGTACTGTGCAAAACTTTAAAGCGTCACTGTGTTGGAGTCAAGCAGTTCAGTGTATTGGAACATCTGAAATATTCACCACAGAGTATAACTGATGTAACATTTGGAACTTTCCACCCAGTATCATCTCTAGGCCTCCTGAATCCCTAGGCATATCAGTTACAATCTGTGTCCCTGATCACCATTAACAGAGTTACAGGTAGTAAAAATTTGGCTGCATGTCATGATGTGCTACTTACAAGTTAGAAAAGATGTCTTTCCTAAAACAGGATAGTTTTAAAGACCCTTCTTTTCCCTGGGAGAGAGTACATATAAAGCTAATTGTCATGTATAATGGATATACATTTCAGAATGTCATTTCCTAAACAAAGTCAGCCATGTGTGTACATGTGTAGACACACAAATATAAAGTATTTTAATTCAGTACTCAAACTTGACAGTAAGATAGTAATAAATAAAATGAAGTGATGTGGATTGGTGTTGTGCAACCTTCGTTCCTAAACCAATATTAGCAGTGTACCTAGTCCTCTTTGCCAACATCCTCTACAATTAAAAAAAACATTAATTAGATGTCACTGCTGGGATGTAAAGAAGTGCTCACTAGGATGTCCGTTATGTATTTTAGATTTTACTTGAAATTTAAACCAGATTTGACAAATTACCCCTGTAATTTGTCAGCAACAGGAGTGTAATCCCACTGCACAAATTGCCATTATTCTTTCATCTTTGTGATTTAACAACATAATAGTGGTTGAATCTCTTACTCAAACTTTAACTGAAACTTTAACTGAGCACATATTTCAAAAAAGTTGGCACTCTGAAATGAAAAATAGGAGGGCTCCCTTTAAAAATTTGATTTTAAATGCCTTTGACCTAACAGTTCCCCGCCCCCATAATTTTCTCTCAATTGCTTACATTTAGTGTATATTCCTCAATTATAGGGAAATAGGTTACACTTTTTTTTTTCAAATACAGAGACAAACTAACAGTTGTAAACTATTTATTGAATATTTGCCACCAATATTGTTAAATACATAGTCTTGCAGTTTCTCGTTTTCAAGTTAAAATGTCAGAAATAGAACACCAAATATTTACAATTCTTATAAGGAATGTTACATAATGACACATTAAGGCGTAAATTCTTTTGGCTTATAATTCTGAAAAGAATGATAGCAAAGAGTGATGTAAAATCTTCATTGGGAGATTATGATTAAGCTACATTTTACAAAAATATGGTGTAAGATGGCAATAATCCCATTTGAAATCCTGCATTAGGTCCCTTCAAGAGGGACTGATAATTTATACAGTCAAAACTTTAAAATTTACATATAAAGGTATGCTATCCACCATCGAAAAGTACAACTCTCAAACATATACAGTTTTCAGGCCACAGTTTTGAAGGTTTGAAGTATCAAGTTGGTTTGATGAATTAGTCGGTTGGCACTTATGAAGACATTTATTGCCCTGTTATAAGAAAAGAAACATATTTCAACATCAAGACAGTTTCAGACCAACAAAAACTACTTTAAGATACTTTTATGCAAAAATGTTTAATACCAAATCTGGATAACTGCACATGCATCCCAGCAAAGCACATTCTGATGTTTTGAAGAATAGCAGCTCCATTCAATTTACAACTGGTAACTAAATCACAAGTCTTGCATGCCTTACCCATGCAAAGAACACTAGCAATGGTAAGATCTTCAATAATTTTGGCTCCTGCAAATGTAGTTTAAAAACTCAAAGCTAGACAGAGAAGAGTGTAACAGTGGTCATTAAAGGTTTTAATTTTAAGACATGGTGGGAACTTCACAAGTACAGCCGAAGGTAACAGGAGTGGATGTTGATTAATTTGCCATTCTGTCCCTTACCCCTATGCAATAGGGCACTCATACTATGTTGCTTCAGCATTGCTCAGTTACCTTTAACTTAAAAAAGACCCAAGAACAAGGTCAACACAGATGGGATTTTTCATCTCCCTAACAATTATCAGATTGTTATAATTTTGTTTGCACTTTTTTCTGGTGCCTTTTAAAAAGGTCTTGCTTTGGGCCATGGCCAGTGTTATGCATATCGTATCATTTCTTGTATCCCAGAGTCAGTAATACAAATTTCAGCTGGGATTTCTCATGCAGTATTTACACTCCAAATTCTAGCACCAGCTATGCCATGCTTTACGATTACCAGATGAAAGGCACTGCAAAAGTATAAATTATTAGTGTGTGTTCATGTTTGGTCTAATAACTTTTGTTCATCATCATCATTCCAGATAATATTGCATTCTATCACTTGTGTAGCCTGTTACTTTCAAGTCTAATTTCTATGCATATTATGGCGTTTTTCTTTACTAGAAGATCATTTCAATGATGAAGTAAAATCATTGGCAGATTTCTGCATCCTAGGGTGTGTCTAAACTACACCCCACTGCCGACAGAGGGATGTAAATTAGGCACATCGCTATTGCAAATGAAGCGGGGATTTAAATATCCCGTGCTTCATTTGAATAGAAATGGCCGCCGCGGCACTTTGCCGGCAAAAAGTGGCCATCTAGACGAGGATCGGTTGACAAGGAAAGCCTTTTCCGACTGATCCTGTAAACCTCGTTGCACGAGGCATAAGGGATCAGTCGGAAAAGGCTTTCCTTGTCGACCAATCCCCATCTAGACTGCCGCTTTTTGCTAGCAAAGTGCCGCGTCGGCAAAAAGCGGCGGCCATTTCTATTCAAATAAAGCATGGGATATTTAAATCCCCGCTTCAATTGCAATAGCGATGTGCCTAATCTACATCCCTCTGTCGGCAGAGGGGTGTAGTTTAGACACACCCTTATTTATAACTCCTGATCGATGTCTGACTACTACAGGAAGCTTGCTATTTCTCCACATTGCTGGTGCTCTTCACATTTCTAGTACAGAATTAAGAATCCCACACTTCAGAAACTACACTTTTAACCCTCAAACTTCAAGGCCCTGAACTTCAGTCACCATCAACAGGCTGGTGATAGGATTTCCCCACAATGCCTGTCAGTGCCTGGCCCCAACATCACTGGGGGTTTCCCGGCTGCCTGGTCCTGGTGACAACAGGATTTCCCGAGCCCTGCTTAGGCCCAATGATGGGGGGGGGGGGGCGGGGACGAGGGCGTTCCCCAGCCAGGGCTGCCTGGCCACCACTGGCCCCACTACTGGGGCCAGTTCTGCTGCTACCAGGGGTTCCCCCTGTCAGGGGCTGCCTGGCCCCACCGCTGCCAGGGACGCCCCAGCTAGAGCGGGCGCTCCCCATCCATCATCTGGCCCAGCCAGGGCTCCCCAGCAGGCTCGTGGCCTCAAGGGCTCTCTGGTCCAGCAACATCATCCCTGCCTGACCACAGATGTTGCCAGATCAGAGAGTCCCAGATTTGGGAAGTTCAACCTGTATTAATTTCAAAGAAAACAGGGGAGGTGATCACTGGTGGTTTAAGATAATTTCCCTCCTATAATGGTGCAATGGCTCCATAATGCTTTCAGCCTTTGTTGACTTTGACATAACAGAATGAAAAATGAAACCTGGTTCTCCTGCATGGACACAGACAACTAATACCAGTAGGCTGCAGAGTCTGCCTGCCCCCAAGAAATATATTTGACTATGAAATCAGATCTTCTTATATAACAGTAAGTGACCATGAAATACAATGGCACGAGTAGATTCCAAAGAACAAAAAAAGAAATGAACCTTAAAGAACTGTTTTTTTAAAATGGAAAATTAAAAGGCACATAAAAAATGTAGATGTCTATATTCAAACGGCCATTCACAAACCACTAGTTATAAACATTTAACATTTGTGCAGATTTTTGGTTGGCTTGCCTTACTGTTGTCCTGTTCTCATACCTACATATACTATAGGAAGTGAATCATAATATTCAAATTACACACCTGATTACTTTGTCTTGTTTTTTTTAAGTATTCATGGGTTTATTCTCCCTTTACAGACACATGAAGAAATGAAGATAGACAAATGCAACAGCCATATGTAGGCCAAGAAATTTTACTCTACATAAAAGTAAAAAAAAACTAATTTATTGTTGTGAAGCTGCTTTCAAAAGTATACTTACTTTCCATCTTTAAAATAGGTTTTCAGGGTATCACTGAAACTTTTGGAGTATTTTACAAACTCTTTCTTTTGGTGCTCAAGTGCCTAAAAAGATGCAAACCACAATTAAATAAAACAGTATCATTCAGTGCCTTTACAGAACAAAATATTGAGAGTAACTAATCAGTAACAAGCTATAAAGGATTAGGGAGTAAAAACAGAAAGATTGAACTAAAAACATGCAAATCCCAGAATTCAAAACACTTAGAAATGAAAAGGCTAGTGGTTATAATGTTTAACTTCCTTGTCAGACATTTCCACGAGACAACATAATGCAACACTGACGCATATTAAAAACCCATACATACTGGAAGAAATGGCTAGAACAAAGTATATGACTTTAGTGAAAGATTTGCGTTTGTTATACTGCTTTATCTGTTTTCTTTTTATTTTAGGTACATTTCCTTCTGACTTGTTAGTGACTAAATTGTACCACTCATCCTTACACTGTAAGAATTCAAGATCTTTTATACTTATGTTTAATAGTAATACATGCAAATCTTCATTCACATACCCTCCGGTTCTGGTACTGATATTTCTTGAAGACATTATTTACTGTGTCAAGAAGTTCCTTTATTGCACTGGCGATGTCCCTATTTGATAATAAAAAGATAATTATAATATTTTAAATAAGCCTAATTTAATGCTGAATTTTAAACCACTTCTAGGAAAAAATGATATTTGACACAAATTATTTCTATAAAATACTTCAGAAATATAATACATCATCAAGACCAAATGGAGAGAACTAATTAGATTATATAGTACTTAAATCCAAATTAAATGCAATGTGCTCCTTAGACTCTGAAAGCTAGCATCTGCCTAATAATATGGAAACTTATGTTAAATAATTCCATACGTAAGCAGTCAGACTTATGATGTTCAATTTAAGTCAAAGGGCACTTTAGATTAACACCTTGATTGGATTTAGGATTACTGTTTTGAGTTTATGACACTTGATCCTGGAATGGACTAGAATGTGGTTCCAAGTTACAACATTACAACTTCAAGGCAACTGGAAGGATCCGACTGTGTTTTAAGTCCAAGGGCTGTTGGTACTCACTTGGTAAGAGCCAAACTGTGCTTTCAGATAGGCACACACAATTCCTACCAACTGAAGGGGCTGCATGGATCTAAAGAGCTGAATTAGATCCCGAATGTTTGTGTTTGAAACAAGACCGCCTAGCATTCCTCTTAGTGGACAAGAGTGGTCAGAACAGAGTAGTTACAGTACTTTGTTTTGTCACTTCCTTTATATCAAACCTCTACAATATTGTGCACAATTTTATAAACTCTGCTCTATAAAATAGCAAAAGTTACACTTTAGATGCAATTTTACTTCCGGCTTTCCAAAATTAAATCTCAGAATGTTTATAATCCCATTTCCTAATCACTGAGCAGAATGCAGATCTAGGTACTCTTCTGGTAAGAGTGCCACAGGCTATTTCCTGCTTGAGACACTGCTGACACTTTATATCACTATATCAGTGCAGAACAATGAATCCAAAGTTCATTGAAAGTAGCCCAAAAAGTCTAGGTTAAGTTTTAGCATGGATATGACATCTGTGTCTAACCCTTTTTGTTTTATGTTTAACGTTAGTGGTTTGCAGTTATATAACTGTTCCCCTTAGCTTGTGAATTTCAAGCAAACCCAAGCTTGCTGTATCGTTAAGATAAACAAATCTTCCTTCTCTCCATACCCTTTTCTAAAAAGCAAAGCTATTGCCTCAGTCATTTTTTTGAAATTTCAAGCTCTAGAAGTGAAGACTACCACACTAAGACAAGCACTTGGGGAAAAAAATCATATCCACATATATAATGGAAATAGCAATTAAGAATTATTAACCAATATATAAGCCAATACTGTTAATAAAGCCAGCGTTTTTTCAGTCAGTATAGCTCAAAAGGACCTAAAAGGAGCCACACAAACATGGGCATTCATAAGCCAATCAGTGTTAAAATATTTTTTTACCCCTTCATTCATTAGTATCCACTACACACATGTATACTATAATCAAGTTGTATTGGTGTATGGGGGGGGGGGGAGAAAGAGAGATAAACTACTGATATTTAGATACCTTATAGCCATGCAAATGTACTGTTGTATTACAGGATGTATGAAAAGCCTCAAAACCAGTAAAATTCAGTTCTAAGATTTATACATTATGTATTACACAAACCCCTCTAAAATCTGTCACCAGCCAATATTGCCCCATTAAAAATCCCCATTATAAAAAAAATCCAAATGTATGTACATCAAAACATTAAATGTACAAGTTAAATAACATTGTATTAGGATAACCGTGTAACTATAGATTCAACCATTTTCACACACAGCACTATGATTATCTCTCTCAGAGATATTAATTAATTTATCCACACAACAGGGCGACTTGTCTAAGGCCACAGAACAAGTCAATGTCACGATAACATTTCTAGACTTATAATTATAATAATCAACCCAATCCTATATTTTATATTTTACTACTATAAAATATACACAGTCTCTGTGCTTATCATACATTACAACAGAACTATTTTTTGACATAAGCAAGATTGGTTGCAGTTTGATTTTTCATTATCGTGGAATTTAATGTCCTATTTAGCCACAAAACAAGTGCAGCAAGCAAAAAGTAGTAGAAAATATTTCAATACAACCCATGCTTTTTCCGCACGATATACAGAGATGCAATACGCTCTCCAACATCCTGCTTATAATTGGCAATTCATAGAGCCAAGCATCAGTCATGCTGCCTGAACAGAGTGGTCCACTTCTCTACAGAAGCCCGGTTCTACAGGAGCCCGGTACTGCCAAAAGCTGAAGGAGTATTGAAAGTACCCTATCACTAAGACACATAATAATATCCACATCAATACTTCCAGCTTGATCTGTAGATAAATACAGAATGCAGCACTTACTTGATTGTCTGAAGAAATCTCACTCTATCATTGATCTCATCGGGAATCTTACTGAGAATCTGTTTAAGTGCTCGTGCTTTTTCATTTAGGTCTTGGAATTCTGGCTCTGGCCTTTCAATCATGTACTCTGATAGGCAAAAAATATTACAAGAAACTATTACTTACCCTCAAGTATATTTCTAGTGACACTGTGGATATTGCTATTCATATAAAGTTCTATCAGTTCTTTTAAAATACAATTTTAAAGTGATACACAGGCCAGCAGTAGGCATGTGCAATTAATTTCTATAGGAGCACAGTCTGTAAGCAACATATCTACTTATGTTTAGCCACTCAATCTTAAAAAAAAAAAAAAAAAATCAATCCCCCAGAACATTCATTATTTTAACATTTTACAAAAAACAAAATCCAGTGAAGATCCACTGAATGGAATGACTGCATTGTGCTAATCCAATACAACATTAAAAAGTTACTAAATGGAATGAAACCCTCTTACAGTGAATTTCTGGTTCTATGGGGGAAAAGCACCACTATATTAGAAAGAATATTTTGCCTTCTGACTTGTGGAAAAGACAGATTTCATATTACACAGGGTGAACTACATGAACTGTACATTCTAATAATTTATATCATTTTCACTGCAGAGGTGAATGCCTTTACAATTACAGAGTATAATAAATATGAATTACTGTATTCAATAAAATACCCATAAGAGTTTTTGCAATATTGAAACGGGATTTTTTAAATGCTCATTACTAGGGGATGCAATACAGCAAGAAGTACAGAATTCACTTGCACTTCCAATGCCAAGAAGAAACCTGTCACAAAATAGAAAAAATGATTTTTAAGCTAATTTTCAGATTTAATCTAACATTTGTCTCTGAACAACAGTATCAAAAGGTAAGCTTACATTTATCAATATCAGAGAGCATGAGTTTACATGCAATTCCCACCTATCCTCCCCAGAGACTATACCTTCTACATCATCTGCAGCCATACGGAGGAGAGACTCTGTAAAATTAACTTCTACACTTTTCTTCTCCAGAATTTTCATAATGATGTCTTGTGTGAGCCCTGGATTTTCTTTTTCAGCCTAAAATTATAAAGAACATTTTGATTAAGAAATATTTAGGGCTTGAGTGACATTTTAAAGCATAAAGCTAGATTTCAATGGGACAATAATCTGTACATACAAGATCAAATGATTAGGAACTAGAGAAGCTGAATATGCTCTTAATGGCAGATCTCTTTGTAAACCATTTTTCCACAATCTCATCCATGTTTCCTGAACTGTTTTTGCATTAGCAATTTTGCCCAGTAAGACATTTCACCCATCTCACTATCACTTTAACCTGGTTTTATCCCCTAAATATAAATTGAGAACATTAAAATTACATTGACATAAGAGAGAAAACATTTTATATTTCCATTTAATCCCTTTCAGCCATATTTTGCCAAGTTACAGATATTGTGATTTTCATTTTGTTCTCAAGACTCTTATATACCCCAATTATTTTTTCATAGCTTTTCAAATGCTTCAGTGTTTCTTCCAAGAGAGTGTCAGAAACAGAAGATGACAGTCTTTGAAGTTGTTACAAAGATCTGCAAAATCCAGTAAATGTCTTCATACATGGCTGCTGCTGCTCCTTACATTTTAATTATTTTCCCCTACTCATCTTTCTTTCAGTCCCTACCACCTACCATTAGAGCATATTCCCTTTTTATAAAGATGTTATTTAAACTTAAGAATTCTTAAAATTTAAATTTTCATGTAATTGCACAAACACAAAAATGTTATTCCTTAGGTCTCATACAATATTTCACCGTTCTTCGTGTTTTAAGATTTATTTTGGGTTTATATTTTTGTATAATGTATTTTCAAAATAATTTCCAAATAATATTCAAACATCTTACAAGAGCAGTCATAAGAAACAAAGCACACAAAGAAAGCAGAACTCCCTAAAGTAGTGACAAATAGATATTTTTACACTAAATTGTTGTTGTAAGCATAAGATGTTAATTCTATTTTTATCCATGTCATCAATAAAACTTTTCTATATACCGTTAAATATCAGTTCTATTTTGAACTTAGTTCTCTCACCAGTAGCTTGTATATGTATTACTCTCTTATTATACAAATCAACTACCATATTTTCCTGTCACACGTTTAGATTTAATGTTTTCATCCATCTAACAGTTTTTCCATTCAACTTCACTGATGACTTCCTCTTCTTTTTGCCTTACATGTATAGTATGTCTCAACTGTGTGATTTTGTCATGGCATGTCTGATTCTCACAATAGCATGTTTTACTGACAGTAAGTGGACATTTCTGTGTCTGTCCAAAACTCCATTCCAGTGTCAATTCATAGCTTTGCACCCCATGTACCAGTTTGGATTTAGTTTAAACTCAAGAGTAACTGGAAAGATTTTACACTGGAATAGAGAACGATTATTTATCTGTAAATTTGTTTCTCTGAATCATCTTGCAACATTTCACTCTTGTATCTTAAGGGTTGGGGTTTTTGTGGTTTTGGAACCCTTGAAGTGGCATTGTAATTCTCACATTTGCAGGTGAGAAGACAGAACGTTTTGGTACTGAAGCTATCCTAATAGGTTTACAAAATGAAGTCAAATCTGCATCAACATTGGCAGTGCTGGCAGTACTCAGTAGGCTTAGCTGACAGACTTCAGCTTTGAAGATTTGACTATTCAAAGCAATCTGGACCAGCTTCAATACAGGACTCACACATGTGTCCCAGAGCATGCCTACAAGAGAGCCTGAAGATGCTCCCCCATTTCTTCAGAGTTTTATGTGACTACCACAGACCTATGCGGCCACCCTGCATATCAGGGCTCAGTCAGAGGAAGTCAGCACAAACATGGTCATTAGCTTTTTTGACATTGGTCTGTTGTGCACTGACAAGGTGGGAAATATCTCTCTCTCTCAGATGCCTTACTTAAAATAAAGAAAAAAAACCCCAGTATGATGTGTCTTTAAGGGCGCTGAGAAAAGCATTGAACAAATATTTTAAATTTATTTATGTAAATAAAACAAATGCTGAGTCAGGTACAGAATAAGGCATTGAGATGGAAGGTGTTGAGATGCTTAAAATTTGTTGCCAGAACATCTACACTCAAATACTAATAGAGAACAAAGCTAACATCGGGAGCATTGGAAATGTAATAGAGAATGCTGAAGTAGTGCTGAGGCTCCGACCAAAAGTAAATGCATGTAAGGGGCTAGGCACTAAACTAGTGACTTCTGGCAGCAACTTTTTGTTTTTAAAGGTACTAACACACCTGATGAAGAAGATTGAAAAATATAGCCGCCATATCAGACCTGAGTAAAAGTCAGGATTACTGCAGGTGGACAGCCAGTACAGTACATTCTGTAGAGTAGAGCACTTTCTAAGCTCTGTATCAAGTGAAGTATCTCACTATTTATTTGCATTTTTGAGGCAATACTTTCATGATATACTTGCTGCTAACAAGTAATCATAATAGTATTCTATTCATGCTCCATGCCTCTAAGAGTATGCCTACACTGCACATTAAGTCCATGCTCTGTCTCAAAGACCCCCTTCTGTTTTCACACAAATCAATCTGGCTATTTATCGCTATGGTTTTATTTAACATAACAAACATATATAGTTCTTTACAGAACAGACCAAGAGGTCCTGCCCAGAAGAGTTTGTATTTTAATGCCTCCACTACAATTTTCTCTCTCCACGTACATACCTGTTTAATCAGGAAATCCCAAAATACATCTACAGACCCAGCCAGAGAGAAGCTGAACTTTAACAAAGTCAAACCAAGGCAACAATGAAAACTGTACTGCAATAAAAGTTGTCTCATTGATGACAATTAATCTTCAGGTCACTAGATATCAATATTTTGGAGCAGAAATCAAGTACTAATTATAGTCTATGTAGGCACCAAGTGCTTGAGATGCAAGTGATGTGACTCACCCACAGTCCCTCCTATACTTTAGCATGATATGAGGACACCAGAAACGGAATCTTAATATATGTTCAGAAGGATCTTACACCTAGTTTGCTATAGCTAACTAAGAAACGTGCCCCTGCTTCTATCAAATGCTTCTATCAAATTTAATTATGCTTCTGTATTAATAGTTTGATTAATACATTTAAGACCAAATCCAAGAGCAGAGTAGAAATTTCAAGAAGATAATACATTTTAAAAAGCTGAGGTAGCCTGTAATACATATTCCTATATTAAACTGCACTGCACCAAGAATTTTTGTGGAAATTACAATAAATTTTTAGTTTAAAATGTTTATTGCCATCTATGATAAACATGTATACTACACTGGATTTTAATAAGCGCACTTAGTTTTATTACAGAAGCACAAGAAAAATTCAATGACTTTTAGGTATTTCTGTTCAGTGGATCTTTTGATTTTAGTTTCTTTGCCTCCTGTATGGATTTAGCGCAGCTAATAAAAATAAGTCTTTTAATATTTTGTATCTGAGGAAAAGTAGAAGGGCCAACACTACTATTAAATACATGATTGTTACCTGATCATACCTGATCAAGGACAATCCCATCCTTTACTCCCCTAACCCCTTCCTTTCCTAGAGGCAGTTTCCTGTGGTTCTGTCTCTTATCAATCAGCATGAAACACTGAGTATCAGTCTAAAATGTTAATAATCAATGTTTGGTCAAAAAAATTACAAAGTTGCATGATATTTTCTATTGTTGTGGGAAAGCATAAAGAAAACACCAACATTTAATTTAAAAGAACTATACAGTAAGGATCAGGGATGTTAAATTTAGATTAACTAATTGAATAGTCAATAGCTTCAGAGGGGGAGCCAAGTTAGTCTCTACAGGATAAACTTAGAAAACAACAAATAGTCTGGTAGCACTTTAAAGACTAATAAAACATGTAGATAGTATCATTCTGAAGAAGTGGGCTGTGCCCACGAAAACTCATGATACCATCTACATGTTTTGTTAGTCTTTAAAGTGCTACCAGACTATTTGCTGAATAGTCAATGGGATTTCCATCAGTTATTCAATTAGTCTATAAGGGTGCCTCCGCCTTTGAACTGTAGCAAGCCCTGGAACCAGCTGCTGGCTCTTATACAGATCCAGCAGCGTGGGGTGGCAGCCAGATCCCCAAGAGCGGGGATGGGAGCTGGTGTGTAACCATTACAGTAACCATGCTCATCAGTTAACTGTTTAAAAGGTTACACTATTACATCCCTGCTATACAGTGAGGCTGCGTCTAGACTGGCATGATTTCACGCAAATACTTTTAATGGAAAAGTTTTTCCGTTAGAAGTATTTGTGCAAGAAAGCGTCTATACTGGCATGTGCCTTTGCGCAAAAGATTTGCTTTCACGCAAAAGCATCCGTGCCCAGTACAGACGCTCTCTTGCGCAAGAAAACTTCGATGGCCATTTTAGCCATCGGGCTTTCTTGCGCAAGAAATTAACGTTCCTGTCTACACTGGCCCTCTTGCGCAAGTATTCTTGCGCAAGAAGGCTTATGCCTGAGTGGGAGCATCAAAGTATTTGCGCAAGAAGCACGGATTTTGTACAAAACAAAGTCAGTGTTCTTGCGCAAATTCTCGCGGCCAATGTAGACAGTCGGCAAGTTTTTGCGCAAAAGCAGGCGCTTTTGTGCAAAATTTTGCCAGTCTAGACGCACCCTGAGCGAAAACCTCTCCCATCCACACCATGCAAAAGGATTGGAGTGTTATAAAAAAGCCTTCGAAGTCCCATAAACAGCCAGGAGAAGATTATCCCAGCACAGCAGCAGCAGAAAACAGCCATAAAATTACCTCCAAAGGATATCACCTCAACAGAATATAATTTGTACTAGATGAACAATGAGATACTTCAACCTGCAAAATTAGTTACTGCAAAATATTTTTACTCTGCAAGCTCCTGGGCAGCTTAAGGGAGGCTTCTGTAACTCAGGAAGACCTCTTTGCACCCACTAGAACAGCCCAGATTAAGCTTCCTGAAAACACTCCTGGGCTATGAGTTCTGTGCTAATAAGCCTTTTAGGGTAATGTGTAGAATGTATACCATGCCTGGATCTATGAGATATGGGCTTGTGGACTTGGTGTTTACAAGACAAGGCTTGAGAATCTACACTGCACTATAAACCTGGCTTTACCATTCCTGTACGCAGGTCTCACAAACTTGCTAATACAGACATACTGCGCTACCCAGACCTGTAACCTAAGACCACACTGTAAAAGCAAGAAGGCTAAGGCCTGCATCATAGCAGACTCACTTTCTGACCCATCCCATCCCTAGCAAACTCCGGCTTAAATGCACTGCACAGAATCTCATCCCTACTGCACAATAAATTTGTTTTAACTTTCTATATGGCTTTTCATCTTAATTCCACGTAATTAACTAACCTACAGTTGGATTACCTCCTGTCATTGAGGGAGGACAGATGGGAGGGAGCTGGGGGCAGAAGAGAACCCCCCACAAAAAGGAAGGAAACCAAGAGACTCCTTGCAGCATTTCCACTCAAGTGATTTACTGGAACTGGTGTCGGTCTATCTTAAGCAAAGAACAGAGTGTTCAGATCCTACCCATCTCCTGTAAATTTAATGCGAAGTACCAGTTGACTTAATATCAACTGGAGATGTGTACTATCAGTACATTTAGCAATTACACAAAATAAGCCCCTCTACCCCATGAGTTAAGTATAACACAAACTTTTAAAATCAATCATAAAAGTTTGAGACAGCCCAATCCAGTAAGAAAACCACTAGTCTTTCCAAAGAAGTGGCAGCTGGGTATTCTTCTTATAGACACTTGATTCTTACCAAATATACAACTTCTAAAACAAGACAGCAGAAAGGGAAAACAAAGCAATAAAGCTGAAAGCATATTTATTTTCAACTGTGCTTCAAATGTTTATTCATAATATTTTTTTGATTGAGACACAACTTTTTAATAATGATTTATTAGTTTCTCACCTTAATAAAAGCTGCTCTCAGGGTCTGAGCTGCAGATAGATTTACTCGCTCTAGCTGCAATGAAAGTTTAGAATTATTAATAAACAAGAATTTCACCAGAATAAGAAAAAGCCAGTAGTTACTTCAGAGCCTGTTTGGCCTTCTCTGCCATAGTGTCCCTCATTTGAGGGACAGAGACTCGGAAAAATACAACTAAGGGGAGACTTGACTCAGTGTTGTCCCAAAATAAGATTTAAAAAACTAAAAGATGAATGGATAAGAGAGTAGCGTTGATTCTCCATTGTGTGCTCCTAAAGGCAGAGAATTTGACCCAAATACAGAAGGGGAGTCTGACCGAAACCCAGTGCCTCATAAACCAGTCTAAACTACTTCCGGTATTTGTAGGAAGAGCCATGGCCTAGATGTCACAACTGAGAATTACTTTTCTATAATTGTAAAATTGAAGTTACATTTTAGATTAAAATTAAGACCCAAAATGGTTTTAATTGGGCCTTCATAAAATACAATATTCACTTTGGATAAAATAAGTTTCCTGACAACTTCATGTATATCACCTTAGCTGAATCCAGTCCATACTGGGAAGATAGTGATATACTTCATGTTGTAAAACTGGGATATTGGGGAATCCATCACGTTCTCTAATTGTTACAAAAATTAATTAACCTCAAAGTTAAAAATGTACTTATTTTTAGTTTGAATTTGTTTAGCTTCAACTATTAGATCTCATCATGCCTGTTTCTGCTAGATTAAAGGACCTCCCCTACTAATGAATCTCGCCTTCTCACATAGATATTTATAGACTTCATTTAAATCACTTCATAACCTTCGATAAATTAAAGACTACTTTTAATCCTCATTAAAAAGCATGTTTCTGAGTTCTCACACTGTTTTTGTAGCATACTTCTGAACACCTTCCAAATTTTTTATATCCTTTTTCAAATGCAGACTCCAGAATTTGACATGGTAATGGACGGAATACTATATACAAAGGTTATAGCACATCCTTATTTCTACTTAATATTGCCCTTGTTAGGTCTCCAAGAACCATGTTTGTCGTCTTATCTACAGTATTTCACTGGGAACTCTCTAGATTGTTGTCTACCATCCCCAAGACACTGTACTTTGTTTCTAGATTATCTGATTTTGCATTTGGCTGTATTAAAACAAACATTCAAACTGTCCCACTTTTCCAAAGCAATCCAGGTCAGTCCATACAGTTGCTTTGTTTCTATCTTATTTACCACTCCAATTTTTGTGTCACCTGAAAACTTCACTAGTACAGGTTGGACCTCCAAAAACTGGGACACTCTGGTCCAGCAACACTGGACCCCTGGATGTTGCTGGACCAAGGAGTCCTGGCTAGGAGCCCTGGATTGTGTTCAAAAACATATTCAAGATATATGGACACATTCAAGAACATAGCAATCTTTAACATAATCCTGAAAAACAACTTTCAAGAATAAGGAGAGTGAAGAAATAATAATAATAAAAAAAGGACAACAGATGTTGAATTTCAGGCCTTGGTAGGACATCCTTGCATATCAAGATGAACCGCATGTGTTAGTGTGCCACTTGCCTTTTGGTTTCAGGTGTCTCAGTGTCAAAGCAGAGTATTACAATGCAAACAAGAAAATATGGCATACCTCATTAAAAACAGGATACATAACAGCATAGAGTGGCATGGAAACCATGGAAGTGGTCTCTGCTTCATTCTTCATCTCTTCCATTGTCATCCTCATTCAAAGATCCACTTCTCAAGAAAAATGCTATAAAAGCAAAGACTCCTCATTCACTGAAGTTTTTCTTCTTTTTCCTCGTTGTGCAAGAATACTTACGAACTTGAAAAATAAGTTGCCCTATGAGGGAGGGGAAAATACATATTATAAATGCTGAACTGCTGCCACAATTTTCAAATGAAAAGTTACTACACAAAAGACTTCAAGTAGCAGATCTAATACTACATGATAATTTAAAAAAACCCTACATTATGCTCACAAGAAAAGAATTCCTCCACGAATGGGACTTCTACTTCACAAAATCCCAAAATTTTAAGTCACTGTAGCCCATACAAGAATATTTTAACAAACAAAAAAATACTGGAAAGACTACAGCTTTATCTTAAATTCTCAAATTCAGATATTTCTTTTTTAAAAAGAAAAATACTAAAAAGGAGAAAATTGATTCTTCTCTTATAGGATTCACATTGGAAACTCTCACCACCTCTAGTGAACAGAAACATAAGATTTCTACTGACAATATAATTCACATATGTAAAACACGTACTTTGAAAGCAATGCAGTACGTAATACAGACCTGAAGTGGCAATACATATTTAAAGATGTACAATTATTTTAAAACAGCAATAAAAACAATCAAATTTTAATCTATACACCTCTGCATTTAGTTTCATTCTCTTCTCTTCAACAGAATCCTAATAGTCACTGATTATAGGATATAATGATCATTGCAGGCTTCCTCTTACTAGCTTAGTTCTCAGTATCACATCTTGCCTTTAAATAAACAGAAACCTTACATCTCTTTCTGACTCAGGGTGTGTCAGCAACTATGTTAGCTCAATGGAAAATAATTGTTCCCGTAATTGAATCTGGTACTTAGAAGTTTTCCACACTACCCAATTCAACTAGCTTGACTAGATCGACATATTAGCACCATACTAACAAAAAAGTACTCACACAGCTACTTCACATAAGAAACCCACATCACAAAGGTAAATGCCTGTACCATATTACTCCAATGTGAGCATTTATCTGTGGCAAGGTGTTTTATTCAACATCAGATCTGTAACAAATATTAAAGGTTTTTTAAAATACAGAATTTAATATGGGAATTAATTCTTTAACTGTGTTTAGACAGGTCAACAGATCAGTCTATTTTTCTTACTAATCTGTCGCTTTGTTTCTGGCTTTTATCAACCATGATAACCCCATTTTAAAGTTAATTTGGGCTGCATGTTAACAGTTTTAGAATATCGTGTTGATAAAACAGAGTTCTTATAAGCTGCATTTCTATCTCAATGTTCCAACAGGAAGCTTGACTACAGAATCATAGTAAAAATCTCAAATGCTATTCATTACAGAATCATTGTACACCTCCTTTATCAGCTAACTTTGTACGCCTTACTTTTGTGTTTAAAATCTTGTTAATGCAAGGTCATGCAACATGCTATATTAAATAACTACCATATTTAGGAGATCATCTTAAAAGGTGCTGAATCTCGTCAGCACAGCTGTGTCTACATGACAGTTTTTGCAGCAAACCTGTGTAGCTTAGGAGAGGAGGTTTTTTTTCCTCCCTCCTCGCAAACCTTGACCAACATAGCTAAGGACAACAAAACTTTGTAGTATAGACCAGTGTTCCCTGGTCACCCAGGTGAGATTCAAATACTGCCCAGTGGATTAGCAAAGCGTCTACAGCATGTTTCTACTGGTGGTGGACATCAACATTTGCATCAGTGCACATAACAAAATGTAATCCGTACATGGATGGAAAAAATTAGAAGGAATATTGCTATAGATGTGGCCTTAGAAATCGATCTGAGGGAAATGGCAAGCAGAAGTTGGCAGTTATACATTGCCTGAGACACAAGGAAGGTTGACAAGCAGTCTGCATTCAAGCTAGTTCACCACTGATTTTTTTGCATGGAGAATATGTTGCTCAGACTTAAAGTGTCATCTGTACTCTATAGCTAATGCATGTAGAGCAGGGGTGAGCAAGAGCTGACCTATAAGGACAGATCCGACCTGCCAAGCCATTTGATCTGACTCTGAAGCTGTTCAAAACAGCTGGCGGTTCCCTTTAGATGCCACTTGATTCTGCTGGGGGTGAGAGAGTTCACACTCCCCCCCTAAGCCCTGTACCCACCTGAGATGATTGGAGGAGGGCAAGAGAGCACACAAAGTCTCTCGCCTCCCAGGAATGCGCTGCCCTGAGCTGCACATGGAGGGAACCTCCTTGTGCAGCTTGGGGCTGCTGCAGGAGGGAGCCTCTCTCAGGGACAGTCTTGGGCTGCTGGCTGGGAGCTGCCTAAGATAAGGGATTCCTATCCAGAGCCTGCCTCTTGCACCCCAGCCAATCCCAACTTTCTGCCCGTGGTCATCACCCCCTCCTGCCCTAGATCACCACCCAAACCCTCTGCACACCCATCACCTCCCAGGTCACAATTCCCTCCCAGAGCCTGCACTTCCTTCTATATGGCCCTGTATGCCCCTCCCAGGTCAAAAATCACTCTTACACCCTCCCGGACCCTGCACCCCAATCTCCTGCCTCAGCTCACAACCCATTACTTCACCCAAACTCCTTCTCAGATCCTACACCCTCTCTTGCATCCCACCCCCGTACGCGGAGCTGCCTTCTGAACGTACCCTCTGTCACAAACCCCACACCCCCTCCAGAAAGAAATGCAGCCCTTAACCTCTTTCCAAAATCTTGGAATGCCCCCCCCCCATCAAAAATTATTGCCCAGTGCTGATACAGAGTGTATGGGGTAATGGTGGAAATCAGTCATATCTAAAGAAAGAGACCCTCAGCACACATGTAGAGCATGAATAGGATACATAGAGTGCAATTTCAAGACACGAAAGCTGACTGTGAAAACAGTATAAAGGCGTTAGATGTCTGCCACTCCAAAGCTTAAATCAGTGGTTTTTTTCTCGCAACTCCTTGAAGAAAATTGTTGATGCCCATGAACCAGCATAATTATATCATTTGACTGGATGAGCGCAGGCTATAAGGTGGAGCCACAGGGATGAGGGGTTGAGGGTGCAGGCTTTGCCTGGAGGTGTGGGCTCTGAGGTGGGGCCAGAGATGAGGGGTTTGGGATGCAAGGTGAGGGGATGGGGCAGAGGAGTTCGATTGTGGACAGGGACTCTAGGCTGGGACATGGGGATGGGGTACAGAGGATGTAGGCTCTGTCCGGGGAATGCAGGCTATGGATGGGGCTGGAAATGAGGTGTTTGGAGTGCAGGAGGGGTTTCTGGCTTGGGTGGGGGGGCTCAGGGCTGGCACAGGGGATTATTGGGGCACAGGCAAACACCCAGCATCTCCTAGTCACTGATGCCGTGGGATGGTAAGGCAGGCATAGTGGACCACACTGCACTTTGCAAGTGGCCAGCAGCTGCCCTGCCCAAAGCTTTGGCTCCACATTCCGACTGGCCAGTTCCTGGTTTGGCACCAGGCATTGCTGAGCAAAAATGTAAGGAGTTCATTTTGGCCTTGTTTTGAAATAGGCTTGACTTGCTTTTTTAATCTAGTGAGAGTGGGCTACTTGCCTCCACCTACGAGCTGGACCTGCGGCTGCTTGCTTCCAGAAAGCTGGCCTTAGCATCACGGCTGGTCACCTCATCAGCCTACAGCAAGGCAACCCAGTGCCTGACTTCCCGTCACCCAGCATAGGGTTGCGACCCATAACAATGAAAACTATTAGCTTAAACTCCAATCTGTATTCAAACCTGTATTCCAGTCCCTCTAATGACCTACTCTGCTTCTGCTGTCAGTTCAAGGACTGGCTTCTAACTTTTAAAGTTGTTAATGGACCAGACTTCAGCTACAGTAGAGACTCTTTTGTTCATGTGCAACCAAGACAGCTGCATTTGTCTACAACATTGCAGTTCACAATGTACAGAATCAAGCAGGTGAACAGAAAATAAGGCACCTCAATTAAGGGAATTTAGCTGATGAACAAACTTCCAGAGAATATTAGACTAGCGCAGACAGTGACCATGCTCAGGATATGCTGCAAGACTTTCTTGATAAAAGTCTTTCCACAATTACATTTAAACCAGTAATCCCAGGCTCCCTAAAATAAAAACCCATCCCAAAAAAGAACCACCAAAGAATCTAAGAAGTCATTTAGGAACTAAATTTGCCAACCTAAAAGGACAGGTGCTTAAAATGGTAATGCTAGTCATCTGAAGAAGTGGGTTTTGCTCATGAACGGTCATGATACCATCTACATGTTTTGTTAGTCTTTAAGATGACCGTATAGTCTTTAAAGTGCTACTAGACTATTTGTTGTTTTTTAAGTTTTTAGCATGGCAATGAGAGTCAATCAATACAAAACCCAGAAAAGGAAGTCAGAACAAGATAATTAGAGAACCAGGCGCACACCTGGCACTGCAAAACACACGGGACATTGTCTCTACTCCAAGGAGCTGACTCTCCAGCTCATCACCTGGTGATGATGGTGAAAGTGTATCGACTCAATGGTATGTAAAAAAAAATAAGATGCAATCTTATCTATGGCTTATTGCAGAAAGATGGACTGACGGAATGCTGAATATCTGAACCAGTATGGCAGACCAGCAGTTCTCAAACCGGAGGTTGGGATCCCATATTAATGGGATTGTCAGAACTGGCTTGGCTGTTATTCTGCCCTGGGACTCAGGTTGCAAACCCCCTGCTTGGGGCTAAAGCCATTGGGCTTTCATCCTTCACAAGGTGGTGCAGATCAGGCTTTGGCTCGGCCACCCAGGACAGCGGGGCTTGGACAGGCTCAGGCTTTGGTCCTTCCTCCTAGGCTTATGTAGTAACTTTGATTGCCAAAAGAGGGGTGTGGTACAATGAAGTTTGAGAACCCCTGTGGTAGAGGAGTCACAGGACAGTGCATTTACTATTTGTGGTGGTAGCAGTCAATGTTCCCTTTAATTTTCCCATCCATGTGCAGAATAAATGTTATGTGCACTGAGGCACATGTGGATGTACTCCACCAGTAGAAATAAATGCTGCTGGCTATGACTGCTCTTCTAATCAGGTAGGCAGCATTTGAATTGCTCCTGGGTGGTCTCCCAAGCACTCAGGTTACAGGGAGCACTGATCTATAGCTCTTACGAATAGAAATGAGGTAGGATGTGAAATCTCTGGCACACCTGGGGAACCCATCTCAGTTACAAGCACAGCTACCATGTAGTTCACGGAAATTCTAAATTTCCAACACAATTCAGGTTCCTTTTTCTTTGAATTTACAAAAAACTTAGAACACTGCTTTCCCAGTGGACCTCACTAAATACTTATTAAACATAAGCACACATACATCTATACAAACAAGCCTATTATAATCTGTAGATATATGTTTAATTATTGGCAAATTCAATCAAGTCAGAAGTAAAACCAGCAGGTTATCCATTCCATACTCCAAAGCCAGGAGTTTTATTGTGCTGCTTCCACCGCCAAAATTCTAGCTATCTTGAAGATGAACAAAATCAGGTTATTCAGACTTCAGGGTTAAAAAGAAAGGGAAAGAAAAAAGGTATGCTCCAGAGCCAAAAGCCCTTCAGAAAAAATCTGTTCTAGGTCCTGCTTTTTCATACAGAGGAGCTGCAACACAAGCACCAAATATTAACCTGAAAACCAGGAAGAACTCAGTGCATCTCACAAAGCACTGATATCACATGTTCCATACAAGATACACCACTTAAGATGCAGGTTGCTGCATCCTGTGCCAGCTAACAGTTTGCAGTACATATTAAAAAGGTGTTCCCTCTGTAGTAAAACTCTGTAACCTCAAAGTGACAAAGACATGGACTGCAGTGGCATGGTCCATATTAGGAATGTTAAATTGCGTTTAAACAACCAATTTGATTAGTCAATGGAATGTCCATCAACTAGTCCAGTGCTTCTCAACCAGTGGTACAAGTACCCTTAGGGGTACTTGAGAGAAGTCTGGGGGGAGAAGTAACATCAACAACTGAAATTTGGAGAAAACTGAATTTTTGTTTTAAATTTTATAGCACTTTATTATTTTTGCACTTTTTACACCCAAAAATGTCATTTCCCACCTGGCTATGACTAAGTTGTTGAAACAAATGTGTTGCAATGTTAGAAAAAAATTGTGTGTGTCTGAAAACTGTACCCTTGGGGTACTTTTTCCCCCCCCCCAAAAAGGGGGGGGGGTACTTTTATAAAAAAGTTGAGAAACACTGGACTAGATGATAAGCAAGGGAAACTGCAGAGCCACAGCGGAGTTAGCTCCTAGCACTGGGAGCTAGCCCTGCTGCAGCTCTGCCTTTTACATGATTTGAAAGCCAGTAGGTTGATTCTGGGCTCGTGCCTGGTTCCCCTTGCTGTGCTTCAGTCTATTAAATGCATTAAGAGCCAGCCAGCTCTTAAGATATTTAAAAAGCAAAGACACAGCTCTAAGACTGGGCACAAGCCAGGAATCAGCTTACACCCAGTCCCCCGCTATGCCTCTGTCTCCCCTGCCACGGAGACGGTGCTGGGGGAAACTGGCTTTTAAGCCAGCTCCTGCTCCCCCCCACCCTTGCTGCCTCTGATAGATGCAGTGGGGGAGGGAGGGGAGCAACTAAAGAGTCACTAATCAACTGTCCGATAAGCTTATGCTTATTGAATAGTCGATTAGTCGCTTACATCCCTAGGCCATATCCAAACAAACTGGTCCCTCTCACAACTTAGCAAAGATGGGGGGGTGGGAGGGCACGTGTAATTTCTTCCTAGACACTGTTACTCATTAGTCAAGTATCTACCAACTCCATTTTGCAATATCTACTAACAAATAGAATACATCAATCCTCAATAAAAAGAGACTTTGTCTTGTAACTGCTCCCCTCTAATTACAGCATTGCCTATCGTCTTATCCAGATTGAACTTTAGCATCTTATTTTCATCCATACCCACAAACATTAGGCTAAGCAGCAGAAATCAGCTTACTGAACACCACCACATACCACACCTCTAATCAATAATCTTCCCAAGTGGGAAGACAGAACTCCAGTGTTCTATAACCTATATGACAGTGCCATTGGGTATGGAAAGGCAGTTGCCTGGCATCACTTTTTAGAAAATTTCAGGAAAAAAAAATTGAGGCTCTCATATATCAACTCATGATCAACTATAGAAAAAAAATCATCATGCATTAATCCCCATCTATCACCAGCAGGAGGTCAATCAATACCATCAGTGCAGTTTCAGGTTAAGATCATCTAAGACATCAAAGTACTCAAAACTGACTCACTACAACTTTCCCTATAATATTTTCCAAAAATGGAAGATAGACGTCAAACAATAATTTAGCAGATTTCCAATGTCAAGTGTTGATTTCTTGAGCAGAGGCTGCGTAGTAAGTTTCCTCAGAAAAGTCACATCCTACCCTCGCTATAGGAAACACTGATTTGTTCCTCTCATTCTCTAGACAGAAAAAAAAATTTCAAAGAAGGTCAGGTTGAGGAACAATGAACCCCCAACATTTCTACTGTCACTGGCTTAAACTCAACTAGAGAAAAAACTAACATTTATCCTGACTAGACCCTATCCTCCATTCATGGAATCAGGAAGGTTGGCTTTTATCTTTGTAATCAGAAGTTTCCTAGCAGGAGGGGCTTGATTCAGTCACCACGTGAAGACAAGGTGGCAATGTTTGTGATTTGATGAAAAATAATAACATCGATTTGTTTTAATCATGTTCCAACTTTATGAGTAACTAAAACTGTATTCAGGTTTCTAAATGATTAACCAACTCTGGACAAAATATAAGCCACTATACTAAACAATTTTTCTTCATTTCAGGAAAAATTGCAGCAAACCTGATGATCAATGCACTTTTGAAGGACCTGTTCTTTTTGAATGAAAATTTAGTTTAGTTAAGAGCAAATGTTGTTACATTCACTGGAACACTGAATGATTTTACCAAACATGAGACCAAGCCAAATTCAGCCACTGTAATTAATTCTTTGCTAATCTAACTGGGTGAAAATAAAATAAAAGAAGGAATAAGCATTTATTTGTATAGATTCTCACCTACCCTGCCTCACACACTGAGCAGTTTCGTTGATCAGGGAACTAAAAGAATGTTTTCAGAAAGTGAAATACCCCATTAAAGTTTCAAAACTGGCTTATGCAAAAACTTTCCAAAAGTAAAGATCCTCCACTTAAGGCTACACTTAAGCTGTGTGACAATAAGCTATTTCAATAAAGCTTTATGTGCTTGGCAAAAGCAACTAAAATCAGGTATTTTATATCCTTACAATCATTATTGAGACATGTCTCCAAAAATGTTATACTTATATAGAAAATATATAGAAGCATTTATAAATATAATTGTGTTCACTTGCAATAAAAATGTAACTGCATATTGGAAATTAGGTACACTTTATTGTTTGAATGTGACTGACCGCCACCATTTAAATTGTGCAAACCATTTAAAGGAAACATGAAAAATCTGTCCCTGAAACTCAAATCACTGGTCCACTAGGGATGTAAAATCCTGGTTAAAAAGTTAACCAGTTAAACAGAATGTTAAACATTCTATTTAACCAGGATCTTGTAGGCAGGAGGTTGCTCCAGCCCAGCTGGGCCACCGGTTAAGCAGTTACCCGGCAGACGTGTTAAAAGTGAACTTTTACATAAGAAAAAGTTACATAAGAAAGCCATCTTAGGGGGGGCTCCAATTTCTGTACATAGTCAAATTAAAGTGACGGCATAAACTATAAATTGGCAAAGATCCCACACCTTTATTTAGTAAAGCAACATATTATCAGCACGGATGCAATGCAATCACAGCAATGAACATGGAGAAGGTGACAATACACACCAGTTTCTCTATCAAGTTCTCTCTACCTATGCAGTCTCCTGAATTTGAACATAAAGCTATTGTTGCTATCTCTGAGATTTAATCAGGTGCAGCTAGAAAGTAAAATACAGCATATATTTAAGAAAACCATTTTGCAACACTAATCTCAATATTATCCCAGCCCACCAAGTAAGTTGTGAAGCTGACACAAGAAGGGAATCTTTTATTGGAACAATTTCTGATGGCAAGAGACAAGTTTTCAAGCCACACAGAGATCTTCTTCAGGTGAACTTATTTCCTGTAATACGGAAGCAACACAGAAGCTTGACCCTGATACGGTTATGCTGGAGGAGGGGAAGTCAACCAAGTTTGACAGTTACAGGTACTGCTTGTAGACACACCGGAAGGTCATAAACTCGCCTGTTTTAAATTTTCCTTAAGTTCCTCTTCCATTATTAAACTGAATAAAACCCTAATAATTCATGTTGTTTGCTTTTTTTGCCACTTATTAAACTCGAACAACGAATAGGTCAGTTTCACTTTCGTCTTCTCATACATTCTGCTAGAAGATTGTCATTACAAACAACCACCATCCCCCCCCCCAAAACAAAACAAGAACAACTACAAAAGAGAAGCTACTCCTAATCATTAGATCCTGAAAATATTTCATAAACCCTAAACTAGTAAATCAAACCAAGGCCCCCTTTTAAAACATTACATGCCAAGGGCACACAAGATAGGCACTCAGACCAAGAGTTTTTTCAAGTGAAGGAAGATGCCCAACCTGCCATTCCGAAACCGCTCAATCCGAAAATCGAGCCCCCTTAAAGGTGGTCCCAAAAGGGAGATGGGTGCGGAACACAGCCAGCCAGAAGCACTACACCCTTAGCCTCCGACACGCAGTGGGGGCAGGGCGAAGCCTGGCGACAGGGCCGAAGGGCAGCCTCCCAGGGCTCGGGTCCGGCTGCACACCTGCACTGGCTGACCTCCGCCTGCTGCTCTTTGCCGGGGGGGGGGGGGAGATGCTCGCCCCCCAGCACTAGGATCCCAGTCCCTGGGCATTTCCAGCCCCTCCTCCACAGCGTCTCCTGCCCGCCCCACCGGAGACCCACAGCCCCTCCGAGTGTGACCCTCAGCCGGGGCCCGGATTCTCCAAGGCGTCCTACGCCCCTAACGCAACGCACCCGCGAGGGAATCAGCAGGCCCTACACAAACGCACTAGTGACCCTGCCCGACCCGTGGGTACCGAGCGCCTCTCCCCCCCCCCCTCCGAAAAGGGGGCATACGCAGCCCGGCACCTTACCTCCCCCCACCCCTCGGGGACTTTAACGCTCTGGAGTGGGCTCCGCTGCCGTGCCGGAAGTGCCTGGAAACGTTCGCCGCTGTGACCACACACCAGGCGTTGCCGGAACCAGCCTGCAGCCGCATGGGCCCCTGGGACCTGTAGTGCCGCTCCACACGACTACAACTCCCGCAAGGCAACGCGAGCTGGGTAGGAGGAGGGGAGCAGGAAGAGTTGGAGGAGGAGTCGACGCAGAGCTAGCCCAATCGGCGTGCCGGACTCGACGAGGGGGCGTGGTCCCGAAAGGGGCGGGGCGGGCGTGAGAATTTGCAGGCGTCGGCGGACGCCACAGAAACAATTCCTGAAGCGGTCCCTGTGCCAGAGGCTGCTCCAGCAGCGGGAGGCTCCCCCTTCTAGCGGTCGCAGCTGCTGCAGAACCGCTCCGAGGGAGGTAAGCGCCATCAGTTACTTAGCTGGGCGGACAACCTGGTTGCTTGTGGTGGGCTCCTCGCCCTAGGAAATCCTTTTTTAGCTGACCCTCTATTTTATTGCATGCTAAATGTTTGCACGTCCATTGACTTTGCGTTGCATTTGTAGGGATCTGTTGGACAGTCTCCCTCTGACTATGTCTGAACACTTGTGCAACGTATGTGTGAGTGCTTTAAACCCAGTTCACTTGTCAGTTGTTTAGACAGCTCGCTCACAACGTGTGAAATAAATTTCTGGCTCCGGCTGTCGATATTTGTTACCGTGTCTAGTGGTAGGTTTGTCCCCACCCCTAAAATCTCTTATTGTATTAAACTGGTTTTTCTTCACGCCCCAATGGTTTTTTTTTATAGACTGTATATCCACATCCCTCATAGATTTGTAAAATTGAGTCGTGGATTTGTTGTACTTGCCTTACGACTTTGTCAATTACTGTAAACTGGGACCAGCATCGGTTGTTTGTTGATGTGATTCAGGGTGTGTTGTTTTCTACAGCAAAGCTATTTAGAACTCTGAAGATCTAAGAAGTTCTTAAAACTAAAAAAGAAATGAAATAAGTTAATTACAAGTTTTCATTTTTAAGTTACTTCAGAATGAGTGCAGAAGTAGTATTTAAAACAGATGGATACTTTAGAGTGTGTGTGTGTGTGTGTGTATATCTATCTATCTAAAAATCTGTGTGAGCATCTATGTAGTTTGTAAGTGTACCCTATCAGCAGAAAAACTTTTCAATTTGAGTATATTTTACAATTTCTTTCTCTTTTGTAACATAAGACTTTTGTATTATTAAAATACACAACACACCATATCTGAAATCTCCTTCCTTCAGAATCTCACACATCTCTTGACATCTCAATAAAATGATTAGCATCCTCTGGCAATGTATATTTACCAGACTATTTATATATTATTTCAGAAACTAAGTTGTATGTAACACTGTATTATTAATAAAAGTATTATAATTATGTAAAGCAATTTCAGATTTTTAAATCAAAGGTACTGTAAAGGTCAAAATAATATCATTGTTCTAAGTCCATCCTTTTCCCTGTTTAAGCCGTGCTAACATAGGTTAGTTGCTAAGAGCTACTCTTCCAGAAAAGCTTTTGAACTTTAACATTAAAACTTAAATATATAAAAAATTTGGCTTTAAATTCAGGTGTCTTAAATTTGTTACCTCTATGTTAAGAGTTTAAGAATTCTGTATAGAATGAGAATGATGTAAGCCTTTCATTGGAAAAGTGCCAACAGCTGAATGAATGGGTAAGTGATGATTATAACCAATGGTTAACAGTTTCCCTTTGCAAAAAAAAAAAAAAAGGGACTGTCTATGGAACACCATATATATCTTAGGAGACTCCAACTTTGCAGTGGGGAAACTGAGATCTCAAGTATTTGGAACTGCAACACAACATGGAACTGTCCATCAGCTGTTAGGTCCCAATAACTGAATGCATAATGAAAGCCATACACAGGATGGTAACTCAGTGGTATGCTCTAATTAAAAAATAACAGTATTCCCTTCATTGTGCCCTTCTTTGTTTTATTTTTAATCTTTTTGTGTCATCCATTGAACACCAATTAATGCACAACCCTCACTATTGATGAGGAAGACGTCAAATTTGTGTAATGTGCAAAAATATTAATATCATTAATAGCTTTTAACTTCATTTGGCATCCCAAAAACATTTGTTTCTATAGTTGTAATGGTAGGACTTGTGTTGGTAAGCCCTATGGGGGGGTGGGGAGACTACGGATTGGGTGAAGTGTCTTGTGCTTTGCAAAGTCCACAAAACAAATCAATGGGAGGGTGTGCAGGTGGGGCGGAGGGGGTGAGACAGACAAACTGTTTCTTACGTGTGCATAAGGACATTAAACTGTGTGTTTCTAAATTAAGTTGTTTAATAATGCAAACAAACTTCTGTTTAAAAAATATAGAAGAATATTCTGTTAAATGTCTGGTTTTCTTCCCTTAAATTACTTAACCACACATTTGGCTTTCCCAAATGAGTCTGTAATCAGAGATTAATGCATTTGTTTTTCATTCTCTTATGCCTGGCTTTTCAGACCTGTTGTCTATTATGGCTTTGTCGAGGGCTAGGGGGAGTTCAGGACTTTCCTATAGCAACTGTAGAATCGTAGAATACTAGAATCGGAAGGGACTTTGAGAGACCATTAAGTTCAGTCCCCTGCCCTCACGGTAGGACCAAGCACCATGTAGATCAGTGGTTCCCAAACTTTTCGGCGTCACACCCCCTTTTTGATTTTTGAGAAACCCTCATGCCCCCCCCCTCCCAAAATAGCAGCAAAATTGTTGAGCAAAAAAAAACGGACCAGGGCGGCAAAACTTGATTGGGGCGGGGGGGGCTGGGATGCCTCACCCTCTCCCCCCCTGGAATTTCTTCATGTTCCCCCAGGGGGCAGCCCCCCAGTTTGGGAACCCATGATCTAGATCATCCCTGATAGATGTCTCTCCAACCTGCTCTAAAATATTTGCAGTGATGGAAATTCCACAACCTCCCTAGGCAGTTTTTCAGTGTTTAACCATCCTGACAAGAAGATTTTCCTAATGTCCAGCCTAACCCTCCCTTGGTGCAATTTAAGCCCATTGCTTCTTGTCCTATCATCAAAAGCCAAGAGCAATTTTTCTCCCTTCTCCTTGTGACACCCTTTTAGATGCTTGAAAACCACTATCGTGTCCCATCTGTCTTCTTTTTTTTTTTTTTTTTTTTTTTTTTTTTTAAACTAAACAAGCCCAATTCTTTCAGTCTTCCTTCATAGGTCATGTTTTCTAGACCTTTAATCATTTTTGTTGCTCTTCTCCAGTTTCACCACATCTTTCTTGAAATGTGGTGCCCAGAACTGGACACAATACTCCAACTGAGGCCTAATCAGCACAGAGTAGAGCAGAAGAATGACTTCTCGTGTCTTGCTTACAACACACCTGTTAATGCATCCCAGAATCATGTTTGCTTTTTTTTGCAACAGTGTGACACTGTTGACTCATATTTAGCTTGTGGTCCACTATGACCCCTAAATCCCTTTCCACAGTACTCCTTCCTGGACAGTCACTTCCCTGTCTGTATGTATGAACTGATTGTTCCTTCCTAAGTGGAGTACTTTGCATTTGTCCTTATTAAACTTCATCCTGTTTATCTCAGACCATTTCTCCAGTTTGTCCAGATTGTTTTGAATTTTGACCTTATCTCCAAAGCAGCTTGGTATCATCTGCATACTTAATAGTCGTACTCTCTATGCCATCATCTAAATACTTGATGAAGATATTGAACAGAACCACAATGCTTGATATGCTTTCTTTGAAAGCTATCAGATTGGTTTGACGTAATTTGTTCTTTCTTCACTCAGCGCACAGTCAATCTGTGGAACTCCTTGCCAGAGGATATGGTGAAGGCTAGGACTTTAACAGGGTTCAAAAAAGAGCTAGCTAGATTCATGGAGGTTAGGTCCATCAATGGCTATTAGCCAGGATGGGTGGGAATGGTGTCCCTAGCCTCTGTTTCTCCGGAGGTGGGTGATGGGAGGGATCATGTGAGGATTACCCGTTGTGTCCCCTCCCTCTGGAGCATCTGATATTGGCCACTGTCGGCAGACAGGATTCTGGGCTAGATGAACCACTGGTCTGACCCAGTATGGCTGTTCTTATGTTCTTATAAATCCATGCTGGCTGTTGCCTATTACCATATTATCTTCCAGAGGTTTGTAGATGAATCCCTTAATTACTTGTTCAATTATCTTCTCTGGCACAAAAGTTAAACTGACTGGTCTGTGGTTTTCTGGGTTGTTCTTCTTTTTCCTTTTTATAGATGGGCACTATATTTACCCTTTTCCGGTCTTCTGGAATCAATCCTGTTTTCCATGATTTCTCAAAGATGAGAGCTAAAGGCTCAGATCCTCTATCAGCTCCTTGAGTATTCTAGGACACATTTCATCAGACCCTGGTGACTTGAAGATATCTGACTCTTTTTTCTAAGTAATTTTTCACTTGGTTATTTTTTTTATTTTAACTGCTAAACCTACCGCAATTCCACTAGCATTCACTATGTTAGGCATCCCATCACCATCAAACATCTTGGTGAAAACTGAAACAAAGAAGTCATTAAGCACCCTTGCCACTGCCAAATTTCATGTTTACTGTTTCTCCCTCTTCACTGAGCAATGGGCTTACCCTGTCTTTGGTCTTCCTCTTGCTTCTAATACATTTGTAGAATGTCGTCTTGTTACCCTTCATGTCTCTAGCTAGATTTAGCTCATTTTGTGCCTTTGCCTTTCTAATTGGCCCCTGCCTTCCTGTGTTTGCTTATATTCATCCTTTGTAATTTGATTGCCTCGTTATAAAGCAAGTCTTATGACATGTTTGGGCCACTTCTGTAGAATAGGCCAATGGTCAAATGGGTAACAATGCTAAGTGGTTTTTGCCTAAGGCACAACTATTTCCACTACGTTTTTTATAATGTACATGGGGAAAAAATAAAAGAAATAAATGCATACATAAATGGTTGAACAAGCAATATTCAAACTGTTATTCGCCTGAGACCAGTGATATGATCAGAGCCCTGCAAACCTGTGAATATCAGCTTTGTCTATGGACTGTGTTTGTGGATAGCAGATAGATACAGATCCAACATTTTATATGTGGAGTTCTGCAAATCTGCAGATATCAGCTTTATATCCATGGATATCCACATCCAGAGAGCATGGTTGTAGATCACGAATCACAAGTGGATATAAATATGTAGAACCCTGTGAGGATACAATATGACTCCATGGGGGAAATATGGAGACAGTGAGGACCAATGAAATATGGTGTCTTAACCTGACCCTGACAATGTAGAAAATTATCAGCTACCTCTAAAGGTTATTTTAGTAATAAGTTGAAAGTACCCTTTTTTAAACACTCAGCAAACTGCAAGTGAGTTCAGCAGCTATCATTAAGGTTAAAACAGTAATGTTTAATTGTTTTCATCTTAGTGACATAGGCTAAAATGAAAATGTGAAGAAAATCAGGCTTACAAAACACTCCCAAGATGAAGGGAGAATATTGCTGTAAAATATCCCACCAAAAACATATACATGAAAGTTTGAGTAAAGTCAGATGAACATGTAAAATAAGGGGGGAAGGGTCAATGAACTACTTAAAAACTGATTCGCCAATCATGCTGAATTAAATCTGAAATACTTTAGAGGAAATAAGTGGAGGCACACTGACGAAGGAGAGGAAGATTGAGTCATAACCAGTGACAGTGTTTTTTTTTCTGGTTAATGTAGATATTTAAAATTTAGGTTAAGAATCTGCTTTTTATCCGTAGGTAGCTAATAGGGATGTCACTGAGTCGTCAAGTAGACAATACACCAAGAACCTTAAACTTATTGGTTAATCTTGTTGACTACTTGTATTCCCCCCCTCCCCCCTGCTGCTGCCTCTGTATCAGGAAGGGGGGGAGGGGGAAAGCAGGAGCTGGCTTAAGTCAATCCCCAGTGCCACCTGCCCCCTCCCCCTGAGGCAGCAGGGGAGGGGGAGGCGGCAAGGGAGGTTGCCATGAGGCAGCCTGTGTCCACCACGGGTCTGGGCTTGCCGCAGGCAGAGGCTGCTTTCTCCCCGCAGACTGAGGCTACTCTGCATCCAATGGAGTAGCCTCTGTCCGTGGGGAGCTCAGACCCCCCCCAACCCCCCCCCCACACACACGGGGCTGCTGCCACCCTCTGCTGCTGCCTCCGATAAAGAGGCAGCAGCATGGGCAGCAAGCAGCTGGTTTGTGAGGGGTGTGGTTTTTAAACTGATTCCCCTCATGGACTGGCTCCCCCTGCCACCCTGCACTGCTGCCTCTGATACAAAGGCTGCAGCACAGAGTAGCAGGGGGCTCCCCAGGAGTGTGGTTACATAACTATTCAATTATACGATAGCAAACTACCCTAGTAGCTAAGTATCTCGAGCACGATCTTGGAATGTGTTTCATAACTGTGGAAGAGAGAAAGTGTGATGGGTTGCGTCACTGAGATCCCCTAGAGTGTTTCACCCAATGTGCTGATCATACCACTGATCCCGCATACCTGCCCTCTGGGGTGCTCCACCACCCTGCCCTTGTGGGCCAGAAGCTCTGACCTCCCAGCAAAGCACAGAGTTGGGATGATAACCTTCTCCAGCAGAGCAGAGATGCTGAGGGAGCTCTGGGAGGGCTCAGTTAGAGACTCGACAGCACCCAGGAATAGAGCCCCAAATAGGGATCAAACCCCCAGACAAATCCATCTTATGCTGTGTAAAAGTTTTACAGCAAGAAAGCTCATAAAGTTTGCTCCCTTTATCAATGAAAGAGAGAAATGCACAGCTGTTGCTCCCCCTGGTAATAATTTACATTGAGTTTCATAATAAACCAAGTTATTGTATTTAATAAAAGGATTTAAGTGGTTGCGAATGATGACAGACCAAAGTAAGTTACGTTGCTAAGCTAAACTAAACAAAACATGACCACTAAGACTAATGCATCCAGAGAAAATGGTACAAACCCTAAATTCTCACCTTAGTCCTTATCCCAGATAAAATTCTTCAAAGCAGATCTGGTCTTTTCTCTGACCCTTAGTATAACAGCTACTCCCCTTGTTAGAGTTCTTTTCTTTCAAGGTCCTTTCATGTGTTCTCCTGTGGGGATGGGGAAGGGAAGCAGTCTTTGAAGCCAACTGAAAACTGTAATTGATTGCTTCCCATCCCTTAAAGAATTTCCCCAGGGTTGGAAAGTCTTTGTCCCATTCCCTACGCGCCCCCCCCCCCCCCATGGAAAAATGACAAATTCAAGATGGATCAGTTGGAATGGTCACATACCTTTGTTGGACCAACTACAGTTTAGGCTTACAAGAAAAAGTCTTCACAGATCATTGTTTTGAGCACTGGGCCATTAAGTTCCTTAAGTAACAGTGATGGTTTTAAGTGACAGATCTAGATTAATAACATTATAGAGAGATGCCTAATCTCATAGAGCTGGAAGAGACTTTGAGAGGTCATTGAGTCCAGTTCTCTGCTCTCACAGCAGGACCAAGTACCATCCCTGACAGATTTGCCCTAGATCCCGACCTCAAGGACTGAACTCACAACCCTGGGTTTAAGTAGGCCTGTGCTCAAACCACTGAGCTATCCTTATGCTTAATAGTTTTAACAGCACATGCAAGAATGATACATGCTGTGACAAAGTCAGACTAGTTGGCTGCAGTAGAGTGGGAAGAAAACCCTCCTCCCTGTTAACTAGAAATGGGGTAAGTCAGGGTCAGCTGATGGGACTACCTTGGACCAACTAGGATCAGCTGAATTCCATTTCAGGGCTGCCTGAGACCTTTTTAAACCCTCCCAAGTTGGGAGGTGTGGGGAAAAAGGAGGGGAGTGAGAGAGATACCTAGGCAGCTACTAAACTAGGGTACATCTGCACAGCAGGACAGGAGTCGAATTAAGCTATGCAACTTCAGCTACACCAATTGCATAGCTGAAATCGAAATAGCTTAATTGAGCTGTTGGCACTGTCTACACAGCAGGAAGTCGAAGGAAAAACACTCTTCCGTCGACATCCCTTACTGCTCATGAAATGAGGGACCCTTACAGGAGTCAGAGTAAGAAGTCCTTCAGCTCTCCATTATTTCGAAATGAAGGCTTACTGTGTAGATGCACACTTTATTTCGAAATAATGTCAGGTTTTTCTGAAATAACGCTGCTGTATAGAGATGTATCCCTAGACAAAGCAGGGGAGCAGCTCTGGGAGAAGAGGCTGGGTTCCTTACTATAGGGGGAAGACATAGGGTTGCCAGATGGTTGAAACAAAAACGCTGAACACCCCTTCCTCCCCCCCCTCCCCCCCCCAAAAAAAACACCGGGGAAAAATTCTGTTGGGGCGGGGGGGGAGAGACCAAAGTTATTGAGGGGAAAAAAAATTAAAATAAAACAGCATGTCCCCTTTAAGAGTGAATGCAAAGATAGGAACAGGAGAGCGGTTGAGTACTAAGACCCAGGGGAAGCATTGCTTCCCCAAGGTCTTTTGGCCAGCAGCCATTTTGTGCTGGCAGCCTTGGGGAGCCAGGTAACCATGGGGGGTTACCTGGCCATGGGGGCTGGGGGTGGGAGGGGGAGGCAGGCCAGGCACTGAGTGTTTGTAGGGTTGCCAGGTGCCTGGCATTTTCACCTCCTGGCTGGGGAAAAATTCAGAAAACACCAGACATCTCAGGTGTCCGGTATTCTCTGAATTTTTTTTTTTTTTTTTTTTTTTTTTTTACCAGGCAGGTGAAAATACCGGACTGTCCGGGCAAATACCAGACACCTGGCAACCCTAGAGAGACAACGAGCGTAAACCTCTGTTAGTTCAGGGGGTGCTTTATCCAAGGCCTATGTCACCACGGAAGAGAAATGTACAGAGGCTAGCAAGGGAGGAAAAGGCCTTCGCCACACTGCACACAAATGGAATATACTCATTCAGGGATTATAAGGTCTTGAAGGATAAGCTTCTTGCCCCATTTTGCGTTATGCATATTCATATTCATGTTATGAAATATAAAAATATGGGGTCACAATGTCATAGAAGGGAAACCCCAATATTTTATATACACAGTGATTTAAGAGAAAATGGTCTGTTGTGTATCTTACCTTGAACTTTTGCGCTTCATTCTAACCTGACATTCAAAACTGAGGTTTTTGATCCTCCAGGGGATATCTTTGAGTGTACATTATAGATTTAAAGAAGATAGATATCAAGAGCGTTTAAATACATTTATGTAAACCATTACCAAGGGGAAAGTCAGATGAATTTCATATAGTTTTGATCTTATATTATCAATAAAAGAGAGGCTTGTTTGTGCAATTGCTGAGCAATAATAAAGAAGAGAATGTTTTCCTCTGCCAGTGGGAACAGTGTCTAGAGATAATGTTTTAGTCATAGACATTTTGGCTAATAGTATCATGTGTTACCATTTATGTACTCTTATGACTATGCTAGTTCTGAACTGATGAATCTCAACGGTCTTGGCAATTGCTGAATGTTTCTCCTACAGGTAGGTAGGTGTATATTATCTGCAATACTACATAGGGCAGTTCAGTGACTTGTCTAACATGACACAGAAAATCTGTGGCAGAAGGAGGCCATCCATCCTTCACGTACACCTAATCTGTTGAGGGGGTAAGCCAGTTTCATTCTGTGGTCCCTTTTAATAAATGTGAGTTAATCATTCACTCCCCATTGATGGGGAATATCCGATAATGCACATGCAGCCTCTTCCATCTGCTCGGGAACAGATCCCATGTCCCTTAGTGCTCCAGTGACTAGACTCAAAATACTATACCGTGACAGTATTTCCCTAGAGCAACCACTTACCTGCAGGAATTCTGACTTTGTTGTTGGTTCTTGCAAAAAAGTGGCTGTGTGAGGTGTTGATCTTTTTCACTTTCTGTAGAAGGGTTGGACCCTCTGACTGCCATATCTTGGGTACAACTAAAGCTATAGTTACTCATTATAGCATTGTGTTAGTGATAATGTTATTGAAGGCACTTACTATAAGCCTTTATAACAGGCCTTTGATAGCTTATTGAAAACTACCTACATGTCTTGTGCTTATCTTTAGCCAAAGCTGAATTCTATTTTTTGGGGTTGGAGATAGCTTGCCAATATTCTATTTAGCCACTTTTGATTGATCCTGATGTGAAAAATGTTGTCATTAGCTTTTCAGACATTTTATTTCCACATGAATAAAGTGTTGTTTTTCTCAATTTCAGATTTTCTGGGAAATTGCTCTTTGCCTGTTAAGAAGTATCTCTGGCATATTTGAAAAAGTTGCTTTAGAAAAGAGCATTTGATAATCCGTGTATTGCACGGGCAAGAGAGTTTGTTCCATTAACCTTATGATAGCACACTGAGGGGTGAAATTTGCTTGGTGCATGGTTTTATACAGTTTCTCCTCAAAGTGCAGGTTTTGTACTTAAGAGCTTACCAAAAACAGATGCCTATATATGGATTTAAAAGCCTAACATTAGGCTGACTTTTTTTTTTTTTTTAATCTTGGACTAAATATTGATGTACCTGTACCAGTATCCAGTACTTCTCCACATTCAAATAAACTCAACAGAACTTATTCAGTATGAATTACTGTACTTACAATTATTTGCACACATAATTGTTATAGTGTAGCTGGTTGCAATTTATATAATACTATAACATCAGCAATGATCAGCGGTGACTCTAATGCTTTCTCATATAAAGAAAAATTACAAAATGAAACATGTTTGAAAATTCTTGTACAGAGTATCTTTGCATGGTGAAAGAAATATTGAATAACCACCTCCTTCCTTAAACACTGCACAGTGTGTCCTATGCACTGAACGAGGGAGGAATCCTGTGGGGGAAAAATTTAATTCCGTAATTAAAAATGATGTCCTATTGCATCTACTCAAGAAGGGAGAAATAAGATAGCAAAGGGGAGCTTAATTCTGGCACTTCTTAACTTTTGACTTTGCAACCTTAACACATTGTTCTTTTAACATAACTTTTGTTTGTTTTATGTAACTTAAACTTTATGTATTTAAAAGCAATCAACAAAAACTTATGTTCAGCTGTTGTTGCATGCCCCTAATAGTGTTACCAGTAGTAACAACTATAAAAGTTCTGTGCCCAATGGAAGGGACATGACACTGACACAAAATGGCAGACATATAACTGAACAGTTGCACAACTTGCATTAAGGAGTTCATGTAGCTCCTGTATGCATGCTCTCTCTGTGTGTTCATTACAGTTATCAGACAAGGTGTGGCAACAGTAATGTAGATTTTGGAAGGAAGGTGTCCAAAATAAGTCTAAGCATTAACCACATGCAGCAACACAAGGGGGTTCAATTAAGGTATCTGCAGGAAATGTATAGTATGTTTCCTTACTTTCCCTTCACCTCTCTCCCTCTGCCCCCCCCCCCAAAAAGGTTATTTGAGTAAGATGATATACCAATTATAAATCCAGATTATAAGATAGCCAATACAGATATTGGCATACAAGTTGTATTGAACAGTGCTCTAATGAATAAAGCTATGGCTAGGTCTGTATGACACTTGGAAGGTCAGTTTAAGATACACCACTCCAGGTACATAAATAACATAGCTAGAGTCGACATGCCTTAAGATGAGCTTGGTGCCATCTTTTCAGTGGGAGGTCGACAGGAGCAAATATACTTCTTTCGAATCAAGGGGTACCGGCACCAACAGGGGGTGCCCTCAGTGTTCAATTTAGGGGGTCCTAAATTGAATGCCAGAAAATCGATCTCCCACATGGTATGTATAGACATGCTCTATGCTACATTGCAGTGCTTTAAAAGCAAGAGCATTTTTTGTGGATTCAGGTGATAGTTACACACCCACTCACTCACTCACATTACACTCCACATCCTGTCACTTGTTTCGTCCCAAACAAAATCAAAGCAGAACCTATGCCAAAAATTGTCTGAGCTATTGAAAAATTCCTTGTCATGGTACTTAGCAGTGTGGCCATTCCTGTCATCACCATGCTCCACAACAGCTATATTCTCTGTGTGATTTCAAAACTCTCTTGGACTGATTCTTAATGTCGTCACTATCAGACTTATGCAAGCATATTTGATGATTGCGTGTACAAAGTGATTAAAATTTCAACTGTCATGTCACGTGTCCTTTAAGATACTTTTTTCACACATTTATGAAAGCTTCAGAATATGGTTAATACTAATGTAAAGAAAACTGAATTTAGGATTTCCATTTTGTTGCACGATTGCAAAATTGTCATACAGATTCTCTTTCCAAGATGGGGGAAACTTTTTTTTCACTTTGTATCAAAGACTCTCTGGAAACTAATGCATGAAATCCAGGGTTTGTTTGTTTGTTTGTTTGTTTTTGTCTCAGCAAGCTATTGATCTACTAGCACATAATTAAAAAAAAAAAAGATTTTTATAAGACAAGGCCATTTCTTTGGAGAGAATTATCTTCTACATTGTTAGCTAGAACTCAAGTTAGAAGAAAATTAATATAGCCATGCATTAGTTATTTTACACATATTAAAGTGCTAAATAATAAACTGATGGGAGGTGAGTGCAATAGAGGTCTTGTGTGATGCTGTACTTTACTTATGCAGTTCATTTAAATGTAATAGTTATGCTGGATATTCACTAACCAAGAGCCCACTACTAAAAAGTGCTGAGAATCCCCTGTGTGTTGCTGCGATCTCAAATTTTCAGGAACTTGATAAAGGGAAAGGGATTAAGCTCCCAATGCAGTCTCGTAAGTGAAGTAGGTTTTCATAGATATAAAAATGTGAGTTTTCCTTTTCTGAGATAGGCCTTAGTTTCCTTAGCCTTTCCATGTTATCCTCTTTCCTTACGTTAATTTAATCCATGTACACAACTTTTGTGCTGCTATATTTGACAGGGAAAACTTAAATACTAGGGCTGTCAATTGACGTGTTAATGCCTGAGATTAACGAGTTCGGGATTAACACATTACATTTTTTTTAATGCATTAATCGCAGGCGTTAATGCTGCGCTGCCCCTTTGAAGTGCTGCTGTGGTGCTTCAAAGGGGCAGTGCAACGCGGAGCCCAGGATCAGCTGGGACCTCCCCAGCTGACCCCGGGCTCCACTGCCCCTTTGAAATGTGCTGAAGCTGCATTTCAAAGGAAAAGCTGCCTCACAGCTGAGCCGGGGATCAGCTATGCAGTGGCTGCCCCTTAGAAATGTCCCCTCCATGTGTTTCAAAGGGGCAGAGGAGCCTGGGGTCAGCTGGGGAGTCCCCAGCTAATACTGGGCTCCATATGGCAGCAGAACCCAGGGTCAGCTGGGAACTCCGCAGCTGACCCCGGACTCTGCACAGCATTTCCCCAGAACCCGGGGTCAGCTGGGGAGTCCCTGGCTGACCCCGGGTTCCGCTGTTGCAGGAAACCCAGGATAAGATGGGAACCCCCAGCTGACCCCAGGTTTCACTGCTGTGTAGAGTCCAGGATCAGCTGATGGGCAGAGGTGGCATTTTAAAGGGGCAGCCGTGGAACCCGTGGTCAGCTGGGGACTACCAGCTGATCTTGGGCTCCTCGCAGCAACAGAACCCACGGTTAGCTGGGTTAGCTGGGCACTCCAGCTAATCCTGGACTTTGTGTTGCTCTGCCCCTTTGATGTGCCACTGCGGTGCTTCAAAGGGGCAGGGCTGCATGGAGCCCAGGGTCAGCTGGGGATGCCACCACAGCATTTCAAAGGGGAGGTGCACGCAATTAATCACAATTCAATTTTTTAATCGTTTGACAGCCCTATTAAATACCAATTAACTTTCCATTAAATGGACTTACTGTTTTACTTCAGTAACTTTAACGAATTAGACTTGGTTCTTAAATATGGTGCATTAGCTAGTGCACCAGCACTTAAGTCATCTTGCATCACTAAAGCTGAGTAATTAACTTGCTCCTTACATTTTGCTCATGGGAGTCAACCCTGGCATTTGTACTCATGTGGTATAGAACCCAGTTCCACGAGTCGTACCATTGGAATCAATACTGGAATGGGGTATACTCCATGTAAGAGGGACAGAATTTGGGCCTGTGACTCTGCACCAGCTCTGTGTTGACGATTTCTTCACTGAACATGGCCTCTAAGTCTACAGATAACTTAGAGGCACTTACCTAAAGATGCCCTGTGTTAATCTCTTGCTGTCTCACAATTAGCAAAGACATCTGCCACATTTCTCAAAACAATAACAAATTGAATCTTTTAGCAACATCCATTTTCATGCCTGTAGATTGTATGGTAATATTTTCTATCTCAGTTTACCCAGCAAGGACTTTGGTTGTATTTATATTTCTAACTATATGTTATATATTTTTTTTTTAATTGGCTCGGTACATCTATTCTTCTGGAGTGCTTTTTCTGCTCTGTCCGCATTAAACAGTTACTGGAGCATTTAATTGTCATATACTTCACATAGCAATTTAAGATCATTGAAGCAGTTCATATTTTTTTCTTTTCCTCAGACTTCTACAGTTGTTCAGATAAAATCACCCTCCTCAGTTCCCTAAACTATTTATAAATATTAATCAAAACCTAAGACAGGCTGAGCAATTTGCTATAATAACACATTTTTAACATGAGATCACATTACTGTAAACAAAAGATTCATGGTTATATGCAAAAATATCAGTTACACATAAAATGAAGATTTTTTTTTTTTTTTTTGCTGACCACCTGAGATTGATAGAGAAAATTCCAAGTTCATTTTATTGTTAGTTTATTGTATCCTTATTTTCTGATTGATTCAAAAGGTATGTCTGTGGGTGGGGGCCAATGGAGTTTGCCAAGTGGACAAGGAAAGAAAAAAAATCAGTAAGCCTGCTGCCTCCTACTTTCAAATTAGAAGTCATACTACACACGGAGAAAGTGGTTCCAGCCTAAATGGACCTTGGATCCCATCAGTCTCGGACTTGCATCTCCCAATCACCTCTGGTCTCAGAGCACCTCACAGTCAAACCCTACAATCACCCAACAGGTGATGCATGCAGGCTTCAAGAGGAGGCATGCATCCCCCCTAAACAGCATGGGCAGAAAGGTCAATGGGCTGGCCAGCGGGCTCACAGTTTCTGCGCATCTGGGGGAGCTAGCAGGGGGGCTGCTTGCACCAGTAACAAGGGTCATCCACCCCTGTCGCCATACTCACCGGCTGTGGGGGAAGTGGAATAATGCAGCCCCAGCTTGCTCAGCTCTTGGGGGAGGGGCAGGACTGCCTGTGACGTAGGGGGGTGCTGTCTGCTCTATAACCCGGAGTTTCCCTATGCTGTGATGTGATTCCCACTGACTCACCCACATGTGTATTGGCCTAGACACCTAAGTACCAGCTTGAGCAGATAAGGCTCTTCCCAGAGGGAGAGACAAAGGAAGGGAGGCGGAGATGGCCACCTGACTGAGGGGCAAGGCCTGCAAGCTGGGCAGTTTTTGGCTGGGATGACATGAAGAGAAGAGACTAAGCAGAGTGCTGGGAATTCAGGGGGCTATGCACCCCTACCCCAAGGAGTCTGAGGCTGCCTGGCCATGACTCCTGTAAGCACATCTCGTCTGTGCTATCTGTATCCTGGAGAAGCAATAAACCCACTCTATTCTACTGGCTGGCGGAGCCTCATCTTGCTGTTACTGGGGTGCAGGATCTGGGGGGAGGGCCCGACGGGCTGTCACACTGCCCTTATACTCACTAGCGGGAAGCGGACTGAGCTGCGGTCAAGGGAGCAGACGGAGCTGTGGCTAATGCTGTCAGTGAGCAGGGGGGCCATGACCCTTGCTGCTGGCACTGGACCCCAGGTGGCATCAGCTGGGGAAAGAGGTGGGACAGAGGGTGATTGTCCCAGCCCTTTCCCAAGTTGGGGGTAGGTCACATGGCCGGTGGCCCCCCATGTCACCGTTCTCTAGTTGACCTTAACAACGCCTATATCTGGGCTTCCTTCCACTCTTTAGCCTAGATTGCCATGACCCCCTTTCTCTCACAGGGCCTGGGAGATTTTATAGTGTGCTGGGAGGGGGATGGGATTGCTCAAATTCAAGCAACTTCAATGGCAATTTTACCAGGTCCTGTATTTGACAGATGGAAATATGGTCACCATTTGTATGAGTAGCTACATTTTTTTTTTTCTCCTCCTAGTGTTTGCACTTGTAGACATTCAACTTCATTTAGCACCATGTTGTCCATTTATCTAGCATAAGGAACTTCAGAATCACCTAATTGTAATGCTCCCAAATTGCTTGGATATCTGTGTGTACATAACAACACTGGGCTCACTACAGAACATTGAGCCACTCCACTTTTAGGCTACGTCAACACTGCAGGCTTCTTGTGCAAGAACGTTTTGCACAAGAGTTCTTGCACAAAAAATTATTGTGCAAGGGCACGTCCAACTGCCATGTGCTTTTGAGCAAGAGAGTCCATGGCAGTGTGGACGCTCTCTTGCGCAAGAAAGCTTTGATGGCCATTTTAGCCATAGGGGTGTCTTTCTCAAGAAACCCTGTTGCCTGTCCACACTTGCCTTTTTGCACAAGAGCTCTTGTGCAAAAAGGCGTATTCCTTGTAGAAAGAGGAATAACTCTTGCGCAAATAGCCTTGTGTTCTTACGATTTATTGTACTTTTTCTTGTGCAAGAATGTGCTTGTAGTGTGGACACTTTGCAAGTTTTTGCGCAAAAACTCTGCAGTGTAGATGTAGCCTTATTGTCTGCCATGAGAGAAAATTGACCATTTCATCATATCCTTTCATGTTTCTTAGATGACACCAAGGAACTGTTGGCACATCTCAGGGGAGGGGGATCATATTATATAGCAGACCCATAGGCGCTCACTTCCTTCTAGCAGGGGGGGACTTCCCTCCCAACCTTGCTGTGCCTTGACATTCCCCCAAGCTCTGCCCCACCTCTTCCCTGCCTCCTCTCCTGTGTATGCCCTGTCCCCACTCCTCTCCCTCCCACCCAGAGCTTCCTAAATGCCACATCAGCTATTCATAGTACTCCGGAAGTGCTGAGATGGTGGGAGAGGAGTTGGTAAGTGGGCTACCAGCAAGAGAGAGGCACATGAGGCAGGGAGGAAGCTAGCTTGCTTGCTGGTGGGCGCTCAGCACCCACTAATTTTTCCCATGGGTGCTGCAGTGCCTATGGGCAGACCTCTTTCTCATAGCATAGTTTGGTCTTGGTTTTCATGTTTGTGTTTGATCTATCTCTGAAGATAGACCTTGTGACAAGAAAATACACTGGCAAACTATTCTGTAGTAGGTCTACACTATAAACATACATCAGTATAAATGTGTTGTCTAAGGAGGAGGGGGGGGGGGGCTTCTTCTGTCAACATAGCTACCACCTCTCATACAGGTAGATTAAGTACGCTTCCAGGAAATGCTCTCCTGTCAGTGTAATAGCATCTTCATTGCGCTCCTGCAGCATTTCCAGCATAGACAAGCATGTAGATGTCCAGTGTTAGGAAACATATGATGATGAATATAGGGAGAGTTAATAAGAAATAAATTGTAGCTGGTACCTTATACAAGAAAACGTGAGCTGTAGGAGGCTTGGGATAGTTATGAGTAACAGAGGGTACTCAGTGATTGGCACTTACGCATGGTAGGGAAAAGAAAGCAGTCAAATAGAAGTCTTGTTTTTAGCATTTATTTTAGGCTCCAGGGTTGGGCCTATGAACACAAGAAAGAATAACCCAGTGTCTAGGGCCCTGACCTGTGACCCAGAAGACTTGGGTTTAGTTTTTAGCTTATCCACATGCTTTCTTTGTTTCCTTGGGGAAAGTCATGGAATCTTTGTGCTTGAGTTTCCCCACGTATAAAATGAGGATAATACTTACCTATCTCATAACAGTATTGTGAGGCTAAACTCATAAATAGTAACGTTTTTAAATGGCCCCAATCCTCAACAAATATGGTGACTCTTTTTATTCCCCTGTAGTAGGGTAATATGACTGCCAGTGGGAGTCTACTAGAAATACTACACATGTTAGGTTCTCTCCAGCTGTAATGAACTAGTTTTTCTTATCACTATTTTTGAACAAATGTTTGTGAAATTTTTTAAGATCTTTGAGTGTGTGCTGTAATGGTTTGAAATAGCTACTTCATTTCAGGTACAAAAATGTTATTAACTGAACAGCCTAGATTTGTCAGTACAAACAACACTCTCCGCACTTCTGATCAAAATGATACACAAGGTAAATATCTTTTTATGATAACAGTTAATGTAGCATGTAATGGGGTGTAAAAATCCACACGTAGCATATAATGGAGAGGCTATAAGAGAACATCGGAACTCCAGAAGGAAAAACTTGTTTTTCTTTCACTTTTATTTAGAGAATAAGCACAAGAGACTGAAATATTGGTTAGTTGTTTCACTCACGTAGAAATTCATGGTGTTGAGTGGAACTGAAGTAAGTCTATGCTGCTTAGTTTGATGTGCTCTGGAATCAAGGAATAGTTCCATCACTTAAATGTTGTGAAATTATAGAAACAACATAAGACCGACATGTTCACCTAAAGTTTAAATCAGTTTTTAATGCTTGAGGATAGTTGGTGTGCGGTCAAATCCCCCGATAAAATGTATATTTGTAAAACATCAATTTAGGACTGTTTTAGGGAGCTTACTTCAGGCAATGCGCTCTTGTCGTAGGAGGCTATCCCACTTACACGGGATTATAGAGACCAATAAAGACTTTTTACTCTTAAATGGCTCCTTTCTTTTTTTTTAACTTCAACCAGGTTGAAACATTTTATTATTGAAGTTTGAACTTACACAAAGCATAATTAAGACCTGTTGAACTCCCCCTTCCCCCGAGTCAAAGTATAATGTTCAGCTGGCTGATGTGCATGAATAATCCATCACTGTGAATCATTAATTTACAAGATCAGCTACAGTAACTGATGTCGTCTTGCAAGCTATGAAAATGTTCTGGGAAATCACTTATTTATCTTGCTGGTGCCTTTTGTAATTTATTTATTTATTTTAGAATGCTTTATGCATTGGGCTCTAACCTGTCAACCAGGTTAGCTTGAGGTCAGACACCTAAAGGGAAGTAACTTCTCCTGATTCTCCTTGGAATAAAAGAATTAGGTGTTGGAGAGAATAAATGCAGACAATACTCTGAAATTATGAAATTCAAATTAATTTAACCTCTTCCTCTTTTGGTACATATAGTAGATGATGATGCATGTTATTACCTTTGTTTAGAAATAAAATTAGAAATTGTGAATACATCTATTAAAAAGCAAAGGTTAATTTACACATGATATTAAATATTGATTGTTAATACTATGGTTTTCCAAAGGCATAAAATGGTAAACAGAGTGTTGTGATCAGTCAGGTACAAAACACAAATTAAACTGATATTTAGCCTTTTTATGTTTTGTTTGAATATAGGAAATGATTACTTAATGATATTCCCTAAGCATTTTGGAGAATCTGCTGTACTCACATATCAGACTTACGTTATATTTGCTAAGGGCATAAACTGTGAGGCAGTATAGTTTACCATATAATATTTGAAAGGCATTCATAAATCAGGTTATAGTCACCACAGTATTTATAGCTACCTGGCTGGAAAAGAGACACTTAGTAACATTGGGCTCTTGATTTTCACAGTTGTCAATGGGTATTAAACTACTAGAATCTATATAATCTGCAGCCATTCCACTGTGAGTTGTGACCTCCTCAGCTGTCTTTAAAATAAGCAAAGTAAAGCTGTGTTGGATGTGGATGGGAGCTCTTAAGACAGTGCTCAAGTAATGATGGTCTTGCCTCTGAATTGGTACGAATTTAACGTTTCCAGGATTTTGGGACATGGTGCGAGGGTTCTCTATTTTTAGTTGAAATGTAAACCCTAGAACCTAAATTCGTCATTAAAGATCTCGTGGTACTCAAGGAGGTATGGGGTTATTTTAATCCCCATGTCTTGGATGTTATTTGTATCAATATTTACTCCCCTATCTAAATTTCCCCTATATTTTCAGCTGTGACTCTTCACTTACATTTTTTTTTATTTTTTAAACATGTATGCCGTGATGGTGTTGCAGAATGACTGTCACGTTCCCTCTCTCCCTATCCCCCAAAGATAGTTTTATTTCTATAGCGGGTGAGAGACTGTTGTATACATGGTAAAATCTTCAAAAATGAGTGTTCACTTTTCCATGGCTGCTAGGGTTGCCAGGCGTCCAGTATTGACCCCGACAGTCCAGTATTTTCGCCTCCTGTCTGGTTTTAAAAAAAAAAAAAAATCAGAAAATACCGGACCCCTAAAATGTTCTGTATTTTCTGATTTTTTTTTTCTTTCCTGTCAGGAGGCAAAAATATCAGACACCTGGCAACCCTACCACACTCAGCGCCCAGGCCCAGGCCCAGCCCCTGCCCCCCACCCCCCCCAGCCTCCCTTCCTTCCCCCTCCTCCCCACTTACCTGGTTCTGCAGGAGAGCTCTCTTCCTGCACAGAGTAAGAAAACAAGATGGCCGCTGGCAAAAAAAACCCCAAGGCCTTAAAGGGGCCCTGCTGTTTTTTTGTTGTTTGTTTTTGCTTAACGGTTGGGGTCCTTTTTTTGCTCAACAACTTTGGTCTCCCCCTTTTTTTTTCTCAACAGTTCTTTTAAGGGGGAGGGTTCGGTATTTTTGGTTAAACCATCTGGCAACCCTAATGGCTGCTTGTGTGAGCTTGGGTAGCACATATGCAAATATAGCAAATTCTAGAAGTCAGTTCCAAAGCCAACTGAAGTCAGTAGGAGACTGTCTGTTGACTGTAATGGGTGTGGTATGAAGTTCTAGGAGTAAGTGGTACTGCTGTGCTATCTGCTATAAAAGAGAGAAACATTTAAAACACTTTTAGTTATCAATTTAGTGGCAAGGAAGCAAAGTGGCTCATTGGAATACTATAATCAGCTTTCCACTTGAGTTCCTGAAAATGTATTGATTGTGCAAATGAGTACATGAGTTAATGCATGAATATAACTAGCACGCAAATGACATGGTGAGAAGCCCTTTTGCAGTAGTTATAGGCAGGGCTCGACAAACCGCGGCGAGATCTACTCACCAGCCCCACACTGCGCATGTGCCAGACTGGCACTGCGCATGCGCGCAGCGCCAGTGAACGGGGCGACCGGCTGAAATCTACTCGCCACGGGTAAGTAGATTTAGCGATTTGTCGAGCCCTGGCTATAGCTATCCAGATGTCTGAAACCAAAAAAGGTTGAATCTGTACATAATAGACTCCTGTGGACCAGAATAGAAAGTCTGGTAAAAGAAATCTGTATCAACTTTAGTGTTATAAGCCTCAGTGTGGTAGGCTGATTTTGTGTGTGTGTGTGTGTGTGTGTGTGAGATTTACTTATTTGGTGTTCTTAAAATCAGTACTACATACTAGTGTCCGTTTTATGTTGGAATAAATTTGGAAGCTCAGGAGTTTAGTAAAATGTTCATACTATGGTAACTACTCCAACCAGATTAAACATGTGAAATGGTGAGTCCTTAAAATGACTGACAGACAAGATCTATGTTGTTGAAAGGATTCTCATACATCATGTTTCCAAATTAATAATTATTAGATGATATCGGGACTGGAAAAAATTGGCTCCTACTAGTCTGAAAATTAACCCAGGGGGTCAGGATATAAAATCATAGGTGCATCAGCTTCTGATGCTCTTACTTGTACTGAGTGCCTTTATCCAGCAGTTTTCAAACTCTTTTTTTCTCATGACCCAGTTGAAGAAAAATTGTTGATATCCACGACCCAATGTAATTTGACTGACTAAAATGTGGGCTCCAGAGTAAAGCTGAAGATGAGAGCTTTGGGCTGTAGGAAGGTGCTGGTAAATATAGCAGTGGCAGCCTGCAGGAGCTATCCAGGTGAACCATCTCCATTTTATTGCCCACCTCAGTGGCACACTACTAAATAAAAGATTTGTGCAACCCTCCCCCCCCCCCTTGCTGCCTAGGCTTATCAGATAGTTGAGTCATTGAACCACTACTTAACTAGTCGTCTCTCCCCCCTCCCCTCCCTCCCCTTGCTGCCTCTGTATCAGAGGCACCAAGGGTGGGGAGTAGGAACTGGCTCTGGGGGGTGAGGAAACTGGCTTAATAGCCGGTTCCCCCTAGCACTGTCTCCGCAGGGTGGGGGCAGGGAAGGCAAAGGTGCAGTGAGGGAAACGGTATGAGAAGGGACCGAAGCAGTCTCTGCTGGCGTGGGATCCTGACTGCTGTGCCTCTCCCTTGGAAATATACAAGAGCTGTGGGCAGAATAATACCTCTGTCAAAGTAGGCACCTAAAGCTTGGACTCTTTAGCCATCCCTTTTAGACTGACAGTCCATGCTCCAAGAATTTCTAGTTACTACATGTTTATACTCTCCCTAGCATAATGGGGGGGGCCCCCCACGCTGGATGAGAGAATACAGATAAGAACCCCCTCCTCCCTTTCACTGGTCTTGCAGTCAGGAGTTCGAACTGTTCTGGCCAATTCCTAATGTTGTGGCTGCATTGTCCCCATGTACTTTTCTTCCCACATGACCCTCTGTCACTCATCCCAATAAACCAGAGAGCAAATTGGATCCTGAAAAAACAAGTCTGTCAATTGCTCAAAGTATAACCTGGGTCCATCTTCCTTTAGCTGTAAATGCTTTTACCACTTCATCATTGAAACAATAGGCCAAATTATGATTCACCTTTCTGAAGTCAGACCAGTAAAGCTTGTTTGAATACACTGGCATTTGAACTAGATTGCAAACTAAGGCCTCTTTGTGTTCCCATATACATAACAACAGGGAGGGCTAAGCTACTGAAAGCTCAGGACCCAGAATCTTCAGGGAGGACAACTGGAACTACTAACCATTTGAAGAATCAGCTACTTATTTGGGTACCTAAATAGGAGTTAGACACTTGAGAAACACCTAATTGTGGGGGTTGAGCACATTTGAAAATCTGGCCTGTCATCAGCATACCTATTTCTAATGTTGCATAGAATGCAGGGCCAGCTCTTCAGCTGGTGTGTATGGTCGTCGTCCCATTTGAATTTCAAGCAATCTATGCCAATTTACTCAAAGTAAGGACATGGCTCACTCTCTTTTTTGTTCAATGTAACCATTCTATCATCATGATTCCACTCCTGCATTCTATTTTGTAGAAAAATTACTGAAAATCAAAAATATTCCCTTGAGATTAATTGAGCCTGGAGGGATAATTGGGCAAGTATATGGGCAATGCAGGTGAAACGCTACATTTTAGTCATATAACAAAGGTATCCAGCGTATTGAAAGATCCTATCAACACATGACTCATGCATCCAGATACAACTATCAGTCACATATGGACTTTCCAGGGAATTATGAGCACCCAGGGCTCCATGCACTGCCTCTGCCTTGAGCACTAGCTTCTCACTCCCACTGGCTGGTACCTGCTGCTGGCTGCTTCTGGGGTGCAGCATGGTCTGCCATGCCAGGAGAGGCAAGAAGCCTGCCTTAGCACCCCCTGCTGCCCGGGAGTCACTTGAGGCAAGCCCCTTCTGCCCTGGCCCTGACCCCCGCCCCCACCTGGGGGACTAATCTTGGCAAACAGGATCTGGGCACATTTTAAATTATAAACAGACTCTCACTTCATATTTCCAGCTTCACATATGAGGATGATACATGCACCACAATAGGATATATAGATCTGGCAGATAGTAACATTAAAACTGATAGGTTCCATGAGGTATTTTGTCTACAGTATCTTTGAATTATGCATATTTATATTCATAAGCTACTTTTCATAAAACAGTGGGGGAGGAACTGTCATAGTGTCGTGGATAGGAACAGGAAGTAGGCTGTGGGGGATGCTGCAGCACCCCCCGGTTTTGCACCTGGCTTTCCTGCACCCAGTGCCAGCCCTGAGTCCTAACCTCTGGGTGGCCTCTGTGGGTTCCTGCTAGGTTCAGCACCCCTTGGATCTTGCTGTCCCCGCAGGCTATGTAGCCCACCAGTTCACAGCTCCACACCCAGCCCCAGCTGTAGCTGGGGGTGCCACCTCTCATGGACTGGACGACAATTGTTCATTGCCCTTTCCTTCAAAATAATTCCAGTGCCACTGATGTCCTGGGCTGATTGCCTATGGGAACAAGTCAGATTTTTAGTTAGTTTTAAATAGGTACAAGGAAAACATCTGCTGCATAAGTGCTGAATAAAGATTTTTCTAACACAAACATTAAAAGAGGTGTTCGGTATTAGGACCATGTGAGTTCCGAGATCTGCCGAGACCATTCATGCATGTAATTACAGTTGTGATTAAAAAGGGAGTTTTCAGTTCTTATTGGATTAGTAATAACTCTTTTGTAGTTGAGTTTTTAAATCCTTTCTTCTCTAGCCTTTGCAGTGTCACTCCTGATACATAGAAATCATTCCTGAAATTGAGCTGATTATTGTAAATGCAGCACCAGCCTGAGGTGGTGAATCAGTTTAAATCTTACCTTGTCTAGCTGGGGAAAAAAAAAGTTCAATCTATTAATGGTTGCTATAACAGTCCTATAAGCATGTCTGTGGCCATGTTAATTAAACCACATCGCTCTCTAAGTATAACTGCATATGCTATTAGCCAAGGAGAGTCTGTATATTTATCCCTGTTACCCGTATAGAAAGAGCCTATAGCCCACTTCAGGCTTAGTTCTTGTACCTAATCAGCTCCTTTGTTAGCATAATTAAACAAAAATGGAAGTGAAACATCAAATGTTTAAGTGTGCAGTTACATCCAACAAACAGACTGGATACTTGCACATCAGATCAGACTTTGACCCTTTTCCTTAGGACTTCTATAAGTTGACTTGGCTCATAATGACCCTCTCTGGGTTCCTGTGCTGGCACTGAATAGCTGGAATCACGTTGCAGTGGCTACATTCTGTCCCAACAAGCCTTATATGCTGCAGGTCGGGCTGAGTGAATAGTGGATTGGAACAAATTGATAAACTCAACAGTAACAAGCCACTGGGACTCAGATGGCATTCACCCAAGAGTTCTGAAAGAACTCGAATGTGAAATTGCGGAACTATTAACTGTGGTTTGTAACCTATCCTTTAAATCAGCTTACATACCTAATGACTGGAAGATAGCTAACATGATGCCAATATTTAAAAAGGGCCCTAGAGGTGATCCTAGCAATTACAGACCGGCAAATCTAACATCAGTACTGGGTAAATTAGTTGATACTATAGTAAAGAATTAAATTGTCAGACACATAGATGAACATAATTTGTTGGGAAAGTCAACATTCTTTCTGCAAAGGGAAAACATGCCTCTAATCTACTTGAATTCTTTGAGGGGGTCAACAAGCATGCCCACAAGGGGGATCCAGTGGATATAGTGTAATTAGATTTCCAGAAAGCCTTTGACAAGGTCCCTCACCAAAGGCTTTTAAGTAAAGTAAGTTGTTATGGGATAAGAGGGAAGGCCCTTTTGTGGGCTGATAACTGGTTAAAAGACAGGGAACAAAGGGTAGGAATCAATTGTAAGCTTTCCAAGTGGAGAGAGGTAGCTAGTGGGGTCCCACAAGGGTCTGTCCTGGGACCAATCCTATTCAGCTTATTTATAAATGGACTGGAGAAAGGGGTAAACAGTGAGGTGGCAAAATTTGCGGATGATACCAAACTGCTCAAGATAATTAAGACCAAAGCAGACTGTGAAGAGCTTCATAAAGATCTCACCAAATTAAGTGATTGGGCAACAAAATGGCAAATGAAATGTAATGTTGATAAATGTAAAGTAATGCACGTCGGAAAAAAGAATCCCAACCATACATACAATGTGATAGGGACTAATTTAGCTACAACTACTCGAGAGATCTTGGAGTCATTGTGGATAGTTCTCTGAAAACAGCCACGCAGTGTGCAGCGGCAGTCAAAAAAGCAAATAGCATGTTAGGAATGTCTCTATATAAAATCATGGTATGCCCACATCTTGAATACTGCGTACAGATGTGGTCGCCTCATCTCAAAAAAGATATATTGGCCTTGGAAAAGGTTCAGAAAAGGGCAGTAAAAATGATTAGGGGCTTCTAACGGGTCCCATATGAAGAGAGATTAAAAAGACTTGGACTTCTCAGCTTAGAAAAAAGGAGATGAAGGGAGGATATGATAGATGTCTATAAAATCATGACTAGTGTGGAAAAAGTGAATAAGGAAAAGTTATTTACTTATTCCCACAATATAAGAACTAGGGGGTCACCAAATGAAATTAATAGGCAGCAGGTTTAAAACCAATAAAAGGAATCTTTTCTTCACTCAGCACACAATCAACCTATGGAACTCCTTGCTGGAGGATGTGGTGAAGGCTAGGACTTTAACAGGGCTCAAAAAAGAGCTAGATAGATTCATGCAGGTTAGGTCCATAAATGGCTATTAGCAAGGATAGGAAGGAATGGTGTCCCTAGCCTCTGTTTTCTCTGGAGGTGGGTGACAAGGGAGGGATCATGTGAGGATTACCTGTTGTGTTTCCTCCCTCTGGGGCATTTGGTATTGGCCACTGTTGGCAGACAGGATACTGGGCTAGACAGACCATTGGTCTGACCCAGAATGGCCATTCTTATGGATTTATTTGATTTGAGATGCTGAATAGATCTTTTCCCTCCTTTTCCTACATTTTCATTAAAACAACCTACCTCTTCCCCCCCTCCCCCCCCAAGTTCCTTTTTGAGAAGTATTTAATTTTTTTCTTTAAAAAGACCACAGCTGCACAACTCCATGGACATAGATAGGATTCAGTTTCTGCCTGTCAGGACAGCTTGTAGCAAAATTGCTAAAAAATCTGTTGTGTATATGATCTCTTTATTGATGCAATTTGGTTATTTGGTATAAATTATTGTCATGTTCTAATTCATAGATGCCCTTTTAAACAAAACATTTTAACTAATGTCTCCTTAAATTACCAACTTGGGACCAGAATCTGTCCTTAAATATATCCATATAGTCACAAAGGAGATTGGCTGGCAGTAAGTGAGAGTGGAAATTGACTGATTGCCCATTAGTGTGAACTACTGTAGCAGTTACAAGTTGTCAGATGTGACCCAGTGCAGAGTTCTGTTTTATTGTGCCAGTTGTCCCACACAAATAAAATGTTGTGGGGAATGTCACTGAGGCTGTGTCTAGACTACACCTCTCTGTCGACAGAGAGATGTAGATTAGGCATGTCGAAATTGCTAATGAAGCAGGGATTTAAATATCCTGCACTTCATTAGCATAAACATGGCCACCGCTTTTTTAAAAACAGAGCTTTTTTCAGAAAAAAACGGCAGTCTAGATGCGGATCTTTCGAAAAATACACCCTTTTTTTGAAAGATCCTGTAAACCTCATTTTTTGATGTACCCTGAGAGAATAGACACAACTCCTGGAACAGCAACCATTGTGCTGAAGTTTTGATGGGGAAGAGTTGAATAGAGATGCATGTCAACGCAACATCCAGGCCCGCCGTTGAGGGAAGGGGGCCAAAGAAGGAAATTTTTCCAGGGCCCAGCAATTCGAACGGGCCCAGGGCTCCCAGCTGCTGCTGCTGGCTGGACCCTTTCGAACCCAACGCTCTGGCTGGCTCTCCCACCCAATGTCCTGCCCCTTCTGTATGTGTGGAGCCACTTCCCCCATCCACATTGCCCATGGGCCCGGCAATCCTGTCAGCTCCCTTGGCCAAGACCATCCTCCCACTGTACAGCCTGGGTACTGGACTCTGCACTGGACTGTTGACTCCATTCAGGATGAAAGTGGAAGCAATCTGCCCTGGTAGCGCTTCCAAGACAGGATAAACAAATCCTTCAGAACAAAGACAGAATTGTTCTACCATTATGCATGCAGGTCTTCCATATGTTTGCAAGACAAAGGAACCTAGGAACCTAAGTGTTAAGTAAGGACAAATTTTATACCTTCCTCCTTGACTGAAGAAATTACAGTGGTCTCCCGTGGCTGTTACACATGCTCTCAACTGTGGGTTAAGGACCTGCATACAAGGGGATCGTTGCACTCTAGAATGCAAAGGGGCAGTGTGGAATGCTGTGCAAGGGACATGTGCTGCCTTTTGGCCCCTTGGCTCAGAAGGATGCTAGTTCTGATGCCGTGGGTGCCGCTCCAGCTGGGGAGAAGTGTTTCTCTGGAATGATCTGAATGAGGAGAGTGTGGTGGCTTGGCAGGCAGGGATAGCAATGAAGTTCTGTGAATTAAGGCTCACTGTGGGAAATGAGGCCTGGAAATGGAAGTAACAGATGGAAATAAAGGAGGTTGATATTATTGGAAGGGCAGGAACAATGTGATGCCCGGTGAAGTTGTGAGGTGGAGCTGGTTTAAAAATCTCTTTGGGGACAAAGAATTCTCTTCTGTATGTGATGTTTTCTAATTTCAAACTGTTGAGTTTCAGCTATATCAGTGTTGAGTGATCAACATCCTCCATATCAAAAATGGTGCAAAGTCTTAAGATGTTTTTATTGCTATCTTTGGACTCTTCCACTATATGAAATCTACAGTATATAACATTTCAACCTTGATATGTGTTTCACATACAGTCTATTCTTCAACAGTCCTAAGAAGGAATGTTTCATTAACTTACTTTGTTTATCAGATGTTTATGATGCAATATGCCATTGGGGAAGAGAGATACTTGAGAAATGTGGTTAATTACTCACGGTAGTTCTCTTATCTCCAGGCAGTTCAGATGTGTAACGAATTCATCCACATATACTGAATGACTCCCTCCCTTTTCTGTGATCTCCTTTTTGAAATAAGTATCTTTCCAGTTACTTTTTTCCTTCCATTTTTCTGTTACATGGTTTTTGAAAGATTTTGCACAAGTCCAGCTTTATGGACAAGTTTGTTTCAGACTTACAACCATTGCAGCTCTTCTGGACATTTGGTTGGGCTTAGCATCTCTGAAAACAGCTCTTTCAGCAGGCTTTGGTAACAGTCATTTATAGCTTTTGGCTAGCTTCACAACCATTGCCATTACAGCTCTATTAACTGTATGGTGATAGATTCAGCACTCTGCCAGTACAAGTCCCATAGCTGTCTGGCTTCACAACACCTGCTAGTACAGAAGCTGCCAGGACTAGCTACATCCCTTCTGAAGCTTTGTTGGCCTATTGATATGCTGTGTAGTCCCATTTTTAAAACAGGTCTGTTGGTCAGCTGTCAGCATTATGGCTGTCATGGCAGTTTGTTGATTCATGTGATCACTTCCAAGAATAATTTCAGTCTGTCTTGGAGCTCACCAATGGCTGCAGCTGCTGCAGTCTTTCATCTTGTATAGAGTAATTGCCTGTAAAGCTGACAAATGCTGGAGAATCAAAGTTACTTTTATAACATATTTTGTAATGTTAAATGGACATTCCAAACACATCAAGTGTAACGTTCTTTTAATGCTATTGCTCTTTGGTGTCCTCCTTAAATAAATAGAATCTGGTTCCTTATTTTATTTTTCTAGAATTTAAAAGTCTGATTCTGGTCTTAAATCCAGGGTAACTCGGTTGACTTCAATGGAGTTATACGGGTGTAAGTGCAATCAGAATCTGGTTCTAAATCCCCTGAAAATAGGGCTTCTTAGGTATAGGCAAACTGTTCAGACACAAGATTTTCATCCAGTACATGAAGTATTAAATACTTTTTTCCCCTTGAAGTTTGAATATTTTCAATTAATGTTGCCCTCCATTTTTGCGTCTGGACTTACTCCTCTGCTAATAGCTGTGGGGGACCTGTTCCTATTTCCATTGAAGTCCTTAGGAGAAAACACTCCATAGAATTTAATTGAGGATTTGTTTTTCTTTGAAACTTGTGAGCCAACCTGTATTTATTGCAGATACCCTTAAATCATGTCAGAAGTGGATCAGTCTTCATTATATTATACAGGGTTTTAGAATGATTCCAGTAGAACCCCAGAAGGTTTTTCCACAAGGAAACCAATAACACTCTTAACAATGACTGACTTCAATGAAAGGAGGATCAGTTCCCAAGTATTTAACATCTTTAGGTTATGATCAGCCTAGTCCACATTCACATGACCCATTTAAAACTGAAGGGATTCCAATTCTAGTTCCAGTCTAGAATTGGGTTCTTCAGTTTTCTAATCCCTGATACTCGAAATCAACTGTAAGCTTGTTTAACACATAATGTCTGACACGTGCCCAGGAATTGTCCCCTGCACTACCTGCATGTAGTTTATCACTGAAGCACTTTGGGTCACTTTGAATCTGAGCGTGAATGGTGTGTTAAGAGAGTTTCTTGTTCAGTTTGTGTATGTGCTTTGATCTTTGTGTTTAACATTTGTCAGCCTTCACAAAATAAGAGACCAGGTAGGTGAGGTAATTTCTTTTAATGGACCGATTTCTATTGGGGTGAGACAAGCTACACAGAACTCTTCAGGTCTTATTTGATACTTTTATATTCTGCTGATACTATAATCCCAGAAGGCATTATAGCAATTTCTATTTCATAAGTGACAGCTTTCATTATTTATAAGAGCATGCTTCAGTATGTGTGATAATGTCGCCTTTAGACTTAAACTGCAGTGATTCCATCTGGCAGCTGCGTATGGTAAAACTTAGCTACTGTCCTTTTAATTAAATTACAATTGGAAGCTAGCTTCTGGGATCACACGGATCTACCAGATTTCACAGTAGAATACAAAATGTGTGAATTACTGAAATGATGGAATCTGTGATACATCTGAGAGCAGAGGGGAAGATAGTCTTACCTTAGGGGGTTTTGTTAAACGAAATTTGATAACTCATTCCTGCCTCTGAAAAGTGATTTGACTATTGTTCATCCGCTCACATCTTCATGTCTCTTTGAGGAGTCTTTCCCATGTCAGCTTATTGTGGGGAGGGGTATAATACCCACCTCCCCATTTAAATAAAATAAGGGGGTGCCTCTTGCCAACCGGTCATTTGTGTGTATCTTAGGGAACCCACTCAGCTGCCATCTCTGAAATGCAAAAAAGAACATCTGGGGTGACCCTGATGTAGTAAGATGAGGGCCTGAGACAAAAGCCTATGTTACACAAGCCTGGTTTGAGGCCTAGCTAACAATGGACAAAACTTGGCTAATAAAAAACCAAAGCTAAGCTGTGAGCAAGAGGCAGGCCCCTGCTCACATAACTTGGCACAAATAGGGCTGAGAGTGTAAAACACTAATTAGTAATGCCCAAGTGTAGAACAGTAATTGGTACTAGGTACTGACTGTAAAACAGTAATTGGTACTTCTCATAGACTGAATGCACATTGCAAAAGAATGGTAACACTCGCTCATTTAAAAAATACCTTGGTACCCACACACCCCACAGATACCGACCCAAGTTCAGGAAAGGGTCTAAACTGACAGCATGATGGATAGAGATGATCTAATTCAACCACAAGGTGCAGGGTGATGGGTGGTATCTAAGTAGCATCAGAGGGTGGTAACCTGTCATGTCAGGAATGATGTGTAACTTGTTTGTCCCTGTATATAAAGTGGTGTTTTGAGGGGACAGTCTTTGTCCAGATGAGGGGACAGTGGGGCCTCCCACTAATTGAGCTGAGTCCATTGTTATGGGGTACATATGCATAGTGGTTTAGTAGAGTCTACTGACAACTATTACTGCACTTTTTACGTAACAATAAACCTGGCCGGGAGTCTTGGATCCTTATCTGATTTATGGTCTTTGGGGGCTCTCTTGGAGACTGCTGTGTTGACTACTTGTGCAAGTCAACATGGCACACAGGATTGAGCACACATGCATGCAGCCTTCTGGTTATCATCACTGATGGAGCAGATGATCTGTCAGGACCCCACAACAGTAAATTTAGTAACCCTACTACACCTGAGCCCATGGAACTAGACAGCTAGCAGTATGTACTGAGCACCTGTAGAGATTTCTCAAGACAGCTACATCAAAGAAGGGATGATCCTGGGAAAATCTGGACAGGTGACAATGTTTGGACCCTCCTTCAGACTATGTAGCTTTCCTCTTCTCTGGCTTAGCACAGTTGGAATGGAACTTCCTTGGTGTCCCCCTCCTTTAGGGATACTCAATAGGAGAACTGGTCAGCAACCAGAATTTCCATCTTTTGGGAAATCCAACACATCAAACCATTTTAGTGCCAAATTGGAACAAATACCACATTTCTGAAACTTCCCTCAAACAATTTTTTTTTTTAACTAAGACAATCAAAATGTTTCACTTCAATAGCATTGACATAATTGATTTCATTTTTGAATTGTAGATTTTCATTCTGTCTACACTAAGGGCAGCACTATCTACTACACTATCCGCACTATATTCTATCTAGCCACATGAATTTTAATATAAAAGGGCAAAATGAAACATTTAGCTGTTTCCCTTGTCAAAAAATTCATTTGAAATTGATACGACAACAAAATGTTTAGGTTTTGATGACATTTCTCTCTTTTTCCCCCCCCCCCCCAGTACTTTTTAAAAACTGGATCCTTTGGGGGAGTTGCAAGTTGGGCACTCAAAATCATTAGTCGCTTCTAGGTCTTGGCCTTGGTGAATTTAGATTAGTGCCAAACTAACAGTAGGAACCCAAACAAAAGTAGTCTCATTGTGGGAGGTGCGGAGCACTCACAGCACATACTGAAGCCCCCACAGGCTATGTGGTAGCCCCGAAGCTCTCCCTGTTGAACACGCTTACTGGGCTGATGTGTTAGGACCAGCATGTGGTCCAGTGTGCTATAGAGTTTCACTTTGCTTTGGATAGACTCAAAGCATGGACTCCTTTTGGTCTCCAAACATTTTTTTTTTTTCCTTTTTTAATGACACTTTCCATTCATCCATATCAGGGGTATAGTCGTGGGAATCATACATCCTGAAATGGCAGGCCTGATACCACCAAAGAACCCAAACCTTGTGATAGGTCTAAAATGTTATCTTTAGATGGACTCTTCGTTGTGAACAGGGGTGGACAATAATTTTCAATGGGAGGAACAATTCCAAGATTTAAGAAGTGGTTGGGGGGCTGTACTTTTCTTTAATATTAATGGAGAGGGTGTTGAGACCGGGACAGAGTTTGGGTACAGGAGTGAGTGCTGGGTAGGGGATGGTAGTGCAGGAGGGGGTGTGGGTTCGGGGAGGGAGTTTGGGTTTAGGAGGGGGGTTCTGACCTGGGGAAGGGGGGGCACTTGGGAGGGAGGGAGTTTGGATACAGGAGGGGGGGTGACTTGAACATGGGTACAGGAGGGGGCGTGCAGAGTGCTTGGGTGCAGGAGGGGGCTGTAACATGGGACAGGGGATGGGGTGCAGGTGGAGTCTGGCAGGAAGTTTGGGTGCAGGAGGAGGTGAGGTGCCAGGTGCAGGCTCTGGCCAGAAGGCACTTAACATGGGCAGATCCTAGCCAGCAGCCCAGTGAGATCTTCAGACAGGCTGTCTGGCTGCCACAGTCCCATATGCCATTCAGAGGCTGCCTGCTGGGGCCAGTGCGTGTGTTTCTGTGCAGTGCATCCCTTCGTGGCAAGGGAGCAGCAGGTCTCCACATGCTGCACGCACCCATAAGTGCTGCCCTTGCAGCTCCCATGGGCTAGAAACCAGCCTTCCAAATGGGTGTACCATGTAGAGACGCAGGGTGGCCCCAGCAGCCAGCTGCTTTGAGCAGCATGTGGCATGGTGGCAGGAAGGGAGCCTGCCTGAGGTCCTGCTGGGCTGCAGCAGGCCAGATACAAATGTTGGGTGGGCTGGATCTTGCCTTCCTCTGCCCTAATGGCTAAAGTCCCTTAATCTTTTAAATAACTTTGCTGTCGCTTTCTGTACCTTTTATGAAGTGCACAGAACAGCAGACAAAATGAAATTGACCTCAGGGTCTCCTGCTTCCGAAGGCAGTGTGACTCTGAATCAACAGTTAGTGTTAAAATGTCAAACTTTTATTATTTTTCATGGAGATAGAAATATGAACGTAATTGCACCTAGCTCAGGCCAGCATACTCAAACAAATTTATTTGACATCTGTCCATAGCAACTGGATCTGACAAGATCATAAGCTAACGTAACTATATTGAACTCTCCTGAATACACAGTTCTTACAGTGCAGCAAGCCAAACAAAATTGTATATCATGCACCAGCTGACTCACTGGCTATGTGTAACCAGATTATTAACAAGCACTAAAAGGCTACTGATGGAATACAGTAATAAGTCTGCAGGGTTGTCATGGTAAACTTTGGGGAAAGCCGTGCTAACAGTTATGGAAACCCCTGAACAGTAGGAGAATCAACATCTATCACATTTGTCGTAACCAAGCTGTCTTACAGGCCTCTTGATACAAGACTTACACTACTCAGATTAGGGGTTCCTGGTAACCTTATTGGCAACTGGTTACTGTCTCTTTCCCTCAGACATAGTTCTCTTGGTTGTTACATGTTTCTTATTTTTGTTTAAAAATCTGGCCTTCAAAGTGGTGGATCTCAATCTTTCCAGACTATTGTACCCCTTTTCAGGGTCTGATTTGTCTTGTGTTTCCCCCAAGCTTCACCTCATTTAAAAATTACTTGCTTATAAAATAGTGCCACAGGTCACTATTACTGAAAAATGGCTTCCTTTCTCATTTTTACCATGCAATTATAAAATATTTCAATTGGAATATAAATATTGTACTTAGATTTTGACAATAGTGGAGTATAAACAAGTCATTGTCTTGCTGAAGTTTTAGTTTGTACTAATTTCATTAGTAATTTTTATGTAGCCTGTTGTACAACTAGGCAAATGGGGGTACATCAAATCAAATCATCTAGCTGACAGACCTCTGCAGAATCTCAAAGGCATGCGTACCCCTAGCTGAAAAACACTTCTTCTTCAAAGTTTTTCTTTTGCTTTAGCAACTCCTCCTGTCATTCTCCCCCTCCTCGGCCTGGTTGATTTCACCTGCCTTAATATATGATTATTACGGTAATAGTAGACAGGACAGGCAAAGATCCAGGAGAAGGGATATAACAGAGTGAACAGTGTGACAGGGGGAAATGATGATACAGTCTGTTGCTGGATTTCAAGGAGGGGCTGTTTTGTTTTTTTGGCAGTGGCTTGTTGCTTTTATGGGGGGGGGGTAAAATTTAGTTGAGGGGGGATTACTTAAACAAAAAGATGAAAGGGAAGGGAACACTACAGGAAAGGAAGCTGGAGGCAGAGAGCACAGTACAGAAAGGAGGAGAGGGTATAGGAGACAAACATAGAAATGATCACTGATGTGATTGGAGGAGTTGGAGCAAGTGGCTTGTCAACATAGGGGAACAAATGTTCAAAGTGAAACGTGCAGAAAATTCTGATATAAATGTGGCTTGTGAACTTCCCAAACTGATTTAATTAGCTCACCGTAAAATGCAATCCTGATGTCCCCCAGTTGCATCATTTTTTCCCCTCTGACATTTAGCTCCATATATTGTTTATATTATTCATCTACCCTCCCCGCTCACCCCCCACACATCTTGGAATAATTGAGTAAGATCATCCTCTTCTGGCCTGATCTACTGTGGGGATCACACTGAATTCAGACTTTGTGCAGCCAGTGGGAAATTTGTTTTCCCCCATTGTTTCTTCTGGACAATTTTTAGAAAACTTCTGCGGCTAGAAAGATCTCACTGCCTCCAGCTATAACCCCAAGCACTCAAAACAGACCAGGGTAGTGAGTATTTCCCTTACCCTGCCCCTTAGCTGGATCAGCTTCTGTTTTGTTTCTATATGGCAACAGCTGGGGTAACTTTTAGTCAAAATGGTGTAAACAGAGCTGTGACTGGGTCAGGGGATGAGGCAGAGAATTGCATTACCCTGAATACAAGCCTGACACTATTAACCATCCAAAAGGGCCTGAGAGGGCCAGAATCAGTGTGCCCACTCTCTATTGCTCAGCAGCACATCATAGCTCATTGCCCACCCTTAAAGTGACACACAAGTGCGTAGCACTGCCTGCAAGCCAAGATTTTTTTCTGAAAGGAATTATGCCTCCTGCAGCTCACACCAGAGTGCTGAAATATAAATTGCTTTCTGATGCAGCAAGAAAAAAAAATCAGACTCCGAAAGAACGGAAGAATGGTTAGAACAAATTTTACCTGAAAAAAAGTGTTCAAACTGCAGTCTACGGCATGCCCAGACAGGTTCAAAATAAATGCAGTCCTTTGTTTGCCTGGTCACACATTCATTACTCCCTTGTTTTATAAACAAATTATCCTGTTGGCTTTTCAAAGAAAGTAGCTTCCCAGGATAAACCCATGATCCTTTTCTCAGCTCCTTGGCACAAGGGGACTAGACTAATAATTTAGCTATTTGCAAGGAAAACCACGCTTGCAGAGGGAGGTGCAGGCATCAGCAGTTTTTCATTGCTGATCTGCGGAACCGCACTTAAGGCAACCAGTTGGTGTTTGAGTGCAAATGACAGAATTGACACTGTTTATTCAGAGAGGCATAGGTAAGGGGATAGATGCAGAAGTTGGACAGTCTTGTAACAAAAGCAATTCTTTCTCAATTAACTTGCTGCCCAAATTTAGGGATTATTTGGGTGGAGCTGTGCTTGCGGCAGTGGGGGGGTGTGTGTGTGTGTGTGTGTGTGTTATGTAGAGCCAGATAAGACCTGGATTCCAATTTAGATTCAAGCCTAACCTCTCTTCTTTCTACACACAAATCCATGCTAACTTACGACTCGGTTTCAGTGTCCCAGAACCTCAGAGAATGGTGGGTCAAAAGCCTAGGTCAAGGCAAGGCCCAGGTTTCAAGCCCTATTGCTTTGCATTGTAGACATGAGCCCACTGGGCTCATGCCCTGGAATTTGCCAAAAGTATCTCTCAATGCCACATGCCAATTTTATTTGTCCTCTGGACAGTTGAGTTTGGTGAATCACATTTTTCCTTTACTGCCGAACTAGGCCCAGTTCTAGAAAGATGGATATGAATTGGCAGTTTCTCACCCTAACAAATAATACAAGCAGACTTGCAAATTCTCAAGGTACAAGCTCCACTTGCTTTGCAGCTTGGGTTCTCCAACCCTGTCCCTAAGGCCTTTTTTTCAGAGCTTCTCTCAGGTGTTGAGTTGTGTGGGAGTAGAGCACAACAGATATCACACCCTGCCTTATATGGCGTTTGCATATGGCAGGAATCCTTTGTTTCAGACTTGGTTCCCAGGCCAGTTTGTGGTAAAATACAGGGACCCAAAATGTTTTCCAAAGTCATGTGGTCTGGTCACATGCCCTTGCGGAGTCAACTAGCCATTACTTACAGGCTCTCTGGAGCACTCTCAGGAAGGTTGGCCAGGTGGAAAGATCTTTTCCTAAGCCCCATTGTTTTTCCTAGTGGCCTATTACCCTGAATAGGTCCTTCACAACCAGCTGAAAGTATTTTGCCTAGGTGTAACCACTTTTGAAATACAATATTCATAACTTCAGATACAAAAATGATATAGGCAGACAATTAGTATAATCATATGTAGCAAAATAAGTTGTTCAATGACACTTGACATGACCCATCTTGTACAAAATTGGTCATAATGATGACATCATAGTAATATTATTAGAATATGATTAATATGGGATACAGTGTCACAATACCTACTCTGGAATTAAAGATCCGCACCATGGCTGAGGCTGGCGTGGGTAAACTGACTTGGCCTGGTGAGGCTCACATTAAGAGTTATGTACTTGCACTATAGATGATAGTGCAACAAAAATGATTAAAGGTCTAGAAAACATGACCTATGAGGGAAGGTTAAAAGAATTGGGCTTGTTTAGTTTGGAAAGGAGAAGATTGAGAGGGGACGCAATAGTGGTTTTCAAGTATCTACAAGGGTGTTGCAAGGAGGAGGGAGGAAAAATTGTTCTCCTTGGCTTCTGAGGATAGGACAACAAGCAATGGGCTTAAACTGCAGCAAGGGAGGTTTAGGTTGGACATTGGAAAACGCTTCCTAACTGTTAGGTTGGTTAAGCTCTAGAATAAATTGCCTAGGGAAGTTGTGGAATTTCCATTATGGAGATATTTAAGAGCAGGTTAGACACACACCTGTCAGGAATGATCTAGACAGTGCTTGGTCCTGCTGTGAAGGCAGGGGACTGGACTCGATGACCTGTAGTGGTCCCTTCCAGTTCTATGGTTCTATGTTCACACATGGGATGGGGTTCAGGGAACCTGAGGGGAGAGGGTATCCAAACCATTGAAATTAAGGAACCCCTTAGGAAACCATTAAGAACTCTTAGGTTGGGCCTGAGGTAGCAGCTATGGGCCAACCCCAGGAAGGTGTTAACTTCAGTGTAGACATACCCTTAGTAGAGACTGGGCAGTGAGTAGCATTAAGTTTGTTGTCATGGCTATGTTGGAGGCAGTGCAGAGATGCGCAGCTCAAAGTAGGAGCTTGGAGACACATTTGCGCTTGCTTTAGGCACAATCCTCTGGAAGAACTGAGGGTAAATGGCTGATGCTACAGACTGTAAGAGGATACACCACACAGGGATGCCTGTTGAAAGGTCCAAGACATGATTTCACTCATTTCTGACCCCTTTGGGGAACTTAGGATCCCAAGAGATGTGCAGCTCTAGACTTGCAGAATCTATGTACTCCCCACAATAAGACCCAGCCAAGGTCATATCTGCCATCACCCCCAGTTTCAGATCTCTGTATGCAGACTGGGACCACTAGGTCCATGGGCATAATTCCTCCCCCCACTCTTTGGATATGTCACCTTGGAGAGAAATTGCAGATGAGTCAGACGAAAGCTGGCTGAGTAGCTGCCAAAGCAGCGTAAAGTGAGGACTGACACTGATGGGCAATTCCATAGCCTCTTGAATGAAGTGGTCCCTTGAGAATAAAATGCAATACAATTATGTGAAAGACAATTTGTGTTGCAAGTGAACCCTACTAAGGTATGGCCTGAAATTGTGTTCAGTTCTGGGTGCCAGTTCAGGAAAGAGAGAGTCCACAGAATAGCAGCAAAAATGATTAAAGGTTTAGAAAACATGACCTATGTGGAAAGATGGAAAAAAATGGATTTGTTTTGTCTGGAGAAGAGACTATTGTGTGGGGCAGGGGATAAGTTTTCGAATATATAAAAGATTGTTATAAGGAGGAGGGAGAAAAATTGTTCTTATTGACCTCTTAAAAATAAGGACAAGAAGCAATGGGCTTAAATTGCAGCAAGGGAGGCTGAAGTTAGACATCAGAAAAAACTTACTTCCCGTCCGGGTGGTTAAGCATTGGAACAAATTGTTTAGGGAGGTTGTAAAATCTCCATCATTGAAGACTTTTAAGAGCAGGTGTTACACCATTTCTGATGGGTGTTTGTCTAGTTATTGTTGAGTCATGCTTTGACGATGTTGCAGATGGCTTATTGAGGTCCTTTTTAGTCCTACGCTTCTATGATTTAATGTGTTTCAGGGAGGGATGGGGACCTTAATATTCTGCTCTGTGGGGAGAGAATTTTGTGCTAGGATACAGAACACAGGGATGTTTCTTTCTGAAGAAGCCTATTTCCTGCAACTTTGTGGGTAGTTACATTTGCATAGTTTTGCATTTGGGAACTAAGGGCTTCATGTTATATAGAGCTCGTTTGATGGCCACTATTTTGTCCAACATGTTAGGGATTGAAACTGGGCTAAAACGTGAAAGCTGTACTGCTTGAGCTGTGGCTGTTTGATTTGGCTGTTACAGACCCATATTTTTTTTCTTAGGGTGGGGACCCTTGTTTTGGTCAGGGGCCACTTACCTCTCTGACCTGCAGAAACAAACAGAAACCTACCTGACCTTGCTCCGGTGCTGGCGGCACTCACGCTCAGCCCTGTGAGCTGGGGCCAGGACTTGGGGCTGCTGGTGTTTGTGTTCCAGCCCCGGGAGTGGGGGGAAAAAGGGGGCACTGAGGCTCACTGTGGAATGGATCCAAGTAAGCCATAGGAGATCATACCGAGAGGGACACTCACACGCGTGGGTTGTACTTGCATAGCACGTTTGATATTCAGACGAACTCGAAGTGATAATTATGGCTTACAACAACCAAGTGACGCCAGTAAGCCTGTGAAATAGGAATTACTGGGGGAGGAGAAGAGGAAGACTTTGGCCAAGGAGCAAGTCGTGTCCCATTCCTGTGTCACAAGAAGTCATTGGCAGACCTTGAGATTTTTCTGGGCACATTCTTCATATCCTGAGGCTGTTCCCTGCTGTCTTTGAACTAGAGAGGAAAAAGTGTATTGCTTCATCTTTAGTGCTGAATCTTTTCTAGTCCACTGAATCCTCTTGTGCGGTAGGCCGTGTCCATGGGGCCTAGCAGGAAAAGTAGTGGGTACTTCAGAGACACCTAATACAGATGTAGAAATGATATTATTGTGGCTTATAGGGAGAAAATATTAAATGAAACCTGAACTGAAAGAAATTATATCAAAACTGTTCAGCTGACTAACTTCTCTTCAAGTTTGCACTCTAACTTTTTAAAAAAATCTTTTTTTTCCCTCAAGCCTCAGACTCTTCTAATGTGTCTTCCTGATGTGTTTTACTGCAATCTCTGAAAACCAGGTCATCCTCCCAGACAGCTGGCATCATGTTTGCCTTACAGACCTGATACAGTGGTAAAGCTAGGATTTAATTTTTGCATAGTGCTGGAAATTCCCAGTGTAAGAGGGTAAGAAACGTATGGAGAAGGTTAAGAATAATTGAGAGAAGGAGCTGAATTTTTTACCTGTCCAGAGGCAACATAGCCATGTGGATATGGATAGGGCACTGGCCAGAATTTCAGGAGATATGGGAGTCTGTTTCCAGAACTGCCACTGAACTGTTGTGAGATCTTGGGCAACTCAAGTGACCTTTCTTTATCTCTTTCTACTCTCATCCTAAGCTTTGTGGGAAAGACTGTCTCTTACCTCATGTACACACCTAGCACAATGTGATCCTGATCTCGGGTGCTACTGTACCGCACATTACAATCTGTTAATCCAAGTATGTGCAAACATTTTTGGTCCCTGTGAATACCCAAAATTGAGCTACACTATGGTAAGAGAAGTGCCAGTACAGCAGAATATTGTCACCATTAATTGATGTATACTTAACATTAAGAAACAAGCTGAATTCAAATCGCTTACCAAAAATAAATGTGAAGGAGAAAGACATTTATTTTAGAAGTAGGTGACACTTATGCTGTGGTGATTTATCTAATATAGTGACAGTCTCTGGTACAAGAGGCGTGACATTGCAACCTCAGGGTCTGATGTAGCATGTTATGTGAGGATGCTGAGGGTGGCCATTTCTCCTGGCAGCACATGGGTTATTGGAAGTAAAAGGATTTCAGAATCTGAAGCCCTCTTTCCAATCTCAGGAAGAGGTGTTTTTTTTTTTTTTTATGGAGTTAAGAAGTGTTTTGTTCATTAGCAGAAGTTAATCCCAGAAAAGATGTTGCCTGATCCCTTTTGTGTGTCATCCTGGGACCAGCAAGGCTGAAAAAACACTGCAAACTTCATAGATCATGTCACTTGGATCACTAGGGGCACACCATGAGCTAGCCACCCTCTAGATGTGCTTGCTGGCTTATCTGTAGAAGCCTGCATAGATACAAAATTTGTATTGCATCTGTATGTAAAAAATGAGCCTAGGATAGCCACATCCACAGATGTGAGTATCTATAGGTATAAACCAGATATCCATGGATTTCCAAGGATATACTCATCTGGTAAAGAAGTCTCTCCAACTCCATCCCTTTAGAACAGAAGGTGCCAGAGTCTGCTTTGGAACTGAAATAATAAAGGCACGGTGAAGATTCTTGTGTGTACATTGATTTTAAAAATAATTTATTTGAAAATAAACACTTCTTTGTGTAATGTTCATAAGCTGAGATAAAGGAGAAGAGACTCAAATAACAGATTCCTTATTAGGGAAACGGCTTGCAGTTTTTAACAGTGATAGAACCTTAGTGGTTTCATCGCTACAAAAACTATTCTTCCATTTGGTAGGCTTTTAGAGTGATAAGTCTTCTAGAATCTTGAACCATTCTATATATAGCAGGGATAAAACTCTGTGAAATTTTATTGGATGGCCCAAAATATTTCCAGAAAAGCGATAATTTTCTGTTAAATATTATAGGTCTTTTGCTGAAGAACTTTAAGGGGTAGGGGGAGAAAAGAGTATTTCTTGTGAATAAGAACAAAATGATGTTTTCCTGACTCTAACACTGACTGTATTAACAAACTAAGGCAATACTAGGACTGGTTGAGCATGTTATTTAAAAAAAAAAAAAAAAGATTTGTAAATATACTTATGTATAAAAAGAGCAAGTCTGTTTCACTGTTGTTCATACAATCCTGTTTAGTTTTTTTGCATATTCATGAACTAACTTTTGGGTATTTCAGAATGTTTGGTATCCCCTAAATTGCATAAATAATTGTTCCTCTAAAAATTCACTGCTCTCCAGTATGGATTACTGAAATATACAAGGAGATGAGAATTATGCTGTATAAATTAGGCCTATACAATGTGAGTTGAAAACAGGAAGAAACACTCAGATAATCTGCAAATCATAGTTTGAAAAGCATTGCCCCAAATATTTGGGATAGAAATACATTAAAGAACAGAAGATCTTGGTTATAAATAATTTGCCAAGTTGCAAATGGATTAAAGGCCAGTCTTGTATTGAGAAGCTCTCAAACCGCTGCATTTGCCTAGCACTCTATTGACCTTGCTGATGGAAGGGTCTGGGGTTTATCTGTATTATTGTAGAACGTGGAATCCCTAGTCATGGACCAGTGCCCCTCTAGCATCTGTACCAATACAATACAGAAAGACAGTCCCTGACTCTGGGAGTTAACAATCTTAAGTATAAGATGCAGTGGTGCTGAATAGGGTTGTCAGGTGTCCAGTATTGACCTGGACAGTCTGGTATTTTCGCCTTGTCCGGCAACCCTACACGCACTCAGCAACCAGGCCCAGACCCCTTTTCCTCCCCCATCTGTCGAAAATGTCCCATCTAAAAGGCCGTTTTTTCCGAAAAGCCCTGTTTCGGAAAAAAGCGGCGGCCACCATTATGCATATGAAGCACGGGATATTTAAATCCCAGCTTCATTTGCACTTTTGATGTGTCTAATTTACATCCCTCTGCTGACAGAGGGGTATAGTTTAGATGTACCTGAAGCGGGCAGCAGTATCTCCTGTAAATGTTAACAAACTTGTTTGTCTTAAAGATTGGCTGAAAAAGAAGCAGGGCTGAGTGGACTAGTATGAGGTGAATAGAAAAATACTATTTCTCAAATAATAATGTAAGCACAGTACACTTGAACAATTTGCACTTTCTCTATCAGCTTCATGTAGCATGAACACTAATTGACTTTTTTCCCCCTTTCGCCCTACTTTTTCCTCTCTTCTCCCCCCCTTCCTTATTTATTTTAGAACTGCCTTTTAATAATTCCATTCATCTGAAGAAGTGGGTTGTGCCCGCAAAAGCTCATGAGACCACCTACATGTTTTGTTAGTCTAGCAGCATTTTAAAGACTACTAGTTTAAGTTGTTTTCTGTGTGTGGGGTGTGTGTGTGTGTGTGTGTGTGTATTGATATAATTAAAATTGTTGTCTAGGTTGGATATTAGTGAAATTATTTTTCCTAGGAGGGTGGTAAAGCACTGGAATGGGTTACCTAGGGAGGTGATAGTATTTCCATCCCCAGAAGTTTAAGTTCCAGCTTAGCAAAGCCCTGGCTGGGATGATTTCGTTAGGATTGGTCCTGCTTTGGGCAGGGGGGTTAGTTTTTAAAAAAATCACAGTTAAAACAAAAATAAAATATTTTTTAATTTTTTTCTACATTTTTCAACTATCATAGAATCATAGGGTTGGAAGAGACCTCAGGAGATTATAGAGCCTAACCCCCCTGCCCAAAGCAGGACCAATATAATCCAACATATTTTATTTTTGTTTTAACTGTGTGATTTTTTTTTTTTTTAACTCTGATCAATCATGACTTTCTAATCTCACAATGAATTGCAATTCATTTTTAAATTTTCTGACAGCCCTAGATGAACACAGTTAGATACAGCTGGATGAGGAAGTACAAGTGAAAAATGAGTCAATACTGGGCAGTATAAGTTCTCCATACAGGGGCCTTAATCTGTAACCAAAATTTTCACCAGTTCCAGAAAATACAGATTTTTATTTCTTGAAAATGTACTTCAGTATTTTCCTGGGTAATGTGGGACTACAACAGGAAAGTAAGAAAGAGAATGTCCTGTATAAATTGCTCTGCAATGTCAGATCCAATAAATGATGGATGATGTTGTCTGACCAATCTTTTTGCTGTAATATTAGGATAGGGAAGTTCTACTTTAACAGTTCAGCAGCACAAATTTCTGCATCACTGTGTTTTGGCAATGTTATAAATATCCAGACTCCTCTTCATTTTATTTCCAGCTCTGCCATGCATTTGCTATGTTGCTGTATGCAACTTAGCCTTTCTCATTTTTTGTGTATGCAGATTGGATGCTAATTTTTATTTTTAAGATATTTGTGTTGAGACATACTTTTTCACATGAGAACTTGCAAGCCATAAATTAGACATGTCTCCTGCCCGTAAGGATTTGGAAACTCTGCTTGATTGGAGTGGGAACTGAAGTTTTGTTCAGAACTTCACAGAATCAAGCCCTAATTAGAGTTCGCTTTATCTGTACAGTTGCTTAGAAATGTGCGGGGTCAAAACTAGAGTTGTATTTTCTTCTCAGTGTCACCTGATAACACTCTGAAACATAGTAAGCCAGGCCAGAAGAGTTTCCATTTTATATGTGTGTGTGGTGGGGGGGAAGAACCGAGTTTTCAGAATTTTTCATTCCAGCATGAAATGAAAGCAAGGCCAGTTAATGGTTTTCATGCAAAAAACACAATAAAGCTGTCTATGCCAAAACAGCCAACAGCACGGTGGTTAAGATACTTCCCTAGGAAGAGGGAAATAAAGCTTCAAATCAGACACATCACAGGTTAAGTGCCCTAATCGATAGGCTATTGGCTGTTCGGAGGGAGAGGGTGTGTCTCCACTTTTGTTTGAAAGCTTTAGCTCTGCAATCATCTCAGTGAAAAAAGTTTTAGTAAACACTGTCCCTTTGAAAAATGAACCATTCTTTAAAAAAAAAAAAATCTTTATTCTATTTAACCTTTTCTTTTCCTTTTAATCTTTTGAGCTAATATGGTACCACTTAATTGGCAATTTGAGGCTGCTGTGAATGCAGAGACTGATAAGCTCGAGTGTCACCCAATTACTGATGGTTCAGAGGAAAAGATGTGTCTAAAAAGGCCAGTGATACTCATGGGAATTGTCTAATTTTCCAGGCATAGATTAAAGCATTTTAAGCGAAGAAAGTAAAGCTGACGTTATATCTGTGGATACAGTACAGTTAATTCCAAGCTGCCTTCTAATTCAATGTAAATCCAATCCAGCAAAGTGCTGACTCTGTTCAACTCCTGTTGAAGTCAGTGAGTGTTGACAATGCATTGCTCTGGGCAGGAAGTACTCCTCAATTTAGTGGATCAGATCTTTTGCAGAAAAGGACTGAGAGAGCTGGGATTGCTGCTCTCCTATACCATCAGCTCTATTATGTTTTGCTTCAGGCTACACTCCTCTCTAGTGTTAAGCTATGTGATTGCAATGATAAAGTGTCAGATCCTCAGGTGTGTGTAAATCAGTGTCGAGATCCATGTAACTATGCTGATTTACATTGCCTGGTGATGATATCATCACCAATTTCAGGTTGAACAGATAAGAGAACTAAAAAAAAGTAATTTGTGTCATTGTACCTGACAAGCGTTGCTAGCAGGAATGTTTAGAGCTGCCTGGCCGGTTCTGCAAAGCTTTATCCACTGATCTGTGAAACATGAAATTAACGTTCACTACTCTGGATGGTGGTGGTGGTGTTCGCCATTGATTTTAAAGGTAAATCTGAGAAATACTGCTTAGTGATATAATTCTGGCCCATTCACACATGAACCATCAATTCAGAGAAGCAGTTAAGACCATGCTTAATTTTAACCATTGATATCAATGGGCCATAAGCATAAGCTTATAGTTAAGCATGTACTTCAGTGCTTTACTGAATAGGTATGCTTTGCTGAACTGGGGCCTGAATCCATTTGATATCTCTACTATCTTTCTTCAGTTTTAAACTTCTTAAATTTATTTCTCAAAACTGTGTACCAGGATGTGGTTAAAGAAAATCTCCATATCCAAATTGTGCAAGGGGTGGGGTGCGGTGGCAGGGAAACCTATCCGTTAAAACAGGGGTAAGGAACCTTTAGGGTTGGGGGCCACTGACCCACACTCAGGTGCCACACACTCAAGTGAGAAGCGGCAGGAGGGGAACCTCACAGATGTGCCACCCAACAGAGAAGCAGAACAAGACATTCACTTCCCTCAAGTTCCACCTCAGAGTCTAGGGGGTCTGGGGCTAGTAGATTTTGTGAGGTCCCCCTCACACTCTGGAGTGGCCCCAAAAATGGGGGGGTTCAGTGTGTATGAGGGCTGCTGGGGAAGAAGCTGGGGTGGGGATGTATGGTGCAGGCGTGGGGTCAGAAGAGGTGATGTAGGAGGAGGGAGATGAGTGCAGGGTCTGGGTGATAGGCAGCAGGGGATGGGGGCAAGGGCACAGCTCCCGGGGGAGGGACATAGCTCCAGGGGGGTGTCTGTCACTCTGCATGGCTCTCTGCTCTGCAGGGAATCACCACATGAAGGGAAGGTGCCTGCACAGAACCCTTCCCTGCAGAGCACAACCACTTCTCCCACCTTGTCAGATGGAGCCTGCAGGCTGGATCAGGCCCTGGCTTGCTTGTCTGGGCCGTGGGACTTGGGGCTTTCTTCCACGGCCCCCCCCTTCTCCCCCCCCCCAGCAAGGAGCCAGTGCATCTGCCTCAGCACCCTGCGGGGGAGTGAGGGGCGGGCCAGTATGTTTCCCGCACTGAGTTAAAAGCCCCTGCCTGACCGCTAAAAGGAAAGGTAGCTTTGAACAAGTATAAAACAGATGAGAACTAGAGAAGTTCACGAAGGATAGATCAATCCGTGACTGTTACCCAAGACGGGCAGGCGTGGTATCCCGAGCTGCTGTTTGCCAGAAGCTTGGACTGGGGGACAAGGGATAGATCATTCTGGGTATGTCTACACTGCAGCGTTTTTCTGGAAAAAACTCTACTTGCGTCCACACTGCTATTGTGTTCTTTCAACAAAGTCAAAAGAACAGAGGGGTTTTTCTGACAGCGGTAAACCTCTTTCTACAAGGAAGAAGCCTTTTTCCGAAAAAGCTGCTTGCTGCTGCTTTTTTTTGTGTGTGTGTGTGGACGCAGAAGAGGGAATTCTTTCAAAAGAAGAGGCTTCCAGAAAATAACACACGTGGCCACTCTGTCCGTATTAATCACCGCTGAAATGCGAGAGAGCGTCCACACTGATTGGACTCTCTTTCGAAAAAGCACATCCCTTTTTTTGTTGCGCTTTTGCGGTGTGGAAGCTCTCTTTCGAAAAAGGTTTTTCTGAAAAATCTCTTCTGGAAAAGCTTCTTCCGAAAGAAGTTTGCAATCTAGACACAACCTGTATGATTACCTGTTCTGTTCATTCCCTCTGAAGCACCTGGCATTGGCCACTGTTGGAACACAGGATGCTGGGCTAGATGGACCTTTGATCTAACTCTGTATGGCTGTTCTTATGAGACCCTTTTCACTTACTAAGTTAAATATAGTCCTCCAGTTTTTGCTTTAAGATATTGATAATGCTTGAGTCTTATAAATAACAAAGCAATTTAACTACTAGAGAACTCAGTGAAACAACATTATTCTCTTTTTCAGGTAACTTAATGGCAAGAAATCTGGTATTTTCATTTACCAACAAATCTTATACTCTGATTTAGCAAAACAACTAAAATATGTTTTAAAAGTTTAAGATGTAAGGTGTATAGGATTTTTGTGCAAGGAAAATGAATGGTGTTCAGATAGTGTTGTCTAAGCCTATATTAGTATTTAATAGTCCAAACTATCCATTGAAGTTTTCTCTCTAAGATGCATGCAGCTCCCTTTCTGCTATTATTACAGTCTATCTGGATATAGCTCATATGGCAGACTGAGTACTGAACAGTTATCTTTGCAACCAACAGTAAATGGAAAGTGTTTTTGAAATGACGGAGTATGTGATACAATGTGCATCAAACGAATTACCCATTTCAGTTTTCAAAGTAGGCTGGCATGAGTTAAAAATACCGCCTTAGTGTGGCAAAGAACTTAAATATGTGCTTAAGTTCACTCCTATTCTATAGAGCACGTAAAATTTTCATTTAAATCTTTATATGAACTTTTCCCAAAATTTGGGGGCAAGCTCAAAGGCAGGATGTGCTTTTGGCCCATCCTTGGAGAAGATTGATGGACTTCTGCTTTAAGGCTTTGGACTGGTATTGAAGAGATGGGGAATAAATTCTTGCCTCTGTAGACTTCCTGTATGACTTGGAAGAAGTCACTTAATCTCTTTGCGCATCAGTTCCCCGTCTGTAAAATGAAGATTGTACGGTCTTCCTCCTGTTGTGGCTGTTTAGATTGTAAATCATTTTCGGTAGGGGAGTGTTTGTACAGTGCCTAGCACAATGGGTCCCTGATGTTTGGAGTTTCTAGGTGCTCTTGTAATAGTGCATGCTCTCTCTCTCTCTCTCTCTCTCTCTCTCTCTCTCTCTCTCTCTCACTGAGAAGGAAGCCTAAAATGTCCCAGGTAGCAAAGGGAGTAGTGTACCACCTATTATGATTGCTACCCAGTAATTTTAGGAATTTAATCTTCTTCATGCTTAAAATACATCAAACAGGCAAGTAAGAAATCCTTAGTGTCATTAAGGAAGGTAAATGGGAAGCTAGTGACAGATAATCTTGTTATTAGTTTGGACCAGAATGAATTCGTTGGGTTAGTGTTTTTGAAAGAAATAGTGAAGGTCATGCCTCAAAGACTGGGAGACATTTCCCTAAGGGAGACAAAGAAATGTGACATGGTTTTATGATTATGCTAAAGTAGGTAGTCAAGCCACAAGCAACAGTCAAAGCTGACAGGGCTCCAGGCCCAAATGATTTGTTTTACATCATTCTAAAGCAAAAACTAATGAATAAGAGAACCTGTAGTGGAGATTTATTTTTATATATAATATATATATTATTATATCTATCTTGCTAAGAAAGGGGAAGGTGATTGATCTACAATAAGGGATTAAGAGATTTACAGTTAAATTCAGTTTCAGGGGAATTTATTGGAAGCTGTGGGATGTTGCCTGATCTCAGATTGCCTCTAAATTTCCAATTACCACCTTCAGGGTTGACAGGTTCTTTGTCCCAGGATCAGGCCCAGTATTCAGTTATTCTCTGGTTAGGAATCCTGATGTGCACAAATGTAACACTCACACTACAGGAACTCTTGTATATTTACAAGTTTATAGCTTATTAATAAATTTAGCACAGTCACAAACACCCCAGTTTCATAAGATACATAGGGTATGTACATGTATATTTCCATACCATATACTCACACCATTCCTTCTAGAACAGCCCAAGGTGTTAACCATCATCTTCCTCCTCATCTGTGACCATCATTCTGACACCTCCCAAGGACTACATCTCCTTCTCCTACCATCCCTAGGTTGGGATGCCACTTTTATCATACATTACACTGACGTTGTTATGTTTGATGTATATTCAATAGGGGATGTTTCCTTTTCTCCTTTATTTGTATTTCCTCACTTTTCTAATGGTGAAGTGTCTTTTTCCAATATATTGGTGAGTATATCATTGGTCTCAACTTATTATCATATGCGTCAGATCGTTACCATGGGCCTTTCTGTATCAGAGGCAGCAGGGAGGGAGAACGCAACAGTGGGGGAGGGAATGCAAGTAGTCAACTAGATTGTTTATCGTCTAGTCGACTACTTGTTGACATCCCTCCTCTGGGGTATTGAGATGAAACTGTATAACACTTGTTTAGTGCTTTGAAGATGAAATATTAAGTAATATTAAGATCACTGGCTTAAAATAATAGTTATGTTAGGCCCTTGCATCCTGAAATGGTTGAGCAAACAACTTGGCTTCCGCATTACCAGCCCCAAGCAATCAGAACTCACAGTAGTCATGAGATTTAACACACCCAAAAACGTGTTTATTTGGCTTTGGAGCCATTTGAAGTCATGTTTCCAAGCTTTCCTCTGCAACTATGAGGGTTACAAAAACTTAATTTTTTAAAGTACAAACTGACATTTTCACAAAATGGCAAAAACATAATGAGACTTGTGATAAACTTGTGAAAGTTGGCTCAGCGTGTCTCACGCTGCCTTGTGCTCACCTGCAGACACTGCGCCGCCCCCCCCCACCTCCACCCCCCCCCCCCCCACACACACAGCTTGCCCTGGCCAGCATTCCCAGCCAATGGGTGCTGCAGGGGTAGAGCTTGCAGGCAAGGACAGCACAAGAACAGCACCCTCCCCCTCTCCCCCCCCACCCCCCAACCCTCGCAGCGCCATGGCTGCAGCCCGTTGCGGGGACAGTAGTGTGTGGAGCCGCCTGCCCTGCTTCCATCAGGCAGGACCAAATAACACACCAGCTAAGAGGGCCTTGCAAAAAGATCTGTACTTTTGGCAACCCGGAGATCTCTTGAGCCTGGGGGTCTGGGCTGCAGCTCTGAAAGCCCCTGCGTTAATCTGACTGTGTCTGGAGTGGGAGCTGGCTCAGGGTGTAGACTCAGGTGAAGAGATTTGAGTGTGACTGCAGGGTAAAGAGGAAGCACACAGACAGTATGCCTCTTTTTATCTCCCAACTAAAAAACAAGTTTGTTGCAGAAATGCAGAAACTAATTCACTCCACAGCCATTGCCTGAAGTGGCACAATTTCAAATAAGTAAATGGGACCTTTCCTAGGCGGACAAAGACTGTGTGCAACTGCTTTTTTAATACACATACTATTGGCAAAACCAGTTTGGAAGTATGACTTTTATTAGACTTCAAAAACTATTCTGATTGTACATTTGTTCTCCTTTTTTAAATACTAGCAGTGAATTTTGAGCATAAAAGGGTACAAAATAGATAAATATTGTAATTATCTGTCTTAATGATCTGTTTGGATCACACATGTACTAGCTTTACTTCTCCCCCAATAAATAAGTTTTCTGTTAATTAAAGAATTTGTTTTTTCAGCTGTGGGACAAAACAATGTAATTTACTTTTCTCACTCCCTTGTCCTCACTCCGTCCAAACTCTTGACTGGAGCCTGTTTCTTAAACACTCATCCTCTAAAATTTTATCTTTCAGAGCTGAAACTCTCAAGACATGTACTTCCTTGGGCTGTTGTCTTTGCTGGTTTTGCAAAGTAAAGCTTTCAGCACAAATTTTCCTGATGAAACAATTTCAGAATTTTCTGTGAACATTTATAACCAGCTCCGGGCCACCAGGGAAGATGAAAATATTCTCTTCTCTCCTCTGAGCATTGCTATTGCCCTAGGGATGGTGGAGCTTGGAGCTCATGGGTCCACCTTGAAAGAAATTCGACATTCCCTGGGACATGACAGCTTGAAAAATGGTAAGGTCTAATGGTGTTTTGGTGTGTGTGTATTTTTGTTATAAAGAAAGAGATGGAGCCTATTGAACAGCCATAGAAACATCAAGATTTTGTTGGTTTGGTTTAATGACATCCTGGCCAATAGTTTGAGCCCACCGAAGCATATTCTAGTAGACTTGTCATAGAACTGTAAACTCCGGAAATCTAGTCCCAGTCCTGACGCTGCTCAAGATTCAGGATTCAGGTCATTTCAACTCTTCACTTCCACTTGCATTTGTAAAATAGTGATGACATCCACCTTAAAGGCGGATCCAAAATATTTTTGAGGATGATAATTTTGTTAATGCCTGTAAAACAACTTGAAAACAAACCAATAGAGTTAGAATGTAGTATTGTTAAGGAGAAAGTATGAAAACCTGTTGTTGCAGTTGAAAAGTAGTAGAGGTTGGACCTCCTTTGTCCGATGACCTTGGGACCTAACCCATCCCAAAGGAGGGAATTTGCCAGATCAAGGGAGGTCCCTGCCACTGGTCTCCCAGGATGCTCCCCATCCCTGCAGCTGGCTCGGCTCTGGCCCCATTGCCACTGGGCTCCAGCCTGCAGGGCTTGGGACCCAACCCACGGGGGCTCCTTGGGAATGGAGCTCCCCAGCTGTAGCAGCTCTGCTTCTCCCCCGCCCAACCAGGAATCCCTGTGGACAGGGCTTGCCAGCTGCTCCACTTCTGCCACACTCTGCTGGGGATCCCTGTGGACTGGGTTTGCTAGCTGCCCTGCTTTCACTGCTGGTTGCCCCACTGCTGCTGCCCCACCTGTCTGAGGCTTCCTGGGGACAGGATTCACTGGTCCCACTGCTGCCCTGTTCGGCCAGGCCTCCCCGAGGACAGAGTTCACTGGTCCCACTACTGGCTCTCTGATCCAGCAACATCCATAGTCCTGTCAGACCACAGATGTCACTAGACCGGAGAGTCCCAGATTTTGGAGGTTCAATGAATAGAATTTCTTGAAACTGTAACTTTTGTGTGATTTGTGTAATGTCTAATGAAAATATTATTAATATAGCTATTTTGATGGGACTAGAAGATGATCAAATGTAAAATAACAGAAGAAATCTTAACAGCTGGTGTAATTTGGTAAATATTTACCATCATTAGAAAAGAAACTCCTATTTAAAATCTGTAACAGATGGGCAGATAATGCCTATTGTATGAACTACTTGTTAGTTGAAATACAGAGACAAGAAAATATGAATCTCTTTTCAGTGCCCATTAAACTCACTATACTTTTTCTCCATATGCTTTATTGACTTCTGATTTGACTCCAAGAGCAATTCTGGTTGCTGAGATTTTCAGTCTTTGAAACCTGTCGTCACTGTCAGAGTTCCTGGTTACCTAAAAGACTGCTTCTCTCCATCTCTGTGCATTGTCCTGACAACTGCAATTAACTGAAGCAGTTTTTCAAGTCCCTAAACTTGAGTTCTTCAGATAGAGTTCTCAGTGGCGGATTCAGCATTGAAATTTTGTGTGTTGTTTTGTTTTGTTCAGGGCCCAAAACTGTTAACATTTTAGGACACAATACAAGACCCATTAAGCATTTGGGAGGGAAATATATGTGAATAATTTTCTACAACTGTCAGGGTTGTGTATGGGAATGAGGGAATGGCTTGCTAATGCTGTGTATAGTGGGGAGTAGAAACCCAAATGTGGCATTACATAGTGGTCTGCCATGAGGATTAATTCAACTGTTTAGGATCTGAAATGGAACAGTCAACCAAGTGCACATGCTAGTTGTAGTAATATATAGTGGTCATTGTGTGTTTGTACTGACTTCTGATTTGTTTAAGCTTTATAAATCTGAGTCTTAAAAAAGAAAAGAATGATAAACAACCTGAAAATGTTAATGGGCCTTCTGTACTGGAGGTTAAAACGTCATTATGAATTGATAGTGGAGAGAGTATGTAATTTTCTTAGTATGTTTGTTTGCCTCATGAAGAAAAACAAACTATTTCTAATGTTTTTTTCTTTGTTTTTTCTCTTTTCTCTTCAGGTGAAGAATTGTCCTTCTTGAAGGATCTTTCCGATATGGCAACTACTGAGGAAAGCCAGTACGTGATGACAATTGCCAACTCCCTTTATGTGCAAAATGGATTTCACATCAGTGACAAGTTTTTGCAGTTGGTGAAAAAATACTTCAAAGCTGAAGTAGAAAATGTAGACTTCAGTCAAAGTGCAGCTGTAGCCAACCACATCAATAAATGGGTTGAGAATCATACAAATAGTAAGTCCCTATGGTTCTTTTATTTCTCTTACTGTAAATATTATTGTTTTGTCTTGAAGTAGGTCAATATTAGATGATCTCTATCTTGTCTGAGCCTTCTCTTTCACTTAAGATTATCACTCATGATACCATCTGCAACATGTTTTGTTAGTCTTTAAGGTACTACTAGACTATTTGTTGTTTTTTAAGTTTTTTTCCTGTTTTTCCTGTTACAGACTAACTAGGCTACCCCTCTGAAGCTTAAAGTTGTTATTTCTCTTACAGAGAATTCTAGCATCAGTTCTTAATATAATTGTATTCTTCCTGTACTATCATAGTCCTTTAAAAATCAGCTTTTGCCATCACTAACCACACAATGGTATATGATAGACTATCATTTTCTTACACATAGAAGAGGAAATAATTGTAGTATCTATTGATTAAAAAAAGACACTTCACTAGTAATCAGTCTAATCTGAGTCTCTATCATCTGCATTTTAATATAGATGTATTAATGAAAAGAATATTTTAATCATGCTTTCTATCTAAAACATGCTTTCTTTCTACTACATAAAATGTTTGCATTAATGGCCTGAGCTTAGCAATGACTTAAAATGAGAATAGTGGGTTCTCGTTACTTCTCAGAATCAGGCCCAAATTAGGGATATGGATGGTTAATGGGTTAACTGGTAGGGGCTTGGGCAGCTTCCCACCTGCTGTAGGCAGGGAGATGCTCCAGCCCCTGGAGCCCATCACAGGCAGGGTTCCTCTGGCCATCTGGCTGGAGCAGCCCCTATCCATGGTGGACCTGTCTCTCTTTCCACCGCCCCCTTCCCTTCTGACCAGCCAGCCGGAGCAGCCCCTGTCCGTGACGGGCCCAGTCCAAATATATTTAGGAACATAGGACCAGTTTTGGTAGACAAGTGCACATCCAATGACAAAAATCTGGACACTTGCAGCCCCTGCTGGCTGCAATGGAAACCATATCACTGTAGCCAAAGACAGAATTTGGTCACTAATCAGGCTATTCCTACTAAGGGGAACAGAGATCACTAGTCGGACAAAACAGTACATGCAAAACAGCTAAAGCAAATGTTTCTACTCAGCTCTGCTTTAGTATTCTGATCATTGCCTGCGTGGTGCTCCTGTTGATTGTTTGGTTCCATACCTACTTGGAGAACAGAGTATAAACGCAGCGCGCGTTCCAATTTGTGGATCAGAGAGAATAACTTTGTTCTTTTTCTACCACTTGTCTCTTAATTTGTGATGTTAATATTTTAACAATAGAGGCCAGATTCTGTCCTTGGTTGCAGTACGGTAAGTCACTAAAGGTAATGTCCAGAATCTTTCCAGGAATTTCTACCACATACATGTCCCAAAGGCTGGAGAAGGATGGCAGGAGACACATTGCTTGGTTATTGTCTTTGGTCCACTCCCTCTGGCACTGGCCACTGTTGGCAGACAGGATACTGGGCTAGATGGACCTTTGGTCTGACTCAGTATGGCCATTCTTATGTTCTGACATCTGAGCTAGTGAGAAGCTGTGGGAATAAGTGCTTTATTGCAGAGGTGAGGAACCTTTTTTCAGTTAGGGGCCATTGATCCACAAAAAACATTAATCAGGAGCCAAACATAAGCCACACATGTGGTAAAATCCTCCCATCTGTTTGGAGACACAGAGACGAAGTGGGCAAAGTAGCACCAGCCATGTAATAGGTCACATCATGCTGTCATAGGTGAATGTGTGGTTGAGTGAATCTTTCTGCTTTTAGAAGGTGCAGTGTAAGCAACTGTCTAATGCCTGCTGCACAAGCATCCTTCATGCTGACCAAGCTGGCAGTCTACAATACACTGGGGACATGGTGCACTGCCAAGAATTAGTGGTCTCTCAGTTTAGTGTCACTGTAGTACCAGAGCTTGTTCTTGCCTGGCTGCTGTCAAGGGAGGAGACCCTCTCCCTTAATAGCACAACAGTGCCACAGCGGTGGTGAAGATTTCATCCATGGCTTGTTAAACACATTTCTGTCAAAGCTTTGAGTAGTAAGTGCTCAAAATGAATGAGACCCAATTGTCTTAGGTTTCTGTATCAGTGTGGAATATTCTTAATATACAATAGTCTGTGTTACCAAGAACTGGTTGGAAAATGCCAATGAAAATGAAATTTCAAACAAGGGAAGGGAAGACTTCTGAATTGTTTTCCATGTTGAAACCAGCTTTTATGTTGGAACTCTGCGTGTGGGGCGGGAGAGGGTGGGGGGATAAACTTTCTGCTTCATGGGACATTGCCCTGCATAAATTGAAGTATAAACAAACAGTCACACTTCCAGTACAGCCTGAACCAGATTCTGCCTGCCAATACACTAGTGTGATACCAGTCGGTTGCTCTGGGGCGCTCTGCACATTCATCCAGAGGCAGAATTAGACTCCAAACATGTTCATGCACAAATCACAAGTTGAGAAGTAAGAACCAGATACAATTTTTTAACCCATTGTAAAGCATGTTAGTGTCACAAATTGGAATAAAGAATCCTCCTGGGATGAATTATTTAATTCATTGACTAGATTTGTCCCTATTCCTACAGAGTTGTAAACTCAAAATTATTTTACTGAAACCAAGCTGTATGCTATCAGCTGTATCAGGTAACAGACAATACACTCTGATTTGGAATAATTTATTTAGGACTGTGAGAATAGCAGATGCTCTGCTCTGCTAACAAGCCTCTCATGACTAGAGCAGATGTAAGATGTCTTTTTTTTTTTTTTTTTTCTTTTCTTTTCTTTCCATGAGCAAATGTCCCTGGATCAAATACTGAGGGATTCCTCCCTTTAGCAATCCTTACCCTGGAGCCTGGGATGTTGCTTGAGTGAACACTGGGTACTTGATGCACTCTTGGGGCTAGGGCCAAGGCAGGACAGCCATCCAGGGTGCAAAGCCATGGCAGCAGCATAATTTTGGAGTTAAAAACAGTAGGGGATTGTAATACACTTGCTCAGCCACAGAGCAGATTTACATATTTGCTCATCATAGGCTGTGCCCACTCTTGTTGTCAGTCAGTGGGGCTCATGTTCTTAAAGTTAAGCACATCCTTAGGTGCTTCTTCAGATTAGAGCCAAAGTCCATAAATGTTGATCCCCAGAAAGAAAATAGAAAACTGTATCTTAATACCAGGAGAAACATTCTTTATTTGACCCGCATTTCCTCTTAATCAAGGTTTTGGTGTGAGCTATATTTCAAAATTACTGCTCAGAAGCAAGTGACTGGTAGGCACTTTAAGGAAAGATTTACATACTGACACAGTGATTTATGTTTTGAAAATGGTGGAAACTTGATTTTGTGATTTACTGAGAAAATCTGAATTGGAAATTATATGTTGGTGCTTTTTTGCAAGCTGGATGAGTTTTAATTGAATATTCAATTATATGTGAAGTTTGAAGCACTCTTTTTCCTTTCTCTGACAGACATGATCAAAGATTTTGTCTCATCAAGGGATTTCAATGCTCTAACTCATTTGGCCCTCGTCAATGCAGTCTACTTCAAGGGAAACTGGAAGTCTCAATTCAGACCTGAAAACACAAGAACTTTCTCTTTCACTAAAGATGATGAAAGTGAAGTGCAGATTCCAATGATGTACCAACAGGGAGAATTTTACTATGGTAAGCTGGGACCTGGACAGCTGACTTAATTAGTACTATCTGCACTAACGTATTGCAGAAATGACACCACATATTCACCCATGCACAATTCTACACATGTCTGTGTATGGTTGCCAAACTCCTGATTGACATTTCCTTGCTGGGTATTTTTTACACAGATGGTCAGTTACACATTGCCTTGACAAAATTTGCTGCTTTGTTTTATAATTTCAACAGGTAGGTAAGCTTTGTTTTATTTTATCAATTTAAATTTTCAGTTGCAGGACATTATGATGAAGGTAAACAGTAATTAATGACACTAGACATAGAGCGTCAATAAGTTTAAGCTTTATGATGGTTAAAAAAAACAAATTGTCAACATCACATATTGAACATACAAAGTAAAATATCCTTAAACTCTTCTATACTCTTGAGCAGCAATTTTCTTACTTCATCCGTAACTGTCTGTAAACTTCAGCACTTGTCACTTCAATATCAAACATTTCATAATTTTAACATTTGATTTTATCATATACTGATGAAAGGTGTCATATCTTATCCTTTCAAAAGCAGCTCTTAAAGTTACCAGGCTTTAAGGAAACTGAATTCTTTGTTGTACTTCTTTATTGCCTCAGATTTCTAAAATGTAACTAAGTGCCTGTCTTGTGCTCTTGATACCTATTTCATAACTTATAAGGAGGTAAAGGATCGCATCTATATATCTGCTTCAGACTGAGGGGAAAAGGGGTGCCCAGAAGGATAACAAATCTGGGTTCTGGCAAATCAAGCATGAACCAAGTAAAGGAATTCATTTTTCTCTACATAAGGATGTAACTACATTTGGAGAGAGAAAATGTTATGCAAGTAAAAGTGAGCAATGTATAGCTGAATTGTTTTTATGGTGACACCAAGGTAATAAGAGAAGTATTGGTCAAATAATAAGTGGTATCAGATGCTGAGAGAGATGTTGAGATTTACTGGCATGGTTTTTTTCTGAAACCTATTCTAACATACTTGATGGATCTCCTTCCATAAATACTCTTATCTTAGAAACACTTCACAAACTTTAATTGAACATCACAAAGAATCAGGCAGCAAGAAAGATTCAGTAATTGAGACAGATTAAAATTTTCAAAAATACCTTTAAGTTGCATCTACATTACAGACTTCTGCTAGCGTAATTATGTAGGTGAGAGATCACGCCACTTCATACCCTAGCCCCTGACTGAGAACTCTGCCAGCACAAATCTGTTTAAGCCCCATTTTAAATGTGATTTAGGTATTTGGGAGCTTTAGTCTCATTGAGAATCATCAGGGCTTAGCTTTCCAGTCTACTTAGGCTTTTTGGAAATTTTTTTACCCAACTTTAAGATAGGGATATAAAATCCCATTTTAATCAGTTAAACATTAGGTTAATGTAACGTTTAACTGGTTAACCAACTAAGCAGGATCCCTGCTGCTGCAAAGCCACCTCCCCAGGAGCCGGGATGGCAACGGCTGCTACCGGCCCCATTTCTGGGGAGGCTTCACTGTGGGTCCTGCAGTCAACTCCCCAGGAGTGGGGTCGGAAGCACCTGCCAGCCCCACTACCATGGAGCCAGCATGGATCCTTTGACCGGGGGGGGGGGGGGGGGGTGGGGAGAGTGGCCAGGCCTTCCAGGGATGGGGGCTGCTCCAGTGGGCCCCATGAGACAAGAGCCACTCCAGCCCCTATTGGTTAACCTTTTACATCCCTAGTTTAAGATGTGGTTAGTTGTTTTGCTGTCAAGTACAGTGCACAGTTTTTCTATGTTTAATTTCAATCTGATAGATAACATAAGAACATAAGAATGGCCGTACTGGGTCAGACCAAAGGTCCATCTAGCCCAGTAGCCTGTCTACTGACAGTGGCCAGCACCCGGTGCCCAAGAGAGGGTGGACCAAAGACAATGATCAAGCGATTTGTCTCCTGCCATCCTTCTCCAGCCTCTGACAAACAGAGGCCAGGGACACCATTTCTATCCCCTGGCTAATAGCCTTTTATGGACCTAACCTCCATGAAATTATCTAGCTTCTCTTTAAACTCTGTTATAGATAGTGTTGCAGAGCATGCTTTTTCCTACAGTTTGTTTAGTAAAGACAAAGCTAAACGGAAATGTTTATGATTGAATTATATTTTTTGCAGGGGAGTTTAGTGATGGCTCCAATGAAGCAGGTGGTATCTATCAAGTTCTGGAAATACCATATGAAGGCGATGAGATAAGTATGATGATCGTTCTTTCCAGACAGGAAGTTCCACTTGTCACACTAGAGCCATTGGTCAAAGCCCAGTTGATTGAGGAATGGGCTAACTCTGTGAAAAAACAAAAAGTGGAGGTATATCTACCAAGGTAAGGATATATTTGCAAGTACACATTTTTAATACAGTCTGTTGGTATGTGCTTTGCCTGCTGTGTCACTATATGACTGTACAGGCTACCAGAGAAGTACTGGGGCAGTAGCAAATGCTTTTGATTATCACAACAGTGCTTTTCTGTGTTAAGGGCAGCTTGAGATTTGACATGTGCTGTGCAGGGGGGTAGGTTTTAGAATAGAGATGTGACATTTCTAGGCAGTGAGGGAACGGGGGGGCAGTGCGAATCTCTGGAGATTTTCCATTAAAATTATCTTCTTGGGATCATTTTATTTTGATGTAACTTGAAACAAATTTAAACCTTTCTTATTGTCTGCACGGATTTTAAGGTTGAAAGACTGATTCACGCTAGTTTCTTGGAGCAATGGCAGATCCATTCCATCAGACACAAACTTCTTGTCAAACTTTTCTGTAGCCATCTGTTTCAGTGGTGATCCTTACAAAATTACCTTTTGGATAAGGAAGTATTTGCAATTTTTTAAACCTTAGTGTTTGTAATATGCAAGATTATTTTGTAATAAGAAAGGAATCCCTCCACATTTGTTTTCCCTTTGGACCTGATGCAAAGACTATTGATGTCAATGGCAAGACTCCTACTGAATTTAGAGGAGTTTAGATCAAGCCTCTGTATCTGTTTTCCTTAGGTGACATTGGCAGCTTTTCAACCTACAGGAGAACTTCCCTCCAATGATGTATGCAGTTTTTGAAAAATGCTCTTTAACCATCTTAATTTCACAGTTTAGACTCACTGAGCTTCATTCTATCTCTATACTTAAGAATGAAATTGGATTTCATTTATAGTTTTATGTAAGGCTTCTTAAGGCCACACTACAAATTGCACAGCTGCAAAAAAGTGGCACAGGAGTGGTTTGAAAATAAGGAGCAGGTGGTGGCAGAGCACATCTGAAGTGCATTATCTTCTAGTGGTTTTAAGGAAGTATTCTTTGCCACCTTTCTGTTGTTGCTGAACGAAGACCTCAAATGGTAGTGACTGCACTTTATTTCAGTTGAATTGAAATGATGTGTGTATGACCCAAAGGCCATCTGGTGCTGAGAAGGGATACTTTGTAACCTGTTTGATTTTAAACAAACAAAACTCTTAACCTAACCCTTGCCCCCATAAGAAGGTCCTTCTCAAGAAGATGCCCACAGCCATGGAGCATGCAAAGGATTGTGGAGCAAACCCTAAGTTTTAGCGCTAGATGAAGGCAAATCAGAGCCCTAGACAAATCAAACCACTCCGTTCTGCTTCTATCTCAAACCATGCTTTGGAGAGGCAGAAACTGGGGGGGGAAAACCTCCCAGAAAAGCAAGAACATTATCTTGGAGGTCTTTGTTTCTCCCAACCCTGAGACAAAAGGGGACCACCTCTGCCCCTTTCTCCCTCCGAAGAGCAGCTCAGGTAATCACTTCTACCACCACCCTTGCCCCCTGTACTCTGGAGAGGCCCCAGGGAGTCCTGCAGAGCAGCCAGGGTGTATCCACTTGGAGTGAGACCACTGCACCTGTTCTTTGGCTCGGTTGGTGTTCGCAGGCCCTCCAAAGCAGTTCTCCCCCCATTGAGCTGCATGGGGCAGTTCATCCCTCTCAGAACTAATGTTTCAGGCAGTTTGCAGTCTCAGGCGCATGTCACTGCATCCGTTACACTCCAGTCAGGCTTTTGAAGCTTTTCTTTGCAGCCATAAACATTAGGAACTTAAAAAAATAAATAAAGCAGTAACTTTATAGCGTCACATGATTCCAAGAGTCAGGATCCTAGGAGCACACTTATAGTACTTAGGCTTTAATTCAGTCCTGCAGGTTATGCATATTTCCCCACTATCATTGTTCCTCCTCCTCCTCTTCTTTAGCTAGTGTTCATTCCTCTTCATGTGGAGGAGTCCATCCCAGCCAGCAGGAAAATACAGATCTACCCGCAATGTATCCCAGTTTGCACTTTCATCCAGCAATCTTAAAGCATTTTGTAGACCTTAATGAATTAAGGGTAATCAGCATGGATAAAACTGGGTGCCATTAATTTCCTCCTTTATTAAAAAAAAAAAACAAACCCTGAGTTTGAAATTCAATATAGAGAGATTGTAATTCCCTCATTAAATTGCAGAGATTAACTGTGCACTCCCAGCATGCTAGATTTCCATTAGGATTCAAGGGTGATCTGCAGGATTTTATCGGAGCACTAAATAAACACTGCATAAATATTTTATGCTCTGACTGAAAAAGTATGTTATGAAATGTGGCCTGCAGACTCTGTCCGCTGAGAAATTGAAAGCAGCAGAGGAACAGAATTACATTTTTTCATACCCCTGAAAGATGCTATCCAATTATAAAGTGAACATTTTTTATACTTCTACATTTGTAATAGGGCTTGAATGACTAGCCAAAGCAGAGTTAATTGCAACTTTTCCAATTTCTGTCTGCACTATCTGTGTGCAAATGAAACTGTATTACTTCTCTTAATAGCAAAGGGGAGAATTGTACAGGATTGTTAAATTATACTTCCTCATTTTTCATTTTCAAATCCATTGTTTCCAGCTTAACCATGACTAAAGCGATCAACATTTTAATCCACTTTGGTGTAGAAGTGAAACAAACCATGAAACTAATTTACAAAAATCTTTCCCAAGCATAATTTATTTGAAGAGTACCAAAGGGAGAACTGCCAGCCATTAGCAGGGAGTGCCGTCTAAGCAGTTCTTCTTATGAAGTGTCTGTCTGTGCCTGTTTGTTCTGTCCTTTATCTTTTTATTTACTTGCCATCCTTTAAGATGTGCCTGAGGCTGGTCAGTTTCATGTGCCACAGTTTGTTTTTAAAAGGGGGCAGAGGGCCAGAAAGCTTTTCCTACTTGCTCATTCTTTCCTTGGCCCTTCTTCTATTTCTGGCGTTCGACAGCTCTTGTTCTTCTTCTGACATGGCTCTAGTATAGATGTACAGAATTCTTTACAGATCTGTTACTGCTGCGAGTGAGGGCTGTGGTAGAGGGCTGCCGTCTGGTTTTGATGCCCAAAGATGAGGAGGAGAATGTTTGTTTCCATCACGTCCGCTCCGATGAGTTAGTTTTTGACACCATTGAAAAGCTGTGTTAAAATGCTGGCTGCTGTCATGTCTGAAGCCACGTTAACTACCCATATAGAAGCCTAGGCTCTCTGCTAGACTAAAACACTGCTTCAAATGCTATAGGTTTATACTGGCAATCTAGGCAGGTGTGCATTTTACCCTGTGAGCTTGTTCCTCTTTTTCATTTGCCTTGCTCTTAGCACTGCATAAAAGCATGCACTATGGACCAGTTTGAGAGCCTAATTTTTCCATCTTCCTCTCACAAGCAAAGTAACTTTTTGAAATAACCTCTGGCTGAACTAAATTTTGCTCGAGCTCCTTTTGCAGTAGGAGCAAAACAAAAAAATAGATCCAGTCGTCTTTGATTCTAGACATGCACAGCTGCTATTTGGTTCATTCAGAATACAGCTCTTCAAAGGAAGCACTCAGCATCTTGTAGAATTGTACCCCTTCTCCTTTCCTTTCTGTTTTGTCCTTTCTGAACCATGGAAGACTTTAGATGAATCGTATTAATTAATTCTCTACATAAATTCTAAACTGAAGACACTGTTCTGCCAAGGACATAGATGTATCCTCTAAACCTCACAATGGTATAACTTAATCTTTAATGCAAAACTCCTCTTCTATAGCTCTTTGAACACAACATCTATTAGAGTGCTGGATCAGACAAGAGAAATTTAGATACTGTGTTTTGCTATCCCTAGATGATATGGTGCCTGCTTTACAAAGAAACATGGTCGTTCACTTTAGTGAGCTCTGGATCACCCCCTCACTTCTAGATAGGTGAAAAGACAGACTAGTGCTTACTCCCACTCTTTCTCGTACTTAGCTATCTCTTCAGCCTTGTTGTGCTACTTCTTAGCTGCTTTCTTTATAAAAGTCTCCAAAGAGAGATTAGCATGAGAACAAATATAAATATATAAAATCAAAGCTACTGTTATAGAGGAAATACTGTAATCCCCAAGTGTGTGGCAGATGTCAATATTCCCCTTTGGATAAATGTACTTAGACCAGTCATCTTGTCTCTTAACCTGTGGCAATAAACATTACAGGGGTTTTTGAAAGTGCATCTCGTTCACAGGTTAAAAAATGCTTTCTCGGGGAACAGATAACTGACATTTTTCACCCTCATGGAAGCATAAGGTCATGGAACAGTTTTTCCAGTATATTATACACAAACAAGCTTTCATGGCAACTCTGCTAATCCTGTCTTTCTCTGCTATCTCTTGTCTGTTTTTTTGCATTGATTTAAAAAAAGTAGTTCAGGTTTTCACGTGCATTACTCTCCCTATGGTGTCTCAAGCTGTTGATAGAATAGATTTGGGTTCATCATGTAGGTTTTCTTTTTGTCAGGTGCTGTCAAATAACTGCAATTTTTCAGTGACCCTGACTTCTGGGTAAGAAAATTTGATTTGCCTTATTTATAGCATTTGAAGGTCTAAAGTAAATCTCCTTTTGTCCAGTTGCCAGTAGCACTAGAAGGCAAATATTTTAGAGCTTGTGGAAATATGCAGTTTTTCTGCTCTGCATGAGGCACCCATCCTGCTTATTATGGAGGAAACTGCTACTTCGGATACCATGTAATGCAGCATTCCCAACCATAAAGAGTGGAGTGCCTCAAAGGTCTAATTTGGGTGCTGGGGCTGAACAGGCTGTTCTCTGGACTGTCAGCTTTCATAATTGTCATAATTATTTTTTTAAATCTCTAGCTGTTACATGAAAACCTTAAATGTAACTGGTACAGTGATGTCTTCCTGAGTTTGTAGAGAGCATGAGGTGTGAACACATCCAGTGCTTTCAAGGGGAGAGCATTCAGATGCCAATTGTTATGTTAATTGTAAACTCATTGCTTACCAATGAAAAAAGGCTTTGTATCAGAAAGATATATAGACTCTAGACTGAGTCAGCTGATTTTTTTTAAATATGTCTTTCACCTTTGCCATATGTTGTTAATGGGGTGTAATTAGTGTTACCTTTTCTTAATGGGCCAGCTTGGTTTTCAGAAGTTCATGCAACACTTGTAACATGCAACACTTGTAACATATCTCAGTTCATATTTAGGAGTACACATTTTTATGATGATCAAATATTTTGCCCTTTCAGAAGTCTGAATCAGAATACCGCCTACATTGTATATACTGTCCATATGATATGCTGTTCGTTGGTAATATGCCAGATAAACTTTGCTTCCCCCCCCCCCCTTCCCCTTCTGCAACATACTCGGTTTTTGGTGGGGTTGAGGGATTTTTCAAAAATAACTCCCACATTTCTTTCCAATTTATTATACAAAAGTATCTTTTCATGTATCTGTTTGTATTCTCTATTTTTTCTGGTTTATTATTTGTCATTTATCTGCTAAGCATGTTATTTGTAGGCTAATAGTCCAGAGACTTAAACCCACGTACATTCTATTTATATCTCATAATAATCTCTCTGCAGTTTGACGTTTCCATTTGCGGTTGCTGGGCTTTGCTTTCCCCCCTCCCCCCCAACCTCTGGATGGTTTTTCAAACCCATTACCCTCACTACCATCCTATCTCCTTGCTTTAGTTGTTAACCAACAATATTGAGGTTCATCAGATTGTGTATTTGTTCTCTGTGGGAGCCATCTAGCTGATTTGACAGTGGCAGTATGAGATAGTAGTAGGCAGCTTTATTGTAGTGCTTACTCTTCTTTTAAAAAAAAAATACCAATTGCTTTACCTACCATATGTATAATTAGCTAACCTAATATCCGATAATGTCACTCTCTGGGCCTGTGGATTAGTGGCATGCTTGGGCTCTTTAATTTTGAAATTTACCTCAGTTGCAATAAATATTCTTCAGCATGTTCATCTCTATATATGGCACTCATGATAGTCCATCCACACCATTTAAACCCAGGTTAATCCTTGCATTGAGGGCCAAGCAGCTCTTCCTAGGAGTTTGCATTGAAGTCAGCGGAGGCGTGGAATGAATAAAGAATTTGAGGGTTTGGCCCTTAATGCAGGGCTAAAAGCTGTTCAAAATGCCTTTCACTGATTATCTGCATGGGACTTTATGTGAGTTTCCATTGCATTGCCATGGGCAAAGTGGGTGCTGTGTCCAGAGCCGGCAATGGGGCAACTGTCCTGATTTATCTGTACACCATGCTTTCCATTTTATTCAGTAAGACTGTGCAGTGTTCTGACAAATGATCCCAAGCTGATGGAGTGGAATTTGCTAGAGCACCAGAGGGGACATCCTAACTAGTGACATTGTGATAGTCACTTGGTAGTCTTGTGGTATCCTGCCAAAATCATGAACTCTTAAGGAGGACTGCTTCTCCTGTTTCCATCCTAAGCACCAGAAACCTCCTGTAGGTTGTTTGAGCACAGTGCTTTAATTCTTCTGTTACTATCAGTAAGCTGTAGCTTCTCTTGTCACTGGCCCTCATAAATCATATTTTCACTTAGACAAATTCTTTCTTGGTAAAGAATATTAATATATGTTTAACTGAATTTTTGTTCAATCACTTTGGCTTACTTTTTAGCTCCTACATTTTTTCCCATGAATGTGAATTGTGTTTTTTTTCCATTGTCTTGACAATGGGAAAATCTAGCTGATCTTTTTCATTCCATTCTTCATCATTTCGTTGTTGTTTAGGCTTCCAGATTTTGTACATGCCCTGACGTGGTCAGATCTGTATTCCTCATAAACTGCTGTCTGCTGGGTCAGGCTTCTGTGTGTTACCCCTCATTGCTCATAATGATCACATCAATAGGATCCCAGCTGCTGGGATGTTGACACTGTTGTATTATGCATAGTTTATTAATATGTAATAAAACTTAACAATTTTTATGATAAGAAAAGGTGAAGTGGCACAATTTTTCTACTGGGTCAAGATAATGCAAAAATATGAACTGAGTTTGTGTGCAACAGTTTCTAGGCGCATGACTTGCTGAAGAAATTGTGTAATGAAACCTATCTCTATTATGTGCTTTCTCTTTGTGACCCTACAGTTGATGTCGGCATAATTGAAATTCTTTATAATTAATGTTCAGGTCATTTTTATAGAGAGCCTTTATTACACAGATATTTTCTATTATGCCTTCTCATCTATCAATAGACCTCGGTGACATTTCTAATCTAGCTAAGGGTAACCCTTTCTCATTATTACTTTGATAAACTCCTTCACTACAGGACCTCCTAGTCTAGGAGCCAATCATGCAATATTGAAACCAGTGAGAATTTTGCTACTGACTTCATTGGATGCAGAACCAGAACGAATTACTGTAACTTTCTTGATATTCTGTGTTTTTCATCTTAATTAAAAACTGAGCACTCTTATTTTCCTAATCTTTCTTTTTGCCGGCAGCTGTCTATAAAGTTTCTGAACTCTTTTGTATCACTCACTGTTCCATTAGCTAGATTAAACTAAATCGCATTCTGTTTGATATTAGCTAGCTTTCTTTTTCTACTTTATTTTTAATCAAACTACGTTACTAAGTTTTTACAGGCAGGAATTTTGTGTATATCTCACCTATCTAATATTGTTAGCATATTTTGGGGGTTACTACAATACAAACAGTAATTATAGAATATTCTAACCAGGAATGTCAGTTATGAATATATTGTGTATTTGTAAGCCTTTCTTTAGCATGCTTCACCATACTATAGCAACAGGGTACTAAATTTGTTTTTCTATTTAACATCATATTTCAGCCTCCACTAACTACAATTTACAAACCTGTTAATAAAAATAAATTCTAATACATCCTTGGATTTTGCAAATCTCTCATGCTCCCTAGGTTCACAGCAGAACAGGAAGTTGATCTGAAAGATGTTTTGAAGGGTCTTGGAATCACAGAAGTATTCAGCAGAAATGCTGATCTCACTGCAATGTCTGGTAAGAGGCACTTGTTTCCAGTTTTTCATGATACAGAATGAAGTCTCAGCATTATTGAGAGAACACCAAAAAGGACTGCCAAATTATTTTTGCCAGTAATGGAGAGCTAGGTTTCTGTGACACTGTAGAATTCTTGCATATTTGACAGCGACAGTGTGCATTTTTCACAGAATTGTGAACCTTCCCAGAACAGTTTTAAGAGTGGTAAATCTTATAAAATAATAATCTGTGGGTTTTACCTTTAAGAGCCCCCTACTCCTAGTGTTTTTTGTAACTAGCAATGCTTCTGTTGTATGAGTAAAGAGGAAAGGGAATATCATGCAAAAGGTGGATGCCTCTGAACAACATTGAAACAATACACGTGGCCTCAGTGGTTCAATGTTTTGTTTTTATCTCGTAGTCTGAATTCAAACAGCAAGTGAATTGTCATCTCTTACCCCAGGGGTTGTTGGTCCACAGCATTAAGCTATCGTGCAGTTAATCATCATCTGTGTAGAAAAGGCACAGGAAAGGAAAAGTTTTTAAGATTAAGGCACATGGGCATAAATAACTGCATCTGCTGCCTAGCTCTACAAGCCGGTTGTCAACATTTCACTTTCATAACTACGAAAACCCATTAAGTGTAGAAATGCATTTCAAAAAAAATCAGCACTAAGAGCTGTTTTGTTTTGTTTAAATGAATGTTCTGAAGGGTGTTGAGCAGACGATCCCCAGAAGTGACAGAAAGCTGTCCTTTTCTGAGAAATTACTCCCTTCCCTGCAACAGCAGCAGGGACGTCGGTAGCACAAGCTTCCCCATATTCAGGCCTGACCTGAAGGCTGAGAAACTGCTTCAATCTCCAGGCTCATTTTGTCTTTACTTTCAAACTGTCAGTTGTTGCCAGTTATCTGACTCGAGTGGTTTCATAGCTCTAAGGCCAGCAGGGACCATTATGATCATCTAGTCTGACCTCCTGTATAACATAAGCCATAGAGCTTCCCCAAAATAACTTCTAGGCCATATATCTTGGTAAAATGTCCAATCTTGATTTAAAAATCACATGATGGAGAATCCAGAATGATCCTGAACCACTAGTACAATTTGCCAGTTACTGTCACCTTTCAAATCATTTGCCTTGTTTCCACTCTGAATTTGTCTAGCTTTGGTTTCAGCTACTCATTTACTGGGTGGGGAGCGAAGCTAAGGGGGCAGATGAACCTGGACCTGCCCCAGCGGGGGGACATGTACCTCTTCCCCCAGTTGTGCCTGCTGAAGCCACAGCAGCCATGGAGATGTGCTCCTTACCTGGCTTCAAGCTGCTGTGGTGAGAGAGGTCTGAGGTAGTCCCCTCTCCCTGGGGCAGACTGCATATTGAATCCCTCAGCCCACCTCAGAGCAATGATTTAAATGAAGCATGGACGTTTTCATTTTATTTTCCAAAAGCCAAAAATTAATTGAATTAAGAACCCGAGCAATTCTGGGTAAATCTTTTAGTTTACTGTATATTTTAGAGAATTTGTCTGTTTAAGAATTCCTCCTAAATGGTAAGAGCTAGGATCACCAAATTCAGTATACAGCTTCCTCTTACCATTACTTAAAGCAACTTAAGGGTTTGGTTGTGGCAGTAAAATGGGATGTTCCTGAAATGGGATTGTTTCTCATAAAACCAAACAGAAATGAGACCGATTCACCAAAGCAAGTACAGTCCTCAAAATTGACATAACTGAGCGAATGTTGAAGGAGACTGAACCAAGATAAGCCAGAATAATAGGATGAATGTGGAATAGGATTGCTTCTCAATAACCCTTATAGAAAAGAGATAAAATGGAGAAATTTGGAGTAGTGCTCTGTTTTGGCACCGTTAAATCAATGCTTACGTTTTGAAAACTAGAAGAAAGTGTTATTGGAACTCAAATTTACTATAGCCCTTGTTTGTTAAAACATAGCAGATTATAAGAGTTTACTAAGATGAAGGAAAAAATACACATGATACAATTCCCATTTTAAAACAATTACAAAAAATAGTCAATGGAAAAATTGTCAATTTTTATTTCAGATTTTTTTAAAAAAAACCTTCATAAACACTTCTTTTTGAAAAATATAATTTTATATAATTTTCATTTTCCTTTTTATTAAAAAAAACATAATTGAGTTGAGGATTAACCTGCTAGTTAAGTCACCCTTCTCTTTGCTAAGCTTATCTGACTGCGGCCATAGCTGCAAGATGAGGAGCTATATCCTAGGAATGAGTGCCTCTTTAAAAAAATATAAAATTTGGGAATCAAGATGGAAAATCTGCTGAATGTGAGCTGCCAGTGTGATGCTGAAGAGTTACTGTAATCCTGAGGCATAATCAGGGATTCTTGAGTTGGAGTACAGAGGTTATTTTAGCTTTGTATTTAGCAGTGATGCGACTGTTGCTAGAATACTGTGTCCAGTTCTGTAGAAAAGTTGGAGAGGGTTCAGAGAAAAGCCCCCAAAATTACCAAAGAATTAGAAAAACTGCCTTTTAGAGAAACACTCCAGGTGTACATTTTGTTCCTGGATGTATATACATTTACGTTAAGCTTTATTAACATTCATATTGTTTCATTGTGTCCTGTTTACTAACCAATCCAGATCTCTCTGAATCAGCAGCTGCTCTTCTCATTATTTACCACTCCACCACTTTTGATGGCATCTACATACGAATCATCAAAACTTTGGTTTCTTACAGGTTATTGATTTGAAAAAAAAATTTAAATAGCATAGGGGCAAGAAATCAATCCCTGAAGGACCTCATTGGAAGTGCACCCACTTGATGACAATTCTCCATTTACAGTTCTATTTTGAGGCCTATCAGTTAGCCAGTTTTTAATTCATTTAATGTGTGCTATATTAATTTAATATCCTTCTAGTTTGTAATCAGTGTCATACACTTTACAGAAATTTATATTACATCAATGCTATTATCTTCATCAGCCAAACTTGTAATCTCATCAGAAAAAGATATCAAGTTAATTTGACAGAATGTTTGTTCTCTGTAAACCCATGTTGATTTTACACTAATTACATTACCCTCCTTTAGTTCTTGATTCATTAAGTCCCCTAGCAATTGCTCCATTATTTTCCCTGAGATCGATGTCGGGCTGACAGGCCTATAATTACCCAGGTCATCTTGTTTACCCTTTTAAAAAAAATTGATACAACATTAGCTTTCTTCCAGTTTTCAGGAACTTCCCCAGTGCTCTAAGACTTACTGAAAACCAACATTAATGATCCAGTGAGCTCTTCGTTAACGTAATTTACATTTCTATAGCTCTGTGTCCCTTGTCTCGGAGCACTTGATTAGTCTTAACAAACGGACAGTCTATATCAAGTTTCAGAGCGGTGTGGACATTAGGAATTGCACGAACAGCTATAATTACTTGGCTGTTTTGCTGGCTGGATTTGAGTTAAGCCATATCCAGCTCCCAAATTCCAGGGCTATTCAGTGTCTGCAGAAATGCTGGTTGAGTTGTTTATGCTGTGGCCTTGTGCTTTCAATGCTTATCCTACATTAGTTCTGTTAATGGGTGGGGGAGGGGCCTGGGGGAAGGAAATGTATCTGTTGGTGGCCCTTTGGGGAATCCCATAGTCACTTTCATTTTCAAGGTCCTACACTGAAGCCACTCTCTTCCCACCTAGGAAGCTGTAGCCATGGGGTTCTCAAAGTGGGAGTCGTGACCCCTCATAGCGTCACAAGTTGTGCGGCAGTTGTGATCTGTTCGCCTTCCAGCCCCAACCACGTGTCACCTCCAGCATTTATAATAGCGTTAAATGTTTTAGAAAATAATTTCTGATGGAGGGTACTTCTCAGAGGCTTGCTTTGTGTAAGCGGTTACCAATGCAGAAGTTTGAGAACCACTTCTATAGCCCTTCTAGATCACTGCTTAATCACACTCAGGTGGATACGTGAGTTGTCATGGGTGTCTCCTTTCTCTATCCCCTACTACTGAAAATTAGAGCTGAGGGAAGCTTTTAAACAACAAAATTTTTTAATCTGAAAGTTTCTCCAAAAATACTAAAGATTTGTTTTCCAAATTTTCCCTTTTTTGCAAAGCTGATTTTTAATTTGGCTCATTTTCCCAGAGAGAGGCATAAACATCAGTGAGCAGCTCTGCACACAGGAGTGCAACAGATGCAGGATTGCCGACGGAATTGTTAGGCCTCTGGCCAACGTGGCGGGGTTGGTCCAGAGCCTCAGGTGGAAGGGGCTCCAGTAGCAACTTAAAGGACTGAGGGCTCTGGCTGCTGTTGCTGTTGCAGTTGCAGAGGCAACCGCCGGGAGACCTGGTCCCTTTTAAATCACTGGGCCCCAGAACAGCTGCCTTGTTGCGTGCCCTCTCCCTTTTGGTGGCCCTGAACAGGTGGATTGGATTTGTGTTTAAGATTTCTTTTAGCTTGTTTTGGTTCTGTTTTTTAATTTACTCCAGTGTCAGACAAGAAAAGTAAGCTCTGGGCAAAAAAATTAAAAGCTTGCCTTTTAAATAGATCCACAGTATGCCTGGTTAACAGGGATTTGCATGTCCTGAAGTTAGCTCGTAGATCCGTGCATACACTTATTGGAAAATGTGGCACTTCATGAAAGTTAAATGCAAACAAGTAGAAGCTTTCTTTATTCAGTTATATACTTCTACTTACACACTGTTAAAATATGGATAGACTAAATGAAAGAACATACAGAAAGGCTTTAAATGAACATGATCAGTTTTTTTTAAGCTTCAGGGGGTAGCTAAGTTTATCCTGTACCGACTAACTTGAAAAAAATAACAAATGGTCTGGTAGCACTTTATAGACTAACAAAACATGTAGCTGGTAACATGAGCCTTCGTGGGCACAGCCCACTTCTTCAGATGAAGAAAAACTCCAATCATCTGAAGAAGTGGGCTGTGCCCATGAAGGCTCATGATACCAGCTACATGTTTTGTTAGTCTATAAAGTGCTACCAGACCATTTGTTGTTTGGGTTTTTTTAAATCACTTTATCCCCGTCTTACTTGCTGCCTTTTTATTACTGCCACAAAAAGCCTCCTGAATTGCGAAGGCCCAAGGACATCTGGTTGAAACTTCAGAATTTTTCATGAAATATAAATCTTGAAATTTTGAAAAGTTTTCATTCCAAATACAAACACAAATTAGAAACTTGAATGTCTGTTGCAAAAAGGAAATTCTGAAAGAAAAAAAATTCAGAAAAAAATCTAAATTCTACCCTCAATCTAAAAAATGGAGCCACCAGCTAACTGTTGAGGACTGCCTTGCTGCTTGTAGGGGACTAGGAGCAACCAATGGAGTCCCCTGGGGCCAGAGGAATCTCCACTCATAAAATGTGACTGCTCTAGTCCTTTGTTCATGGTGCAGCATAAGAAAACTTGACTGTCCATCAAACTTGGAAATCATTGGTTTGGTATTTCCGCCTCATGCCAGGGGTGTGTGGCAGCAACCATAGTTCCCGCACCACTGCCTGGCAACCAGGGTCCAAGCTCTGGGTTAGTGCAATTTTGTGTATACGGAAGGGGTATAGACTTGAGCATGAGTTCAAGGCCAGGGCTTACATTCTAGTGTCGACACACCCTGAGAGTCCCTGTTTAAGCCAGGTTTCTATAGCAGAGACACTGGAAGCCCTGGTATCTGTGGTCCCTGGAATACCCTCCATGGCTGGGTTACTCGACAGTTCTCCAACAGCCCATAAGGCAAGAAAACAAGAAGGCTGCGCGCTTTTTTTTTTTTTTTTTTTTTTTTTTTTTTTTTTTTTTTTGGTAGGAACAGAGGCTGCGTTTTGGAGGAAGCTTGTTGAAACTGAAACATGTCTGTGAAACATTTCAGTTTCTAGTTGTGACGACGTGTCGGAGTCCCCCGACTCCTGCACCCCCGTAGTGGCACGATCAGACTCCACCAGCCAGTAGAATAGAGGGAGTTTATTGCTTCTCCAGGATACAGCACAGCATAGATGTAATCTGGTTACAGGGCCAGGCCTAGGAAGCCTCAGCTCCTCTTGGGATGGGGGAGACAGGGCCCCTAAATCCCAGCCTCCCTTTGCTCAGGCTGCTTCCTCCATGATTCCAGACAGAAAACTGCCCCTCTCTTCCAGCCCTGCCCCCCTTGCTAGGCCTGGCCTCGCCCCCTTCCTTTGTTTCTCTCCCTGGGAAGTAACTGGCCGGACAGGTTGATAGACCCTTGCATAATGATTCATCCCCTGTCCTGCTGGGCCATGCTACAAACAGCCGCCAGCAGGGGTCACTCACAGCCCACCGCCCAGCATAGCAACCAGCAAGGTACCAGCACTACATCACACTAGTAATCTGGGTTTTCTGATGAACACCATTCAATCCCAACGAGCTTCAGAAATCAAATCCAGACACAGATTGTTGACTTCAGTGGAATTGCATGGGATGCTGTCTCAGCCCATAGGAATACAATTGCAGGATCACCACCTTAACTTTCACCATTATTCTTTTCACCTGGGAGCCCCATTTCTGGAGCACAAACCCAGACCCAAAGAAGTTTCTTGCCCCAAAGGGCTAACTATCTGGCGGTTCAGTTTTTGTACTTGATTAATCTCCAAAAAGGGAAACGGACTAGTCAACTTTACTGTGATGCCTGGATTGTGAACAATGAAGGGGGAAATATTTGAATTTTTTAGTCCTAGATGTAGCATGCTTGTGGGGACAGAAGCTCTTTAGCACCCTCTAAACCTGAAGTGGGAAACTGAGGAAATGTTGCTATCTGTTGCAGGTCTAATTCAAATACTAGCTCCCTGCTGTGCAAAAGGAGAAAACTGAGGTTCTGTGAACCTTCTGGCAGATGTAATGTGTATATACCTAAAGGATTCCATGGGTGCCCAAGGCTGAACCTTCTGTATTTTGCCATGAAATGGGGGGGGAGGGGGAATCAATTGCTCTGTTGGTATTGGGATTTATACAGTTGGATTTTGTTTGTTTTTTGTTTTGTTTACACAGACTAAATTTTGAGGTCTGAACTATTCAGTATGGTTTGAGAATTGTCCTGGAGCAATTCAAGTCTGCCTTATTAGAATGCTCCCTATATTGTCAGCTGAATATGGTATTTCTCGCTTTCTGTCCTGAGGTGATGGGTAGGGTGGTGGTGGTGTGTGGTGTGTTTGTGTTTGTGTGTGTGTGTGTTTTTTTTTTTTTTTTTTTTTTTTTTGCGTGCACTGATAAAATGGAAGCTGCCTTGATTCTCAGAAGGGACCTGCAACTCAATGAGGAGTGAAGTGATTAAGGCAGAGTCTTACTGAACCATGTGCGTGGAGGTATATCACCCCAGTAGGCTTCCTAGAGGCATTGTGGTACAGGTAGCTATCCTTTCTCTGGAGGAGAATGGGCCAGGGAAGCTCCTACTATACACTTCTTTCAGTTACTGAAAACTAGAGATTTTGACCCGACTACCATTGTGTTCCCAAGGATGTGAGGTGCAAAGGCATATTCAATTTGCTAACAGGTCACATTTGCTAGAAGGAATACATTTAACAACTCTTACAACATTCCTGGGCTCCTCGGCTGGGACTTTCAAAGGTGCTTGGAGAAGTTTAATGCCCAAATTCCACTGAGTTTCTGTGGGGTTTGGACTTCTAACTGCTTTCGGCTCCTCTTGAAAATCCCAGCCTAATTTAACTGTAGCTACTGGAGAAAATGGCGAAAGCATTATAGTTCAATTAAAACTGCCGTTCATTATGCAGAGGTCAAAAAGGCAAGCCAAGTAGAGTGTATAAATGGGAGAGAAAATACTGATGGTATATTAGATGTATAATTTGCATAGTTTTTTTAAAGTTGTAATAGTACGGTCAGTTCTCAGTCTGATGCAGGAGAAAGTGAGAAGCTCCAGAGACAGTCACACAAGTGAACATGCTTCAGTATGGAGAGAGATTGAAAAGACTGGGATTGTTTTATTTGGAGAGAACAGGATGTGTTAGAGGCATATAAAATGATGACTAGTAAAGGGGAAGGAATCATAGAACACTAGAACTGGAAGGGACCTTGAGAGGTCATCGAGTCCAGTCCCCTGCCCTCATGTCAGGACCCAGTACCATTTAGACCATCCCTGATATATGTCTATCTAAACTGCTCTTTAAATAATCTCCAGAGATGGAGATTCCACAACCTCCCTAGGCAACTTATTCCAGGGTTTAACCACCCTGACAGTAAGGAAGTTTTTCCCTAATGTCCAACATAAACCTCCCTTGCTACAGTTTAAGCCCATTGCTGCTTGTCCTATCATCAGAGGCCCAGGGGAACAATTTTGCTCCTTCCTCCTTGTGACACCCTTTTAGATACCTGAAAACCACTATCGTGTCCCCTCTCAGTCTTCTCCTTTCCAAAATAAACAAGCCCAATTTTTTCAGTCTTCCTTCATAGGTCATGTTCTCTAGACCTTTAAATCATTCTTGTTGCTCTTCTCTGGACCCTCTCCAATTTCTCCACATCTTTCTTGAAATGTGGTGCCCAGAACTGGACACAATACTCCAATTGAGGCCTAATCAGCACAGAGTAGAGCGGAAGGATGACTTCTCGTATCTTGCTCACAACACTCCTGTTAATGCATCCCAGAATCAGATTTGCTTTTTTTGCAACAGTGTCACACTGTTGACTCATATTTAGCTTGTGGTCCACTATGACCCCCCCTAGATCCCTTTCTACAGGACTCCTTCCTAGACAGTCGCTTCCCATTCTGTCTGTGTGAAATTGATTGATTGTTCCTTCTTATGGGAAAAATGCAAAGTACTTCACTTATTAGACTTCATCCTATTTACCTTAGACCATTTCTCCAGTTTGTCCAGATCATTTTGAATTATGACCCTATCCTCCAAAGTAGTTGCAGCCCCTCCCAGCTTCATATCATCTGCAAACTTAATAAGTGTACTCTCTATGCTAAAATCTAAATAGTTGATGAAGATATTGAACAGAACCCAAAACAGGCCACTGTGGAACCCCATTGTTATGCCCTTCCAGCAGGTTTGTGAACTGTTAATAACTACTCTCTGAGAACGATTATCCAGCCAGTTAAACGCCCACCTTATAGTAGCCCCATCTAAGTTGTATTTGCCTATTTTATTGATAAGAATATCATGTGAGACTGTATCAAATGCCTTACTAAAGTCTAGTTATACCACGTCCACCGCTTCTCCCTTATCCACAAGACTCGTTATCCTATCGAAGAAAGCTGTCAGATGATTTGTTCTTTACAAATCCATGTTGGTTGTTACCTATCACCTTATTATCTTCCAGGTGTTTGCAGATGAATTCCTTAATTACTTGCTCCATTATCTTCCCTGGCACACAAGTTGAACGAACTGGTCTATAGTTTCCTGGGTTGTTCTTATTTCCCTTTTTATAGATGGGCACTATATTTGCTCTTTTCCATTCTTCTGGTTTCTCTCCTGTCTTCCATGATTTTCCAAAGATGATAGCTAAAGGCTCAGACACCTCCTCTATCAGCTCCTTGAGTATTCTAGGATGCATTTCATCAGGCCCTGGTGACTTGCAGACATCTAACTTTTCTAAGTGATTTTTTTTAACTTGCTCTTTTTTTTTAATTTTATCTTCTAAACCTATCCCCTTCCCACTAGCATTCACTATGTTAGTCATTCCTTCATCATACTTCTTGGTGAAAACCGAAACGAAGAAGTCATTAAGCACCTCTGCCATTTCCAAGTTTCCAGGTTTCCTGTTTCTCCCTCCTCACTGAGCAGTGGGCCTACCCTGTCTTTGGTCTGCCTCTTGATTCTAATATATTTATAGAATGTCTTCTTGTTACTCTTTGTCTGTAGCTAGTTTGAGCTCATTTTGTGCCTTTGCCTTTCTAATCTTTGCCCCTGCATACCTGTATTGTTTGTTTATATTCATCCTTTGTGATTTGTCCTAGTTTCTACGTTTTATATGACTCCTTTTTTATGTTTCGATCATGCAAGATCTCCTGGTTAAGCCAAGGTGGCCTTTTGCCATACTATCTTTCCTACGCAGTGGAATAGCTTGCTTTTGGGCCCTTAACGTCCCTTGGAAAAACTGCCAACGCTCTTCAGTGATTTTTTTCCCCTTAGCCTTGCTTCCCATGGGAAGGAAAACTGGAATGAGGTATTACTCTTTCCTCCGTACAAGAACAGAAGTAGAGCTGGAAAGCAACAGATTTAAAACCGATAAAAAGAAATACTTTTCTTTCAATGCAAAATTCACCCGCAGAGCTCATTGCCACCGAATATCATTGAGGTCAAGAGCTTAGGAATCAAAAGTGGATTCACTGTTTTATGTGGCTAATCCTAAAGTATTCATGGTTACATTAGATAGGCATAAACCTCATGCTTCAGGGCGTAGTCCAGACACTGTCTGAGAGGGGTTAGGAAGAAACTTCTCTTGTGAGTAAGTTAGTCTGTAGCTATGAGATTCTTGCACCTTCCTCTGAAGTGTCCAACCCAGGCTATGTGAGAAGCATTATGGATTAGATGAGATGACCCTCTGTGTGAGCTCCTGTGCCCTATAATCTCTGTTTACTGTGTGGCATTTTTAAGGTCCAGATCCTGCCATCATTTGCAATCAAGCACATTCTTATAGGACTACTCCCTGAATAAGTGTTGTTACTATTTAGAGTTCATAATATCAAGCCTTGATGAGGGTACAGTGATAGGGCCCAGTCCTGCAAGTTGCTGAACACCTTCAGCAGCCACTCGCTTTATTGGAAATGAGGGGCTCGTCTCCACTACACCAGGGATCGACGCGGCAGTGATTGATCCCTCAGCCATCCATTTATCACATCAGCTTAGATGCAATAAATCAATCTCCGAGCGCTCACCCGTTGACAATAGCATCGAAAGGAGAGCAGCCCTTGTCCACTTTACCACATGCAAGATGTCAACTTCAACTACGCTATATGACTAGCTGAAGTGACACAGGTTACATCAGGGGCTAGCCTAGACTACACCTAAAGGTGCTCAGAACCAGGCACAATCAAGAGCTTTGCTACTGGTTTTCAATGGAGAAGTCTCCAGCACCTGATCTTTCAATTAGCATTTTCAATAAGGCAAGACTGAGTGGGAATTTCATGGCTTGTCAGTCATTAAACATGACAAGGGGAGTGAGGTACTACCCTTTCTTTATAGGACCAACTTCTGCATGTGAGACAAACATTTGAGCTTGTTGTACTGGCCTTGTCTGTCTCATATTCTGGTACCAGCATAGCTGCAATACCGCATACAGTCAACAAGCATTAGCATTCCTTTGGGTTTAAGACATACCATCTACAAGCTCATGGTATCCCTTACTCCAAAGGGTTTCTCTTATTACATACAGTGATTAGTCTAAATATTTAATGAAACTGTGGAAAGATTCTCAACTATAACTGAAATTGCACTACATGGAATGGAAAAATACAGGCTATTCCCCCCCCTGTGTATAGAAGGGGAACTATTATAGGAGAGAGACTATACAGAAAGACTTCTAGCTACGTGTTTGTTGGAATATTTTCCTCATAATTTACTGACCGTTTTTGCATATATTGCACTTACTGCTGAGAGTTTACCTGTATTATGTGACAGAGTGAGTGCAGCGTGGAGCTAGCTCAGCATTCTGAACTTCCTAAGGGTCTCCACATGGGCAAAATAGGGTGATGCCTGATTGGTTCTGGGTGATTAACCAGTCAATAAGGTGATTCCGTTAAATGGGCAATGAGAAGAGACGGGGGGAAAAGAGTTGGATGGAAAGGTAAAAACTGAGAGAGAAGACTTTTCTCTTTTTCTTCCTTGCTTCCTCCCATCTAAGGGATATGCTGAAGCTTGGAGAAAGCCATGTGGCAATAGGATGTGATCCTGGATGAGACACTGTAACTAAGATGCACTCTGGTCAACTTTATATAAAGGTGTATGGAGATGGCTTGCAAAATGAAACCCAGAGTGAGGAAGCACATCCCATGACATGCCAAAACCCTGCAGTTTGTTCTGCAGAAAGTTCATTTTATTTGTTTAGGTACTTTACTTGGAGTGGTAGCTTCCCAGGAAGGCTCAAATTAACCCCTTGGCCTCTGGATTAAGGGTGCAAATAAGCCATTTAGACAAATCGTTACTTTTTTGCATTTATCAGAGTGAGAGTTGTGCTTAGCACACAAGATAAGCAGATGATTTGACAGATGTGCTAAATTAATACAGTAGAGGCTTTTTCTCCCTGTTTTCATAGGCAACAGCAGCATTTCTGAAAGCTTAGAATGGAAGTCTAAAGTTTGTACAGTACTTAGCAGTCTCCTGTACATTTTACCATATAAGATCCCACAAGAAATCAGTTGGGGCTTTTGTGGAAGAGATGTGAGCAGCAGAACTGAGAGCTAGTTCAGTTAAGAGCCAAGGACGTTTATCTGAAGTTAGAGAGACTTACTGGACTCATGTGATAGGCAGAGCTGTCCTTCATCTCCATTGTTTACCTTAGTATTAGAACCATTATCCCTTGTTCTGAGAGAGAGTTTACATAAATGAAGATCAAGTAGAAGAATATTCCCAGGGTGTTTCTCATGGTGATGATTCAGTGTGTTCAGTTAATGATCTGATAGCAGGTATTGTGTACTAAGGGTTGTCGTGCACGGCTTCAGAAGTTGACTTAGCTCCCTGTTATAAATGTTCTGTTTCTTTCCCAGCGCTCAGTTTTATTCTCTTGTGCCTATGTGAATGAGAAATTTCATAGCACATGCTCTTGTGTGATTATATGTGCAATGCAGATCTAATCCAGTGTGTCTATAGAAATACTGTAATGTATTACTGAGATGTGGTGAAAAATTGTTAAAGACTGTATTAACCAGAAGTGTCAGAGCCTTTTGCCAGTATCTTATATGTTCTGATCCTGCTGCCATTGAAGTCGATAGCAAACCTTCTAGTGTCAACCGTAGCAGCAGGTTCAGATCTATATTGAATTGCTGGGAGGGGGAAAAAGAGCAAGGAACAACCCAGTGAACTCTGAGTCAGTGACAACATTTCCATTGGCATCACTAGGTATGAAGCCAAATCCTTGGTGAGCACAGGTGGTGATTCTATTTCAGTACTATCTGACATGGAATTTTTAAAGTCAGGATGGAGAGAAAATATGCATGAATAATTTGGGCCTGATTGTGCAAACTCCTCCCAGGAGTCCTATAGCCACTTTGAGCATTGGTTCCAAATGGAGAAACAAGTAACTACTCTCTGCTTGTCACTCACGTTACATCCCTTCCCCTCCCGCTCTTGACTGGCCTTTATGTAGAGTTTCATCACAATCAGGGCTCTCTTAGTTGTTCCAAGGTGCTACTGTAATACAAATAATAGTTAAATAAAAAATATAAACAAGGAAAAGGCTGTTTTAAATGGTTGAGAAAGCTATCAAAGTTCAATCTGTGATTGTTGTTCTCTTTCAGGTATTGGAGGTTGATAAAACAGCTTTTTAAGAGCTTTGCTTTTTACTAACCCACTTTAAAATGTCTCCTTTTCCCCCTTCTCCTCCACCCAGATAACAAAGAGCTTTACCTTGCTAAAGCAATTCACAAGTCGTTCATAGAAGTTAATGAGGAAGGCACCGAAGCTGCTGCTGCCTCAGGTACCTGACTCTGAAAATCTGAAATAAATTAGAGGGCTGGCTGTCCTGTATGTATTAGTATTTTTGAAATGCCGTGGTGCAGAGCCAAAAAGCCGAGCACAATACAGCATGAGGACACAGTATGGCAAATGTCCTGGCTTCCAGAGATGACGCTGGAAATTGAAAATGCCAACATTCTCTTAATATGAGTGTGTCATAAAGTGTCTCAAGTGCTCAGTGGAAAAATATTGCTCCTTTCTCCTATCTCCTTTTTAATGAGTGCTGGAACGGTACATGCTACATTTTTTAAGCTAGATTTTCTTTCTGGGACTTTGAATCTTAGCTATTCAGAATGGTTGTGGTTATTGTATTTTTCTCCCTTGTGTGTGATTTGCTAATTGAGAGGGTCTATGTGTGTTTGTTTTTTTTTCTTTTCCAAATGATTAAAAGTACCTCAGTGAGAGTGTTGCATTTTAATAGGCATGTAAACAGGGATGTGAGCTGAGATACAGTAACTAGAAAAGGCTAGCTTGTCAACAGTGATGCTTCAAGGGCCAGATGGTCAAAATACTCAGTTGTCACAGGCAAGTCTTGACACTCCCTCCTGCAAATGAGTTATTTCATTTGCCAACTTGCATTGTGATTTTTCTCTCCGTAAATACTTGGACCATTCTTCAAGCAAGAGAAAAGCTGTGCCCTTTTCAGTGAATCCCAGTTACTCTTTTTGAGCTTGGCATTTAACATTCATGTGGGCAGATTATTGGCACTCATAGGTTTTCTATTGCCAATGCAGTAAAAATGAAAAAGTCAATAAACCACTGGAAACTAATAAAGCCCTAGTGAAAACCTTAGAAGATTTCCAAATATAAGAAAATACCAAAGGGCCAAAGTCTGCCTGTTTCCTCCTATTTTGCTTTTAACCCGATTCATTGGAGCTGAACTGAAAATTGCACAGTGAGCCCACACCCTTAACTCTTCTTCCATCTAATAAGTGTTTTTGTGAGCACTGAGGACAGGCTTAGAGCACTGTCTAGCACAATAAGAATGGTAAGAGATGCCGTCCACTGTAATGCATTTTTCTTTAAAAGGGAATGACCTTGATTACCCAGAGGTTCTGCCTTTTCGCAAGTTATAATCTATTCCATCATCACTGGAAATAAATTGTGCCAGAGCCCATAGTTAATCATTCTTGAAACATAAATAGACATGTAATTATTTAGGAAGTCTGCTTCATTTTAGATTAGATTGTTCATGCTGTTTCTTGGTGACAATGCAGTCCTGTAAGCTTGAATTCCTATTTATGGGCTTTACAAGCATCCCTTGTGAAGAAGTTAACACTTGTTAAGTTAGAGTATAGGGAAGATACAGTAATACCTGACTGTACTGCCTGTGTTGTTCTCTTCCCTTTAGGAATGATTGCCATTAGTAGAATGGCAGTGCTGTACCCCCAGGTTATAGTCGATCATCCATTTTTCTTTCTGGTCAGGAACAGAAGAACAGGTAAGTATATCCAGTTTCCAAGCTGCTTTTTCATTGTTTACAGTGAATCCCCATCAGATCCATGCAGCAGAGGCTTCTGTTTAGATCAATAAGCTGGTCTCAAAGTGTATTTTTTTTCTTCACTTTGTTTTGCAATGCTTTATGCTTAGGGATTTTAACTAATCTTTCATAAGCAACACTCCTCCCGACCCCACAGGAATAGCCTGGAAAATTCTTGTTGCTTTTTATTATTATTTTGAGGTAAGTGATTATAGGGAAAATTTTACCAGTAAATTTAACTGAGGGTTGAGACAAAATTGCCATAATTTTAAGCCATAGCTCTACATTTTGCTTCATCGGGGATGGTTCTGACACCCCTTATGCAGTTGGCATTCTTGGTTACAGTAAGATCTTGGCTTTAATATGTCCACAGAATTTGCCCCAATACCAAGTGATTTCCAGAAAGGAGAGATACAGCAGTTATAACTACCGTATATACTTGATCATAAGCCTAATTTTTTTTTTTTTTGTAAAAATGACATTGTAATGCAGTGGTCTCCGACCTTTTTAAGCGCGAGATCACTTTTTGATTTTAAATGCAACCCAGGATCTACCTCAAACCCAAATACCCTTGCCCCACCTCCTTCATGCCTCCCTCCCTCCCTTTCACCAGGCAAGGGCAGAGGGTTGGGGTGCAGGCTCTGGAGGGCTAAGGGATTTGGAGTGTGGGGGGGGAGGGCTCTGAGCTGAGCCTGGGGCAGGGAATTGGTGTGCAGGAGGGGGTTCAGGGTACAGACTCTGTAAGAGTTTGGATCTAGGGGGCTCAGGGCTAGGACAGGAGCTTGGGGTGCAGGAGGGGGTTCATGACTGGGGCAGGGGTTTGGAGCTGGCTCCAGCTGGACACTGCTCTGGTGGCTCCTGGGTGGTGGTGCAGTGGGGCTAAGGCAGGCTCACCCCTGCCCCACTCTCAGAAGCAGCCAGCAAACTCCCTGTTTTGCCCCCACTCCACTTCTTGAAGATACAGGATGGGAGACGGGGCACCCTGACATCAGCGCCCCTCCTCTCCCTCACCTGTTCTGAACAGCAAGCAGGAGGCTCCTGGAGGGTAGGGGGAGGCAGCTCCACGGCAAAGGGCAGGAGGTGCACGGCAGTGTGGGGAGGGGCAGCTGAAGTGCTGTGGTTGATGGTCTCTAGGCCACCCAGTCAGAATCACCTGTCAGAGGCTCCAAGATCTCCTGGTAGATCCTGATCTACTGGTTGGTGACCACTGATGTAGAGAGTGGGAGTCGGCCTGTGAATGGGTCACTGTGTTTTACCAGGTGTGTTTTAACTTGGAGCGGGATGGAAAACTTTAGTTCCCAGCCCAGCAGGACAAACCCATTGGCACAGCAGGATGTTTTCTGTATCTGGAATGTCTGCAGGCACGGAGCCTCTCAGCTCCTACTGGCCATTCCAGGGCAATGGGAGTGGCGGAAAGTGGTGGCCAGCATGTCCCTTAGTCTGCACTGCTTCCTGCAGCTCCCATTGGCTGGGCACAGTTAACAGTAGCCAATGGGAGCTGAGAGGCTCCATGTCTGCAGGTGGTCCAGGTAAACAAAACATCTTGGCATGCCAGTGCCTTACAGCAACAAGCTGTGGCTGGAAGTTTGAAAACCACCGATGTAGAGTTGGCTTATGAATCGGTGATTATAAAAAAAAAATTCTAAAAATCACAAACTTGGATGGGAGGTTGGCTTATGAACTAGCAGGCTTACGATTGAGTATATATGAACATTCTTTGGTGCCATTGGCATGTATTTTGTGGCAGGCCAGGATAAGAACAGTATTCGTTGGTAATATAGGATCTGATGAAACAATATATTGGTTTAATATTTGTAATTTGTTCTTGATGATGTTGTGAATGTTGACTGAATAACCAACAGCATTTTACTATGTGGCCACACTGGAGCTGTCAGGACATCTCACCTAACAAAATTCAGTAGCTCGAGTTCACAAGAATTATAGTTATCTGAGCTCCACTATGTGCAAAATATTCTTTCTTGTGAGTTAACATTCATATTTCAGTGCTGCCTAGAGTTGGGGCCCCACTGCACAAGGTCCTATACAGACATTAACCGCCTTTGTCACAAACCTTGCCCCTGGTGAGCTAGGTGTGCCAGAGACACCCTGCCAGTGTACTGTCCAGGAATGTTAAGCTACAGCTTATTAGACTCGTATTACTTCTGAATGAGAGCATCCACACCAGGTTTAATGCACTATAATTTCTGTACATTAGCTGATTTGTCCTGTTAGGGACCCTTCCAGAGAGATGTAGAAGGGGAAGTCAGTGGGCACCACAAAAGTTTACAAACCTCCTTGATCTGAGAGTGGCTAGTGAGCAACTTGCACACTAAGATGCTTGATATGGTGACTAGGGATGTTGGTGTATAGTCATTTAAATGATTAACTAATAAACCTGGGCTTATCAATTAACTCTAATGACTACACCCCTCCCCTTGCTGCCTCTGTATCAGAGGCAGCAAGAGAAAGGAAAGGTAGGAGCTGTCTCCGTAGAGCCACCTGCCCACCTTTGATGCCTCCCATCTGCTGCCTCTGTGGGAGCCAGTGCTCAGGAGAAGCCAGCTTAAAAGCCAGCTCCCCAAGAGCACTGGCTCCTGCCTCCCCTCACCCCCCCCCCCACCCCCGGTGTAAACATGTATCTGCTAAAAACTCAAGTGGTTACACGTTTACATAGAAAGTTGAGAGTTAACATCCCTAATGGCAACTGAATGACTGAGGACAGCAATGCTGATACATAGAACTCTTTGCCTCTTGGTATCCATTCAAATGAGAAACAAGTCAGTAAAAGACCAGATTTTCATTCTTTTTTGAGTCATTGGGAGTCATGCCAATGAATTCAGTGATAGCAGGAACGTGAACTTATCATGACAGTTGCCTGTGGGCAGGAGTCCATATTTCAGTCAGTGTTAACTGGCACCCTTCCTGAGAGCCTCCACTTAGAGGCCAAGCACTGAATGGATGTGGAGACGGATTTGACATCAGTGGTGATCCTTCTAAAGCCCATTGAAATCAACATTCATCTTTCTGTTGATTTCAGAGGCTTTGGACCAAGCTTCTGGAGTGTGTTGAGGTTCATTGTTAGGGCAGTGAAGAAGTTTTCGTTGCTTCTGTCTGTCTGTGCTGAACTTGCTCTGAGTACAAACAGAAAAACTCATTCTCCAGTGCCATCAACCTATAACCTTTCCTGGAACCCCCCCCCCCCCCCACACACACACTTTATAGACATTTGCCCTATAAAATCTATCTTTGATGAATACATCACCAATAATGTCAAACAATGGAAAGTGGTTTAGAAGTGTGTCCTTCTGTGTGGTTCTGACTGGTGTATTCTCTCATTTGGTTCAGGTACTATCTTGTTCATGGGAAGAGTCATGCACCCAGAAGCAATGAATACAAGTGGCCATGATTTTGAAGAACTTTAACTAATAATGCCACACACTAAAAAGGAGGGAAATAAGCACACTGAGGTTATAATTGATAAGTTTAAGGTTTGCCGTGTTTTACAATGTACTTTAGGACACTGTTTAAAATACTTCTATCTTGAACATGGTTTAAGTTGCAAGCCAAGTTTATGGAGGAAAACTTTCAGTATTAAAATGATTTTTTTGCTGTCATTGTGATTGCTGTGTTAGTCCTTAAAATAAAATTGTTTACGCGTCAAAAGTTATGTTTCTTATTTTAGTGAATTGTAACACGGACATTTAATTGATGAATACTATGTTTGTTACACTTTAAAGCTAACATGATCAGTAAGACTGAATTAGAATGTCTTCAGTTTTAAACATTACCTGTGGCAAAACTTGGTAAATTATTCACTCATTTCTATTGATAATTTTGAAAAATGTAGTGTCTCTGGAAATATTTGCAAACAGATTGTGCTATCTTGTAATTCATTCATTATTTGAATGCTCTGATGCAAATCTTTTTAACTCCCTGGATTGATTGTGAACTGTTCTAAAAGTAAGTATTTAGTATTCACTGTACTGATTCTTTGCAATTGTTTAGAAAGACTTGTGGAGTAAAATCCTGACCTCTTTGATGTTGGTGTAAAGCTCCCACTGGCTTCAGTGAGGCCAGGATTTCATGCATGGTGATTTTTATTCTGTTGAGTAACTGTGGTAGCCCTTCTTCTGTGAAGAGTCCCACATGTGAATCTAAAATGCTGTTTTTGTAAATATTCCTGCATGTGACTTTGACATTCACTTTCTATGAATGCTGATGCCAGTAAAACTCAAATCGCATGAATGTTTGTGAATAGTGAGCATGGAACAGGTATAAGCATGGCTGAACAGAAATAATTTACATTGTCACATAAATAATTGTGGATAACCCTCCACACAGAATATTTGCCTTGCTCTACTAATTCTATCCCTGCAGTGCTCTCACAGTAGTGAGCAACAAGGGCATTTCTATAAAAAAAGGCACTTTCACATAATCCTAAAACGTGTGAAAATGATGTTCAATTTGCGAAATAAATGTCTAATGAAATCTAATCCTCTTTCTTCCTAAACTTCTTATTGAGAATGAAGTGCCAGATGGAACAGAATGATACATGCAACAATCTAAAAAGTGGAAAAAAGAGTGCCACCCCCACTGACAGGAGGGAAGAGAAAGCACCCACTAGTGCCAGACAGTGACATATAATTATCACTTCTCACTTTGTGTAAAATATAAGATGAACTCTAATTACTAATGAAGGTGAAAGGGAAAAGGAAAGAAGGTGTTTTTTTTGTCTGTGACATAAAATACAATCTGTGAGTAAGAAGTTGTATGGTTCTTTCTTCCAATCAATAGGAGTTTTGCCTTTGAATTCAGTGGGAGCAAGATGAGGCCTAACTTCTGGAAAAGTTACTGGCTGAGCTGGAGGTGGAATCATTCATAGGATTTCTGGATAGGTTTTCAGTTTAAACCAAGTCCTCACAGACAGTGCTTACATGCTGTACCAGGGAAAACATCCACAACTTGATACTGTTTGTGATTAGGGTTGCCAGATACCTTCACAAAAAATCCCAAACAGGCAGGGAAAAATTTGGTTGAGCGGGGAAAAAAAAAGTCGCTGCGCCTTTAAATTACCACGCTCCTCACCCTCGCAGATGCTGCCAGCCTTCCTTCTGAGGAAAACAGACAGAAGGAAGGCCAAAATACTGAACTGTCTGGGCAAAAACCGGACACTAGGCAACCCTAAATTTGGCCACTGTGGGCAGATAGGACACCGGGCTAGACCCAGTCTGGCTGTTCTTACATCCATCTCCTCAGTCAAAGGCCAGGCTAGCGCACAGCTCCTAACACGGGGACAGCAGCACTGGCTCCCAGGCGAGATCGGGGGGGTGAGGAGCACATACGAGAGATTCCCTGGGGCGAGGGAGGGGCCCTGAGCCAGAGACTCTTTGTCTGTGGCACAATCACTCCCCCAGGTTCCAGATACACATGTTCAATCAGGCATTTGTGGCCCAAACTACAGACCCAGCCAAGCAACCGGACCCCCCTCCCCAACCTTCCTGCTGGGCAAAGCAAACCAGGACCTGGTCGGGCCGCTCCTGGATCTCGCACTTTCCCCCTCTGGAGCGCTTTGCACAGGAGTTTCTTCCGCAGGCTCTTGGGGAACTCTGGGCTGCCCACACCGGGAAGGGGCACGGCGCCTCCCCAGCCATGGCCATCGAGTTCCATGCAGCTAGGCTGGTCAGTCTTGTAGTGCTATTTTCAGTTTCATTTCAGGAGAGTCTCCTCCCCCCTCCCGAGTTTCTTTTCCCATCATAACTTGGTGCAAGGCTGTGGGGAGGGTGGGAGGCAGAGCCGGGGACCCAGCCCTGCCCTCAAGGAAGCCAAATCTCCCTCTGCTTCTCCTCTCACCCATCCCTTGGCAGGCAAGCCCCATCTTCTTGAGCTGCTGCGCCTTAAATTACCTCGCTCCCCCCACCCTTGCAGATGCCGCCAGCCTTCTGTCTGAGGAAAACAGAAAATACCAGACATTTTGGCCTTCTGTCTGTTTTTTTTTTTTTTTACCAGACAGAAGGCCAAAATACCGAACTGTCTGGGCAAAAACCGGACACCTGGCAACCCTATTTGTGATATTCTTTTGTATGTTCTTTGGCTCAAAGTCTGACCCTAGTGCTTACTCCAGAAAACCTTGCTGAGTGCTGGGAAGAAGCATTGAAAGCAATGCAAGGAAACTTAGCTGAGTGCACGCTCCCCAGGCCAGACTTCAGAGTGGTGCTGCCCATGGAGGATAGTTACAAATGCCTCATGGAAACTAGGCAGGAGGGTCCATGGAGTGGCTGTTATACTTCCACCCCAGGCTGGCCGAGCCATTTGAGCAACTACTTTCTGCAGTGGAACTGCCCCAGTTTGTAGCAGTACTAGCCTCACAAAACTTTGTTCTGTATTGTGTTCTGGGCTCCTAGAAGGAACTTGCAACCTCAGTATCACTCCCACAGAGAATCCTAGCTCCCGTTCAGCCTCCAAATTAACACCACAATTGGAATTTATATTTTTATAGAGTCCAAGGCCAAAAGAGACCCTAGTGATCATTGAATCTGATTTCCTGTACACTTGGCTTACTTGGTTCTACCTTAGCACAGGGTCTATACTTGTTGACTTCTCAAGTTTCCCCCGCCACCTTATATGTGTCTGAGTTTGTTTATAAAGGCCATAGAAATTTCCTAAAATGGTTCTTAGAATTTTCCCTTTGGAAAATATCAATACTTGATTTTTTAAATTGCCAGTGGACCCCCACCCCCGCCCTCAGGACTTTTGGTAAATTGTTCCAATGGTTAATTACCCTCACTGTTAAATTGGGCCTTGTTTTCAGTCTGACTCTCAGCCATTTTAATGTGTTAAATCTTTCTTAGCTAGACTGAAGAGCTATTGTCTTGTGTGTGTTTTCCCCAGGTAGGTACTTGTAAACTGTGCTCAAGTCACTCCTTACCTTCTCTTTGGTAAGCTGAATAGATAGATACTCAAGGAGCTCAGTCACTATATACAGGTTGAACCTTTCTAGTCCGGCACCTTCAGAACCTGACCCATGCCGATCCAGTGAATTTGCTAGACCGTAGGAGGTCAGTATTGTTTAGCAGCATTACCAATTCTTCCACTGCTTATTGGGGGGTCTTAGAAAGTGTTTAAAGGTAAACTAGAGCTAAATAACCTGGCTCACATTAACCAGTACTGCACTGGACACTTTTGTTGAGCTGATGATCCACCGTAACCCCCAAATCCCTTTCAAAGTGCCCATCAGCACTATTACCTTTATCAGCCAAACCTGACAGCTTTTTGGGTGAAATAACAAGTTCTGTTTTCCGTGAACATAGACTGATAGGATCTCATTATATTACCCTCCATGCAAGTTATCTGGACTTGCTGATTTTAAAAATGTCTAACTTTTAATAGCTGCTGCTAACATCCTCCTAAGACTTGTTAGTGGAAGGGAATTAATGTGCTAATATAACATGACATTACCTGTTTTCCCCTACAAATAGAACAGAAATATTAATTGAACACTTGTGAATTTGTGGCATTGCTATTGATAATTCTGACCTTTTCATCTAGAAGTAGACCCAATACTAGGATTCTTTCTGTTTTTAATATAGTTAAAATTATCTTTGTTGTCTTTTATTATGCTGGTAGATGTCATCTTGTGTCCCTTTACATCCCTTATCAATACTCTACAATTCTTAGCTTCTGTTGTATATTAATTGCTATCAACTTTTATATATCTTTGTCTTCACCTTCCTTCTAAACCAGTTATTGTTTTTCAGCCAATATGGCTTTCTTCCTTCTAATGTGGAATTGTGGCTTTTGGGAGATCTAATAAAGTGTTCTTAAACAATTTACAGTCATTTATATTTTTCTGAGTTGATTTCTTCCTTCCAGATAATTTGTCTCATATTTGTGTTCAGCTTTGTAAAAATGTCCCTTTTAAAAAACCAAGTATAGCTATTACTGGTCTGGACTTTATTCTCTTTGCACATGATAGATGTGATCCAGTCATAAGCACTTGTACCTATGCTACAATTAATTTTTAGTTCTGTGAACTTTTCCTCTGTCAAGATGAGTGAAAATCTAGAGTTTCCCCATGTTGGATGCAGTACTTTTTTGGATAAGAAAATTTTCATCAATGATATTTTAGTACTGGCTCTACAAGTCCTCCGGGATATGTCACTTAAACAGAAGTCCCCCATGATAATGCAGCTTTTTTCCCTCTGCACATTATAGATAAGTGCATAAGGAGCCAATCCTTCTTTTCCACTAGTGTGATTTGGTGGTCTGTAGACATCAACTAATATCCCATCTTAGGCTTTATCTGGTTAGGTCATTGATTCATAAGCATTCAAGATAATTTTCTTCATTTTATGTTTGCTATGCTTTTTATGTATGAAAAGATATGATAACTGTGCTTTTTGTAAGGACTATAATAGAGTTTAAAGAGAAGCTAGATAATTTCATGGAGGTTAGGTCCATAAAAGGCTATTAGCCAGGGGATAAAATGGTGTTCGTGGCCTCTGTTTGTCAGAGGCTGGAGAGGGATGGCAGGAGACAAATCGCTTGATCATTGTCTTCGGTCCACCCTCTCTGGGGCACCTGGTGCTGGCCACTGTCGGCAGACAGGATACTGGGCTAGATGGACCTTTGGTCTGACCCAGTATGGCCGTTCTTATGTTCTATGTTATGTTCTTATGACTTCTTTAAAAACCAAAACTGTCCAGGTTAATGTCCAAATCCTGCTCTGGTGTTAGTAGAAGCAACTCCAATTATATCAGTAGAGTTGGTGGCCAGTGTCAGAATTTTACCCTAGATTTACAGCCTCTACCATTTGCAGGAAAGTACTTTCCATTATTTCTAAAATTATTGTCATGCTACATGCTACAAGTGTACAAGTAAATATAATTTTTTTATCATTAAACCTGTGGAGACAAGAAAATGGCTAGTAGTTTATATACCAAAGGCTGTGGTTAAAAATATTGTAAAGTGCCACACATGTTATCAAAAAGTCTGAAAGAGGTTTTTCTAGATCTTTGCACTTGAGGTAGGTACTGAATTAAAAAAATCTAGTGCTCAACTATCAGTCCAAACTTTGGCATTGTGAGCTACTAATAAAAAAAGCCCCTCACTTAGTACTTTCCATTCTCAAAGCACTTTACAAAACTAATAATCTATTAGCTGTTCATCATATTGCTTTTAAACTGTCCTAGTGCTGTCTCTTTCACCCTGCATTTCGCCAAGTTGTACTAAATCTTGTTGAGCTCACCATGAATTCTGCAGGCTGGGATTCAGGGATACTGAGGGCATTATTATTCTAAATTTGTTTGCATTATGTTAATATGCTATTCATTGGTTTTCATAATGGATCAAGTACCCTAGCAAAAGCCCCACTGAAGTTGCTTTCCATGGTTTGGTTGCAGATCTGAAAGATGCAGCAAGGAGTAGGGCTGGGAGAATGCGTGTTTTCCATGACATTATCCCTCTTTATTTTGGGAATCAAGCCAATGCATGTTAATGCTGACTGTTTCAGCTTGGCCTAAGCTGTTCCTCTGTAATAGGGATCACACCCATAAGGGAAGAGTACCAGGAGTAGCCTGTGTCACAGCCATGGAGACAAGGTAGAGCCTCTGAAATCCATGTTGACCTTAAGGCCCATGGCCCCAGCAAATCTGTCAGCACCCTTCTCCCCGGGTTATCCACAGTTATTAGGAATCTTGCACACAGTGAGGGAATGAGGTAGCAATTAACTTTCCTAGCCATTATATGAGAAGAATTGAATAGGGGAACATGGAACTCTGTTACTGATATGAGCAGTAGTGCACAGCAAAGAGGGGCAAACATTCCCATTGGTAAGAAGATAAGAACGGCCATACTGGGTCAGACCAATGGTCCATCTAGCCCAGTATTCTGTCTTCTGAAAGGGGCTAGTGCCAGGTGCTTCAGAGGAAATGACCGCAACAGGGCAATTATCAAGTGACCAGTTCCCTGTTGTCCAGTCTCAGATTCTGGCTGTCAGAGGTTTATGGACCCTAAGAATAGGAGTTGGGTGCTTTGTTACTCAGCTGCTTTGGCAGAGAGGAAGCAGTTGTTCCATGTCTCTTCAAAATACAAGAATTTATTCCAGGATGTGTTTCTGAAAACCAAATCAATGAAATTGTTACCCACAAGTGTTAGGTTATCAAACACAAGCTATAGCTCAATGAGAGCATCTCTTGGATAGCTTAGTTTTAGATAGTGCCAAGATGCTGCGATGTATAAGTATGATTCTGCTTTTGGCTTCTGACTTTGGCACACTGTCAGCTTTTTCTTATTTCTTTCCTTTCAATAAAGTATCCTTTTTCTTCAACCTTAGGAAGCTGAGGAAATGGCCAGTAACTCGGGGACTGAATAGCTAATAACTCAGGTCTATCCTCTTGTGCAAGCACTATTTTATGCTGAAGTGTTGGGGGCAATAATGGGGCATTATGGGGTGTAGTTCCTGTGATTCTGCTGCGTGGAGGGGGAGGGTGCTAACAAATGGATGGTGTCTGCTGTGAGCCTCATGTGGGGAAGGGGAAGTGTTTGTGGAAGGATCCACTGGCCCTCCTACATGTGTATGTGGGGAAACAATAGCTCATAGTCACAATTTACAATGATTGCACATGAAGCTGCTGCAAATTCAAGATCAGGCTGAGATGTGGCTGAGAAGATAGCCACATGGAGCATTTATTTTATAACCTTCACCCTGGCAAATAAGGAAAGTAGCCTATATGATTGACTCATCTAAAACCAATGGCCAGGTTCTGCCTGACTGCATTCACTCTTTGGGTGATCAGCTCATTTATGCATTCCCAGAGCGCACAATGCATGAAAACATGTATTGTGTGTGAAAACATCCTCTGGGAGGGGGAAAAATCACTGACAAGTTAGAGAAGACTCTAGCATTTTTTAAATTAAAATGTGAATAAACAATTTGAGAGAGCAAACTTTAAGCTAACTCTCTGGCCCCATTCAGTCAAATCTGTGGTCTTCAAATGTAACAGATTATGTGAATTTTTATAATAGTGCTGCATTAACTGAAGAACCGCTTGTCTTCAGCAAAGCCAAGAATTCCTCTGAGATTCCAGTCCTTGACCAGAACCACCTAGGAATGCTCCTTGCCAGAAGTAAAGTTGTTAATATTTGCATCAAAAATCCAAAATATCCACTCATCCTGAATTCACAGCCATTTTACATTAGTCAGACAGCCATTTAAACATATTTCAATCACTTAAACATACAAATCACTTTATAAAAGGAGGGCAACATTTCATTGCTGTTTTTATTTGTCAGCGTAAATGAAGAACAACTCCAAAAATCTCATGAGGCTACATCTACACTGGCAGCTTCTTCTGGAAGAGCAGCCATTCTTCCGTAAAAACTTGCTGGCTGTCTACACTGCACAAGTGTTCTTCCAGAAGTAAATTTACAGTATAGCGTTATAAAACAGGGCTTCTTCCGGAAGAGTTATTCCTCTCCCCCCGAGGAATAAGCCCTCTTGCACAAGAGCTCTTCCAGAAGAGGCCAATGTAGACAGGCAACATGAATTCCTTGCACAAGAAGCCCCTATGATTAAAATGGCCATCAGAGCTTTCTTGCGGAAGAGAGCGTCTACACTGTCATGGATGCTCTTGCGCAAAAGCACATGCCAGTGTAGACGCTTTCTTGTGGAAGAGTTTTTGCACAAGAACTCTTCCGCAAAAGAGTTCTTCTGGAAGAAGCTGCCAGTGTAGACGTAGCCTCAGTGAAATTACTCTGGATTTATGCATCTTGTGATACATGCATCTTGTCCATCGAGTAACACTTATTCTCTGCACCAGAAAGATTGCAGTGTAATACCCCAGTCCTACAGCCAACTCTGATGGGAGGCTAGGGTGTGTCTGTGCAGAATAACATCCCAGGATCAGTTCCTATGACAGATAAATCAAATTTAAGACTATGTGCCAGAGGTTGAGGGAAGGAACAGCATGTGCTTGTTGGTAAGGAGGAAGAATTCCTGGAAGAAGTGGGATTTAACAAGAGAGATACCTGTTTCCTTCAGTTGTCTAGGCTGGATGTTTTGGTTGACATTTTTCCTGAATGTGGTAATAGGTTGTTACTTTTCTTTTCTAGTTGACTGTCTCCCACAGCCCACTGAAAGATGCTAAAGGAGATTTAAACCTTAGAGACTCCTTTGAGTGAACAAAGTTACTCTGCATCGGAGTAAAGATGCACCAATATATAGAAGAATTAGAGGTAGCACATTTACTCAATTTTTCTGTATAAACTGTGGGGAGAGGTATAATCAGAGCAGAGCACATGGGAGGATTTAACATGTAGATTCTAACCCTGGCTTTGATACTGAATTCATGTGTAAGAAGTGGATTTTGTGTCCCTATATGAAAGAGTCATGTTCAGTAGAATGTAAGTTGGAGATAAAAATGCTATGTAAGTGCACTATTAACTTTCAACGGTTGGAAATAGATCCTCTGTCTCCCTTGATTTTGCTGCAATACAGTGTATTTACTTTTGCTTAATGACTCTGGGATCTCTGAGAAATGCCTAAATGAAGATATTGAGTTGCACTGAAGAAGTTCTATGAATTATATAAAAAAGGCCAGTAGAATGTGTGAAATCTTATTCCACTGAAGTCAATAAATAAAACTCCTGTTTTAATGAAGCCAGGATTTCATCTCATGAATTTACCTACAATGAACCAAATCTGGTCTTCTGGCAGTCATTGGGAACTCTGCCATTGATTTTAATGGACCAGGATTTATCCTACTATTTCCACTTGGTGTTATGACACTTCAGTTTTATTGTAGGTAAGCCATTAAAATCAAGTAGAGATGATATAAAATATTCTGATAGATAAGGTCTGGTGCTCATGGGCCGTTCCACAATGTCACTGTGTCTATACTACAAGCCTCTTCCGCAAGAGCAAATGCGAAGAGAGCGCTCATTTGCATTTCCTCTTCCTTTCCCTTTTACGCAAAAAAGCGCTGTGTAGATGGTGCCTTTTTTGCAGAAAACCCCCCTTTTGCGCAAGAGCCATTCTGCCTCAAAAAAAGAGGAAGAACAGCTCTTGAGCAAAAGGGGGTTTTTGCGCAAAAAAGGCGCCGTCTACACCGCGCTTTTTTTATACAAAACCTCTTGCACAAAAGGGAAAGGAAGAGGAAATGCAAATGAGAGCATGACCTATGCAAATGAGTGCTCCATTTGCATTTCCTCTTGCAGAAGAGACTTGTATTATAGACTCAGCCTTAGTGTCTGCTATCAGAACAATCATTAGTAAAGGGAAGGCAAAGAACCCATGTAAATCCTATAAAGGACAATGATTGTGAATGGTTTGATGTCCTGAGAAGTCTGAAAAAGCTCATCATGAGCTAAACAGTATAAGCACAAGCAACAAGGAGTTCTGTGGCACAAAGACTATGAATGGCTGGCAAACTACAAAAGCAGTTTCTCCTCTCTTAGTGTTCACACCTCCACATCAGCTGCTAGAAGTCCTCACCCTCCCTGACTGAATTAACCTCATTATCTCTAGCCTGCATATTTATACCTGCCTCTGGAAATTTCCACTACATGCATCTAACGAAGTGGGTCTTTGCCCATGAAAGCTTATGCTCCAATAAATCTGTTAGTCTATAAGGTGCCACAAGACTCCTTGTCACTTTTGCAGATCCAGACTAACATGGCTACCCCTCTGATAGTATAAACAGAGTTACTGGAAAAGTCTCTGAAACAAGAACATGTTTCTGTAGCCATGACTTGAAAATGAAAAGCTGTAAAAGGCAACGGTAATATGTTAGTAAATCTAAGTATGGCTTTTATTTATGTTAAGGCTAATGCTTAGAGGAGGTGGCTCACTTAAAGACTGACAGTATTCAAGATGAATTAGAAAAAAATCTCGTTCATACACTTTCTCCTGCAGTTTTATTAGATTTTTTTTCTAGAAAATATTTTTCAATCAGACAGGCTTAGTGAGTCATAGAAGAGCTTTGGTAAATCAAACTGATGCCAATATATTTTCCTCTGGTAGAAAGCTATAGTTTACATTCTGCATCTTCAAGAAGATGGACTATAAGATCAAAAAGACAGCTTCCTATTTTACTCTAATCCCAGCACTGCATGAGCCATAATACATAATGCCACCATCTAAATGTATTTTTCACATTTGTATCAAATCAGTGAGCTGTAATATAATACACAACAGGATGCTGAAATTCTGAGAATTAGTTAAATGTTAATCTTCTACAGAAGATGCCTGATTAATATTTAAGAAGAAAATTTGGCACTTAGAAATATGTGCTATTTAAAGGCCATCAGTGCTTCTCCATGACTTCAGTATGCGAACAATGAATGCTTTTGAAAATCTTACCATTACAATAATTGCCTTATATTATATTTTAACATACACTATTCTAAAATTAGTGACATTGACATAAACTGTAGCATTATGGACAATTACGTATTTCTTTTAAAAGACAGTTTGATATTTTCAAATATTACATTTTGTTATTGAAGGGCCAGTTTTTAAAGGCATTTAAGCAGGAGATGGAAATAGGCACCTAATAAGATTTTCAAAAGTGCCTAATGACCCAGATCCTCAAATATATTTAGGTGACTAGTTCCCACTGAAACCAGTGTGAGTTAAGACCCTGAATGCCTTTGAGCAGGGTGAGGAACCTCAGGTCTAGAGGCCGCTTGTAGTCCCTGACTTGACTGGATCCAGGCCCAGACTCAGCCCCCTCCCCCAGCATTGGGGAGCCCACCCTGACATTCCTGCCCCTCCACTGTCCCACCATGTGGGGTTGGAGCACTCAGTCTACTAACATGGGCACCCTGGACTCTGGTGTGCAAGAGGAATGGGGGGAGTGTCTTTCTTCTTCTCAGTAGGGGACCACATCAGTGAGGGGTTTTTTTATTAGTTTTGGCTTCTCACTTGAGCATGTCCTGCACTGATTTTTCTATGGGTCAGTGGCCCCCAACCCAAAAAAGGTTCCCCACCCCTATCATTGAGAAACTGGGCCTAGCCTCTTAACTCTCATTGCAATTGATGTAAGTTAAGACTCTCTCTAGAGTTTAGGCATTTAACTACCATTTTAAAATCTGACCAAGTCTCCATTGGTCATGAAGAACCTTTAAATCGGTGTCAACATAGAGGCACCAATCCTGTACAGTAGTATGCTGATGCTTAAATGTATGCACTGACAGTAGGCACAACAGGACTAGAACCAGAGGATTGTGGGACTAGAAGAGCCCTTGAGAGGTCATATAATCTAGTCTGCTGCACTCATGGCAGGACTAAGTACAGGTTGCACCTTGCTAGTCGGCACCCTCTGGACCTGACTGGTCCCGAATGAGGGGATTTGCTGGACCAGGGGAGGTCCCGCCTCTCCTGACCCAGGCTGCCACTGGGTTATGGTGCCCAGTGCTGCTGCCCTAGTCCCCAGGGCTGTCCAGATGCCACCAGCCCCACTGCTGCTGGGGCTGGGGCCCCGCAGCCAGAGCTCCACTGCCAAAACAGAGCTCTGCAGCCGCCTGGCTCCACTGCTGGGGCTGGAGCTCAGCAGCCAGGGCCAGAGCTCCCTTGCTGCCACTAGGGCTGTGGCTAGAGTTCCACAGCCACCACTAGGGCACCCATTTCCCCCCTCTCCCCCACACACTGCAGCTCCCAGCTGAGTCACCGGTGCCACTTATGGCCCTACTGCCAGACCTGCCTGTTTCTGGGCTCTGTAGTCCAGGAACATTTATGGTTGGTGGCGGACCACGGATGTTGCCAGACCAGAGAGTCCTGATTAAGGGAGGTACAACCTATATTATCAGGACCATTCTTATTTGTCTAACTTGTACTTTAAAATTGCCAATAATGAGGATTCCACAACCTACCTAGGCAATTTATTCTGGGGCTTAACTACTCTGGCATTTGGGAAGGTTTTCCTAATGTCCAATCTAAGCCTCCCTAGCTTCAATTTGAGCCCACTGCTTCTTGTCAAGGTCAAGGAGAACAGTTTTTCTCCCTCCTTGTAACACCTTTTTTGTGTACTTGAACATTGTCACCTGTGTCTCCTTCAGGCTAAACAAACCATTTTTTTTTTCAATTTTCCCTCATAGGTCATCTTTCCTACACCTCTAATCAGTGCTCTTCTCTGGACTTTCTCCAATTTGTCCACATCTTTCCTGAAATGTGGCACGTAGAACTACATGAACACAATGCTGCAGTTGAGGACTAATCAACACAGATTAAAGCGAAACAATTACTACTGATGTCTTGTTTACAACACTCCTGCTAATGCAGCACGGAAATGCTTGCTTTTTTTTGCAGCAGTGTCACACTGTTGACTCATATTTAACTTATGAACTACCAAGTCCCCTAGCTCCCTTTCCAACATACTCCTTCCTAGGCAGTCATTTCCCATTCTGTATGCGTGCAACTGATCTGTTACTTCCTAAGTGGAGTACTTTACATTTGTCCTTACCGAATTTCCTCCTGTTTACCTCAAGCCATTTTTCCAGTTTGCCCAGGTCATTTTGAATTTTAGTCTTATAAGCTTCTTAAACCTGAATCACTGCTGCATGTATTCCAGTATTACAGGAGATACCTGGGTATAAAACTGGAATAGTGCAGGGATGAAACAAGCTTGTGGTGGTATTAAAACCAACCTTCAGAGGATTTCTTAATTAGATGTTGCAAAGAGAGGTAATAGACAAAGTCTAACTAATTTATACCTTTCAAAGAGAGAGTGAGAGAGGACTATGCCACAAGATGTCACTCTATTCCAAGAAGCTGAGAGAGGTTACACTCATTGGCTACAATTCAAGATGTATCCAGACAACTGATTACCCGAGTGGGTTTGTGTGGCTCAGAAGTTCAGTTTCTATGGATTGGCACTGAGGTTTAGCAGAAGGCCTAATTGGGCTCATGTTTTTGAAGTTGGCAATTGGACCAGCTCACTGCATTAGTGCTGCTGTGTGGTATACAGTCCCTTCCTTTGATTCCTAACCAGTGAGTGGAAAAAATCTCTGCTAATTGTTCATTGTTATCTAGTTTCTGATCCCCAATTGGCATCTGTTTAGACTGGCAAAGTAACAAACTACACAATAGAAGCTATTTGCCATTCACTGCTACAAAAAGTGGTATTGATCCTGCAAAACCTAGGATCAATCCTATGTATTCTACTGACAATTTATTAACTATATGCATATATACAAACCTCTTTCTTACAGGAGTGTTTCTGTAACAATAGCCAAAATAACTATTTATTATTTAAAAGTCTGAGGGGTAGCCATGTTAGTGTCTATGGAGCTACAGGACCATTGTTAGGGTTTTTGTTTGTTTTTTTTTAGTTACAGACTAACAAATATATAAATAGTATTATGAGCTATTTTGTTAGTCTCTAAGGTGCTACAGGACCATTGTTGCTTAAGTTTATTTATTTGTATTACACTGGTGCTAGTTGTGGACTGGATGGTGCTAGGTACTGTACAAACAGAACAAAAGGATCATAACCTTATCATGAATTCAAAAGTGTGGGTCCAGGTGACAGTGTAATATTATCCACTATCCAGTGGATGGAGACTCCAAAGGTAATGTTACAGTCTGGACCTTAGGACTAATATGTTGTTTCAGGGCAATCCATGAGCAGTCCTGAAAAGCACACCAGACAAATGGGTGTTAGCAGTAAAGGTATAAGGTATAAGTATATAAATGCATCTCTAAATAACAGATGAGCCCCAAATCAAGTTGGTAAGAGCTCAGGCTAGGTAACAGGTGGCTCAGCTCAAAATATTGTTAGCAGTCTGCAAAAGTCTCCACTAGAGAATCTGATTTAAAACATGGTCAGCTGAGCTGAATTTTTAATCCGATATTTTGACAAATCATTTTTACTGCTCATGTAGCCTGGAATTGTCTGAGTCAAAAAAAAGCCCTTTATGAAAATCAAAATGCCAGTAGTGGTATTAAAATTCCAGGTTGTGTAATAGTAGCCATCTTAAAAACAAACAATCAAATTCATTCCTAAACCAAATTCAAAGGGATTTACTCCCAGAGTTACAGGTACACATTCCTTTCTTAAAGTTATCCAAATTCTGATCATGTACAGCCAGGTCCATTCATAACATGAATAGCAAATTCAGACATAGCCTATACTTTCAAGTGACATGTCTTCTACCTTCTAACTCCAGTGACAAACAGACATCTGTTTTTGCCTAGGGGAAAAGATGTCTTCTGTACTGTTGTACTGTCAGACAGATTGTAGGTGAAGAGCTCTTACAGAACAACAGTTCTGTGTTCATGCAGATGTAGTTTTGAATTAAAAAGGGGGAAGATAGTTGCACAAAGAAGTAGTACTGTAACAGGATTGCTTTTAAACTATGTCTTCTAATGGCACCTGCAAAGGCATTGTAGGTTCTGGTTATATAAGCTGGTCAACTATAAATCTTACTACATCCCTCATAGTTCCTTTTAAAAAAATTCTTCATATTTGAGACTGGATGTAATGTTATTTACTTCTAATTAGAGAAGACCTCGCTCCAAAGTCTTAGATCCAAAACATAGAGGAAATTTAGATCAAGCGCAGATCTGAATGTTATGGCTGCTCCATTTTTTATATCTAGCACTTTTCCCCAAGATACATGTTTTAAAATCAAGATTTAATGAACACAAAGATGGATAAGTGTACAGTATTTCAGTGTAGGATATGATGTCTGTTGCATAAACAACAAAACATGTCACACCTACTAATAAACAGATATGATCAGAAATGCCTACCTGCCCTGAATCGTAGTAAGACAATGATTAAGATGTTACTCTGATCATATTTTTGCTCTAAGAATTATCTGCAAAAAAAAAAAAAGCCTATTTACTTGATGCATTCCCCTGTTGTACACTCAATGGAAGTGTTCGCTTTCAAATAGAAACTTGTATTTTACTTTAAATAATTCTGCCCTTGCTTTGGTGTAAATGTGGAGTCCAGTCTGGAAGAAGAATTTGATCCCAAAATAACTTTGCTGTGTAGACATACCCAAATAGACCAGTGAGTCCAATTCTAATCCAAGCTATACTAGTTTTACCATTGACTTTAATAGTGTTGCTCCCAGGTAGCTATGAGAAGAGAATCAGACCCAGTGTGATACTGTACCTCTTAATAGTTTCTGATTATTTTTCAAGAAAGCCTTTATGAGTATCTACAGCATACCAACATTGGACTCAGATTCACTATTAAATAGGCTGGGAATGGGCTGCCTAATCTCCTTTTTTTTTTATTTATTTTCCAGTTCCCCAGTTCTAATGGACATTTATCTACTGACCAAACTGTGCTGAGGAAATGATCTATTGATTACTGACCTTTGGAATCATGAGACACAAAGGACTCAGACATTTGAATCAATGAGCAAAATAGATTACGTTGCATCAAGCCCTTACAAGAGCTAAGGACATTACCATTGCTCCTCCTTCACTGGCCAGAAACCTCAGCACTGTGATGACTCAAGAAATCAGGCATAAATCAGTGGAAGAAAGAAAATGCAATTAACAGATGAGCACAATTTAGGAACATCACCTTCCACATGTTAAGTATTTAGATTAAGCAAACGATCACACAATATCATAGAATCACAGAATTCTAGAAGGAAGCTGAAGAGGACATCAAGGCCAGTCCCCTATACTCCTAGCAGAGCCAAGCACCATCTAAACCAGTGGTTCCCAACCACTGGTCTGTGGACCAGTGCCAGGCTACGGTGGCTCTGGAAGCTGGGTCAAACCACCCATTGCCTCCCTCTCACTATGGCTGTTGGGAGAGGCATGTACTGCCCTGTCTCTCAGCCGGGCAGGGGCAGGGTCTCTTCCTGGATGCAGAAGAGCAGTTCACTGAGTGACAGGAGGGCCGCGCAGAGCCATGCACAACAGCCTTAGAGCAGCCATGACCCAGGCAGCAGCACTCAGCTGGCAGCTAGAAGGCAGCACAGAGCTAAGTGAGGGGGTTAGGGCAGGTACTGAGGGCTTTGGAGGCAGGGATGATATGGGAGGCACTGGGCCATCCGGCGTGGGGAGCTGACATGGGAGGGTTCTGGGGAGGGGGCTAATATTAGGGACTAGGGGCTGGCACTGGAGTGCTCTGGGGAGGCTGGGTGTAGTGGGGCTCTGGAAACAGGAGGCTGGCACTGACGGATCTGGTGGATGGTGCTCTGAGGCATTTGGGATGGGGGGCTGGCCCTGGTGGGCTCTGAGGGTGGGAGGCTGGCATTGGGGGGGTGGGTGCAGAGGTCTCTGGGATTAGTGGCTGGTACGGGGGAGTAGTGTACCCCATCCCTGGCCCTGGCCCTGGCCCTGGCCCTCTGGCCCTGGCCCTGGCCCTCAGAGCTGCCATCAATAGCCAGCTTCAGCTGCAGCAGCTGCCCTCCATGTTGCAACTTCCGGAGCTGAAGCCAGCTGTTCGCAGTGGCTCTGGGGGCTGGGGCTTTTGGTGGGCTGGCAACACTTTACTTGCATATTCATTGTCTGCATAATATGTAAATATGCACATAAAATGTTACCAGTCAGCTAAAAGTTTGTGAATGTGTTTGCCAGTCCATGGTATAAAAAAGGTTGGGGACCACTGATCTAGACCATCCCTGACAGGTGTTTGTTTAATCTACTCTTCCACCCTGACAGTTTGGAAGTTTTTCCCACTGTACAATCTAAATCTCCCTTGCTGCAAATGAGTCCATTGTGTCTTGTCCTATCATCAGAGGTTAAGGAGAATAATTTTTCTCCCTCTTTCTTGATAACAGCTTTCAAGTACCCAAAAGGTTGTTAAATGCCCCCCCTCTCAGGCTACATCTACACTGTGGGTTTTTTTGTGGAAGAGGATATGCAAATGGTGTGCTCATTTGCATATCTTCTGATCCTTTTTGCCAAAGAGGTTTTGCCATGAAAAAGTCCAGTGTAGACAGGGCCATTTGTCACAAAAAACCCCTTTTGTGCAAGATCCCTTATTTCTCAAAAAATGAGGTTTACAGGATCTTGCACAAAAGGGTTTTTTTCCGACAAATAGCCCCATCTACAGGGGGCTTTTTAACAGCAAAACCTCTTCCGCAAAAAGGATTGGAAGATATGCAAATGAGCATGCCACTTGCAAATCCTTTTCTGCAAAAAACCCACAGTGTAGACGTAGCCTCAGTCTTCTCTTTTCCAGACTAAACAAACCCAGTTCTTTCAATCTTCCCTCATAAGTCATGTTTTCTAGACCTTTAATCATTTTGTTGTTCTTCTCTGGACCCTCTCAAATTTCTCCACATTTTCTGAAATGTGGTGCCCAGAAATGGACACAATACTCCAGTTGAGGCTTAATCAGTGAGAGTCAAGTGGAAGAATGACTTCTCGTGTATTGCTTACAACTCTCCTTTTAATGCATCCCAGAATGAATGATTGATTTTTTTTTTTTTTTGGCAAGTGTCACACTGTTGACTCATATTTCGCTTTTGGTCCACTATGACCCTTAGATCCCTTTCTGCAGTACTCCTTCCTAGACCGTCACTTCTCATTCGGTATAAGTGAAACTGATTGTTCCTTCCTAAGTGGAGTACTTTGCATTTGTCCTTATTGACCTGCAGCCTATTTACCATGTCCTATTACAATGTCACTATTCAGCCTGTGGTTTAATCATTTAGGGTGTGGTCCAAACCTCATTGGAGTCAATAAAATCATTTCTCTTGACTTCATTGAACTTTGGAAGCCCCTACTGCTCTGTTTCTCTTTCTGAAAGAAATACTATCTCCTGGAACAATGTATTTTCTTTGTATAGATACCACTAGAGAAAGAATTCTGTTAGTAGATTCTGACAGCTTGAAATTCATTCATGTTCAGTGGGGATAACTTGGAACTGAAGTGGTACATGAGACTTGTTCTGGTCTTCTCCATGCGTGGAAATTTCACCCCTAGTGATGACAGAGCTATTAAACAGATGAAAACACACATACACTCTTCCTCAATTTCTTTTTCTCTCCCTCCATTGGTCAGGCATCCAAAAGTAAATATGCATTATTATTAGGTCAAATGAACAAAAAGGAATAATGTGTGTGTGACATCTTTATTCCCTACATGAGTAACAACCTCATTTGCACATGCAAATGGTTGTCTACACAAAACGCTATGTACGAATTTAGAGGCAAGGTTCATGCCCAGTTAAATATTTTGTCTTTTATTTTTATTTATATATAAATAATATATGGAGAATAGAATAGCGAGAGAGAAAGAAGGGAGAAAATCATTAAACTTCTAGTTTAACAGTATTTCAAATACCTGCAGAAGCTCCAAGTTCTCCATTGCTATGAATAGTTATGATTTTATAACCTATCTACAGCCATCGCATAGGATCACAGGAAATGCCGTACTTGCTTGGGCTAACTGGCCATCTAGCTCAGTATTCTGCTTCTGAAAGTGGTCAACTCTACCTGGTTTAGACAGTATGAGAAATGGCAGTGTGAGCAATTATGGAAGCTTTATCTTGAGGTTGGCCTCCTCCTTCTCTTCTTCTTCCAAAGCCATGGAATAGAGTAGGCCTCCCAGAGTCAAACTATTTTGTTTAGAGCTCACAGTTCTAATCCTTCTACTAGCCAGACAAAGCATGATCTCACTGGTCAGAAGCCCTTTCTCTGGACTAGAACCAAAGCAGAGATGGTCCTGAATCAGTTAGCTGTGGAGTGGGCTGCTTATGCAATCCCAGCAATTGTCCTCAGCAGCAGTGGATCGGTATAAGCGCTTACGTTACCACTTAATATGTGGACAAAAGAATTAAGGTCAAAATTATTTCAAACACTCTTGCACATTTCAAAACCAATAGAAATCAAAATGTCTTGTACTCAGCATTTTTGTCAGCATGATGGTTGTTTTGACCTCTAAGAACATCTGGCTTTAAGGAATGACACATAATGTGAATAAAAGACTGTACGGAACACTGCCCAGAGGAGAGAGTTTTTGGGACCAAACATTGCCCACTTGTAATGCCATTGTTCTTTGTGCAGTGGAGATACATTGGAACTGAAGTGATACATAGAACTTCTTCAGGTCTTCTAGTTGGCATGAATTCCAAAAGTTCTCAGACCTTCAACCATGGAGAAGACCTAAATGGTGGAGACACTTGTTGTTAAATGCATTAATGTTTCTATAGTAAAGCTTCATTTTAAATTGCTTCCATTCCATTATACCTGTCTTTCTGAAGGGTTGTACATATGTGGCTAGTGGCTGCAGCAGACAGAATGCACGTCTGAATTTGTTCTCACTTTATGCTGGTACAAATCAGAAGTCACTCCATTTCTGTTGTAAATCCATGCTCTCCCCTGCATTTGTGCAGCTTTGTACCCTCTTGCCTGTGAAAAGCTGTGCTAAAGCAAGCTTAACTGACCCTAAGGAGGATCCCCTACATATGGTAAGCTTGAGTGGCAAAGAGCTGCCAAAATAGCCCCGTATATTACATGCTCCCACATGGGCTAGCAAGGGAATGCGGACACTGTGCAGGGGTATTTTAATGATCCTTGGTAGTTGAGACAATTTAAAGTAGACCTGAAGCTGCTCTTAATTATTCTGGGAAACAGTCCTGTGCTGTCAGCTGCAGGATCAGAGAAGGCATATGTGGCATGAACTGGGCTCAGGATTTCGCCCACAGTCTTTGCTTGTAGTGACATATGTTTGCTAACCTGCACAGTTGCTTGTCAGGATGACTTTCAGGAGCAGACCACAGTCTAATTCACAGAACAGTATTGCATCGGGGGCAGAGTTTGGTGGTTCTTTTTGTTTCTGAAGCAGTTAATCCTATTTCAGAGGACTTATTTTCACTATTGTTAGTGTGAGGCTCCACTGTTCAAGGAGTATCATTAGAATTTCAGTTATAAATGGTCCTCTTGTTGGAAAATTTGTTAGCAAATCAACAAATTTGATTGCTAACAAATTTGCTCACTGCTGCAACAGTCATAAATGAACTTCAAATACACCATACAAATTACTTACTGCTGGTGCCTAGAATATCTAAAACAGACTGTTGATTATCCAGGTGTTAACCTCTATAGGCATATAGAGGGGTTATGTCACAGTCCAGTGCAATCATTTATTTTTCTCCATTAAGTATGTAAACATCTGTAGTGGATAAATCTAAGTTCCTAATTCTCTGTGTTCTGTTTTACTGTAGATCAAAAAGGGACACACAAAAATCACAAAAAGCCCAGAAAATCAGAATCCTCACAAAATTCTAGTTCTTATCTTGGCCTCTTTATCCTAATATCCTTAATTAATCTGAAATATAGATATGAATCCCCTACTTACTCATGGAAAGAACAGAGGTGGATTAAGCCTTCTAAGCAAGGCATCCTAGTCAACCCAGCAGGCATCTCTGACTGTCAGCAATTCCTGACTTGTTGCTTTAATTGGGGTATCTCTCATTCCGGGTCACAGATCCCAAGGATTTTGCTTTGATGACTCCTTGCGCTCCAAGCGATGTGAAACCATGCACCACATCTGCCACTGTAGCTATCTCAGCAGTTGGGGCTGGTTGGCAGAGGAGGAGTTGTTCTGATTATTATTTATTTTTGGTGGCGCTTGAGAGTCCCAGGTCTGGATCAGGACCCAATGGTGCTAGGTGCTGTACAAACACAGAACAAAAGAAAACCCCAGCCCCAACACACTTACAATTGAAGTATAAAAGACAAGAGACAACAGGCAGGGCCAGGGATAGGGGGAGTACAAAGAAGCAGTGAGACAATGGTGTTCAGCATGATGGGCACAAGTCAAAGCTCATTAGCTGCCTAATTTTTATCAAGTTGGAGTGCCTAGCTGGGCCCCTCTAACCTTATTGGGAGAAGGTGGCAAAACTCATTGCTTAGTATGTTACCATGCATTACACAAAATGCATTTTCTAGAACACATTATCTTGCAACTTACTAATAGTTGTATCTGGAATGCATGGAAGAGTAACATTAAGGTGAGGGATTTTGGGGCCTCTCGGTTTTGACAATACCCATTTAAAAGATGATCACTTACATGAATGACATGAGCATATGGCCCAAATTATGGAAGTGCCAGGATGAACAGTATCCATCAGAATCACTCACAATAATAATAGACAGATTTTTCAGCCATAGGGCAGCCTCATTTCCATCCATCTTCTCTGTAAACTTTAAAGCCTGAACAATATTCAAGTAAAAGACAGATCAAAGTCTCCATTGTTTTCATGGAAAATAAATCCTCATGACTGCAAATAAGACTCTGTAGCCCAAGACTAGGAAGTCAAATGGGAAAACTCACAGAAATATGTTTTGCCTTTGTTTCCTTCATCTGCAGGTATTTGTTCTCAATAGGAGCAAAGCCTGCTTATTCAGATTTTCCAAAAAACACTTTCACTTTTGGACCAATGGGAATTAAATCATAAACTTTATAGACCATCGGTTTGATGGGATGCAGCACCAGCATGTGGAAGTCCGAATTTCCCAATAAAAACATGAGTCATCAGTTACAATGCCATGATTTTGGGTGTCATTCCATTGTACCCCATGAAGGGAATAATTCTGGACACTCTAGATGCAGGTGAAAACAAGCAGAGGATTTACTGTACATAGCTGGTGGAGTGTCCCTCAGGGGGTTAACCTGGTGAACACTAGTTAATCAAAACATTACAATAGATTATATAGTCAGCAGATGAGCGGAGTAGAAGCGATTTGATAGGGTCTGTTGGCAAGATGCAATGAGCACATAAGCCAATAAACTATGAAGGTTACACAGCATCTCCGCCCATTGCCAATTAAGCATCTTATCAATAATACAGGTAGTTATTCCTAACAAGCTAAATAAGCCAATATAAACAAGACAAGCATTTTAATGGCAACTTTGTCTGTTGAAATTATGATGCGTCTACTGCGAGATGGCGTTGGCATAGTCCTTGGGCCTCAGGCTTATCTAGGAGTAAAGGAGACAGTAAATGTATCTGCCCAGTCTCTCTAGCCACTCACAATCTTTAGTGTATTTATCCTGTGAGGTAGGGAAGTACTCTTATCCCCATTTCACAGGGACAATAAAGTCACACCCAGAGCATGTAGCAGGATCTTTCGAAAAAGTGCCCCGTTTTTGAAAGAACCGCATCTAGACCGCGGTTTTACTTTCGAAATGGCACTTTTTGAAAGAGCAGCATTACGTGATAATGCAAATATCCCCGCTTCATTTGCACTTTCAAAGTGCTTCATTTACATCCCTCTGCCGACAGAGGGATGTAGTCTAGATGTAGCCTCAATGCATGTCTGCTGAGTCCTAAACTAGGGCCCTAACCACTGAACCGTGTGTCTTTAGGTGAGTAGTGGACGAACTACTGATGTTACGTGAACTTCCTGCAAACAACGAAAGCATTTAAGAACAAGCTGATAAATATTACACCGCATGCAGGAGCAGTAGCTGAGATCCTACCAAGAGGTGACTTACTGTCAGACATATGTTTAACTCTGTTTACTCAGGAAATAGTTCATGTTTTGAATACTTATCTTTTGCTTGGAGCATTAATCATGCAATATCAAACAACAGGAACTGCTCTGTCTGACATTGCACAAGATAATACAGTTATGAATATTCTAAATGTGTTTTCCAATTGTAGAAAGAGGCATCTCATGATTCAAACTAGCTGCACAGCAAACTCACAGTAGCTGCTTCATTCTATTTTCTGTAGCTGCACAAAACAGCAGAGGCAGCATATAAACTGAAGAAGAAACATTATTTTAGCTTATCTTCTGGTCTTTAATAATTCCACTGCAAAACTAACAGGTTGCAGAGGTGTAGTAAGCCTCAGCTCAGAAGCAAACCAAGTTTAGTTCAATGGACTTACACAAGCCTTCTCCTTCTAAACAAGCCATTGTTTTGTAGGGATGCAGGATGTTGGAGGAAGAATTTCCTAATAAAAACAACATGGTGGGTCCCCAGCTGAGAGGACATTGGGGAGAGAAAGTATGGCCAGGACTTCTCTGTCTTGGCAATTCCTAGCTGCTGGAATAGCTCTTAGAAGATGTTGGCAGTCAGTACTAAGTAGATCAGCCCTCAGGTAGCTCTAAGTTATGTTTGAGACTACCTTGGTGGATACCTGGCCCTACGAGGGGGTGCGTGATGATATAAAAAGTGGCTTATGGGCATCTTATCTCTTCTCATGTTCTTTACTGCTTTAGGGCTGAGTAAAAGCCAGGTCAGATATTATTCAGGACCTGTCTCTGAATGCTAAGAGGTTGGCTCTAATTCACTTTCCTGTTCTTGAAACATTTTCATAGCATCTTTTTTATTAGTTCAACTCTATTAAAGTTAAATGTGATGAGAAGGAAATTGAGCCTTATTCAGAAATAGTTGTTTTTGGAGAGACGTTTGGATGAAAGCAGTCAAAGCCATGAAAGATGCTGAATTAAAATTACTGTAATTCAGGCCTATATTGGAACCTACTCAAAATCAACTGGCCTAAAAAACCAGGGTAAGCTAAAGGTGCACTCACCTCATCTGTGATTATGAACACATGCCCTGGGACTAACAGAAGAGGTCTTTCAAGGAAAGATAATGATTCAAATTACTAACAGTGGGATATCCTCTTTAGCATACCAAAACTATCATTTTGGTGGCAGTCAGGCTAGGGGAAAGTTGCATCCCACATATGAAGAAGTCCGGAGGCCTTCCTTTTTAACATGTGCAAATCAGGAGCACTCCAATGGGCCTGATTCACAACTTCCTTCCCCACCCCCTTCTTAGGTGGCTATTTACATCTATGCAAAGTGGATGCAGATGTTGCTTGTAACCAGTTGGACATGACCTTACCCCCCCTCCCCCATCCTCTCCACTGGAGTCTAGCTAACTGGGCATACTTCTCTGCTTTTCCCTTCTTCCCTGACCTTGGCTTTCTTAGTTATAATTTGTTAAGCTTTTAATCATGCCTTTGGTATGTTACCTTTAGTATGTCAGACAATGCAATTTCTTGTTACTCAAGGCCATGAGGCCCAATTTTGCCTAAAAATCCTATTGCTTATGAACAGGGCTTGACGAACGGTGGCGAAAACTGCTCGCCAGCCCCGTACTGCGCATGAGCAAAAGCCGCATTGCGCATGCGCGCGCCGCAAACGAACGGGGCCGCGGCTGAAATCTACTCACCACGGTAGATTGTACTGTTTGTCAAGCCCTGCTTATGAATATGTATGTAACCTGTGGAGTGAATATGAAGTATGAATGAGAAATACCCAATTCAAGGCCATTTAGGATCTGTGACCTTTTAAAGAAGACAAAGACCCTGGAAAGCAGATAAGTTAACTGAGAAGTGGCCAGAAAATCTTAATCTCAATCTCTCTCTCTCTCTCTGACAAGATGTAACTGCACAGCAGAAACCTGGGACCAGCCCAGAGAAAGTAAAGCCTCCTGCAGATCGGAAGGGATCTCCCAAGGAACATCATGGTTGAGTCTCTGGGAAGCTGATGCCTGACCAGCACGATAGCCACCAGCAAAATCAAAAGTAATCTACACCGCACTTACAGCCTGCCTCCAAACTGATGTATGTGTATGAGTATCACCTTACTCTACTCATAAGAAGCTGTAGCAATAAACAACCCCAAAAACAATACTGCTCCAGTCCACCCTTTGTCCGGGTTTGTTCCTCAGCAGGTCTAAGGAAGTGCAACATCACCTTGTCAGAATTTTCCATTACTCTGCACATTTATAAATGCATCGCTGAGGTGTTAACAGATATCTCTCCTTTGATTTCAATGGACTCTGGATCTCAAGCCTTAAAGCCAAGTGTATTTGATTTACTCTGATGTGAAAATCTAGAAAGCCCCACTAGAATCCAACTGTCTCTTGTTTTTAATGGACACATATAGGGTTTGATCCTACTTCTATTAAATCAATGGCAATACTCCTATATGCTTCAAGTTATAAACTTAAGCACTTTGCTGGATCAGGCCCATATTGCCCAATATTTTTGATCAAAGACGAAAATATTGTTGAACTTTTAAAAACAAATGTCTTCCATTCACCCATATCATTAAGAAATACTCTCGGTGTAATCCTAACTCTACTGAAATCAATAGGAATTTGCCATTGACTTCATTGGAAATAGGATTTCACATTCTATTTTTCATACACACACAGACAGTCAAACTAACCTTCAAGCAGTTTACATACATTACACTTTCTTTCAGCAAATGTACAATGATAATCGAAGAGGAAAATTTCCTGGAGCAATTCCCTAAGCATCACTTGCACATAGTCTCTCTTCAGAGTGTCAGCAAATGTCTGTTTCACCCACCAAGTGCTGACACAAACTTTATTATTGTAGTTAAATCTGACAGAGAACTAAACCTCTTCTGAATGCTGTGAAAATGGTATTAATCTTTCCAAAAGCACAAACAGGTACTTCAGGGCCTAATCCAAAACTCATTAAAGTCAATGGAAAGACTGATTCAATGAGCTTTGGATCATGTCCTTATAGCAGATCTTGGCATTACAAGATGCAGGCAAAGTGTTTATCCTGCAAAATTACTGAGGCCCTATTTTTATTGCTACAGTATATGGATAGTCCCCATGACATGCTTGGGTGTTGTGAGGACTTTTCAACTTTGAACTTTAGGCTGTAAACAATTTTCAGTTTAATTATTTCTGAGCTTTGTGAAATAGCTTTACTTTTCTTAATCAGTATGAAATACACTTACCCTGCATTTTTACTTCATTTATTTGGTTGTTCACTGAAGAGGTTCTCAAAGCGCTGCCCTTGGGATTTGAATGTGCTGAAGAAAAAAATTCATTGCCCAGGTGCAAAGTTTGAGTAAGAGAGTGATCAAGAGTGCTAAAATGTGAGCTGGGAGTGGGAGGAAGACAGTGATATTGTGTTCCTTTTCCAAATGCTTTCTTGCAAGCTGCCAGCATCTATGCAAAGTACCCACATTCAAATTCACAAAAAAATCTCTCTCCAGATGAGTTTTGTGGTGCCAACCTCAGAAATGTTGCATGTTCCAGAATGTGCTCAAACCAGATAACCCCATCGCCACTCCCCAGGACTGAGCTTTGCTATTCATAGCCAGTAAGTACTCTGCGCTGACTGTTACTGTTGACATCAAACTAACAGCTTTCCTCCTGGGAAGTCACATAAAAGCATGAGCTAGCAGCAACAAACTGGTTTTTACTAGTGTTTGTGATGTGCTGACATCAGAATATTGACTGAAAACTTGATGTTGATTTTGCTTCAGTAGAGAAATGCTAGATGTCGCTAAGGGGTCACTTACATATTTGATTAACATTCCTTACCAATCATATAAACATCAGAAAAGCTCAGCAGTTTGGTGCAAGTTCATAGACTTTAAATCTAGAATGCTCATCTAATCTGACCTTGGAAAAGTCACTTAACCTCTCTTCATGAAATCCTGACCTACTTAATTGTTAGAGTTGGACAACTTGTATTATTTAGGTAATATTTCCTTCCTTCCATCCTTTGTCTCTCTTGTATATTTATACTTTAAGCTCTTCAGAGCAGGGAGTACGTTTGTCCAGTCTCTAGCATAATGGGTCTTGATCTTAGTTACAGTCTCTCTTATGTCTGAATGAGGCTAATAACAGAAATTGAAGTTTTTCCATTCCTAATAAGTCAGAATCAGAGGATTTCTATACAGGACAGGCATGTTCAGTGGTGCACCAGCTGAGTTTGCATTACATGACAAATAACAGAAGTCGATGTGCTTTTAAGAAGCACCGGAGAAGGGTGCATCCCTTGTATTTTCTTCACATATATATCCCAGAAATAAAAATCGTGTTCCATATTTAACAAAATTGACAGAAGCTTTCTACCGGGCAGACACATTGTATGTTGCTGAGCTTCAAGCCTCTCAATATTAGTGTGTTTAATGGAAATGCTGACACTATCTGAAATATGTCATTGCCTAGAAATGGCACTTAGATAACGTTTTCATACCCTTGGTGAGAAATCCTTTTTCCATAAAAAAAATCTGCAACCCATTAGCTCATGATGTAGACAAATGTCTTCCATTTTATTTGAAGGAAAAATAAAAAGAGAAAAAGCAACCACCTACTGACTTATTTAATTTAGAAACACATGGGGGGCAGGTACAGTAAAAGTCACTTCCCCAGGTGTGATCAAGGTATAGAAAAATTCTTTTAACTGAAGCAACTATCATAACCCCTGCACAGTCTGCCCTGCAGCAAACTCAGTTTCCTTCTGACCTGGGGAAGAACTCATTAGTAAAACTCATCACATTATATTCATGAATTTGCATATAGGATTAATTGCACGATATTCCAAAACTAAGAGAATTGACAATTATTATTATTTCCCATTGAGCTTTTTTAACTGAATTCATATATATTTGTAAATTTGCACAAAGCTGCTGAAATTTTATGGGCGGCTTTAGGTTCCCATCCTGCATGGGTATAGACCCCAGCACCTATTTGGAGATCAGTGAGCCTCTCTGTACAGGTGCAGAAATCTAGGTGTGGGCAGACTAGCTTATCAGACCCAGGGAGGCATACCCAGGACTATAGATTGACTAGGTAGAGTAGGATCTGAGAGCAGTGAATAGAGGCTGGATGAGGAAATGGAGTAGTCAGTGGCTGTATCGCATACCAGTGGATTTTCCCATGGACACTGGGGATTATAAATGTGCTTCCCCCCGGTACTGGACTTGAACCTCCCATTTCTTTTTCCTCAGCACAAATCCCAGGACCCATGGGGAACTCCAGGGAGAGTTCCAAAGGAAAGAGGGAGGCTGCTGCTGCAAAGGTGGCTGGTGTCTCCTTTCCATGTGTCAGACGAGGTGAGTCATACAAGGTTAAAAAAGGGCATGATCTGCCCTGTGTGCCCCCACATAGTGAGGGTGCCACTACAGTATCTTGCCCCTGTTTCCCCTTCTTCAGGGCTCTGATTCTGTATGGACACACATTTCCAAAAAGTGACCACAAAAAAAAAATCTTTCGCCCAACCTTAAGCTGGGCACAACCCCTCCGCCCTGAGGTACTGTCCCTTCCTGCTGTTTGGGCAGCTAGAGAAGGCACAAGCCTTCCCTGACCCAGTGGCCTGCCGCCTTTGCCTTCTCCCAGTTCCCCTTCTGTCATCACTGAGCTCTCTCTGAGCCCTGGGGTAATTCTGCCCCTTAACTGGGGGCACTTTATCTGGCACAGAGGAGCCAGACCTATTTCAACCACAGAGCGACAGCCAGCCTGTGACACCTATCATCTTCTGTTTAATCAAATACCCCATTGGGAGATGGGGCCTGATCCCACACCAGCTGTCATTGATGGAGAGACTCCATTGTCTTCAAATGACATTAGTCCCTAACATGTAATGACCCTTGATGGCTCATTACAATCCCGGCAGCTTAAGCATCTTGGCAAGTGAGTCTGATGCACACATACCTATTTGTTTGTGCAACATGCTGCAAGTGTTTCCCTCTTCTGGGCGTAACACCCTGACAGTAGAGAGAATGTGTTTTTAAATGAAAAGTTTCACTGGAGTTATTCTTAACTTTCCTCTCCCTGCCATCCCAGTGCTTCTTGAGGTCTGTATAAGGATGGGTTTATTGGACGGGCTGTTGAAATTTTTATAAGGGAGATACCATACATAAACAGACACAACACTAGCTCCTTCGTTTTCCATCAGAGAATGTCCCCTTGCTTTCATACTCAGAAATCAAGACGAGGACCCTGGAAGATTTGAGAATATTATAGCTGACAGTCTTATATGAGACCAGGATGTTAAATAGCATCCTGATGGGGGGGCAGGAATGGAAAGGCAGCTACCATGGTGCCTGCCGAAGCTAAGGACTGGTGGGGAGGAGGGGCAAAGTGTGATCTAGGTGGCACTAAACACTGGCTGCCTTCAGCCCTGCCTCTGCCACCTGAGGACCCGCCCCTTCCAGGAGCACACAAGTGCTCTCCCACACACCTTGCCCAAGGCCCAGCAATTCTGTCAGCCACCCTGTTGAGGAGACGTGCTTACACCAAATAAAATAAAAATTCATTGAACATCAGCATAACTTTGCATTCCCACTATTATTTTTAATTTCTATAGTTGGAGTTTTTCAACAACTAGACACCACAGACTGAATTTTTGTCTAGGTGACACACTAAGCAATACCAAATAAAAATTCAACTTGGCAAAATATGAATGCAATTCAAGAAATTCTAGAAGAGAAGCCAAGTGAGCACTTCAGAGATCCATCAGGAAGATCACATATCTTGGGGTGTGTATCCCGACCTATGTTCAGTCAGCTCAGTCTCCAGACAACTCTGGAAAAAAAGTTCATTGTTATCAGCCAGAGCTGCACAGGAATTTGATTGATGCGCATAGGAGATCAGTAACAATAGCTCCTGCCATGACTGTACGTTGCATGGTGACAGCTTGTTTCCTTGGCAACAGTGATTATGGAGTTCCATCCAAGACTCTAAACGAGGTTACAACTTTTCAAAGGATGCAGAATACAACCCCACTGGGAAGATGTGGAGAAATTATTTTACTGTAGGCAAATAGCATTATGCAAGTCGTGAGACATTTATGCAACAGCAAGATATGTCCAAAAGGTAGGAGGGATGAAAGAGGAAAAGTAACTTTAGCCTTTGTATGGTTGGCTTGGCACACTTTAATAAACAAGATACTGTTACAAGATTGAATATCTTTTTAAATCATACAGTTACTGAGCCTGAATTGCTGACAGTGTCTTTTATGCAATAGAAGCAATCAAGAAATGTCTCTTTTTCTTGTTGTCATTTAATTACTGCAAGACACACAGTGTCTTGAAATAAATAGATTATTTATGATAAACAAATACAAAAAAGTCATGTTGATTAAGATGCTAAATTTGCACTTCAGTTCATGGAAAGCTGCATGGAATTTGAGTAATAAATATACCAGTAATGACTTGTTGTATCTGCTATGGCTAATTATGTTAATTACATTTCTTTTGCAGGGTACTTTTATTTTACAGAAAGCAAGATAATTTATGGCACAGTTAAGGGTAGAGAGGCATTGTAAACATGAATTACAGGTGTACATGTTACCAAATTATTTTCAGAAGCATTGCATCAAAATATTGCTGACGATCTCATAAGACCCATTCAAGAAAATAAACAGGAAGTCCCAGTCACCCTGCTGTGCACAGGATTTAGACAGCTCTCAGAATAATGCTTGATCTTTCTTATATTGCACTCAGGTGTTGCAATACCTAGGTACAGTGCAGTGAATTGAGCAAGAAAGTTTAGTCTCAAGTCTGAATTTCGTGGCTTTTACACAACATGTTTGTTAGATTTGTAGGTTCACTGTAAGTTTATTTTTGAATATCTGTTTTTGGCATGTGCAACTGACTGATCCAGCAATGTCCCCATTTTGTGCATGCAAACAAAGAGTCATGGGAACAGTTTGGGCAGGGAAATGAGCAGCTATCTGATATGCACATGCAAAAAATGGCAACTAGAAACTGGGTAAAAAAAGACCTGTCCTGTGTTTTTCTTTTTTGGTTTAACATCCTTGGGTTTTTTTATATATTTCTCCTAATGATGATGCTACAGACTCATGAGCAGGATGGAACTAGGGAAGGCTCTTAATGCCCCCTAATGCTATTCCAGCAGTATGCAAGGGCTGTAACAGCCCTAGTCACCCCTGGAGACTTCTCTTAATACTGGAGTTGTACAGGGACAGTATAAACACTCCTTCAGTGTTATCCTCACCCTTTCCCCTCGTGGGCAGCACATATAATAGGCTGGAGAAGGCTGTGCTGGCCCCCTCCTACTGCTAGTTGGAAGCAGCCTAGGCAGGCTGTTCCTCTTCTAGGAAGCCAGCTGGGGCTGAAGCTGGGGATAAGGTGGCTAGGACTTGGGGTGGCTGGGGCTGCCCAGGACTATGGGGCTCCCAGTCCTGGGGCTGCACTGCCCAGCGCTCCAAGCCTGGGAGCCATGTGCCACGCACTGGGAGCTCTAAAACTGGAGTTGCTTGGACAATCCAGGACTAATTGGGGCAGCCATGGAATGGGGGTGCTCTGGGCCCAAGCCCATGGTTCACACACTGGCACCGCCCATGCTTCTGACCCCTTCCCCACGCAGTGTGAGGATGCACTGGGGAAAGGACGTGGGGCATGAGGAAGCATTTTGGAGTGATGTGGGAATAACTGTAGCTCAAAGCACTATGGCAATTCTGCTATGCAGAGTAGTCCAGCGGTAGCTGGACTCAGGATGCAATGAGGTAGACCAGACTCCCACGGCTACCGTGAAATAAATCACTGGGTCAGATCCTCATTCAGTATAAATGAGCTGTGACTAATAGTCAGACATACTCCAGCCCCCAAAGCAGCCCAGGATCCAGGCATGAGGCACATTTGCTCCCACTCCTTTTGTGCTGTGTGTTCTGTGCTGTGTCTCTCATGAGGCAGCACACAGACACTACCACCACCACTAAAAAATAAAATACACAATTCTTCAGTCGAAGTGACTTGAGCTAAATCTTAGGATCATTTGGCTCTCACTTATACCAGGGTAGCTAATGCTAGTCAAGCCATGGAGTCACTCTGCATTTACAATGATGTAACAAAGAACAGGATCTATCAGCATGTTTTTTATTTAAATTAAGCAACTATATATTCTTTTTATATTTATAAAAAAAGAAAAACAAAATATAAGGAAACTATGCATGGTATCAAAGGTCTAACTGATACAAACCCTATTTAACCTTTTTAAATTAACATTTTTGCTGATTGGGTCAGATTCTGAAATTGTGTTCATGGATATAACATCAGGTGCACAACTACACTCATGCTATTAGAGACTCAGCTGGTGACCAGCTAAAAGAATCAGAGCCAATACATGCAAAAGGTATGTGCAATATGTTTTTCACTTGACAATTTTCAACCTTTCATAGGATTCCTAACATACAGGTGATGCTGCTTGCTTAAAGACATTTTTGATCATCTCTGAGAGAGAATGCAATAGGGTTATTGCCACAGTGAGTTTCCATTAGCGCATTAGTGAAATTAATTCCTCTCTCACAAGGCTTTAGGTCTGTGATTTATGATAACCAGTTTCTCACTGCTGGCAAAGTGGGAGGAAATGACTCAGCCTGGACCGATAGCATAAATCTATTTTTTTCCTTTAATGGTTGACATAATCTAGAGTGCTGCTCCCAGAGGTGTCACTGGAGATTCATATCCAGCCAAAGGGCCCTGCAGTCAAGGCAGAGAGTTTTGGTAGTTCCATACATTTGTAAGGGGCAGTAGTTTTGAATTGCATCCTGCCTCTCTCAGAGAGAGAAAGAGAGAGAGAGAGAGGGAGCATTAGGCAGGACAAGAAGCTATGGGTTCAAACTATAGCATAGCAGATTAAATTTCAGGAAAAATTTCCTAACTGTAAGAGCAGGAGAATAATGGAACAGGCTCCCCAGGGAGGTTGTGGAAGCTCATTCATTGGAGATTTCAAAAGACAGCCATCTGTCGTGGATGGTTTAGACCCAACAAATACAGCATCTTGGTAGAGGTTTACACTAGATGACCCTGGAAGTCCCTTCTAATACTATGATTCTATTATTCTATTTCCTGAGCAAAATGTTACAATAATGCTAGGTATCTAGATGAAACTTCCTGAAATCAAATAGCATAGAGACCAAAACTCCATCCTTCTGTCACTTCCTTTTGCAACCTCTCTGACATTCTGACTTCCTCCTTTCAGTCATCATTTCTAGAATTCTGAGTGTCAGTGCAATATCTATTTATGCAATAAAAGAAGAATTCTAATGTAAATCACCAGGGATTCTAGTGCAGCAATCATGCTGACTGTGGAAAGTCCAGTGTTAGGCGAGGATCTTCCTTTTAGGTTTTACACCCCTTTAGCAGTGGAACAAGTGATTCCAGTCCATCACTGTTAGTAACAAGGTGTTACTATCTAATTGGTAATCCATAGCCTAGGTGAAATAAATCACTGGACCAGATCCTCATTTGGTATAAATGAGCTTTGAATTCAGTGGAGCTATACCAGTTTATACTAGCTAAGAAGCAGACCCAATATTAATCCAATTTCTAGTAGGGCTGGTGTTGATACAGTACACCCAGGCTGGCAGTTTCAAGTCAGAGAAAAAGGACATGAATCAGCCTATAAAAAACACCAACTATTTCAGCCTTACAGTATCTCTTTCCAAGAGTTTACTCATCTTGGTGGAGTAGCATGGGGACATTGTACTGTTGCTTTTTGGAGTGTAATTTTTCTATATGCAGATAGCCTTGGTTTCAATTACATTCACTAGAGCACTTTTCACAAGCATTAAATTTATTAAAAAAACAAAACAAAAAAAATCCCCACAACAAAATTAAAAACATAACAATAAAGTCACATTTTGTGCAAACCCATACATAAACAGAAAAACATAATCATTGACGTTATACAGACGTTTATCCTTAACATTTACCACATAAATTCACAATTTTACTTAAGTACAAAAGAGGTTATCCATAACTTCAAAACCATTTCTATATATCTCACTTATTACAGCATCTCTATAAACTGGGACTCTCTGATCCAGCAACATCTGTGGTCTGGGAGGATCAGAGAGTCCTGGTGCACTATGGGGGAGAGAGGGGGCCAGGAGCCCAGTACAATGCAGAGAGAGAGGGGGTGGCTGGGAGCCCTGCGTGCAGCCCAGCTGGGCTAGGTAGGGGGAGCTGGGAAGGCTGGCACATAACCCAGCTGGGCTGTGGAGTGGGGTTGGGAAGCCGGCAGCCCAGCAGGGCTGGGGAGATTCAGAGGGGGGACAAAGTCTGGCGTACAATCCAGCTGGGCTGCCAGGGGTGCTGGGAAGCTCAGTGGGGAGGCAGAGCAGAGGGTGGGGAGGGCAGCAGGGGGCCAGAAATGATCTCCCCTGATCCAGCAAAATCCCTCATCCAGGACGAGTCAGGTCCTGAGGGTGCTGGACAAGGAAGGTCCAACCTGTAGTACCACGGTATCTAACCTGCAGTGAATCAAGAGGGCTTTTCAGACATCTATCTAGAGAGCAGCAATATAAATAACAGTTTAGGGAGTCTAATCAGTCATTCCCAACACTTATCCAAATGTAAGTAGTCACTCCATCTTCTCTTTGGGGGGCTACTACATGGTTCAATTGCTGGTTTGATTCACTATACATGTATGCAACTAGGCCAATATTTACATACTTGCTTGCCTAAAGACACAGAGTGTATTAAAGCCTCTAATAATAGACTTGTTTTCAGAAATGTTATACATTCCACAGTTCCCAAAAAAGTTACCCATGACTGAAAATTTTGAATTTTTTTTATTGTTACACTTTCACTCCCAGATAAAAATAAGATAAGATGTTGTGTGTATTTTTTTATGGCACTTCAAAAAAGGCAAAACAAAATCTTAACCTGGCAAGTAGTAAATCTAGTCATGATTATTTTCAAATAGATTTGTACCCTTGATTTTATTCCATATTATACTTTGCCTTTTACACTCTTGCTCACCAAGAAACTTTCATTACCATCCCTACTAAAGCCTTTTAAATCTCCTTTTTTTAATTTTCCATTTCTGATCCCTTGTGTAATTGTTTTAATGATATTTCTTGTCAGTTCGAAGTGCTCCTAGAGTAATAGGCAAATTATTATGCTGTATCCACACAGCTACTAAGTTAAAATGATTTTTCTAAAGAGTTCCGTGATAGATTTCTAAATTGCAGGCCTGGGCTGAAGAGATGTTCACATTCTCTGAAGCACAATTGGAATAATTATGACATTTTTGTTAAATAAAATATAACTTTTTAAAAGGTCTCTTGAGCCCCAGACTAGCAAAGCATATAAGTATGTGAATTCAGTGGAACTATACATATGCTTGAAGTTAAATGCAAAGTTAAATTCTTCCCTGGAACTTTAATGCTTTTTAAAAAAATCACTGCTAGAAGAAAAAAAAGGAGAAGATTCATAACACAACAGTAGGAACTCAGAGGAATAGCTGTGTTAGTCTGTAGCTTTAAAAACAAGGTGTCCTGTAGCACCTTAGCCCTAAGTCTACACTATTTCAAAATAACAAGTGGAGCATCCACGCTACCAGGCCTGTTATTTTGAAATCATGGGCTGGTTATTTTGAAATAATAACTCCTGCTTGTCCTAAAGAATAACACTTATTTTGAAATTGTTATTTTGGGGGTTATTATTTCAAAATAAGTTATTTCAAAATAACTCCCCAGTGTAGATACGCCCTTAGAGCTTAACCAAAATATATAGAATCATGAGCTTTCATGGCTAAAACCCACTTCATCAGATGAATTGAAAAGATAATGAAGTGGGTTTTACCCAGGAAAGCTCATAATTCTATGTATTTTGGTTAGTCTCTAAGGTGCCACAGACTCCTCCTGGTTTTTACAACAGTAGGATGTTTTCCATACAAGCAATACAGAGCAGAGATTCTCAACCTTTTTCTTTCTGAGGCTCCTCCACCATGGTATAAAAATTCCACAGCCCAGCTATGCCACAGCAACTGTTTTTCTGCACATAAAAGCCAAGACTGGTACTTGGAGATAGTAAGGAGGGCAATTGCCCAAGGTCCCATACCACAGGGGGCAACATAAAACTAAGTTGCTCATGGTTCAGCTTCATCCCCAGATGGTTGGGCTCGTGTCCCACGTTGCAGTCCCACATGCTGGGACATTGGCTTTGTCATGACCATGAGGGTTAGCCTGTAGCCTGGGGACTAAGGGGTTAACTATGTCCCTTACCTAACCAGGTAGCAAGCAGCCAATAGAAATGTAGGTAGGAATTTCAAACTGGGACAAAGGAATGTTTGGGTTTTTCCCTCCTTTGTCCCTGGGCAGTTTCTCTCCAGCTATTGAGGGGGACAGACAAAATGTCTTGCCCCAAGAAAAGACTCTTCACTATCTGTAAGTAGGGTAAAGTTTAGATAAATCCGTCTGTGCATTTAAAAATGGGTTTCCTCTCCTTTGTAACTAAGCTCTTGGCCCATGGGGATCCCCCCATGAGTATATTAATTGGTGACTTTTCCATCTAGTCATTATGCTTGTAATAGGACGATTGTGGTGGTGATAAAAGTTCTTTTTCTTTTTTTTATTAACCTGGTATTGATTAATTTTTTTGTATCCTGGTTTTATTTTTGGGATGAGATTTCCCAGGTGATCTCTTCCCTGGTTTCCTTATCATTACTTGGGTGGTGGCAACAGATTTTTATCCCCAAAATCTAGGTTTTTAAGATTTTTAGGGGGGAAATTTTATACCAAAGCCTGGAAATATAAGGTTTTGGGGTACTTTTGCGGGCCCCCACTTCTGCATTTATCATGCCAGAGTGGAGAAGAAGCTTTGACAGGCTTTCTGCCCTGGACCCTAGCAAGTCAATGCCAGCCATGCTTGGCGAACCTCCTGAAATCAGCTCTGGACCCTCCGGGGACCTCAGGGTCCTAGTTGAGAACCACTCCTGCATAGTGTATCTCCAAATCCAGATCTCTTCAGGGCATGTCATGCCATTCATTAAGAAGCACAGCATCCCATTGATTTCAGTTGTGAGTTTGTCTTTCCAAGTGCTGATCCAACAAGGCTTGTCCCTACAATGTTAGGGCTCCATCCTGCAAACATCTGTGCATGCGTAAATATATACAGGTGAGCAGTCCTATTGAAGTCACACCCTGCATCTTCTAGAGGATCATGTTGGCACAATCTTGTCATCTTTGAGGTTTTATTTACTTTTTGTGATCTAGTTAACATGCATGAAAGCAGAACCTTGTTTCTTTGTACATGAAACAGCCTGAAGTGCGTGCACCAGACCAGGAGCATATTAATGGTGTAGCGTGTTATCTCTTTAGTTCCTCAGGTCTGAATACAAGAAACCAGAGATTCTGTTCCTCCCACTCATCTGCTCTCAGCGATTCAGATACTACTTTACCGGTTGTATCAAGACATAGAGGAATACAGAAGCAGAGTGCTGATTCGGGGATATCTTCACTAGTAAGCGTTTTGTTTATCAGTCTGGTTATGAGTTTATGAAAGCAAACACAGATGGAAAATAGCTTTATGCCTAGACTCTCTTTCTGCAACATGCTAATGGATGTGTTCTGCCCTGTTTAGACTTCAGATAGGATCATGATGGCCAAATTTTGGCCAGTGTCGGAAAAGTACTATAAACAACTTTCAAATGGGTACATATATGTGCTACAAAAGCATACTCTCTCTGTTACAAAAGACCTTAATGTAAGGCAATTCTGTGTCTAGCCATCATACAGAGTCATCCATGTGCTGGGCCAGGAAATGACATAGCTTTTAATACCAGATTTAAATTCCTAGGGTTGCCCTGAAATTCCTCTCTGTGACTGCTGGTTGGGAGTGACTACCAAGCAGTTTTTGGTGGGAAGGCAAAATGTGGCAGACAGCTTCTGCCTCAGATTCCATTTCTGACTCCAGCTGCAGGTTTTCTGTGCTGCTCTCTAGTGTCCTAAACCAGATTTTATGTTTAAAATATATATTCTCTCTTCTCATTCCTGTGCCATTTCATAACTGACTTTCATAAAGCATTTAATTAGTGATTGTTAAGGTAGCACAAGTCAACTGTAAACATTCACCTAGAAAATATCAGAAAGAGATATTAGAAGTGGAAAAAGTACAGAGAGAGCAACAAAAATTATTATGGGTATGGAACAGCTTCCATTTCAGAAGAGATTAAAAAACCTAGGACCATTCAGTTTAGAAGAGAGACAACTAAGGAGGGGTATGAAATCATGAATGGTATCAAGAATGGACTATGTGTTATTAACTCCTTCACATAACATTAATAGGCAGCAGGTTTAAAACAAACAAAAGGATGGACCTTTTCACACAGTGAATACTCAATCTATGGAACTTGTTGCTGTGATGGTTTGGGATCCTAGGAAAAAAACATTCTCTATATGCTACAAAAGACCTTATTGCAAGTAATAATCATGCCAGCTGAGATATCAATAAGTCCACCTATTCTGCCAGCCTGCGCTCCCCCTTTATCTTGTCTTGCTGAGCCAGACACTGAGGCCTCCTCTAGCAAAGCACACACAGGGCCACTCCCAGCTGCAGAAAATACAGACCTTGAGAACAGTGAGAAGACTCAGTTTAAAGGATTTACTGTAGCATCCAGATGTTCACACACACCTGCACACCCTGTGGGGGTAAAACCCCAAAGTTATAAGACATTCACCTCCTTCCTCAATGTGAGGGAAGGTACGCACAGCTTCTGCCCCCCACCCTGGTAGAAATTACATAAACTGGGTTATATTATAAACCGGAAATAAGCTTATGAGCTTTAAAAGTCTTCACTTTAAGTGGTTAGAAGGGTAGCGAACAGAACAAAGCAGATTTCTAAGAAAATAATACAAAGCACACAATCTAAGCTAGAAATAATTAAAGAAACTGGTTACAATTAGTAATTTCTCACTCTAGACATTATTTCAGATAGAGTCCTTCACAGGCCAGAGGTGTCCTTCCTGGCCTGGATCCAACAGTTCTTCCCCCACACTTTCAGTTATAGTCCTTTTGTTTTCAGGTGTTTTCAAGCATACCTTTGGGGTGGGGAGGCAGAGTAAAGCCATCTGAAGATAATCATTGTTTTCCTTCCCTGACTTATGTAGAATTTCCAAAAGGCAGGAAATCTTTGGTTGATTCCTCACCAACCCCATGGAATAGTATAACAGTCCAAGATGCAGGCTAGTATCAGTAACATTATGGAATGTCTGTAGGCAGACCAAACCTATTCATAGAGCATTGTACTAGCTGATAGGGCATCAAGCTCCATCTGGCTTTTCCACTGTAGTTCCTGAAGTGTCTGTAGTGGCAGTGACCCAAAGCAACAAATTATGAAATACAGATACACTGGTCAATGTTCCTAACTGAAGGTACAAAAATGATACATGCATACAAATGGGATAATCATATTCAGTAAATCATAACATTTCCAATGATACCTTACATGAGCCATAAAGCATATCTGTGCTATTTCATATTCGTACCATAAGCATAGTTTCATAAAGCATATGGAAGGACAAGCCATAGCTGTCATGGGATCTTGTGAAGATCAAAAGTATAACAGGGTTCAAAAATAATTAGATAAGCTCACTGAGGGAAGGTCCATGAATGACTGTTAGTTAAGACCATCAGAGATCCAGTTCCATGCTCCGGGTGTCCCTATACCTCTAAGTGCCTGGAGTTGGGAAAAAACAACAAGACATGGTTCACTAGAAGTGTTTCTGTTCTGTGCGTTCGCTCTGAAACATCTGGCAATGGCCACTGTAAGCAGACAGGTTACTGGGTTAGATGGACAATTGGTCTGCCCCAAAATGGTTGTTCTCACATAAGATTGTGTGTATATTTTTTTCTCCTGGAATAATGCTACAGGTTTTTGCTTAAATGTGACACTATTGCTTAGTGTTTAAGACCATTAATCCGTTCTTTGTTTCTTTTATTTGACATCCTTCCATTAAAGCTTCCCTCAGATTCCTTCAAGTATCTCACTTGGCATGAGTTAAAAGAACATGATGTTCGAGGAAATCAGATTCGTTGCCCACGAGTGAGAGAAGGTGAAGATAAAAATTTGTTCCTACGGGGAAAAAAGACATATTTATTGTAAATCTGAAGTATTTTTTCCTGTACGGTACTAAATACCAGGATGAAATCCTGGCCTTCCTGAAGTTTTGGAAGTGTTGCCATTGACTTTCTATATTGTAGAAGTTTCATTTTTTTAATCACTCAGGACTTATTTATACTACAGAGAAGATCGAAGCTGCTGCAGTTGATCTTCCAGGGTTCAGATTAGTGGGTCTATTGAAGACCCACTAATTCATACTGAAAGGGCACTCCCATCGGCACTGGTAGTCCTGCTCCTCACGTGGAGTAAGAAAAGTTGACAGGAGATGACCTCCTGGTGTCTGGACCGCACTAAAACACGATTTAAGATACTTCAAATCCAACTACGTAATTAACGTAGCTGGAGTTGTATATCTTAAGTTGACTTTCCCCTTTAGTGTAGACCTGGCCTCAAACACCAGCTGTGTAAAATTTAGAGTTAAACAAGCAGAGTGAAAGTCAAAACTGTAATTTCTATGTTTTCAACATTATTGCTTGGTTTGTTACGTTCTTCACATATGCATCATCATTTAAATATTGTATGAAATGGCATAGTCACATATCCCAAAGGAAAAGGATGACAAATAGAGGGTAATACCCCAATCTGAAAAAGGCAAATATGAGTGGCCTCACTGAAATAAATGGAACTACTCAAAAATTTGAACTTAGCCATGTGTTTAAAATTAGGTGTTTACAGCATTTGAACCTAAATTGAAAAAATCAGTGGGGCAGTATATTATATTCTATTATATGAATACACAAATATGCATATAAATATATGGCAGCCTTTTCAAATCTTGGGTGTCTAAAGTTAGATGCCTAAATAAAAGCTTTTATTGGGCATTGAGCTGAACAGGAAATTGTATTTAATAACAAGGCACCAACTCACACTTTGCTGTTTTTTAAGTTTTTCCTGTTAAAGACTACCCCTCTGAAGCTTATAAATTGTATGTAAAGAGTTGAATTAGCACACACAATATAGTGAAAATCTCCAAATTAATTTACCACTGAGGCTGGGAACCTACTTTGGTATAATACTGTTTATATGATTTCAAATCAATTATTTCCCCAACTACATATATTCTCTTAAAAAGTAACTGCAGCCACCAACTCATATCAGCTATTGAAAATATATTGTTTCTGAGCAGGGCCTTCTGAAGAAGAGCTCTTTTTCAGAGGAGAAGAGGCGGCTTTGCGAGTAAGAAAACAAGTAACAGAAAAAGAGAAATGGCAACAGAGACAGCAAGAGAACTGGGAAAACTGTGCAGTAAGAGCTTACTATTAATTACTGTTATTGCTATAGCTCCACAAAAGTATGTTGCACTGTATAACCCACAAGCCAAACAAATAATTGGGCCAACAATTTAAGGGTTCTGACTGGGACGGTATATAGTGCATTACATAAGAGTACATAGTCTGGACTATACTATACTAAGATAGATTATGGTTTGGACTATGTTCTGTGCAAGTAAGGACAGGAAGTAAACTCTTCACCACCTTATGGGCCTACATGGGCTTCCCAGGTACTTTGGATATGGGCACACAGAAATAATGAACTATTTGCCTGCTTAATTACTTCTTAGAACAGATGGGTGAACAGTGGTTCCAACATTTTCCCCCTCCATGCATGGTGGCCAGAATAGCTGAGCAGGCAAGATGGGGGCTCAAAGTACTGACTTACTGCAGTCAATTGCTATTACCCTAATAGCAGTGGGGTAGAAGGACAGGAATTGGGAAACTAAATCATGGTATTTTGTGGGGCTGCTTTTGATGGAACAGCTTATGCATCTCTCCCAGCCTAAAGGCACAGTCTAGCCTATTGAAAAGAGATGCCTTTGTAAATGGAAAGTCCAGAGAATAGATGGATTTGGGGAGGGAGCTTTGCATATAATAACTGGCAGATTGTTCCAGGTGTATTGGGGAGTGAGGAAGACGATACAAAGGTGAAAACAAGTGAAACTCTTTGGTGGAGAGCATAGGGAAAGGAGAGATGCCGGTACAGAAGTACATAGAGTAACTCATCCAGCTTCAGCTATATTCCAGTAATTTGTAATTCATAGAATATAACTTCAGTTCTATCTATCTCTTGCATGGTAGGTGAGCTGAACAAATTTAGCAGCATAATTCTATTGTCGTAGGCTAAATTTGGCAACATCGTTTGTTTTAAATTAGGTATAACTGTGCCATACTAAAATAAACTCATATTGTAACAGATCCTGTGGTGGCAAAGGATTTTAATAACTAAATTTTAAAAGAAAAAATGAGCTAAAGAAATTTCTTTTGCATTTTTCCCCATCCCCAGAATTTGAACCTTTCATTTCAGGACTTGGGAGACGTTTACCAGCTAGAAAACTTTAACAGGATTCTCCGGAGATTAATTCGAGTGGAAAGGCTTTGGTTGGTGGACAATTCCTTGACAGACCTAAGTGCCATAAGGTTGCCAAGGTAGATGAAAAATCCTGTTGCCAGGTTCTATCCAGAATCATAGAATTCAAAGGAAGTTTTGCCATTGATTTCAATGGGAGTAAAATCAGGCCTTTAGCGATTAACAGCATAATGTGTGCATGTATGCTATTGAAAAAAATCCAGTTAATCTAAATGTAAATTGTAAAAGAAATCTGCAAAGCTAAATTTTCAGGGCCTAGTCTTGCAGTCCTTGTTGAGGCAAAAAATACCATTGCCTAGTGAGTTATATCAGTGTAAAAATGCATGACATCAGAATCAGGACCCTGAAAGATGAACTCCCTTAGCCACAGAACAGATAAAGCAGATTCTATAAACGTTCTCACCCAATGCTTCATTTCCCTCAGTCCTAATAGAAAAGGGCACAGTCAAGGGGTGAGGAGTTAGCTCAGCCTGTATGTCTATTTTATTATTGACAAAGACCTGAGGCTGCACTCAGAGAAGATATGGACCAGACTATGTCCAGACTATGTCCAGAGAAGATATGTGGTGTAAACTGGACCTTATCCTACGTCCATCATATTCCCTTATTTAGTTCTATATCCAACCACTCTTCCCACTTGTATGGCAGTCTGAGCTGGTACAATTTATACACTGTGACCTCAAAATAAGGTATCAGAAGGTGTATGCTAATGTAGCCCACATACTACTTTTCCTTTCTGACGGTTAGGGAGTCTAAATTAGCATAATGAGGTCCAAATCATGCCACCTTCCATATCTCCACTGATTATGATCCAGCAAGTGCTAGCTGTTTCTGCTGTGATTTTTACGATGAGGGCAGTTGTCCTCTAGAAACTGATCTGAGGTCACCAGAGTGAGTTCATGTTGGCCACTGAACCTCCATTGGGTGGTTACTGACCTAGACCGGATTTAAACTAGTAACCTAGAAAGGGGCATTATCATCATCCTACTACAATCTGTTTGGATCTTCCTAAAATTAATTGTAATGAATTAACAAGTATGTAGTAGATCATCAGCCGGCATAAAATTGCCTATCTTTCCTTAAGTTAATAAAGCTATGCTCATTTACACCAGCTAAGGATCTGGCCCTACATCTATTTCCTCACAATAATTAAGGATGTATATTCTTCTGTATATGTGATAAGTGATGGCATGCATTTTTGTCCTTTACAGATGCAAAGAATTAAATGTCAGTAAAAATCATTTTACATCCTTCAAACAGCTGCCAAAGATCCCTCAGATTCGTCACTTGTCACTGGCTGATAACAACATTGAGACACTAAGTGGGATATCAGACTTGAGATCCACTCCGCTAGAATCCCTTGTACTCACGAGGAACCCCTGTGAATTTAAAGAACACTACAGGCAGCTGTAAGTTCTACATTATTGCCAGTAGAGTGAAAAAAATATCTGTTCCCGTGAAAGCATAAATGTTATACATAATTGACATGTGTGGCAGCTTTCATGGATAGTAAAGGAAACTGGCTTTCTTCTTGCTGTAGTTTTCTGTCATCACAGTTCAAGTCTTGCAAACTCAGGCCAGTTGACAAGATTACATGTGTCACTAATGTACCCCAGGGGAATAGTTCTCTATGGATTTGTCCTCTATGTGGAATTTTCAGAAAGTGCTTGGACAATGCTATAATCCAACAGCTAAGCGAGAATGAATTCTCAAATGCAAGCTCATGAGTTAAACTGAAGCCTGTGCGCCAGGTTTGGAGGCAATCTATAGGTATAAGATAGATTCCCTTTAACTTAAACTGCCTCAGGCCAATTCTCACTGTGGTGCTAATGTATTAGGAGTCTAACCTAAATTACATGGCAAGAAGCTGGATGAAGGTGTTAGGAGGTATAAGCTAAATTAAAAGGTGGTCCACTCTAAGTTACAAGTTCTTGTACATCCCTTGAAAAACAATTAATAGTTTAACAGCACCTTAAAGACTAACAAAACATGTAGATGATATCATGAGCCTCCATGGGCAGAACCCACTTCTTCAGATGGGAGGTGTGTGTTGTGCCCACGAAAGCTCATGATACCATCATACATGTTTTGTTAGTCTTTAACGTGTTGCTAGACTAGCTGTTGTTTTTCAAGTTTTTCCAGTTACAGACTAACTCAGCTACCCCTCTGAAGCTTTTGTACATCCCTGGTAGTGGTTTTTCTTGATGTTCTCCTTTTTTCTGCATCCTAACACTGTGAGTTACATTGACTTACACTCCATTAGACTCAATGGTCAAGTTCAAAGGTATTGCATGATAGAACAAGGAGGTGAGTCTAAGGCCAGCCATCACTAGACCTGTAAGGTTGGCTTAAGATACACAAATCCAGCTATATAGAATACGTAGCTTGAGTTGGCTTACTTTAAGCCAAGCTTGGCGATGTCCACACAGCAATAAGCTGTGCTGGCTAGAGCCGCCCTCAGTATTCGATTTACGGGTCTGTAGTAGACCTACTAAATCGAATGCCAGAACGCCAATCTCCAGCACAGCGAGTATAGATGTGCCCTATATGAGTACATTTTGGAGAGTCTAAGTTGGTGTAAAATGCTCATGGAGAGAGTTGGAAGAAGGAGCAAGTTATAGTCCCATGATTTTCATCTCTGTGATTGATTCTCCCCACTCCACAAGGACTCTGAAAGGCCTTCCACAGCAATAAATGGCAGCTGGGTAAAGAGGGGTTTTTGAGCCTGTCTCTGCTATAAGCTCGTCAGAGACTTGTGCTGCCAGGAGGTTCCTAGGGAACAATTAATGAGGGACAATTGTCCCCATTACAAACACAGGATCTATTAGCTGTGTCTTCTGGAACCTTAGCCTCCATGAGTTTCCTGGCTACCTGCACCCAGTCCCTCCAGAATGAGTACAAAAATCCCTCTCCCTCAAGGAAAGTTAAGAGAAGGTGACTCCTTGATATGAATCTTGTTGAGTTTCCAGCAGGCTTTTTCCCTTAGGGAGATGATCATGATTGTGTATTTTAAAGGTATTTTTCCAAAAATATATTTAAAAAATACTGTACCCTGATATCTGAGATCTAGCACTGAGCCAGTGGGAATTTCATTTTCACAAGATTCAGAAGGGCAGTCGTGTCAGTCTGTTTCAGCAAAAACAATGGGAAGTCCTGTGGCATCTTAAATATTAATACATGTATTTGGGCATAAGCTTTTGTGGGCTGGAATCCACTTTGACAACTGAGTAAGTGGGTTCCCACCCATAAAAGCTCATGCCCAAATACATTTGTTAGTTTTTAAGGTGCCACACCGCAGTATATCTGGTTATTTTCACAAGAATAATCCAAAAGGACCAAGAGAGAAGAAAAGTCAATACTTAACATTAATTAATAAAGCTGCCTTTTTTATATTGATGTAGACTAGAGGATCTCATGCCAAAGGATCTAAAAGCCTGTTCCAAAATAGATATATTCCAGGATTGCTTCACGCCCCACTGGAATACAGACTGCCATGGGTAGCAGAAATTAATAATACTGGGAAGAAACTATGTTCATATAAAAAAGTACACTGGACTCTAATGTTCACTGAAGGCCTGATGCATTGATTGCAGATAGTTTGGGATCAGGACACATGTGTCATATAATGAAAGAAGTTCACATGCAGAAAACTGAGTTTATCACAGCAAAATAGAAGTTGAGTCACACACTTTGCCACTTGGGTTTGTCATTTGCAGGTGGCTAGGAATTTCAAAGACTTAGCTACAAAGCCCTCCTCTTTGTGATATGTTAAACAACAGGCCTGATTCTCTCCTCTGTTACAAGTGTTTGATGCTTGTTTAACTCCACTGACTTCAGTGGCTTAAACCCAGTACAGTACAGTGCACAGTCAGACGTTTTGTCTTAGCTGGTCTGAAGTTTGGGGTTTGAATCCATATTGTGGCATGTTCAGATACAATGTCTGGCCAGTCTCTACATCTGCTTGTAATATTATCCAAGTAAATACCTCAGATTTGCTATTTGTTCTTTGATTTCTCCTGCAGAGTGTTCTCCAATTTGCCAAACTTGAAAATGCTAGATGGGGTCCCAAAGCTGCCAGAGGACTGTCCACCTCCAGAAATCAGTTTTCTTTCAAAAATGTGCACCATACTGTAGCACAGTATCTATTTCAGAATGGAGCTAATGGAATTGCCACAGTTAACAGAACTAATAAATCCAGTTCATAAACTTTTTTTTCTGATCAAACTGGTATAGTGTCATTCTTGAAAATTTGATCCATTTGTATGTGCAAGAGAGAAAACTGAGGGGCTGATATTAAAAGTTTGGCACATGTGTGCATACATCCTGTGTACACGTACTTAAGCTAGTGCATGCAAATGCACATATGTTATACATTTCTAAACTTGGAAATCTGGTCCTGAATGGTATAAAAGTATGTCATGTTCCTCATCATCATTTCAGTGATTTTCATTTAAATTACAGATAAATTGGACTTATTGAGTTTTGTTTTCTCTTCTTCCTGATACCAACATAACTCCATTGACTTCAGTAGAGTCCTGGGCCAAGACTTTCAAAAGTAGAGCCTAAAGTTAGGCTCCTAAATTCATATTTGGGAGCTGCCAGGAATTCAACCCTTTTGAATACACTGAAAGATGTCAGACTAGATGGAACAAATGAGCCAGATTCAGATATAATGTAGACTCCTAATACTAAAAGTTCCGTATGATCAGTGAGACTTGTTTCAGCAATTCTATTAATAATACACAAGATGGCAATGGAATTTGGAGTTCTCACTCTGGGTCGTATTGCATAGTTAAGAGGAGTGAAAATGCAGCCACAACTTCTTTTGTTCACAAACCCTAACAGACCTGACTCTGCATATACCCAGGAAGCAGATCTGCTGAATGAGAAGCTACCAGTTGAATCTAATCACTTTTCAGGGGAGAACAGGACTTTAATACGTGACATTGACAAAGTTAATAAAAGAACTGCAGACATGCCTATTTAAAAAGAACATGCATTCATCATGGCTTTGTTTTGTTTTGACCCTTTCAGTTATATCTATTTAGTTGTTATTTTCCCTGTATATTTTTCTGTTGTTGGAGGAGATGTTGAGTACATTACAAAGACTGCATTAAAAGATACATTTATAATTATTTGCTAAAAAGGAGCTCATGGCTGGCTGTGGAGTCTGAACAAGTGCTGAGCCTGGAACCTAGCCAGACCAACCGAGGATACTGCAAGGGTCCTATTGGCTCCTGTAGAGGGTAGTGTCTCCATGAGCAACACTTAGTGGGAGGTAAAGACTGTATACCCCAAAAGGGTTTGTTTCTTCTGTTCCATATACAGATAGTTTGTGTGATTTGGTTGCAGGGCTGAGTCACTGAAGACCCAACAAAGAAACAACCCGCTGGTGGGGGGGGGATGTCAAGCGGGCACTTGCAAAAGATGGGTGCCAGACCATTCCAATAACTAAGGGTACGTCTACACTACAGAGGTCGAAGCTGCCACTGTCGATCTTCCAGGGTTCAAATTAGTGGTCTAGTGAAGACAGCTAATTCGAACTGAGAGTGGCACTCCGGTCGATGCCAGTAGTCCTGCTTCCATGAGGAGTAAGGGAAGTCAAAGGAAGAGTGTTCTCCCTATGACTTCCTGCAGTGTGGACCATGCCAAAAACCAAGTTAAGGTACTTCGACTTCAGCTATGCAATGAACGTAGCTGAAGTTGTGTATCTTAATTCAACCTTGACCCGTAGTGTAGACATTTGCTAAGAAACAGCAGGCTCACACCTGACCAGAAGGGGGTGCTCGTGGGAGGTGGGTGCCACGCTATTCCATACAGAAATATTGCAAGCACACACTCAGACAGAGAGGGCTTAGGAGAGGTGGGATGCCAACCACGTTACACTCAGGCAGAGCTTGAATACACCATAACTAATGTCAGGGAAAAGTAATTAATTTTGTATGCATCCTTAACTAGTATCACCTTTGCTTTGATACTGTGCATACTTTGCAGACAATGTGAATCTAAAATCTATATTAAGTGTATACATTTTAATGAATGCAGAAGCTACATTAATACAACAGTAAGAATACAAATATAAACACACAGAAGTCAGGAAAATTAGTTCTGCTTCTTCATACACCTTATGAAACCCTATAAATCATCTGTTGGTCAGAGGAAAATGGGCTTTCACATTAAGCCAGTGGCAAAAGCTGTCCCCAGTTAATTTGCATCAGGATTTTCATTGAGCACTCTCACTTTTCACCGGAACACAACTTCCTCCTTTTGGCCTGAAACTTTAAATGCCTCTTTTCAATAGTAAGGTTTCATTTTGAAAGTCCGAGTGAAATCCTGTCTGCTGCTTGTAAGTTACTATGGGTGTTACTATGTTTTTTTGCACTTTAAAGATGATGGTTGGGGCCAGATCTTTAATGGCATTTAAGTGCCTAAAGGTGCAGGTAGGTAAGTAGTGGTATTTTCAAAAGGACTTAGATGTCTAGGCCCAGATTCACAGAAGTAATTTGGCACCTAAGCCCATAAAACAGCCTAGGCTGCAGGGATGAGAAGCCCTGCTTTATAACCTAAAGCCTAGTCATTAGGATAATCAGCTAGGATGTGAGAGACCACTGCTTCAATTCTTTGTCTGGTGAGGAAAAGGGGTTTGAACATACATCTGCCACCTCTCAAGTGAGTCTGTTAAGCACTGGGCTATACACTTGTTCTCTCTCTCGGGTTTAAATAATATTTAATTATTTAATTTAAGTGGAAGAGAGATTGAGCCTCCCACCAGACTATCATGTTGCACTCCAGGAATGGCAGCGGGAGCCCATCTTGCGGAGGAGCAGCCTGACAGTGGAAGAAGTCCCGGGTGCTTCAAGGCATGGCTCCCACAGCCAGCCTGCGCTGTTGTGGCACTTCAGCTGTCAGCCACCTGGGAGTGACAGTGGGAGCCCCTCCTCATGGGGTCCCCTCCAGAACAGGTTCCCGCAGTCAGTCCCAGCTCTGGGGTGGCAGGGACTTGCTGCTGTCAACCCCAGGTAGTGGGGGTACCCCTGCCAGCCTGAGAAGTGGGAGAGGCGATCCCACTACAGCCCCCCCTCCCGGGTCCTAGGGAGGATGAAGAACCCTAAGTGAGGCTGTGAGGGATGAACTATGGCCTGGGAGCTGCAGGGGAGCTGAAGTGAGGAAGGTAGGGATGTGCTGGTGGTAAGTTCTAGCAGATGAGGTGAGTGCTGGCAGGGTGAGCAGAGGGCAGTGGGAGTCCATGGAACTAGGGGGACTGAACTGGGGAGCTGAATGTGGGGAGCTGCATTGGTGACTGGTATTCGGGATTAAGTGCTTGGCAAGGGCAGATGTGTGTGTCAAGGGGGGAGGGGCAAAATGATGGTGGGAGAGTGGGCAACCCTAACTATCATAGGCACACAGCCTGGGGATGGGCAGGGAAGTTCTGAAATAGGGACAGTGACCTAAAATACACATCATCTTTTTTTCAACAATTGAAGGTTTGACTAATGATTTTTGATCTCTTGAAGTTAGCAATAATGAAGTCCGGAGCCAGGCCTGCTGACAGGAGGTAAGGGGGAGGGAGTAAAGGGAGCAACTGCTACTGCGACAGTACCTGGAGGGCCAGGCTCTTTGAATCCCCACTGGAGCACAGTGCAGTGTTCTCCGGGAGGCCCTGGGGGCTGGATGCCCTTGCCCCGCCCCTTCTTCCAAAGGCCCCACCCATTTCAGGAACACAGAGCCAGGACCCCCACCTTGCCCAGGGGCCAGTGAGACCGTCAGCTCCCCTGTCAGTAGCCAAACACCTAGTGGCTTCTGTGTTGCAGTCACAGCCTAATTGTTGACAAAGAGGTCCCATGACTTTGTGTGGCCACAGATAGGGTGTACATATAGGAGTAGGTGGGGAGAAAAGGGCAACCAAAACCATAAAAGGATATCTAGAAGAAGCCAGAATAGGGGCTTCAACCTGGCAAACTCAGGCTATGTCTACATTGCGCTCTCTTGCGCAAGAAAACATGCAAATGAGGCGTGGTGATGAATATCACCATGCCTCATTTGCATACTTAATGAGCTGCCATTTTTGTGCAAGGGGCTTTTGTGCCAGAAGGAAGAGTCTACACTGCTTCTTCTGGTGCAAAAACCCCCTTTTGCGCAAGAGCTGTTCTGCCACTTATTTTCAGGCAGAACGGCTCTTGTGCAAAAGCCCCTCGTGCAAAATGGTGGCTCATTAAGTATGCAAATGAGGCATGGCGATATTCATCGCCATACCCCATTTGCATATGTGCTTACTCAAGAGAGTGCAATGTCGATGTAGGTTTACATGCATCAGGGTCTCCCTCATGCTGCAAAAGGGACAGGTGTCGAGGACAGGACTGAACCGCACTAATGACACACCTGTGCTCATGGCTCCATGGAAAAGCCGCCTAGTGAAACCCCAGCAGGCCCTGAGACTCAGGTGGAGTCTAGACTGGCCCACTGGAGATCCTGACCCTCAACATGCGGTAATAAAGGAAGCCTGAACTTAAGCCAGGGATCAGGTCACAAAAGGGCATTGTAGCACAGCTAATCCTTTAAAATTCAAACACTATACCCCACCAATGGCATTGGATGGGTAGAATATAACCATTTGTTTTACCATGGCCGCCTCAACTGAGTGAAATCAGATCCCTTTTATTCCATGTAATGCAGCTTTCTTGTACTCTGCCTTTTAGATTTGCCATTCAGCAAAATAAAGCACCTGCCACATTCATGATAGTGATTTCCTTGCTCCCAGTACTAAAGAAAAAATGAATTTAGTACATGTATTGATTGATGTTTTGATCTATTTGGATATATGTATAAAGACCACAGAGGCACAGTTGCAGGAAGCATAAGCAGAAATAAGCTATTAAGTTGTTTCAGAACAATCATTTTTCATTTGCAATTCATTACCCAGGATATATTTGTTTTTGAAGTGGTGCCCTTTGCTGTGCTACATAATTGAAAGCACTGAAGCTAAGGAATAGAGGCCATAGAAAACAGGTGGGATCAAAGGAGCTATATAAATAAATGTAATTACTGTAGCAAGAATGCTGCAGTTTGAGACACTGATAAATTAGCAATGACCATATAATTCATAAACAGCCATGCCAGAGGAAGGATGCATCAGTCCAAGTAAGTGGAATAAATGGGATTTTTTAATTCCACACAGCACATTGTGTTCATATCATGTAATAAAATATTTCCCATTCATTATTATAAATACAGCATGTTGCACACACATAACATTTTCTGTCTAAGTTTTAGGTTTGCATGAGTTTGAAGTGTGTTCAATAAACTAGGGAAATACAACCTAGATGGGGCTACTATAAGGGGAGTGCAAAACTGGCTGGATAATAGGGTTTCCAGGGGTCAGGTATTCACCCAGACAGTCTGGTATTTTCGCCTCCTCCCTGGTTAAAAAAATATAGAGAATACCGGACATCTGAGAAGTCCGGTATTTTCTGAATTTTTCTCCGGCCAGGAGGTGGAAAATGCCGGGCACCTGGCAACCCTATAAACACTCAGCGCCCGGCCTCCCCCCTGGTCCCCAACATCCTCAGCCCCCCGACCCCAGCCCCCATGCTTACCTGGTTCCCCAAGGCTGCTGGCACAAAATGGCTGCCAGCCAAAAGACCTAGGGAAAGCAATGCTTTCCCCTGGGTCTTAGTACTCAATCGCTCCCCTGTTCCTATCCCTGCACTCACTCAGGAGACATGCTGTTTTATTAAAAATTTTTTTTGGCTTAACAAATCCTTGGAGTCCCCCCCTTTTTTTTTCTTCTCAAAAACTTTGGTCTCCCCCTCCCCCCTTTTTTTCCCCTTTAACAGAATTTTTTCCTGGTGTTTTTTTTGCGGGGGAGCCGGGTGTTCGGTATTTTTGTTTCAACCATCTGGCAACCCTACTGGATAACCATTCTCAGAGGCCACATCTACACTGACTGCCTGGTCTTGAACAAGAACATAAGCAAATGAGCGGCCATTTTGCGCTAGGGGCTTTTGCGCAAGAAGGATCAGTCTACAATGAAAATAAGCGGTAGAACAGCTCTTGCGCAAGAGTGGGTTTTTGTGCAAAAGCCCCTTGTGCAAAATGGCAGCTCATTAAGTATGCACATGATGAATATCACCATGCCTCATTTGCTTATGTTCTTGTGCAAGACTGGGCAGTGTAAACATAGCCAGAGAGTAGTTATTAACTGTTCAGAATCATGCTGGAAAGGCATAACACGTGGGGTTCTGAAAGGGTCTGTTTTGGGACCAGTTCTGTTCAGTATCTTCATCAAGGATTTAGATATTGGCATAGAGAGTAGCATTATTAAGTTTGCAGATGATACTAAACTGGGAGGGGATGCAAGTGCTTTGGAGGATAGGGTCATAATTCAAAATGATCTGTCCAAACTAGAGGCAAGGTCTTAGGTAAATAGGATGAAGTTTAATAAGGACAAAAGCAAAGTATTCCACTTAGGAAGGAGCAAGCAGTTTCACACATACATAATGGGAAGTGATTGTCTAGGAAGGCGTACTGCAGAAATATGATCTAGGGGTCATATTGGACCACAAGCTAAATATGATCAACAGTGGAACACTGATGCAAAAAAACAAACAAACATGATTCTGGGATGCATTAACAGGAGTGCTGTAAGTAAGACATGAGAAGTCTTTCTGCTCTACTCTGCACTGATTAGGCCTCAGTTGGAGTATTGTGTCCAGTTCTGGGCACCACATTTCAAGAAAGATGTGGAGAATTGGAGAAGGTCCAGAGAAGAGCAACAAGAATGATTAAAGGTCTAGAAAACAGGTCCTATGAGGGAAGATTGAAAGAACTGGGATTGTTTAGTTTAGAAAAGAGAAGACTGAGAGGGGACACGATAGTGGTTTAAAGCATCTAAAAGGGTGTCACAAAGAGGAGGGAGAAAAATTGTTCTTGGCTTCTGATGATAGGACAAGAAGCAATGGGCTTAAATTGCATCAAGAAAGGTTTAGTTGGACATTAGGAAAAACTTCCTAACTGTCAGGGTGGTTAAACACTAGAGTAAGTTGCCTAGGGAGGTTGTGGAGTCTCCATCACTGGAGATGGTTAAGAGCAGGTTGGATAAACATCTATTAGGGGTGATTTAAACGGTGCTTGATCCTGCAGTGTGGGCAGGGGACTGGACTTGATCTCTCAAGATCCCTTCTAGTTCTAGTATTCTGTGATACTATGAAGTGTATGGTAGTGGAGAAGTGAGTGGGGTGCTGTTTTTCACATGATGGAAGTTTACAATTTTGTGTGTCACATTTTGAGGAAAATAATAGAATCTGTATGCAGAAATACTTTCCATATGATGTAAACATATGAGGCCATATTAAGGCCCCAGGACAACCTTTGTGCTCTGTTCCATCAACACAAACTAGCTTAAGAAGAGGGAAGATGGGTCTGTGGTTAGGGCACTAAACAAGAACTTGGAAAACCAGGGTTGAAGCTGCAGCTCCACCACAGACTTCCTGTGTGACCTGGGACAAGTTACTTAGCCTAAGATATATTGAACCCTGCTAGAACTGCCCCCTTAAGGAATTCTTCTGAAGAATTAACATAGTGAGTCCTACAGCTCTTCCCTCCTGGCTTCTAAAGGCATGGGATATGGGTAGGGAAAATGTGTAGTTGTGATAAAGGAACTAGCTGGACTCTAAGGGTATGTCTAGACTACATGCCTCTGCCAACAGAGGCATGTAAAATAGGCTACCTGACATAGACAATGAAGCAGGGATTGAAATATCCCTGGTTTCATTAAAATAAAAATGGCCACCGCGCTGTGCCGGCTCAGCTGATTGTTGGCACAGCGCGGCAGTCAAGACGCGGATCAATCGACAGGGGAAGCCTTTGTCGACCGCTCCTGTAAACCTTGTTTCACGAGGCATAAAGGAGCAGTCGACAAAGGCTTCCCCTGTCGACCGATCCACGTCTTGACTGCCGTGCTGTGCTGACAATCAGCTGAGCCGGCACAGCGCTGCGGCCACTTTTATTTTAATGAAGCCGGGGATATTTAAATCCCCGGCTTCATTGACTATGTCGGGTAGCCTATTTTACATGTCTCTGTCGGCAGAGGCATGTAGTCTAGACATACCCTAAAATTCTACTGTCCCACAGGGGCATTAAATGCATGCAATTAAAACCTCCCCCTGCTATATTAATGTGCACTATTTCTCCTCCTGTGCTGCAGAATCTTTCCCTCCCCCACCTCACCCACACTTTTAGTGGATGTTTAGGGAACACTGTGGTCAGCAGAGTCCCTTGAAACATGCTTTTGCAGTACTACTGGACCCAGTGGAAATAAATTGGGTGAGGCAGACAACAGAGGCCAGGAGCAGCTGCATCAACAGCCCTTGCTCTCTATGACTGCCTTGGGCCCTAGAGTAATCCACAGATTCTGAGAACTGAACTCACAGTTTCTCTCTGAGACACCTCCTCTGCCCCCCCAATTTATTAGTAGGAATCTCTACAAGCTGGAACTTCCAGTGTTTATTCTCCCCCTGTGTGGCTTTTCCCATGTAAGGAGACAGGGCCCATAGAGCTGATCCTCTATTTTAATGTTTTGGATAGTCCAAAGCTATGCATCCATAATGCAGTGATGGATGTTACATATTGGAGTGTAGCACAGAAAGCAGAGGAGCTGCATGTAGTACAGGTAGTTAGAAACAGCATGTATGCATAATGCTATTTTTCTCCAGCAATCAGCATGTTCAGACAGAATATCATGTAGACAACAGTTCCTGAAGCCTTTTGCTATGCCAGTGATGCACTCGTGCTATGAAATACCAACCAAGAAGTGTTTAGCAAGTCACTGAGCCAAACTGATTGCCTGGTGTAACTCTATTGATTCCAGTGGAATTACACAAGTAAATATGGTCTGTAAACAGGATCTGAATCAATTCTTCCATTACAGCCAGCTGGAATGGGAAAGAAATCATGTGTGTGGTTATGTAAATACAGTTCATTCAGCATGCTTAGGCCTGCTAGATAGTCAACTGTTAGAATGGTGTTTTGCCCACTGTAACCAATTTGTCTATTGCAGGGTCAAAAACGGTGTTAACACTAAATGCAGTGTAACCCCCTTTTTCCTCCCTGGGTTACTCAGGAGCAGGTCACACTCACCTGTGTGCCTGGGCACTTGATGTTTTTAACATAAAAGAAGATCCTGAGTACCCCAGTGGTGATGTTTTTTATTTGTAGATTCCCCATCCACCCCCTTACTGCAGTCCCTTGCTCCTAAAAGAATATATAATAGTGGTGCCTCCACCTGGCTTGCCCTGTACACACTCAATGGTGTGCCATGGGAACCTCTAGGAATTAAATTATTCCAGTAATAATCCGGATCTAACTCCAAAACAACAATGATAAATAACATACATCCAATTGATTACATTAGAATTAACACACCTTTACTTAACAACTTAAACGCGATTTAACAGATTAAAAGTGAATAAAATCAATGAACAAAGTACACAGAAATAAAGGAAACTTATCTATTTGGCATATACACTGCCACCATTTATCCCACCCTAGTGTGTGCACTCCTCTGGATTCAGAGTCCCAGACACATGCTTGCATGGGCGCGCTTGAAGTTCTGCAGCTGAAGTGTAGACAGCACTGTGCAGGTTTTGTCTGTCAGTTCAAGCTAAGCAGCCAACTGCAAAATCCCTCAGCCATTGGAGCAGGCCCCACCAAATGCCAGCGGCTCTGGTTCACTGGGCAGATCATTCTGACTCTTTTTGGACTCAGAGTCAGTTTGTCTTCTGTGCTCCATCCCAGGCAGCACTTTCCCAAAGAGCCACAGTTATCTTCTGTGCAGGATTATGTAGCCCTTCTCAGCCACAGGCACAGCCTGGATCTCTCCCTTCCACAGACAATCACCAACAGCCCCTGAAGCAGCCAGCTAGAGCCAAGCCCCAGCAGGCTCTAGCTTTACCACAACAGCTCCTGGCCTGGAACAGGCTCCACATCAGCAATCTGGCTTCTCTCTCCAAAATACAGCCCACTAATGCCCTCTCTCCTTGCCTCAAAGAGAGCAAGCGTTTTTTCCTCCTCCTTTTTCCCCAGGGCTCATGGGAGTTGTAGTCTCTAGGGCTAGATTGTAGCACAAAGGATCCTCACAGTAAGTCAGAGGCTCCTGTAGTAAAAGAAACCTACATCAGGAATTGTAGGGTATGACCAGCATTACTTACAGTTATTATGGGAATGCATAATGCAGGAACGTCAGACTGTTTTTAATTCAGTTAAAAGGAGAGACCCTGTCAGTGTAAATAGGCTTGGATAGACAGAGGCTGGTCTTTCAGAGTAGGGATGTAAGCAACTCAACAACTAGTTTACTATCTGATAAGCAAAAGCTTATCAGATAGTCGACACACTGGTCAACTAGTCGCTCCTCCCCCCCTCTTGCTGCCTCTGTCACAAAGAGGCAGCAAGTGGGAGGGAAGAGAAGCGGGTGCTGGAGGGACCCGGCTTAAAAGCTGGTTCTATCCAACTCCAGCTCTATGGGAGGGGGCAGGGCGCAGTGGCAGCCAACTTTGAAATGTACAGGAGTTCCTGCTGGACTCTTTTCCATATTCAAACTCTGTGCTTACAAGTGGGGAACTATGGTCTCCCAGAGGCACCCATGGTGGTGTGTGAATTTCCCAGGTTAGTGGGTGGGGGTTTGAGCCAGTTCCATGTTGGCTGGATGAAGAGGAACCCCAGATATTGAACCCAGCCCTGACTGCTGCTGGTGCTACTTGGCAGAAGGGTTACAGGTCCATTACCTATTAAAAAGGGCACAATGAAGTTCACATTAATCTATCATAACAAATCATATTGGTCCTTTAAGGGCTCAGCCCAGCTCTGCATCTCTGTTATGGTGCCTCAGCAACTTGAAGACCAGGCATTCTGGGAATTGTAGTCTCCAGAGACGTCATGTGATTGCAGGAAGGTACTGCTGGGGCAAGGGGTCAGAACTATAAAAAAGCAAACTTCCTCTTCATGGGTGATGTGCCAACGATTAGGTAGGATGTGGTGTGGTGTCTGTCACTGAGTGAACTGGGGTTTTAAGGACCTCAGTTTCCAGTTATGACTCAGATTTGACTCTTCCACTCCTCCTCCCCTCCACCATTTCATGAGGTGAATTAGAACTAGGCCTGCTGTCCATTGTAGGAAGGACAGCTAGCAGAGGCTCTAAGAACTAGAGTCAAAGGGAAGATTAGTTGTGGCTCCCTTATGAGAGGGGGCTGAGGAGAGCTCTGGAAGGATGAAGTCAGAAAAGAGAAAAAAGGCAGGCATGACCAGCAATGGGCAGTGTGAGAGAGAATGGGAGACAATGAACCAAAGCAGTGTTGAAAGCAGACCACTACAGTAATTCCTCATTTAACACGGTAGATACATTTCAGAAAATGATCATGCTAAGTGAAAATGTGTTATGCGGGGTCAATTTTCCCATTGAAAATAATGGAAAAGGTGGGGGTTGCATTTCAAGCGCACGTGCGCTCGCAGCTCCAGCCTGCACTTGTTAGCAGCTGGGACCGGGACATAAGGTTGGGGGAGAAAGGGGACTGGGTTATAGCAGGGAAGGGGGGTGTTTGGCTCTGGAAAAGGGAAGGGAAGGACGGGGGAGGGGGCTTGCAGCCCGTGGCTGGGTTTCCCCAGCTGGCCAGTCACTGGCAGCTGCGTGGGGCTTCCTCTGCCTCCTTACAAAGTAGCAGAGGTTTGCCGCTTGCTGTGCAGTTCCCCGGTGACCCCTCTGGCCGGACGCAAGGCATCTGGCCAGAGGGGGTCACCGGGGAACTGCACAGCGAGCAGCAAACCTCCACTGCTCTGTAAGGAGGCAGAGGAAGCCCTGGGCAGCTGCACGAGGCTTCCCCTGCCTCCATGCAAAGTGGCAGAGGTTTGCCGCTCACTGCGCAGTTCCCCGGTGACCCCCTCTGGCCAGATGCCTTGCGTCCGGCCAGAGGGGGTCACCGGAGAATGGCGATGCGAGTGTCAAACTTCTGCTGCTTTGCAGGGAGGCAGGGGAAGCCTCGCACAGCTGCCCACCGGCTGGCCCTAGGGGAAATCGTGTTATTGCAGGGACGGGGTCGTGTTGTTTGAAAAATGTTCCCTAAAAAAAAAATTGTGCTATTGCGAAAACGTGTTAAGCGGGCACGTGTTAAGTGAGGAATTACTGTACTTACAAGACTGGGTTCCAGAGAGGGGCCAGGTCCCCCTTTAGGGCCTCACTTACAGAGGTGGTGTAGAAACCCCTGGACCAAGTAGAAAGGAATTTTGTGCCTGTGGGGACAGTGGATGAAGGAATAGCAAAACTGGGAAGGATGGGGGATGGATGGCCAAGTTTGGGGTTAGTTTTGGACTTCTTTGCACAGAAGGCAATGTCTTATTTTTAGCGTGGAGTGGTAAATCACAAGTCATGGAAGTTTCAACTCACCCTTACCAGTTCGAGAGAGACCAGTGACCTGCATGGGGAAATTAATGCACCAGTGACCAAACAAGGTAAATCACTCCTATTACTGAATTTGTGAAGTAAACAATCACTAAATACAACCTTCTTGAGGAAAACGAACAGAGATCACTCTTCACCACAGAAATTATTTATTAATGATTAGTAAAATAGTAAAGTCAAATGAAATATGACTTTACATAGGCCTTTGGTAAAACTATTTCCTAATATTTGCCTGTTTGTAGTGTCTAAAATACTAGTGAACTGAACTACCTAGGAATACAGATTGCTTTGTTGGAACACATCATTTGGCTATTGAGGTGCATTTCCAGCTATATAACTACTATACCTTTTGTTTTCTGCACATTGTACCTTTTAAATCTCTAAGGATTCTGCCCTTTAGAGATGCAAGCAGTCACTATAATCTCAGATTTGCTGCATCACTAGATGTACCTTGTTCTCTCCCAAGCAGCCTTTACTTCCAATGGTGCTGTGTGTGTGGTGTTCCTGTTTTCTTTAATCTAAAAAACAAGTCATTTTGAATTGAACCTACATAGTTGTTCTCTGTGGTTGAGGATCACAACATGTGGTATCTAGGAAGAGGTTAATTTGTAAAGCCAGCTGTTCCCAATATCTTCTGGGAAGGAATAGCTAACCAATGAGAGTTTTGTCTGATGATATAGATTGATGACCCACTTCAGAGCTCTGGTGGGAATAAAATTTCAGCTGGTCTATACTAATTCTTCTTTCTCCAACTTGCTTAAACAGTTTTAATTGCGGTAATTCATTTTGTGCTAAAAGTTTTTCTCACTTACCTGGAGACAAATATTTTAACTTCAGACACAACATCCATCCAGCCCAGTATCCTATTGTTAACAGCAGAACTAGGCCTATTGAAAAAGAAGACTAAAATCTATAATTCACTTGTGCACTGCTTGTGCAATGATCTACCCTTAGGGCTGGGGAAAGGAAAGTCTGTCTGACCTCCTACCGCCAGCCTGTCTACAATTTATTCCTGAAGTATGAGGATTAATAAACCCTTTAATTTTTATCCTAGCTAGAGTCACTGAAGAATATCTTCCTGCTTGTCAATTCTATAACGGAAGGATTAAAGGCAATTAATAAGAACCTCCCTTTTAGACAGTATTAATGGTATGTCCAATGTATGATCTTCATCTTCTGTATTATAATTGAAAACTGCCCCAGTATTTTAAATCCTCTGGCAAAATAGATTGAATTGCATGCACTATCCAATAATCAGAGCTATAGAGGAGGGGCGGGGAACCTAAGGCCCGGGGGCCGGATGCCTTGGCTTGCCTGGATCTGGTCCTTGGCTTGCCTGGATCTGGCCCCCGAGGCTCGGGGGTCCATCCCCCCAGCACTGGGGAGTCTGTGCTGGCACACCAGCCCCCCACACTCCCTCATGGGGCTGAAGCACACAAAATCTACTAACTTGGGCTCTCCCTAGGCTCTCATGTGTGAGGGGAATGTGGGGGGTGTCTTTTGCCTTCTTAGTTGGGGGCCATGTCAATGAGGGTTTGTTTGGATCTTTCTTGTTCCTCACTTATGTGCGGCCCCTGACTGATTTTTCTGTGGGTCAGCGGACCCCACCCCAAAAAGGTTACTCACTCTTGCTACAGAAGAAAGGAACAGCTTCCAAATCATTACAAGTAAGCAACCACAAAAATTAAAATGGAATAGATCATCCTAGAAAAAAATAAATATACTGTTGACTGGCGCATACCTGAGGCTTTTCAGTAATAATACGGACTTAACAAAAAACATGGAACTAAACTACATAAACCTGACTGTGATCTACACATTTTTGTTTGTTTATTTTAACCATTGTTTCTGTTGCTGGTTTTTACTTGAAGCATTTTTTCCATAACATAAATGCCTTTATTTCAAATGCCAAGACTTTACATATCTCTTATCTTAAAAATATTATCCTTATCTTCTTTTTTATTGTTTAACTTTTTAAAATGTCATCTCATAATAAAAGCCACGTTATTTGGTAACATTTCAGATGCACTTGTTGCGGACTTAATTGGCTACCATCACCTTTGCTCCAATTCTCTGTTAGCTTCCTTTTTCAACCCAACAAGTTTCACCAGGAATGAATTTGCTTACTTATCTTAGCTACAGAAATGCCTTTCTCATACAAATACAGATTTCAAAGTATAACATGTAGTCACTTCTATATAATCTAAACCTTCCCCAGGAGGTCAAAGCAGGACAGTTTTCCACTCTATTTTCTTCTGACTTGATCAGCCTGTTCTGCATTGTAACCTTTTAAACAGTTGTGCTTTTAATGTTTGTATAAGCATGAATGCATTTCACTACATCATCAAAGCACAGGACCAATGTTAACTAAATAAATCCTTTTTTACAAAGAGATCAAGGCTAACATTTCAAAAACATGTGCCTTAGTCACTTTTGAAAACGTTGCCCCAACTGACTTGTCCAAGGCCACATAGCTTTGAATGACTAGCAGAACCAAAATTAGAACTCAGGTGTACCTAGTTTTGTGTTGGTTCCATTAGCGCCTTCTATTTCTCAGTAAATCATACACAGTAGTGGAAAGAACTCACATTAGCTGTGGTGTGGTCCTGGGGATGCTACCACACCATCTGGACTGGAGAAGCAAAATAATAAGCATCAAATACCTGGTTTCCATCATCAGCACCCACACGCTAAAAAATGTTCCAGGTTCCCCTTTCCCCCTGCACATTAGTAAAGGGAAAGATGATCCACAAATAGATGTATTTCCAGTCTTAAGAACATAAGAACAGCCATAGTGAGTCAGACCAGTGGTCATCCAGTCCATTATCTTGTCTGCTGACAGTGGCCAATGCCAGATCCCCCAGAGGGAGGGAACACAACAGGGTAATCCTCATGTGATCCCTCCCCTGTCATCCACCTCCAGAGAAACAGAGGCTAAGGACACTATTTCTACCCATCCTGGCTAATAGCCATTGATAGACCTAACCTGCATGAATCTATCTAGCTCTTTTTTGAACCCTGTTAAAGTCCAAGCCTTCACCACATCCTCCAGGAAGGAGTTCCACAGGTTGACTGTGCATTGCATCAAGAAAAACTTCCTTTTGTTTGTTTTAAACCTGATGCCTATTAATTTCATTTGGTGACCACTAGTTCTTATATTGTAGGAATAAGTAAATAACTTTTCCTTATTCACTTTTTCCACACCAGTCATGATTTTATAGCTGTGATGGGGTGCGGTCACAGATGACCCCTCGGGGGTGTCTCCCAGGGTGCTGACATGTCCACTGCCACTTGCCTTCCTGCTCTCTGGGGCTGCTCACCGCCCGGTCTTGCTGGACCAGCTCCACTGGTTGCCCCCAGCCAAAGCACCGAGCTGAGATCCCTGCCCCCCTGAGAAGCAGTACACACACTGAACCTCTTCAGGTCTGAGGAGAGTGCAGTTTAGGGTCCAGGCTTCTGGGATACCACTCCCCAAACGGGATCAAACCCCAAAGAATTAGATAAGGGTAAGCCCCCTTTAACAATGAAAGGGGGAATGTACACACTGGTCCCCCCCCCCCCGGTAACAATTACTTACACTGGGTTTTATAGAAAATAAAAATGATTTTATTAAATGGAAGCAGTAGGATTTAAGTGGTAATATGTGAGAACAGGCAGAGAAAAGTAGGTTACAAATCAAAAGAAACAAAATCACTTGGCTAATTCTACACTGAAACCTCAGTACAAACTCTTCAAACTCAGCCTAAAACCTCTTTTCCAGCTGCCCCTCCAAACCAGGGCTTTCTCCCCACCCTGGGGTCTTCTGCTCCTTTCCTTCAGGTGCAGCCCAGCCAAAAGACGAAGGCCTCTGCTTTCCTATTCTTTTTGTTAAGGAATTGAGGGCACTCCCTACCAACCACTGCTTAGACTTAAGGACAGAAGAGATTGTTTAACAGTTGAGGGTAACACCTTCCATGTCTTTCATTCACATTTGAAACCCACAAAGTATTCCCCACTCCATATATCTAACTTAACACACACAAATGATACATACATCAAAGTAAGATAAACAGGACCAGCAGATCGTGACATGAAGATTGAGGGGTTACATGAAATAATTTGCTCAAAGCACCTTTGAGTAATGTATATTCATGTCCATAAGTCCATTTCATAAAGTGGGGAGGGGGAGTTAGTCACAATAGACCTCTATCATATCCCCCCTTAGTCTCCTCTTTTCTAAGCTGAAAAGTCCAAGTCTTTTTAATCTCTCCTCATATGGGACCCATTCCAAACCCCTCATCATTTTTGTTGCCCTTTTCTGAACGTTTTCAGGTTTTTCTAGCAAAAAAGAACTAGATACATTTATGGAGGCTAGGTCCATCGATGTCTCTTATCCAGTATGGGTAGGAATGGTGTCCCTACCCTCTGTTTGTCAGAGGCTGGAAATGGATGACAGGAGAGGGGCCACCTGATGATTACCTGTTGTGTTCACTCCCTATGGGGCATTGGCCACTGTTGGCAGACAGGATACTGGGCTAGATGGACCTTTGGTCTGATCTAGTATGGCCATTCTCATGTTCTTATGTTCTTTTGAGCTCTGATCCCCTGCAGACAGGGGCTGCTGCTAGAGCAGCCTCTGTTTGAGGCAGGCCCAGGCTCGCCATGGACAAAAGCTGATCTGTGGGAGGCAGAGCAGTCTCTGTCCATGGGGAGCTCAGACCTGCTACGGACAGAGGCTGCAGCCAACCTAGGTCACCATGGACAGAGGCTGCTTTGCAGTAGCTTCCCTCACCCTTTCGCCTGCTCCCGAGCAGCCTCTGTCCATGGGGAACTTGGACCACCAAGGACAAAGACTGCTACAACCCAGTTCTGCTGCCTTTGTATCAGAGACAACAGCACAGGGCAGCAGGTAGCTGGTCTGCACAGGGAGCTGGTTTTTAAACTGGCTCCCCTCACGGACTGGCTCCCACCTGGCACCCCATGCTGCTGTGTCCGATATAGAGGCAGCAGCATGGGGTGGCAGGGGCAGGTGCACTGGCTGCCAGCCCCGTCCCCAGGGACTAAAGAATTGTCGACTAACCACTAAGAATTCATGTGGTCACTCGACTATTCTATTACCCGATATTTAACTTCCCTACCAGGAATCCCAGTTAAGTGTTTTATAATTTGTAGCTCATTGGTGCGAATATGGATGTGGGTGCAGATGTAAATGTTGTATCTAGAACCTTTCAAATTTGCAGATGTCTGCTTTATATCTGTGGGTATCAGTATTTGCAAATAATGCAGATATCCATGGCTCATTTTTGCAGATACAGATGTGGATGCAGATACAAATTTTGTATCTGCACAGAGCTCTATAGATTTTATCTGCCCAACTGTCAATATAGTTCAGATCATATGTACAATGAGAAAAGCTCCCCATAGTCTGCTGTATACTTTTCTTTTGTTTTTGAATGAGGAAGTTAAATATCTGTATTGTAATATAAACAGATATCTAAGGTTCCCTCAATGTAAAGAAGCCAGCATTCACTGTTTCACAAGTCTTTCACAGTACAGCAAAGAATCCTGTTAAAATGAGAGATACCAGGAAGCTCATTTAAAAAAAACACATACACACAAAAAACACCTCTTGTAACAAATCAAATTACATACAGATATACCACAAAGGCATTTCAAGGGCAGTGAAGCCTGCAATAAAGAACAACTCCAGCAGACAACTGCAGTTTTAAAGTAGTCTTATGTTTTCTGGTGCTTTTTTGTCTGACCTTCAGTTAAGCCATCTGTACGAAGCAGCTGACTGTTGTTGGTCCCTTGACTGGCATCTGTGCTAAGTGACTGACAGTGGTTGTTCCCGTGTCTGGCTGCCAAAGACAGAGCATTATATGTGTTAAAAGGGACCTAAACCTAGTGAAAGAGTAAAACTTGCAGTGCCCCAAAAAGTCAAATCCAGTAAAGTAATTTACCTCTTGAAGGAACAGGTCTGTGAGCCCTTAGAGCAGTGGTCTCCAACCTTTTTAAGCAGGAGGTCACTTTTTGAATTTAAGTGCAATCCAAGATGTACCTTAAATCCAAATACCCTTGTCCCGCCTCCTTTGTGCCACTTCTCTGAGGCCCCCATCCCTGCTCACTCCATCCTCCCTCCTTTCCCCATCGTCCATCACTTCCATCAGTCTGGGGCAGAGGGTTAGGGTGCAGGCTCTGGTCATGGATTAAGGGATTTGGAGTGTGGGAGGGGCTCTGAGCTGAGCTTGGGGCAGGCAGTTTGGGTGCCAGAAGGGGTTCTAGGTAAAGGTCTGGGAAGGTGTTTGGATGCAGGGGTGCTCGGGGCTAGGGCATGGACTTGGGGTGCAGGAGGGGGTTCATGACTGGGGCAGGGTTTCAAGATGTGAGCACTGACTGGGCACTGCTTACCTCAGGGGGCACCTGGGTGGTGGTGCAGTGGGGCTAAGGCAGGCTCACCCCATCCTGGCCCTGCACCACTCCCAAAAGCAGCCAGAAAACTCCCTCCCAAGTCCTGTTGTGCCCCCTCTCTGCTCTGTGGAGATAAGATACAGGGTGGGAGAGGGGGCACCTTGACATCAGTGCCCCTCCTCTCCTTCCCCTGTCCTGCACAGCAAGCAGGAGGCTCCCAGGGGTGGGGAGAGGCAGCTCCAAAGCAAAGGGCAGGAAGTGCACAGAAGTAGGGGGAGGGGCAGCTGACGTGCTGGCACTTGATAGCCTCCTGGTCAAATGAGTCAGGTTCACCTGTCAGAGGCTCCAGGATCTACCAGTAGATCCTGATCTACTGGTTGATGACCACTGCCTTAGATTCCATAACATGGGTTGGGAAACCCAGATGTGCCCATGTTTTGAAGCGTAATAAGCAAAACAGTATCAAGGCAGGGCAGTTGTGAAAGCAGGAAGATTGTTGAGGGGTTTGACAGCTAGAATTGAATTGGATTGTTTGTCTGGAACTTAGGTGCTGGGAAGAATTTGGCAGCTGAAGGGAGGAGCCTGGACAGGGGTTGAGGGAGAGTTAAGGAGCAAGAACTGAGATGGAGGGAAAGCTGGTTGCTAGGTACTTCTGAGTGTGTCTCAGCACAGAGCAGGCTTTCAGTCAGGCCATGGATAACATTGATTGTTTTGCCTGCCTGCAAGGCCTGTTTTCCTTGTTTCATGCTGTGGGGAGATGACACTTTTTTTTTTCTTCTTAGTTGAGGATGTATATGATTTTATTATTTTCATGTACACCCAGATTTTATTTTTAGGTGTTGCGGCTATTCCCAGTGTACCGGGCAGCAGTGTTACTGGCCCTGGTGCTCTAGGCAGCCACAGCTCTAGTGTGGTGGTCAGGTGGGATAGCTAGCCTGGTGCTCTGGGCGGCACAGCCCCACCATCGGCTGCCCTGACTCCCTGCAGCATGCTGGCCAGCCAGCCCCAACCCCAGCCAACGTGGGTGAGCCAAGGCAGAGCTATAGGACCCACTGGAGGGGCCTGGCCTGGGGATGGAGCCTGGGCAGGACCACACTAGACTATTTGGGAAGGCACAGCCTATGAAACCCGCTGCCCAGGTCTGGGTGGTGTTTAATGTGCTGTGAGATATAGGAGAGGGTCAAACTGGAGGACCTGGTGGTATCTTCTGGCCTTACCCACTATGTCATGAAAGTAACCCCAAGTGAGGTCACCCAGCATAGTAGAATCATTCCCTAGCAACTAGTGCATGGGTTGCAATAGTATGTGGAGTCCTTTCCCCACTTTAGGTCAGCAGATCCCTGCAGCCATAAATACACTGGCTATGTCCTGACCCTGTCTTTATCCTTCTGACTGGCTCCCAAATCTCTTCACTGTATTATGGAAGGAGCCATTGCTAAACACTGCTCTGTGGTAGGAAGAGGGAGTCAAGCCTTTCTGTGTGGCCTCTACTTGGCTCAGAACCTCAGTGCAATGGAATGGTTCTTTGAAGCTTTCCATAGCCTATTACAGTCTGAAAGTTTTGGCTTTTAAGATGGCAGATAGAAGCTATGCAGTGCAAGAACCTAGTTTTTGGCGGGATAGTGTGGAGCCCACATCCACATAGGCTACTGTTGACACCTGCATTACCAATGGGAGGTCTGGCTGCTTCAACTACTCTTGTTTTGATATGACACACTAGTCTAATGTTAACATGTTGCAATGTTAAAAGATGTTTGCTCCATGCAGCCTGACAGCCCTGTGTCTAGCTGTGTACATTTTTTTTTAAAGCAATAGGGGGCTTTTAGGAAGACTGATAAAAATTGAGAAGCCAGTTAACTCCAGATATAAACTGCCAAGACTTGCAGTGCATCAGAGATAAACTTTACTTTGTGTATCCGTGAAAGAAAAGCATCTGTCTGATGGTCACATTCCACCCTGATTTACATCCTTGCAGCCCACTGACTTTAGTGGAAATGTAGAGAATTTCAGGACAGAATTCAGCCCTACCTCTCTTGGATGTTTCTAATACATCTGTCATGGCACTATCTAAGGGTATGTCTAGACTACATGCCTCTGCCGACAGAGGCATGTAAAATAGGCTACCCGACATAGTCAATGAAGCGGGAATTGAAATATCCCCGGCTTCATTAAAATAAAAATGGCCGCCGCGCCATGCCAGCTCAGCTGATTGTCGGCACAGCGCAGCAGTCAAGACGCGGATCGGTCGACAGGGGAAGCCTTTGTCATTTCACGAGGCATAAGGGAGCGGTCAACAAAGGCTTCCCCTGTTGACCGATCTGTGTCTTGACTGCCGCGCTGTGCCGACAATCAGCTGAGCCGGCATAGCGCAGCAGCCATTTTTATTTTAATGAAGCCAGGGATATTTCAATCCCTGCTTCATTGACTATGTCGGGTAGCCTATTTTACATGCCTCTGTCGGCAGAGGCATGTAGTCTAGACATACCCCAAGGGTCTAAATCAAATCCCATTAAGGTCAAGCTGTTTTAGTTATTGATATCGCTTCCATCTGATTGACTCACAGTCTTTTACAATGCCCTTGTGAGACAGGGAAGTGCTATTATACCTGTTTACAGACAAGGACTTAAGGTCCAGAGAGACAAAATGACTTGACTACGGTTACACAGAAGGTCTGTGTCTCTGCAGGGACTGGAACCCAGCTAGCCCTAAGCTAATATGCTAACCTCTGAATTATCCTTCCACTCTTAAGGAACTCTTTCCATCAATGTCAATGGACTTTGGATCAGGCCACGGTACCATTCGCTATAATGGCTTTGTGTCTTTTATTATGTATATGTTCATACGGGCATCACTAGTTTTTTGTTTTTGGTTAAATTTAAAGCCAATTCCCTTTTACTTCTGATGTATTGTTTAAGAAACTCATAAGGAAATAAATGACATTTTGGGATCTGAAGAGCTATAAACCTAGTGGCTAATGATTATGGTATTTTGCTAATAAGACTACATGGGCATGTAGAAACAACAGTTTGAGGTCACAAAAATCCACAAAACAAAAGAGATTAATTTGTTTATACCAGATGTCATTAAGATTCATTTACTTCTTGGGACACTGTGTTGGGAAGTGGTAAGAAAGGCCTAGCAAGGCAATTTGCTATTTCTAGTACAATATTAAAATCCTGCTGTAGAAATTCTTTCCCATTTAGACCTTTTGTTAGGTATCAGATTACTTTTTGTTGTCACTGATATGACAAGTAACATGTCTACAAACTGTTGGCAACACCAGTTACTGAAGTGAATACAACTGTCATAGATGGGGAACATTTTACAGTGGTCTGCATTGAAAGGGACAATAGACTGGTGTTAAAGTGAATAACTCATACAAAAGCTGAGACTGAATCATATAATGGACTGAACATCTGCAGTTTACAAGCCTCTCAGAATTCCATCCATATGTTGTATTGCAGAGTATACTTAGCAGGTCTAATCTAGGGTGAATGGGAACTGGTAAAGGATATGCACGTAGACATGGTGAACCCAGTGCTGCAAGATACTGGATGGCTACAGCGCTGAGTGAAATCAGCAGGAATTAAGTGAACCCAGTCTCTCAGCAGTGCCACAAGGATTGGACCCCCATGTTTTCATTGTATGCATTAGGGATGTAAAAATCCCATTTAAATATTTAACAGATTAAATGTTGTGTTTAATCGGTTAACCGCTGAATTGCAAGCAGGCAGGGGACCTCTCCAGCCCGCTGAGGCCAGGTTGGAGCATCCCTTCCCATGGCGCTTTGGGCTGGGCCCGCCCCGAAAGAGGGCTGCTCCAGGCAGGCTGTTGGTTAACTGTAACTGGTAAGCGTCAGCATCAGTTAACCGGTTAACCATTTACATCCCTGGTATGCATGCACTGAGATATGGTGGATGGACTTGTTATAAGTAAGGTTCTTGGTAGGGCTGAACTCTGTCGTGTTATAAATTCTGCTGTTCTGCCAGCCTTGCAGTGGCAGTGCACATGGGAGCTGAGTGCCAGTACAAATGGAGTGTTAATTGGTGGCTGAATGAGCTGTAAATAGACATGCACTGGGAATGCTCTACACTACAGAGTCTTGTGGAAATTAGAACAGGCCACTGTTTTGGCTTCCATCCAAGAGTGCCCCAGGAAATAACAGCAAAGGAGAAAAATGATTCCAGTTATACAAATAGCATTTTTTAAAAAATTGGGCCTATTCCTGCTACTTTACTCATATAGATAAATTTCTCAGTAGTAGAGTATCAAAATCCATGTGGCTACTCACAGAGTAATTTGTTACTTCACAGGAGTAAGTGTGGCAGATTTGGCCTGTGTGAATATTTTTTGCAATGGTTATTTTGTGTGACAAGAGGGAACTAGAAGTTTATGAACCTCTAAGCTGTACTGAAGCACAAACATTGGAGGCTGTGTCCTGTCCTACTGAAGTGCTGTACCAACACTGCATACTGGTTCTTGGGCTGACAAATGACCTGCACGCCCTGGAAAGGAGCAGGATAGAGAGTGAGGGATGTCAGGGTTTTTTCCTCCTGCTTAAAGTTTTATGATTATTGTTATCCTTAAAGCACCAGTACCTAGAGTCAAGTGGTTATGTGATTTCAACCTTCATTCTTAAAGAAGAAAAAACTCTCGCCCTTGTGGCTGCAGAGAAGGCTTCAAAATGTGACCCCAGTGCACTCCAATGGTTAAAAAGCAGACGACAAATAGAAAGAATACACACACACTCACAAAATCATGATTTTTAAAGCCAAGCTCTTGATTTTTGGTGAGCACAACTCATAATTTTTGAACACTTGAGGTAGGCAATACTGCAAGATTGTCCTTATCCAGTAATTTTTTGTAAGCAAGTACAATTACAGTCTCATGATTGGAACAAAATGAAACAATAGGTACGAGTTATGACAGCTTTACTGTACTCCCACTGAAAATCATCTTCATTTTAAAGCAGTATCCACCTAGTGAGAAAATCATTCATCCTTGCAGCTTGGAATAGCTGAGTAACATTCCTAAAACAAACAGAATATTGTAAACAGGTGCTTTTAAAGTGAGATCTGGAAAATATAAAGGGTCAGTAACTGCAGAACCAGACATATATGCCTATGCTTTGAATTGTACACGATCATTTAACGCATTGCTCAAAATGTGCAAAATTGAAGCATTCACTACTCAAAAACTGATCATCGCTATAGATGCCTATTTTTGAACACAGGAACAACGGAACTGGTAGCAGGAGAAGAATCTCATGTAACCACTCAGGGCACTGAACTTTTTCCCTTATGTAAATTTTGAATCAGGCCCGAACAGTTACACATTGCCAGAAAGCCAGCACTTAGATGATTTATTTCCAAACACATTTCCGGTGAAAAAGGAAATTAAACTGATCAAGCAGAAACTCAATCTTAATTATTATAGCATGGTGAGTAGTAGAATAGCAATGGGCAAAGCTGAATGAATAGTAACCATTCATTTTGAAAGATGGTGGTGTAAGTGCCAAAGCCATTCAGTTGCTGACTGTCATTCTGTAGCACTGTGCGTGACTAAAAACTCAATTCTTGAGCAACAGTCCATCCACACCACAGAGAGTGCAGACAATATTGGCTCCAGTCCTGCTGCTGGCTCTAGAATGTCACTGGAATGACAGTGGCTTAGTTTCCACAAAGCAGTTAAGTGGAGCTCATCAAATAATTTGTGGTTTTGGTTGGGAGGCCAATCTGAAAAGTCAGTATTATCATGAGTGTAAATCCATTCCCATGGTGCTTAGTAATCTGGTGGTCACCCCACTAGAAATGGCATTGCTGTCATGAAAAGCAAGAATGTCTGATTTGAACAGCCATCAGCACGAGATATCAAGGGCCTCCAGGTAGGTAAATATGGGGGCATAACTGGTTTTTTAGGTCAAGAGACTTAAGGGAGCAATGTCTGTTTTTCCTCTTGATATACTCTATGTTAGATGGGAAGGTGATGGGAATGGAGTTCTGCTTTCAAGTATGGATTAAAGATCCCAGCTGCAAATAGTTAAATCAGTCAATGTGTTAAAAAACTTTGGACAGATACCGTGGAACTTATGAAGAGCTCTACATTGGGCAAACTCTGCTCTGATTGAGTTCAACAGGAGTTTTACCAAGGACTTCAATGGAAACTGAATAAAGCCATCACATAGTGCTTTTGAAAATCCCACCCTTGCTGTACATTGCTGCAGTTCTCTCTCCACTGTTTCTCCCTCTCTACCTATGTGAACACATTCACATAACCTAAGGATGCACATTTAGAAAAACAACAATAAAATGTCACATAGCAAAAAGATTGGTAACCCACATTCTAGTTTTATTGACTGCAGGCAACTTTTATGTTTCAAATAATTACATTCTGCAACAGTGACATTAAAAAAGACCAATTTATCAAAATAATTGTATTCTGAAGATTATGTACATATTATACACTTTACAGTTATTACATAAACAGGCATTTTTATACATAATGTAAATATGGTAACCGGAAAATCCAAAATACATGTTGGCCAAAATATTCCTATGAAATGTAAGAAATATATAGGATATACTTTAAAAAATTAGAACTAGTAAAACTATCTTAAAAATGTATAATTGAGTTAGTAGAAATTGAATTAAATTATATTCATATTAAAAGGTTAAACTAAAAATTATTAGTTATGTATCATTCAAAAAAATTAGAGAGAAACACTTAATATATTATCACCTTTATGTTAGTAGCCATGGCATGTCTCATTTCCAGCAATGGGACATAGCCTTGGAAATCCAGATTTCCATTCTCCAGGGGTTAATTCAAGAGTACCACAATGATTAGATTATAGCCCTTAGGCCTAACCCCTTTAAATTAAACAACAAAGGTGTATAACAGTACAAATATTGTATATTTTCATGCACCTCAATTACATTAGTTGTAGGACTTGGTATACTTAATACTAACCTACCAGAGGCCCAGTTCATTGACATTTCAGGATGCAGTGCTAAAGGGAGGCAAGACATACTGCAACGTGCTTAGTTTTATCACTAGTGTGTTGTTCACCAGCTAAGCACAAACTACACTTTATATAGACATCCCTAGGGATGACCTCCACAAGAAAACTGGGGGCCTAAATTCAGAAGGGGACATCTTTTACCAGTCTTATTAACAAACTTAAAATGCCTTAAGCCCTTTTACTTTCCAAAATGCATGTTCAGCAGGCCTCACACACAAATGATCATTAAAGTGATTTCATGATAGTGGGGAAGATAATCATTTATGAACTAGTTTGAGTAGCATCCAGTTATTCTTCCTGTAAACCAGGGCTACTCAACTTTGGAAGCCCTGGGGGCCTCAATGATATTCACAGCACATGGCAAGGGCCACAACTTAAGTGTGGTTGCATGTACATGCAAATATATGCAAATAGCTTCTTTCACACTGACAGGCATGAATACAAAGATTAAGGCAAGACTACACAAAACGCAGGCCCCATTTAAATCTGTTGTGCTGATATTAATAAAATGCAGTATTTACCCAATTTCTACCCATATGACAGCACTTTTAATGAACAATGAATGACATCCAGGAATTTAACTACTAAAATGCATATCAACAGAAGACCATTATATTGATGACTGTTTTGTTTTGGCTCCCACCCACAGGCCGCGTGTTGAGTAGCCCTGCTGTAAACCCTTATTCTTCTTGTGCAAAGTATGTTTTCAACTGATGGGACTATTTTAATTCTGCATCTCTGACTGCATTATGTAGGGAACTACTCAGAAATTATACATATACTTTAAGACTGCCTTTAGTGTTTTTTCAACTGAAGCACCTTGATACACATTAAAATTGTTTCAAATAATTGTAAATAAACAGCTCTTAACCTTAAAGCTTGGAGAGCTTGCATGACTTAAAATTTCACTGCATCTACACACTGAGACTTGATCCTGCAAACGCATGTACATACTTACCTTTAAGCATGTGAATAGTCCCATTAAAGCAAATGAAACGACTGATGTGACCTAAAAGTTAAGCTCATAAGCATTTCAGGACTGGGGCTTCAGTGCACAATTCAGCTAGTCCTTACTCACATATGAACTACTGAAGGCAATGCATCCATCTGAGCGACTCATGTTGATTGACTCAGGCATGAGATCACTTCCCATGTAAGTCACAGTGTAAACCAAATGTGCTTTTCAAACTTGGACAATATAAAAGTTTAAATTTATACCAAAAATGTTCTTTTAAAACATTACCAGAATCATGAAAAGAATGAGACCTATTCCATTGTCTGTCCTTGTGTTGCCTTAATATAAAAGAGATGCTAATCTAGAATATCAAAATAGTGTATTCACATATATGTATGAAAGCACCTAATAGAAAAGTAAAAAACATAAAAGCAAACTTTGAATTATTGTAATTAAATATCCTTAGGAAAAAAAGTTCGTTTCAAGCAAGGATCTTGTGTTGAACAGAACCCAGAAAACAGCAGTGTTACATTTCCCCTCTTCTATGAGCTTTTGCTGCAATGGCACCACCTTCCTCCTCCTCCTCCTCCTCCTCCTCCTCATAATTTTCTTCATGACCTTCTTTTGGGTTGTTCTCTTCTTGAACTCCTTGCTCATGGTCTGCACCTTCATTGTTTTTTTCATCAGCCTGGACAGATAAAAAGAAAAATGGAAGGATTAGTGAAAGTACATTTACCCATAAAACTTTTACTAATATGTATTGTGTGATGGTTATAGCATGACCCAGAACACATGGCTGAGTTAGGGTAAAATTCTCATGTAGGACAGAAATTATAGGTCTGAGGAAGTGAAGGCAAAGTTGGCTTTAAGCCCCTTGATTCTGGGATGCTCTGGAGACTATGTGTCATAACCCAAAATCTTGGTGGAACTATAGGCCTGCGCCTAATTCCATCCACTATGTTGAGTCCTGCAAAGTGGTTTACATAAGGCAGCCTGCAGTTGTTCCACATAACTCCTGTGTTAAGGGAACTATCCCCTATATAATTCTAGGGTTTTATAGTCCTATATTATGCCACAGGAGGCTGCAGTGGGGATGAAAATTTCATCCTTTGCAGTCCAATCTTGTTGAAGTTAATGCCAAAAGTCCCATTGATTTCACACTAGCAGAATGCTACTGTTATTGAGTTACATTATTACATGCGGTTATAATGTAATAATTACATAACTCAATAATCCTCATGCACAACAGAGCACAGATTCAGGGAAAGTTTCTGGGCTGTGTGTCTTAAGGCTACAGTATAGAATTTGTAGCCCTGATGTGTGTATGGGACGGTTAGGAGCAAATTTAGAGATGCAATTAAATAGGTACAGGCAGGTGAAAAAGGGGTGGTTTTCGTGTGAAGCTGGAAGAGTTGATAAAGGAATTGTAGATGCTTGAGTTGGAGGGTCCCTAAGTTGAAAGGACATTTGTTAGGAACAGGAATGGAAGTTTGGCAGGAGAAAGTTGAGACAGAGTGAGAGTTAACTTGTGCTTAAAAGTGAGCCTCTCCCTTTATTGTGTAATGTCTACCATGACTGTAGTGTTGTTAAAGACAACTAAACCTGCTATTTTATTGTACCCACATTTTCATCATATGGCTCTTCAGCATTGTGTTCCAGTTCCTTTTTCTTCTCTTCAGTCAAATCTTCCTGGACCTAAAAGGCACAAACAGACATCTCTGCAAATCTCTGGTTTGCTTTAAAATGAGCCCGTGGCAAACATTATCCTTGTACAGTAGAACTTCAGAGTAAACAGGTGAGCAATTCCACAGTTTTAAATGTTCATCTGTGAAATATGCCTTTGAAAGCATTTGAGCATTAATTTTTATGTTTATTGAATACACACAAAACATCTTACATTTTTTTTCTGCTTCACCAATAAATACCAAGTTCTTACTAACACTGCTTACACACAGATGCTATGCAGATTGTAGCCCTCCAGTTCACGAGCCCAGTAGGAGGTTATTCAACATAGAGGAATGCTTGTGACTTTTTACACAACTATGGGAGACTAGGCCTGAGGCTCCTTTATGCACTCTACATTGTGTGTCAGTGTGTGCACCTTAGACCAGACTCACTCAGCCAAGCTACGAGGAACAGGCTTTATTTTGTAAACACAGAACAGGATTACAGTTCAGCAGCCTCCTCTCTGCTTGCAGCCTACACGCTCCTAGTTCAGTCAGTTCTGAGACCCTGCTGGGGGGTAGAAGGTACATCGTACAACACAACCTCCCTTACAAACATATTCTAACTCCCATGGTAACTAAACCTCACACAAACAAGCCCATGTTCTTTCTCCCTTTGTGTCACTTTAAGCTCCTCTGAGGGCGCCCTACAAGCCCTACTTTGGTCCTACCAGTAAAGATCATACAACTGGATTACAGTTCAACAGCCTCCTCTTTGCTTGCAGCCTACATGATCCCAGCTCAGTCAGTGCATCACTGACAATCTACACCCTATCCTGAAAAACAATCCCGCACTCACAGACCTTGGCAGACAGGCTACTCCTTGCTTACAGACAGCTGCCCAAACTGAAGGAAATACTCACCAGCAGCCACACACCACACAACAGAAACACTAACCCAGGAACGCATCCCTGCAACAAACCCCATTGACAACTATGTCCACATATCTACACAAGTGACACCATCACAGGACCTACCTATATAAATTGCATCATCAGGGGCTCATCCACCTGCACGTTCACTAATGTGATACATGCTAGGGATGTCAATGTGTAGTTGATGACAAGATTAACTGATAAGCCTGGGCTTATCGGTTATTCTTGTTGACTACACGCACTCTCCTCCCCTTGTTGCCTCTGTATCAGAGGCTGTGGGGAAGGAGGGTGGAGTGGGAGCTGGTGCCCATGATGAGCTGGGTTTAAACAGGCTCTCCACAAGCACTGGATATGCCTCCCCTGGCCCCGTGCTGCTGCTGCTTCTGATAGAGAGGCAGCAGCATGAAGAGTGAAGGGGGCAGGCTGGAGCTGGTAAGTGCAGGGAATGGGCTTTCAAGCAGGCTCCCCATGTGTGCTGGCTCCGTAGGTCTGCCTCCCCACCCCTTGCTACTTCCTACAAAGGCAGAGGGGGAAGTGGGGGCAGGCAGGAGCCAGCTTAAAAGCTGGTTCCCCCATCACCAGCTCCGTGATGCTGCCTACCTCCCCCTCTGTACCAGGTACCTCTGTATCAGAGGCAGCAGCGAAGGGTGGCAGGCAGTTGGTTTGCATGGAAAGCTGGTTTTTAAACTGGCTTCCCTGGCAGACCAGCTCCCGCCTGCCACCCTGCACGACTGTCTCTGATACCGAGGCAGCAGCATGGAGTAGCAAGGGACTCTCCGGGAGTGGGGTCGGAGCATACTGGCTGCTTGCCCCACACCTGGGGACTCCTGAATGGTCGTGTAACCACTACGATTTCATGCGGTTACATGACAATTCAATTACACAATATCTAACATCCCTAATATATGCTATCAAGTGCCAGCAATGCCCCTCTGCCATGTATATTGGCCAAACTGGACAGTCTCTATGCCAAAAGATAAATAGACACAAATCAGACATCAAGAAAGTTCAAAAGCATCAGAGGGGTAGCCAAGTTAGTCTGTACAGGATAAACTTAAAAAAACCCAACAAATACTATGGTAGCACATTAAAGACTAACAAAACATGTGGATGGTATCATGAGCTTTCGTGGGCACAGCCCACTTCTTCAGATGACCGGAGTGTTGTACGTCCAGAACCAAAATAAACAGCAGAGAGGCGGGGGGGGGGGGGGGGGAATAAAAGGAGGCAGTGGGTATATAAATATCAAAGGGAAAACCGAGCTGGTATGTAACAGGTGAAACTATAAGCACCTAAAAACTGGATAGTTAAAAGGAGCAGATAAGGACCATTCGTTAGCAATTAGAGAGGAAGTGTATTAACACCAGAATCTACACAAAGAACCATTGGCACCTTCATTGTCTGGTTGGTTGAAAATGTCCTAACCATCCGGTATCTTGATTCAAACCATTGGCATGCAAGAAAGTTAACATACATAAACCTGTAGGGGAACACTTACACCTCCACGGACATTCACCCTTCAAACAAAAAAACCAACCAACTAAACCAACCAACCCCTTCAAAACCAGATTACAAAGGGAAACAGCAGAACTGTTGGTTATCTCGCTACAAAGGCCATTTCCCCCTTCTCAGGATTCACACCTCCCTATCAGCTGCTGTGAGTGAGCCACATCTAACCTGACTTGATTTGCCTTATTAACACTTGATAAGTAACTTCCTTCTTTTCTTATGTATATACTTCTGCCTCTGTAATTTCCTCCAATTCATCTGATGAAGTGCGTTTTGTTCACAACAGCATATATCCTAATAAATCCGTTAGTCTCTAAAAATGATTTTTTTTTTTTACTTTTATAAAACTCACTGAAGTTCACCAGAATGAACTGAGATCTGTTATGCCACCTGAGTTCCACCCAAACTCTACACTCTTTTTATTACCTCCTCTTCTCCCTCTTCTTGGTACTGTTCATCCACATTGTCTTCTTGCTGATCAGGATTTCCTGCCATCTGCAGAAACAAAATAAAGCATAGTTCTACCATGCAGGTCTCTTTATTTTAGTAATGCAGATTGTTAGAGCTACTTGCACTTGCAACTAAAATCTCCTACATTCCAGAGTAATAGTGCAGGAAATTTGTAATTTGTTGAACATCTTTAATATTAGACTGGTTACATCCTTTATACCAAGTTAAATTTAAAAAAGAGTGGACTGGTTATAATGAAATCATTGCACAACACAAGTCAGACTACTGACACCATGCAGACAAAAAATACAGTCCCTGCCATATGAAGTTCATAGTCTAATGGAAAATACAATAGGCAAGATGCAATGGGAAGCCCAGAGGAAAAAAACTGAAAAAACCTGTTTACTGGGAAACTTTGCTTGCGGAAATCATGAAGAAGTCAGTCTTCATGAGGGATATGAGTGCAGTCAGGGCAGTGGCCTGGATAACTATAATGGGAAGTTGTCCACGCAGGGAGTAGCATACAAGGTGACATGATAGCAAAACAGGGCACTGAATCTGGCAGCGGGATGAGGGTGATGTGATTAGACACAGAGTCAAGTACCTGAAGTAGTTCTGTAATTTTACCTGTGTGTTCTGTACATAGTACAGGTTGGACTTCCCTGGTCTGGCACCCTTGGGACCTGACTGATCCCGAATGAGGGAGTTTGCAGGACCATGGGAGGTCAATTCTGTCCCCCATGCTGCCAACCTCTAGGCTCTCCTGGGGAGTGCCAGCCTCCTGGCTGCTATGCCCCCAGACAGAGCTGCCAGCCACTCTGTTTTCAGCCCCAACTGCTGGCCACTATGCCCTGGACTCCCGGCCGCTGGAGCTCTCTGGTCCAGCAACATCTGTGGTTTTAGTACCACATTTTGGACATTTGTTACTGTCCTTGTATAACATCTTTCGAAAAGCCATTCTCCGCCTAGCTGTAAATACGTACACACAATTGCACATATTCTACAGATGTTTCCTTTTATCTGCTCACCACTAAATGTTCTTCCATCTCAGGATTCTCCTGCTTCGGATTGTTTTGTTTGTCATTCTCATCTGGCAGATTCTCTTCTCTCTCTTGTTCAGCTTCTTCAAACTCATCCTCTCCCTGATTGTTGGGATCATCAGCTGGGTTCACATCTTCCACTGCTGCCTTTTGTAATTTTTAGACGGGTATATAGTGTAAGAACATTTGTCTCAGCAACTCCATTTCCCTTGAGAGTTGTTAGAGTAATAGTTACCTCAGGGCTGATCTAGTGCCAAAGGAAGCCAACAGGAGTTTTTCCACTGGCTTCAGTGGGCACTAAATCAAAACCTTAGCAATTATGAAAAGTGACAGATTTGCAGCTCTGGAAAAAAATATATCAGCTCTGAATAAGGATAGGGCTGTGATGTGCACATCTGTCTACTAGAAACTAGACCAAGGATACCAATTCATTTTACATAGGATACTGCAAGGCTTTTGGTTATCGACAACGCAGCAAGTGATAACATCTGATAAAGTACAGCTCTTTTTGGGCAGCAAAGACAGGTCAGAATAGCTAAGTGTGTGTCTAGACTACACCTCTCTGTCGACAGAGAGACGTAGATTAGGCACATTGAAATTGCTAATGAAGCCGGGATTTAAATATCCCATGCCTCATTAGCATACACATGGCTGCCGCTTTTTTTCTAAACGGAGTTTTTCGGAAAAAAAAAAACCCTGGCCGTCTAGACACGGATCTGTCGAAAATAAAGCCTTTTTCGACAGATCCTGTAAACCTCATTTTTTGAGGAATACAGGATCTGTCGAAAAAGGCTTTATTTTTGACAGATTCGCATCTAGACTGCCATTTTTTTTTTAAAACTCCATTTCGAAAAAAGCGGCGGCCATGTTGATGCCAATGAGGTGCAGGACATATAAATCCCGGCTTCGTTAACAATTTTGATGTGCTTGATTTGCATCCCTCTGTTGACAGAGGGATGCAGTCTAGACGTAGCTTAAGTGTCAAACTCTGTTCAGGCCTGACTTCACATAGTGCACAGAAGTTGCTCTCCATGCTACGGCAGGCTGTGATACGTTGACCCAAGCCACATTTGTATCTGTTACTTAAAGGTAAAAATGCGTGAGATCTCCTTGACCTTTGCTATTCAATAAATGCTGTTTTTCCCTTATGTTTATTATCCATTATCATCCCGTAAATTAAATACTGCAGTTACCAAGACAATAGTAACCTCTCTGGGCTAAAAAAATATTCCTCTCTTCAAATACTTGCCATGCAATCTAGTCTACTAAATAAAAATGCAAGTGTGCAAGATCACAAAACCGAACAAAATAATGCAGAAGTGGATTCTCCCCCCTCCCTGTGTTGTCTCAGACAGCCAATGAGCTTGTCTACTGCTTTTGTATCAGTGTTCCCAGGCATTCTGTCTTTCAACAATGAAGACCTTGCTAATTTCAAAGAAAACAAATACAATTAAATAAAAAGAATAAAATGTGTCCAAGATCTTATTTCAAAAGCCAGATTTGTCTTACCACTGGCTCATCTGCCGGCTGATTTTCTGTTTGATGCTCTGGTTCTTGCTGCTCATTGGCATTAATTTGATCTTCTACTTCTTCAGCTTCATCGTGGTGCTGATTGTCCCTTTCATACACTGACAAAATTAATGATTAGCATGAGGATTAAAGTAGCTTCTGGAGCCCACAACTTAGAAAAAGGCCCCATTGTGCATATGCACCGCTGTCCTGAAGAACTTATGATAAAAATAGACAAAAGGATTTTGTCTTAATTTTACAGATGGGAAACTGAGATACAGAAAAACTAAGTGATTTGCCCAATTTCAGACCAGAATTCTATGGCAGAGCTAACATCTGAACCCAGACTTCCTCAGATCGTGTCTAGTGCCTTCACTGCAAGGCCGTCCTTCTTCTTGCATGTATATAATCTTAACAAAATCCATATCTTAGGCAACACAACTACTAAAAATCACAAATGAACCTTAAAGTCTCTAATTTTAATAGTAAGCTAAATACAGCGCTCTTATTGGAAACCAAAACAGATGCGCTTATTTCTGAATGGATGATATCGTCTGACTTTGAAAACAGTTCAAATGGGGAAAAGGAAAGAATTCAGTCTCACCTCCATCCTCTTCGTGGATGCCTTGCCCCTCTTCTCCTTGTACAATATCATGGTCCATATTGTCATAATGAGCTTGTTGGCTAAAAAATTATACGGAAAATACAGTTTCAGTTTCACAGACACAGATCTGGCTTTTTAAAAAGGATTCTTAGGTTCACATTACTTTTAGCTAAGTTATTTCATTAGCATTTTTAAAAGGAAATATACATTATGCAACAAGATGATTTTGTGTAGGATACCTTAGTAGCCTTTGCATCTCTCTTCCTATCTGTAGAAATGGAGGCTAGTACTTACTTATTTGTAGGGCTGTTACAAAAACACAAGTTAGTGCCTCTACAGTGCTTTGAAAATGTGGAGGGCTAAAAAATGAAATCAGAGCCTAAAATTCAAAAAGATGTTTAATAAAAGGCATTAATTTAGGTATTGTTATGGCAAAGACTTTGCCCATGTGACACTCCCTCTAGGATTAGGGATTTGGACTATACAAAAATCACAAAAGGCTTCCTGGTAGTAAGTGCAGGTTATTTTTTTTTTTAATGTTACTCATGTTAATACTTCCCTGTGAGTGTGTTCAGAAGATGTTTCTGTAAAGATCATCAAACAGGTAAGGTTTTTTAAGGTTAAAAAAAAAATAAGTGAAGGCCACTAATTGCTTTGAAATTATCTATGCAGGAGAATAGAAACAGTATTAATTGAAAACAATTGTTAAATGGGGGACTGAAGGTGGTGGTGGGTAGGTGAAAGATAATCCACAATACAGTACATAGATTCACTTTGACAAGCATCAAGTTCTCATGAAACTGTTTTAAAATATTTTCCATTTATGCGATGCTGTACATCATAAAACATCCTAACACATTTCAAAAACTGAAAATTGTGTTGTACAGCGCTGCTGACATATGGCCACCGCTGGGGTGAAGAATGACCACCAGATAGGACACAGCAAGCCACATAACCATTCTGGGGAAAAATGTATAAACGTCCAAGACACCAGACGCATACTTGGAGCAGCTAACCCTCTTGCTGCTTCCATCTCAAAAGCTACCCTCTATTTTTAGCACACTAGCTCAATGACACCTAGTGGGAGATGTCCTCGACGTGTGGTTTACACTGAAGTGTAGACATAACCCAGGAAACCCAGAGTGCAGTCCACAGCACACATGTGAGAGAAGTTGTTAACCTTAGCTGGTTTTTGTACTGCTCTTCTCCTCGTTCCGCTTGTCTCCGTAGCGCAAGCTCTTTTTCCTGAAGCTGCTGCTGCCGTAATAATTGCCCTTTCAGCCTCTGTTGGTGTAGAGATTCCTGATGCTCCCTTAGCTGTTTGGCTTCTTCAGCTCTTTGGGCTGCCAGACGCTGCTGTTCCAACTGTTCCTCATAGGCCGGTTTGTATCTTCTTGTTACACTCCGTGTCACAGTTTCCTGTGAAAAAACATATTTGAATATACACACTTTCAAACTTGTCTTCTTGGGTACTCATTTCCTTTCACTAGCGGAATGATTTTCCTGGTAGAACATCAACCAGCAATGGACATGCAAAAATCGCTGAGGCCAAAAAAGGAATGGCTGGGAGAAAGGAGAGATTTATGCAGGCAATGGATGAGAACAATGTTTGATAACAAAACGGTGGTTTATGTTTGTAAAGTCCAACTTCACTCTTGAAATTTTCACCATCTTACTTAAAGCTACACATTAAATGTTCCCATTATAATCACAGCTGCTTTTTAAAAGGAGAATTAGAATACAGGAGACTGTGGTATACAGCTTTTAGCACTATAAATTTGACACGAAGATCCCATATTGACAGGTACTTCACATATTTTAGAAAGTTAAAAAAATCCTGTTATTATTGGCTGTCTGAGGTGGGGTTGATCATATGGGCAGCGTCAGTGAAAGAATCAAAGATTTTTGGTAAATGCAGTTTAGGCTATTGGCTATCATCAAAACATAGTGGCATATAGTACATGTCCTTCAACCCATATGCCATGTGGAATACATCATGTATAAAAATATCTTACCTAAATGAAAACTGTGCTGAACTACTCACAGTTGGTTAAATGACACATCCTGAAAGTATCCCCACATTTTCTTTCTTTAATTTTTTTTTTTGGTACATTACTAAAAAATGATAGGTATGGAAGAATATCAAGATTACTGACATAACACTGTTCCAATAGAATTCAATTATTGTTTTGTTCTTAACATGAATGAACAGCTTGACTGGGTCTTAAATGGGAAGCTATACACTGTTTGCAACCAGGCACAACAAAGGCAGTCATTGTGCAATCTTCTGCCACTGCAGCTAAATTATAATAACCTCCTAACCTACAATGTCCCTGCCATTCTGGTCCAGAGCCAAAGTTTTTCCATCATGCTTGAATTCCGTAATTGTTTTGTTAGATGGATAAATGTATACAGGGATTAGGGTGAGACCAACAAACTAATTTTTCTGCTCGAGACTTGATCCAAAATACCTTTCCACATCTTAATGTCTCTGTTTAAAGCTCCAGAGAACACGTCTCCCCCTTACTTTACATTCAATTCCCTTTGTTTCTCCAGGCATGCTCACCTTTTAAAAATGCTTTGTCAAAATATTAGGAAAAACTTGAATGAAAAATATTTATTGGCGTTATACCAATAACTAGAAAGGAAATGTAACTGCATTTCCTATGACATATCAAATCTAACATTCTAAAGAAAGCTTCCCCCCTCCAAAAAAACCCCAAATGCAAATCTCCCCCTCCTACAAGCTCCAAGTTTTAGTCTCGACTCAACATGGCTTTTTCTTTTGCATCTGCCACTTGGACACTTACATCCAATTGAGAAAGCACTTAATCATGTGCTTAATTTTAAGCATATGCTTAGAGCGTCAGGCATTTAAGTGCTGTCTTTTAAATGTTATCTTGCTCCTCAACTATCTGCAAATCAAATGACACTAATTAAATCTGCAACTAATTGCAGGTGTCAAACAAGGACTGCACTTGACAGGTGCCAGACAGAGTGGCCATTTTTAAAACAACTGTTCAGCAAATTAACTAAAGGGGAGAAGAGAATCCTGCACCTCTGAGTGAATGTGTTCACTCAGCATGTTGGCTGCTGCTGCTGCTTTTTGTTCACGTTCTTTCCATTCATTTTCTTCTGGTGCTTGATCCTGTTCTTCCACCAAGTGCTCAGGTTGCCCTGCCTGCTCCATTTCCTCCTCTTCAAGTTCTTTTCTGTGCTCCTCTTCAACTTGGCCCAGGTGGTGTTCTTCTTCTCCTGCTTCTTGTTGCTGCTGAATATTCAGTTCTTTATGAGGGTGTCCCTCACTTGCTTTTCTGCCTACATGTAAAGGTTCATCTCCATCTTCTCTTCTCTTGACATTTATTTCTTCCCTCTCCTGTAGCTTCGCCTCATTTTGGAATACCTGTGGAAAATGCCATATTAAATTCCATGATATTTCAAATATGTCTCTACTTCCAGAGTCCATGACACTATAAAACATTTGCATGACTTCCAATAAAGGCTTAAAATTCGGTAATTTTCAATTAAAAAACTGTCCCCCTGTTCATTATCATGTGATTAGTTTTGATAATCACTCAAGGCCTCTTTCAGGTTGTAGACTCAAAGTAATCTCCACCTAGCAGCTGGATATCTATTTACCTATTAGTAAGTATAAACAAAGTAATCTTTATTGATATGTGTATCCACATTAATTGTTGGCACAAAAGAATACAATATATTTAGGGCACAAATTATACCTGCAGAAAGTAGTAGTTACTGAATATCTAACTCATAATTTATAATCTTCTCAGATTTGGTTATGTTCTAAAAAATGCGAAGGGTGAGATTTCCAACCTTGCTCATGATGAGTCGCACATTATTCCTAAAACAGAATCCTACTGAAGTCTGTGACAACTTGTGGAGTCATGAGAAAAGGTAGCATACATCAATTGTGTTCTGCAATAAAAATTAAGGACCAGATTCTGATACCCTTACTCACGGTGAGTAAAATTTCATTCAACAGTCAGAACCTACTTTAGGAGTAAGGTTCTACTCAGTTTGAGCATGGGCATAAGAATTTAGTCCTTGGATCTATGCAACTAAAAATGACAATGGCGTGAAATATCTCAATCTACTTTTACTCTGAAACGAAACCCAAAATATTTATCTTCCAGTTTAATTTTTTTAATTTTTAAGCTTGGCAGAATTAATTTTTAATTTTTAACATGGCAACAGATAATATTGATGTTTATTTTAGAGCATTTTTTAATGTTTCTCAATATTTATTAAATTTTCACATTTGCGCAAAACATGGGATTTCACACAACTATTTAATAACAGTAGCCATTGATGCTTAAGAAGTTAAATTAAGACTGTTGAAGGGCTAAAACTAGAGATGAGAACGGGTACCCGGTTACATGGTAAGCATCACCCTTACCAGCTGATGCTTACTGTTAACCAGCAGCCCCATGGGGCTGCTGGCTCGCCCATGGAATCCTGCTTAATAGTAACCAGTTAAACATAACTTTTAATCAGTTAACTGATTAAACAGGATTTTATATCCTTAGCTAAAACACAAATTGTCAACATCATATATCAAAATATGTCAAAACCAAGTATATTTAAATCAAACATCTTTCTTTTCCTATCTGCAAATTTTGATTTTTCATCAATGGAATTTTATTTTCATTATTTTGTGTGTACAAAGAAATCAACATTTACTGATATTTAAATCTAAGTCCTCCAAGCTCATTTGTTTTATTTCAGAAATATTTAGTTCCATATGACTAAAAATGATCTTTTCCCCGTATCTTACATGTAAACCTGCACTTTTCTTTTCATGCAACTAAAATATTTCAGTTGTAAAATACTGAAAAGATACAAATTCTGAAGACCTCTGAATGTGTTTCAACCAAAACAATCTGGCAAATTCGCAAAATATTTCAGCCTAATCCAATCTGCATTTTGCATCCAAAAATTTTGTCCCAACATTTTCAAGGCCCAACTGAAAATCATCAGGGAAAAAAACCGCTGTAGCAGCCAATGATGTTCACCTCTTTTTGATTTTCAGCTGCATTCTTCTCATGTGCTGGGAGGTTGCTATTTGCAGGTGTTGCTGCTGCCATTGCTGCCTCCTGTTGAACATTTGACTGCTCTAATTTCCCAGGTTGTCGAAAACTTGGCATTTTGTTGAGTGTGTCCTTCAGTTGCTTATATTCTTCTACCTGGGACTAAAATTGAAATATACCCACTGTACTACCTGAGATAAGCATATTAAAATACACTCATAAATACTCATTCCGAGTGGGTTTGTTGGCACAACGTGTACACAGAATCACTCAACATGCACATTAGATCAAACATCAAGATTCTAAGACTGGTTGCTTTGATGTATTAGACAGCCTTGATTTAATACATATTCATCAATCACAATGAACATGCAAATACAAAGCACACCGGAAAATCCTTACAGCACAGAGATGGCGATTAGTTTTTCATGCCAGGTAGAAAAAGAGTTGAAGTGAATGATTACATTTTCTTTGCCCATATTAAAATGAATGAAACAGAGTGCCGTGGATTGTTTCCCATCTGCTCAATAGCAAGAGATGCTATTTTTTTTAGAAACAGTAATCAAGTTTTTTTAAAAAATAGAGTCATAAGTGATAAAAAGTCTTGGCTATCTTCAACCTTTAGACAATTGTTACCAATAGACAAGTGTTAAGAGAAAATATGATGAGAGAAAAATCACTCAAGCTGGAACAACTTTAATGGAAAACACCACCACTTCCATTCGTGGAAGGGAATGAGTAGAAAGGGAAAAGATAAATGTTGAGCTGTTAAACATCCCTTCACACCCCAAAGTATGATGTCAGGGATCCACTTATTTGCAACTGGACTGATGTTTTTCAGGCAAATGGAAGAGTTGTTCGCTTTCAACAAGCTACCCATCCATGCTGAATGTACAGGAAAGACTGGGAATCTTTTTGCAGGCCATCACTCATAAAGCAAATGTATAAGAAAAACCATTCAACTCAGAAAGCAGGCTATATTCAGAATGGACATCTTTCACAATCAATTACATGTATTGGATACACAAGAGACCACGCCTAGCATTGCAGCTTACCATTTACATTATAACCCCTCCACATTCTCCTGTTCCACTTCCCCACTCCTTGTTTTAAGGTTTATAACTCTGTGGGAAAACATTTAACACTATTTGGAGCTAAAAATTGTCACAAAATCACTCATCTTTAAACAACACTTAAAAATTGTTCAGAGCATTCTTATTGTTTGAGGGAAGAGTGGATTTTAAAGGCATTAGATTCTCTGTTACCACTGACTGGGAGTAAGTAAAATGAAAATCTTCAAGTTTTTATTCTGGAGAGGTGGTAAATCCAAAAATATTTTAGTGGTTAAAAAAAAATCCAAGTTAAGGTTTAGCAATGACTACGTAGTTCCCTTTTTGTACCTGATGTAATATAACAATCAACAGTACAGCAGACAGACATGATGCATCATATCGTATCAGTGTATAATATAGATACAAAACAAAATCCACGGTGCTATAGAATGACATGATGCACTATGTGATAATAGCTCTGAAGTCAGACGCACCTCAAAGCATCTTCAAAACACTGGCATTGATTAAAACGGAAAGGCCTAAAAGCAAAGAAGAATGTTAAGTAACTACAAGTCTGACTTTTCTCTCTCTTCCCCCTCCCCTGTTTGATTCATTGGCATCTCTGACTATACGTTTTACAGGAAAGATTAAAGACTTTGTTAACTACACTCCCTAGATAAAACTGGGACTAAGAGTCTTAAAACATGAAAAGTTATCCTTGCATCTGGATTTTCTTGCCCTTTACTGGCCATGTAGAGAGATGACTATATACAGGATAGTCTTAACAGTGTTCTAAGTTCCTCCACTTCAGTATTCAAAGGTTGATGCTATACTCCATCCATCCCATCACACAAATCATCCAAGCTAAAGTTGTCATTCAAGGTCTTAGCCTAAAAGGAATTAATATGGGCATGAAAATAGAGTTTATATATACTTTTCTATAGAAAAGCTATACAAATCCACATAAGTGGTGGTACTTTAAAGATTCAAGTCACAAGTATTAGTGTAGTGGTGACTGCTGACATTATCCATCCTTTTAAATGTGTATCATATGTCCAACAATGACCGGGTTCCTTTCTGGATGGTTAGCCTGAGTAGTACTGCTATGAATCCTTTCTTCAGCAAGTTTGAAAGAAAAGCTATGAAAACTGTTAAGTATGGTCTGTTGATTTCAGAGAACTCACAAGAATACATGTGTGAGTACTCTGTTTAATACAATGATTGTAAAATTATAGATGTGGGCAGATAAAGTCCAAAGTAAAGCAAGCATAGGTTTAATGTTGAAGAGTGAATGAATCAAAGCCCAGTGAAGTCAATGAAATTTTTCCCATTGGCTTCAGTAGATGATGGATTAGGCCATGGGTAGGATTACAAGAGAGGGTTGTGTGTGGTGGTTTTTTAAGATCTTAGCGAATAACCCCTTGGATTTTAGCTGAGAGTGGAAGAAAGATTATAGCCTGATACTTTGAAACACTGGCTTCCAGAGCATATTGCTATCGAAATGACATGTCTTTACTTTTTACAGTCTATGAAATATAATTATGGAAGAACATCAAATCACTATTAGTATATAACCTACCTTCAGCACAAACAGTATTTAGGAAGGAACACTCAATTCTGTAGCTCCCACTCATTATTCCAAAGATTTTGATAGAATTATTTTAAATTACACTAAATTCCAGTTTTCCTTCCTGATTCACTCTCTTATCACACTAACTTAAAGGTAGGCACTACCATCCTAGCGTCTCCTATAACTTTTCATTTCATCATTATCTTCCTTTATCTTTTGGTAATAGTTTTCCCAAAATAAGCAGCAGATCTATCCCTCACTACCAGGGCATGTGGCTACTAGTGAAATAGGTGGTTGACTATGTAATTTGCCACGAAGGTACTAGTTCATTATCTTGTATATACAATTTTTTTTTTTTAAAAAAGGACTTGTTAATGCTCCTCCTTTTTAGTAACTTCAAAGACGATCTGGAGGCTACATTCCGCTATGCACACTCTGTCTCTATCGCACCAGCTAGTTATTTACACTCCGCCTGCTTTGTTATGCTAATACATAAAAAAAGCTGGACCTCATGAGCTTTTTGAGTGAACTGGCTCTTTAAATATGATTTATTCCTCAAGTGTCAGTGCCTTCACAATTTGAGTTAACCAAAGTCTATCGGAAAAAGAAAGGAAAGCCTTTTGCAGTCTCTCATACTTGGAAAGATATCATTCTTATCAGTAAAGCATACATTCACTTGAATCCATAACGGAGTTGTCAAAGACCAAAAAATTATTTAATTTGCTATAATTTCAAATTTAGCAGCAGCACTTCTAGGCATGCATTTTCTCCAGAGTGTATAGCAAGGTGTTCACTGCAGATACCCATGCAAAAAAGCTGCATGCATAAGCTTATAGTCAGCTGAAGTAAGATAAAAAAAAGTTTCAAGAAGATTAAACAGATCTCATAAAAAGTAGAGCTGATATTCTGTTTTCCTTTCTGACCTGTGCAGCTGCTAGTGCACTCTTGTGGTCTTCCAACGTCACTACAAGCTGGTCATGTTGGGAGAGTAAATTCTTATGCTGTTGCTACGTAAAAAAGAAGAATGTGACATGTTTCATATTGTTTGTTCTGAATTACACCACTTCAACCTTAAATTGAAATATATCTCCACAGGTCTTTCAAACGTAAAAATCCTAACTGGGAATAACACCCACTTTGATTTTTTAATGTGTGTTTAATGTGGAGTTTAGTATCAGAGGGGTAGCAGCAAACATCAAATTTAAAAATAGAGTTTTGTAACCACAGTGGAAAGCTGGAGCAGATGTGGAGAGAGAGAGAGAATCTGAAATGGAATGCATATCAATATTAACGTTATTTACCAAAAAGATAAATTACAGTTTATTAAGAAACCTTTCCTTCTGCAAACAAAACAAAAAACAGAATTTTAAAATCCCACCAATCTTATCGACAGGGATATTTAAAAACCATGCTGGATCGTGCCCAACTTGTATTCACCATCATTCTTTTAGCATAGTAGAATAGCTATAAAGTAGATGGCAAGGGATAATATATGTTAGACATGTTTTGCAGAAAAGTTAAATGTTTCCATCATAACCCACCTATTGGTTGAAATAGTGACAAACTATGTGACATACACAAGGAAGAGGTTCTGTAGGGAAAGAAACTAACCTTAACATCTTGTAGTTGGGTATGAATATCTTGGTGTGCTTTTCTAAGTTGTCTATTCTCCTCTCGTAAATTATACATAGATTCTATTAAAAACAAAACAAGAATGCAGAGAGTAAATTCAGATAATGACATTTATGCTATCATGACTGTTAATACCACAAGTTTTAACGTATTTGCTCTTAAATACTACTGAAGGCTAATTTAAGACCTGTGCACAGAGATCAAGTGAGCTTCTGTTGATATTAATGTGTTACTTTCACCTTATACAAAATACACAACCTTAAATTTTCATGGCCGACTTGTTAAATCCACTTCACTAGTTTCTAGATTAAATTTATTTTTGTATGACCATGCTCTTCAGGGCAGGGTCCAATGGCATGTCCTATATTTAGGATGGCGGATTGCAAACAGCAAAAACTTCAGCCAGCAACCTGGATAGTATGCTGGGACTCTAACAGAGTACTGATCCCCTGCCATCACATATCTCCAGACTGTTATCTGGAAATTTCCCTCCTAAGTTTTAGCAGTTTAATTGCAAGCAGTGACCAGATGGCCTGCACACATGAACTCAAAAGGGACAGAAGTGTAGGATGGAACTGTAAAGTGCGATAGAAGAGGAGTGGATGCTACCACTAAGGCCAGGTCTACACTGAAGGGGAAGGTCTAAATAAAATACACAACTCCCACTACGTTACTTACATAGTGTAGTCTTCATACCTTATTTTGAGTTTACCCTCCATCCCCAAAGTGGGAGGACAGTGGAAGGAAATGCTCCTGTTGGCTTTCCATACTCCTCACAGGAGTACTGGCCGCTGATGGGGGTGCACGCTGAGTTCCATTTAGAGGATCTTTACTAGACCTGCTAAATTGAACTCTGGAAGATGGATTGTGGCAGCATGTCAAATCCAACCTTCTGCTTCAGAGATCTGTTTGAGTTGACACCTCTGATTTGCTTTGAGCCACCTCAGGAGTAGGAAGCTGGGATCCATCTCCTACTTCTTAGGCAGCTCTGAAACTTGGGAGCACATGGGAGGGTTTGGCAAAAGCTCTCTCGTCTAGGAAGAATAGGAGTCCAACCTTTTTTTAAAATGCTATTTATAGTCTAAAATCCTCCTGACATGAAATGGGATACTTACAGCAAAATAAGTTTTACTTCAAAGAATTTCACACACCAGCTAATTCATTAGTTTTCATATCACCCATGTGAGGTAGATAAATATCCTTATTTTAGAGGGAAAAAATCTAATATTTTATAGATGGAAAAAAAGAGGTAAGGCATGTGAAGTCACTTCATCAAAGGCTCACAGTTAAACTGGTAGCAGAACTAGTAACTATTCTTATAAGAGATTGGTTGTTTAAAAAAGAAATCTTAAAATCAGGGCCAATTTTCCTAGTTTTTAACGTGGCAGCAGAGTCAGAGCTGAGCATTTGAATCCAGCTCTGATATTTGAAATGTTTCAGAGCCAGGAACCCAGCCCTTTCTCCAATCGAGAATCAAAAAAGCAAAACAGAGTCTAGTTGGAATTCTCACAAAGAGACCCGGACATACAGGATTGAGTAGCAAGAACATGTAAACTGACTAGTGAAGGAGAACATGCGGAGTGAGCATGAATGATGATCTGTTGTATTCAGTGTGTGTGCATGAGTATTCATGGACATATGGATCCATTTCTGGTTTTAGTCACTCACTTAAGAGTTTTAATCTGTGTATTATGACTAAGTAAGGCAGCATATACCTTTTAGCTTAGAGAGTTCCTGCTCTTTCTCTTCCTGTATTTGTACATATTTCTGCTTGTGATCACTGAATGTTCTCCTAAAGTCTTCTGCTTGTTTTCGGTGTTCATCCTCGAGGTCTGCATGCTGCTTCTTTAGTTCTTCATGTTGGCTCTGCAAATACCAAAACTGAATATCAGAAGGAGTTCTGCATCTGCATTGTAGGGATATTAGATAGCATGTAACTGAATAGTTGTGTAACCGCATGAAATTTTAGCAGTTACATGATTATTCAATAGTTCCTGGGGGCGGGGCCAGCAGCCAGTGTGCTCCGACCCCACTCCCGGGGAGCCCCCTGCCACCTCTCTATCAAGGGGAGCCATTTAAAAAAAGGTTTCCTGAGCGAACAGGCTCCCAAATGCCACCAAGCACTGTTGCCTCTAATACAGAGGCAGCAGTGCAGGGTGGCAGCAGCTCTTATCTGCGGAGCAGAAGCCTGGGGGAGGTGGGGCAGGTGACACCGCTTTCAAGCCAACTCACCCCCGCACCGGCTCCTGCCTCTCCCCACAGCTGCCTCTGTATGAGGCAGTAAGGGAGGGGTAAGTGGGTCCAAGGAGCCAGCATGTGCAGGGGCCGTCTTAAAAGCCAGCTCCCCGGGTGTATCGGCTCCTGCCTGCCCCCCTCACTTTTCACACTGCTGCCTCTCTATCAAAGGCAGCAGTGCAGGAGGAGGGGGAGAAGGGGGCAGGTAGATCTGGCACTCGTGGGGAGCCAGCTTTTAAGCCAGCTCCTCGTGGACACCGATTCCTGCTCCTCCGCTTCCTTGCTGCCTCTGATACACAGGCAGCAAGTGGGGGAGAGAGTGTGTGTAGGGGGAGAGAGTGTGTGTAGTGGATAAGATTAACTGATATGCCCAGGTTTATCGGCTAATTGTGTAGACATCTACTGTTGACATCCCTACTGCATAGCTGGCTAATATCGTCTTTGGCTATTTCCTACATAAATCCAGATGAAAAGAAAGCATTCATAACAAGAAGTTTATTATTCAAAGACTGTATACTACAGTTCCTAGTCAACAAAAAATTGCCTCTGTGCCAGCTAGCTCCCTGGTCCTGGAATTTACCATCCCCCTTGGCAAGCTGCTATGGCCCTCTGAGAGCTGCCTGAATACACCTTCTCAGAGGCAGTATCTGTAGGTCCATTAATCACATGGATCCACAGCAATATTAGAATTTAATATTGTCAGTGACTTGGCTGCTGCTTTTCCAGTCAATATGGAATATTTTTATTGAAAATATCAGAAAACTTTTCACCGGATACTCCCAAAGATTTCTTCTCATACATCGGTATCTAGCTCCAATGAAGTTGATAGCAAAAGCTCTGTTGATTTCAGTGGTGTCAGACTGGGCTAACAGTTTCCATACAAAAGACTTGCAATAGCAGAGATACTGCTGTAAATCTAGCGGAACGCTTAAATCTGAACTGGTTAAAACAGTTTCTCATAAATACTCATCATGAGTAACCAGGAAACCTATGGGAGCTGGAAAGAGTTTAAACACGCTGGAAGGATAGGAGCACAACTTCCATATGATTATCAATAGCACCGTGGTCCTAAATGCTTTAGGTACTTGTGAAAATCTCCATCAAGCACATGCTTTTCAAAACCAGTAATTCTCAGGATAAGATTAACTGTTGATTTCAATGGAGCACAGTGAACCAAGGTGGAGCACTTCTTGAAAAATCCCATTCTAAAAGCAAAGGAGTCTGCAACACTGATTCTAGTTTTTCTGATGTAGAAACCTTAAAGGCTCTGTCATGAAATACATGTTTAAAACTAATCTGCATTGCGGTTTTTTTTCTTTTTCAAGTAAGAACTTAAAACAACAAGCAACTTTGGCTAGCAATTGAAATTGCAATCCTATAAATAAACTTACTTTTGCTGTCAAAACATGCCATTTAATTTTTTAAACCCCTCTCTTTTATTATTTTCTCTGGAATCTTTTGCTGTGCATATAGCTTCATCTAAAATGAAAAACAGCTAAACACTAGAAGGATATTGATTTTAAATTACAAGATATTCTTCCAATATTAAAATATATTGAATCACTGCCATTTAAGAAGTGCTATTAATTGTGTATACAGTTACTTGCCATTGCATATTTTAATGTATATATTCCCCACTATATATTATATTTGCAACAAGCATAATTGAATAATGCACAAAATGACATTTTTCAATGGATCTGTGCACAGTATCTGCATTGAAGTGATTCTGTTTCACCCAAAACAATGGCAGAAGGAGTAATTGTTTGATTACAGGATCCCAACTATAAATATTCTTAAAACTATTTCCAGAATTTATGTCAAAGTATTTATTACGTTGGATCTTGAGTACAATTTCTATTATGAAGAATCTTTCCAATTTTATTTAATGGCATGCATGTCAATGTCTTCCTCAAATAATTATGGCATTACGAGCTTTCATGGGAGGGTTGTGTCCACAAAAGCTCATGATACCTTCTGCACGTTTTGCTAGTATCTAAGGTGCTACTAGACTATTTGTTGTTTTTTAAGTTTTTCCAGTTACAGACTAACTCGGCTACCCTTCTGAAGCTTTCAAATAATTATGTAACTCACCAGAAAACACAGTTATTCAATACGCGAAGCAATATATTTTGAAACAATATATTGACCCTTATAGATGGGCCAAGAAAATTGTACATTCATATCCCATATAGCTACCCCCAAACAAGAATATCTCTGGTACCTACCTTCAACATTTGATGTTGTACATTCAGCGCACTATATCTGCTATTTGAATCTTGCTGAGAAATGAAAATATTAATGTTAATTAGGGACAGCAGAATCTAATACCTTGATTCACTTTCATGTTCCTATTCTTTGAAAAGAATATAATGGAGAAGCTGTAAATTAGCAATTATAATTCAGTGTGGGGTATGTTTGGCCTGGTATCTTTTTGGTTCTGAAATGTATCAGGTATCGTGATTCTGCAATAGATGCAGTAGTAGTGGATTTTTAATAACACTACTTTTCCTCCCACTCTTTTCTCTCCACTCTAGTGCCAAAATACACAGCAGCATGCTTTCACTTACTGTCATTAAAAGAATTCTTTACAGACCTGCTATATATTTGCAATAACACTCTTAACTTTACTTCCTGGCAGCTACTGTGCAAAGCAAACTTTCTTAACGGATTTTAACTAGCCAATCAAAAAAACACTGGTTACAAGATTCTGGCTCTGCCCAATAAGGAAAAGGACAACAGCAATAGGATGTATGATACCTTCTTATCTCCATTTCTCTCCCTATTCTGATTTCTCCTGCCAAGATTGGCTGATCTGAGACAGCTATTTTAAAAAGAATACCATTAACTTGAGCTACTATGGTACCTCTCTATAAGCAAAGCAGTATTTTTCCAAAGTAATTTCCTAGAAAGAAATTCCCTCTCTTATTAGAACTTACCGCATTAGAATATTCCTAACAGGGGCATTTAACATACATAGCAAAAGTGGAAGAAGTCAAGGGTATTTCAGTTAGAGTTTTTTTTAAGTCTCTTGGGGTATGTCTAGACAGTTGCGCTACTGCTGGACACGTCCAGTATCCCGAAATAGCATTTTCCGCAACTTAACACCACGCCTGTTATTTTGAAATGCAATCGAAATAATGGGCCTGCTATTCTGACGTCCTGGTAAACCTCATTTCATGAGGATTAAAGGACTTGTCAGAATAGCAGTCTATTTTGCAATGAATAGACTATCTCAAAATAAGCTTGAAATAAGATACGCAAATTGTGTAGCTCAAATGGCGTAGCTTATTTTGAGCTAATGCCGCTGTGTAGATGCACTCTTATTGTTTGGAATGGGTATCATTAGATAACCTTTCCTTTCCTTTGTAAATGGTGTTGTGTCATCATTCTTTGGTACCAATTCTTTATTTTACTTACCCTTCCTTTATTTAGTGTTTCTTGTGCTTCTAATTTATAAACAAGAAAGTCTAGGAAATAATAAAAAAAGGAAACTATTATAAGAAATATTTCACTGACAAAAAGGCTTGGGGGCCAGAGTCTGTAGGTACTCTGTATTCAAAATACCTTCATGAAAATGGAAATTCCATACACAAAGTAGCTACAAAGTTGGGAAATGCTGCAATTACAGCTTTCTTGAAGGAACTGTAAAAAACTAAGAAGGAAGCACTTTGACTTTTAAATCTGATTATCAAAGTATTTGCATGAAAAACAGTTTATATCAGTACAAAATATGGCAAGGCAAGCTTGGGACTACTGGTGGGAAATGAAAAGTGATTTCACAGGTCTTATTAACTAGATTTAAAAATCCTGTTGTGTTATTAACAAAGAAAGGTGACGTAAAGTTGTGCATTTTCCTATAAGGAGATAACACTTTAAAATCCTCAGTCACAATAACACCAGAAAGTCAAAAAGAGAAAAAACCCCACAAAACCACTTCCACCCACTTTTCATCGTGATTTCCTTTGTATTCTTCTTCATTTTCTAATTCTGCATAAGATGACCTGCCCTTTATAAAACTAAACTAATGATTTATTGTTGTCCACTAGATGGCACTACAAAACCATCTAGGACTTCAGGGCAAGAAAACCCCAAACAGCTTTTAATCTTTTGTACCAAACAAGCTGCTTTAGTTCCAGGGCCAAGAATGCCTAGCTTGCAGCCACTATTTTTTGGAAGAGTGCAGAGTAGACTTTCATTATCTCATGCCTTAAAATTTCAACCACGCAATATACACCATTAAAAATAAAGTTAGAAAAGTTATCTAAAGTATTGTACTCGTAAAGCTTTTGTAGAGGATATCTTTAAAAGAAAAATGCAATACTTGAATAATAAAACACAAATTATGTCCAGTACTATATTATTCAAGGACATTTAACTAAAACCCAGTTTCATAAATCCCTTCTCTGAGGACAGGTGTTTAAAGATAGATTTGGCATGCATGAAATGGTCATATGCCTTATGGATGTTTTTATTAAAATAGCCAATTAAAGGACTTGTGCAAATATTTAAAGCATAGAAATTCTCAATGACAATGAACCTACCAGTGAATTACAGGGATCCATAATTTATAAAATTAGCATTATACTAAGAAAAATGAAAAACAAGGTTTTACCTTCTTTGGCTTTCTTATGTTCAAGCCTTTCCTTCTGTAATGACTTTTCTAATCTTGACCTGTGCTCATAGACAACTGAAAAGAGAAAGATTTGAACACAATGATTCATTTTACAGATATTAGAAAAAGGGAACATTGCATAACAAATAGTATTGGTGCAGAATGCACAAAGACTTTCCAAAATAAAAGTTATACCAATGGAGTATCTGGTCCTTAAACTTTAGTCCTAGCAATTCAATTTTGTATTTATTACTCGAATTCTGTTTGTGCTATATCTCTTTCTATCCATGGCAAGTGAGTTACATGCTAAATTTGTTTATGGGAACAGTCAATGATGGTAGGCCTAAAATTAGACCTACCAGTTTATCTTTATTTCTTTGGTAAGCATGTGTGAATTTTGCCATCTACCTAGCCAATGTCTTCTGTTTTACATGTAAAAAGACAAATGAAATATTCAAAAATCTTGAATAGAGTTTGTCAAGATCAGAACTCTTACAGCACTCCACTTGCACACAAGAATGGACTAGGTAAAGTAGTAAGGCAGATGAGAAAGGCGGAATTGTCCAGTGGTTGGTGGATTAGCCTTGAAATTGGGGGATTTAGGTTCAGTTCTCTGCTTTGCCACAGCCATACTGTATGGATTGAGGAAGTCACTTAGTTGTTCTGTGTCTATCTGTAAAATTAGGATAATAGTACTTCTATATTATTGGAAGTATTATAGTACTACAGGATAACTGACTGAGATGCTCAGACACTCAGTACGGGGAGGCTATGTAAGTATCTTACACAGCAAAGTAGATTCGGACATCAGCACCGTGCATTTGCTGAGAGTGGGACATCCAAAAGAGAATCAGAGTTTACACAAATCCCACTCATTTTGGAGCTGGGAGCTGAGATAGAAAGATCATTTGCACCAAAAGAATAGGTAAAAGTATTTTTAACCTACAGAATACATAGCACTCTCTCACAGAAGAGTTATTTCATCCTCCCGCCCCCCATTATCAGTCCAAGGGTATGAAACACCATAATTCAGGAGAACATCTCAGTTCAGGAAAGGCATCTAAGAAACACTGATTTCAATGGAACTTAAATTTAGACATGTGATTAAGGACTTTCTTGAATAATGGTCAAAACTACTAAATTGCCTTTCCCTAATGACAATTAAACACTTAATTTCCATCCAAACCTCTTGTGCATGAATTTTTTTTCAATCTACCATTGTTACAACACCTACAGTTACTTGTAAATGAAGTGCAATACAATTTTCTCTTAACTTTTTCTAGTTTGTTTACTTTGCTTATCTAACAGTGTTTTGTTTTAGTCAGCTTTGGGGTTGTGTGGGTCTTGCACAAAAGGAAAATATGATTTGTAAAAAACACAAAATTGTTGCATGCCTCAGACATATGTAGTTGCTGAAATCACTTTACTTATTTAAAGTGACTGAATTATAAATGCTGTTTTTATCAGCATATAGAGAAATGTTAATGTAAACAAGTAGCGTAAGACAATATATAATAAGCTTTGAGTATCAGCAGCAACATTTATTTACCTCAAGTGACAATAAACTAGCACGAAGACATATCAATATCAGTATGTATTGTTTAGGCTTTGAAACAATTTAAAAATATAATTGTGATTAACTGCAAGATTAAAAAATAGTTGATTAATTGCAGTTTTAATTGCACTTTTAAACAATAATAGAATACCATGTATTTAAATATTTTTGGATGTTTTCATCTATAATGATTTAAATTCCAACACAGAATACAACGCTAATGGTGGGTTCTGCTTAACAACAATCCAAAGCAGTTCAGACCGCTAAATAGTCAGTTAAATCATTTGAATCAGATGCCACCAACAAAAGGTTGATTTTCTTTTTGGGTGGTTTGGGTTCTATAGTTTCCACATTGGAGTGTTGCTCTTTTAAGACTTCTGATTAATCTGTTCCATTCCTGGTCCTTCTCAGATTTTGGAAGAGTTGGCAGGGGGACCAGTGGTGGCTGGGAAGCTGAAGTCCTGGTGGCAGGGGGGCACTCTCAGCATTTGATTTCGCGGGTTTTTACTAGACCTGCTAAATCGAACCCCAGAAGATCAACCGCTAGAGCATCGATTCTCCACTAAGTGGAGATGTGCCTGAGTAATAAGCAGCTTATCCAGTGTGACACTGTATTTCCCTAGGAAAACTTAACATTGCTTTGAAAACAAACTGAGGTCCATAATCTCTTCAAGCATAAATATATGCAGTAAACACTCCATAAAAGCCTCAGTAGTCTGAGCAGCAAAAGCATGTGTCACATGTCACTTTTGGACATCGAGAATACTCATTGGCTATCACTAAGACACTTATTCTTCTCTGTAAAGCCACTATGGTGTCTTCACCCAGGCTTTGTAGCATGCTTCCATAAATTATGGCATGGTTTGTGGTAGGGATGTTAAATTGTGGGTAATCAGCTAATAGAGTGGTCAATGGAATTTCCATCAATTAGTTATTAAGGGAGGAAACTGCAGAGCTGCAGCGGGGGAAACCAGGAATGAGCCGGGACAGCTGATTCCCAGCTCCCCTCTGCTGCGCCTAAGCTTTTTAAATGTATTAACCAACTAATTTCTCATTCAATATCTTAGTAGTTTTTGATAACCAGACTGAGACTAATCCAACTTTTCATATTCACTGTTTTTTGATGATCTTGTAATTCAGCCACCATCCTAACATGTATGCTTTGTGGTAACACACTAAAACCTCTTTAATCCAACAATCTTCGGAAATAGGCTATGACAGATTATGGAATTTTCTGGACCATGGTTGCTTGCCATAATGAAGGACATTAGAAATGCGGGGTCTGGGAGGGAGGAAGGGTGCAGGAGTGCGCTGGGGGTGTGGAGTCTGGGCATGAGGGGGTGTCACATTTACCTACCTCTGCACCCCCTGCGGCTCCCAGGCACTGCCCTCTATTGCTATGGGAATTGTGGGACAAAAGCCTATAGAAAAGTTCTTTGCTACACTGCTGTTCCACCAGCTGGAGGGTAGGAAGAGTGGCTGTGCCAAAAGCCTCTTCCTTCTCCCCCATCAGAGTTCAAATCACAGGTCCTCCTGGATCAGGGACAACCAGATTAGAGGTTCAAGTGTATTACCTTCAAACTGCATGCTAAACAGATATGGCAGGAGTGGGCAATAATTTTAGAGGGAAGGGCCACTTCACAAATTTTTGAAGTGGCCCTGGGCAGCCCCAGAAAGAAGGGGTGGGGCCAGGATACTTCTGTGCTCCCCTGTCCACAGACCCTGACTGAACCGCAAGCTGTTCTGGCTGTTCTCTCTAGGCACCGCGTGCACCTGCTGGCAGGAGGAGACTTTGTGTGCTCTCCCCACCCCCAGGACAATCAGGACCTGAAGGCATGGGCGCACACAGTGTCTCTCACCCCCTGCCCTGCAAAGGGCACATGGTATTTAGAGTGAACTGCCAGCTGTTCAAAACAGCTGGTAGTTCACTCTAGGCCAGTGGTCACCAACCAGTAGATCGGGATTTACCAGTAGATCTTGGAGCCTCTGATAGGTGATCCTGACTTGTTTGGCCGGGAAGCTATCAAGCGCTGGCACTTCAGTTGCCCCTCTACCCACTGTCCTGCTGCTCCTGCCCTCTGCCTTGGAGCAACCCCCTGGGAGCCTCCTGCTTGCTGTGCAGAGTGTGGGAGGGAGAAGACGGAGGGTGCTGATGTCAGGGTGTCCCTCCTCCCCCACTTCTGTACCCTATCTCCACAGAGAGAGAAAGGGATTAAGAGGGATTTGCACTGCCAGGCTCCCTCCCTCTCACAAACACCAACTGTCCTTCACTCTCATCTGCGAACCCAACACATACGTCGGGGGGGGGGAGGGGAGGGTTGTTGTTACTACTTTTACTGCTCGCAAAGTGCTTTATTTTTGGTTTTTCACTGGTCTGTGCATTTCATAATTTTCATTTCTCTCTTACACTTAAATTTCTTTTAGCGAGTTCTAAAATGCCTAACCTGTCATGGCTGGAGTCATTATCCCTGTTGTAATTGCTGCTCCTGGACATGGCTGGCATGTCCCTGCAACCCGAGAAAGGCAGAGCCGGGGGTCTCCACATGCTGTCCTTGCCTGCAGACACCGCTCCTGCAGCTCCCATTGATCAGTAATGGGGAACTGTAGCCAGTAGAAGCTATGGGCTCAGTGCTGGTGGATGAGGGGCAGCACATGGCACCATGGAGCCATTGCTGTACATGTCAGCTGCTTTTAGCAGTGGTGCAGGGCCAGAGTAGGAGTAAGCCTGCCTTAACCCCACTGCTCCACCACCCAGAAGCTGTCCCAGTTAAACAGTACCCAGCCAGAGCCTGCTTCCTGAACATCCTCCTACACCCAACCTCCTGCCCCAGATGTGAGTCCCCCTGCACCCAAACTTCTTCCCAGAGCGTGCACCCTGAAACCCCTCCTGGACCCCATCTCCCACCCTGAGCTAAGCCTGGAGCCCCTCCCACACTCCAAACCCCATGGCCTAAGACCAGAGCCTGCACCCCAACCCCCTACCCCAGCCTGGTGAAAGTGAATGAGGATGGGGGACGAAGGGGGATGGAGTGAGTAGGGTGAGGCCTGGGAGAAGGGGTGGAGCAGGGGCGGGGTCTCAAAGAAGGGGCGGGAAGGAAGTGGGACAAGGGTATTTGGGTTTGCATTAGATCTTACATTGCACTTAATTTGAAAAAGTGATCGTGTAGTTAAAAAGGTTGGAGACCACTGCTCTAGGTGCTGCGTGCCCCCCCATCCCCAGGTCTCGATTGGCAGACCAGATCCAGCCCTTGGAGGCTCTCTCACCCACTCCTGAGTTATGGTAGTCTTTAAGGTGCTAATAGACTATTTGTTGTTTTTTTAAGGTTTTCCTGTTACAGACTGTCTCATCTATCCCTTTGAAACTTATCTACCGAATGTCCGCTCCCCCCCCCCGCTTCCAATTATCTCCCCCCCAGCCTTCCCTTATTTATTCTTGGTTCTGGACTTCCAACACTCCGGTCATCTGAAGAAGTGGGCTGTGCCCACGAAAGCTCATGATACCATCTACAGGTTTTGTTAGTCTTTAAAGTGCTACCAGACTATTTGGTTTTTTTTAAGTTTATCCTGTACAGACTAACTCGGCTACCCTTCTGAAACGGTCTACTGACAGACCATTTTTCTATAAGTGCAAAAAGATTTCACATTCATTTATTGGATTTGTCCAGCCAGTAAGACAATATTGCATTGCTCTGATGCAAACAAGATCCTTTAGTCAATGGAAGATTTCTCTTTTGTAGTTATGGATTATCACCAGGGCTCGACAAATCCATGTATCTACTCGCCTGTGGCAAGTATATTTCAGTCGGTCGCCCCATTCACTGGTGGCGCGCGCATGCATAGTGCGGGTCTGGCGCATGCGCGGTGCGGGGCTGGCAAGTGGATTTCGCCGCGGTTTGTTGAGCTCTGGTTATCACGTAGGAAAGGATATCATGGTCTTAAATTGCAGCAAGGGAGGTTTAGCTTAACCATTATGGTGGTTAAGCACTGGAATAAGTTGCCGAGGGAGTTACGGAATCTCCATTACTGGAGACTTTTAAATGGGGTGTGTGTGCAAAAGGTGTAAATGCACTCCCCTATGGTCTCCCAGAGGACCAACTCCGGCTGGGCTGGGAAAAGCTAGGGTGGCACATTGCCCCAGTCTCCATCCCTCATGCTCCGGCCGGCCAGGGGGAGGCAGGAGCTGTCCCAAACCATGGAGTTTGCTGGATAAGGGGGGGGGGGGGGGTCAGTGCTGCCCTGCTAGCTCTCCTGCTGCTGTTTCCTCTGTCGGGGCTCCCTGCCCTGCCACTGGCTTGCTAACGCTGGCCTGGCTGCTCGCCTGTTGCCCTAGGATTCCTGGCGGGGACTGCTTAGCCACTATAGGTCCTGCTGCCGCATGGTATTCCCTGAGGTTCCCCAGCCACTGCCGGCCCTGCTGCCACTGGGATTTCCCTAGCCAGGGCCACCCTCCTACGTTGCTAAGTCCATCCTGTTGCTGCTGTGGATTCCGTGGGTTCCCTGGCCAAGGCTGCCTGCCTCCACCAGCCCCACTTCAGCTATGGGGGTTTCCCCGACAGAGGCTACCCATTCACTCCAGCCCTGCTGCCACTGAGGGTTTCCCAGGGTTCCTGGCTGGGGCTGCCTGGCTGCTTGCAGCCCCACTGCAGCTGGGACTTCTCCGCTTGGGGATGGGACTCCCTGGCTGCTGCCTGGCCCCATTGATACCGGGGGTTCCCCGGCTAGGGGAGGGGCTCCCCAGATGCCACCTGGGGCTCCCCAAACTCTGCGTTCTTTCAACTGGTTCCTGTTCCCGCCTCTGGGGCTCTTTGGTCCAGCAACTTCTGTGGCCTGGATATTGCCAGACCAGAGAGTCTCAGATTTAGGAGGTTCAATCTGTACCATGTGATCAGTCATCTTTGCATTGCAGGTCACAGTTTAAGAACCCTTGCTATATAATAATTGTACTTCTGATTGTATTTAGACAGCTGAGATAATACCTCTGAAGTATCTATCCATCATAATGATACACTCAATGTCTTGGGTACAGACAGTACATTAGTAAGGGAAAACTGCTGTGTCATCAGAATTAATTAACCCTTTTAGAAGCTCAAAACTAGAGCCACACCAAATGTTTACAATTAAATCAAATACCATGTGAATTCAAATACCAGAACAGGTTTATTGAAAGATTCTAGACAGTCTGTGAACCATGTCCTAGGTTTACTCAAAACTAGGTCAATTCTTGATTTCACGTCATAGTTAAATTGGGAAAAAACAGCGTTTCTCTTCTAAATTTCAAGCTGGAACAGATCCCAGTCTCAAACATAATCTCATGATGAAAACCCAGATATATCTGAAATAGACCAAAAATGTTCACACAAATCCCTTTGAAGTAAAAGTGCAGTTTTACACAGCTGTGCTTAAGACAGCTGACCACACTTTACTGAAAGACTTCTTGTTCCCTTTCCAAACAGTAATTTGCAAGGGATCTGGCAACTTATGAAACAAATAACTGAAAATTGTAAATGCATTTCCGTGAAGAGTGAAGTAGGTACCAAATGGTAAGCCATGAGAAAGAAACATCGAGTAAAGAACTGCTTTTTGGCAGTTCTAAAAGTGTGTTTTACAGCCTTCAATTTTGTTCTTAATTCCTCTAACATGCATCTGCAGCCTTTGTGGTTAGTGATTTATATAAAAGTGTTTACATTTTCACTTAGAAGTAGGATTGCTAAACAATCCTTGTAACCTACTTTGCTATTTATCCCCTAAACTCAAGGCCATCAGTCAAGATGAACTAATGTATTAAGAGCCACTGCAATAAAAACAAGCATATAATGAATATTCACAAAGTCTCTACCAACTAAGTTTCAACAGAGAAATAAATAGAAGAATGGTACTAATGGCTTCATCTTGGCACCAAAAATGTTGAATATAGAATTACATAGCAAAAGGAGCAGTGCTTCTACCAGAAAACTCATAGAACAGAATAAAATCCATAATGCTTTTCATCCTTCCATGAAGCCAGAATAGGCTTGTTAGCAGTCAGGCTAAGCCCGGTGTCAGCAAAACGGCCTCCGCAGGCCGGATGCAGCCTGCCAAGCAGGTTGATCTGGCCTACAGAGGTCCTGCCGCTTCCACACCCCCAGGCCAATCAGGGCCTAGACACAGAGGAGTGCGTGGCACTCAGAATTAACCTTGGCGGTTGACTCTAAGTGCTGTGTGCCAAAGGGCAGGGCGGGAGGAGACTTTGTGCACTCCCCTCACCCCCAAGCCCTTATCGGCCTGGGGGTGGGGGAGCACACAAAGTTTCCTCCCGCCCTACAAGGGCCTTGGCACTTAGAGCTGACCACCAACTGCTGTTCAGCTGGTGGGTGACTAAGTGTGGCGCTCCCTTGCAGGGCAGGGGCAGACTTCATGGGCTCCCCAGACCCTGGTTGACATGGGGGCAGGAGGAGGGAGTGCATTGTCTCTCTGGAGGTGAGGGCAAAGACTTCACACATTCCCCACCCACAGACCAATCAGGATCTGCGGGCAGGGAAGCAGGGAAGTGTCCTGGCTTCGCCTCTTCTGCCTGAGGCTTCACCCTATATGTTGTGGACCCTGGTAAAAAATTATTACCCATCCCTGGGTTAAGTAATATCAAGAGTTTGCAAGAACATTTTTCACTTCACTTCTGCTTTACCTGCAATTGCAGCTTCCTCAGCAAACTTTGATTTAAAGAGTGAAAAACAAAGAGGTGGGTAAAAAGAAGGGAGATAAATAATTCAGTGTTTTGGCGCTTTTGGCACACTATTTTACACCTTCAGTACTCCTTTGGAAAAACTATTGAGCTGAGTGAAAATATGCATGGGGAAATATTTGACTTTTTACAGGACAAATGTTTGGTTTTGATAGCAAATAAATAAGAACTCAAACTTTTAGAGCCAAATCCTTAGTTGATATAAACTGGTAACATCTACACTCTGCACTATATTCTAATCTTACTGGCACCAAGATTGGAAATCCAGCCATGTCTGACAAACTTTGGATTTTGGACCTTTCAGAGGAGGGAGATTAACTACAGACTAATGCTACTTCTAAGATAATGTTACTCTACTTATGTCACATTTAAACTAGGTATGTAAAATCCTGTTTAATTGGCTAACCAGTTAAATATATTGTTTAACCAATGAAAGGGGGGGGAGAGCGAACGTTCCACTCCCCTCTTCCATTTACTGACTGTAACACATTTTTTTTCCAGGAAAAAAATAAGTCAATAGTTGTCAAAGTTCACTGATTAAGAAAGAAATTGTAAAACGTGTTACCACATTTTCCCTACTGTTCAGAATTTGGCACAGATAGACTGAGCCTTGAAGACTGAGCCTTCCAAGTTTCTACTTGCTTTCCTCTTACTTTCCCAATCTCCACCTCCCCCAAACACACTATGGATCTTAGTGCAGAGTCTAGTAGGGAATTGCAACCTGGAGGATGGAGGAGCAGAGAGTTTTGGTGGTGACGTGGGACAGGGAGTTGGTGTGCGAGAAGGGGTGGGGTGCAAGCTCCGATGTAGCTCCTGGCCAGCAGCCAAGCGGGACCCTCAGGCAGGCTCCCATCTTACCAGCATCCCCAGACCACTCAAAGCAGTTGACTGTTCCACATGGATTTCTGCATTGCACGCCACAGGGAGAAGGGGAAAGACTTTGCACGCTGTCCCCACCCCCAGCACAATCTCTCAACGACCATTGGCTGGTTTCTGGCAAACGCCCCCCCTGCCACACCACAGAGAGCCACATGGAGCTGCCAGACACTTTAAATGTCATGGACCTGCTTTGTGTCCAGGGCCGCACTGGAGTGGGCCGGATTTGAAGGCTTGGCGGGTCAGATCCTGCCCACAGGCTGGATCATGCTCACCCTGGTGTAAAGGGTCTAAGTCTGTCTTGGCCCAACGTTTACTCCAGGTACTACATTCTGAGTACCTGTTAAGTTAATTGGCTGCCCTATTATTTCCCCCTTATCCATCTTTGTGGGCGTCCCTAATGGCTGCCGGGTGCAGCATCTGAACTGAGGTTGGGCAGTAAAAAAGCGGCTTTCGGGCTTTGTTCTTTGAGGCAATATTGTGTACTTCTGTAGTCAGCTGTGGTTTTATGAGGTACCTTGTTTTAAGCATACAGATAATTTTATTGAATTAACAGATATGCAAATACTAGCTCCATCTATGTCAAGGGTGGGAAAATACTGGCACCCCAGGCTGAATCCAGTCCACCAAGGTTAGTCCCTGGCAAGCTGCTATGTTTACCTGCACCTCTGAAGGTGTCGGGCGATTGTAGCTCTCGTTGGCCTTGGATCGCCAACCCTGGTGGACTGGATCTGGCCCATGGGCTGGTATTTGCCCACCCCTGACATAGATAGAGCTGTTATTAATGTGATGAAATCATAATCACTTGTACCTAACCTACCATTACCTTTTAGTTCAGTGATCCGTTCTTCTTTATCTGCAAGGTGAAGTTTAATATAGACTTCCCTGGCTTAAATGGAACATTTTTTGAGTTGGGAAATTGTCATTTATAATATTTAGAAATTTGAAGGATGTTTTAGCACTAATAAAATGAGACCTTCCACATATGTCACTTAATCTGAAGTCCCATAATCACATAGCTTTTTGGTTTCCCCCCCCCCCCCAATGCTACAAACAGATACATAAACAGGCAGCCATCTGTTCCACTGTGTTATATGGTGGTCTGTAGCAGACCCAACTAAAACCTGCCCATGATTTACCTGTTAGAATACTGATATGTATACACTGAAGATGATTTTCTTTTGAAGAATCAATGACTTAGAAACGGGTAATGCCATTTTTGACACAGCGTGCCACTTCAGTGCCACCTTTGCTCCTAAATAGGATAACCCTTGATTTAACATTCTGGTGGACTTTGTTTTGGGACTGCCTGTGTGTTAGCCCTTTACTAACCCATGTACAAATGTCAATCATTCTTAGGGAACATGAATCAGTACAATGTGAACAGCTAATCTAACATCCTTTGGTGTTACTGAAAACTAAAAAGCTTCCTTGTTCTGAAAAGCTTAAAACTTACTAACATGGCTATTTCAGTAGTAGCTAATGGTAAGGCCCAGGGAAGTCACCATGAACAGACTATCTGATTTTATCTGGCTAGCATGATGAAGTGAGAGAGCCAGGTGCCATACTGATGGTTGTGGTCAGTAATAAATTATTATGGAATCATTTGATTTGAAGTAACAGAAAACAAAAAATACAACTGCATGCAATAATTAAACCTGCTGGTCACTAAAAATAGAAAATAAGAAAAAAGAACCACACACAAAAGGAAGTGGAAATCCTAATTATCGCATATATGCTATGCATTCATTGTGCCATTCTGGATGCATAGTTATAGCTCTTGTCAAAAAACAATTAACCTTCATGGCTCTGCAGAAGCTGGAGGCACCAAAATACACATACATCTAAAATGGGCTATTACTGCATGAGCTTCACCTTTCCGTGACACTGCCCTGTGTATTATCATCAGTACTGAAAGAAGGGCAATGCCAAACACTACTTTAAAAGCATGTTTCCAATCTAAAACTGCAGTAAAAGACAGAAGGAAAATTTCATCCCCTGCAAACCAACTGCCAGCTCTAGTTTTTGTTCTCGCTCTAGTTTACTGTTCGTTTGCTGTACTGCTCCAATCTGTATTTTAGGGGTTGTCCAATGATCCTGCAACCCCTTTTTAGATGGGCAGTGGAAATGCTTGCAAGACTCTGGGGGTTGGATTGAAGGATACTGTCAGGCTGTCTTAGTGTACACTATCAAAATGATCCCTGAGTAGAGATTGTATCTATCTGCATCGTTTTTCAACTTCAGCCTCCAAAACAGTCCAGGCTAAAGCATACTTTTCGAAGGAGACCGTATCTTGCAGAGAACCCACACTCTCATAAAACAGGAGGAGTACTTGTTATGTGTACTTTCAAATATTTCAGCTGTGAGAAATGGGATCTTTTAATAACAAGGTTGAAGACAAGAAGGGTTGAACATATTTTTTATAAGGTATGATATATACTTTACCTAAAAATAAGTTTTGAAGCTCTCTTAGAGTAAAAGCCCAAAGACTTATTATGCGATTAACACGACTTAAAAGTTTATACTTTTGGAGGAATGCGGTAATTGTACCTAAAAATGGAACAGATGGTAGGTAACAAGGTGCTTATTTTAAGAACAGTACATTATTGTTCCACATAAGCATGAATCTACTCAATAACTTCCTTTATCTTGATGGGGCACAGCAGCATCTGTCTGATTTGATTGGAAGAAGCAGAGAAAGGGTGGGTGGGTAACACATGCTCATGAATCGGCATGTCAGACTTTTTCAAATACATTTCTGAACAGGAAACTTTATGTAATCCAAGACATTTTGATCTAGAGATGCATCTCCTTCCTAGGCCTTTATTATTGGCACAAGTATATGCATGCACATGGCCTTTGTTCATCTGCTTGGCTTCTGCTATAAAGCGCCTAATTTTCTACTTTCACCAGTTTTATGCAGTGGTAAATCCAAGTAATGTCAACAGCATTAATTGGGATTTACACTGGTATAAGTGGGAACAAAACCAGGCCTATGTATGCATATGTTCAATAAGAAATCCTTCCTGCACTCCCTTTTTTTCCCCAGTAACACACTTTCTTTTTCCTGGGGATCAAGCATACTATGGCTAAGACTTTTCAATACGCCTCATGTTTGATTGCCTTAGTTTTTGGGTCCCCTACAGGTTATGCTTCAATGGGGTCTAGTTTATGGCAAGGTGAGTACTGTCTGAAAGTTAGGCCTAGCGAGCCATCCTACACTGGACATCCAAAAATCACTGATCACTTTTGAAAATCTTAGCCACAGCATCTGTAGTTCTTCCATGCAGTGTTCAGTGGCTTATGTCGGCCATTAGCAACTCCTGTGGTCAACGCAAGCACTGTGATCCATTCCAAAGAGAAATGCAGGCAACTCTTCAGAGTAGAGCTTAATTTCTTCTCTCAGGATGATACATTAGCCATAACAGTAAAGTCATCAGCTATTATCCTCGCTCTCATAAACAATGCCTGATCACTTCATTGTTGTAAACATACAGATATAGTAGGCTGCCTATTGTATAATGATGCATCAAGGACAGATCTGGGTGTCTGGCTAAAAAACACAGGTCTCTTATTCAGTAAGCTAAAGAACTAACACAAAGTAAACACTGTCAAGCAGTAACAATGTAAACATAGCTGCATGTGGCTGTGAGAACCCTTCTCTGCCTATACTTTATTTTTCCCAGTGCGCTGACCACGATTATACTTTCAGGGCTGCTCCTGGCCCCTTCGTTTGTAACGTTGCAGTGGGGGAGGTCTAGGTTGGATATGAGGAAAAACTATTTCACTAGGAGGATGGTGAAGCACCAAAATGGGTTACCTAGGGAGGTGGTAGAATCTCCATCTCTAGAAGTTTTTAAGTACTGGCTTGATAAGGCCTTGACTGGGATGATTTAGTTGGGATTGGTCCTGCTTTTAGCAGGGAGATATAAGCAAGTACTCAACTACTCGTGCCCCCCCCCCTTAAAAGCTGGTTCCCCCCAGCAGTCTCCACGGTGCCACCTGCTCCCCACCCGCACTTCTGCCTCTATCAGAGGCAGCAGCGAGGTGGGGGAGGCTGCTCCGGCAGCAGTCCTTGCCCGTGGGGGTCCCAGCGGGGAGGAGAGGCTGGTCTATAGAAGAGTGAGGAGAGGCTCCTCTGATTATGATTATTTAGCTAGCGTGGTTTAGCTGGAGAAATAGAGAAAGAAAGATAGAACAAAAAGGTGGCTGTTCCTCCTCCCAGAGCTCCTGAGAGCAATTTTCGTGACAACACCCAGTCAGAACTAACCTGCAAAGAGGATTCTGGACATTACTCCCAAGAGCAACAACCTCTGACACATTCAGTTATTAACTCTTCTTATTACAGCTGACCTTGCCATTGCTGATGCTACTTTCTGGGCCATCCATCACCCCATTCTAGAGGGGATCAAGTAAGAGGGTGATTAACCTTGCACACACACTCCTTGAAGTGGCTGCAGCTGGTGTGCTTTCTGAACTACAAGGTAACTTTTCTTTTCCTTTTGGGGGTTTAAATCAATTTCACTGACAAACCAAGGGTGAATTTCTTATGCTTGTGCAACAATATGATTATTTCTTTCAATATTTTGCCTGAAAATAATACGTTGACGAGAGTGCTGCCTTTTGGCAGCCAATTATGATGGGCAAAAGGTGCATTTTCTTGAAAGCTGATGATGTTACATGCTTTAGTTCAAACAACAACAAAATTGGAAGATTTGTCCCAGGATGATGATGATCCCAGTGGTTCAGATCAACATTTGCTTTATGGCTCCAGAGTGCCTTGATTTTTAATAACTTTTTGTTTTGGGCTTAAAATGCTTTATAAATTAGACTTTTATAAAACATATTTATGATCATTACTTAATTTCTATACCAACAAACTGTTGAGCTAAAGGAGGTTCTCAAACTTCATTGCATTGTGATCCCCTTTCTGACAACAAAAATTATTACATGACCCCAGGGGGCAGAGCCTGAGTCCCCCCAAGTCCTGCTGCTTTGCATGGAAGGGCAAAAGTTGAAGTTCTGCCCACCACCCTGGGCAGGGGGGACAGAAGCTGAAGGCCAAGGGCTTCACCACTGGTCAGAGGGGCCAAAGCTGAAGGCCAAAGAGCTTTGGCGTTAGAGAGGGCAGAACCTGTAGACTGAACCCTGAAGCCCTTGGGCTTTGGATCTCAGTGGTGGGGCTTGGGCCTTAGGCCCCAGGAAGTCGAACATCTGTCCTGGTGACCCCATTAAAATGGGGCTGCAGAGCACTTTGGGGTCCCAACCAACAGTTTGAGAACTGCTGGACTAGCTGTTTCTTACCTGTTCTTTTAAATGACCCAGGGTGTGATTCCAAGGGTTTTTTTTTTTTTTGGGGGGGGGGGGGGGAGGTTGTCCTTTTTCTTTTCATCTTGCCAATTTTACCATGATGGGCAACATCGTTTCCTAACCCTCACCTGGCTGTAGCAGGAGGAAAGGATTTCCCTTCCACCTCACCCCTGAACAACTGGGTTAGAGCCACTCAAGCCCGGCTCCTGTGTACAACTGCATGACAGCTGCTGCTTTCCCTGCTTCTTATGTATGTAAATGAGAGAAAAAAGGGTGGGAAGCAGGCAGTAATGGCTCAGTCATCGCCCTCTGTGTGCTGACCAAAGAGCTGGCTGCACGTTTTCAGGGGTTCAGTGAATCACTTTCCCCCTTCCTGGCACAAGGGGGATGTCCAAGGTGGAATGGTGATGGGAGTCATCATAGTTCCCGTAACAACACACACATACTTAAAACTGCATCTCATTGCCACAATCTAGCCTTATTAATTAAGTTTAATTGTTGATGTATTTAAAAAAAAAAAGGCAGAACAATTCCTAAATAGAACTTTCCCCCCTAAAATCTCCTTATATGGCATTAACAGCTCTAGAAAATGAGCTTATTCATTCTTACTACATTTCCTTCTCACCCCAAATAAGCAATAAATCCAGGCACTAGTTGTATATAACATGAACATGTATGCATCATTGGCCAAATTCTCTTGTTACTATTGGAGTAAGCCATTTTCGTGTAACTAAGAATGCAGTCTGGGCCTCTGCTTTAAATAATGTATTTTTAAAATGGTGTACTTTGGCTGGCTAGTTTGTTTAAAGAGAGAAGGTGGATGAGGCAGTATCTTTTATTGGACTAACTTCTGTTGGTGAAAGAGACAAGCTTTTGACCTTACACAGGGCTGTTCTTCAAGTTGGGGACTAACACAGAAACAACACCAGTGCAAACAACAATGAAAGTTTGTTTAGAGTCTTTTTTTTTTTTTTTTTTTTTTTAAACTGTAATGGGACAAAGCAGTAACTGCCTCTTCAAAATTTTAGGGTGAGATTGGATTCTGAATGTTATAAAAACTCAAGGTTCAAGGCAGTGAGTGGGGTCTTTTTAGTCTTACCCAGTTCAAACACACATCAACTTTTGGGGTACTCCACTATATAAAGCAGGGGTGGGCAATAATTTTTGAAGGGGGGCTACTTCAAAAAATTTTGAAGTAGTTGCTGTCTGCTCAAGGGGTGGGGTCTTGGGCTGAAGGGGCAGGGCCTTGAGTAAAAGGGGCGTGGTCTGTAAATAGCAAGAATTGAAAGCCTCCCAGGAAACGCGTTAGCGGAGGCCAGGACCTGTGAGCCCTTTCATTTCCTGCTATTTAAAGGGCTCGCACCTTGGCAATCACCCAGAAGGCACAAGTCCTTTAAATAGAAGCAGTTGAAAGGGCTCGCAGCTCCAAGCCCTGCCGTTAAAAGTGTTTCCCGGAAGCTGGGGAGGTGTGAGCCCTTTCAACTGCTTCTATTTAAATGGCTTGCCCCTCCTCAGCTCCCAGGCAACCCATTAGGGGCTGGACCGGGAGCTGCTGCATGGGCTGGATGAAAGAGGTTGGCAGGCCAGATCTGACCACTGACAGGCTCTTGTCCGGCCCTGATATCAAGCAAAACCTAAGAGGGAGCTGTGGTTATCATCTTCCAAGTCTGTCAAAACAGTTCAGACAAAATTCTGTTGTTCTATAAGGAACTTAAAGAAAACTCTAAAAGATACTACAAAATAGTGTCAGTCTAAGGAAAGTCATCACCAAAAGTGACTTAATCTTTTCTCTCAAGTTTGCATCTTTTTTCCTGAATGACACACATTTAAAACAAAAGCAATAGGGTCAAATTAATAGGCTGAACTCAATAGGAGTTTGCCACAGACTTCAAAGGGACGAGGAGTTGGCCTTGCTGGCATCTAAAAACAGCAAATCACTTCCAAAACATCTTCCTTAAGCAGAAAGAGAGCTTGCATATGATTTCTGCATTATTTAATTACTGTTGTTACCAATAAATATTAACAGGCTGTCCCTTAACTTCCTTTAACAGAACAAATTTAATCAATTCATTTTCCCATGCAATAATCCCATTCCAAAACAAGCGAGAGTTTAGAAGTGAGAGAAATCCTCCAGCATTCTACCCACCACGGCTAAGACATGCTGCAGGGTGTACTCAACTTCCAGAGTAAGGGTGGAGTTGTGTGAAAATGGGGAAGCATCATGCTCAAATACTGGGTCTCTCTTGGGACAACACACAACATTAAACAGAGGAGTTTGAAGTAATGTGTTGGAACATCATCATCTTAACACATGAGTTCAGGTGCTTCTGCTAATATATTATGAATCAATACTAGATGCTCAGCAAAATCTCCATTCAGACCAATTGTGCCTGTTCTGTGAAATCAGAGAAGCAGTTTTAGTCTGAACCACTTTGGAGCTAGTTTCAAGCAGCTGCTAGCATTATCAAGGAAACAGTTTTGATGCTGGAGCACAGACTTTCTTCCTAAATAGACGTTACCACAAAACAGTGGTTTTTAATCTGGGGATTGCAGACTATGTCTAAGACTTCCAAAGGGATTCATACCTCCATGCAATGTTTTTTAAGGGTCTGCAAGTAAAAAAGGTTGAAAATCACTGTCCTAAGACCCTGGCCATACTGGAAGCAGAACTGTCTTTGAGAATACAGTATAACAGCACAAGCTTTATGTGATGTGGTATGAACCCCACAGAGTCTCCAAAACAGTTAACTGGGGCTTGAGAGCTCAGTTAGAGTGTCTGATTGCACCTGGAGAGAATCCAGGCCCAATTAAATATAAATGCAGCTGTGGGGGAGGAGATGGGTGGTCACTGTAAAGAAACCCAGAGATGGCTGCAAGCAGAGAGGGGAAGAACTATGCAGTCCTTCTTTTAGCAATATAGAAACCTACAGAGTTGAAGGAGGAATGTTAGCCATGGGATTGTGTGCTTTGTAAAGGTCTCTAGCAAGAGGCCAGGAGAAAGACAGAGAGGTCACCAGTGTGGACCAATTGAGCCCTGACAAAATGATAGGACCAGGACCTCTAGGTAGGCATTTGGCCAAGGAACACAGTCAAGGGGAAATTTCAGAGGGCTACAAGTTCGAGCCCAAGGAAGGGAGAAGTCATTTAAGTTTGTATGTTCACTTGGGATTTATTGATGGGACTCCAAGCCTCTGTCCTGAAAAAAGGGTGAATCTTGATAAAAGAAAAGGGGGAGTGCACCTTGCACAAAGTAGGTAAGGACCATGGGGCACAAAATCAGGAGGAGACCAGCCCAACATCTTGAAATTATTTGTTGGGGTTGTGTTATCTCAGAAGGAAACTACAATGTGATCTGTCTGGAGAGCTTTCACAAGTAGAGGCAGGCCGCCCAGGGCTGGAGGAGCTGTCAGCAGATGGCACTATACAAGAGAAGCCTGCTGTGCCATGTTCTCCCACAAGGGCAGAGCTGGCCCAAGCTACGGGCTGACCGGGCTACCGCTTGGGGTGCCCCATTGTCGGGGGCGCTGCACAGGGCTGCCGGGGTAGGCAGGGGTGGGGCCGCGCATGCGCCGGGTGCTCGGGGGCGTGCATGTGTTGCACTCCCGCGGGCGGCACCGCGCTCTCGGAGCCCGGGGTGCACTAATGGCTCCGTCTGGCCCTGCACAAGGGACACGTGTCAGCCCTAAGTTCACTCTAGTACACCTTGTTATAGACTACAGGGCTTCACACTTTCTTTGTAATCAAAGGGCCATTACAAGGAGCAATGTAAATGTCAGGGGAGATTCCTGTGTTGAGCTTCTGGGGCTGCAATAGCTTTCCCAATCAACAGGTGTGGGTGCCCAGACTCCAAAGGCATCTCCATGCAGAGGGAGTGCTGGAGGAGCCAAACATGCTAAAGCAACCTCAGCTCATTTTTCACTCAATTCATGTGCTCTAGACTTGGGGTAGATGGTTGTAGTTTCCAATCCCATCTATTCTACTGGAAAAAGGGCCCAGGTTTGCCCAGCTCAGATCTTTGGACACTTTGGACTCATCTAGACTACGCTAAAGTGTTGAAAGAGGATCTGCAAATTCCGCGGGAATTTGCACATCTTCTTTCTATCTCACTTTCGAAAGTGGAGGTTTTGCGGCATTTTGAAAAAGGGGCGCGGTCGCCAGAAAAGCCGCGTCCAAGCTACTTTCACTTTCGAAAGCTTTGCTTTTGAAAGAGAGATCAAAAGAAGATATGCAAATTCCCACTAAATTTGCATATACTCTTTCGACACTTTAGCGTAGTCTAGATGAGCCCTCTAGTTAACCATTTGGGAAGATGAACAAGGTACAGAAAAGGTTCATTCACAGCTCAGTAGGGCTAAGTTTTCCTCCCCCTCAGCAACAGGGTGCAGGGGGATTTTTCAAGTGAGAGATAGAGAATTTCTAAAGAAATTGCAGTTAGGGGAAGAAACAAGGGGGAAAAAAAGTAAATTGCTTAGATTTACGGAAAGGAATTATTTCAATTCTTTTATTCCCTAGAAGGCAAAACATACACACCAACCTTACACTGCTGACTCTCTTGAATAACTCCAGGGAGCTGTTCCAAATGTAATCAACACATGAACCAAAGCAGCATGTATGATTGTAGTGGTATGAGTGCTTCATCAACAGACTAATCACCTAACTTTCTGCAGTCAGGTATCTTTTGCATCTGTGCTCAAAAAGAAACTCCAAGAGCACTGATTTATCTGACAACTAGAGGGCAAGGCCACCACAATTAATTTAGTCCAAGAGCGGGCAAGATCCGGCCTGCCAAGCCTTTTAATCCTGCCAGGACCCTAGGACATGGAGCAGTTCCATGCCACTCAAAGCAGTTGACTGCTCAGTGCAGCATGCTGGGGAGGAGAAGGAAGCTTTGCATGCTCCCCCCGCCTCCAGCACAATCTCTCAGCTCCAACTGGACTGAAACCAACCAATAGGAAATGAGAGCTTGTGCTGGGGGCAGAGGCAAAACTGCTCCCCACCGAGCACAGAGAGCCATGTTGAACAGCCTGCCACTTTGAGTGGGTCTGGGGCTGCTGGCAGGCTGTTCAAATGTTATCAGAGACAGCCGGGGGAAAGGGGGAGGCGCAGGAGCTGGCTGCTCCCTGTCACTCCCCCATCCCCAGTATGTAAACGTGTAACCACTAAAAAAATCCAGTGGTTACACATTTACACACATACATGTTAATTAACATCCCTAAACCATACCCTCTCCTAGACACTGAACCCCCCCCCCCCCCGCCTCCTGCCCCAGATCACAACCCCCTTCTTCACCTAAAATTACAGGTAGACAGGTAGACTCATGGTTATAGCACTATAGCACAAAATCCTACCATCAACAAGGGCCACTTAAAGACAGAGCATGTGCTATGGAACCCAGGGTCTAGACCAGCACTGTTAACAATTATTCTTGACAGCTTTCGTGGGGCAGACCCACTTCTTCAGATCTGAAAGCTCATCACCTAATAAACCATCTTGTTAATCTTTAAAGTGCTACATGACTGCTTTTTTTGTTTTATCATACCAAGGATTGCTGTGGAACCTGCTCTGAGGTGGTGGAGCAATCAGTAATGCTCTGAACGCTGCAAGCAAAACAGTGGTGATAGTTCAGTGCTCACTACCAAGTACAAGTTATCCTATGAATTTGCAATTCTTTGCACTAGCAAGGAGAACTGAGATAGAAGCAGTGAAATATCTGCTTCCTTATTGCAGAACTGACTTGTTTCAGGGTGGTGCAACATGCCTTGCTCAACAGTCAAAATGAATGCAGGAAAGAAGTTTAAATTCAGCCCAGGACTATTAAATGTGTCTGTCATCCCTCACTCTAAGTACAAGAATGCCTCCTTCAGCAGACAGTCTGAAACTGACTGGAATTTCAGAAAGCTCTGTTTCAGATCCATGCTGCTGAGGGAGGTGGGGAGAAAGGGACAGACCTATGCAACAGCACCACAGATGTATGTAGTTGAACTGGATGGCGGTTAGAAAGAGAAGAGATGGATCAAAATGCTATCAGTTCTTCGCAGCATTCCCATGTGATGTGAAACATGCAGTCAAATTCATGGATGTTTTTGTTCCCATTTTATTATGAACATTTTTAACAGATCAAATTACAGACAGAAATAAATATTGCATAGCTCTTATATACCACTTTTCATCAGTAGATCTTAAGTTTGTAGACTGACTTTGTAGACTATCAGCTTGGATTTTAGCTTTTGTGGCAGACACAGCCTTTGGGAAATTTTCAACCTGTCTATAATAGGGCAAACCATCCAGAAAGTTGAAATCTGAAGGCCAAGAATCCTAGGCTGTGTCTACACTGGCATGATCTCGCGCAAAAGCGGCTGCTCTTGCGCAAAAACTTGTTGCCTGTCTACACTGGCCGCATGTTTTTGCGCAAGTAAACTGACGTTCTAATGTATAAAATCAGGGCTTCTGGCGCAAGACCTCTGACGCTCCCGCTCAGGAATAAACCCTCTTGCGCAAGAGCTCTTCCAGAAGAGGCCAGTGTAGACAGGCAACATGAATTTCTTGAGCAAGAAAGCCCTATGGTTAAAATGGCCATCGGAGCTTTCTTGCGCAAGAGAGCGTCTACACTGGCATGGATGCTCTTGCGCAAAAGCACATACCAGTGTAGACGCTCTCTTCTGGAAGAGTTTTTGCAGAAGAACTCTTCCGCAAAAGAGTTTTTGCGTGAGAACTCGCCAATGTAGACGTAGCCCTACTGTGTTGCCTTCCCAATATAGGAATATTTCAGGATTAGAAAGAGAAGCCTAAAAACCTTTAGATTAATTGAGGTTCTATGCTAACGAGTATCAAGAAAAAGCTTGTCACAGGCATTTAGAAGCAGTATAGTTATTGGAATAGAGGATTAATCCAGGATAGATTAAGATTCCAATAAAGTTATCTTATACCTGAGATGGGGGAGTCCGGAAATTTTTTAGCTCTAGAAATCATGGCTAGCTTCATTTAGATTGAAATGGTCAGAAAGATGAGATTGGATATTCTTATCATTCTTAGTGCACCCCTATTTTAGCTACTGAAATCTGTACCTGTCTAGTCAACAGCCAAACAGCATCAAGCTGAGCATTAAACTTTTAAAATGATACTAGGGGACTGTGCCCCCTGCACACTATGCTTGCCAATCCTCCTCTCTTTAGGGGTGGGTGTTTGGCCAGGGGGAAGGGGGAGGACCAGGGGAGGGTGCAGGAGCAGGCTGGAGATAAGTGTCTGGCCCGGGGGAGGGTGCAGAAGTGAGCTTCGAGTGCGAGGTCTCAGGCTGGTGGGGAATGAAAGAGTGGGCTGGGGGTGCGGGGGCAGAGGGTGTATGTCAGGGGGCTGGAGGTGTGGGTCTCAGTAGGGTGGTGAGTGAAGGGGCTGGGCATATGGGGTCTCAGCAGCGCAATGCGTGAGGGGGTTGGGGGTACAGGGTCTTGACAGAGGAGTGTGTGAGAGGGGGCCAGGGATGTGGGGTCTTGGCAGGGTAGTGAGTGAGTGAGCTGGGAACATGCTGGAGCCTGCACTAGTGCTCCAGCCTCGCTCCCCACACCAAGCTGAGACCCGGCACCCTTAGCCCCCTCACTCACCACCCTGCTGAGACTTGGCACCCGCACCCCACTCACTGACCTCCTTACTGAGACCCTGCACCCCACCCCCTCTCACTCACCTCCCTGCCGAGATCCTGCACCCACAGCTCCCACACTTACCAGCTCCAGATCAGCAGTCCCTGCTCTCCCTGCAGCAGGGAGTCCATGCTGGCATTCCAGCCTCATCTCCCTGCTCTCCTCCCACTCCCTCCCGCGAGGTTGAAACGCCAGTGGAGCTGGGATGTTATACTGCTCCCCCACCCCGCCCCGCTTCCCATCCAGTCTGCCTCCAGCCCCACTTCTGCTTCTGGGTCTGGGGCCCTGCCACTCCATGATCCAGCAGGAAACCGCCAATGGCGGCCTAGCCTGAAACAGGCAGCAGCAGCGGTTCTCTGCTGGGTCACGGGGCCCTGGACCTGGAAGCAGAAGCAGGACCAGAGGCTGCTGGATGGGAAGCGGCAGGGATGAGGAAACACTAGAGCTCGCTGAGAGCCCTGCAGCCATCCCCCACCAAGGCATCGCTGGCCGCTGGTGGGACCCGAGAACTGGGACAGGAGGCGGCTGGGCTGAGAAAGCCAGAGCCCAGCAGCAGGCAGTGAAGCAGGGAGCTGGAGATGCTTCCCGCCGGGGCCCTGGAACGCAGTGAGCAACAGCCGCCCCCTGACCCTCCTGAAAGGGAGCTGTGGGCCAATGGGAAGCCCAGAGTGCCTCCCGAGGAGGGGCCAAGAGGAATGATTGGTCTGGGTTGGGACCCTCACCCACCAGAACCCCCGGGGTCCTGCCCCCCTTCTGTGCCCACATCCAGCCCTGGCCTCACTCCTGGGCGGGGAGAAGGAAATCGCCCCAGCCCCAACGGTGAAGGTTTCCCGTCCTGCCTGAGCCATGGATTCTGTTTCCCCTTCTGACTGCAGAGGCAGGCGGGGGGGGGGAAATGGGGTGACACAGAAATCATGATGATGATACTCTGTCAGTCCCACAGGAAAAAAAAATGTATGTATATAGAGAGATTACATGTAAAAAATCTTAAAGGCAAATTAAATGAGATTAACTCCAAGAGAGTAAGATATAAAAATAATCAGTCTCCTGGGTAGATCAGTCATTCCTTCTTTATAAAAAAACTTTACAACTAGAAATTCTGCACAGAGACACAGTAATGTAATAGGTTTTAGTGTATGCTATGAACAGTTTTATAAGACAGCACCTGTCATGTCTAAGCTTTGCTTTCAGTTACTATATTGTGGGTCACAATACTACCTCTAAAATCCTCTAGGAATGTATTATGAAGCAAAACTCAGGAGACCCGGCACCCTTAGCCCCCTCACTCACCACCCTCAGGCTATGTCTATACTATGGGGCTTTATTGGAAAAAGGTATGCAAATTGTGCACCTTTTTCTGATAGTTTTTTTGGAAGAGGCTTTTCCGAAATCTGGCCCATCTACACTAGGCCAAATTTCAGAAAAAAAACCCCTCTTTCGGAAGAGCCCTTCTTCCTCGTGGGAGGAGGAAGACAGGGCTTCCGAAAGAGTGCATCTGCTCTTCTGCCAAAAAAAGGGGAAGAGCAGACGCATTCCCTGGATGTGGCAGAGTTTTTCTGGGTATCCTGGAAAACCCCCCATAGTCTAGACATAGCCTCAGACATGTTCTCTTCTATAGTTCTCTATTCCTTAGTTCCCATGTAAGCAGAGGCCATAGAACTTCCAGCTCTTGCAAAACAGCTGTTCTACTCACTATTGTGGAGACATCCATTTCTACTTACTCCCTCTCCCCTAATTCCCTGCTTTCATTTGGGGAAGAGTGGAAACTCCTCTGATAAATTAAACCAAAGGCCAGAGGCTAGAAGCAGAAAAAAGTCATAAGCACCAGACAAGTTGCTAAAAGCAGCCCTGGTATAAGCAAATGCAGTTCCACTGACATCAAAAAAGTTATATTTACTTGAACCAAGGCTGAATTTGGACAAGGAAAGGAGAAAGCTAAAAGATGGAACAGGGATCAAACTAGGGATGTAAAAGTGTACCTGTTTAAATTGTTAACCGATAAACAGTTTCTGTTACCGTTACGCACCAAGCCGGCCTCAATCCCAGGGAGCCAGCTTTCCTGTGGGCTCTACAGTATAACTTTTATACTGTCACACAATGCTTCAGGCTCTGCAGTATATGCTGTGGGCTCTGCAGAACTGTGTAACTGCTAGGATTTTTAGCGATCACAGAGTTATCTTTTTAAATGATTTTTTACATCCCTAGATGAAACTTCTGAAAATAGAACCTTATCAGCCAAAGGCAGGAAATGCTGCTTCATTTCTCCTGTCAATTTTTAAACCAAGATTGGATGTTTTTCAAACAGATATGGTCCAGGAATTATTTTGAAGAATCTCTTTGTCTGTAACCTGTGCTATACAAGAGGTCAGATTAGGTGACTTCAGTAGTCCTTTCAGACCATGTAATCTGTTCACTGAGAGCAGGGCAATCCCTAGAGGGGCGCAAGGCCTGGGACACACTGCCTTCACCCCATGCTCTGCTCCCACCCTTGCTCTGCTTCCAGACCACTCCACTTGCTCTTCCAAGCGACATGGAGAACCTGCAGAGTGGGCTGGGGCTAGGTCACTCCTCTTCCCGCCACCACTGGTAAGTGTAGGGGCAGACCCAACCCCTACTGGCAGTGCCAGGCCCCCACTAATCCCCTTGACCCCATGCTTCCAAGTTCCCCTGAAGCATAGGGCCTCTCAAAGCGTGGGGCCTGGGGCAGTTGCCCCAAACCATCCTATGGATGGGACAGCTCTGACAGAGTTCATTCATGTATCAGGAACTGCAAAATGCAATAAAAAAGGCCCATATCTCCTGAGCTGCGTATGAAGGCTGGGAAAGCTATGTAAATATTAAAAGTAAAGGAGTGGCATGTAGGTAAGAAAGAAGATAAGGCTTTGCTTTGGATTTTTCTCTCAGAAAAGGATCCTCCCACAAATTTATAACTAAATGTTTCTGCCAAAAGTTTGTGAATGGGTTTGCCGGTCCTTGGTAGAAAAAAGGTTGAGAATCACTGTACTAGACCTAGTTTGGGCCTGGATTGCTTTCTTGCCCCCTCACTAGCTCATGTTTGGAGTATTTCAGCACACTCATACTTCCAAAATTATCACAACAGCAGCAGCCATATCCTAAGAGAACAACTAATTATGCAAAAAAAAAAAAAAAAAATGGCTTACTAATTATAAATTGTTGCTTTTCTAATAAGAATAACTTTCTCAATCACTTGATCAAGTTAAAATAGTGAATGAAATAATTCAATGCCAAATGTTTCTATATAAATAGATTTATTCTAAATCAAAAGTCATTGCCATTGGCAATAGTTTTATTTATTTTTAGCATTAAAGTAATTAACACACTTTCACAAGATGAACTGGGCTCTTCACATTATAAAGAGCTCCAAAGAAAGGAAACCCAGAAAAGTAAGTATTTGTAGTCACCAACTTTTTAAAAGGACACCGTTAATTTAAAATCAAAGCTACTGAAAAATAAAAGTTCAAAGTACAGTCAGATATGGAAACTGTCAGAGTTTCTCTGCCAGTGTATTTTGTTTTGTATCGTTTAAAACATATGTTCCTTTAAAAAATTATTTTCCTCTTCTCTGTTGCTTTGTGAAAGCCCCACACTAACACCAGGGGAAATTAACTGTAAACAAAAGACTATGTAGTTGTTTATATTTGTCCTGAGTGGTCATAAAATATCACCAAATCAGAATTCTTCACACATTTACACAAGTGAATTATACACTTACTCTTCATAAGTGGAAATGACTAGAGAAGGAGCAAGGCAGTATAGAATGCATATGGTAGAGAAAATGGGGTGGGGGGGGGGGAACAATGGGCAAAGTGACTTTTTCTACCTGCTTTTGTTTATATTGATTTTGAGGGTTTCTTATAAAAACAGTAAGCCAAAAATGCTATTTGCGTGGGGGGTTTTGAACTAATGGTGTGTCCCTTTACTTTTCTGTATGAAAAGTATTTACATGTGTCTTGCAGTAAAAGATTTATTACTGCCAAACAGGGCACCTTTAAATAGGAAATCGTAGCTACACAGTAGATATGTTGGCTATGCCTCCCAGAGGCTTTAAAACATATTTATAAATTAAAATAATTGATATTTGATTTTTCATATTTTAATTTTTCCATAATAAATTTAAAGTAATCAAAAGGGATATAACAAAATGCTGCATGATCCATGATGACGAACTTCTGCAATTGAGTTCTGTCTGATTATTTTTTCACGTATTTATTTATTTTGACAGGAATATGGTGGCTCAACATAATGTTTGGAACGTGGATGTTTATAAGTCAGCCCCAATGACTACTATCTACATACCCCTTCTCCTTTATTTGGATAGCATGGTTTCTTTTTCTTTTCTTTTTTTCAATTTTGTGAGAAAAAAAAACTTAAGTGAATTTACACTTCACTAGACAACAGTCGTTTATACATCCTTGGTCACTACAGTGAAGATTGTTAATATTTTCTACATCAGTATAGTATTTCAATGTGAGATAATAAAACTAAGTAATGATGGTTTTAGACCATAGCTAAACCTGTTCAGTAACTAATTCTCTTGAAGTTAATAGATGGTGAGCCTAATCCTGCTGCTGTGTAAAGGCCATATTAACAAATCTATAGCATTCATTCTACATATTGATGCATGTGATTGGATGTTTAATTACCATAAGATGATCAATACTCATTTTCTAGATGCTTTTAAAAGTTTTTTGAAAGAATACATAAACAGTAACGCCAAAGTTTTCAAAAACAACCACAGATGTGTGGGTGCCTGACTTGAAATCCCTAGGGCTGGAGTCTCGCTGGTGCTGAAGGCCCATACCTCCCACTGAATTGATGTTTCATACAAAAGTTTGCACCTAATTTTCAGAAGTGCTGAAATAAATAGGAGCTTTCAGTTCTTAGCATCAGGTACAAAGTAGCTCAGTTTGGGGCCTCCTAAAATGGAACAACAAGATTTAAAAAAAAAATGTGGCTGCTTTGAGCCAGAAATTGAGAGCCCTCCCTCCCCTCCCCCAGCACAGGTGACTCGTGGTAGCACACGGAGGTGAAGAGCCCCCCATGCCACTGCCAACATTTTAATTGGGATGCCCCCACATGCTCCCTCTCTGGGTGGCCCTCCCTGCATCCCTCTCTCTCCAGGCACCAGTTGCCCCTGCCCCCAAAGTTATTAAAAGTCTTTATTCAAAAAGCCTCTAAGGATGCCATACAAATATATACCTACAATTATTAAACTGTTCCTCTCCTAGCATAGCTGAATGACAGGTGTAATGCACAGCAGCTACAATCTCATACCTGAATTTCATGTCAGTAGACTCCAAATAATACAGACAAGACAACTTAAAGCAACAAGCAAAAGTCACTGTGTGACACGTGTTCTTCTGTTGCAGAATGAATAAGAACAAGAGGCTGCTGTGAGTGTTCCTTTAAATAAACTGGGAGATTGTAAAATACCTTGGGATTGAGGGATTATATAAATAGGAGAGGGGGAAATGCTGGTGCCATCAGAGTCAGTGAAAACATTGACTTCAACAGGGCCAGGATTTCAGGGACAGTTTGTTACAGGGACACCGAGGTCCAAGCAGATGGAGTGAGCAAACCCTCTGGCTGGGGAGGGCAATAAGCTTGGTGAGTAGCAGTTCAGGAGCCCAGGGCTCGCCGCTGGGGAGAGAAAAGCACCTCAGGAGCCACTGGGGCAGGCCGGGTTTGTGTGCGTCCCCTGCAGAGGTCACTGGAGGCAGCATTACCTTGTAGCTGGGCTGAGAGCGACTCCTGGTGCTGCTGGTACTTGAGCGCCACCGCCTCGGCTTTCCTGAGCTGGCTCTGTAACTCGTAGTACAGCACGGCCCCGTAGAGGAAGCCGAACGCGACGGTCAGGAGCAGAAGGGTCTGGAAAATCCGCTTCTGTTTTCGGGAGCACATCCCGTTGCCCATAGTCCCTTCGCGGGTCCCGGAGCCCCCCCACCCCGGCGGCTTAGCGGCGGCAGCTGGAGGAGGAGGAGGCAGCATTGGGCACCAAGGGACAGAGCCGGGAGGAAGGGACCCTGTGCGCTTCAGCCCCCTCCCACTGCTCCTTCCTTGCAACCGGGGCCACGGTGAGCTGGCTGCGGGCGCCCGAGGAACACGCGGCGGCCCTGGGGCTCTGTGCAGCCGGCAGGGGCTCGATGGCCGCCGGATTGCTGGGAGAGGGATGAGGTGGGAGCGCAGCTGGCTGCGTGCTGGGGGAGAGGGGTCTCTACACCGCAGCTCCCCCGGCTCCTGCCGTCCTGTCTGCGGGACTTGAGGAGGAGGGGGGGGGGCAGGTCTGCAGGGCCCTGCTCAGTGTGTCTGTGGGTGCTGGGCCAGGGGGCCCTACCTAGGTTGCTTTGGGACAGGGGTCAAAGGGTGAGCGTCTTTCCCTGTCAGCTCCCTCCCCCGCCTGCCCGCTTTAAGGGGGGTCCTCTGTGCATCAGCTCCCTCCCCCGCCTGCCCGCTTTAAGGGGGGTCCTCTGTGCATCAGCTCCCTCCCCCGCCTGCCCGCTTTAAGGGGGGTCCTCTGTGCATCAGCTCCCTCCCCGGCTACTCGCTTTAAGGGGGGGGGTCAGTGCATCAGCTCCTTTCCCGCATGCGCGCTTTAAGGGGGGGGGGTCGTGATGCATAGGTTCCCTCCCCTCCTACCCGCTTCACTCTGCTGCCACCTGAACGGGAAACAAAGGAAACTTCCCTGCCTGCCCTGGCCACCTTCCAGCCCTTAACTTACGTGTCACCTCCGCTCCTCGGCCGCTCTCTGCAGTGGGATCCCCGAAGGAAGTCCCGCTCCGGGCGCTGCCTCATTGGGCCCAGCCTCTGCCCACTCCCCTCCCGTCTGGGAGCAGTGTCTGTGCGCATTGGGTGCCCGCTGTGTCCGTCCGGCCCACGGGGCGCTCTCTTTCCCTCTCCCCGCCTTCTCCTGCGTTCCTGGCTCGCCGCCTTGGAAGACGGGACGCGGGAGAGCTGGGGCCGCGCCTGGCTCTCCACGTGCGCGCGCGAGGTCTGCGTGTGTATCTGCCGGACAGGCACGTGGAGGGTGCGTGTCTATACAAATTCCAGCTCGGCACACGGGCTGGGGAGCTGTGCACCCCCCCCCCCCGCTCCGCTGTGCAAGCAGGCGCCTAGCTGTGGGCACGCGTTGTAGGTGTACGCACTCACTTACCAGCTGCAGCTTTTCAGGTTGCACAATCCTCCCACGGACGCGTCTGGGCTGTGTGAGTGCTTTCCAGCTGTGCACATCGGTAGTGTAGGCATGTGGCCACGGAGGACAGGTTGTGAAGGTTAGTGTGCTGTGCATGTCATCTGCAGAAAGAAATGGCCTGTGTGTACATTCACTCCTCCGTACTCCTATGTAGGTGATGGGTATGTAGAGTCTAGCGGCACACAAATGTATATATCAGTTCCAGCTCCATACATCTGTCTGTGGGTTCCAGCTGTATACACAGATGTAGTGTGTGTGTGTGGGTTCCAGCTATATACATGGTTGTATTGTGTGTTGCAGTTCCAGCTGCATACATAGATGCATGGGCGGCAGATTTGTATAATTTTTGGTGGTGCCTCATTAGCCATGCCCCCCCACCACCATTAGCCACACTTCTGGAGGTAACACACTCGGGGCAAGATGGACACATGACCAGAAGTAAAAGGTGTCACGTCACACTTCTCGAAGGGCTTTTCCCACCATCCTCTTACCAACAGGGATTAGTTTGGCCTCCACCAAACCCCCCTCCTGCAACTATCCTGCAGTTGCATTAACCCAATGTGTGTGACATTAACTCGGGGGCAGAGAAGCTGGGGGAAGTGTTCCCTCTAAGGCTATGTCTACACTCATGGCTTCTTGCACAGGTACCACTGTTCTTGTGCAAGAACCCACAGCATCCACACTGCCCGCCTGCTCTTGCACAAGGAAATTTACAGTACGGCGTGGTAAGAGAGGGCGTCTTGCGCAAGAGCTACACTCTTTTCTAACAGGTGTAAGCTCTCTTGCGCAAGAGGGCAGTGTGGATGCTCAGCAGGGATTTCTTGCGCAAGAAACCCCTATGGCTAAAATGGCCATCGGAGCTTTCTTGGGCCAGACAGCATCCACACTGCCATGGATGCTCTTGTGCAAAAGTACAGCTCGCACATGGCAGTGTGGACATGTTCTTGCGCAAGACTTCTTGCACAAGAAACTGCCAGTGTAGACATAGCCTAAGAGTTTCCTCCCATGAGCAGAATGAATTTTGTGTTGTGCACCAGTACTGAGTTCATGTGGCTTGTTTGGATGTGCCACTGTGGCACCCAAGTTATTAATAAATATTTTTAAACCTTTACCTTTTCTCTCTGCTGCCATGTCTCCTCCCCTTGTTCTATCAGCTCCCCTCGTGCCTACTGCCCCCCAGCTCCTCACCCTCCTCTGCTATCCTGACTCCTGCCCTTCTCACTGCCCTCAGCCCTCCTGCAACCTGCCCCCCTCCACCAGCCCTTCTCTCCCCCTTGTGCCCACTCCTCCAGTAGCCCCACTCTGATCATGTGAGCTACCCCTCCTCATCCCCTCTTCTAACACCTCCCCCTACAAACCTGCCCTGCCTCTCTCCTCTGGTGCTGGTCCCACCCCTGCAGGTGTCTGTCCTTCTGCTTCACCCCCAGAATCCCCTGGCATCTGCACCTTCCCTTAGCCCTGCACCCTCCTGGTGCCTCCCCCTTCTCTCACTGCCCCTGCCCCCTTTGCCCTTTTTTTTCCCCTGATGCCCCCCCTTCACCACCCTCTGCCCCCATACCCCTCATGTCCCTGTGCCCTCACACATGACTTGCTTCATGCCCACCTCTTCTTTCAAGCCTTCTCCCAGCACCTCCTCCCTGTATCCCCTAATACCCTTACCCTCTCCTCTCCCAGCATCACCGTCCCCCCCCTCCCACTGACACCTCCCCTCCTGCCCTTTTCCTCACTGTCTTCTCTTCTCCCCCCCCCCCAGCATTTGTCTCTTCTCCACACTGTCCCTTGGTGCCTGCCCCTTTCTTCTCCTGACCTGCCCCCTTCCCCTCAGCACAAGCCCCTTCCTCTCCCACCCCTTCCCCTCCCCTACCTTCTGCCTTCCAGTTTGTGGGGTTGGAGTCTGCGATCAGGCCCTGCCGCCCCTCTGTCCGTTGAGGGGGTATAGGCTACTCTGGCATTCGCTGCCTGTTCCTTCTGGGGCTGCGGAATCTGGGCGTCCACCCTGCAGGGTTGCCTGCCAGGTCCCGGCTGCTGCAGGAGGGTGGACGCTTCCCTGAGCTCACCGCCCAAGCCCTGGGTAGACTCCCTCGCCCTTGCCTGCCGCGCTGCCGGCATTTAAAATACCCAGCGCATGGCATGAGCATGCGCTGCAAGGGGGCGGGGGCAGGGCTGGCCCGCCGCGCCCACTCGCTGCAGCGTCCGCCCAGGGGTGAGGACTTGCATCCCGTCACCCCTGTCTGGCGCGCAGTGTGCGCATGCGCCACAAGGGCATGGGGGCGGGGCTGCCCCGCCACGACAGCTTGCCATGGCATCCGTGGGGACCGGGGCGGGGAGGATGCGTCAGCAGGTGGGTGCTGGGGTCCGCTCTAGGCAGGGCCGGGAGAGAAACCCAGCTCCAAATATTGCTGGAGCAGGGCCCCCGGCTCTGAATATTGGTGGAGCACGGGCACCATGAGCCCATATAACTCGCTGCCCATGCATAGATGTGTATGTAGGTTGCAGATGCATACCTAGATGTGTGTAAGCTTCAGGGGGTAGCCGAGTTAGTCTGTACAGGATAAACTTAAAAAACAACAAATGGTGTGATGGCACTTTATAGACCAGTGTTTCCCAAATGGTGTTCCGTGGAATCCTGGAAAATAAGGTTTCCGTGAAAAAATTCCATTACAATAACATTTTAAGATGTAAAAAAAATTAATATTATGTGATTTTTGTTGTTAAATATGTGCAATTAAATGAAATGTTGATCTCATGACCTTGTATAGCATTTGTTTATTATTCTTACTTATTTGTGGTCTACTTTTTCAGCTCCATACATTAGACTGTTAAGGGTTCTGCAAAATTCTTTCAAGTTTAAAAGGGTTCTGTGGCCAAATTAAATTGGCAAACACTGTTATAGACTAACAAAACATGTAGCTGGTATCATGTGCTTTCATGGGCACAGCCCCCTTCGTCAGATGCCCGGAGATGTGTCAGTTCCAGCTGCCTACATAGAGGGGTGTGTATGTGTAGGCACCTGCTGTATACACAGGGGTGGGTGGGTGTGTGTGTGTGTGTGTGTGGTTCAGGTTACAGCTGGAGGCACAAACATATGCTGGGTGCCCTGTTTGCTTCTGCACAAGCTGGAACTTGTACAGGAGTCCAAAGAGGTGGGTGGAGCATCAGCAGTGCTTACTAGGAAAGTGAAGCCCTAAAGAAGCTGTTGCCCTTGTCCACACTGACTCTACCCAAAAACCCATAGTGCTCCTAGAGCAGAATGAAGATGGTTAGCAAAAGCAGAGCACTCTGGCTATGCAACCAAGTAAGAGGAACACAGCAGATCAGGAAAGCAGGGATGTGGGATGGAGGAGCCAGCTAGTTAAATATGATTTTAAAAAACATTTTTTCACTATTTATTTAAAAAAATCTCTTATACTTTAGCAGTCTGTTCTATCACTTGGAATAGACAGAAGCTGGAGTGCTGGGTATATTATAAATAAAGCTGTGTTTTAATCATGGGTGTTTTTAATAAAAGTCCTGGACAAATCCTGGGCAATAAACAAAAAGTCATGGCCCATGACCTGTCCATGACTTTTAGTCACAGATATTTTTAGTAAGTCTTAGATGCTGGTGGAGGAGAGGGGGTGCTCCTGAGGATGCTGCTGCACATGCTGGTGTGGGGCGGGGAGCCCAGGGTGATACTGCTATTCCTGAGATCAGCAGTAGTGTCACCCTGGGCTGTTCCCCATCTCCCCCAGCTCTAAACATTGAGGCTATGTCTAGACTGCCTCCTCTTGCACAAAAAAACATGCAAATGAGGCAAATCTTGGAATATCGCTGCACCTCATTTGCGTAATCAATGAGGCTCTGTTTTTTGCACAAGAGGCTTTTGCGCAAGAGCCATTCTTCCTTTTTTTTTTTTTTCAGGAAGAACAGCTCTTGCGCAAAAATGTAGCCCCATTAATTATGCAAATGAGGCATGGCGATATTCCACGCTTTGCCTCACTTGCATATTTTTTTGCACAAGAGGGGGCAGTCTAAACACAGCCTGTGGAAAGAGTTCTGTTCTGGGACTCCATGCATGTAGAGAGATGGTCATCGTCCCTTCTGTGTCCTTCGTCCTTTCATGTTGTGGTAGCCAAAACAGGGAGTATAGCTGTCTGGAATCGATATAGAGAAAAATGGCTCCACATCATGTCCCTGTGCCCATGATAGACCTCAGTGGTCCAGGCAAATATCAGGAGGATGCCTTGAGTTGGAAGCAGAACCTCTTTTCTTTTGGGAGTGGATGGGAGAGCCCACTCCCCAGTGACAGAAGAATTGAGATGAATCATATAGCTTGCCTAGTTTACATGAGAAATGCTGAACCAGGAAATTCTAATGATAGAAAATGTTGTTGCTGTTCAATTAGGTAATCCTACATAGTTGAGTTTTTCCTGCTGCCTCACTGTGGGCCATCCTATATGATGATCTTGGCAGATGGAGAGGTATATAGACCAATGAATTTTGAGTGTTTCCATTCCCATTAATTCCAGTGGTTGTCCTCAGATTGCTTGAATAAAAACTAGGAGTTAATACAAGGTTATCAACCATCCTGGTTTTGCCAGGAGTCTCCTGGAATTGGGCTTAATTACCCAGAGGCTACTGCAGCCAATCCAGGAGATTTTAAACCGTTAAAGTCTGAAACTTAAAGTGCAGTAGGGACTAAGGCAGCTCCCAACCTGCCCTAGCCTTGCATCACTTCTGGAAGTGTCTGGCATGTCCCTGAAGCCCCTGGGGGGGGGAGGGGCTATGGGGGTCTCTGTGTGCTCCTTCCTGGAGTACTGATTCCACAGCTCCCATTGGCCAGGAACTGTGGCCAATGAGAGCTGCAGGGGGTGGCTCCTGCAAGCAAGGGAAGTGTGCTGAGCCACCTGGCCTCCCCACCCTAGGGCCATGGAGAAATGCCATCAGCTTCCAGAACTGGCACAGAGCCTGCCGTAGCCCTGCTGTGCTGCTGCATGGGAGGTACCCAAGGTAAGTGCTGCCCAGCTGGAGCCTGCACTTTTCACTGCACCCCAAACCTCTGTCCCAATCCTGAGCCCCCTTCTGGAGCCAGCATGCTGCAACCCCTCCCGCACCCCCTTCTACATGCCAAATCCCTGCCCCAGCTCTGAGCCCCCTTCTGGAGCCAGAACACCACACCCCTAGCCCCCTCCTGCACTCCACTCCCTGCCTCAACCTGAGCCCCTACACTCAAACTTCCTCCCAGAGCCAGCACCCCCTCCTGCATCTCAACCACCTGTTGCAGGGTCAGGCCAGAGCCACCTCCTATGCTTTGAACCCCTCAACTGCAGCCCAGAGACCACCCTGAACCTCTTGTTCCATCCCAGGGAAAGTGAATAAGGGTAAGGGAGAGCAAATAAAAGAGGAAGGGGGGAATGGAGTGAGTGGAAACTGGACCTTGGGGAAGGGACGACTCAGACCTTGGGGAAGGGGACAAGGCAAGAATTTTTGGGTTTGTGTGATTAGTGAGCAACCTTAAATTGATACCCTACAGCAGTAATCGCACACTTCCAGGAAAAAAAATCTCATCCCCAAAATTGTTTCTACTATTAGTACACTGTGTATTTAATTCTCAGCAGCAGAACCAGAGGAATACTTCATCAACATGTTATTTTTGGAAAATTTCTGTAATTCATTAAGCATCTGAAATAAACTTTAAGACAGAGCTTGCGAGAATAGCTGGTTACATAACTCTACAAGCTGAAGTAAACTGAGGCTAGAAAAACACACCTTATCTGTAGCTGTAAAATCTAAACAAATGCAGATAAACCTGGGTCATGAGTCTAAAGTTTTTAGCGTGGGTCTGCTGTCACTTTCATTTATCCAGTATCATGAATGTCATGCCTGTTAGCAAGATTATCCCTGCCAGCAAGTGGCTCAGAAATGCAAAACAATTTTCTAAATGCACCTTGTGTTTATTTCTGGTAAGAACCATTTATTTTTATTTTTCTAACTTGTGCTAGGGTGAGCAAAATGCACAAGAAGATCTTTCACAGACCACAACTAGTTGTCATAATTACCAACTTTACTTGCTTACTGTTGTGTTATAAAATCATATAATTCTAGACAAAGGAGCTTTACAGATTTATTCAGAAATAAAAAGAACAGCAGAATGGGGGAAATGGCTGTATTTGGGAAAGACCTTGCAACTTGTTGATTTGTGACTAACATTATGTGTGTACCACTACTGAACTCAGTAGGACACTTACATGTATAAAGAAGCTCATTAAAATATTTTATGCCAGGTCTACACTAAAGGGATGTTGAATCAAGATATGCAACTCCAGGTTGACATTCCTTGTTTTGAGTTTCCCTGCCATCCCCACAGTGGGAGGCTAACGGAAACATTCCGGTCGGCTTCCATTACTCCTCGCAGAAGCAGGAGTACTGGGGATGTCTTCTGAACTCAATTTAGCAAGTCTTAACTGAACTCACTAAATTGAACTCTGGAAGATTGATCGTGGCAGCGTCGATCTTCCGTTTAGTGAAGACATGACCTACGTGTTTGCAGGATCATTGGTCTTAATTTGCAATGCATTGCACAGCAATGAACTGAACAGTGATTGAAAAAATAATTTTGTACTTTTCTTCCAAAAACCCAATACATTTGTTAGGTTTTAGAAATCAATTGCATTTCCCAGGTAAAGGAAGTGGAGGATCAGAGAATCTATACCGTATCTTGCACCTTTAGAAGGACCTCTCAACCAAAACCAGCTCCAAACTCCATCCAGGTTGAGTTGACAGGTGATGAATGGACTTCAAGAACTGATAGATGTTGACACTGCTACAGTGATAACTCTTCTGTTCCTCCTCCCTTGAACAAAGCGTTTGAACAAAGGATGGCAGTTGGCAGCTCACCCTCACATGAAGTAAGATACCCTCCTGCAGCCAGTAGGTGCAATACTCTGGCACACACACCTGAGGCAACCGGAAGCTGCTATGCTGTATCTCACAGAAGGCTGCAGCACAGCAGCATGACCAGGACTCTGACACACAGATGGCAGTCCTGCCATTCTGGCTTCCTGGCCCTTATATACCCAGCAACTACTGGGTAGAATTTGGTCAGATGACCAGTTTACTTTCCCACCTTGTGGCCAAATGCCCCCCCAAGTGCACCTGGGTGGACGAGGGGAAGGAGAAGGGCAGCCACAATGTACTGCAGATTGCTATGCTGGTTTCTAAGATAACACACACATAATGTTATACGCAATGTTTTTTGCCCTTACATTAGGACTGAAAGCACTATTAATTAGTGGATTAATCTGCAGATTGAATTATTTTGGTGATGTTCTGAACAGTGTTCTGTCAAAAAAAAATCAAATTTACAAGTCTTTCTACAATTAATTTTCTTTGAAAAATCACATCTGGCAGGTGGCCCATTTAAGAGAACTGGAGAGTGATCCAATACGATAAGTATGATGTGTTTTGGGGCTGGCGTTTAGTATAATGATAGTACATCCAAGGCTGCTAGAGTCATATTTGTCAACAGGGGTGTCACAAATGAAGTAATGGGAGCTCCATAATCACCCTAGTGACTTCTGTGATAAACATTGTGCCATTCATTTCAGTGAGAATCGGATTGGCTCTTCCCTTGCTGTTATCTTGGCCTGGATGATTTGCTCTGATCTGTATTCTGCTTTATGCATTCCAGTCACAGTAGCTGTGTTTTTATTTATTGATGTTTTTTATGACCTGTATTGTGAAGGGCTTTAAAGAGCTTTTATATGAAGGTAGCCTATAAATTACATGATTGTTGGATCTATTGTATAATTTTAATGCTTCATATCTCATTACACAATGCTACTTGCAAACAGGGACAAGAATACAGGCAGCTCCACCATTTACACACATGAATAACTGCTTAGTTAGTGGGACTCAACCTACTCCTGTGCTTGGCATTTGTAGATTCTGGATTTAAAACACATTAACAAAACAATTTTCCAGGACAAGGACAGATTAACACGCAGTTTCTTTAATAAACTTAAATGGCCTTGGTTGCAGTCTGTTTATAATTATAGCTGCCTCCCTCTTTGGGTTCTTCATACAACATTTCAGCTTGCAAACAAACCATCTTGACTTTTGCTTGCTGGTGTGTTAAATCCTCGCCAATAGCATCTGCAGCCTGGGACCAGATGCAGTTTTATTACTCTATAAACCGAAATAGATAAAATACTCACTTCATGCTCCATTCAGAGGGTTTACTCCCCAGATACTTGATGCTGTAACCCCCTGTTTCTCAAACTGTGGGTCCCGACCCCCCTGGGGGTCGTGAGCAACTTGGGGGGGCGGGTTGCGGTATCACAAAGTTTGAGAACCCCTGCTGTAACCCATCAGGAGGCTTCCTTTATCTCCTGCCTTTATCTCCTCCCCGTTCATCTTGCCTACCTGCAAGCCCTCTGCTATTAGCTTATTTCCACACCCCTTTTTATACAACCCCTCTTTCTCCTGGTCAACCAGGTCTCTCTGGGGGTAATAAGAGTTTTATAAAGTTTAGGGTTGTTTTTTTTAATACAGTTGAATTAACAGGATGTGTGAGAAAGCAGAGGGACCTTTGGTGGGACGGGAGCCCTAAATGGAGTATTTATAGGATTGCTAACTTTCTATTCACACAAAACCAAATACCCTCCACCTTCTCCCTGCTCCGAGGCTCTGCCCTCTGCTCACTCTATTCCCCCCCCTTCTGTCGCTCACTTTCCCCACTCTCACTTACTCGCTCATTTTTATCAGGCTGGCATAGGGGGTGAGAGGAGATAAGGGCTCTGGCTGGGGATGTGGGCTCTGGTGTGGTGCCAGGAACAAGGGGTTTTAGAGGCAGGAGGGGACTCCAGGCTTGGGGCTGGAGCCAAGAGGTTTGGCATATAGGAGGGGGCTCTGGGCTGAGGTAGGGGACAGACTTATTGGGAGAGACTTTTCAGTTCCTGTTAATTGGTGGGGGCTGGAACAGCTCCCTGCCCACCACAGGCCCGGCCCTCCTCCCCGCCCCCCCAGGCCCACCACGGTGAGGGAAGCTCCAGCTTAGCTGGAGCAGCCCCTGTCTGTGGCAGATACGAGTGCACCACAGACGGGCTGCTCTGGCCATCCAGAGCATCCCCTGTCTATGGCGGGAGGAGGCTCCTGCTCAGCCATGGGTGAGAGGGGGAGCACTCCACCCTTTAAGCAAGGAAACCTAAGCCAACCTGCAGAACAGAGGAAGTACAATCCCTGATGATGGATGACACCTAGTGGAGTGCTGGAAATAAACATGCAAGACAAATGATGTGCAAGTATTGGGGGCATGCTGTGAGACAGATGCATCATGAGCAGCCTTAGGGTGCTAAGCAGCATTAATAGACAATGAGATAAGTATTAGAGACGAGTGGGTGACAGCTGGCAAATCATTTGTGGGTGTTGTCTGTGGGCAAAAGGATTAAGTCCCAGCTGTAGCTCTGTAATAAAGGAACTCAGTTGCTTACTGAGGCCACTAACTTCTTAGCTAGGGTTGCCAGATGGTTTCAACAAAAATACTGGACGCACTTGACATTACATCACAATCTACATGACATCTTATTTAGAAAATACCGGACATTTATATTTTCTCATTTATATTTTCTCAGTTTGTTTCCCGAACAGAAAGCTCAAATACTGGACTGTCTGGTTCAAAACCGGACACCTGGCAACCCTCTTCTTAGTAACAAAAGAACCCCTAAAAACAGTGCTTAGTCTCTACAAAGGAGCACTGTGTTTAAGGAACAATTGTTAGTGATGTTATGCAGGCTAACTGAGGTATAGTTCATAAAGCTACATTTGGTCATATACACATTCATCACTTATTTATCAATCCTGTCCAGTTTGTAAATGCTTCAGAGCAATCAACGTTTTATAACTTTTGTAAAGGACCATGCAAACTATCGCTCATTGTAAATAAGTTATTCACTAAGATTATTGTTGCTAATACTTTTGTGCTGTTTATTGTAGACCATTGACCCGATCTTGGGAGGTGTTTATCTTTGATCTAACTATAATCTGCTAAGCATGAGCAAAGAAAAAAATAAGGGAAGTTTAGTTGTAACAAGCAAGTATAACAACACAGCCTATTTGCATAGGTTTGATTATTAGGCATGGTGTGATAAGGGCTAGATTGACAGGCTTGACTTTTCGTTAGCCATAGAAGGTCTCATGGTTTGACCTCGGGGTATAAAATTTATCCATATGTATCTTGTGATAGTTTGGTAACACATTTGGATTTTAAATAGGTAAACCACAAACCAACAGATGGTAGCATTGTAGAAGCTTTTTGCAGTAAGAGCTAACCACAGTGACAAGTTGAAACACTTGGGAAAGGGACTGATGCAAATGGTTGGGTTAACTGTCAGAAAGGCAAATGTAATCCTAAAACGGGCCTTTGGGGGTACTAGATATGAAGAGGAGGGTGAGATGTGACTTGGTCAGATGTGGGCCTGGATGTATATAGGTGGAATGGGAAAAGATTGTTAACCCCATTCCTAGCCGGGACACTAGCACAATAATATGAGACAACTTGGTGGGAAGCCTAGCCCAGCGCTGCTTTCTTGGAGTGGTCTCCACTTACTTTTAATCCCTTCTGTGTTTCTAATGGTCTCTGTAATGTTGTAAGTATACACAGTGTAAGCGTTATGGGCCCCTCCCATTATGAGGGCCTACAGACCTGGCCAGGATACTTTGATTAGGCCTGCCTGTACTGTGTATAGGTTCCAGAAGGCTACAATTAACTGTAACTAAATTGTAGGAACTAGATACTGTAAGGACTACAAATTCATGATGCAGGGGTTGGTGCCTTAGGGGGACACTTTGGACTTGGCTCTGTGACACTGTATCTAGGCTGAAATGGAGATTCAGTAGATCATACAGGGATTGCACAAATAGGGTTGGAAACGGAAGGCTAAGGAGGCTGGAAGAGAAAAGAGGCCTGCTGCAGTTGGGCTGATTTGCCATGTTTGAATATCCAGTGTGATGAGAGCTAGTGGTAGTTGCCTGTGTTTGGTTTGGGAGATTAGGGAAACTCTTCTTGTCAAATTGTCCCTGCTGAGATCTCATGACTGTTAGTAAGGCCATCCTGCCCCTGCTAGCATCAACCTCCAGCATATTTACTCCTCGGCCACCAGCTTCTGAAAGCTGCACTGGTTGCAGTGGCAAGTCCTGAGCTGTGCCCACAGGAAATTATGGAAAGTGTGAATACCCCATGGACTCTCCTTCTTATCTGGGTCAGTCACTTGGTGTTCTGGTCTGAGAGTCGCTGTCGTAGGGACAGTGTCTCCTTGCCAGAGCTTAATTTGTAATGAAAGAGGTTCAGGGGCTCAAGCCATTTTTTCATTGATAGGGTTGCCAGATACTTTCACAAAAAATCCAGAACATGGCAGAAAAAAAACAACAACAAAAAACAGGGAGCCAAAGTTTTTGAGTATTTTCTATTTTTTTTACCGGACAGGGGCCAGAAATAACGGACTGTTTGGGCAAAAACTGGACACCTGGCAACCCTATTCATTGATAACTGATGTTGCAAACCCAAAGGGGCCAGGGCTCGCCTGGCTCAAATTAAACACTGCTCTTTGCAGTCTTGCTGTGGTGAAGATGACGGAGCTTGTAAGAAAAGCCTGCTTAGAATTGGTGGCTGTATTTTTATATCTGGGATCATTTTCAGTGACATGGTGTCAATTTTACCTGCTCTGTACGAAGTGTCTCTTTCATTCCTAGTATCTGGATTGCCTCTGTTAATTCAGAGATGCCTAGTGCTGGCCCACAAACTCCATTCATCCATTGTTCCATCACAAGAAGATGTCTGGGATTTTAAAACTACAGGTTGAATCTCTCTAATCTGGCACTCTCTAGTCCAGAAACATCTATGGTCCAGCTAACTACAATCATGACGATGTCCACTTATCATGGATGCAGCCAAGTTTCCCAGGATCCCATAAAGTTTGTTTACAATACAGGTACCAGTTCTGGTGCTCAGTGTTATTTAGATCTAATTTACCCCTAATATCTTCTGAGAGCACAGTAAGCAGTGGAAGTGTTGGTAATGCTGCAAGACAATATTGACCTTCTATGGTTCAGCAAATTCTCTGGTTCTGCAGTGGTCCGGTCCAAAGGGTGCTGGACTAGAGAGGTACAGGAAGTGCACATTCTTAGAGAGGTTGAATTACATATCATTAATAGTGAATATTCTTATATGATTTTATTTTGTTGTTATATAAATCTCTGTTTACGAAATAAGTGGTTAAATTTACGTTACTGTTTATAAGTTACCATCATTAGCTGAACTGTTACAATGCCACCCTTTGGCCTGTCACAGTCATTACAGGAGTTGCTCTATTGTCACCATATTTTTCTATATTACTTCTGAGTAAAGCTGTTTTTGGCTCCAACTTTCTAGGGGTGCGTCTACACAGCACAGTTATTTCGAAATAACAATGCGAGCATCTACACAGGATTCCATTATTTTGAAATAAATTCAAAATAATGGATGGCTTATTCCGACTTCTGTAAACCTCATTCCACGAGGAATAACGCCTATTCCAAAATAGCTATTTCAAAATATCTGTAGTGTGGACGCTCCACTGCTGCTATTTAGAAATAGCTCCTCCCCAGGGCCATTCAAACTAATTACTCCCCAGTGCCTCCTGGGGCTCTAAATTGAGGTAGCATATCCACATTAGGGAAGCCTGCCTCGGACTAATTTTGAGGCTTCCCTGTAGTGTAGACGTGTGTCAGTCGGTGGTCAGGGCAGTGAGTGGTGTGTGTGTATTATACACCCGAGACTTCAACTGCTAGGACTGGGGTCCCTTAGCAGCGGGCAACCTGGAGGAGGTTGACGGGCGCCCCAAGAAGTTTACAGGGAGAGCTTATTACACCTCAGATTTTGACTGCTAGGATACACGATCCCTTCGCAGCGGGCAGCCTGGGGAGGCTGAGAGATGCCCCAACGGATCTGTCCCCTGGAAGCGACACGATCCAACGCTCAAGCTCTCCCTATATCTGTCCCTTATGACCGGCTGGAGTTCTTTTAAAATTGTGCTTGGTTCTGTTACAGCAACTGAAGGAGTCAGGTCACAGCTTAAACAGTTACTATTTTATTGTTACAGGGTAAACTTAGCTGTTAAATGCTACTACTGTGTTACAGATAACACAGCCACTACAAAGGACAGGACAGAAATTACACTAAGAAGTCACTTACAGGTACCATGAAACCCTTTTGGTTCTCTGAGCTCTTATTAAATGCATGCAAAATAGACACCTAGCAGGTATATATTCTCACCCCTGCGTTCCAGACTTGGCGTGGCCAGCGTCTTTCTCTCAATCCCTCGGGAAGAAGTAGGGCGAGGCTGGGCATCTCACAGACCTCGGGAGGCAACCAATACCTGCCAGCAGGTATAGATGATTGGAGCTCAAATGGGGTGGGCTACTAAACCCCTCTTTATACCCCTTGGGTCACGTAGGCTTCTTCCTGGTCTCAAGTGGCCAATTAGGAAAAATGGCTTTGAATGCCAAGTTTCCCATGAAAGGTGCAAAGCATAATTCACACCTGGGAAAATGCAGACAATGGGCACCTCTAGTATGTGATGGGCGGAGATTCCTCTCCTGGGACAGTGTAGGTGTGTCAATTACTGGTGCTAGCCATCAGGGCAGCAGGAGGTCCCCTGGTTGTCAGCTAGCCCATTTACTGTCTGGTTTCTGTTTATTAGAGTCAGGGACAAGCAGCACCCCTGTGTTCCCAGGGCATCAAAGGCTGACTGCCTTTCTCTTGCTCTCTGGGGGGGGGGGGGAACAAGATGGGGTTCATGTCTGGCTACAACGTGCTATTTCAAAATAAGCTATATTGGAGTATTTCCTCCAGAATAGCTTATTTTGAAATACGTGTGAAGTGTAGACGTGCCCTAAGAGCAATTAGACTCATTTGCCCTTATCTTCTAGGCCAGGGCTACTCAACTTTGGAAGCCCCAGGGACCACAATGGTACTCACAGCACATGCCGAGGGCCTAGGGTTGCCAGGTGTCTGGTATTCACCTGAACAGTCCAGTATTTACATCTCCCGTCCGGTAAAAAAAACAGAAAATACCGGACATGTAAAATGTCCAGTATTTCCTGTTTCCCTTGAATGGAAGCCCAGCAGGGACAATTTTCCCCTGCTGCGTCTGGCAAGGGCGGGGGAGTGAGGAGCGTGGGGCCATTTAAAGGCGCAGCACTTTTTTTGCTTAACAACTTTTTTTCTTCTCAACAGAATTTTTTCCCCAGTGGTTTTTCGGGGGGCGGGGGGCGCGGTATTTTTGGTTTAACCATCTGGCAACCCTATGAAAGCCACAATTTAAGTGTGGTTGCATATACATGCAAATATATATGCAAATATATGCAAATAGCTTCTTTCACACTGATGGGCGTGGATACAAAGATTAAGGCAACACTATACAATACGCAGGCCCCATTTAAGTCAGTTCTGCTGAAATTAATAAAATGCAATATTTACCCAATTTCCACCCATATGACAGCACTTTTAATGAGCAATGATAGTCCAGGAATTTAAATACTAAAACGCATATCAACAGAAGACCATTATATTGACTACTTTTTTGTTTTGGTTCCCACCCATGGGCCATGTGTTAAGCCCTGAGTAAATCCAAACTGCACCATGGGCCGCAAACAAACGGGCTGCGGGCTGCATGCAGCCCACGGGCCACGTGTTGAGTAGCCCTGTTTTAGAGTATACTCACCTCATGTCTTCAAGCTTTTATCCACAAGTGTGGAGCCCAAAATTGTACTTTTAAAAAATGAAACCTGAGAGTCTTATGCAATCTATTGATTCCGGGAGCTGAGGCTTTAAGAAATATACCAAAAGCAACAAGTACTGGGAAAAATAGTGAGAATTGACCACACTGGGTCCACCTGCTGGTGAAATCACAGCAGTATTACATCAGTTTGGTTAGAACAAACTGTTTTTGTGGCCATTGTTTTGCAAATACTAGTCCTGGAGGAATTCTGCACCAAAAAATGATAATACTTTCTTCATAAAAATACTTTAAAAATATGCATAATACTGTAAAAATTAGCAAAATTTGGCATATTTTATTTGTTAAAATAATACAATATAATATCTGTTCCAGTTATTTTGGTAATGTATTTTAAAATGTCTATCAGCAAGTATGTTTGCAACAATACAGAAAAGAAAAAAGATCCAGGAAATTTTTTGACAAATAAGATTCCTTATTAGCCATGTTAATACAGAACACTGAATAATAATTGATTTAAACTACAATGTAGAATTGTATTTCCCCCACCTTATGAAGCAGTACAAAGGCTGAGAGGGAGAGGGGAGCCAGGGGTAATGGAGGAGCTTAAGGAGAAGGAAGTAATTTCTAGGAAGGAGCCTGGGTGTGGATCTGAAAGACTGCTGAGCATGGGTGTGAGAAGTTTTTTTGGCAGTATGGGGCGGGATTGTTAGGGAGCTTTCCCCATGTAAACCCTGGCTCATCCCTAGCCTCTTCCATTCAGTCAGGCATATTTTGCTGTTCATGTGTCCCTGCTTCCCCGTGTGTTCTTGCACTTCCCATCTCCTTGTCGCTGCACCCCGTCAGCTACCTCCCCCATCCCTATGTATCCCTGTACCATGTGTCTTTGTGCCTTCATTCAGTCACCCTCCTTTCCCCATGTGGCCCTGACCCTTGGGTTGTCAGGTGTCCCGTTTTCAACTAGAACATCTGGTCAAAAAGAGATCCTGGTGGCTCCAGCCAGCACTGGGCTTTTACAAGTCTGCTCAGTGGGGCTAAGGCACATTTCCTCCTTGCCTATCCTGGCTCCACTTTGCTCATAGAAGTGGCTGGCATGTTGGCATGTCCCTGCAGCCCATAGGTAGAGGGACAATGAGGAAAGCTCTGCACTCTGCCCTGGCCCCCAGAACTGGCTCTGCAGCTCCCGCTGGCCAGAAACTGCCTGGGCAATATGAAGAGCCCCTGGCTTTAGGAGCTAGCCACTTCTGGGAGCCATGCAGAGTTGGAGCAGGCAGGGAGCCTGCCTTAGCCCTGCTGCACCACCAGGCTAGAGTTGCCTGAGGTAAGTGCTTCCCAGCAGAAGCCTGCACCCCAAGTTCCCTCCTGTATCCCAACCCCTGCCCCAGGTCAGGACCCCCTCCTGTGAGTAAACTTCCCTCCAAATCCACATCCAACCTTCTCCAATCTTGAGCCCCCTTGTGCACCCAGACTGCCTCTGGAAGCCTGCACCCTGCTCTCCCTCCAAGAGCTTACATCCTTGCCCCCTCCCGGAACCTGTCCCCTGCATCCCTCATTTCTGGCCCCACCTCAGAGCCTATACCACAGCAGAACCCCTCATCCCTTCCCACACTCCAACCCCCTGTCACAGATCAGTGACCGTGAGTGAGGGTTGAGGAGAGTGAGCGATGGATGACAGGAGGGGAAATGGAGTGAGTGAGGGCATGTCCTCTGAGAAGTGGTGGGAAATGAGCATGGTTTGGGGGAAGGGCAGGGCAGGGGTGGTCAGTTTTGTGTGATTAGAAAGTTGGCAACCCTACCTGCAGCCCCTACCCCCTGTACCCATGTATCCCTGCACTACCTCAGCCAGCCCGCACCCTTCATCCCCATGTGTCCCTGCATCCCCTTCCCCCGGTCTCCATTTGTCCCTGTGTCACACTTAGCTTCCCCTTTACTCCCATTCAGCCCCTACCACAGCCTCCTGAATGGCCCTTATGAACACCTTTCTATGATTCCCTCACAACCCTGTATGTCCCACGCTATCTGTCTCCCCCTATCTCCTGTTTCCTGATCTGGCCTGACAGGTGCTGTGAAGAAGGCACTACAGGCTCTTTCTCTTCCCTGTGATAGCTGGGAGCAGCTGCTCTATTCTAGGGCCCTGTGGTGGGTAAAAGGCAAAACTGCAGAGGCTTTCTGGCAGAAGCTGTTTTCTGCTGTGGCTGGCCAAATGTGTGCTCTGTTCCAGTGCTACAGTACCCTCTGGTGAGCAAAAGACAGAATGGCAGCAACTGACTGGAAGAAAGTATTTTCTGCAGAAAAAAATTTAAAATATGCCCAAGACATGAATTATGCACATTCAGAGTGGTACAAAATCCCGCCCCCCGCCCTGAGTAAAATACAACTTCAGCATTTTCACTGATTTCAGTTTAGACACTAGTACCGAACCGAAGTGGAAGGTAGAACTTGCCATAGTAGATCTTGCAGGTAGTTTAGCTAGTCCAGTGATTCTCAGCCTATAAAGCACTACTGCACAACTACTACTACTATAACGGCACATTGCAGGGGGCACCTGGTGTGATGAAGGGCAGTGATAGGGAAGCTAGTAGAATCACAAAGTTGCTAGGAATGAGCAAAGAAAGAGCAATTTGATGCCTCCTTCTCTTTTTGTTGCAGCAGCTACTGTTTCACCCTCTCCCAAATCCAGTCATACTGGAGCTGTCCCTTCCTTCTCATCTATGCTTGCAGGTAGAGGAAGTAGGGCTTCAAGGGCCTGTGAGGACTGGCTTTACGTCTGCTGGAAACAGCACTGTCTGGAGCCGTGTACCATGGGTGAAGAGTGAACCATGAATTAGGGGAGGCTAACTCCCCCTGGTGCTCCATACCTTCTGCCCGCCCCTAAGGCCCAGAGGCCCATCCTCCCCGCCGCTATGTTCCCCCCATCCCCAGTTGGTACCCCCCCAATTGCAGCCTGGAGCATGGGGTGGGCAGGGAGTGTGGGGCCTGCAGCATCCCCAACTGCAGAGCGCAGGGCCTGCAGTGTCCCCAGCCTTGGAGCTTGAGGTGGGCTAAGTGCCCCTGACCCCAGCTCTGGAGAACTGGGTTCCTGGTGCCACTGCAACACACCCTACAGCAGTGCTGGGCAGGGCTCCCGCCGTAGCCTCCCCAAGTCCCGGTGGCAGACCATCCAGCTCCAGCCGAAGTCTGCTCTGATGTAGACGAAAGAGCAGGAACTCAACTCAAAGCACTCCAGGGAGCAGAGCATGGGTGGGGCCATGCTAGTCTGTGGAGGCTCAGCCTACTCCTGTCTACAGTACTGCTTCCTATGCCAAACACCCCCCGTTACTCCTACATTTGTCCTTTCAATATCCCCATCCTTCACAGCTCCCAAACATCAACGCCTGACTTTGCTGTCTGCATGTAGAACTGACAGCTTTTGACAGGAGTCCTGCAGGCTGCAAGCTTGCAGGATTGGGCCTAGAAACTCCACTGACAGGTGGAGATGTATTATGTTTTAGATTTAAACAAGCTAATGTGACAGCAAATCTCCCACCTCTATGCATTCTGATGAAGGCCCAAATACAGCAGGTTAGCATTTGCTCTCTCCTTTTTTAAGGAATCATCTTTTGAGATTGAAGCCCACAGAAGCTCCCCCATACAATAAGCCAAACACCACAAAGAACTTACTTTTATTCTGTTTTCCTCATACAGTATGGGATGATTTAAGAAAACTCCTAAACATGTAGGTGGGAAGTGACACATGAACTTTGCTCATGCTGAGAGCTATATGCAAATGGAAAACAGCCAATGTAAGTCTGGCCAAGGGCACTTTGAAAGCTTGTCTCCAGATGTACTTTAATCTTCTTTATTCAAAGAATGAAAATAATAAATAAAATCATAGCTCAAAGAGGATATCCTTGGGCATTGTACAGAATCAACCACATTGTCAACACTAAAATGACAGCTAATGTTATATTAGAATGAGGGGGTTTTGCCTCAGACTTTTTAGGAAATATTTAATTTGGAGGAAGAGAGGTTCATTAGCAGATGTTTTGTATTCCTCATGACAATATGAAGTCCATTTAAATTACTGCAGTAAGTGGCCTGCTAAAATGTGATAGTGGTTATATTTTCCCTGTTCAGAAAAACCTCCTGTTCCTTGGTAGACTCATGTTAACTTCGCAGGAGTTAAGTAAATGGCTTATTTTGACGTTTTTAATAAAAAGTGCCTTCATATTTTTTGGATATCCAAAGTTAGTATGTGTGAAAATCACTGTATATAAATCAGTCCTGAACCAACTGATCTGTCTAAATATTATTTTGCATTTTAACAAGACGAGATACTAACTAGCACAGTTATGTATTACTTTAAGAAAGAGCAGCATGTCCGCCAATTTTAACACATTATAATGACAATATGTAGGGACTGAAATATTCCTTACAACTGCAGTTGTGCATGTTGATGCATGCTGTCTCCTAGTTTGAACAGTACACTTCCGATTTTTAATTCTGCCTGTACACATCACCATTATTTGTGTCAACTGCTGCACAGAGCACTCAAATATAGTACAAATGTTTCCTTTTCACATTGTGACATCTCTCTATATATTAAAAAAAACTTTTCCCACGGGATGACAGAGAGACATCATCACATCACTCTGCATCCCACCTGCCTCCATGCTCTCTTCCCCCTCCCTGGTGCTGGGGGGCAGGGCAGAAGCCGTGAGCCCCCCCCCCCAGTTCCCTGGGGGGCCTCCCCATCTCTGGTGATCTGGGGGGAGGGAGGGGCGCAGGAGCCATACTCCCTCTCTGCACCCCAGCCCCCTTACACATCCCCTAGTTTGGAAGGAGAGCCAGGCCAGTCTTGCCCCAGCCCCCCCTCCCTGACAGTTGGTGTGGGCGAGAAGGGGCTGGGGGGGGGGGGGAGGGAAGAACAGGGGCGGACTGGGAGCTGGAGGGAGAGAGCCAGGCCAGCCTCTGCTCAGCCCAACACCCCCAGCAGCCGGGAGGGGGGGAGAGCTGGGGCTGGCCTGGCCTCAGTGGATGAGGGAGGTGGTGGTGGGGGGGGGGGAGTCAGGGCTGCCTACTCCCAGAGAGAGGGGTTGGTGAGGCTATGTCTACACTGCCGTGTCCAAGGAACGCGTTTGCTCTTCCGCTTTTTTTTGCAGAAGAGCAAAAATGCAATTTGCGTAGCTTTTACCAACAAAGGTCTGTAGTCTAGACCTAGCCCCAGAGTAGCGAGCAGGGGGCAATGCCCCCTAGTTATCTATTATAATATACTTCAAGGCAATGAAATGAGAAAAATACAGCATGTCCACATGCAAGAAGCATTATTTCCAGTTAGGGTTACCAGATGGTTTCAACAAAAATACCAGACACACTTGACATTACATCACAATCTACATTACATCTTATTTAGAAAATACCAGACATTAATATTTTCCTCATTCATATTTTCTCAATTTGTTTCCTGAACAGAAAGCTCAAATACTGGACTGTCCGGTTCAAAACCGGATACCTGGCAACCTTATTTCCAGTTGGAACCCCTCTTCTCCCAGACACAAGCTCTCTGTCAATTGCTGTATTATGTTCCTGGTCGTTCAGGCATGTAATCTTGGAGTCATATTTAGTTTCTTTCAGTCTCTCCACTGCCTCTCCAGCATCCAGTCTCTTATTCAAACAGATGAGTTATTTCACTAGAGTACCTCTAAAATCTTGTTCTTTCTATCCCCATTGTTAAAACCCTTGTCCATACATTAGGGTATGTCTAGACTACATGGCTCTGTCAACAGAGCCATGTAAACTAGTTTACCCAGCATAGTCAATGAAGCGGGGATTTAAATAATCCCTGCTTCATTAAAATAAACATGGCCGCCACGCTGTGCTGACGATCAGCTGATCCGGCACAGCGTGGCAGTCTAGACACGTATCTGTCGGCTGGGGAAGCCTTTGCCAACCGATCCCTTATGCCTCATGAAACGAGGTTTACAGGATCAGTCGGCAAAGGCTTCCGCAGCCGACAGATCCGCGTCTAGACTGCCGTGCTGTGCCGGATCAGCTGATCGTCGGCACAGCGCGGCGGCCATGTTTATTTTAATGAAGCGGGGATTATTTAAATCCCCACTTCATTGACTATGCCGGGTAAACTAGTTTACATGGCTCTGTCGACGGAGCCATGTAGTCTAAACATACCCTTAGTTATCTCATTTGTCTTCACTACTACCACCTTCTGCTTTTGACCTCAGTTTCTTCCACATCATCTAAAGTGCTGCTGAAAAGATCATGTCCAGAGAAACTGAGCATTGTTAATCAGAAAAAAAAAACCTTAATCAATGCCCATTGAAGTCAACGGTAGTTTTTCCATTGACTTGAATGCACACTGGAACAGGCCGAAGGAGTTTGAGTTGTTCATGTGGTTCATGCATTAAAGTGGAGCACAGAAGGCACAAGCTGCATTTCCAGCTCCACCAAAGATCTTATATGCCCTGGTGCAAGTCACTTAATCTCTGTGTCTCAATGCCCCAGCAAAAATATAAATCATTATTACAGCTGGTCAGGAAATATCTCCTTGCTTACTCCCTTTCCATTAAGGATTTCCATAAAAATAAAACATTTTTTATTTTAATGGACATTTTTCCACCTTTTTTCCCTTCAGGATTTTGGCTGAAATCTGAAAAAAAATGGTCACTGAAAACAATATTTTTCCTTTTTTTCCCCAATGAAAAATGAAGCTGGAAAAAGATGTAATAAAGAAATTTCCATTATAACAAACAGCCATTGGTTGAAAAAACATTAGAATATAAATAATTGGCTAGTTCTTGCGATAGTAATTCCCTGCCAAGGGTTGGGAGAGGGGACTGAGAAGGTAAATGAATTAACATTTTGGGGGTGCTCAGATACCAAGGCGATGGAGGCCAGAAAAGTGCATAGATAGACAGACAATTCCTATTTAAGACAGATGCAGAGGCTCAGTTCCTCTGAGACCAGGGCTGGGCAAAACACTCAGTGGGTCAGATGCGGCCCACCTAGCACTTTTATTTGGCTCACAGCATCTCCCGGCCCCGCACCCTAACACGAGGCCTTTCAACTCCTGCTATTTAAAGGGATTTTCAGCTCCTAGAGCTGGAGCCTGGAGTGCTTTAAATAGCAGCAATTGAAAGGTCTCCTGGTATGCGCCCCCACCTCCTGGCCAATTGAGACCTCGGGATGGGGGATCGCTCAAAGTCTCCTCCCCCTGCCAGGGGCAAGTGGTACCAGAGGGAACCGCCAGCTGTACAAAACAGCTGGTGATTCTCTCTAGGCACTGTGTGCCCCTGGCAGGACAGGGGGAGGAGGACTTCACATGCTCCCCCACTCCCCAGGGCAATCAGGGTCTGTGGGCGGCGAAGTCTCTTGGCCCCACCCCTTCTGCCTGAGGCCCCACTGCAATCACTTCAGAAATTCCCTAAGTGGCCTCCCTTCAAAAATTATTGCCCACCCCTGTCTGAGACCCATACATAATATTTTAAAAACTATACATTACATCCCTTTCAAAAGTTTTGACTGTTTATATCACATTTGTGGTGATAGGTTTGAATGTATTTTTAATGTATTAATTAAGTACTATAAGGCTGGGCACTATGAAAGTAAATGTCAAAGACAGAAAGTTAGAACAGAATAAAAGACAAGTGCTTGTCAATGCAGCAGTAGTATCTCTGAAAAAATAAAAATTCTGATACTCTTACATTGCACTCTTTCTTCCTCAGTAGATTTCAAGGCATTTTAGAAAGCAGGTCAGTATCCTTATCCTCATTTTACAGATAGAAAAACTGAGGCAGGGAGAGAGGAAGAGACTTGCCCAAAGTCATCCAGAAAAACAGTGATAAGGCTTGGATTTGAACCCAGGTTTCCCAGATTCTTAGGTCCTATCTACTAGGCCACACTGTCATATAGCTTGAAAAATTTGTACACATTTTTTTATTCAGTGATTTAGGACCTATTCCTAGATTTCCTTCCCAGGCAACCTTTCCATTGGGGTTAACAGAATGAAGGGGTACATCCTTAAGATTTTTCTTAATAATATTATGGGGCCAAATTCTAACTCCCTTAGTGAGTGCGGTGGTTCTCTGCCTGCAGCTCTCCCCACTTCCATGCAGATGCTCTGCTACGCTAACCACTTCATTTCATAGCCAGACGAGGAGACGCTATTAATGACCCACATAGAGAGAAGCCTGCATGGGCTGGTGCAGAGGGAGAAGGGTGCAAGTTCAGGGACATGGCTGGGGAAATTCATATTGTCCCCATTCCCAGTTCTGTACCATAGTTGGAAAAGTGAAATACTTACCTAGTCATCTGCATTTATTTTTCTGTTTAACACCCTTTCCCCTTAGGCCACAGTTTGGAGTGCACCCTGCTGCCAAGGTACCATAGGGTGGCACCTGGGACCAGAGCTGCTATAGGAGACCAGTGTTGTCATTCCCAAGTGTTCAGATATGTCTAGGCAGGCCCCATTAAAAGTCATAATACTTAAAATGTATGTATATTTGCCCTGCGGTTTATGTGTGAGAGTTGGCAACACTGTAAAACTTACAATTTTTAATGAAATCTGGGTTTCTACATAATTACATGTCCTCCCAAGCTGGGGTTTTAAGGAAAACACTACCTGTAGGATGACTAATGATAAAATCACCACAGTTGGCAACATCATAGGAACTTGCTCTCCTGGGGACTTCTGGAATCCACCAGATTGGGAGTAGGCTCTGTACTGTTTCCCAGGAGGAATGGGGCAAATTACACCTACCAAAAAGGTTGCATGGGGGAATCTACATGAGATTTCCTCCTCTATAAAAACCTCTCTCACAACTTCTGATGCAGGAGGAGATAATCTAGCCTGGAGTTTGCCTATTATGTTGTGTATGATGTGTAGTCTTGCAAAGTGTCCACCAGATGGCACCAGTTAATCAATTGTTAAAGAAAAAGCCCTGCTTCTGTATATCTTGACTATTACCATAACGGGGTATGATGAATAGAGTCCTGCATATCCACAGATATCTGTTTAACATTCGTAGGTATCTACATCCACAGATGGACACTGATATATGTGGCTCATTTTTGCAGATACAGATTTGGTTACAAATTTTGTATCTAGAACTCTGAATTTATGTATATCCGCTTTATATCCGCAGATTATTGAAGATGTGGATACAGGTACCAATTCTGTATCTGGGCTGGGCTCTAATGGTGATCACCAACTCCCAAGGGCATGCCTACACTGCAGAGCAAAAGTCAAATTAAGATACTCACCTTCAGCTACAACAATTGCATAGCTGAAGTCGAAATAGCTTAATTCGGCTTTTGGCACTGTCTACACAGCAAGAAGTCAAAAGAAGAACACTCTTCTTTTGACTTCCCTTACTTCTCGTGAAATGAGGGTTACAGGAGTTAGAGTAAGAAGTCCTCCAGCTCAACTTTATTTCAAAATAATGGCTTGCTGAGTAGATGGCATTTTGTTATTTCGAAATAATGTCAATTCCGAAATAACCCTGCTGTGTAGACGTACCCTGAGAGAGGCAGGGGAGTAGAGCTGTTTGCCAGGATGCCCCCCTCACTAATAAAAATAAGTTGTGTACAAACAAGAATGTTTGTTTGTTTTTATTAAAAAGCACCACATGTATCCTCTTAGATGTACTATGAAAAAAATAATTAATTGATGCCCACATGCCTCCCACACCCTAGAAAGATTGTAGGGAGAGAGAAATGACTTCCTGAGTTCCACAAGGCTCACCACACAGAGTACTTTATGCTTCCCACCCAGGGATTTATAGAATCTCAGAGGGGTAGCTGGGTTAGTCATTAATTTAAAAACAACGAGTAGTCTTGTGGCACCTTAGAGACTAACCAAAATATATAGAATCATGAGCTTTCATAGGCAAAACCCACTTCATCAGTGATGAATGATGATCAGTGAGGAAGTGGTTTTTGCCCACAAAAGCTCATGATTCTGTATATTTTGGTTAGTCTCCAAGGGCATGTCTTCACCGGGGAGTTATTTTGAAATAACAAGGCAAACATCCATACTACCAAGCCTGTTATTTTGAAATAATGGGCTTGTTATTTTGAAATAACTCCTGCTTGTGAAGAGGAATAAGCTTATTTCGAAATAGTTATTTTGGGAGTTATTTCAAAATAACTTGGTAGTGTAGACATAGCCTAAGGTGGCACAGACTACTTGGTTTTTTTAGGGTTTTATAGAGTAAGCAGTTGAACTCATGGGTGCCCCACTGATATACAGCATTCACCTCAGTTTACACATCTTACTATTTCTGGTTGGCTGGGACAGTGGCTCTCAACCCTTCCAGACTACTGTCCCCCTTTCATGAATTTGATTTGTCCCATGTACCCCCAAATTTCACCTCACTTAAAAACTGCTTGTTTATAAAATCAGATAACAAATCAAAAGTGTAAACAGCACCTATTACTTGCATACTTTCTCATTTTTACCATACAATTATAAAATAAATCAATTGGAATATAAATATTGTACCTACATTTCAGTTTACAATATATAGAGCAGTAGAAACAATTCATTATCTGTGTGAAATTTTAGATTGCACTGACTATGCTAATGTTTTTTTATGCAGCCTGTTGTAAAACTAGGCAAATACATTGATGAGCTGATGGGAAGACCTCTGCATACCCTCAAGGGTATGTATACCCCTGATTAAAAACATCTGGGCTACATGTAGACTGGCATGATTTTCCGCAAATGCTTTTAACGGAAAAGTTTTTCCGTTAAAAGCATTTGCGGAAAAGAGCGTCTAGATTGGCATGGACGCTTTTGCGCAAAAGCACTTTTTGCGGAAAAGTGTCCGTGCCAATTTAGATGCGGTTTTGCGCAAGAAAGCCCCAATCGCCATTTTCGCGATAGGGGCTTTTTTGCGCAAAACAAATCTGAGCTGTCTACACTGGCCCTTTTGCGCAAAAGGACTTTTGCCCGAACGGGAGCGTCAAAGTATTTGCGCAAGAAGCACTGATTTCTTACATTAGAACATCAGTGTTCTTGCGCAAATTCAAGCGGCCAGTGTAGACAGCTGTCAAGTTTTTGCGCAAAAGCGGCTGCTTTTGCGCAAAATCATGCCAGTCTAGACGCAGCCCTGGGCTCCTAGCAGAGGCATATCTGACCTCAGTTATTCTCTCCTTCAGCGCAGCTTGGCTGGACTCCAGAAATACAGTACACCTAGGCATAAAGCCGTGGTTTCCAAACTACGGGTCATTACCTTGTACTGGTTGACACAATGTCAGGCACTGGATCACCTTGCTATAAGGCAACCATTAGTGGGGGTGGTAAGGCAGGTTTCTTTCCTGTCCTGGCACTGTGGATCATCAAACAACCAGCAGCAGGTCTGGCTCCTATGCGGGGTAGGAGGGTACATGGGGCTCCATGTGCTGCCCCTACTCTGAGCACTGGCTCCACACACCTATTGTCCAATTTCTGGCCAGTGGGAGCTGTGGAGGGGTCTGTGACTGTGGATGAGAGCGGCATGCAGAGCTCTTTCTGTGCCTCCACCTAGGAGCCAGACCTGCTGGCCATTTCTGGGGCACCACTTGGTCCGTGGTGCCAGGAGAGGCAGGAAGCCTGCCTTAGCATGTCCACTGAACCACTGACCAGGAGCCACTGGAGGTAAGACCATGCCCAGTCACAAGCATCAACCCCCTGCCCCAGTCCTGAGGTCCCCTCGAACCTAGAGCTCCCTCCTGCACCACAGACCCCTTATTCCTGCCCCCTCCCAGAGACCACACTCTAGTCAACAGATATAATTATGTTGGGTCATGAGCATCAACAGTTTTCTTTAACTGGATCATGAGAAAAAAAGTTTGAAAATCACTGGCATAATGCCTTCTGCACACAGGAAACTCCATTTAGTACAGAACTCTGTGGCAAATCTCCTTAGAACACCTGTTCTCTGCTGCCTGCCCTGTCTTTCCATATATGTTCAAGATCTTGGCTCTCATTTTCAAAGTGTTCCATGGTATGGGCCCTGTGTTATCTGAAAGACCATCTAAAGGTTTGGGACAAAGGCCACTATCAACAGCTTCACTCCTCTGGCAATGAAACACTTAACAACAAGAATAAAGCATGTCTGTGTAGGAGATAGCACATTCTCTGGGCGGGCTTTCAGAAACTGTAATGAATTCTTCCAAAAGCTTTGGACCACCAACCTCATCACTTTCCCCTCCAAGTCCAAGGTGATTTTTTAATCTTGTCTTCTCTATCCTAAATAACAACAGCGATAGTCATAAACAACAACCTACCGAAACAAGACACTTCAGTGCACGCACTTCTGCCCCCGGGGGAGAGGATGAGAAAACAAATGGTGAGTGACAGATGCGCAGTCACGTTGCATAATGCACTTCTGGAAGACAGGCTATGTCTAAACTGCAGGCTTCCTTCGGAAGAACCTTTTTTTGGAAGAGATCTTCTGAAAAAACTTCTTCCAAAAGGGAGCGTCCACACACAAAAGCACATTGAAAAAGCAATCAGCTTTTTCGAAAGATAGTTTCCACACTGAATGGACCCTGTCTCGCATGTAAGCTGTGATTACTATGGATGGAGTGGCCACTTGTGCTTCTTCCTCTTTCCTCTTCTTTCGAAAGAACTTCCTCTTCTTCTTCCCTGTCCACACACGCCTTTTTCCGAAAGAGCTCTTTCGGAAAAAAGGCTTCTTCCTCATAGAAAGAGGATTACTAGTGCTGGAAAAAAACCCTCTGTTCTTTTGATTTACCGTGTTTACGTAACTCAAGGTTTGTCGGAAAAACAGCCATTTTTCCGACAAAACTCTGTAGTGTAGACATACCCTCAGCTACTACAGTGATAAGCATGGTGTAAGAACCTATGTGGAACAGAGCAGAATCTCTTCATGTCTCAGTTCCTCAGCTGTAAAACTGAGATAATAATATGAACTTCCCCCATCCTTTGTCTATTGTCATTGTCTGTAAACTGCTAATCTCTGTCTGTACATTTATATAATGGAGCCCAAATCTTGGCTAGTGTCTTTATGCATTAGTGAGATACAAATAATAGCTCACTACTAGCTTTTTTTTTTTTTTTGTCCAAAATTTTATAATAAAACTCTGGGAATTAGTTTGAGATTTAGACTTTTGAGATAATCTGTGAAAAGTATATAATATGCTTTGAGTCTGCAAAAGGAACCTGCTGAAGAAGTGCCAGGTGATGTGAGCATGACCTACGCAGTTACTGCCTTAGGATAACCCACAGATCTTTTTACCCACACACTTGGTCTTCTGAAGATTTTCCAATACTTTCTTATTTCTCCCTTTTGTCTTACACCTCCTTTTCATTGACACTGGATTCCCAAGATGCCAGTGAGTTGCTTATTTTCACTGCAAACTCAATTATACACATTTTAAAGTCTGCACTGCAAGAGAAGCATTTATTATGTGTACGCGGCTCATTATTTTCATTCATAGTACACCAACCCACTAGGGCATTTCTAATGTGTGATTGAAACCAACAAGCAATTGTCTGACTTTAAGTGGTTACTGCTGAGCTTCTAAGAAATATATGGTCAATTGGTTTTAAATCTATCATAGAAGAGGGATTGCCATGGCACAATGGGATTATTTATGTCTCTTCCTCGAAATCTAGGTTCAGTTTCACAAATAAAGATGCTTCTATTGACCTCTGCCTCATCCCTAATGGATATGTCACCACTCAAATATACATACAGACAGCCTGAGCCAAAGCCCATTGACTTTATGGGGCCTTCAGAGAGCAGGAAAGTAACAGGGTCAGCAGAGATGCAATGTGGAGTTTTTATACTCACCTGCCTGGATTCAGTCAGAACCATGAATTCCTCATGAAGAAGATCTGTGAGTCTAGAACTTAGACTGGCTGCTGCATGAGCAACTGCCACATCCACATCAGGCACAGAAACGATTGACAGGCTATAAACACCACAGCACGTGCAGCCACACACAAGACCTGACTGACCAAGCTCACAGGTCTCTGATTGATCCAGAAGCACTAAATAAGTTTGGAGGGGACACCAGGGCAGTTGTCTATGCAGTTAGGTTGTTTCCCAGCAGGTTGCTCTAACAGACTGTTTTTTACTGTGCTTTGGTTCCTGGCTTCTAACTCCAGCTCTGACACTCAGCTCTGGTTCCTGGCTTCTGACTCTGGCCCTACCCAGCAGGCACTACGCTGGCTCCACTCACTAAGGATGAATGCCCATGGTTTGATGAGGAGTCTTACTATCAGCAGTACCATATTTATATATATATATATATATATAAAAAAGGGGGAAATAATAAACCTAATTTGAGGGAGGAAATAATAAAACTAATTTTATAAGCATTCTTTTTGCAATTTGACTCTGGAAGCACTCTTTATTTTCTAAGGCCATCTAGGTCATTAAACAGGGCTTATGACACTGAAAATATTCAGCGCGAAATTTGTGACTCTTATTTTTACTATGAATTTAAATGTCGCTACAACAGCCCTTCTTTATCAAAGCTTTTTTTAGAAATTGGTAACTTTGTATCTCTCCAAGTACAATGTGCTGAAGTGTGTATGTGGAAACCAAATTATAATATTGAAAAATACAGGCAAAAGACATTCAAAACATCTGCAGGCCTTCCCAGTCATGGACAATAACCCTTATTCCACTGCGGGAACTATAAAATCTCTGCACCAACAGCTGCTGGAATGCTGCACTTGGAACTCTGTGCCACTCAATCCTCTCCAGACTCCCTGCCTAAGCTTCATAGGACAACAGGGATCATGTCGGTTAAGCCATGGAAAAGTGCTGAACAAGATGAGGGGCAGGACTGCATTTAGGGGCAGATGTCCTAGCTCACAGACTGGTGCTGAAAATAGAATGTTTGAAGTTAAATGTTTCAGGTATTCCGCATGTGGATTCATTTTCACGAAGAGTATGTCTACACTTGCACCCTAGTTTGAACTAGGGATACAAATATAGGCATTCGAAATAGTCAATGAAGTGGGGATTTAAATATCCCACGCTTCATTAGCATGATGTCGCCAGCGTGTTACTCTGATCAACAGCTGTTTCGAAAGTGAAAGTGCGCGCCAGGACGCGTTAGTTTGAACCAAACTCCTTGGTTCGAACTAATGTTACTCCTCATTTTTTGAGGAGTAGACTACAACCAGTACTTTCAAAAAAGCAAGCCACTTTTTCAAGAGAGAGCACCCAGGCAGTCCGGATGCTCTATTTAAAAAAAGCACAGTTTGCATTACATAGCGCCTTTTTTCAAAAGAGCACTTTCGAAAAAAGGCATTCTTCCTCATAAAACAAGGTTTTCCACGGTCAAAAAAACTGCTGCATTCTTTCAATTTACTTTTGAAAGAACGCAGCAGCAGTCTAGAAACGGGAAGTTTTTTAGAAAAAAGGCCACTTTTTTCGAAAAAACCCTGTAGTCTAGACACACCGTTACTGATATCAGTCCTAAAGGAACCACTAAGAGGCAATGGTCTAAAGTTTCCTAGTGTTTACTTGTCATAGTTGATTGTCCCAGAGTGAGTGTGGTTATCAGTGAGTGTAAAAATCAGAAAAGGACCAAGTGCCAAATATTACTGAAGAAGGGAAAAAGGCTGTTGAGATTTTAAATTCCCATTTTCTGGAAGTTCTGCAAGATTATATGTATTTTTTAATTCAATGCTTTAAAAGTTGTTGAATTCCATCTCATGTTGGGCAATCATAGAAGGGACTTAGTTCAGTCAAAGGCCAACATAGCTTTTCCTGATAGAAAATTTAAGGGTCAATACCAATGACCTTTTAAATCATTTGAAAAATTAGTCATAACAATTCTCATTGAAAGAACTCATTAGCATGAAATCTCCTCTCCCTACAGATAAAAAATGGATATGAAGAGCTCTGTGCTACATAAGGATGTCTTCTGGAGTCCAGACTGTGTGGCTGATGAATGATTTAGAGTACAATTGAGTTGAAATCTAAGTTCCATTAAGGTCACTGAAGTATAATCATTCTGAGTCTTTTCACTGAGTTTAGTAGAAGGTGGGTTGGACTCCTAGCACAGAAAAATGGAACCCAGAATGAGAAGAGGGTAATTCAAATTGCTTAATGTCTCATTGATTTAGTTTTGAAAAGGGGAATTTAGAATGCAGACATGCATTGCTCAAGCCACATCAGCAGGATGAGTCTGAAGTGGGGCAGAAAGGGTCTTCATTTTATTAGCACGATGCCACAAATAATACATTGATCTGTAAATAATAGATTCCTTCTCAGTGAACTTTCTTTGTTTCTAGGTATATTTACAATAATATATATTAGGAGAGGAAATGAGCCCAGTGTCCATAGGGGACTTTTATTTCCATGGACACTTGACATTGTCAGCTCTGAGTTATGAAGCAGTGGATTCCCAAGCCCTAAATAATATTAATGAGAGAGGGTTTGCCCATAAGACCCCATTGCTAAATTCAGTTTTGCTGAAAGAAACTGGGAAAGCACATCCCCATGCCCATCCTTATCATTCTTGGCTTCTTTCTATTTACAGCTAAGCTTTTAATATGATTTCCCAGAATATTCTTGCCAGCAAGTTAATAAAGTATGGTTTGGATAAACGGACTGTAAGATGGATAGAAAACTGGCTAGATTGTTGGGCCCAATGGATAGTGATCAACAGCTCGATGTCTGGCTGGCAGTCAGTTTCAAGCAGAATGCCCCAAGGATCGGTTCTAGGCCCGTTTTTGTTTAACATCTTTATTAATGACCTGCATGAGGGGATGGATTGCACCCTCAGCAAGTTTGCGGATGACACTAAGCTAGGGGAAGAGGTAGATGGAGGGTCTGCATAGGGTCCAGAGTGTCCTGGACAAATTGGAGGTTTGAGCCAAAAGAAAATCTGATGAGGTTCAACAAGGACAAGTGCAGAGTCCTGCACTTGGGATGGAAGAATCCCAAGCACTGTTACAGGCTGGGGACCGACTGGCTAAGTAGCAGTTCTGCAGAAAAGGACCTGAGGATTATAGTGGATAAGAAGCTGGATATGATTCAACAGTGTGCCCTTATAGCCAAGAAGGCTAATGGCATATTAGGGTGCATTAGGAGGAGCATTGCCAGCAGATCTAGAGAAGTTATTATTCCCCTTTATTCAGCACTGGTGAGGCCACATTTGGAATATTGCATCCAGTTCTGCACACACACACCCCACTATAGAAAGGATGTGGATGCATTGGGCTGGGTGCAGAAGAGGGCAACCAAAATGATTAGGGGGCTGGAGCACTTGACCTATGAGGAGAGGCTGAGGCTATATCTACACTGCACTTCTCTTGCACAAAAGCCTATGCAAATGAAGCATGGATTAGCATATTGCCATGCTCCATTTGCATAATTAATTAGGGTCCGTTTTTGCACAAGAGGCTTTTACGCAAAAAGGAGCTGTGTAGACAGCTCATTTTTGCACAAAAACCTCCTCTTGCACAAGAGCTGTTCTTCCTCATTTTTTCAGGAAGAACAGCTCTTGCGCAAGAGGGGGTTTTTGTGCAAAATGGAGCCATCTACACAGCTCTTTTTGCACAAAAGCCTCTTGCACAAAAATGCCCCCTAATTAATTATGCAGATGAAGCATACATATATGCTAATCCACGCCTCATTTGCATAGGCTTTTGCGCAAGAGAGGTGCAGTGTAGATGTAGCCCGAGGGATTTGGGCTTATTTAGTCTGCAGAAGAGAAGAGTGAGGGGGGATTTGATAGCCTTCAACTTCCTGAAGGGAGGTTCCAGAGAGGATGGAGAGAGGCTGTTCTCAGTAGTGACGGATGGTAGAACAAGGAGCAATGGTCTCAAGTTACAGTGGAGGAGGTCTAGGTTGGATATTAGGAAAAGCTATTTCACTAGGATGGTGGTGAAGTAGTGGAATGGGTTACCTAGGGACTTGGTAGAATCTCCATCCCTAGAGGTTTTTAAGTCCCAGCTTGACAAAGTTATAGCTGAGATGATTTAGTTGGGGTTGGGTCCTGCTTTTGGCAGGGGATTAAACTCAATGACCTCCTGAGGTCTCTCACAGCCCTATGATTCTGTGATTCTATCATAACTTAATACCAAGAAACATGTTTTACATAACTACATCAAATAAAATAAGATCATAGCACAACCAAGACTGAAATTTCCTGAAGTATTTTGGGACTTTCATTTTCTGGTGTATTGAAAACATTGTTAAAATTACAAGCTATTAAATCTTCATTGGGAATGGAATTCTCACCTGTGCACTACACAGACCCTATTGAAATCCCAACTTAGTGAAACAGAATAAGATGGTGTGTGATATAATTTGTTCCTCCCTGCACATGCTTTGATTCACTGCTATTGTAACTACTCCTTATTTATTTGAATATCCTACTACGCAGTAGCTTACTTAGCCTTGTGGTCTTTTTCTCTTTCAATCTGATTTATACTATTTTAAATGGACAGATTATCAGATTGTGTAAATGTCATCATTCCACAAAAATCACTGAAGTGATGACAATTTACATAGCGAAGGATCTGCCTCAAAAGGTGGAACTGCTTGTGAATCAGGCACATTTTGCCTATCATTGTTTTGCAGGGTCCCAGGGAAAGGAGAGACCCAATGTGCCACTAACACAGGGAGGGTTTTGTGTTTACACATGCAATTATGTTTTCCTGGTGTAGTTCCCTTACTAAAGGCCTCTGACTTTTTCTGAGAGGATCCTGTGTGCTGCAATGTAGCCCTAGACACTACAACTCCCATGAGCACTTGAGGAAAAGGGGGGAAGTGTGGCGTGTCCAGGCATGTTGGGAGAGGGGGCTTTTCATTTTTGGGACAGAGGAGCCAGGCTGTTGTGGAGGAGTCTATGTCTGGCTCAGGGGCTGTTGTGTTGTAGCTACAGCCTGGGACTGAGAGCCTGTGGGGCTTGGATCTAGCAGGCTGCTTCAGCGGCTGCTGATTGTCCTACAGGGGAGAGACTCTGGCTGTGCCTGTGGCTGAGAAGGACTATACAAACCAGCACACGGGAGGAGGCTGTAAGTAAATGGGCTCTTTGGGAGAGTGCTGCCTGGGACAGACCTCAAAGATATAGACTAACTCTGGGTCCAAAAAGAGGCAGAGTATCCAATCCAGTTAACCAGAGCTGCTGGCACTTGGTGGAGCCTGCTCCAGTGGCAGAGGGATTTTGCAGCCGGCTGCTTAGCTTGGACTAACACACACAAGACATATGCAGAGGAGTGCACACTCTGGGGTGGGATAAATAGTGACAGTGCAAATGCCAGATAGATAAGTTCTTCATATTTCTATGTACTTTGTTAATTGATTTTATTCACTTTTAATTTGTTAACACCTATTTCTTTAAGTTGTTAAGTAAAGGTGTGTTAATTCTAATGTAATCAATTAGATGTATATTATTTATAATTGTCCTGGAGTTAGCAGATTATTGCTGGAATAACTTTATTCCTGGAAGCTCCCGATGCACACTAGTAAGTGTGTACAGGGCCAGCCAGGTGGAGGCACCGCCATTGTATAGTCTTTATGAGCAAGGGACTGCAGCAAGCAGATGGATAGGGAATCCCCAACTAAACAACATCACCAGTGGGGTACTCAGGATCTCTTTTTATGTTAAAACCATCAGGCGCCCAGGCACACCTATGAGTGTGACCTGCTCCTGAGTAACCTGGGGAGGAAAAGAGGGTTGCAGTGGTCAGAATGCATGATCATCCTGAAGTGGCTCTTTTTGTATAATTTCAAACAAATCTTGGTCATTATTTACTCTTGTGTTTATGGTCCTATTGTGTAAATTTGCATATAAATTGGTGCCACTTTAGAGGGAAGAGATATTTGATTTATTTTTTTCTTTTAGTATGAATGTGTTCAGCATTCTTCCTTCTTGATTTGTGGTCTAAAATCTCTCCCCATGTTGGGAGGGAAACTTTTTGAAATGGTCTAATTTTCCTGATTATTAAGGTATATTCCCGCAAAAGCAGATTTTTGGCCCACAGTATAATTGCTGCTATTCATACTATAGTGTATCCCAAGCATTGTCTTTAAATGTGACGGTTCAGTTCTGCAAGGTTCACAAATGTGGAATACATTATTTTTAATTTTTAAAAAAAAATCAGTAAAGCTTTTGGCTCTATTCTTCGCATTGATGTCAATGGAAAAAAACCCTCAGCAGAAAAAATGAATGATTTAATTGTAGCCTGCCTGTAGTGGGATAATGACCCTACTTCAAGGAAATGAGAATTAAACCCAGGTTTGAGAGAGGGTTGGGACCAGGGGCCAATCAAAAGAGGACTAGAGACAGCCAATCAGAGCCTGGATATATAAGACGAGCTCCTGGAGAGGAGTATGCACTCTTGCTCCAGCTGTGGAAGAGGCAGGACCTCGCTGCCTGAAGAGGATACCTGAGATAGAGTATTGCTGAGGGAGGCAGACAGAGCTGGTGAGCTATGGCCAGACAAGCCCCCAGGCTAAGGCTTTGCTTTTTAAGGCCTGATCGGTACTAGGACTGCAGGGACATGGCCTAGGCAGAAGAAAGCAACAGGTGCACACCTCCTTGCCAATAATGAGTGGACATTTCAGACTGCTGTTTCCCCGAGAGGCTAAATGACAACTGGCCGTATGTTACTGCAGCAAGGTGGGTCTAAGGAGTTTTTGGTGTTCCCTTGGAAGGGAGGACGCCAGAGTGTGAGGACAGTGCAGTGGGCAGTATTGTATGGAAAAGTGTACCTTGAGCTAGGAGGGACAGGGGCCTGAAGTAGTGCAGAAGAAGAAAGGTAACTGAGAATGAGACTTCAACCCCAACAGTTCTAGGATTGGGAGACTTAATTCCCAGACAAACCAGCAGGAGGTACTGCATTAGTGAGTGCTCAAAGTCTTAACCATGGAGTAAGAATATAAAGATGGATTCTCCTTTCACTTATTTGAAATTTACACCTGATTAACTCTATCAGCTATCTTCTGCCTGTATAAGAGAAGGGAGAATCTGTACCACACTATCCTCTGTGAAAGGGAAAAACAGAAACCAAATGCACCCCTTCAAAATAGGAAAGGAATGGAGATGTGTAAACCAAATTCAGGCCCTGAGAAGTTAGAATAAGAAAGATTTTAATATCCCACAGCTCTTCAATATCAATGAGGTTTGTCTATTGAAAGATATACTTTTTATAGACATAGTATTTGAGCACCTCAAACATAAATGGATTTATCCTTAAAACACCCCTCTGAAGTGTAGAAATGCTATTCTCCTTGTATTACAGATGGGGAATTAAGGCAGAGAGAGACTTCTGTAGGACACATTTTTAAAGGTATTTCGGTGTCAGAAGGTAAAGCCCTGCATGGATATAAATTTCTGTGCACAGATGCAGATATCTGCAGATAGAAAGAGGTATCTGTAGATCTTTAGGACTCTTCTCCCAGGAGTAGTTTCATTTGTAGCAGCCAACTTGCTGCTCCCAGTGCCCCTACAGTGGCAGCTCCTTCCAGCCATGTGATTGTACCATCCCTAGTCACATTTCCTGTTTGGGATTATACAGCCCCACCAGCAGAGGGACTGTTGGAGGTAGAACTGTACTGCTGGGAGGAGCTGCCAGCATGGAGCATTGTCTCTTAGGAGCTATGGTACCACATTCTTCTCATTTAACTTCTGCAGTTCTTGGGAATAGAGCCCTGTGGATCATCGAATACTGATTTCTTTCTATGGATATCTATGGAACTGTGGCATTTAATTTCAGAAAGTGGAACTATACAAAAATGAGGAGGTTAGTTAAACAGAAATTAAAAGGTACAGTGCCAAAAGTAAAATCCCTGCAAGCTGAATGGAAACTTTTCAAAGACACCATAATAGAGGCCCTACTTAAATGTATACCCCACATTAAAAAACACAGTAAGAGAACCAAAAAAAGTGCCACCGGGGCTTAACAACCAAGTAAAAGAAGCAGTGAGAGACAAAAGGCATCGTTTAAAAAGTGGAAGTTAAATCCTAGTATGGAAAATAGAAATGAACATAGAAAATAGAAATGAACAATGAAAATAGAAATGAACTTTAAAATGTTTTTAAAGTACATCAGAAGCAGGAAGCCTGCTAAATAGCCAGTGGGGCCACTGGATGATTGAGATGATAAAGGAGAAGTCAAAGATAATAAGGTCATTGTGGAGAAACTAAATGAATTCTTTGCTTCAGTCTTCACTGCTGTGGATTTTAGGGAGATTCCCAAACCTGAGCCATTCTTTTTAGGTGACAAATATGAGGAATTGCCCCAGACTGAGGTGTCATTAGAGGAGGTTTTGGAAGAAATATATTAGCTCAACAGTGACAAGTCACTGGGACCAGATGGCATTCACCCAAGAGTTCTAAATGTGGTTTGTAATCTACCATTTAAATCAGCTTCTGTACTTAATGACTGGAAGATAGCTAATGTGATGCCAATATTTAAAAAGGGCTCTAGAGGTGATCTTGGCAATTACGGACCAGTAAGTCAAACGTCACTACCGGGCAAATTAGTTGAAACTATAGTAAAGAACAGAATTGTCAGGCACATAGATGAACATAACTTGTGGAGAGAAAGTCAACATGGTTTCTGTAAAGGGAAATCATGCCTCTAATCTACTGGAATTCTTTGAGGGTGTCAACAAACATGTGCACAAGGGGGATCCAGTGGATATAGTATACTTAGATTTCCAGAAAGCCTTTGACAAGTCCTCATCAAAGGTACTTAAGTAAAGTAAGTTGTCATGGGATAAGAGGGAAGTTCCTCTCATGGATTGATAACTGGTTAAAAGACAGGAAACAAAGGGTAGGCATAAATGGTAAGTTTTCTGAATGGAGAGTGGTAACCAAGGCTCTGTCCTGGGACCAATCCTGTTCAACCTATTTATAAATGATCTGGAGAAAGGAGTAAACAGTGAAGTGGCAAAATTTGCAAACAATACTAAACTGCTCAAGATAGTTAAGACCAAAGACTCTGAAGAGCTTCAAAAGGATTTCTGAAAACTAAGTGATTGGGCAACAAAATGGCAAATTAAATGTAATATTGATAAATGTAAAGTAATGCAAGTTGGAAAAGATAATTCCAACTATACATAGAAAATGATGGGGGCTAATTTAGCTACAGCTACCCGAGAGAGATCTTGGAGTCACTATAGGTCTCTGAAAACATCTGCTCAATGTGCTGCAGCCAGGGCCACGTTATCCATTAGGCACAGTAGGCACAGTGCCTAGGGCCTATGAAAAATGTATGGCCTCCAGAAAATTTAGGGCCTACAAAAATTCATAATTGATTCAAAAATAAGAAAAGAAAACTACTAAATCACACTTAATAATTTTTATTAGAATACATGTGCAAATTATATATTACCTGTTCTTAATATTTGGATCTCTTCATAAACAATCCAAGTATTACTTTATCACTTTATTATCAGGTCTAAATAACCTTTTACTACCTAATTACAAAGGTTCCCTGTAAGCTGGGCAGCAGCGTGGCCTCGCAGCTGCTTAATGAGCCCCGCACAGAAGCTGCCTTACTGTGGGAGGGGTATTTCTCCCTCAGTATCTGCAGTAGTTTCATGCTGGAGATGGAGTTTGCCTGTTCCACCTGGTAGGGAGGGGACATAAGGTGGAGGGGGCAATAAGTGGATGCAGGGATTTGATGGGGGGGGGAAGGGAATTTGGGGCATCCTGGCTGGGCTGGGAGATGAGAGGATTGGTATGATTACAGCAGCTATGTTCGGTGGCAGTTTCATGTGAGAAACACAGTACGTTCCAGCCTACTGGGCTGGGAGGGGAGGAGGGGGAAGCAGAGTGCATGGGGTAGGTAGATGAGGGAAGGAAGAGGTGGATGGGTGCTGGCATCTGTGTGGTGAGGTTGGGGGAGTTTGTTGGGTGCCCTGACTCACTCCTCTCTGGGCTGCAGTTGGTGCTGCAAAGGAGAGACAGAGGACTCTCTCCTGGTCTGGGGGAGGGGTGGGGAAGCAGGCTGAATGGTGGGGGGTGGTATTCTGATATGTGGATTTATAGGCAATGGGGATGCTGCTGTGGAAACTTCATTGTCTCATTAATGCATCAGAGGGAGCTTAGTCAAATATAACTTCCTTCTTGTTAAGGCTGGAGTGAGGAGGGGTTGGTATTAACTACATGCTGATTGGTGGCATAATTACAAGATCTTAAAGATGTCAGGAAAACATGATGTGGGGGGGGGAGGAGAATAATGTCGTACCCACAGTTAGACTTGTAGAGTAAATACAAAACTGACTCCTCAGCAGTTCTAGACCAAAAGTATCAGGAGGGAAAGATAAAGAGCTTGCTTTTGGCCATTTTGAGTTTGGTAACAGGAGGCAATGTGCCTAGAGATGTTAGCCTGAACTAAAAATTAGTTTGTTTGGAGGGAGACAGATTCAGAGCAGACAAAGAGGGAGGAGAGATTCTGCATTAGCAGATGTTAATGTAGGATCTGACTTCACATGTATTGTTTTTTTTCTATTGTAAAGCAGTTAGGTTGCTTTTGTACATAAGGATTATGTGGATAGGCCTAGCTCGTGACATTTGCATGATCAGGGCTCACCAAGCGGCGGCGAGCCCCGCTTGCCAGCCGCATGGTTCTGCAGTCTGTTCATGCACAGACCAGGCTGTGCTGGCTTTGTGGCTTGTAATCTTCTCACCACGGGCGAGTAGATTACATAATTTGTCGAGCCCTGTGCATGATTACATTTCAAAGAAAGCTTACATAGGTGTTAATGGCTTAAGGTAAGGAAAGAAAAAGGATTCTTTTAACAGGATTTTGGAATGTTGTAGATATCTGAAGACTGATCTTTATTTTTTTTTAAATATCCTGTGTTACTAATTAATACATTGTAAATTTTTTAATTGGAAGAACTTTGCCATGGAACCAGTTTATTTGTTTGGCCTTTCAGTTAGAGCTGGATTCCAGACAAGTGATTTCCATTCAATTATAGAATTTGTTTGGGGAAGGGCAGTGAGGCCAGATCTTTTCTATATGGTATATGTGACGGGGCAAGGCAGCCCCGCACAACCCTGGCTGGGCCCTGCAGATTCAATCTGGCTGCAGAGGCCCCTCCCCCACAGCCCTACGGAGCATGCCCGGGCTGTAGCTCCACTATAAAAGCCTGGGGAAGGACTCAGTCAGGGGAGACAGCCAGAGGAGAAGGACTGGTGAAGGGGGCTCCTGCACCGCTGTTGCCAGGGACTCCAGGAGAGGCTGGAGGAGACGCGGAGGCGAGCTGGTGCGACCCAGGGACTGCCTGCCGAGGAGATGCCAGCCTGGAGCTTGCAGCAAGCTGGGCGAGTACAGGGGAAGGAACCCCAGGGAACCAGGTAGGAAGTGGCCCAGGGCAGGAGCGGGAGCTGCCTCTCCCGCATGGAGAACCTCGGCGCGTTTCGGCTGGATTGCCCCGCTGAGGGAGTGACCTGCTACCTGGTCGCTCACAGGGCCCTGGGCCGGGACCCGGTGGAGTAGGGTGGGCCCAGGTCCCCCTACCTGGGGTGTGTCCCCGCTACAACCCTGAACTGTGTTATGGACTCAGGCCGGAGGGCCTTGGCCTGGTCTTAAAGGGCCAGCTGTAAACTGTGTTGCAGACTCAGGCCAGCGGGCCTTGGACTTCAGAGGGCAGGCAGGAGGGGCCCGCCACAGTATAGTTCTGGTTTTTATGAGTCAATGGGCATGCTAGGTGTGTTGTAAGATGAAGACTGCATCTTCAAGCTCTTTAAAAAATGGATCTGTCTACAAACTCTGAATCCATGTGTTAAAGTGCTGCTCTGAAGCTTCTACTCTTTGAGTTGGTTCCATACAGAATGTGAAAGTTTCAAACAAGAATAACTTTTATCTGTGTTTACAGATCTCTATTTCACTTGCATAGTGATCCTAAACATTCATTTAAAATACCCATCACCAACCACCTGATGTTTTATTTCCTTTCCTATTTTCATATTTGTGGCTTTATGTGCTTTCCGTGTTGCTCTATTACTTATTTTTACTGTTCTGTGTTTGTGCACTGTTAATCAAATTAAGAGTTGACATCCTAGATAAACTGTATAAGCCTGAGTGCATGCCTTTTTCTCTCCTTTCCAGTGTAAGTAAATATTCTATTAATATTTGCAAGGAGAACATGGCTGTTTGCAGTTGACTGATAGATTGCTTTAGCATCTTAGAGCTGAGCAATGTTTGGATAATATGCATTTTGGTAAGTTTAGTAGCTTGAGTTGTTAGAAAGGATAATAAAATACATGTATTCCCAGGGTAGTGTTAATATCAAATAAAAAGAAAATTAAATAAACATCGTAAGCATTGCTCATTGTTAATTATCCCTTAGTTTAAAAAAATTTTCTTCTGTACCTACAAACTGTTTAAAATATATATTTATATCTAGGTTTTTTTGTTTGTACTGCAGGTGCACATAAGAAAATTCAACCCACCCAAGGATGGAAAATGTTAGAGGGAACACTACTTATTACTACAGTTTGCATTTTACAGTTGATTTCAGAAACCCTAGGCTACTACTAAACACTGTTTCTGGTGGAAATATATGGCCAGCATCAGCCAATGTAATGTTATTTTGGAAATGATGTTGCACAATCTTGAGACACAATGTTGTCAGTTATTAGCTCTGCTGTGCAGTGCATTGCTCTGTGTATTTTACAATTGTAGTGGCGGCAACATAACCTTACTTTTCTCCTTATCAGCCAATTAACTAGCATGTGAATCCTAAGTATAATTGTAGTATACAACAAAATGGCTGCTATTTTAGAATGAAGTACTATGAATTTCTCACATATTGCACCACTTTCAAAAGCAAAAATTAAAGTGGGTGATAGACATATATAAGGGAGAAATGCCCTATATAGGGTAATTTAAGGACCTACAATTATGAGACTGCCTAGGACCTACAAAGAGCTTAATCCGGCCCTGGTAGCAGCAGTAAAAAAGCAAGCAGAATGTTAGGAATAATTAAAAAAGGAATAGAGAATAAGAGAAAATATCTTATTGATGCTATATAAATCCCTGGTACTCCCACATCTTGAATACTATGTACAAATATAGTCACCTCATCTCAAAAAAGATATATTGGCATTGGAAAAGGTTCAGAAAAGATCAACAAAAACTTAGGGATTTGGAACAGGTGCCATATGAAGACAGATTAAAAAGACTGGGACTTTTCTGCTTAGAAAAGAGGAGACTGTGTTGCCAAGAGGCAATGGTTCTTCCCTTAAGGCCACGTTTCTCAAACTGTGGGTCCCGACCTCCTTGTGAGCAACTTAGAGGGGGGTCACAGTATCACAGAGTTTGAGAACACCTGCCTTAAGGGATTCAGAGGCAATAAGCACACAAATTGGGTTAAAGATTTTACTAAGCAAATATTAAGGTAAAGTACAATGCTTAATATCAGAGTAAAATACAATACTCATTAAGCCTAAGCAAACCTCAGAATAAAATGCAGTGCCTACGTCCCTTCTGCTGCTGGGAACTCCCTGAAGAAGGACAGCAGACGGACCTCAGTGGCCAGTGCATAGCACCTTCTGTGGCTTCGGTCTACACCGAGGTTCCAATGTTAGGAATATTCCCGGCCTTTGTATACTGTTGGATCTACAGTAATCACACCTGTTTTGAGAACTAACAAGATCGTTGATGCATTGCATATTTTCCCAGATCCAATAACTAGCTTGTTGATACTTTGCATATTTTCCCAGGCCAAATAATTAGCATTATCAGGTGGGAAACATTCAGCAAAGATAGCTGTGATCTTCCTGAGCACTCCTGCACTCCCATACCAGGTGCATGGCCTTGGGACCTGTCCCAAACTTGTTGAAAGTCAGCAGTGCATTCCTACACTGTACCATCTTAATCAAACAGCTAACAAAAGAATAATAAGAAGCAAAAAGCATAAATGGCTGCCTCAAGCATCCAGGCCTGTAAGAAAATGCAGGCACAAAAGGAACAATTGTGGTACACCACCGAATTTCCTCAACCTCACAATCATCTTTGGCATTTCCACTACAGAGACGAAGGGAGGAATATGTTAGAGGTCTAAAAAATCATGACTGGTGTGGAAAAAATGAATAAGAAAGTTATTTATTTGTTCCCATAACATAAGAACTAGGGGGTTACCAAATGAAATGAATAGGTAGCAGGTTTAAAATAAACAAAAGGAAGTTTTTCTTCAATTATTAGTCAGGATGGGTAGGAATGGTGGCCCTAGCCTCTGTTTGTCAGAGGCTGGAAATGGATGATAGGAGAGGGATCACTTGATGATTACCTGTTCTGTTCAATCCTTCTGGGGCATGTGGCATTGGCTACTGTCAGAAGACAGGATACTGGGCTAGATGGACCTTTGGTCTGACCCAGTATAGCCATTCTTATGTACACTTATATATGTGCAGGGATCTACTAAAAGGTGCAGATGGTGCCCAGTGGGATTTTTAAAAGCACCCAGGCATGCAACTTTCATTGTAATCAATGGGACTTAGGTGCCCAAGAGTATTGGAAGTCCGACATGGCACCCTCTGCCTGTTTAGGTGCCTAAATAGCTTTAAAAAGCTGGTTCTGAATGATTGCTCAAGCTTATATACAGAAAGTCAGAGCAAGAATTGGAGCCCAATACCCTAGAATCTCATTTCAGCACTTTAATCTCAAAATTATCACTCGTATTCTTTGCAAATGCTAAGCACCATCAAGACTAGGTCCATCTTGGATGGTAAGCATCATCAAGATCCTGCTAGACTTTTTCACTTTGCATTGGATGGAGAATCAACAAAGGTTAAAAATGTAGCACTGCATGATATCAGTGCTGATATTTAATATCTGGAGAGACCATATTAAAACACACCTCTAGCTTTGAATATGCCCACCCTAACAATAATATAACGGGGAACCACATTAATTTTCCTCAATGAAAATCTTAAGAAAATTTTCTGACTTTTGAAACTAATTTAAAAGAACAAATTGGATTTCAGGAAATTGCTATCATTTCTAAATACCAATTTCTATCTCCTGAGCATATATTATACATTATAAAAATAGCCTATGATATATAAAATAGCCTTAAGTGAATATGATCTTCCTTATCTGTAAATATGACTTGAAAATACAGAGAGTAATTATGTTCTGTAAGATAACACCAATCTTTATTTGTCTGATTCTAACTGCACCCTAAAAATCTGTTATTTTCACATTATAGGTATTGTGCAAATAAAGCACAGGAAGGGCAGGTCTACATAGCAATATTATTTCAAAATAACTAGTGTTAGTCCGTGTCTACATAGCAGGCAGTTATTTCAAAATAGTGCCGAAATACTGTCAGGCAGGAGGACTTCTTACTCCAACTCCTGTAACTCTCATTGTATGAGGAGAAAGGAAAGTTGGAGGAAGAATGCTCTGTTTCAAAATAAGTGCTATGTAGATGCTCCCAATTTTAAAATAAGCTATTTTGAAATAAGCTGCATGTGTAGACGTGCCCTAGTAGTGCATGAACTGTCTCCACTCACTGTGGTAGAGTTATACTCTTCTGTCACATTAGCTTTGAGTGTAGGTGCAGGCAGCTTTGCATTCTGAAATTGTGGCTGACTTTTTATATAGCCCTTAGGTAATTTTCCCACAATCTATTCCTCTAAGAAGAAAACATTATAGCCCTGGGCAATGTAGTTGTATGGTGTAATTTCAAGGATGGTTTACCTTTTGGGGGATGATTTTGATGAGTTCTGTTCTCCATGAATCTGAGATTTATATCAAAGGGATAGCATCAGAATGTGAAATTACACTACAGTGTAAATTCCCAAATACTGTGTTGAGTGCCAATGGCTGGCTAGCTAGCTAGATAGGCAGGCATTTGGTCATTATTCTAGCAATGTCCCTTTATAAAACCTTTGGATTTTTAGACTGCAGTCTCTCTGAGGTTTCTATTCATGGTGAACAAGGTGATGGTTTTATGTTGCAGCTGGTTGTGCATTCCAGTAGCTAGACCGTTGTTTGGAACTGAAGAGATTCTGCTTCTTGCTTGCTAGATGACCTTAGACAAATCACTTCACTTCTCTGTACCTCTTTCCCCCCGCGCTGCACCCCCCCCCCATAAATTAGGGATAATTGTACTGATGTCCTTTGTGAGCCAGATTTCATTACATGTATGCTTGTCCTTTGCAAAGTTACTTTGGAAAAACGGAGTTTCCATACTTATGTGATCTGTTCGCTGTATGTGATCTGTTCCCTTTGTGTGTCAGTCATCTTCTTGCTTGAATGAGGACAGTAAGTTCATAGTTATCCTGTCAACCCTGCAGAACCAGTATAGAACTGTTTACAAATTTCCAGGGCTCACCAGTTACGCTGAGTAACTGCATTGCTACTGAAGGCATAAACATCATAAGAATGGCCATACTGGGTCAGACCAAAGGTCCATCTAGCCCAGTATCCTGTCTGCCGACAGTGGCCAGTACCAGGTGCCCCAGAGAGGGTGGACCGAAGACAATGATCAAGCGATTTGTCTCCTGCCATCCCTCTCCAGCCTCTGACAAACAGAGGCCAAGAACACCATTTTATCCCCTGGCTAATAGCCTTTTATGGACCTAACCTCCATGAAATTATCTAGCTTCTCTTTAAACTCTATTATAGTCCTAGCCTTCACAGCCTCCTCTGGCAAGGAGTTCCACAGGCTGACTACACGCTGTGTGAAGAAGAACTTTCTTTTATTAGTTTTAAACCTGCTACCCATTAATTTCATTTGGTGTCCTCTAGTTCTTCTATTTAGGGAACTAATAAATAACTTCTCTTTATTGGCCCTCTCCACACCACTCATGATTTTATATACCTCTATCATATCCCCCCTCAGTCTCCTCTTTTCTAAACTGAAAAGTCCCAGTCGCTTTAACCTCTCCTCATATGGGAGCCGTTCCAAACCCCTAATCATTTTAGTTGCCCTTTTCTGAACCCTTTTCAAGGCCAAAATATCTTTTTTGAGGTGAGGAGACCACATCTGTACACAGTATTCAAGATGTGGGCGTACCATAGTTTTATACAGGGGCAGTAAGATATTCTGGGTCTTATTTTCTATCCCTTTCTTAATAATTCCGAGCATCCTATTTGCCTTTTTGACTGCCGCTGCACACTGTGTGGAAGTTTTCAGAAAACTGTCCACGATAACTCCAAGATCTCTTTCCTGATTTGTCGTAGCCAAATTAGCCCCCATCATACTGTACGTATAGTTGGGGTTATTTTTCCCGATGTGCATTACTTTACACTTATCCACATTACATTTCATTTGCCATTTTGTTGCCCAATCACTCAGTTTGGTGAGATCTTCTTGGAGTCCCTCACAGTATGCTTCTGTCTTGACTATCCTAAACAGTTTGGTATCATCTGCAAACTTTACCACCTCACTGCTTACCCCTTTCTCCAGATCATTTATGAATAAGTTGAACAGGATTGGTCCTAGGACCGACCCTTGCGGGACACCACTAGTTACCCCTCTCCATTCTGAAAATTTACCATTTATTCCTACCCTTTGTTTCCTGTCTTTTAACCAGTTCTCAATCCAAGAAAGCACCTTCCCTCTTATCCCATGGTCATGTAATTTACCCAAGAGCCTTTGGTGAGGGACCTTGTCAAAGGCTTTCTGAAAATCTAAGTATACTATATCCACTGGATCCCCCTTGTCCACATGTTTGTTAACCCCTTCAGAGAACTCTAATAGATTAGTAAGACAGGATTTCCCTTTACAGAAACCATGTTGACTTTTGTCCAACAAATTATGTTCTTCTACATGCTTCACAATTTTATTCTTTACTATTGTTTCGACTAATTTGCCCGGTACTGAAGTTAGATTTACCGGTCTGTAATTGCTCGGATCGCCTCTAGAGCCCTTTTTAAATATTGGTGTCACGTTAGCTACCTTCCAGTCATTAGGTACGGAAGCCGATTTAAGGGATAGGTTACAAACCACAGATAATAGTTCAGCAATTTCCCATTTGAGTTCTTTTAGAACCCTTGGATGAATGCCATCCGGTCCCGGAGATTTGTTAACATTAAGTTTTTCTATTTGTTCCAAAACCTCCTCTAATGACACTTCAATCCGGGACAGTTCCTCAGATTCATCACCCACAAAGGACGGTGCAGATTTGGGAATCTCCCCAACGTCCTCAGCCGTGAAGACTGAAGCAAAGAAATCATTTAGTTTCTCCGCAATGGCTTTATCGTCCTTGATTGCGCCTTTTGTAGTTCGATCGTCTAGGGGACCCACAGTTTTTTTAGCAGGCTTCCTGCTTCTAATGTACTTAAAAAACATTTTGTTGTTTCTTTTTGAGTTTTTGGCTAGCTGTTCCTCAAAATCTTTTTTTGCTTTTCTTATTACATTTTTACACTTGATTTGACAGTGTTTATGTTCCTTTCTATTTATCTCACTAGGATTGGACTTCCACTTCTTAAAAGATGCCTTTTTGTCCCTCACTGCTTCTTTTACATGGTGGTTAAGCCACGGTGACACTTTTTTAGGTCTCTTGCTATGTTTTTTAATTTGGGGTATACATTTAAGTTGGGCCTCTATTATGGTGTCTTTAAAAAGTTTCCATGAAGCTTGCAGGGATTTGGCTCTAGTCACTGTGCCTTTTAATTTCTGTTTAACTAGCCTCCTCATTTTTGTGTAATTCCCCTTTTTGAAATTAAATGCCAGGGTGCTGGACTGCTGAGGTGTTCTACCCACCACAGGAATGTTGAATGTTGTTATATTATGGTCACTATTCCCAAGCGGTCCTGTAACGGTTATTTCCTGGACCTGATCCTGCACTCCACTCAGGACTAAATCGAGAATTGCCTCTCCCCTTGTGGGTTCCTGCACCAGCTGCTCCAAGAAGCAGTCATTTAGGCCATTGAGAAATTTTATCTCTGCTTCTCTTCCTGAGGTGACATGTACCCAGTCAATATGGGGATAATTAAAATCCCCCATTATTATAGAGTTCTTTATTCTGGTAGCCTCTCTAATCTCCCTCAGCATTTCAATGTCAGTATCACTGTCCTGGTCAGGTGGTCGGTTATATATCCCTACTGCTAATTTCTTATTATTGGAGCATGGAATTACTATCCATAGCGATTCTAATGAACATGTTGATTCACTTATTTTTATTTCATTTGATTCTACATTATCTTTCACATACAGTGCCACTCCACCACCCACCCGGCCTGCTCTATCCTTTCGATATATTTTATATCCCGGTATGATTGTGTCCCACAGATTTTCCTCATTCCACCAGGTTTCAGTGATGCCTATTATGTCAATCTCCTCATTTAATACTAGGTACTCTAGTTCACCCATCTTATTAGTCAGACTCCTAGCAGTTGTGTAGAAGCACTTTAAAAATTTGCCACTGCTTATTTGTCTGCCCTTCCCTGGTGCATTGGATTCCTTTGTATGCGGTTGTTTGTCTGCTCTGGCCCATGGTTTGCCCTCTCCCCTCCTCTCTTTCTGACTACAGCTTAGAGAATCTCTGTCAATGGATTCTCCTCTAAGAGAAGTCTCCCTCCGATTCACGTGCATCTCCGCACCAATCGGCTTTCCCCCATCTCTTAGTTTAAAAACTACTCTACAGCCTTTTTAATGTTCAGTGCCAGCAGTCTGGTTCCACCCTGGTTTAGGTGGAGCCCATCCTTCCTGTATAGGCTCCCCCTCTCCCAAAAGTGTCCCCAGTTCCTAATAAATCCAAACCCCTCTTCCCTACACCATCGTCTCATCCACGCATTGAGACTCTGAAGCTCTGCCTGCCTACCTGGCCCTGCGCATGGAACCGGAAGCATTTCCAAGAATGCCACCATAGAGGTCCTGGATTTCAGTCTCTTTCCTAGCAGCCTAAATTTGGCCTCCAGGACATCTCTCTTACCCTTCCCTACGTCATTGGTACCTACATGTACCACGACCACCGGCTCCTCCCCAGCACTACGCATAAGTCTATCTAGATGCCTCGAGAGATCCGCAACCTTCACACCAGGCAGGTAAGTGACCATATGGTTCTCCCGGTCATCACAAACCCAACTATCTATGTTTCTAACAATTGAATCACCCACTACTAACACCTGCCTCTTCCTAACTGGCATTCCCTCCCCCTCAGAGGTATCCTCCGTGCGAGAGGATACCGCAACATCCTCTGGGAGGAGGGTCCCAACTACGGGATGGTTTCCCTCTGCTCCCATTGGATGCTCTGTTTGCTTGAGACTTTCATCCTCCTTAAGAGCACTGGGGCTCTCAGACTGGAGGTGGGACAGTACTACAATGTCCCGGAAAGTCTCATCAACTATCTCTCTACCTCCCTTTTAGCTCCTCCAGTTCAGCCACCCTGGCCTCCAAAGCCCGAACCCAGTCTCTGAGGGTCAGGAGCTCCTTGAAACGGGTGCACACATACGCCACCCACCCACAGGGCAGGTAATCATACATGTTACACTCGACGCAATAAACAGGATAGCCCCCACTCTGCTGCTGGGCTTCTGTCTCCATTTTTCTAATGAATAAGTTTAAGCAGAAACTGGGATTCTTTTTAAACCTCTGGAATATAGATTATTATAAGAGTTGTTTTTAAGAAGGTCAGAAGTCCCTAGTGCCCTCTAACCTCCCCCCCAACCTCCTTCTCCAAATTCCCTGTTAGCTGTTCCTGTTCGCAAGCTCCCTGGTCGCTGAGTCACAGGCTTATATAGCTCTGGTAGCCCCTTCCCCTGACTGAGGCTCAGCCAATTAACAGAGGCTTCTAGATTGCAAACCTTTTAGAAGCTCCTTCAAACAAACAAACCAACCAACCAAACACACAAACACAAGCTCAGCACACAGCAAATAACTCCCCCACACACAAACACACGCTCCAGACAGCCACTTACCACAAGGGTCCCGCTTTTACTCCTCTTTTACCTTACAAGAATAAGTCCTTCCTTGCAAGGTTAAAGGAGGAAAGACCCACTTGATTTTCATATCCTATGTTGAGGTTAGCAGGGTTGGCAGTTAGAGAAAACAACAGCCTTATTAATTGTGAACTCAGCACATTTTATCTGGAAGTCAGTAAGAGACAATATTATAGGAAAAGTTTCTTCTGGCAGAACATTCACTCCAAAAGTGCAGATTTACTCAGCTCTTAGGAGCATTAATGGAAGTTTCACTGTTATCATATTGCACACTGTGTACAGAACTCTGTGACTGCAATTTCCTCCATACACAGTCTTATTGGCACATCGGTATATTACTATATGTAAAATAAACAGCATGCAAATGCAATGACTACTAAACTAAGAGAATCTTGTGTATTAGGGTGAATTTCTGCATATTGCAGGTACAATGTTCAAATAATATCTGCTTTCCTGTTTTCCATATCAATTATGGATAGAGTTAATGAACATTTTATTACTTGAAGATGAGGCTTTTAAGTTTTCTAATTTTCTAATAGTAAAATGGAATCCTGGGGTCACTTTTTATGTCTTAGAACTAAAGGATAATTCATTGCTGTATAGTACCAACATTACAACATGAATAAAGTTTCATTGTGTATTCAGACAGGAGCTATTCTGTTGTTCCATGTGAGGGTGAAACATTCTGTGTATGGATATAATGATGGAACTCATATACAGGTGAATGAATAACAGTTGAAACAGAATAACAGTTTACTACCTATAGCTCTATACCTGCAATTTCTATTCCAGTCAATGGATGTTTTGCTGGCTTAAAGACTGCTTGGATTGGACCCTACATATATTTTCTCATACTGTAGTGGGGCTCTGCTTCAGCTGGGAGAGGTTAAACCAGGCTGGAGGGATCTTGTGCAGAGCCCTAGCCAGTCAGGAAAAGGCTCATAGGGAGCCAATCAGAGGACGGCTTGCTGGGGCAGCCCTATTTATAGGGAGCTGTTGAGTAAAGTAGCAGGAAGCTGGGTCCTGACCAAGCAGGGTACAGGACTGGTTCCCTGGGAGAAGAGTCTTAGGTGGAGCAGTGCTGGGCAGGCTCAGGGGAGAAGAGAGAAACTCTAGTGTGATACCTGCCAGGCTGTAGGATTTGACACAAGGGCCATGAGGGTACAAGGGTCATGGGGAACTGGCCCAGGAAGCATGAGCAGTAAACGGGGAGTGAAGGAGAGCAGGACAATGCTGCTGCCAGAGGGTCCCTAGGCTGGGACCCAGAGTACTGGATGGGCCTAGGTTCCCTCCCCTTTGCACTACACCTGTCCACCACATAGCGTGACCTATACAGATTGCAGCTTGCCTGTAGGCAAGGGGTTTGATTTTTGGGCCAGCAGTTGGCCACTCAGGCAGGTGTAAGAGTTGAGGACTACTGATATCCCCCAGAAGGGAGTGAGAACTGAGTGGTGGGCACTGCCAGATGGCAGTGTCCCAAAGAGGACACCACAGTCCAGGGAGCAACATGGGTCCATGGAGACACACTGGAGGGCAAAGGTAAGATGGGTGAGACACTGGCCGGAAGGCAGCACACTCGATTGTCACAGCTAATTCCTGGTGTGACCAGAAGGAGGTGCCACAGCAGTGCCTTAACCTCCCTCCCCCCTTACAGATAAACATGCTTTTTATCATAAGTGTATGTAGTGCTACAGATTTCTTTGCAGGCTGGTAAATAGGTGTAGAACTGGCATCCAGGAGTGCAGTTCAAATGTCAGTTTGTTGGTTTTGGACACAGTTGGTATTAGTCCTTTTAAGATGTCAATAAATAGTGTATGTGAAATATTTAATTACCATTTTATTGCTATAGTCCTGTGCTTGCTGTTTCATGAACCATAGTCAGCACATTTTACCCCCTCAGAGTGATTTTATTTGTATTTGGCAACAAATAGTGCTTATCCTAAGATCAACCTCCCTTAAGGACTTGAAACTATCATCAGTTTATCAACTCCCCAAAGAGAAGAGCATTTAAATTCTGCCCCATACGAGATGTAACTATAGCTACAGATATTGTATCAGATCACATGCAGTGGATTGGAAGAGCTGAATATAGCCAGAAACCTGGGACTTGTGCTGCAATGCTTTGTGCTGCAATGACATGAGACCTCTTACTGCTGGCTTATCATGGAAAGGGGTCCTGCTGCTGAGGACAGAATAAGGCAGGCCTTCCCAGGAACCTTGTGAGAAGGATTAGAGCTCTTCTATGAGAGCTTTGTGGAGACGTGCATGGAGGATTCCTGCTCCATCTCTAGACATGTTAATCTGTTCCTGGGATCCCTCACTGTGTAGACCCAGTGGCCACCACAGATCACACCCAACTTCCTTAACTCACATTTAGAAAGATGATAAACGCGAACTCACCAGAAGTGCCTTCCCAGGGATCAGTGAGATGTTCTGGGAGGAGAGGATTGTCTCCAAGGTTATTGGCTCTCAGTGACATTGGTTCAGCAGGCTTGCCAGGTAACCATTCTCCTCTTCCTCTTCCTCCATGCTGCTGCCACAGGTTGCCTGAGGAGTGTCTTGGGAGGAATCCACAGACTGGCTAGGGAATCTGGTCTGGTCCCGCTCCTCATGAAGGGCAAGTTGCATGCAGCTGTCATAGAAGTGGCTTGATTGTGGTGATGCTCCAGACTGCCTATTTGCCTTTTTTGCCTTTTGGTACAATGCCTCAGCTCCTTTATTTTCACTCGGCACTGCTGGGCATCCCTGGTATGTCCTTTTTCCTCCAAGTTCTTTGCAATCTTGGCATAGACATCAACGTTTCTTTTGCTGGTTCTTAGTTCTGTGAGAACAGATTCCTCTCCCCACACAGCAATGGTGTCCAGGATCTCCTGCATGCTCCACAGAATCATAGAATACTAGGACTGGAAGGGACCTTGAGAGGTCATCGAGTCCAGTCCCCTGCCCTCATGGCAGGACCCATGCTGGTGCTCCTCTGCAATCCTGGGAACTCTCATGGTCAGGTGTGCTGCCTGCTGTGAGGTCTGCTGGCCGCACAGGAAATTAAATTGTTTTTCCTGTTCGCATGAAGAGCGGTAGGGTTGAAAGTCCTGGCCAGAGTGATCACTGTGGGACATCTCCCAGAGGCCAAGAATGTTGACTTTCACAGCACTGAGTCTGCACTATGTAAAGTCCATCATACAAAGTTGAATTTAGTGTTACTCATCGTGAAAGCAAAAGTGCAGAAATCAGCTTTAATGCCCCTTAAAGCTGACAGAATAGGCTTGGTGGTGTGGACTCATTGTTTAGAAAATCAACCTAATGCAGTTAAGACCTTAACTCCCATTATAGGCCAGGCGTAAGGCTCCCTTATGCACAAGAAGGTAGTTTACTTTCTAATTTGTAAGTTTAAGTAATCTAAATTAATGTCAGTATATAAAGAAGGTATACGTCAAAGTAATGGTCTACTGTAACTCTCATACCCTCTTGTTAGCTATGTAACCTTGCTACATATTTCAGTCCTATTAGTAGGTTTGTTAGACCAATTAGACTCTATTAGGTTGAAGAGTCTAATAGAGTCAAACTGAGTAGTGTTATAGAAAGAATCTGTTTATAAAGTATGTGATAAGTGGTATGAGAGCCCCATTTAGGCAGCTAAAAGAAGGTGTAGGCCACATCAAGTTAGTCTAACTCCAACTCTCCTTTGAATTTGGTCCATTGAGTTTAAAGGATTTCAGAGGAGTTTTTGGTACTGCAAAATCTTTAGATCTCTTTTGTGTCTTTGGGGAAGATCTTTTCTTTCTATCACAAAAATAAAAGTTTAAATTAGAATCCACAGTCATAGAACCATAGAGCTGAAAGAGACCTCAGGAGGTCATCAAGTCTGCTTGACCAATCTGGCAGGACCAATCCCAATTAGATCAACCCAGTCAGGGCTTTGCCAAGCTGAGACTTAAATACCTCTAGGGATGGAGACTCCACTACTTCCCTAGGTAACCCATTCCAGTGCTTCACCACTCTCCTAGTGAAATAGTTTTTCCTAATATCCAACCTGGACCTCTCCCACCACAACTTAAGACCATTGCTCCTTGTTCTGACATCCGTCACTACTGAGAACAGCCTTTCTCCATTCTCTTTGGAACCTCCCTTCAGGAAGTTGAAGGCTGCTATCAAATCCCCCCTCACTCTTCACTTCTGCAGACTAAACAGACCCAACTCCCTCAGCCTCTCCTCATAGGTCATATGCGCCAGCCCCCTAATCATTTTGATTGCCCTCCGCTGGACCCTCTCCAATGCGTCCACATCCTTTTTGTAGTGGGGGGCCCAGAACTGAACACAATACTCCAGATGTGGTCTCACCAGAACCGAATAAAGGGGAATAATGACATCTCTGGATCTGCTGGCAATGCTCCTCTTAATGTAACCTAATATGCCATTAGCCTTCTTGGCTACGAGGGCACACTGTTGACTCATATCCAGTTTCTCATCCACTGTAACCCCCAGGTCCTTTTCTGCAGAACTACTACTTAGCTGGTTGGTCCCCAGCCTGTAACAATGCATGGGATTCTTCCGTCCCAAGTGCAGGACTCTGCACTTGTCCTTGTTGAACCTCATCAGATTTCTTGTGGCCCAATCCTCCAATTTGTCTAAGTCACTCTGGACTCTATCCCTGCCCTCCAGTGTATCTACCTCTCCCCCAGCTTAGTGTCATCTGCAAACTTGCTGAGGGTGCAATCCATCCCCTCGTCCAGGTCATTAATAAAGATATTGAACAAAACCGGTCCCAGAACCGAACCTTGGGGCACTCCTCTAGAAACCGACCGCCATCCTGACATCGAGCTGTTGATCACTACCCGCTGGGCCCGGCCTTCTAGCCAGTTTTCTATCCATCTTACCGTCCATTTATCCAATCCACATTCCCTTAACTTGCTGGCAAGAATATCGTGGGAGACCGTATCAAAAGCCTTGCTAAAGTCAAGGTATATCAATCACATCCACTGACTTTCCCATATCCACAGAGCCAGTTACCTCATCATAGAAGCTAATCAGATTGGTCAGGCATGACTTGCCCTTTGTGAATCCATGCTGACTATTCCTAATCACTTTCCTCTCCTCCAAGTGCCTCAAAATGGATTCCTTAAGGATCCCTTCCATGATTTTACCAGGAACCGAGGTAAGACTGACCGGCCTTCTAAAACCATTTTCAAGTAAGGGCCAAATCCTGCAGTTCTTCCTCACTTCAAACTGCTTCTGAACCTTATGAGAATTTGGACCGAGATTAGAAAAGATTAAATAATAAGAGTTTTTGGTTTGCCAATTTCCTGTGAATTTTACAACACATACATCTCTCATAATCTGTTTGTTTTACATAAAATATATCTGCTATCACACAGAGGGAAAAAATAAGCATAAAAAAACCTCATACCAATGCTCTCTGTATTGTAGATCAAGTGTCTTCAATGCCAAGAAAACATGAACCTAAGAATAAGGAAAAATATCCCTCTTCCTGTTCACTTCAGCTTTCTCCCTCCCTCCCCCCTTCTCTCTCAGCAGCTGCAGTAATTAGCTAACTGACTGCTTATAAGCTACATCAAGCATTTAAAAGACCAGTGGTGAAATGTGACAGTATGTAGGGTTGTGGGAGGGGGAATAAATAAATAAATGCTTAACACCTCTCTGAGAGTGTCTAGTGGGGTCAGCACATTCCTGTGTTTCAGTTGAGAATTTTTTCTTATCAAGGTTTGGGTTTCACTAGTTTTTTAAATGTATTTCTTTGGTTCTCCATATCATTACTGTGATGGGACACACCCCGCCCCTCGTGTTTTATGAAATGGACTTATGGACACAAATATACATAACTCAAAGATGCTTGGGTCAAATTGCCTCATGTAACCTATCAGCCTTAATATCCGAATCTGCTGGGTCTGTATTTCTTATTTTTGTGTATGTATCATATATTAATCAATAGAAATTTTTGTGCTATACTTTCTGCTGTATTCCGACTTGGCATTGTTTTACACCTACTTTCCACAGATGCACATGACTACAGGGGTGTATCTACACTGAAGGTCTTAGCTCAATTTGCTTAGTTTATTTCAAGTTAAGTCAATTGTGTATCTTATTTCAAAATAGCTTATTTAGAAATAGGGAGTGTCTACACCACTTATTTTGAAATAGAGCACTCTTCCTCCAACTTCCCTTGTTCTTGGTACAATAAGGATTACAGGAGTCAGATTAAGACGTCCCCCAGCTTGACAGGATTTTGACTGTATTTTGAAGTAATTGCCTGCTGTGTAGACGCAGACTAAGTTATTTCGAAATAGTGCTAGTTATTTTGAAATTGTGTTGCAATGTAGACATACCCCAGAAGATACTAGTCAGTGAAGAATCAGGCTCCTAGAAAACATACTGAAAGTTAACACCTGAAAGTAGATAATTACCAATATACGGCATTCAGTTCTCTTTATTCTTGCTCCCCTGAGAATTAACAAACAAGCAAACTAACAAAAAGCCAAATAAGAGACTTTAGGAACAGTCCAAAATGAAGAATACTGCTAAGACAAACAGTTAATGTCTGTTATCCCAGCTGCTAACTTAATTAATGTAATGGAAAACATCTTGAGGGAAAGCATTGCATATGGTTATTAGCAATTAACCCACCACCCTAAAAATCACAATTCCTGCTAATAACAGAACACAGCACAGTTACTTTAATTACAATCTCTGCACGAGAGCTGCTATCAGGAGGGAAGGTGAAATCCTGCTACTAGCCAGGATTTAAAAAGCAGGCAGAAAATTGAAATGTTGGGGGGTGGGGGTGGGGGTGGAAGAACGGAGATTATGGAGAAACTTGTGCATGGTAAGATACACTTTAGTTCTATCAGAGTGATGCTGATAATTAACAGATATAAAGGTTAAATGTAAAGTGGAGGGAAAAGGTGATGGTATGAAAAATGGTCTCCATAGAATTTGTGAACTGACAATGACTTGTAAGTAGTATGTCCAATGTTTGGAAAGTATAATCATGTTGGAGCTTCTGTGAATCCCTCTCTGAGCAGCTGGAGGGGAGGCCAATAAAAATTGTGTTTTCCATCCTATATAGAAAGTCCCTTGGTACTAACCACTGGAGATGCTAAGTAGCAGTTAATTAGCTAATCGAGTAGTTGATGGAATGTCCACTGACTACTTGATTAGTTGACGGGTGGGGGGAGAGTGGCTCTGCAGTTTAAATATAGTAGGAGCCGGGCATGAAGAGTTGCAGGGGGGTTAGTTTATGGGGGCAGCATGAGCCGGGACTGAGTAGTCCCAGCTCATGCCAACTCCAGGACCTCTGCGGCTCTGCCTCCCTTGCTCCACCTGCACTGCAGAGATGGTGCTGGTGGGGAAATGGCTTTTAAGCTGGCTTCCACCAGCACTGGTTTCTGCTTCTACCCCTCCTTTCTGCCTCTGATACAGGTGCAGCAAGTATGTGGGGGGAAGCAAGTAGTTGAATTGTGACTTGACTACCTGATGAGCCTAAGCTTATCGGGAAGTCAGTTCCTCGAGTAATCGCTTACATCCTTACTAACCACTGAGGGACATTTTTCACTGTCTTTTTTACCTGGTGTAGTCCCACTAGGCTAGATTGTAATTTGCCCTGCTGCATTCACTTGGGGCAATAGGAAGGTGTAAGGAAACTCCCATGCAGCTGCCCAGTTTGGAGGAGCTACTTAGACCATGTTCTCTGCATCAAGCTAGCAGGCAGAGCCAGGGCTTGTGGAACATGGTGTGGAGAGCAGGAAAGGAATTGTTTTGCTGTTAAACAAATATAGGCGTTCTATTCAGAATCTCACATACTAAGAGATACGTCACAGTATTTAGTGCCTTGATCGAGGTATACTTTAAATTATGTAACGAGGGTTGTATAACAATGGGCAAGTGTTCACTGGGATTGGCAGGGGTTGTGGAGAGATCTCTGGACTGGATCCACACTGGGTGTTGCCACACAGCACTGTAATTTTTGGGTGCTTGGAAAACCACTGGAACACACAAACATAGGGTAAGTTGGTTATGCTCCCTCTACAATGAATGGGGAGGGGTAGATATCTAAGATGAGCAAATCCAGCATGCTAGGTGGGGAAACACCTAAATTAGACAATCAGTAGATGCATGATGAGTGGGGTTGGGTCCAAAACAGCACCACTCTAATGGAGTTTAAGATGTAAATCTAGGCTGGAGGGAGATGCCTCTCTCAGCCTGTGACCTTCTGCTGGCGACACTGTTCTGGAGTCATGTGTCTCAGCTGTTTCTGATAATAATATAATGGTGGTGACAAATGCCTAACTTCATACAAAACTATGATGAAGGTAGGTGGCTGGGCTAAAAGTGATAAGGCCCATCCCCTGCCCACTCCACCATTCTTCATGAAGTCAGGCATGTTCCGACAATGCCTATTGGAGCAGGTTCCGCAGGCATGAATGGCCATCAAGGTCTATTGCCACCTGGTTTGAGGATTATGCTGGGGCAAAGGCAGCCACGTGCCTGCCTGAGGCAGCAGTACAGGTGCTCAAAGGCAGGAACTTAGCAAGGATTGTGGCTCTTAGTGGTGCTTAAATCTGGGACTCAGGAACCAAAGCAGATCTGGTTACTTGGGCACCTTTGTGGATCTGGGCTTCTAGCTTTCACTATACAGCCATTTCTCTACACTATGTCCCACTCTGACTGCCACTGGCTTGGCTTGGCTTCCCCCATGGAAGCACTAGGGTAGACATAGCCAGGTTGATATTTTTGTCCTTGGGTTGTCTTGCCTAGACCTGCTCGGACCAGGCCTTGGCAATGTAGTGATAACAGTACCAGCAAGCCCTGGTGCTTTGCCTATGCTAGTGCTCCTACAGTTACTGTCACCCATGCAAATGAACCAGTGATCTAACTGGTAAGACATACATCACTTGGACACAGAACAGGGCTGTATTTGTAAAGTGGCGCACACTGCCACTGTGTCCAAATTCAAATGTTGCTAACAGTTTAGCAAACCCAGCTTAGGAAACCCTAATGATTAGAGGAGTGGTACATGAGTTTACAATAGATGCTTAACTATGCAGAGTTATTAATATGCACAAATATAGAATCAGGAAGAAATTTTCCCCAGGGCATATTGGCAATTAACTTGACTGAGACTCATCTGTTAGGAAACGGTGGATTAATTTTACATGTTTAGTTTCCTGCTACTGGGAGGAAGGGAGCCCAGTGGTCCCTTCCTTCTTCTATTCCTATGTACCATGGTTTCCTAACTTCCACTAGTTTCTTGGCAAATGTAGATTGTTTTCTGGCTGGTCTTACATAGGTGGAAATATGACTCATTGTCTTGTTTGTTTTTTGTCTTGTTTTTGATAAAATATTACTATTACTCTTGTAATTGTCCCAGATTTAAGTGGCCATTCTTTGGCGAGTTATTTTGCCGAATCTTTCTTTCGGCCTGCAGACTTGAGTGAAACGTGGGAACTGTGGAAAAAATATTCTGCTGCTCAATTTACATTGTTTCTTAAATTTCAGGTGATTGCTTTTTGCACACGTATGCTGTAATATGGCCCACAATCCATGGGCATCCCCATATGAAAAGTTCTTGTTTGGTTTGAGAAAGATGGACAAAAAGTACAGCTGAAGATGCTATTGGGAGGTCAGTCTCTGTGTTCAGGAATGTATGGGACTTGTGCTGAGTCCCCCTGTCCTCAGGAGCTAAAACCTATATGAAAATTCAGGGTGATTGCTGGGAAGTGGGTTCAACTAGTTCCAGCCAGGATATAGAGGCAATGAAGGGGAAGATTTATTTTGGCAGCAAGAACTTAAACAGAGGAGGGAATCCAAGTTTGGAAAAGTCAAGGCAGAGGTTTATGGTTTGCTTTCAATCTGAAATAAAGCTAAAATGCTGAGATGGGGTTTGGACATGAATTCAAGCTCTGAGGTGAGAGTAAGTGAGAACTGTGTTGCTCCCAGAAAACTATAGTGCTTGTTAATAATAAAGCATTGAGCAATAGCTGACGAAGAGAATTCACTAAAGTTCCTTTTTCTCTGGAAAGGAAGTATGGTTTTGGTGACTCTAATCCTGAATCTTCATTGATTGACTGTTCCACTGTAAATAAATACTGATGTAATCACTGGACCAGAGAGAAGGAAAGAGAATGACACTATAGTCCAGTGGTTAGGACACTGACTTGAGAGATGGGGGGGGGGGACGCTTATCCAGTACCCCTTCTCTATTCCCTCTTTCTTTTTCTGCAGGTCTGATAGGCGAGACTGAGAAAGCTAAACCACATGAGAATATCCTATCACTCCATCCTTTCTTCCCCTCTAGCGAAGAGGGGGGATGGAATCTGGGTCTTCCAAATCTCAGAGGAATGCTCTAATCACAGAGTAAAAAGTTTCTAAGTTTCACCATCTCTTTGATTTTTTGGGCCATCTCTGCAACCCGATCTGCTAAGCAACTTTTAATCATGCCTACCGAATTGTGTCCCATACGCAACTTAAGCAACCAAATGCCAGTCTTCTAGTTTGTGAATTGCTTTGTGGCTTAAATGGGCGATAAGTATCTGGATGCATGAGGGGTGGCCACAGGACATGGCCCAGAGACAGAAAAATAGGTACTGAAGGAACTTTTGGATTGCAGTGGAGCCAAAGCTGGGAGTGAGGCTTGGTCTACACTGCAGACTTAGGTTGCCATAAGGCAGCTTATATCAATCTAATTTTGTCAATGTAGGCACTACAGCCTTCATTCCACAGATGTATTAGCATGTTTGCACTAGTGCTGGATTGGCAGGCAGTGATTAATCCAGTAAGGCTTGATTTATCAAGTCTAGTACAGATGCGATACATCGACCCTCAGTCGCACTCTGGTACTCTACCTCAACAAAAAGCATATGAGGAGCTGACTGGAGAGAGTCTCTAATCAACACACTGCAGTGAACTCTCTATTGTAAGGAGTTCTAAGTAAGTCAGCTTCAGCTACATTATTCATGTAGCTGCATAACTTAGATCGTGCTTAGGCCTTGTCATCTACACCAGCATAGCTCCACCTCCATGAGAGGCATAGGGCTTTTGTCAATGTAGTTAGGGTGATACAGTGCCTGTGTAGACACTGTCTTACTTGCATCAGCTTTCATTCTTGTCATAGAGCTGTGAAATTGACACGCAAGCTGGACTGTTACTGGATGTGTGGGTGGGGGGCACGGACAGCTAGAGCCAGACTGCTTCAGGGCTCCCTGCTTACAGCCTGGCTGCCCCCAGGCTCCTCACTTCCAGCCCAGCTACTGTTTTGGTTTCTTGCTCTAAGCTGTGCTGTGCCTGTCTGGCTCCCCCTCCGTGCTAGGCTTGTGCTCTGAGACTTCTGGCTCCTCACAGGGAATTTAGTTAGAGCCTCCAAGTTATGAACTCCCTGCTCCACTTCAGGAGTCCAGATGGCTACCTCTCCAGCTCTTGGCTTCTTGCTGCTGGGAGCCCAGATGGCCCCTACTGGGTTCTTGGCTCTTTGCTACAGTTGGCTCCCAGTGGGGAGCTCTGCACCCTTGATGCAGCCACCAACCTGCTGGGATCCCATTGTGGAGGGTCCAAACATAGGTTGACTTATGTTTTCAGTGTAGACTGTTATATTGGCTTCCTTCTCATCCTTCTAGTTACAGAGGAGGCTGTACGAATCGGCTCTCTTCAGAACTGGGTTAACAGGAAATCAATTCTGCATTGCTTTCTGTGAAAACATTACTTTGCAATGTAATTCCAGTGGAAAATCTGAGTAATGTACTTGTGTATAAACGCCATTGTTCATGAATGTAACAAAGAGCACTAATTTGTAGTATAAAATAACAATGGGCAAAAAAAGCCACTTCATAAATAAAAACTGCAAATGCAAAATGTATTTTGACCATATGTTTCTATGTAGTTTGTGTCTGTTGTTTTCTCATTGATGTTCATATAGCACAACTCCTTCTTTAGTACCAGGGTGTGCAGCACTGGAGCTGCACCCATTCACACTCACTGAGGATCTGGCCCATAACTTAAAACTAACCATGTCCATTCTCTTAATGGACACTGCCAAAACCTGGTTCAATAGCAATAGGTCTGTTCCTGCAACTCACTCCTGTGAGTGGTTCTGCTGTCCCACTGAAGTCAGTAGGTTGCAGGATGCTTCCATTTAAAATATAACTCAGGAAATAATACTAGATAATGATCAAAAGAAATAATACAATGCAGAGTCGAGACCTATCTTTCAGTTTTGGAGAACATTTTGCACATCCTTATTTGCACATCATTGTGTGAATGTTTTTATAACTACTTGATATGTCATAAATATGCATTAAACTCATGAAGGGCTTTCAAATGTTAATTTGAGAAGAAAGTTAAATGATTTGACCAATGGATCTTTACAAATTTTTTTTTAATCGTCTTGTAAAAACCTAGTTTGTCTCATTGGGTAAGCTAGCTGGACAAAATTTTTGCATAGTCTTGGCTGATTTGTCATGCACTGATCTGAAAGTCGTTTCAGACTGGGAATGGCATCTCAGCTATAATTAACGTTCAGCCTTGATGTAAAGGTCTATTATTTTATGGAAGATTTTTCTAGGGTTTAAGAAGTAAAAATGATTAAAAACCTATGTGCACTCCAGGAGATAATGAGATTAGCTGAACACAGGGCCCTGCGGAGTTAAAATTACTCCAGATGCAGGAAAAGGCTTAGCAGCTCATTGGAAAGCTCAGGGTACAGTTAATCTGCACTGGGTTCTTATGTGCGCTATATATTTTCTTTACATTTAAAAAAGACATTGAAACATCCTTGATACAATCCCAGGGGCACTGTCACTTCAGACTTCAAAACAATGAACAATATTGTATAAAAATTTTCTTGTTATGATCCCTAAGTATTTCAACAATGCCGTTAGAAAATAGAAACCATTAACACTCAGAACTTGTGTGTCTTGTTACAGGAATTAAAGGGAAATTAATTCATAGTTCTTCTAAAATGGCTATTTACTCCCAAACATCTTGATGGTAGTAATATCTAAACAATGAGTATAAGTTGTGTGCTTCTGCCAGGTGGGCCAGCTCATGGTGCCCTCTTTGGTGGACCACTCTAGTCAACTGCCCTGGCTGCCCACTCCAAAGACCACCCCAGATTGGAGCTGTTATGGAAGTAGTTTGGGCCAAACAGAGGTGAAAGTAAGCAAGTGCTCCCTGGTGCACAGCTCTGGTAAGAGTTGTGGCAAAAGCCAGCAGGGAGCTATTTAAAGAGCTGTCAGGAACCCACGTTACTATAGGATGGTACCTGTAAGTTACTTTTACCAGTGGACCCAAACCAACTTTGCTTAAGTGAATAGAAATCAAGTTGTCTTCAGCTGGAATTGGATGGGAGTTCTTAGTAGGTTGTTTCCTGTCTTCCTGGTCTAGTGATATGAAGATCATGGTGTGATGGGGAAACTGCAAGTAGCCTATTCCCCCTGTGGTGTTGTGGCCCCTTTCCTAGGTTAGATCACTCCTTAAACATGCTCCTTCCACACTGAGAGACTCATTACCCTATGGCTACGTGTACACTGGCAGATTCTTCCGGAAGAACTCTTTTGCGGAAGAGTTCTTGTGCAAAAACTCTTCCACAAGAGAGCGTCTACGCTGGCATGTGCTTTTGCACAAGAGCACCATGCCACTGTAGACGCTCTCTTCCACAAGAAAGCTCTGATGGCCATTTTAACCATAGGGCTGGCTTGAGCAAGAAATTCATGTTGCCTGTCTACACTGGCCTCTTCTGGAAGAGCTCTTGTGCAAGAGGGCTTATTCCTTGTGGGGAGAGGAATAACTCTTCTGGTAGAAGCCCTGTTTTACAACACTATACTGTAAATTTACTTCTGGAAGAATGCTCGTGCAGTGTAGACAGCCAGCAAGTTTTTGCGGAAGAACGGTTGTTCTTCCGGAAGAAGCTGCCAGTGTAGACGTAGCCTATGTGTGCTTTCTTTTACTCCTTACCCTATGTGTGTGCTAGAACTATCAGGAGAGGGGCCTTCTTTCTCAGTGTCCACGAGGAAGGAGGGGAGTCTCTCTCTCTCTCTCTCTCTCTCTCATAGCAGCCAACTTTCAGGAAAGAAGCATGGGGAAGGGTGGTCTTATTTTCAATTCTCTGCACCAGAGACTTCCTGTGTGACTTTGCTGGGTAAGTCACTTGGGTATGTCTGCAATTAAAAACTCATGGCTAGCCTGTGCCAGCAAACTTGGGCTCATGTAGGGCTGTAAAATCCCATTTAAAATGTTAACTGGTTAAACTATATGTTTAACTAATTAACTGGCTTTTTGTGGGCCAGGTGAGAGCGTGTTGCTAACTGGTCACCAGTTAACTCGTTAGCCATTTACATCCCTAAGCTGTTCAATTGCAGTATAAATGTCTGGGCTCTAGCAGAACCTGGTTTCTAGAATGCTGCAAGATAAGAGGGTCCCAGAGTTTGGGCTTCAGCTAAACTGCACCACAGCCCAATCTGTGAGCCTGAGTCAGCAAGCATGGACTAGCTGTGGGTTTCTAATTGCAGCATAGATCTTAGTCAGATTTTTTTAAACGGTAGTTAAGCACCTATCTGCAGCTTTATGTTCCTAAATACCTTTAAATCTGTCTTGCAGTAGCTCTGTGCCTCGGTTTTTCTTCTGTAAAATGGGGATAGTTGTTTTGAGAGTTGATGTATTACATTTGTGAAGTGCTCAGACAGTGGCAATATGGGCCATGTAAGTACCATACATAGAATGCAGGCGCATCCAGAAGAGTAAGAATGAAAGAGACGTGATAAGAGCTAACCCCACAAGGGGGAGAACCAGGTCTTGTCTAGCAACCAGGAGAAAGGAGAGCCTATTGCCTAGCTCCCAGTAGTAGAGGAAGTAGGAAATAGATAAAGCTCTTCTCCCAGTAGCTGGAAATAATGATGAAAAATGTGTTTACAGATAATGAAGGTTATTACAGGAATAAACCTCTCCTCAATTCCAGCTATATGTTGTCTGCCTCATTCCTTGTTGCACACTATAAAGGAGGTTGTAGCAACCATTTGGGCTCAGGAGACATCTTTTTATAGAAGGGGAAGTGAAGTTACCTCTCATGAGAGAAGAAGCAGCGAGTACACAGGTGAGAAGGGAGGTGGCTAAAATGCAGGGGAAAAGACCAGGAAAGGGAATACAGGACAACAGCATTAAGTTCTATGTCTTCTCTCTTTCACACACTAGCTGGTGAAACAAAGAATAAGCAGAGGAAATGGGGGAAAAGATGGGAGTGCAGGTGTGAGAGGTGAGGTAGGATAGTATGGTATTTATTGTATTGCTGTCATGTGTAGAAGCCCCAGATGTAGACCAGGATTCCATTGTGGTAGGCGCTGTCCCATCAGAACAAAAAGATGGTACCTCCTTGACTTCTTTTCCAAAAGGAGCCTTAACTTCTCCTTGATGGTCCAAAAATAATGAGAATGGTTTCTAATTGGGCTAACAGCTGTAGTTATAACAAAGCTCACTTTCAGCCCTTGTTTGTAAAAGCACATAATACACCTTACTGAATATTAATAACTTGTCTAAGTGATCTACCAGCAACTGCTACTGGTGTGAATGGTCTGACTGGTTTAACTCAGGGAAAGGTGTAAAATAATTGCTAGATTAGGTCCTCAATGATTTCTATCGATAATAAGACTTGATATCCATGTCTGCACCTGCTGTATCTTTCTTGCTTTGGCCAGTGCTAAGGAACACAGCTGTCTTGTGTGTGTACTGTGTTCCCTATGAGAAGGGCCATTGCTTTGTATCTTGTTTTCTTCCTTGATGTGCTGTCTGTGGTCTATCTCTGTGTGGCAGTGGGCTCTGTGACAGCTGAAGTGAGAGACCTCTCTGCTCAGGAATGTGAGGTGCCTTTGAGTTTTGAGGGGTTGTGTGCAGTGGGCAGGGGAGGCTGCAGGGGAATTGTAGGGACAGTGCTGGGGGCAAAGGGAGGGCTACCACTAGAGTTGGAAGCTTTGGTCAGAGTCCCAGGTATGTTGGAGTGTGTGGGATGAGTGTCTGAGGCCAGGGCTGGGAGTTCTGTACGGGCTGTGGATCACACCATCTGTACAGGGGAGGCGCTGAAAGCCACTGACCCAAACTGGAAACCCCATGTGATGGAAACCACTTGAAGTTAGGGGGTGCAGCAGCATCCCAGTTCCAGGCCCTACGGCAGGCTGTGTGTGGGGGAGGGAGCACTGAAGCAGCGGGTTGTTGAGGGATGGGGGGTGGGAATAGAGGCTTTGGAGGAGAGTGGGGAGCAGTGAGGCAGCGGGCGTGGGGGGGGGGGGGGGCTGGGTTATGCTGTGCGTGGGAAAACCAGAGGTGGGGGGGCGGGGGAGAAGGCGGAGTCACTGCTCCCCCGGGGAAGAAGTTGCAGGTAAAGCCGCGGAAACTCGCGGCGCTGCCGGGCGGGGGCGGGGGCGGGGGCGGCGATTCGCTGCTTTGAACGCTTTGGAGGGCTGCGGCCGGCAGGCGCGGGGGGCCGGGAGCCTGTTGCTCACATGGAGCAGGGCAGCTGAGACCTGCCGGCTCCCAACGCCGCCGCCTCGGGGGAGACACCCGCTCAGCAGCCCCTGGGCTCCGGCGGCTCCAGGCCCCCCGATGTCGCTTGTGCGGGGGCCGGCTCAGCTTGCGCAGCCGGCGGTCTGCTGCCCGGGGTCCCGCGTCCCGCCGAGATGAGCCCGGAAGCCTGGCTGCTGTGCGTGTCCTGCGCCTTGGCTGCATCGCTGCAACTTCAGCGGGGCCCGTAAGTGCGGGCGGGGCCCGGCCTGTCGCTTCCCGCCTCCAGGTGCTCGGGAGATGCTTGTCCGCGGCGCCTCTGCCCAGCCGGCGGCGCGCTGAGCCCGCTCCGAGCCCTGCTGGGGCTAGATCTGCACCCGCAGTCATCGCCGCCTAGTCCTGCGCTTGCGGGAAGAGCTGTGAGTAGCGCTGTCCTGTAGTTAGACGCGCGTTCTGCTTGCGAGGCGGCTGGGGACGGAGGCGCTGGAAATTGCTCTAAAAGGACGGCAGGGTCAGACTGGTAAATGATCAGGGGCTGCAGACGGGGTTCCAATGATGAGAGGAGACCGACCTGTGAGGGAGGGGATGGGGTTTTACAAAGACACTGTATTGCGTGCGTTCTGATTGTTTAAACTGAGCTCTTTAAGTCAAGGGTTAGATTTGTCTGTTAAACACCCCCGCCTCCCCCAAACAAACCTAGGATGTTGTATATTACACACATTAATTCAGTGCTGTCTATAGAGTCCACATCAGTGCTCATCCCGTGACAAAAATTAATTGGATTTTTCTTTTGCTGACTTGATAGCTTCTTTTGTAACATGGTAGGGATTTTTTTGAACTGCAATTATTAGTGAAATATGTAATCTCCGGCTGTTCTTCAAAGCCTGACTTCTTCCCTCCCTTTATAATTAAAAAGCAGAAATGATCATTACTGAATGCAGAGATCCATTCGTGGTGGGGTAACAATGAAATGAAACAGTTGAGCCTGGAACGGCTACTATAGTCTACACATTTTAGGTGTTGAGGCATTTTCAGCTTTAACATGTCAAAGCAGCAGTAGAGGACACTGGATAGTAAAATGTAAATCCAGTTAGGAAGACTAAAGCACTGAACCAGATTGGTGAGGGGATAAAAACTGGGGAAAGCAGCTGCCTCGATATGTATGATGTATGCACTGCTAATTTGCAGACACAAAGGGGTCAATACTCACCCATTAATATTGGGTCAGTGGGTGTCAATTCTTGTATACATCTCACATGAGCATTGGTATGCAATAACATTTATTAAATGTGTGTATGCCACTGGCATTGGATGTTATAATGTTATGAATACTGGAAAATGTGACCAGAAAAACTAATTTTTAATAATTTTAAAAGTAGAATGATCCTCAAAGTGTGTAAATCCGTGTTTAGTTCTGTGCCTTGAGTTTTGTAAGCACAAAACGTGGAAAGCTTTTCCTGCTTTTAGTCTCCATGACTTTACCGAGGAGGCAAAAGTGATCCTTTTTACAGTGGTAACCAATCTGATATTTCCTAAATATTAGTGTTAGACCGTAATGGCATGAACAGTGCCCCCCCCCCTTTTTTTTCTTTTTCTTTTGGTAAGGAAACAGCTCTGTGCACCACTCTTTCTATAGTCCATCTTCTGCAAGATTGATTTTGCCATCTAGTTTCTGTAGATGTCATTGAATCTAAATCTTTGGCTAGGATACTGATTCCTGTTACTGCATAGTGGTTTTTCCTGGGGAGTAGTCTGCAAGTACAGATTCAGAAAACTGCTTTTAGTTAGAATGATACCTCTTAATTTTATTTTGAGTACTTATGGCTCACTGATTAAGGAAAGCATTTTCCTCTTTTTTTTTTTTTTTTAAAAGGCTGTCGGTGAGGATTTGAAGGGGTTTTTTTGGTCAGTGAGATTTAAAAGTAAATTGAATGTAAGGACTGCCATTGACTTATATTTTCAACTTTATTCACATTTGACTTAAACAGCTGTGCTAACCACGGTTGTACAGTGTTGAGGGTAATATTAGTTTATAGGATATACTTCAGACTAAGCATGTCATGTGAAGTCCGGGACTCTGAATTTGGTAGGTTATTCCCAAATAATTACGTTATCTATCAGGGATGGTCTCGATGGTACTGGGTCCTGCCGTGAGTTCAGGGGACTGGACTCTGACCTCTCGAGGTCCCTTCCAGTTCTAGTGTTCTATGAGTCTGTTTGCTAATTATGCTTACCTTTTTAAGAGAGAGTCTATGAAAAGAAGTATCATGAATGATAGCCCATTGATATCTGCCTAGAAGATTGAAGCCATCAGGTCTGCCAATAATACTCTATTTTTATCTGATTAAGAACAGTCTGGAATGATATACCAATGGCAAAAAGTGTTAGGTGCTTTTCCTGGGTGGTATCTTTCCAATGGAGAATAGGCTGCTACTGTAACTTTAATGTTTTTTAAACTAAAATGAGTAAGAAGGGAAATTCCCCCCCCCCCCTTCTGTAATCACCCTATACAACTTCCTTGGTTTCCATTTTTTGTAGATATTTCTACTAAGTGAGCTGCGCGCTTCTTCTTTTTTTTTTTTTTTTTTTTTAAGATTACTCTGTAGAAGTGAGGCTCTGTTGATTGCTAACATGGAGTGTTGCTACAAGTGTTCACAGGGAAGTGGTGTCCCCAAAGCACTTTTTGCTGTTAAATTAATTTGCAGTGTGCTTTTTTACATAGAGGTTCATTGTTTGTGGGAGAAGGACCACAAAATGGACCAGTGAGAATCTGTAGTGCTGGCTACTTTGTTTTAAGTTCTTCACTTTTGTCTGTATGAACTATATAGCACACATTTCATACTTTGTTTTTAGTCTACTAAAGCCTGGATAGAACGTAATGATTCTGTGTAGTTATTTGTTTATGCTGGTGATCTGATTCCAATCTTCCCCGAGGCAGGAGATTTTAACTGATAGTAGATTATGGGGCTGCTATCTCCAGCAACCATGTTTTTAGAGAATTAGGCCTGATCTTGTATTAGAACTTTGTGAATGATTCTGCCATCACCATAGTACAAGTATACTGCTCTTTTCTAAATCCTTGTTGCTTTATACTTTAGATGAGAAGTCACCAACATCTCCCGTTCAAAAAGTGTGGTTTTTAGAAGCTATGGGTTTACTTTGCTGCAGTGAGTATAGCAGGTTAAAGTTGTGGTAGAGTGAGGTTATGGCGTGGTGAGCTGCTATTCTGTAGCTAAAGCTGCAACAGGGATTCTGTTTCATGTCAAATAGAATATGAATCAAAACTGAGGGGGGAAGGTTCAATTTGACTGAAGCAATATGCTGTTCAAAATGTACATTTGGGAAGATGTTAGTTAATCTCCTGGGCTCTCTGCTCTGCCAAACCATGAATGTTGCCGGACCAGAGAGTCCTGGATTTTGGAGGTACAACCTGTACTTTCCTTTTTGTTTCAAAATTCTCATATTGCACATAGTCAGAGTAGTATTTTGTGTTAAGGGTCACATTCTGCTCTCACTTATAAAACAGGATACCACAGGGTCAAATTTTCAGTTATACCTAAGTTTCAAACAACTATTGAGGTGTTTTGTTCTAGTTGCATATGTGTACATAGGAACTAGAGAAGGGGAGCATTACAAATTGAAAGAAATATAACTATTTTTGGGGTATATTTAGCTGTATCTTTGATACTCTAAATATTGGAAAACATTAATGTATTTTAAATCAATGGGCCAAATTTACTTTCTATACTGCGGTAATTTGGATTTACAAGGGTGTAAATTAGCTGAAATTGGGTTAATAAAAACTTAAAATTAAATAATTCCTTGATAGGCCCATACTTCACATATATTGTGGGATGAGAGTTAATCCCAGATTAAAAAACAGACATCCAAAATTTGTATAAGCATTTAGATAGGTATCATTGCTATGCAAACAATTATTTTTGAGTCAATAACAGATGAGCTCACAGCCTATGGCAGGGCAGCAGCAACATTACATCTCAACCCTCTTGTGCTTGCTTTGATAGAGGTATATTATGTTGGGTTTTTTTTTTGTTTTTTTTTTTTCATGGCACTCTTCTTTTTTTATAATTGCTTTCTTCAAGAGGCAGAAACTCTGGCTGTCTCATTTGTCTCCAAAGAGTTATGTACACCACACTTCTTGTGATAACAGGAAACTTGCAGGACAGGAGCTATATGAGGATCAGTTGGAACTATATTTTGCCTTCCTCAGCTTCCAGAAAAGACAAATTAGAGTGAATGTCGATTCAAAGGCAAAACCAACTAACACCAATCAATTCCATGGGCATGTCCTGATAGCCACCATTCTGTTTTTTCCAGGAGAGTATATTGTTTTACACTAATGGCCTGATCTTGAGCTACAGAAGTAAATGAGACTTTTACCACGGACATCAATAGGGTGAGGCACGAGGCTTGTATAAGTGTGGTGTGTCAGATTTATTAAGATTTGGATTATTCAGGTTTCTGGCTGCTTACAATGCTGTTAGATGAAGACAGCTGATTTAGGATATTTATAGACAATGGAGTGCTACATCCAGAAGGTACTTTTTTTTTTTTTTTTTTTTTTTTTAAACCAAGGTGTTTTAGATATAACCTTTAGGAATCTGACATTTACCAAATGGAGATTGGCAGGTACTGATAACAGTAGCCAAGTTACAAATGTCTCAGTCTTAACTATAGTGGTGCTAATGCTCTATTTTTTTCACTTGCAACAGAAATTGAAACACCAATCTTCAACCTGACTGCTATATAGCGTTGCATCCTTTTTGTCTCTTGCTTTATTAAAACTTTGCTTCATACCCCTTAACCAAAAAAAGACCTTTACAGCAACTGCTTTATGTAAGTGATCATATTCAGAATCCTATATGTCACAAAGTTTGCAATAACATCTACCTAGCACCTCCGGGTGTGTCTCTTCAAGATAGATCATGCGATATGACAATAAACCTTTTGGCTTTTCTAGTTTTAAAATCCTGAGAGATTGTAGTGATGTTGTTATAAAGCTAATGTTAAGTTGCAGTGTGTCATCCAGAAGACTCTTCTCTAGGAAATGCATTTGTTCTTGTTGTGAAAACACACTCTTCCATTTCCATTTGAGGATCATATTTGGTTTGTTAATTTGCATAAATGGTTTGAGCTTCTATATGTGAAATGCTTATTTGCTAGCTCCCTGGACAAATAGATGATACATATACACTAAATCACAAACAAGTTGGTATATTTCAGAGAGAGAGCCTACAGATTTGAGTTTTTATCTGATGTCAAAGTAGCATTATGTTGTGGATTTTTAAAAATCTATTAGGGGGTGTTTATATTAGTGACTGTCCATGTGCATGGGCGAGCCATAACCCGCTGTTCATATCTAAACCCCAGAAGTATGTGTCTGAAAGTGAGCAGGGGGCAAATAAGATAGAACACCTGGGAGATATGGATAAGTATACGCCTCAGGCTCTGGCATGGCTCTGTACCCATGCCAGTTTGCAGTGTGCATGAAGATAAGGGGTGGGAACCTCAAGTGTCAATAGTCCTCCACTTCAATTTCCACAATATACTGAGGGTATGTCTACACTAGCCCCCTAGTTCGAACTAGGGAGGCTAATGAGGGTGACCAAAATTGCAAATGAAGCGTGGGATTTAAATATCCCACACTTCATTAGCATGTTCCCAGGCGGTCCCCATTTTTGGAAACTGAATAGCCCGGAATAACTGCCCGCGTCTACACGTGGCAGTCAAATGGGAGTTCAAAGTAAACCCCTTAAATCGAATTAGCTGTTAAACAATTTTTTCCATATCCTAATATTCCACCCTATCCAGGGAAGGAAAAGGAGACAGGTATAGAGATATTAATATTTGCTGGTATATGCAGGATCAGTCTCCTTATGCTTTAAATATTTTTGGTTGACATTTCTTTTAAAAAAATTTAATTATGTTCCTTATATTAAACATGTGGCAACTAGAAGATGTTCTCAGGATTGGGCCTCCAGATTCACAGCTAGCACCAATGGCAGGTTCAGCAGAGAGGCCAAGGATTGGTAGAGTGGATAGTGTGCCCTTTTGCTCCTAAAGGTCCAGGGTACAGCTGAGGAACTTTAGTAGTGAAGTGTGGTGAAGGAGCAATAGTTCACAGTAGGATGCAGAAGCCAATGGTTTTGATAGCTATTGGAAAGGAAGAAATGCTATGCGTCTCCTCAGCACCTTGTTGGATTCCAATATGTCTGTATTGGATTGTTGATCTACAACAACACACAAAGGTTTCTAAGGCAATTGATCACATAACTTGTTCAATTTTTTTTTGTGGGTGAAAATTGAATTTGCTTTTTTTCTCATCGTGGATAGGGGGACTAAAGTACTTACAATTTGTGTATGTGTTACAATTTTTGTGGACACATCACCTTCAGGCTCAATGCACTTTTCTGCTGTTTCAAGCACACTCTGGAAGGAAAATGTTTAAAAGACCATTTGTGTTTAGAATTTTCTGCTTGTACAGTGGAGTTGCGAGGAACTTATAGATTTCCGTGAAGTGGTGTTTCTAACAAAGCTGTTATAACAAAAATTTGCTCTAAATTACATCAGTGTTTCAGTCCCCCTGCTTTAGACTTCCTGGGCAAGGTGGGGGAGGGGGCATCTCTGCACTCATGGGAAGGGTGGGGCCTCAGGCAGAAGGGACAGGACTGGGGTGGGCAGCCAGCCCTTAGAACCACCTGGAGCACACTGCACTGCAGTCCCCACCCAAGGCAGCCCTCAAAGCTGCCCGGGCACACTCCAATGGCAATTTAAAGGGCCTAGGGCTCTGGCTGCTGCCCCTTGGGGCAAATTCTCCATTTGTCTCCCCCCAGTTTCCCCCTTGCCGCCTCGTTGGTGGGCCTGGTCTCAAATAGCTGGACTTCAGTGGAGTCACACAGCTTATGTACTCAGGACAAAATTTCAGTCTAATCAACTACATTGGAGTCAGTTTAGATTTGGACCATGGTTATGCTGGTGTAGAGTTTCAGTCTAATTAGTTCTTGTTTTACATTTTCAAAATAATTTTTTCATCCAGCCTCTCTTTAATTTTGATACAAGATCATAATTTACTCTGAATAGTTTTGTTTAATAGGTGAGACAATTAGCCATATTTATTTTTGAAGCAAAGTCACATTCCACATTAAAGTCTCCTACATCTTTTAAACTTTTCTCTTATGACACTAAACTTATGGACTGTTTCATGGAGAGATCACAGTAGTCAGGCTGCACATTCTTCCATTAACATCCCCAGTAAGAGAAGAGTTTGTGTCACTTTGACAGCTCTCTGGCTGGGTTGGGAAGTTTGGTGTAATTTATGTAATTCCAGCAGAATGATCCAAAAATAGACAGGCAAGTCATCATTAGTTCATATTCATTAATGCTTTGATCTAAAATTTGCACTGTTGATAGATGCCTTTAGAGACTTCATGATGTTTGTGTGTCCCGTCTTACTGCCATTAAATCTACCTGCTAGATTCTAGTTGGAAAAATGGCTGGTAGAAATAATACTGAGATTTATTTGCATGGCTGTATCATGGCTTTTAGTTATGTAGAGGACAGTGCAGAGCTTCATCTAGAGGAAGAATGGTGTACCTTTTTCAGATGGTGCAACTGACCCCTTCCTCCTGCTTTTTAATACAGGCTCAGGGAGATAAGAGTGTGCCCCTGCCAATTCCACACCAGCCTTGTCCCTTGTGTTTCTGGAGTGATTGTCAGTAGCAATTCCTATGCTCCTCTAACCAGATGCTTTGCATTTGTGGCTGGTCTCTGCTGTGAGATGTGCACTTTGCAAACGCCACTGTTAGAGCCAATCGCAGTTGGGACCCTTATGCAGCATAAAGAATTATAGTAGCATGCTTTATTCAGTAAGCCCCTGAAACTCCTATAGAGGGTCAAATTTCCACTCTGCTCAGTTACATGTCTGGTCAGGGGAACTGAGGGCAAAGTTCTTTTATTAAGGAAAATCTCAATAATGAGTGAAGACTTTTGGGTTAAAATCCCCTCCATTCTGTCCTTTGATGGCATTGACATCTGTATGTGGAAGGCAAATTTCCTTAACACGAAAACTTTCAGAAGGCTCCAGTTACATTTTAGTCCCACATCTATAGTGGGCTGGGATACTACATGTGCTATCCTTCCTTCCTTCCTACACACTATGCCCCTGCTGCTATCCCCACAAGCATAGCAGAAGTGGCATTCATTTCTTTGTGAAACTCCCCTTGGGGTGAAGCTCCAGGGTGGGAGCAGTATGGTGGGGAGACCGAGAAGTGTAGCTGTGTTGGTGCTGAAACTGCTAGTAACAGGAGCTGTAGGGCAGCATAGGTTGCTTGCAGAGATGTGTCTGTCTCTCGCTCTGCTCTGCTCTCTGGGATGCAAGAGGTGAAACCTGCCCTTTGTAAAATGATCCAGAGTGGTCATCCCCACTGTATTCCTCCTGTGGGGTTTTCCAGAGGTATGTTGATCTGGCAATGTAGATTATAATTAGTCTTTAGACAAATGAGAGTTTAACTTGGCTAAAGACTGAGTAAAGACTCAGTAATTGGAGAGGAGGGGGAGAATCTCCCTTTGTTTTGGGGCCAACTTGTGATACCAGTCTGAGTTCTGCTGGCTCAAACCCGTTCATTTGATTCAGGAATTAAGAGTTGGTTTATTGTTGGTTGCTTATGTGAAACTGGAAAAGATTTCCTTTATTTGCAGTGTTTCCAACTCTTGAGCTTCAGAAATCATTAACCAGCCCTTCCAAAACATGAGATTATTTTATGGAATTTGCCTTCTAAGCTTGTAGGGGTCTTTTTTCCCCCAAACTGTTGTCTGCAAATTTATTTTTAAATGAAATGTGAGATTCTCATTCAATTACATGACTTTGGATTTAGGGGCTTTTAGAAAAACTCCAAGTACAATGAGATGAATATCATTAAAATTGTTCACACAGTTTCTGTTCTGTACTACAGTCCTTACCAGAAATACACCTATAGGACTGAACTATACCTCTGCTGTGGATGAAGTTTTCTCTTCTGTAGTGAGCAGAGATTCACAGGATTGACAGTCCATGTGATTAACTGTGGCAGCTATCTCTTCAAGTACATCTAATTATCTGTTCATTAGACCGGAAGCCCAGGAGTCAGGAGATTGTGTGGGGCTGTATCTGTTTAAAGGGCAGTCTCATAATGTAAATATTAAAAATGAGCTTTCTGGTTTGCTTAAGTTAGACTGACAGGCTAAGAGCTTGTTGGTTTTTGAGGACTGCTGTATCAATAAAATCATAAAGCATAATACAAACTTTGTACTGTTTGTTTATTTAACATTTAAAAGCTTATTAACAAATAGTATCTGTTTGCAGAACAAACAAATACAAAGTTTATAGAGGTCTCTTTTGTAAACATGTCTTTAAACCCACTTGTTGCTTTGATAGAAGATTGTCACACTGGGAGATAAGCCTGCTTTTATTCAATGGAGAACCATAATTCTATATCTTTCACTATCCTGGATCTTACCTAGGTTTACACATAACATAGCAAGGATAACTCAATCAGAATTTTGTTACTGGCTTTCCCCACCGTTTGAAGAGGTGGAGGAATAAGGGGAAGAATGTGAAAGGAGAAGGAGTGTTCATTTACCTGTCTTGCTCATTGAGGGTTACGTGGATGGAATTGGGGTATGTGTGTGTGTGTGTGTGCATGTATGGGGTGAGGGGAGGATGGGGAAGAGTCAATATTTGCATTTTAATGGCACATAGAGCATGTGAGTTCTCTGGGCACATGCAGCAAGTGGATGATGTGGGTTTTGTTCCTCAGCATAAATTTTAAGAAACATATGGCCTGATGCTGCATTGCGTTTCTCCATGTGAGTAATACTTATTCATGTAGTAGTACTGTTGAAGTCAGTGGGATTGGTCATGGGAGGCAAAAAGGCATAAGGGTTAGCAAGATAGGGTTCATAGCTAACTATAACAATTTTTGGCTTCCTTTGTTGCTAGAAATGTAATATACCCGCATCTGGAAAGCTTTAAAGCAACTCCTTGACATTTTTAACTTCAGCAGTTTGAGAATGGAGCTAAAACCTGTGCTGCTTTGAACACAGAGAAAATAAAGGTAGCATTGGTTAATGGTTAAGTTAGCATAATGGGGATTAAAACACCTGAGCTCTGTTCCTGACTGCCACTGAATTGCTGTGTTGCCTTGGGAAGGTCCCTCCAGCTGAATAGGGTTGCCAGGTGTCCAGTTTTCACCCGGACAGTTTGGTATTTTGGCCTTTTGTCCGGTTTAAAAAAAAACAGAGAATACCGGACATGTAAAATGTCCAGTATTTTCTGTTTTTCTCGGACGGATGGCTGGTGGCATCTGCGAGGGCAGGGGGAATGAGGAGCGTGGTAATGTAAAGGTGCAGTGGCCTTTTTTTTTTGTTGTTGTTTTTTTCTCTTCCCCTCAACCAATTTTTCCCTGCTGGTTCGGGATTTTTTGTGAAGGTATCTGGCAACCCTACCTGAAATACCAAAAACCCCTCAATCTATTTGTAAACAAAGATTGGGATGATGATGATTTCCTTTCTTGCAGGGGGCTCCTTTAGTAATGTTTGTAAATATTATGTCTTTCATTTGATGATCATAGACCCACCACTTACTTCAAGTGGTGGTGTGGAATGGCCAGAACATTCCTAGTGCATTTTAACAGTTCTGTTTGACATCGCATTATGTTAAAGTACACTGGGGAAGCTTTTCGTGTGCACCAGCAGGGTCAACAGTGGGAACTTAGCTAGGGAACTGAATTTCAGTCCCCTTCAGAGTGCTACTGATTATGTCCCCCCCCCCCCCACCACACCCCCTCAGCAACCAGACCTAGCATGAGTCAACACCCAAGGGAATGTACTTGAAGCACTACATCTCTGCCATAGTTCCAAGAGCCACTCTGGGGATTGTCGAAAACATTTCTATGATGTTTTTATCAACTGTGTTGCATCCACCACTTTACCCTTGAATTCCAGTGGCCTTTTAAAAAGGTGGTTCAATTCAGACCTTGCATCTGTTTTACATTGGAGTTACTGACTTTAATGCAGTCGCTCCTACTTTACACCAGTGTAATGGGAGATCAGAATAAGGCCGACCTGTCCATTTTTATCTGCAAAAGTATCTATAACTAAAATGCAAAATCATTCTCCTAATTGCTCTGGGATGACTCAACTCACCTATTGCTATTTTTGTAATTAACACTTGAGGCATAATGAAGATTAAATTTCTATAACACCTCACCATACTTAGTTCCAATCTTGTTACCAAAGGAATTGTCAGTGCAGAAGAACAGCTCCTACCACTGTGAATCAGAGGCATGCTTCATGGGCAAAAGAAGGGCGCAAGGAATCTATTACAGAATGCATATGGGAAGAAAGTAGCAGTCATTCAGTTTAGAGATGTGTATGTAGGTGCAGCGTACTTGCAGTTCTCTTCATTCCCTTTATCTGACAATTCTCATTATCCAGATCCACAGTGTGTCCCCACATAGCCCTACAAATAACAAGCATTATTGTCACAAGGGAAGAATACCTCAGTGTTATCCTGCCTCTTAATGAAAATGCGTTAAGTGCATGCTGCACCAGCACAACAATGTGTCTACTCAAACAGGGTTCCATGGCTGCAACAGTGTCCAGTTAAAAGTGCAATCTCTGTAACTAGTTAAGCTACTGCAGCATCCTATCCTATCACCAAGCCCTGTAGCCCCAGATACAGTCCCTTCTTCTGATCAGCAGTCTCACTGACTCTGTAACCATCTCCAGCCACTGCCTTGAGCAGGAATCCTGTGGCCTGGAAAAAGCCACAGAATGGGCAAGGTGCGCAGGGGTGGGGCTGACATTCAGAGTGCTGATGTTCATTGGCTCATAGTCTGGAACAGCAGCCAATGCCCTTGAATGACTTTAAACCTGCTGTACCTGAGCCTTAATTACCCCCAGCCACATCTGGAACCCAGCTCAAATATATGTCTGTTCACCTGAACACCCAGTAATCTAAGTGCCTTCGCTTTCCCTGAGGCTAGCCAGATAAATTGGAGTGGTATTTGGTTCTGAACCAATGCAATAAAAATAGTATGTATTATACCAATAGGGAACATAGTGGGTTGTTGATTTTGGAGTAGGGGGAGCCAATTCCTTTTCAGTAGGGCATAGAGGTGGTTACAAAGGCCTGCAGGTTTAGTTTTCAAAGCATTGGAGAAAGAAGCCCTCAGAAGATAACAGGTGAGACTGTCCCATAGTTCCCTATAGTTTTAAGCTGAGGAACTTGCATCACTGAGTCTGGCATGGTGCCAGCAATTGCTGCTGAGTTGTAGAACTTGTAAATCTTGTGTCCTCTGTCTCTCTTAAGCAATCACTAGTCATACCAAGTTGGATGGTGTGTGGATTCCCCTCACCCCTCATAAAGGGGTGCTAGAGTAAGACAGCAAATACAGAACAGATCTTTATTAGAGCTATGACACTTTAACCTGCCCATACATCTTCATGATTAATCCTGATGTGAGTCAAAATCTGGACCAAAAAGGAGGCAAGTACCAGAGGCCTAACCCATCTGATCCTTATACTGTCTAACCACAGTTGCAACAAAATGTCATTCATAAACTTCTAACCCATCTGCCAGGTAGTGGCAACAGCAGCCAGGGCCAGGTTCAATATCTGAGTTTCTCTCCATACATCCAGCACAGAACTGGCTCGAACCCCTATGCAATAACCTGGGAAATTCACACACCACTCCTGGGCGCCTATGAGAGGCAATGCTTCCCCACTCCCAAGCACAGAGTCCGAGTGTAGGAAAGACACAGACATAACTTGGCATTAATTTGGGAAAACACCACAAACCGGATTTATATACATGAACCAGGAGTAAAAGTCCTGTTTCAAGGGCAGCCACTGTGAGTGGGTTGAGCAGTGTCCTTTTCTTCTCAGGTTCTTAAATCCACTAATCTAAATGTCCCCTTCACATGCCCAACCCTTCTCTGCACCCCACTCACTGTTGCTGCCTTTGGTCAGAGCAGACCCAGAGTTCAGAGATGCATCCGCAGAATTCACCTCCCACCTTGGGTGGGGAAAGGTAAAGAAGCATCTTACTCATTCCTCTGGTTACTCACTATCTGCCTGCTCACAGCTCTCCTCCACCACCACCCTTCTGGCTGCCGCGCTGATGGCTGCTCCTTTCATTTCACCATCACTACCCTGCTGGCTGGCTGGCTGTCATCTTCTGCTGCCATCCACCTCTTGACTGTGATTTCTGCCTATTGGCCTTAAGTGATTTCAGCTCTTAGCAAGCAGGAAAGAAAAAACACAGCTCCAACAAACTCATCATATATATAGTAGCCCAATGTCTGTGACTCTGTAACGCTGTAGTGTTACAAGTCGCCTCTGGGGGGTGCTGTTGCCTCGCACCATGGCGCTCTGCTGAGTTCTGCACCACTCAGCCGGGCCGCTGCAGGGGAGCAAGAGGTGCAAGAGGCCATTTGGGCCCTGTGGTCCCCATCCAGCACCCCCGTGCTGCCCAAACGGTCGCTTGCGCCACTTGCTCACCTGCGGCGGCCTGGCTGAGCAGCGCAGAACTCAGCCGAGCACCATGGAGGGAGGAGAAGGGGGCGGGGAGGTGATGAACATGGCCAGGGGGCGGGGCCCAGCTCTGTACATCGCCTCCTGCTGTGGTGCTCGGCTGAGTTCTGTGCTGTTCAGCCGGGCTGCTGTGGGGGAGCCCAAACGGCCACTTGCTGAGCGGCGCAGAACTCAGCCGACCACCACAGAAGGAGGGGAAGGGGGGGGGGGCGGGGTGGTGACGTACACGGCCTCAGCCCCTGGCCGTGTATGTCACTAGGGTAGGGTAAAAAAAACCCCGGACACACTTGATTGGGGCTGGGAGGGGGGGAGGGACCAGCCGGGAGAGGAGCGGTGCTGGCTGGGGGGGGGGTGGGAAACAGAGCTGAGGGGGTCAGAGGCAACGTAGCTGCGCCAGGGGAGAATGGGGGAGGGGTGGACAGCGGGAAGCAAAGCTGGTGGGGGGTAGGGGTAGGAGGCCGCGGGCCTGGCCGGTGGGAAGCAAAGCTGGTTGGGGGTGGGCGTCGGGGGCAGCGAGGCTGGCCGTGGGAAATCAGGAGGAGGAACTGGCTGGCGGGGGGTGGGGAGAGGGAATCAGCTGGCGGAGAGCTGGACTCACCCGGGCGCATGCAGATCCTAGGGTACTGCCCACCCCGCTCATGGTCCCAGCAAAGCAAGTCCAGCTGTGGCTCCAGCATGCGCTGGAACAGCGCTCAGGAGCAGGGACAAAGTTTCCCCTACTTCCCAGAGGCAACTAGAGGCTCCCAGAGCCGATCGCGCCCCGCCTCCCAGCCACTCCCCCGCCCCCACCAGGCTTCTGTCTGGTGCCCAACCAGAGAACCAGAAAATACCAGACATCGTACATGTCCAGTATTTTCTGATTTTTTTTTTAACTGGACAGAGGGCCCCAAAACAGGACTGTCTGGTAGAAAACTGGACACCTGGCAACCCTATACATCACGGCCCCACCACCCTTCGCCTCCCGCCGTGGTGCTCGGCTGAGTTCTGTGCCACTCAGCCGGGTCGCCGCAGGGGAGCCCAAACAGCCGCTTGCTCCCCTGCAGTGACCCGGCTGAGTGGCGCAGAACTCAGCCGAGTGCCACGGCAGGAGGTGAAGGGTGGTGGGGCGGTGACATACACGCCCAGGGGGCGGGGCCTGGACGAGCTCTGTCTCCGTCAGGGATGCACGGAGGGCGGAGAGAGAGTGAGAGGCAGGAGGGGGAGAAGAGAAAGGAAGACGGAGGCAGAAGGCGGAGGAGAACTGAGAGAGAGAGAGGGGGGGGGGGGGGGAGAGAGACGGAGCGAGAGACCGGAGGCTCAGGAGAGAAGACTGACGTGAAGGAGAGACCTGAAAATCCCATCTTATGACGGGCTAATTGGCTAGTTTAACATAAGAATGAGGCTTTTAATGATGCCTATGTAGCTGATTTTTTTTTTTTGAACAGTGAGGGGAGCACATCAAATAGGGTTGCCAGATGGTTTAACAAAAAATACCAAACACCCCCCCAAAAAAAACCACTAGGAAAAAATTGTCGGGGGGGGGGGGGGGCGAAGGGGAGACCAAAGTTGTTAAGAAAAAAAAGGGGGGAGAGAGACCAAAGTTGTTAAGCAAAAGTTGCACCACTCCCTCCAGTTTGGGGCCACACACTAACCCGCAATGCACTCACCCCTCCCCCTGAGCCAGGTCCCCCAGTCCCCCCATCCCAATGCACTCACCCCTCCCCCAGAGCCAAGCCGCCATAATACCCCCCCCATCCCAATGCACTCACCCCTGCCTCAGAGCCAGGTCCCCCGCAGCATCCCCCATCCCAGTGCACTCATCCCTCCCCCTGAGCCAGGCATTCCCAGGGCTGTGAGCACCCCGCCCCAATCAAATCTCCCCCCCCCCCCCCCCAACACCCTTCCCCGGCAGAGCCAGGCACTGGAGGAATGGGACGGCTGGGTAAATTAATCTTTCTTTTAAAGTCGCTGCTCCTGCTGCCCGGCCCAGGGCCTCGGCTCACATTGTGTAGAAGGAGGCATCACGTGGCCAGCTCCCGGATCTCTGCTCGTCACATTGGCCAGAGCAGCATGCATTCCACTCCCACCCCAGCCTGGCGCCCCTCTGGCATGGCGCCCGGCAAGTGCCCCCTCCAGCCCCCCTTTGCTATGACTATGCCATGCTCCTCACTCCCCCACCCCCGCCAGATGTGTCAGGGGAAAGTTGTCCCCGCCGGGCTTTCGTCCGAGGGAAACAAGAAATACAGGACATTTCACATGTCCAGTATTTTCTGGGTTTTTTGGGGTTTTTTTGTGTTTTAACCGGATGGAACCTGCAAATACCGGACTGTCCTGGTGAATACCGGACACCTGGAAACCCTAACATCAAATCAGTCCAAGCAGGGAAGGACATATAGCCTCCTCCTAACCAGAATTACCTTCACTCACCTCATCCCTCCCATTGAGCTATGAATGTCCAGCCCCTGCTTGGCAAGGTTCTTTCTGCTCCTTTGAAACAATTTAGCGCAATTCTGCTCTTCTGTATTCCCACAAAATTACAAATATTGCTAATCATATTTTAGCTGTCCCTGAATTGAATACAAACATAGCTGGAGTTGGGTCACAAATTAAGTTGATTGCAATGAGCAAAATACCACTCCATCTGCTGTATATCTAACTCATGTAAGCAAAGCAGGAACAAACCGTATTTACGTAGACACAAGAAGAGTCTCTTCCCCCACGCTTCCAGCTAGCTGCAAGGGAAGCATTCCTTCAGATCTTGCTTACAAACTGATATTTTACACTTTTGCAGTCCTAGCATATCAATTATAAGCACTAATGAATGTTTTATGTTCATTTTAAATCTACTAAGTAGAGGAAGAGAGTGCAAATCTTTCTTCTTTATTATGAGATATTACTGAATATCCTGAAATACAAGAATTATTTAGTACTAGGAGAAATAATTACTAATTGTGACATATATAATGGAGATTGTTTAGATCACTTCTTATGATAAAATATCTACAGTAAAATAATTGCTTTTGGCCGTAAATTTGCAATATTTAGCAGCATTTCCTTGTCATTTCATACTAAAGTGACATCAAGAAACCTGAGATTAGTAGTTATGGGGGAAATGATTTTCATATTTACAGTTACTTTTAGAAACTATTGTGTGTCTCATGTTCAGTGTTCCCTGTAAGTTCCCTGTGCACTTGGGCGGCTGCTCAGGAGAGATTCCAGTGCCATCCAACTGATTAGCAGAGCACCCACAGTTGGGTTTGCTTCTCCTGGTGGTGCACATTCACACATGCCTTTGTGCACACAACAGTTTATTCTGCATATGTATGGAAAAATCTGTACATGGATGTAAAAGAGAATATTGCTCATGTTACCTGTAAGGTCCTATTCTCCTACTTAAATCATCAGGAATCTTGCCATTGCTTTTAGTGAAAGCAGGATTAAACTTTTGGGTCTTGTAAAGAATTCAGCACAGCTTTAACTTTACTTCTAGGACTAGTGTCTCTGAACTCAAACTAAGTAAAGGAAAGAATGTGCATAAACCTTTGTTGGTTTAGGGCCTTACTTGGCAGCACTACTGGGTATATAAACAGACAACAGTTTGATGGCATGGGTGATATTTTACCCTCCTATTGTCAATTACAAAACCCCCACTGACTTCTCTGGGGCCAAGTCTGTCTCTCTTGTTCAGTCCATGCAATGGGAGTCTGTAGCAAGAACTGGTCAGAAATTCTCCAGTGAAATTTTTTTGGACAGAAAATACAGATTCACTGAATTCAGAAAAGCTTCACTGAGACAGTGGAAGGGTTTTCATTTTAAATAAAGGTCCAACAGAACACAGGGAAGAATCTGACACCACCCTGCTATATGTCATGCTAGCTCACCCTTACAGCCCTTCAAGCGCCTGCCTCGTGGGCTGACAGAGACCTGGGGGTGGTAGCAGCCCTTCTACCCACCAGGGCAGAATTTCATTTCAAAATTATGGGAACATTTTGTTTTCCTGCTCAAAGCTAAAATGTTCAGATTTCATTGTGGAGACTATTTTATCCCTTGCCCTTTCTAAACCTAATGTAGATTTTTCTGAAATTCTCCACCAAATAGAATCTCCATTCTCTGCACATCTGTAGTTCCCGCTGTCAGCTATGAAGCCTGTCTCTTCGCTCATGCTATAGAGACTCATGCTTACAGCTCTTGAGAAACTGGTTCGGTTCCTGGAATGACAGCTAAGATGGCAGCTGTCACATTTGTAGTGCATAGTACCATAGCATTGGGGCTCTGGTGCTACTGCAATAGAAATAAATAGTAAGATACTAAAACAGACAAATTCCTCAGCCTCCTTTGCCCTACACTCATCTGCCTGTGAGGTTCCAGTTGTCTATCAGAGCACGTCTACACAGCAACATTATTTCAAAATAACTTAGTCCATGTCTACACAGCAGGCAGTTATTTTGCAATGATGTCAAAATACTGTCAAGCTGGAGTATCTGACTCCTGTAACCCTCGTTGTACGAGGAGTTAGGGAAGTTGGAGGAAGAGTGCTTTATTTTGAAATAAGTGTTGTGTAGACACTCCCAATTTTGAAATAAGCCATTTTGAAGTTTATTTGACAGGGTCACTATTGAATAGGCCTGTTTGAGTAAGGCTAAACATAATCTGCAAACATTCACTCAAATGTTTAAATAAATTTACACCAGTCATGGTCATGTGCTTTGTTTCTAGGAACAGCTGTACAATCAAGCTTTAATATCACAGGTCTTCAGAGGCAATTTTAAAAATTTTGTACTTATAAAATTTGATAGCTGCAAAAGTGCTTGAACACTCATGAGCAATCAGAACTAAACCCATCACGTGAGATAAAATTATGGTCCCACTGAAGTTAATGGGAGTGTCACCATTGAGTTCAAAAGAACCAAGATTTCACCAACTGTGAATAGTGAATATTTGCAGGGATTTCTTTGTAATGAATCCAGAGAATTGAAGAAAATCACTACATTGCTCAATTTTGAATAACAAATTAGCATAAGTCAGAAATAGGGCAGTGTAGAGAAGATAACTCAGCCATTAATGTAGTTCTCTGAACATTTCTTTCCTAGTGTATTAAATTATTATATTCCTTCTCTCTTCCTTCCCTTTCCCCCAAAGGCCAAATGTATGTCTAGAACAAGAGCTGGCAATAGTGGGACAGCAGCAGTTGTGTATTCAGGCTTTTGCCCAGGTTGTCAAGATGTGGAAACAAGGCTGCACAGGACATAGGTGGTATATGGGCTGTGAGAGAAGGTAATGTGTGATTGCCAGCTATTTTATTACCTGTTTTCTGGAATCAATGGGAATGCTTCATACTTTCCCCAAGTAATATGTATTGAGAAATATAATACAGTACCTTTTGCATTTTCCCTTCCTACCCCAGAAAAAGGGTATCGATATATCATTATGTGCTGTTGGAATTTTGCAATGAATTTGTATTTCTATCACACCGAGGCATGTATTTATGCACATTAGCATTTATCCATGTGGATAAAATTAATTTAATTAACTTTTTTATTTAAATAGTTTTATATTAAGTACTAAACATTAGAAATTATTAAACTCAATTAATTTAAAGTGCAAAAAAAAAAAATTCTGCCAGGTTTTAAAGAGTCAAACCACTGAATTGATGAAAGACACTGGCTAAGCACCTGGAACTAGAATTTAAGTGCTAACTCCATTTTGGATAGTAGAAGTTTCTCAAGTAGAATGACTGAAAATGTTTGAAATGAGTGTATGTTGAAGATATAATGCATGTGATATTTTAAGTACTGTGCACGTTACTGATGTGATTTGAGTAAGCTGCACAAAAGTAATTTGGAATCATTCTCTTCCATTGATTTTTATTTATAGGATGGGGTATTACACGGTCTACAAACAGGTGTACATCATGGAGCATAAAACAGTCTATAAATGTTGTCCAGGATGGACCCAACAAGATGATGAACCTGGCTGCTTGCACTGGAAATTGTGATTGGCTCCATCCAACATGGGAGGTAAAGATAGAGAAATTTTTCTATCTGGCCTTATTTACTTGTTGACTGTCTTGTCTAATTGTATCTAAAGGTCATCTTTTCACATTCCCTTTTATGGAAATCCTCTCATCACTGAAGGAGATTTAAAAAAAAATTTTTTTAAATGTATGTAGTAGCACCAGGCATCTTTAAAATGGCTAAGACATAGTGTGCAAGGACTATTATTAGAACTTTGACATCCATAATTTATTGGTGTCTGCTGGCCTTCCATAGACTTGGCCTCGCATTGGGTCCAGTTTAGTGCTAATGTAAGCAAATGTAGATTATCAGATATAATAGAGTTCTGCCTGCTTATACCAACACTGAATTTGGCCTCATCTCTCTTATTCTGCACCCTGTGATTATGTAGCACCGGTTTCGCGCCATTCCTCCACAATAGCATTATCATTGTTAGATCTAGAACCTTCTCCACTATAGCTCTTATCTACAGATTCTTTTTTTGTATCTCTTCACCTCAGATTCTCCATTTCATTTACTGTACCTCTGAACATCTCTCTACTTTGGCTATTCTCCCCTATAGGATATTTTAGCTTATGCTTAGTATGAGAGGACTAGAGACAATCTTTGTGCTCAGTGTACTAGATTCTTATGGTCATTTTTCTTTGAGAGGTTGCCCCTTTCTGCATCAAGCTATTAATTCTGTTTTGTTTGCTTCTCTGTAAATCCTGCCGAAAATGCATTTTAAAATCAGTAACCAAATCTGAAGCATAAAAGTAATTTATTAAATTGAGCTTCTGTGAAAATGTAAAATTCTTTTTCTTAGAAAAATGATGCAGACTCTGTGAATTCTTTAAGGCATCTGAATAGCTGAGCAAGACCTTTATATTCAATACATTCAAGACTCTTTTGATTCAGCGGGTTCTGTATTGTGCATTTGGCAGGCAGAGGCAGAAAATTGTCTCTCCATAGCTGTTACATAATCTATTGAGGTGTGTTTGTCATCTCTGGATTACACCACATCAGTTGGTCTACCCTTCCATCTCTGTGGACTCTGGTAGCATTCATCTTGCCAAAATGTGCTTTCCACCATTTAAACATCTTAAAGTCAAACCACACCATTCCCATTAAAGTATCTCATGCCCATATTCCTGTTATATTATTCAGTATTTTATTTTCCTTGACTGGGACATCATATCTGTATGAAAATTGGAAGAAAGTTTCTTTTTGCCCAGTTCTCTGGGCAATTCTAATTTAACTTTTTTAGTGAAAACCAAGCCCCTAATTCACATCCATTTGGAGGCTTCTATGATAATGAGACTGTGACGGTTTGAGGTATTTGTTCTTTCTGAGGAGTTATATAATCAAGTTTCTTCTTTGCTCTTTGTTGTTTTTTCTAGTGTTGTGCTCTTTAGGCAATTGCTTCAATGGCGGGAAATGCTCTGAAGGAGGATCGCTGATGTGCCAATGTCCTGAGGGATTTCAGGGTCCTCAGTGCCAGTATGGTGAGCCAAAGCTTAAATTGCTTGCTGTGTGTTTATAATGGTCCATATTGTTTTCAGGAGGTATTCAGATAAAATGAGCTCAACTAATATTTTTATCATGAACACTAACTTGAGGTTACTTCTCCTGCTTTTTAGATGGTTATGCAGTGGATCCGCTTGTGCTCTGCATTGGCTTCCTTTTTATTCTAAGGTTGATTAATAATATAAACAAACAAAAACCCCTATTGGACTGATTCATCGTGAGTCTAATACTAGTGAAAATCTCTGTGCTAAAAAGATTGTAGAATCTTTGTCTACTGCTCAGTTGGTAAACTGGATCCTTTTCAGAAGCAGCCTGGCTGCTTCTTACTCCATCTTTCAGCTTTGGTCTTACCTTTGCAAATAATGCACACCCAAAACTCTTGTGTGAGTCAATGGCATTTTGGCAAATGCAAGGAAGGTAGGAACTGGGTCATAGAAATGTAATGATGGGATGCAGTAATGATATGTCTCATTAGGAAGACTGGCTTCACTAAACACTTCCTTAGTGTTCTATGAAATTGATACTGAACTGCAGATCTCAAAATAAAGACAGTGTACTTTTTGTGACTGTGGTATCATTGACCCTTTTATTGTGATATTTTCCTTCATGTTTGCTCCTTCACAATATTTGATAATGGGCAATGGGTCCATCAGGAATGGTGAGGTTCTGCTCTACTGTACATTAAGTATGTCGGTAGAGTATATATATTGGCACTAACTGCTCCAGGTTAACAGGTGTGTTTGTTTTCTTTAAGACTGTGTTTCAGGTCAGGCTGTCTTTTAAGATAAAGAGATGTATAAATACTAGAAAAAGAATGATTTCCACTCTGTTTCAGTCTTCAAGGGATTACTCACATTGTGGTCTATGCAAATAAAACTTTATCTGAACTTTTAGATCTTTAAATTTTCCTCTTTCTAGACACATGAAAAGTGATGAGAGTTGATGGTGCTTTTACACTGACAGACTTGGATAGGTTGTAAATGTTGAGCCAAATTCTGCACCTTCACATTCTGGTGCAGATTTGAGTGGAAGCCATGCAGAAGCTAGGCTAATCTCACTTCATGAGCTCTATGCATGCAGAAAGGAAGCTACTCTGTGAATTTCTCACTTGATTGTTCAGGGAGATGACATACTCTGTCACCAAATCTTTTATTTAAAAAGGCATTCTAAAGTAATGGTCCAAACACTGTGACATCATTGCTGTAATATTTTAGGCCTTAGGGGTTCAATTAGTCTCATTCAACTATATTCTTCCATAATTTACATGTATTGTTTAATGGGTATAAGTGAGGGAGAATTTTAATGCCTCTGCCTCACTCCATCTTGGTTACAGGCCTTAATTTAAATGCAGTATGCTCAAAAGCTAAATTCAAAATTCTCTGTGTGGCTTATATCATTCTTGTTCTATCGGCTATCTGCCTCTGCTGTACACTTGAAGTGATATGGGGCTCTCCTGGATTTGACCTTGTATGGATTCACTGTAGTGGTGTGGCTTTCAGTCCAGATAAGGAGCAGCAGCCACTCCTGAGTGAAGATAATGAGGCAGTCTGGGTTACAGCAGGCTATATCATCTGAGGGAGCTATGCAAACATTCAGCAAATGAAGGGACAGAAAGTGTCTATTTCATCGAATGAAGCCCTGTTATGGGATCTGGTCGCAAATGACATTTTTAATGTGTCAGCATGCAAAAAAGGAACACTTAAATAAATAAAATGGAAAATATTTCACAATGGAACTTCTGATGGTAGCAAAGCTACAGAATGTTGTGGGACAAACTGTGGTTTAATGCCCAGTCTACATTAAGGATATCTGCATTCACATTTGGACAAATTACAAATTATATGTGCTGTGCTGATGCAAAGCAGGGCTTATGCAAATTGTGTTTCTGAACTACGTTGACAGAGCTACACTGCAGAAAATTTCTGTCACGCAGACAGGGCCTAAATGACACCACTGTGAATCTGCAGTAATGACGGTAACACCAGTGGAACATTGGTGTGTAACTGAGGGTACGTCTACGTAGCCGGGCTAAAGTTGAATTGAGCTACTCAACTTCAGCTATGCCAATTACGTAGCTGAAGTCGAAAAATAGCTTAATTCGCTTTTGATGCTGTCTACGCAGCAGGAAGTCAAAGGAAGAACACTCTTTCTTTTGACTTCCCTTGCTCCTTGTAGAATGAGGGTTACAGGAGCTCGAGTAAGAAGTCCTCCAGATGGACATTATTTCAAAATAACAGCTTGTAGTGTAGATGCGCACTATGTTATTTCAGAATAACATCAGTTGTTCTGAAATAATGCTGCTGTGTAGACATAAGCTGGATTATATTCATTCAGGCTATCTGAGAAGGGCCCAAAATAACTTTTACTTTGGATCTGCAATATATCAAACACAGCAAAAGTTAAGAAACTCTCAGAATAGCTTCAACCAATACATGTATATATTTGAAAAACTGAAATGGAATACAAAACTAGTTCTGAATCCACTGCTTATCTTAAAATACCTAAAGCATAAAACATGAAAAGTTCTATGGCACCCGAGAGATTAACAAAAATATATATAGTATCATGAACATTCATGGGCAAAACCACTTCATCAGATGAGCTGGACAGGGATAACAGGAACCTAGAAAAAGAAGTGTGGGGTACCGGTTTTTTTTTTCCCCCACACTTCTTTTTCTAGGTTCCTGTTTGTTAGGCCAGGTCTACGCTAAAGGGCAAAGTCAACTTAAGATACTTAATGTTCATGATACTATATATATTTTTGTTAATTAAGATACTTCGACTCCAGCTACATAATTGACGTACCTGGAGTTGTGTATCTTAAATAGCATTTTGATGCCATTCACACAGCAGGAGGTCGACAAGTGCATACACTCCCATTGACTTCCCTTACTCCTCATGAGGAGCAGGACTACTGGCACACACAGGAGTGCCCTCTTAGTTCGAATTAACAGGTCTTCACTAGACCCACTAATTTGAACCCTGGAAGATGGACAGTGGCAGCATAGATCTTCTCTGTCGTGTAGACAAGCTGTTAGGTGCCACAGGACTGCTCATTGTTTTTAAAGTGACAGACTAACATGGCTGCCCCTCTGAGACGCTGAAGCATTAAGACATTCCCTAGAGCAGACCAGGCCTATGGAATTCCAGTGTGGGGGAGAGAAGGCCAACTCCTGGGGCCAAAATGTGATTGTGCACAGAGAGCTGGCTTGTAAAATCAGTGCAAGTTACTCTGCAGTTTCAACTTTTTACAGTTAGGTGGAGTTCTACCTTGATGTTTCACTTTATATTGATTTTTGAGTTAGAGTGGAATTTTGGTTCTTGTTTCCAATGTTGTAATACAGTAGCTGCTATCCACAGTCGATTTTATAAATTAAATACTAGGGATGTTAAATTTCTATTAATCAGCATAGTTGATGGAATTTCTAATTTGAGTACTCGATTAGTCTATAAGGGGGAGGGAGGCAGGAACAGGGACTGAAGGGTGCCTCTGTCTCCCCTGTCTATCCTCCCCTGCACTGTGCGGAGATGGTGCTGGGGGAACTCACTTTTAAACCTGCTTCCCCCAGCACCAGCTCCTGCTTCCTCCCCCTTGCTACCTCTAATATAGGTGGGGGAAAGTAAATAGTCAGCTTGAGTACCAACAGAAACAAGGTACTTTAGAGAATAAGTCCTGCTTAAACACCACAGAGATTCCCAATCAGTGTGCTTATGAGATCTATATCATATTTACAGACAAAATGTAGTTACATATATTGTGGTATTCACAACCTTGGCTTCTATTTTTTCCAGCTGATATCAGAACACTACCTCTTTAAAGTAGTTTGTATTTAATGTGAATGCATTATTAATGCCAATATATTATTAGCTATCATCTTTGAAAAATCATGGAAGTCAGAAGAGACTCCAGAATACTGGAAAAGGGCAAAGATAGTGCCCATTTATAAAAAGGGAAACAAGAACAACCCAGGAAACTACAGATAGTCAGTTTAACTTCTGTGCCAGGGAAGATAATGGAGCAAGTAATTAAGGAATCCATCTACAAACATCTGGAAGATAATAAGGTGATAGTAACAGCCAGCAGGGATTGGTAAAGAACAAATCATGTCAAACCAGTCTGGTAGCTTTCTTTGATAGGAGGATATCAAGCCTTATGGATAAGGGAGAAGTGGTGGACATAGTACGCCTAGACTTTAGTAAGGCATTTGACATGGTCTCGCATGACCTTGTAAATAAACTAGGGAAATACAACCTAGAAGGGGCTACTATAAGGTGAGTGCATAACTGTCTGGATAACCATTCTCAGAGAGTCATTATGCTGGAAGGGCATAACAAGTGGGGTTCCCCAGGGGTCTGTTTTGAGACCGATTCTGTTCAATACCTTCATCAACGATTTAAATATTGGCATAGAGAGTATGCTTATTAAGTTTGCAGATAATACCAAGATGGGAGGGGTTGCAAGTGCTTTGGAGGATAGGGTCAAAATGATCTGGACAAACTAGAGAAGTAGTCTGAGGTAAATAGGATGAAGTTTAATAAGGACAAATGCAAAGTACTCCACTTAGGAAGGAACAATCAGTTTCACGCATACAGAATGGAAAGTGATTGTCTAGGAAGGAGTACCGTAGAAAGGGATTTAGGTGTTATAGCGGACTACAGCCTAAATAGGAGTCAACAGTGTGACACTTTTGCAAAAAAAGCAAACATGATTCTGGGATGCATTAACAGGAGTGTTGGGAGCAAGACACGAGAAGTCATTCTTTCGCTTTACTCTGCACTGATTAGGCCCCAATTGGAGTATTGTGTCCAGTTCTGAGTACCACATTTCAAGAAAGATGTGGAGAAATTGGAGACAGTCCAGAGACTGTCAAAAATGATTAAAGGTCTAGAGAACATGACCTATGAGGGAAGATTGAAAGAATTGGGCTTGTTTAGTTTGGAAAGGAGAAGACTGAGCAGGGACATGATAGCAGTATTCTAGTGTCTAAAAGGGTGTTACAAGCAGGAGGGAGAAAAATTGTTCTCCTTTGCCTCTGATGAAAGGACAAGAAGCAAGCGGCTTAAATTGCAACAAGGGAGGTTTAATTTAGACATTAGGAAAAACTTCCTAACTGTCTGGGTGGTTAAATACTGGAATAAATGCCTAGGGAGGTTGTGGAATCTCCATCTCAGGAGATTTTTAAGAGCAGGTTGGATAGACATCTATCAGGGATGATTTAGGCAGTGCTTGGTCCTGCTGTGAGGGTAGGGGACTGGACTTGATGATCTCTCACGGTCCCTTCCAGTTCTAGGAATCCTATTTTTTTTTAAATGGCCATTAAACCCAGTTCCCCCCTTCTACATACAACCTGTATGCAGAGTAAACTCTTTTAATTCCTAATCCTTTAGGTTTATTTGAAGTGTACCCACCATGTCCTAGGTTTTGTGAGGTATATTGAGAGGACCTGGGGTACAGTCAAAGAAGCATTGGTGGGTTAGAACATAAATTATTAATTGCACAGAGTACTAGTGTGGTGGAGCCATTGCAACCAAGGCCCTACTTAAATTGTGAATATTGGAATTGATTTACCCTGGTTCACACCGGTAGCTACACTTTGTGCCTCACCAGAGGCTGTTGTGCCCCAAAGTGGGTTCCATGCTGGGAAAGGGATGTCTCTGCCCAAAGTGGTTCTAGTCGGGGAAAGAAGCTTTAAGCTGCATCTAGGTGTGTAGAGCCCTGCTAGTGAAAGCATCACAATGTGGCATCTCCCCTAGCTAGAATCTCAGAGCAACCATTGCCTCTCCCTTTTGTGGCTACACAGGCCTGCTTTCAGTCCCCCACCGGTGAGGGGATGAAGCAGGCACCTTGCACCATTTTCACTCTTCAGTTCAAGCAAGTTTCCCGCAGAAGCTCCTGCCGGGTAATCTACTCTGAACCCTAGAGTATATGATTCATTTGCTTTGTTCAGCTCTTGCTCTTCCCATCATCGCTTCCAGCATCCATCTAAGTCGAACTCGTAGTGTCCCCCAGGGTGGGACAGTGTAGAGAGAAGAAACATCATATGGGGACTGGGCTTCAGTTTGGTTTCTCTGTAGAATGAGTTTGCAATATTGATTTCCCAGCCTTTCTACTCTACACATGGCCATCTGGCCTGTTTGTTCCCCTTGGCCCAACAGTTGCTGAGCATCCACACATGCCATTAAGCTAATTGGGAACTAGTGGCACCCGTCCTCTTTAAAAATCAAGCTATTATATATGTGCTGCATCAATCTGTCCCGCAGAAGGTTTGTAACAGGTCAATGAGATGACTTCTGATAGCCCTGGATATTGTAACAGTCTATAACAGGGAGATTAACATGTGCAAGTCAAATGATTCTTCTAGAGATGTTAAACTGCGTTGCCTGCCTGCAACGTGAGGCCATTTTTATGCTAAGGCCATATTAGTAATGATTCACATCACAAGAAGCTTGTGGAATTGTCAGTGGAAATCTGTTAATTGCACATCATGTGTTTCATTAGGTAGCTTTGCTAATTTGCAGCACTAGCAGCAGTAAGAACTTAAAAGAAAAAAAAAAAAGATTTATCCCTGAAATGCCCAGCCTCTTCCTATCACCATTCCAAGGATTCAGTAACAGATTGAGCTGTCTTTCTCACTGTCACTTGCCATTTATCTTGTAATGTATATGTCTGCAAGTTTTCATTGTAATAACAATTAGGCGGGGGTGGTTATAGTGTGTGAAACCTGAAATCCCTTTTTTCTCCAAAGTGTAATGGACAGGAGGGGGAGGGAAGGATGTTTCTTGTAATACAAAGAGAAATGTTGGGAGCATTATGCTATGAATGCAGTTGTCTGCGCCGCAAGTTTTATTGTCATTCACTAATTGTTACTGGTAATCTTGCATAAGGCTTGCTTGTCACCTGAACTGGACACCTATATAAATTCAGCTTCAGTTTTGTCCTCAGACTATGTAGTAGGAGATGGAGCTACTGAAAACCATAAATTCTGTAAAGTGTGGGGATTTCATTTACTTCTATAACTAATATGCAAAAAGGGGGGGGGGCGTAGCTATGCTCTGAGAGTCTCCTAAGGGTTCCATCGCTGCACCATGAGCCATAGTCAATGGTTCTGTAAAACATCTTTCCGTAAAGTATTTTTCTCTGCCTTTGCTCGCGGTTTAAAATACAGCAATCATGATTTAAAAGCCATTATGTATTATTATAGTAATGCAAAATGGTAACATTGCCCAGGAGACCCTAAATAGGGATAGGCTGTGAAAACTGAGTATCTCAGAAAAGGTAGACACTTCTTTGGAAGTCTTCCCAAACTGGGAAGGGATTCACAGAGGTGGATTTTCAGGAAAGGGAGCTCTGTCTTTTAACTTAATCCACCCATTGATTAAGAAACCTTAAAAAGATGGGTGTGATATCTGCCTTGGTACACCCCTTGTTGGTGTGTGTTTAATGGAGTATCATCACCTCATGAGATTATACACTGGGTAAGGGTGTAATAAATTTTGCACTGTTTATTGGTATAGAAAATTTCCACTAATGAGAAATATTCCTTAAACTTTGAAGGCACTGTGACCTGTTTGGTTAGGGTGTTGGGTAGGGAGTCAGGATATTCTTGGCCTTGTCACTGGCCTGATTGTTGACATTAAGCAGGTCATTTCACTTTTGTGTCTCAATTTCCCCATATAAAAATGGCACCACTTGTGAGTTCCTTTTTGAAATGACACATGCCATGCCTGAAGCACCTATATTCTTGTCACAGATAGGGCCATCATCAGAAACTGTAGCAGTGGATTTCCTGGGTCTGCAGCTAGTTGCAAAATGAGAACACTCATTTGTGGGAACAGTTATCTTTCATGGGGAAAAGCCCTTCTCATTGCTATATGGGAAGGTTCTAATTGCTGCCAGAGTTGTTTGTGTTCTCATTGCAGATTTGGGATCCCAAGTCCCACACAACTTCAGCCATGGCTGAAACTACAGAGTATGAATTTCTAGGAAAATATACAGTAGTTCCTAATTTAGCCCAGAGGGTGTGTACCTGTAGGACAGTGATCTCCAAACTTTTTAAGCACAGGATCACTTTTTGAATTGTTCAGTCCAGGATCTATCTCAAACCCAAATACCTCTGCCCTGCCCTTTTACTGTGGCCCCACTCTCCCACTCTGTGAAGATGAGGTTCAGGGGAAGGGGACAGAGTGACTTCAGTGCCCCCCGCCTCTCTCTCCCCCACTCTGCACAACAAGCAGGAGGCTCCCTGGGAGCAGCTCTGGGCAGGAACAGTAGGGCAGTGGGGGGAGGGGCAGCTGAAGTGCAGGCCCTTGATAGCCTCCCAGCCAAACTAGTCAGGATCACCTGTTAGAGGCTCCAAGATCTACCGGTTGATCCCGATCTACTAGTTGGTGACGATTGCTGTAGAACAGTGTTTCTCAACCAGTGGTACGAGTACCCTCAGGGATACTTGAGAGATGTCTGGGGGGTACGTCAACACAACTGAAATTTGGAGAAAACTGAATTTTTGTTTTAAGTTTTTAACAGCGCTTTATTATTTTTGTACTTTTTACACCCAAAAATTTCATTGCCCGCCTGGCTACGATTAAGTTGTTTAAACAAATGTGTGGCAATGGTGTGTTTAAAAAAAAAAAAAAATTGTCTGAAAACTAGGTACTGAGGATACTTATAACATTTTTTTTTTTTTTTAAAAAGGGGTACTTTATAAAAAAAGGTTGAGAAACACTGCTGTGGGAGGATCAATGCTGTTGTCCTTGTTCAGAGAGCCTCTACCCCAGTACGCATAATATCCCTTCAAGATTATCTACTCCTCCTTTTTGGCACTGAGTGACTTCCATCTCTGAGTTACTAAAGCAATATCCAGTGATCATTTGGGAGTATGTACAAGGCATAGCCTTACCTCCCTTCTTCCATAGCCATGTGGGTGGCTTACATTCTTTATGGCTTCAGCTCTTGTGGGTGACAAGACTTCCTAATTAACATATAAGGTATTCCCTGGTTGTTTCTTCCACAGCCTTGTTTCTTGTGCCTCTTGCTGCATTGATCTCTATTTCCCTCCTTATTGGAGGCAGGGGGTGGGGGGAAGGAGAGAACCTGTTTCACCAGCTGATGTGCTCCTTAAATCAGCAGCCCTCAAGGGCTGATCATACTTTCCCAGATTCCATTTCTTTAAAGCTCTTAAGGAGTCTGCAGGATTGCTTTTGCCCCTAGGCCTTCTTTCATTACTGTCATGGGGCAGCATCTTCCTCCCTAGATCCTGAGTCTCTTGAGGCTGTCCATACCACCTGCTCAGTGTACTACACAGTGCCCATTGTTAGCAAGGTGTCCCTGCCCTAATAGAATGATCTGTGGCTTAAACCTTTCCTTTGAGGACATCCTAACATGGAAGCAGAGGGAACTCAGTAATGACCCTGGATGCTCATTAAAATAACATCATAATAATGATGTTCAAATTAGTATGTCTGGAAGACTCTATCATCTCCAGTTTTAGTTCTTTTGCAAGAAAAAATTTCCCATGTAAATGTGTCTTGGCAGAACTGTAAAATGCTCATGACTTTAGGTTATTTTTCCACCAAGAAAATGGCTGTATAGTCAATAAATAGTGAAACATAAAAGAGATTCCAGCACAACCATGACAGTGCAAAGAGATTGTTCTGAAGCGACAATTTTTTCCAGGTACAGTCTCAGCGCTGTTAGGCATTAGAAATGGGCTTAACTACAAAGAGCATATTCAAATCTCAATTTCTCCAAAGTCTGAATCAAGCGATTTAGCCCATTCTGTGGTACTGACTACTGTATTTCCCCTTGATCTAATATGTGTAGTATGCTAAGGCCATATCTCAATTTGCAGGGAGATTGACACTGCGGAAGTCTGCGGAATCTTCCAGCGTTCAATTTAGCAAGTCTAGTAAAAGCTTGCTGGATCGAATGCTGAAGGTCCCCTGGTCAATGCTGATAGTCCTTGCTGTCACAAGGAGTAAAGGAAGTCATGAGGAGTGTTTCTCCTGTCAACCTCTTGCTGTGGAAACAGCGCCAAGCTCAGTTTAAGGTACATTGACTCCAGCTACATTATTTCCATAGCTGGAATTGTGTACCTTAAGCTGACCTTCTGGGTGTCTGGCCTAAGACACTGTGATGAGGAGTATCTTATTATTGTACAGGTAGAGGAGAATCCAGATCCCCTTCTGGTTGTGGAAATTAGTTACTGCTTTAAAAAATGATAAACTTCTAAACCACACAATCGCCGTTCACGTGGACTGTCATTCACTTTCATTGGAGATCAAGGATGGACCTAGCGATTGTTCTGATGACTAATGTCATGAGTCACATTGGTGCAGATGTTTAAGGTAGTTTGCTCTGTCACTGCTTGTGCAATAATCATTTTGAGGATGGCCCTTTAATGCCCAGTGCTGCCAGTCATTAACAGTAATTTAAGGAACCAGTTTCCATCTTAATATCTTAGCTTCTGATTTCATAGAAAACAAGTTGTTTGAGTTTTGTTGATAAATTGTGTAGCCAATTGGTTGATCACACTTTGGTTCATTGTGAAATATACTTGAGACCAAATAACCAAAGTCATAGGTTTCTAACTATGGTACAGGAAAAAGATTCTGTATGACAGCTATGTGGGATGGCTCTCCGGACACTGTTTTGTTACATTCACCTTATACAGGTGTGCTTCTGAATGGGGATGTAAGCAGCTAGTCAAGTCAACTACCTGATAAGCCTAGGCTTATTGGGTAGTCGAGTCACTACTCGCTTTCCCCCCCCCCCTTGCTGCTTGTGTATCAGAGGCAGCAAGCAGAGGAGAGGTGGAAAGCAGGAGGCAGCTTAAAAGCCATTTACCCCCCCAGCACTGTCTCCGCAGTGCGGTGTGGAGGAAGGGACAGGAGAGGCAGAGGTGCAGCGGTTCGGGACTGGCTGGAGCCAGGACTGAGCAGTCCTGGCTCAGGCGGGGTCCAGGACCGCCGCTCCTTTGCATTTTAAATGTAGTAAGAGCTGCTCGGCTCTTACTGCATTTAAAATGCAGAGCTCCTGCGGGGGTAAGTTTGGGACCTGGTGTGAGCAGGACTGACTGTGTCCCAGACCTACTCCTGCTGCAGTTCTGCAGTTTAAATGTAGTAGGAGCCCGGCTGCCTGCACTTCCGGCTCCTGTTACATTTAAACTGCAGAGCCACAGTGGGGCCCCTCATCAGCAAATCTACACAATTAGTCAGTTACCTGCTTCTTATCCTTATTTATGAAGTTACATTCCCAAAGCCATCTTTTTTTTTTATACTCTGCTTTTAATCTCTAAAGGGATTTTAAGCATTCACTGAAACTTGAGTTAATCAGCTTTTTACCTTGTTTGTGTACCCCTTTGTCTCTTTTTTTATTATGAATCAATGTCGTTCAGGTACTAAGGGAGGGACATGAAGACACTTCCTAGGTCTGTGTGAGGAAACTCTTTACCTGCTGCTATGAAGAAATAACTCACAGCATTAGGAATATGATTTTCCTATGCATTCAAGCCAAGGCTTACTTCAGTTAATGCAAGGTATTATGGGACACTTAGTATGTATAAAAGATTATAGTAAAGGTATAGGCCTATTTGGGCTATATAACTGTTGTTGTAATGTTTAATAATATGTATATTGCAGATTGTATTATTAGCATATGTATGCTAGGCCATGTATATTAATCAGCAGTCTTAAACAGCTTGCCTGTGAAATTAGATAGATCATTACACATGACAATTATGGCAATTATTGGCTCTTAAGACCCAGAGATGTAGGGATTTAAGAATTCCCTAAATATTTCTTGTGTCTAGAATTGTTTCAACTTTTTGAAGGGTTTAGAATGGCTTTCAAGCTATTTTGAAGACTCTGTTCTGAACTTTCTCTAGCCAGTTTAGGTATCTTTGTTACGCAAAGACTGGTTATTTTGACAGCAGAGATGATACATTTTGTTCTATCATCTCCTGGTGACCTTATCTTAGCTTTCATTTATCACAAATGATTTCCTGTTTGAACTGCAATTGCTATGAGAAGGCATTGTTGAGATGCCTGTGTTACATATGACATTCTAGAAGGGTGAAAGTGAAACTGTGAATTGGGCAGGAATGTAAATTTTTGCTGGTCAGGGAGTGTGAAGCATGGTAAGATTTTCTGATAGGGAGATCTGAGTTTAGGGGATTAAATTGAGGCTGGTGTGCATGATGTGTTTGGATCTGAGACTTGATAGCAGGAAACAAAAAAGTCTGCAGCCTCTCTCCTCCCCTCATAGCTGGTCGCATTTACAATCTAGGAATGGATAGCACTGATCTGCTACTTTCACTGAAAATAGTGTACGCTACTGACAAAGGTCCTCATCCTATATTCCTTATGCTGATCAAACTCCCATTGACAGCAATTGAATTTATATAAGGGATTGGATCAAGGACATGGGGAAGGCACTGTTTTGGTGCTGAACTGACCTATACATTCTGCTACCACATGGAAATAGAAGAATTTTAGTTTCTAGTCATTAAGTGACATAATACACTCTGCAGGCATAACATGCTTCACAAACATCTCACAAACTTGCATGATGCAAATGATGTTTATTTTTCTCCTTGCTAGTCAGAGAACCTGAGGCAGAGAAGTTGAAGTCCTATTATGATAGGTGCCAGATAAGAACGTAGATACAGTAATTCCTCATTTAACACTATAGATATGTTTCAGAAAATGATCGTGTTAAGTGAAAATGTGTTATGCGGGGTCAATTTTCCAACTGAAAATAATGGAAAAGGCGGGGGTTGCGTTTCAAGCGGTGGTGTCTGTTGGGACTGGGACATAAGGTTGGGGGAGAAAGGGGACTGGGTTACAGCAGGGAGGGGAGGTGTTTGGCTCTGGGAAAGGGGAGGGGAGGGGGATTGGATTGGGAGTATGCCCCTGTGACGGGTCTGCTGGGACCCGCACTGCGTCCGGTGCGGGGGAGTTGCCAGGGAACAGCACGGCGAGCGGCGAACCCTCTGCTGCTTTGCAGAGAGGCGGGGGAAGCCCTGCGCAGCTGCCGGCAATGGACTGGCTGGGGAAATCGTGTTGTTCCAGGGATAGTTGTGTAATTCAAAAAACGTTCCCGAAAAAAAATCGTGCTATTGCGAAAACATGTTAAGTGGGCACATGTTAAATGAGGAATTACTGTACCCTGAAAGTTGCTCTGTGGTATGGAAGTCCCCTAGAAAGGGAATTTTATTACTCTTTATTTAAGACAAGATTGTGAAATGTGGACCTGTATTTGAGCAACACCATGAAGCCAGATAGGGATGTTGGTGAAAGAGACAAGCTTTTGAGCCACATATAATTCTTCTCTTCAGACCAGGGAACCTGTAAGGTGGTACAGATTGTTTAGCACAAACCGCACATATTGCCAGGGTCCATTTAAGGTGGAGAGTGCTAGTTAAATGAGGGTGTTAGTGAGTTCCAGATTGTTAGACACTAAAAACCATGGATTTAAACCGAGACACCGGGGTATGGATTATTACAACAAAGTAATTAAACTAAGTTCTCAGGCTTGTCTTTTGAAAGTGTTGTGCAGATTTCCTCTGAGGATGAGAACTGATAGGTCAGATACATAGTAATCGCTTTTATGAAAAGTGTTCACCCACAGGTGATAGGGTATTTTCTGTCATTTTTCCTGTTTGAATTCATGTGAGAAGGTTGTGACTGTCTGGTTTCACCTTCGCAGTTGTTGGAACATTTAGTGCATTGCATGAGGTATACAGTAATTATTCGTTTAACACGTGCCCGCTTAACACATTTTCACAATAGCACGATTTTTTTTTTTTTAGGGAACGCTTTTCGAATAACACGATCGTCCCCAAAATAACACGAAAATAATCAAGTGGCGTACTACTTTGCGTGACAGTATAAGTTGGTGAAAACAGTGGTATTACGCATGAGCGGATGAATACACGTGGTCACAGTGCTCCTCCACTCACTCACATGTTTATCTTTGTGTTTTAACAAACCGCGCGACTTGTGTTGCTAGATATCAAATGTTGACGTTGACAACCCAGCACCAACAAAAAATTGACTTTGCCACCACCACCTGAAACGCAACCCCCACCTTCTCCATTATTTTTAATGGGAAAATTGACCCCGTATAGCACGTTTTCGCTTAGCACGAACATTTTCAGAAACGCATCTATAATGTTAAATGAGGAATTACTGTACTGCATGTACCTAGGGAACATCTCTGTGTGGTCTGAAAGCTTATCTGTTTCATCAATAAAAGTTGGTGCAATAAGACGTTACATCATCTACCTTTCCTGTCTAAGAAAAAACAGAGTTATGTGAAGTCAACAGGGAAAACAAACAATGGAGGGAACGAGCTTTGCCTAGTGATGCATTTCAGAACGTTTATTGGGCTGTGACCGGAGGACAAGACAGACACTTTGGCATCCATTCATCTTGAAGATGTGAGGTATTCATGAAATGTTTAGATCCTAATTTTAACTGGAAAGTAACAGGTCTATCAAACTGAATCCTTGAAAGAAAATCTACCTTATTTAATAGAGCTATGTCTACACTACTAAGTTATTTTGAAATAACTTCCCAGTGTAGACATGCCCTATGAAAGGTAACTGTGGCTAACTGTAGATATAGGATTGCATTTTTTTTCTTTTATGTGTAAACATTTCTGTTTCTACTTATTATCCCTTTACTCACTCAAAACTTTTTAAGATAAATGTCCAGTGGTTTCACTAGAAATATTTCATTGCTATGACTATTATAAGGGACCTGAGCCTGAATAGTTGAGCTCTGTGTACTCTGTTCTGAGAAGGGCAGCTTACCTGGTAATTCCTGTGGGTCGGGTTGCAGAAGTTGTACTTTACCTGCTGTTTATCTACAAAGAAAAGTAAGGGCTGATAGAGCTCTGAGGAGCAGATTTAGACTACATCTACACTACAAAGAAAAGTCGGAAAAAGATACGCAAATTGCAAACCGCAATTTATGTATCTTTTTCCGCTTTTCTTTTGAAAGAGGCTTTCCCAAAATTTGGCACGTCTACGTGGTGCCAAATTTTGGAAAAACCTTTTCTTTCGAGCCATCCCTTCTTCCTCATGAAACAAGGTTTACAGGGATGGCAAAAGAATTTTTTCCAAAAAAGCAGATGCATTCCTTAGACATGGCATAGCTCTTCCAGGAAAAGAGCTGCGATCTAGATGTAGCCTTAGTATAGTCAGGGCACACTGAGAAATCTAGAGGAAGGAATAATATGTAAAGTTTTTTTTATATAAGCTTTAATGTCTTGAGCTCGCACTTAGCATTTTAAGAACTGAGCCATATTGTCAGTGTATTTTAATAGCTTAGGCTCTTTTTAAAAATAAACACATGAGAGAGAATATATAATGATGATGTCTTATATTTTTATCAGCATGTGTTTGATATGGTCTCATTATTAACGAGTGTCTGAGTCAAAAGTGAGTTATGAAGGTCATTGCAAGTAAGTGCTAATTAAATTTTTATCCCATACCACCATATTTCATGAATGCTTTAAATTAATAAAATAAATGACAAGACTCCATGCGGAAAAGAGATAATGCTTTACAATGTCCTAATCTGCTACGCTACTTCGAATCCTCACAACCTTTCCATAGCACAACTCCAGTGTTCACTGCACTTCTGTGTGCTCCTTTTGAAAAGGGAACTCTTAACTCATTACAGCGTTCATTGGTTTCACAAATGAATGCTGATGAAGGATCTCAAAGCAAGAGCATATCCCTACCAGAAGTGATAGTGACTGAGCCGGCCAAATTTAATTTCTCAGGATGCCTGTTTTAAACATGGAGGGAAATTTCTGAAATGTTGATATAGAACAGTCTTGGGCAGAAAGAAAAGAGCTATTTCTCTGGAAGCAGCTAGTGATTCAAAAGCAATTGATTATATAAGTCTGGTTGGAGCAGTTGGGCAGTGGGTCTCACAGAAATGATCTTCAGTTCACACACAAACATCCTTGTGTCCTTATCCCCCAGCACTTACCTGATCTTGTTGTCTTCCTTCACCCAGACCTGAAATTTGGTTGTAAATCTCCTCCACATTCTGGTTCTTTTATTTGAAAATTTGGGAGAGCAGGTCTCTGGATAAAGGATGTGGCAGTGTTATGAGTGTGACACATCCTGCCTCTTGCAGATGGAAATTCCTTTCAGCCTTTATTTTGTGCCCCAGTGGTCACCCCAATACCTTTAGGAAATACCCAATACCTAGATGTCTTCTGTCTAGAAATTAGTTTCCTAAGGGTTAATGTCTCTCAGAATTCCTTTGCATAAATAGTACTTCACATTTAACAACATTCTTCAGCTCTGATGTTTGTTTCATCTAAGAGGGGCAAAGAAGTTAATTACTTTGTCTGTCTAGAAATGGAGAGAGACTCACTAACAACCACTAGACATTACTGCTCACTTCAGTATTACTGCACTCACAGTAGTGGCAGCTGGACTTAATTATAAGTTTGCAACCCTGTGGTTTTAGCAGCAGCTGCTGAAAAATGGATAATGCAAGGAGCCTTGGAAGCCACTCACATTAGAGATAAAACCCTTGTCATTCACTGAGACAGCCAAATGAACAAGTATTAAAAAGATCAAAGATGTACCAAGGGACGTTGCAAGATAAAGTTTATTTTTTGTCTATTTGGCTCTCATTCTGATATGTTGGTTATATGTTATAGCACTGTTTTTCTGAAAGGGCAAGATTTTTTTGTGAGAACTGATTTTTGAGAGTCACTTTTTAAAAAAACTTCAGAGGGGTAGCTGAGTTAGTCTGTAACTGGAAAAACTTAAAACAACAAATAGTCTAGTAGTTCCTTAAAAAAAAAAAACAACAACATGTAGATGGTATCATGAGCTTTCGTGGGCACAACCCATTTCTTCAGATAAAGAAATGGGTTGTGCTCACGAAAGCTCATGATACCATCTACATGTTGTTGTGGGTTTTTTTTAAGTGGCTATTTAAAAAAAAAAAAATCTGAAACCAGCTAATTGCTGAAAAGTAAAACATATGCAGGCAAATGGATCGGCTAGAAAATAATACTGTACCAGTTATGTTGGACTTTAAAAACATTGCCAACTCCTTGTCACAATCCCGTGAAGTGAAGTATTATTATCTCTGTTTTATGTGGTGTAACTGTAGCTATTTCAGTCCAGAGCACTAGAGAGAGAGGAAGATCAATGAGATTATATTGTTTACGTTAGTACAGGTATGACAGATGAGGGAAAGGATAAGTGACTGGCTCAAGACTACAGAAGTCCTTGATCCCCATGTGACCAAAATAGAACACTGGATCCATTCTTCACCTTTCTCTTACCCCCGTCTTCAGTCATCTTTGCAACAGAGGAGACTGGCCCAGATTTAAGGGACAAGCCTGTTGATTGAGGACTGCAATATCTAGTGGGTGAGAGAAGCTGTTAAATCTAGATGTTGCCCAGTCTAACAGGATTGAGAGTTTAGACTGCATGCTTATATTTTCTTTTAGTAACCATGCTGCCTTTTTTTCCTGTCACTTAGTCACTTAAAATCTACCTTTAATAGTCAATAAACTTGTTTTACTGTTTATTTTTACCAGCGAGTTTGCCTGAAGTGTTTGGTAAGTTTGCTCAGGTTTTACAAAGGCTGGTGCATATCCACTTTCCACTCAAGTGGTGAACCAGTTAATAAATTTGCACGGCTCAAGTTGAGCAGTACTAGGTGATATATTCCTGAAGCACAATTCTGGGAGTTGGGGTGAGGGAGGGTTGAATGGGGCCTGAGTGATTTATGAGTGGCTCTGGGAGCATTCATGCAGAGTAGCTCGACTCCACATAGTGTTGTGATCTCTCAGCACAGCACCAGGAGCGGCTTCCTCTCTGCTTGATCACTAGCAAAGTACTGAGAGAGATCGTGCAGGGTAAGGTTAAGGAATCACAGTCAGTGTTCCCTGCAAGATGAGCACTTGGGCAGCCTCCCAGGAGAGATTCAAATGCCGCCCAGTTGATTAGCAGAGCACCCAGAGCTGGCAGCATGAGTGTTCATTGGAGGTGTACATCTGCACATGCTTTGGTGCACATTACAAAATTTATTCCTCACATGGCTTGAAAAAATAGAGGGAACATCAGTCACATGATACCCCAGTCTCAGCATCACCTTTAGATCTTGATACATTGAGACAATTTTATGAAATGCTACAAATTGCTGCTTAGCACATATACATGGGACCTAAATTCTACTTTTGAATGTAAATTTTGAACTCCTATTTAAAAGCCACTTCAGTTTTGAAATCAACATCCTCCCCTATTAGGAGCTGTGTGTGTATTTAGGGGTAGGAATTTGTTCCTATATTTAACTAACTGAACTTCTTTCCCTACATGTAACAATCTCTGTTTTACATTCTATTTGGTGGAAGACTAGAAGAAAGGAGAAATGCACCAGTGAAGAACTGGGATAGGCTCAGGGTAAGTGGGCCTGCTAAATGTCAGTTACTGAAATCTACAAATGGAGGGTTGATTTACCTCTGACATAAGTAGAGCCAGCGTTCCCTCTAAGCTGTGCGCCTGCGCAGCCGTGCACAACAAATTTTGAACCCATGCTCCTTGCCTGCAGAGCAGCACTCAACGCCACTCATTTCCTGTTGGACCGGTGGTGGGCCGGCAGGGCCGTGTGATGGCGGGTAGGCTGCCCTGCCCCAGTTTGCTTCAACTAGAGCTGGAGCGTGATGACACTGTCCTTGCTGGGGCAGCTTTACTGGCTTCGGTTCCACCTATGGCGGGCAGGATGCCGGGGCTGGCTGGCGGGCCTGTGTGGCTGGGGGTGGCTGCTTGTGCGGCCCCTTCCGGGGCTGTCACCAGGGGAGGCTGCTCGTGCAGCCCCAGTTGGGGCCGGAGCCACCACATGGTCAGGGCTGGCTGCTCGGGCGGCCAGGGACAGCAGATAGAGGCAGCAGGGGGGAAGCAGGCAGCACCCCGGAGACAGTGCTGTGGGGAACCAGCTCCTGTTCCCCCCCACTTGCTGCCTCGGGGTATCGCATGGAGCACAGGGCCGGTGGGAACTCAAGCATTCCCCCACTCACACCGGTTCCCACTGCGGCCGCTTCAGCCTTTGAAATGTACAAGAGCCCCAGGGGAGTGGGGGACTGCTTGAGTCCCCGGCTTGCCCTGGGCTCCCTGTGGCGCTTCAGCTTTTGAAATATACATTTCAAAGGCTGAAGCGGCCTCAGTAGGAACTGGCATGAGCGGTGGAGGGGGAGACTGCTTGTGTCCCTGCTCGCGCTGTTTCCCCGCTGCACCCCATCCCCCCCCGGAGATGGCTCTGGCTCCTGCTACGCCCCCCCTCCCCCCTTGCTGCCTTTCTCTGATAGCGAGGGGTGGAGAGGAATGAGTAGTTGAGTCACTACTCAGCTATCTGATAAGCTTACACTTACTAGTTGCTTACATTCCAGGCTGGCCAGGGATTGGGCAGCGCTCAGCTCCGCTTTCTCCCCCAGCAAGCAGCTTCCTGGGGGGGGCAGGGAGGAGGGCTGAGCAGCCCAGTCCTGGGCCCACTCCCTGCAAGGAACCACTGGAGGAATGGGCAGCCCAGATCCAGCCTCCCCCCCCGGCTCCCAGAGAGGAGCTGCCACCTCATCAACCTCTCAGCCCCCCCATGCTGGCTTCCCCCTGCCCTGAATCCTACACTCCCTCGTCCTGAGCTCCCCAACTTTCCCCCGCACCCTGATTCCTGTACAGCAGGGTCATGCCCCTTGTTAATTATCCCTTGGTTTAGTTTTTTTTTTTCTTACATAACAATTTAAATTTATATGTGTGTGTGTGCATGTTAGAAACTGGTGGTGCCACAGTGGCACACATCCAAACAAGTGCACATGTGGGTGCAGAAGACACAAATCACTCCACTCACAGATGGGAAATCTTAGAGGGAACACTGAGTAGAACCCTGCAAATTGGCTTTATGTCTGTGGGTATCACATCTGTGGATGTGGCTATCCTCATTTTTGCGGATACAAATGCGGATGCAGATACAAATTAGGTATCCATGCAGGGCTCTAGCCAGAAGCATGTGCTAATCCATTGGTGTGACTGGAGCTAAGCTTCTTTACACCACTTTTGAATTTGTTCATGCTTGATCTCTGTCCCATCATTGATCCCAACCTTTTGCTTCATCATATGAAATAAAATAAATTTAGAACACTCCTCTCCCCCTCCCCCTCCCCCCAGGAAAAAATGCTGCTGCTGCATATAGAAAAGTAAAAATTGAAAAGCTTTAAAAGAAGCTCAGTGTGGCCTCCTCCTTCTCCTCCTCCTCCTCCTTGTATTCCTGATAGTTTAGGCTGGCAATCCATTTATCATGACAATCATTCGTTATCCTGCCAGCCCTTAGGCATTATCATTTAGTTTGACAAGCAGATAATAGAGAAAGTTGAAACGTGCAGAGACTGATGAACTACGGTGTATGACAAACTAGTTCCCTTGTTTGAGTTTTCTTTTGGCTGAATTATTTATCTGGGCAATTAAATTACATTGAATTTTTTTTTAAAGTGTCTAATAATGAAACAGTGATAGACCAAATAGAAATTGAATTAATCAGCTGGTGAATTGCAGCCTCCTGGTGAATTGCAGCTTCCTCTGTGATGGAAAATAGAAGCTCTTCAAATCTGTAATGAATAAGGACAGGACAGTACAAGTTAGAAAATTGAGTGAAGGACACCATGGCACTGGCAGACCAGGTGCCAGGTTGTGTCAAAAGCTCAGGGGCTCTTTGAACCATGACAGATAAATAGCTGCAAATCATTAATGTTTATAAGAATGTGTTCAGCATTTCCACTTTATGTAATGCTTGTTGGATACTGCATATATTAATTCTACTTATTATATCTGTGTCCTGTGGTATGTTGAGTGTTTTGCATTGTAAACATCTGTATTTGTTTGGAAGTTTCAGGGGGTAGCCAAGTTAGTCTGTACAGGATAAACTTAAAAAACAACAAAACACTTTATAGACTAACAAAACATGTAGATGGTATCATGAGCTTAGAAGTGGGCTGTGCCCATGAAAGCCCATGATACCATATACATGTTTTGTTGGTCCGGTAGCACTTTACAGACTATCTGTTGTTTTTTAAATGTATCTGTACTTGTGTAACTATCCAAAAAGGAGAAACACTGATTAAGGTGAAGTGTGCTCACAAGATAGCCCATTTGCCTTCAGTGGGCTGTTGTGTAACATCAAAGGACGTTTCCTCAGATCCCGTCCCCTTTTACCCCTTCTCTACTTACGCTATATCGATGACATCTTTATGATCTGGACCCATGGCCAAGAAACACTGGATTCATTCCACAGAGACTTTAACAACCTACACCCCACCATCAATCTCAGCCTGGACCATTCTACACGAGAGATCCATTTCCTGGACACCACAGTACAAATCACCAATGGTAAATTAGATACCACTCTCTACAGAAAACCCACTGACTCATATAGTTACCTACATGCCTCCAGCTCCCATCCACAGCACACCATACGATCTATCGTCTATAGCCAAGCCCTTAGATACAACCACATCTTCTCTAATCCCACTGACAGAGACCAGAAACTTCAGGATCTCTACCAAGCATTTATGAACCTCAACTACCCACCCAGAGAAATAAAAAAACAAATTGAAAGAGCCAGACGAATACCCAGAAACCATCTACTTCAAGACAGACCCAGGAAAACCAACAATAGAACACCACTTGTCATCACCTATAGCCCCCAACTTAAACCCATCCAACGCATTATCAATAAACTACCACCTATACTAAAACAGGATACTACATTCTGAGAGGCTCTGGGAGACAGATCCATAGTCTCCTATAGACAACCACCTAACCTCAGGATGATTCTTATCAACAACCACAGGACATACCACACTAATACCAACCCTGGAACTTTCCCTTGCAACAAACCCCGTTGCTAGCTTTGTCCACATATTTACTCTGCTGACACCATCATTGGACCTAACTATGTTAGTTACAAGATCAAGAACACATATTCCTGTTCATCCAGAAATATAATTTATGCCATCATGTGCCAACAGTGTCCGTCTGCTATGGATATTGGACAAACTTCTCAGACACTTCGCCAAAGAATCAATGCACATACAACTGACATCAGACAGTTTCACAAAGAAAAAACAGTTTCTTGCCATTTCAACCAGACTGGGCATTGTCTCAATGACCTGACTACATGCATCCTGCTTCAAAGGGATTTTAACACAAGAGTACAAAGGGAAGCCTCAGAACTGTCATTCATGCTTAAATTTGACACTTTACGAATGGGCCTTAACAAAGATGCTAATTATCTTACCCATTACAAAGATAGCTTCCCCAGTTATCACCCCTAATATCATTATCTCATAGACACTAACCTCCCCCCCTCCCCCCCTCTCTGTTCTAAATCTGATTTGTCAATTTTATATGTGTTTACTTTTTTTTTTATTGTATCCCTTTGGTATATATGGTCATGCCAATTTTCTTCCATAATTTGATCTGAGGAAGTGGGTCTGACCCATGAAAACTCATCACCTAATAAACCATCTTGTTAGTCTTTAAAGTGCTGCATAATCCTGTCTTTTGTTTCAGCAAGACCAGACTAACACGGCTACATCTCTATTACTATCAAAGGACAGAGACCTTGTTGATTCTATTTCTCACTGCCTTCAGGAAGGAAGGCCTGTTCATGAGGTCACCCCATCAGATTGCATTCTGGAGAGAAGAGGATAAAAACCCATGATAAAAAGAAAGGGAGATCTTTATGCAGTGTGGACTGTAAGGCCATGTCTACACTAGGAAACTATTTTGAAATAGCTAAATTCAACTCAATAACTCCCCATTTTACAAAGTCGAAATAGTGTGTCCCCACTATGGGGAAGCCTCAACATTAGTCCGAGGCAGGCTTTCTACCTTGACTTGGAGCCCCAGGAAGCACTGGGGAGTAATTAGTTTGAATTACTCTTGGGAGTAGTTATTTCAGAATAGCGGCACTGGAGTGTCCACACTATCGCTCTTTCAAAATTACTATTTTGAAATTAGAATTATTCCCTGAGAAAAGCAGGAGTACAGATTTTGAAATAAGCAGCCCCTTATTTCAAATAGTGGACTTGGCAATGTGGATGCTCCGCTTATAAATTCAACCGGGGGGGAGAGGGGCGGGCAGAGGGATGGTTATTTTGCAATGAAGCCCTAGTGTAGACCAGGGCTAAGATGTAAGATTTCTGAACATAAGCAAGATATTCCCCTGCTGCTTGGCAGGGGTCAGCCTTAAAGGACATATAGAGCTGCTGCTTATAGAAATTTTTTTAATTTTGAGAAACTCTTGTTTGTGTGTCTATTTCCTGTTATAACCTTGTAAATAACTGTTTAGTTGTGAAAATTTCCATTGAATCATAAAAGACTACAAGTGTATTACATTGGAGGGGTTGTACTGTAAAAATCTACAGCTTAAGGCTGCCGTGACTGGGTACATAAGAATGGCCGTACTGGGTCAGACCAAAGGTCCATCTAGTCCAGTATCCTGTCTGCCGACAGTGGCCAGCACCAGGAGCCCCAGAGAGGGTGGACCGAAGACAATGATCAAGCGATTTGTCTCCTGCCATCCCTCTCCAGCCTCTGACAAACAGAGGCCAAGGACACCATTTTATCCCCTGGCTAATAGCCTTTTATGCACCTAACCTCCATGAAATTATCTAGCTTCTCTTTAAACTCTATTATAGTCCTAGCCTTCACAGCCTCCTCTGGCAAGGAGTTCCACAGGCTGACTACACGCTGTGTGAAGAAGAACTTTCTTTTATTAGTTTTAAACCTGCTACCCATTAATTTCATTTGGTGTCCTCTAGTTCTTCTATTTAGGGAACTAATAAATAACTTCTCTTTATCGGCCCTCTCCACACCACTCATGATTTTATATACCTCTATCATATCCCCCCTCAGTCTCCTCTTTTCTAAACTGAAAAGTCCCAGTCGCTTTAACCTCTCCTCATATGGGACCCGTTCCAAACCCCTAATCATTTTAGTTGCCCTTTTCTGAACCCTTTCCAAGGCCAAAATATCTTTTTTGAGGTGAGGAGACCACATTTGTACACAGTATTCAAGATGTGGGCGTACCATAGTTTTATACAGGGGCAGTAAGATATTCTGAGTCTTATTTTCTATCCCTTTCTTAATAATTCCGAGCATCCTATTTGCCTTTTTGAAAGCCGCTGCACACTGTGTGGAAGTTTTCAGAGAACTATCCACGATAACTCCAAGATCTCTTTCCTGATTTGTCATAGCCAAATTAGCCCCCATCATACTGTACGTATATTGGGGTTATTTTTCCCGATGTGCATTACTTTACACTTATCCACATTACATTTCATTCGCCATTTTGTTGCCCAGTCACTCAGTTTTGTGAGATCTTCTTGGAGTCCCTCACAGTCTGCTTCTGTCTTGATTATCCTAAACAGTTTGGTATCATCTGCAAACTTTACCACCTCACTGCTTACCCCTTTCTCCAGATCATTTATGAATAAGTTGAACAGGATTGGTCCTAGGACTGACCCTTGGGGGACACTACTAGTTACCCCTCTCCATTCTGAAAATTTACCTTTTATTCCTACCCTTTGTTTCCTGTCTTTTAACTAGTTCTCAATCCAAGAAAGGACCTTCCCTCTTATCCACAAAAATCAATGTCCTATTTTAAATAGTAGAGCTTCACGAATAGGCCTTCCATTCAGTTGCAGAGACATGCTTTGCTTATGAGATGTGATGGGATCACAGTCCTGTTCCCCTCCCATATATAATCCGAGTTTTTTAAAAACAGGGATAATGTTGTACATTGCAGGTAATATTAACCCAAATTTAAATTATAAAGTAGTTATTCATTGCATATTAATTTTAGACTTTCATACAAAATTGCTTGATATCTTATTTTGTTTCCTCCTTAAGTAATGTGCAAAGAGAATTTCTGTAGTGGGTTTCATAGTATTTATTACACCAAACTTTATTTTTTTATGTTATAAAGGTTAGTCCAGTGCTTAAGTTCCACACCTTATATGATTTAGTGAACACCTGCAGAAGATCACTAATGAGGAATTATATAGGAAGATACAGCTGAAAGAGAACCTACTGCTGAAGGTTATAGACTGGAAGTTACAGCCATTTGGGCATATCTGCAGAATGAACAAGGAGCAAAAAGTTAAGACCCTGGTATTCAGCATAATGGATGGTCCGAATAGGAGAGGCAGATCCCACAGAGAATGGGTAGATGATATAGTAGATTGGTGCAGAGCTAGTCTACAGAAACTAAGCCACTCCACACTGGACAGGGAAAAATGGAAGGAAATAGTGAGGGAGGCATCGGACACCAATGGGTGTTGAGCCCATGGTGATTGATAATGTTGAGGAGGATGAATAGGAATGAACCTTTTAAATATGTTAGGTTAACCTATTCTTTGTGAACCTGATTTTAAAACCTTTATTCATATATCTAGTTTTGTTGTGACATTACTGGCACTGGTGGAGAGATTAAAGTTTGTATGATTGGGCCCTAGAAGTGAAAACAGTTCAGCAACTTTATATAGACTATTTGGCTTTTCAGGAAAATATACACAACCCTCCTGTTTTGAGGTTTATTTTATAGTGCTTTAGGGGACTTCGAAAATTTCATTTTTCTGAATATTTTGCAAGTACCCAGGAGAGGAAAAGATGGCTGGCGGGGCGGGGGGAGGAATGTAACCAATCCAGGTAACTGGAGGAAGCCTTATAATAACTAATTTGTATTTGCAAATATTCTTTATTAAATAAAATCCATCCATACAGTCTGCCTTTTTTTCTAGTGAGGCTTACTTTACATAACCCTGATCAAATGTCAATGCACTACTGGTATCTTCTTTTAAAAAAATAGTGGTGTAAAAACATCAATAGGCAGCTGTCTATGCGAGTAAAGCTTGAACCCAAATTATCAGCAGAAGGAAATATTCTCTGTATGTATCTGCTTTATCAGTACATGTGCTTTGTCATTCAGTAGCTGACCATGCTTAAAATACAATCCAATATAATAGAATTTATACAGTCCAGTTACCTTGTGCAAACAGTTCTGGCTAGGCTGCATACAGTCCATTCTATACTATGTGGTTCATTACACTGCATTTCTTTTGGCCTTTAGCTAGACAAAGATTCTTAGCAGCTATCATCTGATTTATGTTGTTAGGCTGTTTCTATGGCATATCAAATTTCCTGACTTAGTTGTTTTAAAGAGGTCATTTTCTATGCTCTGATAGAAACGGTGACAGAAATATGGACTCCTAAGATTTTATGTGGGGTCATTATTAACTTGGTTCAGTGCTGAACAGGAAACCTAGACTTGGCAAGAAGTTTTAAGCAGTAACCGAAGAAAAAAATTTCTGGCAAGGTTATGAATATCCTACCTACTGCTCCAGTCTTCTCATAGCAGTAATCCCCAACAGGGGTGCATTGGTCTTATTAGCACACATCCTTATGGCACCGATGTATGAAGAGAGGCTAGGTTCTTTCCTCAGCCAGGAAGCATTCTAATAGCCTACTTTTTGCTATTAGAATATGACTCTTGGCTTTACATTTTCTTTTTTTTTTTTAAACAGATGTTTTAAACTGCTTCTTTTGGGAGGAGGGGCAGGAAGATATGCAATGTATGAATTCCAAGAGAGAAATATTCATTTACACTTAATGCTGCAAACTGTCTGCTTTAACTTTCCTTTAAACTACTCTCTGGAGAATTGTCACTGAGACTTGGGATTTCCAATTTGAGAAACTTCATTTGGTTTAATTATTAATAGGATCAAACCCAATTTTAAAAATATAAACTAGAAATCTCATGAACTAGAAATCCCTTTGTTTCCCACCCCATTTACACCAGTAACCTCAGCCCATAGACCAGCAGCTGCTGACTAAAACTGTGATAAATCAATGCCAAAGATATTCCAGGTGATATCCCAAGGCTACTGCTTCTCTTCTTATTGGCTAAAACATTTTAGCAAATATGACTCATGGAGATGTAAAGAGGCTTCTCCCTTTGTCTGAACCTGTCATTGTGCCAGACCCATAAGTGAGATGCACTGCTGCCTACAGCAGACTGGGAATGTGATTCTGCTCTCATTTGGGTTTACTTGGAGCATGGTGTTGTACAGCTATAATACTGTAGGTTCCTCACGTTAATGACTCTTTGGAGCTGTTAAATCACTATGTTCTGACCCCATATTTACACCATCTCTGACCACTTGAGCATTGCATCAACCAGTTACCCACCCACCACCATGATTTCAGAACCAACTACTTTACACTGGTCCATGCTGGTCCCCACAGACTGTTACATTTCTACTACTGTGTAAATCAATAAAAGTTGTTCTGCGGGCATTGTGCCATGGATGAATTTGGGACCATGTCTTACATGTTCATCACTGGGGAGTAGATTTTTATGTAAGCATCTTTAAACTAGACATCAGGAATATTTTGTTTATTTCCAAAGGAAAGTGAACACTTAGGTTTTCAAAGGATTTACGTAAGAAAATTTGATCAAAAACTCTGTTTTCTGGTTAAAGCAATCCGAGGTCAGCTTTCTGATGGTAAAAATGTGTCTTAAGTGATCGAAAGATCCCTGTGCATATACTGACATGAAGAAAGGCTTAACTTAGTTACATGTCAAGTAGAGGTGTCTGTGGGTCAAATATAGGCTTTGAAAAGGAAATCCAGGAGCATGATGGGAAGAGGAAGCTCTTTCTAAAGCTTTTAGCTTGTGTTGAGAAATTCACTGATAATGGTTGAGGAATTACTGCATCGAATTATATGTTTTCAGTAATTTTTCACAACTGAATGTTAATGGGCCAGATTCCCAACAGGTATTAGTTAGCATCACTCCATAGACCTAAATAGAACTAACTATTTACACCAGCTGAGATTCTGCCTTATTTACCTACATTCTTACAAAAACTGGACAAGCAGTTGGGTTAATTAGAAGGCTTCAGTTAATTAGAAGTAGCCAAATCCCGCACAACATATTTTTGTAAATACATATTTCATAATCCCCAGACTATTATATGTGTTTATTGAAGCAGGAGATGTAAAAGCTGGGAGGGGGGCAGTGGCTTGGTTTTCCTTGTTGAATTCCTTAGGGTAGTTAGTTGAGCTCTGATTAAATCAGTGAACAATTTTTTTAATTGGGAAGGTGCACTGGGAAGGTGCTCATTTCATAAAGTGTATTGAGAAGGTGCTCCTTTGGATTCTCATAATTCACTATGTCCAGACCCACCTTCTCTGCTAGTTATGGTTGAGGTTTACTGTTTGTCTGCATTTTGTTGTTGTATTAAATGCATCAGCTCCCCAATCTTTGTTTGGTTTTTTTGTTTTGTTTTTAAAAACATTTTCAAGGACATCAAACAAAAAATACAACACTCCGAAAACCTATTGCAAAGTGTGAACCAAAGGCTAAGGTAATGTTCCTGCGTCTCTTTTTTTCTATCATCTTTTGCTACCCCTAGATGATGATAATAATTAATAATACATGACTCATAACTTTCTTTAAGGGGTAGCTATGTTAGTCTGTAACTTTAAAAACGAGTAATCCTGTGGCACCTTAGAGACTAACAAAATAGTCTCTAAGGTGCCACATGACTACTCATTGTTTATAACATTCTTTTTTGTTTGTTTTGTATCACAGCGAGTTCAATCACATTTTATTTGTCACTCATTTGTACATGGAAAGGTCAAAATATGTAAACTGTTTCCTTGCTGTGTTCTATAAATAAACAAAACTTAAAAACCAACAAATAGTCTAGTAGCACCTTAAAGACTAACTAAACATGTAGCTGGTATCATGAGCTCTCGTGGGCAAAACGAGGGGTTCTACCCACAAGAGCTCATGATACCAGCTACATGTTTTGTTAATCTTTAAGGTGCTACTAGACTATTTGTTGGTTTTTAAGATTTTCTTATTACAGACTAACTCAGCTACCCCTCTGAAGCTTATAAATAGACACATTACATGTAAAGGTTCATACATTTATCAGACTGTTTTGCTTCCTTAAACATGAACATTGCTTTACTGTGTCACCAGGAGGGTAGAATTTGCTCCAATTAAGCTCAAAGACAATTTGAGCCTAACTTTGTCAGGGATGTGTTTTTTACTGTTTGCTGCAAATGTGCACAAACTTTAAGGCTTTGAAAAATTTTGATTCACTCAGAGCTTAGAGCTTTCAGATTCTGGTAGCTAAAAATCTCCAAAGATTCTGACTTCCTCAAGCACAATCAAGCCTCTTTCACCTTCTTGTGCTGGCCAGTATGTGTGCTTATAAGAAGCACATGATCTTTTTCAGGGGAAAAGGCAATACACTATGTTTTTTGAAAGTACAACATGAAAAGCCTCATATGCATTCACTCACACTCACACTCACACTCACACTCTCTCACACACACACACACACACACACACACACACACACCCCCAGTGGATGGTATAGTTAACAGTCTGTCATGGACCAAGTCAATCTTACTGACCAGGCAAGATTGACTGAGTGAGGAGTCGGGGTTCATCGATCGCAATTCGAGGCTTCTCTGAGGCTTGGCTTGTAGACCGAACTCAGAGTCCCATGGCAAGAACACTCCATTTTATGCTTGTGAGATCACATTACAGTCTATGGGTTTTGCAGTGTCATGCTGCAGTCATTCATCCTTAAAAGGTGTTAATCTCAGGGCTTTCCACAGCTATCCTTTGATGGTTATTGTCAGGCTCCCCATCCAGGTCTCTTGTTTGTGACTTACTCTTGGGGGGGAAGAGGGGGTGTGTGTATCTGTCTGTCTCCAGGGTTCCTCAATTCTGCTTATTTAATTCAGCCTCAGACACAATGAATGTTTCCTGGTTATCTTTAAGGTTCCCACTTTTTGACTACCTGGTCATTTATGATGGCTTTCACACTTACATCCTCCACTCACACCAAACAATTTTGCAGTTTCAGAGAAGATTAGTACAGTAGACTTCCGATAATCTGGCACCTTTGGGACCTAGGTGCTTCCGGATTATCAGATATGCCGGAGTATCGGGAGGTCCCGGTACAGCTGCACGGCTTAACAGCTGGCCGGGACCCGATCTTCCTCCCCCTCCCCTCTCCTTTCCCCTTAGCTGAAGCAAAATGCTCTTCTCCATGCTGTAACCCAATCCCACTCCCACCTCCCCCAACCTTATGTTCGGTCCGGGTACAGCCAGCATGTGTGCTGAGCGGCCAGCTTTTTAATCAGCTGGATGGGAGAGCTTGACATTTTGATGCCAGAGTATCAGGAGTACTGGACAAGTGGGTGCCAGACTATTGGAGTTTTACTGTAGTTAGTAGAAGACACAACTTAGTTTGTAATGCAGCCATGAGGTACAACTCAATTTGTAAAGCTAACAGGAAGCAAGACCTTACAGCAAACATTGTTTAATCATAGAATCCTAAGGCTGGACGAGACCTCAGAAGGTCATTGAATCCAACCCCTTGGTCAAAGCAAGATCAACCCTAACTAATCATGAGAGACAAGGTGAAATAGAAGCAGACAAAACTTATAAGCAAGTCATATAGGACTTTTTACCATCATTGTACTTGTATTCTTATACTAACACTAAAATGCAACACTTCGGCTAAATGTGCATTTGCCATCCCCACAGAACAAATGAGTATGCTCCATCCCCTTACAGTTCCTGTGTGTAACTGGATGGCACATGCTGTATCCCACCAGAACAAGTGAGTATGTTTCTTCCACCCTAGGGATACAGAAAAAAAGCCTGACACTCTGCAATGATTGCTCCCTGCTCTTTGAGACTGAGGTGTGTCAAGGCACCAGAAATGAAAGCAGGGAGCTCTCTCCTGTCCCTTGCTCTTGATGACCGCCCTCCCCCAACTTGGATTAGGACAAGGAGTCTGGTGATACTGAGACTGGTAGTAAGGGAGGGGGGCATAAAAATGGACAGAGCTGGGGTGACTGCAACTGGTTGGGCAAGGAGGCTGTAATGAGGGATACTCTTTTCCTCTTGGCTGAAGTCAGAGAGTTGTCTGTGGGACTGATAGAAAGCAAATTCTGATCTTGGCAGTGAACTAGAGATAACAAGCCATCCATTCACAGTCCTGTCCATACTGCCTGCAACACCCTACCCATCTGTCATCAGTATCCTTTATTCCATGCCAGAATGAAATCTGGAATTTGATTACTTCAGAGATATTTGTTATGCCTGGCAGTACAAAACCCAAAGGTCTCATTGTTTGTGACAGTTCTGATGTATTTGTGTAGTAATAAATGTTGGTACAGCTTTCCTTATGGCACTATCCTCTTTCATGGGCTTCCATCATGCCATGTTTAGCTTTCAGGGAACAAAATATTAAACATTAGATCCAATGAGCAATAAGATTGCAGATATTTTTACAAATAATCAGATGAAATGTTCTTTAGTATTAGGCTTGTTCCTGATTCTGCTGCAGTTGATGGGGGAGTTATAATGTCCAGGATCAGGCCCTTGATGTAGATGAACAGCTTGGAGTCACCAAAGTTTGACTGTGTGTTCTGCATAAGTTGCAATTGCGTATTTGGAAAAGGAGAGCAAAGCAAAATCCAAATACAGTTACATTTGGCTGTTGTTTGAGTTTTAAAAACTTTAAAGGGGCTTTTAAATAACAAGAGGTAGAATTGGTATTCAATATATGTATGTATAGAGTTCCTAAAAGGAAGAGCAGACGAGTTCTATTTAAGAATATATTTACATATTGCATCTAATTCTGATCTCATTTACATCAGCGTAAATTGGGAATAATTGCACCAAAGTCAACTTGTGTTGAAAAGAAACAGAAAAGATAACTGTCTGTAGCTGATCTGCCATGAGTAGATTTGTTCAGAGGACAGGATTTTCATATTCAAACTGAAACAAGAGAAAGAAGTGGTAACCCCTGGTATACATTTTGTTGTATTACCTTTGTGGGCTTCATTTAGCATTACAGTTGGGAAACATTTGTTGTTTCGGATACTGTTTTAAATGTAAAGAGTGTGCCTTCTACAGAGCAGTCATTCCATTTCCAGATAGGCTGCTGATTTATTTTAAAGTCTTGTCAATCAGGTTTTTTCATAGTTTGTTACTGATTCTGTTTTCTTAGAGGGTTTAAAACCACCATTGTGCCAGCCAAGTCAGGATTGTAATTTTCTAAGCTTTTTAGTTTGCTGCTGGCATTGGTTAGACATGCCTGTCAATCCTGACTGGCTGTTGCTCTGTTCTTGTGTGTTTCTTTTCACTCTTAATAAAAATGAGAGAGATGATTTGAAAAGAAGCCACTAGCCTTGGCTATTTTAATAAAATGTAAAAGTAGAGATGCTAGCAGCTGACCTGAATATCCTTGTCCCTGGTTAGCCTGACCTTTTGAATCTGGAAGACTTAGACTTAGAAAAGACTAAAAAAAATTTTTTTGCAGTATATTGCACCTCCAAGCCTCTCCCACCTACCTTAACTGTGTTCCTTCCTGTCCTCTTCTTTGAACTAGTGTTATTGTTGACTATCTTCCAAAGAACACATAGTCCAAGAGGCATTTGCATTATCTAATTCTTTTCTGTCACTGTATTATTGATATTGGTGGGAAGAAAGATAAAATAATTGCTCTTTTCTGCATTTCAACATGTTGTGCCAATTGTAAACTAAATAAGACCCTACAATAAATGACTGTTTCTATTCATATAGCTTCAGAGGGGTAGCCGAGTTAGTCTTTAAAGTGCTGCTAGACTATTCATTGTTTAAGTTTTTCTACACCATATAGTTACTATCTTCATGCACTACTAACTTGACTTACAAGTGTGACAACATCTGCAACTTTTAATTAGTAACCTGTTACATTGGTATCATAGTGGAAAGTTTCCAAAAGTGATATTTGGCTGCCTCAATTTTTTTTGTTTTTGTTTGTTGTTTCCTACGTTGACGGGAGCCTGATTTTTTTTTTCAGAGGGTTAGTGCTCCTCATTGGCTGATATCAGACCTGGTAAAGCTGAGTTCTGATTCCCTCTTCCGCGCCCCCCCCCCCCAATGTAAGCATCTCAATCACCAATCAATTTGGGAAAATATTAGCCTTAGTCAGCAAAACTATGATGAGATAATACTTTAGACTAGATAATGTGTTACATGGATCTTCAGCTCTTCATCCACTATCTGAGGGATCTTCTCTTTCTCCCGGTTTCATATCTTGACAAGACAATGCATAGGTATACAGGTGGGGTCACATGCTCTCCGCAACTTCTTGGGATGCCACTCACTGAGAGATCCAGCAACAAGGAGGCAGTGGCTCCCCTGTGTCATTTCAGCACAGGAAGCGAGGAAGCAGCAGGGTAGCTGGCTATGTTATCCCACCCCACGACATGGGGGTGGGGGCTTCTCCATCCATAATGTTAGAGTCCCAGTGCTTCCTATTGTCTGCTTTGTAGACTGCCTGTTGATGTGGGTCTGGGGTGGAGACAGAGGCTATGTGAAGGATGGTCATATGCCTCCTACAGAACCTTTCAACTGTGTTCTTCCGCTATCCATGGTTACATGTCACCTAATGAATATAGATGTTTGAGGTGTTTCATAGAGTCTAAAGCTTGATCAAGCCATGGTGATCATCTAGATCAGGGCTACTCAACTTTGGAAGCTCCGGGGGCCACAATGATACTCGCAGCACCTGCCAAGGGCCGCAATTTAAGTGTGGTTGCATATATATGCAAATATATATGCAAATAGCTTCTTTCACATTGATGGCCATGAATACAATTAAGGCAAGACTACACAACATGCAGGCTCCATTTAAGTCAGTTCTGCTGATATTAATAAAATGCAATATTTACCAGATTTCCACCCGTATGACAGCACTTTTAATGAGCACTTTTAAAAAGAAAACTGTATAGCAGTATTTTGGGTGTTTAGCTTGAAACTTCAGGTTGTGTGTTTCTTGGAGTGATTTTACTCAGAAAAAGTTTCCAAGCCAGAGAACTCCGACCTGTGGCGGGCGGGAACCTGGGCAAGTTAGGCCAGACACAAGAGGCAAAAAAGGACAGGGGCACGGGAGTCCATTGCTCAGTGCAGGATGGAGGCAGGGCTGCCCGGCCACAGCATCGGACCCAAACATGGCCAGTGTGAGCCAGTCAGTACCTCTCAGGCTCTGCCCACTAGGCTAAGCAGCCAGCACTTCCCGCAATGCCCCAGCACTCTCAGCACCTTCTCCCTGGGGACTAGAAATACTGACACCCTGTACCCGTCTGTTCCAGACAGCCCGTCTGCTTGTTTGTCTCAATGCTCACCCTGCTGGGGAGATGCCTTACCAATGTGGAGCTTATTCTCAGTGGAGGCCATGTTCAAAGGATCCCACCCATGGGCTGCGTGTTGAGCCCCACGGAAACCCAAACCGCACTGTGGTCCGCAAACAAATGGGCCCCGGGGCCGCGTGTTGAGTAGCCCTGATCTAGATTGACTTTCTGTATATCACAGGTCATAGAACTTCCCTGAATCATTTCTTTTGTGAATTAGAGCATCTCTTTCATACACACAACCCCAATCTTAAATTTTAAAAATTGCCAGTGCTGGAGAGTTCTTTGCACCTCATTGTTAAATTGCTCCAATGGTTAACCCTAACTATGAAAACTTTGCACCTTATTTCTGGTCTCACATTTGTAAACTGTACCTCAGTAAAGAAAAGGCCATTTATTCACTATTTTCTACAACACTGTGATTAAAAAATGCCTATCAATTTAACCAATTTACTTTCAATTAACTCTTACTGCCACATTTTGTTGTGTACACCATTGTAAATTGGGAGCAACTCCACTGAAGCCAGAGGAGGGTGTAACTGAGAACAGAGAGCCTGTTTGGAAAACCCTATGAAAGGAAGCTAAATAGAGGAATTATCTGCAAGCAATGTTTCCTCTAATCTTTTTCATCCAGATACGGATTTTTCCATACATGTGCAGAATAATATTTTATGTACACCAAGACATGTGCAAATGTGGACCACCAGTAGAAACCTAAAAACCTAGCTCTGGGTGCTCTGCTAATCATCTGAGCAGCATTTAAAATTCTCCTGAGTGGCCACACATGCACACATCTTACAGGGAATACTGTCTGCAAGGCTTCCTTCTAGGAATTTTCATCTCAGCCCCACTGAGTGGAGTAGTAGGTTTGCAATTTGCGAAATATGCCATGGGGCTTAGCCCTTGAATATCCTTCCTGTGATCCTCTTGGATCTTGTGGAATCAGGAGAGGAGAAGGCTTTCTGTGTGCAGATTCCAGGAAGCCTGTTCATTTCGCTCTTTGGTAGCACCGCTCCAGTGGGGTATCCAATTGTACTTCTGCAGCTCAGTACTCTCTGATTTAATCTGCATTCAGAATGGGAGGCGGCTAGTGACATTGATTCTCTTTGCTGTTTCACATCTGACAACAAAGACTGGAAAAGTAATGAGAGAATTTTTCATGCAGTTTCCTGACCCGTCATGTAGTCCCAAGAAGTCTGGATAATGTTCAAAAGATACGCAAGCTCTGAACTTTTGAAACTTTTTGAGCTTTTCCAACACCTAATCTAAATTAAATTATTAGTATGTCAAAATCAAATATTGTAAAGTCAGGACTCTTGTGCTGCATTTCTGGGTAACCAAATAGAGAGGACGAGCAGTATCATCATGAATTTTTGTGATGTGAGGATAAAAGGAAAATCCTTTTGGTATTAAGATTAATGCACACACAGATTTTATCCATTGGAAGTCTCCTTGAAGATCTATATGAATTATATCTGCTTTATTAAACTGTAACTATTAAAAGAAAACAGAAGGCTGCCCTCCAGAGTCATGAGATCCTTCCATTAGAAAAGCAAAGAACTCTATTAAAGAACAATATGTAGGAAGAGCTTGGAATAAATCCTTTCTGGTAGATGGTTTAGATATTTAATCTCATAAATCACTTCCTGTTCTAATTTAGATCTCAGATGTTGCAGTGGGATATGTGTGTATTTTTTCATATATCAGAGTGAATCTAAGGAATTCAATTTCTAAATGTCTTGCTCCACTAAATAAACTCTGCCAGTTTTTGACATGTGCTATTACTGGTAAGTCATTCTTGCCATTCAAATCTTGTTTCATGCTACTATATATTTAGAGTTTTATAGGATTTGAGTATGTGTGCTGGTAAACAGTCTTGTAGAAGCAAATAGAAAGTAATATCCTGTTTATAGACCACCTTACCATATTGAATATAGAACTATACTACTTTAGAGAATTTTGTAGGAGGACTCAAAACCCCTTAATATTCTATAGATTAGGGTCATTTCCATAGAGCCTTATTGGATGTCTCCTACTTACATTCAAAGGGGCTTTTCCTTTAAAGGGATTAAGCAGTTTTGGTGAGTGCATAGAGAAGCAGATCTGTACTCCGACTTTGGTTGGTAAAGGGATGTGTGTGTGTATTTTAATTTATTGTATGTAAATATTTACTTACACACACACACACACACACACACACACACACACACACACACACACACACACACACACACACACACACACACACAGAGATGCAGCTATTTTGCTTGGAGAAGTGCTTTTGCCAATGCCAGCAAACCTTTTCTAGCATAGACTAATGTGAGAGTAATGGGGTGCAACTCTCTGCCATGGTGCCTCTTCCTGCCCACTCTGGGAATTAGCTGTGACCTCCACAGGGCACCCCCTTTTGGCTGGTGTCTGACCCATCATCACTCTCTGCTGTCTCTTTGGACCCACGGTCTCTTGGGATCACGGAGTCCTCATCAGGATACCTCTACTCTGGTCTCTAGTGCCCAGCACACGCCAGTTGTAGCTAGATGCAGGGAAGTGGGGGATCCAGTCCCATCCACTCCTCTGGGTCCCAGCCTCAGGGACTCTCTGGCTGCAATTTTGTCCTGCCCTCCTTCAGTCCCTTCTACTGTCTCTTGTTCCCGAGGCTACTTCCCCATGACCCTTGCATTCTCCTGGCCCCTGTATCAAGGCCTGCAACCTTGCAGGAATCAGGATGGAGCCTTCCTCTCTAGTTCCCGTGAGTTTGCCCAGTTTGCTCTTAGTGCTTTCATGGGAACTGGTTCTGCCCTTTCCCTGGTCACATTCCAGCTGCCCACTGCTCTGCTGAGCTGCTTCTTATAACTAGGGCTGCCCCAGCAAGATATCCTCTGACTGGCTGCTTCTAAGAGACCTTTCCTTATTGGCTTGGGCTTTGCACAGGCTACCTCCAGCCTGTTTTAACCCCTTCCCTGATGGAGTTGGGCAGCTGGCCTTCTACAGGGAACATTTTGCAGTGGCTGGAGTAAAGGTAGGCAGTATTTTCCCATCAGTCCTCAGAGCTGTTCGTAGATCACAACTGTGGTCTCCATTCCTGCTGTACAGAGAGAGGTTCTATGTGTGTAGTCCATCTGTGTAACTGTGGATCCACTAGCCGTGTGCCGCCTTCTGCTTCTCCCTCTCCCGACAAACATCATTGTGTACTTAGCTCAGACCATGTGGCGGGGACCCCATTTAGTAGAGATGCTCCAGTGTTAGCACTTGTTGGGTAGTTCCATGTCTGTCTATGGAGAGCAGAGTTGGTCCCTTTGTTATTCCCTCAAAGCAGGGCCGAATCTTTCTGCATGCTCACTGCTCAACCTGGGGCAAATGACAACTCCCAAGCTCTAAGAATCTTCAGCTGTGTAATAGAAATGAAAATACTGACCTGCTTCCCATGGACACTTTGTTAATTCAGACATTTTGAGATGCTTGAGGAAAAAAGTAGCTTCATAAGTGAGTGATGAGTTGAGACCATGGTCAAGACACTTAACATTTTTAGTGCCTAGGTTTCTCCACCTGTATATGGGGATGATGATGCTTACCCTATGTCTGAGATCTTTGCCTAAGAAGTATGATAAAAAGATGTATATATGTAAACTATTTTCCATTCTCCTGAAAGGTTTGTATAAAACTCTTGTCTTCTGTTAATTTATTTTTTTCCTTTTTTTTTTTTTTAAACAAAAGTTGTGAACACTCTTCTAGGAGGTAGCCGAGCACAAAAGGAATTTACCAAAACAGCAACTATGTGGTTTTTGGTGTGTTCTGCTAGAAGGTGGGATTGTGTTCTCCAATTCCAAATTCAACAAATACTACTGCTGTATTTGACAACAGCTGAGAGAAAACTGATGTAATTGTGCACTTCTGAACTGCTCTGCGTTCTTATGACTAACTGCTTTTTTTCCTGTAATGCTGGATTTTCCAATTTCCAAAGAGGCATTAAAAATATGTAGACCAAATCTAGAAGCGTTATCTGAGCAGCTTCTTCATCCAAATGATTAGCTAATTGCTAAGGGATTAAGAGATCTTCCAAAAGACACAGCAGTTTAATGGAAGTTGTTGATCAGTGCAGAGGAAATGAACAATATTGTTCTGGTTATAAATTCCAAACTAGAATCTGAATGTAACAGAGTGGGGATTATTGTGCATGGTATGTGTGTGTTGCTTTATAAGTAAAAACTGAGATTCAGAAGAGAGCAGCCCCAGTGAAATTAATGGGAAATTTTCCATTGGTATCACTGAAGCCAAGATTTCTTCTTTAGGTAATTATGAAGCTCAGCCAGTTGCTGTATCAGTATTTATGAGCCAGTGCAGGGACTACAAAATCTTTGGCAAGTCTCAGGACAGCAATTGAATATAAGTGAGGAGATAAATAACGACAAATATCTTAATGGAACTTCTCAATGCACTTGAACAAAGCATGTTTACACTCTATATTCACAACATTATTTTGGAAAACTGGGATTAGGAGTTTATCATTTGTTATAGGTGGACCCTTTATTGCATGACTAAAGATTCTCAGTGGATATGGCAAAAACCTGCTTGTGTGTATGTGTGATATGTATCAGAGTGGAATATATACATGATTTCGTCTAAACAATGTAAAAGCAAAAATAAGAACCATTTGGACACAAAGCCACCCCAGTGTTATGTATTCCTTAATGTTTAACCCATTTTATTAAAAAAGGACTCTGTTAGTAATCTCCAAATGAACGGACTGTGACTGTAGTCTACATCTGTATTGGCATTAGTCCAATTTAAATTATGATTTACATTTCCTTAGTTTCCGACTCCCCCAAATTTTACATTGGAATTTTAAGACTCAGTTTATTTCCCAATGGAGTCAATGGCAAAATTCCCATTGATATTAGAAAATTAAACTATTCTTTCATAAAAGAAATTGAGGTCAATGTGGGAAAGCATAAATTAAAAGAAAATTTTGCAACCTATGTACGTTTTCTGTGTTGTAAGAATATACAAATGTTGAGAATCCTTATTAATTTATAACTACACAATATACCATATACCTGTAATTCTGCATTACGATGAGTGAACATTATTCTATGAGAAAATGTATCTTCCAAAATATACTATTTATAAATAATAAAATAATCCTGAAACATGAACACTGTCAGTTTAAGGATCTTTTGTTATAAACAAATCTGTTCTTTGCAACTCATATTACCCTGAATTGTTAAAATTCTCTAAGATCAACTTTACTTTTTTGCTGTGGATGAAATTTGTTTAGTTATTGCCTACTCAACTCAAAGGCAACAACAATTAACCAAATTATGTTTTACTTTTGCATCTATTACTTTCTAGTTCTATGTGCTGCATGGTTGGGGTTGACAACACACATGGAAGTTATAAAAGGAGCAGAATGTAGGTAGTGCCATGACCATGAATGTTGGTATAGAATCATAGACTACTAGGACTAGAAGGGACCTCGAGAGGTCATCGAGTCCAGTCCCCTGCCCTCATGGCAGGACCAAATACTGTCTAGACCATCCCTGATAGACATTTATCTAACCTATTCTTAAATATCTCCAGAGATGGAGATTCCACAACCTCCCTGGGCAATTTATTCTAGTGTTTGACTACCCTGACAGTTAGGAACTTCTTCCTAATGTCCAGCATAAACCTCCCTTGTTGCAGTTTAAGCCCATTGCTTCTTGTTCTGTCCTCAGAGGCCAAGATGAACAAGTTTTCTCCCTCCTCCTTATGACACCCTTTTAGATACCTGAAAATGGCTATCATGTCCCCCCTCAATCTTCTCTTTTCTAAACTAAACAAACCCAATTCTTTCAGCCTTCCTTCATAGGTCATGCTCTCTAGACCTTTAATCATTCTTGTTGCTCTTCTCTGGACCCTCTCCAGTTTCTCCACATCCTTCTTGAAATGCAGTGCCCAGAACTGAACACAATACTCCAACTGAGGCCTAACCAGCACGGAGTAGAGCGGAAGAATGACTTCTCGTGTCTTGCTCACAACACTCCTGTTAATGCATCCCAGAATCATGTTTGCTTTTTTTTGCAACAGCATCACACTGCTGACTCATATTCAGCATGTGGTCCACTATAACCCCTAGATTCCTTTCTGCTGTACTCCTTCCTAGACAATTGCTTCCCATTCTGTATGTATGAAACTGATTGTTCCTTCCTAAGTGGAGTACTTTGCATTTGTCTTTATTAAACTTTATCCTGTTTACCTCAGACCATTTCTCCAATTTGTCTAGATCATTTTGAATTATGACCCTATCCTCCAGATTAGTCGCAACCCCTCCCAGCTTAGTATCGTCTGCAAACTTAATAAGCGTACTTTCTATGCCAATATCTAAATCGTTGATGAAGATATTGAAGAGAGCCGGTCCCAAAACAGACCCCTGCGGAACCCCACTTGTTATACCTTTCCAGCAGGATTGTGAACCATTAATAACTACTCTGAGTACGGTTATCCAGCCAGTTATGCACCCACCTTATAGTAGCCCCACCTAAGTTGTATTTGCCTAGTTTATTGATAAGAATATCATGCGAGACCGTATCAAACGCCTTACTAAAGTCTAGGTATACCACATCCACCGCTTCTCCCTTATCCACAAGACTCGTTATCCTATCAAAGAAAGCTATCAGATTGGGTGACATGATTTGTTCTTTACAAATCCATGCTGGCTGTTCCCTAGCACCTTGCCACCTTCCAGGTGTTTACAGATGATTTCCTTAATTACCTGCTCCATTATCTTCCCTGGCACAGAAGTTAAACTAACTGGTCTGTAGTTTCCTGGGTTGTTCTTATTTCCCTTTTTATAAATGGGCACTATATTTGCCCTTTTCCAGTCTTCTGGAATCTCTCCTGTCTCCCATGATTTTCCAAAGATGATAGCTAGAGGCTCAGATACTGCCTCTATCAGCTCCGTGAGTGTTCTAGGATGCATTTTGTCAGGCCCTGGGGACTTGCAGGCATCAACTTTTCTAGGTGATTTTTAACTTGTTCTTTTTTTATTTTATCTTCTAAACCTACCCCCTTCCCACTAGCATTCACTATGTTAGGCATTCCTTCAGACTTCTCGGTGAAGACCGAAACAAAGAAGACATTAAGCATCTCTGCCATTTCCAAGTTTCCTGTTACTGTTTCTCCCTCCTCACTGACCAGTGGGCCTACCCTGTCCTTGGTCATCTTCTTGCTTCTAATATATTTATAGAATGACTTCTTGTTTCCCTTTATTCCCGTAGCTAGTTTGAGCTCATTTTGTGCCTTTGCCTTCCTAATCTTGCCCCTGCATTCCTGTGTTCCAGTAAAGATGTACAAATTGCTTACTCTGCGTTACCGTCCTGTTCAAATCACTCTTCCTGTAGTATTTGTCTAAATGAAAATATGTGGTTTTAGGTAGTCCATTATTAATATGTATTTGTATGTAGCAGTACCAGAAATGCCAAACAGCCTTATTGTGCCAAGTGCTGAATAACTATTTAACAAGATGAGTCCCCGACCCCAAAGATTTACAACCTAAGAAAATTCCCAGAAGAAGGAAGGGAATTTAATAAATTGTGTGTCCCAAAATTATTTTTACATGCATCTAAAATCCATCTTGGCACCAGACCTGAAGTTTGTTTTTAAGTGTCTTATGCTCGATTATTGCTCTTGCCATTTTCTTGGAACTTCATTTTGTTGATTGATTGATTTTGCAAAAGTAATCATTTCAGGAAGATCTCCCAGTAATATTTAAGGAGTGTGACTGAGATTATTCTCTGTTTGCAGAACTGAATGAATGGTGGTGAAGGGGGAGTGGATCTGCTATCCTTCAAGCCATAAACCCACTGTGTTCTGCAACTGGTCCACTTTAGAGTAGTCAGAACTCAGTGGGGACAGGTTAAATGGGCTTATATTAAGACCAAGTTATATATTAGGAGTGAAGTCAGTAATATTAGAATCTATCAGAAAAGGATAACATTGAGCCTAGAATCTCATTAAATGTTTGGCCTATGTGCGAGGACACCACTTGCTCTGTTTGATTATGCTTCTTTGGTCATAGGCCTGCTTCCTTGTATGAGTCCAGGTTGGAGCTGAGACATTCAGAATAATCCCTTTGTATGTGCAGCTGGAGTAATGCTCGTAATAGACTGCAAGATCGGTCCCTGAATGAGAAATAAAACTATTCTTCTTTGGGAAATGTGCAGGGTTTTTTTTTTTTTAATTCCAGTAAAGATGTTTAAAGTCATTTCTTCAGTAACCTTGTGCTGTGTGTAATGGCGGTGGCTTCCTTAGAGAAAATGGTAATTCAAAGTGAGGTTAGCATCTGTGTTTTGTAAAATTTGTCAAAATGCAGATATGGTTTTTAAAAACTTCATAATGTTTTTAAAAACATTGAATGATGATTCAATTTGTAAATTGATATAATGGGAAACAAAGCAGTTTGGGAAACGTTCACTGCTTTTTCAATTAAATAGTCATATCCAAGAAGTGTTTATATCTTCTCACAGTGAGACTTCAAGAATGGGGGAGGAGGAGAGTGCCAACAGCTAGACTTCTTCCCGTGTCCCAGAATCATGTCTTTAAACATCTGTTTCCTTTACAACGAAAGTAACTATTGCAGGAGATTTACCAGGGTTCAGATTTGTAGCATTATCAATGGAGTTACAATTTGGAGAAGAAATTACTAATGTTGGACCCAGCAGCTTGTGTGGGTGTCTGGGAAAAATGTTTTCAAGGCACAAGAAAAGTTAATCTGTTTACAGTACTGAAATATCAGACTGAAGCTATGTCTACACTATGGGGTTTTTCTGGGATACCAGAAGTATCCGAAAAAACACTGCCGTGTCCAGGGAACACGTCTGCTCTTCCGCAAAGAAAAATGTGGAAGAGCAGACAGTCTCTTTTGGAAGCCCTGTCTTCCTCCTTCCACAAGAAAGAAGGGCTTTTCTGAAAGAGGAGGCTTTTCCGAAATTTAGCCCAGTGTATGTGCAATTTGCATACCTTTTTCCGATACATCAGTGTAGTATAGACATAGCCTGAGAGTTATAAACATTCAGTCCTAGCATTTCCTACAAACAGGAGTTCTTTGCCTTGGAGCAATAAACTCTTAGAAACAAGTAATATGCTGCTTTGGGCCCCATTCTTACCCATGAATTACGATAGTGTGAGACTGCTACTTCCTCTCTACCTGGATTGCCAGAGAGGGCTATCTGGGCAAGAATTGGTGGGACTTTGACTACCCATTTTCAATATGCCAACCAGGATAGCTGAGCTGATGCGGAGAAGGGCCATGATCTGTATTAGGCATAGGGCAGGCACAGATAATTTCCTGCTATGAAGTAAGCCAGAGAGTTAATTTTGACTTTAGTCATGATACTGTCCCAGGTCTGCTCCTGGGGCAGCACAGCAACATATTGACCTTTTCAGAGGGCTTGTGGCATAGACACAATGAAGCTTTTTATCATTATTGATGTAGATATACATCAATCATATACTATGCATTCATTGCAAAATGGAATGGAGAAGAGTTGTCTTGGATAAACATAAAATAATCCAAAGATTTGTCTGTCTTTGAAAATAAATCAAGGTTAAGGATCAGTCCTCTTTGTCAACTCAGTATCCCAGGGAGTATAGAGAAACTAGTCATATACAGAGAAAGAAGAGGTGATAGCACAGAGGAGACTTTTGCAGTCTTCCCTCTTAGACCATGGTATTCAACCTTCTTTCATTTGCACAACCTAACAAAAAAATCAAATGGAGGTGTGGGCCTCCTTGGAAATCTTCGTGGACCACAAATTGAAAAGCACCGATCTATGCTAACAATCTTTTTGTGGACCCCCCCCTTAGGCATAGTCTGCAGATCTCCAAGGGTCTGCAGATCACAAGTTGAAAACCACTGCTCTATGATGTCTTTGCAACAAAACGGCCCAGTTTACATAATCTGTTTTTAGTAGTTTTCCAAGTTCTGCCCTTATTTATGTAGTAGTGGTGGTTTTATATAAAAACTGTTTAAAATTACCCAGGAATGGGTGACAGGAGAGGGATCACTTGATGATTCCTTGTTCTGTTAACTCCTTCTGGGGCATCCGGCATTGGCCACTGTTGGAAGACAGGATACTGGGCTAGTTGGACCTTTGGTCTGACGCAGTATGGCCATTCTTATGTTCTTATTTATGTTCCTTAAAAAGGGTGTAAGAGGGGATCCTAAGTGATGCTCTAGATCTGTAGATACAGTAAGGACCCAAACTTGCAAAATAAATACAGACGTATAATTTTTCTTCTTAGGTCAGTTGTGCTATTGAAGCCATAGGAACTATTCCCCTGTGAACATTTGCACAATAAGGCTCCTAATTCAACACATGCTCACCTTTTTGCATGTAGTTGCCTTTTACTTCATTGGGACTATTCATGCTTGAAGATAAGAAAATTCTTGAAAGTTTGGCTGATTTGGGGACTAAATTTGGGACTGTAGTACTCCTTGTTCCAAACGAAAGCTCTCTTTCAGATCCTGTTTTCTGTTAGTAGAATCAGTCCCTTTAGCAGTCTACAAATATAAATACTGCTGTGTGGTCTCTTTTCATAATACATACATTGGAAATCAATGAAAGCCTTATAGCTGCTTTAACATGTATTGTTCTTTTGTAAAACTATTTTGTGAGATTTGCAGAATTTGATGTTACAGCTGGTTAAATATCTCCAGAAATAGGCTCTGATGATTGTGAACCAACATAGATCTCTAGATGTTAGTTTAAAATAATCACATTATTCTAACCACTTGAAGAAGCATCAACAATTCCCAGACCTCACTTATCTTCTTAAATACTGTTAGCAGGTTGTGTCTAGAGACAAGCAGAGATAGATAAAATGTGGTAAATATAAGGTTCTTTCCTCTATGAAATAAATGCATTTTGCAGGTAGAATCAAACAGCATTAAGAGAAACACTGAATAATGACTACAGAGTTCACTGAAAAGCTTGTTTCAAAGTGTAGCCTTTTCACATTCCATACACTGTCCATTCTGTAAAATGCTCACATTAGTCTCTTAAACAATTTCATCCCTTCCAATAGATTCTCTCTCCCCCCCCCCCCCAGTAACTGAAAATTAGATACTGAGTGTGTCTTAAATCCTATATACATTTTTTTAAAAAAAGTTTAATGTAAGAATAACTGCCCTCCCCCCATTTTACAGGAAGGAACTTAGGGCCACATTTTGAAAAAGCTTCTAATGTTGGGTATTTCATTTGCTGATTACCTGATTAATCATGTGCACCTATAGTCAGAGAAGACTATATATTTCTAGTCAGAAGGCTGGTCACAGGAAAAGGGCAGAATGGGACATGGTACTTCATGTCTCCCTGCCCAATTACTAATCCAGTAGACCAGATGGTTCTTGAAAAGTTGCACCACATCCTCCTTTGGAAGCTTTACCAGGATGTAGTTGTAGGTTTTCACATCCTTCATCACAACTAATTTTCACTTCACAAAAATAAAAATGTGAAATCATACAAAGTGAAATAGTAAAAATTTTCATATGGACAAAAACTGACTTCCAGTTTTGCCCATAGTCGATAACATTAAAACACGAGCCGTGTAATATAGCTTGGTCTCTGCCCTTTCTCATCTCTGCTTTCCCTGCATGGGGGCTTTGAGGCTGGGGATAAAGAGGCATGTATGAACAGTGAGCAGCTGGATAATGGGGTGGGCATTGCATGACAGGAAAGGGAGCTTGGGATGGGGCCAAAATCTAGGAGTTGCATACCATCCATGCTGTGGTTCTTTTTTTAAATCAAAGCAGCAGAAAAAGATGGCAGTTTACAAGCTAACTACATACAATGTCATTATGGCCTGGGTTGAATGGTTCAGAGTACTTCAAGAAAGCAGCCTAAAGATTCACTTAGTCATTGCTTCCATTATTGCTGCCTTTGAGGATGTAACGGTGCATAGCCCAGAACAAAGGATTTTTATAGACTTCCCTTCAAATAAGTGTAAAATGCATCCATTTGCCAAAGTCTGATGCTCCACATTAATTGCATCTATTATAATTTAGAGGGCTCAATATATGCTTTCAAATTACATGAAAGTACAAGAACTGCTAAGTGAATAATTTTGGAGAGAGATGCATTAATAAGTTAATTCTTCTTCCACAGTTGCCTCTGTTTGTGTATGATGCCATCTCACTAAGCACAAACTCTCTTTAGAAATTAGTTTCGTTTCTCTCTTGTGCTTGAATATAAAATGCCAGCTTTGAACTGTCCCATATTACTACTTAACTCTCAGTCATTGACTCAATCTATTCTCTAGGGTGCCACAGGAGGTGACTGGGAAGGTAGGTCGGGCCTGAATCTAAAGCTTTGTACAGTTTATGGCAAGCTATTATGTACTATGGGAGAATTATGTAGATTGTTAAAAATTAGATTTAATTTTTCTTAGGTCATCTTCCTAATGGGCCCGATCCAGAGCCCATTACAGAAAATGGAATGATTCCCACTGAAGGCAATGGGCTTTGGATCAGGGCCCTTAGGAATAATTGGATACAGGTGAATGGTTCCTATGTCAGTTAGAAATTTGTCAGCCAAACAAAGCTGTACAAATCTAGTGTGTGTTTGTTTTTATTTAATAACTTATGCTGATGAAGGCATCTATCCTAGGCCTTTCTGGTTTGCTTGATCAGCCAGGATGTTTTCTCATTGTATAATGAGTAGTTGCAATATTAACACGTGATCTTTGCAGCACAGTCACTGCTCATAGTCAAGAGGAAAACTGAAGTCTAGCAAGGACTTGAAAGGTCAATAAAATTATGATTCACAGAAGGAGCTACACTTGCCGCCTTCTGAGCATGGGATCAGAGAGGGTCCTGTGGATGCAGCAAACTTCAGCAAAGGCTGTTTATAATTTATGAGAGCCAAAAGGGGAAAAAGGACATGACACCTGTTGACTTATTGAAAATATGACTGTCGAATGCAGTGGACATTAATATGTATGTAAACTACTGATGACAAGCAGGGAAGTGACTTGCTTTTGGTTTTATGTCTGTCACTGATCCTTTAAAGGGAGTTAGGTTCATGAAATGGGATGGCAGTCGCCTCTTGAGTGCTCTAATCCAGATGAGTGCATGTGCTTGCATTCTTAGTCGAAAACCTTTGCAGCAACTTAGCCTCTGACCCCTGTGTGAAATACAAACACCTTCCTTGGTATGCTCTTAACAAGGACTCATCCCCGTGTCCTCTATAGTCTCTCTGTCTTTTCCACTCTGGTGTCTCTAGGGCTTCTCCTTCTGGAGACAACTTTTTGCCCCTAGCTCAGGGTTTTATCACAGTTCATCAGTGTCACCATAGTCCAGTCTCTTGTCCAGGTCACCACTGAGAGCTCTCTGTGCTGCCACTCCCTCAGCCAGCCAGTTTTCCTTCCCCCTCTCTTTTCTCCTTGAGCTTTGCCTTGCAATTAACTACTGCACTGCTTTGCAGATCCTTCTGTAGGCCGTCCTGGCCCCTCATTGGCTGGTTCCTCCACAGCCACTCTAGCCTCCTGGAGGACTTGTCTATGATCCTTTTCTGAGGCAGGGTATGGCAGGACCCCAGGGCTTCCAATAAAAACTTAAAATACAACAGGTGGTCTTGTAGCACCTTAGAGACTAACAAAAACATATAGATAGTATCATGAGCTTACCTGGGCACAGCCCACTTCTTCAGATGAGTGGAGCAAAAGGCACAGAGGGACAAACTTAAGGCAGAAAAAGAGTAGAGGGGAGAAGAAAAGAAAAAAAAACTGTCAACTAAAGTGTCCGTTCTAAGTGAGGCTAATAGAGTGGGCTGTAAGTGTCCAATAGTTAGCTTTTGATGTCATTCGTGTGTTGAATATAACAACCCATCCCGGAAATGTCTTTGTTTAGTCCCTGGGTAGATGTGTCAAATTTGCATATGAAGTCCAGTTCTGCTGCCCCTCTCTCTGTAGTTGGTTCCTGAAATTACTCTGCAAGAGAATGGCCACTTCTAAATCCATTAGTGAGTGCCCGGGCCGGTTGAAATGTTCCCCAACAGGTTTCTGTGTTACCATTTTGAATATCTGATTTGTGTCCATTAATCCTTTGTCATAGAGACTGTCCAGTTGGCCAATATACATGGCAGAGGGGCCTTGCTGGCACTTAATAGCATAGATCACATTAGAGGATGTGCATTTGTATGCGCCTCTGATGTGGTGGCTTATGTGGTTAGGTCCTGTGATGATGTCCCTTGTACAGATGTTATCCACACATCTATATAAGTGACATCAACACAGGACCTATTAACCATGTTATATGTGGGGAGTGGAAGCACGTCACAGATTATGTCTGGCTTCTTTTATATCTGTGCTTGGTAAGCCCACTCATTCCTCTAGTGTCTTTTTGGGGTGCATATAATTTTTTTCTCTGCTCATTCAGGCCTCAGAAAATGAATCAAAATGTCCTTCAGAACAAATGCATATAGATTTATCTGTCTTTCTCTATAATTTGCAATTTCCTGGCTTGTCCTCCTGACCTGTGACGTTTAGAAGTTCTACAAGAGCTTAGCTAGCCAAAACTCTGAATAGCTATAGGTTTTGGGTGTCCTCTCTCTTTTTTTGAGTAAAAGGGATTGATTTGTACACCCTTTTTGTCCATTTATTGCCAAACACTCCTTCTATAGTGCAATTGTACAAATTTTGGCAGGTGCAGTTTTGAAAGCACAGTTTTTCTGAGATTATAGATCACCATGTGAGCAAATTTGAAGGTAGATTCTCTGATTGTAGAAGCCTCTACTTGCTATTACAAGGCAAGGAGTTGGAAAATACTTGTGCCCTTTTGGGAATGCTGTTGATCCAAGGCAAGTTCTGTAGGTTCTATCTGAACTGGTAATAGATGGATGAAGACTCCAACCGTGATGAGCCTATTAAGTGCCTATCTTTATGGGGAAGGAGCACAACAAAAAATACCTTTATTTCTCCTCTGACCCCAATATTTAATCACAGACTTTGCAGCTGCCATGGTTAATATCTGCCACTTGCAGTTTCCTTATCATTACTCAATACACTCTCAAACTTAAATGCTCAAGGAGGTGCCTGCAGCTCAAATTATTTATACATTCCCTTAAAGACATACAGTTGGACTTGATATGGTCTTACGTCTCCACAGTGCAATGCTTTCTTTCAGCCTTGTGCGGAGAAGGAACTGCTTTATTTTAAAAGTACATTAGTTAAATCTGAAATTAACCCAACACTGAATTATCATACGTATGGTAGAAGAGGGATGTATTGTTTTAATTAATAATGAGTCCCAAGGCATGAAATTCAAAGGGAAAAAGGAGTAGGTCCTGCTTGAATAATTCCGGTGTCATCCACACTTTCTCAGGGCATGTTTATGACCTTTGGAAGGAGTGCTGAGTATTCAAGGTAGGAAAATGCTCATTATTATCATTACAAAAATAAATATGCTAATTAGGATATGTGGGTATATCTACACCATGCAGTTTTTAATGACAAGGCTGTGTTGATACAACCTTGTTGCTAAAATGTGGCACATGTGAATGCTTTTTGCCAGCACCTTTGCTGACAAAATACTTTCACCCCCAATGAGTGGGTTTGCTTTATCAGCAGGAGAGTGCTCCTGCCAAAGAAGCAGCATTCACAAGTGCACTTGCCGCAACAAAACCTTGTCATTCTCAGTGGGTGAGGGAGAGGTTAAGCACCTGCGAACAAAAAAAGATTTTTTGAGCAAGTGTAGAGATAGCCTTAGTACTGGTGAAATGGCGCAGATTGTCAGATCTGGAGCTTCTTCGAGAGAGACGTCCCTGGGGGTGCTCCACAGTAGGTATAGGTGCGTCCCAGCGCCTCAGAGTGGATTTTTGATAGCAGTGCATTTGGGCTGCGTCCCCTCCCCCCGCCCCCAGTACCATCGCGCATGGGCAGCCACCCTCCTTTCAGTTCCTTTTTACCATCCCCAGCTTCAGATGGACCTCTGCAGTGCTCCTCGTTCCTCAGTTGTTCTGAAGATTAGATAGATTAGTTCATTCCAAGTTCTTCTCCCTTGTTAATGTTAAAAAACAAAAACAAAAAAACCCTGCTGTCTGCCTCAGCAGGCTCCCTTGGACAATTGCTGTAAGATGGGCTCACCCGACTTCAAACACTGTGCAGACTGCAGCAATGCTATGCAGGCCTCAGATGGCCATGAGAAGTATATTATGTGCCTCAGGCACTCACACTCCCAACAGGACTGCACACACTCTGCCAGACTAAAAGCGTGTACACAAGACGGACAGAGACCTCCTCTTGAAAATGATTTTAACAGAGAATGGCAAACACCCTTCCTCAGATCCTGGCTCCAGGCAGACCACCAAAGCCAAAGGGGATAAAACTCCTACGTCCCCAAAGAAATGGGCTACCTCACTACTGCAATACCTGCGCTCACCTAAACAGCAATCAATTGAGATGCAGTCAGTTAATTCTGACATGCTGCACCTCGGCACCTACGATAGACCGGGTACTTTAGGTGCACCCCACCGTCATCATAAAAGTGCCAACCAGAGGTGACAGGCCACACTATGCCTGCCTCACAAAGCTCATCACCGAGCATGGTGCCAAATACCACTGCGCCGAGTGCAGCGGTGCTCCAAGTGGTTACCACGGCACCACAGCAGCTGAGAGGGCAGCCCCCGGCACCACCCCCCTCCTTGCTGCTTATAACAACTCCCCACACTATGTGCTCTGCTCCTCTGGTGCCTCAGGCTCTATCATCTTCCATTGCAACAGAACTTTAGGAGCTTCGCACTCCTACCATTAGCTACAAGGAGCACGGAGATCTGGTGATCTCTTCTACCCTAAATTCTCAATTTTTTTTGAGTGATGACAAACAACCTCACTCACCACTATCTAATTACACAGTGTCATTCTTCCGCCTTTAACTGAGGGGTCGACGACTTAGCTGCGGTGAGAAAACTGCTATCTCCACAGAGAGGCATCAGGACTGTCATTTAATTCCGGTCAGCCTGACTTCACCAGAGCAGCCATGGCTCCCTAGGCACCATATCCACAGATGCCACCACCAATGCCCCACTCCCCTCCTCCATGGCAATTCTGGAACCAATGGCCTCAACAACAGAAGAAGAGACCACACAAAATGAAGCGCACAGAAAAAGCGCTCTCTCCCTGACCCAATCCCCTTAAAAGGGGAGGGGTCGAAATGAAACTGATGAACATCACTCCCCGAATTCGGGTCCAGGGGCATTACTAGGCATAAACTCACCAACTGGTACGGACAAGGCCATCTTGCCACCATCCTCCACAATCACCGAGGACTTCTCTTCTTTTCAGGATCTCTTTTGAAGAGTTGCAACCAATTTGGACATTCTCATGGAGGAGGTGCAGGATGTGCAGCATGAACTCACAAATATCCTCCAAGCAACGACACCTGCAAAAATTGCCTTGCCGATTAATCCTCCCATACTCGAACCTGCCAAGAATTTGTGGCAAACACCTGCATCAATTCCACCTACTTGTAAAAAGGCTGACTGCAAGTATTGTGTCCCACCTAAGAGCTCAGAATTTCTGTTCACTCACCCGCCACCGAACTCACAGGTAGTGGATGCGGCACAACAGAGGAATAAGCAACAAAACCTTTCCATGCCTTCCGACAAGGACAATAAGAGACTTGACTCACTTGGGAGGAAAGTGCGCACATCAGCTACATTACAAATGAGAGTAACTATGCCACACTTCTCAGCAAGTACGATTTCAATAATGATGCGAAGTTCAGCACCTTTATTGATGATATACCAGACAATAAGAAGGTACAATTCAGAGTGATTGTCTCAGAGGGCCAGGCAATATCATGCACAGCCCCACAAGCTGCCTTGGGCGCAGCTGATACAGCTACAAGAACAACAGCCATGGCCGTTGTCATGCAACAAGCCTCATGGTTCAATTTGTCTGCCTTCCCTCAAAAAATCCAACCATCAAAGACCTGCCATTTGAGGAAGAGAAGCTCTTCTCATCAAAAACCAATGAGGTCCTCCACTCAATGATAGACTCCAGGGTGACATTATGCTCCTTGGGGATCCAGACACCTGTAACAAGAAGACAGTACAGACATCAGCCATACCAAAGGCCAAGATACCCACAACTTACATACCACTACCAAAGGCAAGACTACCCAACATACCAGCAATGTGGCCATAGTAGACAGCAGTGTCGATGGCCCCAAACTAATACTTCCAGCTGCCCATACCAACCAAATAAGCAAATCTGAGCCATTTGTCCCTGCCTCCTTAACACAAATTGCTTTGCAGTCACAAATTGCTTTGCTACTGTGGAGCACCCCCAGGGATGTCTATCTCGAAGAAGAGGAGGTTACTCACCTTCCTGTAACTGGTGAGTAACCCTCCCTTCCTCTCCTCTACATTGGGGAGAAAAAAAAAGAAAAAATCTGTTCTCCTATGCCAGGTTCTGGATAGAGAAGGAACTGAAGGGAGGGTAGATACCGGGGGGGAGCCCTGCATGTGCGCACACATGGCCCCAATGCACTGCTATCAGAAATCTGCTCTGAGGCACTGGGATGCACCTACACCTCATGTGGCACACCTCCAGGGACACTCATCTTGAAAAATATCACTTACAGGAAGGTGAGTAACCTCCTCTTTGCAGCTTCCCTTTGGACCGACAGCATCCTTCAACCCTTGCCTAGTTGGCTGGATTACTTTCAGCAGAGAGGTTTATTCAGGGTTTGGTTCCTTTCCTGAGACTGCCAACTGGGATGTCAGTGAGTGTAAATTTAAGTAGACATTTTAATACGGTGAGATTCTATCTATCATCTGAACTGGAGCCACCTTTATGAATAACTAATATCTACATATCAACTAAAGGTATTATGAACACATACTGAATAAATGCTGATTGTCTACAAGTATATCTCATTTTGCTACATTACACACTGTAGTTATTAGTGGCTCAATAGCTTGCAGAGTCAGATGCTGTTTCACATCAGAAAGTTTCCTTCTCAGAAAATATATTCTTGAACTTCTAATTCTCAGACCTCCATGATTGGTCATAAATCTTTTCAGCTTCCTGCAGTGATGCTTTTAATGAAACACTTCAGTTCACATCTGTTTTTTACTAGAGTGGATTTATGAGTGAATGCAAAAGGGTCCCTTATTTAAAGAAAAATACCTGAGGCATGTAAGAATGCCATAGCAGTTGAAAGTGACTTTAGACAAGTCCATTTTAAATTAGTCTTCAAGACCATTTTTTGCACACTTTACACTTCAAAGACGTCCAAGCTATGTACATGACAGGTAAATCTATGTAGGCCATTGCTTAGTAGTGATTTGTACTTATTTTACTATATCAACATTTGGCTACATTAAATTAATATCTGTACATAGTACTTTTGTGTATCCTACATTATTTTATCCACCTAGGGCAATAAGCCGGAGGGGATTCACCAGAGTTAGACCCTGATGGGCCACCAATGCTTTATTTACCTGCGCCTCCACAGGTATGGCCGCCTGCAGCTCCTGTTGGCTGCGGATCGCAGTTCCTGGCCAATAGGAGCTACAGGAAGTGGTGCAGACTGGGACACTGCTTCCCCCTGCTCGCATTGGCTGGGGATGGCAATCTATGACCAATAGGAACTGTAAGTGCACACACCATTCGAGGAGCAGGTAAATAAAGGCGTGGTGGCCCGCCAGGACTAATCCTGGCAAACAGGCTGTTACTGCCCACTTCTGATCTAGGATGTTATCCCTGAGGGCATCTGTGTTTATACAGTGCCCAATATAACTACTCATTATGGACATGCATTGTTCAAAAGGGCAGTAGAACCAGTCCAGCTTCACTCTGCATAGAATGACAACACGTAGAAAGCATATGAAAGTGATTTGCACCCAAAAACTGAGTTCCTTGAGGATTCCTCAGATGAGTGAGGCAGCCCTAGGAGAGACGGTACGCCCAGTGGATTCAAGCTGACGATCCCATCAGCCAAAACCTCCTGTGCTCTGAAGTGGGAGGAATCAAGCTGCTGTGGAGCAATAAGCTGCCCTGATCTACAGCTGTAGAGTAACATTAAGTGGCATTGTGTGGCTGTGGGAGGAGGAGATGTTCTCATTTTTCCACAGCAGACCCCTGCACAAAATCTCCTTTTTATGCTGGATGCCTAAATAGGTAATTCTGGTGGTTCATCAGTGTTCTTTCTGAACTTGCCATGCATTCTGCTTGGTTGTATACGTACTGGTTTGGGGATAGCTTGGTCTAGTGGGAATCAGGGAATCTGGGGTCTAGGCTTGGCACTGACCTCTGTCTCTCTCTTTTGGTACTCCCGCCCTTTGTCTGTCTTGTCTATTTAAGGTATGTTGACATCTGGGAGGAGTAATTCCCACCTGATGGAGCTAGTGTATTTAAAAATAACAGCATGGCCACAGTGACACACACATTGGCTTGGGATAGTTGCCAAGTACAATCCTGTCCAATCTTCCCTCCCCTGGAATGTACTGGGACACCTAGTCTGAGCCATTCCCTGTGCTACTATGGGCTACACTGTTATTTGATCAGAGCTGGTATGGGCATGTGTACTCAAGCTGGGTTGTAAGCTCTTCCAGAGTGTTGACAGTCTGTTTGTGCTCATACGGGGCTAGCACAATGTGTTTTTAGTTGAGGGCTTTAGGCACTGCCATCCTATAAATAATTGTACTGTGTTCAGTCTGGATGATTGAGTGTTAAAATCATTGCTACTCTTCATGCTTTCTTTTAGTCTCTAGTATTTCTTACTTCATGTAAACAGAGAAAATGTCATGGTAAAGATTAATTGCATGCATTCACTTCCATAAAGCCATTTGAGGTATTTCTAAATAAATTGCCCTTCTGGGACAATAGACTTGTGATTGTTAAACTACACAGCCTCCTATTTAGAGCATACATTGAACAATAAATGATAAGGCTAAACTCATTTACTGTATTTAGTGTTTGTAGGTATCTCTCCAAGGCCTGGTTCAATTCTCCTTGAAGTGAAGGGGAATGGTGGTAACTCCAACTCCATCCTTGACTGAGTCTATATAACCTAATAAACATTTAGTGCATTTATTACAACAGGGAAATCCTATGTACTATTTTCCTTCAGTTCAGCTGCAGTGTTTTGTGCCTATGTAAGCCATCAACACTTGCAAGCAGACTATCTAGTGATCAGCCTCAGAAATTGAATTAACATGACCTGGTCAATGCCAGCCATCTAAACCTTAATTAGGTCATTATGACTACTTTAGGATATGTGTCCTTATAAGTCTTTTGCATGCACAGTTGTGGAAAACGGGCAGAGAAAAATATTGTGTTCATCCAGAATAGAATATTTTGAGGTACACTTTACTCGGACACATTAATAAGCAGGTGACAGAGGAGTACTCTGAGATGTATTAATTAATATCTTAAAATAAATCTTCATTGTGTGGATTCTTTATGAAAAATAAAAAAATAATTTCCAAGTTAATCTTAAAGAGAAGCTAGATAATTTCATGGAGGTTAGGTCCATAAAAGGCTATTAGCCAGGGGATAAAATGGTGTCCTTGGCCTCTGTTTGACAGAGGCTGGAGAGGGATGGCAGGAGACAAAGCGCTTGATCATTGTCTTCGGTCCACCCCCTCTGGGGCACCTGGTGCTGGCCACTGTCGGCAGACAGGATACTGGGCTAGATGGACCTTTGGTGTGACCCGGTACGGCCGTTCTTATGTTCTTATGTTCTAAGTTGTTTTTGCACTGGAACGGAGGCAGAATTCCTATGATGTACTATATACATTTTCAAATCAATTTAGAAATTTTTGCCCTAGAAAGAAGTGCAGACTGGTGGCTCTATGTCCATTCTCTTCCAGTGTGGCTAAGAAAACATTACACCTAATGTCATAATTTTATTTGTGACCAGAAAAAGAGTGGGATTAACATTTGTAAGCTTTTTGGAATGGTACTAATGTTAGAACATAGCTCCATTTCAAATAGTAGTGTATTCTGTGCTGGGAGTTTACTACTCTGAATGGATTTATATAGAATCTGAGGATGCATATTTGACTAAGACTGATACATTGTTTCAAACCAAATTACAAAATGACAGTGTTGACTTTCATAGTCAAAATCTAATGCAAAGTTTGCCTCTCTCTAACTGATGTCAGTATCATAGTTGAGTTATTAAGAGGCTGAGCAGTGTGAGAGAACAAACTTTTGAGTAATGGTATATGCTGCTTTTCATAAATCAGGTATTATTTATTATCAAGAGACCAAGAGCAGTGAGGAAATAATGGAATGGAAGTTTGTACCTTCCAGACTATTTTTTTTTCTTAAATGGCGCTTAGAGGTTTTATCTTTCTGTTGTGCATCTCTAAACAAAATAATAGCAGCACAGAACTGTTCTGTTTGTAACTAGAAATGGACTATCACAATACTTTTAGACCATCCTACTTGCATTGTGCTTTGTTAGTGGAAGACAGTTTCCAAGTATGGTAGATAGCTATCAGCATTCTAAAGCATGTCTTTGAGGGGATATTTAAGGTGTGTCTTTGTTGAAGTTATAACCACAGGTCTCCTGTGCTAGAGCTGCAGAGAATTCATTAGTCTCTGATTAAATGAGGAGTGACCCAGAAACCCCCCAACTCTGAAGAGACTTGAACTAAACCACAAATAAGTGAATTGTAATATGATGTTGGTTCTGCTTCCTGCACTACATCAGGAAGGAGAAGATGAGAGTGTTACCCCAAAAATATTCTCACTGAAGACCGCCCAGGGTTACGTTAGTATGGGTTTATTGTTTGAGAAATTAGCACTCCACTATTTGTACTACAAGGTTAAACCAAAGAAGCTAGAGCTGCCACTAAAGATATAAACTAAAGAAGATACAGAGCTGTCTCTGTCACACACACACACAAACAAGCACACACACGCCTCCATTCATTCACTGATTCACACACATTCATTCCTGCCCTCAAGCACTCACACACTTACACAGGCATATGGGTTGCAGAAGGAACCATGTAGATCCTGGAGGGTCTGTCTGCTCATCATGGCTGGGGAAGCTGGTCAGGAGGAGAGACACTGGCTGTAGAGAGGAGTTCCTCAGGAGCAGAGGAAGAAAAAGAGAGAGATCTCACATGTGCTCTCTCTCTCTATATAGTGTCTGAATGGCTCCTGTGACTCATTCACCTCGTCATCAGGGAGCATGCCCAGACTTCCCTTTATCCAGCAAAAGCAGCAGTCTGTGATGACTCATCACCATGTGCTCCAGTCTTAGCAACTCCAAAAACACACTCACACTCTCAGGGTATGTCTACACATCAAAGTTAATTTGAAATAACAGCCGTTATTTGAATTAACTTTACTAGCGTCTACACAGCCAAACTGCTATTTCGAAATAAATTTGAAATAGTGGAGCGCTTATTTCGAATTTGTTAAACCTCATTCTACGAGGAATAACGCCAAATTCAAAATAGCTAATTTGAAATAAGTGCTGTGTAGACACTTATTTCGAAATAGGGGGCCTCCAGCCTTCCCAGGGTGCCCTGGTGGCCACTCCAGCCTCAAACAAGAACACCCCTCTCCCTCTCCTCCCTCTCTGGAGCCCTTAAAGGGGTAGACTCTGGCCACAGTGCCTGTGCCAGCTCCAAACCTGATGGCCCAGAGCCAGCAGTCACTGCCCCTGACCCAGTGGCCCCAAAACATGAGCCAGCAAGCCACTGGCAATCAGCCCTCCGCCGCTCTCCAGGAGCAGTCTGCCAGCTCCCAGGAGCCTGCCAGAGCCTGGAGAAGACGGGCACCTTCCTGGTCCAAGGTGGAGATCAGGGTGGACCTTACTTAGGTTTGGGGGGATGCCCCCAACATCCACGATCTCCGCACTAGATGGAGGAACGTGGCTGTCTATGGTAGGATAGCTGCCAGCCTGGCCACCAAAGGCCACATGCGAACCCAGGAGCAGGTTCACATGAAAATCAAGTTGGTCCGGCAAGACCCCCAACCCTGAGTCCTGAGCTTCCCCTCCCCTTTCTTCCCCCTTCCAGCTCCCTCCTCCCAGGTTTCCCCCTCCCCTCTCCCACCTCCTTTCTCCAGTCTCACCAGTTTCATCCCCCCCCCCAGTTTTGTTAAATAAAGAGAGTTTGTGTTCATGAAAATACATGTATTTTATTTGACATCAGAAAGAGGGGCTGGGAGGGTAAGTGGAACGATGTGGGGGAGGAATAAAGCACAAGCCCCCAGTGGGGCAGACCAGGGAGGCTCTTAGTGCTCCTCAGAGTAGAAGCTCCCCTGCAGGGCCTCCTGGATACTGACAGCCCCCTGATGGATCTCCTGGATGGCAGCCTGCAGAAAGTGCAGCCAGGCTCGCATCAACGCGTTCACTAGAAGCACCAGGGTGCCCAGGGGCAGCTCCGGCTCCGTGTTGCAGAGTGCTGTGGTGTCCCGAGTGAGGGCAACCAGAGCACGCAGAGACACAAATGCTTTGCTGTCCCTCATCGAGGTAGGCAAGCAAGCAGGGAAACCTGAGAACCGGCTGCCTGGGGTGGGGGTCCCTTTAAGCACAAGCCTTAGATAGCCTCAGGCAGCAGCCACACAAATAAACTCCTGATCTGATGCCCTGCTGGACCTGGTTCCGGCCGGCCTTCAATGCAATTCAGTTTCCACTCAGTGTGGATGCGCTATTTCGAAATAGCAAAATGCTATTTCGAAATGCATTTTGTGTATAGATGTATTATTTCAAATTAACTATTTTGAAATAAGATATTTCGAAATAACACTGTAGTGTAGACATACCCTCTCTCTCCATTCACTCAGGGGAGAATGCAGTTTAGAGCAAGTTACAAGGAAGGTGGCTGAGAGTTACAAAGATTACCAAGTTTTACAAAGAATACAGCAAGTTGCAGGGTTTGACAAAGATTACAATGAGTTGCAGTTTAAAACTTTAGACCTTACAGTTAGTGTAGTTTCAGAAAATGCATGTGTATAAATCAAGTAAGCTCAGGCGGAGGCTTTTTTATGCAACAGAGGATTTCCTGGGACTTACACAGAACTGTTGCAGGTGGTAATATGGTTTACAAGGGTTTACCACTTGTAAAAGTGGTTTACAAGGTCAAAAATTCTGTCTGACTGCCAAAACTATGATTAGTTGGGTCAGTAATTGTACTAGTTGGATGGACTTTGGCTCAGGCCAGAGAGGGATGCTGGCTGACATTGGGACATTTTTGTACCTGTGAATCCCCTCATCAGAGTCCACCATCAATCCCAATGTGTGAGTGTGTGTGCACATTTTAGGTTTATTTCTTGTCAGTTTCCTGATGTGTACTGGGGCTATTGTTGTGATCTGTTTTTGTAAAAGGCAGTGTTATTTAGCAGATATACTCATTCCGAAGACCATTTTTTGGTAAAAAAGTGACACGTCAAAGAGTAGGGGTTGGCTTATCAACATTGTCATTGTAGATCAGGGGTTGGCAAACGTAGCCCATCAGGGTAAGTCGCTGGCGTGCCGGGACATTTTGTGTACCTGGAGTGTCCACAGGCACAGAGTGCCTCAGTTCCTCATGGCTGAGAGTCACCATTCCTGGTTAATGGGAGCTGCAGGAAGTGGTGCAAGCCGAGGGACATGCTAGCCACCACTTCCAGCCATTCCTGTTGTCCAGGAATGGCAGAATTGCAGACATTAGGAGCTGCAGGAATCCATGCTTGCAGACTCCCCAGGTAAACAAAATGTACAGACAAGCCAGGAACTGAAGTTTGTCAACCGCTGAAATATAGGATTGGCTTATGAAAGGGTCTTAGTGGTTTGCCATTTTTTTTCTAATCATCTTGGGGGCTTATAAACAAACGGGTTAATTAATGAATATATATGGTACTTGCATTGTCTTGTATGACAAAAATTGATTGGTTTCATGTTTTTTGTGGTTTCCACTGCTTTCTGTCTCTAGTGGTAGCTGTGCTATTTGCTTTTCTTTTCCTGTTGTAAGTAGTCCTTTCAGATTAAATTCTCAGATTCAAGCCAACTTCTCTATTTTGGCTTCATTGTTGTCTCCAAGTGGAAAAGACCTATTTTCTCCTTCAGGTTCAGCAAGAATCTTGCAAGAACTGATCTTTCATCCCAAGAGAACAGAAATGTGGCCAAAACAGATTATATAATGTGGTTTCCATTGTGCTGCTACAGTTGTTGGGATTTCAGCACCATTCAATGGATTTCAACTCCTGCTTTGATACAACTTCAAAGCAAAATCCAATTTATCTTAAATCAAGCAAATCCCTTCTTGGCCTGTATCTGCACAGGTTTTTAAGTAAACATCTGCTGTATCACTGGTGATATACAGTGGAAGTGGAAAGTAACCAGCTATCTACCTTTATTCTAAAATTATACAGTCTTAAAACTTCTTACATAGATGCCAGTATTTTAACAGAGAAAAGAACAATTAACATTTAGTGAAATGTAACTGATACCTCAATATATTTACAGACCAGCATGCACAATTGTTGATGGATATTTAGAGTTTTGGGGCCAGATTGTAATAGTTGTGTTCATGAGCATCCTATTTCACATGTGGTCAGAGTGCCTTGCGGAGTTAAAAAGTCTGAAGGGCAGCTGTGTTAGTCTGTAAGTTTAAAAACAATGGTTACTCCTGTGGCACCTTAGAGTAGTTGTTCCCAACCTTTTTAGTACAGCAGACCTGCAAGCACATTCACAAACTTGTGGCAGACCAGTAACATTTCATTTGCATATTCTTTATGCAAATAATGAACGTGCAAATAAAATGTTACCAGTAGGCCAAATTTACCTCCTCACCCACTGATCCCATCTTGTCACTGCACATCCCTCTACCTCCAACTCCAGAACCCTCTGACCCCGTCCAGCCAACCCTGGTACTCTGTGTCTCTGTATTATTAAACCTGCCAAACCCATCATCTGATATCCCCTTTACCCCACTAACCCCATTACCTCACAAGTCTGTCTTGCCAAGCCTGTCACCCAAGGGCCCACTGTCTTCTGCTTTCCAACACCCCCTGTTGCCAGCTTCCTTTTGTCAACCACCTCTGTCTTGTCTAGAGCCAATCTTGCATCTGCTGTCACTAACAACCTTGGTACACTGTGTCCCAGAAACTCCTGACTTAAATTGACAACCTCCCATTTCCCCGAATCCCCAGATCCTGACACCACTCTGTGCTCTCTGATCCTGCCCCACTACCTCCGGTGCCCCTTGCTCCACGAACTCCATGATTGCCTATTGTGCCAACCCCTTATCCTGCCCCACTGACCCTGCAACTGCCTGTTCCAGAAGCTTTGAGGCCCCTTAACCGAGCTCAGACACCCTCAGATCTGCTGCCTTCTGAGACAGAAGCACAAGCTGCACCGCACCTGGCTCCATAGCCACTAACCCACTGCAGCCCATCCCCTCTTGCCCGTTCACCTCTAACTCCTGCCCTCCCTCAGCCCCAGCCCACCTCACTTAACCTCTAGCCTATGGCGGGCCACTCCTGCCTGGCCCTCCCGCAGGACCTCTTAAGTCCAACGCCCTCCGGCCCGAGTCCGAAACACAGTTAAGTCTGGCCCTTTAAGGCAAGGCCAAGTTCAGGGTTGTAGCGGGGACGTACCCCAGGTAGGGGGGACCCGGGCCCACCCTACTCCACCGGGTCCCGGCCCAGGGCCCTGTGAGTGACTGGATAGTGTGTCCAGGGCCGGCCTTAGGCCAATTCGCCCGATTCCCCGGCATGGGGCCCCGCGCCTGAGGGGGCCCCGTGCCCAGGTGAGCGATGCATGCACAGTGCACCGGGAGCATGACACTTGCGCGGCCCCCCCCGCCCCGGGCACACGCGTTGTGACATCCGGGATGCATGGCGCATGCGTCGTGACGTCCGGGACGCACAGGGCATGCGTCGTGCCCCGGGCGCGCGACGCATGCGCCGTGCTGCCCGGGGCCCCACGCATGTGAGGCCCCGCCCCCGGAATCGGGCCCTGCGCTCTCTAGAGCCAGCCCTGAGTGTGTCACTCCCTCAGCGGGGCAATCCGGCCAAAACGCGCCGAGGTTCTCGGGGCGGGAGAGGCGGTTCCCGCTCCTGCCCTGGGCTACCTCCTACCTGGATCACTGGGGTTCCTTCCCACATACTCGTCCCGCTTGCTGTGCCCTCTGGGCCGGTGTCTCCTCGGCGGGCAGTCTCTGGGATGCACCAGCTCGCCTCCGCATCCCCACCGGCCTCTTCTGGGGTCTCTGGTGACCACTGTGCGGGAGCTCCCTTCACCGGTCCTTCTCCTCCAGCTGTCACCCCTGACTGAGTCCTTCCCCAGGCTTTTATAGTGGAGCTACAGCCCAGGCATGCTCGGTAGGGCTGCGGGGGAGGGGCCTCTGCAGCCAGGTAACCCTGGCTGGGCCCTGCAGTCTCAGTACGGGGCTGCCTCGCCCTGTCACATAGCCCCAATCCAGCCTCTGGCTCCCCAGTGCCTAACACCCTTTGATCCCACCCCACCCCCACACTCCCCGAGTGAGAATTCCCCTTATAGGGAGCGTGGCTGTTACTGCTATGTGGGCAGGGGGATTGGCCATTGGTGGCATGTGTATGATCCCTCCTCTTTCGTGCTCCTCCCTCCCCAAGCATGTTTTGCGCCCCCATGATTAGAGGCTGGGGGAGGAGCGTGGATGCTCAGCCAGGCCGCCATCTTACCTAGGTAGGAGGAGGGAATGAGGTGCCTCCTGCTCCACCTCTTCCTGCTGCCACGTCAGCCCCAGTGAAGCTGCAGGGCAAAATTAGCTGCCACGGCTGCTGGAGCTGAAGCCAGGTAGTGTGCGGAGGCTCGGGGGGCGCGGTGAGCCTGGGCCCCAAGAGCCACTGTGAACAGCCAGCTTCAGCTCTGGCAGCAGCCGCAGCCTAGCAGCCAGTAGTTCATGGCCTGACATCGGTCCACAGCCTGGAGGTTGGGAACCACTGCCTTAGAGACTAACAAAAATATATATAATATCATGAAGTCTCGTGGGCAAAATCCACTTCCTCAGATGAGCTTGAGTGGAGAAAGGACTCATAATACTATGCCACAGACTACTTGTTGCTTTTGTGGTGTAAAGATAGCAGAGTCTGGTTCCTGAAGATTAGGACAGGGCGATTTAACGGTATTATTAATACATGTCATGACTAGAAATAGGAAATGGGCAACTGAGTAGAAGAAATTCACCAAGGTCTAAAGGAACAAAATACAACAAAAGTACTTCGCTGAATAAACACATTTTGTAGGAGCTAATAACTCAATTTTATTGCAACAAATTGTCCTGTCTGACTTATTTTTACTCCTGTAACAGGTAACTGCTTTGGCCTTGAGTAATTCTTCAGACATGTCTTGTTTCTCTAATACATGGCTTCAGCTTCATCTGCCAACTTTCCAATGTCTACCAAGGTTAACTATTTAGGGGAGGATATTCGAATACCAACAAAGATGCAATGCAAAGACCATGTAAGTGATGTTCGTCTCAAAATAATATTTTTAGTTTAAACTTGATTTTTTTTTCTAATATTCGAGCCAGATTCTCAACTGGTATAAATTTCTACACTATCATTGAAGTTACTGGAGCTACATTGATTTATACTAAGGATCTACTCTTTTATCTACTTTTCTCTTGGTGTGTTTGGGCGTCAGTGCACCACAAAAAAATATATATTTTTTTTTAAGTTGCCGACCTGTTATCTTCTAATCTCAAAATGCTTTACAAACGTTAATTAGATAAATCTGTTTTCCTACGGGAAATATATGTTTTATTTATCCTTGTTGTACAAATGAGATAAATTGAGGCACAGAGACTAACCCTTTAAGGTCATACAGTGAATTACAGGTTGAATTTTTCTAATCCGGCACTCTCTCATTCAGCAACATCAATGGTCCATAATAGTTTTAGTGAGTCCAATGTCCGCTTGTCATGGGCATGGCCAAGTTTCCCACAGTCCTATAAAGGTTGTTTACAGCCACCAGTCCTGGCTCTCCATGTTCTATGATGTTGTTTAGCTCTAAATGACCTCTAAATGTCTAAGAACCCAGTAAGCACTGGAAGTGTTTGGTAATCCTGCTAAACAATGTTGACCTCCTGTGATTCAGTCAGTTCTTTGGTTCAGCACCAGTCAGGTCCCAAGGGTGCCAGACTAGAGAAGTTCAACCTGTAGTAGCAGTGGAAGTAGCTAAACCAATATTCCCTGATTTTCAGGCCTATGTTCTAACCCTGGACAGAACTTGGTGCTTCCTTATAGTTTGTCATACACGAACTCTTAGGCATATGGGGAACTATTGTGGCTTGATTTTTTTTAAGTGCCTGACATGATTTAATGAGCCTAACAGAGATCCACTTTTTTACAAATAGAATTTTTCATGCAGATGTTTTGCTAAAGGCCAGTTATCTCTCTGAATATTTATTTAACCTATTGTATAATGGATTGATAAAGCAGGTTTGCTATAAAGAGGCTAAAATTTATTTCCATTCCCATACTCAGCCCACATATCTAGCTATACGTTTATAATTGCAAGGGTGATGGGTAAAACATTTTGATTTATTAGTGCTGGAAAGATCTTGGGGATAATAGACATAAAATGATGATGTTTAATATAAACGGAATAGAAAAAAATTGAGCAAAGATTGCCCAGTATATTTTGTTTAAATATGCTTCAATGTTATGCATACATACCCATGTTTTGGCTATTGACATGCGACCCTGGGTAATTTTGGTTTAACAAGATATTCCCAGAAAACTATCCTCTATGCATTTGTCTCCCAAATCATTATATCCTCTTCTGAGTTTTAGATGTAGAGGTCATTGATCTCTGAATTGTCTTCTGACTTTTTAGTAACTCTGCAAAGTTAGTGCTGAAACTTTCTCCTTTGACCTGTAGAAATTGGGAGTCTATTCTTAGACTGTGTGAAAAGCAAAATTATCTATCTAATATTTTATGAACAATGATTCCTCCTCCAGGGCTCCTATTTCATGATTTTATTCTAATAGGTCTTGTTAAACAATGAGGCAGGTAATTCTTTCATTGCTTTTAATGACTGACTTCCAGAAAAGTGCTGCCATTCATCATGATGAATGCTTGATTATTGTTCCCTCAGTCATTCATAAATATGCCCTGAAGCAGTCTATCAGCATAAAGAGTGAAGTATTTTTGTGTGTAGGGAGAAATTCAGAAATTTCTCTGGAGGAATCAAGCCATAAAAATGGGAAACAATCAGCTATACTGTTTGACATGTGTATATGTGCTGACACATGCAATGGATAACTTTTATAGGGATTAGTACTATTGGAAAGTAAGCCTAACATGGACCTAATTTTAGAAACAAAGACAATCTCCTGAAGGACCATATTCAGAGCCCACTGAATCACAGAATCATAGAAAAGTAGGGCTAGAAGTGACATCAAGTGGTCATCAACGTCCCTCCCCTTGGACAGAGACAGGACCAAGCAAAATTAGACCATCATTGTCAGCTGTTGATCGATCCTGTTCTTAAAAACCTCCTGTGATGGGGATTTCACAGCCACCCTTGAAAGTCTGCTCCGGAACCTAACTACTCTTATAGCCAGTTAAGGAAAAACTCCCTTGCTGCAGATAAAGCCAATTACTTCTTGTCCTACCTTCTGTGAATATGTGAAGGTGATTATCCATTGTCCAATGGCCCTTAACATATATGAAGATAATATCAGGTCACCCTCTGTCTTCTTCTGTCAAAACTAAACTTGCCCAGTTCTTTTAAACTTTCCTCATAGATCTGGTTTTCTAAACATTTTATATTTTTTGTCAGTCTCCTTTGGACTATTACTAATGTAAGCACGTTTCCTGAAGTGTGACTCATATGATTGTACCCTGTACTTCATCTTAAGGCTCATCAGTGTTGAATAGATGGGACAGTTGCTTCCCCTGTCTTACATACGTCACTCCTGTTATATCTCCCACAACCAATATTAGTCTTCTTTTTTTTACAACTATCACATTCTTGACTTGTATTTAATTTATGATCCAATATAACCCCCACATCATTTTCAGCAGTAATATCAGCTACCCAACTATCCTCATTTTGTAACTGTTCATTTGATATTTTTCCCCTCCTAAGGCCATGTCTACACTTACCAGTTGATCAGCGCTGCTGCAGTCAATGCAGTGGCGTCAGTTTAGTGGTTCTAGTGAAGACCCACTTAATCTGTGACTGACTGCTCTCTGGTTGACACTGGCACTCCACTGGAATGAGAAGAGGAAGGTTGATGCAGCACAGTGTAGGTACTGTGGTCAGAGGACACAGGCTATGTTGACATCAGTAAAGCAGAATAAGGCATTTTTCTTCATGTGTGCAACATGCTTGCAAAGTATCTTCCTTGTCCCCTTCAAGTGGCTAATCAGTGCAAAAAATAATACTGTTATCAGGTAGTAGAGTTACTTTTTTAGCTCATGTTCTAGAGTTCTGGCTTTGATGCTGATGGCTGTTGTTGAGGATCTTTGTTCAGGGCTGTCCCTAGAGGGACACAATGCCTGGGGCTACCCACACCCCAGTACCTCAGGTGCAAGGCCCAGAGTAACCCTCCACCCTTCCACTCATTACCCCAGGCTCCTCCTCTGCTCCACCCCCCAAGCAACGTGAGCCAGAAGATTCCAGGTTTTCCCCCGACCCCCTACTTACCACAGTGGCAGGAGCCAGGGTGGCCTGGCAACCTGCTCTGCTCCACCCCACTGACCTCTCCCAGCCCACTGCAGTCTGCTTCACCACAGCAGTGAGATGCAGAGTTCCCTCATGCTGGGGTGCTCTTCCTACCACCATGGTGAAACCAAGCGCAACAGGCTGGTAGAGGGCGATGGGGTGCTGAGTTGCTCTGGATCCTGCTGGCACAGTGAGTGGGGGTGGGGAGGCGACTCCTGCTGCTACCCCACACCAGGCTCCTCTTCCCATGTAATCCCCCGAGAGGCTTCCAAAGGCTGCCATGGGGCCCCCTCATCAGTAGCCATGTTCTCTCTCCCACTTAGGGACATTCATTGGAACATCATACACAGAATAGATTGCTTCCAAAATTCAAGAATTTAGGGATGAAAGGTATGTGAGCAAAGAGCGATAAGTGATCTAGTGCTCACTGGTTGACTTGGTTGTTCCCATAGAATTGCAGTCATAAAGTTCTGACAGATAAAATGGTTCTCATTTCAGTCTCTGTTATTAAGATATGCCCCTGAAGCAAATGTCTTCACGTTGAAGAGACAGAGAATTCCTTAATGTTCGAAGTTGAATGTTTGTTCCCCTATCAAAAATACTTGATTCAGTACTTGGGAAACTGATTGACATAAAATAAATTACTAGATTGAACATAATGGAAGCAGCTGGGAAATTCATTATAGCTCTTCTGAAAATAGTGACAGCCTTGGGAAGAGATAGGGGGAGCAAGAGTTGTATATACTCATTAATTTTCTTCTTGCTCCATAAAGTTGCTGCCATATGTATCTCATGGAAAACAAGGTGAATTGGAAAAACACTTGGCAGCCTTCCACACCAGTAGAGTCAGCAAGCTTCCATTAATCATGGTAGCCTGTTCAGTCCCTGCAACTTTTTTTAGGTTTCTGCACCCTGAGCTGATAAGCTACATATACTTTTGTAGTCATTGTCCATGTCATTAGAATCAAAGAATAAAAGAAAGTAGAGCTCTGAAAGACCTTGTGGTCATCTAGTGACGTCTTTTCCATTCCCCTATTAAAGTAGGACTATTTTCCACTGTATGTATCCTTGAGATCATTGCAGAAAGGACACTCGTTTTAATCATTCTGCCAACAAAAAGATGCAAGGTGGAAAGACAACAGGAAAGTAACCACATATTTCACCCTAGAGTTTATGGATTCTATGAATTACATTTCCCAGTAAGGCACCCTAAATTCTATGGCATTATTAATTTATTGTATCCCCATGAAAAATCTTTTACTCCTAAAAAATCATATTCAATGCTCACAGCCGAACATATGCAGTAACATGAAATTAGTCATGATCCTTGTCAACAGTGATTATTTTTCATGATCTCCAGGTGGTCTATGTCACAGCACTCAGCTATTGTCATTTTGTCCAGACTGGTTCAGAACCTCCTTCCCCTACCATGTGTGCCAAATAATTGGGAAACTTGTAGCCAGCTTTAGGGGCATGTCTGTCTGACTTCCTGAGCCTGCGCTGTATGCTCTTCAGCCTAGCTGCAGCAATACTGAATTCCAGGACATCTTGGGAAACTGCCAACATATGTGGATGTGGAATAATTGAGTTTGTGGGGCTCTGAGATTAATGAGATCATTTGCACCTCTGTAAGCTATTGTTTGAGGCTCTCTGCAGACTCAGAAAAATAACGCTGCATTGGTTTACACTTGGTTAAAGTTTTCAAGGTTACCTCTGCAAGCCTGGGGGCTAGAAAGAACTTTTTTTCTTTTAAGCTGAAAGCTGATAACCTAGAGCAGAAATCTGAAAGGTTATCCCACAGATAAGGAATAAACAGGCAGGGAGGAAGTCCCCACTTATTGTACATAACCGGCTAAAGTGCACTGGGTAACATTTGTTTTCTCCGTTTCTTAATGGATGGTGGTAAGAGACTTACTAAGCATATCCTCTGAAATTCATTAGGGGGAGAAATATGAATGCTTGGTTTGAAGGCAAAGGAATTAGATATTTGGAACTACAGAGTAGATCTGGAAAAGCATTTGTTATAATGGGGTATTGGCAGAGGCTTAACATAGAAGACATTCTCTCATATTTCTTATGTCTGTCAGTTACAGAAGCATCTCAGAAATCGAGGCTGTCATGACAGCGCTGCTTCCTTTTCAATTTCTCTTTGTGTGCCCTTAGCACCTCATTTCTGTTTATCAGTGTGTTAGAGCACTTACAGCTTTTGATATATCTCTGAACAGAACACAGATATGTGTGATGCTCCCACAGCACTAAACAATGAGCAAAAGAATGTTGCAGAGTAATGTGCCTCTTTTGTGCTATTCACTTTGTTTAGAGATAGGGCCTTTGTTGCGACTGAGGCTAAGCAATGCCCCTCTGCTAGATACATAGTCCAAACTGACAGTCCCTACGTAAAAGAATAAACGGACAGAAATCAGATATTAGGAATGGCAATATACAAAAACCTGTAGGAGAACACTTCAATCTCCCTGGACACACAGTAGCAGATCTAAAGGTAGCCATCCTGCAGCAAAAAAACTTCAAGACCAGACTTCAAAGAGAAACTGCTGAGCTACAGTTCATCTGCAAATTTGACACCATCAGTTTAGGATTAAACAAAGACTGTGAATGGCTAGCCAAGTACAAAAGCAGTTTCTCCTCTCTTGGTGTTCACACCTCCACATCAGCTGCTAGAAGTGGGCCTCACCCTCCCTGACTGAATTAACCTCATTATCTCTAGCCTTATTCTGGCCCGCATATTTATACCTGCCTCTGGATATTTCCACTACATGCATCTGATGAAGTGGGTCTTTGCCCATGAAAGCTTATGCTCCAATACATCTGTTAGTTTATAAGGTGCCACAGGACTCCTTGTCACTAAGTCTATACTGGCACTTCACAGTGCTGTAACTTTCTGGCACAGGGGTGTGCAACCCATCCTCTCCCCCAGTGCTGTAACGTCCCAATGTGAACCAGGTTACAGCCGTGCTTCCAGCTATTAGCTACTGCCCTTATGGAGGTGGTTTACATGGAGTGCTGGGAGAGCTCACTCTCAGTACTCATACTGTAGCCACACTTTCCGTTTAAAGTGCTGCAGCAGCTGTGCTTTAAACTTCTAAGTGTACACAAAGCCTTGAGGGATTTGATGATCTGAGGCCATGTGTGCACTACAAAATCACATTGACTTAAGTTACAATGACATACAGCCCCAAAATTGGCTCCTTGTATTAACAGTGCATGTCTTCACCAGGAGTGCTTGTATTGATGCATATTGTAATGCACTGTGGATTGGTATCCCATAGTGAAACTTGCCACGTGCAGCACGGGGGAATTTTTGCGATGTTTGAGAGGCCAAAATGAGTTACACAGGAGTGACTGAGAGTATAGGATCAACTTCCCATAGTGCAATGTTCTCTATCCCCTAATTTCATCAGCATCCCATAATATTTCACACCTTCCTTTCAAAAATCCCCAGAAATCCTTGCATCCTTCCTCACTGTCCAATATCTCTGACAGAAGCATGGAGCCTGCACAGTTCTGGAACACTCATGATAACAGTGCAAGTACAGGGTGCACTATTTGAGGAGCTGCAGGGAACATGATGATTGCTTGAAGGCTAGATTGCTGGGGGACATAGAAAGTATTGTTTCAGGGTTGTTTGGTGGTATTGATAGAGTAGCTAGAGAAGGTGAAGTTTGGGTTTTGGGCTTGAAAAACAAACACTGACTGGTGAGATTGCAGTATCATCCGGGTTTGGCATGATAAACAGGGGCTGCACAACTTTTGGATGCACAAAGCCACATTTGTTGGTCTGCAACCCAACTTGCCATAGCCCTTCAGTGTAGGGACACCACAGTGAGAGCTGTGCTGGCAGTTGAGAAGCAAGTGGTGATTGCATTGTGGAAACGTGCAATGCCAGATTGATTCCTGTCTGACCAATAGCAACTGAAGTTGGGAAATCCACTTCAGGGGCAGTTGTTGATGCAACTACATGGATCCTGACTCTACCCTTCTCAGATGTATAGTTTTAAGTTGGCATAGTAGAGCACTTACGTTGGCAGAAGCCAAATTTAAGTGAAGACCCACCCAAGGCTAGGCTGACTTAAGTTGCCTTGTGTAAACCTAATTATGTCTCATCACATAGCTTGACTGGCAGCCTCTGCTTTGCAGAATTGTGCAGGTAGAAAATAGAATGGTATATGATGAAAGTTCAATAGGGATTGACTTTCATCTTGCTTTTTCCTATGATTATCTTAACAATTGATATCAGTCACTAACTTTCATGAGCATGAAAATCTTCACGCTTGGCCTCTGACTTCTTTTATCTTGCTTGCAAAAATATCATTCTAAAAAGAGACTGAGGCTTGACTAAACTTACTGTGCTGCACTAGTGTGACTGCACTGCTGTATCACTCAGGGCTTGTCTTCACTAATGGCTAAATTGTTTCTTCGATTGATGTAAAGAGCATTGATTTAGCTAGCAGGTCCAGTGAAGATTCAATAAGTCAATGGCAGAGTGCTCTTACGTTGACTTTAGTACTCCACCTGCCTGAGACAGACATCAGCAGGAGAGCATCTTCCATTGACATAGCATAGTGTAGACACGGCTGTAACTTGATCTAAGCTACTTCATCTTAAATGATGTAATTTACCTAATTTAACTAACATAATTTAGATTAACTTACCTCATTAGTATAGACCAGGCCTTAGTTAAGATGCTGTCTACACAATGGGAGAGCTTCTCCCATCAGGGTATGTGTTCCACCTCCCTGAGAGATGGAGCTATGATGAAGGGAGAAGCTTTCCCATTAAAGTAGTGATTTCTCTACTGAAGGTTAGGTCAGTATAATTGCAACACTAAGGGGTATGGATTTTCCACATTCCTGAATGGCTTAGTCCTACCAACATAAGATTTGTAGTGTAGACCAGGGCAAAAATCTTCTAGGCAGTGAAATTGTTTTTATAATTCAACTGGGTAAAGTAAAATCTTATAATGATATAATTTCTATAAATACAATATATACATAAAATAATACACCTCGATACAAAACTCAGGATAGTATTTCAGTTAATATAGTCTTCATAATTGAAGTTCTTAGTCATTTAATGAAACTTAAAAACAGGACATAATGTAGTAGTCTTTACTCAGGCAAAGATCCTATTGACTTTGTTTGCCTGACTAGGAGCTTCAGAAACTAGTCTAAGAACGTGAAATTAATTCTCAGTTACCATCTGCTTTCTTATAAGACAACAATGACCGAATTATGGCCGCTTCTGTGCATAAGCATTGAGGTTGAGAGTCCAAGAACTGGGATCTCTTTACCCTAGCTGTGTACAGTTAAACAGAGGAAGCCATAGTTGAGCTGTGTATGCTTTCTAGCTGCAAGATGTGGGCCTCTAGTCCACATTTGAACACATGACTGGTCAGACCAAAGGTCCATCTAACCCAGTATCTTGTCTTCTGACAGTGGCCAGTGCTAGATGCCCCAGAGGGAGTGAACAGAACAGGTAATCATCAAGCAATCTTTCTCCTGTCATCAATTTACAGCCTTTGACAAACAGAGGCTAGGGACACCATTCCTGCTGATCTGGCTAATAAGTATTGATGAACCTAACCTCCATGAGTTTATCTAGTTCTTTTTTGAACCCTGCTAAAGTCCTGGTCTTCACAACATCCCCCAGCAAGGAGTTCCACAGGTTGGGTCTTGTCCTCTTCCCCACAGCTCAAACATTCCAGTTCTCTGAGAGTTCCAAAACTCATGAGTTGGCCCTACCATTTTTTATTTCTAATTTAATTCAGTGCAAGAAACTTAGTCACTCTCAACCCTACAATACAGAGGTAGGTTTTATAATTACACTGTGATAAATCAAAGCTTCTTTCAACAATAAGCGATTTGTATTTCAATTCAAATAGGTCCTGAGCACAGGACCATGTCAATGAAACATGTCACAGTAAAGACTAGTTTTATATGTACTGTGCTATGCCCTTTACAGTCAGTCTATGTTAATCCAAATTTGAATCCAAATCCAAATAAAGTTTGCAGATGTTGATATGATAATATACCAATTTCTGTCTGGCAAAAATATCTGTTTGTGGTCATTCCTGAGTGACAAAACTACTTAAATATTTACTCACAACTGCTCAGCTCAAATACGTAATTTGGTTATCACTACATTCCCCCATCAGCCCCAATTTTATATTTCAATAAACAAAGCATAAGAAGGCTAGCTTGACGTACTCAAGATAATCAAGTGATTGAGAAGCCAAAACCAGACTAAACCTCCCATTTCTCTAAGGAAAGTTACCCAACAACATATTCTGTCTCCACCTTTGAGGCCTCGACAATACCTGAGTGGTTGGATTTTGGGGAGCTGACACACTTGACCATCTCTTCTTATTTACAATCTTGAAAATGCAATTTGTGACCTAAGTTTTTGTCTGAGCTTTCCTGTAGCTTTGTTTCAAATCCTACTAAAGTTTCTTATCCCTCAAAATGGGCTTCAGAGACTGAGCAGTGTTTCCTACACAATGCCTCCTCCTGGACATCAAAGGTTGCTATATGGGCACTGAGGGTAGGATGATTCTGCCATCCTTTGTACTGTCTGTTCACCGTGCTGGTGCTCAGACTGATTACAGCTATAAAGGAGGGGTAAGTAGATAGCTGCCTTAGGGCAGGGCAGGGCGGAAGGTCAAATGGTAACGCCCTATTCTGGTTCTCTTTTGAGCTTATGCCATTTTGGAGCTTCTTTCACCTGGAGGAAGCCACAAGCCATTTTTTATTTTCAGTCTTGATCAAACTCTGCAGACTACATTGCCCTGAGAGTACAAGAACAAGCACCGTATCAATGAAACTATGTCACAATAAAGGAAATATACAATAAAGGCTGTTACATTGTATGCACGCTACTACGCCCTTAAAAATCTCAGAGGTAGCAGTCACTCTGTGATATTTAAAAAAATCTGAGAACTGCACGTCTAAATCACTATCTCTAGACCGTGCCATCTTCCTCCCTTTAAGTGCATTTTCCTGTTTTACTTCATATTTGTAATAAGTTCAAAGTACATGTAAAGCTCAAATCATGTTAAATGATGTTTTCAGGAAGTCGTCTAAAACAACATAATTCTGCAATCATAAAAATGCTTTAAACATCTGATTTGGAACAAAAATTCTGTGTAATTGCACTCTAAAACTTGTAACCTATATATGAAATGGAGTTTATTAGGCAGCTGTGTTTGTGCATTTAGCAGCTTTCTTACTGTCTGGTTCTTCAATAGCCAGAGAAGAGAAGCATGCTCAATTAGTTCAGTTGTCTGTGGCTAGCAATGTTTTATGTCCGGCTTTTGTTGTAGAAGCTGGTTTCTAAGTATTTCTCCATAGTGATTGCTGCAATTTTCTATTTGATGCTTTCTGTATTGCATGTTGATGACATTATGCAAACTAACTGAAGAAATATTAAATAAAAATATTTATACCCTGGCAACATTGGCATTCACTATTACCTCCTGAATTGTAGTACTCGATGTCTTATTGCCATAATACTGTGTCAGTGTTTTAAAGCAATTCTCATCTCAGCGATTTAGATGCATAACTATCTCTCAGAAAGGCAGAAAATAACCTTCAGCTTTCATTGACTTTCAGAGACAAAAGCCTATCTTGTATTTCTGCTTTCACAATTGTCAGTACTATCATTTGCGTACACAAGTGATAATTGAAAGTGCAGCCTCTCACATCCCTTCTTTTTGCTCTTCTGCATTGTGGGTTTGGAGTGTTTTCTGTCTCTTCTATTTTACCTAGAAGAAAACAAAACAAAACACAAGCCTACAGGAAATATACAGAAATGTCAACAGTTATGAACAAGAAACTACCAGATAAATAAAGCCTTTTTATTTCTTCACAGCAGAAGTAGCTATTGTTCAGAATGTTAACCTTTCCATCTAACAACCAATGAACAAGCCTTATTAGTAGTCCCACCACAATCCCAAAGCAATTGTTTCCTGATACTTTTAATAATGTACTGAATAGACTCAGTGGGGTAGCCATGTTAGTCTGCAACTGTAAAAACAACGAATATCCTGCAGCATCTTAGAGACTAAGAAAAGATGTAGATATCATGAGCTTTTGTGTCAATTCGTAATGCACTGCCATTCCTCCCTTGTGCATGTATGCTAGCTGTAGTCTGATTGTTCTATCTCCTGGCACATAGTTTCATTTTCTGAATCAATTACCTTTATTTCTTCACTGAGATCCATTCCATGTTCTTAAGAACATGTTAACCTCCAGTCATGCCTGTACTCATCCTTGCTGTCATGGTGTGTTGTGCTTGTGGGTTGCTTCCTCTTATTATTTCTACATAGGCCTTTCTGTCCTCTAAATGGTTACCAATCATCTTCCTTACAAGTGCATTTCAAAGGCATCGAGCCTCCAGTGTTCAACTAGCAGAAAAACAACACATTTCTTTTCACTCTTCCTCAAAAAAAAAAAAAAAAAGCAGAGTTGTTGATTTTTTAATTATTATTTGAATTTTCCTCTTCTCCCTTGCCCGAATTTAACTTTAAAAAAAACTTCCACAAAGATACTTCGGACTATATTCTTTACAAAAAATATTTCAAGAAAGGAAAATGTTTGCCTAGTAAGATGAAAGCCTTGGTACTAATCCTGCTTCCTGCAATGTAGCTTGAGGCTGAGATCTTGTTAGATCTAACAAATAAATAGTTTCAAGTCTGATCTGTACTTGGATGGAACCCTCAGTGCACACAGTTCTTTTAAGGGCTACTCAGTGGGTTACCTTTCCTTTCAGTGAGAGCTGAGTCAAAACCCTTGTGTGAGAGTAAACGGCAGTGGGGAGCTGAAGCTGCTGGATTTTTTGGATGACCAATAAACCACAAGTACTGACCATTTATTGTCATTATCCTATATCCCCTTTCGCAAAAGTAGGAAATAAATGCATTGCCCTGGCTAGAAAACAACTGGAGCTGTATAATTCTGCCTGCCTACCTTTTTCTTGAAGCTTCAGACTAGATACGGTCTTTGGTTTCTGTCACTATTCACTGACAGGTCTGTTAAGCACCTTCAGTAATTACTTTCTTTTAAAGTGAACACACAATTCCTTTCTTGCAATGGTGGCACCCTCCTCTCTCAACCTCAAACTCTTTCACATTTTATTGTATATGCCAGTTCCTAAAAAACACCACATAGGACTCTTAAAAATAGACAAGCACCACGACAGATGATTTCAGTGAATTCCTCCCTGCCCCTAATTGTAAGTTTTGGGGGTTGTTTTTCACCAGGGGACATAAATAGGCCATGATGTTGAGAGGTCTGGTGCATGGTTACTTGAATACAGCTGCCATAGTCCTCACTGGGGGAAAGAGGACCTTCAACACCAAAACAACAAGCCCCTGCCAGATGTACTAAAAAATGTCATTGAACTAGTTATCTATAAGTATCAACCTCTTATCATTGCTTCAGCTAGACTCTAGCAGGACATATTTGCACATGCTCAGACAGCTTGCTCAATGTAGAGCTTCTGTTTTGGGGGGGTTATTAATTTTAAGGGATGCTATTGTTAGTAACCATTTCTAGTGTTTTTCGGGTGTTTATTAGATGGATAATATTTTTATTGGAGTTGGTTTATTGGCATTTATCAGTTACAGAAAAATCAGAAGCCTTAATTATATGTACACTAAGTGACTTGGTCTATTGTTTAGTCTGTTTAAGATGAAGCCCATCTGACGTCAGTGTCTGTCTATGTAGCTTTCCTTGATACATGTAATGAGATAACACTGAAAAATACGCTCCTGGACTTTTGAAATCTGTCTTACGACAAGTAGAATTCTATGTGCTGTATGATGGATTCTAATGAAGATCAATGAATTACACTAAATCAAGGCTACTCAACTTTGGAAGCCCTGGGAGCCACAACGATACTTACAGCACATGCCGAGGGCCGCAACTTAAGTGTACTTGCGTATACATGCAAATATATATGCAAGTCGCTTCTTTAACACTGACGGGCATGAATATAAAGATTAAGGCAAGACTACACAGGCCCCACTTAAGTCAGTTCTGCTGATATTAGTAAAATGCAATATTTACCCGATTTTCACCCATATGACAGCACTTTTAATGAGCAATGACAGTCCAGGAATTTAACTACTAAAACGCATATCAGCAGAAGACCATTATGTTGACTACTTTTTTGTTTTGGCTCCCACCCATGGGTCCCCATAAATGCAAACCACACCACAGGCCACAAACAAATGGTCCACAGGCTGAATGCGGCCTGCGGGCCGCATGTTAACTAGCCCTGCAATAAATACTTGTGTTTGGAGAGATGGCATTTTATCTCTTAAGGACTGTATCTATAGTAAGTTTAAGATGCTTTTAAAACGAAAGCAAAATTGGAAAAGATAAGTCAACTTAAAGTGTTCTCCTGTATGTGTGCATACTCTGTGTCTCTGTCTCTGTCTGACCTTAAATTTATGGGTGCATAAGTTTGGAGCCTATTTTAGGTGGAAATAGGCCTGTAGGAGAACAGAGATTAAGCCTGGACCAATCCCTATTCTAACCCAAGAGAGGATAACTTAAACTAATTTCCAACTTTTGGAAGGGCCACATTTTATGGAGAAATGTTGCCATCAACAGAAAAACAAGTTTAATGAGACTGGAAGAATCTGAAGGTCTCTAAAAGATAGAGTAGAAAGAAGGGATAAGGGGCTAAACACATAAACAACAAATCAGTGTGAGTGGCATTTCCACCTAAATCATACTGGAAATGTTAGAAAACATTAATTTGCTACGTTTGCTACATCACATGTTTAAAAAATACATCTGTAGAAATTTGATTGCACTCACTCTGCATTAGAGCAGCAGGAAATTTTTCCTTGTCTGTTCTTATTTTAAGGATGTATGTGTTTGTCTTGTGGAAAATAAGGAGTTTGAAATCTTCTATATATAAACAATACCTTTATATTAAACAGCTTTTAAATGAGGAAGAGAAACTTAAAGAAAATAAATGGCTTTGCTTACATCAAATCCCTCATTTTACTTCATGAACAGAAATATGTTAGAGCAATTGAAGCTTTAATCCATCTTTAACTGGTACAAACCAAATCTCTTAAGGAGTTATAACATTGTGATTGTTTTATGTCAAGAGAAGATGAATCTGATATTCACAGTAACTAAAGAGCAGGGCTGTTCTGTAAATCCAGCTTTTGTGACTGATGGAAGGCTTGTTGTAGAAGTTAAAATATTCTTGATAAAACTTGTGTATTCCAATGCTAGCCCTCAGATTCTTGAATCACTCCACATTTTAGTGCCCAACCCCACGAGTTTTTGAGTGTTCCAAATTCCTTTCTGAAGAGAATGGAAGTTGAGAGCAAAGCACTGAACATGATATTGGAAAAGATTCTTTAAGTTAGGGAAAAATTCTCTCTGCTGATCCAAATGGAAAAATCTTGATTCCAATATTCCAATCTCAGTGAGCACATGGAAGTCCTTGGAATGCTGTGAGAGACTCTCACCTGTTCAACAATGGCAACAAGCCATTTTAGAGGAGGCAGGTTTTTTTAAGGGCAAAACTCTTGATATAATTCCTCATGATATAATTTTGAGAATTTGCTGCTGCTTTTTTATTTTTAAGGGGGAGAGTGTTCACGTTAAAATATGTCGTAGCATTATTAACTTTATTTTGTGGATTAAAATACATCAGGGAAATCTGTATTTTTATTTCTTATTAGAAAGGTATCAGTCCATGCTAAAATGTAACTTTCCATTGAATATATATGCCAACTTTTGGGGCTATGATTATTTCAAACTGCTCCTTTGGCTGAACTGATAGCCAAAGCTGAAGAGGGTTTCTGACAGTCACCCTAAATAGAAATGCTAAGTCTTTGTTATCATTTAGCCCAATTGCTCTCTAGGACATACATGGCAAGTGGGTGATGGAGGCCAGTGGGAAAGCTAAGGCCACATTCAATGTACCTACCAATTCTGAGAAGAAATAGATGGACAGTAGTGTATGCAACCATAACAGAAGCAGAAACACACACAGTAGATTGCATGCACCACTAGACCAGGATTCTGCAGTGATGGTTTTAGCATGGCAACCCCGTAAGAAAACAGATTTTTTTAATTCTAAAAGAATGTTGACTCTTGGATTTGTATGTTGGAGTGGGAGAACCTTGGAGAGCTCCTGTTCTTGTCTTTGCTCAGCACTGCTGCATCCTTCCCTCCAGTGGAGATGGATTTGATAGGACTCCCTTCAGAATCATTTAATGCCTCATTGCTAGTTGCTCAGCAGGTCTGATTTCAAAGCTCTTTCACTGCGCTCCTGTCACTTAGGAAGCTCAGGGCAAGTCGGGAACTTGAACTTTGATTCTGTGGGCCATGCTGCAGTAAAAGCCATAGAAGAGGGCTCTGGAGGGTGAAATGGCTTTGAGGATTCCCTTGTAGGAATTCCTTCCAATAGGAGGATGCCTGTCTACCAACATGTTGGGGAGGAAAGAAATCAAACCAAACAAAAATCTACTTGCAAACAATGAGGACCCTGTATAGGTGTCCAAGGTCATCCAAGTGGAGGATTTGTGCCTCGGCAGAGCCTCACTGCCCTTGGCAATACCCCCTCATCCTGCCACTTCCCCGCATACCACACCTCTAACTTGGTACTTGGTAGCATTGCTCCAATGGAGTCCCCTGCCCCAGTCCTGCAGAAGATACAATTTAACCCTAGGCTGTAGTTTTCTTCTCCCTTCCCACCACCTTATTGCCTCCCCTCCAGAGATTTCCCACAGAGGGACATGATCCATCTGTAATCCCCTTGATCAACACTTTATTCATCTCCTTTCCCAGTATTGACTGTGAACTTAGAGACGCCTCCACAGGATCTGGAGATGGCAGGGAAATGATGCCGTAGACATAGGCAGAAGGGGGATAGCACATGTGGTGGCATGGGGCCCCTCTATATGATAACATCAGGGAGACTATCCAAGCTCCTATGTGGCAGAATGTGCAGCTTTCCAGCAGGACCAACAAATCAGTTTCCTGAGGTACAGTAGAGTCCTGATTATCCGACCTTCGCTTATCCGACCTTCCGGTTTATCCGACAGCCATTCGACGTGCTATTTACGCGTCCATGTGTCACGTACCGCCATGGCCGTGGCTTCGTTTGTTCCTCTGTGCCAGTGATTTATGTTTGTGCTGTGATTGTGTTTCATTTTTCCAGTTGCGTATTCCCCTTACTATAGTATAATTCTATTGTTTAAGGAACATGGCATGTGAAAAGAGGAAAAAAAGTGGTTCTTTCCATTGAACAAAAACTTGAAGCGTTAAAGAGAATCGACAAAGGTGAGTTCATGCTAAAAATTGCATCTGAACTCAGTGTGGGGCGAATTACAGTTGGTGACTGGAAGAGGAAAAGAAGTGAGTTAGAAAAGTGGTGCTCTGATCGACCCTCAAGTGCAGGACTGAAGGACAGAAAAACAATGAAAAAATGTGAATATGAAAAAGTGAGTGAGGCATTGTTCTTATGGTTCACACAGCAAAGGGATAAGGGCATGCCTATCACAGGCCTGATTCTGCAAGACAAAGCTCTGAGTTTCCAAAAGGAATTTAATGAAGGGGAACCTGATTTCACAGCTAGTGTAGGCTGGCTTGATCGCTGGAAAAAAAGATACGGGTAAAGGCAGCTCAGTATATGTGGCAAAAAATTATCGGCAAATCTGGAAGGATTTCTGAAATTTAAAGCAAATTTTCATTGTCTCATCGACAATGAAGGATTATCAGGTGAGCAGATATATAACTGTGATGAGACAGGCTTAAACTATAAAATGCTGCCTTCAAAAACTCTAGCTTCCCGGGCTGAAGCTTCAGCTCTTGAGTATAAACGAAGTCAAGAAAGAGTGACGATTCTAGCCTGTTTATAATGCTACTGGGAACCACAAACTAAGACTCACATTTATTGGAAAGGCAAAAAAACCACAAGCTTTCAAAAACATAGCGCCTACTGCTCTACCAGTTTCATACAAGAATCAGAGAGATGCATGGATGGATTCAGCAATTTTCCGAGGCTGGTTTTTCAATGCATTTCTTCCTTCAGTAGAACAATTTTTGAATTCGCTAAACCTACCAAGGAAAGCAATCCTTGTCATTGATAATGCGCCATCTCATCCTCATGAGGATGAACTGATCAGTGGGGACATTAGAGTGATTTTTCTTCCTCCTAATATCACCTTGTTGTGTCAGCCTATGGACCAGGGTGTGCTTGAAGTGTTAAAGAAAAAATATCGTCGTAAGCTTTTAACTACACTCATTGATGCGATAGACGATGGAAATGGTATGCTAGATAAGCTAAGGACAGTGAACATAAAATGTTATTTATTGGATCGCACAATCATGGGAAGAGATTGAACCGCAAACTCTGGCAAGATCATGGAGAAAGTTACTTTCGGAAGACGAAAACATACAAGAAATGGTGCAAGAAAATTGTGATAACCTGCTACCTTTGTTACAACAAATTCCAGGCTGTGAGAAGGTGAATGATGATGATATAGAGGAATGGATGGAGAAAGACGAGCAACAAGAACTGACTGACCGTGATATAATAGCTCTGGAGATTTGGGATGACAATGACAATGATGAAGATGAAGATACATATGACAATGACAAAACGGAGAGAATTAGGCATAGCAAAGGGGTCAAGGCTCTCGAGGTGGCACTCGCTTATGTTGAACAACAAGGGGAGGCAACTGCTAGTGATGTTATGTTATTGAGATGCTGGCGTGACCTCGCTGCAAGGAAGAGAAACAAAGCTCAGAAACAAACTTCGATCACTAATTTTTTTAAACAATAACTTTAGCATTTTGCCATACTGCATACTAAATGTTCTGTACTCTATTATGTTAGTTGTTCTGTAGAATAATAAGTAATAAACCTGATTTCATACCAGTTTCTGTATTATCTGACATTTTAGTTAATCCAACCACCCCTCGGTCCCGTTTAGGTCGGATAATCGGGATTCTACTGTACTGGGAATATGAAGATAACATCTAAGTCAGTCCATACTGTATTGGCAGCTGCACCACAGAACTTCATCATCATAGTAAGGAATAGTCATTGTCCTGAAGAGTGTGCAATGCAGTGCGAGAACACGTTAGCAATGTTTCTTAGTGCATTTCAGAAACCTAGCTGTATGAAGAATGACATTTCATCTTGGCCTCAGTCAATCTGCATTCACACTACTGTTTTTACTGGCGAGTGTAACAAGGTCAACAACTTGACCTATTAGCTGAATGTGGCTGCACACCAGGTCTGTTGACTTTTGACTTGGGTTAACTGTGGTCATGAACTTTCACCTGCAGACATGTGAACCCATAATTTCTAGGCAATAAAAATGGAAGCCAGATTTTAAAAATCTGACTCCATAGCTGCACTGTCATTGTAGCATTTGCACCAGAGTGACTAAAACAAAAAATGATTCAGTGCAAAAAATTGTGATAACCTGCTACCTTTGTTACAACAAATTCCAGGCTGTGAGAAGGTGAATGATGATGATATAGAGGAATGGATGGAGAAAGACGAGCAACAAGAACTGACTGACCACGACATAATAGCTCTGGTGATTTGGGATGACAACGACAATGAAGAAGATGATTTAATTTGCTGGTTTAATTTGCCCTCAATATGCGAGGCCTTGATGATTCACCTTAACATTCCTAAGTGAAGGAAGATGAATTTCACTGACTTATAGCTTAATTTTACTAAGACAAAGGAAGTAAAGGAGTGGGAGGAACTGTGAATCTGTAGCAGCTGGAGAATTAGAATGATTTTCCAGATTTATTTTTTTGTTCTTGATGCCTTATTGATGACCTCGTAGGGAGTTAGGAAGAAAGTTTGGCTTAAGGCGCACAACTAACTCCTTAATAAAATTTGCTTCCTCTTGAGTTGAACAGAGGTAAGTGTCTAAGAACTTGGAAGGGCACCTGGGAGTGTGTGATGAAGAGAACTAGACTGTACATTATAAAGATTTGTGGAACTGGGCCAATCTGTAAAACTTTTCATCTTTCTGAGTGATTGCTTTTAAATGCAAACTTACTAGAGAGGTATTATAGTAGATGCATGTTTAAAACACATCTGCCTACTCTTCTTGATTTATGTGCTTTGTCTTTATAGCTCTCCACACACCGATCTTCTGAAGAGCTATTTTATTTCTTTTGTTACCTAACTACCAACAAGGGTCTAGTCCTGCAACTTCTTACTCATCTGTTTTCCACTACATGCATCTGATGAAGTGGGTCTTTGCCCACGAAAGCTTATGCTCCAATACATCTGTTAGTCTATAAGGTGCTACAGGACTACTTGTCACTCTTACTCACCCAAGTAGCTCCAATACCTTGCTTGAGTATAGACAACTCACGTTATAAGGCTTATGTGATTGATCACATTTTACTGGTCTTTCTAATGTAATAATATCTCTCTGTAAAGTTCCGGTTACCAGTGAAGAAGCAAGGGGGTGATTACTGAACCAACTTCTGTTGGTGAGAGAGACAAGCTGTCGAGCCATTCAGTGTATGTCTACGTAGCCATTAGATTCCCATGGCTGGCCCGTGTTGGCCAATTTAGGCTTCCATGGATCAGGCTGAGGGGATATTTCAATGCTATTCAGGCTTGGGCTGAAACCCAAGCACTGAGAATCTCTCACCCTGCATGGTTCTAGAGCCTGGGATCCAGCCCGAACCCAGAAATCTACACAGCAATGAAACAGGCCCATGAGCCTAAATCAGCTTGCACAGGCCAGCCATGGGTTTTTCTTTGCTGTTTAGACATACCCACAAAGGTGGTCTTCAGCTCTGGGAAAGGTACCCACAGCATCACTTCTGGTGACACACAAGACCCTATTGTGCTCGGTGGTGCTATACAAATGCAGAACATTAAGATACTTTTATATCTTTCTGTGCATGGGATGAGGCATTTTATATACTTCAAAATAAACTGTAGATCACAATTCACAGGTACACTATCCTAAAGCACCAAAAAGCTTTACAGTACATTAGCACAGAAATACCAGTATAAATTTTTGTGTTATCTATTTCATACATATCTCCTTGCTGTTTGTAGGATAAGAGGGTTAAAATGATGAGACTTGGGTGAGATTGATCATGGAGAAGATAGGAGTATAACTTTATTTTATTGAAGAGAGGGTTAGGAATCTTAAAATCAAGGGGCAGAAGTGGGTCTTGAGATGGGGGTTTGCATTCATGGAGTCGTTTAGGACAGTTGCTGTGCTCTTCCATGCCTGAAGATTGAGGCTATGGTGGATGAAGGACGTGCCACTCAATGGTGAAAGGAACAGCAGAGCTAGAAAGGAGGCTGACATTTGACTATAGGGCATACTCAGAAAAGTAGTAACAGAAGAAGTCAGAGTTTTGAAGAATGGAAAGGATCATTTTCACTGTTCTCTTGAATGCATAGGAGAGGGTGGAGATTTCTATGAATGTACGTCAGATGTAGTGGCTGCCCGTCAATACAGGCGACCTAGGCGGTCGCCTAGGGCACCAATATAAACAGCCATTGAGGGCTTTGGAGGCAGGGGCACCAATTGCACACCAATCGCGCGTTTCACCTAGGGCACCAGTTGCCAGCAGCTCGTCTAGGGCCGCTCCTGGTCACATGTTTGTCACCTAATAATGAGCTGAGCTGTGGCAATTCAGACTTGCTGAACAAGCGAAGGAATGAAGATGCGAATAAGAGATTTCAATGACAACGTGATCAGGATAAGCAGTGAGGAGTCCTGTGGCACCTTATAGACTAACAGAAGTGTTGGAGCATAAGCTTTCGTGGACAAAGACCCACTTTGTCAGATGCTTATGCTCCAACACTTCTGTTAGTCTATAAGGTGCCACAGGACGCCTCGCTACTTTTGCAGATTCAGACTAACATGGCTACCCCTCTGATACGTGAACAGGATAGTGTTCGAGGATGATATGAGATGAAATTGCTTCATGAACAGGTAGGATGGTTTGGTGGCTAAGGCACTGGTCAGGGCTGGTGAGTTTTTTTCTGTGCCTCCCTCCCCCATCTGCATAATGGGACAAATAGTGATGCCCTACCTCACACGGGTGTTGTGAGTGTAATCACATTGAAGACTGGGGGGGCATTCAGAAACTGCAGAGGTGGAAGCTATATAAATATACCTTCACAAGGTTTTCATATAAGACATCAGAAAATTGTTTAGAGTTGACAGTGGAATAGGAAGTAAAGGAAGTAAAGGAATTACTGTGGATAATTCATTCACTTTGGCTGAAAAGATGATTTTAAGGAAAAACTAATATAAGCACTATCATGTTGTCCCTGTGCTTTGAGTTCTGTCTTGCATGAAATCTTAGTATCACTAGTTCAGTTCAGAGTTCATGCTGAAGCATATGACTGATGAGTGTGGACTCAGAAACTCTTGTTTTCTCTAAGGCTTTCTCCTTACTTCCTGCTGGTTTGAACCACCTGGTTTAGCGCTAGAGATAAATCAAGGGAACGAATGATTGAAGAGGTAAAATAGCGCCACTACTATTATTTTATGACCTGTGCTCAGGCAACTCTGTTTCACATTTGAAATTTAATTCCTGTGCTGGAAAATTTTACTTCTCTATTGAGTTGAGTTAAATAATTCTAAACACTTCATTTTCTTTCTGTATTAGAACCAAAAAATGTAATCTTACCTGACAGAGTCAGTAGAAACCATACTGAAACAAGAAAAAATTCTATTTTCCCTCCGTATCTGATTTCTTTTAATAATGATTAAATCTTGTTGTCTATATGGAAATGGCTATAAGAGATGTTCTTCTGAGAGAGGCAAACGTAGCTTTCTGAAAAGTTTTACTGGATCATCTCATCTGTAGAAGTGGGTTTTGCCCACGAAAGCTCATGATGTCTGTGTCTGTCTGTCTCTGTCTGTCTGTGTGTGTGTGTCTCTCTCTCTTTGCCTCTTTCTCTTTGTCTATCTGTCTATCTATAAAATTTGTTAGTCTCTAAAGTGCCATAAGACTACTTGTTTTTAATAGTTGTTTTTAAAGTTACTAACACAACTACCCCTCTGTGACAAAAGATGGGTGCCTTATTTAAAGCCATTGCACTGTAGATTACCCTTTGATCACACATTTAACTTCTGTTGATGTGTAATTGATTTCAATGGAAGCTGTGTTCCAAGATAGAGATGAATGAGTAAAGGCTTGCTGTTATTTTATTATCTGTGTATACAAAACAGCCTTAATTTACTCATGGATAATTGGTTTGGATGCTTTTCATACATATACAGTGCTATAAATGAGTTAATGAAATCAAATATTTGATATTAGTACTGATTGTCTGGGCCATGGAGTCCTTATCTAGTCAAAATTCTTAACTCTGATCAATGGAGGTTTGCCCAAGTAATGACTTTTAGATATAGCTTGTATATCCTGCATCTCTAATGGAACTTTGCACATCCTGATTTTGTAATCTACAATGAATGCGCACAAAATTGATATCTAAGACACATTTACCCAGACCCATTCAATTAAAAATATTTACGTAATTAATTAGTACAACATTTTTCTGAATGGAAAAATGTCAAAAGCAAGTAAACAAGAAATAAAACCCATCTCTGTTCTGTAGCCTTCAGCTATTGCATTTAATTGATTTCACTTCACATGATCACAAGTTAATGCTGAACACCTATAAATAACTCCGTAACCAGTTTGCATGCAGCACTATGTTAACAAACTGACAATAAATGTCTGGCTGATGGGGCTAATTTTTTGTTAGATTAATTATTTCAGAAAAATTAAAATTAAAAACAATAAACATATACCTTTGAGTAATATGCCATTAAACAGAGAAATTGAAGGGTGATTAGCGCAAAAATAGCTGTCTAGACAGTGTTTCGTTTACCATACTTTTCTCTCTACAAGTTTTGGTCAGCTGATAAATAGCAGCGGCAGAACAATTAGAGAGCGAGATTAGCCTTGATTACATTTAGACAATGTGTGTAGACATGGCATTCAACCTGAGGGTCTGAATAGACGTGGCATTTCAAATGTGTGAATTGACTAATAGGAACTGAACAATAGCAACAAATAATCATAAATTTGTCATGTTTTAAGGAAAAAAACTGCGGTGACACCATATTGCTTAGTTCTTAGATAGTTTGGGGAATTTAAAGATCATGTGGTTGCCTTGAGTCACACATGAGTTAAGTCCTCCATCTAATTTCTAGAGGCCAGAATGCAAAACACTGTTACCTATTTAACCTTTTCTGCTACATTTCATCACAAGGTTAGCAAGAAGAAAGAAGAGCCATTATAAGCCAGGTCTTCCAACATTTTCATTCGTAAGAGAGAAGCATAGTTATTGGTGTGGATCTTTCGTATCTATTCAAATTTCCCAGGCTACAGTAAGCATAAATGGATGCTATAACTCATCCATACAATTTGATGGAGATTTCACATTTTTTTCTCCCCTCTTCCTTTATTCAGAGACACTTTCAATTTCATTAGTATAATTTACATCTCACTTGATCTCCTTCGCCAACCACAGGATTTTAAAAAAATTAATACCCTGCATTTCTTTGCTTGATCAGTGTCAGCTTCGGTATTGAATAGACTTTGACATCCCTTTGTATTTGCATGGCAGTTTCTTGAGAATTGAAATTACACTATATGCTTGACTTTGGAGGTTAGATTTTTGTCCTTTCATTCCACCTTGCCATCAAGCTTTGAAATACGTCTCTAGCCATTGAAGTGGACGTCGACTAGACCTACTGCCCATCAAACAGTTATAAGAGTAGCGAGAAGTCAACTGAGCAGTAATTCAGATTTTGTTGTTTTGCTTTATAACATCAGGCCAGTTTGCTTCTCTCCAGATAAGCAGTCAAGTCCTGAATATTTCTAAAACAGGGTGTCTGTGGCTTTATTTAGGTCTGAGGAATGCTCTCCTGTGTCAGTATTAACTCTAGATCAGTGTGCCCAAACTTTTTCAGTCATGCTTCCCCTTACCATCAATAGAATCTGTCATTTTCCCCTACTATTACTGCAGAGTGGGCTCAGCAGGAGAGCTTGGGCTGAAGGGGGAGCTGTGGGTAGACCTAGCGTTGGGGGAAGAGCTGGGGTTAGAGGTATATCTGGCCTGGGAGTAAGAGCCGGGGTGGGAACAGAACTAGGGGTGGAGTCAAGCTCTAGTTGGGGGCATTGCACACCGGGATGATGGTCTCTCTCTCCACCCCTCCATAGGGGCTGCCCAGCCCTGCCACGCACCTCCATAGGAGACATGCCTCACAGTAGTGGGGGGGGGGCACTGCTTTAGATATAATTTTGTCCATCACATATTTCAAAATTCCCAGGTATGCAGATGTTCATATCAGTTAAGCATCTTGCCTATCTGACTTACAAATGGGTTTGTTCTAGCCTCTTGGATACTATTCTCAATAGTAAAACATTGGCTGAGGTTGTATTTCTGGAAGAATCTTGATGTGAGCCAACTGTAGGCAGTAGGCAATGTGCCTCCAAGAATGAGATCATGTAAAGACATGCAGAGTCTAGTTGCTCCACAAGATGATCAGTGTGCAAGAGAAGACAGTCCTGTGACAACTGCTGCTCCTGTTCCAGATTTCAATCTGGGAAGGCAGCAATGTTGGGCACTATCATCTTTGGTACCATATGGCCTGAAACCACATGGAAGAGGAGAGAGAACTATTTCAGTTTAGTATTTAGAGAATACTTCTGGGCTTTTGATATGCCTCTGTGTACTCATACTGATCCTTTCTCTGCAATATGTCCACTTAGTTCAATCTTGCCAATGAAAGGGAGTATAACATAGACCTTGCTTTATGCAGGCAACATTTAATCCCAGTGCAAGGAGTTACACCAGAGAAGAGTTGCCTCATGTAGAGCCTTGCCAAACTGAAGATATCAGCAGCTCATTTTTTTTGGATGCAGATGCAGACACAAATTTTGTATCTAGAACCCTGCAAACTTGTGGCTATCTGCTTTATATCTGCATCCACGAATGTCAGTGTGGATATCTGGAGTTCATTTCTGGAAATACAAATTTTTGTGGATGGGGCTATACATTTTCTATCTGCACAGGACTCTAATCATATATGTGCCTTTTTCCTCTTTCTGTTGTATATATGTTGCATATCCTGCCTTTTTTGTGGGTCTATAGAAACACTTCCATTAATATTATTTTGTGAATTTGATCTAGAGTGGACAAGATTTGTATTCCGTAGGGTGCTGTCTCATAGCTAATGACTTGCGTTAAGATATCAAATATTCACTTTTAAATGCAAACAAAACATATGTTGACAAAATGAAAACAAAGCATGAAAAGAAAGAACAGACATGCAGAGTTTAACTGATGTTCAGAAGTTCTATTTTTCTATGAATTGTTGTCAAAATTTAGCATCTATAAAGTGAAATCTCCTTAATTTCCCTTTTGTGTGCCTTAAGGGAATATATAGCATAAAAGATTTTAAAATTCTCATGCAACAATTCAAAAAATCAGAAATGTATAACTTATTTTCACTACAGAGCAGCAACTGAGCTTTTATACCGAAATTATTCCTTTTGAACTTCCACATGGTACACAACACAGCCATCTCAGGCACCAAAAACAGTTGTGCTGGGTGCATGTTGCCTTCTTGGCTTGGAACTGAAACAGCAGCTATCACACTGCTGCCTCTTTTGCATTGATTATTTGATGGAAAAATGAGATGATAATAAACAGTCTGATATTTTAATAAGATTTTTTTTAAAAAGTAGAAGAGACCTACATGGGAGGGTTTCTTATTGAAACTTACATGCAAATTGGGCTGTAAAAATCATAATAAGAATTCTATCCTACACTAAATGAAATTAAAGCCAGCAAAGTTTTAAAACGCTTTTTGAAATGTCTCGTCAATCTACGATCCAGTGGAGAAGATTGGGTGTTTTGCTTGCAACCTGGAACTTAATTTGATGCTAGTGAATAGTTGAGCTCTGCACATCAGACATATTAATCAAGACCATAATGAGGAAAATAGGAAGTATACCAGATCGTACAGCTATGTGCAGTCAATGGACATGCTCCTAAATTGTACTTGCACAAAGGGAAAGGATGAGGTAAGGACTTCATGAAACCTTTGGGAAGGGGCTTTGGGAGTTGAAGGTATTTTGTTTACCATAGCCAATGAAGATAAAAACCACTTGATTCTGAAGCAGTAAAGTTAGCATCTTAGCCTCAGGGCACTGTTTTAGATGGGAAAAAAGTTTTGGTGCTGTAATAAGGTTGGTAAGGTTGACAACATAAATTGTTTCCCTCTTAGGTAACTGATTACCAGATGTTGGAACAAAATAACACTCTAATACAGCTGCTATTTCTGAACATTTTAAGTATTGACCTTCACTGGCTGTCTGGTTCTACATCTGCAGACTGTATAGATAGAGCATCTAAAACTATTTTGGTCTGAGTCTTTGACAGTATGTCATCCACTGTGGTGCTGCTTGGGAATTTTTAAATTCTTTCCAACACAAAATGTGTATACATACCTAAGTGGTTCTTGAAGTGACCGTAACTTAGACAAATAAATCCAGCCAAAAAAAAAAGTGCAGGTTTGCTAGAGCTGTTGTTTATTAATTTCAGATTAAAAACAATGCATGACTATGTGATTATTCAATCTCAAAATCACCCTGTCATTGGCTAGTCCATTTTCCTTTTTGGATGTCTCTTGGACGTCAAATGTACTGTCACTTCACATGAATCCTACGGAATAGGGAGCTTTAAAATGCAACTTTCTTGGGCCATAAATGGCAGGCAAAATTCTGATTTCAGTGATATGAGCAAGACTTTGGACCAGCACCAAAATTCCTCACATTTATGTTTCTGTGCAGTGATAAGTCACACTAAGGAAACAAATAATTTAATACCTCTTAAAACTGTAAGTGGGTTAAGAGCCAGAAAATCCTACACATTCTAATTTAAGAGGAAGACAAGTAAAAATATCAGCGGGATTGGAATAATGGGTGTGGTGTGTTACCCTGATGTTAATAAGGCTTAAGGGTCATCCCACTCTGTCCTGTGATGTGGCCCCTTTAGCATCTGGTACACAAAGATCTAAGTCGGGGTGGGGAACCACCCCAATCTAAAGACAGTTATGGAGAGAGAGGAAGTGGTACTAAGGAATAGTCTGGAGGGAAAAACTGTGCTGCTAGTCTTTCAAAAGTCTGCGACCAAAACTCTACAGAAAGGGCAGCTTTGCGGGAAAATGGTTATATATATTCTGCCTCTTCCCTCAGAACAGGTGACACAGCAGTGAAAGGTTGATGTTTGCTGACCCCTCTCACTCCAAGGAGAAAGGGGCTAAGGTGAAAAGGGGACAACTAGCGAAGAAGCTGGTTGAAAGCCACTGCAGGCCTGAGGAAATGAGCACAGCCCAGTATGTATAATTGTGAGATGCCTTTGCCCAGGAAGGAGAAGCTTGACTGAATTCCCAAACTCCCAGAAGGAGGCATGGGAATACTCCTGAAACTGAGGAGAGAATCTATAGGCAAGGGAGGCCAAGACTGAAATCCTCACAGTAGGAGGCTGTTAAAAACCCTGAACCTAAAGCAGAGCCCATTGGCAAGAAGCTGTATAAACAGTATATTCCAGGAGATGGGGCAAGTGATTTATTTCTGAACACCAGTAGAGGAATCCTTAGGAAATGTGTTTGCAGGGCCCCACTGTGCCATAAGAGGATGCTTTGAGAAAAAAATTAGAAGATGCAGGTACAGTGGGAGATTAGTAACTAAGGCACCAAATCAGCTGAGCAGCTGACACTAGACTAGCTGAGAACTTCTTGTGGCAAAGCACACTGAGGCTATGTCTACACTATGGGGTTTTTCCGGGATACCATCCCAGAAAAACTCCGCCGTGTCCAGGAAACATGTCTGTTCTTCCACTTTTTTTTTTTTTTTGCTTTTCCGAAATATGGCTCAGTGTAGATGGGCCAAATTTCACAAAAGCCTCTTCCAAAAAAACTATTGGAAAAAGGTACGCAAACTGTGGAGCACAATTTGCGTACCTTTTTCTGATAGATCCCTGTAGTGTCGACATAGCCTGAGACAACTGACTTCTATGTGTTGCATTCTAACTGATACTTGTAGACCAGCAGTGGGCAACCAAGGCTAGTGAGTGGGCCGCAAGAGTAGTTCTCCTTCATCTCAGTAGGCTGCAAGATTTTTGTCACCAAGGCAGAGCCCTGGGATAGGGTTGTTTTACTAACTATGCATGCGTACCTAGAATTTACGGAGTTTGTTGATTGAGCCATAGCACCACTTTGATTGGATGCAGATGGAGCATACAACTCTCACAGTCAACCTTGCTTTATGTGTGTGACACTTTATTAATACCTGTAGAAAAAAGAGCTAAGCAGATGGAAACCAGCAGAATCTTTGTTTACCTGCATGTGGGCAACAGTAAACAAAATGTCTGGTGGGCCACACATAGGGCTCATCTTGACTATGCTGAAGTTTCGAAAGAGGATATGCAAATTCTGCGGGAATTTGCATATCTTCTTCCGATCTCACTTTCGAAGCGGAGCTCTCGAAAGTGAAAGTAGTCAGGACGAGGCTTTTTCAGCAACCCCGCCCCCCTTTTCAAAAAAAGCCACTCTTCCTCAAAAAATGAGGTTTACGCAGCTTTTCAAAAAAAGGGGGGGTCGGAAGTGAGATTGGAAGAAGAATTTGCATATCCTCTTTCAAAACTTTAGCGTAGTCTAGACATAGCCATAGAGCCCCGATGGGCTGCATGTGGCCCACAGGCCACAGGTTGCCAAACACTGTTGTAGACCCTGCATGTGCTCTTTGCCAGGTACCTAATTTGTGTTAAAATTGTCCTGTATGTTAACATGAACTAGATACCTTTTGGAGTGTTCCAGTGGGACCCAAGGAGGGTAGTAAATTGTGTTAGAGCCCTTTACAAATCACATTCCTCTAATGTTGAAAACCCTGAAACTAGAAGTGTGATCCTGAGAAATTCATGTAAGCTTTGTGCACCGAGGTCTAGTGCTAATTCTTAAATACAAAGTTGAATTGCTGTGTTGTTTCAGTGTATAATCATTCCTGTTTATTTCCTTACACCTGTCCCCCTCCTCCAGTTTTGCTGAAGCTGGCCACGTTTTTTCTGCTCGTGGGAATTTATGGTTTCAGGATCAAACTGGCCTTTGCCTATTGTTATACACAGCAACTTTGGCCAGAGACATGCATGTCAGTAAAGAAACTGGCCAACTAGTCTTGGCCATGCTGGCCTAAGTTTTTTTTTGTTTGTTTGTTTTGGTTTTGGGGTTTTTTTCCCCCAGAAATTCTGGAAAGATGTTGTGTGTTGTGGCCTTGCCAATTTTGAATATTGTAGCCTTGTCTACTTGTTTAGTAAGGAATGCCTTTGGTAGATATGATGCTGCTGAGCAGTCAACATGGCAGCAACAAAGCTACTTCTCTTTGTGATGAGCCTTGGAATACAGTAGCATTTGGATTGTGACACACTACTTTTGTTAGGGTCATCTCTCTCAAGATAATGGAGAATCTTCTAGACTTTCCTCCTTGAGTGGGTGAAATCCAGGTTCTGCATAATAGCTTTTGCCCATCACTCTTGTCTTGAAGAGTTCAGTGATTCCAGGGCTGTAGTTGCATAGTAGGGTGGTTAGTGAACATGTTTGCAGAGAAGATGCCTTTAGTGTTGAGATGGCATACATATATCTAGGAGCCTATGTTTCAGTGTTTGCCATGGAAAGGGCCATTTTGCTTGAGCTCATCTCTTGAGTTGTTTTATAGACTGCCAGGATACTGATTGGTGTTTGGTCATGTTGAAGCACTTGGGAGAGGACTGTACAAACATTACCCTCTCACTCACCTTCCTTCCTTAACTGGAAGGTACAGATGTCTCGGTTCATTTTTATAAGCATTTTCGCTTTCTGACCAGCTTCACCTTGGCCTTTCCTGGATTCATCTGGAGCAGCAGTGGGCAAATACCTTACCACGGGACGAATGTAGTTTGCCCGAGCTAGGCCCAGGTGGACTGTCGCACTATATTTACCTGCACTTCTGAAGGTACAGGTGCTTGCAGCTCCCATTGGCTGTGGCTCACCATTTTACTGCGATTCATGACTAACAGAAGCTGCAAGAACATAGGAACGGCCATACTGGGTCATACCAAAGGTCTATCTAGCCCAGTATCCTGTCTTTCAACAGTGACCAATGCCCCAGAGGGAGTGAACAGAAACAGATTATCAAGTGATCTCTCTCCTGTCATCCATTTCCAGCCCCTGACAAACAGAGGCTAGATATACCTTTCCTACCCATTTTGGCTAATAAGTATTGATGCACCTAACTTCCCTTAATTTATCTAGTTCTTTCTTGAATCCTGTTAAAGTTGTGGTCTTCACAACTTCCTCTGGCAAGGAATTCCACAGGTTGACTCTGTGCTGCGTGAAGAAAAGCTTCCTTTTGTTTTAAACCTGCTACCTATTAATTTAATTCGGTGACTCCTACTTCTTATGTTATAAATAGGTTAAATAGGATTGGTCCCAGTACAGACCCTTGGGGGACACCACTAGTTACCTCTTTCCAATCTGAAAACCGACCATTTATTCCTGTCCTCTGTTTCCTCTTTTTTAACAGGTTCTCAATCCCTGAGAGGACCTTCCCTCTTATTCCATGACAATTTATTTTAGTTAAGAGCCTTTGGTGACAGATCTTATCAAAGGCTTTCTAGAAACCTAAGTACACTATCTCCACTGGATCCCCTTGTGCACATGCTTTGTTGACCCGCTCAAAGAACTCTAGTGGATTAGTAAGGCATGATTTCCCTTTATAGAAACCATGCTGACTTTTCCCTAATAAATTATGTTTATCTATGTGTCTGACAATTCTATTCTTAACTATAGTTTTAACTAATTTGCCCAATACTGAGGTTAGACTTACTGGTCTGTAATTGCCAGGATCACCTCTAGAGCCCTTTTTAAATATTGGTGTCAGGTTAGCTATCTTCCAGTCATTAGGTACAGAAGCTGATTTAAAGGATAGGTTACAAACCACAGTTAATAATTCCTCAATTTCACATGCCATCTGGTTCAGGTGACTTGTTACTGTTAAGTTTATCACTTTGCTCCAAAACACCTCAATCTGGGATTCTTCCTCAGATTTGTCACTTAAAAAGAATGAGTCAGGTTTGGTAATCTCCCTAACATCCTCAGCTATGAAGACCACAGCAAAAAATTCAGTTAGTTTTCTCAAAATGATCTTATCTTTGAGTGCTCCTTTGGCATCTTGATCATCCAGTTGCTTCATTGATTGTTTAGCAGGCTTCTTGCTTCTAGTGTAGTTTAAAAACATTTTTCTATTACTTTTTGAGTTTTTGGCTAGCTGTTCTTCAGACTCCTTTTTGGCTTTTCTTATTATATTTTTACACTTAATTTGACAGAGGTTATGCTCCTTTAATTTTCCTCACTGGGGTTTAACGTCAATTTTTTAAACAATGCCTTTTTTTATCTCTCACTGCATCTTACTTGGTTGTTAAGCCACAGTGACACTTTTTTGGTTCTCTTAGAGTGTGTCTACACAGCAAAGTTATTTCAGAATAATGGTCGATATTCCGAAATAACTATGCAAGCATCCACACAGAAATTCTGTTATTTTGAAATAATTTTGAAATAACGGACAGCTTATTCTGACTTCTGTAAACCCCATTCTACGAAGAATAATGTCTATTCTGAAATAGCTATTTCGAAATAAGGCATATGTAGATGCTTGACTTCTGCTATTTCGAAATAGCCCCTTACCAGGGCCATTCTAAGTTATTCCTCCTGGGGCTCCAAATCAAGAGAGCACGTCGACATTAGCCATGTCTACATTAGTCTCCCTCAGACTAATTTTGAGGCTTCCCTGCAGTGTAGACATACTATTTTGAAATAAGCTGTTTCAGAATAACTGTCTCGGAATAGCTTATTCCGAAATAACTGAGCAGTGTAGACGTAGTTTTACTGTGTTTTTTAATTTGTTTTTTTTAAAGTTGGGCTTCTATTATGGTTTCTTTGAAAAGTCTCCATGCAGCTTGAAGGAATTTAACTTTAGGCACTGTACCTTTTAATTTCTGTTTAACTAACCTCCTCAAGTACCTGTACTTGTGGAGGCTCAGGTAAATAAAGTGATGGCAGTCCACCGGGACTAATCCTGTTGAGCCATCTTCGTCTTCCTGGCCATCCCTAATCTAGAGTCAGCTGCTCTTTATCCAAGAGCAGATCTCTTTAGACATACGTTTTCATCTCAGAATGCCTATGCTTCAGTAAAAGAACCACAGCATGGTCTTAGCTGGCCTAGGTCAGCTGACTGGAGCTCACATAGATTGATCTGTGGAGCTAATAGTTACTGGATCCCAAGTAGGGTTATAAACGTTTACCCAGTTATCTGGTTACCCATTAAGCAATAGGTTTACCAGATAGGTAGTCGGTTAACCAGGTTGGGTGGTGGGAACCTGGACAGGGCAACAGGCAGGGCTGCAGCCCCCATCCTACCCCCATTGGCAGCCCTCCCCCCCCCCCCGCAGTCCACAGTGGCATCAGCCCCACCATGTGCTAGGCAGGAACAGATGGACCTCAGTCGCGCTGCTCTGGCAGCCCCGGATGTATCCGCAGCCATGACCCCGAGAGGGGGCAGATGAGTCCCCTGTCAGCCTCACTGCAGCAACAGCCTTGGCTCTGCCACACCTCAGGTGTGCCACAAGAGTGCTCCAGCCTGGCCCAACCAGAGCAGCCCACTGCCTGCAGTGCAGTGGACTCAGGCGGGATGGAGCAGCCCCCAGCCCGCATCCTACTGTTGGTGGGGGGTTGCTCCGGCCTGGTTGGGCCCACTGCACCACACCACAGGCAGGAGGCCACACCAACACAACTGGGCTGGAGTAGCCCCCATGCCCACAGTTAACTGATTAACCACAATTTTACGTCCCTAATCCCAAGCCCTGAAACCCGCCAGCGCAAGCCTACATTTCTACGTTACAATTTTTAGCCCTGCAGCCTGAACCCTGTGAGCCTGAGTCAGTGGGTCCAGTCTCTGAAACTCAGTGCCATGGATTTTTATTGCAGTGCAGATGTACCCTTTAGTGGCAGTATTGACAGCTAAGTGCATGGTGTCTCTCTGTCTCTCCTGGTGGTCTCAGGTAGCTGTTGGAGAGAAGAGGGGACAGGATGAAGGCCTCTGGAGAATAAGTAGTTCTGCATTACTGCACTGAGTTCTTCTGCTGGCCTCTATCCTCCTTCACTGTCCTGAGTATTAAGACATCTCAGCAACTTTTGTAGAACACTCAACTTCCTCCAGGGCCGGATTAAGGGGGGGGCAGGCAGCTGCCCGTGGCGCCAACCTATGGGGGGCACCTGATGGCAGCTGTAAGGGGCGCAATCAGGTGCCGCGTGCCCAGGGCCAGGGGCCACATGGCACCCCTTAGAGTTGCAATCAGGCACTGCGTGCCCGAGTTCAGCTGTAAGGTGCGTAGTGCGCCGGGGCCGCACGTGCTCCCGGGGGCGGAGCCGCGCATGCGTCGCGCGCCCGCTGCCCGGGGCGCAGGAATGGCTTGAGCTGGCCCTGCTTCCTCTCTCCATTGTAGATTTGTATTGAAAAACTGAAAAATTTCTTTTGAATTGTATGGTAAGGTATATTATGAAGGTAAAAAAATGTGTATATAAGACATAGTGTAAGTCCAGCACAGTATTTCATTCTTAAATCTTAATAGTATTGTCAAACTGCATCAGATCAGTCTACAGTAGTGAATAGGCTTGCCTCTAATTTTCATATACTGTACATGATTTTGCCAAGTCTTTAAAACATTCCTTTATTAGTTGAGGTGGAATTGGTTGTTTTGTTTTTTGTTTGACATATAAAAACAACCTTTTTATTGCCTTACTACCTTTATCTTTTGTGTATTGTTTAATAAAAACCCTTGAAAAACGTGTAGAACCTTTTTAAATTTTAAAGCATCTCTTATTCAAATTTCCCATAAATGGCCTTTATGAGCAATTTCAACTTTGACATCTTAATGGCATTTAAAGGAGATTATCCTGAGGCACTGCAATGCTTTAACAATAAATGTAGCATTATATTCACAGCAATATAAAGAATGCTTCCTAAATACCATGCAATATAGACCATCTATTTTTCCTCTGAACATTTCTGTTCATTAAATGGGTGGATGTCGTTGAGACAGAGAGAGTATTTCATAGCAGCCTGCATAATGGGTTTACTTGGAGGTTTTGAGTAGATACTGTGTAAACAAAAGGAAAGAAAATAGTCTTGGATCTGGACTATGGGTAATGGTGTTTTCTTTTTTGCGATGAGAGTAACAACAATATTTTAAAATTTTGTTTTTCATGAGAAGATGAAATCTTTGTGACATTTTAGCTGTTACTTCTGTATCTCAAGCAGTTTGCTCAGGCATCTGTCACATCCTCTTTCCATTAATGAGGAAACCAACAGAACTTGATTAAGCTTCTTATTCATATAGCACTTTTGGGACAACCAATTGGAGGCATTGTCTTTTTCACAGCTCTTCCCTGCTTGCTTCCTGCCTTCTACAGTATGTTTGCAAATACATGGAACAATACCCCAGTAACAGTGGGTTTCAATGCTTAATAGAGTACTGTAACTCTAGCAGTTAAAATGTGTCTCTTTGAAATGCATGTTAGAGAAAGATGTATGCTGTGTTGTTTTTGACCTTATTAATAACATGTTTGCATTGGCATCACATTGGTATTTAATTTAAATTGCTGCTTGGTGCTCTACTAATGGTCATGATAAAGGGCAAATCACTAGCATGGAATTCCAAGAGTATTTTATACTGAAAGTTGAAATTATTTTAGTACTTCATTTTAGAGCTTCACTGGAGACTTTGTACACAATGAGTCTGCCACTAGCGCAAATATGAGATAAGCAAACAGCAGTTGAAATTGACACTTTGTGTTTGTTTGTCAAAACAATTCAGAGTTTCATCATTGCACAGAAACTGAAGAGGTCGGTTCACTCATCAGCAGTGGTGCTGAGTTTGAGTTTATTTGAAAATATTGCAATACTACTATATTATTTGGGATGTGCCGCATTGATTTACATATCTTGTTTATATCACGTAGTCTTCTTATCATCACTTATTGCTGAAAAGATAATATCAAATAACTGTTTTTGCAAAGTTTTTATAACAGTATTTTTCCTTTACCTTTTGAGATGTAAATGAGTGCTATGCAGCTTTGCAAACTTATAATACGCTTGAGAGACTATCCAGATTTACCTTAATCCATATGGAACAACTTCATTTGCCTGCTGATTTCCATGTTCACTATAACGCATGTATAGTATGGAATAGCAGTGCGGGGCAGTCTCTTTGAACATAAGCCAGTGTTCTAAATCAAGGCTGCACATCATGGGAAATGAAAATTAAGAAAAAAGTAACAGTTTAAGCTGTTTAAAGAGCATTTTAATCTGTTTCATCCTGCACTTAGGCAAAATTCCGATTGACTTCAAGGGTATCTATAGAAATGGGTTCTATTTCATTAAATGTAAACATTTAAGGCATTTTTCATGCACCCATCTCACAACTTTACTGTGCTGTAGATAAAGTATAGCGTCCACAAGCTGCATGATGAGGAGAAAACAAAATATTGAATAAGCTGATTATTACATGAGCGTTGTCCATTCAGTGTACTGAAGAGGCAGGGCCCTGTGGGAAAAATAGTTTGTGATTATGTAATTGAAGATTATATCTGAAACCATATACAAGGGGTCTGAATTAAAGGAAATTTAATTCTGACATTTCCTAACTACCAAGTGCTTGACATTGCAATTTGAATATTCTTTTACTATAGGGGTGTGTGAGTATTGTGTAATATGGGTAAATGTATGGATATTAAATCTGTTTGTAGGTCATCTTTAGTAATGGATTAAAATGACTTTATTATTTTACTATAGAATAGTAAAATACTATTTTATTATAGAACAGTAGCTTTGCAATACTAAGTCATTTCTTCAACATAGGATTTGAAATTTCTATAACCTAGGATATATGGGCATTTTGCTAGTAAGGTGATTATTATTTGAATAATGTGACCTTCCTTTTGAAGATAAACATTTTTAAGGGCTTCTTCATTTTCAGTAGTGTATGACTTACAGATATTTTCTATAACTTTTTGGAAACCTTCGACTGGGAAGCATTGTTAGAGGAAGAAGAATTATAGAAGGCAGTATTTTTATATGCTCCTAATAAAGTTAAACTAGGTTAAGTATGGATATAAAAAGAATCAATATGTAGGAAGAGAAAAGTCTGAAGCCACTAGATGGTATTTCTGTTCAAATCCAAATTAAAAAAAAAAGCCACCTGCAGAAAAGAGGCCAAACAAGAATTATGCTGGGTCTAGCCCCAAAATAATACAGCTTTTTTAAGTTTTCTTCTTTTTACTAAGCTATAATTCTGGGTGAATTCTTACTTTAATCTTATACCTTACCAAAATATTTAATAGGTATTATGATTACATTTATATGCAATTCTTTGCTCCTTAGTCCATCATAACATTTCAGATAGAAAATGGAGGCATGTATTTAGGTTACCGGGAAATCATTTTTAATACAATTAAATGATGTGCAATGTTTTCCACCAAACATGGCCTGCAGCTCTGCAGATGGAGCTAATTGTTTTTGCATGAACAAATAAGCAACTGTACGTGCAAAGTAGGTTACTTAATGTACAAAAGTATATAATTTTGCTGTTACCAAATTTGAAGCCATGCCTACAAATGTAGCTCTTGTGCATCAAAGACCTGTATTATAGATTCAGCATTGTGTCCATCTTATCCACCCACAAAAGCAAACCAGAACACCTAACAAAGTAGCGAGGAATCATGTGTAATATAATAAACAGTACTGCTCACTGGCAGATATCAATAAAGCACTGAAACCGCCCCCCCCCACCTCGCCCCACAGAGGAGTAAGGTTACACACAGCAAATCATATTCCATGTTGAATTAAAAATACCGTCTAGCAGAACTTGATGATAGTTTGAAAATAAGTGTAAAATGAGACCTGCAGTTTGTGGTGGGGGAAGGAGTGGATTGTCCATAAAATTATATGGCATTCTATCATGTGTCCTTTAGGTCTGGTCATGTTCCCATTGAAGTCAATGGCAAATCAATCCCTTGTGTTCAGTGGTGCAGAAATGAGTCCTAAATAAGGGTAGATTTTTTTCAGACCTAGTCCAGGCAAGGAAGTTAACGCCAAACTACTAAATATATTACAACACTGCTACTATTACCAATTCCCTGTAAGTTTCTGTGACTGTTTTCATGGCTGCTTGCTACTGATCTTACAATTCTAATGCAGCTGTCAGACTAGTTGGCTTTAGAGTCTGTTACTATGGGCAACGATATGGAGAATTCTGTGGTTTTAACAAGGCTGAATTGAAATATTTGCTGGAAAATATTACAATTTGTAGTAGCACATAAAAGATGCACTTTCACTGAGATGCAAAGCATTTTGATTTTATTCCTGTTGTAACTGTATAGCCCTCCTTAGACGAAAGATGAAGCTAGTTCTGTCCCCTTGTACATCAACAGAAGGTATAGAATAAAATGTCTCCTTTCTCACTCATAGCCTTCATTTCAGAGAGCAAAAGGAATAAAATCATAACCATCAGATCTGATTTCATAGCTCCCTGGGACTGGTGTAGAGTTATACAGCAACAGATAAGATCATCATTATTTTGGGACAGATCCTCACCTCCCAGAAATCATCTCAGCTATATTGTCTTCTATAAAGTTGTAACAGTTTACTCCAGCTGATGAACTGCCCATTATATTTTAAACCCCAAAGAAATATGCCCTTATTCCTAACATGAGGGTATAATGAGACCAAGACATCTAACTCTGTCAATAAAAGGAGAACAATGAACTGCAAGCACCACTACCACAAACCTCACTAAACAAATAATCATCAGAAAACTGTCTGTCCCCTGTAATAAAAAGCCTCAGAGGGGTAACCATGTTAGTCTGTATCTGCAAAAACAATGAGGAGCCCTGTGGCACCTTAGAGACAGATTTATTAGGGCATCAGCTTTCATGGGCAAAACCCAGTTCATCAGATTATTTGGAGTGGAAGTTACAGAAGCAGGAGTATAGATAAGGAAGAAGTTGCTTGTGTTAATTAAGCTAATAAAGTTAGAGTGGATGTGTCATTCATAGCATTTGGTCTGGAGATGTGACTACTCAGAAATGGGAAATTGCCTTTGTAATGTGTTAACATACAGTATTCAGATCCTTATTCGATCCTAAATTGAGAGTGTTGAATTTTTAAACTAGAATTCATTCAGATGCACTTACTGCTAAAGACTGAAGAATTTTGGCTATTTATTCTTTAGCCCTCCAAAGTTCCAGATTAAAAATTAGTGAGTGATAGGATGCTTCACCATTTGGTGTCTTCCAAAATAAGCTTTGGTTGTTAGTGGAGAAGATCAGTCTGAGACAGGACCTGAAGTGAAAGATTGATGTGCACTGGCCTAAGCCATCAGGCAGGTGCAACTTCTCTCTTCTTAAAGAGTAATTACTGGTGAAGTAAAGGATACAGTTAGATACCAAGAGGTTTAAGATACTGTGAAATATTTGGTGCTGCAGTTACAAGAGGTTACCAATCCTAATGGATCTAGAAGGCTTGTGCAATGACAACATCTTGGGATGCTGAGATCACTCTCTGCAGCATAAATGCACTAAAAGAGACATAGCTGAACCGTGCTAGAGAATAATAGCCAAAAGAAACAATGTATGCGTGCCACATGTATTTTCATTTCTTCTTTTTTCCCCCTTCTCTTTGGAAAAATCCAATAATCTAGAATGTTTATCTTGCAGATAAATAATTTTATACACAGTCCTTGGAGGTGTAAACTTCAGCACTATAATTGTATTAGGTGAGAGTAATTATTTGTTTGGTTACCTATTTATATGATAACAGTTTGTGTGTGTGTATGTTTAAACCAAATAACACACAACAATCATTACTGTGTTCCTAGCCATCCTTTGAATGTATATGTACAAAGCTTTCCTTAAGATAAGAACAGGGTTTCAAAGCATAAAGCAATAATTGATGTGACTGAGCTGTATGGGAACTGTGTGAGGTGTAAATGAAAGGCAATGAAATTGCAAAAGCTATAGCAGCAGGGAAGGCTGTATTTGAGTCCATTCTACTGCATGTACAGTACCACAAATTACCTTGATTTATTTGTAATATATGGCTTCCTAATCTGAATTCAATTTTTTCCTTGCAGTTTATTTCCAGAGCACACCCACAGAGTTGTAAAAGCTTTTTTGTGGCTTAGATATTATCTCATATCTAATTCTATTGTGCATATATTTCATTTAGGACAGTAGTTTAGTCTCTAACAATAAATGTAGCATTTGCTAGGTTGCTCCTCATTCTACACAAATATGGAACACAACACTATATTCAAGTACATAAGAAAAATGAGTATCTTTGCACAGTTTTATTTATTGAAATATTCAAATTTAGATTTATTTAGCAACAGTATATTGCTCAACAGAAATGACAGATTGTATGGCTAGTTCTAATACTCTGGGGTAGCTTGCTGTAAATGTAAATGACTTCTTGCTTCAAACTTCAGGTATTCATATGAACTCTTCATCCTAAAGCCTCATTTTGTTTGAAGCATTTCAGATTTGAGATTACATTTTTGTCTTGTCTCTAGGATATAATTAATAAACCATTGCACTTACAGAGCATCTTGCACTTGAAGGTCTTAAAGTGGCTTAGAAAAGAGATACTTGCATCACCTGACTGAACACAGGCAGTGATTTTCATTATATGCAGTGTTTAATGTTGAATAAATAATTCCTATATGATATTATGAAATGGAAAGTTGTCATTGTGGGTGCAATTTTGAACACTCATGTCACTAATATGCTAAAGTCCAATTTTCAAAAGCCATTTTGAACTCGTAAGTGGGAATTTTGCCCCATTTTTTCTCATCTCAAAATGATGAGATAATGATATAATGGGAAGCCAGCAAAAAAGATTTGCACTAAAAATTTATAACATTCAAATTGGAAACTAAATGCCCACCACATCTTGCTTGTTGATGGTGTAGGAGATCACTCACGGTTGGGAAGTTCTTTGAGGTAAGGTGTTAGAATTTCTTTGATTTTTATCAGCTTTTCACCAGCTAACAACTCTCTTGCAATATATTTGTTTCAAATTTTTGTTTGAAAGAAAACAAAATGGTGAGGGGCTTGATCCTGCTCCCATTGACATCTGTGACAATAATTCCATTACAAATGGTAGTGACAGAAAACAGTGCAAATCAAGTTTTAGACTGGGAGAGGATAGATTGTGATTTGATTGACTCTGATAGACATTGAGAGTTAAAATGGTCATATAGTTCAGTCTGACAAAATGTCCTTAATGGCACCTCAGGAGCTAATAATGCAATGATATGTGAAGGCCTTAGTTAGGAATAATGTAATTTATGGATCATTTACATGATGGATTGCCCGTTGTGTCTAAATGGCTGTTGCATTAACTCTGTGCTTAATTCATTATGAACAATTTTATGCAAAGTAATTGCTGTTCATGGCCACTATACAAAATGAAATAACATGGGTACTTTGTCTCAACAATGATATAAACTCTGAGTTCATGTCATGCCCTCGTGACTTCAAAAATATTTCTAAGATATAGTGTACATGAGGAAAAGATCATTTCAAGCCACTTTTTTTTCTCTCTCTCTCTTTCTTCAAGTTATGCTTTCAGGTTATCAATCATAGTCTATTTTTATACCTAATATAATCACTTATTATTTAATTACAAAGAAAAATGATAAATGTTTTTGTTTATATTTTCCCATTTTGATCAGCTTGAACCGCAAAATTAAATTACTTAATAGTGAATTCCTAGTCAATTTAACTAGGGCTGTCAGATGACCGGGATTAACGCAGGACAAGATTAACGCGTTAATCGCAGGTGTTAATGCTGCGCTGCCCCTTTGAAGTGCTGCTCCAGCACTTCAAAGTGGCAGCGCAAGTGGTGCCTCGGATCAGCTGGAGTGCCCAGCTGATCCCGGGCTCGGTGTTGCAAAGCCCCTTTGAAGTGCGGCTCCAGCGCTTCAAAGGCACTTTGCAACAGCAGAACTGGGGATCAGCTAGGGACTCGAGCTGATTCTCGGCTCAGCTTGTGCTGCCTATTTGAAGTGCGGCTTTGGCGCTTTAAAAGGGCAGCACATTAAGAGCCGGGGATCAGCTGGGGACTCCAGCTGATCCCTGGCTCTGCTGTTGCAAAGTGCATTTGAAGTGCCGGGGCGGCAATTCAAGGGGGTTTTGCAACTCCGAGCCAGGGATCAGCTGGAGTCCCCAGCTGAGCCAAGGCTCCTAATGTGCTGCCCCTTTGAAGCGCTTCCCGCAGTGCTTCACAAGGGCAGCGCTGCATGGAGCCCAGGGTTAGCTGGGGACTCCAGCTGACCCCAGCCCCCTGTGGTGCTGCCCCTTTGAAATGCCATCACAGCATTTCAAAGGGGCAGTTGCTCTGAGCCTGCGGTCAGCTGAGGACTCCAGCTGTTCCCAGGCTTCTACAGTGCTGCCCCTTTGAAGCGCTCTCACAGCATTTCAAAGGGGCAGTGCATGTGATTAATCGTGTGAGTAATCACAATTAATGTTTTAAATCACTTGACAGCCCTAGATATAACTTTAGTGATTCATTCATAAGTAAAAGGCAGCAGTGCTTGGGTTTCAAATGTTGCAGAGAAATGTTTATTTGTTTTAAGATATTTTAATTGGACTTTAAAAAAATGATTTTTAAGGTGTTGATTATTTTGAAAACTAGTTTTCAAAAACCTACTCCGAGGGCTCAGATTTGATGAAGCAATGTCCCTTTAAGTGTTGAGAGCTAATATCTGACTGTTGTTCTTGTTGCTAGACAGTTGGATACAGTCTTAGATTATATAGGTTAAATTCCTGGCTCTGCCAGAGACTCCTGCATGACCTTGGGTAGGTCACTTAATCTCTCTCTTTATCAATTCCCTCACTGGAAAATGGGGATAATGTTTCCTTCCTCTTCTTCTTTATCTGTTGTTTCTGTTTATAGTGTAAGCCCTTCTCCATCATTTATGATGTACATTTGCAACAGTGGAGTCCTGTGTTCATTTTGGACGATTAAGTGTTACTGTAACTTCTGTACAAATATTTCATAATAGTTATAGCATGATCAGTCCTACTGAAGTTAATAGGACTGCTCACATTAGGTTTGTCAGATCTGGCTCTAGCTTGTAAAAAAAGAAACTGTTCCTAAACTGAAATTTCCTCAGAAAATGCCAAATTTCCATATATGCTGGCAAAAATCTGTACTGTGCGATCATACCAGCTGTGTTCACAGGACCTTCCACACCCACTTATCAAATGCAATAGTTTGAAGTAAAATTGTAGTACCAAAAACTCCCCTGATCCTGGGAGGCACTGAGCACAATCTACTTCCATTGACATCAGAGGACAACAAGGATGCTCATTAGAGCAGGTAAAAAAGAAGGGGAAAACATCACCCTAGAAATGTAGAAAAAAAATCAGATTGATTTTTGCCAGCAGAAATTTGAATCCATTTTAACATACTCTCGGGCACAGTACTGTCGGTAGATGGTTAACATTTCATTGGTCTAGACTTATAAAATCCATACTCGGGGAACAGGGAAGATAAAAGTGAAAGATGTAAAAGAATGGGAATAACAGAGGGGAAGGCTAGAGTAAACCGATGCTTTCATCAGGATTTGTATTATGTCTGTAACTGAGATCCTCTGATGCCCTTTCCTTCTAATTGATTTTTCATTAAGAATCCCTGGTGAGAAAACACTGGAAGCAGAAGTTTCATCATGCCTATGTGATCAAACCTTGGTTAATGTTCATTAGAATGATTTGAATGCAATCATATTCAGGTTCTGCACAGAGCCTTTGATTACAATAAAAATGTGGAGATGTAGTAATGTTAGCATGAATGCTTGGTGATCGCAAAGTAGAATATTGCATGGCTTTTACATGTAACCATGTATTTCGGTTTTTGTGTGAAGAAAACTCCAGTTCTCGCTTGGAAGTGAACAGTTTCCAGCCGGGTGAATCTTTCTGTCACTAAACCAGTCCTAATAGAAGCCCTCTGAATTACTAAGGTAATTGCCACTAATCCCTTGCTGCTGAGTGCTTTACCTATGCTGCTTCAGAATGTTTTTTGTTGCTTCTTTGAAACATGGGCTATGCATTCAGGATTTTTTCTGCTTATTCTGCTGACAAAAATATGTGTACTGCTGTTAACTCTTGTTAACCTTGCAGAGCTAACAGATAAAAAAGATGGGTTCTGTGCATCGACAGAATTATTTACTAAGTTTCCCTCAGCTTCACCTCTGAAACTGCACAAAGGGCAATAGAGTTGCTATTATGTGACTGAGAAGCTGGCTTGGTCTGTGGATCCTGGAGTAGTGATGATGGTTTGTGAAAAGGAAAGAACCTGGCTTAGACTCGGAGGCTAAGACTCGGAGGCTCGGCCAGGAGTTGCATATTAAAAAAATGCATGTTTGTCAAGAGTTATAAGCACAGAAAGATGCCATTTTTCAAAACTGCCCTAGGATTTTTATTCTTAAATTTTCTATTCTATTTCTAAATGTTTCAGAGCAGGTGCAGTGGGGAACTGGCAGTGCTTCCGCCTTTGAAATGTGGAAGGAGTGGGGGCTCTTGCTATGTTGCAAAAGCAAAGCACTGCTGGGAGTGCAGGGCCAGCAGGGTACTCAAATAGCCCCCCTCTGGCCCCGTGCTCTCTGATTTTGAAAGAGCCTCCCAGGGTTCTTGTACGTTTCAAAAGCAAAGCACCGCTGGGAGTGCAGGACAAGCGGGGGAATATTTAAGTCCCACACTGGCCCCATGCTCTCCACAGCACTTCTGCCTTTGAAATGTAGCTAGAGCCAGCAGGGCTCTTGCTACATTTCAAAGGTGGAGGTGCCCTTATCAACTAATCGAATAGTCAATGCAAATTACATCAACTATTTGATTAGTTGATTAATCTAAATTTAACATCCTTACTGTGAGCAGGTTTGTCAAGAGCTATAAGCACAGAAAGATGATATTTTTCAAAATAACTGCTCTAGGATTTTTATTCTGTTTTCCATATTTTTCTGAGCAGGAACATGATGGTGGCTTCTTCTAGGAAAAAGTAGAATACAAAGGGTTAAAAATTCAGGACTCTGTTTAAAATAAAGTAAGTGATTCTTTTGTTCATAATTTTAAAAATATGAGACCTTATAAAGATGAAGCCTTGGTTCAATAAACAAAATACCCAATATAGAAAGAAAAAAGACTTTTAAGTCCAGAAATGTTGCAGTAGGGTACAAGCTCCTCTGCCATGGACAAGATTGATGTGATTATACCAACAAGTTTGGAGTTAACATGCTAATAGAAAATAGATTCCCTTGCAGGAAGAAGCATATGGCTAAGTAATTGTGGGACACTTGCCAGTCTCTGTAAAGTACAGCAGAGACTGCACAATTGATAGACAGGGAAAGTTGTGCAGGAAATGCCAATCATTAAACCAGGCAGTATATGTTTTGGGGCCAGTTTTCCTTTCTTTTACAACCTGTAAGGAATTAGTATAGGCAGATGTCACTCTCCCCATCTAGGATTCCCCACCAGTGCACCATCTATTTCTGAGTCACCTCCATGGCTCCAGAAATCAAGAGTGGGTGAGACCTCGTAAGAAACATGAAGGCGACCCATACTTGGTTTCAGGGGCTGTGAGGATACAGTCAACATTTAGCCTCAGATAAGAGTGTTTGTTTCAGTCTCTCATCCGAAATGAGATATGTGGCAAATAGAACAATGTTGCTTATATCACTGCCTATGAAAATAAAAAATGGAATGAACTGAAATCAGATCCCTATCTTTAATGAACTAATATGGGGCTTTTCAAACTTGGTGGACATACTTTGGAACACAGTGCAAGAGTCCTGGCTGAGTAATTAGAGATGGAAAGAAACTTGCTCTGTTGACTTTAGACGTCAAACAGAGACATCAAAGATTAAAGAGTTGCTCATTCATTCTGTATTGAATGTCAGTTCTGCTGGGGAGGTGATTTTTAACAAGGAACAAAATGACTGCTAAATAGGTGGAGAAGAGGGTTAGGTCCTAATACATCCTTGCTTAAGCTCAGTTTTGGCGACGAAAGGTTCTGTCTCAAGGTCATTACAGAGAACCATGGCAGTCATCTGATCATAGAGAAGCCACAGGGCTTCACAACTGATAGAATCAAAGGCCTTTGCAATTAATAAAGGCCAAGTGTAGGTCCTAATTTTGCTTCTGAAACTTTTCCTGGATTTGGTGTATAGATTCAATAGTGGCATCAGAGACAGTTGACTCATTGGTAACCTCTCTTTTATAAAGTGAAATCATTGGCTCATATCAACCCTGGGGAGTTCAGCAAAGACTCACTAACATGACTTAGTCTCTAGCTGAATTCCAATGTTGCCACTGTCTGGCAGGTCAGAAAGAATAGGGGGAGAGAAAGGACACCTCAAATCACTTTCACTGCCAACAGTTCTCTGAGAGGAGTGCTTAATTGGAATAAGTTGCTTGGTTTTTTTTTTCTTGCCCCCATGTGATTGTTCTTTCTGTCTCTCATACATGTATCATTCAGTGTTTCTCCATTATTGAGTATTCTGGGTGGGTTTAGAGTTTGCCTTCAGCTGAGCTATACACATGAAGGTCACATGATTTTTCAGATTTTTTTCCTTTGAATCTGCAAAATTGCACTGGAAATCTCTGACATGTAAACTTTGTCTTGTTATTCCTCCATCTTAGGGTCAGATAAGGCAGAGACAATGTGGGGGGAAAGCCATTTGAACCTGTGATGTGTATCTGCTCCTATTATTGAAGAGGGTCTTCCTGTATCTGTCAACTAGGTCCTTTTGGGTTACTCAGTGGCCCTCGTTGTGACCAGTTTGCTTGTATGTGGTATTTTCAAAATTATTCATGCCTTTGTGAGTTTCAGATTATCTTATTGTGAAGCAACTGGAACTTCTCTTGGAGGCCAATTGAAGAAGTAGCTGTTGCAGAATGTAATGGACCAGCTGTTCAGCAGTTCACGGGAAGGAGTCTATTTATACTTCTGCTCTATTGGCTGCTTCATCTAGTTGCAAATCAAAAGAATGCTAGTGGCCTAAAGGAGCTGATAAGTGTTGGGTCCCTTCTCCTTAGGATACTGTCTTCTCTTAGGCACAACCAACATGGCACTGTAAGGCATGCGATTCGCTCTCAGTAACAGTCCTCAACCTAAACACCTGGCAAGGAATTTCCAGAGGAGAGCCCTTGATTTGGAACCCTATAAAAATAGAGCCCAAGGTTTTCTTTTTTTTTTCCCATCAGAGCATGGTGCAAAAGCTGACTTGTTTTCTAAGGCACCTCTCCCCCTGTGCAGTTAGCTCCTCAGGTGTGGATTCTTGAGTCCATATGGAGCCTCACTGCAGTTGAGTCAGAAGAGTTAGAGACAAATTCCTACACCCGAAGCAGTTACATCTTTAGCGATGGCTCTAGTCATTGGTGTAGAATATTCCTGAGTTTGTATTTTTATGGTGGTAGCTGTAAATCCAGAGAGTGAGTGGGGCTCTCTTATAGATTGCTGGCAGTCACTGTGTGTGTGTGTGTGTGTGTGTGTGTGTGTGTGTGTGTGTGTAAAATATATATTAATATATAATTAATTGCTAAAGATGTGCCCAAAATTTCAGATAGTCTATAACTGCCTTTTTATGAAATAAAATATAAGCAAGAATAAAGAGAATAATAGTGGATTCTATTCTACTTGAGGCAGAATAGTGTCAAATATATGCTACCTTTAAGCAGGTTTAGCAAAGAGTAAGAAAAGAATAAAATTTGTACATATATAAAAATTCCTTTTAGAGTGGTGAACAGAATGACCCTAAACCTGTTTCCCCAATTATTCTCTCACACACACATGTTCTAACAGACAAGTGTCCTTTCTTTTTTCTACTTGGAGATTTTTTCTCATATAGTAATATCCCAGATACATATTCTTCCAGGAATATAAAGTTTTCAAAAGTACATTTTTAAAGTGGATTTACTTTTTTCTGTTTTTATCTTAGAACTTAAGAGCTTTGCACAAATTATAAAGACAGTGTTTGATCTTTTTTATGTTTTTAGGAAAATGACAGTTCATGGCAATAAGAGATTTATCTGACACTTTTTTTCTGCAATATGTACCTTTGTATATGAAAGCATTTTTGTACCTTTTAACTAGGGATGATTTCAAAACAATCTACCCAAACTTTTTAAAATACTGATGCATACTGGGATATAATTCATTAAACTCGATTTTAAAGAAAAGATACACACACAGTTGGATTCCATTCTTTCTGCATTTTTCCAGGTTTTGCTCTTGCCCTTGCAATTCATAAACTGAAGCCAGTGTAATATTTTTTACTGTATTAATCGTTTCAAAACTCCGTCTAAGGAATAACCACACCAGGACTGTGTGATGATGGCAGTCAAGAGATCCAGTCCTGAAAACATTTTACCCAGATGCAGTGATACCTATTTTCAGTATTTCCATTGGTTTTAATGTGATTAACTCCCAGTAGTAGCTACTACATGATGAATAAATGTTTCTATAATTGGACCCATAGATATAAAGAAAGGGAGAATTCTCAGTGGGAGAAGGTTGGCAAATGTCTCATTAAGCATTTTTCCTAGCAGATGAACGGACTATAAGGTAGACAGAAAGTTGGCTAGATTGTTGGGCTCAATGGGTGTTGATCAATGGCTCGATGTCTAGTTGGCAACTGGTATCAAGCGGAGTGCTGTAGGGGTTTTCCTGAGGATGGTTTGTTTGATATCTTCAATAATGATCTGGATGAGGGGATGGATTGCACCTTCGGCAAGTTCACAGTTGACACTAAGCTGGAACACTAGTGGCCTAAAGGAGAGAGGTGGATACTCTGAAGGGTACGGTTAGGGTCCAGAATGACCTAGACAAATTTGAAGGATTGAGCAAAAAAGAAATCTGATGAGATTCAACAGGTGTCAACGGAGTCCTGCACTTAGGTCAGAAGAATCCCAAACACTGTTACAGCCTGGGGACTGACTGAATAAGTATCAGATATGAAGAAAAGGACCTGGGCATTAGAATAGAGGAGAAGCTGGATATGAGTCTACACTGTGCCCTTGTTGCCAAGATGGCTAATATATATTGGGCTGCATTAGTAGGAGCATTGCCAGAAAATTGAGGAAAGTGATTATTCCCCTTCCCCTATATTTTGCACTGATTAAGCCATATCTGGAGTAGAGGTTGAAACTCTTAGCCAGGACTCTCTGGTCCATCAACGTCTGTGGTCTGGCATGTCTTCTGATGTTCCAGGATCAGAGAGTCCCATTGGAGGGCTAGCGCCAGGGCAGCAGCAGTCCTATGAACAGCAGTGGGGCTTCCCAGCAGGGCTGCAGGAGCCCAGTGCAGAGGCTGCCTGGAGTGGCAGCAGGAATCCGGTGCACGCACAGGTGGCGAAGCTGTCTGGCACGGCAGTGGGAGCCCAGTGAGAAGAGGCAGTAGGGCTGCCCAGCACAGCATCAGGAGCTGGGTGCAACAGCAGGAGCACAGTGCGCAGTGGTGGCGGGGCTGCCTGGTAGAGCAGCGGGGGCAGCGAGAGGGGGGAAACCAGCTGGGAGGACCACCCCTGATCCAGCAAAATCCCTCATCCGGCACAGGTCAGGTACGGAGGGTGCTGGATCAGGAAGGTCCAACCTGTACTGTGTCCAGTTTTGCCCCCCTCTGTTGCAGAAAGGAAGTCGACTAACTGGAGAGCGTCCAGTGGAAAGCAATGAAAATGATTAGGGGGCTGGGGCACATGATTTATGAGGAGTGGCTGAGGGAACTGGGTTTATTTAATCTGCAGAAGAGAAGAGTGAGGGGGGGATTTGATAGCAGCTTTCAGCTACTTGAAGGGATTTCCAGAAAGCATATAGCTAGGCTGTTCTCAGTGTTGGCAGATAATGGAACAAGGAGCTATAATATCAAGTTGCAGTAGGGAAGGTCTTGGTTGGATATTAGGGAAAAACTATTTTCATTAGGAGGGTGGTGAAGCACTGGATGGGTTACATAGGGAGGTGGAATCTTCATGAGAACATAAGAACAGCCATACTGGGTCTGACCAGTGGTCCATCTAGCCCAGTATCCTGTCTGCCGACAGTGGCCAATACCAGATGCCCCAGCAGGAGGGAACACAACAGGTAATCCTCATGTGATCCCTCCCCTGTCACCCACCTCTAGAGAAACAGAGGCTAGGGACACCATTCCTACCCATCCTGACTAATACCTATTGATGGACCTAACCTCCATGAATCTAGCTAGCTCTTTTTTGAACCCTGTTAAAGTCCTGCCCGTCACACATTCTCTGGCAAGGAGTTCCACAGGTTAACTGTGCGCTTTGTTTGTTTTGTTTGTCTTCATCCTTAGAGATTTTTAAAACCTGGCTTGACAAAGCCCTGGCTGAGATGACTTAGTTGGGGTTGGTCCTGCTTTGATCAGGGGATTGGCCTCGATGTCCTCCTGAGGTCTCTTCCAATCGTAATTCTATGAGCCACTGTCAGGAGAATTACAGGTTCATTTCTGAAGTATTCACAGTGTGGTAAGATGTAGCATGGGGCTTCAGCTTCTATCAGAACACCCTTTCTTGCACAACTCTCTGGGTCCTAGTAGCCAGCAGGATCTGGCAGTTTTGCTGTAATCTAACCATGTGGGTCACAACGTCAAGTTGGTATCTAGCCGGACTGTTGCAGCCTTTTCTTGGTTGTACAAAGGAGTAAGCCCCCCCAACATTTCTGTTGCCCTCCTGAGATTGAACCTCTGTCTGTGATATGTGGAGGTCAAGGTCCACACACCTGATATTGCCACTAGCAAATTAATGGGCATGGAGGAGGGAAAAGAAGGGTCATCTCATCTGGTTGCACATTCCTTAAGAACACAAGAACAGCCATGCTTGATCAGACCAAAGGTCCATCTAGCCCAGTATCCTGTCTTCCAAAAGTGGCCAATGCCAGGCACTCCAGTGGGAATGAACAGAACAGGTAATCAAGTGGTCCACCCATTCCATCTTCTGACAAACAGAAGCTAGGGACACCATCATTCTCAGACCAATTCTCTTGTGTAAGAAACTAAATTATATATAAATGTCTCCATCAAATTCAAGCTCCTTGCTCTCCCCTCACTTATGATCTCATCTGTTCCAAATTTCTCTCTGCGTTACTTTTGCCTCACAGCTCTCTTTGAATCTGTCACTCTCCTCTTGGCTTTATGCCTTTATGTTGTCACATGTACCTGGAACAATGTTCTGCCTTCTGCCTGTGAAGACCCCTTTCTCACTTTCATATTCTCCTTTAAAACCCACTAATCTTTCCTTCGTCCTTGTTCTCCATGTGCCTTGTCTCTTCCTTAAAAAGGTGTCTTCTGTCTTGGTCCTATCCCCAATTCAAGATACAAACACTACAGGTTAATTTTTGCAGGGATGGGTCTTGCTGTAGTTTCTTGTGGAAGTTCAGGCCAAGGAATTTTATTTTCCTGTTATTTATAAATCTCTGCATAGATATATGGCATGATATCCGTGACTATAGTTTTTATACACTTGGGAGTGAAAATCAGTTCTATAACTAAACTAAGGATCAGATGTATCTTTTAATTGTTTTTTTCCCAGCAATTATTTTTAACTGTGAATACACCAGCATTTTTCCTGAAAAGAAATCTATATAGCAGCTCAGTAATACTATATAGTGAAAGACATTTTCTTCAAGCCATGCATGTAAGTTAATTCTGGAATCATGGAGAAAAGATCTAAATGAACACTAATCTATTAATTAGACAGATGAGATTCAATGTTAATAAATGCAAAGTAATGCACACTGGAAAAATAACCCCTACGGTACATATAAAAGGATAGGGATCTAAATTAATTGTTACCCCTCAACAAAGAGATCTTGGAGTTCTCTGAAAACATCCATTCAATGTGGAGTGACAGTCAAAAAGGGTAAAGGAATGTTAGGAACCATTAGAAAAAGGATATGTAATAAAACAAAGTAAAATACTGCTATATACATCAATGGTGTGCCCCCCGCTTAAATGTTTTGTGAAGTTCTGGTTGCCATATCTCAAAAAGTGTGTATTAGAATTGGAAGAGGTGGAGAGAAGGGCAATGAAAATGATTAACAGTTTCCACATGAAGAGAAATTGGAAAGACTATTAATTTTAGAAAAGAGACAGCTAGGGGGAAATATGATCCAAGTGTATACAATCCTGAATGGCATAGAGAAAGCAACTAGGCAAGAGTGTGTTTACCCCTTCCCATAACACAAGAAATTGGGATCACTTGATGAAATTAAGAGGTAACAGGAATAAAAAACAACAACAAAAAAGTACGTCTTCATATAATGCACAGTCAACCTGTGGAACTTATTGCCAGGAGATGTCAAAAAACCTGTGTTAATAAAATAATTAGATACATTCATGGAGGACAGGTTCATCAAGTGCTATTAGCCAAGATGACCAGGGATGTAATCCCATGCTCTGGGTGTCCCTAAACCTCCAACTGCCGGAAGCATCTGGTACTGGCCAGTCAGAGACAAGATACTGAGCAAGCAGGACCAAATATGGCCATTCTTACATAATTAAAACCTAAATAAATGTCTGTATTTGGTAGTTAGGGCCCTGTCCAACATACCATGTTGATACTTTTTATCAAAACATTATCTCCAGGATGCACATAATGCAAGATTAGATGGCATGTTTGTTAACTGTTCTTTCTCTTATGTAGAACATATGTAAATGTGTGCCAAAATCTCCAGTGTATACAAATATCTCTACATAGCTAACACACACATTTCCACTTCCCTAGTAAAATCTGCTGATGTGCCTGTAGGTTGTGCCCTGTAAAGGGCAGGGTCTGTTTGTGTTGATAGTCTGGTCTGTCTCCTATGTCCAAGCTAAGAAATCACAATGTAAATATAAATAATAAATAACCGAAAACAAATCTGGTCTGTGAAAGTCTCTTAATAATCTAAGGCACAGATTCTCAGTCTCTCTGTGTATAAAATGTACTGGCGATGATTCATCAAGTGGCAGATGGGTCCCTTTCATCTCTCTATTGATCCTTCACACCATGTCCTGGCACAATTGCCACAACAGCTTCATTTTTATTTTCTCTCCTTTTCCTGTTCTCTCGAATCATTATCTTCTGTGCCCCCTTCTGCTTCCTCCAATGTTGCCAGCTTCTACTATTCAAAACTCATGCATTGCCCCCCCTCCATGATATTGATTTTAAATCCTGACATTTTAAAAAATAGGGGTTTTTTGCATTCTTTGTCTGCCTTTTGGTGTCATCATTTGGGATTTGTGTTCACAATCGTGAGGGCTGGAAACTTCTCTTTACTATATGCAGTGTAGTTGGTCCAAGGATATTAGAGACACAAGGTGGGTGACCTAATCTTTTATTGGACCAACTTTTGTTGGTCCAGAGAGAAGGTGAAGAAGAGCTTTGTGTAGCTTACCAGCTTGTTTCTCTCACCAACAGAACTTGGTCCTATAAAATATATTATCTCACCCACCTTGCTTCTTTTTCCTGTCTTGACAGTTGAGATTCAGCTCTGGGACTTTAAAAAATATCACTAAGAATCGCTACACTTTTGATAAAATCACAAAGAGTTGGCAACAATCAACATTTTCCATGTTTCCCCGGCTGAATAGAAGGTTACATGCTCCTGAGGCTGAGTATGGAGGTATTACCCATGACTGAACTGAGTGGTGTTGGATGGGAGAGGAGAAGAGTAGGCTGGCAAATAGCTGCTTGAGCTGCAACTAGGTTTGCTTGAGCTGATCCCCTGGCCAGTTGCATTAACAGCTGCTGTAAGAGCAGAGTCAGAAGGCAGCCAGCTTGTGGAGTCCCAACACTCATGCAAGTAGGAAGTAAAGGGGAATCTGAGGTCATACAATTGCCTTTGTCCTCAGTGCGTTTCCCCCTTGCTCCATTCTTATTGGATTAGTCTGGCATCCTCTCCCTAAATTGGAAAAACGCTGTTGTTAGTATTGGATGGTAAAGATGCTTGTCTATTAAGAATAGAGGATTTTTAACTTCAGAGTGTCCCTCTAAGATAGTCACTTCGCAAGCCTGTCACTTCATAAACCTTCCATTGGGGAGCAGTTCTTAGGTTGTGTGTTGCTTTAAAAAGTTTATTGAAGTTTTCCCATTTGATTTGCTGTTGCTAGGTGCTATTTTTTTTCAGTGTACTTGGCTACAAAGAAACCTTCAGCAGGCTAAGAATATTTTATAAGGTTAGGAAATGGTGTTAAATGTTAATTAGCAATTGCATAATCCCAGGCGGCATCCTCTAACGTGCGCTCATCAATTTTTAATGAGTGTCACTCATGCAAATCCAGCTCAAAATTAACTTTCTTTCCAAAACACTTTGATTTTTTTCACACTTCTCTCCTCCTCGTTTGATGTTAGCGAAACACTGTGTTGTGCCATCATTTGCATTGGTTTTATCTTCATTGCTTATTTTCATGTGTCCTGTTAGTTTAGCTACAGCTTGTTAAACAAACGTGCGTGCACGCACACACACACAACATAAAACTGGAATCTAAGATCCTTGCTCCTTTAGGCAGAGCTCCCAATGACCTGTACAAGGAGGAACTCAGCACTTAAGTGATTGTGGGCCAAATCCTGCAGAGAAGGTTCTGAGAATGAAAGCATGCATCTTCTGACTTAATTGGCAATGTGGACTCTGACTTCACTGTGTCACATTGATGCAACACACAAACAGATTAATTAGCTGTTTGTCTTTTGATTTTTCAGAACAAAAATTTACAGCCAAGTTCTATGACTTTTGGTGGCTGTTGTGCAAATTCTCATAAATTAACACCTCACTAGCAGTGCTAGATGTTATATATTCATATTCTACAGGGACCAGAAGTTGCTCACTGTTGCTTGCACATGAGTAATCAGAGTGGAGAAGAGCCTTCAGAGTTCCTGATTGTACCTTTGGGGAGTACATGCTAAAACGTGTAGCCTAAACCCCTCTTCTGCAGGTTGATGCTTGGAAGGTCTTCAGAAGGTGAAATCTGGAGGGGAGGGTATCAAAATTGGGAAGCAATAGTTGTATCCTCTTAGATGTTGTTTTATGGCATGGGGAGGTGGGCCGGGTATGAATAGCCTCATGCTGGGTTGGCCAGATTTTAATATCACTGACACCTTGGTTGCCTTAATGAAGTTGACTTCAGTGAAGTTGGTTTTGATTTACGCCAATGATAGTGGGAGAAGAATTGAGCTTGGTGGAGTTGCACAAATATAAAACTGGTGTACACCAGTAAAACTCAGTCCAGTTCTCATTGAGACTCTCCCTTGGCTTAATGTCCTTTTCCTGCTTTATGTCAGTTTGATCAAATCCCTGAAGTCTAAATGTGTTAATGAAATTTCAGTATGATCCTCTCTACACCCTTGTTTCATGTCTGCCATTGGTTTAAAATCAGATTTGAGCCAACACCCAAGTAAACACTGAAACTTTCATTGTCAATAACTTCCATACATTTTCGGATTATTTTTCTTTTTTTTAGTTAGCTTCTTCTCCTAGGGTGCATCTACACCGCAGGGCTTAACTTGAAATAAGCAAGATGCTCTGTATGGATTTTTGAATTCCCCTAAGAATTCAGTGTGTTCTGAAAATATTGGCTCTTTGACACCCTGGTGCCAGTGTCCTCTCTTTCCAATGGAACAAATGCTGCTTTAAATTATTCTTATTAATCAAGATTTTATCTTGTATCAAAGATTGACAGTTTTTTTAAATCTTTTTGACAGCTATGGTTACACTAAAGTAGTGAATCAGAATCAATGATTAAGGGTTAGAGGCCTGATTCTGCTGTCCCTTTTTCCAGGTAAGTGAGGAGTAACTCCTTTGAAGTCAGCAGAGTTACACCACTGTAGTGGGATTAGAATTGAGCCCAATGTATCAAAGCAGATAAAACTGTCATGGGAAACCTTTGTGTCCAGCTTTTGAAATAAACATGTCAGCTGGAATAATTACATTTGTCTTTCATCCCCACTGTAGCCAGGCAATCAATCTTCAGGATCTTTTCATGATCCATACTTGGAGAAGTCTTTGCAAAAATAATGTTGCCATTTAACAATCAAAAACTGTTGTAGTAGCTTAATACATGCAAGGTGGAAATTGCCTACTCTGTGCATTCAAAACACCTGCTGCCTTCCCCAATATGGCCTGCACTACACATCTGCACTTGTCAACCTACAAGAAGAAATGAAATATTGTTTATTTGTATTATGGCAGCTAGGGATGGACCAGAGCATCATAGCGCTCAGTGGTGTAGAAACACAGAATAAAAGGTGGACCTGCCCCAAGGAAGAAAAGATTCAGAAGTGAAGCAGGGGTGGAAATCAAACAATATGGTAAAGTAGGGGTTTCAAACTTCCGTCCTGTGGAGTGATTGTGCAATCTGGCCCAGGACTCCCAGCGGGCACGGGGACCCAAACCCTACCCATTCCTTCTATCACCTACTCTCTCCCCCCATGCCACCCAAGATGTGGGCGATGGCAGCAGTTGCACCCTCCTCCCCTGCATTCCCCACAGCAGCAGGAGCCACGGGGTAAGCGGAGCACAGTGGGTGGATGCACTTGTTGCACTGCATTCCGCTTCCCTCATGGCTCCTGCTGTCACAAGGAGTGTGGGGAGGAGGCGCCATCACTGCCGTTGTGTGGCAGCAGGCCCTCCCCACTGTGGTCCCCAAGGTCACATGCTCTGGAGTTGGGGTGCCATGGGAGGGAAGGGGGCAATGGCAAGAAGGGGTAGGCCACGGCAGCTGGTAATGGCCCTGACTGGCCTGCAGGCCGTGAGTTTGAGGATAAAGGGCTGTAAATTCTCATGCTTTGGGGTTTTTTTATTCTTCTCTAGAATGAGACAAAGGTATAAGCTATAAATGCACTAAATGAGTCCCATTCTCCTCTCATTTCAATATGCTGATTACTCAGAAGTAACTGAGAGTGCAGCTTGGTCCATGCTAAGGATGAGCAAGCCCTCTGATTTTATGCCCCCCTTGCCTTCTGACCTTTCACTCATTTTAGAACTCAAAAATGCCCGGTGACTCTGGGTGACACGATCGGAGGAGTCTTTCCAGCTTGGGCCAGAAGTGCAATTTCCAGGATTTCTATCAGAATTTGAGTTTCCTACAAGCTTTGAATAAGAAATATTCTGTGGGTCAGTAGTCCCCGACCCAAAAAAGGTTCCCCACTCCTGCCTTAAAAGTTTGGTCTTTGGTCCCTGCCTCAGCATGAAGAAGCCAGTATGCTATTTTCTGTCACATGCACAATTAAATGTCAGCATTCTGACATTTAATTATGTGATTTCTGACATACACACCATAAAATAAGAGTTTTAAAATCAGTAAGTAGAATCAGCTCATTTGTAGAGTTGCCAATTTTGGTTGGACGTACTCCCAGAGATTTCGTCACGACATAATCTAGAATTAAAGATTAATTGTTCATTTTTGGGGACCCCAGGATGGTCCTGGATGAAATGCTTAAATTAAGCAGAGATCTGGTAAATATTTTCAAATTCTCAGGTACCCATATGTGCCCAGGGATCTGAAACCATTGGGCTCTAAGGCTCTGGGAACTGATGAAAATGTAGGCCATTCCTGGATGGTTGGCAACCCTAGGCCTGTGGAGGGATAGTAGTAGTGGCAAGAGGGATATATATTCGAATGATGCATTATGTGTGTAATGGAACAGACCCTGCCTTCTGAGAAATGGAAAATTAGTTACTTCTATCAATATGTGAAGATCTAAACTATTTCTTGATGTTTGAGCTCATAATCCCCTTGTATGTGTTGTTACCCCAGTTGAAGATGGTTTTATCAGAGCACTAGCTGCCTGTGTCGTTGCTTCAAGCCATTAAGCAACAAATTGGCTGTAGTGGATAATCTTGGATTCTTTTATCATATATATAGTAGCCCAATGTCTGTGACGCTGTAACGCTGAAATGCTGGCTGTTCCCTCTGGGCGGCGCTGTTGCCTCCCTGGCTGTTCCCTCTGGGCGGTGCTGTGGCCTGAGTCACGTTGTTCGCCTCACGCCATGGCTCTCGGCTGACTTTTGCACCGCTCAGCCGGGCTGCCTCAGGGGAGCAAGCAGTGCAAGCAGCCGTTTGGGCACCACGGTCCCCATGCAGCGCCCTCATGCCGTGGCGCCCAAACGGCTGCCTGCTCCCCCACGACGGCCTGGCTGAGCGGCACAGAAGTCAGCCGAGCACCATGGCGGGAGGGGAAGGGGGCGGGGCAGTGACGTACACGGCCAGGGTGGGGCCTGGCTGTGTACGTCACCATCCTGCCCCCCTTTGCGCCCCCTTCTCCTCCCGCCGTGACGCTCGGCTGACTTCTGCACCGCTCAGCCGGGCCGCCGCAGGGGAGCGGGGCAGTGACGTACACGGCCAGGGGGCGGGGCCTGGACGAGCATGCATCCCTGACAGAGACAAAGGAGAGCGGAGAGAGTGTGAGAGGCAGGAGGGGGAGAAGAGAAAGAGAGAGAGAGGCAGAAGGTGGAGGAGAGCTGAGAGAGAGAGGGGGAGGCAGTAAGAGGAGGAGAGAGAGAGAGAAAGAGACACAGAGCGAGAGACCGAAGGCTCAGGAGAGAAGACCGACGTGGAGGAGAGCCCTGAAAATCCCGTCTTATGACGGGCTAATTGGCTAGTTTTATAATGAAAGCTATTCTGATAATGTATGCATTCATGTTCAGCAGCCTTCCCCCTGCCCCTCCAGTCCAGCACTCATCCAGAAGAGCAAGCACCCAGATCCTGTAGTATTTAGGGATATTTCTTATAATATTCCAGGTGCATTCCACTTAAAACACACACACACACACACACACACACACACACACACACACACACACCCCCATGAGCAAGGTTTGCTTATTAACATGATGGCTTTTGAGCTGATTGAGTGCACATGTCTTTGGAGATCTTGAACACTCAGGAAGTGCTCTCACTGGTAGATTAAGGTCTCACTTTGCTTTTAAAATTGCATTACATAGAAAACTGCCCTACTCTTACATATGTATATGTTGCATCTAAAGGTGGAGTGTAAACACCTGATTTAAGTCAGTTGACCTGGTTCACCACTATGCTTCTCCAGCTTTATATTTCCATTGGATTTAGTTTAGTTACACCAGCAGGAATCAGGCCCAATAAGCTTATTAAAATGTTTTGAGAAAGGAAAAAGTTACTAAGCTTCACTCCACTCTTGCTTACACCTGTGTATGTCAGGAATAACTCCTCTGGAGTCAGGGACATGGTAGTAGTGTTAAACTCCTAAGCCAGACAAGAATCAGGCTCACTGGCTGTTTTGTTCGTAGTGGGCAGTTTTGTTCAAAGTGTGTGTGACAGGAAAGGATTAACCTTGCATTGTGCGCTGAGGAAGCCACAACCCTTTTGGCTGGGCATGCTCCAGGTGCACAGTACAAAAGAGAGCAGCTTGGCTCAGTTGAAGGTAACTGCCGTGCACCGCCTGCTCCAGACAAGGCTCTGCAGAAGCCCAGGACCAGCGGAGACAGAGAAGCTGCAATACAGGCAGAAGCCAAGATAATTCCAGAGACCTTGAAGGTCTAGTAGAAGGATCAGCCAGGAAGTAGTATGGCTGCCCAGGTCTCAGCTACATGGAGGCGACAGGATAAATGAGCATGTTTCAGATAGAGCCTTTCCCTGCTAACTCAGTGGTTTGAGTTGCATCCACAAAAGAGCCAGGAGCTGGGGTTCAGTGGAGAAGAACACCATCCCCCACCCCTTTTCCTGACTCTAGCCAGTGAGCTGCACAGCCCTGCAAGAAGGGGCAGATGTACTGACTTTGGCCATTGGGCCACATAGCCCTGCTAGGAAGTATGGATTTATTGACTCTAGCCAGTGAGTTGTACTGCTTTGTGAAAAAAAGGTGGACTTATTGACTTTGGCCTTCAGGCCATACTGCCTTACAGCTAAAGGCGCAGGTTGGGAAGAACAAAGGTGTGAGAGATGTGCGTACCTCCTATTCTCCCAGGAAGAAGGATGCGCTCACCCTGCACTGGCTGCGGTCCCCCCAGCCGAGTCAGAGTGTGGTTTTACACTGAAATGTGACCACGTACTTTCCTAGGCAGTGGATCTACTCCATGTGCATATTTGGAATCCCAGGCCTGCTGACTTGAGTGGGAGGATTTAAAAAAGGTATTCAATACCTCTTTCTCCTGTGAGCTGGGAAGAGACAAGATAGCTAGCTAAAAGGGACAGATCTCCAGCTAAATTAGTATAGTTCCATTAAGAACATAAGAACATAAGAATGGCCATACTGGGTCAGACCAAAGGTCCATCGAGCCCAGCATCCCATCTGCCGACGGTGGCCAATGCCAGGTGCCCCAGAGAAGGAGAACAGAAGACAATGATCAAGTGATTTATCTCCTGCCATCCTTCTCCTGCCCTTGTTATGAAGGCTAGGGCACCATACTTTATCCCTGGCTAATAGCCATTTATGGACCTAACCTGCAAAAATTTATCAAGCTCTTTTTTAAACCCTAATAGAGTCCTGGCCTTCACAGCCTCCTCGGGCAAGGAGTTCCACAGGTTGACTGTGCGCTGTGTGAAGAAAAATTTCCTTTTATTAGTTTTGAAGCTACTACCCATCAATTTCATTTGGTGTCCCCTAGTTCTTGTATTATGGGAAAAGGTAAATAATTTTTCTATAATCACTTTCTCCACACCATTCATGATTTTATATACCTCTATCATATCGCCCCTCAATCGCCTTTTTTCCAAACTGAAAAGTCCCAGTCTCTCTAGCCTCTCCCCATAGGGGACCCTTTCCAAGCCCCTAATCATCTTAGTCGCCCTTTTCTGAACCTTTTCTAATGCCAATATATCTTTTTTGAGGTGAGGAGACCACATTTGCACGCAGTACTCGAGATGTGGGCGTACCATAGTTTTATATAGGGGAAGTATGATATCTTTTGTCTTATTATCTATCCCTTTTTTAATAATTCCTAACATCCTGTTTGCCTTACTAACTGCCGCTGCACACTGCGTGGATGTCTTCATAGAACTATCCACTATAACTCCAAGATCCCTTTCCTGATCTGTCGTAGCTAAATTTGACCCCATCATGTAGTACGTGTAATTTGGGTTATTTTTTCCAACATGCATTACCTTACACTTACCCACATTAAATTTCATTTGCCATTTTGCTGCCCAATCACTCAGTTTGCTGAGATCTTTTTGTAGTTCTTCACAATCCCTTTTGCTTTTGACTGTCCTGAACAACTTTGTGTCATCTGCAAACTTGGCCACCTCACTGCTTACCTCATTTTCTAGATCATTGATGAACAAGTTGAACAGGATTGGTCCCAGTACTGACCCCTGGGGAACACCACTAGTTACCCTCCTCCATTGTGAAAATTTACCATTTATTCCCACCCTTTGTTTTCTGTCTTTTAACCAATTCTTGATCCATGAAAGGACCTTTCCTCCTATCCCATGACCACCTAATTTACGTAAAAGCCTTTGGTGTGGGACCGTGTCAAAGGCTTTCTGGTAATCTAGGTATATTATATCCACTGGGTGCCCCTTGTCCGCATGTTTATTAACCCCTTCAAAGAATTCTAACAGATTAGTTAGACACGACTTCCCTCTGCAGAAACCATGCTGACTTTTGCCCAACAATTCGTGCTCTTCTATGTGCCTTGCAATTTTACTCTTTACTAGTGTTTCTACTAATTTGCCTGGTACTGATGTTAAACTTATCGGTCTATAATTGCCAGGATCTCCTCTAGAGCCTTTTTTAAATATTGGTGTTATATTGGCCATCTTCCAGTCATTTGGTACCAAAGTGGATTTAAAGGATAGGTTACAAACCACTGTTAATAACTCCGCAATTTCACATTTGAGTTCTTTCAGAACCCTTGGGTGAATGCCGTCTGGTCCCGGAGACTTGTTACTATTCAGCTTATCAATTAATTCCATAACCTCCTCTAATTTCACTTCAATCTGAGTGAGTTCCTCAGATTTGTCACCTAAAAAGGCTGGCTCAGATTTAGGAACCTCTGTAACATCCTCAGCCGTGAAGACTGAAGCAAAGAAATCATTTAATCGCTCCGCAATGGCACTGTCTTCCTTGATCGCTCCTTTTATATCTTTATCATCCAAGGGCCCCACTGCTTTTTTAGCGGGCTTCCTGCTTCTAATGTATTTAAAAAACATTTTACTATCATTTTTTGAATTTTTGGCTAGCTGTTCCTCAAACTCTTTTTTGGCTTTTCTTACTACATTATGACACTTAATTTGGGAGTGTTTATGTTCCTTTCTATTTTCCTCACTAGGATTTGACTTCCACTTTTTAAAAGCTGCTCTTTTCTCTCTCACTGCCTTTTTAACATGGCTGTTTAGCCATGGTGGTTCTTTGTTAGGTCTCTTACTGTGTTTTTTTATTTGGGGTATACATTTAAGTTGGGCCTCTAGTATGGTGTCTTTAAACAGTTCCCATGCAGCTTCCAGGGATTTTAGTTTAATTACTCTCCCTTTTAGTTTCTGTTTAACTAGCTTCCTCATTTTAGTGTAATTCCCCTTTTTGAAATTAAATGCCAGAGTGTTTGACCGCTGCGGTGTTCTTCCCAACACAGGAATATTAAAAGTTATTATACTGTGGTCACTATTTCCAAGCGGTCCAGTAACAGTTACCTCTTGGACCAGATCCTGCGTTCCAGTCAAGACTAGGTCGAGAATCGACTCTCCCCTTGTGGGTTCCTGTACTAGCTGCTCCAAGAAGCAGTCATTTAAGGCATCAAGAAATTTAATCTCTGAATTCCGTCCTGAGGTGACATGCACCCAATCAATATGGGGATAATTGAAATCTCCTATTATTACTGTGTTTTTTATTTTGGTAGCGCCTCTAATCTCCCTTATCATTTCAGCATCACTATCACTGTCCTGGTTAGGTGGTCGGTAATATATTCCTAATGCCATATTCATATTAGAGGAATGAATTGTTATCCATAATGATTCTATGGAACATTTTGATTCCTTTAGGATTTTTACTTCATTTGATTCTATATTATCCTTCACATATAGTACCACTCCGCCACCCGCACGACCTGTTCTGTCTTTCCGATATAATTTATATCCCGGTATGATAGTGTCCCACTGATTGTCCTCATTCCACCATGTTTCTGAGATGCCTATTATGTCAACTTCCTCCTTTGATATGAGGTACTCCAGTTCACCCATCTTATTAGACAGACTCCTAGCATTAGTGTAAAAGCATGTTAGAAAACTACCACTATTTATATGTCCGCCTTTCACAGACACATTGGATTTTTTTATGCACGATTGTTTCACATCTGATCTTGCCCATATATTATTTCCCACGTTCCCTATCTGACTAACTTCTAGGGAATCCCTATCTATGGAGCCTCGTGTAAGAGAAGTCTCCGTCCGATCCAGGTGCTCCCCCGCACCAATCGGCTTTCCCCCACCTCTTAGTTTAAAAACTGCTCTACGACCTTTTTAATGTTTAATGCCAGCAGTCTGGATCCACCTTGATTTAGGTGGAGCCCATCATTCCTGTATAGGCTCCCCCTACCCCAAAAGTGTCCCCAGTTCCTAATAAATCTAAACCCCTCTTCCCTGCACCATCGTCTCATCCACGCATTGAGACTCTGAAGTTCTGCCTGTCTATCTGGCCCTGCGCGTGGAACTGGAAGCATTTCAGAGAATGCCACCAAAGATGTTCTGGATTTCAGTCTCTTTCCTAGTAACCTAAATTTGGCCTCCAGAACATCTCTTCTACCCTTCCCTATGTCATTGGTACCAACATGTACCACGACGACCGGCTCCTCCCCAGCACTGCCCATAAGTCTGTCTAGATGCCTCGAGAGATCCGCAACCTTCGCACCAGGCAGGCAAGTAACCATACGGTTCTCCCGGTCATCACAAACCCAACTATCTATATTTCTAATGATCGAATCCCCCACTACTAAAACCTACTTCTTCCTAACAGCTGGAGCTCCCTCCCCCGGAGAAGTATCCTCGGCACGAGAGGATACAACATCACCCTCTGGAAGGAGGGTCCCAACTATGGGATGGTTTCCCTCTGCTCCCATTGACTGCTCTCCTTCTCCTGAGCCTTTCATCCTCCGTAACAGCATCAGGACTGTCAGATTGGAGGTGGGACAGCCCTACTATGTCCCGGAAAGTCTCATCCACAAACACCTCTGCCTTCCTTAGCTCCTCCAGTTCAGCCACCCTGGCCTCCAAAGCACGCACTCGGTCTCTGAGGGCCAGGAGCTCCTTGCATCGAGCGCACACATACGCCACCCACCCACAGGGTAGGTAGACATACATACTGCACTCGACACAATAAACAGGATAGCCCCCACTCTGCTGCTGGGCTTCTGCCTCCATTTCCTACTCTAATTATATATGAGGGTTAATTAAATGTTTCAGATAGAGGTTGTTATAAAGGATTTAGTTTAAGGGCAATAGAAGTCACTGGCTCCCCCCCTAAACTCCCCTCTCAAAACTCCCTCCTGTTAGCACTCACCCTGCTCGCAAGCACCCGGTCGCAAAGCTCCCTGGTCGCTTACCAGCAGGGTTTAAGTGCTCGGCCTCCCTGATAGCTCCTCCCTCTGCCTACAGCTCAGCCAATCAGCACACGGTGTTTCAATTCAAACCTAATCAGCTTCCAACTGCCTGCCTGCCTGCCTGAACACACGGCTCCCATTTCCTTGGGGGTCTATTTTGACCCCCCTCCTTTTTCTCCACCTTGGCAGGCCGGACCTTCATCTTTCCTGCTGCTGCTGCTCTCCCCAAAGAAGAGACGGTAAGGGGGCTGCTTTAAAGCAGCCCCTGGGGTTTTCCTCTCCCCACAGCCTGCCTGGTGCTGGGGAGGGGAGATTAGGGGCCCTTTCCATCAGGGCTCCTGGGTGGGGGGGCTGATGCAGCTCCTTTGGGGTGCTGAGGGCAGGGGGTGGCTTACCTCCCCCTAGTTCATCGGCCCTCACACTTCTCCTGCTGCTCCCTCTCCAAGCCCCGGTTGCTGTAGGGGCCTTTCCATTCTCGGCCCCACTGCTTGTCTCCTTGCCCTTCTCTGCTCTTCTGGGCCTTGCAGCAGGTACTGTGGGCCTGCTGCTCAGGTGCCTGTGGGTACACTGTTTCCCTTTCCCTCAGCAGTGTCTCCTCCCTCTTCCCGCCCTTGAACAGGCATCTTTTAACTGCCTGTCTTCCCACTCCACTGCTTGTCCCATCCACCCCTTTGGGTGCCAGTGCTTCCCCCCCCCCCCTTTCTTTTGTTAGGCGCTTGAGCTTCCCCCTCCTTTTAGTTACTCTTCCCACACACACAGCTTCACTTGTCCCCATGTCCTTTTAATGATTATTTACCCCTCATCTCCCCAGTGCAGCCGGAGGAGCCACTCTTTCCATTCTGTGCTGGGAGCTGTATTCCTTACACCTTTTCCCCTTCCCTTTCTTCTGAATTATCACCCTCCCACCCCACTTCCAGCCTAGTGGGGGGGAGTGGTAAATCTCCTTCCTCCCCTCCTCTTTCTCTCCCTGTTCCCTTCCCTGGTGTTTTTTTTTTTGGTTCTCCCCTAATTGTTTGTTTTGTCCTTTCCTCCCTACCCATGACCACAACGAAGGGGTTGTCGGATGACACCCCATGCAGAACCTTCCCCACCCCGCCCTAAAAACAACAACTCCTCTGAGGCTGCCGGGCCCCCCGTCACTACGGTAGAGGGGGCGGACATGGACGAGGACCCCGGGGCCTCGACCGCTTCTGCCGCGGCACCTCCGGCTACCATCAAGAATGCCCCCCTGAAGGGTAGGAAGGGCTTGGGGACCAAAAAGGGCAAGAGCCCCGCCCGGAAGGCAAAACCTCCTGAGGCGAGGGCTCACTCCCCGGCCGCGACCCACATGTTGGCCGCGGCTCCCCCTCCTTCCCGCTCCCCTGTTCCTTCCACCAGCTCTGGGGGCAACGGTGTCCCGGGCCCCAGGGCGTACGCCCAGGTGGCCGCCACCCCCCCGCCTGTCGCCTCCCAAGCCGCCTCCCGGAATACCATCCCCGGCGGCCGCGGCCCCTTTCCCACCCTGACCAGGAGGCACGGGGTCCGTTGTCTCCTGGTGGCGGCCTCGCCCCACGTGGAGACCTACGTGCAGGCGTTGGCACGCGTGGTGGGGCCCGCGGCCGTGGTGGCGGCCTCTAAGATGTTCGGGAAGGTGGTCTTCTTCCTGGCGTCCGAGGCCGCTGCCCAGAAGGCGGTGGAAAGGGGTTTGGCGGTGGGGGGAGTCCACGTTCCCCTCGAGCCTTTGGAGGACCTGGGCGTACGGGTGGTTTTGTCCTCTGTTCCTCCCTTCCTCCCCAATGCCGCCCTACTGCCTTTCCTCTCCACCCTGGGGAGGCCTCTGTCAGTCCTGAGTCCCCTTCCTCTGGGCTGTAAAGACCCGACCCTCCGCCACGTCCTTTCCTTTCGCCGGCAGGTACAAATCCTACTACTGCCGGCGGGACGTGGCGGAGAAGCCCTGGAAGGGTCATTTCTGGTGCCCCATCAAGGGGCCCGGTACCGGGTGTACTACACCATGGGGGAGGCCCGGTGTTTTCTCTGTCGGGCGACGGGGCACGTCCGAAGGGACTGCCCCCTGGCCCGGTTTGGAGAGGCACCCGGGACCCCCGATGCCCGGGAGGGCACCGGCCCTACCATCGCCGGTGGCCCTGACGGTCCGGACCCTGGGGTCGCCCCTCCTCCAACCGTGACCGTCGTCAATCCCGCTCGGGTTCCGCAGGGCCCAGACGAGCGTGCGGGTGCTGATGCTGCCACCGCCAAAAGCGGCAAGGCTGGGCCTGCGGAGGAGAGGGCGGCGGGGTCAGTGACGGGACTCGGGCAGAACCTACCTCGGGGGGAGGTATCCTTTTCCCCTGCTGCCCAGCCCCCATCTACCCTTGCCCCCCCGACGCTGCCCTTGTCCCCTGGCTCTTCCTCCATTCAGGCCCAGCCCTCTTCCTCCGAGGGATGGGAGCTCGCAATGGGGAAGCGCCGAAAGCGTGCTCGGCGTTCCACCCCGCCCTCTGAGGGGGAGGACAACCTCCCTGTACCCATGGGGGTGGACGCTGGGGCCATTCCACCCTCTGAGCCCGCAAGCGATTCACAGCACCACGAAGCGGTCGAGGTGACTGCGGCGGATGCGGGAGAGGTGAACACCTCCCTCCCGGGGTCCCTGCAAGAGGGGGTGTCCATGGAGGATGCTCCCACTGTTCCCGCCTCCACTGAGGGGGCGGCCGCTGACCTTGCCACCGACAGAGATCAGCACCTGGTGGCGGGCGGCGGGCTCGCCTTCCTCTCTCAGGAGGTGGAGGCTTTGGGGCTGACCCCGGCTGCCTCGGAGGGGGATCATCAGGTCCTGGAGGGACAACAACCGACCTCTCCTTCCCCTTCCGACCCGCTGCTATCCCTTCTCCCTGCCTCTGAGTTGCCCCGGGGTGCGACCGTCTGCCCGGCCATCGACAACACCTCGGCCGCGGCCGCGGCAACCCTTGAGGCTCTCAGCGGGCGGGAGATCCCGTTAATATCTGTCACCCCCGGCGCTGAGGCCTCCGGTGCTGCACTCTCTGTGGCACTGGAGCTCAGCGCTGGGGAGACTATTACTACCCCTACCACTGCCATCGATTCTCTGCGCTGCGAGGAGGCACCGCACCCCGGTGCCTCCTCTGCTGAGGCATCTCGCCCTGCTCCTTCTCCTGCTCCCTATTCAAACGCCCTCTCAATCGAGTTTCCCACCCCTCTTCCTCCTCCCCGCCATTCTTGTCTCTTCCCTAATCCCTCACCTCTTCCTCCCCCTACTCTCCTTCCTCGTCTCCCTCCTTTTCCCGATCCCCTCCCTGAACTCTTTTCCTCCCCTTACTCTGTTACTGCCGCCCCTGGGGTTGCCACGTTTAGTCCAGACGTTGGCCCCCGGGAGGCGGTTTTCGTTTCTTCTGCTCCCAGCACATCTGGGGCTGATCTCTCTCCGCCACTGTCCTCTCAGCAGGGACCTCAAACGCCCTGCGTCCCCGTGCCGATGGGTCGCGGGGCTCACGGAGGGGTCTGGCCCCAAGGCGTTCGAGGGCCCGAGGCCCCGACGCCAGACGCGCTGAAGGGCGAGATGCGTGTTTTCTTGGAAGACATCCGTGGCTCCAAGAACAAGGTCGCTCTCGCCCTTCAGCGCTGGGGAGATTTTCATCTCATTTTGCAAATAGTCAGAGCCCTCTTGCGGGAGGGTAAAGGGACCGGGCGGCGGGGGGCCGCGGCTTACCAGCGGGTCCGCAGCTTCCGTGACGCCCTGCTCACTTTTGGGAACGGTCACGGTTTGCTGCGGGGCCCGATGGGGGCCGTCGGCACTCCTGCCAATCAGGATCTTCCCCAGCCCTCTCGATGCCGCCGCTCATCTTTGCCACTCTAAACACCCGGGGCTGCGGGTTGGGCCTCCGTACGTGTCAGGTCCTCTCCTTCCTCCGGAGGGGCAGGTACTCCGTCATATTCCTCCAGGAGACCCACACAGCTCCGGCCGCCGAGGCTAGCTGGCGGCTGGAGTGGGGGGACAGGGTTTATTTTAGCCACCTGTCGGCCCGTCAAGCCGGGGTGGCTACCCTGTTCTCCCCGAACCTGCAGCCCGAGGTGCTGGGGACCGCCGAGGTCGTGCAGGGTCGCCTGCTGCATCTCCGGGTTCGGACGGAAGGGCTGACACTAAATCTCGTCAACATCTACGCCCCGACGTCCGCCCCGGAGAGGCTCCGCTTCTTTCGGCAGGCGTCGGCCTTCCTCGGCACTTTGGATCCTCGCGAGTGCCTGGTCCTGGGCGGAGACTTCAACTGCACCCTCGAGGAGCGGGACCGTACGGGGCTCGAGCAGTGCCCGGCCGCCGCGGACGTCCTCAGGGAGATAATAGACCATCACTCCCTGGTGGACGTCTGGCGAGACCTCCACCTGGGCGAGGAAACGGTGTTTACCTACGTCCAGGTGGCGGGTCGTCGGTCTTTCCACTCCCGGTTGGACCGCATTTATGTGTCTCGTCATCATCTCTTCCGGGCCCACTCCTCCGGCATTCGGCCGGCCCCTTTCTCGGACCACCACTTGGTGGCCGTACGGGCTTCTCTTTCCTCGGAGAGGCCGGGGCCGGCCTATTGGCATTTCAATAACAGCCTGCTGGAGGACGTGGGCTTCGTAGCGTCCTTCCGGGAGTTCTGGCTGGCCTGGCGCGGGCGGCGGTGCGCCTTTCCCTCGGCGCGGCGGTGGTGGGATGTGGGGAAGGTGCGCACGCGGCTCTTCTGCCGTGACTACGCCCGGGGGGCCAGCCGGCGGAGGGATGCGGCGATAGAGCAGTTGGAACGGGAGGTTTTAGAGCTAGAGAAGCGGCTGGCCACCGGCCCCGAGGATCCGCCCCTCTGCGGAGCGTACCGGGAGAAGCGGGAGGAGCTCCGGGCCCTCGAGGACCTTCGAGCCCGGGGTGCCTTTGTTCGTTCTCGCATCCGCCTCCTTCGGGAGATGGATCGAAGCTCCCGCTTCTTCTACGCCCTGGAGAAAAAGAGGGGGGCCAAAAAACACGTCCTCTGCCTTCTGGCGGAGGACGGCACCCCCCTCACGGATCCGGTGGAGATGCGCGAGAGGGCTCGCGCCTTCTACGCCTCTCTCTTCTCCCCGGATCCGACCGACGCCGACGCCCGCAGGGTTCTCTGGAACGAACTCCCGACGGTCAGCGCGGGCGACCGGGACCGGCTAGAGCTGCCTCTCTCTCTGGCCGAGTTCTCGGAAGCCCTCCGTCTCATGCCCACCAATAAATCCCCGGGCATGGACGGGCTGACCGTGGAGTTCTACCGCGTGTTCTGGGACGTCCTCGGCCCGGACCTTGCTAGCGTCTGGGCCGAGTCCTTGGAGAGCGGGGTCCTCCCTGTATCGTGCAGGCGAGCCGTGATCGCCTTGCTGCCCAAGAAGGGGGACCTCCGCGATCTGAGGAATTGGCGTCCCGTCTCGCTCCTCAGCACGGACTATAAAATTGTCGCCAAAGCCATCTCCCTAAGGTTGAAGTCCGTGCTGGCGGACGTGGTCCATCCAGACCAGACCTACACCGTCCCGGGCCGAACCATCTTCGACAACCTCTTTCTGGTCCGGGATCTCTTAGAGCTCGGGTGTAGGGACGGTCTGTCGTTCGCCCTCCTGTCCTTGGATCAGGAGAAGGCGTTCGACCGGATGGACCACGGGTACCTCCTGGGCACCCTGCGGGCCTTCGGCTTCGGGCCCCATTTTGTGGGGTTTCTCCAGGTGCTGTACGCCTCCGCAGAGTGCTTGGTCAAGCTCAACTGGACCCTGACCGCACCGGTCAGCTTCGGGCGGGGAGTACGTCAAGGCTGTCCGCTGTCGGGCCAGCTGTACGCTCTGGCCATAGAGCCCTTCCTCCGTCTCCTTCGCAAGAGGTTGACGGGGTTGGCGCTCCGTGAGCCGGAGACGAGGCTGGTCCTGTCGGCGTATGCCGACGACGTGCTCCTCGTGGTCCAGGACCCGGGAGACCTGGCGCGGGTGGAGGCTTGCCAAGCCGTCTACTCGGCGGCCTCCTCCGCCCGGGTCAACTGGGTCAAGAGCTCTGGCCTGGTGGTAGGGGCCGGGTGGCAGGCGGGCTCCCTCCCACCCGCGCTTCAGGCCATCAGGTGGAGCGCGGGTCCGCTGCTCTATCTCGGCGTTTTTCTTTCTGCCACGCATCCCTCCCCGCCGGAGAACTGGCAAGGTTTAGAGGCCAGGGTGGTCGAGCGGTTGCAGAGATGGACGGGACTGCTCCGGTGCCTCTCCCTGCGTGGGAGGGTACTGGTACTCAACCAATTGGTCCTGTCCATGCTCTGGCACCGCCTCGGCACCCTGGTCCCGCCCCCGGGCCTCCTGGTCCGTATCCAGCAGCTCATGCTGCGGTTCATCTGGCCAGGACTGCATTGGGTCTCTGCAGGGGTTCTCCATCTCCCCCCGGAGGAGGGAGGGCAGGGCCTGACGTGTTTGCGCACGCGGGTTCATGTCCTCCGCCTCCGGGCCCTGCAGAGACTCCTATTTGATGCAGGTAGTCCGGCATGGAGCACGCTTGCGCACGCTTTCCTTCGCCGCCTCCGAGGGCTCCGATACGACCGGCAGCTCCTTTATCTGAGAGGTCTTCCGCGAGACCTCTCCGGGCTGCCGGCCTTCTACCAGGACCTCCTCCGGACCTGGAAGCTGCTTGCAGCGACCAGGTCCTTGGGAGCCACCGTGGGGGCAGACCTCCTCGCGGAGCCCCTGCTACACAATCCCCATCTACGTGTGCAGGCGGCGGAGTCCCCCTTGGTGCGCCAGAGGTTGGTCCTGGCAGAAGTCACCAGAGTCGGAGACCTCCTGGACTACGACCGGGGAGACTGGGTGGATCCTCAGGCGCTCGCCCAGCGCATGGGGCTCTCCACCCTACGTACTCCCCGGCGCGTACTTCAGGAGGTGAAGGACGCTTTGCCGCCCACTGCTCGGGTGTACCTAAACAAAGTCCTGCGAGAGGGTGCACCCCGCCCACCCCTTACCCCCGGCCCTCCCGATCTCTCCATCGGCCCCCAGCCCCGCGTACCTTCCCGACCTCCTCCCCTTCGTCACCTGAGCCGGCTGCACTCGCTGCAGCCAGTCCCCTTCCAAACCGCGCCAAAGAGTCACCTGTACACGCTCGTGCTTCACACGCTCCACTTCCCCACCCTCGTGTCCCGCCCAGACACCAAGTGGCGGGACCTCCTACCATCAATAGAGGGTGGGGAGCCCCGGTGGGCCAGCCTCTATTCGACCTTGGTTCCACGACCCACCGGGGACATCTGTTGGAGAGTCCTGCACGGCGCGGTGAGCACGGGCGTGTACTTGGCGCGGTTCACTCCCACCCCCGAAACGTGCCTCTTCTGTGGCGTGAGGGAGACCCTGGCGCACATCTACCTCGAGTGCGCCAGGTTACAGCCCCTCTTTCGGCTCCTCCAGAACCTCCTGTTGAGGTTCTGGCTGCATTTTTCCCCCCACTTGTTAATTTACGCACACCCCATCCGTGGCCCCACAAAGTCGCGGGACCTCCTGGTCAACCTCCTCCTGGCAATTGCCAAATCGGCAATCTATAAAACCAGGGAAAAGAGGTTGGCCGGGGGAGGGGCCTGCGACTGTGGGGCCTATTTCCGTTGCTGTATCCGCTCACGTATCCGGGCAGAGTTCCAATGGGCAGCGTCCGCTGGCTCTCTCGAGACCTTCGGGGAGCAGTGGGCGCTGTCCGGGGTTCTCTGCTCGGTATCCCCATCCGGCTCCCTCGTTTTAGCCCTTTGACCCTCACACCCGTCCCTGTTTTTTTCATTATTTGTCCCCAGTAATTAGTTGGTTCTCCTGGGTTCTGTGGTCCTCCCCGCAGGCTGGGGGGAGGTCCTTTTGATGTGGGCGGGCTAACGCCCGCCCACCTCCCGGACACCAAATAGTGCCTGAGCACACGGCCTTTCAAACAAACAAACAAACACACTCAGCTCAGCACTCCAAACGCTCCAAACAAACAAACAAACTCCAAACAAACACACACAAGCCCAAAACCTCCAAATATAAGCAGCCACTTACCCCAAGGTGCTTTAGTTTGCTCCTTCCTTCTCCTCCTCCAGGAGAGCCTCTCAAAACTCCCTCCTGTTAGCACTCACCCTGTTCGCGAGCACCCGGTGAATTAATTAGTCACACTGCTTTACACCAGCTGGCGATCTTGGCCAGAGTGAGATGCAGATTGTGGCCCACTTTGTGCCTCGTCAATAGAATTGAGTTCTGTGTCTGAAAACTCAGTGAAAGCAATTGGATATCACCTGAGCTCACGAGGGCATAATTTGGCCTGCAGAGCTTTTATCGATAGAGATGATAAATACGATGGTAAGAACCCACTTTAAACAAGTGTAACTAGGTGAAATTTAATAAGCTATGGCATATAGCAGGTCAGACTAGATGATCTATTGATCCATTCTGGCCCTGATGGATCTCTGAATGGTCAGAGCCTGGGCTGAATGTGCAATAAAAACATTGGGTCTAATTCTCATCACATATTGGTGTAAATCAGAAGTAACTTCACTGAAAATAGTGGCGATTTAGCTGAGTAAAACTGGGGTAAACAAGAGGAAAATTGAGCCCATTATCCTTGTAGCTGTGAACTGAAAGTATTTGACAGAGAAATCACTGTTATAATCAACATGCCATTTTTTCAGTCACATTTCAAAGTAGAAGCATACTTCATGGGCTGTAATTATAACATTCATTTGAATTATTTGGCACCCTATGATGGTCTCAAATTAAAGTCTTATAAATTACCGTTTTCTGGCAAATAGTCTTTCTTCTATCATTTCACACTGACATTATTCCTTGCCATGGGTTAGACTTTATTACAGTAAGAGCTTTTGTTCAAGTATTGTTCCCAAAGCATTGGTCAGATGTTAATTATTTGCAAATGGAGAAAATGCTGCTTCTTGTTCACTTAATCTAACATTGCCAGCTTTTCATTCTTTGTGTGAATATGCTCATGCATGTTAATACGTATCAAAAACCACAAATAGCAAATCATCCGAGATATTGCATTGAATTGTGGTGTGGTGGTGATGTATGTGATTTACATTCCAGAATCAATAACAAAATCTTTTTTTAAATGCTGATGCCTGGCAATTAATATAAATCTATTGAACTCAGTGGAATTTTGCCAGCAGAGAATTTGGCCCTAAATACATAAACACCCATAAAAGTCTATAGCATATGTCTTTCTTCAGCCTTCCTACAAAATATGTTGTTTCTAGATGATTATTGAACAAATGTGATGTAGAATTAGCCCCAGCTACAATATTGTAGATGCTTTTGAGTAGTGCCTTAGTCTAATGTTACTCCCCCCCACCCCCCAAAAAAGAGATAAGAGACTGAATTCCCTAGGGTTCCCCTTCTCATCCATACAAACACATTCTTTCTCTCCCCTCTAGAATCATAGAGCTGGAAGGGTATGTCTACACTACAGCACTAATTCGAACTAACTTAATTCAAATTAGTTAATTCGAACTAAGCTAATTCGAACTAGTGCATCTAGACTTAAAAACTAATTTGAATTAGCGTTTTGCTAATTCGAACTAGCATGTCCACATTGAGTGGACCCTGAACCGAAGTTAAGGCTGGCCGGAACCAGGACTTAAAGTGTGGAGCTGCTGCCTCAGGCTAGCCGAGGGCTGTGCTTAAAGGGACTCAAGCCCCCACCCCAGACAGACAGTTCTCAGGGTTCCTCACTTGCTTGTCTACTTCAATGAGGGACAGCAAAGCAGTCCTGTCTTGGAGTGCCCACACTCGGCACATCAGAGCACTCGGCCATCAGCCCGGCTGCACTTGCTGCAGGCTGCCATCCGGGGGTGTCAATCGGGGGTCTGTCAGGATCCAGGAGGCCCTGCAGGAGAGCTTCCACCCTGAGGAGCCCGCAGAGCCACCCCAGTCTTCCCCATCAGGGGTTTGTGCCCCATTCCTCCCTCACCTCTTTCCACTTACCCCTCCCTAGCCCCCCTTCCTGATGTAAAAAATAAAGGACACATGTTCAAAAATAGAAACTCTCTTTATTTAACAAAACTGGGGGTGGGGGGATTAACCTCTGGGGAGACTGGGAAAAGGAGGTGGGAGAGAGGAAGAGAGAGGGTGGGAGAGGGGAGGTGGAAACCTGGGAGGAGGGAGCTGGAGGGGGGAAGCCAGGGGAAGAAGGAGGAGGGGAAGTATAAAACTATGATATGCCATATCTTCAGTATTGTGTAGAGATGGGGTCTCCTCACCTCAAAAAAGATATTTTGGCCTTGGAAAGGGTTCAGAAAAGGGCAACTACAATGATTAGGGGTTTGGAACAGGTCCTATATGAAGAGAGGCTAAAGAGACTGGGACTTTTCAGCTTAGAAAAGAGGAGACTGAGGGGGGATATAATAGAGGTATATAAAATCATGAGTGGTGTGGAGAGGGTGCATAAAGAAAAGTTCTTCATTAGTTCCCATAATATAAGGACTAGAGGACACCAAATGAAATGAATGGGTAGCAGACTTCAAACTAATAAAAGAAAGTTCTTCTTCACAAAGCAAATAGTCAACCTGTGGAACTCCTTGCCACAGGAGGCTGTGAAGGCTAGAACTAGAACCGAGTTTAAAGAGAAGTTAGATAAAGTCATGGAGGTTGGGTCCATGGAGTGCTATTAGCCAGGGGGTAGGAATGGTGTCCCTGGCCTCTGTTTGTGGAAGGCTGGAGATGGATGGCATGAGACAAAAGGCTTGGTCATTGTTTTCAGTCCATCCCCTCCGGGGTACCTGGTGTTGGCCACTATCGGCAGACAGGCTACTGGGCTAGATGGACCTTTGGTCTGACCCAGTACGGCCGTTCTTATATTCTAAGCTCAGGGCTCAGGGTCGGGGGTCTCACTGCACCAACTTGATTGTCATGCAAACCTGCTCCTGGGTTCGCATGTGGCCTTTGGTGGCCAGGCTGGCAGCTATCCTGCCCTAGACGGCCTCATTCCTGTGCCTAGTGCGGAGGTCATGGACTTTGGAGGTCTCCCCCCAAACCTCGATGAGGTCCACGATCTCCACACTAGACCAGGCGGGCGCCCGCCTCTTGCGGTCCCGGGCAGACTCCTGGGAGCCGCCAGCCTGGTCCTGGGAAGAGGCGGAGGGCTGGGTGACAGCAGGTGGCTGGCTCATGCCGTGCCAGGTGCAGGGTCTGCTGGCTGGGTGCTGGCAGGCTTGCACCTGGCATGGGCACTGTAGCCAGACCGTGCCTCTTTAAGGGCTCCGGGGCCGGGAGGGGGGCAGAAGAGTTTCCCTGGCTTGGCCCAGAGTGGCCACCAGGGCAAGCTGGGAAGAGCTAGCCTCCAACTAGTTCGAATTAAGTGGCTACACAGCCCTTCATTTGAACTACTTAATTCGAACTAGGCGTTAGTCCTCATAGAATGAGGTTTACCTAGTTCGAATTAAGCGCTCCGCTAGTTCGAATTAAGTTTGAACTAGCGGTTTGCATGTGTAGCGCCTATGAAAGTTAATTCGAACTAACGGCTGTTAGTGCAAATTAACTTTGTAGTGTAGACATACCCGAAGAGACCTCAGGACGTCATCAAGTCCAGCCCCTGCCCAAGGCAGGACCCGTCCCAACTCTATTCCCCCCTCTCTTTGTTTAGGAGGTTCATGCGCAAACAGGGTCCAGCAGGAAGGTAAACTTCTCTAATTCATGCTAAATACACAAGGAATGTGGTTGGGGTTGTTCATTCCTAATTGCCAGTAACCCAATGGGAAAGACAACTTACCAAGCTGCCACATTCACATTTGATACTAAAAGGACGTCTTCCCAACGGTACCACTACTTCAGCAGAAGTATTAGAATCATAGGTCTGGAAGAAACCTCAGGGGGTCATCAAGTCCAGCTCCCTGCCCAAAGTAGGACCAACACCAGCTAAACCATTCCAGCCAGGGCTTTGTCAAGCTGGGACTTAAAAACCTCTAGGGATGGAAATTCCACCACCTCCTTATGTAACCCATTCCAGTGCTTCACCACTAGGGATCTAGGGGTTATAGTGGACCACAAGCTAAATAGGAGTCAACAGTGTGATGCTGTTGCAAAAAAAGCAAACATGATTCTAGGATGCATTAACAGGTGTGTTGTGAGCAAGACATGAGAAGTCATTCTTTCGCTCTACTCTGTGCTGATTAGGCCTCAGTTGGAGTATTGTGTCCAGTTCTGGGCACCACATTTCTAGAAAGATGTGGAGAAATTGCAGAAGGTCCAGAGAAGAGCAACAAGAATGATTTAAAGGTCTAGAGAACATGACCTATGAAAAAAGACTGAAAGAATTAGGCTTGTTTAGTTTGGAAAAGAGAAGATTGAGGGGGGACATGATAGCGGTTTTCAGCTATCTAAAAGGGTATCACAAGGAGGAGGGAGAAAACTTGTTCTTCCTGGCCTCTGAAGATAGAACAAGAAGCAATGGCCTTAAACTGCAGCAAGGGAGGTTTAGGTGGCACATTAGGAAAAAGTTCCTAACTGTCAGGGTGGTTAAACACTGGAATAAATTGCCCAGGGAGGTTGTGGACTCTCCATCTCTGGAGATATTTAAGAGTGGGTTAGATAGAATGTCTATCAGGGATGGTCAAGACAGTACTGGGTCCTGCCATGAGGGCAGGGGACTGGACTTGATGACCTCTTGAGGTCCCTTCCAGTCCTAGTGTTCTATGATTCTAGAATTCCCCTCCTGGATGTTCAAGAGTACCCATAGCCAAGGTGTTTCAAGTGCTAGTATTTCCAGCGTTTCCTCTCACAACCAACTGTTTCCTTTTATGTTTGAACCTATTCCCTCTCCTTCCCAATGCAACTTGAGACCATTGCTGCTCCTCCTGTCTTCTGTCACCACTGAGAACAGCCTTTCTCCATCCTTTTTGGATCCCACCTTCAGTTGGTTAGAGGCTGCTATCAAATCTGCCCTCACTCTTTTCTTCTATAGATTAAATAAGCCCAAATCCCTCAGCCTCTCCTCATAAATCATGTGCTCCAGTCTCCTGATCATTTTTGTTGCCCTCCAGTGGACTTTCTCCAGGGTGTTCATATCCTTTCTATAATGGGTGGATGGAAGGGGGGGGCAGGGGGCAAGAATTATATGCAGTACTCCAGATGTGGCCTTACCGGTGCTGAATAAAAGGGAATAATCACTCCTCTAGATCTGCTGGCAATGTTCCTTCTAATGCAGTCTAATATGCCATTAGCCTTCTTGGCTTCAAGGGCATACTGTTGACTCATATACAGCTTCTCATCCACTGTAATTCCTGGTTCCTTTTCTGCAGAACTGTTGCTTAGCGAGTCGTTCCCCAGCCTGTAACAGTGATTGGGATTCTTCCGTCCCAAGTGCAGGACTCTGCACTTGTCCTTGTTGAACCCCATCAGATTTCTTGTCAACCAGTCCTCCAGTTTGTCTAGGTCACTCTGGAACCTATCCATACCCTCCAATGTATCCCTCTCCTCCTATCTTAATGTCATCTGCAAACTTGTTGAGGGTGCAATCCACCCTCTCATCCATATCATTAATAAAGATGTTAAACAAAACTGGCCCTAGAACCGACCCTTGGGGCACTCTGCTAGATACTGACCACTAACCAGACATCGAGCTGTTCACTGTGTACACAGGCTTAGTGAGGCTGAGTGCTATAGCACTGAGAGCATGTATATTTCTTTGTCATCTAGTTATTTTGTATTCCCAAACTGAGGTCTTTCATATTAGGATTACATTCAGTTTATGCTTAGTGTGTGGAGACATCTGCATGATTTTCGAGTAAGTTGTTATCACTATGGTGCTGTGGATTTCCTGCTAGTGGCTGCAGGGTTCAGAACTGCAGCCTCCCCTCCTCTAGTGCTGGATTGCTGGTTTGAGAGATGGATTTTGCACCTTGACCCCAATTTTGCACACTCCACCCACAAAGTCTGGATACTTAGTGACGGTGAAGGTAGTAAAATGCATTAAAATTCTATGGCGATTAATCTGGGTAGTGGGTGACTTGGGCCCATAAGCTGAAAAGAAGCATTAGGCTTCACTATTGCATTTTGATTTCTGGTCAGTCTACTTTATTATACAATGTTATAGATGTTCCTCTTGTTCCACATCTTCAGCCATTTCCATCACTCTTCCTGGCCTACTTATGGTTTCATATCTTAAATTAGTTTATAAGCTCTTAGATGTAAGGTCTCAGAGTGCTGGAAGCTAACAAGTTTCAACTGGAAGCTAACAACACTCTGGTCACTTAAGGCACCAATCTGCTTACCTGGAGAAGAAAAATTGGAGATATGCAGTTAATTAAATGATCAGGATAGTCTGGCTAATGATCCAGTTAGCCATCAGCTGAGCCCAGTATATTCTAAGATATCAAGAAAGAGACTTCTTTTCCCTTCATTCTGTGGGAGAAGGCTAAAGGGCAAGAAACATTGTGAATACTTTGCTGCATGAGATTGTATTGGTGTTAGTGATGGGAATAAATTCATGTGAAAATGACTCTTACTAGAAAGTCTGGGAGGCTTCTGCGGGTTCAGGGGATGTAGTATGCCTCATTGTGGGGTCATTTTTTTTATTTTAGATGCCTGCCACTCATGAGTGTTGTAAATAGATCATTGCAAACAACAGTGTGCTTTGCAGACTAGAAATCATTTACATTGGATTTGGTGAGGAAGTTGCAAAGTGCAAGAGCAATTGTGCCTAAAATGCAGATAAATTCCAGCCCTCAGAGTTCAGACTAATGAAGTGATATTGTATGTTTTTTAAAAAGTGACTGTTTGGTTTTTATAACTACTACTGATCATGGATACCCAATGAGAAGAAACTTATTAAATTTCCTACTAAGCAATGGGGCAAAAGTGCTATCGATCAAGAAAGTAAAATGTAATGAAAGTAACACACAATAGTATCAGTCATGTTTTTTACTGAGTGAACAAAAACTCTGTGTGCAATTTTATTGCAAACTTACTTCTCCTAATGTTACAACACAGTCTTTGGAAAATAGCCCGACAGGTGTGAAATGCCATAAATCAAGTGTCCTATCCTGCAAGGTTTTGTTCAGTTTTTTTGAGGTACTGCTGAGCATCATGAACTCTTACTGAAATGAAGGATGGAGTGCTCAGCAGCATCTCTTAAGAAACACTCGTCCTCAGTAGGGAGTGGATTCCAAATTAGTTGCAATCTCATTAAAATACTATTAAAGAAAACAGCTGTCTGAGTGAGCATGAGCAGAGAGGATGGCTATGGAGAGAGATTAGATAACACATTCATATGGAAACTTTGCAGTCCCAAGGCTCATTCCCAGTAGTAATTCTCCATGGTCAGCAGGCCTGGACCTATGATGTATAAATCCTCTCCCCCATATTTTTAATGAAAAAAATAAATTCCATTAACTACAGTGTGTTTTGATGGAAGATTTTAAATTGTTTCATGTTAAAATTGTTTGCAGTCTTGAGCAGCTTTAGTTTTCCCCTGGCATAGGAAGGTAGATAGGCTTGCTGTCTGCCTCTGATCTCACAGATGGTAAACTTTGTTTCTGAAGTTGGGGTAAGCACTACTTTAATCTTTTTGTCTAGGACAGTGCAAAATACATTAGCACATATTAACTATATTCCATTAATTCAGTAGACGATGTTGGGATATTTGAGCTGAGCCTCCATTTCATTTGCAATCAATATAACTTTGATTAGAGAAACGTATTTTATATACAACATATATATCAGGAACAAGAATTTCAGTGATCTGTTATAATGGTGCCAGCTTTGATATGACAAGCTTAAAAGAAGATGTGTTGATCATCTGTTTGGAAGCAAACAACAAACATGATTTTGGACAACAGCACATTCTTCATGATATTTTGTGAGGTTTCTGTTGATAGTGAAGTGTTGCTGTTCGAGATATAGCAATCATGTCTGAGTTTCTCTATTATATGGACTTCTATTTTTCCTGTTTAGCTGTACGCCTCTTTTACATCACATTTAGCAGACCTGTAATTAGTTTCAATGAATAAATAAATGAAACCTGGTTGATATCAAAAAGAAGGAAAATCAGTGGTAAGTGGCAGCTAGGGTGTGTAAAGACAGCATGTGAGACAGTTGATGGAAGGATAAATGTATGGAACCATCGGATGGAAAGAAAGCTGTCCCTCTCGTGAGGCTGTCTTGTTTAACTGTAAAGTGAATAATGAAACATGCTGAGTTACGATATTGCATTTTAATTGTCATAATGTAAGCTATGGTTGAGAGTGTAGAACTGATCCATGTCAAGCTTATCCTTTTGCCCCTTGTGTGAAGAATTGGCCTGAACATTTTGTAGATGTCTGTAGATATTATTGGTCACTTTGAATCTTGGCTTCACATTTGAGTTTCAATGTGGCTGTACTTCCTTTTCCTTTCACCTTCCTCCTGCACCCCAACCTTGGTCATATCCCTTTTAGGAAAAGCAGGCAATAATGGCCAGACCACACCAATCTGACATGTAGTGGCAGCAATTCTGGTAATTCCATTGATTTTAAGTGTAAGAACAGAAACAGGAAAAAAATACTACCAAAATGAAATATAATCTATTTAACAGATTTTATTTTAAGATAAGTAAACAGAGAACTATAGAAGCAATAAGGGTAGGTCTAGAAGTACTGCTAGGTAACCAGGTGGATGAAGGACAGGGTAGTTCCTCATCCTCTGTTGTACTCCTGCCCTTCTCTTCAGATTCTTTCAAAACATTTGCACGGGATACTTCTTATATTTGGTAGACTTGGTAGAAAGGAAAAGACTGTATGAATTTGTTCTTTTAACCAAAATGTGTTATCAGCTTCATATGGCTAGCTACAATATAATACATTAAATCTGAACTAGCTGTGGAAAAGGAGAAACATGGAGAACAACCCTGCCTTGGGTTAGGATGGACTAATAGGTTTTTCATCACTCACTTCTGTCCTTCTTCGATTTTTAACTTGAAACAGAAAAAGGTGTTCCCTAAATTACTAATGTAACTATAAAATAACCAACATAATTATCTTGTTTTCAATGTTTTAAACAAGGCAAAAGTACTGAGAAAATATATTTGCTGTCAAGATTATTTTCTGTAGGACCTCAAGTATGATGATTATATGATGCTTAAATAAGCTATTCTCTTTCATCTTAAAACTGGTCCCATTTGAAAATTATTTGTACACATGTATTATGGATGGCTCATTTTTTTTGTAGAAAATAATTTGCCACTGTATAGTTTTGACTTGTTTCATACTTCATTCTCCCTGGTAAAATGAGTGATTGGAAACATAAACTTCAAATGAATATTGTCCTGATAGCATATAAGATGCATGATACCTCATGATTACATTATTTTCGAGGTTTAAGATAGGTAGGTAAGTTACAGATCTTCAATCATGTGTTTGTGCTCAAAGTAGGCAGTAACAGAAGTTTATGATATATAAAATATTTCTATGTAATTAGTGTTATGAACTTTTTATGGAGATTTCTAGACTCTGAGAGCAACAAGCCTTTTTTGATTTGTCACTCTGAAGGAATACAAGTGCTCATGAATTTATTCTAAATAAAATTCTCTAGTCATGCTTGGTAAAATTAGAAATCTGTTGCAGATTAATGAACCAGCTATTTGTCTGCTAGGTTAAATGTCCTAACACAATCTTAACGAGCTGTGTCGTCTTTTAACACACACAAAGGACTAAATTACCTACTGAAAGACTGACATTATGTAAATGTAACATTTTATAAGCTGGACCTTTAACCTTCTGATCAAATTACTGTCTGAATTATGCTCCAGTGTGAGCATCGACCATAGAAATGACTCCTGCATGAATGACTTTCATAACTCTGGGGCTTGCAATATTCCCATAGTAAGTATTTCAGCTTAATAGTTTGTGTATGCAGCTCAAATTCTTCTTTAACAAGAAAAAATAGAGGCATGAAAGAATTTAGGCCTACAATATGATGGGCCAAATTCTACCTTAATCTTTACTACTGCTGCCTCAGTTGTAACTGAGAGCAGAATTTGAGCCAGTGAATCAAAACTTGTTACTGCAAAGATTCATCCTTCATACTCAAATTCTGAATCTCTTTGCAAATTGATAGTATGTCTTTTATTTTTAGATATGACTTCAAGAGACAGATTTTTAAAAACCTAAATTGTCAAAACATAAAAGCAGGGAGCAGTTTAAATGTGTGAATTGTGAGGAGCAATAAACAACATAACTCCTACATTAGCATAAAAACTAATTATGTTTATATGTGATAGTTGGCATGAAATTTGCTCACTGCAAATAGCAGAGCTCTTGTACAGAATATCTGATCAGTTTACATGTACTATATCCTTAATTTTTGTAAATCAGATTATTCATATTTCACTCATTCAGAAACTAAAAAAGTTAGCAGAACAAATGTACTTTAGTAAATGTGGGAAACATAATATTTCTTATTAAGTGTTCATTTAGTCAACTATTACAATAATTGCCCAGATAGCAATTTACAAGGAGTAATTATGCCTCATGGCACATCTATAATGAAACTATTCTTATCCTCTTTGCAACTGTGTGAAACTGAAGTGCCCAATGACAGTCATTTGCCTAAGGTCATAGTTAGCCAAAGGCAAAGTCAAATATCCACTTAATATGAAGTCTCCCTTTTCTTCTTTTATCATTTCCATGAAAGCACAGATGAAAATTCTCTCATGTGGGCCCCAGTGTTTCATGATCCAAGTTGTTCTCCTCATCTTTTGCGCACAGGGGCACTTTTTTTTAGCCCTCTCTATTTTAACAAAGTTTGGCCAACAGACAGAGCTGCTTCGCGAATTGACTGGCTCTCTAGCTCCCTAGTGACTCACTTCCAGCCAAGGAAGTAAAACATTCTTCTAGGCTTCTTGTCTTTATCCACACAAAACCTTGTTCTGTTATACTTGTTTATTGTTTTTGCTTTCACGGGTGCCCCTCTGGAAAGGAGAGTACCCTTGGAGAACAGGAGTCTGTAGGAGAGTATAATTGGAGGAGAAAATAGGCCCATATAGCAAGCCTCGCTAAGACAAAATGGCTCTTGCACATAGTTCAACTGTGAAAGATACCACTTTCCTCACTCCACAGCAGTGTGGCAGGACAGCTTGTAGTTGTTTGGAGCAGAAATTCATCAGGAGAAGCTGACTTTGCACAATCTCCAGTTGTCCCTGACTATTTGGTGTTTCTGAACAAGGTGAAGAATGGCAGCAAGCAATGACTCCAATTGCTGCAATGTGAGAGACACTTTAAACTGATTGATGCAGAAATTCAGTAGCAGAACCTGGCATTTTGGAAGTAACAAACAAGAGATTCTTGGCTGGGCGTGAGGTGGGATATATTTGTTGGGGGACAGAGGAGGTTAGTGTGTTTCTTCTTCTGACTGGAGCAAAATATGGTGTCCAGGAGTGTCCCCAAGAGTTTATCAGTAAGTCAGGGTACAACTATCCTTTTCACACTGCCATGGTAACTAGCTATTTTTTTACCCCAGTGGTTCAAAGATGGGTCTTAGATGATCAAGGATGGGGTAAGTGTCTTGAACTCCTATGTCCTTCATGGTTCTGTGATCCACTTCTGACTGAAAGTAGCTATGACTCTCTTAGGCTTGGGTTTAGTTTCAAACAAAAACCTATTCAGATACCTCTTGTTTATTATCAGTTCCCATTCCATCAGGGGTTTAACCTACATAAGTTGGCAGAGTTGTTGATACCAGTTTACCTTCTATTCTCCTGATTTTTTAAGTATGGCTTAGTACATTCCTCTATTTTACCACTGCTTTCTCTGAGGTTCTTTTCTTTTTGCAGGATGCACAGAACAATCTAGTTCCTACTGCCATTCTATCTGTACCAATAGACCTGTTCTCTGCTTGGCTTTCCAAGGAGCAGTGTGATCTAACCCAGCCTGCTTTTTGCCATACCTGCTGATTGCTTTTCTTATCAAGGTAGCAAAGCAACCTATTCCATATGGCCAGCCCAAGAGTGATGGGATGGAAGGGAAGGGAAATACAAAAAAAAAAAACTCCGAAGTAAAACACCCTTCAACACCCTTTCAAAATTTTCAAGCCTTCTAAATCAAATGACAAAAAATTGACATGGTAAGGCTGTACACAGGAATTTCTGTGGGGAGGGTGCTTTTTTTTTTTAAATGGGGACTGCAATTTTTTTTTTAAATAAAAGGAGCTAAAAATAGTCATGTAATGAGTGTGCATAAGAGAGGTTAATTAAAAATTCGAGTGGAAAGAATGATTGGTAAAATGATTTTGTTAGAACATAGAGGTTTTATATACAATAATAGAGGTTTTATAGAAATTACTTTCTCGGATCATGGTGGGCAGCACAGCCGTCATGGCCCCGCCCCTTTCCCGTGTCTGCCTCTGCCTGCTGCTGCTGCTCTATCTGGTTGGCAAGGCCAGTGCCTGGTGAGCATAACTGGTGCTTCGGGCCAGTGGGGCCAGGCCTGGACTGCTCCTATCGGATGGAGAGCGCTGTTCCTCCAGCCCTGCCACACTGCCCTAGACTACCCTTTCCCCCACAACTCAGCGCTCTCCCATCCCACTAACAGTTTGCTTATGCTCGCCTGGTGAGTCATTGGGGGTGCATTCGCCCCCTTCACACTCATCCCTGTGTACAGGCATGCATAGGGCTGGAAGAGACCTCAGGAGGTTATTGAGTCCAGTCTCCTGCTAAAAGCAGGACCAATCGCAACTAAATCACCCCAGCCAGGGTTTTGTCAAGCCGCGACTTAAAACCTCCAGGGATGGAGATTCCACCACCTCCCTAGGTAACCCATTCCAGTACCTCACCACCCTCCTAGTGAAATAGTTTTTCCTAATATCCATCCTAGACATTCCCCACTGCAACTTGAGACCATTGCTCCTCCTCCTGTCTGTCACAACAGAGAACAGCCTCTCTCCATCCTCTTTGGATCCCACCTTCAGTTGGTTAAAGGCTGCTATCAAATCCCCCCTCACTCTTTTTTTCTATAGATTAAATAAGCCCAAATCCCTCAGCCTCTCCTCATAAATCATGTGCTCCAGTCTCCTAATCATTTTTGTTGCCCTCCAGTGGACTTTCTCCAGTGTGTTTATATCCTTTCTATAATGGTGGGCCAGAATTGGATGCAGTACTCCAGATGTGGCCTCACTGGTGCTGAATAAAGGGGAGTAATCACTCCTAGTTCTGCAGGCAGTGCTTCTACTAATGCACCCGATATGCCATTAGCCTTCTTGGCTACCGGAGTGCACTGTTTACCCATATCCAGCTTCTCATCCACTGTATCCCCAGGTCCTTTTCTGCAGAACTGCTGCTTAGCTAATCAATTCCCAGCTTGTAGCAGTGTTTGCGATTCTTCTGTCACATGTGGAGGACCTTCCACTTCTCCTTGTTGAAATGCATCAGATTCTTTTGGCCCAATCCTCCAATTTGTCTAGGTCACACTGGAGGGTAGGGATAGGGTCCAGAGTATCTCCCTCTCTCCCTAGCTTAGTGTCATCTGTGAACTTGCTGAAGATACAATCCATCCTCTCATCCAGGTCATTAATAAAGATGTCAAACAAAACCGATATTTCAGCACAGAGGCTGCAGAAGTGGATCTCTGACTGTGGTGTGTAACTAAGCAAACACTTTTGTTCATGCCCTTTGCAGAAGGGTTTGGGTATACCTGCCATGGTGTGCTCTGGGCTGATATGTGAGAGACCCTTTCATTCTACTGACCCCAGCACAGTTTCCCTGTACGCAGCCCAAGAATAAGAATTGTGCCCAACTTCAACTATTTGCTCCTAATAAGTAGAGGGTAGGGAGCGCAATTCTCAGCTGGAGCTAGTCTTCATGTTGCTAGCATTCTAAAAACAGAATAGCATGGGACCCAGGCTAGCCATCCAGAGACAGACAGGCTAGTAGCTGCATTCCTAGGCTCATACTCAGAATAACTACTCTCTCATTTTACAGTGCTGTTGCAACCACCATGTTTACTTCTCTACTCCATGAGATTAAGCTCAAGTATGTCTCCTCCAGGTTGGGAATCACACATCCCCAGCTCCAAGTGTCCACTTCCCCACAGGTTCATTAGGAGCATACTCCACCTCAAGAAACCCTCTTCACTTTTACAGATGGGAAAACTGGGGCAAAGAGCAGCACAGTGAAGTGCCCAAGCTCACGCAGTGGCTCAGTGGCACATCTGGGAAGTCTTGTGTGTCCCCTGCTCTGATGGCTGGACAGTGTGTTCCTGGGGAAATGGGGGGAGGAGAAAAAGCTACCTGGATCTGTTGGCTCTGTGGAAACACAAGGAGCCCTGCAGTGGGAAGGTGTGAGGCACAGGCAACCCGGAACTGTTGCACTAGAGGTTCAGCTGGGACTTTGCCTGGTGCGGCAGGAATAGCCACCCTTGCTATGTCTCCCCTTGGCAATGTGAGGGGCTGGGGGGGGGTTAACAATCAGCAAACTCTGGCTTTAGCCCCAGCCTGTCGTGTCCCATGGCCACTGCTGCCACAGCAGCCAGCCTGAGCCCTCCCCTCCCGAGACGCAAGGTCTCGTGCCTGCCAGCCCCATCCTTGTTGCCCCTCCCTTTTTCACAAGCACGCACTTTGCCTAGTGCTGTTGCAGCCTCTGCCGGTCATGGAGGAGGCATCACCCCAGGCAGGAGCCCCTCCTGCATGCTCCAGCTGGCCAGGGGAAGTTTGGGGCTGATTTTCATCTCCCCATCCCCAGAAGTAAGGTCCCGCTCCTGCCTCACTCCTGGCGGCAGGGCTAGGAAATCAGCTCCAGCCTTCTCCAATCTGGCCAGAATTGGGACCCTGAGGGACCATAGGGGGGTGCATTTGCGCCCTTCACACACACCCTGCGTACAGACCAGCATGGGGTCTCAAAAATCAGTCTTCCCAGAGATTTAAGTTGCCCATCTTCATCCATCTTATCACCCCCTTCTTTCTCTGCACCAGTTTCGGCAAGGAAGGATAATATTGCAAATCTCATTTTGTCAGAAGCAATTATTCCTTTTCCAGAGGATTTTTTGGTGCCATTTAACAATCTCCCTGGTAGGAAAGAGAACACACAGATTTCACCCAATGATGGGTTTGTCCATGTCGGTTGACTGTGTGAAAGGTGCTTTCTGCATGAACTGCTGGCCTTTCTGATTATGATTCCTCCTCAGGAATTTTTGTAGTCCTATAAAGAATCCTGTCCCTATCTGCCAATTGTTTAGTGGTACTACTGCTACCTTCCCACTCCAGGCAATGCCCTCTGAATTTTCTTGCATTCGTTGTTTTTGTTGCATAAAAAAGCCTCCACCTGAGCTCACTAGATTTATATACATGGATTTTCTAAAGCTAAATCAAACTGTAAGGTCTAAGGTTTTAAACTGCAACTTATTGTGATCCTTGTCAATCTTTGTAATCTGTGTAACTCTCAAACTTACTGTAAACTGCAACTTTGTAATCTTTGTAACATGCAGCCACCTTGCTTGTAACTTTCCCTAAACTGCATTCTCCCCTGAGTGAATGGAGAGAGAGTGTGAGTGTGTTTGAAGAAGGCTTGGAACAATGGACCACATGGCAATGAGTCATCACAGTATGGGAGTGCTCCCTGCTGGATAAAGGGAAGTCTGGGCATGCTCTCTGCTGGATAAAGGGAAGTCTGGGCATGCTCTCTGATGACAAGGTGAATGAGTCACAGGAGCCATTCAGACACTATATAAAGAGAAGGAGCACATGTGAGACTCTCTCTTTTTCCTTCCACTGATCTTGAGAAGCTCCCCTCCAGGGTCTTTCCTCCTGACCAGCTTCCCCAGTCATGATGAGCAGACAGACCACATGCCTTGGCTCCTTCTGCAACCTATATGTCTGTGTAAGTGTGTGATTGCCTGAGGGCAGGAATGAATGGGTGTGAATGAGTGAATGAATGGAGGGGTGTGTGCTTGCTTGTTTGTCTCTGTGTGTGTGTGAGAGAGAGAGAGAGAGTTCTGTCTTCTTTAGCTTAAACCTTTGGTGGCTACTTTCTCCTCTTTAGTTTTACCTAGTGGAAATAAACCCATACTAGTGTAACCCTGGGTGGTCTCCAGTGAGAATATTTTTGGGGTAACAGTTTTCTCAACACTTCAGTAGTATTTCTGATAGTTAGTCTCTGGCAGGAAAGATATAGATGATTTGTTGGTAGTCCACCACTGTGAGATTCTATATGTTCATACTGACCAAATCTTTCAAGCACTGGATTACCTCAAAATCATCCATTTTCAGAAGCCTGTAGAGGCTTCTCAAGATCTGGCCCACCTCTGTCAGAATTTCATGGCCCTAATCTAGTTGTTCAAGGAGAGATTTCGCAATTCATATTTTTTCTAGGAACTTCTCAAATTTTTTCCTCAAGGAGAGTCTGGGACAAATCCTGTCAGTTTGTGTGACAGTGACCAGATTTGGAAACTGTTCTTCAGTAAATCATATGACTATCCTGCTTATCCGGGAAATCTCTAGAATTATAAACTAGATTCTTTTACATCTCTTGAGTGGGTTCAGATAGGTCCCATTCCATTCTAAGCAAATGGTTCTCCCAGGAAGCTCATTGGAACATCTGCCTAGAGCAGTGGTCTCCATCCTTTTTAAGCACAAGATCATTTTTTGACTTTAAGTGCAATCCAAGATCTACCTCAAACCCAAATACCCTTGTCCCGTCTCCTTTGTGCTCCTGTGAGGCCCCCCACCCCTGCTCATTCCATCCTCCCTCCCTCCTCCCTCCCCTGTCCTTCCTCACTTTCAACAGTCTGGGGCAGAGGGTTTGGGTGCAGGCTCTGGTCTTGGATTAAGGAATTTGGAGTATGAGAGGGGCTCTGAGCTGAGCCTGGGTCAGGCACTTGGGGTACCGGAGGGGGTTCTAGGTATAGGCTGTGGGAGGGTGTTTGGATGCAGAGGTCTCGGGGCTAGGGCAGGGATTTGGGGTGCAGGATGGAGATCATGACTGGGGTAGGGTTCTGGGATGTGGGCACCAGCTGGGCACTGCTTACTTCAGGTGGCTCTTTGGTGGTGGTGCAGTGGGGCTAAGGCAGGCTCACCCCTGTCCTGGCTCTGCACCACTCCCAAAAGCATCCAGAAAACTCCATCCCAAGTCCTGTTGTTCCCCTTCTTTGCTCTGTGGAGATAGGATACAGGGTGGGAGTGGAACACCTTGACATCAGCGCCCCCTCTTCTTCCTGCCCTGCCCTGCACAGAAAGCAGAGGCTCCTGAGGGGACAGCTCCAAGGCAAAGGGCAGGAGATGTGCAGCAATTGGGGGAGGGGAAGGGCAGCTGAAGTGCTGGATTGATAACCTCGTGGCCAAACCTGTCAGGATCACCTGTCTAAGGCTCCAAGATCTACTAGTAGATCCCAATCTACTGGTTGGTGACCACTGGCCTAGAGTTACAAATAGTTCATGTGGTTGTTCTCTGTAGTTTTATATTTCCTTCTGGATTTGGTTGCCATTCACTCAATAATATGATTTTGGTGGCATTCTTGCACTTCTCAACTAAAATAAGTACAAGTTAAAAATCCTGTATGGAACCATGGAAATGCTCTTGATCTTGGATCAGGATGTTCTGCAGAGTACTTATTATTTGATTAATTATAGCAGTGCCTGGTAGGCACTGAAGTCTCAGTTTTCCACATGTCAGTTCATCATCCTTGGTCTATCTTGACTGGGGGAAACTTTTATTCATAGATCTTCAAACTCTGAGACCTTGGCAGTTCTTGCCACGGCACCTAAGAGGTTTTATCTTCTGGAGCATGAATACTTTGGAGAACTCATAGACTTCCCACTCAAACTGAGAAACTATCCAGGAATCTGGGTTTGTCAAGGGATTCAGAGAACTGGATTATCACAGTGCTCTCGAATAGGCAAAAGAAACCTATTTTGTTTCACTCCCAAGTATATATTGAAACTCCTTCTACATGGCCTTAGAGTGGGGTGGGCAATAACATGGCAGCGCTTTGCTAGGGATGTGTCTACACAGCAGTGTTATTTCAGAATAATGGCCGTTATTCCAAAATAACAATGCTAGCGTCTACACAGCAATTCCATTATTTCAAAATAAATTCGAAATAACAGATGGCTTATTCCAACTTCTGTAAACCTCATTCCACAAGGAATAATGCCTTGGAACGCTCCACTGCTGCTATTTTGAAATAGCTCCTGCCCAGGGCCATTTAAAGTAATTACTCCCCAGTGCCTCCTAAATCGAGGTAGCATACCCACATTAGGGAAGCCTGCCTTGGACTAATTTTGAGACTAATTTTGTAGACAAGCTATTTCGAAATAAGCTATTTCAGAGTATTTCTTCTGGAATAGCTTATTTTGAAATAAGTGTGCAGAGTAGCCATACCCTAGGGTTAGCCCCTGGTGGGCTACCACTGCTATATTTACCTGCATGGCTTCAGGTACCAGTGATTGTAGCTCCCATTGGCTGTGGATCACCATTCCTGGCCAGTGGGAATGGCAGTAAGTGGCACAGATTGCGACACAGCCAATGGGAGCTGCAATTGTCAGTACCTGTGGCCGTGCAGCAAAATATAGGTGTGGGGACACGGCAGAAGCTGACCCTGGCAGACCGGATCTGACCCACAAGCCAGTATTTGCCCACCCTTGGTTTAAAGTCTTGTAGCACATTCCTTGCATGTCTAGTTATTTTTCCTCAGCACCCTCTGATTTCCCAGTTCTTTAATGATATGTTCCTACAGAGTTGCAATGAGGACACTAGCAGGTAATTCATGTATCTTTTTTTTTTGATATATGGAGAAGTCTTTCCCATACATTCATGTAAATGTTTTTCCTATTAGCAATTACACAGGCCATGAAAGTTAGTGAGTTTTCGTCTGGAATTCTTTTCACCCTTGATGTGGTGATAGTAAGATCTGCACCAGAATTTTCTGTCTCCCAAAATTGTTTTTCACTTGCCTTCTTTGTGTGCTAAGTCTTTCCACAATTAGGAGAATCAGTTGCACACTTTAGATATGGTCAAATTCTATTTACACAAAAACTAATCCTTGTTTGGTGGGTAGGGTTGCCAGGTGTCCAGTATTCACCCGGACCGGTATTTTTGCCTCCTGTCCGGTAAAAAAAATCAGAGAATACCGGACACCTAAAATGTTAATGGGTAGCAGGTTTAAAACTAATAAAAGAAAGCTCTTCTTCACACAGTGCATAGTCAGCCTGTGGTACTCCTTGCCAGAGGAGGCTGTGAAGGCTAGGACTATAACAGAGTTTAAAGAGAAGCTAGATAATTTCATGGAGGTTAGGTCCATAAAAGGCTATTAGCCAGGGGATAGAAATGGTGTCCCTGGCCTCTGTTTGTCAGAGGCTGGAGAGGGATGGCAGGAGACAAATAGCTTGATCATTGTCTTCAGTCCACCCTCTCTGGGGCACCTGGTGCTGGCCACTGTCGGCAGACAGGCTACTGGGCTAGATGGACCTTTGGTCTGACCCAGTACGGCCATTCTTATGTTCTTATGTTCTTTTCTGAATTTTTCCCCGGCCAGGAGGCGAAAATGCCAGGCACCTGGCAACCCTACAAACAGTCAGTGCCCGGCCTCCCCCCCGAACTCTCCCGGCTCCCAACACCCCAACCCCAGCCCCCATGCTTACCTGGCTCTCCAAGGCTGCTGGCACAAAATAGCTGCTGGCCAAAAGACCTAGGGGAAGCAATGCTTTCCCCTGGGTCTTAGTGCTCAACCAGTCCCCTGTTCCTATCCCTGCACTCACTCTGAAAGGGGACATGCTGTTGTTTTTTGTTTTGTTTTGGTTTTTTTGCTCAACAACTTTGGTCCCCCCCCCTTTTTTTTCCTTCAACAGAATTTTTTCCCTTTTTTGGGGTGTGCGTGTGTGTGTTCTGTATTTTTGTTTCAACCATCTGGCAACCCTATTGGTGGGGGGGAGGGATGGATGCTACTACAGGACTAGTTGGCTAACTTACAAAGGCAGTGTAAGGCACCTATAGATGTTCTTTAGGGGTACATGTAGACTACAGGCTTTTGTTGACAGAAGTTTTGTTGACAGATACTGTCGACAAAGCTTCTGTCGACAAAGAGCATCTATACTACATCCAGTTCTGTCAACAAAGCAAGTCGCTTTGTCGACATGACAGTGTAGACGCAAAGGACAGTGTAGATGCAATAACGCCTTCTGTTGACAGAACTCTGTCGAGAAAAGGCATTATTCCTTGTAAAATGAGGTTTATGTTGTTTATTCCTTGTAGAATGACGTTATGTCAACAGAACTCAGTGGCACTGTAGATGCAGGTATAGTTTTGTTGACAAAAGTCCACTTTTGTCGACAAAACCCTGTAGTCTAGACACACCCTAGGTGGATAAATTCTATAGATTGTCAGGCCTACAGACTTCATGAAAGATCTCCCTACTCCTGTAAGGGCTCACTTAGTCAAGATGTGGACATTTCCAGTGCAAAATGGCACAACCAGGTCATTCAGATTGTTTAGTTGTAACACTGTCTGTTTTTCAGTGTATTTTCTTATCCATTGCTTTCAAATAAATATGTTGTCTTTTCTGGTTAGGCTTTTAGACAGACAGTTCTGCAGTCTTGCTCTTGGTTTTCAGTCATTAAAACCTTTCATATGGTGAGGGAAGGATGAAGAAGAAAATAAAAAAAACACACCCTCAAATAACTTTTTTTTTCCCAGGATAAATTTTCTTAATGTTTTTAATTTTCCCTCCCATTTGTGGATTGATTTTACTGCTAGTTACTTCTTTTAGTAATGGAACATGGAGCACCAGATGTCCACAAGGGAGAAAGGTAAGTATATTTGATCAATTTGTAATTTTCCCTTCCTTGAAGTGAGCATGCAGTAGTCTCTTAGGGTACTTCTACGCTGGGGCGCTATTTTGGGATACTTCTGGTATTGCGAAATAGCTGTTCCGCGTCTTTTGAACAAGCCTGTTATTTTGAAATATAATGGGCTTGCTATTCCAACGTCCTTGTAAACCTTTTTCCACGAGGATTAAGGGAAGTTTTGGAATAGCGCTTTATTTAAAAATGTTGTGCGGTATGGATAGCACCAAGTTACAAAATACACTATTTCAAAATTAACTCAAAATAAGCAATGCAATTTGCATAGCTCAAATTGCATAGCTTATTTTGAGCTGAAGGTGCAGTGTAGATGCACCCTGAGACCCCTCCCCTAAATTCCACTTAGAAGGGAAATACCTGATTTTTTTGGTGCTAGGCATTGTATAAACACAACAAAAAGATGGCCTCTGCCCCAAAGTGCTTGCAATCAATCTAGCATGGTGGCAAGATACTTTGCTGTTAAATGCGAACACTATGAAAGGGACATCTAGATCTACGTTTCTTTCACACATACACTTAGTATCATCATCTTACAACTATGACAATGCTTGGCCAACATCAGCATAGGATGAAAAACATCTGGTATAAGTTTAATCTAGGCAATATTAAAGAGATGTTAATGGAATGGAGGATACAGTTTGAAGAACTACTTCCACCATATCATCTTGTGTCAAGGATGTCCATCCCTAGAATTTTACATTGTTCTGTAACATAAGGGTATGTCTACACAGCAAAGTGATTCTGAAATAACAACCGTTATTTCGAAATCACTTTCCTAGCATCTACACAGCCAAACCGCTATTTTGAAATAAATTCAAAATAGCGGAGCACTTATTTCAAATTTGGTTAACCTCATTCTTCGAGGAATAAAGCTAAATTCGAAATAGCTAATTCAAAATAAGTGCTGTGTAGACGCTTATTTCGAAATAGGGGGCCTCCAGCCCTTCCCAGTGTGCCCTGGTGGCCACTCTGGGCCAAACCAGGAAAACTCCTCTCCTCTCCCCCAGCCCCAGAGCCCTTAAAGGGGTAGACTCTGGCCACAGTGCCTGTGCCGGCTGCAAGCCTGCCAGCACAGAACCAGTAATCACTGCCCCTGACCCAGTGGTCCCTCCATGAGCCAGGCAGCCAGTGCCAGCCAGCCCTCCACTGCTCCCTGGGCCCAGTCCCCCAGCTCCCAGGAGCCTGCCAGGGGTCGGAGAAGGCAGGCGTCTTCCTGGTCCAGTGCAGAGTTCATTGACCTGATTGAGGTTTGGGGGGATGCCTCCAAAGTCCATGATCTCCGCACTAGATGGAGGAACGCGGCCGTCTACAGACAGATGGCCACCAAAGGCCACATGCACACCCAGGATCAGGTGCGCATGAAACTGAAGGAGCTGCGGCAGGCCTATGTCAGGGCCACATGGGGCAGCTCCCACACAGGGGCAGACACCTGCTTATTTTGACACCCTGGACCGCATCCTGGGGGGCGGGATGGTCCGTGCCAACCTGGGGGTCATCAATCCTGGAACAGAGGGCCCTTACCAGGGCATGGAAGAGGAGCGCCAGGAGCTGCAGGAGCCGAGACGGAGTGTGCCATGCAGCCAGAACCCCCGAGCCGTCCCAGCCGATTGTCACCAGTGTCATCCGGGGAGGCAACAACATGTGAGTGCCATCACTGCCTTATTGGGGGGGGGGGGGGCGGAGAGGGAGACCAGGGACCGCGCACATGGGCCTTGCTGACCATGGATCATGCAGCAACCTGTGCACGTGCAAGCATGTGCCTGCCACCCCTGGGCACGTGGCCCCAGCTGGCTACCACACAGGGGCCGTGGCCTATTAGCCACATGCATGTGTGAAGAGACATGACATGCTCCTGACCCCAGAGTGGGACACAGCAGGACGCCCTCCCTCCACAAGCCCATTCTACAGAGAGGCAGGGGACATCTACCCCCCACCTCAGCCACACTATACACAGCACAGGGGCATGGGTGTGGTCTTGGGGCAGCTCCCACTCCCGGGGATAGCAGGACATTCCGAACATGGCCTGTGTGCAAACACGTCGGCTCTGATGGTGCAGGGAACGGTCATCCTCACCTTGCACAGGGGGGGCTGGGCTTCACCCACTGTGTCCCCAGGGATAAATGACCATTTCTCTTGTTTCTCCACAGCTGCACCAGCTGCGCATACAGGGTGCACCACCCCGCCCGGGACATGCTCCTGTACCCGATGGCTCTGCAGGACCACCTGTGCAGGTACCAACAGCAGCACCTGGGGACACTGCGAACCCTGTACCGCACCCTCCAGAACTGAGTGCAAGAAGACCTGGAGCTCCGGCGGGAGCAGCTTGCCCAGGGCTGTGCTATCTGCCAACACCTGCAGACCCGGTGCAGACCGTGCTGCCTCCTGCCGCTCCAGCCCCTGCTGCCTCCCCAGCTACCACTCCTCCTCCCACTCCTTCTCCCCTTCCCGCTTCTCCCTCCACCTCCTCCGCACCCTCCACCCCCTCCAATCCCTCCCATCCCCCTGGGGACGCCGAGGCACCCACATCCGCGGTGCTGGGAGACAGTTGGCCCGGTGAGACCCCTACTCCTGAGCCATGAGCTTCCCCTCCCCCTTCTTCCCCTTGCTTCCCCCTTCCAGCTCCCTCCTCCCAGGTTTCCCCCCCCTTCCCCTCTCCCACCTCCTTTCCCCAGTCTCACCAGAATTTCATTCCCCCCCCCCGCAGTTTTGTTAAATAAAGACAGTTCATGTTTATGAAAAAAACATGTATTTTATTGTACATTAGGAAGCGGGGCTGGTGGGGGGGGGGTAAGTGGAAGGACGTGAGGGAGGAATGAGGCACAAGCCCCCAGTGGGGCAGACCAGGGAGGCTCTTAGTGCTCCTCAGGGTGGAAGCTCTCCCACAGGGCCTCCTGGATACTGACAGCCCCTCGATGAACCTTCCGGATGGCAGCCTGCAGCAAGTGTAGCCAGGCTCGCAGCAATGCATCTAAGAGAAGCACCAGAGTGTCCAGGGATAGCTCTGGCTCCATGTTGCAGAGTGCTGTGATGTTCCGAGTGAGGGCAACCAGAGCACGCAGAGACAAAAATGCTTTGCTGTCCCTCATTGAGGTAGACAAGCAAGCAGGGAAACCTGAGAACTGGCTGTCTGAGGGGGAGGAGGGGGGGCCCTTTAGGCACAGACCTCAGTTAGCCTCAGGCAGCAGCCCCACACGTAAGTCCTGACCTGGTGCCCTGCTGGAACTGGTTCCGGCCAGCCTTAAATGCGATTCACAGTCCACTCAGTGTGGACGTGCTATTTTGAAATAGCAAAATGCTATTTCGAAATGCATTTTGTGTGTAGACGTGTTATTAACTATTTCTAAATAAGATATTTCGAACTAATGCTGTAGTATAGACATACCCTTAGAGATCTGACAGATGTTTAGCTTTGCTGGAGTTTGTAACGTCATGGCCCCAAAAACCTTCTTACCCTAATTTTGACTAGAAAATTGGTGCTCCATCCTAACAAAGAATTGCTTGGTCATATTGAATATGTTCACAACACCACGGTTTTCAAGAATTGTGACTTCAATTATAGCGTACAAATTTTGACATCTCAAGAGTTGATTTTTATCTGGTTTATGGTGTGAAACACTCATTTTGGTTCTGTGTTCTCTCTGGGCATGAAAATATGCATAGGTTTTCTGAGTACTCTATTAGCATAGACATTGCCTAATTTACTCCGATTTTCTATTGGTGTAACCAAGAGCAAAATTTGGTCCTGAACAGTATCTCTTTGACATTTCAAAAAACTGAAAAAGTAGGCTAAACTTTAGGTAAAGATTAGGTTCTAAAATAATTTCCGGAAGCCCTTCATAAATATGACATTGATTCATTGATGTACAGACCATTAGCCGACAGTCTCCTCTATTCATCTATCATTTCAATTATTTCCAGACTTCCCAGAGGTCTTTGACAAATGGGAGACAATTTGCATTTTGTACATTAATGACCTTCATAGAATTGTAATTTTTTCTCCATCATATAATTATATTTTGGTTTTGTTTTCCCCCTTTCAAATGCTGTAAGCAATCGATTTGTAATTGAATCGATTTGCAGGTGGTGAGGGTGAGGCAACAGGATAAATGGAAGGAAGGACAGAATCAAAGCACAAAATAGTTTTTCTTATAAAGTTATTTTGCACCTGATTGAGTTCTTTAACTGAATATCTCAACGGATTTTCAAACTTGAAATAAAGCTGCCAGCATCATTGTGAATTACGTTTTATATCCATTTTAGAAGGAAGCAAAGTGAGTAAGAGGAAATGGAACAAAGAATTTAAATTACTTCCCTAAGATCACACAGGGTATGTCTACACATCAAAGTTAATTCAAAATAACAGCCATTATTTCAAATTAACTTTAATAGCATCTATAAAGGCAAACCGCTATTTCGAAATAAAATCAAAATAGCGGGGCGCTTAATTCGAATTAGTTAAACCTCATTCTATGAGGAATAATGCCAAAATAGAAAGAGCTAATTCGAAATAAGTGCTGTGTAGACACTTATTTTGAAATAGGGGGCCTCCAGCCCTTCCCAGGGAACTCTGGTGGCCACTCTGGGCCAAACCAGGAAAACTCCTCTCCTCTCCCCCAGCCCTGGAGCCCTTAAAGGGGTAGACTCTGGCCACACTACATGTGCCAGCTACAGGCCTGCAAGCACAAAGCCAGCAGTCACTGACTTGACACAGTGGCCCCAAGATGAGCTGGGAAGCCAGATCCAGCCAGCCCTCCACCGCCCAGTCCCCCAGCTCCCAGGAGCCAGCCAGGGACCAGAGAAGGCGGGCGCCATCCTGGACTAGTGCGGAGATCATGGACCTCATTGAGGTTTGGGGGGAGGCCTCTAACGTCCATGATCTCCGCACTAGATGGAGGAATGCGGGCATCTATAACTGCCACTATGGCCACTAAAGGCCATATGTGCACCCCAGAACATGTGCACATGAAAATTAAAGAATTGTGGCAGGGATATGCCAGGGCCACACGGGGCAGCTCCCCAACAGGGGCACACACCTGCCCCTATTTCAAGGCCCTGGACCGCATCCTGGGGGGCAGGACAGTCCGTGCCAGCCCAGGGGGCAGAAAGCCAGGAGCAGAGGGCCCTGACAAGGGCGCGGAGGAGGAGCTGCCACAGAGGGTGCCATGCCAGCCGGACCCCCGAGCTGTCCCAGCAGCGGAGTCACCAGGGTCATCCGGGGAGGCTACATCATGTAAGTGCCATCACTGTCCCCTTCCCAGCGGGGGTGGGGAGGGAGACCAGGGACCTTGCTTACCATGGATCATGCAGCATCCTGTGCACGTGCAAGCAGGTGCCGTGCCACCCCTGGGCAGGTGGCTCCAGCTGCATGCCACACAGGGGCCGTGGCCTGATAGCCACGCGCGTGTGTGAAGAGACCTGACATGCTCCTGACCCCGGGGCAGGCCACAGCAGGATGCCCTCCCTTCACAAGCCCCCTCTACACAGAGGCAGGGGACATTTCCCCCCCCCCCACCTTGGCCACACTATACACAGCACAGGGGCATGGGTGCGGTCTTGGGGCAGCTCCCACTCCCGGGGATAGCCGGACATTCCAACCATGGAATGTGCAAGCACAGCGGCTCTGACAGTTCAGGGCATGGTCATCCTCACCTCGCAAAGGGGGGCTGGGCTTCACCCACTGTGTCCCCAGGGAGAACTGACCACTTCTCTTCTTTCTCCACAGCCGCACCAGCTGCACTTGCAGGGCGCACCACCCCACCCGGGACATCCTCCCCACCCGAGGGCTCAGCAGGTCCACCTGAACACTGAAGGGGTACCAAAACCAGCAGCTGGGGGCCCTGTGAGCCCTGCACCGCACCATGGAGCAGAGGTTGCAGGATGACCAGGAGTTCCGGTGGGAGCTGCTTGCCCAGGGTCGTGCCATCTGTGCCCATCTGCAGACCCTGGTGCAGAGCATGATGCCTCGTACTGCTTCAGCGCCTGCTGCCTCCCCAGCTCCCGCTCCTCCTCCCAATCCTCCTTCCCCTCCCGCCTCTCCCTCCTCAACCTCCACACCCTCCTCCTCAATCTCCACATCCTCCACCTCAACCTCCACACCCTCCTCCCCATCCCTCCGGGGACGCCGAGGCCCCCGCACCTGCCGTGCTGGGAAACAGTTGGCCCGGCGAGACCCCCACCCCTGAGCCCTGAGCTTCCCCTCCTCCTCCTTCCCCTGGCTTCCCCCTTCCAGCTCCCTCCTCCCAGGTTTCCACTTCCCCTCTCCCACCCTCTCTCTTCCCCTCTCCCACCTCCTTTTCCCAGTCTCCCCAGAGGTTGATCCCCCCACCCCTAGTTTTGTTAAATAAAGAGAGTTTATATTTTTGAAAATACATGTATTTTATTTGACATCAGGCAGGGGGGTTAGGGAAGGGTATGTGGAAGGCAGGCAAGCAAGCAGGGACACCTGAGAACCGGCTGCTCAGGTGGGTGGTGTCCCTTTAAGCACAGGCCTCAGCCTCAGGCAACAGCCACACAAAGACACTCCTTACCTGATGCCCTAACCCTGACCTGGTTCTGGCTGACCTTAACTCCGAATCAGTGTTCACTCAGTGTGGACACGCTATTTCGAAATGCATTTTGTGTGTAGATGCGTTATTTCGAATTAACTATTTCGAAATAAGATATTTCAAAATAACACTGTAGTGTAGACATACCCACAGTGAGTCGGGAAGGATTAGGAATCCAGCCCAAGGATGAAATTTTGGCCTTATTGAAATCAATGGCAAAACTCGAGGATGGGAGCAGGATTTCTCCTCAGGAGTCCTGTCTTTTAGTCCCCTATTTTAACCATTAAAGAACCATAAATATACTACTTCAAAATAAATAATTAAAATATATGTGCCTTAACACTTTAATTCCAAAGGCATATAGAATTCTTTCATGTCTGAAATAATGCAGGAAATTACATGTGTCATAGTTTAATATTATCACTCCTTGAGGGCAAAACTCCAAACCTACTGGAGAGAATGTATTCCTTGGGCTCTGTTCTTTATACTGAGTAATCACTTCCAGTCCACCTTCTGTACTGGAGATTGTAGCAGTCAGAACAGATTTTGCTCTTTATGGTCAAAACCAGAATCAATTCTTTCTCTTCATTCTGCTGAAGACACCCTGCTGGGTTGCCTGTAAGGTCTTAGTCTCAGGATGGTATTTATTTACAGCCTTGTGTGGTTTTGTTTTTGTCTGAAGAATAAAATTGTCTTCACAAATTCCAGATAAGTAATTTTAAAAGTATTGTAGTTCTCTGGACATGTTTGTTCCTATTTAATTGTTTTCACTCAATGCATGTTTTTAATGGTGTACATCAAAGAAGCCACTGCCAATACTGTTCAGTGTTTGCATTGGTATTTTCCTACTCATGCCATTGTAACCATACTATGGGTACATCTAGACTACAGGCTTTTGTCGACAGAAGTTTTGTCGACAGATACTGTCGACAAAGCGCGTCTAGACTACATCCAGTTCTGTCAACAAAGCAAGCCGCTTTGTTGACATGACAGTGTAAACGCAAAGGACAGTGTAAATGCAATAACGCCTTCTGTCGACAGAACTCTGTCGACAAAAGGCGTTATTCCTTGTAGAATGAGGTTTACAGCTGTCAACAGAAATGCTGAGTTCTGTCGACGTTGTGTCAACAGAAGTCAGCGGCAGTGTAGACGCAGGTATAGTTTTGTCGACAAAACCCTGTAGTCTAGACACACCCTATATGTTACATTTATACATCATACAGGTTGAATCTCTCTAATCCAGAACTCTCTGTTCTGGCAACATCCGTGGTCCAGCATGATTTTAATTAACCATATGTTCACTTATCAGAGGTGTGGCCAAGTTTCACATCATCCCATAAAGTTTGTTTAAAGCCACCACTCCTGGCTCTCAGTGCTCTGTACTGTTATTTAGCTCTGATTTACCCCTAAATGTCTTCTAAGAGCCCAGTAAGCAGTAGAGGTGTTGGTAATGCTGTAGACAATATTGACCTCCAGTAGTCCAGCGAATTCTCTGGTTCAACACCAGTTGATCCTTAGTATTCCTGAGGGTGCCTTATGAGAGAGGTTCAACCTGTAGCTCCTTCATTCAGAAGCTACCCAAACCTTAGTTCTGTGTACAGATGATTCACTCGGTGCTGAAAAAAATTCTGGAAGGTGAGTCATTCAGCAGCAGAAAGTCTTTGAATCAATTTTTAGGAAAAGAATCGATAAATTATGGGCCAAAGTATTTTCTTTATTCTAGTTAGTTTGCATCCACAATGGATTGCCAGTGGCCAATGGATTGCTAGATTAGCATTCCGTTGATATGTGAGTCCCTAGCTGGCCCAGAGAGAGCATAATTGAGCGCTGCTCCAACCTTTGCCCATATAGAACAGGGGTTGGCAATAATTTTAGATGGGGTCCTCAGGGAGAAAGGGCGGGCCAGGATACTTCTGTGCTTCCCCACCCACAGACCCTGATTGGCCTTGGGTTGGCGGGAGCAGTGAAGTCTTTTGCTCCCCTCTCCCAAAAGATCTGCCAGCTGTTCTGAACAGCTGGTGGTTCCCTCTGGGTGCCCAAGCAGCATGAGGAGCAGCTGGCAGTTGACTGTAAGCACTGTGTGCCCCTTGGCAGGGCAGGAGGAGACTTCACGCACTCTCCCTGCCCCCAGGTCAATCAGGGCCTGTGGGCAGGGGGAGCGTACAAAGTCTTCTCCTGCCCTGATCCTGTCCTGCAAGGAGCACACAGCATTTAGAGGTGATGACCTCTTGCAGGGTGGGGGCAGGGCAGGAGAAGACTGTGCACTCTCTCTGCCCCCAGGTCAATCAGAGCCTGGTGACGGGGGGAAGCGCATGAAGTCTCCTCCTGCCCTGCCCCCACACTGCAAGGGGTGCATGGTGCTTAGCCAATCCTCCCCCACCAGGACTGACTATAAGTGCCATGCGTCTCTGGCAGGGGAGGAGACTTTGCACACTTCCCCGTCAAAAGACCCTCATTGGCCTGGGGGTGGGGGAGTGGCAGGGCATCTATGGGCTGGATCAACCCACTTGGATTTGGCCCACAGAGGCCCTTTTACCCACCCCTGATATAGACAATGACCAAGGAGGATCTGTCATGGAAGTTATAATACTGAAGTGCCCACCACACCTCAGTATTATTTTAGGGTGCTTGTTTAATATGGACTTCAAACGCAAATCACTGTCTGTTTTTAGGGTTGACCACTGTCTAATTGTACAATTCCAAACAGCCTTGCCCCACTTTAATCCTTCCCTGATGCCACTCCTTCCCAGCCCCTTCTCTGAGACCTTGCCCTTGCTCACTTCATCTCTCCTCCCTCCTTTGTTCTCTCTTCTCCACCTTTACTCACTTTCACCGGGATGGGGGCAAGAAGGAGGGTTTGTAGTGTGGGAGGGCGCTTCTGGGCTGAGCCTGGCACAGGGAGTTAGGGTGCAGGAGGAGGTGTAAGCTCTGGAAGGGAGTTGGGGGTGCGTTAGTTATTATCTCTTTCCCTACCTCTCAGGCTGTGAATTTAGCTTTAGAAGTGTACTAGCAGATGATTTTATACTGTTGGTCTTAACTGGGTTACTATTTATACCTTTCCTGTATTAGGCAAATACATCTCATTTTCTGCTTTCCATTATTGAATCTCATCATGTTCCATGTGCAGTACCCCAAGGAATAGTAAATCTACTTTATAAAATGAAGCTCTTCAGAGTTATGAATGGGTCAAATAAATTACAAACTGCAAGCAAAGTCAAGAAAATTGAGACAGGATGTGATGAAGTGGTATCTTTTGCTGTACCAACTTTTGTTGATGAAAGAGACAAACTTTCAAGCTTACTTGGAACTCTTCTTCAGGTCTCAAGGAAAATTCTGTGGAGCTCAAAAACTTGCCTCTTTCACCAATGGACGTTAGTGCAGTAAAAATATTATCAGACCCAACCTGTCTCTCTATTCTGGGACTAGCAACACAGCTAAATCAGAGAAAACCAGCCTTATAATTTCCAAAAATCCTCTTGCTTCAAAATTATCAGGTTAATTTGTTTTAAAGCAGTGGTTTTCAACCTTTTTTCATTTGCAGAGCCTTGAACATTTTGAATAGAGGTATGAACCCCTTTGGAAATCTTGGATAATGTTTTGGACCCCCTCCAGGGTTTCTGTGTGTCCCAAGCTGAAAACCACTGTTTTAAAGTCATTTTAATAAAGACTAAGCTTACATAGTATATCATGAAAATCTAATTGTAGCTTTCACTGTGTGACTTCAGTGTTTGCCATTAGGAGTTCACAGCAACCACAGTGTGGTATCTGAGATACAAGAAATCTTCCTGTTACTTAGGGCAAGAAACAAGTACAATATATCGGATAACAATGGGTAGTAACTATGTCAGTGACTAAGATGCTTAACAGCAACCGGTATATGATGCCTCCTAGATTTCAGACCATTCATAATTTTCTATTTAAGCTTGGTGGAATCTGAGTTGTTTTATTTTTTAAAATTATGTTAAACTTTGCTTTTGATTTTTATTGGCTTAAATTTTCACTGTGGGGCTGCAGATGGCTACATGCATGGCTGTGAGTCCTGGAATATCAGACTCATATGGGCACTAGGTGTGAGAAAGGCTGTACTAGGTTTGGAGAGGCTGTGCTTGTTGGGCAGAGCAAAAACCTGCTCCAGATGGGACTGCAAGGAAAATGATTTCTCGCTGTGGGAGATGCCACGCTGGTGCTGAATAGCTCCAGTCCAGGAATGATCATGCACTCCCAGTGTTTAGGTGGTAGCAGGGCTGAAGAAAACCCCCTGAATGGCAGAGAGTCTGGCATGCCAGATCCCACTGAGCACTAGGTTGGGTGAAGGTTGCATTTGATTGCAATTGATACATAGTGTTTTTTTATCAGTTTCTGGATATCAGATAAAATTGACATTTATAGACAACGAATGACTTAAATCAAATCCTGCATAGCATGTGCTTTGTTCACCTTTCACATCTTCCTTTTGTGAATTAGAATATATTTGCCTGGCTCTTCCATGCAGAAAAGTAATCTGATTTATATGAGGGTAAGGAATTTATTTTTGATAGAAAATTGAGGCCAGCGTTTCAAATGCGGAAACCCAAGTTGTGATTATGTAACTCACACTGTTAGAGTGTGTAGGTATTTTCCCTGCAGTAGTTAGTCCACTTAAGAGGCTTCGGAAGCAATTACTGCTCCCATTAAAAAGGCTCATATACTTAGTGCAGAAGTCCCAGGTTCAAAACCAGCTGTGAGTGAAGGGAGTTCTACATTTAATCATTAAATCATTCCTACCTTTAAGAGAGAAACAGCTGTCACTACACTCCACAGAGCTGGTTAAATTAGAAGGTGTTGCACAAGAGTAAATTAAAGATGAGAGTACATATATATATTTGAGTTGATTTCCTTTTCTGACAGAGACAGATGCCCCTTCTATTGCACACCAAAGGGGGAATTACAAGGGCTGCACATCACACATTTATGTGGGTGAAGAAGCATGTGCACAGCAAATAGGATGGCATACTAATCTTTATCTGGAATTACCCAGTTTGCATGAAGATGTGATATTTTCTGGCACACAGTTATGTCTGCAAACTTTGCAGGTACAACTTAGAAGCTTCCGATCACAAATTTTGTCTCATACTATTTAGTCTTTTATATTAAGATTTTTAATCTATGTTTTTAATTTGTATCAGACAGATTACTGCTCAGAATAGGGATGGTTATCTGACTTGCAGTTATCTGACTTGTCGTATAGTTGATACAATTTGTATCGACTACATGATTAGTCGATAAGGACTGCTCTGCAGAGCCGCAGCTGGGGGAGCTCCAGGTGCTGGCTCCTGCTGGCTCTTCATTTTAAATGTAGCAACAGCCACCAGGCTCTTCCTGCATTTAAAATGTAGAGGCAAGGGTGCCATTTCGGGAGGGTAGGGGGGGCAGCAGCCATGCGCTCCAGCATGCGGTTAGCTTTTCATCCCATTCCCCAGATGCTCAAGGAGTGAGGGGAAAGTGCTTGCATTCCATGCATGCCTCCAGCACCTGGCTCCTGCGCTCCCTTCACCAGCCAGGTGTGCGAGGCATGCACGGAATGCAAGCACTTCCCCCTCACTCCTTTAGTGTCTGGGGAGCAGGATGAAAAGCTAGCCATGTCCCGGAATGCACAGCTGCTGCCCCCCCCCCTCCCAAAATGGCACCCTTGTGTAGAGGCACAGCTTCCTGGACCAGAGTGAGCCGGGACTGCTTGGTCCCAGCTTGTTCTGAGTCCAGCAGTCCCTGTTTATGGCAGCCAGCAGCAGCCCCAGTCTGCAGGCAGAGCCCTTGGCCCCCTTTCCCCCTTCACCTTCTTCCCCCCCTCCCCCCCGCTTTCAAGCTGGCTCCCCTCAGCATCATCTCCTATCCCAGCACTGACTCAGAGAGGCAGCTGGGGTGGGAGAGGGGAGGAGCAAGTAGTCAATGCTCCAGTCAAATACCCGCTAACATCCCTTGTACAGAAGTATGCTTTATTTAAGATTACCCAACAAAATGCCATTTATTAATAATTCAGAAAAGTATATAATTTAGCTATCTCTTCTGTGCATGTTGAAAAGTATAAATAATCACATCTGAAAAGGCCAGGTGGATCATTCCAAACTGTTACAATATTTTATGCTACCTCATTGACAGTTCACTGAAAAATACAAACAGAAAGATATAAAATGTCTTTTCAATGGGTGTAAATGAATCAGGTATGGGTGCATTTCAAAATCAGACATATGACTAGTAGTTAGATTGCAAAGGTGATTGTAACGCTTATTAGAAATGAGAGTGTGAAGTTGGTACTACAACTGTCTCCTTTTGGCCCTGATATGAATCATTTCTCACCGATGTACAACTTAGAAATTACAATCCTGTGACTTTTGCTTGTGATCATCTGTGACTTCTGACAGTCTCAACACTTGAGATCACATATTATAACTAGAACTACCAGGCTGTTAAGCTCAAACTGCTTCCCTCGCTGTTAACCAGACAGTATGCATGGTGTACGCATATTGCTTGCAAAATAAACACTGCATTCAGTGTTTTATTTCATAAGCAAATACTCTATGCTTAGGAAACTCTATTGTAATATAATATCAGTGTTTTCTTTGTCAATTAATCTGTGATTACTAAAGAATAATTCAAATTTCATGGATCCTTTGGTTTCAGTTTGCCAACGAAGGCAAAATATTAACTTCAGTTTATTCCTATTTCTCTTTTTAATATGGATATACCTTCCAGATATTCCCCTAACCATCCCTCCAGAATATACTAGGCATTTCAACTTTCTACTTGGGGGAGAATATAACATCTAGAAAATAAGAGCCAGATTTTCAAAAGGCTCAGCACCCAGCAGCTCCTAGGGTATGTCTAGACTGCATCCCTCTGTCAGCAGAGGGATGCAAATTAGGCAGGTTGACATTGCAAATGAGGCAGGGATCTAAATATCCGGTGCCTAATTTGCATAAAAAGGACCACCGCGTTTTGCCGACTCAGCACTTTGTCAGCAAAAAGCGGCAGTCTAGAGGGGGATCTGTCAAGAAAGAAAGCCTTTTTCAACAGATCCTGTAAACCTCCTTGCAGGAGGCATAAGGGATCTGTCAAAAAAAGGCTTTCTTTCTCGACAGATCCCCTTCTAGACTTCTGCTTTTTGCCGACAAAGTGCTGAGTCGGCAAAACATGGTGGATATTTTTATGCAAATTAGGCGCATTATATTTAAATCCCTGCCTCATTTGCAATGTCGACCTGCCTAATCTGCATCCCTCTGCTGACAAAGGGATTCAGTCTAGACATACCCCTATGGTCCTCAGTAGAAATAGGAGGATATTGTGCACATTTGAAAACTGGTCTCTTTGTATGCCTTGTTGGATACTGACCTCTTTTGGACATCTGGGTCTTGGTTATAATAGCAGTTAATGGGCACATTTTAGCCTCAGTTAGATTAGAAGAACTCACAAGACCCATTAAGTAATGAAATCACAGAAAATAATGACTTCCCTGTGAGTGTATTTGCAGATTAAAATGATGAAGATTTAATTGTCTCTGTGGATTCTTTTGCCCTTGACATAGCTGATCTGTTGTTAGAAAAGTCTTGTGATGGGGCATCCAACTGGTGATGAAATTGTCTGGGTTAGCTCTTCATAAGGAAACAAACACAAACGTAGTAAAACATTCATCAGTTTAAGATAGTGATATTTGTGTATGGTGCTAGCTTTTCCCATGCAGAGTGAGAGTACAGAAAAGGTATTTTATTTTAGATAGAATAAGAATAAATATTATAACTAGAGCTGCTTAACCATTCCCAGTCAGGACACCTATTTAACAATAAGTACAATAAAACCTACAATATAATATGAAAAAAATACTCAAGCCACCACTTCCAAAACCAAAACAAATCAATGGCATATTGAGAGAGGCAGAAGGAAAATATTCTGCACATAGAAGCCAGCTGACGACTTTGACGCCTTTCTTTTAGGTACAGACCTCACTGTAGTTTTACCATTCAATTTAATCTCACAGTCTCCACATCCCTATTGATAAATAATTTGTTCTAGTAATGGTAAAATTGACCAAAGTCGATTGACCCAAGGTAACCTGCAAGAAAAATTAGAGAAAAGAAAACAGGAATAATCGTTCAGAATCCAGTCATTCCCATTTTAAGATAGAAGCCACATGACATCTTTTTCCTGCTAAGAAATCTCTTACATTTAATTTCAGTATCTTATGGCTTGAAAAAAAGTTTTAATTATTCACGTGAAAAAAGAACTCATCTACTCACACATTTAGTCCTGTTGTAATTATATAAGAGAACAACTGATAAGTAACTGACTTATTATAGTAGTTACCTTTAAATTTAAGCTCATGAACTTGTTTGCCACCTTTGACTGTATGATTGTGATAATAGATAGTGTAAATTGTCATAGCTCCATTGACTTGAATGATAGTTCACACCTGTTCCCATATTAATACAAGTATCAGAATTTGATGCTGTATTCCCTCTCTTGATGCTCTATTCCTAGGATTCTTTCTATGCTGATTGGGATATATAGAACACTGCTTTTATTCTTAGCTTTCTTTTTGTTAACCCTACATTCACAAATATTTAGCCATGTTATCCTTACAATTATACTATTAAGATTTCCCTTGATCATCTCTTCCAGGATTGAAATTGTAAGTCAGGCTTTGATTTCCCTTAAAACAAACTCTTTTGGTCCACTTCCATAATGAACAAATTTTCTTTTAAGACAAAATCAACCATCAAAATCTTGTCTTCTAAAGCTCGTACAGTTGCTCTTTCTTAAAACTGACTTTAAAGCTATCATATAGGGAAAAAATTGCACACTGATACCAGATGTGCAAACAATGAATTGCAATTGTATGTAATAGAATTTGGCCCAGTTACAAACTTTCACCTGGGAGTGTATTAATCTCTTACTGGAATACTCTGCTCACTTTTGATCTGTGTGAGACTTGAAACCATTTAAGAGTATATAGTTCCACCCTAATCCCTGCTTTTGTCACCTTTGAAGTGAAATACTACAGAAAACTCCACATGGGACTATATCTTAAATCCCTTTGGAAGCTGCTATTGATGCAGAATGCAGTCACTTCTTAAGTAGTGGATCAGACTGTGACCACATAGAGCCAGTGCTACATGTCTCTTAATTTCTTGTTGGCCTTTAAGATGTTGGTATTGACCTATAAAGCCATGGACACTCTGGAACTGTCTGACATGAAGCCACTTCTTCTTTTGTCATGCTACTTTAAAACTGGATTGAGACCGTCTGTTCATTTCTCCTATATTTATTTGTTTTTAGGTTACACAGAAAGTAAACAATTAGAAGTCTTGAAATGAGTTTTACAGTGAATGCTTTGTTATTCAGGACTCATGGGGAATGCTGGTTGCCAGTTAATTGAATGTGCCAGATACTCAAGCAAAGGATTAAGTATACTCTGAAGGCAAACGGTTAGGCAGCTTGAGGCAGGCTGATGGGGAAGGAGGCGCCTGCTGATGACGTCAGTGAGCAGTGCCTGCTGTCAGAAACCCCGCAACAACCAAAGGCATCAAGCTGTCCAGCTGGACAGATGGGAGTCAGGCACGCATGTGTGCCTGAAGATGCAGCGGTATTGTGGCTGGGGGACAATGCTGCTTAACAAAGTGCCAGATAACAATGCTTTCACTGTATTTGCATTTAATCCTTCCAGACTCTACACTCTACAGTGGAGTTCATTTAACTAGAAATGAATGTGCTAGAATGAAAGTAAACAATGCTTATGGAGATTTGTATGGCTTAACCATTATAGTTGCAAATGGCAATTGGCTTAGCTATGGATACCTTTTTGACACATTTCCCAATTCCCGTGTGGCAAGCTGATTTATGAGAACATCAGCAAAATAGATTTGCTTCAGAGAGAGTCTTTATGAATCAGGGGGGCAGGAAAGGGAGTTAAGGAATCTTGCTGGGAGTAAAAGGGAGTGCTGGCCAGGTGCCAAGCTTGCTATTTGTCATTAGCTAAACAGTTGGCTTCTTCCTTCCTCTGTCACTTAATCTGGATATCCAGAGAGGCACTTATTCTTGAGACACACAGGCGTCAACCTAGCTGCAGTCAACTGGCTGTTTTTGGAATTCATTTCAACATCTAGGAGCCTGCAGGAAACCTAGGCTTGTTCTGTAGAACCTTGAAGCCTTAAGAGTGACCACTGTGCCTTTGGGAATGAACCTTACAGATCATTACTTAGCTAGGATACAAATGAAAAACCATATCTTAAAATCAACTATCCAGACAAAGGGGGTCAGGAAAAGAGAGGTCGATTTGCCACATCATTTATGTGTATCTCCCTTTCAAAGGTAATTGGAGTTAGATAGGCATCAAAGAGAGTCTAGACCTCCTTGTGTACAAAGAGAAGTACTTTTTTAGACAAAAGCAAAGGACTCTGAGAGGAACAGTACTGAGCGCTCCATTATTTTAGTACAAAAATAAAAGGCTTTTGTAAAGAGAGATGCTGTAAGGAGGGAGCAGGACTTGTCTGTGCATAGAACGTATATGAAGACACGTGAATATCATACAGAGCACCATGTTTTATATTTTGTTCATTGTGCTCAACAGGGAGGCTACCTGCAAAGCCACCATACTAGGCAAACGTGAACACTTGCACAGTTTCATAAATGTCCTTAATTGCAAGGACTGTACTTGAGATGTGGAATTCATACACTTTCTTTGCAATCACAGTTATAGCCATACTCCATAATCATCTCTAATCATGGCTAATTATTTTGTTAGTCTGTTGGTGCTGAGTACAGACAGTGTGAGCGTTCAGCTGCATTATTAATTTATAGTCTGTGAAAACGCACTTAGAAAATAGATAAAACTGCAGGGTTTTATTCCACCGTGATTTTTTTTCTGATTGACTTGATTATTGTTGGTGCAGAAAGGAAAATCTATTCATGGTTTAACTCTGTTGTTCAGAAATTAAGCCTGGTTTTTAGGTGGTAAAAAGGGATACATTCAAAACTGGTAGAAATGTTGTTATTACACTGTGAAACTCTTTGCCACAGCAAGTCTGTGAGGCCAAGCACATAGCAATATTCAGAAAGGGATTGGACATTCATATGGATATCAAGAATACTTAGTGTTGCCAGACTTTGTTATAACAGATACTTTAGGATGCATACCGAACTTAATGCATCAGGGCTTAAACCAATTTCTAAGGTCTGCTACACTGGTTGTGTCAGGATATGTGTACCCTACACCCTGAAATGAAAGGGACTCTGTATCCACACTGTGATACATAACTCTGTGACAGTGAAAGGCTCTGACATGGGGGAGAGGCTGTGGGGAAAAATTGGCTGTGGAGAGGCAGCAGGACACAGCACTGTTAAAAGCACCAGTGTACACATGGGAGGCATTGCTTGAGCACATAGAGAGCCAGGTAGGCTTATATACCCTCAGGTTGCCATCTCTCGTCGGTGCTTCAATGTTTACCCTGCTGTTTATGTCCTTGCTATGGGGGCATGCAGTACTTATTCTGTGCATAGTACTGTAAGTGTAGACTAGAACATTTGCATGTTCCCGGGTGCCGCCATTTTTAAATCCCCCTTAGTCCGAACTCCGTGCCCGTGGCTACACGCGGCACGGACTAGGTAGTTTGAACTAAAGATCCTAATTCGAACTACCGTTCGATGAGGAATGAGGAGTAACGGTAGTTCGAATTAGGATCTTTAGTTCGAACTACCTAGTCCGTGCCGTGTGTAGCCGCGGACACGGAGTTCGGACTAAGGGGGATTTTAAAATGGCGGCACCCGGGAACATGCAAATGAAGCCCAGGATATTTAAATCCCGGGCTTCATTTGCAACTCCGGTTGCCCTCATTTGCCTACCTAGCTCGAACTAACGAGCTAGTGTAGACATACCCTGAGAGACTTAATGTGGTGACAGACTATCCTGCATGTCTTTACCATCCTCTAAACTAAAGACTCTGGTACTATTCATGGTGGGAAGAAGGATACTGGACTTGGTACGCCTCTGGTCTCAGTCTGTACGGCTATTCCTATGTTCTTACCAGCTTCCTTCGTTCTCAAGAGTTGGTGAGGTTTTCAGGATCATTTGTTTTCTAAACTTTGAGTCTGATTCTTCTCCCTGACTGATTTTTTTTTCACTGACTTTAACAAAGTTACTTCAGATGTGTCAGTGAAACTGAGAGGGGAATATTCAGCTCCTTGTCTTCAGCCAAGATTTTTAAAAGGAAATATGAGCACATCTCTTATGGAGGTCTCCTTTTTGTACTCCAGAAAAGAAATCTCCAGCAGAAAACATAAAACAGTCTTTCTAATCTGCTCTACCAATAAAAGAAAGATAACCATTTAAGAGGCTCTCATTCAAACAGGAAGGAGAGTTATGAAAGGGATACATGGAATTAGATAACCAATGAGCTCCACTTATATAAAGGTGACACAATGGTTAGGAGGAGACTGTGCAGCAGATAAACAATAAAAAAGGAGGTGACCGGTTTGAGAGAGTGCAGGCTGTAGTTGTCAATAGACACAATGGCTGTGACTAGTGTTTAACTGGGACTTCACTGGATGAGTCTGTGCCAAGCTGTCAGATAAGTTTGCTTCACTTATCAGAAGCCTGTTATTAGCATCTCAGATTTACAGTACTTCGTAATCCTGCATAATAGGAAATATTTATCCTGCTTATTGATTTTGTGTAACAAGAAATGCTAATAAAGCTTTGAATGCTTAATTAATACACTTGTCGGGCTACACTTTGCTATCAGAGCAAGAGCTTTGTTTTCTAGTGAAGTGGATAATTTACAGTTACCACTGGAAACAGCAGGCATAATTTAAGATTTAGAGATAGTTACCAGTAAAGGAAAAATATTCTCTATTTCCCTTCCTTTTGTTCTTTTGTCTAGAAACCACACTGTAAGGGGAATGGGCATCTCTGTCAATTTCCCCATCTGTTTTTAGATATTTCTGTGTAATATTATGGGTGTGTATTGATTAGAATAACATAATATCGGAGAATGGCCTACACTACAAAGGTGAGATCGGAACTTCCCCACAGTTCAAGACTTAACATTTTGGTGTAGACCATCTGGGCCATGACTTTCACATTTGGGTGCCAAAAATTTGTTTCTGAAACCTGTATTTAGGCATCTAAATAAGTGGCATGGTTTTCAAAAGTGCTGAGCTATATCTCCCCCTGAGTGACTGGATGCTCAGCACTTTGAAAATCAAGCATAAGTGTGGATTTAGGTACCTAAGTTTAGAGGCCCATTTTGGACATGTTCATCTAGCTATATTTGGGATAATGTTAATCATCGGTGACTGAGCCAAGGATATGGGATCTTGGTGATAAAGTTATACTAAAGACATCCCAGACTGTGCCCTTTTAAAATCTTTATCCTTCACCATCATGTATTGTGTGTGCCACATATTTTACAAGTATTTTGGAAACATTTTAGAGTTTTAAAAATGTTACTAAAACTATTTTTCATAATATTTTTTCATACATTTGCAAAGCAAAATACCTCATTGGCATCCCACTTGAAAGACTCAGCAAGAGAGAGCAACTGAAACAACTTAATATTCTCTAAAACTTTTCTCATAGATTTTTGTTAACCAAAAACGTACTTATATTGAAATTCACTATCTTTCCGATCCTAGAACGTAACATAAGAACATCCATACTGGGTCAGACCAAAGGTCCATCTAGCCCAGTATTCTGTTTCCTAACAGCGGCCAATACTAGGTGCATCCCATTGGTAAACTTGAAATCTTCCCTTTCCATTGATATTAAGTGCCTGTCTATAGTTCTGGAGAGTGTATAATTCCACAGTTGGGTAGAAAAGGTAAGGAATATTTCCCAGCTAGGTAATTTTTTTTAAAATTGTGGATATATAAAACCGCCGGAATGTTGGAATATCTCCCTAGGGAGTTTGATTACTTGACAAAGTGAAGGTGAAATGTAGATCCTTCCAATTAACTGGTTTACTTTGTGGTCTCCACATATACATCTGAATGATTAATACAAAATTACATCTATTATATAATGTGTGTGAATTTTTTTAAAACTTGTATCTCTAAAGTTAGATACTAACATGTAGGGCCTGATGATGTGGATACTTATGCCCGTGCTTAATTTCAATTGTGTGAGTCACACTTGCATGATTCGGATCTTAGACTTCGACACTGCTTAAAGCCAGTGGAAACTGCAGGTGCTCAATACATCTGAAAATGAGGCTACTTATTTGGATACTGAGTGCTCGAGTCCAAAACAAAGACATGACAGAACTCCTCAGATGAAGGAGAAATGGTGTCCAGTGACTTGGGCAGAAGCCAAGGGGACTCTCTTCCCCCTTCTCCCCACTTTTGAAAGAGACATGGTGGCTTAGTAACTCGGGACTCCTCATGACTCCTCTCTTTGCTCCAGAAAGAGGTGATGGCTAGATAACTTGGGTGGCTAATGGGTGATTATCCCCACCAAAAGCCATCTTCCCATCCTAAAGAAGAGATGGGAACTGGGTAACCTGGGTATGGGGAGCCAGGTCAGATGGATCAGAAACCATTCCAGTTCCCCAACCAAATGTTGGAACACTGTTTGGAATGCATCAGACCCACTCAAGCACTGGTCTAGCTGTTCGGAACTCAGAGTTTGATAATTTTACCTTGACTCTGGGAGACCCTAATTGAGAAGAAATTGGATTAGTTGTTGGATTCATCTTCAAGGTAAATATTGTCTGTTTGTTCTGGCCATGAACTGAAGCTGCTACAAGCTAGTATAACAATTCTGAGCTAATCAAAGAGCCTTCCTTGGAATGATGATGGGCTTCATTCATGGGTTATCCTACTAAGAAGGGGAATGATTTTGCAGATTTTTGTTCTACTTCAGTGATTTATTACAAATCCAATGAACTAGGACATGCACTAAATTCAGCTCATTATGGTTCAGAGCACAGGTTAGCTCTTTGGGGCGGTCAGCGAAACAAAGGCCCTTGCATATAAGGCTGTTTAAAAAAATTGGTTACATACAGAAGGAAAACATTATAACCCTGGGAGAAATGTTTTAAAAAATAGGTCATAGATATGAGACTCTCTCTATCATCTATTAAAAATTGTTGCCTGAGCTTATTAATAGAGTACCTTTTAATTCTAGAAAATGGGTAGTTAATAGGTTCCATAAATCCAAGAACAATTTTTATATTTAAATAGTAAATTTGTATGAGAAGCCAGCATATTATTTTCTTTTTGGAAGACATTAGAGCATTTCATAAATGAATATGCTTTTTTTTTCTTTCTGTAGAGCTTTTACATCTTGATATGAATGGCATCTTTTTTCCCAGGTCTTTCTTTTTTGATTACAAAATAGAATTTTTTGTGGAAGGTTTCTGCTTTTATCTAATATTATTCTTTATTAATATTATTTTCTTTTTAAAATGAAACCCTCACATTTTCAACCGAATATCAAAATATTTTCAGGGTGTAGAGATGGATGAAAAGCTGAAATTTTCTGCTGAAAACTGTGATTCAGAGGTTTTCTCCCTGCCCCCAGGTCCCTGGGGAATAGTTTTTAACCAGCTCTAGTATATAATATTCACAGGGCTAGTTTGAGTGGCATTAACTCCTGGAAAAAAAAAGGTTGTTTCAGATGGTTCCTTCTCCCTTTATCAGACACCTCATTCACGAGTTTAGTTTAGAAAAGGATATCCATTTTAAGGGAGAAAGCTATCTTCTCCTTATCTGAAATAATTAATAGCTGAAGGTGGTAAAACTGATTTTGGAGTATATATTTAAGACCAAGAGGATTATGTAATGATCTACAGTAATATGTAATCATATATATCCAGAATCCATGTGTTTGCAATACAGTAATTCATTTAAAACCCATCATGTTTGACTCTTCTTCATGAACTAGCCTATTAGCCCGTCATAAGATCGGATTTTCAGGTCTCTCCTCCATGTCAGTCTTCTCTTCTGAGCCTCCAGTCTCTCACTCCGTCTCTCTCTCTCTCTCTCCTCCTCCTCCTGCCTCCCCCTCTCTCTCTCAGTTCTCGTCCGCCTTCTGCCTCTCTCTCTGTCTCTCTTTTTCTCTTCTCCCCCCCCCCGCCTCTCACTCTCCCTTTCTTTTCTCCTCCTCCTCCTGCCTCTCACTCTCTCTCCGCTCCGTCTCTCTCTTTCTCTTCTCCCCCTCCTGCCTCTCACTCTCTCTCCGCTCTCCTCTGTCTCCATCGGGGATGCACACTCGTCCAGGCCCCGCCCCCTGGGCGTGTATGTCACCGCCTCGCCCCCCTTCACCTCCCACTGTGGCGCCACGGCGGGAGGCGAAGGGGGGCGGAGCAGTGATGTTCATGGCCAGAGGGCAGGGCCTGGAGCTGCTGTCACGCCACATGTCACCGCCCCGCCCCCCTTTGCCTCCTGCTGTGGCGCTCGGCTGACTTCTGCGCCGCTCAGCCAGGCCGCCGCGGGGGAGCAAGCGATGCAAGCGGCTGTTTGGGCTCCCCTGTGGCAGCCCAGCTGAGCAGCGCAGAAGTCAGCCGAGCACCACGGCGGGAAGCGAATGGGGGTGTGAAGTGGGGCGGGGCAGTGACGTACATGGCTGGGCCCTGCCCCCTGGCTGTGTATGTCACTGCCCCACCCCCCTTCCCCTCCCGCTGTGGCGCTCGGCTGACTTCTGTGCCACTCAGCTGGGCCGCCACAGGGGAGCAAGCAGGGGCAAGTGGTCATTTGGGCCCCGCACTCCCCATGCAGCATGGGGGTGCTGCATGGGGACCGCGGCGCCCAAACGGCCACTTGAGCCACTTGCTCCCTTGCGGCAGCCCGTCTGAGTGGCACAGAAGTCAGCCGAGCACCACGACAGGAGGCAACAGCGCCCCCCAGAGGCAAGACGTAGCACTACAGCATTACAGAGTCACAGACATTGGGCTACTATATATATGATATGAGAGTATAACTATACCATAGGTCATATAGAAATCATAAGATACACGTGGAAGTGGGTTTTAGTCCCTTGTTTCAAGAATAAAAATTAACATGGAAGGATTAAAAGATCTTATTTGTGTAACCTACATACCTACTAGGTGTGGTGTACTTACAGAGACACAGCATAACTTTCTTCTACAGCCTTAGTTAAGAGCTTTCTGGCTTTTAGCTCAGGCAATAGAGGCTCCTGCACTAAGCTCCACAGGTCCCAGGTTTGGTTCGGGCTGTTGGTATTACATTTTCATGTGGCTATATTGGTTCTAACTACATTTTCACTGTTGAGCTTGTAAGCATCACATTTAATATGGAAAGTAGACTGAAATGTGTCATGTGGCAGGGGTTTTTTTTGGACGGCATGCGGGGAGGTTTGAGGCTTTATTCATAGGATAGAAATCTGCAGTTTAAAATCCTGAACTGTGTGTGTGCTCTAAGATTACAGAACCTATTGAGGTCTGTGAGGCTTACATCAGTGGTAGGCATGTTTTATCTGTTCTCTTTTTGATCATTTATTTAGCGATAGGTAACCTAATGCCTTTATTGAGCTCAAAGGACAGGTCAGAAAGGCACAAAACCAGGAGGAGGCTTTCTAAATGAGAGAGCACTTGTAAGTCAGGGGGTAGAACCTTGGCAAATGTAAATTGATATGGCTTTGTGCTATGGCAATTTACACCCATTGAGGACCTGGCCCTAGATGCATTATGCAGGGCGGGGGGAAGGGGGAGGTTATAGCTCATTGTGTTTTCTTTTATTAAAACATCTCTACTTTGTGTGCTGGCTTAATGCTCATACACTTCAGAGGAACAGTATGTTTTAAGGAGAAATATAAATAAATAGAGTAGGCTTCTTGGCACAGCAGGAGGAGGAGTTTCCTGGTGTAAGAGAGAACTGGGAAGAAGACATGGCACATATGCAAATGTTAGGACAGAGATGAAGGGAATCGTGGGTGGTGCATACAGAGCGAGGAGGAGGAAGAGGTTGTAATGACACATTACAAATACTCTTAAAAAGGTGTTAACCATACTGTAAATGAGAGCTTCCTCATGATGAACAAGAAATAAATGTAGTTATGTTCCTAATGGAAGTGCTTTGCAATCAAAAGGAAAGACAATGTGTGCTTAAGTACTTTGGTATTCAAAGCATATTTTTGGAACTATTCTTAGATAATATCAAGATGGTAAACGTTAATTTTTAAGTCAGAACATTTAGCAAGTTTTTGTTTCAAAACACAGACAAAAATAAGACTATATAGCGCAGTGTTCATCAGTCTGTCAATATTTAATGCTCAAGGAGGTGGTATAATATTGCCCATCCTAAGAGTGGTATGAGGAAATAATGTAGTGCCTCAAATAATTTTTGGTAAATCATCGCATTTTGATGGTGACCAGTATCCAGTCCTCAGTATTCATAATGTAAACAGAATTGGAGACTGTGAAAGAAGGTTAGCATGTGGGTCAGTAGGAGGGTTGCTATGTTTACAAATCGGAAGTGCCAGAACTCTCCTTGCCCTGCCTCTTCCACCTGACACGCCACCTCTGCCCTGACTCTTCCCCTGCCTGAGTCCCTGCCCCTTCCACTCTTCTTCTCCCTCCTGCCAATTGCTCGCTCCTTTTCTTCTCTCACCCATCTGCATGGGTCAGGAGAGATTCACCTGCACACCTAAGGCTGGGAACTGTAGCCAACCAGTGGGAGCCAACCAGGTGGGAGGTAGCCTCAGCTGAGTTGGAGTTGGCACAGGTGTCAGATACGGTTAAATACAGAGGCAGCAAGCAGGGAAGAAGCAAGTAGTCGAGTACTCCACTCAACTACTTAGTCAAGTACTCGCTTATGTCCCTAGCATCCACATTACCAAGACCATTATTTCAAAATAAGGGGCTGATTATTTCAAAATGATAACTCCTGCTTTCCTTGGGAAATAAACTTGAAATAGTTAGTTCGGGAGTTATTTTGAATTTAGTTATTTCAAAATTATTTCCTAGTGTAGACATGCCCTTAATGTGGATGCGCTACTTTAAATTAGAGTCCCAGGAAGCACTGGGGAGTAATTACTTTGAATGACTCTGGGGAATAGTTATTTTAAAATAGCAGCAGTGGAGCATCCACACTAACTCTATTTCAAAATAACTAGTTTAAAATAACTATTATTCTTCATAGAAAGCAGGAATTATTATTTCAAAATAACCGGCCTTCTATTTCAAAAAACCAGGCTTGGTTGTGTGGACACGCCGCTTGTTGTTTCAAAATAAGGAGAGTTATTTCTAAATAACTCCCTAGTGTAGACCAGGACTTAAGTTTCATTTTGTCGTTATGTTTTCAGAAAACTTTTTTTAAGCAAAATTTATTCAGAATTACCAATGGTAGCCAGGTTTAGTGTGGCTAAGTGGTTTCTACCAAAAGCTATAAGCCAGATATTTCATCTTAAATTCATGAAAGGATAAAGAGACTTTGGTAAAACTTAAAATGATCCTAGCCCAAGGTTCAGGTTCATGACAGGTTATAACAGCTCTTTTATGTGTATATGTAAAATTCCCTTCTTTTCTGATCTCCTTTGAAGTGCTGTGTATTTCTGTTGATCAAACACTAATAAATAGAGTTTTTAAAGGAAGGTTATTTTCCCTCAGAAATGCTGCAGGTTTCTAAAATTAAAGTTATTTTCATATACTTTTGCAGTTAGCATTATGCTTCTCTGTTTTTACCCAGTCTTGCTGCCATTCATCTTGTGTTCCTGCATCTCTTACTCTCTAATCTGAAAATAATGAACAGCCCCTTCTAATTCCCGAATGATTGTACAATACTGTCACCCTCCCTGGTACTGAAAGCCCACTGTGTTCCGTAACCCTGGGTTTCTACTTAGTTACATGCTGAGAAGCCTGTTCAAGACTTTTGCTACCAAATTAAAAAACAAACAAAAACCTCTTCATGCAGATTTTTGTTGTCAGTGCTTAACCAGGAATAAATAAAAATGTTGTTACGTGGTATTCTAGATAATATTAATATTTCAGATCTGGTAGAAATAAGATGAAAAACCTCACCCAAAAATCCCTTGTGAACTATAAGAGATGTGGCAGTGACCCAAATCTAGACGTGCTGCTTTTCATCCAGTTTGCTATTCCAACAGAATATTATCCAACTTTTCCATTCAAAAAATACTCCATGAACCCTTTCAACACCCGTGAGTAGCTTTCTATTATCATTCCCTTATATGAATAAATGGGTTAGGAAGAGCCCTCCTAAACTTTTCAGTATTGAATGGGAAGTCAGTGCCAATAATGATTGATTGTCACAATCCAGGGCAACTGCACCTCTGTCCCACATTATGGTCCCTCACGGGCACCTACTCTATGCTCCTGATTCCATGGCAGTCACCTCTCTGGGGTAGAGACTCATCTCTCTCTCTCTCTCTCAATCTTCCCTTCACTTTCTCTCCCCCCTCCCTCTTCCTCTTTCCCTTTCCCTACACTTCCTTCCAGGGTTTTTCCTCCTTATGCTGTGATAACCTCAGCAAGTCAACTTGCCTAAACTGGCCAGTGTCTGCACTTTACTTATCTCAGAATTCAGTAAGCAGCTGTAATTGCCAGCAGTCACTTAAGATGGACAATATATTCTTTCTAAAAGCATATTGGAGGTCACCTATCAGTCTTATGGGGCATCATTAGGTCAGTGTTCTTCCAACCCTTCCCTGGGACTTTCCTTGTACGAAAGGTCCTATCTGTTTGTGAACCTGAAAGAATCCAGTTTAGACTTGGGCTGTTCATGCAAAAAGTCCTTTCTTGGTCTGTTGGTCTCCAGAGTATCCAGTTTGTGCCGCTGTATGTGAACCTCTTGCAGGTAGTGGTACTTCTCTGGAGGTGTCTGAGTAAATTTGCCTTTTCACCCCCACCGTCCTTGGTTCCTGGAGCTGCTGTACGTAGCTAAGCTGTCTAGCATAACATGAGTAATTAACACAAAGATACTTCAGTTTTTGGAAGATACAAATAGGTAGTTAAATTACTCATCAGGTTGAAAACAGAACATCTGTGCTAAATAAGATAAGTAAATAGGTCAATACATTGAAAAAGGCAGAATGTCTGAGCCAACAAAAATAAGAGGGAGAACACTCAGGGAACTGTTTATTCTGAACTAGATAACAAGGACCAAAACAAGTTAGGAGTGCAGAGATAAAGTAGAAGTTGAACCATGGACAGCACATGCTGCACAGGGATTGTTTTCTGCAAAATAACCAAGCCAATCCCAAAAATGTGGTGCTATGTATAGTAAATGCAGAGAGACGTGTAATGTATATAAAGTCAGAGTGTTTCTGTGGAACTTTGGAGCTGTGATGTTCCCTGTATCTCTGCTGTGTTTTCGTTGGAGCACTGCTTTATGCCACTTGAGCGACACAAGCTGCAGTCAAATTGAATTTTTTGGAAGCCAAGTGGAAAGAGGTCTCTGAGAGAATCCCAAAGCTATGGTCCAGTTCTCCCATGGAATTACATACAGTCTCTGGCCCACATTGATATATAATTTTAATACAGTCAGCTCTCCCAAAGATATTGCAGGAAATTACATTTCTGACAATATTAATATTGTAGTAAGTCAAGTCAGTCAAGGTCAGTGCCTCCTTGCTAGGCACTGTGCACAAATACACAAGAAGACACATGCTATGCTCTGAATTGCTGAATATCGAATACAAGACATAAGTAGCAAAGGGGCCCATTCTATTTCAGGAGGCCCTAAGGAGCCGTTCTTAGTTGCTTCTTCACCTGGTAAAAATCAGAAAGATGCACTGTGTTACTGAAGGAAGAAAATGTAAGTCAATGCTTACTTTGTAGTCCGTGTCTAATTTGTATATGCTGTCTCCCACTACAGATGTAAATGAATGTACCACTGAGAATGGTGGATGTCAGGACCAGTGCTGCAATACTATTGGCAGCTATTACTGCCGCTGTCCAGCTGGCCAGAAACTGGGGGAAGATGGAAAATCATGTGAAGGTAACATCTGTACTGTGTCTCTTTACTGATGAAAGAAATCAGAACATCCTTGGAATGAAAACGGAAAGAGTTACCTTTTATCTAGAGCCAGCTGAAGTGCATAAATTCAGAATTGTCAAGAGTACATATCTGCTCCTGTCTGGATTATGAAGACGTAACTATAAGAACACTTCAAAGGGCTCTTATGAAAAATGTATCCCTTTACCCTGGATTGGTTTGTGCCATGTTCTGATTATGGAATTTCTATCATAAGTTTTAAAACCTGAAGAAAGTGTACACATTTGAAGGTATTTCAACTATTTCTAAAACAAAATGGTGCTTATCAGAAAATACACATACATTTCTGCTCTTTGGTTGCAGTTCCACAGCTTCAGATTAAGTGACTATAAAGGATGTGAAATCACATGCTACAGAAACCTATTTGCCTTCTTTCTGAGGGAAGCATGAAGCCAAATATCTTGGCAAGAGCTGGGGTGAATGTCATCCCTATGCAAGGGGCCGACTTCAAAGTAGGGTTTTCATGAGACTTGTGCTACATAGGTTTTAGTTCAGTCCTCTACCCATGGGTCAATTTCACTCTGGTAACATAAAGCAGCTGTAAACCTGGCTTAACTCAACCATTAAGCCAAAGTCACAGCTATTTTGCATCAGCAAACTGATGCAAAGTAGCTAGTGTACCAGTAAATCTAGCCCACAGAGTAGTAGGCTATAGCACCTGATGCTCTCTGAAAGGGTCCCTTGTGATCTTTCAGATGTGAATTTAGACTATGTCTAGACTGAAGAGCTTTTCCAGAATAACAGAGGTATCCCAGAAAAGCTCTGCTGCATCCAAGGACCACGTCTGTTTTTTGAAATAGTTTCCGAAAAAGCGGATGTGTTCTTTCGAGATCCCTGTATTCTTCTCAGTGAAAGGAATAAGGGATGTTCCAAAAGAGGAGTTATTTTCCAAAATTTGACCCCGTATAAACAGGAAAAATTTCAGAAAAGCCTCTTTCGGGGAAAAAAAGATGAAAAAGATACGCAAATTGTGTAGACATAGCCTTAGAAACTTTCACATGTGCATGCACACATGCGCTGGTAATGGTTATTTGACTAGCTGTTGTCCCCTATCTTATGTAGCTATATTTCCTTGCTGTGGTAAATATATTGTTAAATTTCTTTTGGTTCCTTCAAGATGCAAGGTGTCCTACACAAATCTTGCAAAACAGATTATCATCTTTCACAGCAAGAAAAAATTTCTTACAAGGTTGTTTTCCCCATTATACAGAATCATGCAGATTCCTCGCTGCCAGGGTTTTATTTTACCTTTATCCTTTGCTTCCTGATTTTTAGGTTAGATACATTGCAGTGTATGTCCCAGCTGTGATTATAGTCTTTACGGTATCTCTAAACCTTATTCAGGAGTACTGCTTCCTAGACTGGGAGGTTGTGGAATTAGCTTCCCACAGCAAGCTGTCAGTTGTAGCCAGCTTGACAAGGTAAATAAGTACTAGATGGGCATTTTCTTTAGATTGAAGTGTTTTTTGTTGGTGATTTTTTTTTTAACTGACATCCTATGTGCTTCCCTTTGATGGATTTATAATCCAAATACACAAACTTAGAAAAATTGTACATAGTTCAAAGAGCTTTACTACATTTTGTTCAGTCTCCTGTTGTTACCTTTGGAAATGATTCTATAAGAAGCTTGTATGTGTTTGTAGCATTAAATGAGTTTACAGATTTGTTTAAAAGTAATTAATTGAGCTTTCAGATAACGCTTCTTGTATTGAAAGCAAAGATTACCCATCTCACTCCTAAATTGCTTAAATATAACATTCCATTTTTTATGAGAGCAGTAATGAGCTAATTTGTATATCTCCTCCTCAAATGTGACATTACATTCTTTCAAAGGTTAAACTAAGGGTGTCATGCTCGTGTCAGACATTTCCTCATGAGCAATTACAGAGGAATGTGGTGCTAGCTATTATAAAGCTTATTTAAAACAACAGAAATAATGTAAGTGTATAATTAGGGTTCACTATTGAAATCCTTACAGTTTTTTTATTTTGCTTAATGATATTTAACAGGAGTTATTATTGTAATAAGCCAGTGGTTTTCAAACTTCTAAGTTTGTGTCCCTTAAAATATTTCAAATGGCCATGTGGGCCCCTTTTGAAATGTTGGACTGAGTCTGTGGACCTCCAGTGGTCTGTGGACTACAGGTTGAAAACTGTAGTCAAGCCAGTGTTTGAGTTTAGTGTACAAGTTTAGTAACTTTTATAATTAATTACTTGTAAGCAGCTGTTGTAAAGATTTTAACAACAACTAGTGAACATCCCTATGTTCCTGCAGCCATAATACCTTCATGTATGACTTTATCAGACTAAACAAGATAAGTAATTCTTGGATATGAGACCTCAAAGGAAACCTAAGGGTGCTTTGGGAAGTCTTGCTAATTATTTAAGAGATGGTACTCGACTCCTTTAAATTGATACTGAGCCACTGCCCCTTCATGATGCTACATTGAACTGGGCAGACAGAGCTGTCATCTTGCAGATGTGGTCTAAAACCAAGTTCCTGACCACTTTGTTGTTATTAAAATTACCATGGCATTTTTAGAAGAGTAGAGCTGTTAGTCAATTTGAATAATTACATACTGTTTGCCTACATTTCCTCTGCTGGCTCAGCTATATATTGTATTCAGTTTTAGTCTTAATCTATAGAATAGCATTCCTGTAAATTGAACTGCGTCCATACTCTATCACAAAGGTGGTTTTACATCCCTAACGAGTGAAGTGATTGATCCTTACACATTTTTTAAAAAAACACTTGGAGATCTGTTAGGATGAAAGTTGCTGTATAATCGTAAAATTTAAATATCATAAAGTCATAACATAAATAATGTGGACATTGTTAGTTTTACTTTAGAGGATAATTACAGTTTGATATCTTCAGAAAGAGAACATCTCCTACCAATAAATAGTAGTGATATTATCAAAAAATAGTTCTCAATCTCCAATAATGTGTTATCCACTCATAATAGTGGGGCTGAAGAGAGAGGAGAAAAGTGGGTAGTAACTTATTTACTCATCCAAAAGTACCACAAAGTTTACCATTGTCCATGACAATTGTTTTAACAAGATAAAAATCTGAGCAGTATTAGCAAACCATTGGCTCGAGCTTATAAGGTGCTGAGCTTCAGTGGTAGTTAAGGTGGCCAGTGCCTTGCAAGATTTGGGAATACATTAATATTAGCAGTATAACAGTTGAAGAAAGCTGAAATAATCCTAAAAAAGTTACTACACTCAGAATGAACTAAGTCTTTATAACTTTTCCCCATGATTCATGGTGCTGTGTGGAACTTTCAGTGATGAAGATTCTATGGTCCTACCTATCATTTTTAGTCAATTATGAGATTCATAATCCATAATTATATACAATACAATACTTTGCATTACTTTACTGAGCAATGTTTACATCTGGCAGTAAACTGTACTAGTGTGAAGTAAGGCACAGCTGAATAAAAATGCCAGAGGAGTGGGTTGATTAGCCTTTCAAAACTAATTCTGCATCTGCTTTGTTATGACAGTTTTATCTCCCACATCCCCAGACAAACTGACGCTGGAGAATTCAGGATTTCACATCTGACAACAAAGGAACTTTTGGGCTTTGATTTGAGCACATAACAGGTTTTGACATCCTTAAGCCTCACTCTTCAGGTCAAATCTGGATCCCACTGAAATGAATGGAAACACTCTTTTCAGTTTAATGGGGAAAGACTGATGGGTGAATTAATCAATGGCATAATTTTGAAGTCTGGCTGTATTGTACAGATGAACGTGGTCTAGTAATTCTGGGCCAGATTCTCTTCTCCTCACATTAAGTAGTATCGTCCTCTACAAGTAGTACACTTGATTTCAGTAGCTGAACTTGAATAGTAAGATAGTATTCATAATGACTAAGAGTGATGCAAACTTGCACATTGTTTACATAATGCATATGTGATTGTTGGGGAGAACTATTAACTCAGGAGTAGCCTAATGAATTAACTAGACTGGGACTTGGGAGACCTGGGCTTTTGTCCTAGTTTTGCCACTAGCTTGCTGGGTAACCTTGGTCAAGTCATTCCCCATCTCTTTGTCTCAGTTTCTGCATTTTTAAAAATGGAATTAGTAGTATTGACCTCCTTTTGTAAATCACTTTGAGATTATCTTCTGAGAACCACAGGAAGAGCTAAGTATTATATGAATCAACCCACAAGAGTGTTAATTTTATATAACAGTATGAGAAAATAGTCTTCTCCAAAATGCAAAATTTCAAAATTCCACAATATCAAGATAATCTAAATTCTGACTTGCAAAAGTATGATGAGATTAAACACTTGTTTACATGTGAATAAGATACAGAAGTCAGATAAAGAGTTCATGACTCTCTGCTAACCCTCTCTGTTAGGCTGTCATTGCTTATTTATATTATCGTGTTCTCATCCATCAAGACCACTGAAGTTAGAGACATTGAAGTCATATGATTAGTTGTTGACAAAAAGGAGCGTTTGTCTTACCAATTACAGTAATATTCCTATCCTTGTAATCTGATCAGTGGACATCCCCTGAGGGTTTGTTAAATTTCTGAGCATTAGCAGATTTCCTAACCTTTGTAAGTCGTGACCTCTAAGACTACTGAATTATAGGACATTTATTGTCTGACTCTAAATTAAACCACCATTCTTTACACTAGTAATATAATAGTCATGCATGTCAAATGACTTATCTTGATTCTATGTCACAAGGAAACTCTAAATAATCAGAGATTCCAAATAATAGCTAATATCTTAAATTAAAAGAAAAATTGAAGGATTTGTGTGAGAAAAATACTTATTAAAATGGCCACAAACGTTAATTTATGCTGTTAAATTTTGTGTTTTACTCAAAACTTATTCTTTGGCCAGAGGAACCCCTACATTTAGTTAGCAAGGTTCCAAGTGCTGATTCTACATGTTGGATTAATCTCCTGACCACATAGTCACTATTCCAAGCTTCTGCAGTGTTCCTCAAAAATGCAAGATCCTAATATTTTGTGCCTCTAGGGAAATGGCCTGGAAGTAAAAGAGAAGGTCATAGGGCCAATTTATTTTCTGTTGCAGAGTATCTGTTCAATATAGAATGAGACATGAACCCACTGGCAGAATTTACGATAGTTAGATTTTGTGGTATAGTCTTGTTAAATTCCCACCCTTTTCATGCTGTTCTGTGACAAACCATGACTTAGATTTATGCTTAGGTTAACTCAAGAGCACCTTGACAGAAAAAGTGCCACAAAGTTAAAAGATAAAATAATAGGATGAAAACTGGCCTTTTGTGATTTCACATGCAGCAAGTACCAGTTACTAACATCACCCAAAACTTCCTTAGTGACTACACTAAAGCAGTGGTACGGGTACCCTTCAAGGTACTCGAGAGAAGTCTGGGGGGGTATGTCAACACAAATGAAATTTGAAGAAGACTGAATTTTTGTTTTAAGTTTTACAGAGCTTTATTATTTTCGTACTTTTTACACCCAAAAATTTCATCGCCCGCCCAGCTACGATTAAGTTGTTTAAACAAATGTGTTGCAATGGTAGAAAAAAAATGTGTGTGTCTGAAAACTGTAGGTACTAGGGGTACATTTTTTTTAAAAGGGGGGATATTTACTTTTTTTTTTTTTGAAAAAGGGGTACTTTATAAAAAAAGGTTGAGAAACACTGCACTAAAGGATTTCCATGTAGAATAGGGCAAACTGATCTTCTTTAATTCTGTCAGCTTTAAGGCATCATTATAAGAAATATGGAAATAAAAGTTACTTTATAGGAATCAAAATGCCTGTTAAGTGTCGTCTTATCCACTTAATCTTGGTTTTAAAGAGAAATTGGGGAGAGTCCTCCACTTAATGATCTTAACAGAAATTGGGGAAACTGGCAAAATATGAAAGGCACTTCAGTTTTTTTATTCTTACAATAATTCCCCAAGAAAAGGAAAAGAAGAATGGGAAGTTGATGTAGAGAGTAAAGCATCCACTTGGGAGCATGCTCAGTGCTACTTTTATTTGGAGCTTTAGCATAGATCAAAGTATCTTTTTACATACTACCAGCATTCAGAACTTGTTCATAGCTGAGTCAGTAAAGCTATAGTAGCAATGGAAATGCAGGTTGCAAAATAACAACCTCTGCACCCTGTCACTAATGACATAATTTCTGGGATACAATATGCGGCACTCTCTTAAAAGTAGTCTCCCATTTCCTAATTTGTGCATCAAATCACTGTTGGATAGCTGGCAAATTAAAGGGACATAAAATAGGTAGCAATAGCTATTTAGAGATATTGAAAGTTGTCTTGAGAAATAGGAAACTTGATTTTTTTCAGCTGCAATTTTAACTTCTTTTTACATAATCTGTTTGCTACGATATTGTCTCTACGGCCAAATCTGGATCCATAGCATTGTTCACAGGCGTATGGGGCATGGTAAGCACTTAGGGTGCATCTACACAGCACAGTTATTTCAAAATAACTGACATTATTTTGAAATAACAATTCGAGTGTCTACACAGCAATTCTGTTATTTTGAAATAATTTCGAAATAACGGATGGCTTATTTCGAAATCTGTAAGCCTATTCCACAAGGAATAATGCTTATTCCGAAATTACAATTTGTGGATACTCCACTGCTGCTATTTCAAAATAGCTCCTCCCCAGGGCCATTCAAAGTAATTACTCTCCAGTGCCTCCTGGGGTTCTAATTCAAGGTAGCACATCCACCTTAGGGAAGCCTGCCTCGGACTAATTTTGAGGCTTCCTTGTAGTGTTGACGTGCTATTTCATAATAAACATGCTGTGTAGACGTACCCTTACATCTGCAGACCCCAGCTGCTATCCAGGGAATATAAATCCCCATATCATACTGCTTGCAACAAAGGGAAATGTATTGACCAGGATCCTGGGATTAGCCAGAGGCATTTTTTAAAAAATTAGCATGATGGGCAAGATTTTTATAGTACACGAAAGATTATGGAATGAAGATAGGAAAAATAGGCATTTTCTGTGTGAGACTGAAGAAAACCTCAACTGAAACTTCAATAAGAATTTCCAAGCAACTTTCCCACACTGTGCCAGAATCTTAAATTGAGATTTCCTCTTTTCCACTTGTAGACCATCAGGAGTGGCAGCTGCTCGGGGTAGGCTTTCAGCTCTGGGGGTGGGAGGAGGACCCCAGGAGAAATGAATCTGCAGAGAGTGACTCACTTGATGAAGTTTCTTCCATCCATACTTTTGTATTAGCTGAGCTCTTGTGTACAGTACTTGGAATCTGTCTCTGCAGATGTGCCTACCCTGCCCTTATTCTTGTGTCCTGTACCATGAATCTGTATCTGGCTCTTACTGACAATGTTACAGAAAAAAAATCTTGAAAAATAACAAGTTAAAATTTCAGCTGATAAAAAAACAAAGGAAAATTAATTGTAGGTCATTTGATATTCTCTTAATGAGGCCAGATGAAATGATTGGATCCTGATTAATTAATAGCCTAAGGAAGGCAGAAACCTGAGCTGAACATAGCATTGCTAGATGAACATTTGAGGCACTGTCAGAATTTTTTAAGAATGCTGCAGTTTGGCTTGGTCAATCCTTTCTAATTTGTTGCCGTATTCCCAACCTAATCCTCTCAGATACATGCTTAGGGACCCCATGAATCTTTCTCAGCCCATGTTTACACTACAGGAACTATAGCAGCATAAGCACAGCACTGAAGCTATGCCAGAATCATCCCATAGGGTAAACAGCCTTCTGCAATGGAAAGGTTTTTCTGTCTCTGTAGGAATACCACCTCCCTGAGTGATAGTAGTGTGGTGTTTTAGATGCTGCTTGTAATTATTAGAACTGGGAGCACTGGCTGTTGGGAGTCTGGAAGAACAGGAAACAGGAGGGAGTGGGGAGAAGATTGGCAGAGGCTGAGTGAGAGCTACTGAGGGATGCAGCAGCTTTGTAAAGAGGCTCCACTTTTGGTAAATAAAGTCCTGTTGAAGTTTGTTAGTACCTTGCTTGCATGATACAACACTTTGGCAACGAGGATGGATCTTCTGCCTCTGAACCCACCTGCACCCTTTCTGCAAAGCCCAGGTGAGCCTCCAATTGCTTTTACTGCCTGAATTCATATGTTTGAGACTTATCTGCTTGCAATCAGTGCTACAGAGATTTCTGAAGTAAGAAAGCATGCTTTACTAATCCACTGCCTTGGAGCAGAAGGGCAGTGTATATTTTACACTTTTCCCCTTGCAGATGATAAATATGGGACTGTACTCACTGGATTAAAGAACTTTTTTGTGCCAAAAGTGAATGTAATAGCTAATCGCTACAGATTTCGCCAGCGTGAGCAGAAACCAGGGGAGACTATAATGCAATATATTGCTTCTCTGATGAGTGTGTTTTAACTTGTGACTTTGGGAATATGGCAGATGAGATGATTAGAGACCAGCTCATTGAGAAAACAACCATGCTTCATGTAAGAGAATGCTGCTTCTAGAACCACAACTTACACTTGAAAAAGCAATAACCATTGCTACCCAAGTTGAGTCAGCTATAGCAGAAGCCAAATAATGAGCATGGATACAGGAGGCCCAGTCCAGGCTGTGACTCCTTTGCAGAAAAGTCCACTATCACTGCAGACAAACAATTACAAGGAGAAAGCTAATGAAAAACCACAGAATCAGCAAATTCAAAGCACAGCAAAAGCATGCTTTCGCTGTGGATCCCCACAACACCTCACAAGCTACACGAGATGTCCTGCAAAAATAGCTCAGTGCAATCACTGCAAAAAGATTGGGCATTTTGCTAAGGTATGCCTCAGTAGCCAGTCCAATCAACAGGTGCATGCAGTTACAATACCAGATGTTACTGTTCTGAATGTGGACAAAATCACTACTGCACATATTCCAGAACAGATAAGGTGCACTGTAAATGTTTCTGCCACATCTTCAGGCAAATCACACCCTATTCAGCTAATGTTGAACACTGGCTCAGCTGTATCTATACTATCTGATTCCATCTATTTGCATTACTTTACAGATGTGCCTCTTACTGAACCCAAACTTCACTTGGTGTGCTATTCGAAAAATCAAATTCCAGTACATGGCTGCCTGCCAGCAATGGTGACTTTTGGTGATTGCTGTGTAACTGCAGAGTTCTACATTGTCCACAAAGGCACTCCTATTCTTGGCAGAGATTTATTGGCTGCTTTAAACCTCAGGGTAGTTAATGGATGAATTGACCTTCCTCAGCAAAGCACTCTTGCAGTACACACACCAGTTTCAGCTGGGACCCAAGACCAGGTTGAGGAGAAACTCGGATGTGCTTATGGATTTGTGCACAAAGTTAAAATACAACATAACGTGATAGCTGTACGACAGAAGTTACGGCACTTACCATTTTCAGTCAGGGAAGCTGTTTCAGAGGAACTTAAAAAACTTGTACAAAAGGACATTATTGAAGAGATTGACTCATCTGAATGGGTTTCACCTATAATGGTGACACAGAAGAAGGATGGAGACATTCGCCTTTGTGTGGACTTAAGGGAGCCAAATAAAGCTATTATGATTGACAGCCACCCACTGCCTCACATAGAAGAAGTATTTGCAGAACTCCATGGAGCAAAGATGTTTTCTACTCTTGATTTGCAGAGTGCACACCACCAGGTTATGTTGCATGAACACAGCAGAAATCTCACAGCATTTATTACACATGAGGGACTATTTCGTTTTAAACGTGTTCCATACGGTCTTGCATCTGCCCCAAGTGCCTTCCAAAAAATGATGTAATTGATTCTGAAGAATCAACATGGAGTTCAGTGCTATCTGGATGATATTATTGTGTTTGGAAAGACTTCTGAGGAGCATGAGAATAACCTGCAGTCTGTACTAAATTGCATCAGCACAGCAGGCCTCAAGCTCAACTCGTCTAAATGCAAATTTAGACAAATAGAACTCTCCTTTCTGGGGCATACAGTTTCACCAGCTGGACTAAAACCTGATCCACATCATATCCAAGCAATTTCAAAGGCTCCTCCTCCAACATATTTGCAAACCTTATGTTCCTTCTTGGGTCTTACCTCCAGGTATGCAAAATTTATTCCTGCTTCTGTCAATGAACCATTATGAGAATTACTACGGAGAAGTTCGACCTTGGTGTGGACAACGGATGCACAAGCTAGTTTGGAAACTGTGAAAGACTTGATTGTACAAAGTCCAGTACTTGCACTATTCAGTCCTGCATTGCCCACAATTGTGACTACTGATGCTTCTGATTATGGACTTGGGGCTGTCCTCACACAACTTCATGAGGACAACACAGAGAGGACTGTTGCATTTGCTTCAAGGACACTGAATGATGCTGAGAGAAAATATTCTACAGTTGAAAAAGAAGCACTTATTTGTGTCTGGGCTACTGAAAAATGGAGAACGTACCTGTGAGGCCACACATTCAAGTTGCATGCAGACCACAGCCCTTTGACAACATTGCTAACCATGAAAGGACTAGGAAGAGCAGGAAATCGTATTGCTAGATGGTCTGCAAGACTACTCTCTTTCAATTATGAACTGGAATATAAGTCTGGAAACCAAAATGTGATAGCTGATTGCCTTTCTCGCTGCCTTTGTCTTCACCAGATGGTTCACTGGAGGATGAGGATGAAGCAGTTGCGCTTATTACAAGCACTCTTACTGCAGAACAAGAGAGCAATTCCAAGCTGCTTGTTTGGCAGGTCCAATTCAACAAAAGCTACATGAATTTCTGACAAAGAGATGGCCCAGTAACCCTAAAAACCTTGATTCGGTTTTGCTGCCTTATTTTAGAATCCGGGATGAACTTTCTTTGCTTGATGGCTGTGTGCTATGAGGTACACACCGGCTACTTGTGCCAGAAGAATTACAGTCAGAACTCATACACCTGGCATATGATACTCATTAAGGAATTGTCAGAACCAAATAATGACTACGGGATCTGTATTAGTGGCCAGGGATGGACTCCCAAACTGAAGCAATCATAAAATCCTGTGTCACTTGCCAAATGCATGTTAAGACAGCAGTGACATGTACCCCACCATTACAGCCTGTTCCTCTTCCTGATTCTGTATGGGGAAAAAGTTGCTATTGACACCCGTAGGACCCTTTGATACTGCACCAATTGACTGTCATTATGCCATCACTTTAATAGACTATTTCAGTAAATGGTCTGAAGTAGTGTTTACATCACAAATCTCTTCTGCTACAGTAATTAAGTTCCTCTCTACAGTTTTTAGCAGGGAAGGTAACCCCAAAGAACTGGTTTCGGATAATGGTAGTCAATTTACTTCCCTGGAATTTGAAACTTTTCTAGCAGAGAGGAACATTTTACATAGAAGATCATCCCTGTATTACCCTCAAGCCAATGGGGAAATCAAAAGGTTTAACAGAAGCTTGAAAGAGAGTTTGCAAACGGCTAAACTGGAAGGGCTATCGTGGATAACCTTCACGACTGATTTCTTGCAAGCATACAGGGCTACATGACATGTCACAACGCAAAGATCACCCACAGAGTTACTGCATGGAAAACAGATGAATACTAAACTGAACATTACTGGATTGTTAAAGTCCAGACCTGATGCACCAAAAGAGGATGATGTGAGAAAAACAGTTGAACAGAAGCAAGCAAAGTATAAGGCTTTCACAGATAAACGGCGGGGTGCTAAGGAACCGAAGTTTGAGTGTGGCTCCTTTGTTAGAGTAAGAGAACCTGGAATTCGGCGCAAAGGGGACCATAGATTCACATCTCCTCTTAAAATCATTGAGAAGAGGGGACCTTGAACCTATCGATTTTCTGATGGGCATGTATGGAATGCTTCTTATCTTGCACCTGCCTATATACCAAGAGGAGATGAGACCAACACCCAGCCCGTGTTGGATGACTTCACTATTGTACCAACACAACAAGACATTGCACTAGAAACGGGGTTTGAGAGATGATCTGTCAGACACTGACGACCACCTGTCTGGACTAGAGACTATGTTATGTAGTATTTACAGTGTAATATTTCTGCCAACAATATAGTGGCTTGTTCCATATTTGTTGCTGTGGTTAGGACAACAATGTTTATTTTATAATTGAGAGCGCTTCTTAAGAGAGGAGGGAACATGGTGTTTAGATGCTGCTTGTAATTATTAGAACTGGGAACATTGGCTGTTGGGTCTGGAAGCACAGGAAACAGGAGTGGGGAGAAGATTGGCAGGGGCTGAGTGAGAGCTACTGAGGGATGCAGCAGCTTTGTAAAGAGGCTCCACTTTTGGTAAATAAAGTCCTGTTGAAGTTTGTTAGTACCTTGCTTGCATGATACAACAAGTAACCAGGATAATGGAAGCATTCTTCTGTCAACCTAGCTATGTCTACATTGGGAATTAGGTCAGCATTGCCACAGCCCTCAAGGGTATGGATTTTCATATCCCTTGGGCACTGTAGCTATTTCAACCTAAATTTTAAGTATAGACCAAGCCTGAACCTTACTAACATTGATCATGTACCAAGTGACAAAATCACAGTCATTTCAGATCAAAATATGCAATTGCAATTTCTGCTTCTCCCTAAGATCATTAGAGAATAGTAGGCTTTTATTTTACTTAACCTGTCTTAACTTACTTAATTCTGTCTGTGTTGGGCAGACAAAGAAGAAAGCCAGGATTCCATTCTTTTTTGTAATCAGGTGGATTAGTAAAAATACCTTGATTAGTAAAAATACCTAATATTATTAAATCAGTGGGGTTACTGTAACTCAGGATGTGCAGTAATTTTTGATGGAGGGCACTCCAAGAATGTGGAAAGTGGTTAAGGGCCGCACTCTTCCATGATATTAATGGAGGAGGTGCAGAGACTGGGATGGAGGCTGGGTACAGAAGGGAGCTTGGGGTGCAGGAAGGAGTGTGAGGTCTGGGAGGGAGTTTGGGTGAAGGAGGTGTTTGTGACTTGGGGCAGGGGGTTGGGTTATGACCTAAGGCAGAGAATTGGGGTGCAGGGGTTTGGGTTGTGAGCTAGGGCAGGAGGGTATTGTGACCTGAGGCAGGAGTTGGGGTCCCAGATCTGAGATGGGATATGGGTGCAGGAGGGGAGCAGAGGGTTTGGGTATGTGGAGTGAGAGGTAGAGTATTGGGAAGGTTGGAGCTGGGGTTCCAGAGGCAGGCTCTGGTCAGGAGACTTACCTGGGTTTCTCCTGACCAGCAGCCCAGCACTTTTCAGAAGCAGCCTCTCTGCCTGCCCTGCCCCCCACAGGCTGCAGCTATGTGCTCTGTGAATAACTATGAGCCCTGGAGGGGAGGGGACGTGGTGTTTTGTGGCTGCCTGTTATTCAAATAGGCAGCTCCTTATTAGCCAATTTCTGTCCAGAGACCAGCCAGTGGGATTGTGCTGGGAATGGGAACAGCCCCTGAAGCCTTCTCCCCTCCCCTCCCAGCTCACAGGTTTTAACGAGAAACCACTCCGCAGCCGCTTTTCTAAGTGGCATGCGGTTGGGAGGAGGAAAACAGGAAGCCTGCCTGGGGCTCCCCATAGAGTTTGTGGGCCAGATCCAGTGGCTTTGTGGGCTGTATCCAGTTCACGGGTCATATTTTGCCCAGGCCTGCTATAACTATTTCATTTTGAATTGTATTTAATTATACTGATTTACATTTCCTTTAAATTGCTCGTGACTGTTGTTAGAGCTAGCCTGAAAAACTTTGGTTAGATACAGAAGGTTAGCTGATACATTGCTGATACATATCTGAAAACGGGTCAATGCTAGAATTCAGATATGGTAAATACTCTGCTAACGGCCATCCACTTATAACAGAGAAGCTCCACCTCAGCTGCCTCCATTGCTTGTAAATACCAGATAATCACATAAGTGCCATGTAAATATCTAGACACACAGAAGACTGAGTCCCATTTAGAGTACATCACAAAGACATCTAACCTCAAGGTGGTAAAGGCATGGCTGCAGTAACTGTAGCAAAGTACAAAGCATAAGAGATTTTCTCTTGTCTTGCCAGGCACATATTAAAACAAATTCCTTCTACTCAGCATAGAACAGCAACCTAGGAATGACCAAGATGTAAATTGAAAACCTCTGTTACAAATGGTAGCTGTGCTTTCGTCATTAATTTTTCTAGTCACATTCCCAGCCAGCCTCAGTCTTGTCTGGATTGGGCCAAGCCAACAAATCCTCACCAATACCCAAATCTTTCACAAACAGTGGTCCTTTCCACTACACCAACAGCCTTAGGATGGGATGGAGATTTGATCTCATTCTGTTGGAGATACCACAACCTGGTAGGCCTGTGTCCTTGTGCGTGTGGAACAAGAAGGATAATGAGAGAGACCCCAAAATACCCAACCTAAGAGATCCTTCATGGTAGATGAATTGCCTTTTCAGACATCTCCCTCAAAAAATGAATGGAGCAATCCATCTTCAACAGAGCAGGGCAAGATGCAGCTCGGGGGGCTTGATCTGGCCCGCCTAACACTTTGATCCAGTTCGTGGATTGCATCTGGCTGCTTTATAATTTCGAAGCGGTGGCTCAGGAAGCAAGATCCTATTTAAATGACTCACAGCTCACGGCTGCGGTGCTACCCTGGCATGGGCCGAAGCCGTGAGCCTTTTAAATAGCCACAGCAATCCCAGGCGGCTGCCAGGCAAAACATGGTAGCAGCAGAGTTGGAAACTACGAGCCCTTTGCTGTGTTTTTAATTCAAAACCTGCACTACTTTGGGCCGTACCTCAAGCAGAGAAAAACGAGTCTTTGAGGCCCCACCCTTTCATTGCAGTGACAGTTTAGATGATCCCAAGCAAAAATCTAGATTGAAAATTCACAAAACACTTAGTCTCAGCACACACTACATCTAGTTGTCAAATTATGGCAGAGTATGGCACAAAGAATTTGGCTTGGTACTCACTAGTGATATGTGACGTGTCTTCATGCAGTGTATCTTCTGGTATGTTAATAGCAGGATGTGCTATCTAAAGGACACACTTATCCATGTCCTGCACCACACTAAAGTTATTAGATGAATTATCCATATCCTGTGTCACACTTAAATTATTAGATGAATTATCAATGACCTGTTTGACAGAAGAAAAAGGGGAAAAATTCCCAAATGTTATGGGCCTCCCCAATAAAAGCATGTCTCAGCTTCCATTGCCATACTCTTAGCTTCTAAAGCCTATTTTGTGCTGAAGCACTAAAAAATACTGATTACAGAGCCATCACACAGACTGTTCCTTTGAGCTTCCAAATTCTGTATCTGCAGGAGGATCTTAGAAACATCATGTGTACTGTACAATTTGAGAGGAAGTGTTAAGCTGGAACCATAGATTTTCTTTTGTCTGTGGAAGGGACTGGTTTCTTAGAGTTTGGGGAGAATGTAACTCATTCACTACATATTTTTTCTATGTGTAGTCCAATTTATGCATTTGTGAACTTGCGCAACAAGTTTGCCCTGATCAAACTTGCTTATATGAAAAGTTTATGCAATTTTATACATCAGCTTTTGACGTTTAATTATTACACTGTGCAGAGGTGTAATGTAGTTAATATATAAAAGTGCTTTGAGTTTCTAGATGTAAAATGCTTTATAATAGCATACCAGTGCTATTATGTTGCAGAGAGAATACAATATTTAAATTAAAATTCTATAAAAAAGACTCTGGAAAAAATGTCAGTACATGTTTTAGGACTGTAATGATTATTTTATATTAGTTGGTTTCTAACATTTATGAATAGTTTTGAAAGACAGGTTATGGAGAATTTTAACTTTTCACTGTTCTGATTGACAATAATTAGTTTATTTTAAAACAAAGAAAAGAAAAGCAGTATTGTTCCAGCTAACTAGTGTGAATTAAAATGTGGGTAATCTTTTCTGCAATTATGAAGATATGATTGCGGTGTTCAAGGAAGAAAATATATTCAGACCTTTTTTTTATAAAAAATCATTATGTTGGAAGAGTTTTTGTAAGCCTGAAATTGAAGTTTTGTCAAGGTCTCCAAAATTAGTTAACAGAAATGTTATGCTGAATCAAACTTTATGAATATTTAAATAATAGCTTGCTTGTAGGAAAGTATTTACCAGGAAATAAAAGCATCTCACAAACAGCCGATGAATCATCTTCATTTTGAACAAATCTCAAATGTAGATTGAAACGGAATAACTCCTACATGGTAAGAAAGCTTTAGAAACGTCCAATGAATATTTTAAATATAAAGTGATAGATTTAATATAAAGATTTTTCAAAATCTTCCACAGTGTATATGCATATAAGCCTTTCAATAGCGAGTGTGAGGGAAATATTTCTTTTTTGATGATTTTGCCTATTGTGCTATGTAAACAATGACTAAAAGACAGATATAGAGCTACAGGGAAATAGAACTCCAGAGAGTTGGTTATGTCTCCTGTTATTGGAAAATCACTCATGCCATTTTTCACTGGGGCTACTAATAAGAGTCTCATTCTTTAGTGAAACTTCCCTGGGTATACTCCTAATAAAGTTTTAAAGTGATACATGATGAAATCTAAAAGAAACACACATCTGTCAACCCTTACGTTAAGAGCAGCAACCCAAGGGAAATGATCCAGATGAAACTGTCAACAAGATCATAATAAGCTTCACCGTTCCCTATGTAGCTTGAACAGATCAGTGAATTGATCAAGATAGGGCATAGTTATTTAAATGCCAGTGACATGGCAACTTTGGTGGTTTTATTCATAAGTGAATAGGATACCACTATGAAACACAGTGCACAAGTGCTATTCTTTCAGCGAGCACTCAGCAATATTGTACTAATGGTTACCTTTTATGGGGGGGCTTTCAAGCAAAGTGTACAGTCAGCTAATAAAAAAGGGATGCCCAAAGAGTTAATGGGATAGTTGTAACGTTAGCGACAAACTTCTGCTTTTGGCATTGCCCTGCACTAGAATCAGATTTTGGAAGTTCTCTGTAAGAATGGACTGTATGGTTGGGTTCCATTGATGCTATAGTGGCATGATTTTTTCCTTTCCTTTCCCTGGATCCCAGAGATGGCTCTATGCAAAGTATTGGATATGCATTTCAGCAGAAGTGGAGCAAGATTATGTTTGACTAGGTGATCACAATGATTCCTACCAAAATGACATATGTTGTACCCCACTCACTGAAAATCTACTCATGAGCTAATACTTAGCCTGGAGTCATGTTGGCATTTGAGAGGAGCTCCATCTGCATCATGGAACCTTATTGATGAAGGGCCCCAGGAGCTAGTGCCTGAAAGGAACTCCAGCAGAGCAATTCTAACAGGGAACTGGAGAAGATGAACTGTGCCCTAGGGCTCTAGCAGATTGCCAGAGATCTATGAGGTTTGACAGCTGATTTTCTTGTCACATCAGTGGGAAGAAAGGTCAGAGCAGTGGTGGGCAACCTGCAGCCTGAGGGCCACATGTGGTTCATTGGGTTGTATGTGTGGCCCAATTTTGTTTACGGTTGCCACATGATGCTGGTTTCCGTCCATGTAGGACTTCCCCCCCCCCCCCCCCGCTACCGGTGGTCTTAAAGTGACATGCACTTAAAGGAAGTACATGTGAAGCGAGGTGCTTGCTGATTGCATACAGCATTGACTATGAGAGCCATGTGCTCCCTCTACATCCAAACAAAGGGTGCTATGGTTCATTTGGTACACCCTGCAAATTCTAAGTATGCAAGCGCAGTTAACAAAACTAACCTGTCCCAGGACACCATCTTGGTTATGACAGTCTTGCAGCCCACTGAGATGAAGGAGAGCAACTCATGCAGCCCACTCATGCAGCCTGCTCACTAGCCAAGGTTGCCCATCACTGGGTCAGATCCTACCACTTCATTCCTTTCCCCCAACTCCTGCTGTAAGGTTTAAAAAATCAGTTTAGAGATCTTCAAAGTGTAAATGCTGCTTTATGTGAGTAATTCACATGTAATAAAATAATTTTGATAGACCGCAGCACCACCTAAATCAGTTTGTTCCAAGGTAGCTTATGCTCCATTTGGTTTACAGAACAAATCTATTCACAAAATGACATCAAGCTTTTTACCAACCAACAAGTTTGTGACAAACAGTATTCGCCCTATCAGACACCGAAAGTACACGGTGATGTTGAGAACAGATTATGCTATGAAGGCATTTGTGTGATCATAGTGCTGTTGTATATCCTACCTGCTATGTTATGAGGGATGCCTCTCTACCTGTCATGCTGTACTGGAGCCACTTAGCTCAGCAAGGGAGCATTCTGTTAACAAAAAGCAGGTGTTTTCATAAGATTTCTATTTCTTTCTCTTTTTATTCCATATTTTTTTCAAACTGCCATGTCCTGCTGAAAGAAGGTACTGAAGGCCAAATTCCTTGGCACCTTTTCAGCTGTACATAGTTCAACAGGCCATATCACTCTAGCGAGCTGTTATTAAGCAGATCTCCCCTTTGACTATCCTCCAATTGGGAGCAGATTCTGATTTGAGTTTTGCTGAAAAATTGACAGCATGACAGGGCCTTGTAGCTGCTTCTGTGAATATGTATCATAGCTCTCTGACCAGGTCACGGTGTTTTCCCCTTTTGGGGTATTGAAGTCTCTTCCTACAAGTCTTCCCCACATGGTCCAGCCCCTGCCACTTCCCCAGTAGCTGGTAGAGGAGCCTCTGGGTCCCAGTCTGGGACTCTAATCAGCAGCCAAGGTCTATACCTTCTGAAATCTTGCTGCCTTGTCCCTGGGTCTTTTCCTATACCCTTTTCACCTAGTTTTCCTTCTTTCCTTTCTACTATCCAGACTGTCTACAGGCTCGCTCACTGAAGTCCCTTCCTATTGGGTTGATCCTAGTTCCACATATTCCTTCTCAGTTGGGTTCTGTCATTATTCAGGAGTTACTTAATCAACAGGGGAACTGACTGGCCTGTCTGATTAGCCTTTTCTCAGCCTCATTTAATCCTTTCTAGATTGGAGTAGGGTGAACACCCCATCACATTTTCCTATACAACCTTCCTGCACAATAAATACACTTTACTGTATCTATCATTCCTTGTGTCCTGTGTAGATACAACTATGCATGTTTAGTTTCTCTGGACAGTGGTTCTTGTGGTTGCATCCCTCCTCTGGCAATATTCTTCACTCAATCAGTGCCCATGTGTACGGATTGCATAGAGAGATATGGGTTGGGGTGGAAGCCAGCAGTGGCACAGTGGTGCCAAAATATCTTTATGCTTAATGGTAGTGATGATATTAATGGTGTTTTGACCTGCCATTCTAAGAATTTGCATACAGTTCCAAGATTCGGAGCAAGAGAGTTCTTATGTTAATGATTTAAGAAGGAACAAAATTGCACTCATCTGAAATGTGGAAAAGAGGTGTTTCCTCATTGGCATGTAAAAATGTCACCATGCTCCTATAGGGACTGTCCTGGAGAATTATCCCATTTTTTATTTTATTCTCTTACCCTGATTTTCCTGCAAATTATTCAGTCCCCAAAACTTGCTTAATTCTCGTGTGTGTGTGTGTGTGTGTGTGTGTGCGTGCGTGCGTGCGTGTGTGTATATATATATATATATTTGATGAAAAATGCCTTGAACTGCTAATTAGGAGGGCGGCTTGAATCCAAGGAAGTTTACGTATCACAGGCTTACACAGCTATCAAACAGATGGTTTTCCTTTTTCTCATTCATTTTGACACTTTCATTTTCTCTGCATATTATGAGGACCAATCAGTGATGTGTCTTGGCTCTTGAGGCTTCATACCATTCCATATAAAGTCAAAGGATTAGAAATAGTTTTATTTGTCAAGTAAATTGTGAAGTTTGTCATCCATGGAGTCTACATTTTAATGGCCTCTATTGAATTTAAAATAGCTTTCTTTCTTGGCCTTGTTCAACTGGAATGGGCAGTTTTCATTGCAGTCTGCAGACTTTCCAACTACAACATATGGTTTGCATAAGGATTGAAGGTGGAGGGCTCAGAATGGTTTGTTGAGCTAACCCACTTTTCAGTTATCTAAGGGGAGACTGTCATGTCACAAACTGAATGTCAGCTACAAACAACAATTCAGACATCAGTCAGTTTTTCTTCTGAGATAGCTTTCCTTCTTTGTTTGTGTTACTATGGATGTGTGTAAAAGTAAATGGGTAAATAAACAGCTAACAGTGTTAACAGCATTGAGTTCCTTGGGGAATGCTTGCAGAATGAACCATGATTGCCTACATACGGAAACAAGTTCTTAGTGAGGACCAAGCCCAGACCTTCAGTTATTGTTTGTAGCAGAACATGCAGTATGGCAAGGGACTGGTATCCAGACTTTTTAGCCGTGGATGTCTTAGTTCCCTTGAAGTGCACCTTCCCCCAAATCAATTAATGGGACACACCTAAAATCAAATATCATCCATCCATGGCCTCCATAGTCCTAGTATCAGAATGCTTCATGGTCATTCCCTTATTTATCCACACAACACCCTTATGAGGTAGGGACTTGTATTATCCCCATTTTACAGACAGAGAACTAAGATACACAGAGTAAGTCCAACTATGGCACAGCAAGAAGCTGAACATGGATCACCAAGCCCTAACCACGAACCATCATTATTCTCAATGAATTTTGGGTACCACTCCCATAAAATCAGTTGCTGCTGCTTTTTACTTTTTTGTGAGGCTGTTGCTGCTGCTTCTCTTCCAAATGCTCGCTTTTGTGGGAGCCCAGGTCCTCTTGCAGCAGCTGCTGTGCTGGTTGTTCTCCTTGCCCTTCCATACTTGTGAAGACTACCTGTTACCAGCTATCTACTTTCTTAATATCACCATCCCTCCTCTTAAAGGAGCAGCCACTCACAGGCTCTTCATGTTCCCTCCACTCCTGAAAAAGAAGTGATCAGGAAATGCAACTTCACTTCATAATCAAATGCAAAGATTTCCTCTTTAACACAGCAACCCTGGGAGAGAGGGGTAAGAATTAAGAACCCAGAGGGGCAGAGTCTGGACCCTTCTGTGCTAGGCTCTGTCCTGATACTGAGAAGGAAGTTCCTGCCCTAAGGTACTCAGGGCCGGCTCCAGGCACCAGCAAACCAAGCAGGTGCTCGGGGCGGCACATTGCCAGGGGCGGCATTCCAGCCCCCAGGAGGAGCAGGGCGGCGGAGAGCCCCGCGGAGGCCGCCCTGAGCTGGGAGCCCCATGCCCAACTGCTCAGAGCCTGCACCTGGCCCCGGGGCGCTGAGAGGCCAGGGCGGGGCGGGGCGCTGGGAGGGTGGGGCACCTGGCCCCGGCACAGGGCGGCCGCGGCTGGTGACGCTGAGCCCAGCGGGGCAGGCCGCAGCCATGGTGGCTGCTCCCGGCAGCTGGCTCACTGGAGCGGCATTCAGGGGCTCGGCGGGCGCTGGGGCTCAGCCGCGGTGGGGCCCCATCCCCCGAGCGGGGAGCCCTGCACCCGGCTGCTCGGAGCCTGCGCCTGGCCCTGGGGCACTGGAAGCTTTGCATGGGCAGCCCCGGGTACTTTCTAGGGGGGTGGCTGTGGCTGGTGAGGATGAGCCCGGCGGCCTCTTCTTCGCCTTCGTGAGTGCGCCCTCCCTGGCCAGCAATCCCCCCTCCCATGCGCCCTTCCCGCAAATCCCCCTCTCCCACTCCCCCCCCGCCTGTGTTCGCTTCCCTGTAACTCCCCTGCCTGTGAAGCCCCCTTGCCTGGCTGTCCCTCTCCCCCCCAGCCTGTGTGCCCCTGCCCACTATCCTGCGGCCCCCCTCTCCCCGCACCTCCCCCCTCTCTTCTCCTACCCGGGCTCAGCCTCTGCTCAGCAACCCAACCTCCTGGCCCACTGCAACCCTGCTGGGACCCCGTCTCCTCTTCTCCCCCCACCTCCCACCTGGATCCCCATCTCCTGTCTGGCTCTCTAAACAATCTCCCCTCCCCCTACTCTCTGGGCCCTGTACCCTCCCCCTCCCTCTCCACACACACACACACACACACACCTACCTGCCCAGGAACCCAGCCCCCTTGTGCTGTGTCCTGACAACCTCATCCCTGCCTGGGACCCAGGTGATTCTCCCTCTCCCTTTGTCTAAGGAAGGGGAACTCTGGTGTTCGCAGTGCCGGTGTCCCCAAGTCCCTTCCTGTGTGGGGCAGGAGAGCTTTATTAAAATTGGAATTGTGATCCCATTTAAATAGGCTTTGTTTTAAATAATATAACTTTAAAGTTAAAGTAAAAATTGTTATGGCCTAAATTTGTCATAACCTATTTAAATAACTTTTTAATTAAATTTAAAAATTAAATAGAACATGTTTCCTGTCAACTTTTAAAGAAATTCTACCAGTTCACTAGTGTAAGTACCCAGAACCAGTGTTTACATCAGCAGTAGCTTCTTCTGCAGGTGCAGAGAGAATGTTTTTATCACTTTGGTTTATTCAGCTAGTTCAATTCAATGATTAGTTCATTCACCGTTGCAAAACCGAGAGTCAACGAACCAGAAAAACTTGTTTTCCTCTTCTCTCAGTAAAAAACTGGTTATGAGAGCATTTTAACATCTTGAAGAACATGATGACTAGAATCGATCTGTTAAATTCACTATGGATATTTCCTTTGTTTAATAAATGAATTTTAGATGCAAAATGTGTTTGGATACTTTTTTGTTATGTGTCCTTCACATTTAAGATAGTTTTATTTCATACAAAATTAAATGCTGGTTTTGTTTATTTTAAATAGAATTTCCATCCAGACAGAAGTAGATGCAAATCATATGTTTTAAAAAAAGTAGCCACCACTTAGCAAATAATAAATGGGGTAAAACCCATCTCTTAAGCGTTCCTATTACACACCATTTTGTAATAGAATAAAAATGTAAAAATTAAGAATCTGATTACATGTAAGTTACACAATTATTTGGGCATTTATTTAGTTGGTAGCTGTACTGAGTGTATTCTCCTGGTTAGTAAATAGAAGCACCAAATTTGGCATAAAGGTTATATTTAGTTGTAAATCAACATGTTTTAAAGGTTCCTAATCAATAAGACTCAACCATCCTTTAGGAAAATATTTTAAAAGTATAATTTAAATGATTAAGTGCTTATTTAAATCTAGGTTTTCTGCTTGCCGGTTTAAATCATGATTAAAATTAGAGATTTAAATCAAAGCTATTTAAATCAATCCACCCTGCTTCAGAGGCTGTTTGGTCCGTCCCTGAAGGAGAAAGCACAGGGCGGCGCTCATGGAATATGTCCTAGGCTCGTGGGGTTTTGTTGTCTGATTCCTGTCTTGTTCTGGACAGTTGAGCTGGGGAGTTGAAACAAAAGTTCTTTTAATCCCTTTGAACTGTTTCATTGTATAGCGAGGCTGATTCTTGTCCATGGACACCGAGAGTTGGACAGCTTATGTACTGGGTTGGAGTCTGAGTGATTATAAGGTTTCTAATAATAAAATCCCTTTGCAAAGTGAGGAGTGGGACCGGGACTCCAGCACTAGGTGATGTGAATAGCTGAATGCTTTGGAAGTCTTTAACTGGCTTGCTGTGGATGAACCTCCCCTCCCATTGTCCTCATGTGGGGAGTCCCTGGTGCTCTCCTAGGAGATGAAAATGCCCCAGGATTTGGGCTCTCCCTGAAGCGCACACCCCATCCCCTAGGAAGCTGCACAAGCTGCATTTGTGCGTGTACCCTCCCTGGACAAAAAAAGGGGGCGTGGCCAAAAAATGTTTTGCTTGGGGTGGCAAAAAACCTAGAGCCAGCCCTGAAGGTACTTACAGCCTAAGGATAGTAGACAGAAGTAGGGAAAAGGAACAAAAAATGAGGGCAGTTAAGGAGTCAGGTACCACAGAACAGCATCTGAAATACAGGCCTCTTTCATTTGATGGAAGGTTTCTCTGTAAATTGGTGCCAGGCTGTCTCAGTCACTGGGGAGAGCTACTAGATAGTGACTTACTGAAACATACCACAGGCTTGTCTACTGTGTGCTACAGCCTGCACTACAGGGGTGTGAATTGCTGAGTGCATTAAATATGTACACTCTTACTCCTCATCGTAGACACAGGAGTGAGAATGAAAAGGTACCATGTTGGCTTTACTGTAGTCCTGTTAGAAAGAGGACATTAACACATACTGATAACTAAGGATGTTAAGAGGCAGGTAATTGGCTAATCATGTAATCGATACCAACTACATGATTGGTTGATAAGGGAAAACACTCAGTCCCAGCTCACATGGGGTCCAGAGGCTACCCCTGCTGCGGTTCTGCGGTTTAAATGCAGGCAGCCCAGCTCCTACTACATTTAAACTTCAGACCGACAGGGGAGGTAGGTCCCAGACCCAGGATGAGCTGGGACTGAGCCAGTCTTGCTCAGTCCCAGCTCTTGCCAGGCCTGGAACCTACCCTGCTGTGGCTCTGCATTTTAAATGTATTGAGACCCAGGCCAGTTTCTACTACATTTAAAATGCAGAGTTGCAGAGGAAGTGGATCCAAGACTGAGCTGGGCTCATTCAGTCCTGGCTCGCACTGGGTCCAGCAGCCCCTGTCTTTGGGGGTGGGTCCCAGTTCCCCCCCTCTCCTCCCCGTGGACAGGGACTTTGCAACATGCCTCCTCTACCCCCCACTGGCAACATGCCTCCTCTACCCCCGCACAGGGAGGGGAGGCAGCACCACTAAGCTGGTGGTGGGGGGAACCAGCTTTTAAGCCAGCTCCCCCCAGCACTGGCTCCTGATTCTTCCCATACACCCTTGCTGTGGAGTAGTCAACTCATCTACCCGATAAACTTAGGCTTGTTGGGTAATCGACTACTTGACTACTTGCTTACATCACTACTGGTAACCTTTTAGTTCACACCACCAACCCACATGGGGCAGTTGGAGCACAACATTTTGGTGCACACTAGAGTTCACGTCCCCTAGACATCTCTGCACCACAGCGTAGATACAGCCTAAATGTACTACACTGGATGGTATTGCCAAATGGGTATGAATCAGAGGTAACTTGTCTTTTCCTGTGGGTACACAAAAGCCTTGGTCCTGACTAGATCCATTGCTCTGAGAAGGGGATATATTCTGCTGTTACTGAGGGGATTCTTCCACAGGGGGTGAGTCAGCTTAAGAATTGTGATATTACTTTTGACTGTATCCCTGTGTTGGATAATGAGATGTACCCATTGTCCCCGTCAGCACAATTTGTTCAAATGATTTCCTTTATTATCCTTGTGAGGGGAAGCTTTTTATAAGGATTCCCTTCCTAGGTCAGCAACTGGGCCAGAAAATGGACAGTCAGGAATGCACTACCAGTTGATGTAAGGGAGTAAACTCTATCAGACAGCTGCACTAGTAGGCTGTTGTACTTTAGTAGACCAACAGGACGGGGACATGACACATACTGTATTGGTGTCAGTTAAGACTAATCTAAAACCAAGGTGTGAAAGAAGCTATTTTGTGTCCTCTAGTTTCAATGTTTATTTTTGTCTTAAGTTAATTGCTATTCTTACATTATTTATACAAATATCTTCTTACATTAGACATCTTAATGTATAAGTCTTACTGGCAATTCATATATATGCTTCATATATATTCTTTTTTACATTATTTGTATAACTATACATTTTCCATTGTTTTCCTTTCTCACAATATGCAAAAATTGTAAGAAATACAAATTGTATGCCTTAAGTTCTCCTTCCCGTATGGATTTGTGAGAAGCAGAAAGTGATAGTTGTCTATAGTCAGTAATTCTGCTTTTCTCTCAGGGGACCATTTCTAATAATTTTTGTAGGCAATCTTCAAATTTGCCCAACATAGCTGTTATGTTTTCTTCTGAGGACTAGACAGATTGGCATTTCTCTTATAAACAAACCAATAAAGCAAGTGTTTGGTATTTCAAAAATCATGAAATCAGATCTCAAAATAATACAGTTCAAAAACAACTAAAGTAAACCTAGCTACTGTAGACTATATCAATTGAAATACGTATCCAGGAAGTTTAAAATATTGATGTTAATACATCGGTTTGAGTGGATATTTGTAAATTGTCAATACATCATGGACATTTTCAAATTCAGACCTGGTACAAGAGACTGTAATTCCAACATAAGGGCTTGTTGACCATCTTACTCCTCATTATTACTCTACTTTTATTTATACCTAGTTTTTTAGGGTGTATAAATCTAGTGGGTTAAGCCAAAAAAAACCCAAGGCTCTCTTATTGTGTAATAAGAGTGACAACACACTGTGTTAATCAGAAACACTTAATTGGCAATAATACCATATGTATAAAAGCCCTTACAGCAGGTACAGAATCATAGAATACGAGAAGTGAAGGGACCTTGAGAGGTCATCAAGTCTAGTTCCTGCACTCACAACAGGATCAAACTCCATCCAGGCCAATCCCTAACATGTGTTTGAACAGGAATGGGAGTAGCTGAGTAGTCCAGTGGTTCCCAACCTTTTTATAATGCAGACGGGCAAACCCAGTCACAAACTTTTGGTGGACCAGCAATATTTAATTTGCATATTTGCATATTCATTATGCAAATAACAAATATGCAAGTATGGAAATAAAATGTTACCAATCTGCCAAAAGCCCTGGCCACCAGATCCATTGCAAACAGCCAGCTTTAGTTCCAGTAGTCGCCATGTGACGGGCAGGCTGCCGCAGCTGAAACCAGCTGTTTACAGCGGCTCTTGGGGCCGAGGCTGGGGTATACCCTGGCCCCCCGAACCATTGTACAGCAGCCAGCTTCAGCTCCAGTAGCTGCCGCGTGGTGGGCAGCTGCTGGAGCTGAAGCTGGCTGTTCGCAGTGGCTCTGTAGCTCTTGTAACTCATGTACCCAACCTTCCCAGAGCCTTCCCCCCCAGTGTCAGGCCCCAGTCCCAAATATTAGCCCTGGCCCCAGAGCCCCCCCACTACTAGCTCCCTCCCAGAGTCCCCCTGTACCAGCTCCCCATCTTGGATACCCCAGTGCTAGCGCTACGCCGCTTAGAGCCTCCACCCCTTAGAGCTCCCCAGTACTAGCCCTGTCTCCAGACCTCCCCATTATTAGCTTAGCCCCTAGAGCTCCCCAGTGCCAGCTTCCCACCCCTTAGAGCCCCCCTTCTCCAGAGCCTCCCAGTATTAGCTTTGCCTCCAGGGCCAGCCTCCTGCCTCTTAGAGCCCCCCACCTGCAGAACCCCTTAGCAGTGGCCTTGCCCACGGAGCCTCCAGTGCATGCCCCGGCCCCCTCACCTAGCCCTGCGCTGTCTCCCAGCCACCAGCTGAGCACTGCAGCCAGGTTGCTGCTACTCTAAGGCTGTCGTGCTGGGCTCCGCACAGCCTTCCCGCTGCACAGCGAACTCCTCTTCTGCGTCTGGGAGGAGATCCCGCCCCGCCCAGCATTGGTTGGCTGAGAGGCAGGGCAGGACATACCTCTCCCAACAGCTCTGGCAGAAGGGGAGTTGCTTGGTGGTGTACCCCAGCCCCCGGAGCTGCCTTTAGCCAGCAGTTTGTAGCCCAGCACCAGTCCACAGACCAGCAGTTGGGAACCGCTGGAGTAGTCGATTATTCTCATACATCCCTACTGTGTTGTTTAATGGCTGTTCTGAATACACATTGTGCAGATAAAAGCTGTGTAAATGAATAGAAAGTGGTTTAACATATGTTATTTTCATATCATGTAACTATTACTCATGCAATTTAAACATCGTTTGGAATGAATAAATCAAACTGGGGCTCATGACATATTATACAAAAAACATAAAGATCAGCACTGCCATACATCTTTATTGTCATTCTAAGCTTCAGGCAGTAAGGTAGTTTTCATGTGCCACTTTTCTGGAAGAATTGCCATTTGGCCTTCAGTACAAACCAATGAAAAGTCACATTAGCTGTGTGTGGTAAGCTTGAATTCTTCTTTGAATGATGACCTTTATGTGTATTCCACATTTAGATACACATGTATGCCCCATGCTGCTAGGTCTGGAATCCTTTGCAAGCCGTGTCCATTGTCTCACACACATGCACTTTACCTAGTGCTCTGAAACAAAGGCCTAAAGAGCAGTATGACCCCTCTCTAGTTCCTTCTTGCCACAGCATGATTAGAGCAGGAATCTTTCATGTTCACAGTTCTTTTCTCCTGTGTCATTTTTGTAAATATATCATATTTTTTCACTGTTTTTCTAAGATAGTGATGTTAGGTAGTTCATAGCCCCCAAGAAGATTATTCCCCCTGAGAAAGCTGGAATTATGCCCAGAATTCTGGGATTCAAAACCTCTGTTTCTTGCCCATCTTTTCTGTGAGGGATGAACATCCACACTGGCTCCACACATTTCCCCCAGAACTCAAGAGGGCTGGGAATTGAGATTTAGAAAACATGTGATGGAGGAGGCAATGAGACCTTTTTACTTTATATTTTATAAAGGAGTTAGGGAGTGTTTTCAAACTCCTTGAGCCACATTTGTTTTTGGTTTTTTACTAACAAAAGTGCTAGTGTAGTCAAAGCCCCAGTTTGTACTAGAAGTTTTACCATATAACTAATTGGTAAAAAAGAGTCACATCCCCATCCAAAATAGTTACACTCTTAATACTCAAGTGTTGACCTTGTCCTAAGGTTACTGTTTGGTCCTCAGGATGCTTAATAGACTAAATAATTACGACATTTTTTCTTGTGCAATTGTGGGCAAAGGAGTTTCCTGTTCCTGAGATTCAGGAATTAATGAGAATTAATGTGTTTTGTGTGTTTCTTAGTATCTGTAGTCCAGAATGGAATCTTCCAGTATTTATTTAATAAAATATTGATCCTGCAGAGAAAGCCTTAAACTAAAGGGATTGACCATTGTCACCTTGGGCATTTACATAGCATCTCAAGAAGACAATCACAGAATTATTGTGTCCCAAACTCATTAATCTTGCACTTCTTTTCCCCCTTGCAGCAGGGAAACGTAATCATTTGTCTTTTTAATGTATTACTCTCCAAAACCAGTTGACTGCAAAGAAGTGCTCTTTGATGTAAACAAAAATGGGATCTTTCTTAATTTATTCATTGCCTGCAAAGGATTTTGGCCAAGAATTTTAAAAAATGGACACCTAAAATTAGGGGCATAAGTACCTACTTAACCACTTAAATAAATAGCCTGATTTTCAAAAGTTCCCAGAAGCTCCCACCAAAGTTGAACAAATATCTCTAGAAATATTGAAGCATCAGAGAAGTTAATGAAGAACAAGTGTGTAAGAGTCATGCTGATGAACTATGCCTTCACTTCGGTTAAAATGTTGAGCTACTGAGAAAAGGAGGAACCAAGCTGAAAGTATCAGAGATATCTTTTGGAGATATTAGGTGCACAGCTCTTCTTGAAAATCACGTCACTTATTTAAATACTTAAAACTGGATTTAGGCCTCCAACATCATTCACGCCTTTTGTTGTTAATAAACCTTTCTGTTCCTTTTCCATTTTATTAGAAGAGCAGACATCCTGTTTTGCAGCCATATTTTTGCATGTTAGGAAATTGTACAGTACGCAAAGTTTTTCAGGAATTGTAAACTTGAGAGTTCACAGTAATTAAGATTCTTTAGGAAACTGTACAATAATGTGAGGCACAAAATTATGTCTCATAGTTCTGCTTCTCCCTGTTTTTTCTTTAACCTTGTTAATTTTTTAAAATTCTTCACATAATTGGTAAAAGCATTCTGCCAATTGATTTGAGGATTTTTAAAATTTTTGATACTTTTTAACACATGATTTAAATGGAAGTATTATTTGTTGGACAGATAAAAGAATTCTTGTAACAGTAGCTTTTTAAATTATCTTGACAATTATTTATATATGATTTCCCAAAGTTTTTAAAAGAATTGGATTGTGTGACTTTCCTGATGTATTAACATGAATGAAGAAAAAGTTCATAAATGAATTCTTAACATGACATTGTATAATATACATGAAGATAAATAACATGCTAAGTTTACCATTTATATTTCAAACAATTTCTGTTAATAAAAACAAGATTCCAGATGTCTCTAGCCAGAAGGAAAGATAGAGTATGTAGCCTAATAAGACAGCATATTTGAGAGAGGGGGTGGTAAATGTTGTATATTGGCAAATGGTCTGAATTTAAACACTAGTCGACTGTAGGGCTGTATTTGTAGATGAGTGAATTTAATATATGTAGTATTAACACTGAAAGTTATAGAAACATTTCATTATGGCTAGGAGAAGCTTAGGAATTCTTGTCTTTGAGTCATCTTTAAAACTTCCTTTTTCATTTAATTTTTATTAGGGTTTTTAATGAAATAAACATAAAAGTATTAAAAACACAAACCATAAAAAGTCAAATGCAAAGCAGAAATATAACAAATGTGACTATAAGAGTCAGACACATTCCATCAAACATATAATGAAAAAAAAATCTTCCTTTCCACCCTCATTTTCCTGATTCTCACTGTTTCTCATTCAAAATACATTTCTCCCCAGAAATACTTAGACTTTCATCCCTTTGTGGGCTCTTTCTTAGGCTATGCCTACACTTATGGCGGAAGGTAGAGCGCATACTGCACAGGTCAGTCCTGGGGGAATTCTGCAATTTACTTGGCTCCAAATGAAAGCATTGCAGAATTCCCCCAGGACTAACAGATATACATAGCAGTGTAGATTGTGAGGCACTGCTCTGGCATGGCCAGTGCCTTTTCTCACTGCAGTGAAAAGCTCTGGCAGCTTTTCCAAAAGCCTCTTACAGAGCCTTTTCTGCCATGTGTATCTACACTCCACTGTGTGCACACAGCCTTATTTTCACTGTGGCATATAGTTGTACATACCCCACTCCCAATGTAGGCAAAGCCTGTATTGGCTTGAAACCCAGGCTCCTCACCCACATTCCATTCATACATGGCTGGGTAAATAAGCATTGTCAGGAACTCCTAGTTCCTGATCCAAAGCCTGTTGAAGCCAACAGGAGTCTCCGTACATTTTGGATCAGCTATCCCTGGATTTTTCTCCCATGAGTTCTGATGAAGTGGCATCAATATTCCAATATGATGCCATTTAAACTGTGACTGAAAAGTCTTAGAAGGGTAGCCTTATTAGACTGTAACTAAAAAAACTTAAGAAACAACAACGGTCCTGTAGCATGGAAGCTGCTTATCTTAAACCCTTTAGAATCTCGTAAAATGTTCCATTTTGTGGATCTAGTTAAAATATGTTATGGCTGCAAATGTATTCAAGCTTATCCTCACAACTTACCCTTGCTGTCAGGCAAAAGATTTAATAAATGTCCTCAAGCAGATTCAGTGGCATTTCTCTCTATCCAAGAGAAATTTTGAGGGATAGCCCAGAATGCAGCACATGGTGCTTTTTATGAAGGAAGTTACTTGCTTTGCACTCAGAGACATAGTGGGTAACAGCTCTTCTGTAATTCTTAGGCCATTCAAGAAAGGAAAAAAATAAGGGAACCATCAAGAACATTAGCTATAGTTCAAGGAGATAGGGGTCACAAAAGTTGTATGGAGCAAGATATTGTTCCTGCTCCCACCAAAGGCAATTTTAAGGCTCCTATTTACTTCAGCAGGAGCAAGTACAGCCTCAAAAATAGATAAAATTAGCGAAAGAAATAATTTATTGACAAATTAAAGCATTAGCGGTGTTCTTACATTTCTTTTTATTCTCTTCCTTAGTATTCTGCCCCATTGATCATGAGGACCCCAACTAGAAGAGTTAAGGGCTTGACACAAAAGGAATTCTTCATAGAGCATGATCAAATGCCAGATGTTTATCCTGTGGTGAATGCATGCTCATACGTGTTATGTTATTGTAATGTAATTCTTTCCTTATATCTGTTTCCTGCCCCTAGCGAAGCATGCATGTCACAGATCTGTCCAGTTATCAAGTGTTTAGGAATCAGTGAGAGGTCAGACAATGCCAGTTTCCTGGAACTTCAAAGAACTCAAAGTTCCCAACTTCAGTGTTTTGTTTACGCAGCAGAAGCAAATTAGATCAGAGAAGGAAACAGCAACAGCAGCTGCAATGTAAGAGTTGTACCACATACATACTATTCTAATGTCCAGGCAAAACGATGTGTGTCTTCTCTGAGGATGATGTTGAAGTGACATTGTAATTGCTGCCATCTGTCTTCCTTCTCTAGATGTTGATGGAAGTGCAGTAGTGAATGGAAGATGCCAGCAGAGCTGTGTTAACTCTCCAGCCTCCTTCTATTGTGTGTGTGATATGGCAAGGGTGGCTTAGGGCAGGGAATTGGGGTACAACAGGGGGTGCAGGGATTTGGGTTGGGAGCTAGGCCAGGAGGGGATTGTGATCTGAGTCAGGGAATTGGGGTGCCAGATCTGGGAGGGGATAAGTGTATAGGAGGGGGGCAGAGGATTGGAGTATGTGGAATAAAGGGCAGGAGCGGGGGGCAGAGGGTTGGGGAAGGGAAGGACTGGGGTGCCAGAGGCAGGATCTGGCCAGGAGACTTACCAGCCAGCAGTCATTCCTGAATCAGCCTCCCTGCCCCATACTCTCTGGAGCCCCTTGTGTTTCGTGGCTGCCTGTTATTGAAACAGGCAGCTCCCTGGCCAGAAACCAGCCAATGAGATTGTGCTGAGGGTGGGAGCAGCTTCTAAAGCTTTTCCCCCTCCCTTCCAGACTCAGTTTATTTAAAGAAAAACCATCCCACAACCATGTTTCTGAGCAGTGTGCGTGTGGGGCGAGGCAAGTGGGTAGCCTTACTGGGGCTCCCTGCAGTGTCCGTGGGTGGGATCCAGTAGCTTGGTGGGCCCGATCTGGCCCATGGGCCGTATTTTACCCAGGCCTGTGATATTGGATACAAACTTCATGCTGATGGACATACCTGCATAGATAAGTAAATGTTACACATAGCTTGAGGCTTATTTCCATGGAAAGTATAAGAAAACCGGGTGTAATATTTTCTATAGTAAAATTGTCATTTGGGAAAAAATGTGAACAATTATAGACTTTCCCCACATTGAGTTCTGTGCTCCAACCTATCAAATGATGGATATTTTGCTGTGAGTAATAACCTCACAATAAGCAGAGATACCACCTTAGTCCGCGACTCTGTGAGATTTCACAAGCTCTGTGTCATGGGATACAGAGGAGAGACATAGATCATGTCAAGTAAATGGGCACCAATAGCCATGTTGAAAGCTGCAGAGAGATTCAGAGGATGATGGGGCAGTGGAAGCTCTAAGATACAGACAAGAAGTCATTAATGCCTTGTGAAAGCAGGTCTGTTGGAGCACAGTGGGCAAAAGCCAATTGGAGGAGATCTAGGCTGGACTTGGAATAGAGGAACTCAAGGCAAGAGTTGTAAACTGTCCACTAGAAGAGTTTGGAGGATGATGGGAGTTAGCTGGAGAAACAGCTGGTGTTAACGGTCTTTTGGAGTTTTTTGTTTATTTGTTTTCTTGTGAGTAAGGTGGTCATCCTTTCAACATGGTTAAAACTATTTAGAGACCTCTTTAAAGATCTGTTATGACTTACAATGAGTGTACAAATCACCAGTCTCCCCTCTCTCCCAAGCCTTCCCCCCGCCTCCCCGCACCCCTGCCTCTTTCTTAACTTCTCCTTTGTTATGAATTTTTGTTAAAAAGAGGTCTGCATTTACATATTGCTCAGTCTGCAAGGTTGTGTATGTTTTGGGGCTTGCTTTAAATCTTATTGACAATACACATTGGATGCAGAACTCTTAATTGTGGCCACATGCCATAGTATTTATTTTGTACCAATCCTTTAACTCACAACCTAGTGGTCTGTGCTCGTGGAATGAGGTGCTTTCTCGCATGCCATTCAGTGGATTGATGGTGCTTTTGACCTTTGATTAATGCTGGATAGTTTTTTATTCCCACGTTAGCTATATCTCTTCTGTACAGACTCCTTGATCTGTTCCTCACTCAGAGTGTAGCCACTTCACTTTCTAAATAGTCTTCATGGAATTCTTCACCTAAAAATTTGGTGCACAGTATTTTAAAATTCTGCAGAATTCTGTATATTTAATTTGTCAAAATAAGACACTATAACCACACCAGGTTCAATTACTTCATTAATGTATTTCAAAATACCAGTCAGCAAGTATGTCTGTATCAATATGGACAGTAAAAAAGATTCTTCCGGGAGTAGAAAGTTAAAGAAAACTTTACGATGACCTAGTTCCTGTTTCTCTGTTATGCTTTTTGCTTGGGGAAAACTCTGCTCTTCCTGTCTCTGCTCTTCCTCTTCCTCTGCTCTTCCTCTGTCTCACCCACTCCCACTGCCCCCCCAGAGTCCAGCTGCAGTGTGCATCCATTCTAGACATCAAACCCACTTCCCCTCAGAGTCCAAAAAAGGAGCATAAGTGAGGGAGACAATCTGGAGCAGCCTCCCTGACCACTGTTTGGCTGGAGCAGTCCCCCCTCACATCCACCATATGCAGGGGGTGAACTGGCCGGGCTGAACTAGCCTCTGCCTGCAGCGGGTCAGGGCACCAGAGCAGCCCCTGCCTACAGGGTGCACAGGCCTGCTGCAGACAGAGGCTCCACTGGCCAGGATACTGGGGCAGCCCCTGCCTGCTGCAGGCCAGGACACTCCACCGGCAGGGGTGCTTAGGCATTTTGATCCGAGCACCCCTGCCTGCAGGGAATCTGGGGTTACTGCAGATGGAGGCTGCTGTAGCCTGGCTGGAGCAGCCCCTGTTCCTGGCAGACCAGGGCACCCTACAGGCAGGGGCTGCTCCCACATCCAGCTGGATCAGCCCCTGCCTGTCAAGCACACAAGTCTGCAGCAGGCAAGGGGTCTCCTGCCCTGCCAGAGCAGCCCCTGTCCATGGCTCCCCCTCCTCCACCAGTTCACCAGTTAAATCTTCACATCCCTAGTAGTGATAACAGCACAGCGCCTCATTGTGCTCGGCACTACAACAGAGCATTGGATTGTTCCTGTCTTAAAAGAGCCTGCAAAATAGACAAGATGGCCAAAGGGTAGGAGAAAGGGCAATACAAGCAGAAAGAACAATTGATAGCAGCAAATATCACCTTAGTTCTGCAATTGGTTGTAAGTTTGTTTTTATTTTCTATTTTTTAAAAAAAGGAAAACAAACAAGGGAAAGGAAGGGTCAGGAAGAGACGTGAAATCAAGAGGGAAAGTGTGGAACAAATATCCAGTCGGCAGCAGGGAGAGAATGTTTTAGAGTGAACCTGCAGAAAGCAATCAGATGGCCAGGGCTGCTTTTCAGTTTTTCAACAAAATGAATTTTTAACCAGAAAATACTGATTTGTTGAAACCACAGGACAGTTTTCCCTTCCACCCCCTTCCCCTTTATCTGTTCTGAAGCTGCTGTGCTGGCCTCAGACTGATGCCTTTTTTTTCCTCCTCTGTATCTTTTACAAAGCTCACATGGCTGAGGGAAGGAAAGATGCTGGGTTTATTTATTTATTTATTTAACTGGTATGAATCCACTGAGCAGAGCACAGAGCTTCTGCTGTTTTAGACTTGTGTGAACGAGAGCACAATGTGCACCCACAGCTCATCTGGTAGACATAAGTGTAACATCAAGTTTTACATATGTGAAAGGATTACCAGATTCTGTTTTTCTTCCCCCCTAGGATACTGTGTACTAAAAGAGTTCTGTAGTTCCAAGTCGTGCTAAAAAACAAAAAGATATTTCCCTTGTTTTTCAAATAAATTACCACACAAGTCAAAAAACAGTAGTTAAACTTGGCAAAAAGGATTAGAATATTTTGTAAAGCTACACATTTGGGGAAGAAAACAGTTCTGTTTAATTGTTTTAAATCTCATTTAATTTCTAGTTAATATGAGAAAAACAGCTCAATTAGTGTTACATCTGCTGAATTCAGTCACTCATATTCTTTTCTTCCTTTCAGTTCTTATATTCAGTCATCTACGTATGCTATAAGAATAGCTTAATGCAGTGTCATTTCTACTATCGCAGCAATAAACATATTGGCATAACTAGAACAAACACAAAGAGTACCATTATTCAGGATGTGGGAGGATTTTTTAAATGAAAACCTAGTCTTTTTAGCTCTGTAGTGGGTTTACACATAATCAAAGAGTTCAACATTTTGGGGATCTGAAAAGCAATTTAAAGTAAGGAGATGTTTAAATCATATCTTGGCTTATTTGTTTGGAGAGTCTAGGGGAAGAGAAAAAGGAAATGCGTTATATTCAAGAAATCAAACTCAGCAATATATGATAAATAACTGTCCAGATTTGACTGGAACCACTGGTATTTTTCAGTGAACTACAAGAAGGTAGCCAATCCAATGCTCATACTAGAGTGAATCAATGGAAACATCACTGAACTCAGTTAGGTTACTTCTGAATTATAGCACCATGAGCACAGAAATTGATCCCTACTGCTTAAGCAACTTCACATTACTAAACTGGCTTGGGAAAAAAGAAAATAATGAACAAAAAGTAATCAGAGAACTAGAAGGAACCTAAAAAGGTCATCAAGTCCAGTTCCCTGCACTCATGACAGCACCAAGCATCATCAGACCATCCCTCACAGGTGTTTACCTAGACTGCTCTTAAAATCACCAGTGATGGAAATTCCACAGCATCCCTAGGCAATTTATACCAGTGCTTAACTACCTTGCAAGTTTGCAAGTTATTCCTAATGTCCAATGTAAGTTTCCCTTGCCGCAATTTAAGCCCATTGCTTCTTGCCCTATCATTAGAGGTTAAGGAAAATAATTTTTCTCCCTCCTCCTCCCTGTAAAAACCTTTTAGATAATTTAAATAATTAAAAAATGATTAAATTATATATTTTCAAGTATTTAAATTATTTTTGTTGCTCTTCTCTGGACTTTCTCCAGTTTGTCCACATCTTTCCTGAAATATGTTACCCAGAACTGGGCATTATATTCCAGTTGAGACCTAAGCAGTACAGAGTAGAGAAGAAGAATTACTTCTCATGTCTTGCTTACAATACTCCTGCTAATACATTGTAGAATGATTTTTTGGTTTGTTTTTTGTTTTTGAAACAGTATTACACTGTTGAATCCTATTTAGCTTGCAATACATTATAACCCTTAGATCCCATTCTTCAATATTCCTTAGGCAGTCATTTCCCATTTTGTACATGTGCAACTTCCTAAGTGTAGTACTTTGCATTTGTCCTCATTGATTTTCATCCTATTTACCTCAGATCATTTTGAATTATAATCTTTTCCTCCAAAGCACTTACAACTCCTCCCAACATGGTATCATCTGCAAACTTTATAAGTGCACCCTCTATGCCATTATCTAAATAATTGATGAAGATATTGAACAGAACTAGACTAGAACTTGTTATGCCCTTCCAGCATGACTGAAACATTTATAATTATTCTCTGGGAATGGTTATCCAACCAGTTATGCAACCACCTTGTAGTAGCTCTATCTAGGGTGCATTTCCCTAATTTGTTAACGAGAAGGTCATGGGAGTCTGTATCAAAAGCCTTACTAAAGTCTAGATGTATCACATCTACTGCTTCCCCTCAGCCACAAGGCCTCATTACCCTGTCAAAGAAAGCGATCAGGTTGGTTTGACATGATTTATTCTTGACAAATCTATGCTATTACTTATCACCTTATCTTCTAGATGTTTGCAAATAGATTCCCTAATTATTTGCTCCATTATCTTTCCTGGTACATCAGTTAAGCTGACTGATCTGAAATTGCCTGGGTTGTGCTTATTTCCCTTTTTATTGATGGACAGTGTATTTTCCTCTTCTGGGATCTCTCAGGGTATGTCTAGATTACATGCCTCTGTCGCCAGAGGCGTGTAAAATTAGACTACCCGAAATAGTCAATTAAGTCGAGATTTAAATATCCCCGGCTTCATTAAAATAAAAATGGCCGCCGCGCTGTGCCGGCTCAGCTGGTCGTCGGCACAGCGCGGCAGTCAAGACGCGGATCGGTCGACAAGGGAAGCCTTTGTCGACCGCTCCTGTAAACCTCATTTCACAATGCATAAGGGAGCGGTCGACAAAGGCGTTCCCTGTCGACTGATCCGCCTCTTGACTGCCGCGCTGTGCCGACGATCAGCTGAGCTGGCACAGAGCGGCGGCCATTTTTATTTTAATGAAGCCAGGGATATTTAAATCTCGACTTCATTGACTATTTCGGGTAGTCTAATTTTACACGCCTCTGGCGACAGAGGCATGTAGTCTAGGCATACCCTCAGTCTTCCACAACTTTTCAAAGATAATAGCTGTTTAGAATCATGAACTCTATCGTTTCATGATCACGTTCACCCAAGCTGCTTTCCACTTTCAAATTCTCAACCAGTTCCTCCATATTTGTCAAAATCAAATCTAGAATATCCTGCCCCCTAGTAGCTTTCTCCACTTTTTGAAATAAAAAATGGTCTCCAATGTATTCCAAGAACTTGTTAGATAATCTATGCCCTGCTGTGTTATTTTCCCAACAGATGTCTGGATAGTTGAAGTTCGCCATTACCATAAAGTCCTACGCTTTTAATTATTTTAGTTGTTTAAAAAAAGCTTTGTGCACCTCTTTTTCATGTTTAGGTGGTCTGTAGTAGACCCTTACTATAATATAACCCTTATTTTTTACCCTTTTTGTCCTTATCCAGAGATTCTTAACAAGTCTGTCTCCTGTTTCTACCTCAATCTAAGTCTAAGTGTGTACACTTTTAATATATAAGGCAATACCTTCTTCTTTTTCTTCCTGTCTGTCCTTCCTGAGCAATCTGTACCTGTCTATACCAATATTCCAGTCATGCTTATTAACCCACCAAGTATCTGTGATACCAACTGTGTCATAGTTGTCTTTATCTATTAGCATAATGTGCTCTCCCAGATGATTCCCCATGCTTCTGGCATTAGTATACAGACATCTAACATACTACTTTGATTCTCCCCTCCCCAGTTCTGTCTTCTCTCCTTTTATCCCTGCTTTTACATGCTTCCCCTAATTTCTGACCTTTCTTCCTGATCTCCATATTTTTTATTTACTTATGGGCTTTGGACACTTGTCCCCATCAAACCTAGTATAAAGCCCTCCTCACTATGTTAGCCATTCTATATCCTAATATGTTCTTCCTCCTCCTCAATAGATGGACCACATATTTACTTAGCAGTCTTTCTTTTTGGAACAGCATCTCATGGTCAAGGAAGATAAAGCCCACCTGGCAACACCATCTTTGCAGCTAGGCATTCTCCTCCAGGATGCATTTGTCTCCTTATGGGCCTCTATGCTTGACCAAAAGGATTGAAGAGAACACCATGTGAACTCTGAACTCCTTCATGTGTACTCCCGGAGCCCTGTAGTCACTTTCTGGTCTCCTTAGGGTCATACCTTGCAGTACCATTACTGCCCACATCAGAAAGTATTCAGAGAACCAGATGATCCTCAACAATCCCTCCATAACATCTCAGATATGGGCCCCTGGTAGGCAACATACCTCCCAGGATGCCATGTAAAGGTGACAGATGGGTGCCTCGGTCCCTCTCAGAATAGATTCTCAGAGCACCACTAGCCTGTTTCCTTCTGGGAGTGATGGCTACAGACCTCCCAGCCTTGGAGTACATGTCTTCTTCTCCTCTACCTGAGATGGTGAGGGCAAATATTGAAATGTTTAAATGAATTGGCATGGCCCAAAAGCTTGACCTTTTTCATTTACTTACTGTGAACAACTTGCAATCAAGTTTTCCACTAGCGTAAATAATCATGGATGGCAAATTTCCAATTCTCCCCAATTCACAGAAATTGAATTTTAATGCATACATGCAAATATTTTTGACAAAAATATTCAAATCTTATTTTGAGTGCTATATTGAATTCTAGTCATCTCTCAAAAATGATACAGATAAATATCAGAAAGTCCAGAGATAAATGACAAGAAAGATCAGAAGCATGGAGAGAAAAGACATGGTGGTAATGTACTCATATGATAAGATTAGTGTTAGGTTCAACTATTTAGACAGCATAAAAATATAAAGGCTGTAAGAAACTCACTAACACATAAGCCAAGAAGTAACAGAAAGGAGCTCGAAAGAAACTTTCCTTATTCAAATGTTGTTCCAGGATTGTCCATTACAGTAAGTCTGGTATCTTCCTTTGAAGCATCTGCTACTGGCCACTGTCAATGACAGAATACTGGTTTGGATAGACTGCTGGTAGGATCTGGTATGACAATTCAAATGTAAATGTTGGAACCCTCATCTAATCATGAAGCAGAAACAATATGTGTCTCTTCTGACCTGTCACAACTAAGCAAAACATCGAGAATTTCCAGCAGAATAAAACATTTGTATCAGTATTTATTCAGAAAATGCAATCTGTTCATGGATATTCATCAGGCAAAAAAAGAGGATACTTCCTCCAAGCACATCCATTTTGGAGAATTAGTTTCTTGACTATAGAGTAAGAAACCAACATCCCTTTCTGCAAAACTTTTGCCCAGTTCTAGGCTGAAACCAAACCAAACCTGTCTGAAGACTTTGAAATGTTCTATTCCCCACCCCCCATTTTTTTTCTTTGTGAAAACTCTGCATTTACAAGGCAGAGTTTCCAATATATATAGCCTGGAGGTTTCAAATGAATACAAAGCATATGCAAGCATATTCTCATAAGAATGCAGCCAATTTTTGCAGACCCAAGAGACTGGGACAAACTTCTAATAAGCATCCAGGTTTTGAGTGAATAGAACATCGCTGAAGTTCTCCCATTCAGCTTCAAAGAGGGTTTTCAATCAATAAAAGTACTATAACCTCTTATGCACCCCCCCCCATTCCAGTGCCTGCACTGTACCTGCAAATAATCATTTTGTACAAAACTAATCTATGTGGTCTCTCCTCTAATTCATGAAAATTGTGACTATATTATGGAGAGCTCATGATACTATCTACATTTTTTGTTAGTCTCTAAGGGTATGTCTACACTACAGCACTAATTCGAACTAACTTAATTCGAATTAGTTAATTCGAACTAAGCTAATTCGAACTAGTGCATCTAGACCCTGAACCGAAGTTAAGTCTGGCCGGAACCATTGCCGGCAGGGCATCAGGTTCGGACTTAGAGTGTGGAGCTGCTGCCTGAGGCTAACTGAGCTCCGTGCTTAAAGGGACCTGACAGACAGTTCTCAGGGTTCCCCGCTTGCTTGTCTACCTCGATGAGGGACAGCAAAGCAGTCCTGTCTTGGATTGCCCTGAGTGCCCACACTTGGCACATCAGAGCACTCGGCCATCAGCCCGGCTGCACTTGCCGCAGGCTGCCATCCGGGGGTGTCAGTCGGGGGCCTGTCAGGATCCAGGAGGCCCTGCAGGAGAGCTTCCACCCTGAGGAGCCCGCAGAGCCACCCCAGTCCTCCCCATCAGGGGCTCATGCCCCATTCCTCCCTCACCTCCTTCCACTTACCCCTCCCTAGCCCCCCTTCCTGATGTAAAAAATAAAGGACACATGTTCAAAAATAGAAACTCTCTTTATTTAACAAAACTGGGGGTGGGGGTATTAACCTCTGGGGAGACTGGGAAAAGGAGGTGGGAGAGGGGAAGAGAGAGGATGGGAGAGGGGAGGTGGAAACCTGGGAGGAGGGAGCTGGAGGGGGGAAGCCAGGGGAAGAAGGAGGAGGGGAAGTATAAAACTACGGTACGCCATATCTTCAGTATTGTGTAGAGATGTGGTCTCCTCACCTCAAAAAAGATATTTTGGCCTTGGAAAGGGTTCAGAAAAGGGCAACTACAATGATTAGGGGTTTAGAACAGGTCCCATATGTAGAGAGGCTAAAGAGACTGGGACTTTTCAGCTTAGAAAAGAGGAGACTGAGGGGGGGATATGATAGAGGTATATAAAATCATGAGTGGTGTGGAGAGGGTGCATAAAGAAAAGTTCTTCATTAGTTCCCATAATATAAGGACTAGAGGACACCAAATGAAATGAATGGGTAGCAGACTTCAAACTAATAAAAGAAAGTTCTTCTTCACAAAGCAAATAGTCAACCTGCGGAACTCCTTGCCACAGGAGACTGTGAAGGCTAGAACTATAACCGAGTTTAAAGAGAAGTTAGATAAAGTCATGAAGGTTGGGTCCATGGAGTGCTATTAGCCAGGGGGTAGGAATGGTGTCCCTGGCCTCTGTTTGTGGAAGGCTGGAGATGGATGGCACGAGACAAATGGCTTGGTCATTGTCTTCGGTCCATACCCTCCGGGGTACCTGGTGTTGGCCGCTGTCAGCAGACAGGCTACTGGGCTAGATGGACCTTTGGTCTGACCCAGTACGGCCGTTCTTATGTTCTAAGCTCAGGGATCAGGGTCGGGGGTCTCACTGGACCAACTTGATTTTCATGCAGACCTGCTCCTGGGTTCGCATGTGGCCTTTGGTGGCCAGGCTGGCAGCTATCCTGCCCTAGACGGCCTCATTCCTGTGCCTAGTGCGGAGGTCATGGACGTTGGAGGTCTCCCCCCAAACCTCGATGAGGTCCACACTAGACCAGGCAGGCGCCTGCCTCTTGCGGCCCTGGGCAGGCTCCTGGGAGCTGCCAGCCTGGTCCTGGGAAGAGGCGCAGGGCTGGGTGGCAGCGGGTGGCTGGCTCATGCTGTGCCAGGTGCAGGGTCTGCTGGCTGGGTGCTGGCAGGCTTGCACCTGGTATGGGCACTGTAGCCAGACTGTGCCCCTTTAAGGGCTCCGGGGCCGGGAGGGGGGCAGAAGAGTTTCCCTGGTTTGGCCCAGAGTGGGCACCAGGGCAAGCTGGGAAGGGCTAGCCTCCAACTAGTTCGAATTAAGTGGCTACACAGCCCTTAATTCAAACTAGGCGTTAGTCCTCGTAGAATGAGATTTCCCTAGTTCGAATTAAGCGCTCCGTTAGTTCGAATTAAGTTCGAACTAGCGGTTGGCATGTGTAGCACCTATGAAAGTTAATTTGAACTAACAGCTGTTAGGTCGAATTAACTTTGTAGTGTAGACATACCCTAATGTGCTACTGGACCACTTGTTTTTAAGCCTTTTTTTATATTATGGGAAGCACAATCTTTATAAAATAGTTTGGTCTGTACAGTTAGATATAGTAGAATGTACAGTTTTTTTATCCTGGTCCTTTCATCGTCATTGTATTTTACCATTATCCCATGCTCACTGAAACCTTTACCATTTTTCCTCTTTCCTAGCTTTTTCAGATTTTTGTCCTACAAACCTCCATTCATATTGCAAAAACAAGAGGTCCTGTGGCGCCTTAGAAACTAGCAAAAATATATGTTGAAGTGGGTTTTACCCATGAAAGCTCATGATTCTATATATTTTTGTTAGTCTCTAAGGTGCCGCAGGACTACTTGTTTTTAAAGTTAGACTAATACCCCTCTAAGACTTTTTTTTTCATTGATATTGCAGTCATTTCCTCATATGTTTGCCAAACTCAGTCTTCCCTGTGGTTTAGGTCATTAAAATAACCAAAGCTTTTCATGTCTAAATATTTGTGTGTGTGTTTCTCCCACCTTGAGCATGGAGAATATTTTAACATCTGCATTAAAGATGAACTGATTGGTGTCTGGAAATCCAATGATTGCACTGCAGTTTATTCCCTTTGATGCCACTGGAAGTGAAAAGCAAATATGACTCTTTGACACTAATACATAAATCCCCTATGTCAGGCGGTACCTCTGGTTCGTGCTCTGTATAATGTCAGGATCCATTTTTGTTGTGTGAAGCCTGCTTTTCATGAGGGTTGAGAGTAAATGAGACAAATATTACCCACAAAGCTATAATCCACGATTTGCCATGTCACTAAATTCAAAACACATCAGAGCAGAAATTTCAGTACAGTACCTCTCGCTAATCAGTTTAGACTATAGAATATAAAATACGGACATATGGCACTACAGCCTAACTCTTCAGACAGTGTATGTACCAATCACATATCCGCCTCCATGGAAGGCAGATAGGGGCTGTTTCTGGGAACTGGCCTCTGTCCGTGGTCGATCCAGGCTCGCCACAGATAGAGGCTGCTCCGTGGGAGGGAGAGCAGCCTCTGTCCGTGGGAAGCTCAGACCCGCTGCAGACAGAGACTGCTTCGTGGCAGCCTCCCCTATTCCTGCTTCCCCTGTACTGCTGCCTCTGATAGCAGCAGCGCAAGGGGGAGGGGCATGTGGCTATGCTGGGTGGAACCAGCTTTTAAACTGGCTCCCCGCAGCACCGGCTCCTGCTTCTCCCCTCCGCTTTGCTTCCTCTGATACAGAGGTAGCAAGGGGGAGGGAGATCTGTGTAGTCGACAAAATTAACCAATAAGCTTAGGCTTATCAGTTAATCATCTAGTTGACTGCACATTGACATCCCTAATCCACTACCTTTCTTACTTCTAGAGTATGATAATATTATCAAAGTGAAAAACTGGGACACTGTTGTCAAAGGGAGGCTTTTTGCTGGTTCATAAGAGGGATTGTTGGGTAGGTAGGAAGAAAAAGAGAGATCAAATTTCTTCCCCTCTCACCTCCCACTTCACAATAAAAAACCCTCAAATGCTTTGTAGTTAAGCTGTTCTCCCCTGTTCTCAAACCGTGCATCTTGAATCATCCTTATTGTACCATCTCTCCCCACACAGGCTGCTGCCACCACCAGCAGAATCCATTTTCTCTAGCACTCAGCCTACACATGTAAGCTAGGCCCTTTTCTGTTCACTCCATCCCAGCCCCACCAACCCCAAATAATCCCTTTCCCTCCTTACACACACACACCTATGCCTCAGGCTGAGAACTCCAGCCCCTTTTCTGCCCAGTATTGCTAGTCCCAAGCATTCACAAATCATATCATGTGCCAAAAATTAAAAATCACGACAGGCTTAAAAATATGGGACTTCAACAACAAAAATTGGGGTGCTTTTAAATTTGTTTTCTGATTTTTGAGCCTTTAATGTGCACTCAGGTAATTTCCAAGCATATCTCTGTGTCCATGAGGGCTAGAATTTTTTTCTTTTAAATGACACTTGAGATTCTCTCACAATCCCAGGACTCCAGAAAGCTGGGCTTTATGAAAAACACCATGTTGTATGAGCCTCATGATAAAATCATGAATATTAGCAACACGTGGCAGTTCAGAACCTATCCCAGGAATGCATGCACATATCCGTGTGTGTTTACTCATAACCACATGTTCACTCTCACACATTCTCCAGTCTCGGGAAAACCCATCCCCAGAATCTTGCCACCTCAGCACCCAATGGCCACCACCGCCAGTCTCAAAGACTCCATCCTCCCCGCTCAATTGCCTTTCCACAAATTTCCACCATTGCTGGGTCAGGAAAAGTAGGAGTAGAGCCAGCAGGGAGTTTGTGCAGGCAGCCCTATACTCTGTAATTATGAACCTGAATAATAATAATGTTGTAGAAGAATGTATTCCCCGCTCTGTGCTGCTGTCTCTAAGGGCTTAGGCTGCTCCATCTCCACTAGTAGTCCTCCCAGCAGCAGCAGATGATACTAACCTCCAAATGAGCAGCTACTGGTATTGCTACTCTCAGGTATGTCTACATTACAAGTGCCATAGAAGTACAGCTAGAATGCTGTGACTGTGTTGATGTAAAGCTGTACTGAAGAAACTTTCTACAGCCTCAACAGGTTTTTCTCTCACGCTAGTAAAGCCACGCCCGCCAGAGGCAGGACTTAGGTTGCCAGAGGAATTCTTCCATCAACCTAGCAATGTCTATGCTATAACTTAACTCTGAATTTTCATGCCCCTCAGTGATGTAGCTAGCTTGACCTATAGTTTTGATGTAAACCAGACCTCCCATCAAAGTGTTGTGATGCTTCAGAGAGAGTTTTTCAACCCTTTTGCTCTAATCTAAATCTGGCCCTAACAGCCTGTAAATCCTGTACGCAGAATTTTAGGTATATGTAAATGTCTTGATAATTATTATTATTATTACTATTATTGTATTTTAATAAGAGCAAATATGAAAAACGTAAAGCCTGAGTTCATACGTTATCTGGACACCTTATGTAAAGGAAACAGAAAGGAGAGCATTAGAATGAATTGAGATCAAATGTCAATCAACGAGGTTGTCAATCATTGTAAACTACCATAATGACAAAATGTTTTGGCACGTAGCTCACGTATGTCACATCCACCAACTTACCTGTTGGAATTTGAAAGATAATGTATGCGCTTGTTATGATTCTCCTTAGCCAATCATTGTAAAGCTATGCAAATTAGCATTTTTGAATGAGCCAATTGATTTAAAGTGAAATATTATGAATATTCATGAGCCCATATTATAAAAGCCTGTACCACGCAACAGTTGGTGTGGCGCCGGGTATTTGTGCATCGGGTTAGGTATAGTGTAAGAGAGTGAGAGAGGTCCTAATCTTAGTCCTAGGTCAAGAGAATGTGTGAGGTCTAATACAGTCTTTAAGAATTAAACAGGGCGGAAGGCTTTGTTTCTTTCTTTTTAGGTAGTGTTAGGTTTAGTTAGCTAGTTTAGTATTTTAGAGTAGTTTAGCTTTCGTCGTCGTGCTTGTTCGGCAGGCTGCGTCGCGGTACCGCTTGTCGGCCGTCATTGCGTCTGTTCGACGGGTGCGTCGGTGATTAGATTAGGGTTTTCTTTTAGGTTAGATAGGATAGGATTATTAGAGTCTAGCGTCCATCGTCTGCTCCGGCCGCAGCTGAAGAGCGGGAAGAGGACCGAAGACCAAACGCATCTGCGGAAGGTAGATTGGCCGTCTTCGAAATCTTCCTCAGCACTTCGAGGGATCGCACAGGCTGTTCCTCTCCAAGGGCTTCAAATTAGCCTAAGGATTGAGGTTGCCTGACCAACGACCCTGTCACCGAGGGACTCCTGGTTGTTCCTCGCCCGAGGCTCTCAATCAGCCAGAGGCTTGAGGTCACCAGCATCGCCACCATCGTCCTGTTTGCGCCGAGGACTCTGGTAATTATTATTAGGGGTAACCATAGGAGGACTGCCCTCCATGGTTATTTGATGTATGTTATTTAAATTTGCACCACAATATAGTCCTGTTGTTTAACTTTAACCACTTGCCAGTTTTTATTGACTGCGCCTAAAATCTACTGATATTACGACCGGTGATAGATCCGAGTAGTGAGGACCTTAGTCCATCCCACGAGGATGTGAATCAACTGTAGCTTCCCCGCTAACAATCCTGCTTGGTCCTCTGGTCACTCCAGCTTTCATCTAATTCTGTAGCTTTTCCTCAACTCTTCTCTGGTACCTAGCTGGCCACTAATCTCTTCCTTGCTATTCCCCCCTCACCTTTTGGCTGCCCCACCCCAACTCCAAGGTCTATCACCGAGGTACTTCCACTTTCGTTTGCCTAGTAGACCTTTCCCTTAACTCTGCATCTGCTGATGACCCAGATGGCACAAAACTGTATCTGAGGTGAAAATTGCACTGCACTTTGCACTGCAATGTACCACTTGGGTTGTTTCGAAATAAACTCTGTTTTTGACATCTTTCATGCACTCGTGCTTTCCTTGCTCTAGCTGTCAATTTTGCACTATTAACAATGGGGGCTGTGAACAGGAGTGAATTCAAATCAGTGATGACCATCACAAGTGCCAATGTTGGCCATACTATCAGCTGAAGAGAGATGGAAAACACTGTGAAAGTAAGTCCTAGAATACTTGACAAAAGCACATTTTAGGAGCAATAAATCACTACAAGATTGTGCACAGTGTGCACTGGACAATATATATTCTTTACAATTTATTTTATACCTCCATCAGAAATATCTGTCGATTCTCAGTGACTGCATTGAATACATACTGGTGAGTAAGAAGACTCACTTTTGTTGACTTTCATGAGCTTGTTACAGGTTACATAGGTCCCTGATCATTCTGGGCAACCCTTAAACACTTATTTAAGTTAATGTAGAAACTCAGAATCATTTAAATCCTAAAAAGTATTTGCTCATTAAGACGTATCTGAGGGGTATGTCTACACAGCAGAGTTATTTTGGAATAATGTCCATTATTCTGAAATAACATTATGCACTGTTTAAACAAGAAGCCCGTTATTTCAAAATAATTTCAAAATAACGGGTTTCTTACTCTGACTTCCTGTAAACTTTGTTGTATAGGGATTAAGGAAGTCAGTGGAATAGCGATTTATTTTGAAATAAGTGCTGTGTTGACTGCGCCAAATTTCAAAATAAGCTATTTTGAAATAAGCTACACAATTTGCATAGCTCAAATTGCATAGTTTATTTCAAGGTACGCATTACTATGTATATGTGCTCTAATTGTGGTTTGTGTAATAAATATAACTCAGCATAAGGCATAGTCTTTATCCATTTTTAGTGTTTGCTATTAGTAATCTTATTATGATTGATCTCTCCTCCTCTTCAGGTTATTAAACCAAATTGTCTGACATTTATTATTTGTATAACTGGAGTACCTAGGGACCACAATCATATTCCAGAACCCTGTTATGCTAGGTGCTGTGCAAATGAAGAACAATATTAGCTTGCTTTTTTTCCCTTTTTTTTTGTAACCGTTATCTATTCATCAGTTCTAAAGGCAATAATAACCTGCAGTTGTATATGCTATAGGTCATTAGAGCAAAACCTTGTGGCCTTACTCAGCCAAAACTCCCATCAAAAAGTCGGCTATATATTGTTTCTCTTCTGCAGTACCCTGTATAGACTAAGGACTAAATTCTGCAGTTCTACCCATTTCCAACTCAGCATGTTTTCAGTGAGGAGTTTTGCCTGAGGATTTGGCCATCCAACTTTATGTACAATCTCTGTTCTGCACAGGGGCTATGTCTACACCGCAGCGTTATTTCAGAGTACTTGACATTATTCCGAAATAACATAGTTTGCGTCTGCACTATAAGCATTTATTTCAACATAATGTCAAAATAACGTTGAGCTGGAGGACTTTACTCCAACTCCTGTAACCTTCATTTTATGAGCAGTAAGGGAAGTTGGAGGAAGAGTGCTCTTTCTCAGACTTCCTGCTGTGTACCCAGCACCAAAAGCTGAAGCAAGCTATTTCAACTTAAGCTATGCAATTGAAGTTGCTCAAGTTGCGTAGCTTATTTTAGCTTTAGCTCTGCTGTGTAGATGTGCCCAGAGTGAATCTGAGCTGAATTCTTGATGGCATTTAGGTGGACGAATTGGAGTGAGGTTGGTTCTTCTATGACTGTTAAAGTGTCAGTGTGGCCTAGTGTGTGGCTGCTGTATAAAATTCTTATTAATTAGCATGGACCAGATGATGAGACCATTAGCAGGGGAGAGTGGACAACTGGTTTCCAAAATAATTGTTGCGTGAAATGACTTCAGATCGGTCCCCTAATTTGTGAGGTTTTTCAATTACTGCAGTGCAAACACTTGTAGAGGATCATTCTCTGACACCATTGGGTTAGCCAGGCACTGTGAGCAGCAGTTCATCAGCAATGGACAGACAATGACTAATCATTATAGAGCAATAGGAAAGGTGCCAATTTAGTACTATGGGTTCCCTATTTCTCAAGGCTGGAAAGAGTCTAGGCCCAGTTGTGTTAGAATCTTGTTTGCCTGTTTACCTTCCATGCTTTTTAAAATAATCATTTAAATGAGTTACACAAGTAAATTTCACACCATCATGAAAAGCCCCTCACTGCTATATATCCACTGCCTCTTTGAGCTCATTACTTTGTCATGTCGTTGGACAAATGCCTGTTCAGATGTCAGATATAAATCAAAGTGGCAGACAACTAAATGCATTGTCCTTCATCTGGAAGCTCTACAAATTCCACATCATTCACACAAGTGCAAAGCAGTTTCAAAGATCTCAAAGGAATTTCATTTTTGGAGCTCTACTCAATTTAAAATTAAATGTTGTTTTAGAAATTATAGCTGTCAAATACAGGCACACAAACACACTCAGTGTTTTAGTGGATTTTTAACCACATTTTCCTATCTTATTTTAAAAACATGTTTCTGCCCTTGTTGCTGTATTAAAGATGCACCCAACTAGGCAAAATGAAACAGTGAATTAACTATAAACAAAGTGCTATCAAATATGTTTTTCCTCTCTAATCCTTCAGGGAATGTCTACACTGCAATTAAATACCTGTAGCTAGCCCATGTCATCTAACTCAGCTTGCAGGGCTCAGGCTACAGGGCTATTTAATTCTAGACATTTGGGCTTCGGCCCCATGAGCCTGAATCAGCTGACACAGGCCAGCCATAGGTGTTTAATTGCAGTGTAGACATGCTGTCAATTACAGTACTCTTGTAACAATAGAAGGCAAAACCATTTTCAGACAAAAGCATGACCTTTAAGTTGACAGTAAGTTTAATTGCTTTCAGTGGTGGACCCCTGCACAAGTGGGAATGGAGTATGCTCACACATCTGTCAAAATGAGAGAGGATTTGCAATGTGTGAGTGCTATCCTGGATACTATCTTTCTGTAGACAAACAGTCCTGTGGAGGTAAGAAGCTGCAAAAAGATGAAAAGAAAGGCATTCTTTGGAGTTTGAATGTAATCACACTTTTAATGCAAATGAGTAACTTGTGCATGAGGGAGTATGTGTATGTGCTGTGTGTAGAAAGTATAAAAATGTCCACATATGCACACACTGTATATATGTGTGTGTATAAAATATTTTCACACACACTGTGTGCGTGCATTTGCACATATGGATGTAAAATACAAATTACAAGATTCTATTTTTTTTATTTTCAGAGCCTCAAAAGGTAATTTTAATAATAATGATGCATTTTAATCTGCCAAAAAAATTTATTTACTGTTAATTGAATGAGGATTTGGGGGTAATCTGGCATTATTCACCAGAAATAATGCACCAGATGAAGATACTGGAAAATTGGTTCAGATAACACTGTGATCTAGGTCAGGCACAGCCTATTTAGAATTCAAAAGGATTTTCAGGCAGGGAACTACTTTTCTTTTAATAGAGAAACCACTTTGTGGAGAGAAATCACTAAGGCCAGGAATTCCAAATATAAAAAGTGATAGGCTTCCAAGTGGATTTTGAGAAAAGTCTAAGGTAATTAGGTGCTGAAATCAATGAGATTTAGGTATCTAACTTCCTGTGGTTCCTTGAAAATTCACATAATGTTGCCAAAATCTCCAGCTTGTAAAGTGACAGCTAATTAATGAATCTGAATAAAATCCTGGCAAGCTTTGCACTGTGACAACTTTAGGGAAGCTGCCAAATCGTTCGCCCTGAAAACTGTCACAAAATAACAAGTGGTTTCTGTAAAGTCCTGAGCCCCACTCTTGCAAAGGCACTGATCACATGCAGAATGTTACATGCCTCTGTGCCATAAAGAGGGACTTGGGGAAGGAGCACACAACATTTTCTTATCACCGCATAGTAGGCTAATGACAAAATGTACCTTGGGAAAATTAAAATGAAATAGCCAGAAATGTAAACTTAGAAAGAAATCGGAGCTTCCTTGTTTTTGTTCTGCCCTGAAGAAATGTGTAAGGTAATGTCAGTCTTTGCTCAGAGGTTGGTGTTCTTGTGCATTTTTGCTCTACAAGATCAGTACTTGGCTTTTTTAGTGTGAGGAGTCTTGTTTATTATCCTGTGCTTGAAAGGGATCCTCCTCCTGCTCCTATGGATTTTCCAGCTGTGCTGAACTGTACTGTTCATTACAGTGATGATGGGCCAGAGCACTTTGATCTGTCTGTAAAGGACCTTCCTTATATGTGCATCTTTTCTCCTTTTCACTAGGAAGACATGGAGTGCCCCTCCTTTGATCATTGTGGCTCTCTCTTAACTTTGTGGGTATGTCTACTCTGCACTCAGGGGTGTGATTGCAGCATGCATAGACATAACTAGCTGTAATCTAGCTACTGTGAGTACCAATAGCATAGAAGCCACCGCAACAGGGGCTTTGGCTTGTGCTAGATGCCCCATGTAAGTACACAGGATTCTGGATGGGTTCCTACAGTCTGCTCTGGAGCTCATGCTGCCTTGGCTTCGCCACTATTAGTTCTTATGCTAGCTAGATTAAAAGCTAGCTCAGGACTGTCTGTATGTGCCACAATCACAGCCCCTGATGGCAGTGTAGCCATATGATGAATGGAGCAAGGTCTGCAGAGTTCAAGGGATGGTGCAGCAAAGGAGGTTTGGGTCTCCATGGCACCATCCCATGCAAAAATCTAGTTGGAAAGATGTACTGCTCCGGACCTATCCAAACTGATTTGACACATTTCAATCAGCATAGATAATCAGATCTCTCTCTTACCATTGGTTTAAATGTAATGGGTATAAGGAATGTGATCTAGGGGTGACTATCTCAGGTGAAATGTGATGTTATACATGTAAAGTATTATGTTCAAGGAAGGTGTTGTGGCTTTGTTGCTTGTGGAATTGCCTTGTCTACTAACCCTAAGATTTTATTTCAATAGAGACTTCTAAAGATTTTCATCCATATGATTTGGGGCGGGGGGGGGGGGGGTTATAACTGCTGTAAAATAGCCAAATAGATCTCATTGCTGATCTCTTTGTTTTGCAGACATTGATGAGTGTGCAGAAGAGATAGCCAGGTGTGCTCATCATTGTGTGAACACCCTAAGCTCCTTCACCTGTGTCTGTAACCCTGGCTTTGAGCTGGGCACTGATGGAAAGCTGTGCTACTGTAAGTGGCAATTTTACAGCAACACATTTCAGGTGATCTTACCTGGAATATGTAGTACTTCCATTTTAATGCAATAGGATTAGAACTCCTGGCAATAAAAAAGGATGCAAAAGTTCAAGCTGAATATTCTTGTCATCATCAGAGACACTGCTGCCATTTTGCAAATTTACACATCCTTGAGCATGGTTTCAGAGACGTCTCCATGTTAGTCTGTTTCAGCAAAAACAACAGGGAGTCTGGTGGCATTGTAGCATGTATTTGGAGGCACTACCTTACTCCACCACAAACAGCCCTCTTGGTTTCAAAGGGCAAACAGCCCTACTGGTTTATCTTCAAGATGTAGCAAATTATATTCTGGGTGTGATTCTGGGTGTGACTGTGGAGTTACCCAAAGACATGTGCATTTTACTGATGTTGGTTAGAATTTATTCATTCTCTCCCTCCGTTTTCCCATGCCCTCTACCTGATGTAAACAGAAAACCCACATGGGAGCCTGATATGCTCAACAACTCTCCTGATTTTTTCAGGACACCACTGACATTTGTAAAAGTGTATTGAATAAAAAAAAAAGCAAGATACATGATAATTCAAATAACTGAAGAACTAAGATTTCCAGGGCTATTAAATTCTCAGTTGTCTTTTTTCAAATCAAGATTTAAATTGCTTCATGGCTGGTTCTGTTAAACATCCCCTACTCAACAAACTAAGTAACTTGCTACTGTAATAAGTGATCCTCAGGCTAGCATAAGAGGTAGATTTTAGATTAATTAAAGAGATGTGCTGGAAAAGTTTGTGTTTTTGTGGAACTGCTGTAAACTCTCTGGAATGCTGTTGTAGACAAAATTATGGCCTACTACAAAACAGAGGTAGACAGTAATTGCTCAATCTAAAAATGCTGGGCAGAGGTTTTCAGCGGAGTTTCCTTAGAAAAATACACTGCACACTAGAGGTGAATACAATGTTTGGGATGTGGGAGTTGTTCTATACAATGTTTTAATGAGGAAGTAAAGCAATTTTCAACAATACAAAGAAAAGTAAATGTGCAATTATCAAAACAAAGCATTTGGGCAGGATTGCAAAACTATTCGAGATACAATGAGGAACAATGTGTATCACAATAGAAAAGGAGATGCTATTAATACATGGGAAATTATATCTTATGTGAGCAGTAGAAGGGTTCTAGAGCTCTTGGGTTCATCATGGTTTTATGCAAAGCCTTTTCTGATTAACTGACACATTTTTGTGGGGTAGACTTATGTATGCCTCATATACAACATTACATTAAAAATATTCTGAGTCTGTCTTAGATACTTACACAGCCACCATTGCCATAGCATCTGTTCTCAGTCTCCAATGTGTTTATCTCACACACCTCATTGACACCAGGCAGAGCTGTTAATCCCTGTTTTACAGATGGAGAATTGAAGCACAGAGAGAATACGGCCCAAAAGGTATTTAGGTGCTTAACACCCATTGAAATGATTCATCCAAAGTGACATAGGAAATGGAGCAAGGAATGGAATTTAGATCTCCTGGACTATCATTCCTCTCTCTGAATAAATTACCTTCTCTTTCCCTTCCTTCCCCCATCTTCACCAGCCAATGGTGGCCCGTCAATACAGGTGAACTAGGCGGTCGCCTAGGGTGCCAAGATAAACGGCTGTTGAGGGCTTTGGAGGCAGGGGCGCTGATCGCGTGTTTTGCCTAGGGCGCCAGTTGCCGGCAGCTAGTCTATGGCCGCTCCTGTCACCAGCCAATGTTGCAATTCCTGATGTCATGACCAAAGGGACTGCCAAGTTAAGGGTAAAGTGCAAGAATGGGTAAAGTATAGGCACGGTCATGCACCCACATATACCCAGCAACCAGCTGAGGTGGATGGCCACAGAGGCAAGTATAAGCTATACTTTTGAATAGGCTCTAGCAGCAAGCACGCTCTCTCTATGGCTACATCTACACTACGAGTTTTCTCAGCAAAAAATATGCTAATGAGGGACTAATTTGCATGAGTCGCTATCTCATTTGCATATTTTCTGCCGATCCCTTTTTTGCGCTAGGGACTTCTGCGCAAAAACAAGCAGTGTGGACCTTTTCTTTTTGCGCAAAAAACCCTTTTTCCACAAGATCAGAAGGGGTTTTTGTGCAAAAAGAAAACTTTCACACTGCTTGTTTTTGCGCAAAAGCCCCTAGCGCAAAAAAGGATGGGCAGAAAATATTCAAATGAGATAGCAACTCGTGCAAACGAGTCCCTCATTAGCATATTTTTTGCCGAGAAAACTCGTAGTGTAGATGTAGCCTATGTGTTGAAATCATCCAGCAGGTATGGCAGCTCCTTAAGACACAATGCTTTCCAGCACCCCTGCAACTTGTGGCACCCTGAAAATGAGGCCATGCTTAAAAGATGCAATCTAGCTGCATGCTTAAGAGTGGTGAATTAGGATTTGCCTTCATTCTACAGCTGTGCATTCTGAAAAATATAAGGGAGGGACCAGGCTACAAGGAGCTCACCCTCCCACATGAGCCCTTCCACGGGGCCTGAGCAAAAACTTGCTGGGGAGCATAGTCCATGTCCATGTTCTCTTATTGTGTTATACAGCCATAAAGTGCCTGAAAGAAAACCAAGAGGCTGAGAGTGCCTGCGTCATGGCAAGGTGAAAGCACTGAGGCAGTGTAGCTTCAGTCTCTGTGGCCTAGGAGCCTCCAGGACAAATCTTGGAGAAACAAGCCTGAATTCCTTCTGAAAACTCCAGCTCCTGTGCACTTCCTCCCAGATGTCACTAATGTATCAAAGAGTGCCGGGACAGCATGTTGCTTCCATTCCTGGCTAGTAGAGAACTTGGGACTGCATTCCTGAGTGATGTCTTTCTACTGCCTATGAACATGAAAATACCTGTTGGAATATTTTGAAAATTAATTCTCCCCCTTCCTGTTTCTACCCTCAGAGCACCCTGTGGGAAATGAACCAAACGAAACCCATACTTGGTGAGCCCTCTGTCTAAATCTCTTGCTTCCCAGAATGCTCACAGTCTCTTCTTCGAATGAACAAACTCACTGTCCTTGTACAAAGGCTATGTAAAATGCACCTGGGAATATGTATTTTCCCATAAATGACAACTCCATTAAGTTGTTGTCAAGATACACTAATTCAATAGACACTTTACCATAAACGTGGGCCAGCACAAGTTATTCAGACAAAGGAAGCTGTAGTTTATGAAACAATAGAACTTTATTCAGTGGCCCAAAATATGCCCTTCCAACCTATGTGTGGATGAGTATATATTTTCTACTATAGTGTTTCAGTTCTCAGCAATCAGTTTATATACAGGTTGCATTGATGACTATTTTCCAGTTGCTCTTCTCTTGTGTTTACTTATTAATATTCTTTTGATCATTTTCCTAGAAGGTATCAAAATGGAAATTGTCAATAGCTGTGAAAGCAACAATGGTGGTTGCTCTCATCACTGCCAGCACTCGACGGGTGGGCCTTGCTGTTCTTGCAACCAGAGATATCTCCTTGATTTGGATGGGAAAACATGTCTAGGTAAATGCTGACTTTTTTTCAAAGAGTGGAGGGGATACACATGGTCCATTAGAACAGAAAGGGAGATATATGTGTCAGGGGCATTCTAGGATAAAACTGTCACTTTTTGGAAGCATCTGTTTTCCTCTCTTCCTCTTGTCCTTCCTTTTGGTATTTCAGTAAACTGAAGCTTGTCTAAACATCACATTCCGTATTTCAACTTCATCTATTGATGGTTTGATGGGATGATTACTTAAATCTTTTTGTATAACTAAAGAAATGTGTATGGTCAAAAGCCATTGTGCTGATTAATTGAAAAATGATACCTCCATTAAATTGTTGTCAAGATGAAAATTGTTTACAGACCAAATGTATTTCCTTTCTCCCAAAAAGATTAAAATTCTTTTTTTCTAGGGTTTTCCATATCCCCAGGCTAACCAGCAGATGATCACTTCTAGTTGTGCACATTGGACTAATTTTCAAAAGTGATGTTTGCCCACTTGGAGTCCATTTTGCATTAGAGAAGTTCTTTAGCTCCAGTCATGCTCCTACATTGGCAAGATTACACCTGCTTCTATGTGAGAAATTTCCCAAGGGAAGTGAAAGCAGGGCAGCTTTAGATAATCAGGAAGGAAAAAGTCTATGAGAGGCTGATAATGGAGAATTTTTAAAACAAGGGCAGTTCTGGACTGGATCCTGAAATGAACCGGGAGCCAGATGGGCTAACAATGGGATTAAGTTGCCTTGTTTCTTTGTGGGTATAAGAAGACAAGCAGCAGCATTTTACACATGCTGAAGCCTAGAGATGGGCTCATGAAACTACTCATAAAGAAGACTTATCATGGCCAAGGTGAAGGGGAGGTGAGAGCATAGATGGAGATTTCAGCAGAGCTGAGGAAGTGAAAAGCTGTTCTGACAGCAAAAATCTCTTTTTCATTGGCTGCAGGCTGCACATTCCAAAGCACACAATGAGCTTTTAATAGAACCTGGAGACAAGATATCATCTGAAATATTGCAGGGCAGCTTTGCTTGTGACATTTGCAGGAAAAGGAATACTCCTTGTTCAAATAACCTGCTTTAATCAATTTTGTGCTGACCTCTAGCCTCAGTTGATTGATTACATTTTCTTTCTCTACGCTTTGTTGTGTACATTTCCTAATAATGTGGGTGCCCATTCCAAGGTTAATTAAGATGCTGACCTTTTGCTCATCTCATTAATGGTCAAAAGCATTTTGCAAACTCAGCATTGACAGGCTACTTCTTGAATCACCACTTAATAGCTCAAAACACTGAAAAGGGCAGAGATCAGCTGAAAGGCAGCAGTTAAAAAAGCTTGATTCTTGTTTCCATTAATCAGCACAACAGCTTTTGACCCCACAAATTTCCCTACTTATACAAGACACAATGAGATGGTGGGAAGCTGATTATCAAAAAGCAAAATTGCTTATAAATATGCATGTCTGAACATGTTTTGTTAAATCACAGGCTTCTGTTCCCTGTTGTCTTATTTTATGTCATAACAGGCATGCGGGTTAAAAACACTCATTTGAAAAATGATCAGCTGTAGACAAATCAGTAGTGAAGAGATGACAGTTACTTGCTAGGGTGATGGAGGAGTAGTTGTTTTAGTGGAATGTTGGTAGCACATAAGTGCTTCCTGTCCTGGACAAGGATGGCAGTCCTGGACCAGTGCTAGATGCTGTACAAATGTAGAATAAATCCCCTGCTACAAAACATAAACACCTGTTCTTTGTATGGGGCAGTGTTTTTGTAGGCAGCTCTGCCTGAAGATTAAAAAAATATTTGGATATGAGGAGGTGATCAATAACAGAAAAACTGGCCACAGACATCCCCTATCTAAATCACAGAACTGCAAGTGCTAAGATGACCAACAGTGTATGAATAACAATCTTTTAGCGTAGACTTGTGTCAGGACTCAGATGAGCAGGTTGTCAGTGTTTAGCACAACCTGTGTTTGAATTGCCTCCAGGAAGCCTAACTGAACCACACCTTTCCCTCTTCAGACCTGGATGAACGTGAGTCCAGTGAGGCCTGCTGCTCCCAGTTCTGCATCAACTACATTGGAGGTTACGAGTGCAGCTGCAAGGCAGGGTTCCAGCTTAATGCCGATGGTTGCGGATGTGATAGTAAATAGCTTAACAATGTTGGCTGAGGCTGACTCAAAGCACAAAAGGGGGGAAAAAGATTTCAAAGCTTCTTCCAGCATTTCTTCTTCCAGCAGCAATTTCACTGCTAAGAGAGCATGGCTACAAAGGCTGTTTTGATAGGATTTTAGCACTATTTCCTTTTTATTAGGCCCTATACGGGAGCACAAGAGATGAGTCAGCATAGAAGGAGTCTTTTCCTTTCCCCCGTACACATGATACATGGACATGTCATAAACGATGATTGCCTTAGTAACTTACATGAAGGATGAACCCTCATATTTGGAGGGTTGGTTAAACCTAGAACTTGGGATATGTGTCCAAAATATGTGGACCTACACAACTGTGCTGTTAACTGAGTCATAAATATGGCAAGACTAGCCTCTCCTCCCTTATGCACTGTTTTATTTTAACACCTCCACTTATGGTGGGTCCTGAGGAGTGCAAAGGTCTACTGAAATGGGAAAACAATTAAGCAATGTTTTTCAGATCTCCAAAATGTTAAGGTTTGGTCAAAAAATTCGGGTAGGCTCTTGCTTTTTCCAAACTACTTCACTGTCACACGTTACTATTAATATTTGTTTTCCAGATGTGGACAAGTGTCTTGGTGACAATGCCAGCTGTGGCCAAATCTGCATTAATTCTCTGGGGTCATACGAGTGCATGTGTAGAGAAGGCTACAGACTTAATCTCGATAGACATTCCTGCATCTGTAAGTTATTGTAAAGCTTGAAAACAATTAAACATTTCTCCCTGATTTCAAACATGACTTTAGAGTCAAGATTTCTAAAAGAGGCTTGAGATGTTGGGTGCCCAACTTGAGACACCATAAAGTTAGCCAAGACAAACCATATAAAGCATGTAGATCCCACATGAGCCCTCAAAATAGTGAGCTGGTCATCAGATTAATGGAAGGTGTGTGTTTAGATTTACTGTGCTCTCTCAAAATCTCAACCTATCACATTTTGTCAAGTTTATGTTGTTCTTACTTCAATTATTTTAAGAAGATAGACATCATATAAAAATGCAAAGACTCAAATTCTGCTCAGCTGAACCAGTGCAAATCCAGAATATCTCCACTGAAATCAATGCCATGACTCTGGCTTTCTACCAGTGTATCTAGGGCAGAATTTGGTCCTATGACTGTTCTTTTAATAATCTTGTTTAATCATTGACTAATTCAAGGGGAAGAGCATGATAGTTTTATGCAACTGAAAAAATAAAAAGCAGGTCAGTTAATTTTATATTCTTGTAATGCTGAATTTTCCTGTATTTTAGAACCAGGCCTAAAACAAAAACCTATAAATTGACAGCAAATCTAAGTTCAAATTTGCTATGTTTACAATGCAGCCTGTGGTCAAAATATTCCCAAATTTGGGGGATTGACGAGGAAGGCAGCAAGAGCACAGGGCATGTAATTGCAGGTTTGAACTTCAGCAGGTTCAAATATGGCCCAATATAGAGTATGTCTCCCTGCAATCAGTGTTGGGACTGCACCATGTACAATTAGACCCAAACTAGCTTTGATCTAGTTTGTTTGAGTAAGAATACCATTGAAGCCAGAGCAGCACAGGAATCAGTCTCCTAGGTCCTGTATAGGCACTTAAAGGACGAGCTTATGCTATCACCCCTGCTTCCCCAGGTTCACAGCTAAAGCTAGTTTGGGGATGTCTACATGGGCTGCTGTACACTTTGGGTATGTCTAGACTACATGGCTCCATCGATGGAGCCATGTAGATGAGTTTACTAGACATAGGAAAATGAAGCGGCGATTTAAATAATCGCCTCTTCATTTACATCAAAATGGCTGCTGCGCTGTGCTGATCAGCTGTTTGGTGGCACAGCGGGGCAATCTGGACGTGCTGCCATCGACAAGGGAAGCCTTTGTTGACCGCTCCGGTAAACCTCATTTCACGAGGCATACTGGAGCGGTCGACAAAGCCTTCCCTTGTCGACCGTGGCACGTCCAGACAGCCCCGCTGTGCCGCCAAACAGCTGATCGGCACAGCGTGGTGGCCATTTTGATGTAAATGAAAAGGCGATTATTTAAATTGCAGCTTCATTTTCCTATGTCTAGTAAACTCATCTACATGGCTCCGTCGACAGAGCCATGTAGTCTAGACATACCCTTTGATTGCAGCCTAGACATACTCATAGAGATACCGTGAGTTTAAGCTGCAGATTTGTCATGTGTAAATGCAAAGTTTCATTTCATCTGGTTACAGCTTGTCCCACATGGACCTTTGGAGCTGGTTGTTCAGACGAATGTCAGTGTATCAAGGAGAACACTCTGGCATGCAGTGCCAGGAATGGAACTTGCACCTGCAAACCAGGTTACCAAGGGAACAAGTGCCAGAAAGATATAATCTAACACTGATCCTTTTCTTTTGGGAAAGTCTGTTTTTATATATTACATCTCAGTGCTCCTGTCACATGCTGACTTGCATTGCACCAAACTCTAATGAACCCTGCCAGTTGTTTCTCTCTCTCTTTCCTACTGCTGAGCCAAGTGGATATTTGGCTTCACTGAGGTCGCAGGAGTATAAATGAGGGTAGAATCTACCCTGATGTTTTAACCCGAGAAATTGGCACTTGGGATGAAAATCTAACATCACTGAAGTCAAGATTTCAAGAGAGTCAAGATTTTACCCCAGGGATTTTTTTTTTTTTTTTTTTTTTTTTTAACACAAACAGTGATTTTAGAGCCCCAGGCTGTATTTTGAGGCAGCAGAACTTTTTGTGAATGATTGCATCAGTGTGTTACTATATCAGATTTGCGGCTTTTTAATTCCTCCCTTTGTAGTTTTTGTTGATAGAGCACAGGAAAATGTATTCTACGGTCACATTTGGGTGTCCTCATAATCATCTGTGGGCAGTTAATAACAGTAATGTCATAAAGACTTTTGGAGTTCTTATACCGTAGAGCAGGCTCAGGCAATAATTTTTGATGGGGGGCGGGGTGTAATCCAAGAATTTGGTAAGTGGTTAAAGAACACACTCTTCCATGAGGTGCAGAGTCCGGGATGGAAGTTGGGTGCAGAAGGGAGTTTAGAGTAAGGGACTGGAGTGCACAAGGGGGTGTGGGATCTGGGAGGGAGTTTGGACAAAGGAGGGGGTTGTGATTTGGCTGAGGTAGAAGACTGGGATGCAGGAGGGGATGCAGAGTCCAGAATGGGGTATGGGTGCAGGAGGAGGGGTGCAGGAAGGATTATTGCACAGGAAACTTCAAACCTTAACCTAGAGGGAATGGGAAGACTGGGAAGAAGTCCATAAAACCTGACACAATGTGACACCCCCTGTCTGCAGAGTAGACGAGCTCATATATCCACATGGCCTTTACGCAGACTCAATGGAATCCATTCCAAGGTGGTAGGAGTTAAATCAGTCACCCTGCTCATTCATTCTGTTGTCTCTGCTAAGACCGACAACAGACATACCGATTGTAATGGTGATTTGTGTAAGGGGCAGAGCTGGTGCTAGACAGGGGCATCAGGGCAGTTGTGCTTTTGCTGTGTAGATGCTCTCTTTCAAAAAAAAGTTTTTCCAGAAGATCTCTTCTGGAAAAGCTTCTTTCAAAAGAAGCTTGCAGTCTAGACATAGCCGCAGTGTTCTGGGCAGAGAGAAAATTCCCAGTGCCTGACCGCATGGAAAGTAAAATAGGCTGATTTCCAGTGGGAGTTGGGTATCCAGCTTCCTCATGGTCTTTTGAAAATCTCAGCCATAAAGTAACACAGCCTTTGACTTCTGGTCGCCAAGTCAAAGGTAGTTTATGTTGGTGGTAAAGGAAAGTCATTCCCATCTGGTGGCCATTGGGTGACCTCAGTCTAAGCCATGATGGACAGGTGGCCACGTCACAAAACTGCTATGGTATGGCATCAATAAGTTCATTTGGCATTTAGTTTGCTTCCTCAGTTGAGAGATCACAGACAAGCTACAATCTCTCCCGAAAGCATTTAGTCCAGACTGGAAGAAGTTTGAGCAGTTTGGCCAGATAGCATTAGAAAGCTTGTAATAGTGCTGCCTATGATATACTTGTTCTGGGACTATACAGAGGACTTCAGAGGGGGTTTATAGGACCCATAATATTCTTCCACTTGGAGTAGAGTTTGCCCCCCTCCAGGCCTACAGAAGGATGTGGGGATTGATCTGCCTATGTATCCTGCTTGGCTCTTGGGGAATTACCTTTGGGCCCACACCAAATTTGTCATTCAACTTTGGCCACAAATGTAACCAACATTTACAATTCAGGGCTTGGCCCGGTACACTCCTCAGTTCAGCAGGAAGTTCCCTTTGCATATTTTCATTAACTGACTGATTTATTTCACATGCTAGTTTTGGGGTTTTGGGGTTTTGTTTTATTTTTTTAATTGTATAGAAAATGCATGGAAGCATGTACATTGTAAAACCCTGGCCATTTTATACCTTGAGTTTCAACAGCATGATAATGGAGTTCAGTGTTTCTTGGAACTGCTGGTGAATTGGCCAGATCCTACTTCTGTTACACCAAGGTAAATCTGAAGCAACTTCACCCAAGTCAGATGAATGATTCCCAATACATGGGATTAGGCCTTACTAGGCCTTGCTCTCATAGTATATTAACTGCTGTTGTTTCTCTCTCATTTTTATTTTTATATTCTGTGTGGTTAAAACATGATTCAGAAGGTAGAAAGAGGGCAGAACAAGTGAAGTTGTTGCTGTCTCATATGAAATGACAGCCCATGCTCAAGTTAATATCTAGGTGAAAAATACCATCTGTCCATCTGTTTTCAGCCTGCCCCAATGGTTACTATGGGCAAAACTGCCTGTTGCTGTGCAGCTGCAATAGCAATTCTCAGTGTCACCATGTTACTGGGGAGTACACATGTCCTCCTGGCTGGAGTGGCCATGACTGCAAGCATCGTAAGTGAGAAATGTATCCTCTCTGCTCAAAGTGTGCCGTCTTTCATATCCTTAAATGGAAACCAAAGGAACCAAAGCTCTGTTTGTTCTTAGACTATTAAACTTCTATAATATATTTTTGCTAATCTTATTGCTTCTGATATTGTGTATTTTTAGGTTTACACAGCCTGAGAGGTGTTATTCCTTAATTATCTATGTTCATAGTATTGAAATAGATGACTGATGAAGTACAAAGTGTTCATATAAGCACCTATTTTAACACTGTGCATCAAATTTCTGAGCACCGTCTGTGCCATCAGCATTTTGACTGACAGCCAGTTTTATTTTTCATTTTCAGTACAGCTTAGTTTTAAGTTTAATTCCCAATCTTTCATTTTGTCGGGGGGAAAACTTATCTCAACAAGTGAGCAGCACAGATGGTTTCATGGCATAACGACACTCCCTAACGTGTGACTATAAATGCTCTGTGAATGTCTGCTTTCTCTAACAACAGAGTACAATAATAATACCGAGCTCTTATACAGAGTTTTTCAACAGAAGATCTCAAAGTACTTCCCTATATTTAATGTATTTATCCCTCCAACTCAGGGGTGGGCAAAAGGGCCTCCGCAGGCCAGATCCGGCCCACCAAGCAGGTGGATCCAGCCCGCGGAGGCCCTGCTGATCCCCTGCCCCCAGGCCAATTAGGGCCTGGAGCAGGGAAGCGCCCAAAGCCTTCTCTGCTCTGCCCCCACCCTGCCAATTAGGGCCTGGAGGTGGGAAAGCATGCCAAGCCTCTTCCAGGGCTTGGGTGCCTAGTGGGAAAGGGGGGAAAAGGGGCTCCCCAACCGCCAGACCAATCATGGTCTGGGGGTGGGGTAGTGCCACCCCATTCCTGTTTAGGTCCCGCCCCTTCCAGGGTGGCCCAGGGCTACTTCAAAAATTTTTGAACTGGCCCCCGGGAAAAAATTATTGCCCATCCCTGCTCCAACTCCTTGGTGAGATGGTGTAAAGAGAAAAAAAATATGTTTATTTTACAGATGGTGAACAGAGGCATACATTGTTAAGCTATTTAGGCATTGTTGTACTCAGCATTGCAATGCTCAACTGATTTAGGATCTTGCATTTCATTTTCAAAATGGATTTATACACTTAGTGAATGGGATTTAGATTCCTATCACGCCTGTACATGCCCAGCTGCAGTAACCTACTATTAGTGGTGGGTTTTTAAATTAAGGACATAAGAACGGCGGTACTGGGTGTCTTCTCTCAGTGGCCAGTGCCAGGTGCCTCAGAGGGAATGAACAGAACAGTAAAGTGATCCATTCCCTGCTACTCATTCCCAGCTTCTAACAAACAAAGGCTAGGGATACCATCCCTGCCCATCCTGGCTAATAGCCATTGATGGATCTGTCCTCCATGAATTTATCTAGTTCTTTTTTGACCTTCACAAAGGCCTTCGCAAAGAGTTCCACAAGTTTCCTGTGCGTTGTGTTAAAAAAATTCTTCCTTTTCTTTGTTTTAAACTTGATACCTATTATCATCAACATCATTGTAAAATGGAGTAGATTTTGTTCCTGACCTGATAAACTGTCATGTTGAATCTATGAGGATAATTTTAGAACCACCACACTTCTGATAATGCACATGTTGTGGCAAATCTCTATTACATGTATTTGTGATAAACATTTTCCAATGAAACTGAAATTTTGAGGCAAATTTTTGCCATTGATTTTGCAGACTTCAGTCATTTTGCTTCTGGTGTTGATAAATCCCCTACTTCTGTTAAACTAATGAGTGGGGCTTGGGAAGGAACTTTCAACCTTTCCCAAGAACTCAGGAAAAATTCAAATTGTTTTCTTGAAATTCTGGAGACATAACACACATGTTTCTGGCAACTTAAAATGTGCCCTCCCTTTTTATGTCACTGCACAATAGAGGTGGTCAAGAAAAGCTAAATAAATTTCACACAGAGCTTCAAAAGAAATGAATTTTTCCATCTAATGCAAAATGTTCCATGAAAAAAAACCATTTTTTTTTACTGAAAACATCAAACTTTCAGAAATCTGTTTCCTTTTGGATATTATTTTTAAAGTCTCTCCTTTTTTGAGAAGAAAGTAAAAAAGAAAGTGAAAATGTGTCTCTTTCCTCAATTAAATGACTTTTAAATGAAAAAATTTCTATCAAAGTAAGATCTCTCTATTCTTGGATAAGCCTTGTGTGAATAACCAACAAGCTACAATTTAAAAACTTGAGTGTCTAGAATTAGTCATCTAAATTAGGGATGGAAAAGAGTAGTCGAATAGTTAACTACTAGCATTCCCCCCTCCCTCCCCCCCGCTGCTTCTGTATCAGCACTGTCTCCACAGTGGGGGAGTGGCAGGGGCACCCGGCTCTTACTATATTTAAAAGGCAAAGACACAGCACGGGACCCAGCGTGAGTGGGGACTGAAGCAGTCCCTGCTTGCACTAGGTTCCATGCTGTGCCTCTGCCTTTTAAATGTGGTAAGAGCCGGGCAGCCCTTACTACATTTAAAAGGTAGAGGTGCAGCAGGGTTAGCTTCCGGGGTCGGCACGAGCCAGGACCACTTAGCCCTGGCTCATGCCGCCCTGGGAGCTAACCCTGCTGTGACTCTGCTGTGTGCCTGGCTCCTACTACATTTAAACTGCAGAGCTGCAGTGGGGTAGAGAGCACCACTTATTGACTATGTTTCACGAGGCATAAAGGATCTGCCAACAAAGGGTTCTAGGGTTGGCAGATCCCCATCTAGACTGCCGCACTGAGCCAACAAACAGCTGATCGGCACAGCGCAGCGGCCATTTTTATTTAAATGAAGCAGCGATTATTTAAATCACCGCTTCATTTCCCTTTGCCGAGTAAACTAATCTACATGGCTTTGTCGACGGAGCCATGTAGTTTAGACACACCCCTTGTGAAGGTACTCGTAATTATGAGTACTCATCATTTCTGAATATTTAATCACTTTGCTCTAGTTTAATGACAGTTTATGCATCTTATCCTCAGCTGGGGTAAACAAGAATTACTCCATTTACTTGAATGGAGCTATACCTATTTACCTGAGCTGAAAATCTGGCCCTTTGTGCCTATCTTTAAGCATTCGAGTTTGAAAATGTTGGCCATTGTGCCTGTTTTCTTAATCTGTCCAAATATAACGCTACCTGTTACCTCAGGCATGCAGTTCAGCCTTGTGCAAATGCTGTTGTGTTGCTTTGCAGCTTGTGATGCTGGCCACTGGGGAGAGCACTGTGGAAGCTTGTGTGTGTCTGCAATAACAGCGATGGTAGCTGTGACCCAATCACTGGGATTTGTGTCTGTGAAGCAGGCTACTCTGGGAAACGCTGTGAGCAGAGTAAGTGGAAGCACATCGCAGTAGGGAATTCACAGCGGTCAAGATCAAAAATTGTTTTTCCTTTTCATTATATTTAGGAAGGCATCCACACTGGAGTTCTCCACAGACAGGAGACTGCATGCTTTTCAGGAGGCTCAGACTTCAGCAGTGCTAGGTAGGTTAATCATCTGGATTCTAGGAGAGTTATTTTCAGAATAGCTTTGAATTAAAGAGATACTTTGGTAATTAGACTTCCTGTTCGGGTGAATAAATTGTATACAACTGCATCCTTGCTTCCTTGTATAAGGTTTTAAGGTATTTGCCGTTTCTTTCTAAACTCCTTTACAGCTTAGGCAGATAGAAATACTCTGTACCCAAAATGGACACAAACATAGATCTGTTAAGATCCTTCCTTTATTATAGCCTGTGTCCCGATATTATTTCTTTCCCAAAATACATTTCAGACAATACCAGCTGTATATATATAATACAATGTGAAATATTGTATGGACCAAAATTCTTGCCCCTTTTAGCAATCAGGCCTAAAACATGAGATTTGAACACACCAGCTTGCCATCTCTAACCACAAGTGCTATTTTAGGTCCTAAAATTGTTCAGCTACCATATTTTACCTCATGATGCTACATTTAGGGGCAGTATTTATGTTGTTCACAATGTAATTCACAAGGCAGAGGAAGACAAATGAAAAGAGAGAGAGAAACAACAGGAGGAAGGAAGATTAAAAAAGGGAAAAGAATTAAATTCAGTATACAGGTTGAACCCCTCTGTAGTCCAACACTTTCTAGTCCAGCAACATCCATGGTCCAGCATGATTTTAGTTAGCCAGATGTCCACTTATCATGGGTGTAGCCAAGTTTCCCGCAGTCCCATAAAGTTTGTTTACAGCCACCAGTCCTGGCTCTCCGTGTTCTGTGCTGTAATTTAGCTTTACTTTACCCCTAAATGTTTTTTAAGAGCCTAATAAGCAGTGGAAGTGTTGGTAATGCTGCTAGACAATATTGACCTCCCATGGTTCAGCAAATTCTCTGATTCAGCACCAGTCAGGTCCCAAGGGTGCTGGACTAGAAAGGTTCAACCTGTATTACGTTGAGCGTGTCCATTTGCTTCCTTACCAAAATACTTGGATATCACAATGATAGGAGCCTCAGATATTCTTCAGCTAACTAGATTTCATTTGTCTGAATTCTTCTGATATCAAGTCAGTCAAGTGGTCCCTCATTCATGGGTGATTAAGACAAGAGCCTTGGTATTAGGTCCCAGCAGTCAATGAGGATCTGAACATAGTGCAGTATTACTGAGCAACAGTTAGCACTATTCCGTCGACTGCTCGATTTGCTGATTATCCACAATTTAACATCCCTCATGTTGACTCAATCGATTTCTGTACATACACAACAGAGGAGAAAATGCCCCCACAGTGTGCCCGGGCAGGACATGGTTTCTGCTACTGAAGGGAATCTGATTTTAGCATTCTCATGTTTCCAGAATCAGTCTCTATTTACTCCATAAATCCAGATACAGCCTCATCGTATTAAGTGGAAAATACAGAGGAAAAATAAATTAAGTAAAATGGTGGGCCTACTTCCATATGATAGCTGTCTGTTATTTCCAGAAATGCATACACTAGGATTCTCATTGGCACCATGGGCAACTGTGAACATGTTTCTGCATGCCTCAGGTATTTTCTGTAGTTCTTTCCCTCCATTTTTATCATAAGCTGTTATAAATATGTTAAACAATGATTGCATACTCCATAAATATAAGACACAGACAACCCCTCTCCAACAGAGCTTATATAGAAATAAAAGCAAGATATTTGTCAAATGACCATTGATCTATTCCTGATGTTTTTTTTTAAATCTTTAACTAACATTAGGATCCTTCCTTTTGTGACATTATGATCAGTTCAGGTCCTTTTCTGTTTTTGCAGATTCATCTTTGCAAGCTCAAAGGTGCCATATCATGTTGTTTCTTGGGCTCTGTGATATTTTCCAGACTGCCTAAAAATGAGGTTTTTTTATACAAATGTTGAAATCTTTCCCTTTTAAAGGGATTTGGCAGATATTTATTTCAATATAAGCTAGTAGGACCTATAAACTTTCAGAGAAACCCTCCATTATTGTGTGTAGGCAATGCTATCCCTACCATTCGGCTCTGTCTAAAATGTGTCTAATGTAAATTAGACAACTGGTCCTATTTTAATTGATTTTTCTGTTGTCCTGAAGGATATTATTTATGTGCTGAAGTGGTGTTTTCTCCCTAAGAGAGTGATACACCAGTCTCTCCTTTAAACTCCTAACAATTACTGCTATGAAAATCTAAGTCTCTAATCCATTCCCCAGATGTAATGTTTTGGCTTGAATTTTTCCAAGCAGAGCCTGTAAGTAGGGCATGCAGCTTTCAGTTTGGAGCTTGCTGGAGGAGGTCACCACATTTAATATTCCCTTTCTCTTACATAAATTCTTCTGTGGTATCTGAATTGCAGAAAAAAAGTTGGTGGGGGAGGCAGGAAGTGGGTTTTAAGGGCAACATTAGGCATTCTGCATGGCTTACCCCCATACTCACAGGTGAACTCTCATAGGATTTGGACAAAGAAATGTTTCTAAACCAGTGTGTGGTATACAACAAATCAGAAACTAGGAATTTGGGTGTTGTGATTTTTGCAACTGGGATCTTCATTGTTTTTCTGTGTAGCATATAGAATTGACTGAATCCCTCAGATCTCTTTTTCCCCCTAAAACTTGCCTTATTATAAAGCAACACAAACTTGCAGCAGTAGCCAGCATCTCAAAGAGAACATATAATGTGAACTGTTTTCAGGGTACATAGATAAATCTTGGTGCTCCACTTGTGAACAGAAAAGGTTCAAAAGTACTTTAGAATGGCAAACTGATCACCAATTAAACTACAAGGATCTATGCCAGAGTTGGCACAACACCCAGCTTTTATTCTTTCTGTCCAGGATGTCCAATGGGAACCTTTGGCCCAAATTGTAAGTACAGCTGTCAGTGCCAGAATGGAGTTGCCTGTGATCATGTGAGCGGAGCCTGTACTTGTGCGGCTGGATGGACAGGAACTTTTTGTGAAAAAGGTACATTCTTCCCCTGCCCTTTCATTTCTAGGCAGATGTTTCTCATAGTTCATTGTGCCTGATCTTGGTAAACCATCTAACTGAACTAAGACCACCTAATTAAATGTTATAACCCAGATCAGAAGGGAACTGAACCACTTGCCTAACATTGAGTTTGTGACTTGATGGGACTCCTTATCTGCTTAAAATTAGTTATGTGCTTAAGAACCATGCTGAATTGGAGACTTTATGAAGAAAGTCTTAGTGCTTTAAAACAGAAAAAAAATGTTACCCCACTTTTAAATTATTTCATTGTCCCCATGGAATTTATAAAATTATCTTAGAATAAAATATCTCTTCCAATAAGCTGCCTAAGGAGATATGTGCTGCTAACATTAAAGTCTACCACTGCATCTGTTACCACCTTGTAACTTGCTAACATGAAGTAACAGTTATTTTGGATTGGGTTTCATGCATATATTATAGTTGATCTGTTGCACATTCTTGTGATGTTTTTTTCACACCATAAACTATGCAAAGAGTAAAAAAAGATGTATTGGCTGGGATACAGTAAAAATAACGTGAAAGTCATGTGTTGTTTTGCAGAAATAGCTGAATTTGATTTGTTGAAAATTTTACAGACAATGATCATTACACCAAACTTTGGTGGTTTTGTTTCACATGGGTATTGCTTTTGTTATGTTAGACCAGAAGGAAGATGACGTAGGACAGGCCCACATCATGGGGGCCCCCTCCACCCATAGATTTATGATCTGTAATTATGAAAGAGAGATTCTATTTTACCTAATGGGTGGTCACCCCACGATTTAATTAATTTTGTCTTAAATGTTAATTCTATATCTCTTGTATCCGGGACAAGGCGGCTTACATCTATAGCATGTCAACCGGGTTTTCTATTTGCTTTCCTTACAACCTGCCCTTGACTCCCAGATTTCATGTGTCTTAATTTGTTAAATTTGACCTTGATTTTGATTTGTTTCAAACATTCGCTAATAAATCGTTTCAATCTGTTCTTATCATTTAGTTTAGAGACAAAACAATATGCGTGTTCAAGTGAGACTGATTAATCAGTTGTGCATCTATTGCCCTCTAGTGGAAATGAAAGCACTTTGCAACTTCCATGCTATAATAAGACTATTCAACAGTCAACAAATCATGGAAATGGCACATATTATTTCCTTTTTTATTCTGTCCAGGAACTGTTAAAAGAAAAGAAACAGTCTCAGTTCTGCTGGAGAAACTTGTGAGATAGTTTGTGAATATTGTGAAAGGCTCTTTAAAAAAAACCCTTACCATGTCCTATTTATATTGCTCACTTCCCTTTTCCATCTTAAAGAATTTTCTGAATCCATAAAAGAGAAATGATCCTAAGACTTACACATGAAAAATTAAAAACCATAAAATGGAAAAATAGGTTTTTCACCACAGCATTTCTCTCATAGCTCTCAGAAGATCTTAAAGCACCCAGCTTGGAAGTTTGAAATTATCTAGTTGCAACAATACAATACTTCTCCAACATGATTTTTTCCCCAGAAAATAGTAAAGGTGCCCAAAAATACATTTTTCAGGATTTTGAAACTATTTGTGATTTTGAATCACACTCAGTAAATTGAGGGAAAAAAAGGAAAACACATGGAGGAAATGTTGAAGTTTCATTCCCTGGTATACTAGTTTCACATCAAGTTGACATTGTATGCAGATAGACTTGTACAGGTTGAACCTTTGTGGTCTCTGACTCTCTGGTCCAGCAACATCTATGGTCCAGCAGGATCACAGATGTTACTTGACCAAAGAGCTCCAGCCACAAAGGTTGCCAGTGGCTTGGAGCTCAGCCGGCAAGCAGCCTGGAGAGTCAGTGGCCTGGGGGCAAGAATCCCAGCTGGCAGCAGAGCAGGACAGGGCAGGAACCCTGCCAGCCAAGAGAGGAGGTCCGCCAGTGGGAAAATGAAGGTTCCATGGCCGGGAGCGGGAAGCCTCCAAAGGCTGGGGTTAGGGAGCTCTACCAGTGAGAGCAATGCGGCTGCTGGGAGCGAAGCCCCATCACTGTCTGGGGGAAGCGCATTGGCTGGGTGGTGGGCAGGAGGGGAGCCCTGGGAGAGCCCCACACCTGACCTTCCCTGGTCTGGCAAACTCCCTCCTTCGGGACCACTCAGGTCCAAAGGGTGCCAGATTAGGGAGGTCCAACCTGTACTGTGTTGGCTTACAAAGCTTACATTTCATGTGAACCAAGGTAGACAGATGAATCTACATCCTCTTGTCTGGCAAAATCTATTTGCCAACCCTGACAGGAACAGAGAGTCAAGACTCAAGAACTTATTTCAATAGCTCAGGAAGGTATTTCTCTCTTATATGGAGGAACTCTATACATTACTGGAACTTAAAAAACAATAATTAGCAGTATCCTGTGATTTAGTCAAGAGTTGAAACCACATGCAGTAATTTTACTTTGCAGCTTTAAATCAGCTCACCCACCAGTAAGAATAAACAGAAGACTGACTAATTATTCTTGACTGTTTGACACTGATGTATGTTCTCTTTCCTCGTTTCTCTGAGACAGAGATTTTGTCACAGATATTTTTAGTAAAAGTTACAGACTAGTCACTGGCAATAAACAAAATTCATGGAAACTGTGAATTGTCCATGACTTTTACTAAAACAATGACAGAATTGGAAGTGGAGGATCCAGCATCCAAGGCTGCTACATTCTCTATGGTTTCCCCACCTCCCATGGTGTTAGGAAGCTGCAGTGGGGATCCCCCTGCATATTGTCCCCATTGTGGATGGGAGCTATGGGGTGACCATATTTCCCAAAGAGAAAATGGGGAAACAGCTCAAGCACATCCCTGCCCCCGCAGCCTGCCTGCACAAAGCTGTCGCCAGAATCCTGTGGGGGCCCTCCTGGCTGACAGTTCTAGTCCTGCAGCCCCCCCAGGACTGAAGCATAAAATATCATGGAGAGCTCTGGAAGTCACGGATTCCATGACCTCATGACATAAATGAAGCCTTAACACTAAGCCTCAAACCATTCATATGACCTTGAAGAACGTATAGTCTGGACAGGCCGAAGAGGAGATTTGCCTTTTTGCTTAGAGTAAATGAGCCAGTTGTATGAAATCATATGTTCAAAAATCCCAAACTGCTGCTGTCAAAGCAAAGTGAGTTTTCCAGAGATTCCAAAGCAGACTATCACTGTGCTCCCACTATTGCCTTTTGCCACCAGAGGACTTACATTCACTTTCTATGTTAGTTCATTGATACCTACAGAAATGGCATTGGACTTCATTGTATTATAGGTGGGGCAGATAGCAATGCACTTTTACAAGACACAGTTTCAGTTGCAGCAGCAATAGAAGGATTAGATTGGGACATAAACACTGATGGTAAGCATGGGTGCTGGCAGGTGGGGGGGAATAGAATAGGGAAAAGGAGGAGTGGAACAGAGCATGGGAAACTGAGACTGATGGGGCAAGGAGACAAGGACTGGGATGAGAAGCACAGAAGGGGGTTGGGGACTGGGGCTAGTGAGCTAAGGGCTCTGAAACAAGTACATGGGTGGGAGGAGGTGGGGAAGAGCCAGGCCTAAAATGGGCAGAGGGGAGTAGGCTTAGAGGAGAATGGAGGAGAAAGATCTGTGTCCGCTAGAGAACGTTCTCCTCCAGAACCTGGAATGAACCCATGGTTCCTGAGTCTCAAAGTTCCTCTGCTGGCAACTGTGAAATTCACTGGCCAAATGTATCTCATCTCCCTCTGTGACTGCTCCGGACAGAGGATAGCAACCTCTTATTGGTATCAGTTACTTGGTTAGTTCATGTGGCGAAAGTCTCTGCTATAGATCTAAAGGTTCCGGCCATATTGATGATCCATGCCTCTGTTAGTATGATTCCACATGATGGAATTCCTGTGTGTGAGGTGGAGGTGGGAGATTTGTGTATTGGGTGATTTCTTTAAAAAAAATAGAAAATTATATACACGAAACTTATCTCATTTAACTGATGTAGAACTGATTCACAGAGAGATTCAGTCAAAGTGTTTATCAATTTTTGGAGCTCAGTTTAGAGATGAATATAGAATGATTCTACTACATCTTATAGGGTGTTGTCAGATTTAATTTGTTAGTGTTTGTTAAACACTCAGATGCGGTGGTGATAGGCACTGTAGAAAAGCTCATGAGTAAATTAATAATTCTGTATTCAGAGCTGAGTTTAAATAATGTGCAGTAAATAAAAGCTAATGACAAACATTGAGCAAAGTGGATAAAACAAAATATTGAATAGCTGCTCATTCAGGGTATGTCTAGATTACATGCCTCTGCCGACAGAGGCATGTAAAATAGGCTACCTGACATAGTCAATGAAGCCGGGATTTAAATATCCCCGGTTTCATTAAAATAAAAATGGCCACTGCGCTGTGCCGGCTCAGCTGATTGTCGGCACAGTGCGCGAGTCAAGACGCGGATCGGTCGACGAGGGGAGCCTTTGTCAACCGCTCCGTTATGCCTCGTGAAACAAGGTTTACAAGAGCGGTCGACAAAGGCTTCCCTTGTTGACCAATCCGCGTCTTGACTCGTGCTCTGTGCCAATGATCAGCTGAGCCGGCACAGCACGGCGGCCATTTTTATTTTAATGAAGCCGGGGATATTTAAATCCCGGCTTCATTGACTATGTCGGGTAGCCTATTTTACATGCCTCTGTCGGCAGAGGCATGTAATCTAGACATACCCTCAGTGATCACTGTCCATCCAGCACACTGAATAAAGAAGGGGTATTGTGGAAAAAATCGTACATGTTCATGTAACTTCATTATCATGCAGATGCACAACCTTAATCCCATTACTTTTTAACTGTTAAGAGTTTGACTGTGCAGCATTCTTTTAGCATAGTATTTTTCACATAATATTGATCTAGAAACCTCTTGACTGCTGAAATAATCATGGATAGTTTATTGGTAAAGAACTCCTTATTAGCGCATACATAGCCTGATCAGCAGGTTTAATCTTTGTCACACTATGCCAAATATATTTATTGAATCTCTGTGATGCTCTGAAGAGGTCCTGCCATATTTAGTTCTTTGCCTACCACTGTGAATTATCTGATGCTTCTAGCAAAAGAGAATTGCAACAGCATGCACTGTTAACTAGTAAACACTGAACTGCAGCAGTATCTACTATATATTTGAAAGACTTTGGCCCCAAGAGTCCAGATTCACCCCTTAGTTAGGGTGTCTAGTAGGTTCCTCCCCCCCCCCTTTGTCCCAGGGGGTGGGGTTGGAGGCTTACTTGCTCCTGTGGCTGGCCAAGTAGACGGGCTTTGGTTCAGGCTCTGCAGACTGCAGAACTGTGCTCCTGTCTCCTTGCTGATCAGCCTCTAACTGAGCCAAGCTCCTCCCTTTTATCCTCCCTCTTGGCCTGGCAGTGGCTACAGGTAAAGCAGGGCAGGGTAGCTGGGCCAAAAGGCTTTATTTAACCCCTGTGATGACAGGCCCTCTTCTCTTCACTGTCTCAAACATCTCCCCCCACATGAGACTTATTGGGGTCAGTCCCCACTCCAACTGTGCTCCATACTCCCCAGAGAAAAAGTCTCTATTTACATAGGCCCTCCCAGTCCAGTGTTAGATCTGGAAGGAGAAAGGTTGGAGAGAGACAGACAAACTCACCCCAAACTTAAGGACTGTACTAATATAGTGGGCTGGAGTTGCTAGGCCCAGGGCACCAACGGCAGGCATCTGCACCCCTTTTCCACCAGCTAATTGTGGGACTTAACCATTAGGCCACTGCACTTCCAGGGAGACCCAGCCACAGAGATGTTGCTGGCTGTTCTCTTTCATCAGGGAGTGAGGGAAAAGTGTGCAGTTTGCTGCATTCCTCACTCTGAGGTTATGTCTAGACTCCAGGGAATGCGTCCGTTTTTTCGGAACAGTTTCCGAAAAAGCAGGCGTGTTCTTTAGGCATCCCTGTATTCCTCATTTTATGAGAAATAAGGGAGCTTCCGAAAGAGGAGGTTTTTCCCACGTTTGGCCCCATGTAGATGGGCCAAATGTTGAAAAAGCCTCTTCCGAAAAAACAAGTGGAAAATGGTACGTGTATCTTTTCCCAAAAAATAAACACAGTGTAAACATAGCCAGACTGGGGAGCTTGGAGCAGATGAACCAGCTAGGAGATATGCAACTCTCCCCCTGCCATGCCCGCTGGAGCTGCAGGGACCATGGAGAGGTGCTTGCTCACCTGTCCCCAAGATGCTGTGGGACAGTGGTCTCAGGTAGTCCTCTCTCCCTGGGGAAGCCTGCATACTGAACCCCTCATCCCCAGCCCCACCCCAGAGCAATGATTTAAATGAAGAAAAATGAAAATTGAGTTAAGGTAAATGCTGGGTAAACCTTCTAGAATTTTATATTTGTTTTATAAAACTCATTAGAAAAATGTCAGGACAGTCAACTGGATCATGTCTCCAAGTCTAAAGATAAGGAGATGGAACAAGGATAGTCTAAATTTTGTATTATACAGAATTTCTTGGACTGTTGAGAGTCTCCTTATCTCCCCATATACTTCACCTAGCACCTGGAAGTCCTTCCTCTTTTTAGCCTATTCACATTTGTTTCCACTGCTCCTTATGATAACATAATTGCTAACTTATGTGAATTCACATTCATTAGTTCTTTAGTCTTGTGGTTTTGGTTTATAGGTTCAGCTGCATTTCTCTGTGTAGCAATCTGTACAGCATTGTAATCTGTGCAAAATAATAATCAGGGTCCATGTACCGCAAATTGTAGGACATGCACAATAATGGTACTTGTGTGTGAATTTCACTGTTTTTCAGATTTAACCTTTAATGGGACACAGGCTCCCAAATATAATATCAGATTGACTGTATAACTAAAAAGGGAACCAGCTAAAATTTTCCCCAGGTACAGAGTTTCCAGAAATTGAGAGCTGGAGCTTGCTGTTTGCCAGACAGTTGCATAAAGAAATGGAAGCTGCTTAAAAAAACAACCAAAAAACACCCTTTTTCCATTTTCGGCTTGTCCAGATGGATTTTTTGGACTTGACTGCCACCAGGTGTGTGAATGCAAGAATGCTGCTCACTGCAACCACATCATAGGAACATGTCAGTGCCTCCCTGGCTGAGTGGGAGCCAAGTGTGACCAACGTATGTATAACAGCAGTGATCCCAACAAATGTCTTACAAAGATCATAAAAGCCTGTCTTACTGACTCTAAAAATTGTTCCTTATTAGGTGCTGAAGAACCTAATAAATTAGATATATAAATCATACCTTTTTCCAGAGATGCCATAAATGGAAATAGGGTTTTCTGGGGGAGGGGAACATGCAAATAATCTGTTATTTCCTTTCACTTCCATCGATACATCAAACTTTGTGTTTCACAATATATTCCATTTGTTTTGAGATATCAGAGTCGTGTCCTGCAATGTTAACTGAACTTTTGTTTTCTATGAAGTGTCAAAGGGCCATTTTTCTGGTGAAATCAAATTTCCAATTACAAAGCAGAAAAATTACAAAAGAACATGATGAAAAAATCAAAACAGGGATTGTTTTGCTATTTGGGTGGTGTGGGAATGGTGGTTTTATAATTAATTCTTAGATACGTCATTTAAAAAAAAGGTAAGTTCCTAGAATTTCACAAACAGTAAGAACGAACTGTCCCACTTAACAATGCAGGGTTTGAGGTGGTTGCCTCGATTTTGTTTTGAATAGACATTGTTGCTGGATCTTCTGATAAATCTGCCAGCAAACCTGATGGAAAGTAAGTTTTTTTCCTTATCTTCATAGCATCTTTTGCAGGCATGACTTAGCCTTGTTGGAAAAAGTCAGTCAGTGACCATGTTTTCTTTTCCAAATTTTTTTTAGTTTAAGTTTTATTCCTTAAAACAAAAATGAATCCTAGTTCCAGTGACTTCAGCAGAACCTGAATTTCACCCTGAAAATGCAGTATACTCATCCTCTGCTTACAACACTGTAGAGCTCAGAACCGTTTATATTCATCCATAGCAGCATTACACAATAAATAGATGCTTGTTTGTGGAAGCTTGTACAATGCTTTTTAGACCCACAGATGTCTTGGTTCTCTGTTAGAAGTTTACAGTTTATTTCAGACAGACATGTAGAGATAATGCTCTTATTTGACAAATCCCCTCTATTTTTGTCCTTCCTGCAAATTCAAAACACTGTCCAAACCTGAGTGCAACCTTTCCAGATATGCACCCTGATAGAACCAAGCCCCACTTCAGTGCAACCAGCACTGTGGACTGCTGTCACTAGTCATGCAGTAATCAAACACTCCTGTTACCTCTACCCTGACCATAGCCCACCTCTTTTTTCTTCAATTCCCTCTGCACACACAAGCTCACATAGACACCCTCCTATCTAGAGATCCTCTCCCAGATCCTCCCCCATTCCTGTTCAGGCAAGTCCCCTGACTCCAGAGACAATGCTATTGAACCTTTCTGATGTCTTCCTACTTGCTTTCCAAACCATCCCTCAGTTCTAACCTATTGAGCCAACCACCCTGTCCCATTTCTTCCTACAAACACCTGGCCCTATTATTCTACCTTGAGTTTAATGTATTACAGTTCTTCATGTCAATGGTAATTTCTCTTGCTACCCTGTTTATAGGTTAATCAACAGGCTTTGTGAAATATAGTGCCATTGAAATATGCTGGTGCTGTCTGGGAGCAGAGGTGTTGCTTGTTTCTTGGTTGCAGTCCATTTACATTGCCCTTCAAAAGATCCACAAAGTTAGCAATCTGTCAGCTTTGCTCTTGACTGCTCTGTAAACTGTATTAAAAATGGGAAGCTTTGTTCCTACATATTTTATTAAATTCAATTAAGAAATGAGTCCCTTTGTCATAGGCCTCACATGTCCCTCTTCATCTTCCTAGCAAAGTCTACTGGGATTACGTATGAAATCAACTATTTATTCTCTTACACTGGAACCATTAAATCTTTATGCAGCTTTATGCTGCTCTTGATTTATCCCTTATGCTAGTTAAAATGCCAAAGGCTTTAAGACTCCTTTTTGCCTGCAAAAGGGTAAGGTCAAATTACAATGCAAAGAGGTGACCTGTTTCTCTTTTAGCTAAACAATGTATCATCTGGTAATGCCTTATACTACATGGATGACTTTGCAAGTTTGTCCAAAGGTTGCTGCTAATAATAAGAATTAATAATGTATGGAAGTGGGCTGTTTACAGGTCATCTAACCACAGATGATATGATTATGTTTACATCACGGCTGCTGTTGATGGCTTTGATAATGGTGAAAGATAAGATTTGGAGGAACCTACCTAAGACAGAAGTAGACTTAATCTAAGACTTAGCTGTGTTAAGAGCTGCTGGTACAAGGAAGTCCCAGTGTGGAAGTGAGAATTTTTGACAAGACAGGATGCAACCTGTTTGAAGACAGCTTATAAACAAGGAGGGTTAAATAAATGGGTGTGTCTTGTTCTTTTATTTTGCCAAGAGTGATGGCCTACACATCAGTTTGAAATCCATGCCTGCTTTGAGATAAACACTAGCATCATTCACTAGTAGCAATCATGACTAAAGTTCACTTATTTCTGGAAGTTTAAATTGAGGTGCCCAGTTCCCTGAGGAGTGAAGTGGCTGAGTCAGATGAGGGATCTTGCAGCAATAGAAGTTGCTAGTATCGGTACCTCAAGGGTTGATTAATCCTGCCTTCTGCTTTGCCCCTAGACAGTTAGGTAGGGGAAAAGGTCATGGGAAGCTTGTCCCTCCCGTTCCCCACACAGCTCTGCACAAGTAGAATGGCAGGGTCCCTCCTACAGCCAAGACACCTTGAGTACATGTCTTGTGAGTGCACCTGCACAGCCTTCACAAAGGATGTGGTATGGTCAGCCAGTTAGAGGGCATGTCCTGTCAGCTCTAGTGCCCGTGCTATCATGAGCAGCAAGCATGACACAGGTGGGAACCTAAAAACATTGTTAAGCTATCCTGTTCTGACTTTATAAGCTGGCTTTTGTACTGGGTGTGCAGCCAACCCTGTTCTACCCCCCACTTAATAGTGAGATATTGACCACCTGTAAATCTTTTTAAACAATGGCACCTGAAGAAGAGAAGGAAACTATTCTAAGATTTGTATCCGTTGAACTGTTTGTCCTGCTGCTCCAAACAGTATAATTGAAGCCTTGCAAAGAGTACTCTGACCTCTGCTCTCCTGGGGGCATTCACACATGCTTCTTTGCTTTTGTTCTGTGTTGCGTATTTGTGCTGGTATTTCCTGGAATCTGCAAGCTCTCACAGCTGGAGGAACAGCATTTGTTTTCAAGTGCATGAGGATGCTGAAAAATAATTCTGGCATCATGAGATTTGACTTGATTTTAGCTACCCACCTCATGTTGGTTATAAACTAGTATCTATACACGCCTCACAAAAAAAGGGGGTGGGGAGGGCAGGGAGAAAAAGAAAAATCAGTCCACTCTGCTCCATCAGTAGAGAAACATGCAAACACAGGTTGATAATTTCACTTTCCATCCTCTAACATTGTAAGTCCTACCCTCAGCAGAATGCCCCGAAGATGAACCAAGAAGGCCTGTATACCCCTAGCAAGAGATCTGAATGTTTAATGTTGCTCACCAGATTTCATGCTTTTATTCTGGAATTTCCAATTTACTGACAAATCCCATCCGTCTCCAAGTAGGCATAACAAGAGATTTGTGTGCGTGTGTTGTAAACTTCTAGTGAGATACATTCTCAGGGTTGATCTACACTAAGTCAGGGAATCTAGTAAAACCCTTTTATAACATAGTTCTCATTTATGTTTTGGACATGATTTAAATCTGTCCTCGTAATCCACGTAAAGATTAGTCATATGGTTTGAGTCTTTAATGTAATGATGAGACTAGTTAGCTCTCCCCATGCACACAATATAGAGTTTCATAGCATTGTAAGTGGGTTCTGGCCAGGCCTTAGCTATAGTAGTGCTATGATAGGGAGCTTATGCATTTAAAAAATATATATTGAAAAGGATCTAAATGTGAAATATCATCCCAGTATATCACACTGGGACACTGAAATGCCTCAGACAAGAAGCTAAGGATTATGAATATACCAAATGTGATCAAACACATTCATAACTAAAGGGGGGAGATAATTCCATTCTTTTTCTCATGGATGAGCCCTTCATGCAATACTAGGCCTTGGTCCCCATAAGGCACTAGGCATTTTGATGGAAGGTCAAAGTTTGAGTCCAATCCCATGAGGTGCTATGTGCCAATGTTAGTGGGAGCAAACAACATATGGTATTTCACAGGATCACCCTCTTCTATTTTCTCTCAGTAGGAATGCCAATGGTGTTTGTTATCTCTGGGGAAAACAAACCTGAGACAATAAAATTAAAGCCTCCGTTAAGGCAAAGACAACAACAATCTTATTCTTTTATTTTAGAATCCTAGAATACTAGAACTAGAAGGAACCTCAGCAGGTCATTAAGTCCAGTTCCCTGCCTCATAGCAGGATCGAGTACCATTTACATCATCCCTGACAGGTGTTTGTCTAACTTGCTCTTAAAAATCTCCAGTGATGGAGATTCCACAGCTTCCCTAGGCAATTTATTCCAGTTCTTAACCACTCTGAGTGTTAAGGAAGTTTTTCCCAATGTCCAACCTAAACCTCCTATGCTGCATTTTAAGCCCGTTGCTTCTAGTTTTATCATCAAAGGTTGAGGAGAATAATTTTTCTCCCTCCTCTTTGTAATACCATTTTAGTTACTTAAAAGCTGCTGTAGTGTCCCCTCTCAGATTCCTCTTTTCCGGAGTAAACAAACCAGATTCCTTCAATCTTCCCTCATAAGTCAAGTTTTCTAGACCATTTTTGTTGCTCCACTCTGGACTGTCTCTAATTTCTCCACATCTTTCCTGATCTTGGCCATCTATAAGAACAATCATGTTTTTCTTCCTTAAAACACCAGATAGCAAAGTGACAGTCTATTCTATTCTATTCTATTCTATTTACAACCATGTAAAGACACACAAAGAGATATGACAGTGAAGGTATCAGAAATCTTGTAATACCATTTTTTCCTATAGAAGATACAAGACAAAATGGAGCTGAAGCACGTGTTACTTGTGAGATAGAGGGTTAAGTTTTCACCTGGGAGCCGGTTACTTACCCAGAGTGATGAAAATATTACTCCTTTCTGATCAGAGACTAAGGCTGTAGGTGAGCTAACACATTGAACTGTGAAAAATGAACAATGAAAACAATGAAGTTGTCAGTTCTCTTACCAGGCTGCAAATAAATAACCAGCCTATCAAGGGGAATGTTCTGCTGGACCATTAGTTTAAGACAAAGACATTCCGAGGTGCAGGAGAATGACAGATGATGTATCACCCAAGTGATCTGAGTCTTTGATAAAAATCTGTTCAGAATGTGTTGATATGTATTTTTAAGCCCTCGTTATTTAGTGTCAGGCCTGGTTAATATATGAACTTATGCATCTGTGTGATATGAACAGTGTTTCATAAGAAGCCAATTTCTGACTGACTTCCCTTGAATTGGGTTATGTCTGAATTTTGTTCTGTATGATGTCTCCTTTGATGTGTTGTAATTGTACTTTATGGGCTTTCCTCTTTACAGCCTGCCAAGCTGACAGTTACGGGGAAGGCTGCAGTCATGCTTGTAATTGTCACAATGGAGCACACTGTGATCACAAAACTGGGATGTGTATTTGTGCAGCAGGATGGAGAGGAGCTACCTGCCAACAAGGTGCAGTGAGAATTTTATTTCTGTTGCAAGAAGAGGAGGGAACCAGGTGGCTGGGGAGGAGCAAAATTCTAACTCAGGGATTTTCATTGGTAGTTCAGTTCCCAACTTGGTACATTACTTTATCAAACTGCTTATAGAAATGTTGTTCCAACACACTGGCTGATATCTGCAAAGTTGGCTAGGGGGCTTGGCCATATAACTCCTCCCTCATTAACATTGTAGAAGTTCTGTACACTTTTTGCAGAACATCTTAAATTTCCAATATGGCTGTTCAGTGTAATCTATCTTAGTAAAAGGAACAGACAAATACTGTTCTTTTAGTAACTGATTTATCCTTATAGCAGTTCAAAATGGTGATTATCAAATACCAATGGTCTTTGGAACAAATGTTACTGTATGGTAATTAAGCATATGCACATATGGGCTGCACAGTCTGTAAAAATAATGTTCTGAGAGACAGACTCTTTTTAAATTCTGGACTTCTCTGAGGAAAGTGTGGGATGGGAAGGGAATGTGGTGTAAGTTAGAGATGTTAAATTTTGATTAATCAAGTAATTGAATAGTCGATGGAATTTCCATTGACTACTTGATTAGTCGATAAAGGGGGCGTTCACTATCCCACGGTGCCTCTCCCTTTGAAATGTACAAGAGCTTCCCCCAGCTCCTGCACATTTCAAAGGGAGAGACCCAGCAGGTCCCCACTGCCTCTCTCCCTTTGAAATGCACAAGAGCTGCCCACGGCTCTTACATATTTCAAAGGGAGAGACTATGCCCTCTGCCTCCCTGCCTCCTCCTCCCCCCCCCGCCCCCGGCGGAGACAGTGATTGGGAGAACCGGCTTTTAAGCCAGCTCCCCCCAGCACTGCCTCATGCTCTCCCCCCTCCCCCCGCTGCCTCTCTAATAGAGGCAGCAGGGGGGGGGGGAAGGGAAGCGACTAGTCAAGTTGTTTATCAGGTAGTTGACTAGTCACTTATCCCTAGTTAAGTGTCAACTTCTAGGAAGACCTGGTCCATTTAAAGGCATAGAACCTACCACTGACAGCAATTTATGGAGTTATCACTTTAGCACTTAAAGTACAAGCCTCTGCCCTTTGAGCTAAAGACTCCAGTTCTAGTTCCAGTACCTGTAGGAGGGAATTCATTATATGAATGTATTTAAATTAAAAATAGGCAAGCTATAAAATGTCATCAGCCTGTTGTGGATACAGACATATAAAAATTATAAAATTGTGTATCGTACAAAGTAACCATTAAAAAGTGGAACCATTACATAGCTTCCTACATGCTGCGAAAGCTATAAAGAATCAAGCTCTTGCTATCATAGTTCATAGTTTGGGAATCAAATTAATCACTTTCTTCACTTATCCTTAAATAAATATCATTGTAAACCCTTTGATTGCTGTCCTCACAGTGGCCTGTAGCTGACATTATGTTAATAAGCTTCAACTATTAATACATTTCAACTATTGCTGTCCACTGTGTTCTGTAGGGGTCTGATTCTGCTCCCAAACCAGTTTTATATTAATGTAATTCCATTGGTTACATCAGCGTTACTCCTGATTTACTTCAGTCAAAGTCAGAATGGAGTCTGACTGTGTGGGTCATAGCCAAACCTGACTTACATCACCTGCACAATCAGTCGGATTGGATGGGATGTGAGACCGAATAGAGTTAGGTTCTATTTATTTAATTTGTGCTATCCTACTTGGAACACATTGGTTTCTTGTACTGGAAATAGTTAGCTTACTTTTGTTTGCTGACTGTTTTGTATTCTGAATGTTGCACAAATTTCCAAATTTGAATTGACATTTACAGTAGACGTTGTAGGGTGAAGGAATATAGAATAGTATGACTGCAACATCTGCAAAATTTCTGCACAAGTATAGTCCATATAGACATGGTTTCCTGTTCTTGTAATTAGTGTGCATTTTTAATAAGAGTTTTCTGCTGTTACTTTTTTTTACAGCCTGTCCTTCTGGTTTATATGGCATGAACTGTTTACAGTATTGCATCTGTCACAATCAGCCTATGTGTGATCATGTGAGTGGACAATGCATTTGTCCCAAGGGCTGGACTGGTATAATTTGTGAATTTGGTGAGTTCCACCATGTTCTCCCTTCGCTTTGGCTGGACCTTGCGTTCACTTGTGGTTCTAGTAACATTCTGCCCCAATTAATTTTAGAGTGTGAGGATGGAGAGTATGGAGCAGGCTGCAAGCAGAACTGTAGCTGTGGCAAGGGTGGAATTTGTGACCGACTTTCAGGGAAATGCAACTGCCATCTAGGATGGATCGGGGACCAGTGTGATGTTGGTAGGAAGGCTAATTTCTCTAGTTTGACAGCTTGTAAATCTCTGTTCTATAATAAGATTCTTATTAATTAATGTTTCCTGTATTTCATTAATCATTCTATAGCTGTGGCTGCCCATTTCAACTTCCAAGGGCTTCTTTTTCACTTTCATCGACTCCTCTGTCTGGTATTTAAGCTCATTCTCCCTCAGGGACATTGAGTTACTTTCAGTCCTTCAAGTTGATCTTAGAACTTCTCTTCATTCTACAAGGAAGGCTGGTGCAGTAGTTAGGGTGCTACCTTGGGATATGAGAAACCTGGATTCAATTCCTTGTTCCACAACAAATTCTTTTATGACCTTAGACAAATCACTTAAACTGTCTGACCAAAAACCATAGGGCACTTCGCTACCCCAAAAGGGATGATGTGAGGATCAATATATTTAAAGCCTAGGAGGTGCTCAGATACTATAGTAGTGGGGCTATATAAGAAAGACAAAATTTAGCATTAAGTGTCAGGAAGTGGGATATGTTTCAAGTTCTACCACTGATTTGGTGTATGGTCTTGGCCAAGCCACAAGTAGACTGTTTTTAGTACAAGTACTGAGAATCCACAAGTTTCATTAGTTAGTTGGAATCATAAGAATCTTTGAAATGCTGACCTTTTACTGTCTCGTGCCTCCGTTTCCCTTTAGCAACTTGCTAAAGTCCTTTGAGATGATAATAAGTTGTGCCTCTACAATGGTTATCACTATTAATGTAGTATGTTGTTCAGTGTGTTTCTTACATTGCCATCACTATATAATCCATTGTGATTGTAAGATTCCAGACTGCCGCTGCTTTGCAAACTTCTTTGTGCATAGTCCTTGTATTCAGTCCTGAATGCTAATAACTTTGAATATGCCAAATATATTCTCTTCGGACTTTAAATTCAGTGCCTGCATCATCTATTCATCTTCTCAAGCTGTCCCAGAAGATAAATATTGGCTTATTTATCAGTGGCTGATGACTTACGCATCAGTTTTCCATGAATCAGAGAGAACCATTATTCTGATTATCTAATTTTCCTTTCAGCCTGTCCCTCTGGATTCTATGGAGAGGGATGTGAGGAACAGTGTGACTGCCAGCACAGCTCTTCCTGCCACCATGAGACTGGAGTGTGCCATTGTGAAAAAGGATGGCGAGGAAAGCGATGTGACAAACGTGAGTTCCTGCTCAGAGTAAAATGAGACACCTTCATAGTACTGTGATTGCTCCATTAAGGCCCTGATCCTCCAATAGTATCATTTAAGTCCTGGCATGATCCCACTGAAATCAATGGGAGTTGAGGGCACTCAGCACATCATGGAATTAAGCCTTAAGAAATACTTCAGGGTAGACTGTGGTAGTTTTCTACTTCTCCACAAGTCAAACTGGAGTTGCCCATTAGCAGATTGTCCTCATGATAATGGTCAACATTGTGTCCCTTCATTTTCTTTCATGTCAGTTGCTGTCAAATATGATTCTGGGATGCATTAACAGGAGCGCTGTAAGCAAGACGCGAGAAGTAATTCTTCCATTCTACTCTGCACTGATTAGGTCTCAGTTGGAGTATTGAGTCCAGTTCTGGGCACGACATATCAAGAAAGGTGGAGAAATTGGAGAAGGTCCAGTGAAGAGCAACAAAAATGACTAAAGGTCTAGAAAACATGACCTATGAGGGAAGACTGAAAGAATTTGGCTTGTTTAGTATAGAAAAGAGAAGACTAACGGTATGTCTAGACTACACGGTTTTTTCGAAAAAAAAGTAGCCTTTTTTCGAAAAAACTTCACCTGCATCTAGACTGCAGCCGCGTTCTTTCGAAAGTAAATTGAAAGAACGCGGCAGTTTTTTTGATCGTGGTAAACCTCATTTTACGAGGAATAACGCCTTTTTTCGAAAGTACTCTTTCAAAAAAAGGTGCTATTGAATGCAAACTGCTTTTTTGAAAGAGAGCATCTAGACTCTCTTTCGAAAAAGTGTCTCACTTTTTCGAAAAATCTGCTTGTAGTCTAGACGCTCTCTTTCGAAAGAGGCTTTTTCGAAAGATTCTTGTAGTCTAGACCAGTGTTTCTCAAACTGTGCTCCGCGGAGTCCCAGGGCTCTGCGAGACATCTCCAGAGGCTCTGCGAGGCTGACAAACTGGAAACATTGATAGGTACAACACATACAATCAGGGGACTGCTGGAGCACCGCATAAATTTTTATGCATGTAAAGGGCTCCGGAGCCCAAAAAGTTTGAGAACTGCTGGTCTTGATGTAGCCTAAGAGGGGACATGATAGCTGTTTACAAGTATCTAAAAGGTGTTACAAGGAAGAGGGAGAAAATTTGTTCTCCTTGGCCTCTGATGATAAGACATGAAGCAATGGGCTTAAATTGCAGCAAAGGAGGTTTAGGTTGGACATTAGGAAAAACTTCTAACTGTCAGAGTGGTTAAGCACCAGAATAAATTGTCTAGGGAGGTAAAGGAATCTCTATCACTGGAGATAGTAAGAGCAGGTTGGATAGACATCTATCAGGAATTATCTAGATGGTACTTGGTCCTGGTGTGAGGGACTTGATGACCTCCCGAGGTCCCTTCTAGTTCTAGTATTCTATGATTCCATACCTTTGGCTATGTCTACGCTGCACTGTAGTTTGAAATAAGATACACAATTTGAGCTACACGAATTGCATATCCTATTTCGATCTTATTTCAAAATAGCTTATTTTGAAAATTTGGCTATTTGTCTACACAGCACCAAATTTCAAAATAACCTGCTATTCCGAAACGTCCCTTACTTCTTGTGCAATGAGGTTTACAGGGACGTCGGAATAGCGAACCCAAAATAACGGGCCTGTTGTTAAGATGTAGGATAGGTATTTTGGGATACTTTGGTATCCCAAAATAGCCCTGCAGTGTAGACGTAGCCTTCCAGTTCTGCCTCTTTCATGACACGTGAAGTTTTTCATTAAAATAAAAATACATTTTAAATGTCACATTGTAAAAATTACTCTAGTGTCCCCAGGAAAAAAAGAAAAAATAAAATTCTGACACTAAGCGCTATCAAGCCCGAGATTTTATCTTGAAAAAAGCAAGAAGCATTGAAAGTATAATTGAAATCCAACTTGGTGACTTCATATTTTTACTTGCAGTTCTTGATGACAGTGTCAGATGATGTTTTTTCTGTGCAAGTTGATGAGACGCACATTAAAGGAAAGATCATGGGTGAAAACTTATCCTCTCTGAAGTCAATAGGACTCTTGTTATTGACTTTAAAGGGCCAGCATTTACTGATTGTGAGGTGGAATTCATCTTCTACCTCTGGGACTAATGTAATATTGAACACAAGAAATTAATGGTCGTTGATGTTCCCGAGGGCATGTAGCTGATGTTCTCGAGAGCATGTAGTCTTCTTAGAAGCACTTATATTTTTTATGTATATTTGCTGCTTAAAGCATGAAATCATGGACTTCCTTTGCAGTCAGCGACTGAACGTGGCCTTCAAGTTCTAAGTACTTCTGCAATGTGCTCTAAAAGAAAGTTGGTTTGGTTATTCTAGCTTGTATAGCTTGTATGCCTGGCTACTACAGCAACTATTGCACGAACCGTTGCAATTGCCCTTCAGGGACTCCCTGTCACCATATGAATGGAAAGTGTGGCTGCCCTCAAGGATTCACTGGCTATGGCTGTGAAAAAAGTAAGTTGTTATAAAAGCATGTGACTAATAGCCCCTTGAGGAAAAAATCTACATGGAATATATTCATTTATTAAATAATGGAAGGGCTGATTTAATCAACCTCAGAAGGAATAAGGACTGCTAGAGCACTGCATTAATAAAAGTGGACTAGAGCTTGAGAGCTGAATGTAGATTTTCTGCTTGCAGATTGCAAAAGCAAGCAGAGAGACCACATTCAGCAAAGGTGGCACAGGGAAGTGTCCAGTCTACCTGAGGAGACTGCCCTTCCACAGGGCAGGTGCCATTCCTACCTCTACCCTCTATTAATCTTCTGCATCTAGGAGAACTGGTTCTGTTTTTGGCTGCTGGAACTTCAGAAAATTATGATATTTTTCTTATAATAATTGCTTGTTATTGAGAGTGGCAAGAACCCCATCCTTGCTGGGGATATCTTTAAAGACAAATGGGATTTACATTGTGCTCTAAGTTCTATCATTTCTACTTTGCTTTTCCTTACTGAAAAATTTCCGAAACCTGTTGTCTTACCAAATCTTAACCAGATCCTGATTTGGTCTGTAAGACTGTAAACTCTTTGGGAGAGGGTCTGCCTTTTCTTGTGTGTATATATATAGTGTATAGTGCAATGTGACATTGACCCCGATCAGTAGCACTAGGTGCTAACTAATAAAAAGAATTATAAATAACTATAATCACCAGTACAGTTTTATTCAAGTTCCCTTTGCTACATCAATTTATATCACCTGAGAATTTGGCCTAATATTTCCAAGATGGTACTCAGAGTGATGGCCACCAATATAAGAACCTAGATGTGAACATTCAGAAAAATGTAGGCAGCATGGCTGACAACCGACAAAATATAACATGTACAAATGTTGGCGCTAAAGCAACCTTGAAAGTTTAAACTATTTTCACAGGGGAAAATGTTTTTGACCATACATGTGGTCCTCATGAGTTATACTATTATTTTAGTCGGTTTTACCTGACATCACACTATGATTTTCCTTAGTGAAAAGAAAATTGCAGCTGGCCCTTGGCAGTTGGGCATAAATTGACTGAACAAAACAAAATCAAACAGCAAAGTAATCCCAAAGTAAATTTAATAAAACCACAGTCCCAGAGGGCAGCATACTTCTGTAGGCAGTGGTCTTATTTAATAAATTTTAGCCTGCTCTTTGTTTGAGTTCTATATTTACCAAGACAAATTTAATTCATTGGTTTACATTTCCTCTTCCCTCAGCTTGTCCACCAGGCACATATGGTAAGAACTGTAACCAACTATGTCAGTGTTCTGCAGAGAATGAGGAATGTGTCCCAGTGACAGGAAAATGCACCTGCCTACCAGGTTATTATGGAATCCACTGTGACCTAGGTATGTATAATTTTGTTTCATTTGAAACTTTTTGTAAAAGTTCGTGGCAGAAAACCTAATCCTTTGGGGCTAGATTCTAACACTCCTGGCTCATAATTAGTAGTATCTGCAGCCTGGAATGAGTCTACTTCAGGTATAAAATCTTTCTCACTGAGAATAAAAGGCTAGGTCTACACTGGCGGAGAAGATTGATGCAAGATACACAATTCCAACTATGTGATTTGCATAGCTGAAGTCGATATACATTGCATTGATTTTCTGGGGCAGCCTCAGAATGGGAGGTTGATGGGAGAAATGCTCCCATCAACTTCCCTTACTCCTCGCAAGAAGTAGGAGTACTGGCACCAATGGGGGGGTGCCCTCAGTGTTCGACTTAATGGGTCTTTACTAGACCCACTAAATCAAACCCCGGAAGATCGATAACCAGAGTGTCCATCTTTTGGGAAATTGAGACCTGGCCTAAGACAAATCAAATTTTGCCATTAATGATTGTAAGTCTTTTTTTTTTCTGATAACAAGAGTCTTTTCTAGAGACAAATGATTCACAATTTTATGAAGTCATTTTTACTCCAGGCCTCTCTGTGAAATATGACATGAACACACATCCACCTCTAATCTACGGCAACACATGGGTATTGTAAAGCTCTTGCTTCTCACAATACTGAAGCCAGAGTGCTTCCCGAAAGCTCTGAGTGCTAAACTAAGGACAAATGGTTATTATAAAACCGTCTGCAATTGTTAATAAATCTAAAGTGATTCATAAAGTCAGTTAAGTTGCACAGGCTTCTGAGGAACAATCAAATTAAACAAATTATTATTATGGATTGAAAAGGGGTGACTAGTTTAAAAGACAAAATGCCAATTCGCTGAGCATTCCATCATAAAAAAAATATATTCCCAGACCCTTCTGTCTCAGACTTATATTTTAGACAATAGTGAAGTAGCTTGTGGAGGAATGTGATGATTGATGGAAACATGTATTGAAGTGACTCAAAGGGAGACAGTTAATCACCTTTTTGGTTACAAGTTTAATTTTGTTTTTACTCTTCATGGTTTGGAATGGTCTCTTATAAAAACTAAAATAAAATGTCTTTTCTCTTCAAGCTCAGGTCTTTCTGTCTTGGGCAATTTTTTTTCTCTGTTTCTTAGGAATCCTGCATAGCTCCTTTTGGTTTGCTTCCCTTTTTGGCAGCAGTTTCAATGCTGAAGTCAGCATCAATGTGTGCAACTCGAGGAACAATTAAACACTGTGCCTTGCTACTAGAGTAGAAACAGATATGGGGAGCTCATACTGTCATAATGTTATCAGAGGTTCTATTTAAAAGGAAATAGAAATACAGTATCTGATTCAGAATCAGGCCCTTGAAATCTGAAGTACATCTCCCACCAGATTAGTAAATATTCAGATAAAGGGCCTTAATTGCTTGACAGTGTCTTTTTAAATATATTGCTCTGTAGTATAATACCCAAGATCATAATATCTTAGCTTTTATAAGTCGTCATATATCTAGACAAGGAGCCAAACTCCCATTCATTTCATGGGAACTTTCCTGAGTGAAAATTGGGTAAGAACCTTCTGAACTGAGCCTTGGAATAAGAAAATAAGGACAGTAAAAGTTGCACCATTGCCATGATTTCAGGCAAGAAGTTACAGGGTAAAATGCTGGCATGGTTGAAGTTGATGAGAGTTTTGGCATTGACTAAAGCAGGATTTCATCCAAAGTGCATAAGGCCTGTGCCTTCTTGGTGCTGAGTGCCCTCATAGGAAATGAAGTTGCATGATATCTTGCAGAGCAGATTTTCAATGAACTGATCTTGTTTTGTTTAATTTTCTGCCTAGAGAAATACGAGGATCACTGGGATATATGGATACAGGAGAAAATACCATATTTTATATGGGAAAAAATGACCATATTGCATCTAAATTTTGCTTCTGTTTTGTGCTCTTGCTCAGTAGCTTTTGCCAATCAATGGCGAAAGGTAGGAGTGTAACCAGATTATTGTTAAACCAGTGTATGTTTAGTTGTGGGGATCAATGCTGCAAGAGATCTATGGCCTAATTCTGATCTTTGCACTGAGAGAACATCATTAGTTTGGAAGAAATACTCCTATTTCAAACTGGTTAGCTGAGAAGAGAATCAGGCCTATTCTGTCCCCATGCTGAAGAAAATTTTAGTATGCTACTGAAACCGGGCTCAGTGTAGGAAGCCGCTCCTACAAGAAGTCAAGTTGGCCTAAGTCCAGTCAACATGTGGTTGGATACTCCTGGAAACCATTTCTGGCAATAACTGTGATACTTATAATACTGTGAAAAAAGGTTCACAATAAAAAAAGGTATAGCTGGCTGGGAAACTGAGGTTCCAGCAGCCAAGAGCAACTGGGCTTTCATGTTTTCAAGTTCAGAGTAAAAAATTGAAATAGTCTTTTGGCAAGGTGTAGAGGAAGCAAATAAACCAGCAATAAAAATCCCATCCATAAACCGTAATTCAGTGGATAGGCAAATCTGCCTGAATGTGGTATAGTCAGAAAAAAAAAGGCCAGTGGCTCCAGTGGATAGGAAAACCACACTACAGTTCTATGTTGTTTATAAATGTATTGGAGCCTGGTGAACTTTCAGGCAGGAAGACCAACTACATCAGCTCCAACTAACAAAGGATCAACACTGCAGGTAATACACTTCAAGGGTATGTCCATACTGCACCTGGTAATGAACCACCCAGCTCAGGTCCACAGAGTTGTCTCAGTGGGGCTCAAGCAAGCATGTTAAAAGTAGCTGCATAGACATTGCAGCTTGGGCTTTCAAGTCCTTTTCCAGGCTTGAGAATTTGAGATCTAGCTCAAGTCCCAACGTCCACAGAAGCAGCATAAGGCTGGCTAGCATAAGGCTGGCTAGGACAAATCTATGGACTTGGGCTGGGATGCTAACTCTCACATCAATGTAGACATCCCCAGAGATGAATTTCATATTGGTAAGAAAAGCTCTACCATATGCTGTTGGTACTAAAGAATTAAAGAACTTGAATTCAGGATTAATTCATAATTTAGGATTAGCAATCGGAATTTTGATGATGGCATATCTATTCCAAACCAGAAGGAAGAGGTCAGGAAATTATTTAGAAACCTGGCTGCTATTCTTGCCGTTCTCAAAAAAACATAACTCTGATGTATAGGAAACTGTTAAATTAGAAAATGTCTTTATTAGATAACTAGTGGTTTTGACCTAAAATGCTTTGTGGATGTATACCATCCTTAAATGGCAGGATTTTTTGTAAATTGCTCTGGCTGTCTGCATATAGCCTCTTGGAAAGTAGTAACAGATGAGAACAGCTTGTTGATAATTGTTGACTGTTGCAGCAGATGTGTTTGCACTGCTTGTGTTGCTCCCTATTGAACTGAAATAAATAAGAAGTTAACAAGATAAATAAATTGGGAAGGAGAAAATTACATGTATTACAGCAACCACTTCCAGTCATGGTAGAAACCTTGTCAGGCTGAACTCAGAAATAATTCTAAAACCTCTGCCAGGAAGAAGAAAATGTCGTTGGGTGAGTAAAGCAAAATAAAAAGGAAAAAAAGCCGAACAGTGACCAAACGGGCAAGGGGAAGTTTAAAAAGAAACTCACTAAAAATGAGGCTCCATGAAATCATTATACCTTGACACTGTTTCTTAGTGGACATTAAAAGAATATTATAAGAATCTCTGTCTGACACCAGGAATTTACATTTCACTGTGCACGTGAAGTTGCAAAATTTATTCTGTAAAATCTGCAATACGTGTGTGGGTTTGTGCTATCATACCCAAGTAGGGAGAGACATTGATTTAACTCTCAGGTTTGCTCTTCAGTAGATAGGAGGCAGTGATGTCAATTAATTGAGTAAAAAGAACAGGAAGAACAAAAGAGTATCTATATTCTATGAATACATATGTCCATTTAGTACAGTTAATCTGGTATCTCTGGGTAGTGGCCAATAGCCAATGTTATTTTTTAAAAGACATGCCGATTGCATTCACTCTGTTCGGAGATGCTGTGTCGAACAGTTCTTAAGAGACAAAGATTTCTTCTCCATCCACACAGATCATGATTTTATGTAGTGAAGAGAGAGAGTGAATTATTAACATCCATAAATTCCTAAAATACAAAGTATACAGAGATATTTTGCTAGAGATTGACCAGTTATATACTCCTATACTGTGGTAGGGATTTCCAATATGGCTACAGGCTTGCTTGCTTGCTTTCCCTCCCATCGCCCCGGGGGAGAAATTGAATGTCATTTCCAGCAACAAAGTATCAGTTTGAATTGTCTTGGTAAATGCTTTGCCTTGTACAGGACAATACTGCCATCCTTAACAAAAATGGACATAGAAAAGCGTTCACACTTCCGATTATCTAGAACTTGCCTCCATACACCGGGGAAGAGAGGGTGCACACTGCATCTCTAGGGGCCAGTGGTTTCAGAGCTGATGAAAGGCATGACCCGCCAGAGGGCTGTTACTAGTAGCTGGGCTTAGCTCCTAGAATTGCACAGTTACAGCAGAATCTGAGCTTTCACCTAAGTACATTTCTAGTCTTCACAGTTACGAAGAAAAGGTTGGAAGCATGTCCTGAGTGTATCTGATGCCTGAATCTGCAGACAGATGCACTGTTCTGGGGGTGGGGGGCTTGCCACTCCCACCCTTATAGAGTAGAGAACTCCATGGATATGGCAGAAGAGTGCAGTTGGCCCAGTCCTCCCACCCAAGTGATATGCCCTGGCTGCTGCACTCTATCCATGGGCAGAGGGCATTCATAGCTGTCTCTACAGCTCTCAAGGGGCAGCATGGAAGCTAGTTACTGTTCCAGGCAAGGGAAAGGGGATCTGATCCCATGCCACTTCTTCTGACTCTCTCCAAGTGTTGAGTTGGAACCAGAGTGGAGCCCCATCAAGCCCTAGGTTGCCTTAGTCCAGTTCCGAACATTAGAAAAATCTATTCAATTCTCTGTTGCAGCAATAAATATTAGATTCTTGATTCTGCCCCACACGTTTTATATGAGTGTAATTTCACTGGCATTCCTCCCAATTGATGGTGGGGTAAATAGACTGGAGCCCTGAAATAGGGTAAAAGAACCAGCTGTGGGTTTTTTGGGAAATGGCTTTATCATTTCCCTTAAAGAATGTATCCGGAAAATGGGGAAACATGAAATGTAAATGGCTATCTAGATACATATCTTAAATAAATAGCATTGTCCATAAGAAACTGCTGATCAAAAAGAAGAATTCTGAAACAAGGCACATGTACAATACCACCTGAAAAATCTATGTTTGTCTACATCAGATAAATTCTTCATGGACAGCTTATCCTCACATATAGATGGCACTGGTGCTCCATGCAAGACCACTTGGTTTGGATTATTGCAGGATAAGGTCTCTCTTCAAGCAAAAGAATTCCCAGTTTTGCATTTAGATGTGTAACTCTTGGGTCTATTCAAGTCCCCGATGTCTTCTTCTCTCAAACACTTGCACAGTCTTCCCTTCACAGGCCAGGATTACAGCTCACGAAACCATGGGAAAAAATGCAGTTTGGGGGGAAACAACATAGATTAGAGTCACCTTCTGCTGCTTACATTTTAAAAATAAATGCCTGCAAGCTAGGATTGGTGTTTTATAAGAACAAATAATTAGAGTAGGAATAGAGATTGACATTAAAATTTAGTGTTAAAGTAACAAAGTTGTCATGACATGAAACTATATGTGGTCACACAAGCAGTATTTCCTAACTGGTTTTTTCCTTGTTTTAAAACAGAGTGTCCACAAGGTACCTATGGTCTGTATTGCCAAAAGGCATGTAAATGCACTAACGGAGGCCACTGTGATACTGTGACAGGAACCTGTGATTGTCCTCCTGGCTTCATTGGAGCTGACTGTAGTAAAAATTAGTATTCACTAAAATCAAAGGGATAATTTAAATCTATACACTGTCAAGAGAGCAACGTACACATTAGTTGAAAATAGTTAGTATCGCAATAGTTTATTAGTATACAAGCAGGCAGATCTTGACCAGCCTTTGATTCAATAGCAAGATTCTACCTTTGTGAAAATTCTCTTTCAAAATGTTTTCTCTTCCTTATGAGTGTGTGAAGCAGGAACGCTTGTTCCAAGGTTGCAGCCTCTGTGTCCAATCACTTCACGACCAAGATGAAAACTCCTCCTTTATGCCCCAAATCTTTTTATTGAAGTACTCCTCTACATAGGATTGGAGGTTGGGAGGATGGGTCTTTTATCATGCATCCACGTGAGTTCATTCAAGAGTGTAGTTATTGTCTGGTTTCACCCATGCAGCTGTTGTTTTGAGCATTAGATGTTTCAGATGTGATTAGCATGTGTAGGATTCATATGTAGGATCTTGAAAGTTTGTGGGAGGGTATGTATCTCTATAGCAATGGAGATGTCCGGAGGTTTTGTATCTGTTTTCCTGGTAGGCCGAATGCCACTTTGAGTGGGTGTGGCCTGGTCTGTGAGGAGCTTGCTTCTGATGATGAGCTTGGCAAGACTGGAGGGTTGATTGAAGGCCAGAAGAGAGAGCTGGGGAAAGATCTCTTCAGGCTGCAGCCCACATCAAGTCTGGGTTGTAACTGATAGATGATAACCCCGTATGAGTTCCAATGTGAGGTGGTAGATGACAAGTAGGAGTATGTGACAACCCTGTATTAAAGCAGATTTTCTCAGGCTTCATATATACGATAACTTACAGAAAAGTTTGTTTGAAATCAGTGAGCCTACTCATGTGAATAAATATCCACAAGGATGAGAAAACTCCACATTCTGGCCCTCTAAGTTTTGCACGGGCACCCCCATAACAGCTGCATAACTGGCAGGTAATTATGTCTTCAAAAAATTCCTTCTAACACTATCAGTCTAGTTTGCCATTCATAATGTCTGGCTGTAATGCTAATCCAGAATTATTGTCTTGTTGGCATCTTCAGTTACTTTTTTGCAGTTCACTTTAACCTTTTTCCCAAACTCAACACTTCACTATTTCTTTGATTCTCTAAACTGTTGCTGTTCAATAAAGGAAACAACAGTGTTAAGGGAATGAGGAAATCTTTACTTGAAAGTGGGACCATCATTTAATACGCTCATCAAGCTCAGTTCCATTTTCATTAGGAGGCTTCATTGTTTTCACAGTTACGTTTGGGAAAAGATTCCTAATGTTAAGCAAAGTTTCAGAGGAAAAAAGTAAGCAAATACTTGGACATTTTTCTTTATTTCAGAGCAATTTCCTCACATTCAAAACCAATTGGAATGCAGCTCAGAGGAGTCTGCTTGATTAAAAGGAAGGGCTTTACCTTACAAAACAAAACAAGATTCTGGACAGCGGGCATATTTAATGACAAACATTCATGTTTCCTCTAGTGTGTCCAGCAAGCCACTATGGGAAGGATTGCATCCTATTGTGCTCCTCTGGTAAAGGGCACTGTGACCCAGTGACTGGCAAGTGCTATTGTCCACCTGGCCAAACTGGACCCTATTGTCAGCAAGGAAACAGAATAAGATCCAAGACATCCTGTCAATCTAGATTCTCACTTGCATCAGCCAGAAAAAGAAATCTCTCAGCCTCACAAATGTAAATAAATTGCCATTGTTTATGCCCCTTGGAATTCATTGTTAACAATCTCTGCATTTGCATGTTTCTCTGAAGCAAAATGATGTTTTAAATATAACCCAGTTTAAGCTGGGGGGCTGATTTTTGCAAGCTGCTCCAAACTGTGCAGCACCAGTTTCTTTGCTCAAGGCTTTTCTGTATTAATGTACAGATATTCCAAATAAAACAGAGCAACCCAAAGTCATGCTTCCCCTCGGTGTCTTGTCACATAATCATGTTTATTATGGTAGTACCTAAGGGCCAACCAAGAAAAGGGCCCCACTGTGCTATAGGCACTGTACAAACAAAGTAATGGACTGCCCTTGCCCCAGAGAGTGTAAATAAACAAGGCAGACATGGGTTGTGGGATGGCATGAACACACAAGAATGAAGACTGCAATGGCAGCAAATGTCATTGTCATTCCACAGTAATTCTTTTGGGCCAAGAGAAAAGTTAGTTAGGAGGGAATAAGCTCAACAGAAAGAAAAGCAAATTACCCAGAAGAGGGTATGCCCAGCACATGGCAGAGGTGTTCCCATACGCCTCAAGGCGTTACACCAAGTATATGTAATATACAGTAAAAATACATTCTGCAATCGTAGTTTCCTTCTGTTGCATTCATCCTCTTTGTGAGGTTAATTTAAAAAAAAAACATTTTAATTTGCTGTAGTGTCCTCAGGAAAGATATGGTCCCAGCTGCCAGCTAACGTGTATCTGTAAGAATGGTGCTATCTGTGACCCTGTGAATGGATCTTGTTCCTGTGGACTTGGATGGACAGGAAGTTATTGTGAGAAGGGTAGTATCTTCTCTTTCTCTTTTGACCCAGCAAAAAAGGGGGTCAGCAGCAAGTATCAGTATTTATAATGTACAGCCACTGGCAATGTACAATAATGTATGTCATGCTTTTGAAAGTAAGACACTGAGTTCTATTATTAGATGGAACTTCACAGTAAGTTGCAAAGGTCACTTGATACTAAAGCTAAACTACCCTATGGAAAACTGAATTGTGAGCTGTGTTGGTAACCTTTGCAAATGTAGGTATGAAAAAAGCCTACAAGTTGCACTAGCAGGAATGAACCAACACTCAGACAGGGAGGGCAGGTTCGAGTGATTTAGCAGGCCCCTACCACAGTTGAAGAAATGTTGGGCCAGATCTTCAGCTTATGTAAATCAGTGCAGCTTCTGGACTTCAAGGGACCTAGGCCAATTTATACCAGATATCCAAGTATATTTACTTTTCCAAAGATAACCCTATGTGCAACTTACTATAGTGAGTTAGAAACGATGGTGATAAGAGCTACCTGCAATAAGAGATACCTAAGAAAATCTCATTTAGTATATACCCCATCCACCCACAAACCTCTGAATTGGATGGTTATCCTGATTTATGCATGCCCATAATAATGGCAGCTAGATATGGAATTGATGAGAAATGGAAGCCAGGAGTTTCCCTGCTTGTGACTTGCTCCCAAAACTTTAGAATGTCATGGCAAAGGAGGAGCTAATCTTCTGCAAAAAGTATGAATAGGCTGCTGATTATATTGATACATAATCACTTTTGCTATCAATGATTTGTGAAGTGTTTTAGTTTGTTATGGTAGATACCTAATTATGCATGTGTTGTCTCTGTGGGTACATCTAGACTGCAAGCTTCTTTTGAAAGAAGCTTTTTCTGAAAGAGTGTGTCTGCACTTCAAAAGTGCATCGAAAAAGCGATCTGCTTTTTCGAAAGAGAGCGTCCACATTCATTGGACGCTCTCTTGCATGTAAGCTGTGATTACTATGGGCAGAATGGCCACCAGGGCACCTGTGCTTTTTCCCGGAGGCCTCTTCTTTCAAAAACAGCTCCCTCTTCTGTATCCACACGCGCCTTTTTCTGAAAGAGCTCTTTCGGAAAAGGTGTTCTTCCTCATAGAATGAGGTTTACCAATGTCAGAAAAACCCCTGCGTTCTTTCAATTTTCTTTTGAAAGAACATGATTGCAGTGTGGACGTAGGTGACGTTTTTTTTGAAAAACAGCCATTTTTCTGAAAAAACCCTGTAGTTGAGACGCACCCTGTGTGAAACAGAGTTCTTTCGCCTTCCATCAGAAATTACTTAATAATTAATGGCATCCATATATGTTACAAATAAACTAAGAAAACTTACTTTATTTTATGCTTTACATTTAGTGGTAATCATACATTAATGTAGGTACAAAAACCTGAGATGATGCCATTTGTTGTGTATTCTGAGAACATGCATTTATACTTTTTTCTGTTAGTATAAATCACACAGAAAGACAAATTCACAAATGGAAATTGTGGAAAGAAAGTGGCTTTTCAGTATTGCATAAAATCCAGATAGTGAAAAATATTTCTCACAGTTTTATTAAGTTGTTCCCAATTATGCAGAAATATAGTGAACCCAAAAAAAGCAAATAGATTGTACACAGCTGAGGAGGAAATTCACAACAAATAGTTCTCAGATCTATAAAATCTTTACTGACTATTATTATTATTTCCTTATGCATCTTTCCAGAGTGGTCTATGGGTAAATAAAACTTTTTTGTTCTTTTTATTAACAGAGTGTGCCCGAAGTAAATATGGTTCTGACTGCCACTTACACTGCTCCTGTCAGAACAATGGATCTTGTGACAGGTTTACTGGTTGCTGCCAATGTCCAGAAGGTTACTATGGACACTCTTGTGAGAACAGTACGTAGACAACTTTCTCAGAGAAACAAAGCTACAACTCTGCACCTGGGGTTCATGTTTGTCAATCCTAATGCAAGGACCTTAGTACTCCTATATTCCAGCAATAAAATTATTTATGTACTCAGAACAGTCATATGCACTTTTTGGTGTTTCAATTAAAAATATCTCTCTTTGTGACCTTGATTCAGCAAGCTACTTAGGAACATGAATAATTTCAAATACATAATCTCACTGAAGTCATGGCACTACTCACAAGCTCAGAACCACACTCATGCATAAACGTTTTGCAGAATGAGTGAGGCCCATGTAATAATAATAATTTTCTCTCTTTTTGCAGAGATGGGGGAAGGTCACAGACTTACAGGGTGGTGTATTCCTTTTTCTGCATATGCTTTTGTCCACATTGCCAAAATAACATTTGTAACCTTTCATTTCCCAGCCTGCTCTGTTGGATTTTATGGTCTAAACTGTGTTCACTCTTGTGGTTGTAAAAATTGAGCTACTTGCAATCCAGTGACTGGACAGTGCATTTGTCCTGCAGGTTATGAAGGTATCCACTGTGAAATAGGTGTGTCTAAATGTTTGTATGTAATTTGGGTCTGGCACTGTATAAATTCTGTCTTCCTGTTTCTGTATTTTTCAAACACAACTTTATAGAATCTTATCGTCTATTTTACTGTTAATTGTTCTACCAAAATATCTGGATCAATGACCTTCTCCATAATAGCATCATACTTGTCAAGCCCCTAATATTCCTCTTGTTTGAAAGGATGTTTCCCAAAGGAAAAGTGGTGACATTCTGTCAAATATTCAAATCATTTAAAAACCAAATGCAATGTATCTGTTTCCATATTCCATTCATATCTAGTCCATTGTTCTTTCTCCAGTAGCATACACTAACATCTGCTTCAGAAGAAGATGCAAAAAAAACATGCAGGAGGCAATTATGGAATAATCATAGGAAAGCTTTCTTATTGACCTGTATTAGAGCTTGGATTATTCCCAAAAGCTCAAGACTCTACGGCTGCTTACTCATATCTCTGGATAGTCTCTTGTCCTGAATGAATATCTAATCCTGTTCTGAATAACTCTGAGCACTTGGTCTCATTGATGAGATGAGTTCCACAGGTTAATTTCATAAAACAAATTGCTTCTATTCAGTTTTAAGTTGGCTGCTCACATTTTAAATAAGAATATCAACTAGACTAAATTGGTATTCTTACTTCTCATGATGAAAGTTGCATAATATTTCTCTGATGGTCCTTGATTAAAAAGACAAATGAAGTACCTAACTGATCTAGTGTTGGGGCATGTTACAAATATGGTACCTACAATAGGTTGAATTACATTTAGCCTGCATAAAAAGGAAGCATGTGAGCATATAAAGGCTCTTCCATCTGTCGGTCTTTCATTAAAGTGTGGCGATTCACTTTAGAGGTCATGAGCTCCAGGAAATGTGAATGAAATAACATGTTTCTTGCTATTGGTGTGTGCAGAATACAAAAAAGTGTTCCTTTTGTTAGGCTGTAATGTTGGAAGATTTGGAAACAAATGTCAGCATCAGTGTGAGTGTGAAGGAGTAGCCTCATGAGATCCCATAACTGGAAGGTGACTTTGCCCACCTGGAAGGACTGGAGACAAATGTAACATCGGTAAGATCATTTAACGTCCTTTAAGGGCTGGTTTACACAATACTTTTGTGCTTGTACATTGGTTTAGAAACTTAAATAGTTAAATCAATGCAACCCTTTCATGTGGATGTAGTCACATGTGTGCCGGGCGCGCTGGCGAGCCGGGCGTGCTGCGGGAGGGGGCGTCGGCCCCGGAGGAGGAGTGCGGCGGCTTCTGTGCGCCACAGGAGGGGGAGTCGGCCCGTGGGTTTGGCTGGAAGGCGGGACTCTGCCCTGTAGCTGGGTATTTAAAGGGGCTGTGAGTCGTTTCTTTGTGTGCTGGGTTGGTTTTTTGGGGGTTTTTTTGCTCAACCAAAATTTGGTTCGAATTGGGCCCCTCACTTCCTAAAGCCGGCCCTGGGTGTAGTTACGCAAGAATACTCTCAGTATGGCTAATTCAAGTTATTCCCTGTGGGAATAAGCTTTACCAGTATAAGAACCTTTATAAGGAGGTGACCACCTTTAACTGTATGAGTTTCTAAATCAATATAGTGATAGAAAAACCTGTGCATGGGCCACCCCTAAAATGTTATTCCCCTCTACTTTACAACAGCACACTATGGGTACGTGTAGACTCTGTTTTATTTTTGAAAGGAGATATACATATTTGGTGCTAATTTGCATACCTTCCAATTGCTTTTTCGAAAGCGTTTTTTTCGAAAGTGAAAGTAGTCTGGATGCGTTTTTTATCAGGGAAAGAAAACCTTTTTTGAAAAGCCACATAAACCTCCTTTTTTTAGGAAGAGCGTTTCTTCGAAAAGTGTTTTTTTCCGAAAAAACTGCGTCCAGACTACTTTCACTTTCGAAAAACCTGCGTTTGAAAAAGCGATCGGAAGAAGATATGCAAATTAGCACCGAATTTGCATGTCTCCTTTCAAAAATAAAACGTAGTCTAGACGTACCCTATAAGTGGATACACTGAGACCCTTGCAAATAATAACTGCAGAATTAGGAAGGACTCTTGCAAGGGGATGCAAACTGGTCTTTGGGGATATTTCTGCTTGCCTTTGCACTCAGACTGAGGGATATCTTATGGGGCCCTTGCAGTACTATCAAACTGTGGTCTCTATGCCCAACAGCAGCCAGGGGGCAAATGGGACTCTATTTAGAGATGTGATTTTAATAATGTTGAGCAACAAACCAATGGAATATTTTTAAAGCAAATTTTAAATTCAGGTCCTGTAGACCAGTGTTTCTCAAAGTGGGCTGCTAGTGGGCCCATACCACATTGTTTACCTAAAGGGGCCGTAGCCACAGAGCCTCGTGTCTCCCTCTGGCTCTGGTTCACCGTTTCCAGTCAAAGAGAGTTGCAGGAAGTGGCGGCCCAACCCACACCACTTCCTTCCTGCAGTTCCCCTTGGCTGGAAACAGTGAACCAGAGCCAATGGGACTGCAAGGCTCAGTGGCTACACACCCTTTAGATAAACAAAGTGGTGTGGGCCCGCTAGCAGCTTTTCCAAAGTGAGCTCGTGGCCCACTTTGAGAAACACTGCTGTAGACTATCACAGTAAGTTCAGAAACTGACAGTATGTACCGAGTGTTTACAAATGCCTGTTAAATGGCTGTTACCACTCAAATGTTCTACAGGTTCAGTATTCTGCTGCTAGGTCTGGCAGGCTTTTTCACTTCAAAGTTAACGAGATCCTCTCTGGAGGAAGCAGAGCTACAGGCTCTGAATTCTGCCGGTGGGTAAGGACAGCCCTGCTCAGACGTGTGGGCAGAGCTTGTCAAGCCAAGGCCAAAGCAGTGTCAAAGATCTATGATTCCATCCCCATGTGGACGCACTGACCATTGCTCCCAGAGAGCAGCAACACAGGAGCTATAGCAGCCACTGCTGGCTCTGGGCTACAGTAGTTGTCTTAGGGTTTGTCTACACTGCAATTAAAAACCTGCAGCTGGCCCTTAGGAGCTCACTTGAGCTACGGGGCTATAGATGTTTGGGCACAGGTTGGAGCCTGGGTTTTAGGATCCTGTGAGGTGAAAGAGTCCCACAGCTCGGGCTGCAGCCTGAATTCCAGCATCTATACCACAATTCAGTAGCCCATGAGCATGAGCCCGTCAGGTAGCATGGGCCAGGTTTCTAATTGCATTATATACATATACTTAGAGGTCCTGATTTAAGTAGAATCCCCTTTACACAGCAGGCCCCTGAGCTGTGTGCTAGGTAACTGATTTGCTCAGAAAGGTAGAATTCTACCCTATGAATCAGGATGATAAAAATGGGGGAGAAAATTCTAGTTGTGTTTTCTTTGCAACAGCTGAATCCTAATGAAATTCTGATAGTTGTGAGAGGGTGGGGATGGCAGCCAAAATCCTCATGCTTGGTCCTGATCTCAGTCACACACTGGCAGAAACCAGGAGTAACTGGACTGACGTAAATGGAATTACACTTGAGAGTGGAATCAGGTCCCCTATAAAAAGTTTAAAAAAAAAGATCAAGTAAACATGCTGAGTCACAGCTAATATTGCTAATATTTCAAGAACTCATTTGGGGCTATAAGTTTCCTGAACACTAGAACCACTTTTCAAGATTCCTTTTGTACTAGGAAACAGCATGAAGCAGGTTAAAATGTAGCACCTTATCAGTGACAAGCAGAGATTAAGTAATTTCTGGAAATGTGTAAATTGGTGCAACCCAAAAGCTAAAAGAGAAAATGGCTTTCTTCGCCTGCAGCACTGTCCTGTGGTCAAAAATCAAAGTAACTCAATCTCCAGTCCTGTGGTCTGAATGGAGAGCTGAACCACACAATGCAATGAGTAAGGCTCCATGAATCCAAAGCCCTTGCCAGTGACTTTTTAGGATGAAATGAAACACACAGGAAGAAGTTTAATACTGAAAATGTGAGCAAAGTTTCTGCTTCTTGCAAAGAAAGGGAAGGGTTTTTATTTTCTTAAACCTGCTACCCACAACCCCCGCCCGTGAAAAGCAGTTAGGGAGCAGGTTTTATTTGAGTTTTTATTTTCAATTAGGCTCAGTTCATCTGTGATATAACTGTGAGCAGCTGCGGCTATGCAGCAGCTATAAAGATAAAAGGCCTGATTTTAATTTGAACTTTGGTAAGGAACCCATTAAACAGCCAAAATGTTAATTAAAAAAAAGACAGAATATAACAGGCTTTTATGAGACCTCTTTTTTCTGGTAAATTAACATTGCAGGCTTTCAAACAGATGTCTTAAATACACTTTGTTGTTATCCTGAAAATGTGGTATTACATACATAAAAATCAGGTCCAGAGGTGTTCAGGAGACCCTGCCTCATAACATTTCTTAATTGAAAAAACTAAGCTTCTGAGACTAAGTGAAGAATTCCCCCACACGTGGGTTAGTAGCTGAAACAGCAATGGGAAACATTTTTATTTACATAATGGTTGGTGCAGTAAAAGAGAAAAGATTCTTTACATTTACGATGAGTTCTTTTGGGGGGAAAGGGCTGTTATGTACAATATATTTAGCACCCTGCCTTCGCAACCTGCTGCTACATTTTCCTCCAGACATGTACCCTATGCACATGAACAACCTTGAAAAGTTGTGTTGAAAATTTACCACTGTAGACACAAAACGTATTTACTCATGTCTTGTAGTAGAGATCGATGATAATGAAAAAGCCTATAATAATGTTTTACTTGCATGAGATGAATAGGAAAATAGAATTTTGCGAGATGGGCATAAAACCTACCACCCCCCATCACTTCTGGTTCCAGCACTTTTGCCCCCTGTAATATTTGGCTTATCATTGCTGTCCCCAAGAGAACAGTATAGATAAAACTTGACTGATTCAACTCCTTATTGCAGCAATGAGATATAGTGATAGTGAAAACAGATAGAAGAGTATTGCCAAAGATAAAGGTTTAAGGGATACTGAGTGGGGATTAAAGCTGGGATTTCCAACTAGTTCTGAAGCAGTAGCCTCTATAGCGAACTAGTCACACTCAACCGGCCAAATAACCACATTGTTCAAACCAACCAGGTACACTCAGCTGGCCAAATAGCCACATGTGGCTAGCGTGTTGGACACCTCGGGAGTAAAGGGACAGAAATGGTTACACATAAAACAAAAAGTATAGCACACTTCTTTGAATCTAAAGTTGTCTTTCATAGGCTAAAATGCAGTTTCTAACCTAAAGTGACCCCTAACATCACCAGCTGAAATGATCTGGAGGGATCCACCTTTCATGAATGCAAAAGGCACAATTGGATAACAAGGTGTCCTTTGCTGCTTCTTGTATTTCCCAAAACTCATTGTTTTGTCCATTTCCTCCCCCCTGTTGTCTTTCACATTGCTGTCTTCATGTTCAAAACAGGCTCCCATTGTGCTGGCTTCAGTGCTCAATCTACATAATCACTTTGGTAGATACCCCTTTGCCTGGTAAAATCTGTTTGTCAACCCAGCCTAGAGCACAGAATCCAAAATACATTTTCAGTACGTAAGTACAACTCCTTAAATATCATTTGCACTTCTTGGAATTATTATGAGGATCAGTTTGACATAACCTTTTGTTAAACATCTCACATGACCCTTTTTGGTTAAATAGTATGAAATCATTGTGGAAAGGCGGTGAGTTTATCGACCTGAAAGAAGTTGTGATTACACAACCATGAACCTTTTTCCAGTTGGCATTGAGGGATTCTTGGGGTCATGATAAGTGATATGAAATAATTCTCCGTTTGACTCTGACTGTCTTGGTTTATGTGCATAGTGCTATGCATAGCAAGCCAGGAATTGTGGTGAATAATTGTGGAATCCAGTAAGAAATTATAAAATGACAACAGCCTTCTAGAAGAAATCCCCAAATCCCTCTCAGTGGACATAGGTTTGTCACCATCCAGTCTCGTAACTGTAGCTCTTATATTGGGAACTTCTTTAAAGACATTCTGACCAGGAATGGAATGGACCAGTGAGGCAGGACCAGGTAGTGAATGACTCACACAAGTTTCATGGCTTCCAAAATATGTGTTTTCTTATTATTTGGCAAATCTCAATTTTTAATTGTTTGCACGGTACTAATGAAGGGGTTATGATAGATGAGCACTTGAGGTGAGTACCAAGATCTGAGGCAATTCATTATCCAAGATAATAAATCATTCCTCCTTCTTTCTTTGTTTTATATGGATGAATATTTGCCTTGAGCAAAATAGAGGTCAGCTTTTTAACCCAACATAAACCTTCAGCCATTCAGAGTGGCAATAACAATGACCACTGATATTTTCTGTTCAAGAGCTGACCCCAACAAAGTTTTACTATGTCACACCCAGATCATAAATCTTGATGGACAATAAAATTTTGATTTTCACTTGAGCCATTCATAGTTTTTTTCATTGAAAAGGCCTGGAATTTTCATACCTCTTGGAGAAGAAATCCCTAGTTTTGCCCTATATGAGACATTTCACCATGAAACTGATATTTGCTCAAACTTGATTTGCCATGTTTTTCAACGGGTTTGCCATACCATTCCCCATCTTCTACCAGGATCAAGGCCTATGTCTTATATCAAACTTCTCTAACAGATTGTGTAACATGGTTCTAATGGTTCGTGACAGTCTTGTTCTCCTCTCCTTATCCATATCCTCCTTCTCTCCTCTTTTCTGCACCTTCCTTTATTTGGGACCCTCTTTGCACAGAATGCTTTGTTGAGTCAGATGTGAGGCAGTTTGAAATCTGTGTGGTAAACATTTGCTGAAAATTTTTGCCCTTCCAGAATGTAGGTCAGACCGGTATGGCCCCAGCTGCTCTCTGAGATGCCAGTGTACCAACAAATCCCAGTGTCATCCTCACAGTGGGAGCTGTGTTTGTCCTGCCAAGTGGATGGGGCCAACCTGTGAAGAAGGTAACACGGGACAGTGATGGTAGCTCTTCTTAACAGAAAAATTGAAACGGTGTCTGCTTATCTTAGAAAAGAATGCAGTTGGAAGACTTCATTCTTCATGCTTTGGGTTCCACTGGATTGTGTCAGTGGAACCTGGCAGCAGAAAGTCCAGCTGGGAGGGGGTGGGTTTCAATATTGCAAATTGACCATGAAACATTCCAGGAGGAGGTGAGCATTGACCAGCTGGGAGATGTCTTCATTCAGCATGTCTGGGCATCCCACTGAAGTCCTAGGTGCAATTTAAAGCTAGTTGCCCTCAACAAAGGGCATATGCAGCTGAATGCCTACCCCCAGTGATACTGTAAATGCCTCTCACTGCACATCTGTACACGCTACCCCCCATCCATGCCTAAAATTTGTTAAACTCACAGCCTCAGGAAGGCAATGAAGGAAATTAATCATCAGTGTAAGTCTCCCATAAATGATGTACCTGTCTTTGGTTAATTAGGAGATACTGAGTTGAAATGCTACTGATGGCCAGATGGGTAGGTGAGATCTTGGTAAAACAGCGATTTTCTTTGCTTTCTAAGGATAGCAAAGACCCCATGGCAGTCCTTCCTAGTACCCTTAGTTTAAATTTTCACCCTGCTCTGAAATGTGCAATGTCCTGCATGGTGCTTACCTGCCACTCTCCATCCCAAAGTGGTGACAGTTCATTAATGTTACCATACAGTTCTGCATTTAGTTTGGGAAACACTATGAAAGAGCTAAATTAGCCTTTGTTGTTATTATTGAGGACATTCTCTCTGCCTATAACCTAGGAAATAAGCCTCACCTAGTCCTCTGCTTGCTAATAGAGGCTGAGTTATCAAAATGTTAATTGTTTAACCTCTGTTAAGTTTCATACAGTTGCATTATATGACCCCAGAACTATTTTTACTTGATTCTCTAGGTGGCCCTCCAAAACTTCCTTCTTATGAAGAATAAGGCCAGGAAAGAGGAAATGCTTTTTCAAGATCTTTACAACATTAATGGTTGGACTAATAAATGAAACGTTTTAGCTACACAGATGGTATTTAACTTTGGACACAAGAACTGCTTGAATTCAGGTTGAACTGTGCTGAAATATTCACATGTTTTCATGGAAGATAACAGTGGCCATTAAGTAACTTGGATCCTTTTAAAAAAATGATCCACCTGTTTCATGTATGAAAAAATGATCCACCTCCTTCTTTCCAGTGAATCCACTCTGGATGTTCTTTCAGATTGCTGTTTCATGTGTTGCTTGAATTGGGGGAAATATTTTTAGCAAACTGATGTATCAAACTGAACGTGATTTAAAAATGTAATACAGACAGTTACAGTAAGTCACCTAAAATACCAGTGGCTTTCTACACCAAGCTGGCAATGAGACTACGAGTAAAGCCTATTTGAATAGGAAGGTCTCGAGCTTAGATCTTGTCTATGAAATAGAGTCTATCCACCAGAGACTAGAGTAGAATCTGTCTGGGTTGTCTTCATGCACTATCCAGTAGATTCAATTCTTAGGGTACGATTAGACTGTGTGTGTGGGGGGGGGGGGGTTGGGATACCAGAGGTATCCCAAAAAAACTCCACCACGTCCAGGGAATGCGTTTGCTCTTCCGCTTTTTTTTTTTTTTTTTGCAGAAGAGCAAACGCGCTCTTTCAGAAGCCCCTGTGTTCCTCATTCTACAAGGAAGAAGGCGGCTTCTGAAAGAGGGTTTTTTTTCAACATTTGGCCCAGTCTAGATGGGCCAAATGTCGGAAAAGCCTCTTCTGACAAAAGAATCGGAAAAAGGTACGCAAAATGCATAGCTCATTTTGTGTACCTTTTTCCGACAAAAACTTGTAGTCTAGCCGTACCCTTACTGGTAGCTCAAAATTGAACTGTGCAGTGAGGCTAGGTCTACATTAGGGGATAAGTTCAAATTAAGATACACAACTCCAGCTACATTAATTACATAGCTGAAGTTGAAGTATCTTTAATCGCATTTTGGCGCCGTCCGCACAGCGGGAGATTGACAGAAGTACACTCTCCCTTTGACTTCCCTTACTCCTCTTAGGAGCAGGACTACTGGGTCCTCTTAGTTTGATTTAGCCAAACTCCAGAAGATCGATTGTGGCAGTGGTGATCCTCTGAAGAGTGAAGACATGGCCTTAGTAATGCAAGGGACATGAGTGAACTTAGTGCCACTTTACATTACTGTAAATGAGGGCAGAACCAGCAGTGGCTTGAAGCTATCCAGAAACTAACAGCTCTCAGTGGGTCTAGACTAGTTGATATTGTCATGTTAACTCTCCTATTTAAAGACACCCTGTCTTGATTCTCACCTCACAGTGGTATAGTTCAGGAGTAACCCCGCAGAGGTGGATGGAGTCAAACTTGTGAGAGAGAAGAATCTGATGCCCATTTTTAGCTGCTAGAAAAATGCAATACAATGCAAAAGTGACTGCCCAGAAAACATGAATATTGTTAGTAAATGCATTATGCTCAGGACTTTTCACTTTGAAATAATACCCATTGTCTTTGGACAAATGGAGGGATTGTTTACTTAGCAACTGATGCACAAAGAACCAACTTTGGCATTCACTGTTTTTCATGTGTTTATTTAACTGTAATAGGAGCTACTTACCAAAGAACCCTTTAACAAGCCATATTTGTATGAACCTGTGTTTTCAAAAGACTGCTCTGTTTTTCTTACTATACCTTTCTCCAGTTAATTGTATGCTTGTTTATATTTTCCACTATACTTTAAGTACTGCATTTATGGACTGGAAATGGAATTAAAAATTTTGTATTTACTTTTTTAAAACAATTGCACATGTAAGATGCAAGATATATTGTCAAGAAAACAATTACAATTACATAGGTTATATGCCACAGAATTAGAGGCTCAAATAGAACTGGTCAGGAATTTGTGCAAGACATTTTTCATTAGAAAATGCTAGTTCCTCATAATCAAAACTGGTTGCAGAGCAAGGGTCAGTTTTGACAAATGTCATGTTTTCAAGTATTTTTGAAAAAAGAAGAGTTTTGAATTGGTAAAAATGGTACCTTTTGATATTTTTTGAACAACAAAATAGTTCAGAATATCTGGTTGAAAAGACTTTTTGTTCTGAAATTTAAGTTAATGCACAGACAAAAAGAATTTTGAAACACTTTGAAATTCATAATGGAATGCTTCAATTGATCTGCTCAAAATTTGGGGTGGAGAGAGGATTTTTCAGTTAGCTGAAATTTTTGAAGATGACTTTTTGATCTGATTTGGAACAAGAAAATGGTTTTAAAATCTCAAATTCTAAAGGATGGGCAAATCATTTTCTGCCCAGCTCTAAGCCCAAGCTCTGTTATCAGTTTCCCAACTGATTGGAAACTTACTTGAATATCATGAACTATTTTTGGGAGCTACATCTTACAGTTGGTGAATAACCCCAAAGAGGGGAAAATGTGGCTGCAAAATGTTGTTCAATAAACTATTTGAACTTTTTTTGTCATGGGAAAATAGTTTTCTGTTGCCACCATTTAACAAAATGAGTGTACGTAAGTTTTATTTGTTACTAAAACCATGTCATAAATTTTAATTGATCATTTATTCCGTTTAATAAAATGCCAATATAAACTATTAGGGTGACAGCATTGAAATGTGTTGGCAAAAATGATTTAGTACATTTTAAATTCATTTCTAGCTTTAGTGTGGTGCATTCTCTCCTTGGGAAACTAATTCCCATGTCACTGTAGTCAGTTATAGTGGATTTTCTGGAAAGTATTACACTTTGTATGTTATAAGAACATACAAGTCCCCCCATACAAAGAGATCTTTTAAGATCTTCAGAACATGCAGTCTCATGGCCAAATCCTGCTCTGGTACACTGGGGTAAATCTGAAGCAACTCCAGACTTACAAGAATGTAAATGGGTACAACATGATCTGATGAATCCATCAGAATTCCACTCCATGTGAGTTCAAGAAACCAAAGTAGTATGTTTTAGGTTAGATTTCAGTAATTATATTACTATCCTCATAGCAAAACCATCAGAATTTTGAAAATTCCCTATTCCTCACTGCCAAAACTTACTGTTCTACTTTTGTCCTTTTTATGTTTAGAACCATATTAAAGTTTGCCCAGATGTCTTACCAACCCTATTATTTTGATTGGTTGTCGGTTTTTGTTTGTCTGAGTAATAACCACCAGAGTATCAGAAGTTGCCAACAGGACAAACATGAAAATTATGGACACATCTTGAAAGTATCACCGATTATTATTGCTGGTTTACCCATGACAAAAAAAATCATGTTTATTTCAGTTTATTGTTCTATCAGGGAGAAGGGGACAGAGTGTGCTCTTATTGATGTAAATGAAAGTTAAGTACATATAGTACATTCCCTTGTGAATCAGGGAACTCACAGGCCTCTACTGCCTTGGTTTTTTTTAAACTTGTGCATTTGGGTCATATATCCTATAAGGCCATAAGCACTGATACTTGACCAACAAGATGATCCATTGAACCCATTCAGCAGTGGCCCTCCATGCCAGAGTAATGGTCATGCCTGCTAATGGCTCTGTAGGGTCAAAGTCTTAAATTCTAAAGCTCCAAAGCCATATCGGATTGATAAAGCATAAATTGTTTGTTCTCTTCTTTTTACTGCTCTTAAAAAGCACTTGTATAGCAATAATTTATAACCACTCCAAGCATGTTTGAGGTGTTCCTCAAAATTGTACTGTACTTACTGTGGTATACATATCATGTGGAAATGGTGCTAATATTTAATAAACTTGTTAATAAAATGTATTCTTAGTCCCTCCTTGTTCACAATCTGTAAGAACTAAGGCAATAGGATTGTGCTGTGGAACAAACTGCACTCTCTTGCATCAATGTAAATCCAGAGGGAGTTCACTGAAATTAAACTAATTTTATGTGAGAGGAGAATCAGGCGTTATGTGAATAACAGCAAGATGTTTGACTAAAACCAAAGAACTATGGACCAGATGAACTTCTAACGGGATCTGAGTCTGATCATCAGATAATAGGGTGATAGGAACATTAGAAAAACCTGAATACACAGTGTCAATTAGCTTTGTTTGAGGAACTTGGTACTATATGTTTGAAGGTATTTGGAAATACACATCTGCAGGCTTCTGTCAGAGCCTTTGGAGTCTTCCCAGAGCCTAATACTTGCCATACAAATAGTCTCATTCACATTAAGGGTATTGTCTTCTCACACTGGCAGGAACGAAAGGAACGCATGTGAACACTAAAGACCAAGTAATGCAATAATGTTTAATTGGAAGTAGCATATTGAATCTGAAATGTATAACAAAAGGGAACAGTCTAGCAAGCTTCCAGATGAAAAAAGAACTTGAAAGTAGACAGATGTCATTCACTGGATTCTGGATGAAAAACTTTGCTGGCTTAGATTTATTTTTAAATTTCAATACGAGCTCTTAAGCTGGTATGTGTAGCAGTATAGTTTTTTGTAGCTTGATTTGGTATGATCCCCTCCTGCATAATGCAGGCTATAGAACTGCACCCGATGATTCCTGCATCTAGCCCAAAACCTTCTTATTTGATGCTACATTGGCACGTTTTTCTTAACAAGGGAGTGCAGTGAGTAGTTGCACTGACCTTTCTGTTCTGATGACTGCAGTTCAGAGCTGATCAAAATGATAGGTGTGGGTAAGTGTGATACTCGAAATCAGTACAAAGTTAGCATTTGTCTATATGACAAGGAGTCCTTTGACACTTTAAAGACTAACAGATTTTTGGGCATAAACTTTCCTGGGCAAAAACCCATTTTGTTAGATGTGCCCATGAAAGCTTATGCCCATATAAATCTTTTAGTCTTTAAGGTTCCACAGAACTCCCCGTTTGTGTTAGTCTGTATCCACAAAACCCATCTGATATTTGTCAATATGGAAATCCGAAAAATGTCTCTACATAACATTTGGCAGAATTGGAAATGTCTTTTCAGGAGATTGCAGTTTTGTTGTAGCTGTATCTGTCTTGCGATATTAGAGAGACAAGGTAGATTTTATTAACCAGTGGAAGAGGTAATATATTTTATTGGGCTAACTTCTGTTAATGAGAGAGAGAAGCTTTTGAGCTATGCAGAGCTCTTCTTCTGGTCTGGGAAAGGTACTCAGAGTGTCACAGTCAAGTACAAGGGGGAACAAATGTTTTGGCATAAGTAGTTAACACATATTGTAAGGTGAAGTGGCCTGTTAACACCATCACCTTGAATGGGCTCTTACAATATGTGTTTACTGTTAACAAGCCATCTGTTCCACCTTATATTTAGCTGTGACTCTCTGGGTATGTCTACACAGCAATTAAAAACCCATGGCTGGCCCATGGGAGCTGACTCAGGTTTGCAGGCTCCAGCTAACAGGCTGCTTAATTGCTGTGTGTGTGTTCCAGCTCAGTCTAGAGCCTGGGCTCTAGGACAAGGAGAAATGGGAGAGCCTGTTACCCTAAGCCTCCTAGAATCAGCTGGCACAAGCCAGCTGTGGGTATCTACAGACCTGAAGAAGAACTCTTGAGCTGGAATGCTTGTCTCTTTCACCAACAAAAGTGGGTCCTCGCTCACTTTTAGATAACATCTAGTACTGGAATGAGAGCAGCCTTATGTTTTAGAAACACTCCTGTGTGCAGTGGCTTTCTCAGCATCTGTTCATGCTGTGAAGCCAAGCTGCTGCCAGTACTGTCAGTCTCTCATTTTCAATAGCACTAAAAATTCATGGAATACTTAGGGACATACACTGAAAAAGAACTGTCCAAAACACTCTGAGCTAGTAACAAATTAATATTGTAAAAGCTCTGCAAGTTCCTTCGTCGCTTTATAGGTTCTTTCAAGCTTAGTAATAAAAAAGGACAACACAGCCAAATTATTATATATTTTATGTATGAGAAAAGCCATTACCACCATCTAGTAATCTAAGCATCTGTGCCAGTTGGCAGCCACAGGATTTATCATCTTTTTCCACTAATAGCTCAATAAAGATTAATCTTCTAGAAAGCTGATGACTGTGGAACATCTTGCATGACTGCATGTGGCATAGATATCTTTTATTTTTAGACTTTTTTAAATGGTTGGCTTCATGACATCATCATCTGAGGAGGAGGGGATATTCTCCATTCCAGCTATCATGTCCTGGTTTAATGCCTGTGCTCTTGTCTCCATCTAGTGTCTGCTCCCTCAACTATAACAATGTGGTGTAAGCACTTAAAAGTTCTTCTTTAGTCCTTGTCTCAGAGACCTGTGTTTCTGATGCTGAGGGTCCAAAGTTCAATACCTGCTAAGGCCCATGGACCAAATTTTCATGTTTATTTGTATTGCCATCATGACCCAGTATCCTATAGTGAGAGGCTCTGTTCAACAGAACAAAAAGATGGTCCTTGCCCCAAGGAGCTTACAGTCTCAGTAATTGGGGTCAACCAAGCTATGCCGATTGGCATTACTGAGGATGTAGCATCCAGATATTTTCTATATGGCTATGACCTCAGTGTGTTATACTTGCTGTTACATGTAAAGCAATGTAAGATTTGCCTGGCTTCTGGTCAAAGCCATGTGATACTACTTGAAAGTCAAGCTATGGCTTCGCTAATGTGGATGCACTGAAAGAGTCCCGTTCTCCACAGTAAATCTAATATGGGGAAGCTCTAATTGGACTCCAAAGAGTGCCATAAAAGGGTTAGGCTCTGGGGAGTCCACTGAGTCCAGTCAAGAGATTTGGGGTGAGGGCAAAATGCCCCATAATATCTTCAATATTTTGTAACAACACTTGGTGTGGGTTATAACACAGAGGAATCTGTTTACAAAGGTGAAGCTGCATCCGTTCCATGTTTCTGCTGCATCGTTATTGAAATCTCAGTTAAAATATTTGTTTCTACCAAAAGAGGTGCATTAGATTTCTCTCCACCTAGCATCATCAAAAATGTAGTAGCAGTGTGCTTAGAGGGCCTATTGTAATCCCAGACCCATCTGTTTGCTTTGTTACTTTAATATTTTTATTGTGGTGGCAGCTGGGAGATGTGGCCTTATGTTGCAAGTGCTTTAAGAAAAGAAGGCTGCTCTTAATTAGCACTTTAACCTTGAGGCTCTGTCTGGAGTACAGAATAGCAAAATAAAAGTTTCACATTAAATACAGGATATGCACCTTTTGGTAGCCAGGCATGGGAGTTCAGCAGAGGGTCTTTTGTACAGGCTCCCCTTTAGAGACTGCATAAGCTCCACTTGTGGATTGTAGAGGGAACTCGTGTTCTTTTCTCCAAGGCCATCAAGCACCCCAAAAAGCAAAGTTTGAAGGGATCCACATATTATGTCATATTTTGCTGCCTACCTGGTCAATGTGAAGAATGCATCAAAGGGAGAGATTTCCCCAGTGTTTCTATTGTTGCAGCAAAGCCTCTTCAATTGTGCAACAATAGCTTTCTCTAAAAAAAAAAAAAAAAAGACTTTTAATAAACAAAGGTGAAGATGGCCTTGAGAAACATCTCACGTATTCCCAGAAAATGATGTTTTTAGTAGCAAGCAAAATATTTTTGATGTCATGTTGCAACTGGCTATAAAGCTGTCACTCTGGAGATGCTTCATTTAGAGCTTTGCCAGCAAGTCTGAGATGTTTTCAGTATTGTATTCAGTTGATGCAGTGATCAACAATAGAGAACTCTGAGTGTATTCTGTAATAACACATCCAGCCCTTTAAATCCAGTATTTCACTCACTGTAGTGTGTTGCAAATCACTCATATCAACGTGTGTGAATGGCTCTCTCTTTATCTCATGCTCTCTTCTGATTTTTATCCCTTCAAAAATCTTAATTCTTATATGTCACTTTCATCTGTAGATCTCAATGCACTTTTCAAAAGAGGGAAATATCAATCTTCCCATTTCACAGCAAGGGAATCTGAGTCACAAAAGGTGTGTCTAGACTACAGGGTTTTGTCGACAAAAGTGGATTTTTGTTGACAAAACTATACCTGCGTCTACACTACCGCCCCGTTCTGTCAACATAACTCTGCAGTTTTGTCAACGGCGGTAAACCTCATTCTACAAGGAATAACGCCTTTTGTTGACAGAGTTCTGTCGACAGAAGGCGTTATTGCATCTACACTGTCCTTTGCATCTACACTCTTATGTCGACAAAGCGGCTTGCTTTGTCGGCAGAACTGGATGTAGTCTAGATGCTCTTTGTTGACAGAGGCTTTGTCCACAGTATCTGTCGACAAAAGCCTGTAGTCTAGACACACCCAAAGTGACTTATCCAAGGTCACACAACCGGCAAGTGGAAGAGTCAGGAATAAAATCCAGATCTTCCGATTCCTAATCCTGGCAATGCTGCCTCTTGCAATCAGTCGATCAACAGAAACCTGTACAAAGATTTTGCTAAAATAACACTCCTCCTAACTGGGCAAATTACTGAGCAGAAAGCAGCAGCCTTTGACAGTCACATCATGACAATTTCTCATTCTGAAACCATGCCATACAAAGTGTCCATCTGTCACATATCGTGGCTTTAAAATGGCCCTTCCGGGCACCTATGAAAAGAGACAGAAGGCCAGTCTCATATGGAAGCAGGAAATTAAATGCCAACATTTAAAAACAATATCATGCAACTAGAATGCACTGGGAGCTCTGAGGACATATAGACCTTCTTTAGTAGGGTCAACTCTTCAGAGTTTATACAGCTCATAAAGCACAGCACTGGCCATTGACTGAGAATTCAGTTTTCTGTCTTTGGACATAGTTGCATAAACTGTCAGAATAGCCATTCACTATCTCAGAAAGCATCAAAGCTGAATACAGACATTCAAATACCATGGCAATGAGCCTGGTATGAATTATATATGTTGGATTAAATAGCAGCAGCATGGATTTGCATTGGAGCTGTAACAGGAAGACCTCATCTATCTGTTCAGAAGACTCACCAGGCTCAGCTGCCCAAGAAATTAGCAGGTACACTGACTTCCAAGGATGAAGATCATTAGACCTTCAAACCAGACTCTTGGTATGTGATTTAACAAAGTGCTCTTATAAAGACTCATTTCAGGTGAGTAATGCAACAATGATTTGTGAACAGTTTTGTAAATCTAACCAATGAGTTCTTCAATTTGCTTTTATCTCTGGTGGGCTTCATAGTTCATGAGCTTTTGCACAATACCAAATATTTGTGAAAATGTTTGCAAATTCCGAAAGCTCCATAAATTGTAACATGCAGGGACTGTGCCTCTGAAATCAGCTGCAGAAGTGCAAAGTTGGTCTCCTGTTTTAAAGAGGTTGTTATCCAGTCAGAAAATAGAAAGAATACAATGTGACACCTCGGCTAGCGTGTTGTCAAAGTGAACAGTTTGCAAACAACCCATTGGTTGAAGTCTGTGTAAATACACAGTTAATATTATCTGCAATAAATCATTGGGTCGCTCTTGTCATTGCAGTGCCCTGTTTTATAACTATCACATCTGTGCCAACATTTTTGCGATGTGAGAAAACATTGCAGTTAGTAGGTGAACTTTTTATTTCTCAGTAGGCATGAAAGAGGATGTTGAAAATTAGGTTTCTTCCTGACTCTGCTGGCAAGAATACAAGGCACACACAAGAGACTTTCAATGTCCCTCTGGGAAAAATGCCATTATCAACCAAACCATAGCAGTTTGTCCAAGCTACCCTAAAGGAGTCCTTGCCAGAAACACCTGTTAACAATCAGTACTTGTTAATGTTTCGTGATTATTACCCAAGTCTGCTATTGATGTACCAATCTCCAACAAGAGAATGGAACTTGTGACAAACATTAAGTGCACATAATGAATATCATGAGCACCTAGATCTGCAGAGGCCAAGGCACATCTTTCTCTGGAAATCTGATGTAAACTACATGTGGATAAAATTAAGCTCAGCACAGAAGGAATAATGAAGAGTGATGACTGATGTCATTGCTTTGTGACTCCCTTCTGAGAATTGTTCTTAGGGAAGATAAATTGGACCGGGATGAAACATCAACTCCCCTTCAGTGCTCACTTATCACAGAACCATAGAAGATTAGGGTTGAAAGAGACCTCGAGAGGTGATCTAGTCCAACCCCCTCCTCAAAGCAGGATTAACCTCAACAAAGTCATGCCAGTCAGGGCTTTGTCAAGCCTGGCCTTAAAGCTTCTAAGGATAGAGATTCCACCACCTCCATAGGCTACCTCTTTCAGTGCTTCTCCAGCCTGATAGTAAAATAGCTTTTCCTAATATCCAGCCCAGACCTCCCCCAACTGCAGCTTGAGACCATCGAGAATAGCCTGGCTCCATCCTCTTTGAAACCCCCTTTGGGGTAGTTGAAGGCTATCAAATCCCCCCTCACTCTTCTCCAGACTAAATAAGCCCAGTTCTCTAGGCCTTTCATATGATTAAATGCCCCAGCCAGGCCCAGCCAAAGAGTTTGCAGGGCCCAAGGCGTCATGCTATGGTTGGCTGCATCACATGGCCAGGCAGCTCCCAGCCAGGGTAACAAGTGAGCAGCTGGGTGGCGGGGGGCTCTGAAGTTACAGGGCCCAAGGCAACTACCTTGCATGCCCTGCCTTAAGGCAGGGCCTGGCCCCAGCCCTCTAATCATTTTTGTTGTCCTCTGCTGGACACTCTCCAATCTGTCCACATTCCTTCTGTAGTGGGGGATCCAAAACTGTCCGCAGTACTCCAGATGTGGCCTCATCAGTGCCAAATAGAGGGGAATAACCACTTCCTTCGATCTGCTGGCAGTCATCCTATGAATGCAGCCCAATATGCCATTAGCCTTCTTGGCTACAAGGGCAGACTGTTGACTCATATCCACTTTCATTGCAATCCATTGCAATCTTCAATTCCTTTTCTGCCGAACTACCACATAGCCAGTTGGTCCCCAGCTGTAGGAATGCATGGGACCCTTTCATCCTAAATGCAGGACTCTGCACTTGTCCTTGTTGAAGATTATCAGATTTCTTTTGGCCCAATCCTCCAACTTGTCTAGGTTACTCCAGAACTTATTTCTAGCCTCCAGTGTATCTACCTCTCTCCCCAGCTTAATGTCATTTGAGAACTTGCTGAGGGTACCACCCATCCCATCATCATTAATAAAGATGTTGAACAAAACCAGCCCCAGAACTGACCTCTGGGGCACTTCACTTGATACCAGCTGCCAGGTTGGCATCAAACCGTTGATCACTATTGGTTGGGCCTGATGATTCAGACTGCTTTCTAGCCACTTTATAGTCCATTCATCCAAGCCATACTTCTTTAACCTGCTGGCAAGAATACTAGGGTATTCCTTCTCAGTTTGGAGACTGCAAAAGAAATAGGAGAGAAGTATATAGATGGCTACAACTGTGGAACTCCTTGTAAATGCAGCACCCCTGAGACGTAAAGGCAGCAGATACACCACCACCTATTCCCACTGAAATGATATACAAGATCCAGGTCTGTCAGAAAGGGAGCCCCCTTGCTGGAGAGACACATTCCAAGAGCTTGATGGAAATGATGGAGAATCCAGGCTATATAACTCTGTCTAGCCAATCCAATTAAGAATAACACTTTGGATGGCAAATTTTGTGCTGACCTAAAGGAGACATTGAACTGTTCTGTGATTATTTGTCTCTTTCAAGAGAATGTATATATTGCATTTAGCATGGGGGTTAGATGCCTAGGTGCTTTTGGAAATTCCACTCGTCATCTAACTGCATCTTTAGATGCCTAATTAATCCCATTTTCAAAAGGGCCTTCAGTCACTTGGTCACCTAAGTCCCTATGATGTGGGATGGTGTTATGTGATATCTATGGCATAGCAGAGTTTCAATTAAACTTGGGCTTCTGAGTCACATCAGCATAATTGAAAACTTTACCATATAAGGTCCAAAGCTTTGAGATGATCTGTTCTTGTTCTATTGCAGTCTGTCTCAAAGCAGAACCTGCTTTACTGATTCAATGCAATAGGCTAGTGATGTGTGTTATATATTAAAACTTGTATATAGTATTGAATGAGCCTCAAAATTGTACACCTGTGAGCTTTACCACAATACAACATAAATAGGTTGAAATGTTAATTAAAGATAGTCATATAAAACACCTAGTTGCTATGATATAGTCCCACCAGCATGTCCACTGTCCATGGAAATTATGCTTATTCTTATCTCCTTGAAGTCTCTTGAAAGTAATGGAGGATAATCAACTGATATTATTTATAAGGGATTTGATAAAGTCCATCCAGAACAAGTTATTAAGAAACTAAGCAATCTGAGAGTAATGAGTCATGGACTTGAAACTGATTAAGAAATAGACAACAGAGAAAAGGAATAAATTTTCAATCCAGAATGATACGCCCCATGCTAGGACTGGCATTGTGTAACACATTGATTAATGATCTGGGAAAAGGACTGAACAGTGAAGCAGCAAAATGTTCTGATGGCACACCGTAATTTAAAAAGTCTCAGGGGGTAGCTGTGTTAGTCTGTAACTTTAAAAGCAATTAGTAGTCCTGTGGCACTTCAGAGACTAACAAAAGTATATAGAATCATGATCTTTCATGGGTAAAACCCACTTCATCAGATTCTGATATAATCTAAGGCTATAATCAGATTCTGATGAAGTGGGTTTTACCCACGAAAACTCAGAATTCTGTATATTTTTGTTAGTCTCTAAGATGCCACAGGACTTCTCACTGAGCATAATTTAAGTTAGTAAACAGTCGGAAAGTCTGACTACTGAAGGAATAAGTACATTAGGCAATTGACCAGTGCCGTGGGAGATGAAGTCCAATGTAGATGAGTGATGTCATTGTAACTATCCATTTAGAACACCCGTTGGTGGGATCTAAATGAATTGTATGGGATCTAAATGAATTGTAACCATTCAGAAGAAAGATTTAATGATATTGAAATCAAAGGGGCTATGTCCACAGATTCATAGAATGTCAGTCATAGTGTTTTAGGCCAGAAGAGATTGTTGCACCCAGCCCAATAGGGCCCTAATTCATGATCCTGGGTACTAGGTTCTACTATAATACAATAAAAAGCTTCTTAGCATATGTGCAATGTGCCTCAGATGGCATGTGATCAGGACTCATCACCAAATTTGGTCTGCTGGTTTGATCACTAACTTCCCTGGTCTAGGCTGGGTAACTGATTGTGAATGCAACACAAATATCTGGATTCCACAAATGAAGGTCGAGGCTCTAAATTTCTGTGTTTTCCAATATTTGGTGCTGTTTGATTATATGTTAGGTTTACCTTATCTCAGAATGTTCTGGTTTTTCCATATTTATTAGTTTACAAATAATTCTTTCCAGGTTTCTTTCCTCTTAAGTTATCGTCACCTGTTTACAATCCAAACTGCATCATAACTGAATTTTTTATCTGGGGATATTTAGAGCGAATACAATTATGTGCAATTATCAGACTTTCTTATAACATTGCAATGGTAATGTAAGTTAATTCACACACCAGTGTACTTTCGAAGTAGTACGAGTTACTAGGTAAACCCCAGTTCCAGATTAAGGTATGATGAGGCCCTAAAATATATCAATTTTAAGAGGCCCCATAACATTACCAAAAAATGAAATTTAGTATTTCTTTTCTATTTATAGACCCCCTCATAACCTGAGGCCCGAAATTGTAATTTACTTAGCTTGTACATAAATCTTGTACTTGTCAACCCTCAAAGTTATTTAAAAAATGCCATTAATTAAAGTGACCAACAACTTCGTTATTCTAAACTCCACTCTTCTATCCTGAAATGTAATGAATTCCAGTTCCTAATTTGAAAAACAAAAGTAGCACTGTAGATAACACGAAATCAGAGCAAAGGAACTTACGGTAACTTGTAAGCATTTTTCATCAAAAAGAAATTCTAATTGGTGCAGCAGGTGGCGCTCTTTCGTTTTCTTTCTTTTCAACTGACTGTCAAATGGATTTTGGAAATGAAGTTCGTATATTTCAAATAAATTTAGTAAAAATGTAAATGAATATTTATTTCCCTAATTGAATATAGTATATTGTGAAATCATTACTGTCACAGTGCATTTTAGTTTATATAAATGTCTAAGTAAAGAAAATATATAAACCTAAATTGACTTGAACAATTTGAAAGTGATAGCAGACATCTGTGTTCAATAACATTACTTAGGTAAGCAGTGTTTAACAGTTCATGTGAAAGGGAGCAGAGTAATAGAAACGGGTATTTTTCTGAACACTTAAGATTGCTGTTGTTTACAATAGAGTTTAGTAGATAATTTAGCTTTTTCCAATTTGATGAAAAAGAAGCCTATTGCAGCTAAGTTGCAAAGTGATCTAGTGTATATGTTTTTGGTCAGCTTATTTAAAAAAAATCAGTCTTGGGAAGGTGCTGAATGCCTTCAAGTATCTCTCAAATCAGGAAATTGACAGGACCCTTACATGACACTGTTGCCATACCTATAATCCCAGTCTAGGAAAGTGCTTAAGCATTGTTTATGACATATACTACGGTAAGTGACTAGTCTACTGAAGTCACTGTCGTCAACACTCACATGGTGTCTGGACACCCCAGTTCAATCCAAGTCCCCATTGTGTTAGGCATTATATAAATCTAGAGCACAAGATGGTCCCTGCTGAAAAGCGCTAACAATCTAGGAAAATGTCTGTCCAGAGACTTAGTGCATGGCGACCCAGTGTGTGACTATAAGCAAACCAGTTTGGCACACACTGAGGGTATGTCTACACTACAGCGTTATTTCAAAATATCTAATTTCAAAATAGTTAATTTGAAATCGCTTATTTTGAAATAACACGTTCACACACAAAATGCATTTTGGAATAGCATTTTTCTATTTCGAAATAGCACGTCCACACTGAGTGGATGTTAAATCGCATTTAAGGCTGGTTGGAACCAGTTCCAGCAGGGCATCAAGTCAGGAGTTACTTTGTGTGGCCGCTGCCTGAGGCTATCTGAGGCCTGTGCTTCAAGGGACCCCCCCGGACAGCCGATTCTCAGGTTTCCCTGCTTGTTTGCCTACCTCAATGAGGGACAGCAAAGCATTTTGTCTCTGCGTGCTCTGGTTGCCCTCACTTGGGACACCACAGCACTCTGCAACATGGAGCCAGAGCTGCCCCTGGGCACTCTGGTGCTTCTCGTGGATGTGTTGCTGTGAGCCTGGCTTCACTTTCTGTAGGCTGCCATCTGGGAGGTCCATCGGGGGGCTGTCAGTATCCAGGAGGCCCTGTGGGAGAGCTTCCACCCTGAGGAGCACTAAGAGCCTCCCTGGTCTGCCCCACTGGGGGCTTGTGCCTCATTCCTCCCTCACGTCCTTCCACTTACCCCTCCCTAACCCCCCTTCCTGATGTCAAATAAAATACATGTATTTTCATGAACACAAACTCTCTTTATTTAACAAAAGGGGGGGGGGAGACTGGGGAAAGGAGGTGGGAGAGGGGAGGAGAGAGGATGGGAGAGGGGAGGGGGAAACCTGGAAGGGGGAAGCAAGGGGAAGAAGCAGGAGGGGAAGCTCAGGGCTCAGGACTGGGGGTCTCGCCGGACCAACTTGATTTTCATGCGAACCTGCTCCTGCTCCCACTGGCAGCTATCCTGCCATAGATGGCCATGTACCCCGCCTAGTGCAGAGATCATGGATGTTGGGGACATCCCCCCAAACCTGAATAAGGTCCATGATCTCCGCCCTGGACCAGGAAGGCCCCTGCCTTCTCTGGGCCCTAGCAGGCTCCTGGGAGCTGGCAGACTGGTCCTGGGGAGCGGTGGAGGGCTGGCTGCCAGTGGCTTGCTGGTTCATGTTTTGGGGCCACTGGGTCAGGGGCAGTGACTGCTGGCTCTGGGCGGGCAGGCTTGGAGCTGGCACAGGCACTGTGGCCAGACTCTAACCCTTAAAGGGCTCCAGGGAGGGGGGGAAGGAGAGGAGTTTTCCTCGTTGTGCCCAGAGTGGCCAGCAGGGCACCCTGGGGAGGGCTGGAGGCCCCCTATTTTGAAATAAGCATCTACACAGGGCTTATTTCAAAATAGCAATTTTGAAATTGGTGCTATTCCTCATGGAATGAGGTTTACCAATTTTGAAATAAGCCCTCCGCTATTTCGATTTAATTTCGAAATAGCGGTTTTGCTGTGTAGACGCTAGGAAAGTTATTTTGAAATAACGGCTGTTATTTTGAAATATCTTTGCTGTGTAGACATACCCTGACTGGCCCTGTTGACCCTGCTATCAGCTTGCATGATGGAATTTTAGTGTTTAGTGGCAGGGTCCAGCACAGCCAATTAACATGCTAGTCTTTGTGTAGACAAACTCTAAATAAACAATATTGAGAGTTGGTAGGAAAAGAAAAAAAGGCACCGTGCAAAGTGACTTGATCAAGGTCATGCAACAAGTCTGAGGTAGAATCAGGAATAGGTTCCAGATCTTCTGAAGCCCAATTCAGTGCCATATGTGCTTTCAGTGGGGCTATTGATTTACTTATACGTTAAGCACATGTTTAAGTGGTTTATTGGCTATAGACCTTGGCAGCCTATTCTAAAGAGCGAATACATGATGACAAAAAGTTCAGGTGGCATTTTAAATGACCACACAAAAAATGCCATTCCTAATGCACTGATATCCCTCACAATTTGTCTCCAAATTAATCAGCATTGCATAATGTTATCTTTTCCTCGTCAGATTTCTCACAAACAGCTTTTGGTGAGTAGTCATTATTTGACATTTGAAATTCAAGCTATGTTGTTTCAGGTCAGTCACATGATGTTTTTCTATCCACTGAATGACCATCACTTTCAGCTCAAATACTGGGGTGTATAAAATTGTTTTCTGTTAACCTTCATGCATATGAATATGAGACTCCCTTTCTGTGATTATTTGTACTAATAAAATTGGGTGCGAAGGGGGAACACAAAACAGGAGGGAGCATCGTTGAAGTGAATTTATTAAAAGATTTTAATTACTGGAAGTACTGGGGGGGTTTGCATTATTCCCCACAGTTAAATGTGCATTTGGCAATCTCACGTTAAAACTTTTGATTAATCATAGATATTGGAGATGAAAAGCATCTGTTAGATCAATTCAAAATTGTTTCCCTACCAGATATAGATTATTTGTCAGTTCTGGAATTGACATACTGTATACAACCTAAAACCAGTCTAGAACCACATCTCATAAATCAGGTTCATGCAGGAAGAGTCTTACCCACCACAGATATTGCCTCCACCCTCCAACTCAAGGTCTTTTCTATGTTTCTGGAAATCAGTGGCATCTGTTACAGTTTCTTAATCAGCTCCTAAGTATCTAACCAAATGAGAATGTAAGCACTCTTTCCTCACTGCAGACTTAAGAAGTGACTTTACTATCCAGCATTCTAGCCATTTATTTACACTTTCTTGATGCATTTCTTATTAGTTATTGATAATGATGTTGATATTATAGTTATGTTATTTTGTTATTGCTGGACGAGGAATTAAATAAAAATCTGGCCATGAGTACTACAATGGGATTCAATAGATGTTGTCCCTTTTGAAAATCTGGTCCTTATTATTATGAACTCGCTTCAAAATCTGGCCCAACTCTAGGTGCTGAGAAATCTAGACTGGAGCTCCATTTGAAAATGATCACAAATGTACAGTTTATGTTTGGTTTGGTTTATTTTTATCGTTAAGGGATCTAGAGAACTACGCCAAGACACAAACGTAAAGTGACAAAAGTAGGCTTCACAGCAATGCAATTCATCTACTGGCAGAATGGGAAGGGGTATGTTTCCATAGCTGGGGGAGGGGGAGAGTCCAAAGAGAGAAGGTCAAAAAACCCACCCTGAGCCAAGGCCATTAGACATATGTAGTGCCAAAACTATACAAGTTATACAACTTCAGCATGGACATCAATTTTCTTAACCCTTTCCAGCCTGAGCTTACTGAAATCAATGTAGTGAGCATTAGCTCCGGTCCTTAGATAGCTGGCATTACACAGCTGTTTGTATCACCTAAGACTTTGGATACTGGACTCAACACCGGGCATATGGACAATTTCTGACCATAGGCCCAGGCTGGTCAAGAGCAAATTCTCTTGGGTTCCATTGATAGACAGTGATCGCTCCCCCACCACCGCCCCATCCACATTAAGCTCAGGTTAATTCTGTCTCTTGCTCCACTTTCTGGCCAGGGCAAGAGCACTGTGTTATTCACCATGTACTTATTGTGCCAATGCAGCAAAATGATGAAATTAACTGTTTTTCAAAATTTCAAATTGAGGCTTTTTAACTGGAATTGTTGCATTAAAATTGGGTTAACTCCAGCCTAGGGTGTTTCAGCAACATAGCTAATGTTAGAGCATAAGAACAGCCATACTGGGTCGAACCAAAGGACCATCTAGCTCAGTATCCTGTCTTCTGACAGCGGCCAATACTGGGAGTCCCAGAGGGAATGAACAGAACAGGCTATCTTTGGGATGCTTTGCCAAAGGATGCTGTGAAGACCAGGACTTTAATGGGGTTCAAGCAAGAAATTAAGCCTCTGTTTGTCGGAGGCTGAAAATGGGTGACAGGGGAGGGATCACTTGATGATTCCCTGTTTCTTTTCACTCCCACTGTGGCATCTGGCATTGGCCACTGTCGGCAGACAGGATACTGGGCTAGATGGACCTTTGGTCTGACCCAGTATGGCTGTTCTTATGTTCTTAACCAAGTGATCCATCCTCTGTCACCCATTCCCAGCTTCTGGCAAACAGGCTAGGAATACCGTTTCTGCCTGGCCCGGCTAGTGGATCAGTGAGTATTGTTAATCTCATGGTCATGCATTATCAACCCTGACTCACTGAATAATATATTAATCCACACATACGCCCACAGATGCCTCTTCACCTTTCAATTTGGCTCTTAAAATATGCATTAGGCATATATCTTTTCAAATGTCTTTCTTTATTGAGTAATTTCCTCATTTCATTCTCTGGACAGCAGCTCAGATAGCAGATCTGGTATGGAGTTACATGGCAGTTTTTTAAACCCAGTCTGCATTTGTTCATCAAAGGGTGCAGAAGTGGCAATGGCATGATCAAAGGTGAGATCTCGGTACACATTTCCCCAAAGACTAATTCAACGGGGCAAAACTGGGGGAGCATGAAAATGTTCAGATTGCCATGAGTGAGAGTCAAGACAACATCCATACTGCCTTTCTGGTATTGGCATTACAACAATGCATAGTTTTCTGTTGTCCTGGAACCACTCAAGCATATAATAAATAGGGTACAAGTGATTGGAAATGTTCATTTTAAGCCGGTGTTTCCATAACTCCTTTTCCTAGTTGAGCTTAGCAATGTATTTCCCAAGTGTCAACAGAATGGCTGATGTGTCTCTTGATTTTACAAAGTATCCACCCCACTTGAGCCCTTCTGGTTGCCTGATAGACTGTTTGGCACAATATTCATTTGGTCTCTAAGCTCCGGTCATTTTCCCTTTCCTTAGCATGAAAGAAAAAAGCAAACTTTAAGCCCTACATTTTCCAAATGTCCTTAATCACAAATTCTTCATGCACAGTTGGAGATGCTGAGGACCTGACTTTCAGAAAGGATGAGCGTTCCCTGCCCCTATATGCTTCAGTTAGCATGCTGGTGTTCTGAATATTAGACCTCAGCTGCCTCAAATTGGGTTTTCAAACTCCGAGGTGCTCACAAATAGTGGAGCCTCTTGAAAGCAGAAGTTGAAATTACAATTGCACTAGGAACCCCATCCCAATGACTATGGGTATGTCCAGGCTGCAATCACAGAGTGTGATTTTTGGGTATTAGAGCAGTGAATTCACAGCCTCGTGCATTTCAGCACAGGGTGCACAAGCCCACCCAGAACCCTGGGGAATTACACATGGAACTAACCCATGTGGAAGTGCATGCTGTCACCTGCACTAACTAGATTCAAGCTAGTGTGGGTATGTCCGCACATGCTCCAATCACACCCCATGACTGCAGTATAGACATATCCTTAGGAACACGGACTCCTACTCAGCAAAGCATTTAACTCTATATTTAAATTGGAATAAACCTAAGTGCTTTGTTGAATAGGGATGGATTGAAGCATATTCTTAGGTTCTTTGCTGAAGTATGGCTAATGTTCCAACCTGCAGTTTTCACACAGGAGGAGTTGCGGTACACCCATGAGTCGTGTGCCTTGCCGGGACAGCCCACACTGATGTCCATGAACTGGCCCCGGTGGTCAGACACGGCCTGCAGGACCACGGAGAAGTACCCCTTGCGGTTAATGTAGAGGGAGGCCTGGTGTTCTGGGGCATGGATGGGGATGTGCATCCCGTCGATTGCCCCCCCCCCCCCGCAGTTGGGGAAGCCCAGGGCGCCGAACCCCTGGATGACCACGTCCAGGTCAGTGAGGTGGACGACTCTGCGGAGCAGCACCCTGTTGATGGCCTTGACCACCTGCAGAGAGACACACAAAACTGAGGGTCACTGGGGTGCCTGGGAGTGTTCGTTCCCCGCCACTGCCCCCGCGCCCCATTCCCAGGAGCAACCCCCACTGCAATCCTGGCTACTGCAGGCAGTCTGTAGCGCGTCTGGGACAGACCAAACCCTCCCATGGAGGGCACTTACACCACCTCACCCCCGTTTTCCCTGGGGCAGCCCATCTCCTCCTTGCAGCCCCCCCTCCTAGCCCAGTGGCCGAAGACTGCCGTATCTGCATGAGCACTGCTCCGACGGTGGATCTCCCCACGCCAAACTGGTTGCCAACGGATCGGTAGCTATCCAGCGTGGAAAGCTTCCATAGGGCGATGGCCACCCGCTTGTGGAGGGGAATGGCAGGCCTCGTGTGTGTCCTGCCGCTGCAGAGCAGGGGCAAGCCACTCACAGAGCTCCAGGAAGGTGTCCTTCATCCTGAAGTTCTGGGTCCACTGTTGGTCTCCCCAGCGCTCCAGGATGATGTGGTCCCACCAGTTGCTGCTTGTGTCCAGACGCCAGATGCGGTGGGGCACGCTGGCATCCGGGCACTGCTGCTGCTCCTCCATGGCCCCCAGGGGGTGCAGGGGGAGGGCCAGGGGGCTGGCCTGCAGCAGATGGTGCCAGGCAGCCTCCAGCAATTGCTGCCAGGCTTGCAGCAACACGTTCAAAATGAGCACCAGAGTGCCCAGGGGCAGCTCTGGCTCCATGGTGCAGAGTGCTGTGTGTCCCAAATGAGAGCGACCAAAGCACGCAGAGGGGAAAACGCTTTGCTGTCCCTCAGCGAGGTAGGCAAGCAAGCAGGAAAGCTGAGAACCGGCTGTCCAGGGGGGGTCCCTTTAAGTACGAGCCTCAGATAGCCTCAGACAGCAGCCACACAAAGCAACTACTGACCTGATGCCCTGATGGAACCGGTTTCAGCTGCCCTTAAATGTGATCCAGCATCCAATCAGTGTGAATGCGCTATTTCAAAATAGCAAAACGCTATTTCGAAATAGATTTTGTGTGTAGATGTGTTACTTCGAATTAGCTTAATTCGAATTAACTATTTCGAATTAAGTTAATTCGAAATAGCGCTGTAATGTAGACATACCCATAGTGAGTAGCATGTTCATTTATTCCTGATGGTGCAGTATGGAAGGTGTCGGATGCAGTAAGTGCTGGCCCATCCCCTGAACTGTTACTGGTATGTGTTTTTCTGTGCCATTGGAGGTATCCGAATCACATATAAGTTTGCATAGGAAAATGGAGCTGAATTGGATCAGCTCATTTTCTCACAGGCTTGTGCAGCATGAATCTGTCTGATACGCTGGGTCTTTCAAGGTGTCATTGAGATTCACCAGGTCCAGTGTTCAACTGTTGCCGAAGACCTTTAAGTGTTCACAGTGAATTGCAGAGTAGCATTAAGCCAGATGGAGAAGGTGAAGTAATTGGGATCCTCTTGATTTGCCATAACAGTGTTGTTATTGATGGTAAAATAAATATTTTGGCATTCGGTTTAGACTTCACCCCCTACCATGATTAATGTGATTAATATCTTAAAGCATGAAACAGTTTGTGCAGGTACAAGCACACTTACAAAAATAGCATTGTAGTAGTCCCTACAATGGGCCACCTTCTGAATAATATAAACCTTAATTTACTTTTTTTATAATCTGAGTGGACTTCTTAACTATATCTAAGGGAATTGGGGTGAGGAGAAACATTGCTTAATTCAGCCATTGCCTCTTTAATATCAGTTTGGAAACATGGAAACCATATGTGGGCTGTTCGTTAATAAAATAAAATGCCAAAATGTGGCAGCTGAAGCTATTGCACCCAAAATCTAATTGCACATATGCTCCTTTTCTTGCTTATAATCAAAACATTTTAAAATGTTTGATATTCAGACTAGGTATAACTATTGGACTCAGTTATTTTAGAAAATGATTTTATATGGAAAGAATGTGTGCAGGACAATCTAACAACAATAGGAAAAGCAAACTGTATCTATAAACACACACACAGCACCAATTGACAACATTTCACTCAAGCACAAAAAATTTCACTCAAGCACCTAAAATATTGGCTCCACTGAAGCCAATGGATGTTTTACTGTTGACTTTGATGGAGCCAGGATTTCACCCGCTGAACCCAAATTCAGTGCCTTACCTTTCCTCCCCTTTATCCACAGACCAGGAATCATAGTAGCAATAGCAATGGAGACTTCCTCATGCTACCCAGTGGATGCGCTTCAACTCTGTGATGGGGTGACCACTAGAGCTCAGAAGGTAATTCATTCTCCATGTCCATTCCAACCGTATGAGACCGAGAAAAGGTAGCTAACTGTGACAGTGATTTGTGTGACATTTACATTTGTTCTCTAGGAAGTGGATCTAGACCAGGGGTGGGTAATAAGGAGCCCACGGGCTGGATGTGGTTCACCAGAATTAGCCCCTGGCATGCCATCAACCCTTATTTACCTGCACAAATGCAGGTACAGCTGCTTGCAGCTCTCATTGACTGTGGATTGGGAGCTGTGGGAAATGGTGTCCTGGTCCGTGCCACTTCCTGCAACTCCCATTGGCTAGGAACAGCAATCTGCAGCCAACGGGAGTGGGAAGCAGCTGTATCTGCAGACGCGCAAGTAAATAAAGTGCTGGTGGTCTAAAAGGGGCTAACCGTGGCAGACTGCCTCTGGCTTATTGCCCAGCCCTGCTCTACAGACTGAGCTAAAGACAGGTCTTTAGCTGAGGGCTGTGGCAGACATGCTGACCAATAGGTTAGACTAAGACTTGTCCATAAGGAACATTTGACCACATCACAAAACTACCATGCAAGAAGACATATTTCAATTTGATGTAAATGAAGTTTCACCTGATTACATCAAGTCCAAATATAGCCCAATGTGGCACCATCTGTTTGACTCAAGTAGCGGGTGTGTTGCACAATTCAAAGATAGCTGAAATGCCCGGTCAGAACCTATTCTAGGCCCGCTCAAAACTGTCAGTCATTTGCTTTGTAGTCACTGCAAAAGTCACTCCCAGAGGAAATACTAATTTCCTTTTCCTCCAAATTAGCAATGGGAAAGAGTAAAAAGTTTTTGGAACCATCGAAAAATGCAAGCAGAGGTTAAAAGTAAGATTTTCAAATTGTGAATTGTGAGCACATTTCTAGAAATATGAGTGAACTAGCCAATTAGCCCACCATAAGACGGGATTTTCAGGTCTCTCCTCCACGTCGGTCTTCTCTCCAGAGTCTCCGGTCTCTCGCTCCATCTCTCTCTCTCTCTCTCCTGCTCCTCCTACTGCCTTCCCCCCCCCCTCAGCTCTCCTCCGCCTTCTGCCTCTCTCTCCGTCTCTCCCTTTCTCTTCTCCTCCTCCTCCTGCCTCTCACTCTCTCTTCACTCTCTTCTGTCTCCATCAGGGATGCACGCTCATCCAGGCCCCTCCCCCTGGGTGTGTACTTCACCGCCCCAACCCCCTTTGCCTCCCGCCATGGCACTTGGCTGACTTCTGCGCCGCTCAGCTGGGCCACCGTGCGGGAGCAAGCGGTGCAAACAGCCTCTCTCTCTCTTCTCCTCCTACTGCCTCGCCCTCTCTCTCTCTCAGCTCTCGTCCGCCTCTTGCCTCTCTCTTCATCTCTCTCTCTTTCTCTTCTCCCCCTCCCGCCTCTCACTCTGTGTTTCTCTTCTCCTCCTCCTGCTGTGTCTCTCTCTCTCACTGTCCTCCGCCTCCTCTGTTCTCCTCTCTGTCTCCTCCACATCCTCTGTGTCTGCTCCACTTTCCTCCTTTTGATTCTGGAGCCATTTCCTGATGTCAGAGACTCACGCTCGTCCAGGCCCCGCCCCCTGGCTGTTCCCTCTGGGTGGCGCTGTTGCCTCCCGCCGTGGCACTTGGCTGACCCCTGTGCTGCATGGGGAGCGTAGACCCCAAACAGCCGCTTGCGCCACTTGCTCTCGCACGGTGGCCTGGCTGAGCGGTGCAGAAGTCAGCCGAGTGCCACGGTGGGAGGCAACAGCGCCGCCCAGAGGGAACAGCCAGTGTTTTAGCATTACAGTCACAGACATTGGGCTACTATATGAGTAAATATGTTATGATAAATAAAAAGGTTTTTTTTAAAAGAGCTAGAGAGTAAAACTAATGTTATGCTTAAGGAACCTGAATGGGACTCAGGAGATCTCAGTTAAATATCTCTCTCTGCCACAGATTTCATCTGTAACCTTAGGCAAGTCACTTAAACTTTTTATCTGTTTTAGTTCCCCAGCTGTAAAAAGAAAAGTAGCATTCCCTTTTCTCCACCAATTGTTTGTTTGTTTAAATCCTACATTGGTTAAAGCAGGGATTGTCTCTGACTATGTATATTACATTGCACAATGAGAACAATTAGGCACTAGTGTAATGCAATTGATAATTATAAACAATAAAATACTATGAGGCTAATGAACACTTTGGGGAGGGGGGTGATCAGTTAAAAATAGTTTGGAAAGTGAAAAGCTTATGTACAATGGCAATGCCGGAATACCTGTAAGTCATATTGGCCCATGTTTATTTTTCTCTGTGATAAGTTAGACAGAAACTAGTAAAAGCAATAATAATAATAATTCAAACCAAGCAGCCAAAGAAATGAGTGAAGTCAGATGAAAGATGATAAACTGGTTTGATGAGATGAAGAGTTTACCTATTTCAAATGCTTAACTTAAAAAAGATCAGTTTTATAGAAAATTCTTTTAAAAAAAAAAAGAACTAAAAAGAAAAGAAAAACATGCCACAGCCAATAATTTGTGAAAAACTGTGGAGACTGGCACTTCCAAATGCTTGGCTGGTTATTAAGCCAATTTTTATTTAGTCCACTATAACTGTTGGAGGGGCTGTGATTCCCAACTGTTTCACATCAGAGAATGAAAACAACTATAGCCCAGCCAAGACCACATTGGTGACTGCCAGCCCTTTATGTGCCAAACATGAAAGCAACAAGTTCAGATGCTTTGATCCTTGCATTTTTGGAGTTAACCCAGATTTTTTTTTTTAAATCATGTTAGGACAACATACATTATAACTGGAAATCAATCAATAGCACGGTGACCTTCAAACGCAGTAAATGTTTGGAGTTAGTTTCTGAGCATGTAATCTAAATTGGGGATTGGAAGTTGGAACAGATCCTAACCCAACAGAAAAATGTGTAGTTTTAAAATCTGGAGTCTCAAGGAAGCAACAAATGAAAGTTTAATTGTCTAGAAAAATAAAATCAGGCATGTGAGACCCATTCTGATGTCAAAAGCTGCAAATGTCCAAGCAACAGAGCAGCACCACTGAGCCATCCCTCCCTCCAGAAATTTCAAAGGATAAATGGAATTAGGGGAAGATATAGGGACCAGATTTTGAGTTTCCTCTCCCACTCTGGGCTGAGGATAATGAGCTGATTTAAGAGATGAAAAGCTTAGATGAAACACACTAGACCTGGCTGCTCTGCTTAAGGGATACAACCCCAGCTTTGTAGAATACGTAGCTGGAGTCAGTTTACCTTAAAGCCAAGCTTGACAGCATCCCCACAGTGGTAGGCCAATGACAGCTAACACTCCTGTTGGTTTCCCTTACTTCTTGCAAAAGGAGGAGTACTGGACATCAGCAGGACACCCTCAGAGTTCAATTTAGTGAGTCTTAACTAGACTTGCTAAATCAAACTTCGGAAGATCAATAGCAGCAGCGGCATTCTTCCTTTTAGTTTAGATAAGGTCCTAGTGCCATATCTAAAGGCAGCACCTCCTGCCAGTTAGTTGATGGAACTGCACTGGCATCAGCCTTGGGCAAAAGTGTTGTTTGCCTTTATTCCCCATAGCAGGTTTGCTGGGGAGGTAGTAAACACAGCAGGTCAGGGATAAACAAATGACAAGCCAGATTTAAAGGGCAAGTGAAAAACTCAGTTCCAGACCCCTGATAAGTTTGAAGTTAATGGGCATCTTTCCACGGACTTCATTCCGTTGACTTCAGTCAATCTGGGATCAGGCCATAAGTCATCGCCTTATGCTATGACAGTACTTCATCTTACAGTGTAACAAAAAGAAAGGGACACATTTATTTGTAACATAACTTCATTATAATCAGTGGAGTTACTTCAGGCTATTAAATGGTTTTACACATCTAGGGTCAGATTTTGATCTCATTAAGTTTTATCCTGGTGTAATTTCAGTGAAACAAAACCTGATTTCACTGATTTCAATTAGATCAAGATCATATCCCCACAGGGAAGTAGTGGCCCCAAAAGGTAATTACAAGAATTCCATGTCCGTTTATTTTTATAGTATGATTTAATTGTATTGTCACTGAATGCCAGTCTAGACAAAGTCTTGTTAAAAGCTGTAAAACACCCAGACTAGTTTTACATATTAGTAATTATGAATACTTGTTGGCACGTAATGGAATGTGCTAACACAAAAGCACTCTTACAATAACACAGCTAAAGTTACAAAACCATATCACCAGGATTTAAAAAATAAAACCCAACCTTCTCTCCAGCTAGAAAGGAACATTATTATTAGCAAAAAAAGTGAGCTTTCCGTTGGCATATGAGGCAGAAGTAATGCATGAGAGCTTTAGATGAATAAAAGCTTTCCACACACCTAAGACATCAGAATGTCATTGAGAAAAACAAAGGTGGCTTGGGGTGGCTAGTTTTGTGCTGCATGTGCTGTGGAAGGATCTGTACATATGTGTGTGAATTGCTATAGAGTTACCATTTGTTGGTTGTGCCAATAAGAAGCATAGATTTTTCAGTGTATATCCCCTACAGTGCAACACCAGCCCATTTAGATGGTATTTGTATCAGTTATACTGAAGGGTCAGACCCCTTTTATGGAAGGTACTGTACAAACAGCTAACAAAAGAAACTGTCCCTGCACCAGAGAGTTTACAGCCTATATTTCTGACATAAATAGCATAGAAAAAACACGAATCCTATTTTGGTTCACTTTCTACCCTCCACCTCTGTTTGCACCTTTCATCCACTTGTTGCATATGAGGCCTATAGGTTGTAACGCTTACAGAGTGTAACTTCCCTGGAGTCAATGTGAAACCATATGATAATTGCATTAGTTGCTGCAAGGCAAGGTGGCTTAATACACTTGTGAATTCTGACAATTCTTTACCAGCCCACAGCTCTGACTTTTGCTGCCTCATCAGCCTTCTGGGGGTGCAGAGAAGGAACCAATATTTGCCCCATAACCTAAAAGCAAAACTCAACACATACAGCGATTCACGCACCAAGTAAATATTTCAGACACATGTTGGAGCAAAACGAGAAACAGAAATTTAACAGAGAGAGAGAGAGAGAGAGAGTGTCAGCATCAGACAATGGGACTGACAACCCACAACCAGAAAGGCCACACATGAAAATAGTGCACACTTTGGTGCAGGTGCAAGGAGAGAGACACACATGAAGCAGCACAGAAATAGAAACAAAATAAAAAATTGCAAACTAAAGCTCAAAATGCTGACAAGAGCCAGGCAGACACATCTCCAATCAGCTGAGCAGCATTGCATCCAGACCAGAGCTTGAACGTATGCATTTATACCTCAAAACCTTCAGGACCTCCAAGTTAAATAGGGGGATGGAATATCTTACGCAAACTTTCCGAGGACTTTTTTGGTTTTGATATTGCTATGAGCAACTTGCACTTGTTATCTGTCCTGTGCATGAATCAAAGTAATTTGTCTCTCGGATAAAATGGACCCTAATCTAGTAAATCAGGTGCAGGCAGGGGGAAAAGCTGAATTAATCAGAAGTTGTTTAAATTTACTTCTAAATTGCCTGCACCTTAAAGTCTAACAAAACTTGTAGATGGTATCATGAGCTTTTGTGGGCACAACACACATCATCTGAAGAAGCGGGTTGTGCCCACGAAAGCTCATGATACCATCTACATGTTTTGTTAATCTTTAAGATGCTACTAGACTATTTGTTGTTTTAAAAGTTTTTCCTGTTACAGACTAACGGTATGTCTATACAGCAAAGTTATTTCGAAATAGCAGCCGTTATTTTGAAATAACTTTACCTGCATTTACACAGCCAAACCACTATTTCAAAATTAAATCGAAATAGCGGAGGGCTTATTTCAAAATTGGTAAACCTCATTCCACGAGGAATAGTGCCAATTTCAAAATTGCTATTTCAAAATAAGCACTGTGTAGACTCTTATTTCGAAATAGGGGACCTCCAGCCCTTCCCAGGGTGCCCTGCTGGCCACTCTGGGCACAACCAGGTAAACTTCTCTCCCTCCCCCCCTCCCTGGAGCCCTTAAAGGGGTAGAGTCTGGCCACAGTGCCTGTGCCAGCTCCAAGCCTGCCAGCCCAGAGCCAGCAGTCCCTGCACCTGAGCCAGTGGCTCCAGCATAAGCCAGGCAGCCAGTGCCAGCCAGCCCTCCACCGCTCCCCAGGACCAGTCTGCCAGCTCCCAGGAGCCTGCCAGGGGCCAGAAAAGGTGGGCGCCTGCCTGGTCCAATGCGGAGATCATTGACCTAATTCAGGTCTGGGGGGGATGCCTCCAATGTCCATGATCTCTGCACTAAATGGGGGAATGCAACCGTCTACAGGCAGATGGCTGCCAGCCTGGCCACCAAAGGCCACATGCGAACCCAGGAGCAGGTTTGCATGAAAATAAAGGAGCTGTGGCAGACATATGCCAGGGCCACAGGGGGCAGCTCCCAACCAGGGGCAGACACAGACCCCGGCCCATATTTTGATGTCATGGACTGCATCCTGGGGGGCAGGATGGTCCATGCCCCCCAGGTGGTCATCGACCCTGGGGCAGAGCTTGCTGCCTCCTGCTGCTCCAGCCCCTGCTGTCTCCCCAGCTACAGCTCCTCCTCCCACTCCTTCTCCCACTCCCACTTCTTCCTCCCCGCCCTCTCCACACCCCCAGGGACACCGAGACCCCCGCACCCTCTGGGAGACAGTTGGGCCAGCGAGACCCCCAACCCTGAGCCCTGAGCTTCTCCTCCCCCTACCTCCCCCTGCCAGCTCCCTCCTCTCAGGTTTCCCCCTCCCCTCTCCCACCTTCTTTCCCCAGGCTCACCTCAGTTTCATTCCCCCCCCCCACCCCAGTTTTGTTCAATAAAGAGGCTTTGTTGTAATGAACACGTCTTTTTTTGTACAGCAGGAAGGGGGGGTTAGAGAGGGGTAAGTAGAAGGACCTGAGGGAGGAATGAGGCACAAGCCCCCCAGTGGGGCACACCAGGGAGACTGTTACTGACGGCAGAACATGCTGCGAGGCTCGCAGCAACATGTCCAGGAGAAGCACCAGAGTGCCCAGGGGCGGCTCCGGCTCCATGCTGCAGAGTGCTGTGGTGTCCTGAGTGAGGGCAACCAGAGCACGCAGAGAAAAAAATGCTTTGCTGTCCCTCAGCGAGGTAGGCCAGCAAGCAGGGAAACCTTAGAACCGGCTGTCCAGGGGGGTCCCTTTAAGCACAGGTCTCAGATAGCCTCAGGCAGCAGCCACACAAGGTAACTCCTGACCTGATGCCCTGCCAGAACCGGTTCCAGCCGGCCTTAACTGCAATTCAACATCCTATCAGTGTGGATGCGCTATTTTGAAATAACAAAACGCTATTTCGAAATGTATTTTGGGTCTAGTCGCATTATTTCAAAATAACTGTTTCAAAATAAGATATTTTGAAATAACGCTCTAGTGTAGACATACCCTAACTCAGCTATCTCTCTGAAGCTTTTGAAATAAGTGGGACATGCAGATACTCCCAAGCCCTCGGGAGCTATCCAAAAAGTGTCTCATCCTGCCAGACAGAGCCCCACAAAAAGTGTCTCATCCTGCCAGACAGAGCCCCACAATTCCTACTGACTTTGCCTTATAAGACTGGGCCCTGAGTTCATAAGAAATACAGTTTCTTTCTGGGTCTCTCACAGGTTATCACAGTATTGGCTCTTAACAGTATTCCTAGCAAATCATAATAAATCAATATACCATATATGTTTTTAAAGTGCCCATCCCTACATTTCTTCCATCTTTAATCAAGAAGACAGTCACCAGATATCAGAAGCACTGCTGGTATCCCTGCAGATGTTGTGGCATCCATTTGAAAGATTCAGGATGCTCCATCTACAGCTCACCTTTGCAGGGTGCAATGTTAATTGCCATTCATCAGTGCGGCTACCTGCCGAGGGCTGCAGTTTACAAAGAGTGGTCTATCAATCAGCCAAAATATTCCCACTGTTGCCAGAAACCTTAACACCATAGCAGGCTATTACTAGTATTTAAGTGAACAATTGACCAGCACTGAAATGGTAGGGTTGGTCCATAAGTCTGCTCTGGATCCACACTTGGATCCTGGGCCTTCCCCACCCGTATGGCAGAACTGTTTCAGCATTTGATGATGTAACTGGTTATAATACAATGCAACTTTATTTCTACAGTGTCTCAGACACAAAGTGTGTCCCTAAGCCTTTTTCCATGCTGAATAGAACAATTACAGTGGGTGATGGTGGTAAAGGGGTGGTAGACTTAGTATTTGGTTGTGTTAAATATCTCATTGCTTGGGAGAAAAAAAAAGAGCTTGGGCTGAACACTTCTAATGGTGACGTCCACACTCAAGCACCTTTATCAGTGCTTGGGGACATGCATAATGTTTATCACCACTCTCCCACCCCACCTGCAGCAATGCACAGAAAGGAGGTGTGGAGGCAGGCATGAGCTGCTCCTGCAATGCAGGGGAGTCCCACAGTTGTTGCAGGATTACCCTGCCTGGCACCACAGGTCCTAGCACAGTAGCAGAGGCCATGGACACCTGCCTGCCCCCATTGCTGCTGCCAGGTAGAGAGGCTGCTGTGAGGTGCGAGGAAAGGGGAGTTACGGTAGTTGGGTCAAAGGGGATGCAGGACAAAGGCAGAAAGACTGGACAGCAAGACTAAGGAATTAATGAATAATGGGCAAGGTAGAAATATGGGAGAGAGGGATTTATTTGTGAAGGGAATATGTGGGGCTTGGCCTGGGGAGGAATACAGAATTGATGGTGTTAGCTGGAAGAGAGTACAGAACTGATGGATTTATTTGGATTGGGGAAGAGCATGGAATTGGCATCTTTTATGGGTAACAGAAGCATATTGTTAGAGTCATATGTAGATCAGAAAAACTTGGAGTGAGTAAAAAATCTTGGCAGCACATCACTAACTAGACAGTGTGTTTTATTATCTGAAAGAGAAAATAACACAGAACCAGACTATTGCCTTCTTCTGTCTGTCTGAGCTGATGCCTCTCGCATTTCATTTCCTCATGTTAGCAGTGTTATAGACATCTCTGGGGTACTCCACAAAGGTGGAACCTGGGAAATCTGCAGGAGCGTTCAGTGGGAGGTCAGGAATTTTTAAGAGGTATCATTGAAGAGTGGCGGGTCATGTTCCTTGTAGTCATCTTGTCAGGACATTGTCAAATCATAGTTCATAATCTTTTTAAATAATCTATGTGCCTATTAAACTCAATCTTTATCCATCAAACTGAATTAAATAGAAATGTATTGGACAAGTTCAAGGGCTAAAAAAGTCTCCCAATTAAGACAAATCAATTTGGTTCTGACCAGCCTTGTTAAGATAGTAACCACTATATATGACAGCTTAATTACTACCTGTTTGCCAAGTACCTGAAATGAATTTTGATTTAGTTAAATGCTTGCATTAAATGTCCGTGCTTCCTTGTGAAATAACTGGTATCAAATTCCTTGCCAGATGATGTTGTGAAGGCCAAGACTATAATAGGGTTAAAAAATGAGCTAGATAAATTCATGGAGGATAGGTCCATCAAAAGATATTAGCCAGTATAGGAAAGGATGATCTCTCTAGTCTCCGTTTGCCAGAAGCTGGGAATGGGAAACAAGGGATGGATCACTTGAGGGGTTGATGATAATTTGTTCTGTTCATTCCCTCTGAGGCACCTGGCAGTTGGAAGACAGGACACTGGGTTAGATGAACTTTTGGTCTGACCCGGTATGGCCTTTCTTATGTCCTTAAATTCTACAGTATGATGAAGTGACTAAGCGCTAGGCTAAAATTCAGGATACCTGGATTCTTTTCCCAGTTTTACTGCTGTGTGCCCTTAGGCAAGACACTGTACATCAGTTTCCCCCTGTAAATGAGGATAATGATATTTACTCCTTTGTAAAGCACTGTAAGATCTACTGATGAAAATTACTAGACAAGCACCAGATATTTATTATTGCTAAAGCAGCAGTACCTGAAAAGCATAATTTGGTATGAACTCTTGTCGAGGCGAAGCAATACAGTATATTGTAAAACAAGCTATATTTTTAAAATGTTCCCAGTAGAGCATTCTCCTTAGTGATTTTGTTGACTTTAATAAGGAAAGGTCAGTTTCTAAAGGTACTACAATTTGTCTTCTGTCTTCTAGATGCATCCCACAGGCGGCAGTACATGAGAGCCCAGATCATCGGACTGACACTAATTTAGCTTGATAATTTGGAGGATCAAATTGGGGCACCTGACAATTCAGACAACTATGGGATTAACTGTTTTATGCATCCAGTGCATACACATTTTCACCTACTAAAAAGGGTATGTTACCCTATACAGAAGAGCAGCCCTATTCTTATAGTCTAAAAGTGTTTTATTTTACAACCAGAAGTTTTACCTGGCATTGCTCAGGCTCATAACTCAAATACATTTTGTTTTTCTTCATTTAAATCATTGCTCTAGGGTGGGGCTGGGGATGAAGGGATGAGAATGCAGGCTGCCTCAGGGAAAGAGGACAACCCCAACCTTCTCTCAGTGCAGCAGCTTGGGACCAGGTGAGAAGCACAGGCACAGCCAAGGGAGGGGTTCATGTCCCCTGACTGTGGGACAGACACACAGACAAATTCTCTGAAATATATAGTAGATGCTGTCCCTTTATCCACTCCTGCCCCCTGTTGACCCAATGGGGTTATAGCTATCCCGGTCCCCATCTCTGGCTTCTTGCTGCCCCCTCTGGTCATTCTTCAGTATAATTGTCCCGCCTGCAGACCTCTCCCTTTCCATTTTATGAGAAACAATCAAATTCCAGGCACATCCCAGTGTCCTGGCACAACCAAACCCTGACCTTACTTTAAGTTATGATCAGAGGAAGCTGCATACCATATTTGGTGTTCCTCGCTCTTACTGTTTAGGAGGAGTTCTTGAACAAATGGCCTCACAGACAAATGGACAGACAGACAGATGCACATTTCTAAAATATATAGTGAGATTCAGAAAAGCAAAGAAACAAGAGAGAACAAAAATTAAGTCTCTAATGGGAGAGCATGGTGGGCAGCTCCCCCACACCCTGACTGAAATAAAATCTGAAAACAAAATGGCTGCACATAATCAGAGTTGTTAGAAACATAAGAGAATAACATATAAATGTGAAAAAACCTGCAGCGTCATAGCAATAGAAGAAATCTCAAAACTCATTATGAAAACCGAAACAAAATCATACTAAACCATGGTGAATTTACTTGAAAACAATGTCTCTGAGCTTTAAAGTTCTGCTGCATGAATAATGGCATGTGGGATTGACCTAACTGGTGGGGAATAGAGCATGAGGCATCCTGCGGCCAATTTCAAATACCGAGAATGGGCCAAGTTCTACCAGCACTTACAGAGTCAGCAACACTAATTACCCCAGTGTCAGTCGATTGACATTAACACAGAGTGCTTGGTAAGGTGACAATATTCCCTGGGAATGTTTGTGGGGATATAAATCAGAGCGCCTCTTTCCAACATCAATAGTGCTAAACTGATGTGACATTGGATATTAATTTCCCTCCCTAATCGCCAGACTAATCAAACCTTCTTGTAAATTGCAGGCGAGATTTTCATAGAGGTGTCTTCTGCCAAATGCTCAGATGAAGTAGGGAGAATTACTACCAACCTCCCACTGAAAGGCGGAGTGCCATCATATAAATGTGATTGAGGTCATTCTATTTTAGACACTTAATGTATGCTGGTTGGAGTTTAACTGGTGAGCATTAACTGGGTGTTCAGTCCATAGGCATAGGAATTAGGGGTGCCGGGTTTGCTGCAGTACAGGTTTTATGTGGGACCTGGCTGCTGGCCTTGTACCCGGGGCTCTACTCACTGGCTCGGGGCTCAGTTGCCAGCCCTGTGTCCTACTCCCTGGCCACTGACCCCATGCCTGAGACTCTGCACTGGGGACCCTGCCCCTGCCCCTGCCCCACACCCAGGATTTGGGTCCTGGCCACTGGCCCCACTCCTTGGCTGCTGGCCCAGTGCATGGTACTCTACTCCCTGGCTCTGCTCCCAGAGTCCTGGCTGCCAGCCTGCAGCCAGGGCTCCACTCCTGACTCCATGCCCACCCCGTGCTGTGGCCCCAGCCTTGGTCCCTTTACCCCTATTTGGGTCCCCCTTCCCAGAGTCAGGGCCCTGCTCCTAGTCACAGCTGGGGGCAGGGTGCATTCAGAGGGAAGGGGGCTGGATTTCAGCACTCCCACTGTGAAAGCATTCCAGTGCCACTGGTCTGGTCAGAAGACACACAAAACCTAATTCAGGAAAATCTCATTATGTTCTGGAGATTCTTTGCCCCACCTTCAAGACTGCATTTCATATAAGACATAAGGGATGCTTATATTGAGTATTGTTGCAAAAGATGTTATTGCCTCATTGTATTATAATGTTTAGCAACACACTGACAGTGACTATAAAGGAGAGGCCCATGGTAGAGCACTAGAGAAGGATTTCAAATAACAAGATTTTATTCCCTGTCTTCCACTGACCTGCTGCATGACCCAAGGCAAGTCACTTTACTTCTGTTCCTCTTTCTGTTTTTGTCTGACTTGTCTATTAGCCTGCAAACTCTACAGGACAGAACTGCCTCTTAGAATGGTTTTGTACAGCACTTAGCTGCAGTCAGGAGTCCTGATCTCAGGTTGGGGCCAATAACGGTACATCTACATTTCAATAAAAGTCCTGCATCATGGCTGCAGCTGGGCTGGATCAACTGACTCATGCTAACGGAGTTGGGCTCTGGGGTTATAAAACTGCAGTGTAGACAGTCTGGCTTAGGCAGGAGTCTAGGTTCTGAAACCCTCCAGGGTGCTTGGATCTTGATTTTTGGTGTTGCCCATTACTGAGAGAGTTTCAGTGTAGGGCCCATAATCTAATTGCCAATGGTGAAATTTGGTTCTCAGTTCAGTTTCTGAAACACTCTCCTCCCTAATGGATCGGTGGATATTTGGTCTATCTGGGATGACCAGACTGCAAATGTGAAAAATCATGACAAGATCAGGGATGAGTGGGTAATATACCCACATAAGACAAAACCCCACATATCGGGACTGTCCCTATAAAATTATAAGACCATAAGAAAGGCCATACGGGGTCAGCCCGGTATCCTGTCTTCCTACAGTGGCCAATGCCTGATGCCCCAGAGGGAGTGAACAGAGCAGGGAATCAACAAATGATCCCTCTCCTGTCATCCATTTCCAGCCTCTGACAAACTGAGGCCAGGAACATCGTTCCTACCCATCCTGGCTAGTAGCCATGAATGGACCTAGCCTCCATGAATGTATCTAGTTCTTTTTAAAACCCTGTTAAAATTGGGACATCTGGTCACCCTAGGCCTATCTAAAACTATTCAATGGGATTACTTTACGCATAATTTCAGTGTAATACAGCAACTGTTTAACAGGATACAGCAGCAAAACACAATGGTTTAGGACAAAAAGTCAAGAATTCCATATCTTTGTAAAGCTGTATATGAGGGGGAGGAATGGATATAGATAACGTATTTCATGAACTATAATCTGGGCAACATATTGGGGTTTCTCTGGTTTTTTCTTTGTTTGTTTTGGGAATATGTCAAGGAATATCCATTGATGTCATTTGCTTAGGTCCTTGGCTTTGAATCTTTTTGGAAGTCAATATTTCCAGGAGCGTGCCATGTTGGAATTTTGGTTCAACACTAATCCAGGGGAAGGGTCTCTATGGCAAACCACCAACACTGACACCAACACCCAGCTCACCTACTTCTGTCAGCACTCTAGGGAGTTGTGCTACACTTCTGAAATCTAATAGACTCACAGCACAGGGTAGCATGGCTGCTGCTATATGGAATTTCCATCTTTGTTGGTATTTATTGAAAATGGTACATCCCATCTGTTCCTAGGTGCTCATCTCATGTTTTTCATCTTGTACAACTCCCTGGTTCCAAAATGACTTCTTTTGGTCCATGTGGAGTTAATAAACCGCTCTGGTGTGCGAGGGTACATGTAAGGACCAAGATGTCTTGTTTCATAAAAGGCTGTCAGTGATTTATTCCCTCTTCTACTGAGTTACTTCCTGTTCATTTCTCCTCACACTTTTAGAGGGAGGGATGCTGTTTACATTAAGGATGTTTCTTATGTTTACAGATAGGGAGGCATTTGTAAATGATTCTGAAGAGTTGTTTCTGAGGATTCTCTCTCTACACTTTGAAGAAAGAGTCTCTGCCATGTCAGTGATTTGTATTCATTGCTTGTTTAAATTTATTTTGCACATCTTCAAAACATGACACTGGTATTTGGTCAGTTTCTGCTGGTGGGATTCCATTTCTATCTCTGCAGTTTTCTGAAGGATAAGCAGCCAGGACTTCATATGAGCATCATTTAGGGTGGTATGTTTGTGTCTGTGCATTTTTATTCTCATCTCCTGGTGTATAATTGAGTATGACATGCAATCATGTGGTTTTATTTCAGAAAGCCATCTCTTTTTTTTTCTCTGCATACTGGTGCCGAGTTTTAGTCTCCACAGCAGCATCACTATTAATGGTGTTCCTTGAAAAATGCTGCTTTTTTGTTTCTGGGAAAAAAAGATAGACCTATTTTACAAAAGAATTTGTGTGTGTCATTAATGTATTTTTTTTCTTTTTTAGTGCTATTTAGAGATCTCATCCCCTGCTTTTGGAAACATCAGGATAATTAGAAATACACATATCTTCTTTACCAGTCTTCCAGATGCAGTGTTGTCCTATTCAGAATAATGCACAGATCAAAGGGATAATTCCTCATGGAAGTGTAATCATTCAGTGTGTGTGTGTGTGCATGTGTACCCCTTCATTCCTACTTCATAGACAAGAGGACTCACGTATAATTACCTGATGGAAGGCTTAGTCCCCAGGCTTGAGTTGCAGCAGCACCAGCTCTGAGCTGTGGAAGTCCCCGGTGCAATCCCTGGTAATGAGTAAAATGGCAGGATTTTTCAACAGAAGCACAAAACTTAGCATTTTCATCTAGTGAAATGTCCCAACCCTACAGCATTTGCTGTAAAAATGGAAGCACATACAGGGGAATGAAAGACCTTTTACTGGATTCTGGTCCCTTTAACTCTTGCTTAGGCCTTGCCTTCTAAGTTTTTTAGGCCTAGGGTTAAACAAGAGTAAGAGGGACCAGAATCCAACCTTTTCGTACATTTCTTTTAGGGTTAAGCGGGGAAGAAAAGGGAAAATGCCAGTCAAATAAGAAGCCTCTATTTGTGAGCACGCTGTGTACTTCCTCTGATTGTCTGCACAGATCCCTGCAAATGAAACTGGCTGCTCAGCTCTGCAAACTGAAGACTTGTCTCCACTGTGGGGGGAATAGACAATGCAGCAATCGATCCACCGCTGCTCAATTTAGCAAGTCTACCACTTAAACAACTGCAGGTCACTTTCCTGTTGAGACTGCTACTTCAGCAGAATGAGATGAGTAAGGGGAGTCAACGGGAGAGTTTTTACTGTTGACCCCCTTTAATGTGGACCCCGGGGTAAGCAGATCCGAGCTTTGAGTTCTGCTACTAATGTAACTCAAATTGTGTAGCTTAGATTGACCTGCCCTTGTAATGTAGACCTGTCCTGAGGGAGTGCTTAGAAAACCAAAGGCATCACAGGTTTATAAGTATATACAGTTCCTTTTTCCTTGTTTTCCCTGTTCCCTTTCTCCCTCTTAAACTGAATGTTACCTACTTCTGGCTGCTTTTTAATTCAACAGGAGCAATTTTTTTTTTTTAGGCAAGTGAAAAAATTCATAATGAAGGGGCACTCACAATAGTTTCTGTGCCAATGAAGGGGCAGCGTTTGGGATGGGGGTCCGTTGACAAGGCTCCAATCCTGATTTAGTTCTGTAAGGTAAAGGAGCTGAAGATGCCTAAGATGTTTACTTCTTATCTATTTAGTGACTGATTCTGATTTGATGGCCTTGTGTAATTCCTACTTCTCTGATCTCTTTCCCTCCCATTCTCATTCCCATTTTATAATCATTCACCCATACAAACACTGGGTGTCACACTACAAAAGTGGGAAAAAAGGATTGAATTTGGCATTGATCTCTCTTTCACTTCTTTTTATAGGAAACAGAGAGACATACTGTTCCCCAATGGTCATGAAGTAGTTTGGAACATATTCCAATATATACTTGAAAACTCAATATTCAGACACCTGGTACAAGTAAGAAAACTGCCCATAGAAAAGTGTTTGGTATGAATCAGGAACAGGGTTTCTGAACAGAAGAGCAGTACTCAGAACTAAGAAAGCCAATCGAATCAGTTTCTTTGATGGACTAACAAGATTTCAAAACAGAGAGAAAAGCTAATGGGTTTTGAAAAATCTGACCCATGTGCCTATATTTTTCCGTATCTTCTAAAATAGATTTGAAAATTTAAGTCAAGTGTTTAGCTTCTGTGGAGTGTTTCTATATTTAATATGGATGGGATGTAAAATTGAGGTCCTAATCCCTTGTTTTCATTTTGGATCTAATGGCATGATGCCCCAATTCCCAGGACAAATTGTTGTCAATTATACTTATCCAAATTCTTAACTTTTTTTAAATCCACCCTTACCCAAGCAAACTTCCCATAGAAGAAATTGAGTTCTATGGAAAGTTTGGCTGAGTAAGGACTATTTGATTATGTTTCAAAGATGGACCCTCATATGCTGTGCTTTACTTTTGAAAGCTTCAGAAGGGTAGCCGAGTTAGTCTGTAACAGGAAAAACTTAAAAAAACAACAACAGACTAATAGCACCTTAAAAACTAACAAAACTTGTAGATGGCGTCATGAGCTCTCGTGGGCACATCTGAAGAAGTGGGCTGCACCCACGAAAGCCTACATGTTTAGTTAGTCTTTAAGGTGTTACTAGTCTATTGTTGTTTTTTAAGTTTTTACTTTTGAAAGCTTCTGAATTACTTAACGGTTTTGTAAAATTAATGAAATAATTAAATATTATTCTAACATTTTGCCACTCATGAAAACTCTCCAGTTCTTACTTAGAAAATACATGAATGGATAATGGAGTGCCTATTACTTTCTCTTAATGTTGGAAGATTGTAAAAGATTTGCTTAAAGCAAAATTTTGAATCCTGCCCAAACTCAAGATAGAATCAGAGAGACTTGAAATTTGATACAAAATATGTTAATCATATATATAGTAGCCCAATGTCTGTGACTCTGTAACACTGTAGCATTACGAGTCACCTCTGGGGGGTGCTGTTGCCTCGCGCCGTGGCGCTCAGCTGAGCTCTGCACCGCTCAGACAGGCCGCCGCGGGGGAGCAAGCAGCGCAAGCGGCCGTTTGGGCCCCGTGCTCCCCGTGCTGCATGGGGAGTGCAGGGCCCAAACAGCTGCTTGCGCCGCTTGCTCCCCCGCGGCAGCCCAGCTGAGAGGCGCAGAGCTCAGCCAAGTGCCACGGCAGGAGGGGAAGAGGGCGGGGTGGTGACGTACACGGCCAGGGGGTGGGAACCAGCCGTGTACATCACTGCCCCGCCCCCCTTCGCCTCCCGCTGTGGTGCTCGGCTGAGTTCTGCGCCGCTCAGCCGTGCCACCGTGGGGGAGCAAGCGGCTGTTTAGGCTCCACGGTCCCCATGCTGCATGGCAGGAGGGGGAGGTGAAGAGAAAGAGAGATGGAGAGAGAGGCAGGAGGCGGAGGAGAGCTGAGAGAGAGAGGGGGGAGGCAGAAGGAAGAGGAGAGAGAGAGAGAGAGACGGACATGGAGGAGAGACCCAAAAAATCCTGTTCTATGATGGGTATAAAAAGTATAAAAAGAGTCTTCAAGCCAATCTGACCCTGTATATGAGTTCCAGTATTTGTTTGTATCCATATGTGTATACATACATATATTCATTAAATCCTAGCTAAAATCTTTCCTGTTCCATTTGCATACACAGCTTCTCAGCAGAAGTCCCAATCCATGATTCTGCTGTTAAATCTGCGATGGTTTTTTCATGTATTTGACCAATTTTTACCTAACAAAATAATATCATTGAAAAAATATTTTGGTGCTTTTCATGGCCCTGTTGAGTTTGTGCAGAAACAGAGTATACAAATGTTTAGATGGAATTTTGTTATCAGATTTGCTGTATACAAGAAACAACTTAAGTGCAGTGTTATTATATAGGTGTGGATTCATTCAGAAGTGTTAGAGGTCCATTAGGAGCTCATATACAGTTTTTGTACATATATGGATACATGAGTATTCTCTCCATCATGGAAACTTCTGATGTCCCCATTCCCAACACAGTATGCTGCTGGAGTGCATAATTGTACTGTCTGAAAGTTTTACAATGATTCTTCTGTATACCAAAGTCCTAGTTTTTTTTCTCCCATGAGAAACATTAAAAAATAGATCAAAGTAAACCTCTACAAAATGTTTTGTCTTTTCACAAAAACATGACTTTTGCACTGCTGTGTGCACGTGCCCATAGTAGTGCATATTTCTAAATTATAGTATCTCAAGGTGTGTCTACACAGAACCCTAGACTCAAAATAAGATCCGCAATTTGCGCTATGCAAATTGCATATCATATCTTGAATCTATTTTGAAATAGCTTATTTTGAAATTTGTCATGTCTACACAGCACCAAATTTCAAAATAATGTGCTATTTCGAGCCATCCCTTAACCCTCGTGCAAGGAGATTTACCGGAATAGTGAAATTGCGTGCCTGTTATTTTGAAAAATATTTCAAAATAACAGGTGGCTTGTGTAGACTCGGGGTAGCTATTTTGGGGATACCTTCGGTATCCCCAAAATAGCCGTGCAGTGTAGACGTACCCTTAGAGTGCTCAGATGGGTATTTAGTCCTGAAAAACTAAAATGAGTATTCTAATGCACATGGTCAAGTATGGAAATTAGCCCAGTGTCTCAAACTCTAAAGCAACTTGGTTATCATTTCATCATTAAGAAACAACTTATGTTATCCAAAAATGTTACAGAGCATCAGTGAATCTCTCCTTTCTTCTCGCTTTGCAGCTGTCTTTCGCCCCCAGTGTTCTGGTGTAATAGGTTTGCATAACATGTCATGTTGCACCATTATAGTTTAGTGGGGGATGTTTGTTTCTGATGTGGTGTTTGGTTTGGGAAGGACATTTCTGCTGAATCATTAGATGCAAAGAAGGTAACTTGAGAAAGAAGCTTACATTTCTGTAGCACTTTGCAGCAGATGTCTCCTATTTACCGCTTTATTTTATTGCTTAATGACTGGATCTCAAGTCATTGAGCAATTTGACAGATATTTATTTGTAAAACATGATTCATTTAGTCAGACACTTGTGGAATAGTTCTTATGCCAATTCTATAGATTTTGGTGGAACTTTCTAAAGATGCAAACATTCAAGTAAATTGCTTTTGTCAATAGCACATCCACTTCCTAATGTTCTTTATTGTGCACAAATATTCAAGTTGACAAAAAAGTGCTGGTGAACCGACATCAGGGACTTCTGGACTTTAATCAGCCACAAGCACTGGCAGGGTTCAGAAGTAATTTCCTAACTATGAATCACCTGCAGACAGTGAATCACATTCTGGAGAAGATTGCCAAATAAAACAAGCCATCATGTATAGACTGCATTGATTGGACTATGAAAAGGCCTTTGAAAGAGAAGCAGTGACAAAAGCAGGGAAATAGGGAGAAATAAAAGAATCTAAGAATCCAAGCCACATCTGAAAGTAGTGAATGGTGATGTTTACACTTGAGAAAGAAGATCAAAGAAGCACAATGTCAGGCAAGGAAACAAACCTTACTTGAAAACATTTCACTATTTCTTTGGAGAAGTCCTTCATGTACCACTAAGAAGAGGACACCTTCAGAATAAACTTTATGCATAAGTGTCAGCTAAGATATGATGGTCCTTTCTGAAATGCCCAGTAACCCTGAAACAATTGCTAGAGAAGTGAAATAATGTTGATTATAGATAAGAAGAATGGTGAAAGAATAAAAGGCTAGGCAGTCTCATAGGGTCTCATTAGCATTCAGTGTTGCAAATCAGAGCCTTTCTATTGACTTCCATGGACCCTGTATCAGGCTACTAAAAAGCAAGGCTATGTCTATACTATGGGGTTTTTCCAGGAAACAGAAGGTATCCTGGAAAAACTCCGCCGCATCCAGGGAACGCGGCTGCTCTTCTGCTTTTTTTTTTAGGAAAAGCAGACGTGCTCTTTCGGAAGCCCTGTCTTCCTCCTCCCACGAGGAAGAAGGGCTCTTTTGAAAGAGGAGGCTTATTCTGAAATTTGGCCCAGTGTAGACAGGCCAAATTTTGGAAAAGCATCTTCCAAAAAAACTATCGAAAAGACGTATGCAAATTTCAGAGCGCAATTTGCTTACCTTTTTCTGATAGATCAGAGTAGTCTAGACATAGCCCAAGGCCCTTTAGCTTAAAAAAAGGGACTTAGGTACACTTGTATTTCTACCTTTAGCTAATAAAGCTGGTGCTCACAAATAGGCAAGATCATAGAATAATGGAACTGGAAGGACCCTGAAGTGGTAATGAAGTCCAGTTCTCTGCACTCATGGCAGGACCAAGCACCATCTAGACCATTCCTGCTAGGCGTTTCCTCTAGATTCCACAATCTCCCTAAGAAATTTATTCCAGTGCTTAACCACCCTGACAGTCATGAAGTTTTTTTCCAATGTCCAACCTAATCCTCACTTGCTGCAATTTAAGCCCGTTGTTTCTTGTTCTGTCATCAGGAGCTAAAGAGAATAATTTTCGTTCCTCCTCCTTGTGTAACAACCTTTTCAATACTCAAAGCTGTTATCTTGTCCCCTCTCCGGCTACGTCTACACTGCAGGGGTTTTGCACAAGAAGTCTTTTGCAGAAGAGTTCTTGCACAAAAACATCTTGCACAAAAGTGCATCCACACTGCATGTTTTTGCACAAAAACCTTATCATGTAGACGTAGCCTAAGTCTTCTCTTTTCCATACTAAATAAACTCAGTTCTTTCAATCTTCACTCATAGGTCGTGTTTTCTAGATCTTTAATCATTTTTGTTTCTCTTTTCTAGACTTTCTCCAGCTTATCCACATAAAGGATGTTAAGTATCATGTAATTGACTAATCAAATAGTCGATGCATTTTTACATTGACTATTCAATTAGTTGATAGGGCGGCGCTGCCCCTTTTAAAATGGGACAAGCAGGCATGGGAAATTGCCAGCCACACTGGGATCCTGTGGGTGGCCGGGAGGCCTCAGGCTGGCTGAGCTTGCCTCGGTGCCACGCACACGCCAGGTCCAGCAGTGATGGCATCCCAAGGGGAGAGAACTTGTATCCCTGGCCACTGGTGGGAAGGGGTGAGGGGGTAGGGTCATGGGAGCAGAAGTGGCACTCCAGAGTCTGTGTGTGTGTCCTCTTGTCCCCAGCCTCCTTCTAGTGGTGGCTTGTGGTGGGAGGGTACCCCACCTGGGGGTCTGAAGTGTGGCTGGCCTCCCCAGATCCTGTGAGCAGGAGCCCAGGGGTGCTCTGGTGCAGCCTCTTGGGGCAGTGTGGCCCAGACTGATGCTGCATGTGCATGCACGTGCACAGACGGCAGTGCAATGGCCAGGCCGAGCAAGGAGCGAACCCAAGCCCCTCGCCACCTGCCACCTCCACCCTGTCTGTGTCATGTGCCTAAGATCATTCACCTGCTGTTCCCTCCCTAGTCTCGGAGGATGCCTGGGACACATTCAGGCCATGGGTTACCAGCCCCAGTGTCACCAAGATGATGGTGCTCGCTGTGTCGGGGGCCTCCTCCTCCTCCTCCACATCACCAGCTCTGCCCCCTGGGTGGGTGACAATGGGTATCTCCAGCCCCAAATCAACCACTAGGCTGTAATGCCCCCCAGGATTCGGTGCAGGTCATGATACTAGGGGCAGGAGTGTGGTTCTTTCCTGGAGTGGGAGCTCTGCTCCTTCGCCCTGGCATAGGCCTGGCGGACTTCCTTCACTTTCAGCCGGATGTGGTCCTTTGTGGCCAGACTATCAGCCATGTGGCAGTAGATATCAGCATTGCACCATCTGGAGCAGAGATCCTGGAGGTTTTCCTCCTTGTCCCACACCTCAATGAGGACCAGGATCTCCGGCCCAGACAAGGATGGCGCATGCCTCTTTTGCCGCCTGACAGGCTCCTGGAAGCCATCAGACCACTCCCTGGAAGTGGGGGAGGGTTCTTGGGGGTCTTGAGGTCAACCATGGTGGCCAGACAATGTGCTGTGGCAGCTGCGGTGTGGCTGGAGGCTGTCAAGGCCTGCTTCTTGCCACAAGCCCTTTCCCCTGTGGCTGCAGCTTTAAGTGCTCCAGGGGAAGAGGAACTATAGAGTCCTGATGAGTGTGGATGGAGTGGCCAGCAGGGCACCTGTGGAATTTCCTGGAGGCCCCTTATTTTGAAATAACTCCCTCAGCTGTGTCCACGCATACTCTATTTCGAAATAGCTATTTTGAAATGGGCGTTATTCCTCGTGCAATGAGGTTTACAGACACACCCTTACTTATCACCTTATTATCTTCTAGATGTTTGCAAATAGATTCCTTAATTATTTACTCCATCATCTTTTCTGGCACAGAAATTAAGCTGACTGCTCTGTAGCTTCCTGGGTTGTCCTTATTTCCTTTTTTATAGATGGGCACTATATTTGCCTTTTTCCAGTTGTTGGGACTCTATCCCATATTCCATGATTTTTCCAAGCTATATACTTAAGAAGCCTCACAAAGACTAGTGAAAAAATAAATGTTTAAGAAAGTAAATGAAAGGTAAAGCTGAGTCTGTAGACAATTGTAAGGGTTATGGATAGTTTGCATCCCAAGAAGATGAAATAGAAGATATAATACAATGTACTTTTTGATATTTTCCTTCATAATGCTGTATCCCAATATGCTTTACCAAATAGTGACAACATTGTTAATAGAGAAATGATGCTACCAGCAGACAAAGCCTCCAATAACAATATCCCCATGTTTCCCTCTGTTGTCAGTGTTCAATAAACTCTTAGAATTGTACATTGTAGCAGAGCAGTGAATTGGACTGCAGCACAAAACATTTGAATGCAATGAATCAAGATAATCTTTTCACACTACTCAGGTATTGTTCATCTGTAAGGTATATTTTCTTTATCGAACATAATTGTAAAAGAAGGAAAAGCAAGTTTCAAATAAGTTATTGTTGTAATTCTAAATGCACACATTGTCTGTGGCCAGGAGAAAATCTCTTAAAAGCTTAGTGAGAACAGGGAAGGATGGCTTAGAGCCTATGGGTCTCCTACCTAACGCAGCTAGAATGACTGTGTAGTACTTCCCAAAGAAACTATTAAGATGTGAATGTAGATCTAAACCTCTGTTATGCATTTAGCTATATTCCTCCAGATGAGCTCCTGATAAAGAACATAGAAAATGAGGCCAAGTCACCATGAAATAGCACAAGAGTAGTAAGATCGAGGAACAGGATGGCTCCAAATATTGGCCATTGAACCAAGAGCTTTTCATTTTTAAGTCAAACCCATTGTAGGTAGGTAGAGACTGAAAGTTGAAATTTTGAAAGTTGGTTATATCAAGTGATCTCCCAGTTCCTGGAGGATAGATGTTAACATGACAAATTACTGTCATATATTGGCACCCTGATTGGTAGACAGGAAGAGGTGTATGAACATCATGGGTTTCTCTGATATATCACTCAATCTCATAAAATTTGACTATTTCTGCTGCATGAATACACACAAGGGGGAGCAAATAGAGGTGTAGCAAAATCATTTTTAGACTGTAGCACATACTCTGAGAAAAGTGTTGGCCATGTTCTCCCAGCCCTCCTCTTCCTCTGATGGGAGGGAATTGCCTTTTTTAATGTATTCACTTTCAGGGACAGCCCATTCCTCTCCCACGTTCTTGTTGATCAGAATCCACACTAGTGCTAAGGCAATATATGCAGGCAGTGGTATTTTAATTCTGACCTGTTTCTGGCTGTACAAATGAAGGATGATTAGGTAAAACCTAAAATTGCTATCCAATACCAGAAAAAACAAGGAACTAATTTGCTGTGGTAATACAAAGCTCGCCCTGTGTACTCAGCTGTGAAGAGTTCTGATAAGTTAGAAATGCTCTTATTTGAAAGTTTATAATTACACTGTGTTATTTCCATTTGGCAGCTGGCCCTTCGACTTGATTGGTCTTTACAGGTTAAAAAAAAAAAAGTATATTTTTAAAGAGAAAATCTGAGCAGTTCCTCTGAATAGCCACAAGAGAGCAGTAAGTAATTAAAACTAGGAAATGGGCTCTCCTACTTCTCTCAGTTCTGGAGCAGACTTTTCTGTAAAGAAAAATGAAACACAGAGAGGTTTCAGAGAAAAGGCACCATCCCTTTTACAGGCCTTCCTTCTTCGATAATGATCTTTAAATAAAATTCAAACTAGGACATTAATCCATGACACATTAAATGGCCAAACTGTCTTTTACAAATTACAAAGTTTTACTGAGTTTTCCAGTACTCTTTGTTATTTATGTCTATGTTTATTTTAAAATATTATTTTCTGGGGGGATGATTGGATGGATGTATAGATGGATGGATTTGCTATATAAATATTGACTGGCTGAGATGAAAATGAATATAAAATATTGCACCAGTGGTTAGAGAAGGGGAGGGAACTTAGTTAATGAGTGTGTGATGTTGTTTCTTACAGTAAAAGGCTGTTAAATGACAACTATCAGAGCAGAACACGATTTCCTTACCTATTTCCTTATGCATATGTGAATTTCCTCTGGCTGATATTGAAGATCCATGCATTTTATGACTGCGAGCAGTGTGCGGCACTTCAAAGCATTGTATGCTGCGAGCAGAGTGGGGGCAGAGCAGAGAAGGCTTCGTGTGCTTCCCCACCCCCAGGGGCTGAGGGAGCATCAGGGCCTCCACGGGCCAGATCCACCTGCTTGGTGGGCCGGATCCAGCCAGCGGTGGCCTTTTTGCCCACCCCTGTTCTAGATACACATTGCTGTCAGTACATATTTCAGGGTCTCAAAATAGTATCTACAGCGCATTGAGAAAAGAGCAGGAGTTAAGGATGAGGAATTGGTTCTAACCTTGAATTTCTTTACTTTCAGTGATTTCAGTCAGATTCTAATTGAAGAGCTTGGTCTGTGCTAGCAAAAGGAAATGCAGTTTCATGGTGTACATAAATAGCAGGTTATGGGAGCCACTGTGGAAAGATCATTTATGTACAGACTTGATGTTTCAGCCAGGCTTTTCTAAGCCTGTCAGATATTATTAACAAGAGAGTCTGTTCATAAACTTCAGGTCACATACAGAACATTCAAATCCAAAGGCCCACATTTACTTGAGGAGTCTGTGGATTGCATATTTTACCAAGCACATAAAACAAAAATCAAACTGCAGTTCTTTTTTACATTGGATGAGAGTAGGGTAAAGAAAACATACCCATTTGTGGGATGGATACATGGGCATTGCACGCACACATACACACACACACACAAAACAAAATTGTCAGTGACAATCAGGCCCAATGTGCTGACTTGAGTGAAGTTGCTCTTGATTCACCTCTGTATAAAGTTAGCCTTCTGACTCCTGGGAAATAGGTTTGGAAGCCTCCATCTAATTCCAGGTGGGTAGGTCTCCACATTCCAAATACTATTATTACAACTGTCATTGTTGGAACCCTAGCAGCCTTCTTAGCAATTGGTATTAAGATGCTGAGGAATGAAAGGAGCTAGATCTGCTCGCTCTTAGCTATGGGATCCCTCTAATGAAAGCTTAGGCATCTTGGTGAGACAGCATGTGGACACTTGCATGGTCACTTCCCATGCTCTGCCTGTTCTTCAAGCAGAGGACTTAGAACACAAGAATGCCCATATTGGGTCAGGCTAGAGGTCCATGTAGCCCAGTTTCCTGTCTTCTGACAGTGGCCAGTGCCAGGTGCCCCAGAGGGAATGAGCAGAATAGGTAAGCCATCAAGTGATCTCTCTACTTGAGTTCAAGATTTTCAGAAGGGGATAGGAGAGGTGTAGGTATCCAAGCTATAAGAGTGCAAGAGGAATGCTTAACTCTTCGAGGCCATCCCAGCCCACCGCCCAGTGATGCCAATCTGGAATAGTTCAAGAGCAAATAAAAGACACTTAAAAACAACAAACAAACTCACTAAAGATATGGCCCCCTGTGCTTTTGTACATTCGGCGCCCCGTGGCTGAGACACTCTGGCTCCACTAGTTCAAGCAATTTCCTATTATTTGACTTAAAAAAAGAAAAAAACCAACAACAGCAACAACTTACTTTTGCTTTTCTAAGATCAAGGCGAGCTTGCACATGCTGTCAGATAAATTAACATAGTGTAATGGCAGCAGTCATGTAAGGCTGAGCACCTCTAATACCTCTGACTTTTCAACTTTCTGGTGCTGCATCTCCCATAGGCCCGGGGTGTGTGGCTTGCAATGTTCTAGCTTGGCTACCTGATGAATCTGCAAAGATTTTTTTGGCCCAGGTTACATAAAAAGAAGCAACTAAATAAAATCAGTCAGATCATACCAAGAAGGGAGGATTATATTTTCACTGCATAAGGGACAGGCGAGTACATAAGAACGGCCGTGCTGGGTCAGACCAGTGGTCCATCTAGCCCATTTTCCTGTCTTTCTGCAGCGGCTGGTGCCAGATGCTTCAGAGGGAGTGAACAGAACAGGGCAATTTATCAAGTGACTCATCCCCTGTCAGCCAGTCCAAGCTGCTACAAGTCAGAGGTTTGGGGGATACCCAGAACACCTTGGCTAAAATAGCCGTTGATGGACCCATCCTCCATGAACTTATTAAATTCCTTTTTGAACCTAGTTATAACTTTTCACCTTTACAACATCCCATGGCAATATGTTGTGTAGGTTGCCTGTGCATTGTGTGAAGAAGTTCTGCCTTATATGTATTTTATATCTGCTGCCTATTGATTTCATTGGGTGACTCCTGGCTCCTGTTACATGAAGAGGGGTAAATAAAACTTTTTCTCCACCCCATTCGTGATTGTATAGATGTCTATCACACCTCTCTTTAATAGTCCCTTTTCCAAGATGAATAGTCCCAGTATTTTTAATTTGACCTCATATGGAAGCTGTTCAAAGTCCCAAAGAATTTTTTACCCTTCTGTGTACTTTATATTAGTGCCTGAATGACTGTTCGGTTTGTGCACCAACCGATGCTCTGAACAAGTGCTGGAATTAATGCTTCATAAGAATGTCATGTAATAATTTCGTGTACATCATGACTGGAATGCTACATTGGATAATGATGGATACTATCATGTGTCTTATAGCAATAGTTTGAATTCATTTATCTTCTTTTAAATAAAAGAAAAACAGCAGCCACATGCTGAGGAAAGCAAGCTGCAAATTAAAATAAAGGTCTTCTGAGATGCAAAAATGGACATAGTATTCTTTCATGTAAGTTTCCTTATTGCAGCTGTTTGCTGCAGGTTCTACCAGGGTCTGACCTTACAAGATGCTGATCACCCTTAGCTTCTGCTCATCCCAATTCTTCCCGTATCACAGATGAGATCAATATTTCACAGGAGGTCTGAGACAATGTCCCTGGACACATTCTCATTGGTTTCACTGAGCTTCTGGTCTAGGAGGATTTCTAGTTCTGCCCTTTGGATGAGACCCAAAGGTAGGTATTTCTTCATTCAAGTTACCCTTTGGAGCAACACCTGTACTTCCTTATTACAGAGGCTGAAAGACAGAAAACCCCATTTTGATATGAAAATAGTGTCTGTATGTAAATATATTCAACTAACAGAGCTCAAATGTTAGGTTAAACATTTAAAAAAAAACCATAAAGTGTTTAGAAAGACTTTTATAGTGCCTAGTGGTGAAGCTGTTAGAGGGGAAAGAAGTAAATCTCCTAAGTGAAATATTTTATACTTATGAGTTCCTGCACAATAGTGATCTATTTCTTTAAATAAACTTGGATTTACTGGAGAACAATAACAAACTCAATGTCATGATGCCCTAGGGAGAACAAAGCCAATCATCTGAAAGTCAAGTCAGATTTTCACAATATTGTTTCATTCCATACGTTTGATCATCTGAAAATGTTTTCAGAAGTGAAAGCTTTCCCTTCTGATGTGTCTTGTACTCAGTAAATCTTGTTTATATCAGCTGTAAACACATCTCAGCTGAATATATGAAATTAATGTCTAAGTGCAGAGAACAAAAATAATCATTCCAAAAAGTGTTTAAGGAGAAATCAAGATAGAATTGCAAAACTGCTAGTGGAAAATAGATTCTGATGATGTGAGATGACAGTCAAGCAGCTAAAGACACCTTCTGGATCTGTTTTAAAAATTGCTTATTAGCCCCTTCAATAATAAATATGAGATTAAAAGCATGTAATATAAGAAAAATCTGTTGAATATTTCACTTGATTGCCATAAGCATGATATTTATGCCACTTGAAAACATACCATTGTTGGCTCTGTAATGTGATTCAACATTGACTCCGGCGTTAATGATTTTTTGGGAATCTTTCATTGGCCATAAAATATTGTATAATGTAATTAAGTTATGTGTGCCATGTCAAGAAGGTTGGCTTCATTTTTTTTATTGTAAGCATGTTATCAAATAAATTGTTAATCGCCAAGGGCCACTTTCTGGAATGGCCAGACATTTTGGAAGTGTGGAAAATACCAGAATACAAATGAATTTAGCATTTTAAGGGGCTAATACTGCAAACTCAGTAAACAGTTTTACTCATGTATTAGCAGATTTAAATTAGGGACTGATCCTGTGGTGAGTGGAGCAATTAGGTTACTTACTATACCCTCATTTAATAGGTATGCACCACTAAGAGTTTGCTGGATCAAGCCCTAAAATGTGGTTTAGCAATAAATGTGCCCAATTCAACTGTGCTGCCAAGGGAAATGTCAGGGTATATTTAACATTCACTTAATTATATTTTAACCCACTCTCAAAGTCGCATTAAACTAAGAACCAGAGTAATTGAAGAGATATAAACAAAAAATCTGTTCGCATATCATTTGGATATGAACTCTCCCAATGCCACAAAGATCAGAGACTCGGCAAGAAACATTCAGTCCTTAAAAAGGACCTCAGCTCTACCCGTAGCTGAAAAGTTATCCACTGGAGTATAGTTTCTAGAGCATGTAATTAAAGGGCAAAAGTGGTCTTTTTCTTAGCTTCTTGGGTAATATATTTGCCCAGATACTTGCTGCTTGTAGATACATATGCTTCCTTAATTGTTGTTAAGATGCAATTGTTGTATGTTAAAATAAAAACTTTCAAGAGCTGATTTCCCAAAACATTACCAGCAGGCATGGGTATCGCCTGCACAGCAATTGTTGACTAATAATATGTGCTTTGTATAAAAAAAATCAAAAAACAAAATAGAGAAAGAAACAAACTGTTGTATGTTTTTGTTGCGATATATTTAGAGGGTTCTCTTATTGTTAAGAGTTTAGGAACTTTTCAGCACAATAATCAGTGGTATGTCATTCTGGTATTGTTAGCAGAGTCCTTTCTATTGAATTTTCAAGATGTTGTAAAATGAGATTATGTGAGTAGCACCTCTAGACACTTTTTCCCATCATTGTGTTGGTATCAATCGCTGACTTCCACTGTTTCTCCTGGTATTAAATAGAAATGTTGTTTCCCACTGAGCTGATTGGAGAATTTATAACGCATGACATAACTGATAACCCGTCTGAGATTGTGCATTGTAGGATTCTAACTGCAAGAGATTTTGGACAACAAAGTAGGTGGCCATTTAGACTGTGAGGCAGACTTTAAAAAGAGGATTTATTGGGATAATTGTTTCAGCTCAGAACAAGAGAACAATGAAAATGGATTTGGTTTGTGATGCTGATATTTCAGGTTTTAGAGAAAAAATTATGTTGTTGGAAAACTGGGCAGGGTGAATTTTCTTATGATGAAATTCTACCCTAAGACATTGGGTCTACCAAACATTTCTTCCCAGAGCCAATGCTGGTGATATGACACATGACATTTTCCACCAAGGAAATATTAGAAATTCAGTGACTAGCTAGCAGTGGAGGAAGATATGTTCTGGAATGAGCAATAGGCTAAGGCGGTGAGGTTTTTCAGCTCTTTTTAAAGCCAGCTTCTATTGTAGCTGAACTATCAAACTCTGTGGATGATGGAAGCCAAGGGAGAACTCTCATGAAAAGCTCTTGATTTGTGCTACCTCAATTAGACCATGGCAGGATAATGTGGTTTTGCAACTGAATTTTAGTTTTTGTACCAGCGTTCAAGAGGGTTGATTTTGTCACTCCTGTGAAGAACTTATGTACACTACCAACGGCTAATTTTCCTTGCTTCCTCTATTTTATTAGTGCCTGTATCTATGTTGAAACTGGGAAGTCCAGTTCATGGGTTCCCTAATCCATGGGTTCCCCATAGCTTTAGGAAACATAGGTAAAGCCTAATACCTGTACCATATTGAAGGGCTATGCTTTTTACCAGCATGTCTGTATGGGTGGTTGCTATTCAGGGTGCAGAAAGGATGATGAAAAACAATTAATGGTCATGCTCAGCATTTTGCTCCTCTTATCTTATTCCATGTAGGGCTATTGGACTGACAAAAATTGAAACCAAATTCTGGAACTTTTTAGATGAATGATCCCAAGTAGCTGCTTCTCATGTTTACCACAGACTAACACAGACTAGTTGGCCATTTGTTTTTCAAGGCTTTCAGTTAGGGGGAGAGCAAGCCTGGAGTGTGAGCCTCTGCTAGATCTCAGTGGAAGTTTTAATCTGAAACTTTTTTTTCTGTGAAAAAAAGATTGAGCAACATCATTGAGTTTTGTGAAGTTGTGCTGTTTCCATCCCCTTACTTGTATCATACCACCTACCCCTCCCCCCCCAAAAAATCAGAAAAACTAATAGCATTCCATTCTGACACATTCTAATGCAACACTTCAATTTTTCAATTCAAAATGACTTTTTGTTTCAAAATTTCCTTCACATTTATTTTTATTAAAGCTCTTGAAATTGAAATGAAAAATTTTGCTGTGGATTCAATATAACTTGGTGTGAAATACTGTGGAGAGGGGGGTTAAAATTCAGCCAAAATTTAATTTTCGGATTAACCCAAATTGCCAGCAAACCAAAACAATCCATTATTCACATACAGCTTTATGCTTTGTTCCAGGGTTAGTGTTTTTACTAACCCTTAAACTAGACACAGTTTCCCGAGCAATTGTGTATCTCTTCAGCAGTGAAAGCAGCATAACCGTTTCCAAAAGGAGCATCAGTGATTCAAGACTACAAAGTAAGAACAGCTGACTACAGTAGTTGGAATGCATGTGGGGCAATGGAGCTTTTGCATTTGCAGTGTATTGTGTTCTTAAAAAATTTCGCTGGCATTGAAAGGGTCTTCCAGGTCCAAAGGTATTCCCTGCCTTTAATTCTGAAGTGTTATGAGCATAAAGGGATGTGGGTGTGTTTTTTTTTAATGGGCACATCTGTTGGGCCTATTTTTCAATGTTTTTCCCTAATGCTGAGCTACTAACTAAATTGGAAGGAAAGTGTTAAGATAGGATGATTCCTCTGAACTCTACATTTGGCAACTATGTGTCAGTTTCAAATTCAAAAACACTCAGCATGTGTGTGTGTGTGTGTGTGTGTGTGTGTGTTTTCTTTTAATGATTTCTGCCAGGAAAATAAGGTAATGCCTTAACAGACAGTTGTGTTTTTTTCCCCTGGAAAGAAAGACAATGAATCACTTACTTGTCTATTTGAGGCCTGGAGGGACATTCATGGCAGGACTACTGTTATTGTTTTTATTAACCAGAGGCTATGGTCAGAATTGGGCCCCTATTGTGCAGGCAGTGTCTAAACACAGAACAGTCCCTGCTCTGATGAGTTTGCAGAATCTCACCACAGGGAAGATGCAATAGCAAGTATGATAAGGAAGAGCTAGGAACACGGGACAAAGAGTACTAAAAAGAACACATGACTCCACAATGAGCTGGTTTTAAGTCATTTTAAAAGGTTTATGTATAAACACAGATCTACACAGAGACTTTTCAGAATTGAAATATATTTATTTTTATAATTTTGATACATATTAATGTTTCTTTTTAAGCTTTTCATTTTTACCAATATATATTTCACAGTTGTGCAACATTATGGGTGGGGCCAGATAATTATTTAATCAAAGTAGATGTTGCTATTGAAAAAGTTAGCTTTGTAACTGTTAAAGCACAAATTGTCAACATCACAGACAAAATATAAAAAGTAAATACCCATAAATCCACCTCTAATAAGGTCCCCAACACACTTTTCTTACTTTGCTTATCAGTAAATTTCAATGATCATTGACAGAAATCTTTTTCTTTTGTTTGCATTTATGTGTGTACTGTACCAACATACAACTGATAAAAATCTAATCCTTCCAAGCTCTGCCTCTTTCTCTCTCTCTCTCTTGTAAAATTAAGATCATCAGTCCCAGCAATCTCTGGTGCCTTTTGTCATCCCATGGTGATCTATTAAATAGGGATGTAAGTGACTAGTCGACTATCCGATAAGCCTAGGCTTATTGGGTAGTCAAGTTGCTACTCGACTAGTTGCTTCCCCCCCATTGCTGCCTCTGTATCAGAGGCAGCAAGGTGCGAGCAGGAGCTGGTGCTGGTGCTGGGGAAGCCGGCTTAAAAGCCAGTTCCTCCTAGCACTGTCTCCATGGGGAGAGAGGGTCAGGGAAGGCAGAGCAGCAGCGGGGGGAACGGAGCAAGCAGTGACTGCCTCGATCCATGCCCACAGGAGGCTTTTGTACATTTCAAAGGGAGAGGCACAGCAGCTGTGAACTTGGGATAGAAGGGACTGCTTTGGTATCACCATATCAGTATTCTAGCATCTGTATTTGAATTTGATCATAAACTCCTTTCACAGCCATGATTGCTGACCAAAGATTCCTAGAGTGAATTGGGCACCCACAACTCATTTTAATTCAGGGGGAGTTGAGCACCTAACTCCCTTGTCTCTGAAGATTTCAGCTCATGTCTTCATTCTTTTTCTTTCTCAGACTTTTGGCATTAACACAAAATAAAAACAATAGTTTAGGGTTCACTAAGTGGAATGTGAAATTAAAAATGTATTTGACTGCAGCTGTTAACAGTCCAGATCTTGGCTCTTTTACCTTGAAAAATTAACCCTTGCTGAGCTATTTCTTACACAGGAATTACCAGGCCACTTGCAAGACCAGTGAAGTATTATCATCTAGCACAGCACCTTGTCTCTGATCGGAGTTAGGACTGGATACATCAGAGGTCGGTGTAAAGGGACCAAATGGACCTTGATGCAGCAAGTGTTGTAGCCACATTGGTCCTCAGATATGAGAGAGACAAGGTGAGTGAGGTAATAACTTTTACAAGCCCAACTTCTGCTGTTGGAGGAGACAATTTTTTGTGCATCCCAGAGCTCTTCCTCAAGCCTGGAGACGATAACCAGAATGTCACAGCAAACTAAATGAGCAAACTAACCAGAGTGTGTCAGCTCAAAAAACAAGCTTGTTAAACACAAGGGGTTTCACACATGTTGGAGTGGACCACTTAAAATAAAATGGGTGCTTGACACCTCCACACTTGTAGGACAAAGGAGAGTTAATAGGTTGCAGAATGGGTTTAAACCGGTGTCTCCAGTTTTTAGTGTCCAGCAGAGTTATGAATTTTGAAGTTGTCGTGCAGGTTTTCATTAAGGATGGGAATGGAGAGGTCCAATATGGAGCGATCATTTTGTTTTAAAAATATTCACCCACTGGTGAATGTGGTGAGTGGTTTGAGGATGATTTCTCTGAGTTTTGATCTTTAGTAAGAATGCCAGGGTCAGGTACAATAGCTCTATAACTGTTCCCTTGTTTGTATACTTTGGGAAACATGTAGGTCCCAGGAGTGAGTTTGTGGGGGGAAGCTGTAGAATTTCTCTCGGAGTTGTTTGGGGAAGAATTTGTTGATATCCTTAAATTCCTGTGTGAATTTCTGTGTGGGGTCTTCTTTGAGTTCTTTATACCAAATGTTCCACCTCGTATTTAGCTGTGACACTTTGGTTACCTTCTTCAGACGTGAAGAAATGCTCTGTAAAGTTTACAAGTTTGCCCTCTCCACCAAAAGGAGTTGGTCCAATAACAGATATTACCCTACCCATTTTGTCTCCCTCATAGATGCAATAACAAACTCCCAATGAAGCTTTCTCCTAACCCCAAACATTTAGTGGATGGATTTTACAGGGGAGGTATGTATCCTCTCCACATTTTTCATTCATGGCCACTAAAACATCTTGTCTTAACTTAAGATAAGTTAACTTGTTCCAGTTGATTTTATAGTATGCCTTTCCAGAGTCCGTTATGGCATTCTTCAGTTGACGTAAGAGGTGGAATTGCAGCAGTTATGGTTGTGCAAAGGCAAGCACTTCTTTCACATGCTATCTTTTACAAAAGGTCTAGTTTGCTAAATGACCACATTATTCTGCTGCATATTCACCCCAATTAGCATAGGCCTATGTGGATTCTAATTGGGCCTGACACACACCTATTTAAAGAGATTCCCTGGGAATTAAAAGAGCTACTTCCATCGTTTGACTTGGCTGGTGATACGACACATAACATGATTTTGAGCATTTTCTGCACTTACCATGAAACGAATATGCCACAGGTATCAAGTGGGCTTTGTTTTGGGGCTGTAATCATATTACAAATTGAACATTTCCACATGTGCACACTGGCAAATCTAGCCCCAGCTATCTCATGTGTATCTGCCCCAGGGTACAGATGCGGGGGTCCTGACAAAACATAATATAGATATAAATATATTTTTTACATTAACATATGCTAATAAAATTGAGTCATAGGGGCCTAAAAGATGCAGCTGTTAAAAATTTTCATCAATCCAAGAAAATCAGCTTCTTAATTACTGATAATTTCAGCCTCAAAATGACCATTAACTCTCTTCCTCTGTCCCACCTTGCGAAGTGGGGGCCTCTTTTAGGAATTACAAGAAGAACTTTAAGGGAAAGTGTAGCATTTCATCACAGATCTTTTACTCTTTCTGGATTTAATTAGGATTAAAATATAACAGGAAAAAGCAAGGCTCATTCTCAAGGTCTGATATTTCAGAACGCATATCCAGTTTGGCACAATCAGATATTAGTAGCAGTAAAACTGAGCCATATGAAAGCACTTCATATTTCTACAGCACCTTTCATCAGGAAGGATTCAAAAACACTTCCTGAACAGATTTATAAATTACACATATGAATAGTTTTACTCACCACTGAAGTGCAGCCACTTTTGGGGTGAAATGCAACAACTGTTCACTTCCCATTGCTGCACTCTAAGAAGGGACTGCATCTCCTCTCAAGCTACTCAGGATGTGCTTTTCCCAAATGGAATTTAGCACGTATGCTGTATTTCCCAAATGGAATGTAGCATGAATGAATTTTGCACGTATGCTCTCTTCTTGAGAGAGACATTCAATGAGCTCTTTAAAGAATCAAAGCTGTGTTTTTAGGCCTTGCTAAAACGCTGCTTTGATTCAAATCTAAGTTTTGGCAAAGCTGGACTCCGTGTAAGAAGAGGAAAACAAATATAATCAAGGGGAAAAGGGGCCAACATACCTAGTTATTTTTGTTATCATGTAGGGGTTTTTTTCCTTACTTTAAGTGACTTGAATGGTAAAGACTGTACTGCTGCAGCTGTCCTCATCTTTTACTTTGACACTAAGGATAAATCAAAATGGCCTTTGGACCCTACACACACTGGTGGACACTTAAGATTTCAAAGAAATTTTCAGTAGGGTTGAAAAGGCAAGAGGTTTTTGGCAAGGCCTCCTAATTCGTTTAAGCAATGATTGGGGCCCAGGCCAGGTTATGTAGCCTCTGAAGTAGAGAAGAGTTTACCCACCTGCTCATAGCTGCATTTGGCTTTTGAGCCATCATGCAGGTAATTAAGCAAAGATTCTTACAGTAACTTTTTTCCTTCTACAACCTCTGCACCTGTGGCTGTTTTAAAGTATAAAATAATTTTGCGCACATAGGACCAAACTGGTGTATTTATTATACAGCTTGACATGCTGGCGGTTGGTCATAGTCTCTAGTTGGGATGATAATACACATCGTTCCTGTGGTATTCTGTCACACTGAAAAACACCTAATAGCTGTAGTGTAGAAGAAGGCTCCAGAAGCCATATTTAAAGGTACCTTTCTAAAAGCCATCTTAGCAGAACATAAGACATGAACCCTTTGTTTAGACTGCAGTCCCATTCTGGCAAGTGCCATCTAATTATGCTCCATTAAGACACCATTTACATTTTAAAATTTTTTGTTTGGAGTGGGAGGTGGACAAGTTGTCTTCAAACAGGCAATTAAAATGAATTTGCTCATTTGAATTACTCTGCTAGGTGCAATCAGGGAACAAGCAATGAATTTCTAGACCCATGACAGAAATAGGTGCAAAGGTTGCTAAATCATAAAGGGGCACATTATACCTCTTGGTGTCACTCACCTATATGTATTTTATTTGAAATTCCCTGCTTATAGTAATGCTACTCTGGGCACCAATGACTTCCTCACTATACATGGGAGATGTTACAACACTACTCTTTGGGCCTGCGTCAAATGACCTTATGGCTTTTTTTTAAAATAGTGTACAACTAATGCCATTATCACTTAGGGTACATCTACACTGCATGGCTATTTCTACCCCACATCTTAACACTATCTACCCTGCATCATCTTAACAAGCCACCTGTTATTTAGAAATATTTTTTAAATAATGGGTACACTATTTCAGCTCCTTTGTAACCCTCATTCTGCAAGGGTTAAGAGATATCTTGAAATAGTGTTATTATTTTGAACTTTGGAACTGTATAGATGTGCCAAATTTCAAAATGCTATTTTGAAGTAGAATCAAAGTAAGATATGCACTTTGAGTAGCACAAGTTGCGTATTTTATTTTGACTTTAGGGTGCTGTGTAGCTGCACCCTTAGACAAAAAGCCTTATATTTAATTTTCTATGGCTAGTAGTAATAGACAAGGTTGATGCAACACTGATGTTGCATGTGTGGAACACAGACAACCTTTTTGACAGAGTTTGGTGGATCTACATATTGCTTGGTGTAAACAATTTGCGCTTCCATTAGCCTTTCACCATGCTATCTAAATTACTTTTGGCAATCCATCAAGCAATATGTATGGTACCATTAATGTACAGCCTTAATGACTAGGTATTAACCACACATTAATGTTGAATAGAGACACATGAAAAGGCTCTTTCTGTCTGACAGTGTCTCAGCTATGGGACACAAGTCCTAGTGAAAGTGAGATACCTCCCTAGAAGCATTCCAAAAGCACCGGAAGTAGGAAGCAACTAGTCATGAGCGGAATCACCCACTTCTTAAAGGTGGGGAAATTTATTTGCAGTCAAAGACAAAAGAATCTAAATTAAGTTGTGTATTTCATCTCTTTTTGATGGCATCAGCAGAAACCTGAGTAGATTTCCAACACATATTCCTAAAGAGCATTCAGTAAATCGCTATGCACACCCATTTTTATGTGTAATCACTTGCATGTAACTAGGCAGTAGTTAGGGTTGCCAGCTGTCTGATTTTTGACATGACTGCCTGGTTGAAAAGGGCCCCTGGTGGCTCCAGTCAACAGAGCTCATTGCACCAATGGGTCAAGCAGCCTCTATGCCCATCCCTGCCTGACTCCCAGGAAGCAGCCAGGATAGTCCTCTGGCTCTGGCAGTCAGAGGGCTCTGTGCCTTGCCCACAGTCGTGGCCTTGAACGCCATCTTTGCAGCTACCACTGGCCAGGAGCTGGAGCTGTGGGGGCAGCACCTGCAAGCAGGGGCAGCCAGCAGAGCCCCTGGCTGCCCCTGTGCCAAAGACCCAGAGGAACATAGGCGGTTCCAAGGCAGCAGCCATGAGTTTTGCACCACTTAGCATCTTCATCCCAAATGCCTTCCCATTTCCTACCCCAGCTCAGAACCCCCTTCTGCACACAAACTGCAGCCTGTATCACCTGCCCCAGCCTGACCCCTCCCCAAACGTTTCAGACCCAGCCCAAAGCCCCCCCTTCCAAACGCCTCACTGCCCCCTCCACATCCCAATCCCTTCCCACAGCCCAAAGTCCTCTCCCACATGTCAAATCCCCCATCACCCACCCACCCCCTCCTGAACCCCCAAATCACTCATCCCCAGCCACCACCCAGAGCCTGCATCCCCAGCCAGAGCCCTCGGCCTTTCCCACATCCCCAATCCCCTACCCCAGGCCGGTGAAAATGAGCAAGTGTGTAAAGCAGGGCGTGAACGATTGACAGAAGACTGGGGAATGGCATGAGCGGGGCGGGGGGGAAACCTCAGAGAAGGGGTAGGGCAGAGGTGGGCACAGGGCGTTAGATTTCTGCATTTAGAACTTTGGCAATCCTAGCAATAGCACTTTCATGTTTGGCAGCCCAAATGGCTCCCCCCCCCATACACACACAGCTAATAAAGTGTGGCATAAATCAAGCATCCTCTATGACAATATGATCCTATAACATCCGAACGCTAGCTCCTACGTGCCATTCAGCTGCATCCATGGCTCCCACATGTGGCATGGTGCAATGGCAGAAGATTGCATTGCAGGGTCTGACCCCATGGCCTGGGAAGGACACCAAGACTCTCCTGTTAGCTTCATTGGACTTTGGGCCACATGGGCATAGCGTGTCAACCTGCTGAAAGTATCAATGCCTCAGAGGCATAAAGTTACAAGATGGTACTTTAAGGTGCTGAACACTAAATGCAGCCAGGCAAGATGTGCGGCCAAATTTTTAAGGGTACTGTGCAGCATCCGCTCCCATTCACTTGATTCCACACAGTGTGCGTTCAGCCCCTCTGCAAAAGAGATTTTTAAACACCATCAGGTCCACTGATGAGGGGAGGGAATACAAAGGGGGGCAATTGGCCTGGGTTCTGGCAATTCTAAAGGACCTAGGGCTCCCAGCTGCAATTGCTTCTACTGCGGCAGCACCTGGAGCCCCATTCCCTTTAAATCTCCAGTGGAGCCCTGAGGGGCATGTTTCAGGCAGCTCTAAGGTCCAGGGGGCAACACTGTGGTGCTGAGGGCAGGCTGCACCTGACCCCTCCCCTTCCAGGACTGAGGAGCCAGAGCCTTGCTCACCTTTCCCAGTGGCTTGGCATGCCTGTCAGTTCCTCTGAATGCAATGGATGAAATCCTTGTACCACTGATGTCAGTGGGCATTTTTTGCTGTGTAGCCATCCCCAAAGCTAAAAGACCCACATCAGTAAGGTCAGCAGACTTGGGTTCATGCTGTGGGGTTCCCAGCTCTGAAACACAGCAGGTGGATAGGGGCTCGCAATCAGGCAAAACCCAAATGCCTATACTGTTGTTTAGAATCCAGCAACCCTGGTTCTGTAGAGCCAGGCTCTGAGACTCCCTGATTGTTTTTTTCGCTGTGTGGACCCTTAGACATCAGTGGGCCAGGCTTTCACTCAGGCTATGTTTACACTGCCATTTTTTTTTTTGGCAGAAGATATGCAAATCATGCTTTCATTTGCATATCTTCTGCCCCTCCTTTCTGTGGAAGCAGTTTTGCTGATAAAAAGCCCCGTGTAGCCCTTCCAGTTATGCTGCTATTGGTGATACAGTTCTGATTTTCAGGGTCTGCTACCTCATGCCTTAATAAAGGGACTGGATTTGTGATGTCCTTTGTTCGTCCCTTCTTCCATCTGGCTCCTGCTAAAGGAATTCCTTCACCTCAGTGCCCCTGCTAGCACTATTTTTCTCCTTAATCCCCTCCCTGCTGCATTACCTGTAGCTGGTTTGCTTAAACTTGTAATTCATTTAGTACACTACAAGTTATTCAGCAGATGCATGTCCTTCAACCTGATCCAAATGTGAATGCATGAAATAAAGCATTTAAATCTGCATTATGGCCAGTGACAGATTTGTCTTAATTATTTGTAAAGCACATTCATCTAACTGCAAGATACCATGGAAATTCAGATTATGTTATTACGCATGATTACTTGAGATACAGAATAGTCCTAACCCTTAAATTACTAGGTGATAAATGAAATGAAATGACACGACAAAAACAAAAGGAGCATGAAAAAGATGCCTTCAATTTTGTAGTCCTTTATTTTTTTTAGTTGATCTTCCCATAATAATGTTCTGAAATGAGTAACAGTTACATTGTACAAAGCATTTAAAGAAAGTACCTCAACTTGCCGATTATTTCAAAATGAGATTATAAACAAAAGGAAATAAATCTGGTCCCTCACTAAAGGGCAAAAAACAAAAATAAACCAAAAATAACTGGATACAGTCTGTTATTTATTTATTTTTAACGTAAGTTTGGAACACTTCATCTTACAAATAGGATTAACATGAACATAACATCACACAAGCTCGCAGACAACCAGCATAAAATATTGGGTACAGTTTTAATCAGAAGAATCATGCTTTCATGAAGAAATTATAACTGTTTATACAATTGAATCAATTTACTGTATTTTAAAAAAACTAATTCGCATCTATTAGTTATTTAGTTTCATTAAAAGGAAAAAATAAAATAGGAATGTGAGAAAATTTCGAACACTGTTTTGCACTCCAATATACACAGATCAGGTCACCTCACTTGTTTTGAAGTACATGAGTGCCTACATCATAAAGTAGTGGGGGACTGGAGCAGTGCTGTTTATCATAGGAACAGTGCTATTTTAATCAACAAACAATTGTTTGCTAACAAATAAATACATGGTACACACAACACAAAAAAAAAGAAATTAGAGGAAACAAAACAACACAACAACATGATTGTCTAAATTTAAAATGTCATTACAATGATTTGGCAAACATTGAACTAGTGGTACTGTTTATGAAATGGGCCTTTGACAGAAGTAGCTGAATGACTTAAATGTCTTTGAGTGGTGAACATTCATAGTTTACAATATACACAAACCTCTTATGTATTTTTTTCAAAGTCTTTTTTGTCTTTTCTTCTTTCTTTTTCTCTTTTTTTTTTTTTTTACACAATGCAGGTAAGAAGAAAAAATGAGGAGAGGATGAAATATTCCCTGTTATTGGTCTCTAACATTAATGATGGAGAGTGTGCATACAATAGAACTATTTTCTTTCTTTCTTCAAAGGGTTAAAACGCATAAAGCTTTAATGAAGAGGATTTGTACATAAAAGCAACTGTTCCCAATCCTGTGTCAAATTTATACAAAAAGAAAAACAATTCAGTTTCTGTTTTAAAGGAGTGCCCATCTGTATCAATGCAGTCTTAACCCTTCTGTCCCCACCTCCTCACACCGGGTGAATTGGAAGACATTTTTCCCGGCCTGGTTTACATAATCCATTGAAACTTTTTTTAAAGTCTCATTGATCCTCCAGAAGTCAGCAGCTGCTTTTGCTGTGCAAAACAAAATATTGAGAATAAATAGTTTCTTTCTTTTTAAAATTATTCAGTTTAAGGTCACCACACTTTAAATGAGAGACCCTGCAGATTTATAAGGCATTCTGCTCAGCAGTCTTTTAAATAGTCATATACGAAAGAGCCATGCTACTGGTTTGGACTTGGTCCCATTCTTGGTACGCTTTCACAATGTCATACGTGACTAATGGACTGGATGGCACTGGATTCTGCGGCAGCTCTCGCCATACTATGCCACATGTTGGGAGAATTATGGGATGCAGAATGGAGGGAGTCCTTGTCAGAAAGAGAGAGCATCATAGCATATGCCTGAATGAGGAAACAAGAGAGAGAAGAAAGTGGTAAACACTGAAGAATGCACTGATTTGAATTAAACCATGTCACTTATATGGACACATCCATGCTTCCAGCCACAGTTTGATAACTAGAGGGTATTTTGTATTCAGCGCAGGCCAAAATTTGGATTGATTGATTGATTGATTGATTTATACAACATCTCTTAGGTAAAAGCTCTGCCATCCTTTCCTTTGACATTTTTGACCCACTAATAATAAAAATTCTTTACCCTCATCAGCCAAGGCAGACAAAGCTGTTTAAGACATATAGTCGGTATGCCAACAGCCTCTGTGGGCCCCTGGGAAAGGTGTGAGGAGACCCCAGATTTGTGCTCCCATAAGGGGTGGGGCCTCAGGCAGAAGGGTCATGGCTGGGGCAGCCAGCCCTGAGTGCTGCCCGGAGCACAGCATGTCGGCCCCCAAGCAGCCCTCAGAGATACCTGGATTGTGCCCTCCACACAAGCCCTTAGCGCTGTCCAGAGCATGTGGTGTGGCACTTGGGCAGCAATTTAAAGGCCCTGGGACTCTGGCCAATGCCACTGTGTAGTGGTGGTGGCAGCGAGGAGCTCCAGACCCCTTTGAATCACTGGGTACCCAAGCAATTGTCCTCCTACTCCTCCCTGTTGGTAGGCCTGCATACAGTATTCAGCAAACTAAGTACAGGTTGACCCTCTAAAATGCATGACTCTCTGTTCTGGCAGCATCTGTGGTCCAGCACGAATCCAATCCACGAATATTGCTAGACCAGAGAGCCCTGGCTGGCCAGGTTCAGAAGCGCAGCCTGGAGCAGGCTGGTGGTGGGGAGCACAGCCGTGACTGGGGCTAGCACCATGGGGACCACAGCCCTGACTGGGGCTAGGGGCAGGGAGTGTGGTCCCAGCTGGGGCTGGAGGCAGCAGGGCCAGTGGCTACGAGAGCAGCCTTGGCTGAGGCTAGGATGGCGGGGAGCGCAGCCCTGGCCAGAGCTGGCAGCAGGGAACACAGTCTTGGTCAGAGCTGGCAGTGGGGAGCGCAGCACTGGTCAGGGCTGGCAGCAGGGAGCGCAGCTGTGGCTGGGGCTGGCAGCGGGGAGTACAGCCCCTGACTGGAACTGGCCTGGCTGGCAGCCGAGCCTACAGTGGGATGGGGAGCCTTGACCTTGACCTCCCCTGGTCCAGCAAACTCTGTGGTTCAGGACCACTCCGGGCCTGAGGGGGTCAGACCAGGGAGGTCTTCACCAGTACAACACATTTTCCTTCAGATTCTATGCACAAATGGTTATCCTGTCATTTCTTGTGTGCTATTTAAGTTGTTTGTTATTATGCAACTTAACTGATACTATATTTACGCTCTATCATGTTATATTTAGTTCTGGACCTTTCTTTGCTATCACATTCTATTGTGATTGTGTATGTATTCCATAATTACCTGGGGGCTTCCAGACAAGATCACAATAAGAGTCTCTTTTTAATTGCTTCCGAATAATACACAAAATTGAGACTGAAATATCAGCCTAGCTGAATGCTACTGAACAGAGAAATGTCATGTTCATTTTCAGCAAACCACTAGGAAGCAACAATACCACTACCAAAACAGACCCTTCCCTAGGGAAAGTTCACTAATTCTCTTGAGCGGTGCAGTCACACTAACTTGTGAAAATGCATCTGGCCATGCCCTCTCATTGTACTGGAACACACCCACTGACTATAAATGATGACTCTAGTGGGATTCTGCTCTCAGATATGCCAGTACATGCATGCTAATCACAGTGATGTGATCTCTGCATGTGATATATAGGAAAACATTACAGCAACATATTTGTTTTTAAAAATATTCCTACATATAATAGGCCAGTTCTTTGTGTGGTGTAAATCAGCATAGCTTCATTGAAATGTGCTGATTACACCACCCAACAATATGACCTCCTCTTTAAAACAATCTACTGCCCCATTTGTTCTGATTGTAACCATGAAGCGGGTTGAACAAATGGCCCAGGATTGATTAAGATGATTCTAGTTTATGACACAAGAGGTCCATCTTTTTCATACAGAGCAACATTGAGTTATGAAGCTTAAAGTGAATTTAGAATGTACCTGGGTCTTGGATTTCCTGTACAATGGTTGCTTTAGGTCCTCAGACAGATGCGAAGTATTGAAAGCTGCTAGTTCGGCTTCATTGTATTGATTTTCCTCCATTTTCCTCATTTTGAGGCTATCTGTGAAGTGCCTTATGTGATCCAAAGCAGAGAGTCCAGTCTTGGTATATTCATCCTCTTTATACCTACAAAAATATAATGGAAGTTATGGGTTTTTTAATGTAAATAAAATATTTTGCATGCCTCAAAAAAAAGCCACCTTATAACGACTCACCAATGTAAGGCTAGTAAATACCAATTTTGATATATTTAAGTCTGCTGTAGACTGCTTCACTTTTAACTTTATCAAAAATCATAAGCAGTACGGCCCAGCAGGTAAGGATAATGGCATAGGACTCTGGACACCTGGGTTCTCTTCTTGGCTCTGCCACTGACCTCCTGTGGTAAAGTCCCTTTATTTCTTTATGTTCCCCATGCAACACTCTGTTGTGCCACATTAGACTAGGATCTTTGGAACACAACTTTCTTTGAGTTTGTACATTGCCTAGTGTTATGAAGCCCTGATTTCTACTAGGGCCTCTACGTACTACTCTAATTATTTACTTCTCTCTGAAGTAACAGTTCTCTCAAGCTGTCTGTGTTTATGGCTTTTATGTTGTTATTTCTATTAAAGTGTCTGATTTCATGCACTGATTGCATCAATAAACTAATAATTTTAAAAGATTACATCGACAGTATGCATTCAGTCCAAATTTCATTTGCGAATGGCTTACATTTGTATATAAATAATTTCTATATATGTCTAACTGCAGCCATTTTCCTTTTATCTATTGCTTTAATTGAATAAGCTAAATTCTGACTGGGCTACACACAGTTGAATGCCAGAGAGCTGGCAGCCAGCAACACTACTGGACAGTAATTGGTTGCCTATATTCTGATTCCACTGCAACATTCCACAAGGCCATTTCACAAGTCACAGGCAGCTAGTAGGTGCCAAATGGCACATGCCACATGTTCATAGCTGTATCCATTCAGGCCTGACAATAACCCTGTGTCAATTATTTCTACTATTAAGAGGCACAAATTACCCAAGGAGCTAGGACATTGCTATTGGGTTAGCTCATTAAGACTATACTAGCACACTTGCCAAAATTTGGTCCTTGGAATGTTTGCACCATTTGTTGTTGTTTTGATTTAACCTTATTTGACTGTACCATTTAAAATACTAAGAAGGAACTAACCTGCCAGGTGAAGCCTTGCAATTCATTTCCAAAGTACTTGTTTCTTCGTAGTCATCCTCAGTGCTCCCTTTACATAGGTTACTTGTAACTGGTTCCTTGACTGGCTTCCCTGCAATTTCACCTTCCTGCTCTTCCTCATCCATCACTACTTCATCTTCTGCCTCCTCATCATCCAGCAATTCTGAATTCTGACTTTCCACCAACACTTTCTCATCCTTATAGTGACTGCCATTCATTCTAAAAGGAAATGTATAATCAGGAAATGTATAAAAAAATTTATAAAAAGGAATGTATAATCAGGTTTATGAAATCATACCAAAGACAACTGGAAAAAGCCTCTCCCACCACCAATGCAGACTGGCCTCTTCCAACATGCTTTCTAAAATTTTGTACTCATTAGCTTTGAATATCATGGAATTATTGTTTGAATTCTGTTTAAAAAACAATGAAACATTATGTCCCAAATGGCATGGAATTCCACGCTTAGTCTTGGGAGCTCATCCAGCTCCATTTTATATATGACTGTCAGGAGGTGTAGTCTGATATTCTTTTTCACTTTTCCCATACTTCATTTAATCACAGTAGTCCTACTTATACCACCTTGCCTTGGCATAATAATCTAATGACTTTTAATGGAAGCTATACAGGCTGAGAATCTGAAAATCAGCCCTGATTTTTCTAGAAATCACAGAATCGTAGAATCATAAAACTGGAAGGACTTTCGAGAGGTCATCAAGTCCAGTCCCCTGCACTCATGGCAAGACAATTCCTGACACGTGTTTGTCTAATCTGCTCTTAAATATCTCCAATGATGGAGATTCCACAACTACCAAAGGCAATTTATTCCAATGCTTAAGCACCCTGACAGTTAGGACAAAAAGCAATGGGCTTAAATTGCAGTATGGGAGGTTTAGGTTAGACATTAAGAAAAGCTTCCTATCACGTTTCCCCTTCCTCCTTGTAACAACCTTTTAGGTACTTGAAAGCTGTTATCATATCCCATCTCGGTCTTCTCTTTTCCAGACTAAACAACCCCAGTCATTTTAATCTTCCCTAATACATCATGTTTTCTAGACCTTTAATCATTTTTTGTTGCTCTTTTCTGACCTCCTCCAATTTCTCTACCTCTTTCCTGAAATGTGGCACCCAGAAATGGACAATACTCTAATCAGCACAGAGTAGATCAAAAGAATTACTTCTTGTGTCTTGCATACAACACTCTTGTTAATACATAACAGAATGAGTCTTGCTTTTTCGGTAACACTGTCACACTATTAGCTCATATTTCGTTTGTAGTCCACTATGACCCCTAGATCCCTTCCTCAATGTCATTTCCTATTTTGTATGTGTGAAACTGAATTTACAAAATTGGGAGCATAATATTGGAGCCCATTTAGGCCCTTCCTCTTAGGAAGGAACAATCAAAGGTAGGAGCAATATTTTCTACAATAAGTTATGCTTACACTCATTTAGAAGTCCACCTATGCGACTACATCCACAGATTATGTATGGCATCTGACCAGGTGCAACTGCAGGTACAAATAATTGTGCCTGCAATTTTGCACCCACATTCAAGTACAGTTGCAAACTTACATCTACCATTATTGGAGGTCACATTGAAATGTGGCCAAAAATAAAGGGCAATAGCAATAACAAAAATTTTTAATTGCAAATATCTAATTCAATGTTCTAAGTGAGAAGTGAAATCAATACCATTATTTAATAATAATAGATATAGCAATACACATTTTAAAAATGGTTAGAATATTCAGATCTATTATTAAACTCCCTTATGCTTTCAGAACATTAGCTCTTTAGGGCCTGCTACAACTAGGGATATGAAAGGCTAATCAGTTAACCAGCTAACTGGTAAGCATCCCCCTTAATTCCAGTTAACTGTTAACCGGAGGGGACTGGAGCAGCTCCCTGCCTGTCCCATAGGTAGCAGCCTGTGCCCACAGTGGGCCTAGGAGCCCCACAGGCAGGAGCTGCTGTGGCCAGGCTGGAATAGCCCCTGCCTGCAGTGTAGGGGGGCGACACAACTCCAGCCCCTTTTAATCGGTTAACCAGTTAAACATAATCTTTAACCAATTAACCCATTAAACAGGATTTTACATCTCTAGCTACAACATGTTCTATAAAGGGTAATATGTTCATGCTGAGCTATAGAGTTGTATTCTATAGCACAGTGGTCTCCAACCTTTTTAAGCACGAGATCACTTTTTGAATTTAAGTCAGTCTAGAATCTACCTCAAACCCAAATATCCCTGCCTCGCCCTTCTCCGAGACCCTGCCTCTGCCCCACCTCTTTGCTGAAGCCCTGCCCTGCTTATTCTGTGAATATGGGGTACAGGGAAGGGGGACAGAGTGACATCAGCACCCCCCTGCCTCTGTCTCCCTGACTCTGCACAAGCAGGAGGCTCCCAGGGGGCAGCTCTGAGGCTCTGGGCATGAGTAGCAGGGCAGGGTGAGGAGGAACAGTTGAAGTGCCGGTACTTGATAGCTTCCCAGCCAAACCAGTCAGGATCACCTGTCAGAGGCTCCAAGATCGACTGGTAGATCCTGAGCTACCGGTTGGTGACCACTGCTATAGCATGTTTGATTAAGGGGTGTATCCTTTAGATAACTGAATAACTCTGGAGATGCTGAGTGCCCTCAACTTTTACTGACTTAAATGGGAGCTATAGGTGCTCAACTCTGTCACTGAAATGCATACATTGATACATGCTAGGCCACATATGCAGCTGGTGTAACTTGGCATAGCTCCATTGACATCAGTCAACCTCTACTGACTGTGCATCTGGCCCTATGTTTTTATGTAAGATGTAACATTGCACTGTTGGTTTGCTTACTATTTAATTGCATAAGTGCCCCTTTTTCTTCCAGGAGTACAGCTATAAAATATGGAAATACTGTTGTCTGCACAGAGTTAGCTCAAGAATATATGTGACTTAAATCATGCTGCATGATAGAGAATATATTAGCACAGGAAGGTGTGTCATGAAAACACATTTGATATTGATTTGTTTAGTTTATTGTTATAATATCTTTAATTTCTCAACCAAAAACTTTAGCACACCGGATGCTAGCTGCACTCCTCTAGGGTCATTGTGTTCTTGTATATGTGCAACAGGATTTAATCTACCTTCTGTCTCTTCTATTTTGAGACAATCATCATATGGCTAACTACTTTGAAACCATGCTGGGAATGATTCAGTAATTGTCCAAGTCACATGTCATTGTCCTCACATAGTGGCCTTCATGGCATATAAAAATTTTGCTCCAATTGTGCCTGCCAATGGGTCAACATCCCCCACATCCCATCATCTACACTACAGTAACTATTATCAACCAATATCATTCATAGTGACCACTTATTAAAAAAAATCAGGAAGTGATCTATTTGCAACACAATAATAGAATCCCTGTACTGACACTGAGTCAAGATAGTTGAACTCCAAAGGAAATAGATGAAAGATGTCAAAGATGTCTGCTCTTGGACTCTATTTGAATAATTATGCCCTAAGTATGATGATAGCATGTTTTGGACAGATATAAAAAAATATTAATCATGGATCCAGCTGTCAACTTGCTAGTTATGTAAATCAGTACTGTTAAAAATGAAAGGGAAATGGACTAAAACCAAAGTAACGAAAGCCATATGATTAAGAAAACAGATTCACTAATTATGCTTTCAAATGCAGTAATTTGCCACGGATAAAGCATCCATCAAAAATAGTCTTAAGTGCTGAATTTAGAAAGGAAACACTGTATGACCCATCAACCTTTTCTCTTTGCTGCTTTCCTGTTGAGACATGTTGAGACCAGATGTGCAAAAAACAAACAAAAAAAGAACACCCTCATAACAAATCAAGATGAAATAAAATTTGAATATTCATACGATAATTGAATCAGTTGCTTTCATGAATATTTGTTTTACGTCTACTACTTTTCTTCCACCATAAAGACAAACTAGAAATTGAAAAAGGGGATGAATGTATCACGCTCAGCAAATTTCTGATGTTGACAATCTGATGCAAAGTTGGAGCTTTTATCCTCCGTCACACCATGTATGGTTCATATACATACTCAGTAAAAATAGCCTTTAAATTTAGAAGCGCACAAGATCTCTCATGACCTTTATGCTTAACTATAAGGAACTATAAATAAGGAACAAATAACAACTTCTAAGAATTTTCAGCTACTATAAAAATATGTTTAAGGAAAACTTAGATTTACATATTCACTTAAATCATACCCTATCAGAAAGAAAGGCTCACATGGTAGAAGTAGTGTGGATTACTTATACTTCTACTCAGTAGTTATACTACTGAGTTCATGGTAGTAAACTAGGGTTGCCAACTTTCTGATCATACAAAATGGAACACTCTAGTTCTAGCTCTAGCCCTTCTTTGAACCCTTTCACTCCATCCCCCCTCCCTCTGACACTTGTTCTTCCCCACCCTCATTCACTTTTTCATTTCCATGAGGCTGGGGAGGTCCTTTTTTGACTGAATATTCTGTTGAAAACTAGACATCTGGCTACTTTACCTGGCAATACAGTTTGAACCTTTCTAGTCTGGCTCTCTCGGGTCCGGCGACATCCGTGGTCTGGCATGATTTTAGTTAGCCAGATGTCCACTTATCATGGGTGTGGCCAAGTTTCCCGCTGTCCCATAAAGTTTGTTTACAGCCACCAGTCCTGGCTTTCAGTGCTCTGTGCTGTTATTTAGCTCTAACGTACCCTTAAATGTCTTCTTAGAGCCCAGTAAGCAGTGGAGGTGTTGGTAATGCTGCTAGACAATATTGACCTCCTGTGGTTCAGCAAAGTCTCTGGTTTGGCACCCCACAGGGCCTGAAGGTGCCAGACTAGAAAGATTCGACTTGTAAGTATATCTGAGACTATAGGTTGGACCTCCCTGGTCTGGCACTCTCGTGACCTCACCGGTCCTGGATGAGAGATTTTGCTGCACCAAGGGAGATCATTTCTGGACCCCATCCCCGGGATTGGCCCCTCCAGTCCTGGCCCAGCTGGCTCCCCACTTGCTACTGGCCCCACTGCCCTGCCAACCCTGCTAGGCAGCTGCATGTCAGGACTCCCAGCCCCTCCAGGTAGTTGCACACCAGGCCTGGCCCTCTTGGGCAGCCATGGCCGGGAGCCCCAGCCCAGCAGTGCACTGCAGCTCCAGGCCCCCACCACTGTGGCTTCCAGCTCTGCCGGGTAACCATACACCTGCTCTCCTAGCCCCACTGGCAGCTCATTGTAGGCAACCCGCTTCCCTGCCAGTCCCACAAGGTTTCCTCCTACCGGCTCTCCATCGCAACTCTCTGGTCCTGCATCCTGCAGATGCTGCTAGACCAGATAATCCTGGTTTAGAGATTTTCAATTTATAATCCTTTAGTAAAGGCCTTGCATTTGTATTGAGGAATTAAATTTAAACTTCTCCAGCTTCGTTAATTGTAATTTAAAGATAAAGGGGCAATGTTCTTCCTAATCCTATCCACACATGTTAAAGCTGTAGGGTCTGTGATTGTCAATGAATTAAAAATGGAGGCAATTTATAGTATGCTTAGGTTGACATGAGAATTGGTGTTTGGTAGTTTTAAACTTGGGAAGCCCTGACAAAAATAGACATCCATCCATTAAAAAGGTATGCCCTGATGCCTGGTATTTACTGTACTCAGGGATTTTGCTGCCTATCACCAGATTATATGTTCCAGTCTGCACATATACACACAACTAAAATCATGATCTGCTCATTTGAACATACTCCTCTGTTTCCAGGCTTTTGTTTGTCTATCAAGGTTGGTATCAGCACAATTATTTCACTAAACTGATTATCTGACAACTGTGATGGCAAGGTTGCTAAAATCACTTCCAGTTCAACTCAGCCAACTTTCTTTTTACAGTGTACGGAATACTCAAAATAGCAGCCATGGGAAAATGAATTGGGAAAGGAACATAAGTCATCTTCAGGAGCTGTCTTACTACAGTCACCCCTTACCTTTCTTCTGAATTTCTTGGGGATTGGTTATTGTGGTTGCTGTTGCCAATGAAATTCCGAATTTCTGTGAAATAAGAATCCTCTTTGTCATCCAAAATTGCGCCTGTGCTTTCAAGCTCTGAGTGAGGTGAAGATGTTGCAGTACCTTCAAGAAGGTAAAATTGGAAATAGGGTTGGTTATTTGCATTTTAGATATATTTAATCTTTTATAAATTAATTAAAAAATATGATGTTCATGTGCATTATTTTAGGACAGCTGCCAATATAAAACCCTTAGGACAGCTTTTTATAACAGTAACCAAGATAGTCTGCATATGTGTATTTCACATTTTCCTTGACATTTTTAAAGCACTTTCAAATATTATTTAAACTTCTTAACAGCCAGTGAAGTAGGGAAGTATTTTTAATTCCATTTTACAGAAGGGTCAACTGAGAGACAGAAATTAAGGGCTAAATCTTGTTTTCATTGAAGTCTACGGTTTCACTCCCAGTGACTCCAGAAATGGTCTTAAACGATGGGCCCATTATCACACAGTGAATTAGTGGCAGACAAATAGAACCCAGGAATCCTGACTCCAAGTTCTGTGATGGACTAATTAGAAAAACAATGTGGTTCCCTCCTCCTCAAGGACACATCTAATTATGAACAGGGTTGATTTGCTTGTTTAAGCGTCCCAATTCTACCTGACTAGATAAGTGAGGCAGACACCAGTCCTTTAAATAAATGTTGGTGATACGCTGTTACTGAGAACTGGTGGACTTTAACCCTGTCCCTTTCAGTTCTTGTTTTCAGTCAGTAGCATCCCTGTACACTGTCTATACAGTTGGCCGTTGCACATGTCTCTTAAAGGGCTGGAGACTGAGCTCCAAATTATCAGAATTATTTGAGAGGAGCAGCATGACCCAGTTTTCTGAATGGGGAATTGTTAGACATTGGATTTCAACTTAAAGTTCTACCAGATGTCCAGTATCCATGAAGTAAGTGTAAAGGATGGATGTGATGAGCAGCCATAAAGACTGCTTGCATACTGGGTGTTTCTTTCTCCAGTTTACATTTGTAGTATTATTGCTTTTACCAATAAAAGTTGTAGTGTCTTTCTTTCCTGTCACCCTGTAGCATCAGTAGTAACAGAAAATATACGAGTGTGTTAGACGAGGTTCACTAATCAAATGGAATATAAACTCACCTCCTGGTTCAGCATATAGTTATGAACATGCACATCACTGATACAGTTACTTAATGTCTATCATTAGATAGCACCCAGGAATAGCAATGAAAAGCAACTACACACATCAAGACAATCCCTGATTTTGATACATGTGTATGATTATGTCTAGCTAAGCAGATAATGAACTAAAGAAAATGCAGATAGAGAATAACACCTCGTTTAGAAATCTGTAGACTTTTTTTAAATGACTCTCAGCATTATCCCCCACTGCTTCTCAGTGCTACTTTCATGGTCCATGAAATCCTCAGATGTGGCTCTCTTTATTTTGTGGGGGACTGGATCCAATGTGTGGCAGTGGAGACAGAAGCAGAGAGGCTTAACTTCTCAGTTGCCGGTGATATGAACATTTTAGGGGATGCCAAGCATAACCTTGAAGACACTCACCAGAATGCTAAGATAAGGGCTTCTATGTGATCATGGAAGTTGCATGGAAAATCATTTTGAAGGACCATCCCTAAAATACTATGGCTGTCTTGAAAAAACCCCACATAATTGTATTATATTACAAAAATTATTATTATTATTATACAAATATAAATGGTGGATTTTCAAAAACACCTTGAAAATCACTGGGACTGGTGTTCCTAAATCATTTAGGTGCTTTTGAAAATTATACTCCTAGTACCCAGAAGCTGAGAACAAATGGTGAATATTTCACAAAAACAGTGTGGAAAGTGAGCAGGAAATACTTGTGTATTAACACTGGATAGCTCTCTAGTGCGGGGGAGTGGGAAAATGATTACATACCAGACATGTTTCCATTCTCATGCTTTTTTAAATGTCTGTCTAGATTAGTTTGCTGACCGAAACACCTGTCACATAAGTGACATTTGAATGGCTTCTCCTTATTGTGGATATTACGGACGTGCCTCTGCAGGTTAGAAGATATGCTAAAAGATCTGTCACAGTATTTGCATCTAAAATAAACAGGAGTAAAAGAAATTGTTTATTAGTAACTGGAATAATAATTAAAATAAAGGGCAAAGGGCATTTCACAAAACAATTGTTTAAAACACACTTCAGACCCTAAATTCTCTACCTTTTTGGATTTGCTGTTAACTATTGACATGATCCCACTCCATCTGCATCTGCAGTCAAAGGCAAAACTCTCATTGACCTAAATGGTACAGGATGGCACCAGAGGGACTCAATTCTTTGCTTCTTCACAGATTTTTCTGACTAGTAAAACACCACTGACTCGTGACCAACAGGTGCAATTCATTGAAGTGCTTATTAGCCTTAACATATGCTATAGATAAAAGGAGTTAGGGTTGTGCTTGCTCGGCACCTCACAGGATCTGGGCCAAGAAGCAGTTATCCTAATACTGGGCCTGATCATAAAAGATGTTATGTTTCTGCACTTTGTTTTCAGGAATAACTTCCTTGGAAATGAAAGGCAGTTTTGCCTTAATAACAACTGCAGAATTTGGGCTCATAGGATGCAAGTTCTGTTCACATAGTTAGCTTTTCAGATCCAATCTACGTAAGTGTTTTAATATTTCAAGTACAGTACTGTGTTTAGGAAGATATATAGTATTTCAGATATAATTGAATCAAATTAGTTAAGATAATTGATTCCCATGTATTTAGAAGTATTGCCTGCAAAGTTGAGGAGTTTGAAAAAGAAGAGAGCATAACTATTGTTTCATGCACTGCCAATACAATACAATTAAACACTTTTGGAAAAAACATGAAACAAATTCCTTCTGATGTTCAAATAAGGTAGAAAAAGCCATATTTTCTATGCAAGATTATACTGTGTGATTAAATCTTTTTTGAGGAATGTTTGCGCAACTGCTAATCCCAAAGGAAATCCAGTTATCTTCCAAAAACCAGCAATAAACAATCCAGATCTTTAATACCATGCCAATGTGGGTAGTTTAGTCTATCACTCTGGTACCAGAAGCATCAATTTTCATTCTCTGTAGTGATTTGGAGTCCCTAAAGCCTTCACTGTATTGCTCTTTAAGCCATTACTAAGATATACTATAACTATTCCAAATTCGCTTTCTGGCAACTAGCCAATAGTCATCCCCCTAGTTTTTCAATCTTCTACTTTTCTTGTGCTTCAAAACATGCTCATTACACTCTGAACACCACCAGTTTTTCAGTGCAGAAATTATCCATTATGCTTCTAATTGTTTCTGGCTTTTATGTAGTGGACAAGCGTAACGCGCTTCAAGATGCAGCTTCAGTCATGAATAAAATTAGATGCAAATCCCATTTCCCAAAAAGACCCCTGGAAAAAAAAAATCATCACAAACAATGAGCTTTTTCTGCTCTTTTCAGGTCCTAAGTGCACCAATTTGTGTTTGCTTTATTGTATCATGATTTGGCTTCCTTCCAACTGATTTTCAATGAATATTTCTTTTTCAAAAAAGCTAATGGTTCAATTATCATTTCTACATGTACATAAATATCATAGATATTAATAGCAGCTACACATGCTTGTCAACAAGGGAGTAAAGCCAAATACATTTCTGATATTTATACATAGTTCAGAAAAAATTCAAATTAAATAGGAAGTACGTTTATACACTAACTTCTTCGAATATGTGATTTAAAAGAAAAAACATATTTAAGAAGCATCTGAATTAAGTCTAAACACTACAAATAATACCTGCTGTGCTTTTAAGCTGGGATTTACAGAAGTTTCTAAAAACAACAAGGTGCCAGTGGCACTTTAAAGACTAATAAATTTATTAGGGTATTTTAGAGCATAAGCTTTTGTGAGCTACAGCTCGCTTCCTCAGATGCTGAAGAGAAAAAGACAGAAAGAAAGGTGGGGAAAGGATATAGAGATAGGAATGTGACATCAGTGCTAATTAAATCAGAATGGATGTGGCTCATTTCCAACAATGGTGAGAAGGAGAGAGTACCAGAATGGGAAACTACCTACTGTAATACGAGAACCACTCCAGGTGTTTATTTAGACCTTGGTTCCGGGTGACAAATTTGCATAGGATTATTACTTTTATTGAAAGTCAATGGGACTTATGCACCTCAGTCACTCAGACATTTTTGAAACGCCTGTCCTCAAATGTCAGTCATGTGCAGTGGGTGAGATTCTGTTACTACTCACATCCATGGGAGCAGAGTTAGACCAACACTCAGTGTGTTAGAAAATCCCACCTGTTACGTATCTAAACAGCTACATCTACTAAGGGCCTGAACCTAAGATGTTTGGAGCCTGTGACACCCACTGAAGTCAAGGGGAAAGTCAGCACCAATCCAGATCAGGTCCATCCAGAATAAGATTTTTTGAATGTACTGATTATGGATGAATTGTGAAATAATCATATAATTTTGCATTTAATACAGCACTTTTTTATACTGCAAGCTCCCAAAGCAATTAAAAATTTGCACATGAATACAGGAATCTTTTTACTCATCATAATCAAGATGATACTACCTCTGAGATGGAACATGGAAGGTTTTTAGTGCTTACTAGATCCTGATGAAAAGTGAATGTTGTTTGTTTGTTTTAAAAACATGTTTTAACTAGTGAGTTTTAAATCCTCTATATAGCCAGGATAAGTTGTCTTTTAACATGTGTTTGCTGGTCAAGATGATCTCACTCTTCTTTGCAGTAGCATGCACAGGTTCCTGCAGTGGCCACAGGGTCCTGCAATCTCATAGTGGGCCTTCCCATACAGTTCTACATTATTTGGATCACACTCATGCAAAGGGATGTGGGGGAAGATTTTGACCATAGTCTGTACAGTGCTTTGAAACAAAAGGTGCAATATACATATAATTGCAGCATTAACTCCCCAACCATCCTCCACCCTATACACATACAACTTTTCATAGGCGATAAGTGGTAACTATCACATGTTTTTTTCATTGGATTTTTATGGGCATCCTGCAGTGGAATTGTTGTTAGAAATAATCTTGATTCTCTAGAACTAACAAAAAGTTTATGGAAAGTTTAATAGAAACAACTGTACAGCTGGTAAGTAGCAAAATAATGCTACTGAAGTCAAGATGGCATTCCCTTCCTACCCTCAAGTTGGGCCAGATGCATTAGAAAGGCTTTTTGTCTTACACTAAAGCACCAAGCATTGCTTAAGGCAAGGAACTAGGCTGGATTGATTACCGGTGTTCTCTGTAGTCACACCAGCCAGTTTCTTCACTGGAGAAGAGATCATATAGGAGATCCCATTGCTGTGCATGGAGACAAGTGTAAGAATTTCTGCAGTCAAGAGTAAGGTCTATCATATTGACAAAGCACTTTCAAGAACTTCATGGACTCAAGTCCCTACCTCACACCCTGCTTGTAACGTCTACCAAAAAGGATCTGAGCTTTGAGACTCTCATCAAGAAGCGATGTTATAATGGAGGTAAATAACCTTCCTCACTCCGCTCTTGTGAGTCAACATGCTCAAACAGAGTTGGGAGTCCGGGTAGATCTATATTAGACCATTGCCTCACAGACCCTTAAAATTAGTGGAGTGTATTTGCACACATAGGAAGGAGAGGAAACATCACATTTCCTAAATCTGCACGCACCAATCGGCAGACAATACTATGAACAAAACTGAGAACATTTCCTAATAATGATAGAATCCCAAAGTGCTCTGAAGACCCTAATTTATCCTCACCACACCTCTATGAAGAAGGCAAGTACTATTGCACCTATTTTTCAGATGGGGAAAATGAGGCACAGAGAGGGTGAGGACTGAGAATTTCAAGTCACCTTGACACACTGTTCCCTTTGAACTTAATAGATGTCTAAATCTTGAAAATCTCTCCCTCTGGATATATCTACCCGATGACTAAAAGTCCGCAGCACGGAGTCTCAGACACTGGATCAATTGACATGGGCTTGCAGGGCTCAGGTTACAGGGCTATAAAACTGCAATGGAGACTGTGCCAATCACTTATGGGCTCAGAGGTCTCATAGCCTGAATGCCTATGCTGCAGTTCTATAGCCTGGCAGGCCAAGCCCCACCAGTCCAAGTCAGCCAACACAGACTCTGAGACTTAGTGCCATGGGTTTTTAATCCGAGTTTAGACATATCCTGAGTCTTCCCCAAAAGGAACTGAAGACCTGATTCAAAGCCGACTGAAATCAATGGAAATACTCCCATTGATTTCAATAAGCCCAGTGCCAGAAATGGGGACAAAACAAATACTGAATGCCCATTCCCGTTATAAACACCAGGCCATGCTTATGATCACAAACATGAGTGTGGCTTTAATATACCTGTAAGGCTGCTCTCCAGTGTGCGTCCTCAGGTGACGTGTTAAGTTAGCCGATCTTGGGAAAATCTTGCCACAGTATCTGTGATTAGAAAATAGTTGATGTGACAAAATCATCACCACTGACTTTATTTCACTGTGAACTGAATAATGCATCAGATGGGCCTAATGTAATCCTTCTTGTACAGTACTGGATTTCTTGGGCATTTAAAAAATTCAACAAATATAAAGTAACGCATGAATGAAGCTTGAATTGCTGGCCCTTGTGGATTTTCTTGCACATAAGCAAGCAATTTATGTAAACAGACAATAGTTTTAATTATCTCCCAAAATTCTATACTTATTAATTCCATATCTGCCACTTTCATGTTTTGGAAGCATGAAAATCTGTTATTCCAGGCTTGGGATTTTGGTTCGAGGTAAGCAGATTGCAATTCTTTCAGCTTATTCTCTGTGTCAGCAAATGTGACATCATTTGTGCATTGAATAGGATCAGACTAGACAAGATTCAAAGACCTAATCCATCAAGGTATGTTTCTATAACAACTTGTCTTGAAAGAAGGTGACATGTTTTCAAAAAGATCAGATAAACTGACATGCCAATGTCAAATACCCTTGCATTCTGGAGATGATCTAGAGACTTAAATAAGGCAATTTTAAAAATCATTCCCCCATTTCCTTAGTATTTCACAGGGAACTACAACAATAATAAAAAAAAAACCCTAAATAGTCAGGTAGCATTTCAAGAAACAGCATGATTAGAACAGTTACATTAAAGGGCTTCAGCTTAATGTTGCAGTGCCATGCTTCCAGAAGGCATTTACAAGCTTTCTGGATTGGACCTTATATTTTAAGATAGAGTTTATTGTTTCATATCAAGCTATACAAGAATGCCCTGATCCTTCTCACATTGACAAAATTCGGATTAACTTAATTCATATATGCAATGATTATGTTTTATTAAACATCTAAGCACATGTCCTTATACTTAGGGGTGTTAAAAAGTGGGTAATTGGATAAACATGAAACTGCTGAAAAATGCAACAGTTATATGCTTACCTGCACCCACAGCACAGGGTGGCAGCTGGCTCCCCCGGAGCAGGTACATGCTGGGAGCCGGCTTTCCTGGCATGTACTGGCTTCCATCTGCAGCCCTGCTCCCAGGGAGCTGGCTGCCGCCCCTCATGCTGCTTCTTCTGATAAAGAGGCAACAGCATGAGGTGGCAGCTTGCTCAAGAGCAGGCCAGGTGACTGCGTGTAACTGTGAATGTTAATCAATAAGCACAGGCTTATCAGTTAACAATTTACCCGGTTAAATTTTCACATCCCTGCTTATAATTCATATATTCTGTGAAATATCACTTCTGGCATTAGAGGTAGATGGTCTGAGAAAAGCAGCCTTGTAGCTTGTGATCAGAGAAATTAATAGTGAAAGCACATTTATTAATATAAAGGTGATGAGGAAATTTGGGAACAAGCTTGTTTATGTAATATTTTTGGTCTCATTTATCAATCTCGAATGATGTAGGACAAATTCCTCATATAATAACAAAAACAAAACACTTTCTATGTTTGACTGAATAAAAAGCACTTTGAAATACTATAGACCTTCCATGATCTCTATTAATCATCCAATCAGCAGTAATTTCTAAAGTAAACAGAAATGTCTTTTGAAAGCAGAGAGATGTTCAGATACCCTATCGTGATTAGCTCCGCCATTACCTGCAGGTATAGCGTTCCTTGCCCTTTCTCAGGAGGTTTTCTGGTAGGGCACTTGGTGGGGCTCGGAAGTTAAACATGGAAGGGACAGATTGTATGAGTTCACTGGCTTCTGGTTTCAGGGCACTAAAACTCTCTAGTTTTTCAGCCATGTTTTCTATAGCAGACATCTGCAAGGGGAAAAGGAAAAAGAAACATATTACAGTGAAAGTACTGAACAGATAATCCTATACACAAAGAACTCCATTCAAAAAATAACCATGCACAGAAAACTATTTTAGTTTTTCATTCCATGAATAGGACAAAGTGATGGAAAACTACATTATCACAGTATGAATAAGAGAAGTAACTTTTACTGACAGTAGATCCCGCAACAGCAGACACTGAAATTCTTTTTTTTACACTGCAGTTTAGAATCTTATGCTTTTCTGCTACATTATTTTAATATTCTTGCTTGCACAGTAATTATCTGAAAACTCCATATAAGGCAGATCCTATACTCAGGTTTGATTAAGTAAAAATACTTAATACTTCTGGAGTTGTCTTCCAGAAAAGATTCCTGTTCCTTTTCACCTGGAATTTTGCCACTGAAGCTATATCTACGCTACAGCAAAGATCAACACTCTGAGATCAATCCACTGGCAGTCCATTTAGCAAGTCTAGAGAAGACCCACCAAAATGACTGCAGATCACCCTCCAGTCGACCCCACTACTCTACCCTGTTGAGAAGAGTAAGGTAAGTCAATGGGAGACTTCTTCCGATAGACCCTACAATAACTTGATCTAAGGTACGCCATCTCCAGCCACTTTATTCATGCAGATGGAGCTGCATACTATAGGTCAACTTTCTGCAGAAATGTAGACATAGGCTAATTTGAATGGGAGCAAGATCTGGCGTTACAAGCACACATCACAAGAAAGAAGCCTGTGAGAAGCTGGATCTTTTTGGAAAGTACTTGTAGCTGATAGCAGAAGAATTCTTTTTAAGTTAGCACCTGCAATTTTAAGATACAAATCTGACCCAGTATATACACAATGTCCCTGAAGATAGCAAGTCACTTTCAGATTTGAATTACATGGTGTAAATCCAGAATTAAGTGGAATTACACTGGCTTCATTCCAATCTAAAGGACAGCAGAATTAGCCTCATAGACCACAGGTGTTTGCGAGCCTAAAATATCAGTTCCCATTAAGCAGGAACTGATATATACTGTGATCTCTTATCAAACTTCCCTTTTTTTTTTTTCTTTTTCCCCCACTGTTTAGGGATTTCTTTCTTAATGTTCTCATCTCATATGCTGGCTAGTTTGACTGCCCTCACTCCATTCACTGAAAGTACTCTATAATAATACTGGTTGAACCTCTCTAGTCCAGACCATTCTGGTCAGGAAACATCCGTCGTCCAGAAAGATTTTAGTTAGCCAGATGTCCATGTATCGTGGGTGTGGCCAAGTTTCCCATGGTTCCATAAAGCTTGTTTACAGTCACAGGTCCTAGCTCTCAGTGTTCTGTGCTGTTATTTAGCTCTAATTTATCCCTAAATGTGTTCTAAGAGCCCAGTAAGCAGTGGAAGTGTTGCTAATGCTGCTAGACAATATTGACCTCCCATGATCTGGAAAATTCTCTTGTTCGGAACCGGTCAGGTCCCAAGGGTGCTGGAGAGGTTCAACCTGTACTCAAAAAGAGTATTAGGGGGCAACTTTTTCAGTGAAGTCTGGATACCTCAGATTCTAGTGCTCAACATTCGTTACCTTAAAAGAACATGATTTTCAGAGCGTGGATACTCAGTTCTTCCAGGCCCCTTGAAGATGTCTCAGGTTTGGGACCTCAAAATTACCCCAAATCATCTGTCATGTTTGAAAACTGTGGTGACACTGCAGAGTTACTGTAGAACACTTGTAGCATGTGAAAATTAGAGTTCCCTTATCAGATCCTCCCCTAAAAAATCAGTGCTGCAACACAAGGTTATAAAAGGCACATGACTATGCAGTCTTCTGAGAAAATGGACAGAATAGAAGCCTACACATTTTACAGAGAAGGAGAAAGCTGTTGAGACCTACGCTTTGTCCACACCACTCAGTTTTTAATGACATGGCTGTGTCACTACAGCCATATTGCTAAAAGTCTGGCAGCGTAGCTGCTGTTTGTTGACTCTTTGGCTGACAAAAATCATTCCATCCCCAATGAGCAGAGTTAGCTTTTTCCGACAACGCATTATTCACACTGGCACTTATCATGGCAAAACTTTTGTCTTTCAGAGTTGTTGCCTTTTTAACACCTCAAAAAAGTTTGGTCATTCAATTGCCAGTGTAAACATAGCCTAATTCTCCTCTCTCTTCCCATGACATAGATAAAGAACAGTTCTAGTGAAGCCAATGGTGTTACACTATCCCAGTGTAAGAGACCAAGTCTGCCTCATTATCCAATGTTTATTAGTGTCTTACTACATGAGTAATTCCTCTGAAACTAACTGGTCCTACCCTGGATGAAAAAAGGTCGCAGAAGGTTCATTGAAAGATCTAATTTGCCTCTCATGCAGATTGAGATAACTGCAGTGACTTGAAAGGAGAGACTCCTGAGTTACACCAGTGGAAAGGAGGACAGAATCGGACTTGAAATGTGAAAAGAGATTATTTTTCATAAAACAATATAGGATTGATAAAGTAATATTCAAGAGAGACGATTTTTCATGGAACATTCCTCTTAAGTCTATGAAGAGATTGGTCTGATTTTGATACTTCTGTTACAAAAAAAAATTATGCTTGAAATGACTAGTCATGTTCTGGTTACCTCAGAGTTTTGCTTTTTGTTTTGTTTTGTATTTCCCTGTGCCTCGTAGCCTGCCCTCTCATTTCATGCTCAGACTCCTAATGTACACTACAAATTACAATGTACAGGGTTCCACTGCCAATTTGCCAAATGTCTTTCATCAGATGTGGTGCAAAAAATCACAGAGGGAAGTCAAGATACATTTACTTGTCAGGCAACAAATGTGAAAGCATTGGGAGGCAGTAGGGGCTGTAAGCTCTGGTGTTTGATTCATAATCACTCAGCTGCTAAAACATTCTCCATAGATGCAAGTGGACAGCACATTTGTCAATATGAAGGATTTTGACATGTACTGATCACAGGGCTGAGATATGTAATGATGCTGCTGCTGGGATAGGAGGTAATTCTGTCCCAGCAGAGCAATGTCATTATCAACACATACAGCTCAACATCCCCATATATTTATTTTTATATTACTTCATATTCTTCTTTACTCAGAATCAATTCTCAAAGCATTTATGATTGTATTTCCACTGCTTTTAATTCCTGCTAATTGTTTTGGCCAATAATCAATCTGATATTTTACTGTTGCAGAGAATAGATGGTTTGAATGAAAAATGACCTTTGGCCTTTGGGCTGATTAGCAGTGACAAGACAGTGCATGGGTTATGATAGAACATATTTATGATGAAGAATAAGTGCATTGAGGAAGATAATAAATGTTTTATTTATGTATATATAATACTGAAGTCAGTTTCATTATAAAGGGGGTTTAAATCATTTTTGATCAAATCAACATTTTTCATGTGCATGGACCCCTACAGTAATATATTAAATAAACTATTTTTCCATTTACATTTAAAAGGGCTTAGTTATACTTATTGTCATTATTGTATTTGCAGCTTTGCGGCCTGATTCTGCTCTGGCAGTGATGTAAATCAGAAGTAACTCCACAGATGTCAGTGGGGCTACACCCGTATGAGATCAGAATCAGGTCCTTAGTTTCTTATTCATAGAAACTATAAGCATTTCCAATTACTTAAAAGCAATGATAACGTTTTATAAATACGTGCCCTGCCATGAGAATTAGCTTTAAAAAAAAGAATGTAGTTACTTACATGCTTTATATTCTTAAAGAAATACACCCATCATCAAAAGGAAATATTAAGTATTGGGGATCAACTGGTATAAATCAGTATAGTGCCACTGAAGTCAATAGTGTTATACCAGTTAATATCAGCTGAGCATATAGCTCCCACAATCCAAGCAAGGGCACATTTTTAAAGGCAATAAGGAAAATAATGGCTGTCTTAAAATGAACAACTTTCCTTTGCTTTGCAAGCAGCCAGTCTTGAAATAAATTAGGGATAACAGTGAGGAAAGGGTAAGCTGTTAGCTCCCTTCCTTCTTCTTACACAGATTCTTTTTGTCCATTTGTACTCCCTCCACTCATCGCTGAGAACCACTGAAGCACCAAAGAAGCTAACAGTGAAACTTTCTTTTCATCATCTTAACGCTAGCTATGGTAGCACTTTGCCTCAACTAGAAGGAAGGATCGTAGTTTTTCCATCAGAGCAGATTCCCCCACACTCCCAAAAAATCCCCGGTTAAGGTAGAATCGAGGATTAGCGTCTCTACCAGCAACGTAAGCTCAGAAAACCTTTCAAGAATGATGTAATTATCACAGTAGCAGCCATCAGAAAATTCAGAGATGATGTTACATTTAAAATAAAGTGAAACAAATGAAAGCACAACAGTACTGGAATCAGGGAGGGAGAGAGCTTTAGTGATGCATGCTCCTTAGTTCCTCAGGTGACCTCCATGAATCAGCTTCCCACTACATCTCAGCTGCTCCCTGAGACGCCACATCTTGAGTCCTAATTCCCATTCCCCAGCTTTGCTTACCTACAGATATTCTAAAGTCTATGAGGCTTTCTGTGTACCATGGTAGATCCCCGGGAGCCTACTTTGGTCTGACTCTAGGTCCTGTAGCCCTGTACCCCAAAAAATAGCTTGCCTGAATGACTTCAGGTTCCCATAACTGATTGGTGGCCTCTAGCCCTTCCTGCAAATCTTTGAAGTGGAAATTGTTTTGGGGGGCACTTCTGGCGAAACATATAACATAAAGCACACTATTAACAATGGAGAGGCTATGATGATCAGTGAAACACTGATCTGCCAGCAGGGTTCCTTAGCAGTGTGGCAGGCACCCACCCACTCGGGGAGGTTAGGTAAATAGTTATTGAAACAGGATGCATTTCCTCCTGCCTGTGGTTAAAAATCCAAAGTCTCTTCCCACACCGAGATGCTCCCCTTCCACAACTTAAAGCTAATATGAGTCTTTATCACAAGGTTACTCAGGGCAACATATCACATGGAAAGGAATAGGTTTCAGAAAAACTTTGTGCCAAATTCTGATGCGTCTCCTTTCAGTCATGCCAACAAGATACAGCTATACCTTGGAGACAGCGAAGAGCCACCCTACCTCTGGTTTCTGGTACTCCCAGGAATACTGGGGGGAGCATGGCTATTGCACCACTGCTCTGGACAATACAGTATGCTTACCCCTTTGTACCTGGGGGCTCACCGAAAGCTCAGTGAAGCCAATAAGAGTCGGATTGCTTCATTGGGCTCTGAATCATGCCTCTGGCCATGTTCACTGGCCAGTATGAAGCACAGAGCCTGGCTCCACATTTTCCACCACTCTGGGGGGCAGCTTGCTAGCTCAGGCTAATAGAGAGCATTGCTTGTATTGAGGGAACATTGGCCACTGCATACTGGTGCAGTTGCGGGGAGAGAAAGGACACAATCCGACTCTTCCTATAGACATAGTGTAATGTATACATCTACAGAACAAGTTAGCTGATGAGGTAAGAGAATAAGAAGATTGCATTACATATTTTACATAAAGTTATTGCCTTATGGACAAGTAACGTCTGCTCCTAATCTGAAATCAGTGAATGGCAGTATTTTATATAGAACAGTAATTTTTGATTTACATATATGAGAGCTGTTGATTCTATCTGAGTCCAGATGTCTGGAAAAGGAAGCAGCTTTATCCCCACCTCACTCCTGGTCCCTAAGAGGCTATTAAACGCATACTGACGCAAACCAAAATGTAGTCACAATTCCCTAGCGCTGACCCAAAAAGGCAGATATTACCATAATTGGATAAAACAAGTATTTTAGAAACATTTTAACAGGCTAGATATCATCAACAAGGGTCTCAAACATTTGTCTTAAAATTTATTTGCAGCAACAGATAATCAGTGACATATATAAAGGAGGGTTTATTTAATTTTTAAAAGATAACCTGATGATATGAAATGATCTAGAAACTAGTGTCAATGAAGTGCATGACCTAATGTTTTACAAATTAGACTTCTTAATGCTAGTATCATAAAACAACTGATTTTATGGCTATAACTCATGGGAAAGGATTGTACAAATGTTTGTTTTCTATTTTTATTCATGTTATTTAAAGGAATCTCAAAATCTTGATGATTAAAGTTCAGCAGCTCTACCTCTCTACCCTGAACTGCAATCATTTCATTAAAAGAATGACTTGTGGTCATTTATTTTACTACTATCCCATGGATCTGGGACTGAATTTTGTGAAGTATCAACCAAAGGCCAAATCTGATCTCAGGTATACCAGTATAAATCTGGTGTCTCCATTGATACTGAGGTAGCTGGTCTGGAATTTAAACTAGGGTAACAAAGAGCAGATCTTGGCCTATAATAAACACAGTTAATGAAAAAGCATGGTTAATTCATCACAAAATGCATTTATTTATTTGGACAACTATTTTAATTATTTATTCTAATTCTTCATAACGTTATTGCAAATGATGAATTATAAGATCTCTTTATAGCACGCTGCTTCTAAAGTTAGGTGAGAGGTGGGGACAGGGTGCCAATTTTTGAGGTGGTTTATAAAGTGTGCAGATTGAATACACCATGATCCATTTAAATAGATTGATCCAATTGATCAGGCCTGTACAATTCTTGATGCAGAATGAAAAATAACCATAAGTAAACTTTAAAATAGATGAGCTGGGATGCGGTGAATTGAGATATTGAGTACTTACGAAAAAGCAAGCCGCTTTTTTGAAAGAGAGCTCCCAGGCAGTCTGGATGCTTTCTTTTGAAAAAGCACAGTTTGCATTACATAGCGCCTTTTTTCAAAAGAGCACTTTTGAAAGGCATTCTTCCTCGTAAAACAAGGTTTTTCGCTGTCGAAAAACCACTGCGATCTTTCAATTTACTTTCAAAAGAATGCGGCAGCAGTCTAGACACAGGGGAAGTTTTTTCGAAAAAAGGCCACTTTTAAAAAAAAAACTCTGTAGTCTAGACACACCCTGAGAGAGAGCAGGTGGAACAAGGCACTGTGGGGTTTTTTCCGATGCATAATTACCAGAATACGGAGTTGATCCAGAGTGGTTCCAAAATGCATCAGCTGAGACACTTAACCATTAGTGGGCACAATTTTGAATTCACTCTAATGAGGAAAAAAATATCTGGGGTCACCTGTGATGATTTTGAAGCTGCGCTGCCTATTTCTGTTTTACACCTATTTGTGACTGTGGCAGATATAAGATGTCAAAAGAGAAAACATTTAACACCTTCCACTTAAATTGTTTCTTCCATGCCAAATTACCATGGCTGAAATTCATCCTTTCGAATGGGGCCAGCACACAGCATCTAAGTCTCTCCAGTCCCACTGAAACCCTCAAAACAGTGTTCCATTTCAAAAATAGGGTGTAAGTAAATTCAATCCATTGAGTGCAGCATTATCAGCTCATTCCTATCACTAATAATACTTCATGCATAGAGCCTGATCAAATGCCCATTGGCATCAGTCCTTGTTTTGAATGGGAGTTAGGTCAGGACTTTAAGATCATCAGATTATAAGCACCTTACCTTCGAGGATATTATGAAGATGAGTGAGTATCATTATCATTACTCACATTTTACAGATGGGAAAGAGAGGGATGAAAATCCAGGTTTACAGAAAGTAAGACCAATGTTCAGAAGTATTTATGTATGCTCAACTATGGCATTTGGGCTTGTAAATGAGCATTTGGGCAGTTAAGTGTACTTTTGCATGGGCAAATGTCATCCCCTATTTTTTACACTATGGAAGTAGTTTTGTGCACAAAAGTAGGCATGAAAAAGTATGCATGGATCTCAGACCACATTTTATGAAACTTTGGCCTTGCTCCTGCAAGACTATCTCAAATCACAGTGAATGAGCAGAAAACAACATTGGTTTTCTGACTCTGACTCTCTTATTCTAACTCCGTAAACCATAATTTTAGGAGAATTCTGGGATTAGTAGGTGTTAGTTAATTGCAGCTGCTGAAGTGGCAGCAAAATAAGAACAAAACATTATGTTATGGGGGGGGTGGATTATAAAAGTACTGTTTGGATTTCCATACCAATTTGGTACTGACTTTAAATACAAGATTTAAAAAAAACATTTACTCTCAGTTTTACCCCATTGATGCTCCAGTGCTCACCAATGGAAGTTATATATATGAATCAATGTCTGTTGTTTCTGTGATGTAAGGGCTAACTTGGGCACTTAGGGTATGTCTAGACTACATCCCTCTGTCGCCAGAGGGATGTAAATTAGACATACCGAAATTGCTAATGAAGCGGGGATTTAAATATCCCGCGCTTCATTAGAATAAAAATGGCTGCCGCTTTTTGCCGATGCAACACTTTGCCGGCAAAAAGCGGCAGTCTAGACGGGGATTGGTCAACAAGGAAAGCCTTTTCTGACTGATCCCTTATGCCTCGTGTAACGAGGTTTACAGGATCGGTTGGAAAAGGCTTTCCTTGTCGACCGATCCCTGTCTAGACTGCCGCTTTTTGCCGGCAAAGTGCCGCGTCGGCAAAAAGCGGAGGCCATTTTTATTCTAATGAAGCACAGGATATTTAAATCCCCACTTCATTAGCAATTTCGGTATGTCTAATTTACATCCCTCTGTCGCCAGAGGGATGTAGTCTAGACATACCCTTAAAGTCTAGAACCCAGAGGACTTTGATCATCAGATTATAACATTGTAATGGAAGTAAAATCTGAGGCCTAATCTTTCAGTACAACTCTGAGGGAAATAGTTTGTAATAGTTTCACTAAAATACAATCAAAGTACCATATAGTGAAGTCCTTACATAAGCAAAACTCCCATTGCCTTCAATAAGAATAGGCTGCAAGATTATGTAGAAAGAAGGCCAATATGACATGACAAAACATTATCCAGCAGGAAAGCATGTGGCATACTCCTTACTAAGCAGCAGATTATCATTCATATTATTCTTTTCTTATACAAATTTATTTTACAATGTTTAAATCAAAAATATAAGCAAATAACTTACCCAAGTTCTTTGATCAGGCAATTGGAACTGGGAGCAAAATTGAAACAAAAACAACACATTATTCCTGCATTGGAACCCTTTTTGTAATCAATCTATTGTGAAGTTAACTAAGATTTCACAGTACGTGGATTGTTTGCTTTTGGGCACACTCTACCTAAAATGCAATCTTTGAAGTGGCAATTTATTGCACAATATGACCAACTGACCTAGTCTAGTACAGATTTCGGGCCCTAGGCTTGAAGGGGAATTTTTTTTTTCACAAGCATGGACTGTGTAACAACTATAGGGAGGTCTCTCTCTCTCTCTCTCTCTCTGTCCCTCTCTCCCCTTCTAGTCTAAAAATCTATTTTAGAAGTCTATTTTATAGCTCTCTTGTCATCTGTTTATAAGGATACACATTAACCCCTTGCTTAATCAAATGAAAAATGTCAGGCTTATGTAGCTGTACAAATAAAAATTTGTAAAACTGAAATATTTAAATTTATGTCACAAATGTTTTTTACAGAGATAATTTTACCTGATCATTTGAAAGTAAAAATACATGGTAAAATCTACATTTGTGTTAATAACCTGAAGACTATAGATATACCCACAAAAAAGTTGATCTGCTAATTGGCATCTCATAGTAAATATTGGGCCAAATTCTACTTTTGAGTGTAGGGATTGGCTTCTACTGAAGTTGGTAAGAAGGCAGATTTAGCCCTTTATGTTATGACAGGCTGTGCAACAGAATTTTTATTCTGATATGTTTAAAAATGCACATTACACTCAAGACTTCATGCCAAGCCAGCTCTTACAAGTTAAACAGTCATACCTAGCTCCCAAATAAATGATAAAAATGAAGACCAGTTGTTCCCAAGTATTCTTGCTATTGCTCAATCAGAGCCTGTATGGTAATGTGTGAATTGCTATAAATATACATTATTTATCTCACTGTCTCTTTTGAATGAATACTCTGTAACAGAGTTCAGCTAAAGAAATGAATACAGATTAATATGTCATCATTTGATATACCCAGGAACACCATTTTAAAAAATGATAGGGTCATTATAGATCATCCTTCATGCATAGTACAAGAGGACACTTCTTAGGCAGGGTAATACTTATACAGCTGGATAAGGATTCTCACTTAGGCCAAAGGGCAAAAAATGTGCAGACAAATAGCACTCTCACACTAGGTTGACATTTAGAGGAACAAGCAAGTTTTGCTCATCCACATCTCTTTGGTTATCTCAGACATATACTGTCATGCTGCCATTGATTTGTCTCCCACCAGCTGCCCTCACACACCCTCTATGAAATATGGAAAAGCTGCTGTTATTCAACATGGTGCTTTACACACATTAATGAAGACACAGGCCCTGCCCCAAAGAAGGGCACAAGGAAAGAAGAGACAATGTGTAAAAATAAAGGGAAATTTATTATACATAGAGAAAAATCATACAGGACCAAACTATTTTAAACAGAGGCTGTGCAATGGGCAATAATTGCCTAGTTCAACCACAATTTATGATGTTCTAAATGACAATTCCTCCCTTAGCTATGCAAAGTTGACCTCCCACATTGCAGTCATAGAAGGGTAACAGGAGGTTATATGGTGGGAAGAGATAGTACAATATGTTTGTCTTTCAACTTTGTGCACTTCCTCTCAGTTTCTCATGGGTTTTCTGGGGCTTTCACTCCTCTTCTCATTAGTCAATGAAGAAGAGTACATATCCCAATATAATTACATTAAAATATCTGACAATCCTAGGCAGAATACTCTGCTAAAGTAAATGAGTGACAGCTCCATTAACTTAAAAAAGTTTCCCTCAATTTTACCAGCAGGGAATTTTGCAAGTTCTCTATGAAGAAAATACTAAGAGCGAAATCCTGACCCTGTTTTAGTTAACAAAACAAAAACAAAAACAAAAACAAAAATCTCATTGACCTCAGTGGGACAATGTTTTACTCTAAATGCCTTGCTCATCCTGTCTTTAAACTCTATCTATACTGTATGCCTTTGACTCCCTCCTCCATCTTCCCTCCTGACGTGTTGTTTATTTAGATTTATGCTGCGCTATAAAAAAGCAGGTCCAATCCAAACCCTGGGCACCTTTGACAAGCTCTGAAGAATACATTCATACATAAACAGACTCCATCATTTACCCATAGATCACAGTATCCCAGCAGCAACATAAATATAGCAACATCTGATAAACTCCTTCAACAAAACCACCAGAACCATCTCTTCATTTTCAATGGAGCTACACAGATTTATGGCGGCTAAAGACTTGACCATCACTGAATTTCTACCAGGCAGTGCAACACTTGTGTTTCTCTCCGTAAATGTATTGTAGCCTGTGTGTGAGGCTCCTTAACTGCTCTGCTTTTTTTAAATGTCCTAGAAAATCCATGCTTATTTTGTCTTTGCAATACCACAAAATCTCCCATCCAACAACCCTCACATATTTTCATTCACCTTCTCATTCTAGAGGCTGAGGAGGAGAAGGGATAGCAAAGGCCCTTTGTTAAAACATTCTGAACTGTGATTACTGACCAGATTCTGCTCTCACTCACAGTAGTATGAATCCAGAGGTAAAGCTCAGTGGAGTTTAATGGGAGTTTACACCACTGTGTCTGAGAGAAGGGTTAGGTTTTTTTCTGTGTATTGACTATTTGCTAGTATCACCTGCTATGAACTGGAAGCACATTCAAAAAGGGATTGAAAAGGCTGTCTGGTTGCCTTGCAGATTTGGTACCTATAAACCTTAGTGTAGTCTGCTGAAACACCATCAGGCAAATTTTTATTGCAATACTTAGTGATTAGCATCAGCTGTTCCCTTCATTTCCTATATATCAGTACATTAATGCTTTTCTTCCTTCTCCAACTGGGCAAGAACATTACTTTCGTGTACTGTGCTAAAGCATGACAAGATTTAGTCTACCAGAAGCCAAAAAAAGACCCACACTTGAGTAACTGAGCCTGACAACATGAGGAAGGTGTGTACTCATTATTATCCCCATTTTGCAATGCTAAATCAAAGCAGAGAGTTTCCATGGCCTACCCAAGAGCTCAGAGGAAGTAATTATCAAAGACAGGAGTTCCTTACTCCTGGACCTGTTCTCACAGCCCTAGACTGCCATTGGGGAAGTGAAGACACCCTGTCCCTGTCAGACTGGCAAAGTACAGGATAAGCAAGTGACCCAAAAATAAAAATAATGCAAAGAATTTTGCCCTTTCTACATGTACATACTCACATGGTTTAAAGACAAGCCAATTATTTTCTTGACATAGCAAATGAGCAGCCGGACATTAAACATATGAGCAAAGAGTCACATAACAGCCTCATCACACAATGTTAGCTGAAGGTCTTCAACCATGGAAAGGGGATGTCTTGCAAGCAGCCCATTTCCAGTTATTCCACAAATTACTGTAACCATAGAGTTGCTCTGTAGTCAATTGGATATAGGAGTGTTTATACAGCGTCTTTTCTGCGTGCCTTTAAATAGGTATATAAAAAGAGTCTGGCCTTTACAAAGGCTATTACTTGGGGTGCACAGATTTGTGGGCCCAACTCTGTATCTGCAAAAAATGACAGGCAAAATACTATTGCTCTATGGAAACACCTGTACCCACACACATCATGTGCTTAAACTTACATATGGCAACTTGAGGCCCACAATTAATTACCTGAGGGTGCAAAACTGACCAGCAAAAATGGAAACCAAGATCTGACCCAAATTGCTATTGTCCCTCTGGGTATTGCTTAGAGATGGGCAACATGATACCTACGCTGCCATGGGCCACAGTGGGGAAACTGCAGAAGTACAACTTGGTAGAAGCAAATCTTTTTGATCCATTCTAAATTTGTGGGGGAAGGTATTCTAAAACATACATGTAGCTGAGCTCTAAGTCCCACTACAATCAGAAAAAGATGGCTTAACTGCAAAACATGAAGAACATGCTAATGTGTTTCCACCACACTGACACTGGAAAAATTGTGTGTTTTAGGAAATCCGAAAATAACTCAGACTGCATTCCTTTCTCTGCACCTGCTCGGAAGCATCAACAGGATTTGTTTACGATATTGAAATTCCAAAAATACTTACTTGTGGATGAAACAAGAATCCTGGGGAAGGTCTCAAGTACTTTTCCTTCAAAGCTTCAAGTGGGTCAGTTAACTTTCTTTTCTCTACTCTGTAAATGTTAAAATGGATTTGCTTGTGATGAATCAGTCTTAGACATTAATAATTATTTAGCTACTTATGTTTAAAATAACCAACGATATCCCAAATAATTACTTTCTTGGTGATAATGGTAAAAGATAAGGAGGTACAGTCATCTCTTAATTCATTTCATATAACTCTCAGTAGCACTAATGAGAATCGTGAATATCCATTAAAAAGAGATTACACCATTTACATTGGAAATAATCCCATTTTAAAGGCCAAGACTATTGATAATAGAAACTGATGACTAACTACACTGAATCCTGTTACCAAGAAAATAGAGCCTAACACAAGAAAAGCTCTCACTGATGCCAGTGGGTGCTTTTCATACTAAGCCTGCAATAAGGAACCCTGTGGAAGCTCATCTGCTTTGTGTGTGTGTGTGTGTGTGTGTGTGCGTGTGCACGTGCATGTGTGTGTGTGAGGAATTTAGGCCCTGTCAACTGCTCCACATGGGTACAGAAGTACCCTTGCACAGGGACAGTAGCAAGTTCCACACCTGGAGAAATGCAGTGAATTTACCACAACAGAAATTAAGGCAATGTTGAATTAATTGTGTGTATTCAAAAGTATGTAGTGAAACAGGGTATCTGATAGTTTAAAATTAGTACTGGCATTTTAGTTCCTACTGCATTTTCAATGATTGTATTGTTGATCAAAGGACAGATCCTGCATCCCTTACTCAGACATAATTTTCATTGGCTTCAATGGAAAATCTGCCTAAGAAAAAACTATATAACTGGCCCTATGTTATGCTGACGAAATTCCTTTATTACTCCTTCACAAAGTGCACTAACATGTATTACAGTACTGCAGAGCAAAGAAAAAATTTGCACTAATTCAGTAATGATAAATTAATATGATACAGGAAACCTAGGCCTAATACAAACACCTAAGTGGAATAAATTAGCAGTATGTTACTTACTGAAATGGTTTGAACACTGTTCCTTTCTAATATATATCCTTTATCTTATGCCAAAGAGTATTGTATGACATTTTGGCCAAAAGCAATTTTTGAAGATAGTAATGACTTAAAAATCATTTGTATTACAGTAACTTTTTATTTTAACAATAGGCTCTTTGTGAAATAGGCCATTTAGATTATGAACAAATCACTTTTATGGCTAATATTTCACTACTTCTATATTTCCTGTAGATTAATTTAGATGTATGACTACTCTGATCACTGATATGCAGGCAGAGTATCAAAGTGCATAAAGTGCCGACGTACACAAGACCTGAGGTGAAATCCTGGTCCCTCTGAAGATAATGACAAAACTAATGGGAGTTCAGTGAATGTGAGAATTCCACCCCTGCTTTCTAAGAGCTTGTCTACATGAGGAACAAGATTGTAATAGTTATTCCACAATGGTGTCACACATGGACACTCTTATTCTGCACTGAGAATCAGTGTGGAATAACTGCTGTGCTTTACACTTCCAGTAGCTTCCTTGTGTAGACAAGTAATAATATCATGTCTCACATAGGGTCTGATCATATTCCCACTAAAATCACTGGTAAGTCTCCCATTGACTTACTCAGGTGATATCAGACTCTTAGGCTATGTCTAAACTACATTCCTCCTTCAAAAAAGGAACGTAAATGAGGCCGAGCGAAAATTCAAATGAAGAGCGGATTTACAAATCTCGTGCTTCATTTGCATCATCACGTGACTGTGCTTTTTCAAAAAAGGGGTTTTTGAAAGTGAAAGCGCAGTCTAGATGGGGTTCTTTTGGGGAAAATAAACCCTTTTTCAAAAGAACCCATACTCCTGAAAAAAAATGAGGAGTACGGGTCCTTTCGAAAAAGGATGGGGTTTTTTTTTTTCAAAAGAATCCCAACTAGACTGCGGTTCCTTTTTTGAAAAACCCTTTTTTGAAAAAGCGCTTTCACGTGATTATGCAAATGAAGCGCGAGATTTGTAAATCCATGCTTCATTGAATTTTCGATCAGCCTCATTTACATTCCTCTTTCAAAAGAGGAATGTAGTTTAGATGTGCCCTTACTGCCCACACATTATTTTTGTTTTGTTTTGCAGCCCAGGACAAATTCTGCCTTCACTTACAGCCACAGAGCTTCATAGAAACTGGTGGGTTGCTCTAGTGTAACAGAGTAGAATTTCATCCTCAGTGTCCACATTCCTTTGACCTGTCAGCCCAGATTCAACCCATAGTTGCAGCCGCCTGCTACACCAATTGGAGTGGAATGGTGGCAAGCAAAAATAGAATTTGGCTCAGATAATTTTTGGTGGTAGGCCATGGGATGTAATGCTTTTGAAAAAAAAAAGGATTTGTACTAAACAAATGTAAAGAAAATTTTCAAATAGCTTTAGTGCCATCTCATTTCTGGATAAGTAAATTTATTAAATTTGGAATATTGCATCCAACTCTGGGCCCCCAATTACAGAAAAGACATAGACACATTGGAGAAAGAGTCCAGTGGAGGGTAACAAAAATGATTAGGGGGCTGGAGCACATGATTTATGAGGAGAGTGAGGGATTTGGGCTTATTTCATCTACAGAAGAGAAGAGTGAGGGGAGATTTGATAGTAGCTTTCAACAACCTGAGGGGAGGGGGTGTTGCAAAGAGGATGGAGAAAGGCTGTTCTCAGTGGTGACAGATGACAGAACAAGGAGCAATGGTCTCAAATTTCAGTGGAGGAGGTCTAGGTTGGATATTAGGAAAAATTATTTCAATAGGATTGTGAAGCACTGGAATGGCTTACCTAGAGATGTGGTGGAATCTCCATCCCTAGAGGTTTTTAAGTCCCAGCTTGACAAAGCCCTAGCTGGGAAGATTTAGTTGGGATTGGTCTTGCTTTTAGCAGGGGATTAGATTTGATGGCCTCCTGAAGTCTCTTCCAACCCTATGAGTCTATGATTTTATGATAAATTGCTACATATTGTAAATTAGTACATGCTGAGCTAATGGATCACTTCAAGTTACATATGAAAAATCCTGAAAGTGTTAGCTATGCTCAAGAATGCTACTAAAAGCCATTAAAGCCAGTTACCTGTAAATGGGATCCATAAAGAATGGAGTGGGCCTGGCATGCTGCAAAGAACCATCAGTCACTTTCCTTGTTTCAAGATCACTGCCTTTCTTTTCACCAAATACGTGGTTTTTCCGAGGCTCAGCTTGTTTTGTACCACTGGCTCGACTTCTGCTGCCCATGCTCAGATCTAGTGGTTGATCCTGGCTTGTCACAGATGGAGCTGCTGGCTTTGAGGTTATAGGAGTAACTGGCTTTTCCTCCTTACGTTTAGTGGTGAGGTCAAAGGGAGACTCAGAGCTTCCCTTTGGGATCTTCTTTACTTCACTTGGTGACTGAGGTTCCATTTTCAAAGGTAACGGTCTCAAGTCTCTATCAGGAAATGGGTACATTGATTGAGAGAATGCTGGAAAAAATGGGAGGGGAAACATGGAAGGGTAAGGTAAAGCTCCAACTTTTTTGTCTTGCAGCCCCACAAGTCCTGTTGAACCAAAGTATTTTTCAGCAATAGAAGCAATAGCCTTTATAGAATCATTCACAGCTCCTGACACCGCAGTTTGCTCCTCTAAAGATGGTGAGAAAATGGAATGACTGCTGTATTCTTTCTTATTATTTATTGAAGCCAAATTCTGAAGAGAGCTTACTTTGTCTTTGAACATTTTACCATTTTCTTTACATTTCTCTTTATCACTTTCAATGTCACTTTCCAGATCAGAGCCAGAGGTGGTCTCCAGGTCACTGCCACTGGGAGTACTGACATCATCAAGGTCACTACTCTCTGACTGGTCACTGATTTTTTCGTGCGGCCTCTCTTCAGAGGACCTCTCTGGTTGAAGCTCCACTGGCTTATTTTCACCTACAGAGGGGTGCTTATTTAGTGCCTTCAAAATATCCTGTGTAGCTGGCAGTATCTGAGGATGTGTCATGAGGGGACTTTGACTTTTGTTTGTTTGGTCTGTGCTTGATAGTCCTTTAACAGGAGAGCTAGCAGGTATCAAAGGCGGCCTGTGGTATAAGCCTGAAGGAAACAGACCAGGGAAGCTAAAAGAAAATCCAGGAGCTGTTGGAAAGGTAAGACCAGCAGGATGCCTATTGGCACCAAAATAGTCAGCAAGGCCCGGATTTGCATGATTCATATTAACCATGGACGTTTTATCCATAGCTGGGGTTCCAGGAAGTGAAATGCCTTGGCCAAAAAATCCTCCTGCTGCAAAATGATTCTTGCCCTCACAAAATCTCCTGTGTTTATTTAAGGAAGATGTAGTGCTGAACATTTGTCCACAGTCTTTGCACTTGATTTGGGTTCTGCAATCAGCATGCATGCGCTTATGACGACAAAGGTTTGAAAACTGAGTATAGGATTTATGGCAGACCTCACCTGTGTGTAAACAACAACAACAACAACAAATCTCAGGCTTTACGATAATCTCCTCTTTCCCCACCGAAATTTAGCAAAGAAAACAATTTGTTACTCCCCAACATGTGAATTAGGAAGCCATAAGGAGAAGTCTGTGAGCTTCATCTTGGTGAACATAAATGAAAACTCATTTTACTTTTTCCAAAGCAAGGCATCCAACCAGACAAATGTCTTAAGACAGCACAAAGAACCCTCCCCATAAACATAAAAATCCCTAAAATACAAAAATTTCCTTTTCACAATCTTTGTGTTGTTTACAATGCTTTAAATTCATGATCATTATTATTATTTATACACAATAGCACTCAGAGCTCCTGATCAGAATCAGGCCCCCAGTAAACAGGGCACTGTGTGTACAAACTAAGGCCCTGATCCTGGAAACATATACACATCTGCATAGCTTTATCCATATGAATGTCTCCAGGGGTAGCATTGGGATTATCCAAATGCTTAAAGTTATTCACATCCATAAGCATTTGCAAAATCTGAGCCACAGAAACAGGCATAGCTCCTGCCCCCAAAGAGCTTACAATCTAAAAATACAACCAAGATGGGACGAGGAAGAGAATCAGATATATACAATCACGTATAACCATTAACAAACTCAATGTTTTGCAATTACAAATGAGAAACTAATTACATGAAAAACTTGGCATTCCAGGCCGTGGTTTCCAGAGCAATCACAGTCTGGTGCCCATACACATTTGTAACAGTCTCTGTTTTCACATACAGTATTAGTGGAATGAATATGGTCTGTATGGTAGAGTTACAATTGCTTTGGAAGCCATAATGCTTCATTTCATATCTAGTGTAATTATAATGTTGACCTTAATGGTTCATAATGTAGTTTGCTTGTCTGTCTTTTGCACGTGAAAAAACATAACATATTTCAACAACTATTTCCTCAAAAAGTGCAGCTGTATTTACTTGAATGTCTGATGCTCAAAACAACTCAGTAGATTTCCTCAAACTCCTCTGGGACAAGAACAATTTCAGCTCAAGAAAGTAACATTAAGGCTACATCTACACTACGCCTTCTGCCAGAAGAGGGAATGCAAATGAAGCACTGATTAGCATTTTCTTGCTCTTCATTTGCATAATCTCTTCCGATCCATTTTTGCACAAGAGGTTTTTGTGCGAAAAAGTGCAGTGTGAATGTTTCCTTTTTGCGCAAAACCCCTTGGCATAAGGATCTTGCGCAAAAAAGGGGTTTTGCACAAAAAGGAAATGTCCCCACTGCTTGTTTTTGTGCAAAAACCTCTTGAGCAAAAACAGATCGGAAAATATTATGCAAATGAAGCACGAGAAAATGCTAATCCGCGCTTCATTTGCATTGCCTCTTCTGGCAGAATGCGTAATGCAGACATAGCCTTAGAGAAAGCCTTAAACCAGAGAGAGTCGGGGGGTGCAATCCTGTTCTGACAGGCCTTATCTACACTACAACATTTCCCATGTCTGAATACAGTCATCACATTCAGACACAAGTTAATATAGGTAGTGCAGTGGCCAACGTAGAGTGATATACGATACATTTTTGTAATGTAAACCAAATCACTGAAATGAACAGGTAAATATTCTATAACCACAACTATAGGGTCATTATTGCAATGATGTAATTTCCTACTTTATGAAACCTTGTTTATATGCCATTTTTATCTCCTTTAGGAACTTTATTGAGCAAGGCACTGAGATAGAAATTAGTGAACAGAAGCAAAAGGCTTAGCAATTTAAAATCCCCCCCTTAGAGAATAAGGTCTAGACTCCATTGTTCTACGCACGTAAACATGTGAGCAACTTCATGCATGTGAGCGTTCCTCCTGAACTCAGTGGAACTGCTCCTATATGTATTACTCAAGTAATTAATATTTGCAGATTCATGGGCTTAGTTTGTCCTCAACAAGAGGCTTTTCTTTGCAATTTGGAATAGGACTGATCTCTAGAGCTATGTCTACACAGCAACATTATTTATTTCAAAATAATAGCAAGCTGGAAGACTTCTTACTCTGACTCCTGTAACCCTCATTTCACAAGGAGTAAGGAAGTCAAAGGAAGAGTGTTCTTCCTTCAACTTCCTGCTATGTAGACAGCACCAAAAGCTGAATTAAGCTATTTCAACTTCAACTACGCATTTGATGTAGTGGAAGTTGCGTAGCTTAATTTGACATTTTCCTTTCAGGCAACTTCAATAAGCTTCCATTGAGACCTATAGAAATATGACCAGAACCCTTATTTGAAAGGGGAAAGTCTGGCTTGTCATTTATTTGGAAGGTTCCTGTGGTCTGGTTTACAAATAGTTTAGGCTTTGTTTGTCTGTACAAAGTTGTATGTCCCTTTTCTACTGTACTTTCCCACATAATGAGGAGGATTCCAGAGTTATGTCATGCAATACGCTGTGTTTGACACTTTCCTGGATAAATAGAATATAAAGCTAATGCTGTTGAAACATACAAGCCACTGATAATTCTTATGTGCCAATGTTTCAGAGAATTCTGCTTCTATCAGTAAATGTTCTAATTTGTTCGAAAACAAAATTCAGCAACATTATGCTGCTGCGATTAATTTTTTTTCCTTCAGGGAAAAAGCATATGGCTACACTTTGACTTAATATGCCCTGTATCTTAAACTCTCATCTTTCACACATCAAAGACAAACAACAATACACATTGTGTATTCTGAGCCCTTTTTAACAATTATTTTCATGATTTGAGACAGGCTGACATAATTTACAATGGCTCTATTTTAAGCTGCTAAAGGAAACTGAATTGAATGTATCTCATCCTGTAGTGCTGGTTCCCATGAACTATAATCACGTCCTCTAACTTCCACTCACACCAGTGCCTGAGCTAACCTTCCTGCGCTTCTAAACCCTTGCCCTTGAGAAACTTGACCACTTCTTGTCATGTCTTGACTGTTTACCTCTTTAACAGGCTCTTCACATCACAGCAACAATATGTCCATTGTCTAAGGGCCTGATCCTGTCAGCATTACTCTGGCAAGATTTCCTATTCATGCCTCATTGCTATCACTGGCATTGCTCAAGTGGGAAAAGATTGCAGGATTGAGCCCAAACACAGGAAATGTGCAATGCTATAATTCAGGAAGAATGCCTGTTACAGTATATCAGTTAGTGTTCCTGTACGATACCTTCATTCACAAAGAAGATTATGGATTTTTTTTTAAAAGTACGTTTTCCTACCATGCATATTAGAATGCCTGCTTTTCTCTTGCTACATTCCCCCTCCCCCAATTTAGAAACTGGATCCTGGTTAATAAACAGTTGCAGGATCAGCCATTTATTTGCTGTGATATGGCATATTTCACTGACATTATTTATTATGCCTCATATAGTCAATATATAGGGCCCAAACCTGCTCCCATTGGAGTCAATGCCAAAGATTGCATTGATTTTCATGGTGCAGAATCAGGCCCACAAAGAAAAGTTAGAGCTAGCTTGTGCAACTCATGGGACCAATCAAATATGCCAAGTAAATTGGCTACAGTTGTGTGAATAAATGTTAAAAGTGAGGGAGAGTTCACACTAGTTCTTGGATACCATGGGTCAAATCCTTATCTCTGTAAATCAGTGTAGTTTCACTGAAGACAATGGAGCCACACCAATTTATACAAGTTAAGGATCTGACTATATATATATATATATATATATATATATATATATATATATATATATATATATATATTCATTCAAAAATATTTTTATACTCCTAAATACTTTTATAAGATTAATATGTATGGTTTTAAGAATGTATATTGCCAAATAATTATTCTCCAGCAGTACAATAAAAATTGAAGGGAACAAACAACATTTTATTTTCATGGTAAAGTGAAAAAAAAAACTTACTACAAGTCCTTACAAACTGTTATAAAGTATGCAATTTAACCTTTAAAAGGCCTAACATGATTTTATACATATTTCTCTTTAAAGCAAAAATATTATTGAAATTATGTAAATACAAGCCACTAAAACATGCAGATGTATATTTTGTAGCTCCATCCATGTAAGTGAGAGCCATGACACAGGACTTGCTTTTGGGACTATGAAATACAATCTATATAAATTGGTATCCCTTGTGCAAGATTTCTTTTGTATTTAAAATATTGAAGGGAGAAATGGGAAATATTTTCATAGGCAATCTGCTAGGTTATATGGGCTTTAAAGAGTAGCTGTGTTTGGCAAACAAACTTTGGACCCAGCCCTGCAATCCTCACTCAAAACACATAGTCTTACTGAAACCTATGTTACCTGATGCTGTTCAGTTTTACACAGAACACCCCATTGATTTTATTAGGGAACTGCACATAAATCGTTTGTACAATATGATCCAATGAGATTACCACATGAGCAAGAACTATTCTGATGAACTAAAGTTTCATGATCTAGAGTAATATATGGAAATAAAAGTTCTGCAGAAAGCAAAGTTTTGCTTAAAATGTAGATGGAAGGGATTTACTGACTTCAATAGCTTCCATGTATTAAAGATATAGAAAATGGATTTGACTTCTCTGGTTACAGTCTTATTGTATACTTGGTGTTCTATATCCCTACCTTTGCTCTAAGCCACTAACATATAGCTACTGCTTCCCTCCTTGCAAGTTTTATCACTGTGTAAACCCTCGGCCCTAACACAAACCACAACCTCCTCCCCCCAAGGTATATTAATTCATTTGATGTGTAAGTGTACTCTCTACTGCAATTTTCTTAGAACCAAGAAATTACCTAGTAGTTAAGTTTGCATATTTTCTGCTTATTAAACAAATTACTGTAAGTACTATTTTGAATACATTCAGCCTATTATAGCATGTGGTTTCTATTTGGAAAGGCTGGAGATTTTGTGAAGGCAGTGAGTAATTATCGTACTGTTGGTGAGTTTTCACTCAAGCTTGGGCGGCATACTGTAATAAGAGACAGTTGCCATAAACAGACTGGTAAGGCAAATCATGGTGTGTGGCCTTGTGCTGGGAAACAGATATCTACTTTAAGTGACCTGACCCCCAACCTCCCCAACACTCAGAAACGCCTAGCCCAACATGGGATCTCTACGTTCTTTTGTTCTGTAATTTCCTAGCTATTATTCATAGTTGTTCCATAGTTTTCTGTCCATCACACTTTGTATTTGAAGAAATACAGTTGATGTTTTATTTACCAGAGATCACTGAAAAAATTAATGGAAAGCATTTTATGCATGATTTCATTTGAAAAGCACCATCATTCTATCTGGAGCATTTGATTCAAAAGCAATTGTAACTCTAGTGCTTGAATAGTCTTCCATGGTAGGAAGCCATTGTTTTCTAATTATTTCATTTTCACTAATATTAATTTTTTTAAACTCTCTGTGATCCTGGGCAGCAAACGATAATTAAACAACAACTGCAATTGGGTCTAATTAATTAGATACTTGCTAGCTCAAGTAAAGCCAAACATTAATAAATAAGAACTGCTCCACTGGCAGATCCACTGCCCTTACACAAGAACATTTCTTTGAAGTCATTATTACTCATGTTGATACATTGTCAAGACCCAAAGCACATGTCAGAAAACTAGTAAACTGCTCCCTTGATGAACATACACTGGGTGTTCCAATATACTGAAGAAGTTAATACCAGAACTGTTGAAAGTTGATTGCTGTTGGCTCAAACTCCAGAGCACAAGTCCCTCTAAACTAGTATGAAATCACAGGTTTGCCCCCTCTTCCATTAACCTAGCTTCCCACCTTTGCACTGTATTTATCTACACGCTACAGACTGGTCCTAGTCTGAAGCAGTCACTTTGTAAAGATTGAATGAAATCACAATCAGTTTGGAAGAAACACCAAGAATGAGGGGGTTTTGTTTGATTGGCTGGTTGGATTTATTTGCAAACTAGTGCTGAAAACTGGGAGCTGGTTGGAATTAGGGCATGGAGTGAGGATCAGGGGTGAGGATTTTTAATGGTCTTAGAGTGGCATTGGAGGAGACCGAGTTGGGATTCAAATGGCAAAAGGAAAACTCCAGGGTATTTTTCTTTTTCTTCACCATATGGGGGAGAGAGACCCTTTTGAAGCAGTATTGAGTATCATGAATCCTAATGCTGTGACGGGATCTGACTCTGCAGATCCCTGCAACCAGTGCAATCAGCAAGAATCTTCACTCCCATGTCAAAATACAGGAATCAGGTCTACGGAGCAGGTACATGTTTTAAAAAGCTTGAGTGCTGGAGGAGCTGTTTGTCAAGGCCTGGCAGCTTCCAATTAATACTTGAGGCTGGAGTTTGCAAAGGAACCTAAGGGAGTTAGGCACTCATCTCTTATTGAAACTGTCTCGCCCTTAGTATCATAAGCAAGTCCCAGCCTGACTGTGGCAACTAATCTTGTAGGGAGACCTCAGGAGCATTTCCAAAGCAATGCAGATTGACAGCATCAGATACTTTTGCTGTTGTGCTTAAATCCCATAACCCATTGAGGCTTTGCATTATTGGTATTGGCATTGCCTCTGCCAAACCTTTCCCTGAAATACTTTGTGTCCTTGGGGAGAAAGATATTCTTGGGGAAACATGCATTACAGTATGCAGTGTACTTGGAAAGGAATAATATATAAAACCAACTCTCAGTATTGGTCTACAAATTATACGGCTACTCATTCAGTAAGTTGGGGTTTGAACTTGCTCCCAATGGGAGTTTCAACAGGAGCAAGATGGGCCTTCTATTTCCTGATTATGTTGCTTTTTTGAGACGAGACAGACATGGAAGTTTAGAGTTTAGTTGAAGACTTACATATAAAGGGCTTGACACTGCTGTGGATGTGCTTGTGCTGTTTAAGGCCTGAAGAAGTAGCAAACGTTTTACCACACTCTGGACACGCGTGAGCACGAGCTCCAACATGCTGGGAACGAATGTGCCTCTGAAGGTTGCTGGGGTCCGTGAAAACCTGCTAGGAAATGAATACTGATTAATCAAGCAACTTAACTGAAACAAGGGAACCAGCAATCACATAAGACTCGTTCAAGCCCAAAACTATGTTTCTGGTTTTTAAAAGGGCTAGAAAATGAAAACACTTAATATTGGCTGGTTGGTATAACTAGATCTTGCTGTACAGACATTTTGACATTGGCTTCAACTGGAACAGAATTGCACCCAAGGTTTTACATGACTAGCTGAATACTCTTTGGAACAGTGACTTGGTATAGGGCTTGCCAAAATGAGGCTGCAACTTGGTCATTGTCCCTAAGCACTACTGCAATATAAATGTTTTATAACAAAAATTAATGTCTTGCACCAAGGAAATTCTCACTCGCAACATAGCATCAAGGATGCATGTTCAGCATTTAGCTTTTTCACTACAAAATTAAAAATATTTTGGAGAAAATTTTTCTTCACTGAATGTAACCAAATTTGTGTTGACTTCAGAGAAGCAGAGCCAATAACAATCTCCATAGTGTTAGGAAGGATTAATAAAATGATGTATCCAGGAAATGCAAAAAGGAAAATCCACCTACCCACAATAAAACCAAAAACAAAACCTGTGGAATCAAAGGGGGGAAATAATTCCTTAATATGGTATAAATAGAGCTGACAACAACTATGCATGATTAACCAACTGAGCCTCTGGCCCATTATGTGGACTAAATAGACATTGCTCCTTTGGAGACAATACCGGCAATCTGGCCTATCATTTCTTCTTATTATTATTTATTTTGCATTAGTCCCCTGTCACCTCACTCAGCCTTGGGTTCACAATGCTAGGTTCTGTACAAACACTTAGACAGACATGGTCCTTGTCCCAAAAAAGCTTAAGCAGTTAAAATAGTACAGTGTAAACATAGCACAGAAAATAAAGGACTAGACTTGACCATATGATGGGTGCTGAACAGAGAGCACCATATTGTAGCACTGACACTGAAGCCACTAAAAAGGGAGAGAGGGACTTTCAGAGCTACAATCTTCCTTCTGGCTCCGATACCCCGGGGAGGGAATCATAGAATCATAGAACCATAGAGCTGGAAGAGACCTCAGAAGGTCATCAAGTCCAGCCCCCTACTCTAGGCAGGACCAATCCCAACTAAATCAACCCAGCCAAGGCTTTGTCAGTAAACTGTACTGCTCCCCTACAGCACCAGTGCAGCTAAGCTTCCCATTGTGATGAGGGAAAAGAGCCAATGCTGAACCCTGCACCAGCGTTCCCAGTAATTCTTTCCATCCAAGTGTGGAATAAATGTTATGTGCACCAACACATGTGCAGCTGTGCACCACCAATAGAAACATATGCTGCTGGTTGTGGGTGCTCTACTAATCGGCTTGGGGGCATTTGAATCTCTCCTGGGTGGAGAATTTACAGGGAACACTGTTTCCCATCTCCTGTATTCTCTCTCATTTCCCTTGCACAAGGTGGAAATCTAATAGCCTCATGAAGGCTAATTTCCTGCCCATGCTACAACCAGTCACTTGGATGGCCTTACACACCCATATTACCTTTCATGGCTGTGCTACCTCAATCACAATCTGGCCCAGAGAATGGGAAGAAACATGAGTCCATCACTGCATTTTCAGCAGGAATTCTTGCTACTTAGAGATAGATAACTTTAATAAAATATTACTCACACTTTTTAATATATACTAGTTCTTTTAGCAGGCCACATTAATGTAAAGGCTCACTTTTCAAAATATATTTAGCATTTCCATTCCCAGAAAAAGATGGATAGTTCTGCTAATGTGTTGCAAGTGAAATAGTTAATTTGCTCCCTCGCCCCAAGTTTCCATGCTCAAAACTTGCTTTTAGATCTCATAAAACACACAACAACACACAGAGAAAGGCCAAATATCCTACAAATTCCTGTACCTTGGCACAGTTTTCACACTCATAGTGCTTTCCACTGTCATGGGACATTTGATGACGTATCAAATTGGACTTCCAGTTAAAAGCCTTGGGACACTGATCACACTTGTACTCCCTCTCTTCAGTGTGGGACAGCATGTGCTTCTCTAGGCTGTGAAGACAGTAACAGGTTTGGTGACATTTCAACAACACCTAAAGAGGAACCCAGTTTTACCAGTGATTTCCCATCTCAGGTTAGATATGAAAATGAAGCAGCAGGAAGAAAAGTCATTTTAATAGATCACATAGTTATAGAAACTAGAAAGGAAAGACCTAGAGAGCCTTATTCTGAGAAGTGCAACAGCCATTGAGTTCTGTTCATCAGCTTTCAGAATCAGGCTCATAGTAACTTCTCATTGGAGTCCATCTCTGTGCCAAAATAGTATATCTTCTCCTGTTTTGACCAGCCAAAGCTATTGTTTGTTTTTGTTTGTTTGTTTGTTTAGGAAGCTTTAACAACTTGAAAAATCCTTGTCATGTAAATAGCAGAAACAAAACAATCATTACAACAGTTAGCTTTTGTTGAAAGAGGCATTCTACAGGAATAGAGTCATCACATCACAACACATATATTGTTTCTAGTGATTTTATTAGATTGACTGAAATTTCTGTACACATATTTAAAAGACCCAGCATGTCTATAAAATGTTAATATTAAAAAATATTGGATAAGAGTGCTGAGGTTTCCATACAGATAAATGTACATTGGGTACTGAATAAAAGATGACTTGATGTCTAAATATCTATCTATTTTCTGTCTATTTTGCTGTGGGTATTTTTTCCATAACCACAAATTTCCATGATTTTTTAACCATTCCTCTATGGTTGGGCTATTTTCCCTTTTCCAGTAAGAGGCTACCAAGAGCTGAGCAGCTGCTACTGATTGAGAAATTAATTCTTTATCTCCTTTTGTATGACCATGTCTAGTAGGAAGTGCCAGGAGTATTACGGTTAGATCATTTGCTAATAAATGTTTAACAATTTGTTGTTATGGATTGCATTCTAGTACTCTCTAATGACTGGACATGTCTACCACATATGCATAAAGTCTCCACTTTCACCACAAGTTTTCAACATTTCAGCATCCATTCAGTGTCTGTGTTTGTGTCTGGCCTGATTGCCGCAAGGTGTCACTGAACCGCTATCTTAAAGAAATGTTCTTATATTGTTGGCCAGCCACTTTTAAAAATGTTCTAAGAGAGGAGGTTTCCACCACATCAGGTAGTTTTTACTGATATGCAATATATATAATCTTTTTCTTAATTTCAGTGAAGATAAACAATATCTAGCCTTCATTGAGAAATTAGGAATTACCCCATTGAAATAAGTGGATTTACCTTAGGATGAAACTAACATAAAAGAGATTATGAAGAGGTTCCTAAGCATTGCAGACTAACAGCATGTTCCCATCTATTTATCATTAGCAATGTTAAATGTACTGAGTAGTTCTGAAGACAATTGTTCCAGCCCTTTAATAATTTTTGTTGCACTTCTCTGTGTTCTTTGGGGTTTGTTTTATTCCTTTCTGTTATTAATGAGCTCAAGCTACATGCAAACAGAAATGTTTTTGAATAACCTATATTTCTTATTACATACAAAATCTTCTATCATATGTTTAACATTTAGAGGGACAGAAGCTCTCACAATGTCTTGTAAGCAGATACACCTTGAAGACTAGAAAAAGGGTCTGGTACTGTTACTATCAAAGTGCATGCCAGCCCACCAATATGGGTGACACGTTCTGCAATCCCTCCTTCAGACAAAGCTCCAATTATTTCTATTGATGCAACAGACCAAATTTTAGCTTAGGATCTCCAGTCTTACTTTTTTCTCGCTCAGCCATAGGTCATAAAAATGCTTTTTTCCCCTGTAGATGTCAGTTGCATTTAGCTCTACCAAATGCCTCTTTCATTCTGTCAAAAATGGCTGTGGCTTCCTCCTATCATATTTCTCCAAGAATTAATTTTTACTCTTTCCATTATGCCAGCAGAGTATTCTGAATGTTCCTATTCAATGTCTCTTGGTTAATTCTCCCCACCCCCAGGCACATGTAATATAGTCCTTTTGGTTTAATATATAGAACACTTTTCTGTATTTTTCTGCCTTGAATGGTCTTTGTCATGTACTAGCTTTTCAATAATTCATGTAGTTCTGGGACTGACCATATTGGCTCTCATTTTTCACTGTTTCTCTCACTACAGCACACCTATTTATGATGACTCAGTCTTTGTTTTCTGCTCTATGCCTTTAATCTTTAATATTTTAAGTAAAATTTACATTTGTTCAGTGACTCCCATACATAAGATGTTGTCCTCAAATTCAAATGTAGAAAAGAGCTATAACACTTAGATAATTTGCTATAGAAATATTTCACTCCAGACTCTGCTCACAGGTACACTTTGGCGACCTTGCTGACTTCAACCAGTTATCCCAGTCACTTTGGCTAATAATTACATATATTGAGCTGACTTTTGTTCAATATTACTCAATGACTGAGGCATTCTGCATGCACAACTGCACATGGTATGCAGGGGTGATGACCAACATTTGGCCAACTCTATTTTATTTTCAGTGTGGCACTGGTAATTTTGTAGGACCATAAAAGGCCCAGTCCATGGGGACTGAGTGACTCCTATATGATGCAAAGCACCCTCAATTCAGACTGAGGGAACTGAAAGCACTAGTGATGTAAAATCCCATTTAAAATATTAACCAAATAAACTATATGTTTAACTGGTTAACCAGCCCGGAGCACATGGAGCTGCTCCATCTGGGCTATGCCACGGTGGACTGGAGCCACCTCTAGCTGTTAACTGGTCACCAGTTAGCATCATCTGTTAAGGTTACTCGTTTACACCCTTACAAGACACTCAACACTCACAGGAGTACTGCACCATACAGAAATCAGGCCCTGAACACTCAATCCACCAGTTTTTATGCATTCAAAACTCTCATTGTCAGCTCTCAAAGTCAGTGTGGAAAAAAATCCCAGTAGAACTAGGTCCTGAAATATGAACCAATGAAGGTTCTTTGTAATGAGAAATATGAACTGATGAAGACATCCTAGTAGAACTAAAGTTTCAGAGAAGTAGCCATGTTAGTCTGTAACTGAAAAAATTTAAAAAACAACAAATAGTCACGCAGCATCTTAGGGTTCGTCTAGACTACAGGCTTTTGTCGACAGATACTGTCGACAAAGCTTCTGTCGACAAAAACTGTCTAGACTACATCCATTTCTGTCGACAAAGCAAGCCACTTTGTCGACATGACAGTGTAGACGCAAAGGACAGCGTAGATGCAATAATGCCTTCTGTCGACAAAAGGCGTTATTCCTCGTAGAATGAAGTTTACAGCCGTCGACAAAACCGCTGAGTTCTGTCGACGTTATGTCGACAGAACTCCGTGGCAGTGTAGATGCAGGTATAGTTTTGTCGACAAAAGTCCACTTTTGTCGACAAAACCCTGTAGTCTAGACACACCCTTAGAGACTAACAAAAAGAACTAAAAAATTGAAAAAGGTAAATGTTAAGGTACAATTAGGATTAAATATTGTAACAAAATGTGCTACTGCTGCTGATGCTGCTTCTTATTCCAGAAGAAATGCTGTCCATAAAAAGGCACTGGAAATTTTTTCTGCATGAAACAACAAACTGCAAAAGGGTTCCAGCAAAAGATGTGGGTCCAGATCTTCTGCTAATATAAATTGCCTTAGGTCTGCTAATTTCAAAGAAGCACTACTGATTTACACCAGCTGGGGATCTGGGCTGTGATCCCTGACTTTTATTAGTCAATGTCAGGTGCTGGGCCCAGCTTCTCCCCCAGCATATAAGCATCAAGTATCAAGAGACCTAGCACAGACGCACAGATGTGCATGTGTGCAGAAGTTATTGCAGGGTTTATTGTGTTATTTGCAACATTTCAATGTAATCTGAACTGCAATACATTATTTTAAGTAGCTGCAGAAAACAGCAGAGACAGGACATGTAACAATGCTTGCCACCATATCAAATTAGTACTAATTATTTGTAAACATATTTATATAGGTTTATTAGATTTAAAGATGAGAAGAAGCTTGATACTGAAAGGTGCTGAGTGCCCACACATCCAGAACTTCTGAGGGAGTTGGATGGTGCTCAGAAGTGCTTTACAGAACTGAGCCCAAAGTGCAGTGTAAAAATGCTGCCCTCACTCACTGGCAATGAGTCATCACTAGAGTTTGTTAATGTTCACTGTACTTTAATGTTACTGCTATTCAAATCAGATTAGATGAAAATGAAAATACACATGCTGTAACTGGATATTGGGTGCCTGATCGTTACCCTACAGAAGCCAAAGTCAAAGCCATTGTTTCTGTCATTGTTTTCAGTGGAACCAGGATACTTCCCTAAAACATTTTTTTCTAGGAAAAAGAGGAAACCGATATTGTTTTCATGGGTCCCTGTGATCATCTGCAGCTTTGTGCTCCCACACGGTGATGTGTTCTATATATCACATTTTAAAATATAGCAGACTTCCAGTGGCTAGTTTTGCCTCATTTTAATTGGTGTACCGTGGCTAGTTTGAGCAGAAAAAAAATGTTGTCAGCTATGAACACCACATAAAAGTGTTCTGAATTATTTCTGCCTAGGACAAGAAGAAGAATTAGGTCAGATCTTATCTAGTGTAAATCATTGTAATTCTATTGATTTCAGTGGCACTGTGTTAATTTATATCAGCTTTGGATCTGGCCCAGTTGTGTTTAGGGTCCAGTTCACTCACAAGTAAGGGCTTTATGATCAGTTCTGAGTGTGCAACCCACACATAACAACTGTATGGTTAAATAAAGAACATTCTGATCAATATATCCTAAACAAATCTGATTTTTGTCATATTTATTTTGTTTTAGATCAGTTCAAACTCTGCACTAACTTATACTCTGTGCAATCCTTCTGAAATCAATACAGACTTGAGTCAGTTGTAGGTGTCTCATTTTAAGTAGCTATTCCTACCTTTGTACATCTGGAAACACTTGATCGCACTCTTTACATTCTTGAATTTCATGCATATCCCGGAGGTCATTCTCATTGTCAAGCTTTTGTTGAAAGTCCTCCTCCACCATAGAAAATGCTGAGTGAGGTGTGCTGCATGGGAATTTCTGATGATCTACTAGTTCCATCTTGGACTCAAATAGCTGGTCACAATCCTCACAACGATACTGGCGCTCCTCTGGAAGGCAAATTGGTTGGTTATGTGTTGTAGGAGACATGGTGCAGTGAGAGAAGTTCATTGTGATGGTCTTCAGACATAATTTTTACTACCATTTCATCAACTGTTCCACTGATTTGCAGTAAAACTTATGGCCATTCAGAGACTAGGAAGAACCTGAGAAGAAACTAGGAGAAAAGATATTTCATTTCTCCAGTTTTTTATATCAATGCAGTATAATCCATTATCCACCTTAGATATCTCTGATAGAGGCTCTTAAAATTAACACAAGACACATAGATTATCCTCAGATACTGTGGTGATGGGAATTAGGTGGATGGACAGATAGAAGTGGACAGCCTCTACATTTTGGAGTGAGAAAAGTAACTCAGGCATAAACACTTGCATTAAAAATGTGTCACAGTATGTTTTTGGAGGTTTTTTGGTGATGTTTGTAAAGGTGAGCTCACAGATCTGAATTTTAGCTGGTGCTATTTCTTATAGTATTTTTACTGGCCTGCAGCTAATCTCCATTGTGCACAAGAAATATTCATAAAAGTACTACAAATATCCAGAGCTAAAGGACGGTTAACTATTTGTATCATCCTAAATCAGGAGAATGGTAGCTTTGGAAATAGCATGAGTCTTTAGAACTTTCTTTCTTGCTCTCACTGAAGTATCACTTAAGCACTGTTAATATCTCATGGTCCATATAAACCTACATAAAGATTTGTTTTTGTTCCCTTATACATAATCTGTAAATATTTTAAAACTATATTTTTCTAGGGGTCTGTGTGAGGGTTCCCTCTTCAATTCCTGGTAAGCCTTCCTTGTGAGTTAATCTGTGCACACAATCCACCAGAGTACCTCCACCAAGCATCTTCATTATTGTTCATGTTCAAAGTATATCACGGCTATAGAGCCCCTCTCTTATCATACTCATCCAGTCCTTTCCAGTTTAAGTCATTACGATGTGCTATTAAGTTCAGTGAAAGCAGGGACAATCCCTGTGTATTTCTAATTAATGACTACCATAAAAATCAACTAGTGTGATGAGTGCAGTTATTTTACATACAAAATCTAATAATATTTGATATTCTTATTAACTGAGTGAGATTCTAAAATATCAGTTAGGAAAGCCAGTTCCTCTGATCCTAATTTTTTTTTTCCTATCTGTTAAATTGTACATTGACTGTCTGTGTCAAATCACATGTCCCAACTTTGTTTCTGGCTTATCAGTACTGCAGATGTAAAAGGTATGTGGGCTCTGATTTGACAAGGTACTTAAGTACATATAAAACCTTAAGCATAAATAGTCTGGTTGTATACTCACAGGCTCAAAGTTAGGCATGTGCTTAAAAACTTAACAGAAAGGGGGTCAAGAAACTACCCAATGAAACTACCATTACATGAACCTGATTATGTAGTCCTTACTGACTCAAAATTTCCAGTGAGGCCAGTTAGAGTTTGGACTGCAAAATCAAGCCAAATTAATTAGGAAAAGTCCAGATTGAGAGTTTGTGTATCTCTGTGTGGTTGGAGAGCATTAATTACATTAACCACATGAAATAGTCATGGAGAACACCACTTGAAAGGGATGACATTTTCAGCAATGGCTTGACAAAGTGATCACAGAACTATTTATCACTTACCATTAAAAAAAAAAACTGCAGAGGGCATGACAGGGGAACAAAATCCTGCTCTTTTGAGCCAAAGGTGTTAAGCCAGTATAAAAACCTAAGGAAGCCCCTATGAATGATCTCTGGGGCCTGGTCTACAATACAGCAGAAGGACCACTTAAGAGATGCATCTCCAAGTACATAAATTACACAGCTAGAGTTGATGTATCTTAAGTCTTGTTTCCACACCATTCACACCATGGGAGGTCGACAAGAGCAAATGCTCCCATCAGCTTCCCTTACTCCTCAGAAAGAGCAGGAGTACTGGCGTTGATGGGAGTGTTCTCTGAGTTCAATTTAGCAGGTCTTCACTAGACTTGCTAAATTTAACCTGGAAGATCGACTGTGGCAGCATCAGTCCTCCGCATAGTGTAGACATGGCCTGAACATTTAGACAATGGCTGATGCCTCATTTAGCCCAGTACACACTACCACAACCCTTACCTCCAACACAAAGCTGAACGGTGGATGCTCACCCTACCTGCTGTCATGCAAACGCAGCCCTTCACACTGCAGACAACAGGGCATCCCTTTATAAACACATTGGACATCTCTTGGAGTCTATACTATTTGAATGACTACCTAAGCATTTTAGGTACTGTTTGTGTGTTAGGGGCTAAAAATTAACAAGCTGAGTTAAAGAAGAATAGTTTTACTCAGAAAAGGTGAAGGTTTCAGAAAGATATAATTGAACTCATTAGATTTGCTCTTTGCATACATACAGGATCACATATGATCACCTAAGTGACAAAAACGTTGCAACCATTGTGCACGTGCATTAGCCCTGCACAGCCAACACAGCTAAAAGATAATGACCTAGACTCTATTCCTATGTACGCATCATCACAGAATTCTTTACTCAGTTCCAATTGTAAAGCTGATTTGTGCACTCAGTCACACCTGTTCAATCCCTCTGCAGACAATGAGGTTGGGCTCTGTCAGTGTAATAGGTCAGAATAGAATCGGAAAGAGAATGAGGTCATAGAGATACAATTACAGGAAAAAATTGTTGGAGAGCAGACTCTTTATTACTACTAATATGGGAAACAGAAAAAAATCCTATAGTGAGTCTTCAGGGCTGGTAGGTAATAATAGCTCTACTTGTGAACAAAGCAAGTCTGATTTGGAGTGCTTGAAAGACAGCAAGCACAGAACCTCACAATGCCACTTTTTCTGTTACATTTCCCAGCAAAATCACACTTTAAAGAAAACTTGCAGGGTGGTGGAGTGAGTCTCAGGCTACAGTTCACAAGGGGAGCATCACGCCCTCCTGTAGTTTATGAATGGCAGAAAAGCCCCCACGAGCGATTTCAGACATAAGCTCATTCCCAGGCAATCAAACTTTCATTATTTATTTTAGGGGATTTTCATTTATAACCTTGAAAAACATTGAAAAGTTAAAAAGATGAACAATTAAGCTACATCAGCAATAGGGATATTACCATTGTCAAAGACAAGAGTAAAATGTGATGAGCACTGTTAGTTCATTTACTGTGAGGGTTTGCAGAAAAATAAACAGTTAAGTTTGTGTGCGTGTAAGCTGTGCACTTGTGCAGCTGGTGATATTCAAATGCCACTCAGCTGATTAGCAGAGCACCCACAGTTAGGTTTTATCTACTGGTGGTACACATTCACAGATGCCTTGATGCACATAAAATTTATTCTGCACATGCATGGAATAAATCTGCACATGGATGGAAAAGATTAGCGGAAACATATAAGCTTCTTCTTAGCTACACTACTCCCAAACCCATTGATTTCCCCTAGACGTGTGCCCAACTTTATTTTCAATGGATATTTCGTATCAAACTAGATAGGCTGGAGTAAAAAGTTGCTAACCATGAATATCTGGAGCCATTGTTTCATGTGAATAATCTTCACTCTTCATGAATAACAACAGTTCCTCTCCTGGGTCGATGTCTGCTACAACTCTGTAGAATATCTGAAAAAAAAGAATCATAATGGATATCACAGGAGGTAAATGTGAACAAAGTAATGCTAGTGGGCAAAGCAGGGTTTAAATACTGGCCACATCCTCCACTTATTTGCATGGGTGTAGTTCCACCGAAGTGAAGAGACCAATGCCAATTTATATGAGGAGAGAATCTGGCCCTGTACCTTTTGCTTTCTGGGTCCTACGAAAACAGATATTGCTTTTGACAAACTATGCCAAGAAATGAGTTACGTGATGGTCAGTGGAGGGTTGTGAATGTTGTTGTCAATTCACAAATCTTTTAATAATACACAAATCATCAATAAAACAAGCTTCCTGCTGCTCTGCCAAGGAAATATGGATGTACCCAATGCAGCCTTTCCAGATTGGTATCCTAAGAACACACAAAAGTTCTGATTCACCTCTTGATTACACTGGTGTTAATTAGGAGTAAGCCCACTGAAGTCAGTAGAATTGAATCACTAAAAAGCAAGGAAGAGAGAACAAGCTGCATTAAAATGGGCCCATAAGGAAAATGCTCTTGTAATCATGAAAAGGGTTCTGCAATGATGTTTTATGAGAAGCTTGTACTATCCCTTAGTTTTCAAATGTGAATCAAAGGAAAAATTTATCTAGGATGAAAAAACGGCCCAAGGAGCCCATCGGCAGCCAAACAGCATACACAGCTGGTGATAAACCTACTGCCTGTGGAGTCTGTCATGAAGCTGGATGTCATAGCTGTTGGAAAACCTTACTGAGTCTGGCATTTGGGTTGTGTGGTAGTTATCAGGGAAGAATGAGGGGGAGAACCAGTGCAATGCACTGGGGAAAATAGGCACACACACTTTTTGGTCAGTGTGTATCCTGGAGAAAACACATACATGTGATTGTGAGAATTGAGTAATTGGTACTTCATGAGAAGGGAACAAAGTTTATCCTTCCCCTATTCTTTCAGAAGGAAAAGTGTAGAATGGGGGCGGGGGAAGGGAAAGGTTTAGGTTTATACTCCTTTCTCAAACTACTGACTTGCAATACTAATTTTACTGAGACAAGAAAAGGGCAACTGTTAACCACAGCCATTTAAAAACATTTGTTTACAAAGAGCCATCTTATAACTATCTGTTCCTCGCAGATATAATTATTGCACAAAAGCATCGGATTAATCCATGTGCAGTTACCATTTTGCCCCTGTAGGTGGCCCCAAAACCTAATTGTTTATTTTTTATAAGAGGCCTCAACCACAAATATGTGCTAAATATCTAAAAATAACTTAATGAGGAGCTTCCTCTGATTTTTTAAGTCATTCTGTAGCTTGTTTTGAGAACAGCAACTCAGCCACCTGAAGCCTGCAAGCAGTGCATTTATGGTGAAATAAACACCAGCATTCTCACTAGACAGACTGAGATCGTTCAACATAAGAAGTTCTGAGGAAAAACACATCAGTCACAATGTACACATGCTGCAGCCTACTGTTTGCTGTACACTGTCTCAATGGCCATGAGTAGGAGTTTGTACACAACTGCCCCTCCCATTCTGTCAAGAGTACAACTCCCTTTTCCTTCATACTAAGAGATGTACTGGGCAAACTGTCATTTGGGTTTTCTTGGTGTGTTTTTTTATCTTTTAGATAAATGCTTATAAGTCACATGTTTCATTCTGGAACTCTATTTCCCTTTAGAAAACAATGGACTTCTCTCAACAATTTGAATCACCTCCTTTGTTGGCAGCTCTCAAAGGTTTAACTTATTAGCTTCCTTTCCAACAGCATGTTGACATTTGAATGGTGACATATTGGAACTGCAATGAAATCTTGCAATAGGGAATGCAGCTTTCACACATATGCCAAAAGGATTTTAAGGAAGTTCTATAATATTACAGTGTCATTGGGCTTGATTCTGTTTTGATTTATACATGTGTAAACCACAAGTACATCCATGAAATTCTTGCAGCTATATTGATGTAAAACCAGATCCGAATCAGGACCTTTGTCTTGCTCTGCAAATGCCACCAGTTTAAATATTATGACCGCCTAATTTAAAAAAGCACATGAAAATCAAAGTAGAACACTCAAAATGATAGGGTGACAAAGATTTTTAAAGTACCCTTTGTAGGAGATAGGATAAATTAATATTGTAATGTGCCTTGAGGAGCCAAATTAACATCTGTTAAGTGTAATGTACGTATATATAAAAAGAGAGAAAATATGTGTCTATAGCAGTGATACTGGATTTATTTGATGGAGTTAAAAAAAGTGACTTAGCAACTCATCAATGGTGAGACCTACTGATGTGTTAACTTCACTGAGTTCATTCTCAATTATAAGCAAATGTTTGTTGTTCTTGGGAATGTGAGGGTGCAATGCCAGGGGAAAGGGAGGTTCTGAGCTTGCCTTGCCACATAGTTATGCTAATGCACCTCAAGCTTGAGCCACAAAACCTTGAGAAGATACTACCAATTGTGACAAATGATGCAGGGGATTTGTGATGTGGACTTGGCTTCACCAGGGACTTGGTTTGGGCAACCAAACTCATTTGATCAAAGCCTGAAACCCATTTAAGTGAAGCCAGCTTTTAACTCCTGCAAATAAATCTGATGTCAACTTGCATCCACTGAATACTTGCTGTAAGCAACATTTGTTTTTCCATTTATTAAGACAGATGTATTTAAACCTGCGTCTTTTTTTTCCTGAAGTATAATGGTCTCCATGCACTTGAAAGGTAATAGTAAGTTATATATAGACAGATGAGCCTGAAACAAGGCTGAACTGCTGACTGATTAAGGGGTGAAATAATGGGTGTGTGACATGCAGTCTTAGAAATACCTGACGGCACTCTTGCAGTCCTTCATCCTGCAACTTCCTTTGCCTCCAAAGATAGTTCCACGTATGGGAAGGATGCAGGATTGGGCGTGGAGTGGGATAAATGTTTGACATGGTGAAATCATAAATTGTGTGGCTAATGCACAGCAGAATGGTTTGAAGTCTGATCCCATTATGGCAGCATTTTAGATGTTATTTCAGCCTTTGCTAAGCTTTTGTCAAATGAAGTTGGTCAAGTTCTGTGCATTTCTTCAGAATGTGCCTACATGCATACACACATGCTTTCAGAATGTGTGACATCACATATGCATTGAGCTATATTTCCCGTAGTCCTAGACAAGGTGTGCCCGGTAGTTGAGAGAGTAAAGAATCTTCTGTTTCCACTATACTCCCCATGCAAAGGTTAGAATCAGTAGAGACTCTACTGTGCTCAGGAGAGCCTAAGAACTTTTCTTTTCTGGACCTGATCCAATGCCCACATAAGAAAATCCATGCAACCAACTTCAAGGATACAGAGAAGAGGTAGGGTCATGAATCCCAAGGAATGGCAGTCTCTTGGCATACAGAAGAGCTTAGGGAGAGAGGACACCACTGAAGTCTAGTTCCTGCCTGAGCTCTCTCTGGACTTATGTGCCCCAAATTGATCTTCGTCCACTCTCATGGTTTTTTTATTCTGAATTATGGTGTGTCAAATTAGCCACCCTTTGGAGCTCAGTAATGCATCAACACCAAGGAACAGACAAAACCCATTGTTCAGTGCTGCCTAATATTGCTTCCACTTGATACATGGCATGCAATAGCAGATATTTCAGTTTTCAGATGTTTTCCTTCATAGCTGCAAACCCAGGACTAAGGGCCTTCTTATGCATTTGAAATGGAGTCTTGTTTATACTGAACTGTGTTATGATGCATCAGCTTTCCTTCCAATAGTATGATGCATTTCCTTTTGTGGCAAACATGGTACACATGTTGAACTAATTAACGTGTGTGTTCTGCAGCTAATTGTCTAGCCTGGCTGAGCTGGCATTTTGAAAATAAACTGGAATACCAACAGAGATTAGTTTCCTCCAAGAAATGATCTGCCCAGCCTCTCTGTTCACAGAACTCCCACTGACTTCATTTTGAGTTCTGTGAACAGAAGAGATGTAGGGAAATGCCAGCAAAATTTTATTTTGTAGATTAAGTTAGGTTTTGATCTTGTGCTTGTAAAAAAAAAAAAAAAAAAGCTCCCCAAAATGGATCCAAACTACATTTTTGAAGCTCTTGAAATGAAAAACTGCTTAGCTTTTTTTTATTTATTTCTGTACATTCAAAACAAAATTCCACCTGGTCTAACAATGTATATGCCAAACTGCATCCTAAGGGGATTTAAAATAGCATATATTGAACCCTGAAAAAAGTATAGTGCTGTTCAATGTAATCTTGTTTTAACAGACATTCCAAATATTTTATGTAAATATGTTTATGCTGGGGTTTTTTCCATTTTCTCCACCCAAAACCAAATTGTAATTGTTCTGCCTGAGATATAGTGGGAAATTCTTCAATGCCTTGCACAGACAAAATATGTTGATTTGGGTTCTTTTGAACTCACAAAAGATCGGCTATGACAGAGGGTCTGAAGCATCAGGAAGTCCTCTGCAAGGAAAGCTGACAGGTCATAAATTACTTTCAGACCGTATCTGTTTCACAGTGGTTCTCCCTGCTCCTAAAACCAGTAGCCGACTATATTTATAACATTATTACTGGTAGTTGGAAATGGTAGTGTAGATTATATGGATTTTTGTACTATTAAGCTCAAAGACTTTTTGGGTGAAATCCTGACTCACCAAAGTCACTGAGTTTTGACTTCAGTGAGGCCAAGATTTCATCCTTTATGTTCATTAAAGCCACTTTACTATCTAACTGTAGCACCAGTATTGCAATTTACAATGCACAGGCAAAGCAACATGACTTGTAAATTGCAGAATGAGAGCCTGTGTATTACAGAAATAAGCCCAAACTGTGATGTTCAGATCCAGGTTTCAAATGCCCTAAGATTTCTGGTGTTGGCTCTGGAGTTTTGATTCAGATAAAGAGAGAGGGCAAAAATTCTGAACCAGTTCTGGGTTTGGATTTCAAAAACCCTTCAATGTTTGGGATGTTTGAATCAGAGGGTTTGGTTGATTCGTTTTTTGTTGAAGTTGATTTAAGGTAGTTCATTTATGTTATTGATGAAGGATGGGAGGGGGAACCAAACTGTAATGATGAAAAGGTAAATTAAAAAAAACAATGAAACACACACGATTTACTTTTAAAGGAATGAATAAGGCCTCATTGTTATGAATCCCAGTTTACTTTTTCTGGTCAGGCACTCAAAATTTTATTTACGCTTAATAGACTGCATTTGGCATGTGTAAAGATGACAGAAGCGTGAATTATGAATGACCTTCAACCTATTCAGGAAGTTGTAATAATTGAAATAATAGAGAAAATGCACTCCCTGTGAAATCTGTAGAGAGACGACTATTTCAGGCACTGCTGCCTGTTCACTTTGAAGTTCTCTGTCCATCTCTGCTTATTCCAGTGAAATCTATACCACTCTGTTTGAATTCTTTATTTACTATCACATCATTCAATTTGCCATTCAGCCACCTAGGAAAAGTTTAATAGAACGATACCAGTTCTGGGGGGGGGAGGGAAGTGATACTTAGTTTACATATCTGAACAAAGTCAACAGTTGATATGAACACATCTGTTGCCCTTGCTGCTGAAGAGAAGTTATATTCTATTGCATCTGACTAAACCTTTTATTCTTGTATATACACAACAGCTTTGGAAAACACTAGGTGTCCCAATGATAGTTCGGAAATTCAGATAACAGAATCTATTCAGATTTGGAAGCATGTAGTTTAAGTATAAATACGGCAGACTACATTATAACTGTTTTTAACATATGTGCAGTTCTAGGAGGAAGGAGTTCACTGTTTACATGTCCTGTACCCCACTGGCAAATGGACTGAATAGCTGTAATAGAAGCTGACTATGTAAAACACAGTGAAAAGGAACAGAATATAAAAAATGTTAGGCACATTGGTAATCATAATAAGTCTTAAAATGTCTATTAGCTCTCTGCTCTAGAACCCTGTGTTATTGCTTTGGAATGGAAATCCTATACTACATTATATGCATTATTCTCCTAGGTGATAGAACAATGGGAAAATTTACACTGCACACGTGAGACAAAAATTCAAGACCAAAATTCAAATGCAATAAATTTCAGGTTAAAGGCTCTGGGTTTATTTTTGGCAGTCATGGCCTCATGCGTTTGATCAGCACAGTGGGAGGACAGCCCTGCCTATGATGCAGATGAAAGGATAGCTTTCACCTTCTCAAAGCAATATAGTGCTTTAAAATAGCCATCCTTCACTTTAAATTATGTTTTAAAACTGCTCCTCTCCTATGTATGTCTACGTACATTTTTATCACCCAGGACAAAATGTTCAGTGGATGTTAGTATCACTTCATAAACTGATCACAAGGTGTAAAGAACGATCTGAGCCAAGGTTGTTGGACATACACTAATTAGCAAAAGAGTTAAACACTGATCCTGCAGTCATTCTTCATGTATGGTGTCCTAATACCTACTGACTTCAACTGGAGTCTTGTGTGTGAAACAATAACAGGATCAAACCTCCCAAGTGCAGTCTTTTTTGCTAGTGTCCAAAGACTAGAGTCCTAAAAGCAAAGGGGAATATACATGTAAGGAAATTGTGTATCAGAATGGGACTACACCCCTAAATCAGGTTAGGCAAGCAAGTGCATACATTCCTGAGCCCTGCCAATTGGCATTGATCTTGGAATTGTGAAGTGTTATTCCTGAATAAAAGTAGAACTTACCCCAAAAAGCAAAACAAACTAAATGGCCAAAACTAATAAGAAGTTTTACATCAAAAAGACTAACAAAATATGGATTTAAGCCCATCAGAAAATATGAAGTGCAAACTGATAGATACTTCTGCAACAGATTATACAATTAACCACTCAAACAGTCCAAATTAATAAAATTCAATTTTAGATTTTAGGATGAACAATTTGCACAGTTGGACAACTGAATTCTGAAATATGAGCCACATCTATCTTGCCATACTGAAATAAATCAATGTTTTGCATAGGTACAGTATATAGAAGTCTTTCAGTTGACCTCAATGGGCATTGAAGTAGATATTTAGGGTATGTCTAGACTGCATCCCTCCCTGCAAGGAGGTTTACAGGATCTGACGAAAAAGGCTTTCTTTCTCGACAGATCCCCCTCTAGACTGCCGCTTTTTGCTGACAAAGTGCTGAGTCGGCCAAACACAGTGGCCATTTTTATGCAAATTAGGCACAGGATATTTAAATCCCTGCCTCATTTGCAATGTCGACCTGCCTAATCTGCATCTCTCTGCCATGGGGCTCTACAGTATCCCAAGAAAGGTGGAGAGGAATGGAGCTATTCCCCAATTACCTCACCTCCACACCAGCAGGCACTTCATATTGTCAGGGTGCTCTGATAGGACATCTGCTTCCCATAGGCAGAATAGTTCCTGGTGCTTATCTCAGGTGGCGCAGCTTCACAACATGATCTGGAGTGGTGTCTAAATGCCACAGTCTATCCCTGTGCTTTGTAATCAGCTCAATGTAACAAGCGTGTCTAACCATCATTATCCAAATCACACCCAGGTGGATTTTATTTTTGCATTGTGAATTCCGGTGCTCACAGAAGTCCCAGTGACTGGACTACCACAGTCTCCCACAGAATAGATACAGCCTGCACAGCAGCCATACAATTTCCTTGACAGTGAGCCAATGTTCCTCAACCTGACAAGGGAGGACCACCCGGGGAAAGGAGACTTTTTCAATACCTGTGTGCCAGTTCAAAATCCTTTACCTCTCTATAAAGACTGGTGGCAGTGTAGTCAATTAGATCAAATGTATGTTTGGTTGTTGTGCCTGTATGTTGGTCCAAACAACACTACGTTCCCGCTATAATTTCAGGGAAGGAATGAGTGTGCCCACCAATATCACAAAGCCATTTCCAAGAACTCTAATGCTTCATAAGGTAAATGAGATATGTATTGTTCTCCTTTCTGAAGTGACTATGTGGCAGAATCCTCTGCTAGTGTCCTGCTGCCATTTATAAACCACAAAAGAATTGGCAGAATCTACTTGGTAAATTTCAGCCTGGTATTCTCTCCTTGGGCAACAACAATCCTCCATATTATTTCTTGGAAGTCTACGAAGATAATCTATCAACAACATTTGCTCCGAAAGAACTTATCTCCTTGTGCCTACTAAATATTAATTGCCAAGGTTCTCTCAATAGTAAAACTTGCCACAAATGGCAAGATTAATAATGACTTCGCAGGTCTGAAAATTTCCTCCACTCTTAGTTCATGCCAGGGAAGGATAGTGAGCTGAATGAAAAAATTATAGTGTGTTATGTCACAGATTATAAAGATATATGTAAAATGTAAGGCTGGAGTTTCACACCCAGTATTAACGCTAATTGCAATAAGAAACAAACTTGACATAGGCTGGACAATAAAACAACTTGATGACCAGATTTTGCCATCGTAAGAAGGAATGAGCTGTCCCATTCATTTCTGTGGGACCATGGAAAGATTGCCACTGACTATAGTGGGAGTTAGACCAGGCCTTATATGCTGAATAAGGTATTACTGAGCAGGAGGAAGCATGGTAGAATTGAGCACTAAATCAATTTAGTGTAAGTAAGCCTGCCTGACTGCCAACAGGCAAAAGCTTAACTTCACTGAATCATCAAGCAAAATCCACAAAACTATTATTTACATAAAACACATGTGCAACCCTTGCAGGTGCATATAGAAATAGGATTGTATGAGAAATGCAAAGATGCTTACAGTCACAGTTATGTTATTCTCCCAGTTAGCTGTGTGGAGTGGTGTAGGGACTGAGGCAGTAACATCTGAAACACAAGGCTGTGTCCGCAGATTTAAAAAGTTTGTAAAACTCAAAGATGTAAAATGTATAGCAATTCACTTAGGACACTGACCTTGTACCCTTTGATAGTTGCTAGGACTAAAATACTACTGGCTTTTCCATCCAGTAAAGATAATTGAGAAAAATAAAATTTTATTTCAACAAGAAAAATCGTCAGCAAACTAAGCTTGAGTTATCTGGAAATGTCTATAGCTAAAACAAAATGAATCTTTGAAGAAAAACCTGAAGGCTAAACACAGCCCTCCAGCATTATATGTATGGTTGTGCCACTGTTGGAATCTTGTAAGCAATAAGTAAGTTAAACAACAATAATTAAGAGCGTTAAGTATAAATATGACTAAGTGGACTTTTAAAATACATTGCATATTATAATTGCAAGATGCCTGATCTCAGCTTGTTAGTGCATTTGAAATAGTCCACTTAAAAAGACATTACTATAATTACTACTCTGTTTTCAATGTGATTCCCTTCAAAATCTGTACTTAAAAATTACAGTTTTATTAGGATGATGCTATTGTTAGAAAGTCTAAGCATTATAATCTTTCTACAGTCACTTTTTTAAAATATCAAACGAAAAAATAGACAGACATCTAGCAATAATAAACTTAAGTCTTATAAGATAGCAAAAGCTCATATTAAATCTGAACTGTTTTTAAGTTGAAATATACATTCCAGTGAAAGAATGGTGATAGGCTTCATTGCAGTCCTATAAATACTGAAGGCTCTTTAGGGAAAAGAAAAAAAGTGAAAGTGCGCTATTTGTGGAATTTATTATTTGTGTACTTCTTGAATTACACTATTTTAGGACTGATTAGACAGCACAGGAGATAATAGGAAGATAGCACAGAGAAATCTTATATCAGCTCTATTTGAAACCAAAAAGAAAAAAAACCCCATACATACAGCCTTTACACCCCATCCCTAATCAAATGAAATGTGAGTTGCATACATGTTTTGACAGCATCTCACTATTATTGAGCTGTTCATCTCAACAAAGCTCATTTATACAGTTATATGAAGGAGCCCAGATCTTTTGTAAAGTTGATCCAAAGTGATGAAACCTGACCTCAATCAGGAAAATGGTGTGGGGGAGATATGTCTTTTATAAAGCCTAACAGAGAAAACAAAAAAGGGTGTTTTTCTTTCTTTGTTGTATGAAGATGGTTCTGCTGAACACCTTGACTATGTTATACATAGTTCAGAGATTTATTTGAAAACTACTTCCAGCAGTCTAGGGCTCATACCTGTCTTTCAATCATGCTTGCATTTAGCACTATAAACTGGTGTTCAGAATAAGGGTCAGAGTGCTGGTAAATATCCTTTACCATTTCAGACTGCGTGCAATGTTTGCCTGTGAATTTTACAGGTGAGGTGAAGTAATTGGAGGTTAACAGTTACTGCTGATCAAGTGTCTCTGTCCTGGCCTTGGTAGTGAATAGTATCTCACGCAATGAGAGTGCTCATTATAGGATGAGTATTTCTTATTCACTAGTTGGTGGGTCTCATTTCTTATGGAAAATGAGTGAAACATCAGATGAGGAGAACCTCTTGAACCAGCTCTTTCATCTGTGATCTCAGTGCAGCTTTCTTGTATCAAAGCAGGACGGGAACCTCCTGATTTAACTGTCTTGCATCTATTATCTATGGACAAATTACTGATGTGTGCTCTTAACTATGACTTAACCCTGTTTTGTGGACATATCTATATAGACAGACTGACACAAACACTCTCACAAATAGCGTACACACAAATGCATATACACAATAAGCTTAAATTTGACTTTTATTTGGCACTCTTTATGTATGCAGACATTTGGCCATGTAATGTCAATTTCATGGTTTGGTCTATTATATTTTATGTTACCTTTACAGGTTTGTGCAGAGTAAAGCAGAAGGAGAAGCTAACTGTTAGAAGAGCTAATTGGTTTAAAATTCAAGAGCACATTTACAGAATTATTTTTAGATATGCTCATAAAATGCCAGAGACAGATACAAATTTTGTGGATAAATTTTCAGTGTTTATAGCAACAGCAATCCATTTTCTCTTGCTGACAGCAGATCTCACACACACAACTATTTGAAAGCCAACCAGTTTTTAATTTACAAAGCTTGGCAACAATATTCTGTAAAAATTAGGAATTATGAATCACACAATACTGTGCAAAAACAAACAAGTCCCCAGTGCATGAAAGAAATAATTGGCAGCAATAAAGATACCACCACCAAATCTCAGAAACGTAAGTATTAAAAAAGAGGAACTTCTACACTCTAAAACTTCATTTTAAAAACATCAAAATGTGTATGCGTGTTTGTGCACAGGAAAAGATTCTGATATTTCAGTACAGTACATGTTTTATATGCAGCACAACAATATTAACATGGAGACAGTAAGCCACTTATCAATTAATATGATTCCTTTACGAAAAACTTACCCATTTATTCCAACTCTTATTAATTGTAAAATATTGTCTATTTGAGCTCAGCTGCATACTTTCCATTTTGCAACATGATCAAATGAATGATCTCACTCATAGAATTGACTGTATTCTGTACAAAACAATGTAAACTTGAGAATGTTTTTTCCCATCTACCAGTTTTATTCCTTCTTTTGTTGAGCCACAGGTTATGTAAAAAACAAAGTTATCTCATGGAAGGTTGATTTGTTCTACACTGCATGCAATTAATGCTGAATATTAAAAGTTTAAAATTAAAATGCTACTTGATCACAGTTTCTGAAAAAGTTATTTAAGCCAATTTTAATCAATTATTCTGTCAGAAACAAATACATAATCCTGTAATGATGTTTCAAATGGGAGACTGACATCCATTTTTTATATATAACATGAATTTGATTAGAAAGAATGATTTCTAATTGAAGCTTAGGTCTTGTTTGATTTTTTCCTCAATAATGTCAAAGCAATTAAATCAACTAAAGATAATCTTTAAAATTCACCTGTTTCAATTAATTATTTGGTGACAATGGAATACGGTGATTAAAAGAATCAAATGCTGTGTTACAGATATGAACCTTTAGATATAACATAAGAATTCACTGGCTGCTACCCCTTCAAATTTTAGTGTCTTTTCTTTAATGAATCATAACATTCTTAATCTAACTTCATTTCATTAAAACATTTCATCATGGCATTTATTTGATATGTACATGAGAAAAGAAACCTTTATGATAAAAAGAACAAGCCCTCAGACTATTTCAAAGCATGCTGTTTTACTAAGATTTCTCTCCACTTACCCCAATAATATTTTAAAAATTTGAAGGCAACTAACATTTTAATCCAATAAAACATCAATGTTCTAATCCTGCATTAACTAAAAGAGAAAAATGACTAAAAATATAAGTAAATTCAGAATGAAACTATTCGTGGTTCTATCTCATTGTATGAGAGGGCATCATTCTATGCATGCATGCACATGTATATTCATATTCATAGACATATGTGTCTGAAATATATTTTAGAGTGAGTGAAGGAAGTTGTTTTTGTTGTTTTGTATCTTCACCTCCATTTTCCGTTAATGTTTCAGTTACTCAAAACATTTAATGTTTTGAGTAACTGAAAGCACCACTTTAGCCACCCAATTAAACTGAAAGATAAATTATGAAGTGTCATTAATGACAAATGGAAAATACTGTATATATTTTCCATAGACATCCCAAAAGTTACCAGATATAGAATAAAAGCAATGTATTTTACAAAAAGGACATTAAAGTGAAAACTAGGAAATTCTTCTCTGCAGTAAAAATTACTCTGTTCTGAGTTTCACAAAGGTGTTTTACCTGATGCCATACTCAACAAATAAGCCATAAAACATACTGTGGCTTGCTATTATTTTTTCCCACTGATACCATGAAGCTCTTTACAAACAAATCCAGAAATCGCCCACAACATACCTGATCACTTATTTGACATGCAACAAGGTTATGCTGATTGTAGCATCCAGCAAATTTGATATACTTGAGCCAGTTCCCTACATCTGGTTGACTGGCATCTATGCAGAACTTCACATTGCAAAACTCATCCAAGATCTAGAAGGAAGAATAGGAAAGAGTAAATCTTTCTATTGGTGTCAGGCCATACTAATTAAAAGATAAATCATGGTCTTCAATAAACAAATGGATAATAATGTAAGCAAGTTTTATTCAAAAATGTGTGACTCCAGTAACACTTTAAAATAACTGTTAGGGATATGCATATTAATAAAGGGACAATAAATGTATTGTAAATGTGACCTGAAAAATGCTTTCCCATAATCAAGGTGATGTCTAATAATTTCTAGTGGAGAATATATTCATTTAGCAAAAATCTGATTCTCTCATTTTATATCAATGAATATATATTGTTTAAAATTCCATGTTAATGTAATTTTTGTCTGTGATTATACATAAGAATGATTAAAGATAGTATCTGTGGTGGGCCTCTTGGGAGTTGTGTGTGTATGTGTTATTTTTTCTATGTTTCAGTTTTTATCTTCTTTTGACGTATTGTTAGGTCCCACTTAACATTTTCATGTTTGATGTAAATTCTATACACTAAATGATGTTTAGATTCAGAGTTATTAATCTTGGTTTAATATTATGCTTCCCAAACTCCTCCCCTCTTTAACACTTAAATCATACCCCCTAATCGAAGCAATTCACAGGGCTTGGTTAATAGAGCCTTCTATGCCAAACTAAAGAAAATAAATGAAAAACAATGTAAACACTCATGGAAAACATGGCACAATATTCTACACATAGCAATATACAGTTCTAATTATGCAGAAAATAAACAAATCTAATCAGATTGATTGTGGACAAGTTAAAAAGGATGTTCTAGTCTAATATTATGACAAATTGCTAATCGTTATATATGACTTCATACCATCATTTATCTACAGCTTTTATGACTGGCCTATCCGAAGCTTTCAGCAAAATCACAACAGATGCATAAAGCTAATATTACATTTCAAAAGTTCTTCTCTTTCTCATATTCTGTACAGAAAATATATTAACCTATTTGTACTAGAAACCAGAGAGGGAGAGATTGTTCCTTCACTTAAAGAATTTGTATTCACGTCAAGACTCAGAGCACTTTTGGCCTTCAAGTTGAATGGAAAGGAATTCTGGTATTGTATATCATTTAGTTAATGAAAACCTAAGGAAGTTTTCTATCAAAGACTAACAATATAGGCTAGCTCTACCCCGCAACAGCTCAGATTCATTAATTAAATGAACCCAGCTGGAAAGCTGCTTTATCTATGCCCTTATGAAGGTGAAAACTGAAGTTGAGGGTACATTTCCCTAGCCCTAAAGCAGTTTAACATAGAGTTCAGGTAATCCTCCAGAAGCAGATTCAGATCATTAACTCACCACAAACTTCAAGGGGACAAACTAGAGGGCACAAGGCGAGACACACCATGAACAGGAGGCAATTAAAAAGCAACCAGTGTGCTACCGAAAAGCAACCTTTAAGAGGACACTTTCTGGGAACGACTGTGTTTGTTGAACAAAAAGTTGCCTTCTTTACTCTCAGCCAGTTTTTCATAATAGTCACAAGAGTTTTTATAAGTTCTTCGATCTTGTCAAGTCGCTTCATTTTAAAGATTATTTCACTGTAACAAACTTCAACCTAAATCATTAGATTCGATATTCAAATGAATTGCCCCACACGCCGCACGGCTGACCCCGGCCACTGAGTTCGATTTTGCCACACAGGAAGAAATCATCTCATTTCAGTTGCACGATATTGACAAAGTTTGTTTCGAATTCCACTGCCTTGTAATTGTTTAAAAATAACTCTGCCACAGAGGTTTAGGAAGATATTTCAACAGGCTCCGAACCTGCCTCCCACATTCCCCCTGAGTCCAAGGAGAAATTTGGGGTACGAGGGGAAAGCAGGATCAGGCCCTGACTATGGCAAAATAAGAGACGATTGACTGGAACCCCAAACTAACTGAACAATATCCCTTTCCCTCGTCTACGCGTTTTACAGAGCGATCCAAACCATTATATTTTAATTTCAAACTTAAGAAGTAGTGTGAACCAACCATGTTTATAAGCCCCGGGAAAAGGGCAAGTTTTGAGCTGTGTTCTATCGCATTGGATTTCGTTAATTATTTCAGCTGCTACCTTCGACAGAAATTCGTACAGCAGATCATGCGCAGGACCTGTCCCAATTGTATGCCCTTCTTGAAGGGTTGGGAGCATTTCCACTGGAAAATTAAATGTCTGCATCTCGTTGCAACTAGGACTTAACTTTGTTTCACTCGCAAATTATTGGGCATGCTGAACTCGTTCTTAGATGAGCGTCTCCACGAGGTAACGAAGGTTTATCTCGTAAGGGGGGGGGGGGGCCGCGGGGTGTTTCTCTGACAGGACCAGAGACTTTTAACTAAAAATTGCAGGAGTGTGACTTCCCACCCCCTTAGCTGCTTATGCAGGAGTTTTGCCTTTTCAAAAAAGCCACCATTGCCCTGAGAAGCCTTCATTTGATTATTTTTACACGCCTTGCCTTTTCAAACGCTCTTGGTTTTCCTTTTATTTTATGTGAGGGTCATTGCAAGTGTCTCTGGCCGGGGAGCGTGGGGTGACAAAGCTATAGAACCACGCACGCCAGGGCTTCCCAGACTTAGCCCCTGGGTGAAGGTGGAACTCTGCCGAAGGCAGATCCAGAAGCAGGTCGGCTGCTTTGCCAGGAATCTAGGGTTTGGCAAGCCAACCCCTTCGCTTTTACTGGATCCCTGGGACAGAGGGAGCGAGCCAGCCAGACACCCCCACCCCTGACACACACATCACCCCCTCGCCCTAGAGACACACCAGCAAGCCACAGGGAGGGAGAGACGTGGCCGCCTGAGAGCAGCAAGGAAATCACAAGTCTGAGCAGGGGAGCACCCGGAGGCCAGGGAGCGAGTCACTGAGCCAAGACAGAGCGGACAGAAGAGAAAGTGTCCGGGAGCACGCCGAGTTTGTTATGACTAGGATCACTCTCCTCACCCTCTCCTCTTACCTTCTCTCTCACACGGCACTGATTCCTAAAGCCTGCGCGCTTCCGTGCCCAGGGAGGGGGAGGGGGAAAGGTCCTTCAAGCGGTTGGAAGTAAAACAAAACAAAAAGCTCTCGCCGTCTGTCTGCAGAGTGGGTGGGTGGCGGGTGTCCTTGTGCCGGCCGGCTCTGGTCGCTGCTTGCAAGCTCCACTTGCCTCCACCATTTGTTGGGACGTTTCTCTCGGCTCGCCTGAAGTTCTCAGGGGCTGTTGCTGGATTATTGGGGGGAAGGGAGTTGCCGGGGAGGGGAGGAAGTTTGCTTTAAGGATGAGTCTTTGTCATTATTATTGCTGTTCTTACATCTGCAAATTCCGCCCGGCTCCCCATCACCTTCCCTCCTGCTCGCATCGGCTGCTCGGGGTGTGGGTGTGGGTAAAGAAAGTTATCAAGGGTGAAAAAAAATCCCACCAAAAAAACCCACAAAACTTCTTTCACTTCTCTGCTGGTGATCCCAGGAAAAAAGTGCGAGTATGTTCTGGAGAGGGAGGGGGTAAGGAGGCTGTCCCCCCCCACACGCTCTTCAGAGCCTGTCCGGTGAGAGCTTCTTTCTCAGCCGGAGAGTCTCCCCTCCCCTCCCCTCCCTTTCTATTTTTTTGCAACCTCACACACTCAACTGCCAAGGGTTTCCATTTCATGAACTGTCCCTTTAAAGAAGATCTGACCGGCCATCCATAAAGAGGCGAGAGCGAGCGAGCGGGAGCTATCTCCCCCTTGCAACCCAGTGGTCGGAAGCCAGACAGAGGCTCCTCTTTCAGTAAATTTTTAAAGTGACAGCAGCCTCCTCCGGCGAGAGAGGTCACCAAAAGGTCGCCAAGACAGAAGTCCTATAGGGGCAGACTGATTACGGATGCACCATCCCCTTTAAACATGTCGAGTCCATCCATGTAATCAGCAGCCAATAGGGAGATCTTGGGTGGGAGGATTTTTCTTTCGCAGAGGAGAACCTCGCCTTGTTCCAATGTGTTCCGAAAGTGCAAGTGTCTTCATGTGAATGTGTTTATTTAAGAAGCGTTTCACAAACTCGGCAGCCTTTGTCTTTTTTATTTTAACTTATAAAAAGCAGCAGCCCCAATCACTAAATGGAATGCAGTTGAGAACTTTAATTACCACTTTAAAAAAAGCTAATCGGCTGCATATATTGCATCTGTGCTATAGATCCCATGGTACGTATATAGGGCGTTTAAATAGTATGACGCCCCTCTCGCTCTAAATTCTACTCTTCCTAGCAGGAATTTTTGTCATTTCTATTTTCCATTTTCCTCTCCGGTTCAATAGACAGAGAGGCGCGCATGCACATACACAAGGAGCGGAATTAATCAATACATGATCTGTTTTTAAAAGTTCCTAAAATGTTATTTCTTAACATTAAAGAGCAACATGACCCGCACATATATCACCGAATCTGATCTGAGGAAAATATTACCCTACGTCGATACATCTGTGAATTTACCAGTATCTTTTTTGATGTATATTTTACATCTATTGGAAAGCACACAGATTTTTTTAAATGAAAAGCAGCTTTCATAATATTGTTTTGCGCCTCACAATAAATATTATAAACAATCCTGTTTTGTGCAAAGGAAACCATTGTTACATTTGGAATCGTTTCCTAAAGAATCTTGATTTATTTATTTATCTAGTAACAAATCTCATGAATGAAACTGGAGGGAGGGTAGACATTTGGATTGGGGTGGTGGAGCAGAAGGAATCGATAGACAATTAATAATCCAAGAGATGATTTCTCCTTGAGTTTGCATAAAAGATACAGCCCTCGAAATTTCAGTGACTCCTAATTTTAAAAAAATGTAACCATAATTATTATAATAATAATGCAATGCAGCAAATTGACCCACCCTATCCAACAAAGTTGTACATTATCTCCCGAGGTTAACTGTAACATTTTAGGAGGGGGGGAGAGGATAGAAAAAGGGGGCGGAACTTTATCGTTTATAACGCCATCGTAAGTGCCACCCACTTTTTTTAAAAAGTTCGCCTATATTTCTCAGACTAAAAATCGATTTTTTTTTTTTACCATGGAGTGGAGGGAAGAAGGCAAGGGCGAGAATCCAAGTGACAAGAGATGATGATTAATTCCTCTCAGCGGCCTGTTATCTGTGACATTGAACTGTTATTTCAGATAATGGCTATTGTTCAAGACGAGAGGAGAGAGAAAACAAATCGCACACAGCAGTGTTAGGTAGGCCAGGAAAAAAAATCCTTTGTAAATAACCCCCCAAATCTGGCCAGAGATTCCCAGAGTCCGGGGCTTGAGAACTGCACAGAGTTCCCGGTTTGCTGGCCCATTGATTTCCTGCCCTCCCTCAACTTGTCCATTGTTGGAGCCTTCTTTTTCTTTTTTTTTTTAATTTAGCCATAAATTGGACCAGCTCGAGCTATGAGCTGTTCTATTTTCTTCCTGTCAGGATGAGGGATTTGTTTTATGATGCATTGTGTATTAAATACAAGTAATCTGGGAAACTGATTGCTCGAGCCCATAGGCCTGATCAGAGGTTCTGATACGAAACCTTAGCCCCCTCCCTTTAACAAAGCCTCAATGAAAAGGAGGAAACGTTGGTGGATAAACAAAAGGTCTTTTGGTATCAGTAGCAGGTCCTGGCTAAATTAGGATTTCATGGAAAGGGCTTAGATAGACATACACACACGCACAGCTCCCGTGCCCTGTATATGTGGTACTGAGGAGGGGTGATGCGAGTCAGAAGCTTGCAGCCAATGGCCAGTAGATGGCGTAGCCAGCTGAATTACTGCTCGGCGCACAGATTTAAGAAAACAGCGGCAGCCACTGTCTCTCGGGTACTTTCCGTTCAGGAGCATGAGCCAAGGCGGTGGCTGCTGCTAGAAGGTGTGAGCTGAGTGCTGCTCCCAAGCTCAGCTTTACAAGGGGCAGCATCGCTGCAGAGGGCAGAGCCTGTGCTGTTGCCTCCATTCTCCTGGTACTACTCGGTGGTGTTATTCCCCAGGGTTTTAGCTCATGGTACTACACCCCCTGCTAAATAGTAATCGTTACTGTTCCTGATGCTGATGAAGGACCAGCTGTTAGGGTGACTATTTCGGAAAGTCGAGTCCTGGGTTACTAAATCAAACTCTTTGTGATGCACTAATAATTTGCACTGATAGTTCTCTGTATATGCGGAGCGGATCCCATTAGAATAACGCCAGGAGAGCCGGTCAGTACATCGGGGGTTATTTACCCTCTATAGCTGCTGTATGTGGTCACACTTAGCTGGATCAGCAGAGTGTTGCAACAGACATGCACCCCACAAACCGCAGTCCTCAGCAATCTTCTCCCTCTCCGCCCCCCCCCCCCAGCTGCTCTCGACCCCCCTCGCACCCCAGCTGCTCTCTGCTAGCAATAACAGGGAACATGCCTGTTTGTTTTAGCTCCACACTTGGAAGGGCTATTAAAAATAAAGCCAGGTTTTAAGATGATAGTAAAGCCATTATTTCGTATGTATTAGGGCAGAGCTAAGCATTCATATCCCCATCTCCCCGGGGACTGGAAAACAAGATCTACAAAAATATGTGAACTTTTTTTCGACGTGGAGGTGAAGAGGAGAAAGAAGGTTTCACATGCAGATTTTGCCCCTGGCGTAGGAGGGACTTTTCACTTTCTTGGTCAGTGGTTTCAAGAGGCGTTGGAGCAAAAGCAGCCGTGTGGTAACCACAGAAGGGGTTGCTGAGGAATGACTGATACATGTAAAGATCTCCCGCTAGCTGATCACATACGAGGCTGTAACTGTGTTTTCTTCCTGTTTTGAGAGGTGGCCAAATACTTCTTTGGCCCTTTCTCTCTTCCTCTTTCAGTTTAGAGGGCCTGTACCCTTGTATCAAAGCCATTTGATCTGTTTCCCTTTCGCAACTGTTTATTTAAAATAAGTCGCCACATTAGAGGAGGCAGTAAGGAGTTAGTACTCCAGTCTGCTAGCTATTCCCACCAGGCTGTAAACTGATGCCTCTTTTAAGCCTTTAACTTCATGGTCCCCCCAGAAGTAAAAGTTCTCCTAATGGAGACCCTATGGGCATGGTACATTCCAACACATCATTAAAGCCCAGCCAAAGCCAGATGAAATAACTGCACTGTCCACTTTTAATAGGCTTCCTGCGGACAAGCGCTCTGCAGAGGACAATACTGGGGGGAGGGGGGAAATCAGACAAGTTGCTGGCAGTTTCTTAAATGTTCAGTAACATGTTAATTGTAATCTGAAGATTATCTGTTAATTTATAGTCACTTCTTAACCACAGTTGTTAAGTGGGGTTTAATGTTTTGTTTCTCAAGGTGACTAAGCACACTGTGGAGCATCGTGACTACTAACACTGGCAGCTTTTAAAATACTGCAACAAGTGTAGTAAAATGAAAATCTCGCTAAACATGCCCTAGTGCTCTGGGATGCAGGGCAACAAGCCACAAAAATAGTGAAATCATCGAGAAACGCTGACACCATTCAGAAGCATGCTAATTCCCTTTGCCTTATGTTATAGATATTGACAGATGCTTTAAAAAAAATCAATGCTCTTAGTATATAGTACGAGCCAGATCTTTCTTGAGTCAAATCAAACGCATCCCGGGGTAGATAACGCAAATGACTCTACACGCCGGGTTAAACAGACTTTTCCTAGTCCATTTTATATCTTCCCATGGCTCCGAATCTGTTACTGCCGTCGCTTCTCTGGGTTCTGTTTCCCCCGAGCCAAAAGGCTGTTTTAAAAAGAGAGGGGAGGAGGAAATTAAAGGCAAAACAAAAATGAAATAAAAATTTTCCCTTGGTCTGGAAATGGGCCCATCTGAAAGCATGTTAATCTCCACCTCAGTAATTTGGTTCTTCTGGAGAAGACAGAAGTCCTGCTGCTGTGCCCTGCACTTCATAAATCACGTCTTTATGTGGACAAGGTCAGGGCACCTAACAGCTCAGACATGGGCCTTTGCAGTGGCTCGAAGGGCCCCGGCATGTTTATTCTCTCGCACAGATCTCCGAGGAGTAGTCCAGCACGCTTCTAATTACTTCTGATTATTTTCATTTGCTGGGGTCAGTCTGGCTTCGCCAGGACTGCTGGAGGGTGGATTTCCGATACATCCCCCTTGTCTTTGCGGGAGGGCGGTGTGGGCTTTCGGAATTAGCACCCCATTATTGTCCGGGAATCCCATGTGCTAGAGACAAGCAGAGAGGAGGGTTCCCCCCGCTGACCATTTCCCGACTGCTGCGCTTTTTAATTAAACTATAAAACCGTAATCACCGTTTGGGCACGGCTCTGGGCTCCGATTCTTTTTCAGGTAGAGCGATGACATGGTCTTTCGCGGGAGCCTTCGCTGCAAACAACGACTGAATCTCGTCTCCTCTCTTGATTGTAATTATTTAGTGAATTTTAACATTTGTTTCGAAGCGGAGACTAGTGCGTTGGTACTCTACCAAATCCCACATGAGCCGCTCCCAGCATTGTCGGCGGAGTTAAACTACAAATTCACGCCTTTAATGTGCTCCCCCCCCCCCCACACACACATACTTATGACAGATGTTCAGCACAATTCCGAGTCCTAACCTCGACCTGCCGCAGATACATACCGTTACCAATGTTATTTCTTAGAACCAAGAACAATCAATTGCCACATTTACTGCGAAAACACTGCAGGGGGAGAGGAATCAATTGGTTATAAAAATCCACACCGCGATCAGAAAGTCTGCAAATACTTCCTGATGTCAAAATTACTTTTTATGTGAAACATAAGGGTGGGTCTCCTAATTCATCAATGGAAAGTCTCCCCAAAATTTGTGTACTGTGTACACAGCAGATTGAAAATTATAACTGGTAATTTGGTAAAATAGATCAGAGGCATTCGATTATATATGAGAACTATTTTTGTAACTATGGAATTTTAGACTTACCAATATACACACAAATATGTAAACACACACATATCTATAGCAATATATAGAGAGAATGTGTGTATTTATGTCCATCGATCCTATTCATACAATTCCATTAATCATAGTGTGTGTGTTAAAGACATATACTAAATATATTTATATATGTACCCTCAGATACACACTTTGTGAATGGATTGATCACACACCTACAAAACACATATACTAGCACATATGTAGCCACACAGAGAACATAAAACTGGGAGTTATTCCCTAATATCAATTTTTATATTATCAGCAGTGATCGTTTGTATATCTGCATTTTGACATGGCTATCTTGTTCACAATAATAAGCCAACTTATTTTTAATATCACAGCAGTGCTGCCACTGACAGTTTAACAACTGATTGCTCAGCAAAACTGTTCTGCTTTTTCTTTCTTAAAATCCACTCTTCCAAATAACAAATGACTACACTTCCATATCTAAACTTCATTCTCTTATTCTATAATGTTATTCCTTCTGCTTCTTTTCTTTAAAAAAAACTCTAAAAAATAATCCCAATCTTTGGAGACTTGGGGCATCCGACCATAATTGGCACCATTCAAAACTCCACCCACAACTATTGGGGCTCCTCCAATCAAATTTTCTCCTGTTTGTGTTTCCAAGGTAACCACAAGACAGACAACCACAGAGAAAAAGTAAACCAAGCAAAACTGAAGTATTTCTGTGTTTCAGTCCTTTATTATTAAACTACACCACAAATTAGATCCCACTTCCATCTTTTTGCAACACTGGTTCAAGTGAGATCAGAATCAGATGCACTGGCATTATCTATATGTATATAAATAAACATATAATATGCAGAAGATGTGAGTGCACCTAACACTATTGGTGTGTCAAGGGGCATAGGTGCAGAAATCTATAGATCCTTCAGCTTCACTTTGCCAGACTGTTCAGTGTTTCCTGTCAAACAATAGCTTCTCCATTGGTTTTGTGGGCTGTCAGAATTGACGGATAGAAACAAGTTTTCTGACTAGAATTAGGTTTTGTGATTGATGGGGGTGGGAGGTTCTGGCAGGTTTGGTGTCAGAATTTGGCCCAGAAACTTTTGAATCTTGGTCTGAAAGTGGATCAAGAATAGACCATAATGCACAAAGGTATAAGAGCATTATTGTACATCAGACATTTTTTTTTTTTTTATTCTAAGGAACAATGCTGGTGGCATTTTTGCCATTTTCACCAAGAGGGAAGGAACAAGAACAAGTGCAGTTCTTTTGATACACCCTCAGCACAAAATGGAAATATTCCCCAGCTTGATTGTTTGCCCAGAGAAGTGTGTGGATTTGTCCTGCCTAAGTAAAAGGGAGGGAGGACAATCATCCATATAACACCATTCATCTTCCTCTCAGAGTGTGCAACTGGGCTGCTCATAGGATCCAGCAGATTCATACATGGTGAGACAGGCTAGGTGTGGAGCTAAGGAATTAATCCCATGAGGACTCTCCAAGTTGTAATGTTTTCTGGGTGTAGCATGAATGAGCTCCTCCTCACTGGAAGAGAATACTGAGCAGTTACTGGTAGGGGTATCCCTGACTGCTCAGGCCAACTAAAGCCATCCTGAAAGGCAATGAGAGGAGAGCAGATGAGGGCCAAGAATCCATAGGGAGGCACAGGGTTTCTGTGCAGATAGCAATGACCTCTGGCAAATAACCTGGGAATTTCAGGAGGTAAAGGGCTGTGGGATGTAGGAACATAGCATCTTGCTTATTCCACAGGTGGGCAGTATCATTTCCTTATAGGCAAAATTAAAGGAAACTGTGAGAAAAACCTCATGGAATTTTCCTTTCCCAAAATTTCTCCCACGTCTTCCCACAGGAGACAAAAATCTGGGCCCATATACTCACCATTCTTCATCTTCAATATTTTTATTACAGTAGAACATAGATGTCCCTAGCTGAAATTGTGGGTCTCATTGTACTAGGAACTGTAAATAGCCAAAACAAGAGACAGTACCTGGCCTGAAGAGTTTACAATCTAAAGGCATATGTAGGTGAAAGATGATTTGAAGAACAACATTAGTTAATCAACACATTTTAACACATAATGGAGACAGGGCATGCCATATTTTAAATAAAGACTGACTGACTGATTTGAATGCTAGGCTCCTCCACCCCCAGAAGTTTTATTTTTACAACCCCTTTACATTAATTTTCTTCTTTCCCCACTTTGAAAGAGAGCCAAGAATTCTGGAGAACCTTGGAAACTCCAGTTTTGACCATCTAATTCCACTATCCTTCCCAAGGTTTCTGAAGCCTGCAGGGGCTACTCCAATATCCAATAACCCACAGAAAGAAAAATTTGAGCTTCATTTGCAATGGGGGAGGACCTTTATCTACCAAAAATGCTTTCTAGTTTGTTAACACTAGCTAAAGCCCCGGTTCAAAACCCATTACTGCACATATGGGTGGCACTACTATATTTATGGCCACTAACTCACAATCAGGAATGGAAACTTTGCTATTGTGCTCATATCATTTCCTTCCTTCCTCCTGTCCTATGTGAAAATTGGGTGTTTTATATCTACAAACCCACTGATTACATTTTGGGAATGGGGACCTGTAGAATGGCCAGGGATTTACACCTGATCCTGTAGTTCCTGGCATGCTTTGGACAATAAGGTTCCTGCAAGAGCTGTTCTAATAAAGGCTCTCCTGATTCAGCTGCCTTAGAAAGCCACTTGAAAGCACTTTGCAGCCTGGAAATGTAAAGGCTAGTAAATGGACGATGTAGACTTCCCTCAGAGACAAGTGTATTGTAATCCATCACGGAATTTACTATTCCTCTACTTCCGAACTATCCTCTTGTAATCTTTAATTACAAATCTTTCAATTTTGATCAGTTTTGATTAAAGTCTGTAAATATTTTAAGGCCCATTTTGAAAGCTTTCTAGTCTCAGAGTCCCCTGTGACTTCAATGGGAGTTCAGTATACAAAAATCTTGCAGGATCAATCCTTAAAGCTCAGTAGTCAGGATATTACATGATCTGACATGGGCTATTTTATGACTGAATAGCATTTACAAGATTCAAACTTGATTTGCAACTCAAAGCATCCCTTTAAAACAAATGGAGATCAATTGGGAAAGGGGAAACAAACTTGCTAGACCATTAGGCTGAAATGGATTAAAAGGGTTAAGAAGCAGAACTTATCCTGCAAAAATTAAAATGATGCATGACAAAAATCCTATTTCTTCAATCAATTTTAGGAATGACTGGCGCTTGCCAAAGCATTCCTGTTAAAGTTGAGGGTTTTAACTAAGCTTACAATAATAGACATAAACACCTGTGGACTTTATAAGGCTAAGAAGCAATTTATCACCCAATTAAAAAGTCAAACACTCATTTTAAATTTTTCTGGTTTGTATTTACCATTTCAAACATACAATGGTTGGATGGTGCTAATTGAAGATTTAAAAAAAAGCTAGATACAGATTTTTACAGAAAAAAATACACTTTGTAGCAACTTATTCAACTGTAGCAGTAGATTGCAATGCCAAAAAAATGACTAAAAGGAGACTTAGTTACAATGTTGCATTTCACCTATACATTGATTCATTATGATAATCTACTAGACTTATTTAAAAGGTGAATTAAATGGACATTAAGTTTGATGGCATATGAAATTCATGGATTTTGATTTTCAAACAAGCCACAAAAGTTGATGAACTAATGTTGTTCCAGATGAATTAACTCATCATCTCTGGTAACAGAACATTTTAGAGGAAAGAACTATACAGTCTTTTTCCTGAAAGCGCTCTAATAGCTATGATTAATCCTTGTTCTATTGAAAGGCACTTGAATTGAAGAGGAACCTTGCTAAAGGCAGATTAACATTTGACACTGCCTCCAGAATTACTGCCATGGTGCCAATCTTTGACAGTAGTGCTAAATATTATTTTCAATTGGTTATGAAATGTAGAATTATTTGTTACAGACTTGTTATGAAATTCTAAATAGGTTACAATCCTATTGACAACTCAAGCCATGATTAGTAGACAAGTACAGGTTTGAAGCTTTAGGATGCTAATTTATTTAGCCAATGAGAGAACATATAGGCTGAACCTGAATCTACTCAAGCAAACTCACATTGACCAAGTAAGTAATGAAACATTTGGATCACCAGTACCATATTATGGATCCTATTTTCAAATTTAAGCATAAAAACTATTTGCATATTCCTAACTTCTGTATGGAAATCAACTAGTTGACTAAACACATGACCAGTTAGGTGTCTAACTAGCCATGTGCGCAAATATCTGATTATGTGTACATATTGAGCACTCCCTTGCACATGTCAGTGGCTCATGAATAACTGCGCATGATTAATTTTGAAATTCTTGCCCTATGAGACCTATGTGAAGTGCCCAAGAGAAGAGCATTGCAGACAGAGAGGATGCAGCAGAAGATGTGCCACATGTAGTCACAAAGGTGAAATCCTGGCCTCATGAAAGTCAATGGGAGTTTGTCATTGCTTTCAAAGGAGCCAGATTTCACCCAGCCTTGCAAATATGTTGTGAACATTTATTTCAGATACCTCTTTTATTATGAGAAAAAAATTGTTAAAAAACAAAGATATTTTATTCACCTATAAAAACAGTGGGTGAGTGAGCATGTAGAATATTTTTCACAATAATTTGCAAAATAAATTCACTCATAAAAGGTACGTATTGATCATAATGGGTTATTAACAAAAATAGCCAAGAACATTAACATGTCCTTACTGTAGATTTCTTCTATAAATAAGCGGAGCATTTTCCAAGTTGAACAAAAAATACAGTCTTACCTATAAATTTGGAAATGAACCCCTCCTAAGACTTAGATCCCTGAAGGCACTTTTGTTCTGGCATGCATCCCTTGCTTTTGTTCTGGCATGCATCCCTTTGCTGAAGAAATTTCCAGCCTGGTAATTTAGCACCCTACTGATCAAAAAAAGAATTTAGGCGTGTGAGCGTGTGACAAGGGTAAGAGGAAGTGGCAGAAGAGCAGGCACATATCAATCTATACAGTGAGTTGAACAGATGTAAAATGATTTGCGGAATTTAAGTGAATATAGAGACCATACCATAGCCACTTTCACATATATTTTAGCTAAACTCAAGATATTAGGCTAAATTCACCACTCACATAAACAGTCATATTACTAATAGTGTTATATGAATTACAGCAGCACCTGATTCATGCATCTGACGAAGTGGGTCTTTGCCCACGAAAGCTTATGCTCCAACACTTCTGTTAGTCTATAAGGTACCACAGGAATCCTCGCCGCTTTTGCAGATTCAGACTAACACGGCTACCCCTCTGATAACAGCACCTAGAGGCTCTAACCACAATTAATTAAGACTCTACTATGTATAAGTGCAGGTCTCTGCCCAAAACACCTTCCAAGGTAAATAGACAAGACAAAGGGGAAAATATTTTGTACCCATTTTACAGATAGGGAAAGAAACAAAGAGATTAAGTAACTTGATCAGTGTCATGCAAGAAGTCTGTGACAGAACTGGGGATTGAACCTAGTGCAATTCTTGTTATAACTTGGGGCAAAATAATCAGTGTGAGGAGCAAAAGTGGTGGTGGGGGGGTTAGAAAAGGTTTTCTTCCTAATATCTAATATTATAATACAAAGAAACTGCTTTCTGTCACCCACCTAACATCCACTGCTCTTACAGCACTAATAGTCTACCTGAACTCTTCCAGTTAGAATAGTTATGCTTATTTTGACTTGGCTGATCTGAAAGATGAATTATTTTTTGCCATCATTTTAGCTTAGGGAAATATTTTAGCTTAAGAAATGAAATACAGAGGCTTCAGAACAGACTTTATAAAGATAAGTATATTGCTCTGATTGGTACAGCAAATAAAACTCCTCCTACAGCAACATTCTGGGGGAGGATATTTAAAACTCAGAGTTCTACATTGGCAACAGAAATGTGAAACAGAGTTCATTATGTCAAGGCTTGTTGCTAGGAGTCAGCTTGCAATAATGCAAGTGTGAAACATAAGATTGATCACAATTCCCATAAGGGGGGGGATGCTGAAAATAGAACACTGACCTTTTTAACCCTATATGAATGACCAGAAACCTGGCAGGGCATAGAGCTATGCCCCTTCATTATATGCCCAGGCAGTGATGTAACCTTCTGAATGTATCTGGGCAAAATAAGATGAATATATTATATATCCAAATAAGAACAGATATCTTTGAGCTACTAATAATTCTAGAGATGGTCTGATCCATGCTTATTGATTTAAGATTGGGTATTTTTAATACTGTGTATGTATTTCAGGATGTTCTCTCTTTTCTTAATGCCTGCCTTCTTTCCCAGATTTACACCTGCATATACTTTGTGCTTTGTGATCACTTTTGGTTATATCCTCAGATGTTGTAAACTGTAGGCAGTGGAGCTAAACCAATTGATGAGGTAGCCTTTTATGTTGATTTTTCATATATTTATGAATAACAAGAAAACTATTAGAGAATGTGATAAGGTAGTCACAAGAAAGAATAAAATAAATATGGTATTTGCTGTAAAGCTGCACAGAGTAACTGCAAACTTGGTCAAGGTCTGGATCAATCCAAATGGAGGTTTTTCTTGAAAACTAGACTCTGGGTTTTCAGTAGGTTTCAGTAAACACCAGGCATTTTTCACACTTTCCCAAAATAATGATTGAAGGTGAACCTAAGACAGAAAAATCTTCCAACGGTACCATGTGACAGAAGCTCTGAAGAGCCATTAGAATAAGAGAAAAGATTTTCCTATCAGCTTATAGGCAGTTTATAGGAACTGTCCATCTTTTTTTCCATTGTCTGTAATATATTCAGCAGTTCTACACAAGAGAGTTTTTTCCTCTCAAATTATTGACATTTTATCCATTATTCTCTTCAGATTTTGATTCTTTTTCCCTTCCAATTCTCAAATGTCAATTTAAAGTCTCCCCAGATCTGGAGTGTTTGGCCATTCATTTTATCTGAAGAAAATTGTCCTTGTTTAAGTGGAAATTTTTGCCTTGAGTTATTCTCCAAGTGGGAAAGGGAGGGGTAGGTGCAATTTGGGAGAGCTCTGAGGTATGGCTGCTTTTGGAATGGGGACAGCCAGATGGTCATTCTCTGCTAGCAACAGACCATGAAAGAGATCAATGGAACAAATATCCCCAGTGGACACTTCCCAGTCACAGGTTACTCAGTTCCAGCTTCTGCCACTCCTACTCTCCCCCACCCCCACAATTGCCCAACATGACTTCCCATCTCTGGCTACTGCCCCTTTTCCCTGCTTCCAGGGGATCCCTCTAACTCCATCCCTCCTCCTTGCCTTCTTAGCATTGCTTCTCAAAGGGCTCTCTGCTGCCCATGTGAATGGCAGTAGTGCTGTAATAGCTATTACTTTTTATTTATTGAATATATGCATACAATCCTTTCAAACTTTCCCTTCTAATGATTGAATAGCTCTCAGATGTTGGCACTTTTCTCTCATATCAAATATTTAGTTTTGGATCCATTTTCTCCCCAATTCTCAAAGACTTACATAAAATTTTGTCATACCATCTGTCCAGTTATCTATTGCTAACTTTACAAGCCCTGAGATGTGCCCCTATCTCTCTAATTATAAAATATTAGCATAAAATCTCAGATTTTTCCCTTTTCCCAAATTCTTGAATATTGATTGATTGCAAACATTGCTCCTTTTCTATTTATAACATATTTATAAGAAATTCACTCTAATTTTACCTCTTTCCCTATTATCAACTATTGATATACAATCCCTCACATTTTCCTACTTTCCTATAATTTGTGAAAATTGATCTCAAATTGCTTTGTATCCATGCTTCTCTCTTTAATTACTGAACATTGATCACAAATCTCAAATTTTTGGCATTTGCTATGTAGTTAATATAAATTTACAAAATTATTCAGGTTTGGAAGTGTTCCCAATGTTTTTAATTGCAGTACCATCTCCATTTTTGGAGGGAACCTCTTGCACTGTGTCATTCTTCAGGAGGGAAGTTGTAGGGAAGGGTAATATTCCCCAGTGATACTTTCCCCTTTCATTTCAGAGTCATTTCTTCCCTCTTTGTCTGCCTTAAAATGTTTGTTGATGAAAAAGACTTGACCTATACTGAATACAAATCAAAGACAAGCACACTCCCTTATTTGGGGAAACAGGAAAGCTGGTTGAACCCTTTTCTTTTTCCCAGATGGTGTGGGATTAAGGGTAAACAATTAATTCATTTTAAAAGATAGCTGGACAAATAGATGAGTGAAGATGGGACACTTGATGGGATAGGTCACTGTTCTGAGGTGGTAGCTCTGAGCATTGTTTCTGGCTGCCTGATTCTTGCTTACATGCTTAGGGTCTAAGATCACCATAGGTGGGCTCAGAAAGAAATTTTCTTCCAGATCAGATTAGCAGGGTCTTCTGGGTGTTTTTCCATGTTCCTCTGCAGCATGGGATGTGGGTCACTTATTTGTGTTTATCTCACTTAATCATTTACCTCGGGCATTGGTGTGTGGGTGCTGGATGGTGTTGATAGCCTCTGACTTATGGGAGGTCAGAACAAGTGACCTGGTGGTTTCATCTGACCTTAAACAATATGACCATTACTATTATAAAGTTCAATGCCTATTAAAATCTCAGGATAAACCAAAATAATAAGCCCAGCTCTAGATTATGTTGGGGTGGCAAGTATACCTACTGTAAGAGAGGAAACTGAAAGAAGTTTTTGTCTTTCTTTTCACCGTGTGTTTTTGGTTAGTGAACATAAGATTTTCATCCAAAACATATAAGGAGATTTCCAGAAGTCTAATAAGGCATAGACCTTAGAAATGGAAAATGCATGTATCAATCCAGCTAGTATACAAAGATGACAGATAACACTGCCATCCCTACCATGCAATTATACATGCCCTGCATCTGCATATTTACAAGTAACCAATTCATATGAAGCATCTATAATATTCATGATGGTGCCTTTTATAAACTTCTTCTCTCCCAAATCTTGGTGAATAGAATTGAATGGAAGTATTAATAACTTTCCCAGGAATCGTTAAGCATTAGCATATCACTGAAGATGTTAATGATAGCAACTCACTATCTCACTATCCAGAAGGTTTAGATCTTCTTCACTCAGACATGGCAAAAGTTAATAAAAAGAGTGGTTAAAGTGAATGGTGGAAGGAAGGAACCCAAACCCCACAGACACTTGTAAATAATTGTTCTTTTTGATATGGTGCCTTTCCACCAATTCAAGATACTTAAGAAATAAATGGGATATAAATGGAATGTAACAAAAGCTTATTTAGTGTTCCTGACTTCAAAAGAGGAATTTTATGGCCAAAGGTCATACAGTCTGATACTATACAATGCAATTGATATTGGTAATACAAGTAGTCATGATACACATTACAGTGCAGTGATCTCTGCTTGAACAATTTAGAAGGCTAGTAAAAACATCATTATTTTGTTGAGTCATATATGCTTGCAACTCAAGATGAGAGGAATAGCTTAACAAGAAAGAGGTACATATTTAGGAGTAAATTTAGGATCAAGCCCCAAGCTTGGATGTGTTAAGGAACATTTTATATCAGATATTAATACTACTCAATGTTTATTTTTTTAAATATGCCCACAACTCAAATAGCCACATTTTAAATATATTAAAATACATAACAAAAACTACTCCACTAAAACACATCCAGCTTTCATTATAGCCCCAAACAGCCACAAGGTGATAACTCCTCAAACTATTTCTATTGATTGTTACGTAATGAACATGTTCAATCTAAGCACCTCTTTGGCCAATTGTTTGTATGACATATATAAATCAATATACATTGATTTTATAATTTTGAGTCATAACTAGCCAGTACTCCAGTTTCACATAATCTTATTTATCAACTCTCTCTGCTGCTCCTTCTCTCCCCCAGTCTTGCATTCCTGTAAGGACTGTCAGACCCTCCTGTTTGAAAAGTTGCACTCTGTTTTTGATTACTGTCTTTGTTCTACTCACCAATAATTTACCCAATTCTGCTGAAAGATCCACTTAATTCCTGGTGATATCAAATGCAGCAGGGTGTGCATATCTGAGGGAAGAGTTTACCTTCAATATGGAAATTCACTGGTCTCTAGAACTTAGGGAAGGGCTGTGCTAAATTATATTTACTAGTAAAATTAAGAATCTTGAATACTCATTTTAACTAAAATCTTGCATAAGTTTGTCCACATACAATCCCAGGAAACTATCCATACTTCCAACTCAGGGTTAGAATGTAAGGCTACTCCATAGTCACTGGACTCGAAAGAGGATACAATGCTTGTTCACCCCCGGGACATGGGATTGTGGCCAGTGGATCCAAATAATCATGGTCCCAGAACCATACCCTCAAACTTCCCTCCATGATGGCCTATATAGGGTTGGAACAGAGCACAGGCACATATTCATAGAGGGTTTTCTTCTGGTTTCCTAGATTAATCTTTAATTTTTTTTCTCATGGAAGCTCCAGAGTTCTGTGAGAACAAGATGGTGCTTAATGACATTGCATCAGCAAGATCCGATAGAACAACTGACTACTGGGCATAAGAATCCTGGCTCTTGATTGATTGCCAATTGGCTTCCTGACTGATAAGAGGAGACACATCCCATAGAACATAAAGTTGGTGGCTATCTCATCGCAGAAACCCCATTAGTTTCGATGATGTTGCACATGAGTAAATAAAGGCAGAATATGACTCCTTGGTTCTGATCTCACTCATACCAGTATGAATCAGAGGTAACTCCACAGTGCTCACAGGATTAATCTGAGTAGCTCTTAATTAATGTAGCTCTTAATTGGTAAGGGCCCCAGCACTGCCTAACAGACCAACTACTTGGAATTAAACACATCTCTAGTGCAACCCTTTATATCCAATAAATTTGTCTCCTTATTGGAATCACCTCGCAAAACACCACCCAGGTCTGCAGTAACAGGAGGTGGAGCAGAGTGGTTAACAACAATGTGGGAATCACTAAGGCAAACAGGAAAACTTCTATTGCAAAATATCAGAAAAAAATCACAGAATACACTTACTATGATTTTAAAATATATTTACAGAATATTCTTAAGAGAACCAGGCAGCACAGTGCTTTGAAAGCTAATTTGTTAGGATTTATATATCCAGGAGAATACATTTTTAAAAAGAGTCAGTTAAATCTAAACAAAATCTTGGAGGGTCAAGCAATCTGTAGCAAGACAGACTTTACTTTGTAATTAGCTCATATTTTCTATCACCATGCAAAAAATAAATGACTGCATAAATAGCTATAGATATCATGTTAAAAGCACTTCTAGGAACTAAAAGATGCTATGCTAAATACAAGAGATCTAAAGGAGTGTTGTTACATATCCATTACATTTACGGAGCTGTCTCATTTACTTTTTGAAGTCCTGTATACATGATACAGCAAGGCAAAATATTTTACGTACCATAAGAAATTTGACACATAATGTTTAATGTTCAAAAGATAAAGTTAACAAAACTATACATCGATGACTTTTTTTATTTCCGTTTTATGATCTTTCAAGAACTTAAAGCAAATGGCAGCAAGAAGGAAGCGCAGGTTTAATATATGCCACTTCTTGTTTTGTTCTAAATGAAGTTACAACTTTGGTGATTGAAGCCAAAAGCAGAAATCATTGTAAAATATGGTATGTTGTAATGTTTAGATGGAAGTTTTCAAAAGATCGAAGAACACAATGTGTTTTGAGATGGAAAGCATTTGTTCTTCTTGCAGTTTTCAACAACCATACACTTTATGATTTTTAGTTTTTCCCCTGTACTATATAAGTCCATCATATATTCCCACATGGTCTAACATGAATTCTACTGCAGTTCTAGGTTCTACTATATAGATCAACACTGAATTCAGCTGTGATCTGCAAGAACCCTCTTTGTAGGCATCAGTAGATTAACAGTCTCCTCCTGTTCCTTCTAAGTATCACACATATCTGTGGCCTAGGCCTCTCAGCAAAGATGTTTACAGCAATAATTACTGAACAGACTGGCAGTGACCCCACTAAAAGGTTTCCACTGTGTAGGTTGCCCAAATGCTAATAGTTCACCTTGGGAGACAGTTCAGTGAGAAAGTTGCCAATCTCTTTTCCCTATCATATTTAACTCTTAACATTGCCTTTTTGACACATACACATTCTCCTTTCTGATGTGAATATACATTTAAAAACAAAATTGTGTCTGAATATTACAGTCTATCCAAGCTCAAATCCTGAGTGATCATGGAGTAACTTATTTATGATGGGGCACTCTCCACTTTCAGCTTGGGAAAGGAAGTAAGAGCAATATACAATCTATTGCTCATTTTACATGGACATGATAGGGAGTTAGCAAAAAAAAAAAAAAAAAAAAAAAAAAAAAAGTGGGTTTGATGGGAAATTGATACAATAGTCCAGAACAAATTATAGTTATCTAATATATTTGCTTTTCAAAAGTGAACTTCTGTGTGGCATAAGCTGTGTTTAGCTAACATTTTACTGATTATTTCTACTGTAGATAAAGCAGCACCAGTTTAAATTGCTACTGAACAAATCTGCTGAGCCGAGGAATTTTTCCCCCCAGAAAATAGTCATTTTGCCCAAAAATGCATTTTTCAGGGCACCAAAACTATTTATGAATTCAGGTCAAATTTGGCAAATAGTTTCATCTGGGAAAAAATGAGAAAAACATTCAAAAAGGTTACAAGATTTAGTTTAAAAGTTAATATCAGTTTCAAAAAGAAAAAAAAAAGATCTGCTCTTTGTGACTGTGTATCCATGTTACTGGTGAGTGGAGGATATGGCAGACAACAAGTCATTGCTTCTGCCCCAGGATGTGAAGAGCAGGGAAAGGATATAGGAAAGCCAGCATGAGCATTCAGAAGATTGAAGGAAAAGTTGGCAGAATTAATTTAACAAAATATCCCAAATTAGAAAGCATTGTATGTATCCTACCTGAAGACACTTATAAAATCCACTATTAGGGCTACTTTTTTAAAGAGTTTCCTAATACATTTTAGAAATTGTATGTTGTGTTTTTATTATCATTATTTTTTGAATCCAGGGAGAATTTAAAGTGTGAAAATTCAAAAAGTATGCCCTCTGCTACAGTTATGCAGACTTACTACTCCAAATTCATAGGTCAGAAAGTGAATCTAAGATGGTATAATTTATACTTCCCCCTTGAAATTCTCAGTATAATTTTACCATAGATGAATTTTATTTTCAATGGAGTTACACCAGGGATGAATTTGATCTGCAGTAAGTAAGTTACACTAACTCAGAGTCTTTTGGACTCACACTGACCTACTACTTGAGGAAAGAAAGGATGATAATTCCATAGTTTTTCTAACCTGGTACTTAGAAAAAACAGGTTCAATAACCCAGACTTTCTGTGTGACCTTGGCAGGTCACGTAGGACTTCTCTATACATGAAAGTCATTCCATATCTTTAGCTATACTTATATAGTTAAAGTCGTACTTCTCTCTTTGTTTACATTTGGATGCAGTTATACTAGTATAAAGGTCCTTATTACCAGTGTATCTTATTTCTGAAAAGGAATAAATACTACTGATATAAAGCACCTTTTCACTGGTAAAAACACAGTAGAGATTGTACTATTACAACCAGGGGTAAAAAAAAAAATAATACCCCTAAGAGAACTAGTTACACTTTTTCAAAAACTGTGTGTGGACCTGGCCTGTCTGTGCCCCAGTTCCCCTTCTGTAAAATGGGATTAACAGCATTTCTGTGCTTCACATCCTTTTGTGAGAATAAATACATTGAGATGCTCAGATATTACATTGATGGAAACCACATAGGATGGATCACAGATTTCAATATTCATTTCCTTGAAATTTATGCCGAAACAAAGTAGTTGTAAAATACACCCAAATCAGAATAGTATCATTTCACACCCACTTTACACTGATGTAAAGGTACACTGGGAAACCAAGCTCCTCATCTGAATTTGCATCAGCAAAAGCCACATTGTGTAATCTTTAAGCATTTATCTCCATGGGGATCTCTGCTTACAGTGTTATGATTTATCTTCCATATTATTGTAGAGCACCCTATGTCCTAGGTGCTGTCTAAACATAGCTCCTTGCCAAAAGATCATAAGAGAACCTATGTAAAAACCAGCTCCCTCCAATTGGCCCTTCATCCACTGACTGTTAGTTGATTGTTGATGTGATATAGATATCACTGTAGAAGTTAGTAGGGACAGCAGCAGAAAGAGGGAACTAGATTCATAGACTAATTCAGGGAGGGTGTTCCCCACCATACAGATAATTGTACCCAACAATGATTATAGGCAGCATGAAGAATGTGCAAAGTTCACAGGAATGTAAATATCTAAATCTAAAACTGGGATAAATGACGACTGACTGACTGGATATGAAGAGTGTTAACAGGAGGGCAGAAGCAAGGGCAAGTTAAAGCAGGCCATTTTATTAAGCAATTAATGAATATGATGATCTTCCATTTATTTTACCTAGAAGGATCCCAACACATCTTACAAGCTTAAATGATATACAATCTACACACAGAGACCATATCCTTTACCGGTGAGAAGCTCTGAGGTGTAGCACAGCAACTGCTTACCAGTCTGTAGCAAAGTGATTGGGCAGGAAGTGAGGCCTACCATTTCCAGTTGGAAATACAGGGGAAATGTAGAGAGTCAGAATGTAATTATGTTAGAACTTGGCCAGGACATAGGATTAACACATTAGTCCATCAGAAGGCACTTAGGAACTTTATATCTAAACCACGTAAATTTTATGCTTATTTAATATTTACTCAGAGGAAAGGGTGCTACCTACTGAGTTACCAATGCCATTTCCTGTAGTATCGATATTTTCCCTGGAGGTCTCCCATCCAAATATTGTCTTGGCCCACTCCTGTGATCTCACAGGATCGCAGCAAAATTTGGTATGGCTGCAGCCCAAGTAAAGGCATTATTTTATTTTGTTTTAGTTAAGAGAGTTGATATTTGGTTAAGGACTCTAGCTGTGAAATTAGTAGGGGCTGCCAATTTTTAATTTAAATGATATACGTTCATATCCTGCTACCACTAACTCCATTATAATTAGGTATGAGTGAACCGTAGAAGGTTAAGAGGTAAGGTTTGGATGAACATCCAAAATTTTGGATGCTTATCTGAGTCTGACCCAAGCCCCTTGGGCATACAGAATTGGGATAGAAATCTGGCAAGAATGTTCCACAGTTCATTTCTCTCTTGAAGAATATATTGGCAGTTTAAAAAAATGTCTTTGTTGGAATTAGCATAATATATTATTTCCCTGTGGTGAGAACAGCTTTTCTATAGTTACTCTGGCTTTTTGGATTCCAGCCAGCAGTAGAAAGTACAAAGGGTATGAAAGTGAATATAAAAACGCAAAATAGACACATCAACCAACTTTTTAAACAGTAAAAATGTTTTGACTCCACTTAGGGCTTTCCCCTCATTGAATCACTTTGTCGATTCATTCCTGACATCTAAGTTTCCATCCTGAGATTTTATATTCACCATGGCATCTAAGCACCTTTCACATATATTCAATAGCAATAGGAAAGACCCCAGTGAGTTTCATGGAATCTTTGGCACTTCTCCCTTTTTATGATAAAAGTTCTGCTAGACATAGGGTTTTTTACATTATTAATTTATTAGAGAGAGAGAGAATGTTTGCTTAGACTTTATGATGAGTAAAACAAACAAAAATTAGTGTTGACAAATTTGTTTCCCAGTTACCCAACATTCACGAGGAAGAAAAGAAACCCAGTGTGTCATTCCATAGAAAGTACATTTCGTACTCCAAAATAATCTTTTCAAATTATATTACAAAACATTGCATATGAGCTAAGCCCTGATACAAAAAAGTAGCCTTCAGTTTCCCTGAACCAGTACAACTTCCTGCTCGCCCATTATCAGAAGTTTATCTCTATAAACAGATAGGGGCAGCAGTAGACAGACGGAATCCTCTGTTCTATTTTATTTTGGAACAGGGGCAGTGCTGCCTATTTCATGAGAATGAAGAAAATGTCATCTTGCTTGAACACAAAGGACAAGATGGTATCTTGCTGCTGGGTCAATGAAGTCATATATTAGGAAATCTATATTTAGCTATTCATGGCTATAACAGTGTGGCACTGAAATTCCCAAGGCACCACAGAATCTATTCTAATACATGCATCTTGTTGCTATTATCCTCAAAAGAGTTCTGTGAAACAGTCACATCACCTCAGCCCATACTATGCTCAGGAAAACTCTGTGAAGTGGGGCTGAGATTGTTTGCACAGCTGGGAAGCTGCCAAACCCAGCTGAACTACCTCTCCTGGCAAAACACAATGGATATCTTCATTGTGTAGTGGCCTGAAACCCTTCTTCCTTACATGGCTATATCTATTGTACATGCGCTAAAGGCAGCTCTCTAGGACGGCAAAACTTTCAGTCAGTCATTGCTTTGAATTGTGTGACTACAGGTATTTGCAGGTTTAATCACAACAGCAGAATCCCTGGACCCACCCCTGCTTTTCTCCTTTCTCTTGAAGCTAATTATCTTCTTCCCACAGATTAGTTCACAGGAATAGGGTAGTGTACAGTTTGCAAGCCCTCTAGTAAGTCGAACATGGTGTGTTTTGTTTCTGAGAAGCCATCAAAATCCAGCCAAAGCAGCAGGATCAGCTTGTTTGTAAGTATGAGTAAGCAGTTATTTAGGAGCAACTGTGCCCACATGGTTTCTTTATATTATTATTGTATAAAGAGCAAAAATATACAATACCCACATATTGAAGGTACAGAGAGAGAAGAGTAAATGGAAAAGTTCCCTTCACCAGGGTCTTTAAGGATTCTCCTGGAATGGGTCTATTGCAGCCCTCTACTCTTTTACAGGTTGCTGAGATAGGATGGGGGCCCATTGCTCCATCTCATTGTGTAGTGAGATAGAAGAATCACTCTTGCTTCCAGTTAGCTGTTTCTCTGAGTTAGGGAAAGATATGGCCCCAAACCTTTAGTTTAGTAGTTAAAAACATCTGTGGATTCACTTGCAATGAAGAATTAAGAGACATACCCCAGAAATCTTAGTATGTAGTGTTCAAGGAGTCCTCATTGGTTCCCTGGTTACTGGGCTCAGGCTATTGAGATGCTACCTAACTTTTTCTTACTGTCTTAATGTAGCAGATGGCTTGCAATATGAGAATTTGCCTGCTTCCACTTCATTAAAGAGTATGCCGTTCCATTAAGATTCCCCTTCAAGGATTTATAGGAAGCAGCAGCTTTTACCAGTCATTTCTCACACCCCCTTCTTGGGGGAATGGGAATAAAGATTTAGGGAACAGGGGAACTGGCCTCATGAAGAAGAAGCAGGAAGACAGTAATGGGCCATCAACCCACCAGACATAGCAGATGGTTCCAGATCTTCCTAGGGGGAGGGAGTTTGCTGGAAATGCTAAGCTAGAATTGCCAGATATCTAGAGCTCTCCTGGGAGGTACAAATTAATTGAACTTGAACATCCAAATAAGTCATTCCAGACCCAGGAAAAAGAAGTTCATGAATCTCTTCTGCCAGTATCTACCACACAGGCCAAACAGGTTTCCTGAATCTCCCCATGGAACGAGATCAGTATGGGCTGAGGTGATGTGACTGTTACATAGAACATGATCATGGTAAACCACATGATCCTGAATCTTTGGAAATGTATGTATGCACCCAAGTATTTAATCCTACAAAGGACCTGTTATGTTGTTTGCAGATTACAAGCTAATGAGGCAAGTAATCGGTCACGTCTGGAAGTAAAGCTGGAACACATCTACTCTCTCTTTCTCTCTCTCTTTCTTTTTAAATACTTGCACATTCCCTCATGTTAGACAAGTATGTTCATGTCAGCTCCTGACTTTAAAAAAATTATAAAAAGGGTGTTTATCTGCCTTCCAACTAAGAACAAATCTGTAGGTAGACGGTGTAAATTAATGTCACTCCATTAATGGAGGAGTGCAGATTTATACCAGGTAAGGATGTGACTCATGGTATCTATAACTCCTTTTTACATTCATGTTTCTTATGATGTGTGGGCTTAGACATGCTATGTTTTAAAATAGCAAAAATTTTCTTTGATAGCAGTATATTTAAAAGAAATTCAAAGCACCAGCCGAGATAGAATCAGCCAATTAATTATGGATTGAGATATTCTGACTCCACTAGTCTTAATTATGTAGGTTCGGTGAGCATATGAAACTAAAGCCGGTAGCCAACTATGGACTAAGATAATCATGTACCACTCCTCAATGGCTGAATTTTCCCCCTGAAGTACAGTGGAATCCTTGTTTCATTTCAAACAGAAGAGTTTGCACCAATCTTACTTTTCCCTGAAAGCTTCAGGTTGCATCTGAGGAGCACACACTGGACAGACATGGTACAGGGACAGGCATTTGAAAGAGGATTCTGTGGCAGAGGTAGACATTGCAAGGGGAAATGTAAAGTGCATGTTTTGACTCTCTTTTCTCAAGGGAAAAATGAGACCTGATGAGAGCAAAAGAAATTTCCCAAGAGGAAAAATGAAAGTCATTCCAGAAAAAAAACAATATAAAAATTAAAGTTTTTGAAGGCTGGTAAGTTACCAGGGTGAAATGGGCTCCATCCAAAATTCCAAAGGAGCCAGCAAAGGCATTAGAGAACCTAATAAAGATATATCTGAAAAATCCCTAGAAATAGAGGCAATATAGAGCACTATGACTTACTAGGTTCTGAGGTGGGAACTTGGGCAACAAAGACCCATAAATAATGGGGAAATGTCAATCCAGTTCAGAATCTTACAGAGCTCTACTTACATAAGGGAAAGTCACAGTAAATTCATCAAAGGAAACTGCTCTAAACATAATGCAGCTTGGATTTAAACAACACTTTCAAAGTGAAATCCTGGTTCCATTGAAGTCAGCAAGAAAATGTCCATTGATTTTACTGTGGCAAGGATTTCACCTTGTGTGTGGTGTTCAGAGAGTATTTTGCCCAGGCCCCATATTGTGTCTGACCTTTAAGTGGGGAGTTCTATCTAAAATCACATGGCAAGATATAGCCCAGTAACCTTACATTTCTATCTATTGTGTTGCAGTAAAAGCTATGAAGAAAGTGACTGTTCCACTTTTCTGTCCAATTATTCTAAATCATAACTTTCCACCTCCCAGTTATTTTACCATCTGACTGTATGTTACAGACCAGATCCTCAGCTGATGTAAATCAGTGTCATTCCATTGACTTCAGTGAAGAAATGCTAATTTATACCAGTTTAACAATCTGTTCATATCCAAAATCAGTTACAAAGAAACGATTCTTTCTGCTCTCCTCCTGTTATTTCCGTTCATTATGAGTTGTTTCCAATTCTAGAAATCCAACTCCTCACTTTGGGCCAAATCTTGCACAATGCTGACTGCTCCTCCAGAAGTATGAAGGGTGGTCATTTGACAAAATGATACAAGATACAAGAAATGATATAGACACCTTGAGCGTATGAAGTGGGAATAAAGGGCAAGATGTATATCTGTTTCTGTCTGGCTAAAAAAGCTGTTTAAGACTGAAGCTGAAGAACATGTCAAGGTAACATCATTCCCTTCAGGATCTCAAATAGTACTCTCTGCCCTTGTACATCAGGCATAGAGCCCTTCCAAAAACAATGTAAGATTCTGCCACCTGCATCATGGCGAGTTCTGCTGTTCCCAGACAACCTACTGTAGTGCAGAGCTCTACATTTACATTAAATGTCTGATTGAAGTCAACTGAAAGACTCCCTTTGAATTCAGCATGAATTGGGTATGGCACTATGTGAGAGAATACCATAGTAGGGGATGTGCCATCTGAGTGTTTGTTTAAAACGGTGGTTTTCAAACTACAGGTCGCGACCCAGGACTGGGTTGCACAGTGTCAGGCACTGGGTCTTGTTGCTGCAGAGTGATCATTGGGGATGCTAAGGCAGGTTACCTGCCTGTCCTGGCATTGCAGAAGCGGCCAGCAGCAGGTCCAGCTCCTAGGTGAGGGCAGGGGGCAGAAGAGCACACAGGGCTCCATACACTGCTCCTGCCCTGACCACTAGCTCCACACTCCCATTGGCTAGAACCTGCTGCTTCTGGGGTGCAGTATGTTCTTGGTGCCAGAACAGACAGGAAGCCAACCTTAGCACCCCCACTGCATTCCTGACTAGGAGCCATTCGAGGTACGTGCCTCCGACCCAAACCTGACCCACCCCCAATGCTGAAGTTATTATCCTCAGACCCACCCTAGACCCCACACTTCAATCTAATTTTGTTGGGTTGCAGGCATCAACAATTTTCTTCCACTGGGTCATGAGAAAAAAAGTTTAAAAGCCACTAGTTTAGAAGAGCCAGGACTATGCCTTCATCTGGCTCCTTAGCCAGCTGGTGAAGTGGAGATCTCAGTGAAGAATTTAAGATCCTGTCTCCTATATTTCTGCAGCTTACCATCTGTGGGTCAGATCAGAAGGGCAGTGTGAAGGATCACTGAGTGGGGGTCTTGGTCTCTGAACAACTGAGCCAGCCATTCGCTTTTCATTTTCCATGTACAAAAAAGTGACATTACCAGCATGTTCCCTTGTAATTCACATTGTAGACATTTGCATGGTACTGAGTTTTATTTCCCAACTCTAAACACTAAGGCCAAATACACTAGTATTTCAAAGAAGGATATCCTATCTCTCCTCTGCATTACACCAAAGTGTTAAAAGAAATTAAAGTGATTCAACAGGGATTTATTAAAACCAGGTTGTCTGGAATTCCCTGTGATATACTTAAAATGATGTGTTAAAATGATGGTTTCCAGCACAGCTCATAGTAGTAAGTTTGCCTTAGAAAAAAGTTTGCTGCACAGGTTGGACTTCCCTGGTCCAGCAATCTTGGGACCTGAGCAGTCCCAAACAAGTGAGTTTGCCAGACTGGGGAGGTCAGGCCTCTGGAGCGCCCCTCCTGGTCAGCCAGCTCTAGCCAGTGCAGTTGTTCCCAGTGCACTAGCGGGGCTCCAACCCCACCTGTGGGCTGCCTACTCCCTGTGGGGACTCTGCTCCGGCTGCCAGTGCTCTGGCTGGATCCCACTCATGGCCACTGGCCCTGTGAGCTGCCAGTGGGGCTCAGCTGCCAGCGCAGCTCCCTACCCCAGGGGGACTCTGATCTGGGCCTGCTGGTCAGGACTTCCTGCCCCCCAGCAGAGCTCCATTCCAGGCCTCCGACCCCATAGCTGCTGGGCTGCTGGCCGGGCTCCCTGCAGGTTATCGGCCTGCTGGACCAACCGTACCCAGCCACTGGCAACCTCTCCAGCTGGGGCTCTCTGGTCCAGCAACATCCATGGGTCCTGCTGGACCATGAATGTTGCCAAACCAGAGAGTCCTGGATGAGAGAGGTTCAACCTATAGTACTAGCAGCCATTATTCTGATGAATTAATATGTGCAATTTAAAAGCCTATTTATTAGGGCACTACAGAAAAATCCTCTATGAACAGATGAACAGGCAAACATTGCACAAAGAACTGACAATCAAACCCTAGCTCAGAATTGGGGATGAGTAAGTAATTTGTAAAAAAATATTTTATTTCTCTTCATAAATTGTTTTCAACAGATTGTGAAATTGTCAAATCATTATTAGTTGGGGGATTTTTTATTTACTTTCTTCAACAAATAATCACTGGTCTGCAGATCACTACACATTGTTGTGAATATTTTCAATTTGTGTAGTGCATGTTAATTACATACATCATGTACATAAGAACATAAGAATGGCCGTACTGTGTCAGACCAAAGGTCCATCTAGCCCAGTAGTCTGTCTGCCGACAGTGGCCAGCACCAGGTGCCCCAGAGGGGGTGGACCGAAGACAATGATCAAGCGATTTGTCTCGTGCCATCCATCTCCAGCCTCTGACAAACAGAGGCCAGGGACACCATTTCTATCCCCTGGCTAATAGCCCTTTATGGACCTAACCTCCATGAAATTATCTAGCATCTCTTTAAACACTGTTATAGCCCTCACCTTCACAGCCTCCTCTGGCAAGGAGTTCCACAGGATGACTATGCGCTGTGTGAAGAAGAACTTTCTTTTATTAGTTTTAAACCTGCTACCCATTAATTTCATTTGGTGTCCTCTAGTTCTTCTATTATGGGAACTAATAAATAACTTTTCTTTATTCACCCTCTCCAAACCACTCATGATTTTATATACCTCTATCATATCCCCCCTCAGTCTCCTCTTTTCTAAACTGAAAAGTCCCAATCGCTTTAGCCTCTGTGGCACTGTTTTCTGTGGATGATGTACATGATTGGATGAGACTGTGCAAATTGTGAATTATTAAGTTTATAAATGAATATACAATCTAACATTTGATTTCAGAGTCTATTCAAGTATTTAAGTTTTTAAATTGCTTAGTATTTGTGCTAATAAAGTTTGGTGCTCAAAGATTAACAAAAAGTGAATGTGAAAGTGTCATAGACATTGTTGGATTAAACACCACTTTGGAATCTGAATGAATATTCACGGGAAATTTTATCTGCTACTCATTTAGCTCTGGTAAAAGCATCTTCATAGCAAAGGCACTCCATTACCCTGTAGTTATTTAACTTAGTTTCACTTATTTTGTCACTGTTTGCATGTGTGGGAGGATGTATTTTGTTCAGAAAAGGAGTTAGGCTGACAGCCTGGGATATGGATGTAATCTATCCAGTTGACAGATGTCACAGAACTAGCTGCACTTTTCTCTTCTTTGTGGTCTTTCTGAGTGCTCTCTTCCAAGTGTCAGGCCTCGTGTCTTCCCTTCACCTATTCTGGACTGGAATTTTGTACTTCTCACACACTTAGGCTACATCTACACTGCACAGTTATTTGAGAATAAGCTATTCTGGAAGAAATACTCTGAAATAGCTTATTTCGAAATAGCACATCTACACTGCAGGGAAGTCTCAAAATTAGCCCAACGCAGGCTTCCCTAATGTAAACATGCTATCTAGATTTAAAGCCCCAGGAGGAATAACTTAGAATGGCCCTAATGAGAGGCTATTTCGAAATAGCAGAAGTGGAGCGTCTAGACACACCTTATTTCGAGATCGCTATTTCGGAATAGGTGTTATTCTTCATAGAATGAGGTTGACAGAAGTCGGAATGAGCCGTCCATTTTCAAAATTATTTTTGAACCAGAGTCAGCTGGGGAGTCGCAGCGCCGCACGGAGCCCGGGATCCCCAGCTTATCCTAGGCTCCGCGCAGCATTTCAAAGTCCCCAGCTGATCCCAGGTTCTGTGGAAATGCCACACTGAGCCTGGGGTCAGCTGAGGACTCCCCAGCTAACCCCAGGTTCCACGGAAATCCGTGTGGCATTTCAAAGCGGCAGCACCACATGGAGCCCGGAATCAGCAGAGCTGGAGACTCTTGTACATTTCAAAGCTGGCACACTGCGTGCAGCCCGGGGCCAGCAGGAAGTCCCGCTGACTCCGGGCTCCACGCGGGAGCTTCTGCTTTGAAATGCACAAGAGCCCCTTTCAAAGGAGGAATGCAGAAGTGCTTATCGACTAGTCGATGGAAATTCCATCGACTACTCGACTAGTAAATTAATTGATATTTAACATCCTTATATCTGAGCATATTCTTCCTTTCTGCTTGTTTTTAAAGTTACCCAATATGTTCACACCGTAGGCTTCCCAATAATCAGGCTGAAATACAGTATACATAAGTGATTACAGAGCCCCTCCATATCCATCGCAACAAGAATGCAATGGGGTTGGCTCACTGCCAGGGTGTCTTCTACTGTTCACACTGGGAGTTAGCTCTGCTTATTGGATTGTGCCACCTTCTGGCCACGGTCTCACTCATCAGCACTCTGCTACACTATCTCCACCCTCTGGCTGGACCACAATATCCTCTTGAGGACACTGATCTCTGGCAGTGCCCACCACTCCATTCTCACCCCCATCCAGGGGTATCAACAGTCCTCACTTGATACACCTGTCACCATGTCCAACTGCAGCCCCAAAGTCTAGCCTCTTGCCTCAGGGCAAGCAGCGGTCTGTGTAGGGTATGGCCTGTGGTAGCTACGTATGGTATGGGGTAGGAGGGAGAGCATTAGGCCTGTCCACTACTCTGGGTCCCGACCCAGGGACCCTCTGGTGGCAGCCTTGTCCCTGCCTTCTTCATTCCTCTTGACTGCTCCCACTTCCCTGTGAGCCTTGCACTTTCTTAGCCCTTTTATCAAGTCCTATAGCCCATCAGGTATCAGGCAAGAGCTTCTCTCCTGCTCTCCAAAGCCTGCCCAGCATTGCTCTGTCCAAGGTGCTTCCTCCCTGGGAGCCAGGTCTGCATCCTTGCTGGTCAGCACCCACCTGCCCTCTGCTCTGATGAGCAGCTTCTTATATCAGGGTTTTCCCTAGCAACCCATCCTTTGACTGGCTCCCTATGAGCATCTCCCTGATTGGCTGGGTTTGATCAGGTTCTTTCTGGCCTGATTTTAATCCTTCCCTTGCTAGAGTGGGGCAGCTGCCCCACTACAGGGTAAATTAGAGAAACACAAGAATCTCTTTCACATATATCCCAATCCTGACAGAAAGGACCTCTTCTAAGGCTGAAAGGATTGTTCCATTTGCATGACCATTCATGCCTCCCCACTGAGATTGCTAGCAAGGGCAGGGCTGCCACCAGTGTGTGGGGGGGGAAGGGCAGGCTAAGGGGACAGGAGCCCCAGGGCCTGGTGATTTAAAGGTGTCCAGCAGTGAGGTGGCCAGAGCCCAGGGCCATTTAAATCATCACCAGAACCCCGTGCAGCATGAACCCGGCAGTGCTGATGGCTGAGGTGTGGCAGGCACAGTGTAGTCTGGGCAGCACTCTGAGCTGGCTGCCCTTAGCCCTGACCTTTCCCCCAGGGCCCAACCCCTTCTTGGGACCCAGAGCAGGGCCTGGCAATGTCTGTTGCAAGCCCTGAATAAGGGAGACAATCTGTGATAACTGGGTGGCTTTTAAGATGTGATCTCCTTTTACCAGCAATCTGACAGAAAACACCAACTCACTTCACAAGGCCACTGAATAATGGCTGTCTTTTTATTAAACTCAGTTTTGTAATGACTGTTGTGCTCAGTTTCAGCTGATACATAATTCAAACCAAGAAGAAAGCAACTCTTTCTTACCGTGTATATTCTATACATTCAGAAGCCTTTTCTTTTACTGGTTTTCCACTGTCTGGCATTCACAATATGCCCACTGCAGTAGAAAGGCAATTATGTACCTTTTCCTATCTTAGACATTTTAAACTTAAAGTTCAATGCTATTTCCATTTGGAAAAATATTTGTACAAGCCTTTTACAAGGACTTTACAAGCCACAGTATGCCAAGATCTCTCAAATTTCCTATTTATTGTGACTCAGTCTAGCTGGCACTGAGAATGAAAAATCTTAACTATCATATGCAAGTGCCAAGGAGAGTATATATCTGTCTCTGTCTATAGAGGTGAATAAATTGCTGATCAAAAAAATAAAATAGCTAGGCTGCACGACAGGCAACCAATCAATTTGCAAAGCGGGAATATGCGCACAGTCATAATTTTTCTGAGCCAGATGTTGATACTGTCTATTTTCTTCATACTATTTAATAACCTGAGTATCAATAAGAGAATGAATGTAGTCATAAAGTCCTGAAGGCTTGACTACCGTCTTCACATGTAACAACAGGGAATCCTTTAAATTCTGGTAGAACTTACTTCTCACTTTGCAACCTCTCTTGCGGTCATTGTTCCCATATTCTATATAGACACATAAACACTCATACTCCAAATACTCTTGTAGTTATTTTAACAAATGTACAGCAGTTAATAAACAGTAGGTAGTTTGGTGTGATGTTGATGCAGTTCTGATATGGAGTAAGAAATCATGGCCTAATGGACTGAATGGTGCTGAAAGGCAGAAACTCTTGATTTCTCAATGCAAGGCTCCCATCAACTCTATGTCGTCTCTTTTCACATCAGTTTCTCACTTGCTACTTGTAGTAGAGTTGTGAGGAAGAGTTAATCTTTGACCAGCACATTGAAGATCGAAGGTAATATGTAGTATGTATAAAGAGTAAAGCAATTTTAAAGTACTAATAAATATTACTGCAGTTTTTTATCATGGTTGTTAAGGATTGGAATGGGAGGACGTCAGGTCTGGATAACACTAATGTCTATCTATATGTGAAAATGATCACTCCACCCTTGCTGTAAGGAATTACAATGTTTTAAACAAGAACTGAAAAGCTCTGAGAAGTGTCCAGGCCTCCATCCCCTCCCCCAATGCCACACTAGTTGTTTACCTTAGGCCACTGGTTTTCAAACTTTTTGGCCCGTGGCCCACCTAGCTCAATGCAAACCTTTCTGCGGACCATCAGTTACTAATGGAAACTTGCCATTAATTACATAATTACTCCCAAGTCATTTTGCTGGTGCTGCAGCTAAGGAGAATGGTTTAACTTAACCAGTAAGAAAGGAAATATTAATTTAAATGATTAAAGAGATTAAGCATTTTTACTTTCTCTTGGTAGTTTCTCAAATTTCATTTTAAATAAAGTAAAATATTAATTTATGTCCAACACAAAAGGGTTCAATGTTTTCTTTATTTATGGCAGGAGTGGGAAACCTTTTTTGGGTCGGGGGCTACTGACCCACAGAAAAAAATCAATTGGGGACCACACAAGTGAGAAGCAAAAACTCCTCCAGAAAAACCCCAGTCCTCACTGATGTGGCCCCCAACTGAGACATCTTACTCCTCTGGCACTCTAGCCCCAGGGGGTGAAGGGGAGGTATAGGAAGGACTGAGGTTCAGGGCTTCCCATAGGCCAGATTTACTCTTCTGGGGTTCCAGGGTTAATGGATTTTGAGGACCCCCCTAGGCTCTGGGGTGGGGACAAAATGAGGGGTGCAGTGTGCGGGATAGGGCTGCCAATGAGTGTGATAGGGATGGGGGTGCAGGACCTGGGCAGAAGGTGGGATACAGGAGGGGGTGAGAGTTCTGGGTGGGAGATGGGGTGCAGGAGCAGGCTGGGAATTGGGTGTTTTGTCAGGGGGAGGGTGCAAAAGTAAGGTGGGGGTTGGATGTCTGATCAAGGGTGAGAGTGAAGGAGCAGAGAGGGAGTGTGGGGTCTTGGCGGGGCGTTGATGCGTGAGGGGGGTGCATTGGCTAGGCAGGAGGGGGTAGGGGGAACTTGCTTTCACACCCTGTACCACTCCCAGTCAGGGCTTCCCACTGCTACTGTTGGTTGGATTCTAGCCAATGGGAGCAGCAGGGAAAGCCTCCAAACAGCAATCGCTGCTCTGCTGTTCCCCAGCTGGGGGAGGGGGAGTTTCAGTGCACAGAGCCACTTCCAGTTCTGCTTCTTCCTGTGAGCCAGATCTGGTGGATAGGCTTGGGGATTTCTCCCCCATTCCCAGAGAGAAGCCAGTGCTGGCACTCCAACCTTGAGGGGGAGGCAAGGCTGGAGCACCAACGCAGGCTCTCTGCTGCGGGGAGAGAGACAGAGGCATGATGAATGGGGTGGGGGCTGAGCTTTGGCGGCAACCATCATTAGTGGTCCGCGGACACAGTTTGAGAACCACTGCCTTAAAGCTAGATAGGACAATGAGGGGCACATATTAAACACATTAGACAGAGTAAACAGTTTAGACATATTAGGTTCAACAGATCACCAGTGTCATGTCTTCCATTCCCTTAGGGCAATTTTACTGGGTTGCCTCACTGCTCCACTGCATCAGAGGGAGTCCAGGTTTGAGTCTAATGCTAGACAAGCTTGCATTATGTCTGCGTATGCTATCATAGGTGCCGACCCCATGGGTGGTCTCAAGCAAGCTGACACACCCACGGGAAACATTAGCAAGTGCTTAGAACCCCTGGCAGCCAAACTCCCCTCTCCACCCCACTTTTTCCAGTGCCTCCCACCCACTGGCGGTCCCACTATTCTACTCCTCCCCCACCCTCCCAGCACTTCCCACCCACTGTGAAACATTTGTTTTGTGGCATTCAGAGGCTCCGGGAAGAAGGGGGAAGAGCGCAGATGCAGTGTATTTGGGGGAAGGGGTGGGAAGAGGCCTGAGGGAAGGGAAGGGAGGGTGGGAACAGGGTCTGGGGGTGAAGGAGGGGTCGAGCACCCCCTAACTAGCACAGAAGTTAGTGCCTATGCATGTTATATTTTGGTTGTGCGAGGTGGGGAGGGAGAGAAGGAGGGAGGAGGAAGGGAGGTATGTTTCAATGAACAGAATGTACAAAAGGGAAGAGAAGAACACAGAAAGAAGGTAATTAAGAAAGGTAAACTGGACCAGGGATTTCCCACATATGCCTGCACGTGATTATAAAGTAGAAGGCAGGAAGGGAAATAAGAGAGAGAGAGAGAGAAAGAGAGCAGGGGGATAAGATAAACAGCAATGGCACTTTCACATACCTTTTGAGCATAGAAGTTCTCATGACACCACTCCCTGCTACAATCAACTGCTTCACAAAGCAGTCATTTGGCATATATTTAATATAAAAGCAAACATCTCAAGATTATCAACAATTGTGAAATATTGTTATCGCTCACCTTGAAGTACCATGAGTACTGGGGATGAAATCCTGGCTCCACTGAAGTCAATGGCAAAACTCCCATTGACTTTAACAGAGACAGGATTTCATGCTTGGTTCCTCATTAGCTTCTACACAGTGCAAATGTTCTTGAGTGGAGAATTAGCACGGACTCGCTCATTGACATAGTTACAGAAAAGTAACTAACAGGAAACCCATAGTGACGATGAATTACTTTCTTTGGGAAATTGCATCTCTAAGGAGATCTATGTGTATAACTTAAAACTGGTTCATATTGTGCAGTTATTCTGCAAATTACAGTAGCAAGCATGTCTTTCTCTCAATATGTTTAAAAGTCTCAGAGGGGTAGTCATGTTAGTCTGTAACTGAAAAAACTTAAAAAACAACTAATGGTCCTGCAGCACCTTAGAGACTAACAAAAAATGTAGATGGTATCATGAGCTTTTGTGAAGTGGCTTGTGCCCACAAAAGCTCATGATACCATCTACATTTTTTGTTAGTACTATTTGTTGTTTTTTACGATTTGTTGTTTTTTAAGATTTTTCTAAATATGTCAACACAGCAGCTGGGACATGTAATTCTCAACAGGAGTCAACACACAGGCACTTGCTCTGGTTGTGTGTTTGGCGATGGTGGCACAGACAGCAGCTCAAGCAAGCTACCCAAGGACAATCCTGCTCAACTGCCTGGGTACATACTCAGGTGGCTTGCCTCATCTGCGATCCAAGACACCATAGCCACACCATAGCTGTTTTTAGTTCAAGCAGAGTCAATGTGCATTTGTCTACTCACACTGGCACTTACTCCTCCCAGCTGTTGTATAGATGCACCTTGTATTCACCATGCCTTACCAGCCTGGAAACACCTGGTCTTCCTCAGAATGAAGACAATGGAAAGTTGCTTAAACTTAAATTACTATACTTTGACCACAATACTTATGAAAAAGAGTAACTGCATCCTCCATTTCTGTAGTCATGTATTTGAAGGTCAAATTAACTTTGAACTGTAAGCTTCTCTGGCTGGGGCCTGGGATGAAATCCTTGACCAATTTTAAGTCAATGGCAAGATTGCCATGGACTGAAATGAACCTCTGGTCTTTATACAGGCTGGTCAAGTGCCATGCACACTAAGTGGTATGGCACTATATCAACAATAATCATGAGTAAAATCAGAACAGTAATGTACACGCCCACTCGTTTGCTCACTCTTTCAGCTGCAAATTAAACTGTTCTCCTCTTTTATATTCCTCCAATCACCACTACCCTTTGTTTTCTTTGTTGGTGTTTCTCCTGGGTAAAGTGAACATTACCATAAAAATGACCATTCCTCAAAGTTGGTAAAATAAAGTATGGGGCTATACACTTACTGGGAAGGAGACTTTGGGGCAGGGATTATACAAGGATTCTTTTATTGCCACTGGGACAAAAACATACATGTCCCATCAGGATGATATTTTAAAAGTATTCCCACAATTTTTCTATAATTATAGGTAAAATCAGGCATTTTCCCGCCTCTGAGAATGTCTTATCTATACATTCAGTTATATACCTACCTGAGACATTTCTAATGCATCTATCAGTGCAGAGGCTAGGTGCCCTAACTGTTCTGTCTCTATTGTGCCTAAACAGGAGAATGCTCCTCCAGGTACTGTGGATATAGACCCAGGAATATCTTTTAAAAGAGAGGAGTTCACTCATCCCACAGTGCAAAGGGGTGTGGAAGAGGGGATCAGGCACATTGCCCTGTCCAGCAAACTCTGATTATCAATGTCTAAGGCAGGAGTTGGCAATAAAACAGTGGCTGTTTGCAATGGTTAACCCCCAGTGGGCCGCCACCACTATATTTACTTGCACCCTCGCAGATATGGGTTATTGCAGCTCCTGTTAGCGAGCATGGCCTTAGACAGCTTCCCACAGCTCCCACTGGCTAGGAATGGTGATCCATGACCAAAGGGAGCTGCAAGCACCCATACCTGCAGAGATGCAGGTAAATTCTATGGTGGTGTCTCACCAGGGGCCAACCCAGGTGAACTGGATCTGGCCCTTGGGCCGGTATTTTCCCACCTCTGGTTTAAGGCCATGTTAGCTAACTTGTCTTTTGCGCTCATGAGGTGCTATTACAATGTTCTAATCATCCCATCATGGGGGGGTCTAAGTAATGGCTAAGTGTTCCTTTTGTCCCTAACTTCCTTACCCAATAACAGAAAAGCAGCCATAACTTGGCTACTCATGTCATCTTTAGTAAGGAATCTCTCTCCCTATCTACCCGCAACACCATCCTCCCTTTGCTGAAAACACAGCATCCAGAATGTTCATGCTGATTGCACCAATAGCCTTCCTCAAAGAGGATCAGTTTAACTAAACACCACTGAGTCAAACGAAGACTGTTTGTACTACCCTGTTTCATTACTTATCGAGGGGTAAAGTTACACTTAGAAGGACATTCATCAATCAGTAGGAAAAAGTACACACATCAAATTAAAACTCCACAAACCACCACCTTAGGGCTTTTTCCTTTTATAAGCAACATTTTCTTCCATTGAAAACAGAACTACTTGTGCAGGTGGTTATTAAATACAACCAGCTGCTGTATGGAAATGCAGTTTTGGAAAAATAACCCAGAAAAAGAAAGCTGTGGGTGTGGGGTAAGATTCTATATTGTACTGATTCACTGCACAGCACGGGAGGGCAGAAGGACATCAGAAATAATCAGCAGTGGAGTTTCTATTGCATTGGCCCTAGTAAACGTGGGCTTTTGGAAAAAATATCAAGAAAGCAGACATAACTGCTTTGCATTGCAAGAAAAAAAAACTGTGTGTGTGAGATAGAGCTGAGTAAAGGCTGATTCATCTTTCAGGAAACAGGAGTGCCAAATTACTGCCAGGGTGTAGATTAAACTGGGTTATCAATTGCACAGGTTGGAGCTACACTGGGGCTACTGTAACTAGAGTGCCAGAGTATTGTGCTCAAACTAAAAATCTCCTTGATCATCCATACATCTTCCTCCACTCTTTCCCCCTTTATTCCTTTTAATAGCGCCTTGTGAAACAGTCTATCACTACCATCATTATTCTCACCTTGCATCTGATCACTTATGTAGCATTCTTCCTCTTCAAAGTGCACTCAGAGATGTCTACAAACTAATCGCAGATCCTCGCAGAGAAGTACTATTCTCTTCACTGTATGGATGGGAACCTGCCTTCCCCAAGGTCACAAAGGCATTCACCACCAGAGACAGGTGAACTCAGCTGCGTTTGCCTACCCTGGGAGATCACAGAAGTTGTACTAGGGGTGAGGGTACACAACAGTCTATGGAATGACAGGGGTGAGGGTACACACACAGCAGTCTATGGAATGACAGTCCTGACTGTGAGGGGCAAAGTGCTGGTGGCAGCAGACATCTGCTGACTGCTGAGAGAGGCAGAATGCAGGAGGAGAAAAGAAGAAACAGAAGCTAGGGCATCCCATGAGAAAAGAAGGAAAAGAACAGAAGTCTGGGAAGCCAAGGATAACAAATGACTGGAGATCCAAGGAGAAACGAAAGAGGAGGATATAAGCCTGGGAATCCAAGGAGACAGGAAGAGTCTGAGAGCTAGAATGAACCAAGGAGGGAGCAGAAGAGAAGCCCAACAAGAGGAGAGGAAGCCTGGAGATCCTAAGGGGGAAAGCAGAGGAGAAGAGGGGAGAACTGAAGCCAAGGAGATAGAGCATGAGGGAGACTGCACCACTGTTGCTGGTGTCCCGATATTTCAGCTTCAATTGGCATGGATTTGTCAGCAGCTCATGATTGGGTGGGAACTGAACTGATATTAGTGGCCAACTACCACATTTGTCATTGGAGAAGGGGAAGCTTTTCTGTACTGAGGACCCCAGAATTTTGTCCATATTTGTCCAATGCCAACAACATGCTAGACAATTTATAAGAGAAAGAAAGAGAGAAAGAAATTACTACCAGACCACATTCCAAGAAAATGGCATGCACACGAGTGATTGGATAGTAAAGATGCAAATACATCTTGTTAGTTGCACTATATTTTTTTCTTGCTTTAGGTTAATTCTCCTGGGAGGAGATAACTGAGATGGGTAAACTTCACTGAAAAAGTGAGCATCGAAAGAGAATAAAATCTTGTTCCATCACCAGACCACAGCAATTGTCTGTCCAGTTCAGTATCCTGTCTTGGCCAGTGCCTAATGCCAGATGCTTCAGAGAAAGGAGTAAAATTCATCATAATGGACAAATCAGTATTAGAAAGCTATAAGTTTTAAAACACTGGAATAAACAATTGCAATTTAAAAAATATTATCTTACCAGTAATGTGATTATGATTTGGCATGATACATATTTCAAAAGTACTAACACTTTAGTCTCAAAAAGGCTTGTTCAGTTATGTTTAATTTGTATTCACATCATATAACATGAGTGTATTTGCTCAAAATTGCTTCATAGTAAATCATCATCAGAGAAATAGGCTTATATTTACTTTTAGTATTTAATTATTTGCATGCTGTTGGAACAATATATATTTAGTATTTCTGAAAAAATACAACCATAACTTTTGAAGGGAACAGCTTTATATATCATTAAAATATTGTTTCCTTTACAGTTAATCATACACTCTCTAATCATGTGACATAAGTCTTTTACCTTAAAAGAGAAAAATGAATGAGTCTTTACCATGCCATGTAAAGTCCTCTACTTGACCTAGAAATGTGAAAAGACGCATAGAGCCCAATCCTGCAAGGTGCTGAGGACATCTGACCAAGTGCTGAGCATCCTGGATTTACATTGAAGTCACTGGAAATTAAGGGAACCCAGCAACTTGCAGGATCAGACCTCTAATCACTGAAAGCTCTGTCTAAAGTGACATAGATATGTTCACTCACTTCCCAGATTCAGTCTACTACTTAGAGTTACTTTAAAACCAACACTGTCGGGGAAAATGTTGGATCTATGATATAACTTTGAACCTGGGTCACTAAAATCTTACCGAATGCAGCATCTTCTTTTGGATTCTTAAGTAAGCTAAGCCTTACAAGACAAATATTATGGCAACAAAAATAAATGCACCAGTTTTTAACCTTTTCAGGGAAAGTAATTCCCTTATTAGCTGCAACTAAAACTTCCTACCTTTTTTTCCCTTTTTGTTGTATCTGTGAGTAATTTCTTCAATCACAATGTTTATAAGAAGTGAAGTTATTCGTAATCATGCCTTAAGAGTATGTACACAAACTGGACATCCTAATAGAGCACCATGTATTAAATTCCTGATTGTTTGACATAAATTCTCTCTCTTTCTTTTACTCAGACAGGAAGCTTCCCATTTATTTACGAATAGGTTAAGACCCTAGTCATGTTCCTAACCATGTTACTAAGTGCTAACATATATTAAGTAAATTTAGAGCCCCTTCTGCATAGGAAACAAATTAAACTGGTTAAACATGTAGAAAGAATAAATGTAATCTATCTTTTGTCATGTTTATGATATCGAAACGCATCTCATATGAATGTTCCAATTTGGCTGCTACAGCAGATGTGCTCTTATGATAAACCACAACTACAGAGAGAGAATGTGATAATATAAATCATAAAGAAGATAAATAATGAAATTCTTTGAAATAACATTGATTAAATATTTAGACATTTGGTTTCTAAGTTGCTTGCACGTACAAAATGGCATTTTCATGCCTCGCAATGGAAAGAAATGCTCTCAACGATAATCATGGTAGGCCAGTTAATAAAGTCGAAAGGATTCATTGAGTCTACCGAACTTGTCTTGATTGTAAACATATATGACTTGCCATATGCAATGAAGATACAATGTTCTGAGGGCTAAACTTTGATATGGTCTCTACACCAACAGAAGACAGTAAAGGGGAATAAGAACTCCAGTTACACTCACACTTCTTTCCTGTTCTTTAGTCTGGCATGTCAGATTAAGAAATTGCTATTCACTCATTTACTCCTTCCCACAGAGCAGGTAGGTGGAGAGGGGTGAAAAAGGGTGGAGTCTTGGCTCCATTCTCACTGCATTATATTCAGTGCAGATGAGCTGGCATGATGAGGAGAGGGGTGTTGTAAATTATGGCTGGAATATTCAGCAGTAAATTACTAGCCCCATTCTACCCAGAGTGGGAGGAAATGGAGAGAACTGTGACAGAAACATGCCACTATGCTTCCCAGAGACACTCCTGGGGTGGTTGTCTAAACCCCACCCCATGCTCAGGGCTGTCCATGGAATCACAATGTAGCCCCCACAGTATTCATAGAACATGGGCTAAAAACGAGGGATGCACGGAGAGCACTCACCTCTCTCCACCAGTTTGCTCTCCTGTACCTTCTGTGGAAGGGATATTCACTTCCAGAGGTGAGTAGATGATGTTTTCACCTATATCATCATTGCTTTCTGCCTATGGAAAGCTGCTATAAAATCTGCCAACATACCCCACCAATGATCATGGCCAGATTAAAGTACAAGCACTAGGGCCTTCATGTGGTTATATAGGTTTCTATCCCTCAACCTCATGGTTCCAAAAAAAAATCCAAAAGAAGAGTTCAATATAAAATGGGTATAAGCAATGCAATAAATCTGAGGAAATTGATCTGAGAGGTGTTATCTGCCCCATGTATCTCATGGTGTGTTAACTCCAGGACCCACTCTAGTGCACCCCTTGCAAGAAACTGTGTCTCAGGAAAGGAAGGGCAAAGTGGATCTGGCCCACCCAACTGTAACTTCCAGAGTAAATATTCAGGAGCCTCCCCTACTGTTGCTTTTCCAAAGGGCAGAAGGATACAGAGAAGAACTGGACTTATCATCTACAAGCCATTCATGGGTAGCCCTTCTGAGTAGCTGCATGTAAGGCAGCCTTACAAGACATTTTTCGTCATCCCACAAGCAAGAAATTAAATTCCCTATAATCATCTGATGAAATTATGCACTGGAAGCAGGTACTTCAAGAAGAAGCCCCCACATCTCTCATGATAGGAGGCAGAGTTAGTCTGAGCAGATGTATTCCAAGGAAACCTACAGCAGTGGGCTCAATTTTCAAATTTCAGAACTTAAATATAGGTACCTATGGCTAGATTTTCAAAGATTCTGAGCATTCATAAATCCCAAAGAATTCATCCCTGAGAAATTCAGGTGCTCAACAATTCTGAGGATCAGCCTGCTAAATCAGTTTTTAAAAACCTAAATGAGCACTTGCAATTTGGGCATCTAACTTTAGGCACCGGCCAAGTTTGAAAATAAGGCTAATGCCCAAAAACAAAAGTTTAATTGGTAGAGCAGGTTTTTCAAATAAAAAATCTTTTCGTTATTAGGAATACTACTTTATGGGTGATGATGTCTTCGGGCCAGGATGTACATCAACCTTTGAGTAGACTCCTTCATTGAGATAAATGAATTCTTCCTAAATACTTCCTAAATTCTTCTTCTGTCTGTGATTGCCAGAGAACACCAGTGCAAAAACTGGCATTATTTTAATGGGTCTCACCACTGGAGAGAGACTTCTTAGTCCAAATCCTGATAAAGATAAAGATCATACTAAAATTTCCCTCAGATTAATCATAGAAAATTCAAACACAGCAAGTGTGCCAAATACCTATACACTGTCAACAGAAGCAGCTCCAAATAAAATTTGTCTTAATGGTCATGTCCCTGCATTTACAAAGAGACAAAAGAAGGGTGTTTCTCAATAGTGGAGTATACTGAGGCAATACCACAAAGGCAAAATTGCTACCACCTCAGGTACAAACCCTCAATAACTCAGCTCACAAAATTTCCAGAAATCTGACTGTATCCATTATTTAGAACCAAACTGCAAGTTTTATGAATAGAAGAAAACTAAAAATTGTGGTTAACAGTATACCACAGAGATAAATAAATCTATGTAAGAACAAGATTATTTACTTTTAGTGTTCTGTCTCCTTTAAAAATAAAACACAAGTTACATCCCTGGAAAGACTAGGAATCCCCATGCAAGACAGAGTAGAAATTTGAACATGTGATTTTAAAAACAAAATAGGGACAGGTATTGCATGCATGTTCCCCATGATTTAAAAAAAAAAGTATTAAGTTACTTTTTTATTACAAACTAGGCCAAAAATTTCACCCATTGAAATCAGTAGGATTCTTGCCATTAATTTAGCCTGGGACAAAGATGGAGCCTTGATTTTGTTACTATTAAAATTGTTAGAAATATTATGAGAGGAAAGGATCATTCTTAATAAAGGATCTAATCACAGAATTGCTACCAAATGCAAAATATTTCTGCACTTACTAATTTGACTTTTCAGTTAAAAGCAAATGCTGCTACACTTTGTATTATAAACAAGACAACTGAAAGAGTCATGCCTGATAAAAACATTCAGATAACCAAAGTCTTTCCTAACTTATATTCATTGGCACCAGTGGGGTTGTAAGGGCATACACCTCAGTAGAATCTGGCCAATCATCTCTCAGCTCCTATGAACTATGCTCCTATGAACTATGCTGATCCCCAATTAAAAGTGCAACAACTGAAGTATATGATTTGCTCTCTTTTTTAGTATGCTGTTCTTTTAAATACAAGATTTTGCCTACTTGAATAAACTGCTTATTATGAAGGGGTGAGAAGAACTAGAGTCCTTATAAGCTGATTCCCTTCAGTAATAGGAAGCTTTCTAGAGGGACCACTATTTTTCTTCAGCTAAACTTTTATTAAAACCAATTAATTCATTGAATAGTCTTCTATCGTTTTGCAGTGTCTGGACCTGTGCTTAAAAGAAATCAATTGTAGGAGCACAGCTGAGAAATAACCACTATAATAGATGTTTTAGCTCTTGCTTTTACTTTTCTCTGATAGCCCTTAAGGTGGTCAGAGGTAAAAGCTAAAGATGCATTGTAGCCTGAGGGAAGATTGAATGAAAAAATGGGGGATGGGAGTATAGCTATGCTGATAGACCAATTTCCCACCACTGCAAGCCAGTGCAATTGATTGATGAATCCTTGTTCTGTCAAGAGGCAGCCCTTCAGATTTGATCACATAAATACTCATTCAACTCAAATTCTGCTTGACAAGCCTCAGACAGCTTTGTTCTGTCACAGATATCATTGGAAGGAAAATGCTCCATTAATCATCCTTAATTAACTTTACCATAGTCTGCTGGAACCAATATGTTCTCTGGCTAAATCCTAAGATTCTATGGTTATCAAATTGAGAGTAGTTTTTAAAGTTCCTCTTACTGCCATTAACTATAGGAAATCTTCTCCTGTGCAATTTTCAGGAAGCGTCTTGCACTGATCAGGATGTAGACTAATCCTTTGACAGTTTACATCTTTTTTCAAAGAAACACAGTTTTACATATTGCTGATTAGGAAGCACTCTCCTCTAGATCAGTTATGTCCACAGTATTTGGCAAATGATTAGAATTATTTTCATCCAAAATTATGTGTTGCTCTCAGGTTGTTAAAAAGTTTCAAGAATACAGCTATGACAAAAATACTGTTAGACAGTTATTAGGGAACAAGGGGTGTTAAATTGGAACATTTTGTTGAATGATTAAAAGTATTTTTTTTTTAGTTGTTCAACTCCAAAACTGTTCATGATCCTGCTTCTCTTTCCTCCTCAGAGTAGCCTTACTTTGGCAGTGGTACTACCCATGTGGCTCATGGGTGTGTAAAGTATGTGGGGTCAGATGCAAAGAGTGAAGACATGCATTTTATCTTAGGCTATCTGATACAATTTCCTCACTCATCACACTGTGTCGAGGTGTTGCTAAAGAATTGGAGGGAGTTCCAAGGATCAGCTAATTAAAATTCTACCACCTGATTAAAGAGAACTGGGATGGTTCTCTGCTTCTGATGGAGTTGCCCCCTCGCTGCATTCTGCTAAATTACCCGGCCAAAGATTAGAACTTATAAAAATACTCTAAAGAGCATGTGAACATTAACTTACTCTATATTGCTGCCTCCAACCTTATTTATTATCATTAATTTAAATTATTTGTCTCCAATAGTAGCTCTTTAAATCCCCATACTCCAAGGTGGAGAAAAAGATCAACTCTCATTTGCTTTAATAGGAATGGTACTTTGCGGGCATGGGACCTTACTGTGCAAGGCACTGCACAAATACTGTGAAAGATTAACCAAAAAAAGAGATTCCCTAATCCTTCTCCTCTCCTGTCTGCATGCACATGCACCTGTGAAAAGATTTATCTCAGAGGGTACATCGACACAACATGCTTATTTCGAAATAAGCTATTTCGGATTTTTTTTCCAAAATAGCTTATTTTGAAATAGCACGTCCGCACTGCAGGGAAACCTCAAAATTAGTCCAAAGCAGACTTCCCTGAGGTGGATGTGCTACCTCCAATTAGAGCTCCCAGAGGCACTGGGGAGTAATTACAGTAGACTTCCGATAATCCGGCACCTTTGGGACCTACATGGTGCCAGATTATCGGCTATGCCAGAGTATCGAGAGGTACTCTGATGGAGAGCTGTGATGGGTCTTCTGGGACCCGCACTGCGTCCGGGGGGTGGGCGGGGAATGGTGCGGTAAGGGGCAAACCCTCCGCCGTTTTGCAGGAAGGCGGGGGAAGCCCCACGCCGCCGCCGAGAGTTTCCGGGAGGGGAGCGGGCTCCCCACCCTCCAGACTGCAGTAGTTATCGCCGAGCAGGGGGGTGGGGACCAACCCGGCAGCACCTCAGCTGCTCTGCTCTGCAGCTTCCCCAAGTCCGCCGCTCGTCAGTTTCAGCAGCAGCAGTGGCGGACTTGGGGAAGCGGCGCCGAGCAGAGCAGCTGGGGTGCTGCCGGGTTGGTCCCGCAGTGCTGCCCCTCATCCCCCTGCTCGGCAATAACTACTGCAGTCTGGGGGGTGGGGAGCCCTCTCCCCTCCCGGAAACTCTCGGCGGCGGCGCGGGGCTTCCCCCGCCTTCCTGCAAAACAGTGGAGGGTTCACCCCTCACCGTGCCGTTCCCCGCCCACCTCCACCCCCTGGCCGGTCACAGTGCGGGTCCCCACAGACCCGTCACAGGGGTATAATCCCCTTCCCCTCTTCTCCCCTTCCCTTTCCCAGCCACCGCGAGCACCCATGGGGCTCACAGCAGCTCCAATTATCTGGCTGGCTGGAGCACTTCTGGGTTCCAGTTGGTGCCGGACTATCGGGAGTGCCGGCCCACTGGATGCCGGACAATTGGAGTTTTACTGTACTTTGAATGGCCCTACTACTACTGCTATTCCATCCACACTACTGCTATTCCAAAATAGCTATTTCAGAGTACGTGTTATTCCTCATGGAATGAGGTTTAAAGATTTCAAAATAAGCCAGCCTTATTTTGAAATTATTTAGAAATAACGGAATTACTGTGTAGATACTCACATTGTTATTTCGAAATAACTGATGTTAGCCTTTACTATGAACAGTCCTCCTGAAATAGCAAGCATTTATGGGATCAGGTCCATTCGTAAGTAAAGTTGGGGAAAGGTGTTGGAGTGTAAGTTACATTGTTGAGCAAATTTACTGATAAAAGCTAATACTTCTTTCCATGTCTCATGTTAAGGAAATATAGTATTCAAAGGAAAACATCACAGCGTGGGACAAAAAAAAAAATCATCCTCTGTCCTAGTATAGGTCAGAAATCTGCTCTCTCCTTCTACAAGTCGCTTTGTGTTATGTTCTCTACCAACCTTGGACTCTGGTCAATTTAATCAATGCTCTGTTTTCGATTGCAAGGCTAGTCAGATGAAAATGGAAGTGACCATTTCAAGCTGTGCACTTTTAAAAGCCAGCTGGCCCATTTTAGAGTCTCTGGAAACTTGACATACTGATGTTTTCTTTACAACACAGAACATACTATTTACAAAGGTGTCCTCCTGGGTTATCTGATAGAAAGCAGTGAATGTTTAAGTTAGTAAAAAATACTACTATGCCTCAGTAGGCTAAGCAAGCAAAACAGAAGCATAAGAGATGCCAGTGACACAACAATGAACTGATAATTAAGTATAGAGGCTAAAGACATCTACACAAGTTCAATGTTAAACCAAATTATTATTTCTGTCCCAGGATATATTCAGAAGCTGCTGAATCAAAGACCACCTTGCAAGGCTATGCAAACTTACAAGACAGACAGAGAGGATGCCCACTTGATGTTGTAGCCCAGAATTCTACACATCTCCAGCTGACAATGATCTAATATTTGGTGGGTTTTACAGAGGGCTAGATTCTGACTCTGACTATGTGCTGGCACAAGGAATATTAAGTTCTCCCCAAAAGCACCTCCATGGGCAACCCAGCCCTGACATCCAAGTATATAGGAGTAGGTGGGGCTATGCCCTGGCTTCACCACCCAACTTAGAGTCATTCAGTCGAGCAGGAAAGCAAGAGCAAGGGCAATAATTAAGATCAAGGAGGAAGTAGGGGAGGTATTGTGACTCAAGAGAGGTGCCTCTGAGTCAAATTCCCTCCCATAGCTATTGCTTGGGTGGTATGGGTAAGATCTGTTTCTAAAGTGAGAAAATAGCCCAGAGCTTTGAATACAAACAGACGGGCTCTTTATGAAAATGGTATGAATTCTTATATTCAGTGACTCTGGTTTCTTTGGCATGTGAAAGAGGCTCAGGAACATATACTTCAGGTACATTAATAAGGCTCTTCTTAGCTCCCTTTGAGCATGGAACTCCTATGGACATAAATCACACTTAGCTAGGGAGAAGAGAAAAACGGTAAAGTAATATATTCTGTTTTCTATTTTGTACTCAGGAATATAGGCACTGATCCTGCAATTCAGGCAGACTTCTATCACCACAAAGAGCCCCATAGCCTCATAGTAACTGACTGCAGGATTTGAGCCTTAGTTTTCCTGTCTATTATGGAATCTTATCAAAATGAGCTGATACAAAAAGCTTAAAGATATTTCACTTCTGAAGTCTTTAAAAACATTTATTATCAAGACTTCCACAAGAATGTTCAGTCCATCATTAAGTCATGAAATAAACTAAACAGGATCAGATGTATAGGGAAAAACCTGTAAATGTCCTTTCTCATTACAGAGGTCAAAGACTGCATTAGTTATTTTTAACTAATGTCTTATTCAACCCCATGCAAACTTAAATCAGCTTGGGTCTGACTGATTCAAAGCTGTTCTCTGGTTCCCTGCTCTGCAGTAATAATTGACTAGGCTAGACTTTACAAAGGTTAGAAAAATGGACCCACTTCATATTATTTCAACTAATAACTCAGTTTTTAAATCAAAATTTAAGAACTAATCTCTCAAAGCACCATTTCCTCCCTCCTCTGCCTATCCATATGTAATTTCAAATTAAATGATAGATGTCTAAAACTGTTATTTTCCCCTTAATTACTTCTAAGCAGCTAGGGGACGCAGTATGAAGGTTTGTTAGAAGATCTAGGATTCTCCAAAAAAAGAGGAATTAAGAAAATCTGAGAAAATGCAGCAGAGACGAAAGAACCTGAGAAAAAGCAGTAGGATAGGGAAGCTGAAGGAGAAAATTAAAAGACCCAATGCAGTATCTAATTTAATTCCGAAAGGCTGCGCTGAAAATCTTTATGATAGGTAAAGGACAGGGGGGATTTGTTTGTCATGAAAGCAGACTATAGGCCTTCACTGAGTTACAAATATATATATAAAGGGAGCTATCAAGTTAAGCCAAGGCTACTGCGCTCTGAAATACATTTCAGTTACGTTCCCAGCGTAGATTTGTCAGAGAGGTTCCAAATCTATACATCAAACCTGTCAAATTTGGTCTACATAATAATAATAATCACCTATTATGCATAAAAAAAATTAGTATATAAATGTCCCCAACACTTTACTCTGTAAAAGTGGAATATTTGGTAGACTTTATTTTATTATTTTAATTTGCATACATCAGACCAAAAATATTCATCCTATCCTTTTTTTTCTCTCTCTAAAGATAATTCTATGTTTAGGGTCCAATTCTGCTGCCTTTGTCTGAATCACTTCAATGGGAAATTCACCTGACTAAAAACTAAGTATTTGAGGACACTCCAAGAAGAATTACAGACACAGTTATTCATATACGAGTCCTTCATTTTAAAGTCCTACATTAAGAAAAAAGGATTAGGAGACCACTTGCCCATGAAACAATGATGTTGCTCCTGCTCCTCTGTTGATGTGAGTAGCAAAACTTCCATTTGGTTGCAGTTCTGCAAAATCAGGAGCAAAATTCATGCATCTGTTGTGTGTGTGCAAAACCATTTGGGTGCACACATCATCAATGAATATAGCTCTACCGATCTACTATTCACTTTATGAAAACAAGGACCTTAAAATACATCACCACGATGGGAATAACACTCACTTATTGCTCAATCATTATAGGCAAACAAGAGCCACAACAATGGTTTGACTCTCCACCCAACTCTCAACTCTTCTCCTAATATATGCCTTTTATTTTTAACTTATAAACAGTCTTCCAAAAACACAAAATGTAGGAGGAGTAAGTGGTATTTAATAGATACTTCATTTTGGGGTTATATTAAACTGTGAACTATTTGTTTATTGATTCTTAAAAGTGTAACCTCTACAAAGTTTTCCTGCCTACTGAATTCTTCTTTCCCGCTTTCCCTTGGTCACTTACCGCCAGGCTTTGGTTTATCCTCTCAACAAGAGATTGTTTATTTACATTAACAGTGCTTACTATGACTCCTTGTGGACTGTTTGTTCAATGGCATGTGGAGTCTCCAAGCTTTTATTGTTGACAAGTGGTAGGTGGGTTCCCAGCTTTTGTGGTTAAATTGTTTATTGATAATAACCTTTTAATTATGGCTGCTGCCTGCCTCCCGCAATTTACTATAATCGCTAATTCTGTCTTCTTGGAAATATGCAAAACAGGGAGAAACAACAAGGATAAGAATGAAACACGTAGGCTGATGCTAATCCCAATTATGTGTGCTTTACAGTCATGATTTTTAAGAAAGTTAGTTAGGATATGCCAAAAATCACTTAAAGTCACATAATATATGACTGAACAGTATTTACATGGAGCTCAGCAACACTGTTCAACTAGTTCAATTAGAACTTTGTCTAGTTAGAAACTTACCATAAGAAACAGCAACTCTTAAGAAAGCACCTCATTGAAGTACATTATTAGCACATATATTTTTACAAAGCTTGGAATCTCCACTAAAGATGGGCTCAAGCAAATCCACCTCTTAAACTTTGGGAATATATGGGCATTGAAGTCTACCAGAATTCCTAAATTTAATACTATCAAATTTTAATGAAGGAGAGTGATTGAGATCTGAATTTTGTGGTTTGGGAGTTCTCTTGTTTCTACACTAAGATGTTCCTACCAGCTACAAGAAAAGGGACCAAATGCTACCCTTATCTACACTGGTATAATTCTGAGGTAACTCCAGACATAAACTGATTTATGGCGAGCAGACCCAAAGTATTTTAGTTTGCAGGATAAAGAAGTCTAGATAGAAGAAGAACTGTGTAAGTAATAAAATTTGTTTCCAGAAAATTTTTTTTCTGAACAGACTAAAGTCAGGCATGGGAATGGAATTCTCTTTGTGAGTGACAGAATAGGGGAGGTAATATTTTTTATTGGACCAACTTCTGTTGGTGAGAAAGAGAGACGCTTTGGAGTCACACAGAGTTCTTCTTCAGGTCTGAGAAAGGGGCTCCCAGAATCACAGCAAAATGAGTGACATTCTCTGTAAAAATCCAGAGGGTGAATGCCTTGGCAAGATCAGCAAGGGTCTGGAGAGCTAGAACACTCCCTCTGGCTGCCACATGGTGGTGTTGAAGTTACCTGTTACTTTAGACATTTTAGTGGCCCTACCCCTTCTACAGGGTACTATGGCGATGATGAAATTGTCGATTCATCAACCCATCCCTTCACTGCTCCTAACCTCCAAACCTCTCTAGGACTAAGAAACACAAACCTTCCTTATGGAACAGGTCAGGCTGGGAATGTTATCCTGTTGCATGGCCCACTGCACATTCTACCTCCAGCTGCAAGGACCTTCCATGGCCACAGGATTTGCCTTTAAAAGCTGGGAACTAAAATAAGTTATTTCTATATGAACATTTCCATGTCCATGACATTTGTGCTGATCTTATGTTTTAACCCACACTACTCAGACCTGCCCACAGCCAAGCTAAACCTACAGATCTGTTTCCATCAGTAAGTTACTGCAAATCATTTAACATTGTTACAGACAAATTGCTAACTTCATGGAGCAAACAATTGTGTTTTCATGTTTTAAATAGTTTACATAGTTCCCCCTTTGGAAACACTACAGCTGGAAAGGAACTATATCTCAATTTAGATACATTTATGGAATTTTTTTATGTGACCATTTACCCATTTCCTGATCTAAACAATAGCTCCCCTCCTCAAGTGCCATCTGCTCATCAGTCACTTACAGGCATGATCTGTTTTTGTGACTCAGCCAGGCTGTGTACAATTGTCTAAGCAACTCACAATAGTTTATCATCATTGTTTGGTATAATTGGAAGCAGAAGTATTTAAACGCACCCACATACCCCACAAGTAAATTTATATGGAAACTGTCTCTTTTAATCTATAGTGCAGCCAGGATAAACAGTAGTTTGAAAGAATATGCAGTTTTATTACATTACTTGCTTATATATCATTGTTTAAAATGGATATATTTTGCATTAATTCAAGCATGCAACTTATCCATACAACTATTTGCACAATGAATTTGTAATTCCCTCAGTCATTTTAATTCTGTTTCTGCATCCTAGGAATACCCTTTCTGTAAACTCACACATGTGCACAAAATACTGTTATAATGTTAATTAGCCTGATTTATAAACCTCTAACTAGACCACTAACCTTCATATTACACACATTAAACCAAGCAATCGTTAATTAAGGTCATGGTATGGGGATCTGACAAAAACAAGGAAATTCAGAGTTAAGGTAAGCTCCAACTTACCTCGTTGTGCCTAGCTATTGTCGTAATATGGTATATGTAGCATCATTGCTAGAGTCTTTGGCACAACAAAGGAAGTTAAAAATGTCATTTTAGCCTTTACCTGGAATTTTGTTATCTTTCTGGATGTAAGTCAAACCCTAAGTTATTTAAAACTCATTTTCTATGGTTCAGAATAATATCCTATTGACATGGGATTCAAGACTCCTTTCAACCCAATAAAAATGTCACAAGGCAATCACCATTCATGCCAACCCTATGTCTAATGTGAAATTTTATAACTGATTTATACCCCGCCCCCCAAAAAACAAAGCTTCTAATGGAAATGCTGACAGACTCTTAACTATACTGTTTCTAGTGGGCTCCTGTTTAATATACTGTATTTCTTCCTCTTGAACATATTAATTTACTTTTTGAAATGTTCATTGCTAAGATTAAGCATAGGTTTTTAAAATGTGTTCATAGGGAATTTATGCAGAAGCACAAATGTTCTCTTTCTCCAGATGTACAGAATGCTAATTTGAAAATTATGTATACACCATGCTCTACTGTAGAGCCATCCCCTATTCAAAAGGCTTTCCTCTGACGTAATACCAGGATCTTCTCATATATTAGGAGTACAATAGCATTAGAAATCCTTTGAAAATAGTATGAGGATTCTGGTCCATGGAATGAGTCAGAATGAATTTGGTAGATTTCAGCTAAATTGCCAAGAACAGCAGAACAGATGAGATAAATTGATCAATAAGTGAATGTAATAGAAAATAAAGATGTTGGAAGGGGCGGGACTTCAGGCAGAAGATGAGGGGCTGGGTGCAACCAGCCCTCAGCGCCAGCCAGAGTAAGCTGTGCTGACCTCCACAACACAGCCAGCCCTGAGAGCCGCCCAAAGCAGGATGTGGTGCTCTCTGATGGCAATTTAAAGAGCCCAGGCCCCTGGCTGCCACAGCAGCAGCCCTGGGCTCTTTTATATCACCAAGCCGTGTGGCAAATGCGCCCTTTGTCCTCCCTCCATTAGTGGGCCTCTACACATATATTAATATGAAAAGAAGAGCAATGTGAAGAGCCAGAAAAGTCAGGTAAGGGTGTTGAGGTTGCAAACATTTCACAATAATCACTCTGTAACCTAATAACATAGGGTCATATTCTGCCACATTTCTGCACCATAATCAGTATCTTATTTTGTAAGTAAAATTACTCCTCATACACAAGGAGGCCACAATATAGCCCTTGCAAGTTAGTAACAGATCACATTGTTTTAATGTGTTGCCTTCATAGTGCACTTTGTATGCATATATACAATCATTTAGCATATGAAAACAACAAAATATTTTCTTGTCATGCACCTCCAGTCTCACATGCATCAATTCATCTGAGGCCAATTTTTGTTTCCTCAGTTGATGACAAAACTATTGAACCATGCAAAAAGGTTTGGATACAGGTTTATAATGGCTTGTAGCCTTAAATCCTACCAAAGGAGAGATTGAGAACCCGTGAGAGGGGTCTTCACAAAAACAAAGGACAATGTGATATGGGCATAGGAGACCTCTACGTGCCTATGAATTCAAAATTTCAAACTATCTAAGATTTCAATGGAAAGGACTACGTTTTCAGTGGATCTTTATGACATTTGGACCATCTATCACAGCAAGAACCTTCATCTTCATATTAAAGTCAAACCTCTCCTAAGGTCCCTCAAGGTAAAACTATTAGTTCTCTTGGACAATATACCCATGTCAATCCCTTAAAATAGATACCATCTTTGGTGGTCAAAATGCTGCTACCAGATGTTCTAGGTTTTATTATAAACAAACAAGGCCTAATCCTAGGCACTCTTCACTCCCACTGACTTCAAACAAGGCAATTAAGACCTGTCAGGGAGCACTTAGTATTCACAGGAATTACTTATTGTATAGTGCTGTCTGCGAAACGCTGACTGCTCTCCCTCCCCTTCCAGGTGTCCTGAGAATTACCCACAGAGAGGGAGGCAAGAGGAAAGAATGATGTTTAGGTAGAAGCCCTCTTTTTGTGAGTTCCAGACATCCTTTGTACCCAAGGTTATGGGAGAGCCTGGTATCCAGTATTGCATAGTACTGTGTTGTACTTTGTTGTTCTGTGCCCATTCAAATCACTTAGGGTGCGTCAAGACTGGCAAAAACTTGCCGCCTGTCTACACTGGCCGCGAGAATTTGCGCAAGAACACTGACTTTGTAATGTACAAAATCAGTGCTTCTTGCGCAAATACTTTGATGCTCCCGCTCAGGCATAAGCCCTCTTGCGCAAGAATACTTGCGCAAGAAGGCCAGTGTAGACAGGAACGTTAATTTCTTGCGCAAGAAAGCCCAATGGCTAAAATGGCTATCGGAGCTTTCTTGCACAAGAGAGCGTCTATACTGGGCACGGATGCTTTTGCGCAAAAGCAAATCTTTTGCGCAAAGGCACATGCCAGTATAGACGCTCTCTTGCGCAAATACTTTTAACGGAAAAACTTTTCCGTTAAAAGTATTTGCGCGAAATTATGCCAGTCTAGATACAGCCTTAGACTTTGATGTTATTGAGGCAGATACCTATTAAATGTTTCATAATCATTCGCTAATTGTACAGCACCATGTACATCCAGAGTACTGTCCAAATGATAAAATGTTAAATATTTGTTTTAAAAGTTCACTATTTTATATAAATTACAGCAATCAGGATGCTAACCTCAGTACATAAACGTACTATTGCCTGTTACTGCATCTCTCCTTTTTAACTTGAATTTTTTTAAATATATGTGCTTTGGTATATGCCTGTATCACAATATTTGTCAGTACTTTAGTTGTTTTCTATACTGTAGGTGAAGCCCAGACACATTAGTTTTAGTATTTATTCAAAACCAGTTTATGAATGATTACACAGTAATCTGTTCTCTGGGAAAAAAATAGTTTCATTTCATTTTTAAGTAACACTGGCCTAATAAAGAACAAATGAAGTGTCTAATTCTGCTTCCATTGAAGTCTGACAGTCTTGTCATAGGAACAAATCCTTGGCTGGTAAACGGATGTAGCTTTGCGAAAATCATTAAGTTCACCTATACATTCAGTGGGGACCAAACCCATTTTCATCGTCTGAGGGCCAGGATCACACGTTATGTTTTCTTTTTCCTATCTTTTACTCTCTTAAAAATGTTCTGGAATCACTAAATAGCTCAATACTAACATAGGATTAAGTGTCTTTGCTTATTAGAGAATTTACTGCAATTGTGGCTTTAGAAGGATTCTTAATCTGTCCAGTGAAGAAAATTCAGTAATATCTTCTGTCAGCTGAGAGGCCAACTTCAATAGAAAACTATTCCATCTGCCCCTGCTTGAGATGATATATTTTATTTGAAATAATTTCTTCAGTCTGTGGCTGGAGGGTGAAAACTGACTTGTCTCTTATTTATCTTTCTTTTGGGGCAGCATGAATTTTAGACTCATGGAAGTGAGAGACTGATAGCAGTTAAGCTAGGCAGAGTATGGGCAGGTGCTTTCTGAGCTTCCATTTCAAAACCATCCTGAGTGTGCGTGAGTATATATGCATATATATATTTTCTAGAGAATAGCCACCTTTTACAGGCACTACTAGTTTGATAATAACAATAACTATGCATGATGGCTTGGATTACCTATAGAGTGGCAATTGGTTGGTATCAAGTGTACTTTCAGTCTCACTTTGTTAACAATTTGTAGAGCACCCTTCAGTATCTGAACACTTGTTCAACCCATTTATCCTAGAGCCCCGGGGCTGCAATATTGTGCACCATTTGGTAGTAGGAGGTAGAAGTTGAAGAGGAATGCAGATGTAGTACACTAACACTAGTGATATGACACAAACCAACAAAAATAATTGAGAACTAAGAACCTGTCTACCAGTCACACCATTAATAGGAAGATAAAATAAACAAAAGGCCCAGTGGTACATACTGAAGACAAAATGAATCCAAATTTAATCTCTGCATAATTTCATCTCTGAACTTAATTTACATGGAAGTGCTTATCAACACATCATTTTTCTACTGTTCTACCTACCAATGTAACTGTGCCTGCACTAGGGAACTGCTCTGCTTTTACTATAGCAGTTTCTAAAATGCTACAGTTATAAGGTACAAAAACTGTGGGAACATCAGTACAAAGGTTTTTCTACTTCCCCTTTTTAAAGACAAAATAATTTGGTAAGGCTGATTTGCTACCTTCAAAACCAATCCATGATCTTAGATGGGTAAATTCATATTTGGGGCTAGATATCTAGACGCAGTCCAGTACTGGGATTTGTACAGTTACATTGTCCCAGCATAAGATGGAGAGGGGATTGTGCTTCATGCAGCCACAATTTCTCCTGGAGCTGCAAGGTTATAGGTGGACCACAGCTACTGCAACACCCATTACAATTATGCTGTGTTCCTCTTCCTTCATCCTGCCAACCCTGCCTTTTCCCTGTCCTTTTTGGGCAGGCCTGCAGTCTCAGGGAGGGGACAGTCTTGGTGCCTGAAGTGCATGTAGATTGTGATCATGCCTAGTCACATATATCAGGCTCAACAAGAGAAGGTTCCTTGCTCCCTCTCCCATTCTCTTGAACATTCAGGTAGGTGACCCACATTGTGAGACAAATGTGTACTCAAAACCTTACAATAATAAGCTTAGTAACACAGCCTTATAATTAGTGGTTACAAAACACAGCAGAACATTACAGAGACTTGTAGATCATTTACTTATAATAGTTCTGGGTTTGGTGAGGGATATATTTCCACTGCATTTAATTATTCATGCTATGCTATTCCTCTTTTCTTAGCATAAAGAACAAACAGCTAATGCATAGTACTTGAGGATCAGAAGCTGTCTATTTTCAATGAAACCAATTACCTTTCATCCATCTTCTGAAAGGTAAGCATATGTATAAACAATCAATTTTATATGGTGTGTGAAACTAGAGGTGGTTGCAAATGGTGAGTCAGAGATGAATCAGTTATGAAGAATTTAAACATGAATCCATGGAAATCCTTTTTTCTTCTGTTTTGTTTTGTTAAAACATTTCTATAATAAACTCTTCAGTGTGACTTGAAGTTTCCTCAAGTCCTTTCTCTTTTAGAACAATGATGGTTGGCAGCCACTCAAACTAGTTCAGTAAACTTTAGAAGATAAAGCCAGTTTAGTTTCCCTATAAGATTTCCTTGTGAAAGTTATGCTCATTGATTTTTAACCTCTTAATTAAAATTCCTCATTAAATATGCCTGACAGCCAAACATGATTCCTTTTTTACCTGGGACTGCTACCTTTTCCTCCCCATGATACCATTTCATTACAAAAGAACAATAGATTTCCTTTCAGTGTAAAGTAAGGACACAATGAGTAATGTACTTTCTATTCTGCAGAAGGCCTAATATTGTTAATTTGCAAAATCAATTAAAAGAAACCACTTTGGAGGAATACGAAGGTCTTGCATATGGATCACATCAGATATAATGGGTATTAGTTCAAAGGCTGGCATTCTGCCACAGTTGGCACCTAACAATTTACTCTGGCCCAGGGAATTTGGCTGTTGATTTCAAACAAATGCATCCTGGAGGCTTAAGACCAGAAATAGTTTGATGTGATTTATGCTTCGTACTTTCTCATAACACGAAACCTAAAAAGCTAAAAGACATTTTGTTATTGCTAGGCATTTGCTGCAATGTGACTGCAAACAAAAAGTTCTAGCAGTCAGCTTGGGGTTTTGGGGACACGGCTAGACACAATTGGTCTCCCGATAATATTTCTTATGCTCTGGTGGGAGCGTGTTCTGGGCTATGGCTGTTGTCACTGAAGCTTACAGACATACAATGATTGCTAATTGTCAAGATGGTGGCCACGTGATGGTTACTTTTCCCCAGACTATATTGTATTGAAAATTGCAGCCCCAACATTCATTTTAGTTAAACAGGAAGAGTTGATGGGCCAATTTCTTACTTCAGGCACCTTCAAGAGTGTGAATGTTGCAGGGTTTGTTGAGTGGGAGACTGGCTGTATTGAGGAAGGTTGACTCCAAGGTGTCTAAACTACCTCATGATAGATCAGTTTTATGGGAATGGGCAAAAAAACATATTACAGATAAGTGTGGACTCCACCTTTCCGTCTGTCAATGTGTGTGGAGGGGATTCTGCTCCTCTGCATACTCAGTCTGCTTTCCTCAAGAGCCTGTGGTAACCATATAGGTCCATTGTGTTTGGGTTTGCGGAATAAGGAATGGGGTGGAAAGGCATGGAGGGGTCTCCCCCAGATTCTTCTCCACCCCATTCTACAGGGAAAAGAGTATACATTAGTACACTCAGGGTATGAAACTACCTGCTGCAGGACCCACACTATCCAGCAGACATAGCAAACCCTGAGGCAGAAATGGATGCTACAACAAGGGGACAGTGCACAGAGACTGAAGAGTAGAAACCCTCGCCACTTTTGTGAGCATTCAACTCTGCCCGCTGTCCTTGGTGGAAAAATTCAGAGGAAACTCTTTGAGAGAGTTATTCCCATCTAGAGAAGAAAATAGCACTTCAAATGGGTTTGCAGTTTGATGCAAGAATTTACATAGCAGTAATGTGTGCCATCCTCACTTTTCATCTATCTGTCTAGAAATTTAAATTTAAATTGTAGACAGGCATTTGCATTGAATAACAAATACAATATGCCATAGAACCAGAGAAGATAAAGATGTGAGACTGATTAGATCCCACATCTTTTCTCTGCCAGTGCAGGCTTGTTTGTTGTTATATGCTTACTTCTGCCAAGCCTATATTTAATGTGCCACATGGCTATTTCTTCTTTCCCTAAGAGATTATTCCACTGTCAGGAAGAGTCCTTTTCATTCAGTTGACACTTTCTCTTTTCTAATTTCATATCACTGCCTGTTATAACTCCTTGCATTATCTTAAATAATTCTTGATATCATACACAACAGCTTTAGTAGATGTGCCCATCCCCTTCGAAAGGTCACTTTGCCAAACACTATATATTTAACTCTTAACCTATTTAACTGTTGCTCTTCTTTAAAATCCCTCCAATTCCTTTCCTGTAAGGAGTTGCCCACAACAGTAAAGAACTAGTGTAGGTGTAACAGTCAGGTTGAATCACAACCATACAAGGCAGATCTTGATTGGTGCCTCTCACCTGCAACATGAAAGCACACCGGCAGTTGCCCATGGACAAGGAACGTTACTAACTTTCCCAGTGATGAAATTGATATTGCAATTGTTTAAAAAATCACAGATTATATTTTATAACTATTGATAAATGCATCCAGTATTGCCTAAAGTGCCCGGTATAGGGGCAAAATACATCTCCCAGGGTGCTTTGCAAACAACTCCTAGAATATCCAAAGAATCACTGTCAAAAGAATGTCTCAGCACACTATTCTGAAAAATTGCTTACTTGTTCATTTTTACCATATAATTATAAAATAAATCAACTGGAATATAAATAATGCACTTACATTTCAGTGTATGGCATACAGAGCAGTATAAACAAGTCAATGTCTCTATGAAATTTTAGTTTCTACTGAGTTTGCTAGTGCATTTTAAGAAGATTGTTGTAAAACTAGGCAAATATCTGGGTGACTTGAGGTACCACCTGGAAGACCTCTGCATACTCCCAGGGGTACATGTACCCTTTGCTGAAAACCACTGCTATAGATTCTCTCTCTCATAGATATAATAATATATATTCATAGCAATTCCCAATTATAGTTAAGCTTGTCAGAATTTGATTTTTAAATAATTTCTATGAATAATATTGGTATTTATATTAAGCATTTTATTTATATTTGCATTATTGTGTGAAATTATGAGAGGTCAGACAAGAGTTATGTGGTCACAGTAGATGTTGATATTCATCTAGTTAAAGCTTTATAACCATTAAAAGATAAATTGTTAATATCAGATGTCAAAATATAAAAAGTAAATATCTTTAAATCAAATTCTAATATGTTTTCAAGTAGCATTTCTCTTATTTTGCTTTTCTGTAAATTTCTGTTCTCATCAATGGAAATGCATTTTCATCAGAAACAGTGATTTCCCAAAATTTATAACTTGGGCCTTTTTTAAAACATTGTGAAAGTGAATTTAGTGAATGATACCATAGATTTTGAATCTTGAAGATTGGTGAGATTCATTTGAAAGACTTTGGGGAACCAAGATTTTTTTTAAACCCCCACAAAAGTATAAATACTAACGTAAGAGCTCTTGATATAAAGAGAATAGAACACAGACTAACTTTTTAGAGTTGCAGATTTGATTTGCAAAGATTTAGAGAAAAACCAGATTAACTGTGAAAAATAAAATTACTGCATTTTCCATGCAGTATATTTTTAAACACTCCCTTGATATTTTATCGGACCTGAAGAATTCTGCCCATCATAAAAGGGTATCAGAGGAAGAATGAATTAACAGAAACTATCACTCTTTGGGTATGTCTAGACTACATGCCTCTGCCGACAGAGGCACGTAAAATAAACTACCTGATATAGTCAATAAAGCGGGGATTAAATATCCCCAGCTTCATTAAAATAAAAATGGCCACCTCACTGTGCCGGCTCAGCTGATTGTCGGCACAGCGCAGCAGTCAAGATGCGGATCAGTCGACAGGGGAAGCCTTTGTCGACCACTCCCTTATGCCTCGTGAAACGAGGTTTACAGGAGCAGTCGACAAAGGCTTCCCCTGTCGACCAATCCGCATCTTGACTGCCGCGCTGTGCCAACAATCAGCTGAGCCGGCACAGCGCGGTGGCCATTTTTATTTTAATGAAGCCGGGGATATTTAAATCCCCGCTTCATTGACTATATTGGGTAGCCTATTTTACATGCCTCTGTCAGCAGAGGCATGTAGTCTAGACATACCCTTTAGGAGCCACTGACCTGATACAACAACAGATGTTTAAAGTATTTTAATGAAATGGTCATTAAATCGTTAATTGGATTCAGTGGCCCAGAATTTCCGACTAAGATTCAAGTGTTGCATGAGTCACAAGCAAGGTAGAGTTTTTTGTACTGAAAACCCCATAAAGCCTCAGAGGACATATTTTTTGAGAACTCTTCCTTCTAAGTCAGTACTGGATCAATTAACTGGCCTGATTTCGAGCATACTATGCTGTCTTTCACATGAGTCATAAAACTGAGGTCTTGACCCTGGTGATCATAGTAGATTCCATGACATTTGCCACAATAGTATGAGTGTTATCACTGGTGTCCTGGCCAAATTCCAATCTGGGCAATTACATTCAGTCTTACTGAAGCCCCTTCACTATGTCAGTTCAATATAGCACAGTTCTTTACTTTTTGTCCCAAAATCATAGAATCATAGAATACTAGGACTGGAAGGGACCTTGAGAGGTCATCGAGTCCAGTTCCCTGCCCTCATGGCAGGACCCAGTACTGTCTAGACCATCCCTGATAGACATTTATCTAACCTACTCTTAAATATCTCCAGAGATGGAGATTCCACAACCTCCATAGGCAATTTATTCCAGTGTTTAACCACCCTGACAGTTAGGAACTTTTTCCTAATGTCCAACCTAAACCTCCCTTGCTGCAATTTAAGCCCATTGCTTCTTGTTCTATCTTCAGAGGCCAGGAAGAACAAGTTTTCTCTCTCCTCCTTGTGACACCCTTAAAATGTATAAGGTGGCTGTGGTCTGTTACATGGTGGTAGGTAAAGTGATCTTTGTATGTAACAAAATACAAAATACTTTAGGGTCCCTCTGAATGAAATGTGTTCACTTGTTTGCTCTCTGTACTTTACTATATATTTTAAAGAGTTTGTCTGTCTGCATGATTAAGAACTCTTCCTAAATTATAAGAGCTAGGACCACCAAATTCAGCTTCCTCTGACCATAACTTAAAGCAATATAAGGGCTTGGTTGTGCATCTGGAATGGAATTGCTTCTCATAAAACCAAACAGAAAAGAGACAGAATTACCACATCTAGTACAATCCTCACAATCAACATAACTGAGTGAATGTTGAAAGAGACTGAACCAAGAGGAACTAAAAAATAGGATGAACTTGGAATAGGATTGCTTCTCAATAAATGATACAGAAAAGAGATAAAATGGAGAAATTTGGAGTAGTGCTCCGTTTTGGTACTACCAGGCAATGTTGGGTAAATCTGATAGTTTTGTGTAACCAAAGCAATAAATAATTATAAAAGGAACTTACAGGATAAATGCAGAACCATCCAAGCTGCCCCATAGCATTATTTTGTGTATTCCTTCCTTCTTCTCTCCCATTATCTGATGTTGTTGTCTCCGGAGTCTTGTCTTGTGGTACTCAATTTAGGGCTCAAATGTGCTGGCCTGGACTGGGAGCAGGGTGAAGTGTGTCACCCTTGTGGAATCTTAAGGAGGTATTGTGAGATCTGTCTCTCCTCCTGGTGCACCTAAGTTGGTACTGGCCATTATCTAGACTTCAAGGCATACCCACAGGTCTGAGTTCAAGGAATGCAAGGAAAGCATCTTGGACTGAAAAGTTGTTGGGAGCTTTATTATGACTCCTCTGGCCAGTGAGTTTGCCCACTGTCTTACAGCTCTATTGTTAATTCTTTCAGCAAGCTGCTATGAAAAATGTGTTACAGTCTTTTCAGGAAAGGGAGGTTGGATTCGTCTCTCTAGACCTTTTGACAAGGAGAGTCACAAGGCACAAAGTCCCAACAGCATTTCCCTACTGTTTAGACTTGATTTGGTTTGTTTCTCATTGAGATGTTTATGGTAGCCTGAGACACAACAGCAGTTTGGCTAGGGTGCTATTGCTGACAAGCAAAAGAAAAGCTTGTATTGGCAAAAAAGAAAAGAGATTCCAGCAATTCTTAAACACATAGGTCCACTGTTTCCTTAAGAAATCATCACTTCAAAGAAGAGTGCCAAATAACTGTAATATCATTTCCTCCACTTGGAGGAAGGTGACACAGAAAAGCCAAATCCAGATGCTGTTGGACCACAAGTCTGGTGGCTGGCCTTTCTTTTGGAACTGAAATGCATTTCTTTAGGTCAGGAATGCTCTTCTGCTGGCATTAGATGGGTTTACCCTCTTTATTCATGCTGGACGGTCCAGCAGCAAAAGATATGATAGGCATTGAGCTGTGTGTTGGAGTGTCTGACATTGTCCTTATATTAGTGTACTGGGTAACTGTGAGACAAACAGATGCTGGGTGACAAAAAGTATGTCTAGACTACATCCCTCTGTCAGCAGAGGGATGCAGATTAGGCAGGTCGACATTGTAAATGAGGCAGGGATTTAAATATCCCATGCCTAATTTGTATAAAAATGGCCGCCGTGTTTTGCTGACTCAGCACTTTGTCGGCAAAAAGCGGCAGTCTAGAGGGGGCTCTGTCGAGAAAGAAAGCCTTTTTCAACAGATCCCTTATGCCTCCTGCAAGGAGGTTTACAAGATCTGTCAGAAAAAGCTTTCTTTCTCGACAGATCCTCCTCTAGACTGCTGCTTTTTGCCGACAAAGTGCTGAGTCGGCAAAACGCAGTGGCCATTTTTATGCAAATTAGGCGTGGGATATTTAAATCCCTGCCTCATTTGCAATGTCGACCTGCCTAATCTGCATCCTTCTGCCAACAGAGGGATGCAGTCTAGACATACCCAAAGAGAGCAGAAAGAAAGACAAAGAGAAGGATGAAGAGATCTGGGTGCTAGAGAGGGACAAAAATAGAAAAATAGCATGGGACAAAGAGCAATGTTAATGTGGTGATGCTTAAGTAGCCACAGAAACTCTACTGTTCTCAAACCTAGCAAATACTAACACCCTGTTAACATCATCTCAAAGAACAAGTACAGCGTGCAGGGGGAAAAGATAGACACTGAAGGAGAAGGTGTAAAGGCCTAAAGGAGGGAGAGTAAAATTTATATTCATCATGCCAGCACTGTATGAACACTCAGGCTACGTCTAAACTACAAAGATTTTTCGAAAGAGGATATGCAAATTCTGTGGGAATTTGCATATTTTCTTCCGATCGCATTTTCAAAAGAGGATCTTTTGAAAATGAAAGGAGTCTGGACGTAGTTTTTTTGGGAAAAAAAACCCGTTTTTGAAAAAAACTGCTCTTCCTAAAAAAAGGAGGTTTACGCAGTTTTTCGAAAAAGTGTTTTTTTTCTGAAAAAAACACAGAAGTGCAAGTGAAAATCTTGCATGGCAAACAGTGTAAAGAAAAAAAATACATTTGGAAAGAACATTTTAAGACAGTGAAGTGGGCATGAATCTAATCTACTCTACTGCATTTATACTGGCCATATTTTCAGGAATACAATTACATGCTTGAGAATGAATGGATGAATTTTATCCAACTGAAATTTACACATGAGAGTGAACCAATATCTGAAATAAATTGATCCTCACCTTCTTAGTTTATCCTAGTTCTAACTTGCATACATTTCAAATTATACCTCTCTTCACAGAGAATTATACCATCTTCTGTTCACTCTAGCTTCAGATCTCCTATTTGTTGTCTCAGAGTTACCAAGCCTGTCTTAATTTCCTTGCTTACCTGCAATAGCCCTAACACACCCCAGAAGGCTTTGGGTTCTTCTCCAGTACAACTGACAGGCACAAAGCCTTTGAGGCGGCATTAATGTTGCTAATGTCTAGGATGCAGTGGATGGAAAACAAACAGATTTAGGAATTCAGTACAGTACTGGTGCTACAAATGGAAGCAGGGAGTAGAATATATATATAGCAAAACAGTAGGAAAAAACTCTGAAGAGGGAAGGACTGGAGAATGCACAAACTAAAGTTTGGAGGCAATCTCTTCTCTCCCTTGGAGAATCCTGTGTCTTGAGTATATTGTCTGGTATCACACAGAACACCTTTGTATATAAAATTTGATGCATAATTACACTAAATAGTGCAGATTACCTCTAGAGAGAACCAAGGTAAATATGATATGGGGAGCATATTATAGAAAACCTGAGAGAGGTGACAAACAAAACCACTGGCAGAGATTTCAAATTAATTTAAAAGCAGCTCTGTCTTTGCAAGTAATTGAAAACATGTCCAGCTCTTATAGCCTTGTAACAGCCTGCCATTCCCACTACGAGACAATGCCAAAACACCCCATAAGGTATCCTGACCAGTCACATGACTTTTAATACCCACATGATGGCACTAAAATGGCCTATTAGATTTACAGTGTCATTAACCTTCCAAAATAAAATGAGAGTCTGCTCTGGCGCAAAAAAAAAAAGAAAAAAAAATCTGACTGCCGTTGGGTTTCGGGTAACCAGTCCGTGAGGAAATGCTGACAGGGGTCACTGTGGCATAATCTTTCATTCAGCCCCAAAGCTGTCACATCCTCCCCAGATGTCTGAAACATAGATATAAATTTTCATTATCCAGCAGTACAGGGCCAGAGGTACACCAAATGAATTTTTTACCAATCAAATTATAGCTCATTGCCAGATTAAGTGTAAACACTAATTTTGTGAAGTTTTCTGGTGGTCATTTATCTACAGGCTGGCTGAAGTAGCACTGCTGAAGTAGTAGCAATGCTGTGAAAAAGAAGGCTTTCTAAATCAAATTATTGTTTTTATAATTGTGTTGTGGACACAATAAAATTGAATAAAAATAAATGTTATTAAGGAGGAGCTGTGCCTTATACTATGGAACATGAGCCTTCAAAATCATTTTAAGAAAAGTAAAAGGGAAGGCATTTTAAAAAAAAACATAAAAAATATCAGTTATAAACAATATAGAGTCTAGGATTTTCAAAGGCGTTTGATGCAAATTCAGCAGGATTTCAGTGTCTACATCCCTGAGTCTCTTTTGAAGTCCCAGCCAGTAACTCACTATTTTACTACAATGAATATAACACATTTAATCTCAGACAACGTTGTCCTATTGAAACCAGGATGTTAAAAAAAGAATAGCCTTTCTTGCTTATATTTTTCACAATACAGTGAGGAAGCATTGTCTTGAAGTTACAGAAAAAAGGCAGAAGAAATTAATTCCATTCCTAGCTTTGACACTGACTTACTTTCTGACCATGTGGATGAATTAAATAACTTATCTATGCTCATTTTCCCCATGCACAAAGATGTTAATATTATCTTACATCATAGGGAAGCTGAGATACAGAAATCATTAAATGTTTGTATAAAACTTTAGGACCCTCAAGCATTATAGAAATGCAAAGTCTAAAACATTATCTAGTCTATTATCTTCAAGTTTGGGCTTTACCAAATACCCTTCATCTAGGAAGACCACTGTCACCCTAATGAACTCTATTTTGGTGAAAGATAAGTCCTAGGTTTCATAGCTGCCCTAGGCATTCTTGATGAGAGTTCAGAGGCTACTTCTTGTGTCAGAAGAGGATATGGGAATTCTGAAGCAAAAGATGTGGGCTTGGCGTGACCTTTGCATCATGCTCCTGTGCTGATATTTCACTGGACAGAAATTTCACACTGATACAAGAGTCTGAGCTCCAAATAAGTACAAAGTTTTGGGTATGATTATGGATACACAGCATCCTTTTCTATCAGCCTTCAACAACAAGAGCATATATATCTTATGGGAAATTCATTTGCAAGTGGGAATGGGGAGGGGAGTGAAGAGCATCATCTGAAAGGAATGAATAACCTTCAGCTCTTTCTGTCATCATTCGGAACTGAGAGCTTTAATCTGGTAAGATTCCTTTGGTAACAGGGTTTTCTGGATACAAGGAGGCAGATCTCTTGATATAGCACTCTACAAAAGACCTCCTCTGTATCTTGGAATAAAGCAGTACAGACAGAGCCACACTGGCCAATGGAAGAACAGCACATCCAAAGCTGCTTATTAATTAATTCATGGAAACGAAAATGGGCAAGCCTTCTATAAATAAGCCCACTCTGGAATACATCCCTAGTGCCCAGAGAATCCTGTGATAAGCCTGTGATTATTATTTTAAAAAAATCCCACAAATATCCTAAATACTATATAATCAAATCCATGAAATTGTGTTGGTTTGCTTTAATTTTTTTTAAAATTGCACTAGATAGCATCTGTGATAAAGATTGTGTTGCTTTTCTCATCTGAGACTCTTCCTCAAACAGCTAAAAACAATTAGGATAAATAAGTAGGCATAGAGGTCAACTCTACAAACAATTCTGCGGAAATTAGATACCTCACAGGCTCTCAAGCTTTCCAGACTGTCGTAGCCCTTTCAGAAGTCTGATTTGTCTTGAGTACCCTCAAGTTTCACCTCACTTAAAAACTAGTTGCTCATTAAATCAATCATAAAACCACGAAAGTGTCACAGCACACTGTTAATGAAAAATTGCCCACTTTCTCATTTTTACCATATAATAATAAAATAAATCAATTTGTATATATTGTACTTACATTTCAGTGTACAGTATAAAAAATGGTATAAACAAGAAGTCTGTATGAAACTGTAGTTTATACTGACTTTGCTAGTGCTACGTAGACTATTGTAAAATTAGGCAAATACTTAATTAAGTTGATGTACCACTGGAAGACCTTTGCATACCCTTAGGGTATATGTACCCCTGGTTGAGAACCACTGGTTCACTGGATAGTCACTTTAGTTCTTTTACCACTGAATGAATAGATGTGTGTTCAAAGTTCTCTCAGAAATCTGATTAGAAAGATTTTCAAAGTTCCTAAATAGCATTTGTGGTTTCATCTTTTTTCCCTTGTTGACTTGACCTTGCATTGCAGATCCACCACAGGATTGGCAAAAACTAACAATTTTCTTAAAAAGAAATGCCTAGAGTATTTTTTGCCATTTTAGGATGAGTTGTGTAGAAAAGACTCTATAGAAATGCCAAAATGTGGCATTCCTGGCATGTGAATGTCATTCTTTAGAACCGTTAATCATCTGCATATCATCTAATGTCATCACTAAGGAAGGAAATGGAACAACATAAAACCAGATATCTATCTATTATGCACTATAATTTGTGCATTCATCAGTCTGTCAAGCTGTAAATCTAGTAGTTTAAAACACATTTTTGGATATTTTGATGTATAGCAGGAGGACATTAACATGGGATGAATTATAGCAAATAGACATTATGAGCAGAGTTAGAATACAGTTTTAAATAGTTATAGTGACCAACACTATAGTTAAGATTCAGAAGGGGTTTGGGTTCAACCAGCTTTTTCCCCAGTCAATCACACTGGCTCAAAATAACCCTTCCAGACTGAACTTTCCAGGTATGGTCTCCCTCTGACAGTGAGTGTTGATCATATGGGAGCAATCAGCAGATTTGAATTAGAAAAAAGCAGGAAACAATCATTTTGGGGATTTAGGAAGTGGTCCAGTTTATACCATAGTCAACGAGAGCTTATTGATCTCATTTGGTACTGGATTGATTCTTTGCTCTCTACTCAAAAATGGCGATACTTGAAAGTTCCACGGTGGGCCCATGAGGGCTTATGGAGGACTGTTTGCTAGTCCAGTATGACATATTAATCTTTTAAATGGATGGAGAGATCAGTCGTTAAAAATGGCAAGCTGAATATGTGCTTAAGGGCTATTCCTAATGATTCAAATGCTTCAGCTACCGTGGCTCAGAAAAATACATTACTCTTGTATCAGTGGCCTATGACCTAAGAAATCACTACATAAGGCCAAAATGGATAAACCATAATGGTCTTTGGTCAGCAAATCAGCTTTAAAAATATCCATGTACAGTTGGCATTTACATGAAATGAATTTAAAAAACACTCTTTAAATGACGGAGAAAGGAAAGGAAATTAATACCGGTAACATTGATTGCAATACTAGCCACAAATAAGCAAGGAAACTGAAAGTTAAGCTTGATATAACTCAGCGTTTTGAGGCTACCATAAATACCAAAAAACTCCAGAATACAAAAAAAATCCACTGAAACCAGAAGGATGCTTTCCATCACATATGTGATCTTTGGATCAGGCCAATATTACATCTAAATTTACAATCCCTTTAATGATAAATGTATGCTCCACATAGCCTTCTACTGAGTTATCATGAGAACTCTTTGTTGAACACTGCAAAGAACTGGTCAGGCTCAGAACAGAGAAAATGTAGCAGCACAGGATAATTTTTTTAATTTGATTACAAAAAAAGCGGTAAGCAAATTGCGGCCCGATCCAAAACCCCACTGAAATCATTCTGGTGTTTTCCATCATTGGCTTAAATGGGCTTTGACTCAAGTCAACTTTCAGATGTTTGAGTTGATTTTGTCAATATGAACCAATGGCTACGAGACTCATATCCCTATTTATACAAAAGAAACGTTAATCGTCACTCTGCTACTTTATTGATACATATTAGTTCTTTCTTTCAGTCAGGAAAATAATGGCAACTTCACCATCCAACAGAGCAATTCTGCAAATTCTACTCTATAACTCAAGTAAAGAGATCTGTATTACTATGTATGTACAGTGCCTCAGCTGGTAACCCTTTATATCTAATGAAAGAACATCACAACACACGTACATTCATGATGCAGGACAAAAAATAGTGATGGTTATTACATTTTGCCATTCTACAAAGCAGAAGGATGTTGTGCTAGTTAATATTTTACAGAGACTGCCATTAAAAAGGGATATTTATAAAAACATAACATTTGCTATTATTATGGCATCCACTGTATGTAAGAGAGGAAACACCACAAATACTAAAGTAAGCATAACCAGAGCTGGAGATACATGTCTCATTTTTCATGACATCCACTGTACTTTACTGTTATTGCATGATCTTCCCATTTATACTGTGGGATTAATTACACAGCCCCTCAATATAATCTACTTCCTCTTCCCTATATACTTAGCACAGGCCCACAACATGTGCATGAATTCAGTTTCTACATGGTTGGCCATAGGGTGAATGCCTGCTTTGAGGCAAATAATTTAACAATAACATTTAGTTAGAATTAGTAAATTCATGAGATTCCATTGCTGAATAAGTCCTTCTCTTATGGCAGATCCTTTGTCAAATATATCATCTAGCTTCAAAATTTGTTAATGTATTTATTCGAGTATAAAGTTGTGGAAGGAGTGGTTATCGCATAACTGGGTATCATAATTTTGATGGGAGCTGTGGACCATCAGCACTTTTGAAAATAAGGTCAACCTTATTTAGAATCCTAAACAAAGGTTTTGGGGTTGCATTGTAGGAATCTATTTTTTAAAAATATCGGTCAATGTTCCTACAGGTCAGTACCAGGTTCTTCCTGAACACAAGTCCTAGCCCATCCATGAACTTTTGCTGATGTTTTCATTTCTACCTCAAGCATGAAAAGTCACAGAGTTACCCTGGAATCTTACCATATATTTAGGCCAGAAACATGTTTGGAAATTACTATAGATGTTTTTGTAATGTTCCAGCTCCAGCACAGACTGAAAATTGTTTTTTGCAGTCCTTCCAAAATATGCTATATGGAAACCACAACAAACTTCTCTTGAGAGAAAATTTAACAGCAAAAAAACGTGATCTTTCAAAACTTGAAAGCATCAAAGAATCTGAATATCATAAACTGGAATACAACTTCAGAATGTGAGCCCAAGACTGGAGAGACAACTGTTTTATTTAAATAGGCAGCAAAAGGAATTTAAATAAATTTTGGCTAGTGCTCTATTGTTGTTATGTTCCTGAATAAAATTTTCCCAAATATGTATATTTAGAAATAAAGGGTTTGCTCCAAAGACCATTGAAGTCACTGGAAAGACTTTCATTGACTTCACTGGGTTTTGCACTAGCCCCATAAACTTTAAACTCTTGGGATTAGAACTGCATCTTCTGATGTATGTGGACATTCCAAGCCTACTAAAATACAATTATTATTAAAAACAACACCAAAAACAATGCTAAAATACAAAAACAGTATGTTATCTAATGGTTCCAATAGATAACAAAATGAAAACCCTTACTGACTAGCCTTTCCCAGCTTATCATCTAGGTCTCCCGCTAGCTCCCCACAATTCCCAAACTGGTTTTAACATGCTCTAGATTATATACAAAGCCCTTAAGCATAAGTCAATTTTAAAGCATTTCTCAACCTTTTGTCACCTTATGTTCCTTTCACATCATTCTGATAGGTCAACCATTTCCTGGCCTGCTTGCAATAACTGGGTGCATTTTTCATATTTTGAGCTTGTAAATAATTATTCTCCATAATTGCCGATTTATCTTCCATTTCCCAGTCAAGATTAGAAATGCCAAATCATTTCCTGTTTTCTACATCTAAATGAAAGATGAGAATATTTGATACAGGTTTTCATTAGATTTTAATTTTGAAAAAATTGCCTTGTGGCTTCTTTTGATGGATATTATATAATGATTCCCCTATAGCATCATATTATGTAAACGTTATATGGTAGTATCTGTGTTTGTTGTTTTGTTGTTTTGGCAAACAAGATTATATTATGCATATATTTGGCTATTGCATTTTAATGAAATAAATTTGCTTGTTGTTTGGAAGAGTCTTTATCTACTATATATGTGAGAGAGTTTGTCTGTCTGTGAGCGAGTCTTGTTTGTCTGTCCATACATCTGTTTGTTCAAGAACTCCTCCTAAACGGTAAGAGTTAGGAGCATCAAATTTGCTATGCAGCTTCCTCTTACCATAACTTAGAGCAAACTTAATGCAAGGTAAGGGTTTGGTTGTGCAGTGGGGCTGAAGTTTCCCCAATTCATACAGGGATGCCTACGGGGATACCTAAAGAGAACTTCTCCTAAACAGTAAGAACTAAACCCACCAAATTTGGTATAAAACTCCCTCTTACCATAACTTAAAGCAAGTTATGGGTTTGATTGTACAGGGATGCATAAAACCAGATAGAAATAGAATCAATGGGCAAGTGAAAGGAGCTAGCTGGAGGGTGCTTCTCAGGACTGCCCCAGCCTTAAGCCTTCCCCCCCACCCCAGTCACTCTTCAGGGAGGGCGGGGAACTGCAGCTCCTCCCTATTCATATGGGGACATTGCTGGCTGTTCCCCTTCATCAGGGAGTGAGGGGAAAGTGCACAATTTGCTCCATTACTAATTTTGGCTGAGGAGCGCAGGGGGCAGACGAACCTGGACCTGCTGGCCAGGGACATGCACCCCTTCCCCAGAAAGGAGAGAATAGATAAAAAGGACATTAAATGACACTGATGAAAGTGGAAAAAATAAAATTTTCTGCTGACAAAACCTCATATCAAACCTGTTTTTACTGTGTTTTACTTCCTGTAAAATATATTATTGCTCAGCAACTTAAAGATAGATAATGGGGACATGATTATTACTCCAGAAAGCGAACATGTTCATATCAGCAATTTGCTTTAATTACTGAATACAGCTCGCATCCTATCTATAAGATATTTTCTCCATCACATGTACTTACTTCATTTTCACTGTGACAGAAAATCTATGCACTAGTAGATAAGGTTATAACCTGTCTGTTGCATTTTACAATGACAGGTGTATAACTTTAAAAAGCTGAAATGTAAATACTCTCATTCAGATCAAAGGTCGGTCAAGTTAGGTTTATGGTACATTTTTTTCCAAGGGTATGGAAAGCATTTTAGCTGCTCTGTAAAGAATGGCTGTTAACACTAAGAAAGTATAATGGGACAAACATCAAAGCATACGATACACTGAACAAACTCTGAAGATGGGTCAGTCAATTATATGTAGAACTATTGTAACCATATTCACATAGCAGACAAGCAGAAACATTCACCCTTTTGTTGGCTGCAAAACACCCCAAACATTGAAACAATATTAGAGTCCGTCAGAATGATTTAAGTCTTAACTCAAATAATTTGTGATCACAGTCATTTGTCAGGAATGTAACATTTAGCCAATTTCAAATGATAATATTTAAGTCAGAGGGGAAAAAATTATGCTGTAATGCCATGATAATGTTTCCACTGACTTCAAAGAGAATTGGATCATCCTATTAGGCCTGAATTCAGGAAAGCATCCCTGTTCTGAATAGCACTTCAGAACATGCTTACGTGTCACTGAAGCAAATTTCAGTGCTCATTAAGCAGAGAAGTGTGATCCTTAATCAGGGCCTTAATTGGTGCATCTATATTGCATTAAAAGACCTGAGACACTGCTGCAGCTGGCTTGGGTTGTACGGATATAAAATTATAATGTAGATGTTCAGACTTGAATTGGAGATTTGCCTCTGAGACAGGAGAGGAAGATCTCAGAGCCCAGGCTCCAACCCAACAGTATACACTACTCTTTTTAGCCCCGCAGCCTGGACCTCAGGGAGATCAAGTCAGCTGACCTTGGTTCTGAGATGTAGTGCTGCAGGTTTTTTATTTTAGTGTTGACATACCAAAGCAAGAAAGCAAGAAAGACAAATAAAATTCCTTCTAGTAACTAAATATCTGGTTTTGTCAATGATTACTGCAAAAGGGCTGATAAAATTCTACAAATATTTTTCCCCAGTACCTAGATCTATTTGTATAGACAGTACTTATTTGTTTCTGTTTAGCTGAGTTACAAGAATGAAACAGTAGCACAACTCCTTTTGTCATTGGCTCTTACTTATGGCAGTATTTCACATTTCAACCTGTTCACCATATGTGTGTACACTTTCGCTTTCTGTGCCACTAATTGCTTCTTTTTGACAATACCATCTATATGTGCACACCATATTGCTGTTTTTATCACTCTAAACCTATTAATGCCCAGACTTATAGTTCCCAGAGGATTTAAAATTAACCAGCTCTCTAAATATTGTTCATGTCTTTCAAAAACTCCTGTCTTTTAGAGCCTGACTTGGGTTGTTTATAATTGGTTTGCTATATTTCATTCTTGAAGGCCCGCAGTCTTAACTTTTGAAAGTATAGCTCAACAAAATTTATGAGTGATATTAATATCCAGGAGAGGCAAAACTTAGAAAAAGTAAACAATTCTTTTGGTCTTTGCTGTTTGCTTACCTAGGGTCAAAATCTGCCCTCAGATATTCATGTGCAACTCCCATTGACTTCAATGGGCCCCACACACACAAGCATTTGAGTAAAGAATTTGGCCTCAGATGACTTAAGAGGTTTGTCAGTCTAACTCCCCAAAAGAACACTGAACATTTCTATAGGATATTGCACTCTCAGGTTTTCTTTTCATTTTATTGTGTGCTATACACAGATATATATCAATCTATTTTAGAGCTATTTATTAAATGCTGTTCAGAGAATACTGCAAGAAGTTAACTGAGAAATCTTAGCTCTCCATGATTGGTTACCTAACAAGGAGCTTAAAGCAAGGCACTGACAAACTGTCCCTAAATTGCAAGGAGCAATGCAGTGCTGATGACAAAAGCACAGCAAATGAAAACAGTCATGCCATTTACTAAAAAGACAATTCTTAGGGATATAGAGCCCACCGAATGCCAGCTGTTGGACAATCCCATTCCTAAGGGAATAACAGTGATGTTATCAGCATCTAGACGCTTTTCACTAATTCCACTCTGTTTTACTAAGAGAGATAAAGAATGTCAGCATTGTAACCACACAGAGCACATGGAAGCCAAGTGACAGATAAAATCATAGTGGTCTCTTGGTATGTTACAGCTTCAAATTACCACAAAACGCTATCATCAAAAAAAATGTTAAACTAAAGTAGCTCTATGTCAAATTATAATCTCATTATGTCCTACTTGCTGAATGCAATATATTGGCAGAATACACACACACAAACACACACACAGAATATGTTTTAAAATTATTATCTGCTATAGATTCTGGGGTCATACTCACAATGTGGCCATGTGTAAAATTTTTAGAAGTGCTTAGGTGTCAGATTCACAAAGGGCATGTCTACATTAGGAAATTATTTAGAAATTATTAAAATCGACTTAACTCCCAATTTAACAAAATCGAAATAGCATGTCCACATGACAGGGAAGCCTCGAAATTAGTCCGAGGCAGGCTCCGATAATGTGGATGCGATACCTGGACTTAGAGTCCCAGGAAGAAAAGCAGGAGTATAGATTTCAAAATAAGTGGCCCGTTATTTTGAAATAATGGGTTTGGTAGCGTGGACGCTCCGCTTATAAATTTGAGCTAAGGGGGGTTCTTTCGAAATAACGCCCTCGTGTAGACCAGAGCAAAGGTACTTTGGTACATATGTAGGGAGGAGCCTAGTGGAATTTACTAAAGCATCCAAGGGCCGACTGATTTATTTTAAATTCTATGGGAATTAAGCACCTAACCTGCTTAGGTGCTTTAGTAAATTATATTGTGATCCAGATTGTCAAAGGCTTATGCAGGTAGACACACAGGGGGATTTTCTAAACAACAAGGTACATAATTCACATGAATCCTCTAGTCATTACTGAACTGGTTCAGATTTGTCCCAAAATGGCGGAAATTCTATGAGAACAACTCAAGATTTCATTACTGTGATGTGCCAATCTAAACCCTGGCTAATTCCGCATTGAACTGAACTCCAAATCTGATCTTAAATGACTCTGGAGCCAAATCTGAATGCCTTCTCAGCCCATCTCTAGTGACCATGTATGATATCTGAGAATGAACCTTTCATAGCATTTTGCAGATGAGTACTTTGGTATGGGGACATTATGGTGTGTGGTCTATTCAGTGTGCAAACTGTTCACTTTCATCTATGTTGAGCCTTTCACTTGACATTTGACCTTTCACTTGGCACTGTCCTGCCATTTCCTTGGTTTCACAAATTTTAGCCTCTCACTTGACCTTTGAACTGTAACATTTCACTTGACCTTTGATCTCATAAATTCTAGAAGCTCGTACATGTAATCGTGGAACAAATAAACAAAGCAGCTGGAAGAAGCTTTTCCAGAATGAAACCCAAGTGGAAGGAATATAGTGAGCACTGCACAACTCTGACAGACAACATTAGACCCAATGGAAATGTCCTTCTGTTCTGATGAAGACTGCCATATAATCACTATGAAGTATATTGTATTCTGTATTGCCTATATATCTTGGCTGATGTCTTTGTGTATGTGTATTGCTTTGTGACAGTGGCAAGGAAAACGGGATTAAACTGGTCCCAACTTTGCTGTATAACATGAAATATTACTCAAGAGATACTCATCCAGAGTTGTGAGCATATTAATCATGACCTCTAAAGTCCCATTCGGGTCTTATTAAATAAAGCCACCAAAATGAGTAGAAGCTCACAGCCCGAGGCTTTGACTCCACTTCATTATAAGAGGAATGAAGCAGAGCCCTCTTGTATTCTTACTTCACCTCCAGGCCCATCCTTATCCTATAGAACTTGAAACAGTAAGTGATGTTCAACTTTAGCTACAGCAAAGCTGCAGCTCTGCTATAATAACTTATTCAACACCTACGGCTTCCATACATTTTTCTCAGCCCTATAAACTAGGTTTCAGGACAAAGTAAGATAAAGAGCCCCATGATACCTCAGCATAATGAGATAATAGTCTCAGCTTGCAACAGTGCAATCAATACAACATCCTAGAGCAGTTCATACACACACACCTGCAGACACTGTGACAAAACATGCATCCAAATTAAATTAACAACTTCAGAAAGCGAATGAATGTCATAAAGTATAGCAGAGCAAAAAGATCAGGTGCCATATGCAAGAGGGTCTATGCTAGCAGAAGTGTGTCATGTGACAATAAAGACTTACAGATGTTCTTAGAGTATCTGCGTTGCTGTACATTAATGATTTAGATTATAGATTTATATGTTTTGCCTTATGTGATCATTTTGGAGAACCTTCCAATGAAAGATGGAGACCTTTAATGCATGACTTGTGGCAGCGTTTCCAGCCTAGAGAATCCCAAACTTGCCAAGAGAGGACATAAGACAGAAACAGTGAGAGAGGACCAATGCATTGCAATTATAGAATTCCGTGGCATAGAATAAGCAGTGTGTACCACACATTCCCACTCTGCTCTTGTAGAGGCATATAATGATACCAGCAGCAGGAGCAGCTGATGTGTACAGTGTAACCATACATGAATATGAAGCACGAACATAGGAGGTAGGCAGAAGCATCATCTATCTTCCAATCTTTTGTAAAGGGGACCACGAACAAAAAGAACCTTGGGAACCACTGATTTACACTGAGATCTAATGTAATGAACCAGTTCATGCTGTCGCTTCACTTGAATTGAGTTTGATTTTGCATTTTGGAAGAGAACTATTTCATGTTCACACAAAAGAGACTGTGCAAGAAAACAACTGACTAGAAAGCATGATCAACTCTGATATTCCTTTAGTTCCATCAAAGGATTTGAAAATCAAGATGAAATTCTGCATGTCATACTAAACAATGATCATACCACATGGAAGGATGGCTACACAACATCTGATTTATCGTGAACAGATTTTGTATGTTTCTCAAACTTAATATTGTTTTGCAAAACTAACGAAGTATCTATGCTGAGCCTCCAAACATTGTGGCCTCTTACTCAGAATCATCCTTTGTGTCACAGGCAAGAATGAGATTCTTTTTAATGCAGTGAGAGACTATTTTGAGAAAAGGGCACATCAAATCATTCAAACTCCTCCTTAGGGACCTAACCTTGAAGAAGTTTCAAAGTCTGAATGTCCAGAAAGATTATGGTAGTTTTTCCTGGTAAACTTTATGGGTCTAATGCGATTTAATAATAAGAGTGTTCACTAGAGAATAATAATAATAATAAGTATTCACTAGATCTGTTTTCTGTCCTGGCCAAAATTAGAAAATAAAGAGGAGTAAGAAAATGAAAATTAGAGAGGAAACGGAAGTTAAACTTATTTAAAACCTTCAAAAATGTTCAGATTGAGACTTAGGTAGAGATTCGGGTTGGTTTTTGTTTGTCTGATTTACCCTGCTGGTAACAAAATAGAGTTGAGAATTTTTCAGATGGTTAATGGATGAGATGTGAGAAAAATGTAGTTCCTATAAAAACACAAATATTATTCATCTGATGAAACCCTAGGATAATGAGATCATCAAGACATGGAGAAATGCAATGAAATGAGGTATGTTCAGAGCAGTTATAAAAGGGATGAATTTGATCCATTTTATTTTAACTCATTTTAGGAATTAATTTGCCCACTCTCCACAGCAGAAGTTGCCTAACCCCTTGTTGTCATTGTAATTTTGCCCTAGCTTTTTCTGCATAACATTTATCTTCAGATAGATATGTTTCGCTGTTTACAATCTCTCATACATAGCAACTATTATGGGACATGTCCTGAAATCCTTGCTCATGCAAAACTCTTACTGACTTCATGGGAGTAAGGGTCAAGCATTTGCTGAAGTCAGTAGAAATTTTGTTTTTAATAGAATGGGGGCAGAATCAGACACTAAGAAAAACAGGATAGTGCCCAAAAGGACTTGAGACATCCAAAGCCTCCTCAGCCTCTTGCTTTGAACAGGGAATAACCATGGAAATTTGAAACACAGGATTCAGGACATATATTTTGATTAATCCGGGAAGATCATTTGACTTACAGTGCTGTGTGTGTGAGATTTTTCCACCAATAAGGATATATAGTAGCTAAGTATTATTATTTATTATCATTATTTTCTAATAACTCTTGTGATCAAGCATATTGGTAAGACATATCTTTCCCATAGGATAATGCATGCTAATTTTCCATCACCACAAAATACAAGCATTTTTCATTGGTTTGGTTCTGCTTTTCTATTAGGAAGTTTTTCACTAGAGTCAAGACATTGCACTTCACTTCATGGTGACAAGTATCAGAGTGGTAGCCGTGTTAGTCTGAATATGCAAGAACAATGAGAAGTCCTGTGGCACCTTATAGACTAACAGATTTATTGGAGCATAAGCTTTCATAGGCAAAGACCCACTTCGTCAGATGCATGTAGTGGAAATTACACTGGTCTACAATTTTTTAGAAGTCTGCTTCAGAGATAAAATGTGCTATTTATTATGTATTTTGATGTGCTGAATTCAAATATGACAATTAAAACAACTGATTGGCTACTGTTGCCAAGATATTTAAGTTTTTACATTTTACGTCTATGTATATTGTGTAGATAGTAGAGTTTTAATCATAAATTGTAAACCTAGCTCTTTTCATGTGTTTATGGTTGCTTTACATGATAATATTTCACCTGTCCTGTTATGTAACACTTTAAAAATCAGCAAAAGAGTTATATAAATAAAATTTATTATGAAACAAAAGGCAAAAAACTATTATGTACATAGTTTAGTCCTATTCAGTGTCTACTCGGCGCTTCTTGGCTTGTCTCTTGTATTCATTAAATGGAGCATCTCTTGTCACTGTCCAGCAATAGTCTGCAAGCATTGATGGGCTCCATTTGCCCTGATAGTGTTTCTCCATTGTTGCAATGTCCTGGTGAAATCGCTCGCCGTGCTCGTCGCTCACTGCTCCGCAGTTCGGTGGAAAAAAATCTAGATGAGAGTGCAAAAAATGTATCTTTAGTGACATGTTGCAGCCAAGGCTTTTGTATGCCTTGAGGAGGTTTTCCACCAACAACCTGTAGTTGTCTGCCTTGTTGTTTCCGAGAAAATTTATTGCCACTAACTGGAAGGCTTTCCATGCCGTCTTTTCCTTGCCACGCAGTGCATGGTCAGATGCATCATCTCAAAGAAGTTCATGAATCTGAGGACCAACAAAGACACCTTCCTTTATCTTAGCTTCACTTAACCTTGGAAATTTTCCACGGAGGTACTTGAAAGCTGCTTGTGTTTTGTCCATGGCCTTGACAAAGTTCTTCATCAGACCCAGCTTGATGTGTAAGGGTGGTAACAAAATCTTCCTTGACTCAACAAGCGGTGGATGCTGAACACTTTTCCTCCCAGGCTGCAATGACTGTCGGAGTGGCCAATCTATCTTGATGTAGTGGGAATCTCTTGCACGACTATCCCATTCGCAGAGAAAACAGCAGGAGGAGGATGGGAGAAAATGTGGGTCCTGTGACACTGATGGTTCAGGACCAGAAGTTTCATCCTCTTCCTCTTCCTTGTCTGACTCAAGTGAGAATGATTCTGGTGCATCAGGAACCGGCAGTCCTTCTCCGTGGGGTACTGGGCGTATAGCTGATGGAATGTTTGGATAATGCACAGTCCACTTTTTCTTCTTTGATACACCTTTCCCAACTGGAGTCACCATGCAGAAGTAACAATTGCTGGTACGATCTGTTGGCTCTCTCCAAATCATTGGCACTGCAAAAGGCATAGATTTCCTTTTCCTGTTCAACCACTGGCGAAGATTTGTTGCACAAGTGTTGCGGCATATGCGTGGGGCCCACCTCTTGTCCTGATCTCCAATTTTGCAGCCAAAATAAAGGCGATAGGCTTTCTTAACCATAGTGGTTATACTGCGCTTTTGTGATGCAAAAGTCACTTCACCACAAACATAGCAGAAGTTATCTGCACTGTTCACACAAGTACGAGGCATCTCTGCTCACTTTGGCTAAACAGAAATGTGTCCCTTTGCAAAATCAAACACTGACAAATAAGAGAGCACGACACTGTATGATTTCTAGAGCTGATATAGGGCAATTTGTTCAGCAGAGTGATGTAAGCTTCGTTATGATTGCATCATCCATGACTTCTAGGAATAACATGATGCAATTCATATCATGTATGACGCAATACCGGCTTCAGATTGCATCATTCATTGTTTTGCCTAAAAAGCTAGTACTGTCCAAACCCAGTCATAGATTTATTCATAGATCCAGTCAAAGATGTATTTTAGTCATTTCTGGTTTAAATTGAGATCCCTTCCCTTTATAACTCACTTATCCTCCGCCATTCCCAAGTCAAGGGTCGTATGTACTGACCCAATAGCATATCTTGAAAACTAGAGCCAATCAACAATTTTAAGTATCATTTTCTTTCTCAGTGACCCAGAATTAGTAAAGTTTGACTACATTTATTTCAGAAGCATTTTGGCTGTAGAGCAGTGTTACACTACATGCATCTGACAAAGTGGGTCTTTGCCCATGAAAGCTTATGCGCCAATAAATCTGTTAGTCTATAAGGTGCCACAGAACTTCTCATTGTTCTTGCACTTCACTTCCTGTCTCTAATCTTTAAGGAGCAGTTTACTGATCATTTGCTATCTATGGTAGTACAAAAAGGAAAGTAAATTATTTTGTTAAACTCACTATTTCTCTTCCAAAAGGCGATGTTTTATGGAAACTAGGCAAAAAGCAAGAGGTCCGTTTCATGCTAGTAAGGACAGGCTGTACCTTCCTTAACCAGGACTCTTTGGTCCGGCAACATTTGCAGGACCAGGGGTGTTCCTCTACCATAGGGTCCAAGTACAAGGAATGCAGGTTGTGGGACAGGAGTATGGTGGTGTGGGGGGCTGGAGACTCAGCTGGGAGCCCCATGTGGGATAGGAGGAGGCGGGGGGCGGGGGGTGCAGCGGAAAGTTCTGCCCACTGTGGCCAGGAGGCAGCAGCAGTCGGCGGTGGCCGCGGAGCTCCAGCCGTGGCCACAGCCAGGAAGCTCTGGCCCTGGCTGTGGAGCTCAGGGTCTGGCAGCGGCTGTGGAGCTCCAGCCCTGGCCGCAGCCACAGAGCTCCGGCCCCCACGGCAGCTAGGAACTTCAGCCTGGGGAGCCATGGCCAGCCAGGCAGCGGCGGTGCCAGGCTGGAGCCCTAGCAGGGGGTAGCAGTTCAGCACGGGACATGTTGGGAGAGACCTCCCCTGGTCTAGCAAATTCCCTCATTTGGGACCGGTCAGGTCCCGAGGGTGCTGAATGAAGGAGGTCCAACCTATATCTGAATACTATTTATCTCACTAAATATTCCTAAATATTCTCAACGTCTTTTGTGATTGTCAGTTTAACCCTAGAATAAATAAAGCACTTTTGCTCTGCACCACTAGGCCCAGAGCAATTAAGGCCAAAAAGCTGTGACACAAATTGGAACTATTAATTTTCTCAGTATTTATCATAAAAAAAATATCCCTTGGGAGGTGTGTACGCGTGCGCACATGCACACAGAATCTCTCTCACAGCTAGATTATAGACCAGTTTATTCAGACCTTTTGTATTAGTTATACACCTTGTAATGAACAATTAAAACAGACATACCTAAAGTAACCCATAATCTGAACTAATGTTTGAAAAGTTTGTGAAATATATGTACTGGTGTCAGGGGATAAGGAGAGTTTGGAAAAACATGCGTTTGCTTTCATCACTCCATGGTCATCTGATCATCGAAAGGAGAGGGATTATATTCTCATTCAAGTCAATAGGACAATTTAAAATGTCTTTCTTCATTTAAAGGGAGCCTAAGCAAGATCCAAAATTCAGATACAAAATATTTTTGATACAATTGTGAATTTATTTAAACAGTAATACCTGCCTGTTTGGGAACATTCTGAATTACTTCAATAGGAAACTGGCAGCAACAAATGATTCCATTATTCAAGGCTTAATGATTTAAGGAGATTTTATTGGACAGATTTAAGGTAAAGGAATACATAAGAAACTTTATTATCTCCTGTGCATTTTACTAATACTTTACCTTTTGAGTGAAGCTTAAATGGCAAGCACAAACAGTTTTTTTTCTGTGTGGACCTGGATTATTTCAGCCACAAGCAATATGAGCAGTCACAGGTGTTGCACTAAATAAAGTAATAGAAAGTGTCTAAATTGTAACAGTGGAAGCACTGTTT